>JALGQZ010000013.1:40561469-43058969 GCA_023105745.1 Austropuccinia psidii
AAGATCTATTGTACTGAATGATGGGCAAAGGAAAGTAATGAAATGGCTATTTTCATGTGCTAGGACACCTTCTCTGTGATGAAAGATTCTCACAGAGGGAGGTTTATCCTCAAAAATGATAAATCCATAATTAAAAATTGAGTTTTAATGTAAATACTTACAATTTCTTATTACAGTTTAAGTCTCAGGTTCTAATCTTAGCTCTAAGAAACTTAAAGCTCAATTTGTGTGTATCATTTCTGTGTTTTATTATGGGAATAATTGATTTTTTTTTAAATTCCTATTATTGATATCTTGAAAATGAACTTTCAAGCACAAATTCTCTAAATAAAATTTTTAATTAATTTTTTAAGAAATCTCGATGTTCTTCCAGAATAATTGAATAACATTATTTAAAGCCTAGATGCCAGAGCATCCTATCTATAAAATGTGCTTAATTTTAACTTTATAACCAGATAACACTTATTTATAAGAAGTGTGATATTTCCAAGTAAATCCATTGAGAAATGAATTTTCTATGAATCTTTGACATTATTTCTTTTTTCTGTGTGAAAGTAAAAAAATTCACACTAAGCCTTATGTGAGCCTGTGAGATATGTGTGACATACCCATATTTCCACAAATAATGTCTTATGAAGTTGATTTGATATTAAAAATACTTATAAATTTAATTTAAAACAAAAAACAGCAGAAAATAAGAAGAACTTTCTTTTGGATAAACAAAGTTATAATTATTATTTTATTTTTGGATTCTACACCAAAAATAACCTGGGGTAGGCCCATAGAGTGTTATACCCAAAAACAGCTATTTCTTATCTCATTAGAATATTTAAGAATCTCACAGTAAAATTTCAACCTTTTTTACATTTTTTGAAATTGTTAAATTCAATCTTAAATAAGCTTACATTTAAAGTTGCATGAGGTTTATGCAAGCTTACCAAAACTTCTGTTAAAATCAAGGTGTGGTGTATATTTACTGAATTGGGTAAGAATTTTCTATACAGGATTTTAATCATGCATGAGCTCAATTTGAATTTGATTGAGGCAATAGTATGGCTTTAAATAAAGTGAAAAGCAAAAGCCACGCAGAAAGGTGGGACAAAGGAAAAAGCCCAAATAGAGCCAGGTTACCCAACCTTTGGGCTCTGAAAGGTATCAATTAAGGTTTTCAACTGGTATTGGAGGATTTTAAACCTTATTTAAACTTGAATATTAGAATTTGATTCAACATTGAAATTTAAACTGGCTTTATCCTAATTTGGACAGGATTTACAGCCTTTCAAAGGGTAAATCCCCATATTCAGACTTGTGATTAAGGTTTAAAGAGCTGTCAAATCTTAAAAAAGCTGAAACTTTAAAGTTATAAGTGCTAAAACCTATCAAATGTTAGTGTTTTGTGTTTATTTCTATTTTACATGAAATAATAGCAATAATTTCAAAAACTCTTTCAAACTCCAATTCTTGATGGATTTGCTTGAAAATTTTACACAGCTTAAAATTCAATGTTATCTGTCTATACATCAAATTTTGAGTATTTTTAAACACAATTTATTGGTAATTAGACTTCAAATTGACCTTTTTAATTTTTCTTGAAGAAAATTAAGATTTCTTTAAAAATTAATTAAAAATCCAGTTTAAGATATTTTCACTTAAAACTTTACTTTTAAGTTGTTCATGTGATTGAATTTAATATAAATAAACTTACTTTATATTTAATCTTAAAATAATTCACCCAAAAGAGGATTAAAGTTACTTGGACTTAAGAATAACACTTTTAGCTTCAAATTGGAATGAAAAATAAGCTACCTTGAGTTAAGAACCTAATTTTTAAGCATTGTTTTTCAGTTTGGCCCTGAGCATGCCCTCTATATCCATTATTAATGATGAGAGCTTCTATGAAAGCATAAGAAGAGCCTTACAACCCTGTTTTTTTCCAGAATCATCATCATTCAAATCAATTAGACATGTCAGACAGGTATTATTTCATTCAATATAAAATCTTATATGATCAAATTAATTCTTAAGTTATTTTACTCTTTATAAATCAAAAATAAAGAATTTAAATCACAGGATTTAGATTATTTTTTTGTAATCACTAATAATAAATTTTATTATATGATATTATTGTCTTAAATATCTTTTAAAATCCACAAATTCCTCTAAAACCTCTTGAGTGTTATTTCAGATAAAAAGGTAGTTTTTATTGTTCAAAATATTTTTTTTGGCATGTTTTCATCTTATAAACATTCTTTAATACTATAACTGTTTTTGTTTGACTTATTGTATTGAATAGGTATTATAATTAAGTTTTCTCTAAAATTCTATATTTTTTGTGTAGTATCAGTTTTTTATATATCATTTCTCTATAAGATTTATCTCTGCACAGTTTTTGTGATATTTCTTTTATAAATATTCTTTATATTACCTATAAGTGGATAAACATTAATATAATCCACATATTACTGTCTCATTAATAGCTCTTATATCTCTTATTATTATTACCGTAAGTGACTATGATAATAGAAGAATTATAATTTATTATAATTATTAAGATTTGATTATTATTAAATTATTTAATAAGAATCAATTTTTTTATATAATTCTTTTTGATAATTTGTGTTTATAATATTTGACTATATTGTATTTCCTACTGAGGAAAGTCATACTACTCTTGATATTTGTTACTATTATCAAGAATTCCATAGAAAAACCTTACATTTGGGGGTCTTTCTAAGTTTTCAATCATATTTTGGGAGATAACTCATATTCCAGACCTTATTTTACTGTTTTTGACATAAAATTTCCATATTTACTTTAATTTTGGTTTTTTTGGGACTTATCCCTTATAAATAATCTTTATAATCTTAATAAAGATATTTTTTTAATAACATTTTTTGAAACAATATACTTTTTAGTGATTTGGAATAAACTTCTATTTTTTAACTAGTAGCTTTTTCAAATCACAGAATTGAAATTTATTGTTTGAGTCATTCTAGTATTAAGTGAATAATGATATAATTTTGATTACTAACTTATTAATTGCATAATTATCATTTCTTTAAGTAAGATTAATAATAAAATAGAAAAATGAAAAGTTAAAAATCTTTACTTAAAAATATTGTTCTTTTATCTTTAGAAAATTTTCTTTTTTTTGAAATAATTTGCCATAAATTATTTTAAAACAACTTTATTAAATAAGCTTAGTTGAGAAGTTTTTCTTCTTATTATTCATTGATAAAATTAACTTATATTCTTTTTGATTCTATTGTAATACCTAACAGAAAGCTCTTCTGACTCTATTATCTCGGAGTCAAGTGCTGAAATCCAAACCAGCCAATACCCAGAGATTTACTTACAAAAGAACCCTTTAAAGGTCCAGAAGGTGAATTTAAATCGTTTCTTAGACCAAATTTCTCTAAATTGACGTGAAATGACTCCTACTAGGAGTGAAAGCAGTTCTTCTATCCAATAAAATGGATCTGGGCCAGGAAATTCAAGTCATAAATCCAAAAGACAAGAATATCAGCCCAGAGGAGAGGCACAAATGGAGGATTCCAGAACTTCCACCAGTTCCCAAAGGTTATCCAGAACCTTCACACTCTTCTTAAGAGTACAGAAGCTGAAATAATGGCTATTCCTGTTGTCAGATCTGAAAAATTGTCAATAGGAAGAAGTAGAGATATACCAGTCCCAGTACAGGAACTGGTTTATGGCAGCAAAGCAGCAGGAGTGGGAACTTCTTTTACATTTGTGGACAAGGAAAATGAACTCTTACTTTCAATTAAAGAGGCTCTTGAGCCCAGAAAAGACACAGGAACTTCTGAAGGGGTGTACACCCATTTGTTGCAAAGGACGAGTTCAAAATATAAAAGCTTGGTTGAAAAACCAAACCATTTTGTCGGAGGATCAGAAGAAGGAGTTGACCCAAAAGAAGAACAGCCCTGTGGAAAATCCTCAAGACTACATAAACAATAATCCATCTCAACAGGTTCCAAAAACAGGCAAGAAAGCCCCAAAGAGCAACTAGAAGGGCAAGCAAAGATCAAAGGGAAAAGGTAAGCCCAAGTGGAACATGCCCTACCCCCAAAACTACAGAATTCCAAGGAAGGAAAAGAAATCCATGTAAAATGTGTTCAATATTTCCAGAACTTTGATTTAATTGAAAAAAAAGCAGGAGGAAAGAATTCATAAATCCTTTCCAAAGAAATAGACATTTTAAAGCTTGTATCTCACTTTGAAACTTGTAATGAAGAAATTTTGTCAAATTTTAGCAATTTTGAGTATATCCAAAATAGTTTGGGTAGAGAGATTTTACAAGTGAAAGAGTCACAAAAGACCATTATGGGTATAGAAAATTTAAATAAGGACAATGTTATGTCTTTGAAACATATTTGTGAAAGAATTAAGTCCAAATTTACATTACTTAATCAGCCAGATGATAACTTGATTTCTTTTATTACTGCACAACCAAAATAATTAAGGTTACAAGTTCAGAGCTTGGAGAACTCAACTTGTCATAATGCAGCTCTTTTCCTAGAACAATTGAAAAAAGTGATAAAGAAAGACTTTAATTGAAACAAGATATTCAATCAAGCTTTAACAATATATCATTGAAAAATGATTTACCAAGACAGTCTGCACCAATTCCTGACAGAGATGTGTTTAACTTGAATAATGACTTAAATAATACAGTTTTGAGCAATTCAGAAGTGGAAACTGCCTTTGGATTCAAAGACATTCCCAGATTAGATAAATGGCCTACCTTCAGTGGTGAAGGAGAATATAATCATATGAAATTTATTAAAACAATTGATATTCTTAAATAAGAATTTAACATACCAGATAAATACATAAGTGCCAGATTACAGTCATTATTTACCAAATCAGAAAATAAATAGTATTATAAAATGAGACAAGACAATGGTAACAACTCCTGACCTTGTTGCAAATAACAAATCATTTCCAAATGGGAAAATGACTCCTGGAGATTTAGAATGGAAAATTCTTTCAAAGAAGCCATTTTTAATATTTTGAGGGACATGCCCATGTCCTGGTTTCTTAAGCCAAAGGACAGATTAACTGTCCTTCATTATGATATGTCTGAAATAATTGTACATAAGATGATATTAAGAATATTTGGTGGTGACCTTGAGCATTCTATAAGAAGCAGATTTATTGATCCTTGCTCTACAGAAGATTATATCAATTCCATGGAAGTCATCACTACCATAACAAACATTTGTAGAAATTGGTATAAACCTGCAATGGAAAATAAGACTAGTGGGAAACAAATTTCAAAATCCAATAAGCCACAAAACAGAGCTCCTTTGAAGTTTCATAAATTTGGAAATACATCTCATTTGGCTAATACTTGTCTAAAAAGAAAAAGAATTAATGAGATAGAAATTTAAAAAACTGAATACACCAAACAAAAAATGATGTAACTATACATGAAAGTGATTCTGAGCCTTCTGAAAAAGAAGAACTTCCAGAAGAACTTATTATAGAAAAAATTAATGTTTCCTTTGAAGTTACAGAGGTGCATAATCACTTACCAAAATGTAGTGATGAATGTATCTATCTCATACAAGTTAAAGATGCTAAAATTTAGAAAACCAAACCAGCTAGAGGTAAAGGTTATACAGATGGATCATCTTGTATCACAAATATTGAAATAAAAACAGAGAATCCAAGATACATCTTTACTAAGGTGCTTTTTGCACTTGTGTTGTTAAGCATTATCTTGATAAAGCTTATACCAATTGGCAAGAGAAATTGATGCCAATTGAAGGTGTAAAATTCAGAAGTGCTAGCTAGGATATGCACCCTTTGGGAATTCTTGAAGCAGAGATAATATTTCCTCACCCTGCAGGAAGTAACAGATTTAAAGTTGAATTTTTTGCTATTAATAACTGCACTTCACAACATTTTAGACTTATGAATGATTAGCTTGATATTTATGGTATTTATATTAATAATAATAAGACAGTTATTTCACAATAGGGGAAAATAAAAGGCAAAAAATTTCTTTTCCTCTATATGACAAAGAAATAACTTTCATAAGACAATTAAAAATGTTACTAAGGAAATATTTGTGACAGATTTCTTGATTGAAGAACAAATCAGTCAAATTGGTCCTGAAACAACATCAGAACTGAATTAAGACCTCATTGAAATATTATTTCAATACAGAGAAGCCTGTGCTTCTGATAATAACCCACTAGGAGCTATTAAGGGCCATGAAATGGACATTATACTTAATGTGGAAAGACCTTATCCTCCACTATCAAGAAGGCCAGCTTACCCAGCTATCCTTAGAGCTAGAGAATAATGTAAAATTCATATTAATGAGCTTATGAAACTGGGAGTTTTCAGAAAGGTTGGACACAATGAGGAAGTAGAAGTCACAACCCCTGTGATCATTACTTCGCATAATGATAAATAAAGGATGGCTGGGAATCTTAGAGAATTGAATAGTTATACTGTTTCAGATAGATATTTAATTCCTACAATCCATAAGAATTGGCTCAATTGTCCAAAGAAAGATTCATCACTTCCATGGATGCCCTTAAAGGTTTCCATCAGAATTTTTTGACACCTCATTCTAGGAAATTATTGGGGATAATTCCTCATTGTGGTATTTATGAATATTTGAGGATTCCTTTTGGAATTTGAAATGCACCCTCCCATTATCAAATAATTATGAACACCATTTTTCTATATGAATTATCAGAGGAATTCCTATTCATTTATATTTATGAAATTATAATTTTTTCAGAATCCTGGCACGTGCATTTAGAGAGACTTTCATCAGTACTTAAGAAAATTCTTTAAGTGAACATGAAAATATCTCTTAAAACATTTAACTTTGTGTTTCACGAGCTAAATGCTCTGGGACATTTAGTTTCAGGACCAAGCCTTGGTGTTGATAAAAACAAAGTGGCTGCAGTCTTATTGAAACAAATTCCCCAGAACAACAAAGGAATGAAGTCTGTCTTAGGACTTTCTAGTTACTACAGGAAACGCCTTAAAGATTTTGCAATCCATGCCAGATCATTGTACAGAATTTGTGCTTAACAAACTGTGTTTGAAATTATACAACAAAAGATTCAGGAATATGAAAAATCAGGTATGCCTTAACCAATAAACCATTATTATTTATTCCAGACTGGAAGCTTCCTTTTAAGATGCATATTGATGCATGTTGTGAAGTCTTAAGTGAAGCTCTTCATCAAGTCCAAATTGTCAATGAAAAGCCTTATGAAGTTTCAATTTGTTTTATCTCAAGACAAATAAAACCTACTGAGGCTAGATATGAAGAAAGCCAAATGGAGTGCCTTTGCCTTTTATGAGCCTTGAATAAACCTCCTTATTATCTTTATGGTAGTTTTTCTGAGGTCATTACTGATTGTAATTCCATGAAATCACTTCTTAATATGAAACCTCCAAACAGACACATTTTAGGATAGCATATTGCTATACTGGAGTATAGAGGCAATGTAACCGTATTACATAAATCTGGAAGTATTTTCAATAGTTTTTATGGATTAAGTGAATGGGAATTACCCAATATACCTTAAAACCCTGCTTATGTTCCTGCGAATGCAGAAACTCAAATTCCAATTGAAGGAATGAACATCACATATGTGGGAACAGAATTATTTGAGGAGGTTTAAGAGAGCTATAAGAAAGATAAGCATTGTCATATTCTTACTTCTCTACTTGACAAAGATTTCAAAGATGAGGCCTTGGCTAATTTTTTGGATGATATATGGAAAACATCATATGATAATGGAAGATTCCATTTATTTGATGGTATATTGTATCATTGGTCTAAATAAACATGTTTGAGGGTCTTATGTGGTAGGATTCTGACTAACACACTATTAATAAAGTTCCATGACAAAATTTATTCTGTAAATTGTTCTGAATACAAAAAAAGGAAATAATTACAAAATGTGCTTGGTGGCCATATTGGAGAAAAGATGTCATTTTATTTATATCCAGGAGGCAAGTACCCCATGAGAAGTGGTTCATATGGATTGGGTGACTTCCTTACCACCTGGTGATGAGAAAAGCTGCAATGCATGTCTTGTTATTGTGGAAATATATAGCAAAACTCCAATCTTTTTACCATGTCATAAATATAACACAGCTATGGATACATCCCTTTCAATTTGGAATGTAGTTATATCTCATACTGGTCTCTTTAAAAATATCATAAATAATAGAGACCCAAACTTTTAATCAGAGTTATGGACAAATTTGAATAACCGTTTTGGGTACAAAAAATCATTCTCAATAGATTACCATCCACAAGCTCATGGATTAGAAAAAAGAATTATTCAGACCCTTGAGGACATGATCAAAATGTTTTGCCCTTATGGCCTGGAGCTTAAGGAGTCTGATGGCTTTACCCATTATTGGTGTTCACTTATACCAGAATTGGAGTTATCCTCAAAACCTTCCATCCATGATTCAACAGGCAAAACTCCTGGAATTGTTGGAAAAATGATGAAACCCCAAACTTATGGTTTATACTTTGAATACCGCTTTAGTTAATATAAATTCAATTGCTTCAATATTCAAGCTACTTCTTGATAAAGAAAGGCATAATGAAACTCAAAGCATGACTGATTCCTTTGAATATGCTAGAAAAAAGTGGGATAAAAGTCATAAGACCCCATAGTTCAAAGTAGGGGACCTAATATTAGTTTCAACCTTGAAATTTAATAATACTAAATGTCCAAAGAAATTTAAGTATTTCTTTTAAGGACAATTAATTATTATAGCCCTTCATGGGAAAGTTGTAGTAAAAGTAGAACTGACAGGAGAACTGGAAAATAAAAATCTAATTTTCCCTGTTAGTCTGGTAAATAATTATACTTCAAGCTATAATTAATTATTTCCTTTGAGAAATGAAACATCCTTAGAAGTTCCACCACTTGATCAAAACAAAGAGAAAAAGGTTCTTAAAGGCTTTAAATGGATATGACTTAGGGGAAGAAATGAAAGAGAATACTTATTCAGATACATAAACCCACAACAAGATGAGTGGCTTTGAGAAAATAAGATACCTTATTGTCAGAGGTTTCTCAGAAGCTTCAGACATTAGGGAGGACCAATTACTAAATAAAAAGTTTGAATTGTGTGCTTTACATACTTGAAAGTATCAGTAGAGAGGTTGGGAAGTGTATTATACCCCCCAATTCAATTCAAAATTGTAGTAAGATTTTATGTTGGCAGTTGGGAATGTGAGCCTGTGAGATATGTATGACATACCCATAAGGCCACAAATAGCTTTTTATACAGTTTATTGAGTCTTAAACATACTTATCAGCTGAATTTAAAACAAAAAAACAAAAAAATAAGGATAACTTCCTTTTGGATAAACAAAGCTATAACTATCATTTCATTTTTGGATTGCACACCAAAAATAACCTAGGGTAGGCCCATAGAGTGTTATACCCAAAAACAGCTATTTCTTATTTCATTAGAATATTTGATAATATCAAAGTAAAATTGCAACTTTTCTAACATTCTTTTAAATTTTTGAATTTAAGCTTAAATATGCTTAAATTTGAAGTTTCATAAGGTTTATCCAAGCTTAGCAACATTTCAGTTAGAATTGAGGTGTGGTGTATATTTACTGAATTGGCTAAGGATTTGCCATACAGGATGTATATCCTGTGTGAGTTCAATTTAAAGTGAGTTAAGGCCATAGTATGGCTTTAAAAAAATAAAATGGCAAAAGCAATGCAGAAAGGTGAGATAAAGGAAAAAAGACAAAATAGAGCCAGGGTACCCAGAAAGGACTCAATTGAGGCTTTCCACATTAATTCGACGATTTTAAACCTTATTTGAAAGTTAATATTAGGCTTTGATTGAACATTAAAGTTTAAACTGGCTTTATGCCAATTTGGACAGGATTTACAACTGCCAAAGGGTAAATCCCAATATGCAAACTTGTAATCAAGGTTTTAAGAAATTTCAGAGCTTAATTGATCTTAAAAATGAAAGCTATAATCTTTAAAACCTTATCAAAAGGTAAGGTTTGGTGTGTATTTCTATTTTAAGTAGAAAAATAGAAATAAACTCAAAAAATTATTAAAGGATTTTCTTGAAGTTCTCACGAAGCTTACAATAGTCTCTTTGTATAAATTGAATTTTGGGTATATTTTTTTAAAACAGGGTTGATTGTTAATTGGCCTTTGAATTAACCTTTTTAATTATTCTTCAAGAAAGTAAAGATTTCTTTGAAAATTGATTAAAAATTCATTTCAAAACATTTTTTCCGAAAACTTTACTTTCAAGCTTTTCATGTTATTAACTTCAATATAAATAAGCTTATTCTATATTTAAGATTAAAATAATTAACCCAAAAGAGGATTAAAGCCACTTTGAGTTAAGAATAACACTGGCAGATCTAAATTGGAATGGAAAATAAGCTACCTTAAGTTAAGAACCTTAATTTTAAGCAGAGTCTTTCAGCTTTGACCTGAGAATGCCCTTCATATCCATTATAAATCATTATATCTGCTCTTAAGGCATAAAATAAGCTTTACATCCCTGGTTTTTTCCAGAATCATCATAATTCAAATAAATTAGACATGTTCAACAGGTAATATTTTACTCAATAGAAAATCTTATATTATCAAAGTAATTGTTAAGCTATTTCAATCTTTATAAATTATAAATAGATAATTGAAATCATAAAACTTACATTATTTTTTGTAATTCCCAATAATAGATTTTATTATATAAAATTATTGTCTGAAATATCTTTTGAGGTACACAAATTCTTCTAAAAACTCTTAGATCTTATTTTATCATGAAAGAGTGGTTTCTATCATTGAAAATATTTCTTTTTGTATGTATTTAGCTTATAAGCATTATTTAATACTATAACTCTTTTTTTATGACTTATTGTATTAAATAAATATTATAAGTAATTTTTGTCTAAAATTCTAAATTATTTATGTAGTATTAGTTTTTTATATATAATTTCTCTATAAGATTTATCCCTACACAGCATGTGTGTGATATTTTCTTTATGAATAATATTTATATTACTTATCAGTGGATAAATATTAATATTTTCCACATATAATTTTCTCATTAAGAGATTTTATATTTCTTATTATTATAACCGTCAGTGACTATAATAATAATAGAATAATTATGATTATTAATATTTTTTGATTACTAGATTATTTAATTATGATCAATTCTTTTTTTATATAGTTATTACTAATAATTAAATTGGTTTGTGGTTATAATATTTGTCTATATTATATTTTCTACTGAGGATAATCATAGTACTCTTGATATTTGTTACTATTATCAGAAGTTTCATAGAAAAACCTTACACCTTAACTTTTGATAAGTTTTTGATTTCTCAAACTCAAATTCCATTCTTATTTAAACTGTATCAAGGTTTGAAAGCTCTTCAACCCTTGATTCCAAGCATGTATCAAGGGAGCTACTTGTGATTCCTGTCCAACTGGAGTATAAAGATTTTTAAAATGGAGTAGTCAAGAAAATTCTAATTTCAATTTTAAATAAGGTTTAAAATACTTTCATACAGGATTAAATCCCTCATTGGGCTTTTACTCAGATCCAAAAAGCTGGGTACCCTGGCACCTTTTGCATAGATTTTGCCAATTTATTCATTTGAAGCCATACCACAACTTTGAATAAATTTTAATTGATTCACCACAGGTCTTCCAGACGGTATGGCAAATTCTTACCAATTCAGTAAATAAACAAAAAACCTCAATTTCAATATAACTTCTGGAAGTTTTTCTAAATCATATGTAGCTTTAAAATTTAGTTAAAATTAACTATTTAAAATTGCAACAAAATTTTATAAAATTTTATAGGTATTATGTAAGAATGTTGAATATTCCAATAAGGGCCAAAAGAGTTCATTTTGGGTGTAAGACCCCATGAGCTTACCCTAGGTTGCTTTTGGCATAGCATTTGAAAATTGGATCATAATTTTATCTTTGTTCATTTAAGCTAAAGCTAGGTTCATTCTCATTCTTTTTTGCTTCGAGAAAATTTGAAAAGTCAATTATTGACTTAATCAAATGCATAAAATATTATTTGTGGCCTTATTGGTTTAAGTTTGGGCTTTAAAACTCTTGCTAATATCAATATGAATCAAGAGTACTATCAATTTACGCAGTATAGGTTATAATTCAGTTAGTTATTATAACCACAAATTAATATAATTTTGAAAACAAATTTTAAAAAAGAAGACTTAACTATTGTTACATATTTCTATAATAATAAAAAACCTCAATAATTATAATAACCTATAATAATTCTGTTACTATTATAGTCACTGAAAGTTACTATAATAAAAAATATAAAATCTCTTAATGTGACAATTATATGTAGAAAATAATAATATTAAAACACTTATAAACAACAAAGATATTATTTATACACAAATTTATCTCCCACACTGTGCAGAAATAAATCTTATATATTAACTGTATAGAAAAACTAATACTAGACAAAAAATATAGAAATTAAGAGAAAAGCATAATTGTAATATTCATTTAATACAATAATTCAAACAAAAACATTTATGACATTAAGAAATGTTTATAATCTAAATTCCTGTCTAAAAATTGATATTCTAAAGAAATAAAGCAGCTTTCTATGATATATCATGATTCAGGAATTTTTAAAGAAAACTTGTGGATTTTAGAGATATCTTAAGAAAACAATTTCATATAATTCAATCAATCATTGGTGATTGAAAAAATATTAGCTAAATTCTATTATTTCAATTCTTTGTTCAAAGTTTACACAGAATAAAATAACTTAATAATTATTTGATAGCATGAAATTGTGTATTTAAAAACATAATACCTGATTTGGAAATAATTATTATTGATTGTGTTGATGATGGAAAACCCAGTGATGAAAAATCTTATTCTATTCCTTCATAGAAGCTCTCATAATTAATAATGGATATATAGGTGCTCTCATTTTAAAACTCAAAACCATTTCTTAAAAATAAACTTCTTAAAATTAGTTCACTTATTTTCAATCTCATTTTCAAAGTTACCAGTGTTATTCTTAATTCCAAGCAATTAAATCCTCATTTATTAATATTAACTATAGCTTTATTCTTTATAAACTAATAATTGAATTAAATTTCTTCATTTGACAAATACCAAAAAAAAAGATCCAAGCGAAAATCTCCTAAATAATATTTTCAATAAATCTTTAAAGAAAGCTTAATGTGCTTTAACAACAATTAAAAGAGTTATTTTCAAGGCTTACTACCAATAAATTCTTATTGTATAGTATATTGACAGCTTTATTCATAAATTTACAGAATTTCATTTTAAGCTGAGTGAAATTTCCAAAGTAATCCCTGAGAAAATGAATTTTCTATCAATTTTGAGAGTTATTGCTGTTTTCCAAGCAGAAACAGCAATATACACTAAGCTTTGACTCCTAATAAGGTTTTAAATGTTTCAAATTTAATTTGGACCTTATTCAAGCTTTTAAAGGTCTTGAAATCTTGATTGTAGGCCTTCATATTGGGACATACCCTGTGGCAGCTTGTGAGCCTTAGAAGTATTTTCATATACCCAAAAGACCACAAATAACAATATAAGATATAAATATAAATAAAATAAATTTATTTATATTACCAAAATAAAAATTGAAATATAAATACAAATATAAAAATTGAATTATAATTTAAAATAAAAATTACATTAAATTTTAGAATTGTGAAAGTGAATTTTTACTTGAACAAATTAAGTAAAAATGAATTTTTAATAAAATTAATGAAATTAAAATATCTTGGGTAAAACGTTACATATAACTTTATATACCTCTTTATCCAATAAATGAATTAAATAAAATTACTTCTCCATTGGATTCCTCATAAACAATAAGGTGGGGTCACCTCTGGGTAAATTTTCTGTAACTCAACTCTAAATAAGTTTAAATTAAGTTTGAGTATTTTCTGTACAAAAGTTGAAAATCCTCAAAACCTTAATTTAATTCACACCACATGTGGTGTTAACCATCAATTTTTGTGTTAAAATTGAGGTGTTGTGTGTAGCTTAGA
The DNA here is from genome assembly GCA_023105745.1 of Austropuccinia psidii. Taxonomy (NCBI): domain Eukaryota; kingdom Fungi; phylum Basidiomycota; class Pucciniomycetes; order Pucciniales; family Sphaerophragmiaceae; genus Austropuccinia; species Austropuccinia psidii. Next base: position 40,575,574 of record JALGQZ010000013.1, read on the forward strand.
AGTTATGAAGAATTGAAGTATTTTCAATTAAAATGTCAAAATGTGCAGGTGTATTACATAAGTGAACTGTAATTTACATATGAGTTATCAATTATTACAGTTGTTTACTGTAAAACTCAATTGAATTGTATGTGTAAATTACAAGGGTATTACATGATGAGGAAGAAAAAAATAAATTGGAAAGATTAATTCTGGGGGGAAAGGTACTCTAGCTCCAAGGGGGAGCCAGACCCCCAAACTCCTTTCTGACAGGCATGGGATGTCAAAATCCACACAAATGCTCATCACTTTTGGCCTGGAATTGAGTCACAGGGTCTGTTACTCAATTGATGATGAGGCTTTGTAACCAACCAGTCAAGCTTTAACTGTTGCCAAGAGGGTGAAACTACCCTTAAGTTAAAACAATCTTAGTAAAAACATTTTTAACTGGTTTCTACGTGTAAGGTTTGACTATGAAACAATAAGTAAAAATTACTAATATTTGACTTATTTTACTATAAATGTCCTTATAAATTTAGATACATAAGATAAAGATAACTATAATAATGAAGAATTATTATAATTATGGAGTAAAATAATTATATTATTAAATAAATATAATAATATAATTTATATTTTAAAAAAAATATATATATAATAAATATATTAATATAAGATAATTAATATATTTAAAAGCACTTTATTATTGTTACCAAAAAACAATAAAGGCGTAAAAATTTGTTTTTAATTAAGAAAAAACAATTGATAACAATAATATTACCAATATTAAAGTTATAAATTAATATAAATACTATTTATATCAATTTTAGAATTATTAAAAGTAATAATAGAGAAAAATCATTATAATAAGAGAAATAACCTACTTTTAATTCTTAAAATAATAATTTTGAATAGGTTTATGCCTAGAAATGTAAATACAACTTATTTAGATTGTAGCTACAATACAATTTAAGAGAAATTACAAATTTTCTTGCCTTTACGTGGAATAGAGGTTTTTAAGAGAAATTTAAACAAAACAATTAAATAATTGCAATAATCACGTCAAAGATGAATATTATTATAAGATTATCTTTGGTCTTTCATAATATAAACGTTTTATATAGAAAGAATAAAGAAATTACCTTTTTATTTAATGATTTAATGTTTTGTCAGTGTCTGAGGGGGAAATAGAGTAAAAAGAGCTCTATTTATATTAAATTCCTTCCTCCTAGAGTCCAACAGGCTTCTAGTAGACGTGAACTGATCATATTCACTGGAATTGATCAATATTTTAAGGTTTGGTGATGATTACATCATGATCAAACCATCTTATCTCATTATTACGCCATTATTTAGGGTTATCATTATAACTCTAAGTTTTGATGACATCAAGGCTTGGCAGAACCGCAACATTTGTGGATTTTATTATTTTTAATCATAAACTAACAGTAGTCACCAATTCTATCACTCATATGACTGTTAAACATAATTTAAGGTTACAGTGAGTGATCATAAATGATCAAATTAAGCTCAAACTTTGATCCTTAATAACTTTCAATTTTTACACACTACAGCAATTCAGAGAGTGAATTCTAATAGCTTGGAATAACCGTATTATTCTTCCAAGATCACTTCATTACATCATCAAAACTCTATTTTTGATGATTGTTCTTGTAACTCATCTTTTCTGTCGAAATTTAATATTTTAAACTTCAAACCATGATTTCAAGGGGTTATACCCTGAATTTTATAACAAACATTACGTCATTCTTCACAAATACAATAGTAGAATCTGACTGTCTACTTATTTTTAAGTTTGGACCACTTTCACAACAAAGTGGTCAACAGCTCTATTGATTTTAATCAATAATCTCTTACAGGCTTTAACCTTGTTTATAACTTGTTAAATAAAGTTCATTTCTGTATTCCTACAGTAATTACGTGATGACTTTATTTTTGGTTCATTACTCTATCATGCATATTTCAAAAGATATTAGCTAAAATCCTTGAATATATGCGTTGACCAAAAAAGTCCATATATTCAGCTTGACTCCTTAAGTATTGACTTTGGAGATTAGCTTAATAGCTGTTTTATGTGTAGTTTTTTTATGGAGAATCCAATGGTACCATTTATTTCACATTTTGCTTCATTGGTATTTGAAATAATTAAGGATTTGTGTTTTTTATATGGTATTATTACTTATAACTCATTAAATATTGACTTTACCGATATGCCATAAAAATGGTATATGTGTATTTTACCATGGGGAATCCAATGGTATAATCTATTTAACATGTTTATTCATTGGCTTTTAAGTTAAACCAAGTTTTATGCCAATTTATGGCATTTTTGTAGTTTTAAGGTAATTATTTTAAATATTTCTTGTGACCTTTTTGGGTATGTGGTCATATATCAAACGTTCAAAATACGTCTCTTACACACATTCTGACGTGTTTTGAAGGCTCTAGACCAGGTATTACTATAGTAATGGCTTATTTAAGGGTCTAAAATGGCTAAAACCAGCCCTTTTTTGGTCTAAACTAGGGTTCAATGAGGCCATAATTGGCTTCTCTGTTGTCAGAGTGTTTTCCACGACTGACAATAGTGAATTTCACTTTTGGAGTAAGAAAATTGATGGCTATAAAAGAATGTCTTTTTTTCCCCACTTTTCTCTTCATTTTAGAATCTTCTCCTTTTATAATTAGTTTAAACACTGTTAAACAAATAAATAAAAGATTCCAACCACCTTTTTCATATCATTTTAAAACCTTTAACCATGTGAAAAAATTATTATAATCATTTTTTGTAACTCTTATAATCATTTTTACCCCTTGAACCACCCCATAATTGAATTAAAGCATCTTTCATCACTGTTAACTTTGTCACTTTGTTTCCAAATTCACTCTGGTCACTTTTGGGCGTGTTTTCCCTTCAAATATTGCTTTACAGAATTTGTTCTTTAATCAATTGCTTGCAGTTCTTTGCTCAATTAATTTCAATTGAAATTTCTTTTGTAGCCTTAAATATCTCTTCTAGAGTATTTTGGGATAAATTTTCATTATTGGTAAAACAATTAATCTTTATAATATTATTGTTTTATACTTATAAAGTTCAAAACAATAGAATTGTTGTGTTTTCTCTTAAAAATACTATTTCATACTATTTTTTAATTATCATTTACCTTATAAAAGTTTTGAGGACAGGAAAAGTACTTGATTTTTAATCAAAGTTTCATATCCACACCCTACCTTTGGGGGCCCAGCTGTGATATTTTACCTGTGACATAGTTTTTTACTCTTTTAAATCTTTTTCTCTTATATTGAAAAATTTAAAAACATATAAAACATACTTATAATTCATAAAAATCCATAAAAAATAGATTTTTTCATATTATAAGTGAGGCTTTATTTTTTCATTTCTCTCTTGAAAATCTTTTTTTAATTAACAAATTGGCCTTTTCATTAATTTTATTGTCTGAACATGTGGTGAGACAAGAAAATATTGAAACAGCCTCAACAGTAACAAGCATTATCCTTGAAAGTACTGTGAATTCTGACCATAATAGTACAATTATTATAACTCAGAATAATCAACCTGAACCAATATCTTCTGATTCATTAGCTTGGATATAAGCAATACCCTTCATAAGGCAAAGAATTTGGCCAATAGAAAGTTTTTTGACACAAAAATACTATTTTTAAGCCTTTGAATCATAAAATATGCCTTCAACCAGATCAGGAGCCAGCTGTAACCCCTCAAGAAGCTCCCAAAAAGGTCATAGACATTATTATGGCAGAGGCCAATCAGTTACCGAAGAACAAGGGTCAGTTGATGACCTCCAAATTAATAAATTATGTCATTCTGAAGCTGATAATACTATTTTACCTTTAAACAGAGCTGACACCACCACAAGAAGCCTCAGTGGACATATACAAAGCCAGCCATAAGGCTTACAACAATGCATTGCAGCACAAAGAGTACCAGGTCCTTGCAGATCTGTGGAAAAACTGAATTAATTCTTACTTTACTGTGAGAAAATTCCTGGGCCATCCCACCACTTGCAAGTTACTCAATGGATGTCATCCATTGATGGAAAAGAAGGACATGATGCTTTTAACAGCAGAATGGAGGAAAAACAACCCTCCACCACCCAAGCAAGTTCCAAAAACAGCCCCAGTAGCCAACAGCAGCAATTCCAACGTGAAAAAGCAACCACAAGCTCAAAACAAGGGCAAAGGCAAGGCACCAGCCAGGGCTACAGAATCCCAAATATTCAGCAGGATGCCATGGAGAATGTATTTCAGATGGCCAGAACAATGATGGAATTACAGAAAAAGGAGGAAGCCAGATTAAAATACCAGAAATTATTTCTGACATTTTTGATTCCATCCCAGAGTTGTATGAAGCTATAAAAGACGTAAAAACTCATGTTTCTGATAAAAATTCATCCATTTGTAACAATCTTAAAACAAACAACTGAAGTCTGAGCCAAATAAATGAGACACTTATGTGTTTTGAAAAAGTTTTAAGAGGAGTTCAAACTTCCAATAATGACGATTCATTTGGGAATAAATTCAATGAACAATCTGCCATTATTAAAGAATTAACAGAGAAATATTCTAAATTCAATATTTATGACATAATTGAAACAAGAATAAAACAAGCCATAAAGACTATCAAAGAGGAGAATAAAGGGTTCTTGAGAATATTTCAAAATCATTTACTGAAGTAAAGACATATACAATTTCCTTGAAAAAGTGTTTTGACACCTCACAAGAGGAAATATCAAAATTAACAATGAAGTTGAATCAGATCACTTCTGATAATACTATGCAAACAGAACTATGGCAAGAATTAGCACAAACAGAAGATAATCATAAAACTAATGTAATAAATTCAATACAAATTTTACAACATGAATTCAGAAATACCCAAAGGTGTAACAATAGTAAAATGAATGATATTGAACAATTACTTAACACCTTACCAAGAATGTCTACACCTTTGAATCAGAATGAGAGCACAAGAATTCCAAATACACAAGTATTGGAGGCTAAAAACTCACAGTTAAAAAATGAATTTTCCACTTCTTTTCATAACTTGGAACCATCAATGGGACAAGAACTCCCAAAAGAAGTACCAAAGCTTAAAGGATGGCCTCACTTCAGTGGTGTGGGAGAATATGATCATATGGAATTCATCAGAGGTATTGAAATGATTAAGGAAGATTTTGAATTACCAGACAGATTGGTAACAGTAAGACTTAACACCTTGTTTACCAGATCAGCTCACAGAGGGTATATCAAATTAAGATAAGCACATGGACACCAATGTTGGACTTGGTGGAAAACCCAAATTATCAACAAATGGGCCAATGATGCTTGAAGGTTTAAAGTGTAAACAGCCTTTGAATCTGCCAAATTTAATGCCAATAAAGACAAAGCTTCACCATGGTTTTTCCAACAAAAAGACAGATTAACAGCATAGTATCCTGACATGTCAGAATTTATGATACACAGAAAGATTCTGAGACAATTTGGAGGTGACTTAGAGCATGCTGTCAAAAGCAGGACTACTGAACAAGCTTCAGCAGAAGATATTATTAACATATTAGAAGAAGTAGCCACCAGAACCAGGATTGGTTCTATTATAGTGAATCTCAAAACAAGGTTTAATACACCTTGGAAAGATTCTGTGGACAAAAATTCCAAAGAGAATCCTAATAATGTTAAGTATAAATCTGCAGATATAATCAGAAAGTGCCATAGTTGCCAAAGCACCACCCACTTAGCCAATACATTTCCAAAGAGGGGAAAAATCAATGAAATTGACATTGAAAAAGAACCTGATATTGAAAAAGAGGAGAATATAATTGAAGAAAATTCAGATGATAAGTCATCAATGTTTTATGAATCTTCAAAAGATATAGAAAATATCAAGACCACTTTTGACATCATGGAATCTTATTCCCACTTGCCACAATTAAGCAATGGTCAACTTGATTTGTTGAAAATTCAAGATGCACAACTTATGAACACCAAACCAAACAGGGGAAAAGGTTATACAGCTGGTAACTCCTGTATAACAGAAGCCGTAATTAATAACAATCCCACTAAACGTTTACTTGACCCAGGAGCATTCTGCTCTTGTGTTGGCAAATCTTTTCTTAAGACTTGTGTACCAAATTTTGAAGACCAATTGTTACCAATTGATGGCATAAAATTCAATAGTGCAAGTAATTCAATGAAAGAATTGGGAATCTTTGAGACCAATGTCATATTTCTACATATTAATTTAAATGTAAGAATCACTGTTGAATTTGTTGGTATGTAAAATTGCTCTAGTAGCCATTCTATATCAGGAAATGACTATTTGATCATGTATGGAATAGACTTACATAACAACAAGGACAGATACTTTAGTATTGGAGACAATAAGCGTCAAAAATTTTCCTTTTTACCATTTAAAAGACAAATTACAGTAATAAAAGTAGCACCAGTAAGCTTAGAGCTGGAAAGATTCAAATCTGAACAGTTAAATGAAGCTGAAATAAGCTCTCATCTGACTGATAATCAGGAAAATGAACTTCCTGCCCTTTTATATGACCACAGAGAAGCATTTGCATCAGACAAAGAATCTTTGGGGGAAATTATTGGCCATGAAGTTGACATCATCCTTAATATTGAGAGACCCTATCCACCACTCTGAAGAAGACCTGCATATCCAAAAAGTCCTAAATCAAGAGAAGCTCTGGGAATTCATATTAAAGAACTTCTAGACCTTGGTGTAATAAGACAGGTTGGCCATAATGAGGAAGTAGAAATAACTACACCAGTCATAGTGGCATGGCATAATGGAAAATTTAGAATGGTTGGGGACTTTAGAGCTCTGAGCACTTACACTGTTCCAGACAGGTACCCAATACCAAAAATCCAAATTGCCCTTACCCAGATATCTCAAGCAGTGTATATAGCCACTATGTATTCCCTTAAAGGATTTCATCAGAATGTAGTGACACCAAGGGCAAGAAAATACTTGAGTATCATTGTCCATTGTGGAGTATATGAATATTTGAGGATGGCTTTTGGTATCAAGAATGCACCTTCACACTTCCAAAGAATGATGAATGAAATATTCGCTGAAGAGCTTTCAGAAGGATGGTTAATCATTTACATGGATGAAATTATTGTCTGTTCCAAAACTTGGGAAGAACATATGTACAGATTATCAAGAGTTTTGACAAAAATCCAATCTGTCAACATGAAAATATCTTTAAATAAATTCTATTTTGGATTTAAATAACTTAAAGCACTGGGACATGCAGTATCTTGTTTATCCCTTGGAATTGACAAAAACAAGGTTGCAGAAGTATTGCTTAAACCCATGCCTCAGAACAAGAAATAAATTCAGTCATTTTTGGGGTTTGCAGGATATTACAGGCAGCATATTAAAGATTTTGCATCCATAGCAAGACCTCTTTATAAATTATGTGACAAATACACAGTATTTGAAATGACTGTTGACAGAGTCAAGGCCTTTTAATCTTTGAGACAAGCCTTGAGCACTGCTCCACTCTTACTGATGCTAGACTTTAAGCTGCCTTTTAAGCTTTATATTGATTCATCAGGAGATGGGCTTGGTGCTGAACTTCATCAAGTCCAGATTATCAATGATAAACCTGTGGAAGGACCCATATGCTTCATATCCAGGAAAATTAAACCAACTGAAGCCAGATATGGAGCCAGTCAAATGGAGTGCTTATGCCTTTTCTGGGCCTTGGAGAAGCTAAATTACTTTCTGGAAGGAATTGGTTTTGAAGTAATAACGGATTGTACCGCTGTTAAGTCACTTTTAAACATGAAGACTCCTAACAGGCATATGCTCAGATGTCAAATAGCCATACAAGAGTATAGGGGCAATATGAACATTGTTCATAAAGATGGCAATATTCATAAAAATGGAGATGGACTGAGCAGATGGCCATTATCAAATAATATTGAGAATCCTGCTTATGTTCCAGAGGAAGCTTCTCCACAAATCCCCATAGAAGGAATCAGTGTTACAGACCTGAACACCACTTTCTTTGAGGAGGTAACAAGCAGTTATAATCAGGATAAAAATTGTAGCATTTTATGCCAATTACTTACTAAGGACCATAAAGACAATTCTTTGATACATGCCTTAGATGAGATATGGAGAAAATCATATGATGAAGGAAGATTCCACTTACTGGATGGTATAATCTACCACAGAACTAAGCATACATGTTTCATGACATTTGTGGACAGGTCCTTAATCAATCTTGTACTTGAAGAATGCCATGACAGCCCTTTCTCAGGACATCTGTCTGAGGACAGAGCAAGAGAAAAAATAAAAAACCTGCATATGGTGGCCAATGTGGCAGAAAGATGTTTCAGAGGATTTCAAAACCTGTGAAAGATGTCGAAAAGCAAATAAATTCACTGGCAAAAGACTTGGAAATATGATCAAGATCCAAGAGCCCAGAAGACCTTGGGAAACTGTCCATATGTATTGGGTAACTCGTCTGCCACCAGGGGCTGACAGAAGTTATAATGCTTGCCTAGTGATTTTTGACAGATTTATTAAGACTCCAATCTTTCTACCATGTCACACGGATGATACAGCCATGGATACAGCTCTTCTTATATGAAATGGAGTAATATCATGGACTGGCATATTCACAAACATCATTAGTGACAAAGATCCCAAATTCACCTCAGCACTATGGACAAATCTTCACTAACTATTTGGGAAAAAATTATTCCTCTCTACAGCCTACCACCCACAAACTGATGGTCTGGCTGAAAGTATGATCCAAACCTTGGTAGATATGGTAAGAAGATTTTGTGAATATGGCCTTGAATTCAAAGATTGTGATGGATTTACCCATGATTGGTTTACTCTTTTACCAGAACTAGAATTTTCATATAAGACATCCATTCATTCCAGTACCAATCAAACTCCTGCTATTCCAGAAAAAGGATGGAATCTCAAATTACCTCAAGATTCCTTGAGGAAAGAAATGATTTAAACACATCCTACAGCTGCTAGCTTCAAAGGAATTCTAGAAAAAGCTAGGAAGCATGCAGTGAGGTACATGGAAGACTCTTTTGCATATGCTAAGGACAAATGGGACAAGTCACATGCCACTCCAGATTTCAAAGTGGGGGATTTAGTACTTTTATCCACCACTAACTTCAATAACATCAAAGGATGTAAAAAGCTCAAAGATTCTATTGCAGGACCTTTTGTTATTAAGGCCCTCCATGGAGAAAATGCTGTTGAAGTAGAGCTATCTTAAGAACTCAGCAATAAGCATCCTACATTTCCAGTGAGCTTGATAAAGCAATATAAATCTACTAATTTTGAAAAATTTTCTTTGAGAAATGAATTTCCCCAAGTTATACCTCCTATTTAATCATCTGGTATTAAAAGGATTACCAAATTTCTCAAAGAAAGAAAGTTGAGAACCAATAAAGTAAGGGAATACCTTGTTAGGTACAGTGACCCAACTTGTCAAGATTAATGATTAGCAGAAAAGGACATACCTGAAGCTACTAAACTTCTCAGAAGGTTCAGACACACTGGAAATAACAATATTACAAAGTAATATTCTTTTTTAGGGGGAGGGAATGTGAGCCTTAGAGGTATTTTCATATACCCAAAAGACCACCAATAACAAAATAAGATATAAATATAAATAAAATAAATTTATTTATATTATCAAAATTAAAATTAAAATATAAATACAAATTTATATACAAAAACAAAAATTTAATTATAATTCAAAATAAAAATTGCATTAAATTTTAGAATTTTTAAAATGCATTTTTACATGAAAAAATTAAGTAAAAATGAATTTTTAATAAAATTAATGAAATTGAAATATCTTTGGTAAAAATTTACATAAAATATATTCTGACTTTTTATCAAATAAATAAACTTAAGAAAATTACTTTACCAATGGATTCCTCATAAAAAGTAAGCTGGGGTCACCTCTGGGTAAAATTTCTGTAGCTCAACTCTAAATAAGCTTAAGTTAAGTTTTTAGTATTTTCTGTACAAAATTTGAAAATCCTCAAAACCTTAATTTAATTCACACCACATGTGGTGTTAACCATCAATTTTTGTGTTAAAATTGAGGTTCTGTGTGTAGTTTGGAAGTTATGAAGAATTGAAGTATTTTCAATTAAAATGTCAAAATTTGCATGTGTATTACATAAGTGAACTGTAATTTACATATGAGGTATCAATTATTAAAGTTGTGTACTGTAAAACTCAATTGAATTTTATGTGTAAATTACAAGTGTATTACATGATGAGGAATTGAAGAAAAAGATAAATTGGAAAGATGAATTCTGGGGGGAAAGGTACTCTAGATCCAAGGGGAAGCCAGACCTCGAAAGTCCTTTCTGACAGGCCTGGGATGTCAAAATCCATGCAAATGTTCATCACTTTTGGCCTGGAATCGAGTCACAGGGTCTGTGACTCAATTGATGATGAGGTTTTGATACCAATCAGGGAAGTTTTAACTGTTTCCAAGAGGGTAAAGCTACCCTTAATTAAAAACAGTTTTAACTAGTTTCTATGTCTCTTACACACATTATGAAGTGCTTTGAAGGCTCTAGACCAGGTATTACTATATTGATGGCTTATTTAAGGGTCTAAAATGGCTAAAACCAGCCCTTTTTTGGTCTAAACCAGGGTTCAATGGTGCCATAATTGGCTTTTCTGTTTTCAGAGTGTTTTCCACGAATGACCAGAGTAAATTTTACTTTTGGAGTAAGAAAATTGATGGCTATAAAAGAATGTCTTCTTTTCCCCACTTTTCTCTTCATGTTAAATTCTTTTCCTTTTATAATTAGTTTAAACACTGTTAAACCAATAAATAAAAGATTCCAACCACCTTTTTTTATATCACTTTGAAATTTTTAACCATGTGAGAAAATTACTATAATCATTGTTTGTAACTCTTATAATCATTTTTACCCCTTGAACCACCCCATAAGTGAATTAAAGCATCTTTCATCACTGTTCACTTTGTCACTTTGTTTCCAAATTCACTCTGGTCACTTTTGGGCTTGTTTTCTCTTCAAATATATTTTTAAAGACTTTGTTTTTTTAGCTTTTTTAAGTAATTCCTTGCAATTCTTTGCTCAATTAATTCCAATTGAAATTGCTCTTGAAGAAATTTCTTTTGTAGCCTTAAATATTTCTTGTAGAGTATTTTTGGATAAGTTTTTATTGTTGGTAAAACTATAAATCTTTATAATATTAGTTTTTTATACTTATAAAGTTAAGAAAAATAAAATTGGCATTTTTTCTCTTAAAAATACTATTTCATACTATTTTTTAATTATATTTTACCTTATACAAATTTTGAGGACAGGTAAAGTACTTGATTTTTAATTAAAGTTTCATATCCACACCTTACACAGCTTTTAATTCCTGCAAAAATCTGGGATAAACCTCTTTATACTTCAATTTTCTAACAAGTTCCAATCTTGAATCTTAAAGAAGATTTAAAATTGTTCAATACAGGAGAAAACCTTACTTGGGCTCTTTCAGATCCCAGAAAGTGGGTAACCTGGCACCTTTTTCCTACCTTTTGCATGAAATTTTACCATTGATTTATTTGAAGCCATATTATGGCTTCAAATCACTTTCAATTTATCTCACACATGATATAAAGCCTGCATGGAAAATTCTTAGCTAATTCAGTAAATATACACAACACCTCAACTTTCAAATCATTCTTGTAAGCCTTTCTCATCCCTATGCAGCTTTAAATTTAAGGTTAAAATTAACAATCTCAAAAACATTTCATAATTTTTTGAATTGTGTGAGTTTACTTTGATATTCTTAAATCTTCCAATAAAAGTAAGAATAGCCACTTTTAGGTATAAAATCCTATGGGTCTACCCTAGGTTATTTTTGGTATGGAATTCAAAAATGATATTATAATTATAATTTTGATCATTAAAAATAAATTCAAAGTCATATTTCATCATTTTTTGTTTAAAAAAAATTGAGAAGTCCATTTTTGACTAAAAAAAATGTATAAAATACTATTTTTGGCCTTATTTGTATGTCTTACATACCTCACAGGCTCAAATTCCCAACCATAAAAAGGAATTTTCCTACAATCATTCATTGATCAGTATTACCACAAGTAATTTGGGGGTATAATCCACTTTCCAACCTCTCTAATGACTTTTCTCCATTATTGCCGAGCTCCTCTTAGTGAGGGATTGGATAAGGCAGTCCTGGAGGGGGAAATCACAGGTAAACAGTTTTTAATTGCTGAAACCATCCTGTAAACAAGGTTGTTAATGTTGGTTTAGCTTCCCTTATTAATATACCAAAAAATCTCCTTAGAGAGCTCACAAGGCAATATTTGAGATTGTGGCTTTACAGCTAGTGAAGACTTTTCAGAAGTCTCTATCAGACCTAATAGATAATCAGCCTAATGATAAAATAATACTAATCTAAAACAATAAATAACTTCAAATAATTAATTTGAAAGTGGTTTCAAATTAATAAAGGAATAATTGAGTAGAGAATCAGTAGATATAATAGTACTGAGTAGTAATTTGGGTTGTTTCTTCTTGTTAAAATTAATTTTTAATGGAACATAGTTTAATATGAGAATATATAGTAATAGTAATCAAATATTATAAATTTCTGAATGGTTGAATAGCTGTAATGGATGGGTAATATTTATAATGTTTTGACTATACTTTTGATAATGATAATATGAATTGTAGATGATAACACCACTATAATTCTAGAAGAGCTATTGGTGAAGGTTGTTATATATTTTATTACTTATAATAGTAATACTGGATGATAATTGGGAAAATAATAAATAATGAAATATACTGATAGTAAAGGCTATAAAACTACTAGTGTCTGTTTTATTTTGTTTTAACTTGATGGTAATAACAATATTATAACCTTTATTCTAGTTAGAAGAGTATAACATAAATATATTTTTAAATATTAGTATTTAACTCAGATTAATTTATGATATAGGCAGAATTACTGTTAACTAAAGATACTTATAAATCACTATTAGTGTAATATAATATTAGTAATAGTAATCTCTCGATTAAACTACTAATAAGGTTTGAATAATTATTCTTTTTCTTGTTATATGATTATTTTAGCTCATGGGAAAAGAGGAGAAAATGGGGGAGATAGGCCTCCTTTTATGTTGTGAGAAGTACCCATGGGCTATCCATGTAAAGCTTTTATTTTTGCCTTAAGGTGATTTTTCTGGTGTAGATTTTTTTTTCAAAAAGTCATATTACTTATATGTTACACTGCATTAGTAAGCTTGCACAGCAGTGAGGCATTAATTCTGGTAGGTAAAATTGATAATGGTTTCATATAACTGAATTATTTTTAACTATTTTTTTGGCCAAAATTCAGGTTGAGATGTTTTTTCTGGTGTGGATTTGGATGAAAATATTAGATGACTTCTCCTTTACAATTCTTCATTCATCCTCCACAGACTTGATGGAGTAATATTTGTGTGTAAAAAAATGAGTATGGTGTTATATGACAGAGCTCGTTTAACCATTTATTTTTAATGATATTTACTCTAAAGTGATGAGGCTGTGTATTGTGGGGATAGCCTTTGAGCTATATTATCTGATCACTGTAATTGCTGTGTGAATCTGAGCTTAGTGTATTCTCCTTGCATGCAGCTAGTTGAAATTGGATTGAGCTGAATTTAATGGCCCTGTGGCTGTGTCATGTACAAATCTCATGCATTTGTATTTCATAAACCTTATTTTGGTTGCCGTATTTTTATGTAATTTAACCTTTTTGGTGGATTTTCCATTTATAGAGTTGAATTTGATACTGTCAGATGACTCTTTTGTTGCATAAGCTTTATTTTTATGATTGTAATTCTTGTTAATATCATCTTCCTGATGGATTTAAGGTGTATATAATGCTACACTGTTACTTTTTACATTTAACTTTGTGTTTCCTGTGTGTATTAAACCTATATTTTCAATTCTTTAAAGATTATTTGTAGGTTTTGTTGCATAGATCCATAAGATTTGATTCCTTCATTATTCATTTAAATATGGAAATATGTTGGTTATTTCTATATAGAACTCTAAAATCTTCTTTTTCCCAGGACTATTGATGTTGTTATTCTAATTATGTGATTTTGAGGATTCCTTTTTAGTGGTGAGATCATGAATTAGTCATTTAAATCTTGATTTTTTTCCAACTTTTCATCTTCACAAATTTCTTGAAGCTGGGGAAAAGGGTATGCAATACCACATCCCCCTCTCAATTTAATGCTCTCCCCAGAATTCCAGTTTCAAGTACAGAATCCTAGGCTCTTAAGTCAAAAATTCTCTTCTCTGATGTTTTTATTTTTTAATAAATTCAGTTGATAGCTTCTATTGTTTTCTTGTTATATTTATTTTGAAGCTTAATGTCTTCTTCTTGTGTTTTGTTTTCCTTCCAAATTTATTCTTTCATGATCTTTTCTAATTATGGAAAATGTTGCATATTTTCTTTTTTTGTTAATATCCAATTCCTTTGAAATATTGTGTTGATGATTCTTTATTTCAATTTTTCTTCTTCCTTTCTTCCTATTTTATTTGAATCCTGTTGTCACTTCTTGTTTTTTGTGTTTCTTTATAATAATCTTGTCCAATAGCATTAATACTGATTAAGGGTAATTTGCCTCTCCATTTGATAAATTTCTTCCAGCTAGTACTAATTCCCTCTAAATAGATATTTCCACCAATTTTTTCCATAAAACATAAAATAGAAAAAACAAGTTGGTAGCACTTAAGTTCCTATCCTGGACGTATTATTTAGTCCTGAGACTGTATTTATCATAAAATAGTGTTGATGAGGCAGTTTAAGGTCATACTTGGGACCATTACTTGAGGTAAGTTTGGTTTATTCTTGATAAAATGAATATTTTTTAGAAATTTTAAGGTCTTATCAAGGACCATTTATGATACAGTTTAATGTAATACTCAGGACTCTTTCTTGCATATTTTTCTGTTTTGAATTGTCTTGAAGGAAGATAAAATAATGCCTTAGACAGTTTAAGCTCTTATCTATGGCCCCTTCTTTAGTCCTGATACTGTATGAAATAATGTTGATGAGGAAGTTTAAGGTCATACTCAGGACCATTCCTTGAGGTAATTTTGGTTTATTATTGATAATAAAAAAGATCATTTAGACAGCTTAAGGTCCTATCAAGGACCAGTTCTTCAAGTAATTTTTTTGATGATATTTTTTGACTAATTTGATTGATTTTGTTGTGTTTTGTTTTGCTGTTGTTTCTTCTATTGTATTTAATAGTATTGAGACCCCATATGTTCTTCAGTAAAATTAATACCCATGTCATCCCTTTCATGACAACTCCAAACTACATATCCATTGAGGATTAAATGGGTGGGATCCCCCTCTCAATTTAGTAATTTTGCCATAATTTTCACCTCCTATTATGATAATAATCTTTTTTAAAAAATAAATAAATTAATTAACAAATAAATAAATAAAATTCATATAACAAAATAATAACATGGTTTTAAATAAAATTAAAATAATAATAATAAATGATTTAAATTATATCAACTCCTAATAACTTTTTTTTTCTTTAAAAAAGAAAAAAATAGAGAAATAATATAAACAATATAAATAACATATAATAAAAGAATAATATAAGTAATATAAGTAATATAAATAATATAAATAATACAAATAATATGAGTAATATAAATAATATAAATAATATAAATAATATAAATAATATAAATAGTATAAATAATATAAATAATATAAGTAATATAAATAATATAAATAATATAAATAATATAAATAATATAAATAATATAAATAATATAAATAATATAAATAATATAAATAATATAAATAATATAAATAATATAAATAATATAAATAATATAAATAAGATAAATAAGATAAATAAGATAAATAAGATAAATAAGATAAATAAGATAAATAAGATAAATAATATAAATAATATAAATAATATAAATAATATAAATAATATAAATATAAATAATATAAATAATATAAATAATATAAATAGTATAAATAATATAAATAATATAAATAATATAAATATTATAAATAATATAAATAATATAAATAATATAAATAATATAAATAATATAAATAATATAAATAATATAAATAATATAAATAATATAAATAATATAAATAATATAGATAATATAAATAATATAAATAATATAAATAATATAAATAATATAAATAATATAAATAATATAAATAATATAAATAATATAAATAATATAAATAATATAAATAATATAAATAATATAAATAATATAAATAATATAAATAATATAAATAATATAAATAATATAAATAATATAAATAATATAAATAATATAAATAATATAAATAATATAAATAATATAAATAATATAAATAATATAAATAATATAAATAATATAAATAATATAAATAATATAAATAATATACATAATAGGGGGTGTAAAACCTATGAGATCCCACATTTCAAATCTTGAATTTCTTTTCCTTAAATGTGGAATTTAATTTCTGGTATTTCCCAAATAACACACCCCCTGACCAGTGGTATTTTGAACATGCAAAAACCTATATTTTTGCCTTCAAATCCCAAATTATAACCCTTGAAATCCCAACCTATCATGGCTTAATTTTTAAAAATGGTGCACAGAAAACTCACCCGGGGAGCTCAGCTTTGAACAAATTTCTTTGGACTAAATTCTTTTCAATAGAATTCAAATATATAAATATCAAAAAATTCCAAAAACATCAGCAAGAAACCCATTACTTCATCAACTAAATATCATGCAGAATATCCTTGCTGTGGAATCCAATATTGATTCAGACCTGGAATGAGATGTATCACTGCTACACCATCTCAGTACCCAAAGGTATCTTACACCCCTCCAAAAAAATCCTTCTGCATATATATACAACTCCAGCAATTTGGTCCAGTTATCAAGTCATAAATTCAAACAGCTACGCCATACTACTCATGAATATTTACAGCTGTTAGTTAACTTGATTCAAGATGATACAGTTTTTCACAATTCATCAAGATTTAAACAGAGAGATCCAGCCATACAATTGGCTGTAGCATTAGCACAATTAGGATCCAATGGGAATGGGGCCTCTTTGGGAAAACTAGTAATGCTATTTGGAGTTAGTCATGGGGCTATTGTATTATATACACAGCATATAATAAGAGAATTAATCAAGTATGAAAAGGAATATATTATGTGGCCTAATTCACAAAAGCAATTGGAGACTTCCCAAGTAATGCAAGCCAAAGGGTTTCCTGGATGTGTGGGATTTCTAGATGGTAGTCTTATATCTTTGTCTCAAAGGCCACCCAGAGATGGTGAGGCATACTTTGATTGCAAGAAGAGTTATTTATGCTATTCATATCTTATTTATTGAGCCATTTTTCAGCTGATAATATATGTGATGTAGGTATTCAATGTCAATTTAACTGGTTTTTGATGTCAACAGAGTGTTTATTTCACTACATGTTGGCTGTGCAGGCTCTCTTCATGATTCAAATGTGTACCAACATATGCAAATCTGCAAAAATCCACATGAATATTATGGGAAAGATCAATATCTACTTGCAGATTCAGCTTATGCAAGCTCCCATTGGATTGTGCCAGCATACAAAGGTGTAACATTCCACTCAGAAGATAATCAAAAATTCAATCTATTTTTGGCAAGATCAAGAGTATGGATTGAACATTCCATTGGTGTTTTGAAATGGTGGTGGTCATCTTTGTGTGAGATGCAAAATAAAATGCATGATGTGCAAGAGGTACAATTATTTGTACAGTGGGTGGTAACCTGTGTTATATTGCATAATCTATTAGCACAAGTAGGTGAAAAATGGAGTGATTTATATGAGGATAATGACCCCCCCAAGCTCCAAAATATCACACAACAAGATGATGAAAAAGGCCATTTGAATGTGCATGAAAGAGTCAAGCCTTACAATTTAGATTGGTTCAGGAATAAATTGATAGATGAACTACAAGTGCTGACCATGTTTTAAGATTTATGAAACATGTTTCTTTTCAAAGAGGATTGTGTGAAAATTAATATTTGTAATATATTTTCAATCTATGTCCATGGAATGGTAAATGTTAAGACTGTAATTGGATCATAATTATCCAATTTATGAATATATATAATATATAATATTTACAAGTTTTTATTTTTATGTAATCTTTTGTCATCCTGTTAATTCCACATAATTTGACCATTAAATTTTGTTTTAATTTCTTCATAGCTGAGTTGTTTCAATTTTTGTCCTGTAAGAAATAATTTCTTGTTGATTTGAAAAGAACAGCCAAAGTGTGTGATGGATTTGTGTTCAAGAAATTCTTTTGGTGGCTTATTTGTTTGATGAAGAAGTTCAGACATTTTCCAGAGTATTTCAACAATGCCTTCTTTTTTGGAAAACTCAAAAATGAATTTGTGGTTTGGAAATGATAATATATGTCCGGAGGGTGTGAAAACTGTAGGAATTGGCATGAAATTGTTTTTATTGATAAAAGAGAATATATCATAAGTCCATGAATTGATGTCCTTATTATCAGTATGTGGTTTATTGTGGAAGCCATTGAATTTAACTATAACATTTGAATAAGTTTTGAAATTGGGTGATTTGTTGGAGTTCCATTCACACTGGCTGAAGTTTGGAAAATTGGCTGCATTCATAATTTCTTGATTGTCTTTAAGCGCATTATTTGAAAATCCTTGAATTCAGGAGTGAATGAATTCATCAAATTCTTGAAGTGTTGACCATTTCTCATTATCTTCATCAATTGTTTTTTTGGTCAAGCCCATCTTCCTTGCATAAACCCCAGTGGCTTTACCAGAATCAGAACCCTGACTAAATTCTATTCCTTTTGTAATGTCAACAAGAATATCAGAGTTAGTGGTGATATTTTGACGGTTGTTTGCAAGCTTATTTAATGTTATGATCAATTTTTGAAGTTTATGGAAGACAGGTTTTGGACTTCTGAATGGGTGAATTTGATACATGAAAATAGTAAAATAGGTCTTGTTATGTCTATTGATAAGTACATAGGGTCTTGGTAGTTGTTTGTGTGGAGAAAGCTTCAACCAGGAGGAATTCTCATTCTTCTTCTTGTCTAGTGTAAGTATGGAGAAGCTTGGATTATAAAAGCCAAGATGGCCTGCTGTTTTGCTCATATATAGAAGCATTCTTCTTTGTTGTCTGGACTTGGGTTTATTATGATTAAGAGAATTCTCATCTGTTAAATCATTATTATTGTGAGGTTGAGTCCCAACAGGCTTCACATCATGAGGAATTAAAGAGAGTTTGGGCAAATTCAGCTCATTGACAATCATCTGGTCATTTGGTTGAGTCCCAACAGTCAAATGATCAGATTATTGATAAGGGAGGGTTGATTGTTGGATGGTGATATCATGATTGCAGATTAAATATATTCCAAAACTCGATCATTCCTCCCCTCAATTAAAACAAAAGAAATATAAAACAACATGGTTCATTAGTATGGCATAGAAAGGATGGGTGGTGGATCAATGGAGGAGGTGGTGGACATGGTGGAGGTGTTGGATTGGGGGAGGCAGTGGAGGTGGGGGAGGTGTTTCAGCGGTGGTGGTGGTGGAAGATCATTGGTTTAAGTTGTTACAGAAGTGGAGGTGGTGGTGGTGGAAAGATGGAGATGGGGGTGTTGCATTGATGGAGGTAGTCAATCAGCCGGGGTGGTGGTGGTGGTGTTAGTGGATGGATGGATGGTGAGGTAGCGGTGGTAGTGTAACAGTAAGTATATATTTATTTGTAAGACTGGGGAATGAAATAATTTAAAAAAGGGTGTACATACCGTTGTTTATCAAAAGGTCTCCTGACTTTATGCAACAATACAGTCATCAAAGGCCCTCAAACAAGCCTTTTGAATCAATTGAAATATGTGCTGATATCTGTGCAGATTGAAAGAACACATAAGTGCAGTCAAATGAAGGTCAGTCACATTTTATTCACTTAAACGTCCTGTGCCAATGGAAGACCTAAAAGCCTTGATCAACAAAAGGGTGTTGATCAGATTGTTGACTTTTAAAAGAATAGATCAATTAAAGATGGAGGAATCTATTTAAAAAAAGTGATGAACAGAAATACTAAAATGAGGAACTTACTATTGGACTTTTCAAAAAGACATGTGGTTAATTTTTAAACAAGGGATCAATTATTCTCAACCTTGGAAAAATAGGAAATCATTTTTCTTACTAGCATGGCATTTGCAGAAGTTAAAAATCCGACTTGTGTTTATTAAAAGGCCAAATGCCCACTGCCTGTGCTTCCTCACTGGACATATTAAACTTGATTAATTGCCACAACAATAATTTCGAAGGGCAAAAATGCCATAAAATACAACAACATCCTTTGAGATTGATCATTTGAATGGGCATCCACACCCATCTTATGTGGGAAGACACCTCCAGTGTTGAATTAATCAACCGCAAAATTGCAAATTGAACCTTCATTTACCCATAAAATACCAAATGAGCCTATTTCAAAAAACTGATCCTGTCAACAAATGGCACCACTCATATTACACACATAGTATTTAATGAAGAACACTTACTCCAACTCTTTTTAATAATCAAATTTAGAATACAATCCAAATCTGAAATTGGATGGGAGGAATTCAATTCTGCTAGAGTCAAGTTCATTTTCTGATGTTTTTCACGCATCTCCACTTCTTTTTTGCCATTTTTCTTTCTCAAAATCAAGTTTTTCTGCCTCTTTGGCCATATCAAAATTGAGTTGTGATTGTATTTTGGACTGCTCCAGCTTTCTACACTCAGAATTCTTTCCCCGTTCAAATGCAATTTCCATCTCCTTCATTAATCTATGTTGTTCAGTTTGCATAATCTGAGCACTCCTTTCTTCATTCCATTTTTGTTTATCCCACTCTAACCGGGCCTCATCATGAGCTTCTCTCCCTGAAAAAACTATTATTAATCCGCATGAACATCAGACTAAAACCATCTCCTACCACCCTTTTTGCCAATCAATCATTATTTGTGAGTAACTTGGAGACAACACATCAGACAACTTCTTCTGTGAGCCACTATTATTATTAAGATTGAAGCTGGAACTATGTTTTCTCTTTTGGGATGAACCATTTATCTTATCCTGTAACTACAGAAAAAATATTTCAGAGTTGATTTGTTTCATATTGGTTTGATGAAAGAAATCTTACTTTGGGCTCTTCCACATGGTCATTCAATTCATCTTCAGCAATATCCATATTTGGTTGAATTGTGATTGTTCCCTCCTCTGTTATTTCTGAAACCTGAAAAGAAACAACACATCAGAATTTAGCACAAATGATGAAATATTGTATCATATCTTACTTCATTTTCCATTGGTTCTTCTTCATCCTCATTTTATATCAATCCAGCCTCTTGAGCATCATATGTTGCTAGTGGAGTCACATTTGGCTTATGGCCGAAGAGTGAATCTATTTCTGCAAAACATGGACACATACTTTCAAGCGTAACAGCCATAGTATGCAGCCCTTTTTTCTCATCCTCTTCTGTTATACCTTCCCCAGTTAAATTCTCAAACTTCTTTGCTGTTGTGTATTTTTTCTTATATGTATGCCATTGGTCACAAATGCTTGTTGCACTGAGATTCAACCGGTGTCATGATTTTTTATTGACCTCAATGGCCATAAGGTGAAATCCATTCTTTTTACTTGAGGGTGACCTTCCCACCAATGTGGAGATACTGGTTCCAAAACATGCATCAACCCATTGATAATACATAAATAATCCATCCGAGTTAAGTGACCTGAAGGATGGGGAAGGCCAGATGAAATCTTGGGAGTATATTGATTTGTCTTCATTGGGTGAAATGGCATTGCAAGGATGGTGACGGTGGGTGATAAATCAGTAATTGAGTAATTTAAGAAAGGGGTAAATTGAATGGAATTTTAAATAGATTGGTTAATTGGTTACACCAGGGGTTGGGTTAAAATTTACTTTTGGAGAAGGGCAGTGGTTAGGTTTTAAATTTCAATATTCAATTAGTTTTAAATAAGTTTAGGAAAGAATGTGGTATTTTGCAAAATCCCAGGGGGACTGAGTTAAAGGAAGTGGTTTTTGGGAGACAAAATCACTGATTTTGGAATGTGGGATTTCAGTCTCAAATCATGCTTTTTTCAATGTGGGATTTCATAGGTTTGACATTCCCTAATATAAATGATATTTCTTGATTTGAAGAGTTTCAATTATGTAGTAATAAATGAAATATCTTTCAAAAAAAATAATAATTCAAATAATATAATGTATGAACGAAATTAAGAAACTAAAATAATATGAGTAATGTAAATGATGTTTTACTATAGATAGTATATATATATACATATATATATATATTATAATAATAATAATGAGAAATAAAAATCAATAAGTAAAATAACATAAATGATACAAGTGATTAGAAATTATTTTAATATAATTTAATAAATTTTGATTAAATTGTTTTTGCCAGTGCAAATACTACAAATTTGAAGTGTTTTGTTTTTTTTTCTAGCCACAGGCTTTTTTTTTACTTTCATCCAAATTCTACTTCTTATTTATTTTTTTTGTGTTTGATTAATTTCTACACTCCACAGTATAGTGCAGCTCTCTTCTTTTTCCATTGAAATCAATCATTTTCTTCTTTTATATATATATATATTGTTATTATTATTATTTTGTTTGGAGAAAATAAAAAAATAAAAAAAAGTGATGATTGTTTTCTCCTCTTCTTTCTTACTTTTGTTCTTTGTTTTGGATTCTTTTCATCATTCCTGTTGTTTTCCAATTTTTTTATTTTTTTTGAAAAAAATCAAGTAATTCATTTGCTTTCTTTGTAGTGCATTTTTCTGATGTTTTTTTCCTTTTTAACAATCTTCTTGTTCTCTTTATTTTTTAAATATTTTTGTTATTGGGAGAGGACAAAAATAATGATAATAAAGATAATAAATAAATGATATAAATAAAAAATAATATAAATAAATAAAATAATGATAAATAATATATCAGTAATTAAAAATAAATTTGCCTTTTTGTTATTTATTTTTATATTTTCTTTTATTCCCAGATACTATTAAAGAAGAGAAAAATAATTCATGAAGCTTGTGTGCCTTGGTTATTGGTCTTTGAAGGTCCCAAAAATAGATCTTTCCTTGTTCTTGGTTATGATATATGTAAATTTTCCTTCAATATTATAATTCAAGGACCCAGTTTGACCTATTTGTGTGCTGACAGTATTTTTCTTTTTCTTTCTGTTCCAGGAAGCTTACATTTTGAATTTAAGCTTGATATCTGTGTGCCAAGTTTAATGGTAAGCTGGAGGATATTTTTTGATTTGGGGCAATCCTATCATATTGTTTTTCCCTTTTTCTTCTCTTCTTATAAGATATTTGACTTATCCCTTTGACCAAGTCTCTCTTTCCATTATGAATTTTTCTTTAAAGGTGTTATTCATGGTGTGTTTAGTGTCCATAATTGTGAGTTAGATTATGTTCATATTCTTCTTCTTGAATTCCTTGTTGTAAAAACAAGGTGGTTTTTTTTCTAATTCATATTTTGGAGCAATAATATCCATTATTGTTGATATTAGTGGGGTTACTGGAGTTTCTATAAAGACTTGTTTTCCATTACGCCTAATTTTGGGAGTATCTTTGAATTTTTGAGTTATTGGATATTTATCTTTGGTATTACTTTCTTTTTCTTTTTTTGGAAGTTTTAAAGCAGTTTGTTGACTTAAATTGGTGCTTTTATCTTGACGGAAAGTTTGAAGAATTTCTTGTTCCTTAAATTGTTTTAGGTTGAGTTTCAGCTTTGACCTTGTTTTTTAATTGAAAGTTTGCAGGTACTGGGGATATTCCAAGAATATTGTATCCTTATTGGATGTAGGAGTATGTAATAGGTAATTTTTTTCTGAAAGATATCTTATTCTTTTTTTATGTATTGAATTACTTCTCTGGATCAATTTTGTTCTTATTGAATGACCTTATCCTTGGCAGCTTCCAGGTTCCGTTTGATAATATAATCATTTTCTATGAAAATCCTTGGGTCAACATTATCTATATCTGAATACAAAGGTTGAAGTTCCTGAAGTTTATTATTGTCCTCTTTTAGTGAAGCTTCTGCTTAAGTACTTTGAAAAATCTAATTGGTGGATGGGGTTCTTCTTGTGGGTCTGGTTTCAATTTGATAAACATTATTTTTGATAGTGTTTTTTCTGGATTTCCCCTTAGAATCTAAGGTTTCTTGGACATAATGATTTGTACTGTAGTGTGAGTTTTTATTGGTAAGATGAAATGTTTCACTCAAAATTGGATCTCTTTCTGTATTTGAAAGTCCTTCAGTTTTTTTCTTCTGAATTTTTTGATTGTCTTGAGGTTTGAAATGATTATTCCTGGAAATTTTATATTTGAGGGAAATTTCTTTTAATGAATGGTCTGCTGATTTTTTGGTCTGAAAATTGAAATTCCCTGGTTCTGTGGTTACATTTATTATTTTTACAGCTGTATTTATGCTTGACTTCCAGCTTCTTTTAAATATGCACTTTGAAAAGGACTTAAAAGATTTAATAGGTGGGAAGATTTGTTTTAATGATTTTCCTCTACTATTTTCAGGTTTATTGAATCCATAATTTCTGGTTTCTTGAGAGATTTGGATTTTTCCATTTTCTTTATCTAGGATTCAAGTCCCTTTAATATTCCCTTCTTCTGGCTTTGAATTGATATCTTCTGTATTAATCGATTCTAATTTCCCTTTTGTTTCCACTTTATCTTCAGATTCATCCATTCCTTCTTCCTCAAATACTTCGTGAGAGTTTTCTTTTGAAGCTTCCTAATCTTTGTAAATTGATTGTTTTTTTTCTGGTAATTATTTCCACTCAAAAGATTTTGAAGCTTCACAAACTTGCATTACTGCTTGTGGCATTTCTCTCTATCCTACTTTCTGTGGTGAAAAAATTGGTAAGCAAAGTCTTTTTCCATCCGGCTCTATATAGCTGAATACTTCCCCGTTTTGTTGAGAGAAGTCTAATCTGATGCAGTTATCTGCAAGGAAGGGTCTTTTCAATACAGTTTGTATTTTTCCCCTTGCTACATAAAGATGTATATTTCTTTCTTACCCAGTGACTAAAGTGATTGAGGTAAATTCTGCTAATCCAACTATTGAGGTACATTGACCACAAATTCCCCTTAAATTCATTTTGAGGCATCTTGTGGTGAGTCCTGTTTTTATCGTTGAATCTTCTGGTATTTTTTTCAATTCTGATCCTATATCCAGAAATGCCATTATTTCATGTAGTTCTTCTCCTACATATACTTGCATGAATCCCAATGGACAGGAATAAGGTAGTTTTTGCTGTTCATAATCACCCAGGTGATGATTTATGAGTTTGGTTTGGATTTCCTTTGTATAAATTGATTTAATAAAAAAAATTTCTTATTCTGAAAAGTTATTTAATGGGTTGATAACTTTGGGTTAAATAATCAGAATTTGTTCTAAGGTGAGATTTATTTTCTGATCCAAAAACTTCTTAATAATTTGACTCATAAACTCCTAAACTTCTGTGTTTTCTTTCTTGATATCACTGTTTTTAACAGTATGTTGAGTTAATTCCTGCTTTTTTCCAGAATACCCTTTTTCTTCAACTTTTGAGGTAACTTCTTCTTCCTCCTTGAACTCTTGAGGCTTCTTGTATTTAGTTGGAACAATTTCTTTCCACTGTACCCTGTTCATCTTCAATATATGCTCCAGATATTTTTGGTTTCTTCTTTATAGGTGTTTCAGTTATACTTGGTAAGGATTTTTTGGCTCTTGACTTGTATTCTCCTGCCTTGAGCTTTTTGTTTGGTGTTTCTCAGTCCATAATTATTGATAAATGGATCATTGGCTGATAATATAATTGGTGGCTTCCAGCATCTCCAATCTTCAATTTTGGCTATAGCTGTTTAAATATCACCTTTCTTTAGCTGTATCATGTTCATTTCTTTTGGTTTTGGTGATTATTCTTTAGCTTCATTTTCTTGGTAGTTTCTTCTTGTTCTTTTGCAAATTCTTCAACGAATTTCTTTGGATATTCTTTTCCATCTGGTGGTACTCTTTGCCAATGGGGAAATAATAATCCTCCTCCTTGTCTGCTAACCCATTCTCTATTCTGATATTCAAAGAGGGAGTTACATATTCTCACTGAATGTCCTTCCTCCAGACAGTCATAACATTTTCCATAGGTTTTTGGTATGTTTTGTACTGGTGTATAAGGAATACGCCTTTGCGAAAAGGGAGGTAAGCTATCTTTTGGGTACCTTGTTTTATTTTCCTGCTTTAGTACCTGACCTGTTTTATTTTAAGGTCTTACTGATTCTTCCAATTCCTCAATTTGAAGAATTAAATCCTTCATTTCCTTCTTTTCTTCTTGATCCTAAATCTTGGGTCTTTGTTGTTATTTAATTCTTCTATTAAGCTCACAGTTGATTTAAGGCATTTTCCATGGTTTCATCTTGAAATTGGAATTTTTTTGTTTGTGTTTTATCTAAATTTTGATTATTGAATTTATCCTGAGGAATTATGTCTTCAATTCTGTCCCTTGATATGATCACAGTTTCTATTTCTTGCTCTATATAGCTCTTCAATACTTTCATTTCTGGTAAAATATATTCATCATCCCTTTCTTTGATCATGACCTTATCTATTCTCATATCCTTAATTAACAAGGTGCTTATTTCCGGTGAAAGGCTGGCATAGAGCTCTTCATTATTCTCAACTTCCCTTCTAATGTATCCCTATTTTTACAGATAATTTGTGATCTTTTCATATTCTCCAATAAATCTCTTGCATTCAGCTAACTGTCCAATTCCTCCTTCTATTTTGGTATTATTTAAAAGCTTTTCCAAGGACTCTGGTCTATATCTTCTGTCTTGCTCTACTCTTTCCCATTCTGTGGTAATTTCTTCTTTGATTTTTGTACAGTTCTTCTCTTCATATCCTTGCATGTATTCAATTTTCTTTTTCACTCCTTCAGATGCTGAAATAAAAGTAACTTGTCTTGCTATATCTTCTCCACTGGCTCCTTCAATTGAAGCTTCTGCTTCTACTCTCATTATCAATTTTTCTACTTCATTACCATAAAAAACAATATTATAATCTTTAGCCCTTATCTTAACAATAGGATAAGTTACCTTAGTAATTTCCTTTTTTAATGGACTTTAATTGTTTCATGTGGACAGAAATACTTGCTTTGGAATACTCTGTGATCTTTGTTATGTTTTGGGTTTAGATGTTGCTCTTGGACCAGGTGTAGGTGATATTATTGAATCTTCAGGCCTAACATGCCTTGGGAATGTGGGTTCACTTGGACTAGGTCCAGGTGTTTAAGATGTTTAGTCCCTTCTTTTTCCTTTCTTTTTATTTTTTGTTAATAATAAATATTGCATTTACTTAATAAGAATTTTTATCTGTACTTATTTATCCACTTCTTCACTTGCTTCTGCATACTGTCCTTCTACAGTATCTTCAGGTAATGGTGGTAACTGAGATGTTGATTTTTGATCCATTTTTACTTGGTAAACTGATCATTTAAATTCTTTTTTACTTTACTTGTTTTTCTTTTCTTCTTGGATTAAATTGAAGAAAAATCTCCTTAATTGTCTCTTTTCTTTCTTTTCTGTTCTTGGTGTTTCAATAAGTAAATTAATATCTTTAGTTGTTTGGTTTTCTGTTGTTCCTTCTTTTACTGAATAATAAGAATGGTATGATTTATTTGAGGATTGTGATGGTGATCATGATTTGGAATGGGACTTGCTTCCAGATTCCAAATTGTATATATGTGTTTATTGTTAATTCTTTATAAATAATAAAATTCTATGAGATAGGTTGATTTGATTATCTTCTTTATTGATGATTGGCTGACCATTGAATTTTGAAGTTGAAAAAGCCACTGTTGGGACACCAGATGTGAAACTCTTTTTAGTGTGATATTGGATAAGGCAGTCCTCTAGGGGAAAATCACAGGGAAAATCTTTTTAATTTCTGAAATAATCCTGTAGCCAGGGTTTTTAATGGTGTTTTAGCTTCCCCTCTAGTTATACTAAACAATCTCCCCAGATATCTCACAAATCAATATTCAAAATTTTGGCTTTACAGCTAGAGAAGATTTTTCAGAAGTGTCTATCAGACCTCATCAATAATCAGCCTAATGATAAAATAATACTAATTTTAAATAATAAATAACTTCAAATAATACATTTGGTGGTGTTTTTAAGATAATGAGATAATAATTGAGTATATAAATAGTAGATATGATAGTACTGAGTGGTGATTCAAGCTGTTTCTTTTTGTTAAAAGTAATTTTCTAATGGATAATAGTTTAATATGAAAATATATAGTAATAGTGATTAAATATCACAATTTGTTTAATGGTTGAATAGCTTTAATGGATAAATAATATTGATAATATTTTGACCATACTTTTGATAATGATAATAGTGATATTTAATAAGTAATAGTAATTATAGATAATGAAACCACTATAATTTTAGAAAAGCCACTTGTGAAGTTGGTCATTTATGTTATTACTTATAGTAGTCATAATGGATGACAATTGGGATGATAATAAATAAGGAGATATACTCATAGGAGAAGTTATGAAACTACTAGTGTGTGTTTTGTTTTGTTTTAATTTGATTATAATAATAATATTATACCCCTTCTTCCAGTGAGAAAAGTATAATATAGATATCTTATTGAATAGGAGTATTTGACTAATAGATGAATTTTCAATATAGGCATTCCTACTGTTAACTACAGCTATTTATAGATCACCATTAGTGTAATTTAGTATTAATAATAGTAATTTCTAGATTAACCTACTAGTAAGCAATGAATAATTATTCTCCTTCTTGGTATATAATTACTTTAATACATGGGTTAAGAGTATAAAATGGGGGAGATAGGCCTCCTTTTATGTTGTGAGAAGTACCCATTGCCTATCCAGGTAAAGCTTTTATTTTTACCTTGAGATCATTTTTCTGGTGTATATTTTTTGTGGAAAAAAGTCATATGACTTATCTTTTACACTGCATTGGCAAGCTTTCATAGATTTGAGGTATCAATTCTGGTAGGTAAAATTGAGGATGGTTTCATATAACTGAGATATTTTTTATCATTTGTTTGGCCAAAATTCATTTTGATATGTTTTTGCTGGTGTGGAGTTTGATGAAAATATCAAATTAATTCTCCTTTATGCTGCTTTAGTCAGCTTGCACAGACTTGATGGAGTAATTCTGGTGTGTAAAAAAATGAGGATGGTGTCATATGACAGAGATATATTCAGCATTTATTTGTAATAATATTGAATCTATAGTGATGAGGCTGTGTATTGTGGGGATAGCTTTTGAGTTATATCATCTGATCACTTTAATTTTTGTGTAAATTTGACTTAAGTGTATTTTCCTTGCATGCAGCTAGTTTAAATTGAATTGAGTTGAATTTAATGACCCTGAGGCTTTGTCATGTACAAATCTCATTCATGTGTATTTCATAAACCTTATTTTGGTGCCTGTATTGTTGTGTAATTTATACTTTTTAGTGGATTTTCCATGTAATGAGTTGAATTTGGTACTTTTAGATGATCCTTTTGTTGAATAAGCTTTATTTTGATAATTGTAATTATTTGTAACATCATCTTCCTGATGTATTTAGGGTGGATATAACACTACACTGTTACTTTGTACATGTTATTTTGTGTTTTCTGTATGTATTAAGCCTAAATTGTTGATTATTTAAAGCTTATTTGTAGGTTTTCTTGCATAAATCCATAACATTTGATTCCTTTATTATTCATTTAATTATGGAAATATGTTGGTTATTTCTATAACTGATGCTAAAATCTTCTTTTACCTAGGACTATTGATTTTATTATTCTAATTATGTGATTTTGAGGATTCCTTTTGAGTGGTGAGTTCATGAGTTGGTCATTCAAATCTTGATTTTTTTCCAGCTTTGCATCTTCACAAATTTCTTGAAACTGGGAAAAACGGTATGGAATACCACAGTATGTAAATCACAGAATTTAGGCTTTTTTTGAGGTATGAGTCTCCTCTTACGTCTATGTCACAATACTGGCTGCAAGACCTCAACAAAGGCAGCTCTTTTCAAAAAGGCTATTAGACCAGCTTAGAGACTGATTAATACTGGAAATTTGTAGATTACTTTCCACCATGTAACAGTCTAAACCTTCTAAGAAACCTTGGAAATCAGATATCTTATTATGAGAACCCCACTCATCTTTATTTTGTGGGTTTCTGTACCTAGCTAAGTATTCTCTTTGATTTTAACCCTTAGGTCCTCTTTCTTCCACAATTTTCAGCACCATCTTCTCTTCACTTTGATCAACTGGTGGTACTTATAATGGTATTTCATTCTCAAAGGAAGTAATTCATTATCACTTGAACAAAAATCCTTTGCTATACTAACATAGAATGTTGAATTTTTATTCCCTAATTCTCCTGTTAGTTCTGCTTGTACTGCATTTTCCCCATTCAGTGCTTTGATAATAAATGGTCCTGAGAATTGATATTTAGGTTTATTTTGACCATTAATCTTACTCAAGCTCAAGTTTGGAACTAATATAGAATCTTCTACTTTATATTCTGGGTGTCAGCCTGTGACTCAAAACCAGAGCACAAGCATGACAGCCAAAATACCATAAACCAATGGTATAACCAAGATACCACCAAAGCATGGAGCTGAGCCAAATAAGCTCAAAAGGTATCAAAAGAAAGAGGAAACTCACCTCTTTCTGAAAATATAAGTCTCATCACCATAGGACAAGAAATAACAAAGTTATTCCTGCTCAAAGTTATTGCTGAGCATAAACCTTAATTTTCACCTCTCATCTAAAATCTAGAAGGAGAGGCTTAACCCCATCAAATGGGTATTCAAAATGAAGCTCTAAGCCAGGGCTATCCAATGGTACCAGCCAAACTGAGCTAGCACCAATATTACTGGAGTTATGGTCAATTTCAGGCCAAATAAGGGTGAACAAAACATTCACCTCTCATCTAACCTCTACAGTCTTAGTGTGGGATACCTGAAGTGGGGTATTTTTGGAAAGAGCACACTCAGGGCTATCTGATGGTTCCATCCATTTCCCCATAGCTCAACTAGAACAAAAGCTATGGGGCAAACAAGCTCAATACAGCTTTTTGCCCAAAACACGCAAATGTACAAAACTCTTGTACATGGGATAACTTTGCCATATTTAATGATACCCATATCAAATGAGGTACCATTGTGTAGAGCACATACAGGGCTACACAATGAACCTATTTTGAGGTTGATATCTCAAGAATTGACAAATTTATGGCTGTTTTAAGGTCAAAATCCCACCTGCTGTCATATACAGCCTTACCATGGGATAATATCCCATAACCATGAATATGAGGTGTCAAATAGACAAAGAAGCATGTTTTTACTTCAATACCTCATATGTCAGTCAATACTGGGGTCCCATACAGTTTCTGTACAGCATTCTACGCGTCATACATGTCAGAATCAGGCTGTGAGGTCCCCAGATGAAAATTTTCACCCTGTATTGGTGAAAACCGCCCAGATGTGGTTTCAAAACCACATCTGAGCCCAATACAGGCTATACAGGCTGTTTTCAAACCACAAGCCAGTACTAGAAAGTGAAAAAATCTTTACTTCCTCTACGTGGAAAGGTCTAGCACCCTTTCCACCCCATTTCAGGATAAAAAGGAGGCTTTTCACAGCCAGAATAGCTTTCCTCATCCTGCTCTTGAATAACCTACATAGTAAACTGTCAAAAACAGTTTTACTCTTGATTAATAATCAGGTATACTCTTAAATTAAAGTATTGTAGTCTTTATTATTGTAACCCAATAGGTAAAGCTGCACCCAGGGCTTTCAACAGCGCTCACCACCACTATATTCATTATAGTAAAGCCCTTTTATTTTAAATCAAATCCATCTTAAACCTTTACAAATCATTTTAAAACTATTTTTTACGTGTCACAGTCATAGTTTTAGTTGTAAATAGCTTTATTACCACTTCATCATAGACTCATCCTGACATTTTGGAGGCCTGGCCATGTTTTAAACTTTTTTGGAGCTTATAAGTAAGTTTTTTCTCTTATTTTCTATTTTCTGACAATTGTTTTACATTTTTTTAGGTGTATTTTCTTTTAAAATATATATTTTTATATGTATTTTACTTTATTACTCATATTATAAGAGTATTTACCACATGGTTAATACCCACTGGAACCTTTATTTTTTGTTGTGTTTACATA
The DNA here is from genome assembly GCA_023105745.1 of Austropuccinia psidii. Classification (NCBI taxonomy): domain Eukaryota; kingdom Fungi; phylum Basidiomycota; class Pucciniomycetes; order Pucciniales; family Sphaerophragmiaceae; genus Austropuccinia; species Austropuccinia psidii. Next base: position 40,608,004 of record JALGQZ010000013.1, read on the forward strand.
TAAAACACTTAAAGCCATCAATAAGTCCTGTATTCTTGATTGAATAAGGACACCTCTGACTGAAAAACCATCAGTTTAGGCATGGTTAAGTGTATTGTTAACTCAATTACACTTATACAGAACCACTTATTCAGATTACACTTGAAAACCACAAGTGTATCTGTGGGATACTGGCACACAAACAGTGTGACAGGGTACCAAACTCTAATTCTGACATGGAATTGCTGATTCAATTACACTGTCATTATACAAGGCATATTGTAGTAACATACAAGCCCAGAGGCCAATCCCGGACGTGCAAAACCAGCATTCTTGAGAAGTCTTAACTGACATAAGTCCTCTTTTTCCTGCCTTGATTCAGTGGAAGAAAATTACATCCATCTTGAGACCCAGTCACAGGACAACACACCAGTGACACCCTCAGAACCAGAGGGCAGCAAGGGCAAAGGAAAGAGGCACAGTGAAGGTCTCATTACAGCCAAAAAGTGGACACCCATAGCCACTCAGAGGAGTAGAAAACCATGAAGCTCTGCTTCAATACAAGGTAAACCAACCTTAACCACTTGTACAGGAAATATTACAATTATTAACCCAGCTGTAACTTCCAAAGGCAAACTGCCCAAGTCAGCAGACAATAAATTTGTACAAGGCACAGTCAAAGGTAAATACCCTAAGAACATAAAGTTTTTGACTGCTTGCAAACACTGATATGTCCCCTGCATACCTCAGAGATCTTGGCTTCCAAAGGAACCAGCCAGAGGACAGAGAAGGATTGTCCAGAACCAGAAGACCAGGAAGAGGGCACCTTGTACACAGTGGTGGATGGCAAAACAATGAGGGAGATAATATCAACCTTGCCATTCACACTCCAATTCAACAGAGACCTCAAACCAGAGGACTGGAAGGATATGGATCAAGTTCTTCAGATCCACCAACTCCTCAAAGACGTATTTCAATGGAGCATGGACAACAAGAGGTTCAACCTAGCAACTCACTGGGCAGAAATTGGATCAAGTTGCCAGAAGATCTGTCTCAAAGAGATAGACTTCAAAGACCTTATGGTAATCACCAAAGGCTGGAATCCTACCAGGCAGCACAGAGGATAAGGGAGAATCAAGCCACTATCCAAGCAATAGAAGAACAATTAACCCAGACAGGGCCTACTCAGATTCCTTCAGGTTCACAAGGAGCAGGCCAAATCAGCTCTCCAGTGGCTGCACACCATTCAGAAACCAGCAGATCAGTGGCCAAGAGTCACCATTCTTCACAATTCCAGGAAGTTTCCAGGAGAAGACGAGGAAACAAGGGCAAGAACAAAGCCTCCTTCAACCAGAGGAGGAAAGAGTCAGACCCCATGATCCAGAAGCTGTTAGATTTGGTAAAAGAAGTACACAAGAACCAGAAGTAGTTGTAAACCACTCTAGAATCAGTAGTCCTAGTAATAGAAACATTACCCCCACTCAGACTGAAAATAACATTGTCACATCTGAGAGTAACATCAACAGTGATACACTGTGGTTACAAATGTCCCAATATGCTGAGCAATCTGCAAAGCAGTTTGCAGAAATTAAAGCTAGCCAAGAGAGGATGAGACAAACTCAAGCCTCCTTGGAACAAATAGTTAAGAATCTTCAAGAAGGATATGCTCAACTGAGCAAAGCCTCTGAAGAAACCAACAAAAGACTGAATATAGTCTTTGAAGAACAACACCACAGCACAAGGGACAGGGAGTGTCTGGATCAAGACATTAACAAATTGTTTAATGCCTATCATAGCTTGAATCCCCAACCACAAGGCCAAGCTATGGAGAATCCATATCAACCAGATGACATCAAACCAGATGCCATGTTGTTTAATAAAGCAAGATCTCAATCGCAATACCAGGATGGAGATGGCATGTCTTATTCAGAGAAGGAAGCCTTGAAACAGCTTCCTGAGGCCTCAAACTGGCCCGAATTCTCTGGATCAGGAGAATATGATCATATGGAACTCATAGATTATATTGATGGACTCTTCATTGATGTACCAAGCATACCAGACTACTGGATTACTGCTAGATTGAATACTGCATTTAAAGGTCATGCAAGTATATGGTACACAGAAATGAAAGAAATCCATGGTGAAAGAGTCAAATCATCCAAAAGTACAGTAATGGAACTTGGATATGGCAAAAGACCATGTCATTTGAGAATGAAAAGTACTCTGTGGACAAAGATCCATATGAGTGGTGTCTTAGACAGTCTAAAAGACTTAAAGCCATTGATCCTCAGATGAACATCCAAATGAGGAATCACAAGCTTCTGACACAACTTCCAGGAGAACTTGAACATGCAGTAAAATGCAGATGCAACCAAAATTGCACTCTAGATGACATTTCCAACACCTTACAAGACATAAGGAAAAGGACAAATATAGGGAAATTCACCCCATATAAGAGCAGTGGTTTCAAAGAGAAACAACATTTCAGGGTAGAGTTTAAAGACAAACCCAAAGAAAAAGTGGCAGAAGTGGCAAAGAAGAGAAATTCTTGTCACAATTGTGGTTCAACAGACCACTATGCCAACAACTGTCCAAAGGCAAAGAAAAAAGTCTATGCCATAGAGAAAGTCCCTTAGGAAGAACCTCCAACAGAGGATTCTGATTCAGACTCTATGGGTGATTCCATCAGAGAACCATCTGAGGATGATCAAGACCCAAGAGAGGAATTTCTAGTGGAATACCAAGAAGAAACCCCACTGGAAATCCGGGACATACAGTTGGAAGCAGGCATGCCACAGGACACTGCTAACAAGAACTTGTGCAAACACACACAAGATGCACAAACATTCCTGGTTACACCAACCAAAGGAATGGCATATATACATGGGACAGCTACAAAAATGACTATTTGTATTGACAATGCTCAGCATCCACTGATCATTGATAGTGGAGCACACTGCTCCATAGTGGCCAGAAACTATCTGGATATGCACTTCCCAAACTGGGAAAAACAGCTCTTGCCCACTAAGGCAAAGAACTTTAAAAGTGCATCAGGGAAGATGACTTCCATTGGGACAATTATCAAAGATATAATTATACCCCACAGGAAGGGTAATATCAGACTCAACCCAGAGTTTGTAGTGCTTAATGATGCCCACATCCAAGGGGTTTTACTGGGAACAGATTACCAGAGGATTCAAGGCATAGACATTTACAACAGAAAAAATAGGCATATCACCATTGGTACTAACAGGGAGAAGAAATTTTCACTTGACATATACCAGATATCTTCTCAAGATCCACTAGAAGAACTTCTGAAGGAATTCAGAGAGGGACAGTTTAGCACTACCCTCACCAGTAAACAAAAACTAAGTTTACTGAAGATGCTGAGAAAGAACAGACCAGCATTTGCCATTGGTGAAGAACCATTAGGCAAGATCAAAGGCCATGATATAGAACTATATCTGGATGTGGAAAGGCCTTATCCACTCATGCTTAGGAGACCTCCTTATCCAGCAAGCCTGGAAACCAGGAAAGAAATTGAGAAACATATCAATGAACTCCTGGATATGGATGTCATCAGGAAGATTGGACATAATGAAATAGTGGAAATTACCACCCCTGTCCTGATCACCTGGCATGATGGCAAGTCTAGACTGTGTGGAGACTTCAGAGCCCTGAATAACTACACAAAAGCAGACAGGTACCCTATACCAAGGATACCCCATGCCTTAGATAAACTGGCCAAGGTCAGATATATAACCAAAATGGATTGTATGAAAGGCTTCCACCAAAATGGAGTTAAACCAAACTCCATGAAGTTACTCAGGATAATATGCTATATGGGTATATATGAGTATACCAGGATGCCATTTGGCATCAAGAATGCACCAGCCCACTTCCAAAGGATGATGGACACCATATTTCAAGAAGAAATAATGGAAGGCTGGATGGTAGTATATATTGATGATATCATTATATACTCAGAGACATGGGAAGACCATGTACAATACATAGACAGAGTTCTAAGTAAATGTATACCCATTAATCTGAAAATTTCACTCAAAAAGTGTAATTTTGGCCAACAAGAGCTACTAGCTCTAGGACATAAAGTCTCAGGTCTTAGTCTGGCAATTGACCAGAACAAAGTAGCAGCAGTACTGCAAAAACCAGTACCAAAGAACATCAAAGAGATTCAATCTTGCCTTGGGTTTGCTAGCTACTATAGAAACCATATCAAACACTTTGCACACATAATTAGTAGTTTATACAAGTTATGTTCAAAAGATGTAGTTTTTGAAATAACCAAGGAAAGGAGGGATGTATATGAGAGAATCAAATATGAACTCACCAATGCACCAGTGCTCATCTTACCTGACTTTGAACTACCATTCAAGTTATATATAGATGCAGCATGCAGCCAAGGCTTAGGAGCAGCCCTTCACCAAAGACAAATTGTGGATGGTGAACCAAGAGAGGGTGTAATATGTTACATCTCTAGGCAACTGAAAGATTCAGAAGCCAGGTATGGGGCCACCCAGACTGAATGTCTATTTCTAGTCTGGGCTCTAGAAAAACTCCATTATTATTTGGAGGGTGCAGTCTTTGAAGTCTATACAGACTGCACAGCCTTGAAGTCTTTACTAAACATGAAGACTACAAATAGACATATGCTGAGATGGCAAATAGCCATCCAGGAGTATAGAGGGAACATGACCATCATATACAAGGAAGGTAAAAGCCATACCAATGCAGATGGCCTCAGCAGATGGCCACTGGACAATGTCAAAAGCAATCCAGCTTATGACCCAGAAGTTGCAGCAAAAATCCCTATCCATTTCATGGAAATAGATAGGAGGAGAAACTTCAGATTATCGGAATGGGCACCAAGAAGTGGTACCCTTGACAGTGGAAACACTGACTCAGAAGGGACAGAAATTCCCATACTGGGAATAAGTTCCTCAGAACTGCACAATGAATTCTTCAGTGCAGTACAGAAGTCTTATTCCAAACACAAACAGTGTAGCATACTACTCCAACTCCTTCAACAAAATTACAGGAGCCCAGAACTGGAAACCCAGCTGGAAGAACCCTGGTTGAGGGCCTATAAGGAAAATAAATTTTTTCTTATAGATGGCCTGCTCTACCACAGAGAAAAGCACACAAGTGCACTCACAGTGGTAGACAGAGACCACATCTCATTGATCCTACAAGAATGCCATGACTGCCCCTATATGGGACACATGAGTGAGGACAGGACCAAATAGAGGGTAGCAAGCACAGCTTGGTGGCCCAAGTGGAAACAAGAGTTGAGTGAATACATCAACACTTGTGAGAGATGCCAAAAGGCAAATAGGAAACATGGGAAGAAGTATGGGTTGTTTCAACACATAGAAGAACCCAAACACCCATGGGAAACCATCAACATGGACTGGGTAACAGGACTTGTCCCAGGGGGCAAAGAAAACTATAATGCCTGTTTTATAATAGTTGATAGATTTAGCAAGAGCATGAGGTGTCTACCATGCCATAAAGAATACACAGCCATGGATACTGCTCTGTTGTTTTGGAATAACATCATATCTGCCTGTGGAGTCCCTAAGATCATCATTAGTGATAGGGACCCAAAATTCACCTCTGAATTTTGGACTAACTTATATGATATGCTTGGTACCAAACTTGCTTTTTCCACAGCTTACCATCCACAAACAGATGGCCTAGCTGAGAGGATGATCCAAACAATGGAGGACATCCTCAGAAGATTCTGTGCCTATGGCATGGAATACAAGGACCATGAGGGATACACCCATGATTGGGTTACACTCTTAACAGCAGTCCAACTGGCTTATAATACAAGCCAGCACTCCACCACAGGTAAAACACCTGCGCTGGTGGAGAAAGGGTGGAACCCCCTGTTGCCTGTGGATCATTTGAAGAAAAATCTCCTGACTATCCACCCCACAGCCAAAGACTTCCATGATATGTGGAAGAGGGCCTGTGACACAGCTGCCAAATGCATAGCTGAGGCAAAAGAATACAATAAGCAGAGGTGGGACAAATCACATATGGAACCTGACTTCAAGGAAGGGGACCAGGTTCTAGTGTCTACACTGAACTTCAACAATCTCAAAGGACCTAAAAAGATGAGAGACACATTTGTAGGACCTTTTACTATAATTGAGTTGATAGGAAAAAATGCAGTGGAAGTCAAACTCACTGAGGAGTTTTCAAGGAAACATCCAGTCTTTCCAGTGAGTTTGGTCAAACCATACTTCCAGACAGAGGAGGACAAATTCCCCTCAAGGAGAAAGAACCCCACACCACAGGAGATAGTGGAAGTGGAAGACTCCCCTGGACCTGTTAGTAAGATCATCAGGGCCAGGAAGATCAGACTCAATGGGAAGGATCAAAGACAATACCTAGTCAGATTCAAGAACCAGACAGCAGATAAAGACAAATGATTGGCAGAGGATGCCATACCAGATGGGAACCTTCATTTAAGGAGATTCAGAGCCTCTAGGAGGACTGAGCAGTCTCATCAATGATGAGCCTTTTTTAGAGGGAGGGTATGTCAGCCTGTGACTCAAAACCAGAGCACAAGCATGACAGCCAAAATACCATAAACCAATAGTATAGCCAAGATACCACCAAAACATGGAGCTGAGCCAAATAAGCTCAAAAGGTATCAAAGGAAAGAGGAAACTCACCTCTTTCTGAAAATATAAGTCCCATCACCATAGGACAAGAAATAACAAAGTTATTCCTGCTCGAAGTTATTGCTGAGCATAAACCTTAATTTTCACCTCTCATCTAAAATCTAGAAGGAGAGGCTTAACCCCATCAAATTGGTATTCAAAATGAAGCTCTAAGCCAGGGCTATCCAATGGTACCAGCCAAACTGAGCTAGCACCAATATTACTGGAGTTATGGTCAATTTCAGGCCAAATAAGGGTGAACAAAACATTCACCTCTCATCTAACTTCTACAGTCTTAGTGTGGGATACCTGAAGTGGGGTATTTTTGGAAAGAGCACAATCAGGGCTATTGAATGGTTCCATCCATTTCCCCATAGCTCAACTAGAACAAACGTTATGGGGCAAACAAGCTCAATACAGCTTTTTGCCCAAAACACGCAAATGTACAAAACTCTTGTACATGGGATAACTTTGCCATATTTAATGATACCCATATCAAATGAGGTACCATTGTGTAGAGCACATACAGGGCTACACAATGAACCTATTTTGAGGTTGATATCTCAAGAATTGACAAATTTATGGCTGTTTTAAGGTCAAAATCCCACCTGCTGTCATATACAGCCTTACCATGGGATAATATCCCATAACCATGAATATGAGGTGTCAAATAGACGAAGAAGCATGTTTTTACTTCAATACCTCATATGTCAGTCAATACTGGGGTCCCATACAGTTTCTGTACAGCATTCTACGCGTCATACACGTCAGAATCAGGCTGTGAGGTCCCCAGATGAAAATTTTCACCCTGTATTGGTGAAAACCGCCCAGATGTGGTTTCAAAACCACATCTGAGCCCAATACAGGTTATACAGGCTGTTTTCAAACCACAAGCCAGTACTAGAAAGTGAAAAAATCTTCACTTCCTCTACGTGGAAAGGTCTAGCACCCTTTCCACCCCATTTCAGGATAAAAAGGAGGCTTTTCACAGCCAGAATAGCTTTCCTCATCCTGCTCTTGAATAACCTACATAGTAAAATGTCAAAAACATTTTACTCTTGGTTAATAATCAGCTATACTCTTAAATTAAAGTATCGTAGTCTTTATTATTGTAACCCAACAGGTAAAGCTGCACCCAGGGCTTTCAACAGCGCTCACCACCACTATATTCATTATAGTAAAGCCCTTTTATTTTAAATCAAATCCATCTTAAACCTTTACAAATAATTTTGAAACTATTTTTTACGTGTCACAGTCATAGTTTTAGTTGTAAATAGCTTTATTACCACTTCATCATAGACCCATCCTGACACTGGGGTATTAAGACTTTTTTCCCATTTTTTCTTAGCATATTCAAAAGCATCAGTCATCTTTTTATCTGAACAATTCCTCACTGTATCAATAAAGAAGGTAAGGCTTGAAGAAGCTGGATTAATAACATCTTCATCTTTCTTCACAGTGTCAACTGGAAGTTTGGGGTTCCATCATTCTTCCAGAATTTAAGGAGTTGTTCCTGTTGAAGTCTTTATGGAAGTCTTTTAGACTAATTCCAATACTGGTATAAATGTACACAAATCATTGGTAAATCCATAAGAATATTTATGCTCCAGACCATAAGCACAAGATCTTCTTATCATGTACTCAATGCCATTGAACAAGTGTGTCTAGATCTATGATAAATTATACCATAAAATAAATAGCCTCTTCCATTGTCATATTATGTTTTCCATGAATCATTCAGAGAATTAGCTGCTAAAGCTGTCTTTTTCCAATCCCTTTTTAGCAAAGAAGTAAGAATGTGACCATTCTTTTCTATCTTATAGCTTTCTCTAAATAATTTATCAAAGAGTCCTATTCCTACATCTGTGATTATTATGCCCTCAATAAGTATCTGGGGTTCTTCCTTTGAAGTAATGTAGGAAGGATGATCAGGTGTATAGGGTAGATGTTTCTAGCTTTATGTACTATGGTCCTATTTCCCCTATACTGCTTTGTAGAGATCTTGTCAGCCTGTGACTCAAAACAGAGCACTAGCATGACATCCAACATACCATAAATAATGGTATGACAAGTATTGAACAAACATAGTCAATACAGGTAATAAATAAGAGAAAACAATCCTCTTGAATTAAACACCAACCTTATCCAAACAGAATAAGGAAACCTAGAGGAGAATAAACAGGTCAAAACCCTTATTTTCACCTCTCATCTAACTTATGCATATTTAAGTTATTATATACCAAAATGGTATTTTTCTTAAAGCTCACATAGAGAGCTACACAATGATATCATCCATGTTGTTGTAACACCACTACAACTGGAGATACCATATGACCTTTATTTCAAAACCAAGACCCCCCTGAAAGTCAAAGAGGGCTTGTACAAAACTGTACAAAAGTATAACCAAATTAAAGATATAAACAAGAGCTTCAATTTGAGATACATTAGACCTCTGTATCTCTTAAATTGACTGAGGGATCTTGGTTCAAAGGTTTAACAACCAGAAATACAGATATTCTGAAAACAAGAAAGTAAACAAACCCCTGTATCTTTGGCATACACTCATACAACTGTACAGTGTAATATACCAAACTGTAGAGCTAATCAAGCCCTACAAAACTGTATCATCAGAATACAGATATCTTCCAAATTGAAGAAGATATCTGGCATGGAAGTTTTTGAAGCCTCATACTGATGTACAAAAATACATCCAAAAACTTAAAACCCTTATAACTTTTGCTATTTGAAAGAAGGGTAAACATGAAGCATACCAAATTGAAGAGCTCATTAAGCCCTTCAATTCTGTGCTCTTGGTTTCTTGATATCTCAAAAACTGCCTAAGATATCTTGGTTGGAAGTATTTTGACCAATACTGGCCTTTACCAACCAGTACTGTCTTGATACTCAAAATAATGGTTGTTCAAAGCTTAAACCCGCCCAGAATGACCAGTATTGATCATACAGACACCAGAAAAACGTCATCCAAGTGCTGACGTGGCAGGTGAAAAATGTTTTCACCCTGTATTGATCCAGAATGATCATTTGTGGTTCCAAAACCACAATTCTGCCTTCACTGATGTCAGAATTGAGGATCCAGAACCACAGACTGACCATTGGAGTGAAAATTTTCACTCCTCTGACGTGTGAAGAGTTAATAACTCTTGACAGTCCTGAAAGATATAAAAAGAAGGGTTTTTTCCTTCAAAAACCCATCATCTTATCTTACGTGACAAGACTGTTATCCATCAGTAGTGTCCTTAGAATTATTAAAGATATAATTAGAATATAATTATTGTAGTTTTTCTTTACAGTCAAAGATATTAGAGCATTGCAACCCAGGTCCTCAATAGACTCATCACCACTGGTACCACGTAGCAGTAGGACCTGAAGATTTAATTTATTATTTGTTTTTGACGTGTCACAGTCATAATACTAGCTTGTATTTACATTTTATAGCTACTATATAGACTCACCCTGACATTTTGGGGGCCTGGCCGTGGTTTTTCAACCTTATTGGACGTGTTTTGAACTGAATTAGGCGTAAAATTCAGCTATTTACAAGGTATTTTACTAAAAGTGAGTAAAATTTCTAATTTATTTTATATTATTATCATTTTTTTAGCATCATATATCATATATACAAATTTTTTTCCTCCAAAAATATATATTACAAAATATTTTTGTTGAGAGTAGGAGTACAAATCCTCCTTTTTATTATATTGCAATAATTTCCACGAAATTTAATAATAATACAACAGTATTATTTAAATTTCAATATAAATAATAATATACAAACAATATATTATTTATTTTACTATTATTTTTCACCAAAGTGCGTGAAAATTAATATAGAAACATTTATTAATAAATAATTAATAAATATTAAATAATAAAATAATTTTTTATTATTTACAAGGAATATTTTAATTAAATATTTCCTTTAAAACAAGATATCACTCAAATTGACGTGAAAACTTGTAATTAATTGATATTTGAATCAAATATCAAGTGTTATAATAAATATTATTTATAATATTTATAATAACAAATCAAATTTATTATAATTTAATAAATTTGACGTGTTTATACAAAAACACAATAATATCCAAGTGAATCATTCACAAAACGCTTGGATATTACAGCTTTTCATTTATAAAACATAAGTGAAAAACTCAAAAACTGTTATTTTTGAATAAAAAATATAAAATACTTAAAAATTTCAAAAAATAACAGTAGAATTGAATATAATCATTTTTTTTTATCATAAAATACTGATATACAATCTGAAATATCTTTTCTGAATAGTGGAAAAAGACTACATTCCATTAGAAACCCAGTCACAAGGAAATCCATCTGTGACAGCCTCAGAAGACAGAGAAGTGCTGCCAAAAACCAAGGGCAAGCAGAAAAGACACAGTGAAGTGACAATCAACTCAAAAGATTGGACACCAATAGCCATGCCAAGGGCCAAAAACCCCAGAAAAGCTCCAACAAAACCAGTTGGATCACCAAAACAAATTGAGAAACAGAAAATCACTGTTATCAACCCAGTTGTAAACTCTAAAGGCAAATTGCCAAAGAGTATAGATCATAAATTTGTACAAGGGCCTGCTAAAGGTAAATAAACCTTGAGAAATACAACATTTTTTATTGTCTGTCATTTTTTAAAATTGTTAACATGACACCTCCACTTCTTAGAGATCTTGGATTCCCAAGAAATCAACCAGAACACTGGCCAAGAAGACACAGAGGAAGAAGAACTGGAGCAAATGACCAGCAAAGGACTTACCATCAGGGAACTCCTACCCAAGGTCTTATTCCAAATCAAATTCAACCCAGAAGTCCAACCAGGAGATTGGACAGATGCAGAACAGGTCCTCCAAATACACAAACTCCTGAGAGACCTCTTCACATGGAGCATGGACAACAAAATGTTCACTATGGCAGCATCATGGGCAGAAGTGGGGATAACAACCCAGAAGATCTGTCTCAAGCAAATGGCTTGGATGGAACTTATGACAGAAATGCAAGGTTGGAATCCCAACAAGAATTTTAAACTCTTAGAAGAAAGAGCAACCAGAATCAAAGAGAACCAGGCAGCCATACAAGCCATAGAGAGATCTTGGCACAAGGAAGAGCCCAGTCAGATTCAGGTACCCCCAGAAATGGAAGGAGAAGTCCCATCTTCCCCACAACAATCCAGCAGTTCCAGGCCCTACAAGCCAAAGGAAACTTCATCCAAGGCTCCCCAACCCTTCCAGGTAGTTTTCAACAGGAGAAAAGGAGCCCAAGGGAAAAACAAAACTTCTTTCAACCAGAGGAAGAAGGAAGCAGACCCATTGATGAAAAAGCTGATGGACTTAGTCCAAGAAGTACACAAAAGCAAGAAATAGTTGTACCTACAAATAGTTTTGATAGTTCTGACTCAATAGACCCAGAATTAATAACTGAAACTACAATCCACACTCATGAGTTTGAAAACAAATTCACATGGACCAAATTGGCCCAATTCATGGATTGGACACATGAAACCTCAGGAAAAATGAGGACAGAAGTTGAAACATTGAAAGAAGAAAATGCTTTCCAAGCAACAGTCATAAAAGACTTAAATACAAATCTGGCCAAAATTTGGACAGAATTTGAAAAAACTAACAGACAGTTGAATTCAATTCTAGAAGAACAACAAACTGTGAGGAGGGATCTGAGGAGTATCCAGCAGCAACAGGATAACTTTGACAAAGAAATTGATTACCTCTATGACAGAGAAGACAATCAATACCCTCCAACACAAGGTCAACCTACTACCTCTACAAAATTGAAAGAGGAGGATAAAGACTATGACCAGGAACCTGAATATCAGATTCCAAAGTTAAGATCAGAGTCAGTGTACCAAGATGGGGAAAATCTCAACTATTCAGAGAAACAGGCACTAAAACAGTTACCAGAAGTAACAAACTGGCCAAAGTTCTCAGGAATTGGGGAATATGACCATATGGAGATCATTGACTATATTGATGGACTCTTTGTTGATGTCCCAAAGATACCAGACTACTGGATCACAACAAGACTTAACACAGCATTCAGAGGCCATGCAAACATATGGTATACTGAGATGAAAGAAATACATGGCAGGAAAAGCTGGCCATGGTGGAGGAACCAGATTATACAAAAGTATAGCAATGGTAGTTGGATCTGGCAAAAGACCATGTCCTTTGAAAGTGATAGATACTCCACAGAAAAAGACCCTTATGAATGGTGCCTCAAACAAACAAAGAGGCTAAAAGCTATTGATCCCAATATGACAATAGAAATGATAAACCATAAACTCCTAACAAAATTGCCAGGAGATCTAGAACATGCAGTCAAATGCAGATGCAACAACATCAGCAGCATTGATGACATAGCAAATGTCATACAAGATGTGAGAAAAAAAACCTCCATAGGAAGTTACACATCCTATAAGCCAAACTTCAAAGACAAGAGGTCTGAAGTTAAAGAGACAAACAAAGAAAAAGGGAAAGAAACCCCAAAAAAGAAATATGTGTGCCACAACTGTGGATCACCAGACCACTATGCCAACAATTGCACAAAACCAAAAAAGAAAATATATGAAATTGATGAAGAATCAGAAGAAGAACAAACAGGTGAAAAATCTGATTCTGACAGCATGGGAAATGGTATGAGAGCAGAATCACAAAGTGAACCTGATACCATAGAAGAATACATAGTGGAATGCAATGAAGAGAGTTCACTTGACATACAAGACATTGAATTGGATTAAGGAATACCACAAATAACAACAGACAAAGAGCTCTGTAAGCACACACAGAATGCACAAACATTCCTGGTAACCCCAAATAGAGGGATGGGATTCATTCATGGAACACCTACAAAATTGACAGTTTATATTGAGAACTGTAAACACCCAATGATCATTGACACAGGAGCAAGTTGCTCCATAGTGGCAAAAGAATACTTGAAACAACACTTCCCCGAATGGGAGGAAGATATAATCCCAACAAAAGCTAGAAACTTTAAAAGTGCATCAGGCAAAATGCACTCACTGGGGACAATAATCAAAGAGATAATTATCCCACACCAAAAAGGAAATATCAGACTGGAACCTGAATTTGTAGTTCTAGAGAATGCACATGTACAAGGATTCTTACTAGGTACAGAGTACCAAAGAATGTATGATATGGACATTTGCAATAGTAAAAACAGATATCTTACCATAGGTACAAACAAAGACAAAAAATTTTCCTTTGACATAAATCATGTAACAAATGATAACACCTTGAAAGAACTAGTGGAAGAATTCAAAGAAGCCCAATATGGCACTCAACTTACTGAAAGTATTGAGAAAGCATAGAGGAGCTTTTGCAATAGGAGATGAACCACTAGGAAAAATCAAAGGACATGATATAGAATTATATCTGGATGTAGAAAGACCATATCCACCTATGCTTAGGAGACCACCATACCCAGCCAGCATGGAAACTAGGAAAGAAATTGAGAAAAATATCAATGAACTCCTAGAAATGGGGGTAATGAGAAGAATAGGACATAATGAGATAGTAGAGGTCACTACACCAGTCCTTATAACTTGGAATGATGGTAAATCCAGACTATGTGGTGACTTCAGGGCTTTGAATAATTACACCAAAGCAGATAGGTACCCCATCCCAAGGATGCCACATGCACTAGATAAACTAGCAAAAGCCAAGTTCATTACAAAAATGGATTGCATGAAAGGCTTTCACCAGAATGGGGTGAAACCAGATTCCATCAAATTGCTAAGAATTATATGCCATATGGGCATATATGAATACACTAGAATGCCATTTGGCATTAAGAATGCACCAGCCCATTTTCAGAGGATGATGGATACCATATTTCAAGATGAAATAATGGAAGGGTGGATGGTAGTGTACATTGATGATATCATAATATACTCAGAAACATGGGAAGACCATGTGAAAAAAATTGACAAAATATTGGGAAAATGCACACCAATCAACATGAAGATATCTCTTAAAAATGTAACTTTGGACAGCAGGAACTGCTAGCCCTAGGACACAAAGTGTCAGGTTTGAGCCTAGCTATAGACCAAAATAAAGTTGCTGCAGTACTGAAGAAACCAGTACCAAATAACATCAATGAAATGCAGTCTTTTTTGGGCTTTGCTAGCTACTGCAGAAGCCACATTAAAAACTTTGCACACATCACTAGTAGCCTATACAAACTGTGCTCAAAAGATGTAGTCTTTGAAATTACCAAGGAAAGAAGAGATGCATTTGAAAAGATCAAATATGAACTGACCAATGCCCCTGTCCTAATGATGCCTGATTTTGAACTACCATTCAAACTATATATATATGCAGCATGTAGCCAAGGACTAGGAGCAGCACTACACCAGAGGCAACTAGTGGATGGGATACCCAAAGAAGGAGTAATTTGCTATATATCAAGACAACTGAAAGACTCAGAAGCCAGATATGGAGCTACTCAGACAGAATGTCTATGCTTGGTATGGGCATTAGAAAAACTCCATTACTACTTAGAAGGAGCAGTATTTGAAGTTTTTACTGACTGCACAGCCCTCAAATCACTGTTGAACATGAAGACAACAAACAGACACATGCTTAGGTGGCAAATAGCCATACAAGAATACAGAGGGAATATGACTATCATCTATAAAGAAGGGAAAAGTCATACTAACGCAGATGGTCTCAGCAGGTGGCCACTGAAGAATGACCAAGAGAATCCAGCATATGACCCAGAAAATGGGACCAAAATACCTATACAATGCATGGAGATAGATGGGAGAAAGAACTTCAAACTATCAAACTGGGCATTAGGGAATGACCCATCAAACCCAGCACAGAGCTATGGGGAGAGTAAAGAGATACCCATACTGGGAATCAGCTCCTCTAATCTGAATACAGAATTCTTTAGCATAGTACAATCAGCATACAATAAACACAAACAGTGTAGTATATTGATACAACTATTAAAACAAAAGTACAGGAGTCCTGAACTAGAGAGCCAATTGGAAGAGCCATGGCTCAAAAACTTCAAAGAAAATAGATTTTTTCTGATAGATGATCTACTGTACCATAGGGAAAAACACACAAGTGCCCTGCTAATAATAAATAGAGAACATATTTCCCTGATACTACAGGAATGCCATGACTGCCCATACATGGGACATATGAGTGAAGAAAGAACTAAAGAAAGAGTCTTTAGCACAGCTTGGTGGCCAAAGTGGGAACAAGACTTGAGTGAATACATCAACACTTGTAACAGATGCCAAAAAGCCAACAGAAGTCATGGCAGAAGATATGGATTACTCCAGAGTATAGAGGAGCCCAAACACCCCTGGGAAATAATAAACATGGATTGGGTAACAGGCCTGGTCCCTGGAGGGAAAGACAGCTTTAATGCATGCCTAGTAGTAGTAGACAGGTACAGCAAGAGTGTCAGATGTCTCCCCTGTCACAAAGAGGACACAGCAATGGACACAGCCATATTGTTCTGGAACAATGTGATAGCTAACTGTGGAGTTCCAAGAATTATAATTAGTGACACAGACCCTAAATTCACATCAGAATTTTGGACTAATCTATATGAGATGCTGGGAACCAAACTAGCATTCTCCACAGCTTACCATCCACAAACAGATGGTCTAGCAGAAAGAATGATCCAAACATTAGAAGACATCATTAGAAGGTTTTGTGCATATGGCATGGAATATAAAGACAATGAGGGATATACCCATGACTGGGTAACCCTCCTACCAGCTGTACAATTGGCATACAACACAAGTATACACTCAGTGACAGGAAAAACCCCTGCCACATTAGAGAAAGGATGGAACCCACTACTTCCAGTAGACTACTTGAAGAAGAACCTCCTCTCAGTACACCCCACAGCTAAGGACTTCCACACAATGTGGAAGACTGCCTGTGAAAAAGCAGAGCAATGTGTGGCTGAAGCCAAATTATATAACAAACAGAGATATGATAAAAGTCACCAAGAACCTGATTTCAAAGAAGGAGACCAAGTTCTAATCTCAACTCTTAACTTCAACAACCTAAGAGGACCCAAGAAGATGAGAGACTCATTCATAGGACCATTCACCATTATTAAATTAATAGGAAAGAATGCAGTAGAAGTCAACCTGACCAAAGAGTTCTCTAGGAAACACCCAGTTTTCCCTGTGAGCCTGGTCAAACCTTATCACCAGACAGATGAGGAGAAATTCCCTGACAGAAAGAAGACAGTCACCCATGAAAGATTGGTAGAGGAAGATGACTCACCTGGACCAGTGAAAAAGATCATTAAAGCCAGGAAAATAAGAATTAATGGGAAAGACAACAGGCGATATCTGGTTAGATTTAAGAATCAACCAGCAGATAAAGATAAATGGTTAACTGAGAAAGAAATCCCATATGGACAAATACACCTCAGAAGATTCAGAGCCTCCAGGAGGGCTGAAGAGTCTCATCAATGATGAGCCTTCTTTTGAGGGAGGGTATGTCAGCCTGTGACTCAAAACAGAGCACTAGCATGACATCCAACATACCATAAATAATGGTATGACAAGTATTGAACAAACATAGTCAATACAGGTAATAAATAAGAGAAAACAATCCTCTTAAATTAAACACCAACCTTATCCAAACAGAATAAGGAAACCTAGAGGAGAATAAACAGGTCAAAACCCTTATTTTCACCTCTCATCTAACTTATGCATATTTAAGTTATTATATACCAAAATGGTATTTTTCTTAAAGCTCACATAGAGAGCTACACAATGATATCATCCATGTTGTTGTAACACCACTACAACTGGAGATACCATATGACCTTTATTTCAAAACCAAGACCCCCCTGAAAGTCAAAGAGGGCTTGTACAAAACTGTACAAACGTATAACCAAATTAAAGATATAAACAAGAGCTTTAATTTGAGATACATTAGACCTCTGTATCTCCTAAATTGACTGAGGGATCTTGGTTCAAAGGTTTAACAACCAGAAATACAGATATTCTGAAAACAAGAAAGTAAACAAACCCCTGTATCTTTGGCATACACTCATACAACTGTACAGTGTAATATACCAAACTGTAGAGCTAATCAAGCCCTACAAAACTGTATCATCAGAATACAGATATCTTCCAAATTGAAGAAGATATCTGGCATGGAAGTTTTTGAAGCCTCATACTGATGTACAAAAATACATCCAAAAACTTAAAACCCTTATAACTTTTGCTATTTGAAAGAAGGGTAAACATGAAGCATACCAAATCGAAGATCTCATTAAGCCCTTAAATCCTGTGCTCTTGGTTTCTTTATATCTCAAAAACTGCCTAAGATATCTTGGTTGGAAGTATTTTGACCAATACTGGCCTGTACCAAACCTGTACCAACCAGTACTGTTTTGATACTCAAAATAATGGTTGTTCAAAGCTTAAACCCGCCCAGAATGACCAGTATTGATCATACAGACACCAGAACAACGTCATCCAAGTGCTGACGTGGCAGGTGAAAAGTTTTTTCACCCTGTATTGATCCAGAATGATCATTTGTGGTTCCAAAACCACAATTCTGCCTCTACTGACATCAGAATTGAGGATCCAGAACCACAGACTGACCATTGGAGTGAAAATTTTCACTCCTCTGACGTGTGAAGAGTTAATAACTCTTGACAGTCCTGAAAGATATAAAAAGAAGGGTTTTTTCCTTCAAAAACCCATCATCTTATCTTACTTTACCTATATTCTTACATGACAAGACTGTTATCCATCAGTAGTGTCCTTAGAATTATTAAAGATATAATTAGAATATAATTATTGTAGTGTTTCTTTACAGTCAAAGATATTAGAGAATTGCAACCCAGGTCCTCAATAGACTCATCACCACTGTTACCACGTAGCAGTAGGACCTGAAGATTTAATTTATTATTTGTTTTTGACGTGTCACAGTCATAATACTAGCTTTTATTTACATTTTATAGCTACTATATAGACTCACCCTGACAGATCTACAATATTAACATGTGTCTGCTAGGATATTTCATGGAATTATAATAAGTTATTACCTTAAACACACTACCATCAAGTTAATACTGACTTTTTCTCAAATACCATACAGCTCAGAGGCACTCCATTTGGATTGCTCCATATCTATAATAAGTAGGTTTTATAATTCTTGAATTAAAACAAAATTGAACTTCAAAACGCTTTTCATTAAAATGTTTAACTTGATCAAGAGCTAAACCTAACCCTTCACCACATGCATCAATATACAGCTTGAAATGAGGTTTCCAGTATGGAAAATAATAATTGTGCATTGGTTAAGGAATTCATGGTTTCTTAATATTGCTTAATCCTTTCCTGTGTCATTTCAAAAATTGTTTCCTGATCACAAATTCTATATAGTGATCTAGCATGGATTTCAAACTCTTCAACTTTTTTCCCTTCAATAACTTGCAAACCCTGATAAAAACATAAGTTCTTTTCTTTTCTGGTACATTTATTTCAATAGAACTGCAGCCACTTTGTTTCTATCAACACCAAGGCCTAGTCCTAAAGCTACATGTCCCAGAGCTTTCAGCTCATTAAATCCAAAATTACATTTTTCAAAATATATTTTTATGTTCACTTGAAAACCTTTCCTAAGTACTAATTGAATTCTCTCTAAATTCAATTGGAGTATCTCTGAGAAAATTATAATATCATCAATATATATTACTAACTATCCCTATGATAATTCAAGAGGTAAAATGTTTTTCATCCTTCTTTTATATTGAGAGGGTTCATTTTTTCTTCCAAAATTCATCCGCAAGTATTCATGAATGCCAAAATGGGGAATCATTCTCAATACCTTCCTAGCATGAGGCTTCAGAAGATATTGATGGAAACCCTTAAGCTCATCCATAGAAGTAAGGAATCTTACTTTCCATAATTGAATGAAAGATTCATGGATTATAGTGATTCAATATCTATCTGGAATATTAAAGGTTCTCAATTCTTTGAAATGACCAACAATCCTTGATTTCTAATTATTCCAAGTAATGGTTACAGGTTTTGTAGCTTCTACTTCCTCATTGTGTACAACCTTTCTGACAACTCCCAGCTTCATGAGCTCATTAATGTGAGTTTTGAATGCTTCTCTGGCTCTGGCAATATCTGATTAAGCTTATACTCTTAATATTTGATGATAAGACCTTTCTGCATTAATCAAAATTTCTACTTCATTGTCTTTAGCAACCCCTAGTGGCTCATTGTCAGAACAAAATTCTTCTTTACATTTAAATATAGCTACAGTGATCTCTTCCTTAATTGCCAAAGTTAATTAAGGACCAATTTGTCCTTCAATTGATTGATAAGTCACAAATTCCTCTTTATTAAAATCTCTTACTTGGCTTATCCTTGATTTGCCACTTTTTTTGCAATCATTCTTAGAAAAGAGCTGCATTATGGTCAATTGAAATCCCCAAGTTTTCACCTTTACTCTGAATTCTTTCAGCTGTTTAGTTATAAAAGTAATAAAATTACCATGTAGAGTTTAATAAATGCTACTTTTTATTCTATACTCTCACAAATATTTTTTAAAGAAAAAAGATTTTCTTTTCTTTTCTTTTCTATACTAAGGATGGTGTTTAGTGATTTCTTATCTCACAAAATTTCTCTACCCAGCTTCTGTTGAATATACTCAAAATTCTCAAATTTTGTGAAAATTTTCCTATGAAAAGGTTTGAAATGATTTAAAATGTCTATAAAATTTATTTTTTTGATAAATATTGATTCATCATTTCCTCCTATTTGGCTTTGAACTCCATCAAGCTCTTTGCAATGGTGAATACATTTTCCATGGCTGTCCTTTCTTTCTTTAGAATTCTGTAATTATGAGGGTAAGACTTGTTCCACGTGTCTTTTCCCTTTCCTTGTTTGTTTTTCTTTCCCTTATTATTTCTTATTAGGGACTTCTTGCCTTTGATATTAGCTGTTTGACACAGTTTTTTTCTTGTGGAGGTTTGGGGGGTGGTTGCACTCTTTATTTGAGCAAACTCCTTTTTCTAGCCCTCTGATAAAAGACTTTGGCTAAAAAGTGTACACCGACCTTTGGAAACTGGTGGGAGATCTGACATCTTCCATTTTTGCCTCCTCCATGTTTATTGTCCTTTCCTTTACATTTTTAACCACTATCCTTGTTCCCAGATCCATCTTAGTGGATATAGTAGTTACTCTCACTTCTTGTGAGCCTTTGAGATATGACGTCATATCCAAAGAGGTCACAGAAACATTTCTGTAATAATTATACTTATTATAATTATCTCAAAAATTAGTAAAATACCATAAATAAGTACAAAATCTGAATTAAATCAGAATCTAATGAGTGAACATGTGAAATGAATTACACAATTAGATTCCTCATGGTAAAACACACATATGTCATTTTTATGGCATATCTGAAAAGTCAATAATTACTGAAGTATAAGTAATAATATCTTAAAAAAGGTACAAAACCTCATTTATCTAAGAAGCCAATGAAACAGCATGTGAAATAAATTTTACCATTGGATTCTCCATAAAGTTCTACACATAAATAAATTATAAATCTAATCTCTAAAGTTAATACTTAAGGAATTAAGCTGAATATATGCACATTTTTGGTCAACATGTATATTCATGGTTTTTAGCTAATATCTCTTGAAATATACAAAATAAAGAGATAAACCAAAGATAAACTCCCCACGTAATTACTTTAGGAATACAGATATGAGATTTATTTCACAAGATATAAACAAGGTTAAAACTTGTAATGGATTATTGAATAAAATCAACAGAGCTGTTGACCACTTTGTTGTGAAAGTGGTACAAACTTAAAATAAAGTAGACAGTCAGATTCTACTAGTTCATTTGTGAGGAATGATGTAATTTTTATTATAATATTCAAGGTATAACCCCTTGAAATCATGGTTTGAAGTTTAAAATATCAAATTTTGACAGAAACAATGAGTTACATGAGAAATCATCAAAAATAGAGGATTGATGATGTAATAAATTGCTCTTGGTAGTCTAATGAGGACATGCCAAGATATCGGAATACACTCTCAGAATAGCTGTAGCGTGTATAACTTAAAAGTTATCAATGATCAAAGTTTAAGCTTAAATTTGATCATTTATGATCACTCACTGATCTCTTATTTTAAGTTTAACAGTCATATAAGGGATAGAACTGATGAATACCATTAGAATATGATTAAAAATCATAAAATTCACAAAGTTTAGGCTTCTTCCAAGCCTATGATGTCATCAAACTTAGAGTTACAGTTATAACTCTAAATACTGGCGTAATAATGAGGTAAGATGGTTTGATCATGATGTAATCATCACTAAACCTTAAAATATTAATCAATTATAGTAGAAAGCATCAGTACACGTCTACTAGAAGCCTTCTGGACTCTAGAAGGCAGGTATTTACTATAAATAGAGCTCTTTTTACTCTATTTTCCCCTCAGACGCTTACAAAACACTAAAAAATTAAAACAAAAAGGTAATTTCTTTATTCTTTATATATAGAATTCTTATATTATTAAAGATCAAAGAGCATCCTTATTATAATCATAATTCTTGACGTGATTACTTCAATTATTTAACTGTTTTGTTTAAAATTCTCTTAAAAACCTCAAATCCACGTAAAATCAAGATAAATTGTAATTTCTCTTGATTTTTATTGTAAATACAATTTGAATAAGTTTTATTTATATTATTTGGCGTAAAATCATTCAAAATTATTATATTAAGTGTTAAAAGTAGGTTATTTCTTCTTATTATAATAACTTTCTCTCTATTATTACTTTAATAACTTTTTAATTAATATAAATAGTATTTATATTAATTTATAACTCTAATATGAGTAATATTATTGTTATTAATTGTTTTTCATTAATAAAAAACGATTTCTTACACCTTTATTATTTGCTGGTAACAATAATAAAGTGCTTTTAAATATATTAGTTATCTTATATTAATACATTTATTGATTATATTATTTTTTTATGATATAAACTATATTTTATATTTATTTAATAATATGATTATTTTTACGCCATAATTATAATAATTCTTTATTATGATAATTATTTTTATCTTATTTATTTTATTTATAAGGACATTCATAGTACAATAAGTAAAATATTAGTAATTTTACTTATTGTTTCATAGTCAAACCTTACAGTTTTGGGGCCTGGCCATGATATTTACTCTAAAAGACCTTTAAAAAGATTCTAATTGGGTTTATCCAATGATAAATTATAATTATAATCATAAGATCATATAATGATTTTAAAAGCTATTGAGGCATTTGGGAAACAATTGTACTGTCTTACATGTGGTTTTTCACATCATTAGACTTGAAAGAACTTTCTTTGAGTGACTCTAGTGATTAAAAAAGATATTTATAAATTGAAAAAAAATTTATATTATAAATTGATTTCATAAAAGAATCATACTCATTTTATTTTATTCTTTAAGAATAAAAAAATATTAAAAGCCAATAAAAAAAGTTATTTTTATTCATTTTTTCAAAAATATAAAAGAAATTTTTACATGGAAAATTGCCATATCTTACCAAAAATAACACTTCTTATATAAAAGACTTATATTTATTTGTCTTTTTTAGTGTTTGAAGACAATCCAACAGAAAGCAACCAAGCCACTGTTGAAAGATTGGTGGAAGAAACTTGTCCAAGTTCTCCAACACCAATTTTCATTAAGAAAAAGAAAGCTAAGAAATTAGACTTTCCAGGACCCACTATTCAGTACTCTGAAGGTGAGTACCTCATTTATAAAATTGCCATAAGAAGAATTCTTGTCCTGAAATCCTCTTATTTCTTATTTCTTAAATCATGACTACCAGAAGAGGCTCCCAATAATCCATCCAATCAGATGGAGCTGGACTTGGAGGTAGAATTTATTCCTCAAAAGGGAAAAGAAAGGGCAATATCCCCAATGGAACAGAATTCACACAAGGAAGTGCCTTATCCCAAAGGGAAGTCCCAGAAATGCCCATGATATCTGAACCAGAGTTAGAAATAAGTATGAGTAACTCAAACAGGTACAAATCACATTCAGAGGGCTCAGATAGACATTTACATTATCCATTACAAGCAGTACTACACAGTGTACAAAGACAAGGACTGGGAAATGTTGCCTCAAATACACCAAGGAGTCATGAACTCCTGGTACATCCTCAAAAGGTTCCTCACAGAGTAGGAGATAGTGGTATACTCCAATGGATGTAATCCACTGTCATCCAAGCCTCAAATCAAAAAGATCAAGGAATACCACTCCAAAAAGAGGGAGGGAAGCAAGGAAGAAGCCCCAGTAGCTTCTACCAGCAAGCCTCAAGCCAACCAACCTCCCCAAGAAGGGAATAAGAACAAGAAAAAGAATTGGAGGAAACCATATTTCCCAAGCTACATGATTCTTAAAATTTAAAAAGATGCCATGGACAATGTCTTCAACATGGCCCAAACTTTGATTGAATTCAAAAACAAAGAGGAGCAAAGAATGAGACAACCCCATTTCCCAAAGAAATAACCTTATCTCCTGATTTTGTGAATAGTTTAAAAGAGCTCAAAGACAGTATTTTACCTCTTAAAGACATTAAAAATAGTTTATTATCTTTACAAGAAATAAATAATAGCTTATCATCTTTGACAAAAATTGTTGTACGGAATAAAAAAGAAATTTATAACATTCAATTTATGGTTGAAAACAACAAACCAAAAGTTTTGATTGATAATACTCAAAAATTGATACAAGAACAACAAGAATTGTATAAATACATAAGAGATATCAAAGATAAAACTTTGACAATCAATTATGACATGAGTATTGACAATCTTACAGAAAAATCAAACAAATTAAGTATTTCTGTAGAAAAATTTGAAGAAAAGACTTCATCACACCAGAAATTACTTTTAGACCATGTGGAAAAAAGTGATGAAGCAAGAATGCATCTGAAAGATGACATTCAAAGGTAAATAAGGCTTATCAATGAAAAAATGGATAAAATTAATGAGGCTAACTCAAATATGCCAAAGTTATCAACTCCATTTTCTCACATAAGAAGCCCTCCTAAGCCAAAAGAGGAATTAACAAATCCATTCATAACAGACTTCAGTCACCAAGACAATAACCAAGTATTAATGAAGGAAGCACCTCAATTGAAAGAATGGCCAACATTCACAGGAGAAGGTGAATATGACCATATGTCATTCATTAAAACAATTGACATTTTACAAAAATATTATGCCATACCAGATGAATTGATCACTGCAAGATTACACTCACTGTTTGAGAAATCTGCAAAAGGATGGTATTATGGCATAAGACAAAAAAATGGAAAAACTACCTGGTCTTGGTGGAAACAAGAAATAATCACCAAGTAGGCTAATGATGCCTGGAGGTACAAAATAGAAAATGCATTTGAAAACTCCTTCTTTGACCCAGAAAAAGATAAACCTTTGACTTGGTTCTTAAAACAAGTTGAAAGACTAAATGCACTGTACCCAGAAATGTCACAAAACATGGCGCATATGAAAATACTTAAGAAATGTGGGGGAGAGCTAGAACATGCCCTAAGAAGCAGGTGTATAGAATCATTCTCCACAGAAGAGTATATCAGTTCACTAGAAGACATAGTGACAAGGACAAAAATTGGCAGAAATTGGAAAAAATTGGACATCAAAAGTCCAAAGAAGCCATTTATCAAAAAAGATAAATCAAAAGAAGCTTTCAATCCCAATACATCCAACAATAATGAGCAAAGAAAATGCCATAAATTTGGAGGTATGGGACACTTAGCCAATAACTGCCTCAAGAAGGCAAAAATCAATGAAATTGTGGAAACAGAAAACCATAATTACAAAGAGGAGGAATCTGACTCTGGAAAATACACATAAGAATCAGAAACTTCTGAAAGTGATAAAATTAATATAGTTAATGCACAAATTAATAATATTGATATAATTTATGAAGTACTAGATGTTAACTCAAACTTAACACAAGTTGGAACATCTGACACAAACCTGACAAATGTACAAGATGCCAAAATTTACAGAACCAAACCTGCAAAAGGAATGGAATATACAGCTGGAAAATCAAGTATAAGTATTGTCATGGTTGATAACCAAGAGGCAAAAGTAAACTTGGATACAGGAGCATATTGCACCTGTGTTGGTAAAAGTTATTTAAAAACAATTGTTCCAGATTGGCAAGAAAAACTTATACCAACACAAGGTGTCAAATTTAGTAATTCAAGTGAGAGCATGAAGTCCCTTGGAATAATTGACTTAACACTTATTTTCCCTCACCCTTCACAATGTGTCAGAATTAAAGTAGAGTTTGTGGTAATGGAAAACTGTACTAGCAATCACTTTATACTTGGAAATGACTACTTGTCAATTTATGGCATAGATATCTCTAACCAAAAGGATAGATATTTTACCATAGGTGACAATAAAAGACAAAATTTTGGCTTTCTTAATAATAAAAGACAAATAACAGCTGTCAAGAATGAATAAAAAATCCAACAAATGGTTTTTTTCATAACTGAACAGCTAAAAGAGGAAGAATTTAATCATGAATTAACAGTAAAAATGAAATAAAAATTGATTGACCTCTTATTTAAATATGAAAATGCCTTTGCAACTGACAAAGAGCCACTAGGTGCCATAATTGGACATGAGGTAGACATAATTCTTAATGTAGAAAAACCTTATCCACCTCTATTAAAAAGACCAGCTTATCCAGCCAGCCCAAGAGCTAGAGAAGCTTTAGAGGTACACATTAAAGAACTAATGGCCCTTGGAGTACTAAGGAAAGTAGGAAATAATGAACAGGTAGAGGTAACTACACCTGTCATTATAACCTGGCATAATGGAAAATCAAGGATGGTAGGAGACTTTAGAGCTCTGAACACCTATACTAGTCCTGACAGATATCCAATACCCAGAATCCATGATACATTAACACAATTATCTCAGGCTAAGTTCATAACAGCCATGGATGCTCTAAAGGGTTTTCATCAAAATGTCTTAACAGACAATGCCAAGAAACTACTAAGGATAATAGTCCACTGTGGAATAATTGAATATCTCAGGATGACATTTGGTATAAAAAATGCACCATCCCACTACCAGAGGATTATGAATACCATATTTCCTTAAGAATTATCAGAAGGATGGCTGATTATTTATATTGATGATATCATAGTTTGCTCAGAGACTTGGGAAAATCACCTATCAAGACTAGAAAGAGTCTTACAAAAAATAGTCCAAGTAAACATGAAAATATCTCTGAAAAATTGTCATTTTGCATGCAATGAACTGAAAGCACTAGGACATGTGGTCTCTGGACTAATTTTGGGCATAGAAAAAAACAAAGTAGCACCAGTACTATTGAAACCAATGCCCCAAACCAAAAAAGAAATGCAATCACTTCTAGTATTTTTGGGTTACTATAGACAGCACATAAAGGACTTTGCAAAAATTGCCAAATCCTTGTATAAACTATGTGACCAACAAACAGTCTATGAAATGACTGAAGAAAGAGTTAAAGAATATGAGGAATTGAAAAATTCCTTAACAAATTCCCCATTTCTTCTAATTACAGATTGGAAGCTACGCTTTAAGCTTTACATTGATGCTTGTGGAGAAGGACTAGGTGCTGCACTACACCAGACACAAATCATCAATGATAAACCAGTGGAAGGACCAATTTGTTTTATTTCAAGACAGATAAAGCCAACATAGGCAAGATATGGAGCAAACCAAATGAAGTGCCTCTGCTTAGTGTGGGCTTTAGAAAGATTACACTATTACTTGGATGGAAAGGTATTTGATGTGATTACATACTGTAATGCTGTAAATTCTCTATTAAATATGAAAGCTCCAAATAGACATATGCTGAGATGGAAAATTGCTATCCAAGAATATAGAGGAAATATGACTATTGTTCATAAATCTGGTAATATTCATAAAAATGCAGATGGTCTTAGCAGATGGGCTCTAGCAAATACTCCTGAAAATCCAGCATGGGTACCACAGGAGGAACACCATATAGAAGGGATATGTGTCACTGACATTGGCACAGAATTCTTTAAGCAAGTTAAAGAAAGCTATAAGATAGATAAGAATTTCCATATCTTAAGCCAACTTGTAATGAAAGACTGTAAAGACCCATCACTTTCATCAAAATTAGATGAAATATGGAAAAAAGCATATGATGAAGGAAGATTCCACCTTCTTGATGGAATCCTCTATCATAGGACAAAACACACATGTGTTATTGCCTTAACAGATAGAACTCTAATAAACACTATTTTACATGAGTGTCATGATAGTGTTTCACATGGACATCTCTCAGAAGATAGAACACTAGAGAGGGTGAAGGCTTGCTCTTGGTGGCCAAATTGCAAGAAAGATGTTGCAGAATACTGCCAAACCTGTGACAGATGTCAAAAAGCCAACAGATCCACAGGAAAGAAATTTGGAATTATGATCCAAATCCAAGAACCGAAATCCCCTTGCTAAATAGTTCATATGGATTGGGTAACAGCACTACCTCCAGGAAGAGACAGAAGTTATAATGCATGCCTAGTGTTAGTTTACAGGTATAGCAAAACTCCTATGTTCCTACCATGCCACAAAGATGACACAGCTATGGACACAACCATAATGATATGGAATAAAGTCATTAGCCACACAGGCTTATTCCAAAATATCATAAGTGACAGAGACCCAAAGTTCACTTCATAATTATGGACAAACCTCCATAACTTTTTTGGGAAAAAATTGTCATTCTCAACAGCTTACCATCCTCAAACTGATGGCTTAGCAGAAAGAATGATACAAACCTTGGAGTACATTATCAGAAGATTCTGTGCTTATGGACTGGAATTTAAGGATTCTTATGGTTTTACCCATGATTGGTGTACCTTAATACCAGCTCTTGAACTCGCATATAAAACATCAATCCATTCTTTTACTGGCAAAACACCAGCAATGCTAGAATAAGGTTGGAATACAATACTTCCTTATGGTACCCTCAAAAAGGACTTGGTGGATATACATCCAACAGCAAGCAGTTTAAAATAATGCTTGACAAAGCAAGACACCATGCAAACAGATGTATGCAAGCTTCTTTCAAATATGCAAAAGAAAAATGGGATAAAAGTCATAAACCACCTGACTTCAAAATAGGAGACTTGGTCATAGTGTCAACTCTTAATTTCAATAATTTAAGAGGACCAAAGAAATTGAAAGATTCCTTTGCATGACCATTCATGATAAAAGCACTACATGGACCTAATGCTGTGCAATTGGAGCTCACAGGTGAACTAATGAATAAACACCCAACTTTCCCTGTAAGTCTGATAAACCTTACAGCTCAAGTGACAAGGAATTATTTCCACTAAGAAATAAACCCCCACTTGAAATACCCCCTTCAAAGGAAGGAGATGAAAAGAAAATTGTGAAAGTCCTTAAAGAAAGAAGGACAAGAAATAAAAAAGGAATATAATACCTTGTAAGGTATAGAAATCCAACTCAAGAAGATGAATGGCTACTTGAGAAGGATATAAAAAGGCTGATAAACTACTGAGAAGTTTCAGACATGAAAGAGAACCTAAAGAATAGAAAAATCAAGCATTATTGAGCTTTAAGACTAACAAAGTCTATTGAAGAGGTAGGACAGTGGATGATACCCTAATTAACTAAATCAGATTGTGGTACAATCTTTTTTGGTGTTAGGGAATGTTATCCTTTCAGATATGACCTCATATCCAAAAAGGTCACATCAAAATGTCTGTAATAATTATACTTATGATAATTATCTCAAAAATTACTAGAATACCATAAATAAGTACAAAATCTGAATTAAATCAGAATCTAATGAATAAACATGTGGAATAAATTACATCATTAGATTCCTCATGGTAAAATACACATATGTCATTTTTATGGAATATCTGAAAAGTCAATAATTACTGAAGTATACGTAATAATATCTTACAAAAGGTACAAAACCTCATTTATCTCAGAAACAAATGAAGCAAAATGTAAAATAAATTGTCCCATTGGATTCTCCATGAAAATCTACACATAAAGCAATTATAAAGCTAATCTCTAAAGTTAATACTTAAGGAATTAATCTAAATATATGCACTTTTTTGGTCAATGCATATATTCATGGCTTTTAGCTAATATCTCTTGAAATATACAAGATAAAGAGATAAACCAAAAAATAGTAACCACGTAGTTACTGTAGAAATACAGATATGAACTTTATTTCACAAGCTATAAACAAGGTTAAAACTTGTAATGGATTATTGAATAAAGTCAACAGAGCTGTTGACCACTTTGTTGTGAAAGTGGTCCAAACTTAAAAAAAAGTGGACAGTCAGATTCTACTAGTTCATTCATGAAGAATTATTGAATTTTTATTATAATATTCAAGGTATAACCCCTTGAAATCATGTTTTGAAGTTTAAAATATCAAATTTCAACAGAAAAAATGAGTTACAAGGAAAATCATCAAAAATAGAGTTTTGATTATGTAACAAAATTCTCTTTGCAGTTTGATAAGAAAATTCCAAGCTATTATAATCCCCCATAGAATATCTGTAACGTGTATAACTCAAAAGTTATTAATGATCAAAGTTTAAGCTTAAATTTGATCATTTATGATCACTCACTGTAATCTTATTTTGAGTTTAACAGTCATATAAGTGATACAAATGACGAATACTATTAAATTATGATTAATACTAATAAAAACCACAAATTTGAGGCTTCCTCCAAGCCTATGACATCATCAAACTTAGAGTTACAGTGATAACTCTAAATAATGGCATAATAATGAGGTAAGATGGTTTCATCATGATTTAATCATCACTAAACCTTGAAATATTAATTAATTCTAGTAGAAAGCATCATTCAATGTCTACTAGAAGCCTTCTGTACTCTAGAAGGGGGGTATTTACTATAAATAGAGCTCTTTTTACTCTATTTTTCCCTCAGATGCTTACAAAACACTAAAAAATTAAAAAAAAGGTACTTTCTTTATTCTTTATATATAGAATTCTTATATTATTGAAGATCAAAGATCATCCTTATTATAATCATCATTCTTGACGTGATTACTTCAATTATTTAACTGTTTTGTTTAAAATTCTCTTAAAAACCTCAAATCCACGTAAAATCAAGATAAATTGTAATCTCTCTTAATTTTTATTGTAAATACAATTTAAATAAGTTTTATTTATATTATTTGGCATGAAATAATTAAAAATTATTATATTAAGTGTTAAAAGTAGGTTATTTCTTCTTATTATAATAATTTTCTCTCTATTATTACTTTAATAATTCTTTAATTGATATAAATAGTATTTATATTAATTTATCACTTTAATATTAGTAATATTATTGACATTAATTGTTTTTTATTAATAAACAACAATTTTTTACACCTTTATTATTTGTTGGTAATAATAATAAAGCTCTTTTAAATATATTAATATATTTATTTTTTTTATAATATAAATTATATTATCATATTTGTTTAATAATATAATTATTATAATTATTTTTCATCCTATTTATTATATTTATAAGGAAATTCATAGTACAATAAGTAAAATATTAGTAATTTTACTTATTGTTTCATAGTCAAACCTTACACTTCTGATTGGAGACATTTTGTAAGGTATGGATATGAAAATTTGATTAAAAATCAAGTACTTTTCCTGTCCTCAAAATTTGTATAAGGGAAAATTTGATTACAAATAGTATGAAATGATATTTTCAAAAAAAAACATGCAAAATTTATTTTTTTTAACTTTATAAGTATAAAACAATAATATTATAAAGGTTTATTGTTTTACCAACAATAAACATTTATCCAAAAATACTTTACAAGAGATATTTAAGGCTACAAAAGAAATTTCTTCAAGAGCAATTTCAATTGTAATTAATTGAAAAAAAGATTGCAAGAGATTAATATAAGAACAGAGTCTTTCAAAATAATGTTAAATAGAAAACACACCCAAAAGTGAACAGAGTGAATTTGGAAACAAAGTCACAAAGTTAACAGTGATGAAAGATGCTTTAATTCACTTATGGGGTGGTTCAAGGGTTAAAATGATTATAAGAGTTACAAACAATGATTATAATGATTTTTTCATGTCGTTAAAAAGGTTTAAGATGATAAGAAAAATGTGGTTGTAATATTTTATGCAATTGTTTAACAGTGTTTAAACTAATCATAAAAGGGAAAGATTCATAACATGAAGAAAAAAGTGGGGTGAAGAAGACATTCTTTTATAGCCACCAATTTTCTTACTCCAGGAGTAAAACTTACTGTTGTTAGTCCTGGAAAATACTCTGACAACAGAAAAGCCAATTATGGTATCATTGAACCCTGGTTTAGACCAAAAAAGGGCTGGTTTCAGCCATTTTGGACCCTCAAATCAGCCATTACCATAGTAATACTTGGTTTGAATGCTCTAAAACACATCAGAATGTGTGTAAGAGACATAGAAAACAGTTGAAACTGTTTTTACTGAGATTTTTTCAACTTACAGGTAGTTTTACCCTCTTTGCAACAGTTAAAACATCCCTGGTTGGTATCAAAACCTCATCAATTGGGTCACAGACCCTGTGACTCAATTCCAGGCCAAAAGTGATGAACTTTTGCATGGAGTTTGAAATCTCATTCCTGTCAGCAAGAATTTTGGTGGGCTTGCTCCCTTGAAGCCAAGATTCATTTTCCCCCTCCAAAATTAATCTTTCCAATTTATCTTTTCTTTAATTCCTCATCATGTAGTATACTTGTAGTTTACACATGCAATTCAATTGAGTTTTACAGTTACACAACTGTAATAATTGATACCTCATATGTAAAGTACAGTTCACTTATGTAATACACACACACATGTTGACATTTCAATTGAAAATACTTCAATTCCTCATAACTTCTAAACTACACACAAAACCTCAATTTTAACACAAAAATTGATGGTTAACACCACATGTGGTGTGAGTTAAGTCAAGGCTTTGAGGATTTTCAATTTATATACAGAAAATTCTAAAAACTTAATCTAAGCTTATTTAGAGTTGAGTTACAGAAATTTCACACAGAGGTGACCCCACCTTATTTTTTATGAGGAATCCAATGGTGAAAAATTTTCTTATTTTTATTTATTGGATAAGAAGCTATGATAATTTTTATTTAACTTTTTTTCAAAAATATTTTAATTTCAGTAATTTTGTCAAAAATTCATTTTTACTTAATTTTTTCAATAAAATGTATTTTTCACAATCTTAAGATTCAATGTATTTTAATTTTTAAATTATAATTAAATTTTTATTTTTTGTATAAATTTAGATTTATATTTTAATTTTTTTTATAATATTAATAAATTCATTTTATTTATAATTTTATCTTGTTTTATTATTTGTGGTCTTTTGGGTATATGAAAATACCTCTAAGGCTCACACATTTGAAAGTAAATATTGTCTTTTTAAGTGAAACTTTTAAAAAAATTCACCTTCTTAAAAATAATTACTTTGGTAAGAGTTCCTTTAGGTTATGAACTGTACTGGATGCTTTCTAATGGAGTATTTCTTCTTTGAAGTTAATTTTTAATAATCAAAAGAAAAATAAATATATGTCTTTTACATACTATAATAAAATATGTTTCAATTGAATAAACTTTTAAAATAAGGCTGTTTCAAATAATTTCAAGACTGAATTATGTCAAAAAGAAAGAAAAAATTTCTAAAGGATATAAAAATAACTGTTTCTATAAGTAAATTATTGTTGAAATAAATATATATATATATATATTTATTTGAGAAAAAATAGTTATTCAATTTATACTAGGAAAACTCAAAGAATAGAGCTAAATTCTGTGATATGAAAAAGCCACTAGTTATGAAATGGAAATTTTTTCCAAATAACTCAATATTATATTGTTTCAGAAAATAATTATAAGCCTTAAGTCCCAAAAAGGCCAAATATTCAGTAAATATGGCAATTTTTCCTCAAGATGAAGTTGAATTAAGTGTATAATATGATTTATGTCCCAAATATTGGTTAAAACTACAGCTAAGACTCCAAATGTAAGTTTTTTATATGAAACTCTTAATAATAAACCTTCTTATTAAGAGTACTGCACCTGTCCCCAAATGAAAACATAAAATAATAAAATATAGATATAATCAATATCAATAGCTTTTAATAATAAAAATCTTAATGATTATATATAAAGATAATATAATTATTATTCTATTATTATTATGATTCACTGAGAATCATAATAATAAGAATATAAAAGCTCTACTAGAGACAATTATATCTTGTTTGTATAAATAGTATCAAGTTTTTTAAAAAATAAATGATGAGAAACAATTTTGTAATAATGATGAAAAACTCACTTAAAAGTCATTAATTGATAAAAACATTCCAAAACATGTCAGAAAAAATATAAAATAATACAAATAAGTCAAAACAATATAAAAATAAGAATTAAGGAATTTTTAGAGGATTTGTGGATATTTAAAAGCTATCATACCACAAGATTTTATGAAATAAGATGATTATTAAGTATTATTAAAATATGATCAAATTCTAATATTTCAATTCTTCATTTATAAGAATTATAAATAGTAAAACATTGAAGAATTATTGATAATAATAAAATATTATATTTTGAAGATTGATTTTACTGATTGATGGGCAAAAAACAGTAATTAAATGGCTCTTTTTATGCCTTAAGACACCTCCTCTGTGATCACAGATTCTCTCAGATGGAATTTACTCATCAAAAATAATAAAGAGATAATTTAAAATTGAGTTTTAATTCAAAACTCCAATTTTTTAATTACAATTTGAGAAACAGGTGTTATTCTTAACTCCAAGAAGCTTTAAACCTCATTTGTGCTTATTATTTTTTAGTTTTAATATAGAAATTATTCATTTATTTTAAATTATATATTTTTAATATCTTAAAAATCAACTTTCAAGAAGAATTATTTCAAATGAGATTTTTTAATTAATTTATAAAAAAATCTTAATTTTCTTTAAGAATAATTAAATAAGGTATTTTCAAGGCTAAAAACAGAAAAGCTTATCTATAGAATACACTTATTTTTAAAATTATAAACAGATAACATTGATCTATAAGCTATGTTGAGATTTCAATTAAATTAATTGAGAAATGAATTTTCTATCAATTTTTGAATTTATTGCTTTTTTCCACATAAATAGAGAAACATACACCAAAACTTAACTTTTGATAAGGTTGTGATTCATTCAGCTTTGATTTTCATTTTATAAAAAATTTATAAATCTTTCAAAGTCCTTAAAACCTTTATTACAATACTGTATGAAGGGATTTACCTTTTGACAGCTTGTAATTCCTGTTCAAATGAAGGATAAACCTTTTTAAAATTTGATATTGAATCAAATTCTAATATTAAAGTTTAAATAAGGATGAAAATCCTTTAATACAGGAGGAAACCCTGAATTGGTATTTTGCATATCCAAAAGGCTGGGTACCCTGGCACCTTTTGCCATTTTCTCCTTTGTCCCACCTTTTGCATGTATTTTGCCAATTAATTCATTTAAAGCTATACCATGGCTTTAAATCCATTTTAACTGAGTCCACACAGGATTTACAACCTTTATTTCTAATCCTTAACCAATTCAGTAAATGAACACAGCACCTTCATTTTTACAAAAAAAAATTTAAGTTTACATAAATCTTGTGTAGATTTAAACAAAAGTTTAAATATACAATTTCAAAGCTTTAACAAAATTTTATAAAATTGTATATGTGTTATGTAAGATTCTTAAATATTCCAATACCAGCTGAAATAACCAATTTTGGCTATAACACCCTTTATCCAAACTAAAGCTATAGTCATTTATCATTATTATTATTTCTGAAGAACTTTTCCAAGTCAATTATAGACTAAATTAAATTTATAAAATATTATTTTTGGATTTATGGGTATTTCATACATACTTCAAAGGCTCACAATCTTTAAGCACCATGGCTTAATAGTAAGTATATGCTGTCAGCCACCAAATAATCTTCATATATGAAATAATCTGATTACCTAATCTCCTTCATCTACTTCAAAAACGTTTCAATGGTAAGGTTTTGTTCTTCATTAATGTTTTAAACCTAAATGTGAATAATTTGGCCATTTTATAAATTCTCTTTTTGTAACTTTAAAAAACTCACTTTGTGATTTAAATCTTCTACTTAAGCCTCATTAGAATTAATATTCAATAAGTCTTGTGAATCATAACTAGAAAGTGGATTTCAATTTTATTTGTGTCAAAGAGTGCATCCATTTTTGCAATACATGGACATATACTCTATATCCTTTCAGCCAAAGTATCCACCTTTTTGGTAAATCCTTTGGTATGATACCCTTTCAAGTGAAGTTGTTGAATTTCTTTTCTTTTATGTGTTTTTTTATATTTATTCCATCTGTCCTGAATACTAGTTTCACTAAGATTTAACTGATGTCATGATTTTTTATTGACCTCAATAGCCATGAGGTGAAATCCATTTTTGTTACTTTATGGGGGCCTTCCAATAGATTTTTATCCACTAGTTACAAAATATTAACAACCAATTCATGATACATAAATTTCCAGGCCATGGTAAGTACCCTGAAGGATGAGCAAGACCTGGGGCATTTTTAGAACTGGACTTCTTTTGCTTCATTGACTATTGAGTAAGAATCAAAAAAAGGGAGAAGTAAACACTTTGATAAAGCTTTGTTAAATTGTTGATAGCTTTGGGTGAATGGGGATCTACTACACAGAGCTCAGGTTTAACACACACTGGAATGCAGTTGTTACTGATGGCCAAATAATTTTCTTGACTTGAGTTAATTTCAAATTCTTAAAGAAATAAAATAAAAAACCTCACATAATTTCTTGGTAAATTAACAGGGAAATAATTTAAAAAATGCAGGATTTATGATTGAAAATAATCAATTGATAACTGTGAGATTTGGTGGATTTGATACCCCTTATTATTACTATTCTATTTTAATAATTTGGTCATAAATATTCATAAAAATCATATATTCTAAAATAGAAAGTTTGATTTTATCAAAATAAAGAAATGAATAAATAACTCTATTTTAATTCTTAATTCTTAAAATTTTTTAGTTTTTTTTTTTCTTTTAAAAAAAACTAATTTTCCTTAAATATGAAATTTATTCATTTTTTCAACAAAAAAGAATGTAAATATGTAAAATTTAATTGAAAATATTATTTTTTTAAAAGAAATAATTTCATTTTATTTCAAAAGAAATGTATAAAAAATTTATTATTTTTGATTTGATTCTTTTTTTTTGAAAAAAAAAACCAAAAAAAACAAAGTAGCAATCTTATTTTTCATATTTTATTCAGAAAAAAATATAATATATCAAAGAAAATGTTGTATCATCATTTATATATTTAACTTTTCTTTCATTAGATTAAACTTTTTTTTAATTGATATCATTATAAGATTGAATAAATAAAAATCAAAATTCAATTGAAATTAAAAAAAGTTATTAAATTTTTAAATTTATAATGTTTTTATTGTTTTTTAATAGAAAGAAAATACAGAAAATATTCATGAATAAGAAAAAAAAGAAAAAAAAGATGGAATTCATCAAGATTAGAAATAAAGAAATAAATTAAATTAATAAGTTATATTAAATCATTAATGTTGATATAAAAATGATTTTTTACTAATAATAATTATTATAATTTCAAATAAAAATAAATAAAATAAAATAATAAGTAATAAAATACTTCACTTAATAAGAATGTTAATTTAAAATTTAAATCAAATTTAACATTAAAAAATTAGTCTTATTATTATAAGTATTCTAATTATTATTATTATTAAAATTAATTTAATATTATTTGAATGATTGATATCACCTTTTTTTGATTAATTAAAAAAATAGTTAACTTAATTTCTTTTGTTTTTTTTTTCTCAGAAAAAGGAATTAACTTCTTTCTCAAGTTAATTAATGAATCTGTTTTTTGAGGAAATTGCGATTACTTTATTCTTAATTACAAGGTAAATTTAAAATAAAAGCATCAAAATTTAATGATGCGAAAAGATATGCAAGCACTTAGTTTGATCTCAACTGACGTTTGCGCTACTATAGGTCTTTCTTAGCTTGATGACAAAAGCTTATTAAGTGTGGCTTCGAGTGGAAGGGTATTGTTAGCTTGGAAATATTTAAAAGGCTAAACCTTTTTGTTCAAATTAAAAAAGATTCTCATTTACAATTAATAAAAACGTTGTGTAGTTTTTTTTTCATCTTTTGTTTTTGAAAAAAAGTTACAATACACATAGTTATATATATATTAATTCTTTTTTCATCAATTAAAAAAACAAATTTCATCAATTAAAATGGATTAAATTTATATTTTTAAAAAAACAGATTCAAGTTAATATATATATATACATTTCTAAAGTAAATAACAATAAAAAAATTTCCCAATGCCTTACTCCCCTTTCACAGACTTCAAAATTGCAAAAAAAACAAAGAAACCGTAACATTATGTATAAAATAATATATAAAAAAATAATCCAGATTTTTTTAAATTATTTATTTTTTTCAGAAGAAAATCAAGTTTTTTATTTATTTATATTCTTCATTATTGCACAACATGCTTTTTACAAATTGAAAATAAAATTTTTAATTCTTGACTATTTTCAATTATTTTCAAGTCTTTGAGAATTTCATTGGATTTATTGAGAAATTTTATAAATCCATAAATCATTCCAAACGGATGTGGTCTTTGAACTAATAATCTTTCTAAAAATACCCTTGAAATTTGTTCTTTAATTACTTCTTCTGTTGAATTTTGAAGCGTATCTAATAATAAAGATGAAAACCATAATGTATGGCTATTTGTCCATCTGAGTTGTTGTATAGCTGCTACCAGTAATAAATATCGGCCTGTTAAAATCAGGTAATTTGTTAGTTTTATGCTCCCTTAACGCAAAAAGCCTCATTCAAAGACCAACCTTCAGGGTCGGCGTCAGTTATTAATTGCTTATAAATCATTGCTGACGTCGAGTTTGGTTCGTAAATCAAATTATCTCCTTCTACCAAACTAATTGCTTTGACTCCAAGGTATAATACCAAACTATTCAAAAACAGAATATCATAATTTGTTTCGTCTGCAGTAGCCGTTGGACTCTTCAACCGCTCCTTGATCACACCAACTGCCATTTGTGGTGATGAGTGGGTGATGGCTTTGTCAAGAGCAAGGCGAGTGTCAGCTTGCTCAAGCACGCTAGTGTAATCCGAAATGATAGTTGGATTCAATCTTGAATCTGGCAACCCCTCGAGGTTAAAGCCTGGAACAAATGGATCATGTAGCCGAACCCCAAGTGGGAAAGCGGCCAAGATGAGATTGGAAAGTTGAATGCAATGAGGCGGAAGGGCTGAACATAAAGAATGATGGTAGACCGAAAGAAAAGTTGGAAAGTCATGCAAAAGAACGAGGAAGATTCGGACTGTTCCCGTATAAAGCGTTCGACCGACATCATCAAGTTTACCGGATGCAAGGAATGGACGAAGGAATCGAAGATGGCCAAGTAATAATCGGTGGACAATTGGCCAACCTTCTCTATCTTTGAACATTAATAACTTTGGCATTAAAAGGCGGTGACTGATCAAAGCCATCCATGATGTTGTAAAGCCTGGAAAATTAACCGGCTGCATCGAATCGATTAAATTGCTATAACAGCCGAAAAAGATTGAGTATGAGAAAACACCCTTGAAAGAAATCAACTTCGAGACAAACCTCATCGTCATCATCACAGATTGATAAGAGCTCCCAAGGTGCGTCTCAAGGGCGTTTATATGCACTAATAAACCCGAAAAGAACCTGAAAAATGGCTTCTGTTGAAAGTGTTCTCCAAGCTCTTTGTGAAACTGTCCCATCACCATCAAAACAATAGATAACAACTTCGACATGTAATGCGTCTTTGCTCGCTCAATATCCATTCCTGTAGGGTCGGTGTGATACTTGATCATCAAAGATATCAATCTAGCAAACGCATCTACAGGTTGAAAAATCCCTCGCGCAGCTGTACTACCTGAGGCCTTGGCTTTGATGTATGCATCAATGCTGACTTCCATGCAAACACGAAAGAAAAGCGAGGACACTTCTTCACCCTTTAAAATACCATGTGCTTGAAGAGAGCTGATAAATTCGATAAATGGTTTCTCCACCGAATATGAGCTGGAATACATTCGAACCCATTCCGCAAAACAAAAACTTAATTGTTCCCTAAGACCAACTTCATCATTGATTGATTTGATGGTTACAGGTCCCAAGTCTTTGGTAGCTCCAAGCGCAGGTAACTTGTCTTGAATACCTTCCATAATGGAAACCACTCTAATAACAAACACAAAGATAAATTTGATAAGACACTTAAACCAATCTTTACATGTCCAAAGAAAGAAAGAAAAACAAACAAACTTTGGCGTCGCTTGACCAGTTTGAATTGCTCGTTGTAATGCTTGAATTGAATGCTTTAAAAGGCCAACTGGTAACAATGTTGACTCAGATTCCATCACGCAGGCTTCAATGAATTCAGCAATATAGTTCATTAGGCTTGGTTTAAAGTCTCTAATGATTAACTTTGCAGATTGAGCATCAAAATCAGCGATGGGTACAATGCGATGCGTGAGCAACACCAATGTAACTGGAACGCTATACTTTCGCTAAAGAAAATAATAATAATAAAGCATTAGTTACGTTTGTACTTAGAAATAGCGTCATAAATTGCCCTCACCTCATCTTCTGCATAAATCAACCATTGGCTAACTTCGTTGGCCACCTTGGGTGTCATCTCACATATGGCTTCTAATAAGTTTACAAACAAATCTCTGCCCAACTTGGACTCCGCACGGTATAACATTGCCACTGACTTCTGTGCAAAGGACAAAGTCAACTGATCTTTGATGATTGGATTGGATTGTCGAAGCATCTGTAAAATCTCGCTGAGCAAGCTTCGGATTTCATGATCTTCTTGAATTTCGTACAAGCTGTCGACCTTCAAGGTTGATACTTGCCGCTCAATTTCACTGACCAACGACTAATGAAATAAAAGTCAATACACCTAATAACGCTATGTTTGAGGGTAAGCTTACATTTATCCGAGAAACCGCTTCAGCAATCGAGTTGATCGGTCGATTACCACTTTCGGCTGGCGCTGCCAATAGTGTTGAGCCACTCTCGGTAGGAGGTGGAGAACGGTTAGATTCGACACCTTAAAATAGCAATATGACCAAGGGGGAGTAAAAATAAGGTTAAAATTCATAATCTCTCGACATCATAAGAAACGGATAAATTTATCCAAAAATATTGACCTGTATTAGCAGTTTGATGCTGAAGCTGATGCTGAAGTTGTAGTTGTTGTTGCTGTAATTGCTGTTGTTGCTGCTGATGTAATTGTAATTGTTGTTGTTGTTGAAGTTGCCATGTATGTTGAGTTGGTTGATTGTTCAAAGCGTTAGAAGACGAATTGGTGTCACCAACGTGGGCAAACTCTTCATAAATGCGCAATTGCTCTGGCTCGAGACCACCTAGCTTAAGCCGTAAGGGGCTAGGAAGCATGCCGGAATAATGTGAAGCAGCCATGGCGGATGTATCCCAGAATGCAGTGTTGGTATGCTAGACAATCAAACCATCAATGTTAATCAAAGACGCTCATTGTTACCTTGATCCAAAAAAACTCACTTCTTGATGTCTGCGGCGAGCTTCATAAGCCGAAGCCAAGCTGACATCAATTTCCATAATTGCCTTATCAGTGGCTACCTTTTCAATGACCTGACAGGCAACATCCAAGTTGTCAGCAGTAACTTGTTGAATCTCTTCATCCGACACGTTTTGCTTTAGTGGGTGTAGAGCACAATGAGCACGTAAGCCCAGGTAAAATAAAAGGGGGAAAGAGTTAGACTTCTAATCCTATTGAAAATTGAAAGCTTAAACTTCTCGAACCTCAGGAAAACCATTTTGAATTGACAGTGATCGGATGTTGAGAAGAATTTGATTGCGAAGGGGCTCTTTTGTGGTCACCAAAGCCAGTGAGCCAGCCAGATTTTTCACCATCAAATGCGCCGAAATTCGCATCTGCTCTTCTTTTCCATCCATCGCAAAGTCCTTTAAAATCATCTCTCGAGTTGATATGCTAGCAATGGTCACCGATCGTTCAACGACTGGGCCAATGATCTAATGTGAGACAAACGAATAATATCAGCCTTAAATCCTACTCATCGTTAGCAAGATTTGAAACTGACATCGCGAATGGCTCTTTCAATGGCGGTAAATACAACTCGTTTCCATAAAATGTTGTTGTTGAGCACAATCTCATTTGAAAACGTCATCAACATAGGCAATTCCATCAAAGCCTGCTTTAACAAGTCTGTAAAAAGATTGATTGATGTCAAAGGCGCAAAACAAAAGTTATGAGCGATGAGATTATGTGAAGAGTACAATGAGAAACGGACCTTGAAGACTGTTTACATAACCGGCTTGTCCACTCAATGAGAGGTTCTGAGAATTAACAGTCACATTATTTGAACCACCATTGTCGATTGGTTGATTGGAGGGCGTAGGTACAACAGAAGTGGGGATATTGCTGACATTCAAAGTGCCTGTGGCTCTCCCAATCACATTCTCAATCGACACATGGTGCTGGTGCTGTTCATGTTGTTGTTGAGTAATAACTAAAGGGTGAGAGGTTGATTTATGGTCTGTGGGATCTTGACGTTTATTTCTTAATTCTTCTTGCTGTTTTAGGGCCTCGGTCGGTTTGACATCTTTTAACTCAACTTCAAGCGCCTTACAAAGGACCTCAATCTCAAACTTCAAGTTCAACTTAAGTTCTCCGTAGTGATAAAGTTCGACAAGCATCTTAAGGATACCCATTAGCCAGGGATTGGGGGGTTTGAAAACCTTAGATTTATTCGATTGTTCCAATACCTTGCATACAAATGGAATGGCCACAATCAACCGATTAGATCTAAAACCTTGAAGTAGCAAATCCTTAAAAGCAATGTTATGGTGCTTGATGGGTAAGTCTTTCGCTAAAGTCAAGGAGCCTAGCCACGATCCCAAGTTTTTTAAAATGGTCCTGTCGGTCCCAGACAAAAGCGTTTGCTCAGAATTGAGCATCAAAGCGCATCGGATAAAGGTCTCGTTATTGATTTTTTTATACATTTGAGGGATTGAAAGTTTATCAAGAAATTGAAGGTAAAGCGAGTGATTGTTGGGCTCTATCGAAACTCGTTGATTAACTAGATATTTCGCAAACCAGTTATAGTGCTCTGGCTTGATTGAATTAGACATTTCTGACAACTTGACCTCAAGGTTGTTGAAAGCAAGGTTGTTAATAATGAATAAGATCTTATCAGAAACCTCTTCATCAGGCTCAACAAACTCCATTTTAGAAGTCACAAGCTTTTTCTTGTTTGACCTATCTTTTGAATCCATTGATCGCCCGCTGGCAGCTTCAATTGCAGATAGCCTTTTCCTCCTGCGAATTTCCCGTAAGATTAAATCATCATCAGATTTGATGGCAGGGAAAATCAATCGGCTTTCATCCTCTAGTTCATCTTCGCCTACTTGGTTTTTATGACCATGTTCACCCTCTTCATCAGCATCCCCAACAATTGTTGATAAGTAAACATCTTCATAATTTTCGCCATTCAAAACCGTCTTGGCTCGGACATAAACGTCGGGATGAGTAAGTTTAAGAGATTCGACTTCGGATACGGCTAGTGCCAATTGCGGCCATTCTTCTAGTCGATTTACAAATTTGCTTAAAGCCATACTACCAAATTCATACCATTTAGATTCTATTGGGTTCCTGATTGCATCTAACACATATCTGACACCAATCCCAAGAGGAACATAGCCAACTAATTCTTCACGAATCAAGGATCCAAACAAAGATGCTGTTAAGTTGAGCTCTTTGGAAGGATAAGTGGAAAAGAACTTGTATTCATCAAATAGACCTGACAATAGACAAGCCAAGAATTGATGATTTTTGACATCGTTTGAATCTCTCATTGATTTGAGAATTAAGATTATGTGATCAACCGATAATTCAAGATCGTACATCTTCTTATAAAATGAATCAACCTCTGACTCAATCCTTGAATCAAATGAAGAGACCTGCATACCGGGCTCATCCTCGTTACCTGGCATAAAGTTCATCAACTTTGGATGAAGTTGAATAGATTGTGTTCTTGTTTCTTTAAACCGCTCCAATTCCTCAAGACTGAGAAGTTCATGATTTAATCGGATGGCACGAATAAAGATTGAGACCGTTGGTGCACTGAGACTGAGTGTCATTGACTCATGAGTCGAACCAGTTGATTGATCATTGTTACTGATAGATTGTCGTAATAGGTCATGTTTAACCTTTTTGCTCAAGAAATCAAGACAACCATTGATGAATGAACTGCCATATTGAGTTATGCGATCTCCTAGCCATTTTTCTAGGTTGAGATATTCCCTCCGGCTAGCCAATGACGCAATATCAAGAATCATGTTTACATTGGGTTGGTAACTTAAGACTTGTTCCAAAATTTTGAGGTCTTGAATGAT
This sequence comes from Austropuccinia psidii, assembly GCA_023105745.1. NCBI lineage: Eukaryota > Fungi > Basidiomycota > Pucciniomycetes > Pucciniales > Sphaerophragmiaceae > Austropuccinia > Austropuccinia psidii. Next base: position 40,652,422 of record JALGQZ010000013.1, read on the forward strand.
ATCCAAAACTCGAGTCACGTTCATTTCATTTTCTTGATAGAAATCTCGAAGAGTAGCCATTAAAAAATTGGGGTCAAGCTGCCAGATCCTTAAAAAGACAAGTTGATGTGAAGGACTACCCTTCAAAAATGACTGGAGTAAACGAGCAACTAGGTCGGTGTGTAAAAGTGCCCATGGTCTCTAATTTTGTGCGTGCAATCAATGAGAAGCCGGGTCAGAAAACAAATTGGAAAAACAGATGCTTGTAGCTATTCATCTAAAGGAGTATCGAAATTTATTTTTTACTTACAGGGACCTGAACTAAAGCCATGAGGACAAGTTCTGGGTTAGTTTTGCAGGCTCGTTCCATGATTTCACTGGCCTTCTCGACCACTTTGTCAGTCGTCTCATCCTTTTCGGTCTGTCGCTCTTGAAATGAATATTGTGGCGAGAGCAATTTTGCAACTTCACACAAAAGCTCTTTGACGTTCCAACCACTCATTTCTACCGATTTGGCTAAAACTCTAGCTGTAGGCGAACCATTCATGACATCCTCAACCGAAACTATTTTTTTACAACTCGAGCCGTGCATGGGCGCAAGAGGATTAGGTTTTAGAGAGTGTAAAAAGGGGGAGGCATCAAGGGGAAGATAAAGCAATCGATCAATCAATCGAATTTTGGTATACTGATGAACCCATTTCTCAAACAGGCTAGATATCCCTGCGGTAGAAATTGATGGATCTTGAAGGGGTGGTAAAGGGTTTCTATGAACAGATGAGGATGAAGTTGGACTAGAGGGAGAAGAGGTAGATTGGGATGGTTGAGGTTTAGGAAGTAATGATGAATCTGCTTGACTGGGGTTAGCATTAGTCAAGGCAGTTGTTGATAGCGCGGTAGAAGATGCGAGGGTGGTAGCGGTAGGAAGTGTGGGGATAGACGTAGGACTTGAAGGATCTGGAAGAAGGGTGTTGGTAGTAAGAGGTGCTAAACTAAGAATTTTTCCAAGAAGACGGAGGCCCCAACCGTCTGGAAGGGTGACATCCTGAGCTGGATGATCAAAGGTCAATTTGATGACCTCGCTCCAGCGGATGCGATTATTGAAGACCTCGCCAATCGATCTAATCCAACTGACATGATCGATTTGGAATTCATTACCATATCTATTAGCCAGTTCAATTAACTCGACAAGTTGATCTTTAACTTCGTCCTCAGCACCTGAACCTCTTTTTGTCTTGAGGAGAACTGTTTTGCAAAGATCAGCCGAGCAAATGACCGGTTCGGAACAGATTCGATAAAGTAGGGAGATTGGAGTTGGATTAGAGCTAAACTTGGCCTCAGTTAAACAATGGTTAGCAATTTGAGCTGCTAGTTCAGGACCAACTCGAGAGACAATGGCTTGGACAGTAGCACGCTGAACGGTGGGGGTCCACAGCAATTCAGGTTCACGATCTTCATCACTTAAATGAATGGGTGTATCAGAAATGATGATCGAAAGTAATTTAGAGAGTTGGATTGCAGTAAGTTCGGGCATTTGCTCTTCAGCTGCGTTAGAGTGATTAGCTTGAGCACTATCAGGAGCAGGCGTAGTTGAGGGTGGACTGATTGGAATGGAGATGCTATGAAGAGCGACGGCAATAGATTCTCTGAGCAATTGGACAGCATCTTTTGCGATTTGACGTTTCTTTGCCAAAACATTTGGGTTGTGACCAGGTGGTGGTGGTAGACCGGGTGGTAGAGATCCTGTCGGAAGTGGTGGAGATGAAGGAAGACTAGGCAGCGAAACGAGAGGATGTAGAAGGATGATTAATTCTAGACCAACAAGACCAAGTTTATTGACAAAAGCTTTTAAATCAAATGCATCTTCTGCATGACCACCAGAGTTTAGACCAGCATTGAGAGCATCCGTGAATTTATGAGCGCTGAATGGATCACGAGATAATTTTTTGACTTCAGATGTCAACAATCTGAGAGCAAGATGAGATTGAGTGGGTGAGTTGAGAAGGAGGTTATTGTTGATTAAATGGCTTGATTGAAATCCCAAAGCTGAGACAGAAGCATGAATGAGGCGTTGAATATAAAACAGATCGGTATCACCTGGATTTTGTCGAACAACCTGGGAGATCAAGAAAGGTTAAGTTTGATGAAAAGTTGCAAGTAGCTGTTATTCGAATGAAAAAGACAAAAGAAACTTACTGCTTGAATCTCTTGTTGAGCATAGGCAAAATTTTCTTCTGTTAGACCACCAATCTTGAAAACGATCTGAGTTTTCGCAATCTTTGCTAGCTCGTTGGCACGTTGCTGTTGAGCGGAGATGACGGATAGACCAGGTGGAGGGGTGGGAGTGGGGTTCATGATTAGTTAAGATGATGGATCAAGATGAAGCAAGTTTCTTTTTAGTGATTTGACGAGATCAAAAGAAAAGAGAGCGAGTGATCAACAAGTCCTTTGGACTGTGTCCCTCCCCCTCCTTCTCTCTCGCTTGTGCTTTTTCAATCTATTTATGAATCTGCAGCCTCTGTTTGTTCATGAAAAAGTTGAATCATTGAATTAATCAAGATAAACCAAATCAGTTTAGAAGAACCCATGTTACACATTCGATTTGATTTGAAGTCTCACTAAACCTTCGATATTATTTTTTATTTTGAAATAGCCAATCAATCAATTCGTTTGAGTATGATTTTGAGTTTTTCTAAAAAAATTCTTGAAAGATCAATGAAAAGATTTGACGGAACGATGAATTGATATAGATTAGAGTAGAAATGAGATGGAGAGGAGGAATTAGCTGGCAGAGAAGAGCCGCAAACGAGTGACTAATTATCCTTCAATAGGGTAGTTTAGGGTAAACCCCGATATCGACGACTGTAACAACAAATTACAGCCCTAAAACCAAACACAAGGAGAGATACCGGTACTTGCTGCACTTTGTAGAGTCTGTACTGTAATTAGGTCCGGCTGCCATACGCTATCTAGATTCTGAGGTAGGGCTGATTTAATTAAATGTGAGTAGTCCATAATTTTAGTCTTCTACTTAAAATCAAACCAAATAAGTCTACATTGGCCAAGAAGCTAAAAAAATGCTTAAAATTTAGCTTAAGATTGAAAAAAAATGGATGAGTAAAAAGAAATAATGAAGCATTTAGATATAATTTTACATTTTTGAAAAAAACTTGAATAATTATCATAAAAGTCAAATTTATTAAGTCTTGGGAAAAAATCAATTTCATTCAAAATTTGTTTTTCAATAAATATTTACTATCATGAAACAAGCAAAATGGTAGCTTTGTTTTATTGAATGGATGCCATCATAGGCAAATCTCTTCTTGAAGCGAGATATGCTAGCATTGTTCAAGTTGAAGACTGTAAGCTTCGTCTGCCTTTAAACTCTGATTTACCAATTCACTAGAAATGGTATGGAAAATTTAATTGATAAATTTTAAAAGGCAATTTTTCAACTTGCTAGCAATTCCTTCCTTCTAAGTTATTTTTGTTTCACTGAAGAGTTTAGCTTGTTTATGCCGTGAACATAGATAAATTTTGATCATAAAAATGAGCTCCACTTTTCCAACCTTTCTTTAATAGCTAGAAATTTTATATCAAAATTTAGTATAAATAATAATATTTTGCCTCTTTTTTATAAGTGTTAGGTAAGAGAAGCTCAAAGATAGGACCCTAGAGCTCCAAATACTACTTAAGGCTCCAACAAGCTAGAGACTTCTTTCATGAATCACTATATAATGAAAAAAGGGAGAAACTGGAATAAAAAATCTTGAAAATTATTTAAAAGACTATAATTTCATGTATTTTGAAGCTTGATTAGTATCTAGACACCCTTCATAACTCTTAACTTAATTAATGAAGAAATTTTATATGACCACCTATGTATCTATCAATAGATTTTATTTGAGCATTAAGGAAAAAGATAAATTTGAATTTGTGAAAATGATGTTTTTTAATTATTAATTAAATTTTGGTAAAGCTAATATATAGATAAATCAAGTTGGGTCTAACTCTAGTAATAAAAAGCTTATTTTTTTGGGCCTTAGTTACTAAAACCAAATAAAACTATATTTTTTTTTTCAAAAAATATCAGCATAAAAGTAAATTTATATCAAGCTTATGAGTAATAACTAGCATTTCTTAATCTAAATGGTAAAGAAGATTCTTGTTGATAAATCGATAATCCAAAATTAAAGGGAAATTTTTAAATAGAATCCATAACAAAATCCAACCTTTCCTCAAAAGAATATGTAATGAGAATATCTGTATTTCTTGATGATTTTTTTAGATAAATTGAAATAAAACTCAATATTATACAGAAAAAAATATGGAAAATAAATGGATACTAAATTGTATTATGATTATCTCCTCAGTATATTTCTGATTTCAATTAAATCATGTTAAAATGAAATGATAGAACTTCACATCCAATCTGTAGATGACTAAGGATATTTTTCAGGTTTTTCCTTCTACTGTCCTTCTAAAATAAATTTTCAAACCCCTATATCTAATGCACCGTTAATCTTAATCTGCTTGAAGGATTTCTTATTCAAAATAAATATAAATTCAGAATTACTAGTTAGTAATATGGATCCAAGAAGTTGATAAAATAGGAGTAGAAAATAATAAGGAAACTAAAGTTTAAAATGACATATTTGGAAGTCTTTGTTCATATTCACTTTTATTTTTCCAAATATACCTTTTTTTAGCTTGAAGTTCAATATTTTCAAAAATGTGGAAATATTGTTTTGTTGTAATAGAACTTTATGGCACATAATATCAAGTTTTGGCCTAAATATAAATAACAGAATTGTTATAAAATCATTCTTCATCATAAAATTATTAAAAAGAATTTGCTAATGATCATAATTTTTCTATGAAAACCAGATTCATTATTTCTAAATCCCATAAAAGACATATTTATTTGTGAATATTTTAATGTTTATGAGTAATTAGAGTTTTAATAGTAAAACAACTGCACTTACCTTTATTAAAAAGATTGAATAATCAATAGTTGTAAATAATTCTTTCTCTTCAAAATTTCATGTTCTTGATTTGATTTTATTTTATTTTATTGAGCCTTGTGGTAGATTTTAAATACCCAAATGGGCCAAAATTAATATTAAGAAAATGATTTATGCATATATCCAACATTTATCATTTTTTATTTAAGAAAAGATTAATAACTTTTTTCTGAGTAGGTAGATCCATGAATTTAAGGCCAGATTTGGATTCTAAATAAAAATTCACCTAGGGTATCTCCATAGAGGAAATAAGATTAAATTAACTCTATGAGGTGGTGATATGGAAAATAATTCAACACCACATAAAAGAATTGTGAAAAGTTTTGTTTTTCTCCATTTCACACCAAAATAAGGGGGATGTGAGAAATAAAATCTTACATATACACTAAGAGTGGTGTTATGAATTTTTATGGATCGTAAGATTATAGTAGTCTTAAATAAAGTTTTTGTACACTAGTAGTGGATATCAGAAGCCTAAATTACTATTTTTGATGTGAAAATAGCTAAGCGGGACAAAAGACATCAAAGAGAGCCAGGGTACCCAAATTCTGAGGCCTCTGAGGTGTGGATAGCTCTAAAGCTTGGATCCATGGATGATAATTTCCCAATTGATATACTAAACCCTTTTTGGTAACTTGGTTACCAAGTTAAAGTCCCATTAAATCATAAGAGAATAGAAAATAAGCTGTTAATTTGATATGACAAGGAGGTAATGAGAAACTCTGACTCCTTTAACCATTCCAATTACTATGAATTTTCCATGGATAAACCTTAAAATAGTAATAAAAACCCTTTGTGGACTAGTGTCCATGAACTTACCTCATAGCAACCAGCTATTACTGTCCTATTTGCAATTCTATGTAGAAATAAGTTAAAGACTTCAAAGGTCAATTAAAAATACAATTCTTGATGGATCTTTCCAAAAACTTGAGGAAAAATGGAGAAACACCTAATACACATAAAGACCAGAAATAATTATGACTTCATCATCTGAATTAAAAGTTCTACTTGCAGTCCATTTTTGATGATTCCACATGAAACACTGAACCTTCAAAAATTTGCAGAAAAGACAATTTGTGATGAAATTTCCAATAAAATTCATAACCTTGAGTAATTAATTATTATTTTTAAATAAAAGAAGATTTACTTGAGTTACTCCTTTATCTCTTAACCATAAATGGGTTGGTAGTCACGTAAAATGACTTAATTAAGTAATTATGATAATCTTAAATGAGAACAAGTGATGTAACCAATTATTCAAATAGTATTAATGATTTCTCACTTTCTGTTTTTTCATTTTTCTCCATTTAATGACTCTGTTAGATTTTTTTTACTTAAAAGAGGATTCATCTTGCTGTTTTTTCCAAAATCATCTTATTATTCAATCATATCTTTAGTACCAACAAGTAAGTATTAGTTAGTTCTTTTCTTAAGTGTTTGAAATATTTTCAAATCAATAAGAAAGATTTTAAATAATAGAAATATACTATTTCCAATGATTATTAGCTATTATATTGTGTTATTATTGTTATAAAGCAATTTTGATCTTATAAAGCCACAATTAATCTGGCAAATAACTCTACCAGTTCTTTTTGAGGTATTATTGGAGTATTAGTAAGTGTTTTTTTCACTTGATTATTAAATTTTTTCTCTAGTAATAGTTTTTTTTCAAGAATTTTATTTAAAATTTTTCTTGAAAATACGAGTTATACATTAAAAGAATTTTATATTCTTTTAATCTCAAGCTTCATTATTAAGACTTCTTATAATTTCTTCCAGTAGATAGCTACTTCTTACTGTTATAATTACTAATAGTGTATAATAAGTAAAATAAATAACTAAGTAATTAATTATTTAATTGTGTTTATAATGAATTAATATATTATATTTCATAAGAAAAATTATAGTACTCTTGATTAATAGTAATATTATCAAGAGTTTCATAGAAACATCTTGAATTTGGGGCCTGGATGTGTTTTTTGAACATTTAACCCTTAATTGATATATTTTCAAACTCTAAAATATATCAATTTAATCAATTTTATTCTTTAATTTTGAAGTTTGAATATTTCCATTTTTGAAATTTTCCTGGAAATCTTTTTCATTGAGGAATTTAGATTAATTTTACATTGTTTTACATGTAACTTCTTCATATCCAAAAACTTATAAAATTCCTATTTGATTTACTCTGAATTAATTATTGATTAAAAATCTTTAATTTTAATCTTTTTCCTCAAAAAAAATAATTTTGCAATATATAAAAAATAATAAACTTATAAAAAAATATTAAAAGTATTTCAAAAGTATAAAAAAATGATTTTTATTTTATAAATTTTTCTCTGGTGTCTTTTTTGAAGTAGTATATTTCAGCTGGTAATAAGCTCAGTAAGAGATATATTACCAGTCCAGAATCTTCAGAAGCAGAATCTGAAAAAGCATCGAAGTTCAACTTTCTAAAAGAGGCACTTTTGTTAAGACATAGTTATTCAAACAACCACCAAAAGGTGTGTGTTCTTTGTCTTTATTCTTAATTTTATCTTAAATTGATGTGAAAATGGGGCATACCAGAAATGGAAGCAGCTATTCAGTCTAAAAAGAAGAGGCAAGAACAGTGACAGACCTGGAAGGCCTTCCTCAAGAAAGTCATATTTGGAGTATGTCAGAGTTGCCCCATTCCCCAAGGTCTGTACCAACAAAATTTGACATTGATTCTGAGCCTGAACTGATTCAAAGTAATTATTTAAGGGTTGAGCCACTTCCAAGTGGAATACATAGAAATATATCAGTCCCAGTACAAAAACTGGTACAGAGCAGCCAACAAAGAGGAATGGGGAATTTGTCCAAGACTTGGGCAGGGGGAAATGAACTCCTAATTACACATCAAGAGCTTTCTGGGTCAGGAGAAGACCTCATAACTCTTAGGAGGATTTATTCCCTTGTCTTTAAAAGGAAAAATAAAAAAGATAAAGAATTGGTTGAAGAACAAAAGTCTTTTATTAATAAACCAGAAGAAGGAACTAGAAATTACCCCAGCTTTGGAGAAAGAAGGACCAGTAGTTCCAACCAGCTCCAGAAAAATTGAAAGAAAAGCCCAGAGGACCTCAGAAGAAACAGAGAGGTATAAAAATCAATCAAGGAAAGGGAAAAAGAAAATATAATTGGCACAGACCTTACCTACAAGAATACAGAATTCCCAAATTGGAATGTTCAGCTGTGGAAAGTGTGTTAAATATGGCCAGAACCTTTATGGAGGTCACAGCCAAGTAACGGAAAAGGATTAACAGGACCTTTCCATGGAAATAATAGATGAATTTATATATATTTGGTATATTATAGATGTAAAATTTTATAAAAAAATTAAAAAAATTAACATCAAACATCAATTACTTAAGAAAAAATGACAGAAATTTCACTGAATGTTTAAAAGTGAAAAATTCCAAACTTGAGTCTATTTAAAACAAATGTGAAAGAATTGAGAGTAAATGTAAATTAAAAAATTATTAATTGGGAAATCTTTCCATTAATCACATTAATGACCAACTTACAAGGCCAAAGGATGATGTTTTAGAAATAGTTGATAACACCAATATTTTTTTGCCAAACATCTGGAAATAAGTGAAAGGTAGAAATTAAAGAATGAAATAATTGAGAATATGTACCAAATTGATAAGAATTATGAACCTAATTCACATATTCCAAGAAATTCCACACCTTTAACTGAAGAAAAACTCTCTGTAAAAGAAAGTTTGACCCATTTTGTAGGAGAAAATTCAATCTCTGCAAGATATGTTCCCAAGCTAGAAGAATGGCCAAAATTCTCTGGTGAATGTGAAGATAACCATATTGAGCTCATTAGAGAAATTTATATGTTTCAGGGATATTTTCATATACATGATGAAATGATAGTGGAAAAAGTTACACTCCTTTTTTACTATAACTTCAAAGAAATGGTATTATAATATGCAACAAGAACATGGGAAACAAGATTGTCTTTGGTTTAAATCTGAGATAATCACCAAGTGGGCCAACAATTCCTGAGAATTTAAGCTGTAAAATTCCTTTGAGAGTGCCATTGTTAACTCAGACAAAGATAAACAACTTACTTGGCTCCTCAAACAAACAGACAGATTATCTGCTTTACAACCAGATATGTCTAACTCTATGATTAATATGGAAATATTAATAACATTTTGAGGCAAACTAGAAAATTCTATCAAGTGCAGATATGTAGAACCCTGTTCAACAGAGGACTATATTAATGCTATGGAAGATATCATTACTAGAACAAGAATTGGTAAAGCCTGGACTAGAAGCCCTATGGAGTCCAAAATAGTCCAAAATAATTCTAGAAAGGATAGAAGACCTAAAAGACCTGTCTTGGAGTTTTGAAAATGTGGGAGCACCTTAAATTTAGCCACAAATTGTACCAAAAATACTAAAATAAATGATTTTCAAATCATTGAAGAGGTTCAGTGTGCTGAAGAGAAATAAGAATCAGATCAATATTCTGTAATCTTTGAATACACACCAGCAGAATATCATTCTATTGAGAACACTACAGCTTTCTTTGAAGTCACTGAATTTCATACTAGCTTACCATAACTCTGTAAATATTGCTGAAACTTGATCAATATTCAGGATTCAAGGATGCTTAAAACTAAACCTTCTAGATGCCAAGGCTAAACTTCTGAGGCCCCTTGTATTACATCAGTCTTATTCAATGATATTGAATCTAAAATCAATTTGGACACAAGGGAATTTTACAATTGTGTAGGCAAAGACTACCTTCAAGTCATACTTACCCAATGGAAAAACCATCTATTACCTATAGAGGCAGTGAAATTTAGTATTTACCACAATAATATGTACCCTTTGGGCATATTTGACACTAACCTGATATTTCCAAACCCTGCATAAAGTATGAGAATAACAAAAGGGATAGTAGTAATGGAAAATCGTGCTTCTCAACATATAATTCTTGGAAATGACTACTTGACTATCTATAGTATTTACATCAATAACCATAAAGACAGATATTTTAAAATTTCATAAAACAAGAGAAATAAATTTGATTTTTCCAATTTTCCCAAACAAATATCAGTAGCATCTTCAAACAAATATAAAAAAAGAGGAATTTGTGTCAAATAAACTTAGTAAAGGACAAATTAATCCAACATTATCATAAAAAATGAAAAAAGAGCTTATAACTGTGTTATACACATATAGAAATTCTTTTTATTTGAATAATTGACCATTAGGAGCTATTAGAGGACATGAAGTTAATATTACTCTTAATATTGACAGAAAATACCCTCAAGTACTTAGAAGAAAAGCTTACCCAGAAAGCCTTTGAAAGACACATCCAAGAGTTAATACAACTTGGTATAATAGCAAAATGATAAATCAAGGATGGTTAGAGATTTGAGAGCTCTGAATATCTACTTTGAGCCTGTGAGGTATGTATAACATACCCATAAGGCCACAAATGACTTTATAAACAGTCAATTTTGTCTTAAACAGACTTTTTAGTTGAAATTAAAATAAAAAATAACAAAAAATAAGTATAACTTTTTTTTGGATAAACAAAGTTATAAATATTATGTCATTTTTGGATTCTACACCAAAAATGACCTAGGGTACATCCATAAGGTGTTATACCCAAAAACACTTATTTCTTGTGTTATTAGAAGATTTAAGAATCTCACAGTACTAATGTAACTTTTTTAACATTTTTTTAAAAATTGTTAAATTTAAGCTTAAATAAGCTTAAATTTAAAGTTGCATAAGGTTAATGCAAACTTACCAAAATTTTAGTTAAAATTGAGGTGTGGTGTATATTTACTGAATTGGCTAAGGATCTGCCATACAGAATGTAAATCCTGCGTGAGCTCAATTTAAAAGGGTTTAAAGCCATGGTATGGCTTTAAATAAATAAAAGGGCAAAATCCGCGCAAAAAGGTGGGACAAAGGAAAAAGACCAAATAGAGCTGGGGTACTGTAATATTCTGGCAATTTCTTGAACTTCTCAACGTTTTTAATTTTATTTTAATTTTACTAATCAAGATAATGCATAAATTCTTATGCTTATAACAATAAATATTTATTTAAATATAACTAGGTATTGCTAATCGACAATTAATATGTATCTAAAGATTTGTATTGATCTCCCCTTTATTGGAGATTAGTGTACCTTTATAAATTGATAAGAAATAAAATTTTAAATATTAGTAAAATTAAAATAAAATAAAAAAGATCTCCCCTGAGGAGAGATCTTTTTGTAAAGTGATTTTCATTTAAATAAACTAATGATGTGTTATGCATATTCAATTTGCTTTGTCACTAATTTAGGTTAATGTACATTTTCTTGTATTTGTTTGTAACCTAACTAATACAACACTCCCCTCCATAACGCATCACTGCCAATTGACATGGTTGGTGAATTGAGTTACTTTCACATGTCCCAGTGACTTGGTCATAATGTCAGCAAGTTGTTCTTTAGTTGATACCCATTGTATGCAAAGCTTATTGGTTGCAATATATTCATTGATGATGTTGAAATCCCTGATCAGGTGTTGTGTTTGCTTCCTATTCATGGCGTCAGTTGATATTCCTACAGCTGTTTTGTTATTGGATAAAAGAGGTTGTGCATCCATAACACATCTCTGGCAGCAAAAGACAAAGCCATGTACTTGGCCTGTGCAGTGGATGATGCAATCGTAATTTGATGCTTTGATTGCCAGGCAATAGGATTTGATCCATGAGTTGACCTATTGCATTCCACACCCCAGTTCACATCAACAAAGCAGCACATTTCATTAGACTTGTTATCATTCCAAATAAGAATTCCCATATCTATTGTTCCTCACAAGTAAGCTATCAGGTGATTGAGTGCTTCCCAGTGTAACTCGGTTGTGTGCAGAGAGAACCTCGCAAGATAATTAACGGCATAGGATATGTCAGGACGAGAAGCTTGAGCAATGTAAAGAAGAATACCTATTCGCTTCAAATATGGCTTATCCATATTACCCAAGGAAAAATCAGAGTTGAGATTACAGTCCGCCGGCAAAGGTGATTTAGCAATGATGTTACTTGGGTCCAGGTTGATCAATTTTGTGATAAGATCAGGTTGATAGAGCTTAAATCCCTCCTTTTTTGCCTTAATTGATATTCCAACAAGGCCCTTGATCTCTTTATCCCATTTGATTTTAATATGCTGCTCCAATTGTTGTGATATCCAGCATATTAATGATCCGGACGATGCAGTCAAGGGACCATCGTCAACGTGGATCCATAGTATAGCTTGCTGACCATCCCTATTCAAAGTGTAAGTGCTCGCATCTTCACCATTACTTACAAAGCTGATATCCATAAGGATGCCCTTCAGATGAAGCCACCAACACCTGGAGGCCTGTTTAGTTCCATACAGCGCCTTCCGCAATTTCAAGATCTTGAATTTAGGCACTTGTATACCTGTCGGTGGCCAGAGATATACAGGTTTATCTATGAGACTATGCAGAAAAGCTACCTTGACATCAAACGTTCTAATTGGCCATTGTTTCATGCAGGCGGTAGAAAATAAAAGGAATAAAGAACTGAATGTCGGAGTTGGAGCAAAAGTGTCAGTGTAATTTATACCATGTATTTGACTAAAGCCTCTGGCTACTAATTGGGCTTTGAAACAATCTGGCTTCTTGGTGAAAACCCATTTCATACTTAGTATACTCTCATGTGGAACATTTTTTAGCGCATCATTCAAGTCAACCATTTCAAAAACACCTTCATTCTTCATGCTAGTCAATTCTTTGTTTATCGCCTGTATCCATTCGCTTTTGTTATTGGAAAGCATGGCTTCTTTGTATGATGATGGTATTGATATATCGGTAGCACTATTGGCATTTGTCGTTTGTACTATATCATCTTGATGCTGTATTTCATGAATCATTGATTTGTTGAATAAATTTTGCACCTGTATGGAATGAACATGCTGACACTGATGAGAGCCCCCAAAGTAGAAAACAGACTCATCAAAAATTATGCTAGCCAATTTAACAATCGTTTTCTTGTCAGGTACCCAAAACAACCACCCTTTGGAATATCCAGACACACCTAAGTGGTAGCCCATGGATGAACGAGGAGCAAAGTCCTTGCGGAAATTGTGATCATGCAAATAAGATTTTGCCCCAAAGACTCTCAAAAGTTGTAGGTCCGGTTACCTTCCACTAAGCAGCTCAAATGGAGTTTTATCATCGTTCACATGTAAATATCGATTAAAGACCCATACCAAATGTCTAAAGGCCCACGGCCACAGAAAAGAAGGCAATCTTGCCGAGATAATCAATGTTCTTGCCATTTCCAATATCGTGTGATTGGTTCTCTCAATCAATCCATTTTGGTGATGTTCATATGGTACCGAGTATTCATGTATGATTCCTTGCCCAGCTAAAGAGTCGTTGAGAATATGGTTCTTGAATTCAGAACCATTGTCTGTTCGCAAGCGCTTGATCTTGTATTTAGTTACATTTAAAAATTGCTTTATCCAATTGATAAGATAAGTTTTGGCTTCAGATTTGTCCATGAAGGGAATTGCAACTGCAACACAAGAGAATGCATCTTGAATCATGAGTGCGTACCTCTTGTTGTTCAGACTGACCTCATAGGGACCCATGAGATCGGCAACAACAAGATCACCTGGTTGGGTTATAATCTGACGAGATGGACTTTGTATTGGTCGATGCTGGCTTTTGGCAATCAAACAATCATGACATATTTTAATATCTTGAAAACAAAGCTGTGGAATACCAGTAGCGGTGTTGGATTTCTGCATACGATTGAGATTCCTAAGAGATAAGTGAGCTAAACGCCTATGCCATAACAGGTTAACATCTTTCATATGCGATGGAAGAAATTCAGAAGTATTTGAGTAACAAAGTGCTTGCTTAACACCATTTCTTTTATCATTAATATGCGAAATAGGAAAAAACCATTGATTATTTTGACGATAGCTGTAAAGCGTCTTGGTATGGATAGATAAAGTAAAAAGATTACAGGCAAAAGATATTTTAAAATTTTGTTCTATGAGATGACCAAGAGATAAGACAACACCGGGAATCTTTTTGCAGTAAAGCACACCAACCGGTGTAATCAGCTCAATATCTCCTATCCCATCAACTCTGTAGGATTCACATGAAGCAACAGATAGTGTCATGTTAGTCGAGGTTATCGTTTTAAAGAGGGAGATGTTGCCTACAACGGAGTGTGTTGCTCCAGAATCGATAAGGCCTTCAGTATCCTCCAATGACGGTACAACCCCAAGACTAGCAACATTCGCATCCAACTTCCTTGTCCTATTTCTCGTGGCATTAGCTCTAAGACGAGTAGGACAATCGGGCAACCAGTGTCCAACCTCGCCTCAATAATGGCAGGGGTATTTTGAGTTTGGGGTTCTGGTCGATTTCCCACTTGAAGACGCTTGATTGAAGATACAAGTACAATGGGGGTGTGAATGATGATTTTGAGATGGTTGTTGTGGTATTGGCTGATGTAAACCAAATCTTGAAGCTGCCTCGACCCGTGCCACTTCAGTACTATGATCAAAGCTGGGAGATGCCGTTGAGATTTGACGAATCATGTTTAGCAAATCATCTGGACAGACTTTAAGATTTGGGTTCGTCGCCATTAGGGTATTGATAGCAGGAGTTATATGCATTTGCATCAAAGGGACAGCAAAAAATATGGCAAGAGTTGTTAACACTTCGGAGTCTACTGGACCGAGCTGAGCTTCAAGATTTTGAATAGCTTCAGTAATTGAATTGGAAAAGGAGTTGATGTTGTGGAGTTGATCGCTTCGATTGTGAAAAATTTGGTTGGCATGATACACGACCGCTTACCAAGAAGGGCAATTGAATCGATCCCGTATTGCTTGGTATATTTGGCGAGAATTCGATGACAGAATTCGAGACATTACCGCCTCATAGACATGCTGATCGACACTGTGCTGAATAAAAATCAGTGTGACAAGATTACGTTTGACGTTACTATCCAAATCTTGTTGTTGGAAGTATTCAGCGTCCCCCATAAAATAAGTTGTCCATGCAAGGGTCATGTTCTTGGACCACATGTTGAAATTTGCACCATTCTGACGAAGTCGCGGTCAAACCTTTTCTGCCAGGCCAATGAAATGTTGAAAGATTTCAGCCTGTTTATCGGCGATAAGCAAGACATCCATATTGTCCACAATCTTTTTGACTTGTTTGTCCATTATTCCAACTGAGGGTGTGGCAGAGAAATGTTTTCCAGATCTTGTAGTAAAATGCTCCAGGTTTAAGTATAGGATAAGATAAAAAGTACGGTATGATAGGATAATATTTTTGAAAAGCGGGTAATAGATATATATATGTTTATATAAATAAGTAAGAGTTATTAATGAAATAATAGGAGTAGAGATGTGATGAAGAATAACTAATTTGGTAGGCAGCCCATAACCTGTAATATTCTGGCAATTTCTTGAACTTCTCAACGTTTTTAATTTTACTAATCAAGATAATGCATAAATTTTTATGCTTATAAAAATAAATATTTATTTAAATATAACTAGGTATTTCTAATTGACAATTAATATGTGTCTAAAGATTTGTATTGATCTCCCCTTTATTGGAGATTAGCATACCTTTGTAAATTGATAAGAAATAAAATTTTAAATATTAGTAAAATTAAAATAAAATAAAAAATAAAAAATTTAAGAGAAAAGATCTCCCCTGAGGAGAGATCTTTTCGTAAAGTGATTTTCATTTAAATAAACTAATGATGTGTTATGCATATTCAATTTGCTTTGTCACTAATTTAGGTTAATGTACATTTTCTTGTATTTGTTTGTAACCTAACTAATACAACAGGTACCCAACTTTTTGGATCTGCAATGATTCAATTAAGGTTGTCCACCTGTATTGGAGGATTTTCAACCTTATTTAAACTTTAAGATTAGACTTTGATCCAACCTTAAGGTTTAAACTGGTCTTATCCCAATTTGGACAGGAATTTCAAGCTGCCAAAGGGTAAATCCCAATATGCTGGCTTGAAATCAAGGTTTTAAGAACTGTCAAATCTTGATAAAGCTTAAAGCTTTAGAGTTACAAGCATCAAAACCTTATCAAAAGCTAAGGTTTGGTGTGTATTGCTATTTTACGTGGAAAAATAGCAATAACTTCAAAAATTCATTAAAAATCCAAATCTTAATGGATTTGCTTGAAAATTTCACACAACTTAGAATTTGATATTATCTATATATAAATTCAATTTTAAGTATCTTTTATAAATAAATTTCCTGGGTAATTAGCCTGGAAATTTACTTTTTAATTAAGCTCAAAGAAAATTATGATTTCTTTAAAAATTAATTAAAAATTGAGTTTAAGAGATTTCTGCTTGAAAATCTATTTTTAAGTTGTTCATGTGATCAACTTCAATATAAATCAGTTTATTCATATTGAAAACTTAAAATTAATTAGTTTAAATGAGGATTAAAGTTACATGGAGTTAAGAATAACACTGGTAACTTTAAATTGGAATTAAAAACAAGTTGCCTTAAGTTAAGAACTTTGTTTTTAAGTATGGTTTTTCAGTTTTGACCTGAGCACTCCCTCTACATTCATTCTGAATCATGAGAGCTGCTCTGAAGACATAAAAAGAGTCTTTTCATCACTGCTTTTGTCCATAATCATTCATCAATCCAATCATATTAGAAATTTAAACAGGTAAAGTTTTATTATTTATAAAATCTTATTATTAAAGTAATTCTTAAGTTATTTTATTCTTTATTAATTGTAAATTAAAGAATTGAAATCATAGAATTAAGATTATTGTTGTAATCATCAATAATATATTTTATATTATAAAATTATCATCTTAAATATCTTTTAGAATCCACAAATTCCTCTTAAAAACTCTTTAATCTTAATTTTTATTATAAAAATTTGTTTTATCTATAAAACTATTTATTTTTGGCGTGTTTTTAACTTATAATTATCATTTAATATAATAACTGTTGTTGTTTGACTTGTTGTATTAAATAAATATTATAAGTAAGTTTTCTCTAAAGTTCTATATCTTTTTTTATCTAGTATTAGTTTTTCTATATAGAATTTTATTCTATAAGAATTATTTCTGCACAGTGTGTGTTATAATTCTTTTATAAATAATATTTATATTATTCATAAGTGGTTAATATTCATATTTCCACATGTAATTGTCTCATTAAGAGCTTTACAATTCTTATTGTTATAACTGTCAGTGACTATAAAATTAATAGAATAATTATAATTTATTATAATTATTATTATTTTTTATTATTATATTTTTATAATAATAATTAAATTTATTTTTTTATATATAATTATTTTTAATAATTTTATTTAAATTTGTGGTTGTAATATTTTGTTATATTATATATTTCTACTGAGGACAGTCATAGTACTCTTGATATTGCTACTATTATCAAGAGTTTCATAGAAAAACCTTACATATACACAGTTCCAGATAGGTATCCAATTCCTAGAATCCAAGAAACCTTGACCCAATTATTCAAAGCCAGGCACATAACCTCAATGGATGCATTGAAGGGAATTGATAAGAATTTTTTGACACCTAAATTCAAGAACTTACTTAGAATTATAACTCACTGTGGTATTTATGAGTATATTAAAATTCCCTTTGGGATTAAAAATTCTCCATATCATTATCAAATAATTATTAATACCATCTTCCACACAGAATTATCTGAAGGATTGCTCATTATTTATATTTATGACATAATTGTATTTTCAGAATCATGGTCTTTACACCTTCAAACAATTGAAAGAGTACTTGAAAAAGCTGCATGAGTGAATATGAAGATTTCACTTAAGAAATGCAATTTTGGCTTTGAAGAGCTAAAAGAATTAGGACATATTTTTTCTGGCTTAAGTTTGGGTATTGACAAAGATAAAGTAGAAGAAGTGTTACTCAAGCCAATAGCCCATAATAAAAAATGAATGATGTCTTTTCTTGGGTTTTCCAGCTATTAAATTCAAAAATTGAACAATTTTTCAATTCTAGCCAAGTCACTCTATAGAATCTATGATAAACAGACATTATTTGAGATGACATAAGAAAGAATTAAAGCTTATGAGAGGATAAGGAAAGCTGTTAAAGAATAAACTTTACTCCTTATTCCGGACTGGAATATAACTTCAAAACTGTACATTAATGCATGTGGAGATGAATCAGGGGAAGACCTATATCAAGTCCAAATTATTGATGACAAACCCACAGAAGGACCAGTTTGTTATATCTCAAGACAATTAAAACCAGCAGAAGAAAGATATGGTGAAAGCAAAATTGAATGCTTATGTTTGGTATGGGAAATTGAAAAACTACACTATTATCTTGATGGAAGTGTTTTTGAGGTGATAATTGATGTTAATGCAGTAAAATTACTTCTTAACATGAAAAAGTCCAACAGACACATGTTGAGGTGGTAAATATACATTCAAAAATGTATAGGAAAGAGGGCTATAGTTCATAAAGAAGTGAATATACATAAGAATTCTGATGAAATTGGAATTTTTGAATTAGATAATACCCCTGGTAACCTAGCTTATGTACCTTCAGAAGCAGAAAAAAAGATCCCAATTTAAGGAATTAACATAGCTGATATATGGAATGAATTCTTTGAAGAAGTAAGAGAGTCATATAAACAAGACAACAATTTCAATATCTTGACCTTCTTTCTGGATAAAGACTTCAAAGACACAGCACTAGTTAATTCACTAAATGGAATATGGAAAACTTCCTATTCTGAAGGAATAAATATGTCAGAAGACAGAAAAATTAAAAAAGTCAAAAACTCTGCATGGGGCCCATATTTGAGAAAAGAGACCATTGAATATTTCCATACTTGTGACAGATTTCAAAAAGCCAACAGAAGTATAGGCAAGAGATTTGGAAATATGATCGATATTAAAGAACCAAAATCCCCTTTGGAAGTTTTTAACATGGATTGGGTAACATCATTTCCTCCAAGTAATGAAAAAAGCTGTAATGCTTGCTTAGTTATTGTAGACAGAGCTATCAAAAATCCCTTATTCTCACCATTTCATAAAGATGACACTGATGTGGATAAATCTCTTCTTATATGGAATGGAGTTATTTCTCATACAGGTTTATTTAAGAATATCATAAGTGACAGAGACCCTAAGTTCGAATCTTTATTTTGGCCAAATCTTCATAGATTTTTTGGGACCAAGCTATCATTTTCTACAGAATACCATCTTTAAACTGATGTTCTGGCAGAAAAAATGATTGAAACTTTAGAAGACATGCTAAGTAGATTCTGTTCCAATGGTTTATAATTCAGAGACTCAGAAAGCTTTACCCATTACTGGTGTACTTTGATACCTGAATTGAAACTGGCATATAAGACTTCTGTTCATTCTTCTACTGGTAAAACTTCTTCTATGTTAGAAAAGGGATTTAATGCAAGACTCCCAGCTGATACACTGAGTAAAGACTTGATTTAAATTCATCCTACATATTCAAGCTTCAAGATAATGCTTTATAAATTGAGACATCATGCAAAGGTAAGCCTGAATGACATCTTTGAATATGCAAAACAGAAATGGGAAATGAGTAATAAAGTACCAGAACTAACAGTAGGGGATTTAGTTCTAGTTTCAACCTTGAGCCTTAATAATATAAAAGACCCAAAGAAACTCAAATATTCTAATATAGGACATTTTTTTATTGTTGCATTACATGGAGCCAATGCATTTCAAGTGGTTGATTGAAAAACAAACACCCCACCTTTCCAGTCAGCCTGATTAAACCTTATCAGCTGGGTGAAAAAGAATTTTTTCCTTTAAAGAACCCAGCTCCTTTGACTGTACCACCAGTGGAAAATAATGAAGAAAAAAATATCACAAAATTAATTGAAGAAAAGAGACTTAGTGGTAAGAATCAAGGAGAATATCTTGTCAGATATAGAAATCCTGTGCATGAAGATGAATGGCTGGCAGAATCAGAAATAACTGACTTGGGTAAGCTTTTGAGAATATTTAGGCATTATAAATGGCCACAGGCCTGGATATGGCTATAAACTTGCTTCAAATTACTTGATCATAGTAATATAAAGAGGTTGGAAAGTGGAAATTACCACCCTTTGAGGCCTTTTTCTTCTTAATATAATTGATAAAATTGTAGTGCATTTTTTGGTGGGAGGGAATGTGAGCCTTGAGATATAATTTACATACCCAAGTAGGCCACAATTAAGACTAAAATAAATTTTGAACTATGCATAACTCATAAGTCATGCATATATCAAAAACTTATCATTTTTTATTTAAGAAAAGATGAATAACTTTTTTCTGAGTAAGTAAATTCAAGGATTTAATTCCATATTTGAATTCTACACAAAAATTCACCTAGGGTAGCTCCATAAAGTGAAGATGCTTAAATTAACTCTATGAGGTGTTAATATGGAAAATAATTAAACACCACATAAAAGAATTGTGAAAATTCATGTTTTTGTCGATTTCACACCAAAATAACTGGAATGTGAGAAGTCCCATGTTACATATATACTAATAATAGGGTTAGACATGTTTATGGAACATAAAATTATAGCATTCTTACATACAGTTCCTGTACACCCATTGTGGCTATCAGTCTTGAAGCCTGAATTAGTATTTTTGATGTGAAAATAGCTAGGGGGGACAAAAGACATCAAAGAGAGCCAGGATACCCAACTTCTGAGGCATCTGAGGCATGAATATATCTAAAGCTAGGATCCATGGATGATCATAGACCAATTAGTATACTAAAACCTTTTGGTAACTTGGTTACCAAGTTAAAGTTCCATTAAAGCATAAGAAAATAGAAAATAAGCTGCTATTTTGATGTGACAAGGAGGTAATGAGAAACTCTGACTCTTGTTTCCATGTCAATTACTATATATTTTCCATGAATAAACCTTAAAAGAGTATTTAAAATTATTTTAGGACTAGTAACAATTAATTTGCTGCATAGAAACCAGCTATTACTGTGCTATTTGCAATTCTATGTAGAAACAAGGTAAATACTTCAAACATTCATTAAAAATACAATTATTTATGAATCCCTCTGAAAGCTTCAGGACCAATGGAGAAATAGATAATACATTTAAAAACCAAAAATAATAATGACTTTATGATACAAATTAAAGGTTTTACTTATAGTCAATTTTTGATGATTCCATGCGGAACACTGAATCTTCAAAAATTCACAGAAAATACAATCTGTTATAAAATTTGAAATATAATTGATAAATTTGAGAAATTAATGATAATTTCAAAATAAAAGAAGATTTACAGTTGTCAATCCTTTGTTTCTTAACCATAAATGGGTTGGTAATCACATGAAATGACTTAATCAAGTAATTATGATACTCTTACATGACAACAAGGGATTTAAACAATTATTCAAAGAGGATCAATGGTTTCTAGCCCACTGGTTTTTCATTTTTCTCCATGGAACACCTCTTTGAGCTTTTTTTGACTTAAAAGAGGCTTCCTCTTTCTGTTTTTTCCAAAATTGTCTTATTATTCAACCATATCTTTGGTACCAGCAAGTAAGCATTAGTTAATTTTTTTCTTGAGTGTTTTAAATCTTTTAAAATCAATAAGAGAGATATGAAATAATATAAGTATACTATTTACAATAGCTTTCAGCTATTATATTGTTGTATTATTGCTATAAAGAAATTTCAATCCTTTAAATCCACAATTAATCTGTCAAATAACTCTACCAGTTCTTTTCAAGGTCTTATTGGAGTATTAGTGAGTATTTTTTTTACTTAATTGTTGAATTTTTTTTAAGAATTATATTTATAACCATTCTTGAAAAAGATAATAATACATTAAAAGAATGTCATATTATTTTAATAACAAGCTTTATTATTAATACTTCTTGCAATTGATTTTAGTAGACAATTACTGCTTACTGCTATAATAACTAGTAGTGTATTATAAGTAAAAGAAGTAATCAATTAATCAATTATTCAATTTTGGTTATAATAAATTCATTTATTATATTTCATAAAAACAGTAATAGTACTCTTGATTAATAGTAATATTATCAAGAGTTTTATAGACACATCTTACAATTTTAATGTTATTTTGAATTGAGTCAAGCCTACAATAAATAAATATTGGTCCCAACCATAACTCAAATTCAATAAGAATTTATGTAAGATATTCCCCAAAATATACTTCATTTGTCTTCAATTATTTTCATGAATTATGAAAACTAAAATTAATCAAACCCTAATCAGTATTTATTTTTCAAAAATATGAATAAAAAACATGATTTCTAAGAAAAAAATATTTATAGCATTTATTGAAATAATTTGAGAAATTTTACTTTGAAATTGAAAATAATTCCCTACAAAATCCCAAATAAATAACTTCTTCAGTCCAAATTCACTTCAAATTTAGAAATTCACCTAATTTAATAAGTTATATTTCCTGTAAAAAGAGTTGTTTTAATGTTTTGGTAAATTCATGTAAGTAATTAACACTATTATGAAGCATAATTTAATCCCCCTTTGTTCTGGATAAAATATCTTAACAGAGACAAGTTCAGGAAAGAAATTCCTAAGAAAAGTTTGCACTTAGGTTTTCTCTTTTATTTTCCAAACAAAATATCTCAGTTTTAAGAGATAAAGAAATTCAATTGAGATTGATAGTAAGTTTTTCAGTAAAATGATTTATGTCTAAATTTTCTTTGTAAATTTGGTAAGAGATCCAGATCCAGACTCATTGGCCGTCAATTTCAGTAACAAAAAAATGCACACCAAAAATCTCAATTTTATTTCATCTGTATATTTAGGGAGTGCCTTTCTTCAAGAAAATTTTTTTAAGATAAATGATTGGAAATTTCAATAAATTATTTACCTCAACTTCTTAAAACCAATATCTCTGTTTTTTTCGGGGGGGAGGGGGGGTTGTTGATTCCTCAAAAACACAAAAATGTCCTAAAAATGAATTTTTATGCACCTTTTTTGTGTTGAACAATGTGTGTTTAGGAATTCGATTTTTTGTGATATATAAGTATAAATTCTATTAAATTTAGGGATCATCCAATGTAGTAGTTATAGTTCTTAGGTAATCATTTTTTTTATGATTTTTTGAGCCACCCATAATAACCAGCAGTTTCATTATCATTGGTTATGCATGAGACATTTCAATTTTGGAGCTCTCAATTATCTTTACCAATTAACTGAAGCTAAATAGAAAGTTTGAAGAGATAAAAATAAAATTAAAATGGGGATACATATGAGATATTGGAGAGACTCTCCATTTCAGATTCCAGCTTGTTTTCTTAAGTGTTTACAGCTCCGAAGTTCATGCCTTTGAAAATTTCAAAAGAAAGATGTGGTTTACAAAAATTTTATAGTGTAGTTTGGGAAAATTAATTAATTTTTTAAATTTAAAGACGGGTCTTTAAAAAAATCAATCAGTTTTTTGCCATTTGCTTTAATAATCTAACTGGCCTTTGAAAATGTTTACCAGTAAACATCCTTGTGAATTGGAATGGACTTCTGGACTGCTTCGGGGTGGCTGGGGCGGTAGGTCGGGTAGTACCCCCTGCCACGGATGGCCCGGCCCCCGAAAAAGTAGTCAAGTGCCATTGCCGGTCTCGGGTGACTGTGCTGCCTGAAAATAAATTTGCTGGCCTTGCAAAATCATCCATCCAATTTTGAATTATGTCGTCTTTGTCATTCAAAATCCAACGACCTCTGGCTTCGTCCAAGAAACCTGCTTCGCACCATACCCATGGAAAGAATAGTCGGAACCAATTCGATTCAAGCGATGAAGATGAAAGTATTTCAAACTCACACTCGTCGAAATCAAACAAGAGGTCTATTCAGCTAATCACGGATTTTGATTATGCTCGGTTTGTCATCTTTTTAATAATTGGCTGAATTAAAATAAACTAAACTTATAATTGAATCAGTTTGAATAAAACTCAGTTAAACCTTCACACTCAAAATCAATCACTTTGTTTTGCTTTTAATCTCGAAATTTATTTACAGTGATTCGATATCAGATCAAAAGGATCCAGCCAATCAATTGTCGATTCCTCTTTTGCCCGACCGAGATTTCCGAGCCATTCATTTCGCACGAAAACAAAAGCGGGCAAAAAAAGCCATTTACAAACCAGACCCACTCAATCCACTCGGTGATTCTGATAAAAATGCTAAGACTGTGGCGATGGATGCTGAAGGCGTTGATAAAATGAACTCTCAAACGATTCAAGGCGGACTAAAGACACACTCAACAGTTAAGCAAAGCACTGCAGATCGATCTGCGAATGAAAATCAAATAGACTCTGCCGCAAATGAAGCTTCTACTCCCTTGGAAGCGCTGGATAATCTTGTCTCACCCAAATCACTTGAAGCATCTGAGCCTGAGACGCTAGATCAAAAAGCTCTTCGTGAATTGCTATCGCAAGCTAATGAACAATCAAACCAACCCAAACCCATCGAACCAATCCTTATGCCACCTCAACAAGCTCAATCAGAATCTGATGATCAATCCGACCCTGGTGATGAGACAGAACAATTTCGTCGAGAGGTCTCCAAGCTACCAGATTCATCAACCCTGGATGACTATCATCGCGTCCCAGTAGGTCAATTCGGCTTGGCACTCCTGAAGGGTATGGGCTGGCAAGAGGGCACTTCAACTAGTAAACGTGGCAGGGTTGGCTTAGCAGAAGCTTATGTCCCAAAGCCTCGCCCAAACCTACTGGGTATTGGCGCCAAACCATTGGTACTTGATCCTGATTCAACCGCTTCAAATAGTACTCAAACGCGAGGAAAGCCATCAAAACCTGATAAAACCAAACTCTCAAAGTACCATAATAATAAATAATTTTTTTTGGCTTATTTACATTTTTTTCATAGATTAAGGCGAGAAAAAGCTATAGCGCTAAATCCAAAAAACATTAATAGTCAATTGAGTTTTTCATATTTCCAATAACTTTCAAAGAAGAAAACTTCATATTGTTTCTAGATATATCATGTAAATATTAATGTGGTAGTAAATTCATTCAAAAACATGGTTTGAAACGTTGTATATTTGATCCTATTCTGAAAGCATGTAGGCTTCTGAATCTCATAAGCCATGATACCTTCTCCAGTGAAATTCATGATGTCTCATGGTGAAATTCTACTTTTCTGTATTGTGTCAGAGGATGTGCTTTTGGCCATATAATTCTCCAGAAGTTTTTGAAAATGAGTCAAATCATTTACCATTTTCAACTGTTGCAACAACAAAAACCCTTCAGGAGTTCAGAAGTTTATGGTCCACATCAAATTGGTATGGGCTTTGGATAGTAACTTGACTGGGCAAACTGAGTCTAACAAGTGGCTACTGAAAGAAATGTTTCAGCGCATTGAGGACTCAAATAGATGACAAATTACATCCCCTGAAAAAGTAGCTCTACTTCAAAAGTGAATTCTCAGGGGAAAAAGATGAGATTTCAATTTCAACAATGATCTAACTCAAATTACTGAGTTCTCGGAGCCAATTTTCCATAGTGGTAAATTTTTGAAATCATCAGGTTGTCAAAAGTGGTAGATGAGATTTCATACCTCCTGTTGAGTTCCCATTTACATTGATTAATACTGCATAGAATGTTTTTTATCCAATTATTGAAATAGTTCTTTCATAAACAAATATTTACTCAATTTATTAATTAAAATGCACAAATAATTGAAATTGAGTTATTTTGGGAAGAATATGTTTTGAGGGGGGGGGGGGTAATATCATCTCTCAGGGTGCCAGAATACCCCCCAAAATCCTTAGATCTAGGAATTAAGGATAAAAATATATTATAAAATTAAGGTGAATTTTTCCTAGCTTCAATTCAAGGGTCTGTGAGTTCATTAAAATATGTGTCCTCGATACCAACCAGAGGACTTGAAATAATTTCCTACAGGATAATGATAAGCTTAATTTTATCGAGCCAGTATGAAAAATTTTGAAAATGGTTTTGGAGTTCTTTTAAACTAATTCGGGTCTGATTTAATGACTAATTTCATAAATTTAATGTAAATCAATTGGCTTATGGGGAAAAAAAGGCCAAGAGAGGTTTTGAAACCAGCCCTTTATAAACTGAATAAGGGCTTAAAAGTGAAATACTTACCCTAAATAATTATTTGGGGCTTATGAGACCTTTCTTAATAAGCTTAAAACATAATAAAGGAATTATTGAGCTTATCAAAGGAATCATTATTTTTGGCAAATTTTCATTTTCATTGTAAAATATTTTGATTTGAAAAGTAATTTGAATAGCCTTTGATTCAATGAGTGAAATGTTTTCACAAAACTCTTTATTTGATTCATGTTTTGAAGATATAGAAAATTATCATGATAAATTTTGTCCTTGAGTCACCCTGAAAGTAAGCTAAAATTATCTTTAATAAATTCCAATTTTCCACTAAACATATGTAGCTATTATGGTATTGTATATATTCAAAACATTTTTTGGAGAAACATTTCTCATATTCATTTCCTGAATGTTTTTCCTCAATTAATACAACGTATTTATTATTGTTTAAATAATTCTCTAGTAATTTCTATTGTGTCTAGAGTATTCATGAAGAAGATTTGATAAGGTTCCGTTCTTATAACAATAAAGCTAAAATCATCATTTTTTCCACAACTTTCATTATTAATGTATTTTGAAAAATTCTTTGAGGATAAGAAAAGTATTTGAGTTTACATATGAATTTCTTACATCCACTAATAAAATGAGAGAAACTAGACTTTATTTTTACCTGTTTTAGAATCATTATATATTTTATATTCTTTCTTCTCATTAATCCTATACTTTAAGCCAATAAAGTATATGAGAACCATTTATAGTTTTAAAATTAAAATGAAAAAAATATAACATTATCCATAATGAGTGATACTTCAAAATCCATTTTGTTTATAAAATTTATTATATACATAAAATGAAATACTTTTTATCATTTTTTTGATATATGGAAATGTGGTAAGACAAGAAAATATTGAAAAATAATAAAAATTAACAATCATTATTCCTTCAATAACTGTTAAATTTTAAGGAAATGTTATTTTAATTATTGAACAAAGGACAAAAGTTTCTAATTAATTTAATTTCTTATAATATGGAAATCAATAGATCCCTCAGAGAATGAAAAATTTATACAACAATGATTTTTGATATAAAACCACTATTTTTTACTTCAATTTCAAAAATTCTAACCCAAATAGTTATTAAGAAAATTAAAGGCCTAGTTTTGCCAGAAATAAACAATTATATGTTCAACAAAACATAGATAATAATTAAAAAAAAATTAGCTACAAGATTCCAAGAGCCAATAATTAGTCAAAATGACCAAAAGATACTACATTATAAATCTGAAAATTATAAATTTCCTTTAGTAAAAGTTAAAAAAACCACAAAATATCATCAGTGGACCTACAAAAAAAGAAAATTACTGAAAAAATCATTTGATATTGGAATATATTAAGAAGAATTGGATTAATTGATGAATTTAAATAAAGAAATCAATGAGAAATATTGAAGATTTTAGAAGGTTTAATTAATGGAAAAGAAAATTATTATTGATTTCAAACAAGAATGGAGAAAAATTAAGACACCTTACTTCAAAATAGGACCAAAGGAATTTCTAGTATTGAATGAAAGAAATTTCTATATGAAAAAAAAACCCTAACCATAGAAAATGAAAAATGAAAAAGATTTTATGGTCAAATATTAAATTCAGTTCTACATTATTACAAATATTGAACCACATGGTATGTAAAAATATACTACATATTTCCAGAATCATTATGGAGAGAAAAAAGAAGGAGAAATAAATATTTTTTATGAGAACTTATTCACAAAATTGTGACAAATATTCAAAATTTCCCTTTCCTTATTTTAAGTTGGGAAATATTATTTAAAACTCAAATTAAATAATTTCTTAATATTCTTACATGAAAAGTTTTATTTTGATACAAAAGAATTAAAAACTCCTTTAGTTGGAAAATTTCTTAAAATATCTAGTTTAATCTATATAAATATAGCTGAGTTTGTGAGAAACTGGATCAAAAATAAAATAAAAAAAAAGAATTAAATTATGTATTTATATTCCATTAAATATAGAAATAAGCCTTATAAAAGAATAAAATAATAAAGAGTTAAGCTTAATAATTCAATAAAAAAAAGGAACTTTTTAAGGTTGTTTAGTAATACACATTAATAATTTATAAGATTGAAAGAAAAAATCGAATCAAATGAAATCTCATAATACCAGAAGAACAAGGTTATGAAAATAAATAAAGATTCAAAAAGATATGCATAAAATTAAATTAAGATATTTAACTGAGGATTTTGGAATTTAATTAGACCCTAAACAGGTATTTACCACAAGCAAAATTATAAGTTTTCATAGAATATCCCAACAACTTATAGAGACTCAAATCTGAAAGATTATTTGATCCTTCATAAAGAAATTCTAATAAAAGTGGGGATTCACCATGGTCTTTTAAGAAAAAGGACATATTATAGGGTTTATGTCCACAAATTTATCAATATATTATAAATTAAAAATTCCTAAGATAATATGGAGGCGACTTGGATAATTCTGTCAAAAGAAAAATTACTAAGAAATATAACTCAGAGAAATTTACCATCAGAACCAAAACATTTTACAGTAGGAATTATATTAAGCAAATATTTCAACCATCTTTGGAGATATTATGTATAAGGAAGCTCTAAATGAAATGATAATTATGTTGAAATTAATTTTAAATAGGAAAAGATTTATATTTTTCCCTAATTATCTCACAATTAGGAAATCTGTGTTCAAAGAAAGTAGAAATTGATCACATCAGATTTTATGAAGAATCAGAAAAAGATCAGCTTTATGTAATAGAAAAAAAAGATTTGTGGCATTTTATATCTTCCAAAACCTATACAAAAATATAGGATATTAAATCTAAATTTTGAATAATTCAATTGTATTTCAATCTTCCTAAGCTAAGTAAAGCAAATAATTATATATAAAAAGTAAATAAACGAAAAAAGGAAATATTATATGCCTGGTAGCTTCTGTATTACATAATATATAATGGAAAACATAAAAAAAAATTATTGTATTTGAGAGATTTTTTTTGTATTGTAGTACTCAATGCCAGCTTTGGTTAAGGGAAAAAAATAAATCCAAATTTTGTCTCATTTTTACATTCTGAGTTATCCTTCAATTGAATTATAAAATGGTTAGATATCAAGCTATGGCTTTAGAGGGAGGTAATTTGATTTGATCTGAAAATATCCCAGTTTTCTCTAAAAAGTGCTAACATTAAAAAGAAAAGTCCAAAAAAATGAATCAAGGAAAGATATAGGGGAGGAAGATTGATAAGCTCAAGTTATTCCTAACTATAAAGGATATAAGGGAATTTATTTTTCCAAAATTTGTGAAAATAAATAAAAATATGGTTTGTAGAACTTGGAAGAAACTTTATTTCCCAAATAAAGGTAAAATACCAGGATCAAATGATGATATTGAAATTTTAAAGCCAGCCAAGCTCATCTAATAAAATAATGAATGACATCATTTTCATTAAAGGTTTGGAAAAGAAAACTGAAATACTGTTCATATTACCCACAAAATATGTATCTTCCAGGCAGAAACTCAATTTAGTTTACAATAAAGGACATAATGAAGCACCTGCATTATTGCCTCAACCTCAATCATGTGGGATTAATCTTCCCTAGCTTATTTAATTTTATTAAGCCTAAGGATTTATATGCATTGAAATAGTTATTAATAATAAACCTTAAAATATGTGTTAAAATAGATTTATTTATTATAAAAAAAGGCTAATTGAATTTCAGAAATTAGTTTATTTGATATCAGAGACAGATTAATTCAATACTAAGAGTATGTGGATTTGCTTCACTCATGCTGTGGAATTAATCTCTAATGAGTTAAAATAAATTAATTAACATTTGTAATAAATTCCTCATCATGTGTTACGGAATGAAACTTCTGTTTATATTAAATAAACCTAGGGTTGAAGAATTTTTTTTGATAAATAAGCATCATTAACTTGTTTCAAAATAAGCCAGGCTGATTTTACTCAATATAACATAGGCTATGTTGATAAAGTAATGCAGAGAGTTTCCTCAAAATTTCAAAATCTCCATTTAAAGAGCAGAAAAAATAGTTAAGTCACCACAAAAACTCATCTCAAAATATGGTTCAGCTTTTAAAATCCCAAATTGGAAATATCAAAGACTGTAAAAATAGATTAATCCTCTTCCTAAAAATATTCCTTTATAAAAAATATGATTTAACAAATATTCATTTGGCTACTTGATATTTTTACTGAGGGAAACACCCTTATAAAAAGAAAATTATCTCATTTTCTTCAATACTCAGTAACTATGATTAGGAGCCTATTATTTTCAATAGGCTAGTTATTCACTTTGTAGCAAATATAAGTAGAATGTTTAGGAATTATTTTTTCAATAATAGTATTTAAAGATTGTCGAAAATTCTTCAAATAATGCTTATCTCATTTACTAACGATGACTTTAATTCTTACAAATATATCATTTCCTACTAAGAAGAAAGGAATAGTAGAAAAGTGATCATTAGTAGTTTTTTCGACAAACTCAATCATAACCAATTAATTAAATTACTCTGCAGGAAATAGTTAAGCTTATCAAAAAGTTATCATAAATTCCTTAAGCTATGAAAAGGGTATTTTTCTATAAAAATTCTTATTGCCATTATTATCTTTATACTTTGGGATACCCCTTATATTAGATATTTATATAAATGAAGGAATAATATACAATTAATTCTAGTATAGCTCAGCTTTATCAATATTAATTTATATTGAGTTCTTGAATATCAATTATTCCACAATCAAGCAGGTCTAGTAGGCTCTGTCAAGTACACAAACCAGGCATCATCAATATATAAATTTATCTTTACCTCAAGATTATTTGATTAATAAAGGAAGGGGGGTTAAAAAAATCCTAAAACACAAGCAGAGAAAGAATAAAAATATTTGGCAGAAATTAAAGACTGTTTTCTTGTAGCTTCCCCTTTGAATTAATTCTTAATTTATACCACACAAGTGGAAGGCTCACAATGTGGGTATTAGAAAAGTTTTAAAATATTTTGAAACGACTGTAAAAATTATTTATGACTTGTTTTCAATTTCAAATTAAATAGCAAAAGTTCTGAAATTAGTCAATTTGATATATTTGTGACAAATTTTATTATACCTCATAAAGATGGATACTTTGAGATTACTATTGGGTTTGGATTCATTCGGAGGTCTCAAGTGGCCAGTTTTATTTCAAAATGGCTTTACTATAATTTATAGAATTGATATTAATAGAGAACAACTGTATAATGTAGTATTGGATAAAATAAGACTTGATAATATGCCTTTTTACCTTAAGGAAATATTAAGCTATATGATTTAAGCTTAAAAAAAACATTCTAATAATTTAGTTTTAATATTAATATCATAAAGATCTAATAGGTCTGACTTAACTTCTAAACTCTCTTATAATCAGAAAATGGAAAACTGTTTGAATAGTAAGAGGAGAAATTTCTGCCATAAATGGAACTTATTTGGCTATTATATTCAATCCATATATTTTCAATAGTTCTTCTTCAAATTTAAGAAAACAACATAAGGAATCCCTTCAATAGAGTATAAATAGCCTTTTACAATTGGGGGGAATGAGAAAAATTTGGAAATATTGCAGAAGTGTGAGTAACCACTTATGTAGTAACATGTAATAATTGAAATTCCCACATGGTAGGTTACTTGAGGATCCTGAATACCTGTAATGTTTCAGAAATTCCAATTTTGATGCTAATAATAATATATTTACTTTAGCAAGGTATTTTCTTGAAGTTATTAAATAATGCAAAATGCTGAAGCTCCTTTTAATAATGAAAAAACTAACAGAAATGTTTAGGTAAAAACACGCCTACAAGAATAGAGGTAAAAAATGAAATTTGTTAATAAGGATGAGAATATTCAAAGAAATTCTGATGAAATAATAAGATGTAATTTTATGAATCACATTAGTCTTCCTGAATACTTGTCAGAGAAATCTAGATTAAAGATTCCAATTGAAGAAATTGGATTCACAAAAATTTAAATTGAATTATTTTTGGAATAAGGATAAATATTAAATAGGGAAGCTCAGAATAGTATTCCAATTTCTTATCAAGGATTCTAAACTCAAAATATTTGAAAAAGTATATGAATGAAATTTAAGAAAAATATTGTTAAAAAATCTTCAACCCATCTCATAGTGTTACTTACTGCGGAAAAAGGGAAACTTGATTAATCAATGCTTTAGACATATCTGTTATTGAATTTTTACTGAAAGGATTATGTTATAGGTAGCCTTGAGGAAATCTCCCAAAAGAAGGAAGCAAAAAGAGGATTAATATATGTATACAATTCCCCTTTTGGAAAAAAAATTACTAGGAAAATTATAAATCCTGTAGCATCTATCACAGATAAAGAAGTAAATACACTGGAAAACCCCTTGTAAATCTGATCAAAATTAAAGAAAAAAAATGAATGTTGTGAATTTTACATATTAATTTAGTAGACAGCCTATTCCTAAGGGGTGATAAAAGCTATGATTCCTACTTAAATTTATGTAATAGCTTGAGGAAAAATTAAATTTTCCTACCATTTTTAAAAAAATACATAGTTATTTATATACATATTCTAATTGGTAATATATTAGCTCTGTGAGCCTTGAGGTATATTTTGAATACCCAAATAGGCCAAAATTATCTTTGAAAATAATTTTTGAACTATGCATAACCAATCAGTCATGCATATATTCAAAATTCATCTTTTTGGATTTCAGAAAAGATAAAGAGCTTTTTTGTGAGTAAGTAGATCCATGGGGTTAAGGCCAGATTTGGATTCTACACAAAAATTCACCTAGGGTGGCTCAAAAAGGTGAATAAGCTTAAATTAACTCTATGAGGTGGTAATATGGAAAATAATTAAATAGCACATCATCAATACCACATAAATGAATTGTGAAAATTTTTGTTTTTCCCAATTTCATGCCAAAATAATGGGAATGTGAGAAATAACATGTTACATATACACTAAGAATAGTGTTCTTCATGTTTTTGGAGCTTAATATTATGGTATTCTTACATAAAGTTTTGATACACCCATAGTGGATATCAGTCTTGAAGCCTGAATTTCTATTTTTGATGTAAAAATAGCTAAAGGGGACAAAAGACATCAAAGAGAGCCAGGATACCCAGCTTCTGAGGCCTCTGAGGTGTGGATAGCTCCAAAGCTTGGATCCATGGCTGATCATGGCCCAATTAGTATATTCAAACCTTTTGGAAACCTAGTTCCAAGTTAAAATCTCATTAAATCATAAGAAAATTGCAAATAAGCTACTATTTTGATGTGACAGAGAGGTAAAGAGCAGCTTAGACTTCTGTAACCATTTCAATTATTAATTATTTTCCATGGATAAAACTTAAAGTAGTAATTAAAACCCTTTTTGGACTATTATTCATTGATTTACCTCCTAGAAACCTGTCATACTGTGATATTTGTAATTCTATGTAGAAAGGAGGTAAAAACTTAAAAATTAATTAGAAATTAAGTTATTAATGAATCTTTCTTAAGATTTTAGGACAAATGGAGAATGGTATGAATCATAAATAAACCAAAAATAATTATGGTTTCATAAGTAAAATTAAAAGTTTTACATACAGTCTATTTTTGATGATTCCATGTGAAATACTGAATCTTCAAAAATTTACAGAAAACATAACCTGTGATGAAATTTCCAATAACATTGATAAATTTGAAAAATAATTCTTATTTTAAAATAAAGGAATATTTACAGTTGTTACTCCTTTTATTCTTGACCATAAATGGGTTGCTAGTCATGTAAAAGCATTAATTAAGTAATTATGATAATCTATGTGACAACAAATGATGCAATCAATAATTCAAAAAGCATTATTGTTTTCTCACTAATTTTTTTTAGTTTTCTCCATGGAAAACCTCTGTGAGCTGTCTTTGACTTAAAAGAGGCATCCTCTTGCTGTTTTTTCCAAATCATCTTATTATCCAATTATACCATTATTACCAACAAGTAAGTATTAGTTACAGCTTTTCTTAAGTGTTTTAAATTTTTCAGTATCAATCAGAAAGACATGAGCTCATAGAAAATCAACTATATATTGTTGCAATCTTGTTATAAGTCAATTTTGATCCCTTAAAATCCACAATTATCCACTAAATTTCTCTAGCATATTCTTTCTAAGGTTCAC
This sequence comes from Austropuccinia psidii, assembly GCA_023105745.1. Classification (NCBI taxonomy): domain Eukaryota; kingdom Fungi; phylum Basidiomycota; class Pucciniomycetes; order Pucciniales; family Sphaerophragmiaceae; genus Austropuccinia; species Austropuccinia psidii. The sequence goes on from JALGQZ010000013.1 coordinate 40,686,835, forward strand.
TGAATATTAGGGAGTAATTTATTATTAATTCTTGAATTTTTCTCTAGTATTTGTTTTATTAAAGAAGTATAATTATAAATATTCTTTCATAAGATAATTATATATTTAATTTTTTCATTATTTCAATAAAGAAGTTTTATTATTTAAATACTTCTTGTAATCAATTCTAGTAGACAATTACTGCTTACTGCTATAATCACTAGTAGTGTATAACAAGTAAAATAAATAATTAAATAATTAATTATTTAATTGTGGTTATAATAATTTTTATCATTATATTTCATAAGAAAAGTCATAGCACTGTTGAATAATGGTAATATTGTCAACAGGTTCATAGACAAATCTTACATTTGGGGGCCTGGCCAAGTTTTTGAACCTTGTACCCTCAATTAATATATTTTTAAGCTCTGAAATAAATTAATTTAATGATTTTTTTCTTTCAATTAAAAATGAAAATTATTTTTATTTTTGAAATTGTCTTTGAAATCTTTTTCATTTAGGAATTTGGTTTAATTTTATACTGTTTTTACACATGGCTTTTTGCATCCAAAAACTTTTAAAATTATTCTTTGAGTTACTCTGGATCAATTTTAAATTCAAATTCTTAAATTTTGATTTTTTCTTCTAAATAGAATCATTTTTTTATAATTAAAAAATAAAAAAACTTATAAAAAAACTTGAAAATATTTACAAAGCATAAAAAATAATAAATTCCTTTCTTTTATCAATTTTTTTTAGTTTCCTTACTCAAATTTAGTGCAGCTGGTAATAAGCTCAGTAAGAGATTTATTACTAGTCCAGATTATCCAGAAGCAGAATCTGAAGAAAGAATTGAAGTACAAATTGCCAAAAGAGGCACTTTATTTAGAACAGAACAAGCCAAAAAACCACAAAAAGGTGTGTTTTTCTGTATTTATATTTCATTTTCTCTTAAATTGACATGAAAATGGTACATACCCAAAATGGAAGCAGCTATTCAGTCCAACCAGATGGATGTGGGCAAGGAAGAGGAAAGACCAAATACAGATCTGGCAAGTATTCCTCAAGAAAGAGATTTCTGGAGGATGCCAGAGTGGCCACCAATTCCCCAAGGTACATGCCTACAAAATTTGATGTAAGCTCTGAGCCTCAACTAATTAAAGGTAATATTTTAAGGCCTGGACCATTTCCAAGTAGCAGCCATAGAAATATATCAGTCCCAGCACAAAAACTGGTACAGAGAAGCCAAAGAGGAGTGGGAAATAGGCCAAAGCCTTTGGCAGGGGGCCATGAACTCCTACTTACACATCAAGAGCGTTATGGGTCAGGAGAAGAACATAGAACTCTTAGAAGGCTGGAGCCCATTGTCTTGCAAAGACAAGGTCAAAAAGATAAAGAATTGGTTGAAGTAATAAAGTATTTTATCCATAGACCAGAAGAAGGAGTTGGAAATGACCCCAGCTTTAGAGAAAGAAGGCCCAGTGGCATCTACCAGCTCCAAACCAGCTCCAGAAATGTCCAAAGAAAAATCCAAGGGACCTCAGAAGAAGAAGAAAGGTCCCAAGAACCATCAAGGCAAGGGCAAAGGCAAAGCCAATTGGCACAGACCTTACCAACAAGGCTACAGGATCCCCAAAATGCCGCCTTCAGCTGTGGACAGTGTTTTCAATATGGCCAGAACTCTTATGGAATTCACAGCCAAAGAGCAGGAAAAGATGAACAAGAATTTTCCATGAAAATAATAGATGAAATGAATTTTATTAAATCTAATATTGAAGTAAAACTTGGTAAATTTGATGAAAAGTTAACCAAAATAACATCAGATATTAATGACTTGAAAAGAAATGACAGAGCTTATGCTAAATTGCATAAGTATACAATTAACAGAATTGACTTAATTTTCAATGCATGTGACAGAATTAAGAGCAGATATCAAGTCCAAACTGATGAAATGGAAGATCTTTCCATTTAAAAATTAATGATCAACTTAAAGTTCCAAAAAATAATGTTTTACAGATAATTGATAATACCAATCTTTTTGCCACACAATTAGCAATAAGTGACAGTGAGAGGCAGAAATTGAAGGATGAGATATTTGCAAATGTGGAACAAATTCACATATGCCCAGACATTCCACACCTTCAACTGAAGAGAAATGTTATGGGAAAGGAAGTTTTACCCCTTTTCTAGGAGAAAATGCAATATCTGCAATAGATATTCCCAAATTGGAAGAATGGCCAATATTCTCTGGTGAGGGTGAATATAATAATATTGAGTTCATCAGAACAATTCATGTCTTGCAGAAAGATTTTCATATACCTAATGTAATAATAGTGGGTAAATTACACTTTTTATTTACCAGAACTGCAAAGAAATGGTATTACAAAATGAGAAGAGATCATGGAAAACATGATTGGCCTTGGTGGAAATCTGAATTAATCACAAAATGGGCCAATAATTCTTTGAGGTTCAAAATGGATTTTTTTTTGAAAATGCCACTTTTAACTCAGAAAAAGATAAACCACTTACTTGGTTCCTCAAACAGAAAGACAGATTATTTGCTTTAAGCCCAGATATGTCTGACTCAATGATTAATATGGAAATATTAAGAAAATGTGGAGGAGAACTAGAACATGCTTTCGAGTGAAGATGTGTAGAACCCTGTTCATCAGAAGACTAAATTAATTCCATGAAAGATATACTTACTACAACAAGAATTTGTAAAACCTGGACTAGAAACCCTATGGAGTCCAAAATGATCCCAAATATTTTCAAGGAGCATAAGAGACCTGAAAGACCCGTCTTGAAGTGTCATAAATGTGGAAGTACCTCACATTTAGCCAACATTTGCACCAAAATGACAAAAATCAATGAAGTTCAAGTCATCGAAGAAGGTCAGTGTACTGAAGAGAAAGAAGAATCTGAACAAGATTCTGCAGTCTCTGATGAAACACCAGTAGAAGATTATTCTATTGAGAACATTACAGCTTTATTTGAAGTCACAGAAGTCCATTATCACTTGCCCCAGTATAGTGAGAATTGATATAACCTGATTAATATCCAAGAGGCCAGAATGTGTAATACTAAACCTGATAGAGGAAAAGAATACACTGCTGGAGAATCTTGAATTACATCAATCTTGATAAATGATGTTGAAGCTAAGGTCAATTTGGACACAGGAGCATTCTGAATGTGTATAGGTAAGTACTACCTTCAAACCATACTCCCTGAATGGAGAAACCATCCATTACCTATATAAGGTGTGCAATTTAGTAGTGCCAGTAATAATATGCACCCTTTGGGAATATTGGATACTAATATTGTATTTCCTCATCCTAAAAGAAGTATGAGAAGGAAGAAAGAGATAGTAGTAATGGACAATTGTACATCTCAACATATCATTCTTGGAAATGATTATTTGAATATTTATGGTATTGGCATCAATAACCATAAAGACAGATATTTTCCAATTGGAGAAAATGAAAGTCAAAATTTTGCTTTTTCCAATATTCCCAAACAAATATCAGTAGTATCTTCAAATAAAGATGCTTATAAAGAAGAATTTGTGACTGAAAAACTTGTTGAAGCAGAAATTAATCCATCATTATCACCCAAGATGAAGCATAAGCTTATTGATGTGTTATACACATAAAAACACATTTTATTCTGATAATGAACCATTAGGCGCTATTAGAGGACATGAAGTTGGTATTACTCTTAATGATGACAGACCATATCCTCCAGTACTTAGAAGAGAAGCTTACCCAGAAGGTCCCAGAACTAGAGAAGCCTTGGAAAAACATATCCAAGAGTTAATACAGCTTGGTGTACTAAGGAAAGTGGGCCATGATGAGGAAGTTGAAGTGACAACTCCTGTTATTATTGCTTGGAACAATGATAAATCTAACATTGTTGGAGGTTTTGGAGCACTGAATACCTACACAGCTCCAGATAGGTATCCAATTGCTAGAATCCAAGAAACTTTGATTTAATTGTCTATAGCCAAGTATATAACATCAATGGATGCATTGAAAGGCTTTAATAAGAATGTTTTGACACCCAAAGATAAGAAATTACTTAGAATTATCACTCACCGTGGTATTTATGAGCATCTTAGAATGCCATTTGGTATTAAAAATTCTTCATCACATTATCAAAGAATGATGAATACCATCTTCCCCACAGAATTATGTGAAGGATGGCTCATTATTTATATTGATGATATAATCATATGTTCAGACTCATGGTTTTTTCATCTTGAAAGACTTGAAAAAGTGCTTAAAAGATTAGCAGGAGTGAATATGAAAATTTCACTCAGAAAATGCAAATTTGGCTTTAAAGAACTTAAAGCTTTAGGACATATTGCTTCTGGTTTAAGCTTGGGTATTGAGAAAAATAAAGTGGCATAAGTGTTAATTAAGCCAATAACCCAGAACAAGACAGAAATGATGTCTTTTTTTGAATTTTCCAGTTATTACAGGCAACACCTGAGTGACTTTTTTTTCCAAGTCACTCTATAGAATCTGTGATCAACAGACAGTATTTGAGATGAAACAGGAAAGAATTAAAGCTTATGAGAAGATATGGAGAGATTTTACAGAAGCCTCTTTATTACTCATACCTGACTGGAATATGCCTTTTAAATTGTACATTGATTCATGTGGAGATGGATTAGGGGAATCCCTACATCAAGTCCAAATTATTGATGACAAACCTACAGAAGGACCAATTTGTTATATATCAAGAAAGATAGATATGGTGCAAGTAAAATGGAATGCTTATGTCACAACCATGTGTAATCACCCCCCAATGGGTGGTTGTTGAAAATATAGCCTGACCTCATTTTATGGCCACTTGGTAATGGCATAAGCTTTATGGCCAATTGGACCATTTTGGTGTCTTATGGCCCTTTTTACATATTAATTTTCACTGGCCACTTATGGACCCAAACCTCAATTCAGGCCTCAGGCCATATCTTGCAACCATTGACCTTTTTGGCCAATTCTCCACCCCACCAACCCCCAGGCCAATACCTTTGTTTTGGACCTGGGGGGTCCATCTGGACCCTCTAGCCATTATCAGGGCCTTTGGCCAAACCCCTTTGACTATGGGGTCTAAGGCCTAAATGGCCTTTTTGGGCTATTTAGGTCCCCTACAGCCTCTATGGCCCACGGTCCGTAAGCCATGTACTGTGGGACCCTTAGGCCCCTTTTTGCCTAAATTCAATGAGGCCAAAAGGGGCCAAAGGAGGCAAACCACAAGCCCAGAGGCCAGGTGGGTCCCAAACCACAAGTGGGCCCACCTCAGCCAATTTTGGCCCCCAATCTCATCAATCCAAGAATGGCCAAAAGGACCCCATGACCCAAATTGGCAATTTTTGACCCCTTGCCTCTGGCAACCACCAGAGGCCACCAGCTCAGGAACAGCAAGATTTCCCCTCAATTCAGGGGGAGAACTCTCCTTCACCAATGTACTCCTTACCAAAGGATCCAGGCATGGTGCATATATAGTATAATATACCATTATGCACCAATTTTTCTCAGAAATACAATGGTGATTTTTTCAGGACCAAAATATGCCTTTTAAATTCAAGTCCCCAACTCCATCACCCATTTGGAAGGAAGTCTTTTCAGTCATTCAATCTTGCAATCCCTGGTGGCTACCAGAAGACCATTCAAGGACCCCAACCACCTGGCCCTGCAGGAGTTGGGTTGTAATTTCTTTTAGGGATTATTACATGGGTAATTTCAAGAGGTTATCAATCATTCAATAAGCTTTCAAGACATAAAGTATTTCATTATTCTTTGGACAACTCAATTGGTCCATACAAGCTGTATTCAAGCAAGCTGTATGGCCTTGGCCCTTTTGGGCCAATTCATATTCCACTGTGAGAATTCAGTAACACAGTTCAGCTTTCAAGATGGCCAGATCTGTATTGAACCAAAACAGTCAATACAGCTGGGTTATCAAGCCTCCTGGATCAGTCTTCAACCTTTTGCATATACTGGCCACCTTTTCTTCCCTGGGGACTTTTTCCCCAGTTAATTCATATATTGCATTTATTCTAATCCTTATTTTCTTTTCATTTACTAAAGTAAATACTGATAATCTTAAGTCAGTCATTTGAACCTTCTATTCTTTGCCTATCAGTGGATATTGGTGGTCATATCCTTTACTAATTCCATTGTTCTTTCTGGAAGGTTGAAACAGTGAATTGAGGATTCATTTGGTTGGATCTTTGGCTTTTGGCTTTTGTTTATTATCTTTGTCCATTGGCTTCCTTCTTCTTTTATCTTTGGCATATTTGTCCTTACTCTTATTCTTCTTTAACAAAATGAAATCCTTGTTATTTCTTTATTCTTATGGAGCCCTCCAAGTGAGTTCTTGATTCCTGAGTTCCAGGCCACTATTGTTTTCACTAGAACCCCTGTGACATTATATTAATTAACTCCTAATTTTTTTTCATTATTTTCATTCTTCCTTTATAAATTCATTCACTAATTTCATTGAAATTATGACTTTATAATGCTTATGAATTTTATGATTTATTGTCACTTCTCCATTTTCTCTCATTCCTTCTTCATTCTTCAAAATTGAAAGCTGACCCATTTTATTGTGTTTTTCTCTTTTAAAATCTTAATTTTAATAATAAATTCTCTGAAAATCCTAATGCAATCTTATCTTTAATTTTGATTGATTTTCAAATTGTTCATCAAGATTATTCAGACATGCTCTTCATATCAGGATTCAATTTTATTTATTCCTCAAGAATTTTGATTTAAGGAAGAATTCACTTGATTTTGATTTTATTTACTCATTTTACATAATTGATATTGAATTCAAGAAAATTGATTGACTTGAAGACTTTATTGATTTTTCTGATTTTTTCATATCAAGAATTTTGACATAAAATTGATTTTGCCTCAAGAATTAATTTTATTTGATTGAGTCATTGAATTGAAGACTTTATTTTGATATTGATTGATTGATTTAATTCAAGATTTCACTTTGATTCATTGATTTTTCTTCAAGGGATTAATTTTGACTTCAAGTTTCCTGTTGATTAGCCTCAAGATTTTCATCTTAAAATTTTTGATTTTTATTTATTTCATTTCATTTTCATTCCTGAAATCATGCCTATCCAAATTTAACCTCTTGCAAGATGGACAAGATCTCAGGCCAGAGCTCAGTCTGTTCTCACTCCAACTCCAAGAGCTCCTCTCAATGGCACCCCAGCAGTTCCTCAACTGAGGGCCCATTTTGGAAGGAAGGAAGAGGGAAAAGAAGATCAAGTTAATTTTCAGGAGTAGTTTGTGGGTTTACGGGAATTTCAAGGACCACCTTCAAAGGTCCTGGTGAATATGGTGAAGAGGAGGAGGAGAATTCTGTGGAAGAGGAAGAGTCTGATGGTACTGAAGGTGTGACTGCTCCTGTGGGGGCATCCTCAGGTACTGGAGGACCAACTCTAGCCCAGTCTAATCACTCTGTCTCTCATCAGTCCAAACCATCCTTGTTGGCCATTATGCAGAAGATGACTCAAATTATGGCCAATATTCAAGCAGATTCATCTTCTGAATCATCAAGACCACAAGCCTTCAAGACTCTGTCTATGAAGGCACCAGAATTCTTTGATGGGACTTAGCCCTTCAAATTTAGAAGATTTATTCAGTATTGTAAATTGATATTTCATAATTATCCGGAAAACGTCTCTCAATACAGAAAGAAGGTCCTTTATGCCACTTCATTTCTCATTGGAAGGACTTCAAAATGGATAGAACCTTATCTTTCCAATCTCACCAATCAAGACCCAAGCTATCTTCTCAATTCTTGGCAATTATTTGGATATAAAATCTTTAATTTATTTGGAGACCCAAATGAATTTAGAAAAGCTGAAGCAGAGCTGGATGCCTTAAGAATGAAAGAAGGTGGAAATGCTTCTTTATACATCTCCAATTTCAGAATTGGAGATTGGGGTGAAAGGGCTCTCATCCATAATTTCAAGAGGGGATTGCCATCCAGGATTTTGGATAAGTTGGCCTCCCATCCTTCAGGACTTAATGGATATTACCCTGGAGCTTGATACCAGGTACCATGAGAGGCAAAAAGCAAAGAAGCCTGAAGCCTTGAAGTCAAATTCTTCTCATCCTCAAAATTCTTCAAGCTCAAGTCAAAATAAGAAGAAAAATTTTCAGAAGAGGGACAAGCCCCATTATTCTTTGTTGAATAAATATTTCAAGTTGATTAATTCTGAAAAATAAAGAAGAATAAAGGAGGGCTTATGTACCTATTGTGGTAGGAAACATAGTCCCGAGTTCTGTTTCAAGAGGCCTCACAGCAAGCTTACCCAACCGGAAGGCAAATTTCCAAGTCAGGAAAAAGCCTGTGTGAAGATCATGTTGTGTTCAATGGTCTTCACTGTTTTCCATCCAGGGCACAATTGTACATTCTGAATACTGGTGTCAAGAATTCTCTTGAATTATCTGTTTTTTCTTCTCTTTCTGATGATTTTTACAGTATTCTCATTGATTATGGTGCTACCAACACAATTGTTGCAAAGAAGTTTGTTCACAAGTATTCTTTGACCATTTCAGAACTCCCAGAGAAGATTTTCCTCATCATTTTGGACCCTTCTAAGTCTCCTTCTTTATTTGTGACTCACCGTACCAAATATATGGTTGAGCTTCCATCCTTCCCAAGCTTTGAATGGGAATTTTTAGTCAGTGATACTCCCAAGGGAGAAGACCTCATATTGGGCTTTGACTTTCTTAATAATTTTAATAAATCTATTGATTGGAGGCAAGGTTTGATCACCTTTAATGCTGATCATAAGGACTATCATGATTCTTCAATGTCTTTCAGTAATTGTTTTTCTCCTGAAAAATCATGTGCAGCTCTGGTTGGTGATTCTAGAACACCATTGATTCCATCTTCTGTCCATATTTCTTTCCTGAGTTCCCATAGATAGTTACTTTCATCTAGAGATGAAGTCTTCAAAGAGATTCAAGATGTTGGAGAAGATGATTCTGTATCTTCACTTCATCTCTTCTTTGGGAATATGGACCTTCCTCCTTGATCTTATCATGACTACCTAGAGGAGTTGTGGGATGAAGAGGAAGAGCCAGAATAAGTAGAAACCATGCTGAAGGTTGTTACTTCTGCTTATCACCAGTATTTGGATGTATTCTCCAAGGTGAAAGCAGAGAAACTTCCTCCCCACCGTGCCTGTGATCATCATATAGAGCTGGAGGGGTCTCTACCTCCAGTTGGGGTGATCTACTGTTTATAAAACCAAGAGTCAGATACACTCAGGGCCTACATTCCAGAGAATTTAGAAGAAGGTTTCATCAGGCCAAGCTCCTCTTCAACAGGAGCACCAGTCCTCTTTGCCAAAAAGAAGGATGGTGGCCTCCGTTTGTGTGTTGATCACCACTAACTCAATGCTGTTGCTAGGAAGAACAAGTATCCTGTTCCTCCTATGAATCAGATTCTTACTGTTTTCAATGGCTCTTCTATCTTCTTCATGATTGATTTGCGTGGTGCATATAGCCCTCTCAGAACCAAGGAAGGTGATGAACATTTGACATGTTTTAGAGCTAAATATGGCAGCTATGAGTATTTGGTTATGCCATTTGGGCTCACCAATGCCCCTTCTTCTTTTCAAAATCTTGTCAATGATATTTTATATGATCCTCTTGATATTTATGTTGTGGTTCATTTGGATGACATTATGGTCTTTTCCAAGTCTGAGGAAGAACATGTCACTCATGTGTCCACTGTTCTTTCCAGACTCAGAGCCAATAACCTCTTTGCTAAGGCCTCCAAGTGCCTATTCCATGTTGCTAGTGTAGAGTATTTAGGCTATACTTTTTCTTCTGAGGGCCTCAAGATGGCACAAGCAAGTTCTCAATTGGCCTCCTCCAAGAAACCTCAAGGCCTTTCAGTCATTCCTTGGCTTTGCCAATTTTTACCTCAATTTCATCAAGAATCATTCAAAGAAGATTAGTTCACTAACCAGTTTCCTCAGGAAAGATTCCTGTTTTCCCCTCAATGAGGAAGCTCTTAGCTAGTTTCATCAACTCAAAGAGGCCTTCAACACAGCTCCAATCCTTCTCTACCCACCATTGTAGAGACCAATGCATCCAATTATGCCTTGGGTGCTGTACTGAGTCAGGTTTCTGACTAAGGAAAACATTGCATTGCATTTGATAGCCACAAGCTTATTCCAGAAGAGCTCAACTATGAAATTCATGACAAGGAATTCCTTGGAATAGTCTGGGCTCTCAAGTGCTGGAGGGCTCTTCTTCATTCACTCTCTTCCCCTTTTGAAGTTATCACCAATCATTCTTCCTTGCAATACTTCATCTCTTCAAAAGTTCTTACTTGCTTTAAAGCCTTCTGGGCTGAATTCCTTTCTGAATTTCATTTCTCTATCACTTACCACCCTGGCTGCCTAGCTACTCTTCAGGATGCCTTATCACATCAGGATGATGTTTATCTGGAGAGGGGGGAGGATTTCATCAGAAAGAATACAATGAATCTTCAACAACTCATTAAGAAAGATGAAGTTCAACCCTCAAGATTTTTTTCAGTCAAGGTGGATCGTTTTTTCAAATTTGATTTAGTCAATTCAGAAGGAATTATGGCAAGACTCTCAGTACAGACGTATCCTTCAAGATTTGGGTAAAGGGAAATCTGTTCAAGATTACTCTCTTGATTCTTCTTCCCAACTTCTTTTATTCAAAGATTGGGTGTTGGTCCCAAATGATCCCACAATTCAACTCGGAATTCTCCTCTGGCTGGACACCCTGGCAAAGAGAAGACTCTCAAACTTGTCAAGTGGGATTTCCACTGGTCTGGAATGACTCAATTTATCAAGTATTATTAATCATCCTGTCAACAGTGTTAAAGAAACAAGAATATCCACCACAAGAAGTTTGGATTCCTCAAACATCTTCCAATTCCAAAGGGTCCTTGGATTTGTCTTTCAATGGAATTTATCACTCAACTTCCACTGTCCAATTCTTTTGACTCAATTCTTGTCATAGTGGACAGATTATCAAAAATGGCAGTTTTTATCCCAACAATGTGTTAAATAACTTCACTGGATTTGGCCCATGTATTCATTGGGAATATCTTTTTCAAAGCATGGCCTGTCTTCAAGAATTTTTTACTTTTTGTTTCTTCCTTTTGGACCAATCTTTGTCAGAAGCTCAAGATTTCAAGAGATCTTTCAGCTGCTTACCATCCAGAAACTGATGGACAGACAGAGAGGGTTAATCAGATACCAGAACAATAACTTTGGATGTATTTCAGTTATCATCAAGATTACTGGAACACCTGTCTCCCTCTGGCTGAATTTGCCTACAATAATTCTGATTACTCTTAAACAAAAAAATCACTGTTTTTTACTCTTTATGGAAGAGATCCACAATTTTACTCAGCTCACATCACTCAAGGCACTCCTGCTAGAAAGGTATCAACAAAAATCAAATCAGTACAGCAAGATGTCAAGAGAGAACTTGCAGTTTCCATAAACAGGTTTAAGAGGCATTCAGATAAAAGTAGAGCAAGTCCACCTATTTTCAATCCTGGTGACATGGTGTGGCTTTTTTCCAAGAACATCAAATCAACTAGACCCACCAAAAAACTGTATGGAAGATGGTTAGGTCCTTTTCCAATCTTGGAGAAAGTCAGTACTCATGCTTACCACCTCAAGCTTCCATCCACCCAGTTGTCCACATTTCCCTCCTTGAGCCAGTCAAGACATTGAAAATCCCAAATTGGCATCAAGAGCCTCCCACTCCAATCATCATTGAAGAAGAAGAGGAATGGGAAGTATCTCAAATTCTGGATTTCAAGATCAAGAGAAGAAAATTATGGTACTTGGTGGAATGGAAAGGTTTCAGTCAAGACCCAGGGAGATCCACTTGGGAACCAACCAAAAACCTCAATAATTTCTCTGAACTTATCTAGGATTTTCATTTTTTATATCCTGACAAGCCAGGAACCAATTCTTCAAGAGCTTGATTATTTATGGTGCTTGGTGCGGAAAGGAATTACCAAAAGTAAATCCCACTCCTGGTATGCACTTTTGGAGGTATTCTACCCCTTCTTGTTGTAAGCATCACCTTGGCCACTCTGTGAGCACTTGTCAAATTTCTGGACACAGGACTCTGGAAAAGCTTGCAACACCAATTGAAATCCTTATGGACATTTTAACTTGGGCAAATGGACCATTTACTTTTCTTTTCACTTTCCAAGTTCTTCCATTCAAATTTATTCCTTCAGCAAATGTTTATATTTATGGCACTGGAGGGAGTGGTAACTACAAAAGTAAGTTCCTCTCCTGGTGTGTAATTCCCTGAGGGGTCTACAATCTTTCAAAACATCATGTTGGCCACTCTGTGAGCACCTGGCATCAAATCTTGTTTTCCAGGTCCTTGGCCAATTCAAATCATCTGTCCACTTCTGTGATCAAGATTGGAATTCCCCTCAATATTCATTTTCTTTTATTTCCCTTTATGTTTCTTTATCTTTCTTTCTTGATATTTTTTCAAAATTTTCTTTCTTATAATCTTAATTCCAAATCTTTACAGCAATTTAACTCTTCAAAACTTCCAAAGCCAAATCATCCTCATGTCATATGCCAAACTTGTACCAGTCATAAAATTTTCTTTTAAGATTCAATACCTCTGGAATCCCTACATCCAATCCTTCTCAACAGGCTCAGCAGGTTTTTACCTTGGTTTGGTGCTCAGGAGATCACCATTCAAGGGAGGGGGTACTGTCACAACCACGTGTAATCACCCCCCAATGGGTGTTTGTGGCAAATATAGCCTGACCTAATTTTATGTGCAATTGGTCATGTCATCAGTTTTATGGGCAATTGGAAAGTTTTTGTGTTTTATGGCCTTTGGGCCATATCACTTTTTACTGGCCACATCCTGCAACCATTGGCCTTTTTGGCCAATTCTCCACCTCACCAACCCCCAGGCCAATACCTTTGTTTTGGTAATGGGGGTCCATATGGTATTTCAGGGGTTTCTGGCCCCTCTAGCCATCACCAGGGCCTTTGGACCAACCTCTTTGATTATGGGGTATAAGGCCTAAATGGCCTTTTTGGGCTATTTAGGCCCCCTAAAGCCTCTATGTCCCATGGTCCATGGGACCCTTAGGCCCCTTTTGGCCTAAATACAATGAGGCCAAAAGGGGCCAAAGGGGGAAGTAAACCAGCCCACCTGAGCCAATTTTAGCCCCCCATCTCATCAATCCAAAAATGACCAAAAGGACCCCACAGCCAAAATTGACAATTTCCAACCCCTGGCCTCTGGCAACCACCAGAGGCCGCCACTCAGGACAAGAAAGATTTCCCCTCAATTCAGGGGGAGAACTCTCCTTCACCAAAGGATCCAGGCATGGTGCATATATGGTATAATACACCATTATGAACCAATTTTGCTCAGCAATCCAATGGTGATGTTCTCAGGACCAAATTATTTCCTTTCAATTCAAGTCCCCAAATCCATCACCCATTTCAAAGGAGGTCCTTTCAGTCATTCAATCTTGCAATCCCTGGTGGCTACCAGAAGACCATTCAAGGACCCCAACCACCTGGCCCTGCAGGAGCTGGGTTGTAATTTCTTTTCAGGACTATTACATGGGTAATTTAAAGAGGTTATCAATCATTCAATCAGTTTTCAAGACATAAAATACTTCATTATTCTTTGGACAACTCAATTGGTCCATACAGGCTGTATTCAAGCAAGCTGTATGGCCTTGGCCCTTTTGGGCCAATTCATATTCCACTGTGGGAATTAAATAACACAGGTCAATTCCCAAGATGGCCAGATCTGTATTGACCCAAAACAGTCAATACAGCTGGGTGATCAACCTTCCAGGATCAGTCTTCAATCTTTAACATATACTGGCCACCTTTTCTTCCCTGGGGACTTTTCCCCCAGGCAATTCATATATTGGATTCATTTTTAACCTTATTTTCTTTTCATTTACTAAAGTAAATACTGATAATCTTAAGTCAGTCATTTGCACCCTTTCTTCTTTGACTGTCAGTGGATATTTGTAAGGTTTGACTATGAAACAATAAGTAAAAATCACTGATATTTTACTTATTGTACTATGAATGTCCTTATAAATGAAATAAATAATATAAGAATAATTATAATGATAAAGAATTATTATAATTATGGCGTAAAATAATTATTTTTTAAATAAATATAATAATATAACTTATATTATAAAAAAAGAATATACATAAAATAAATATATTAATATGAGATAATTAATATATTGAAAAGCACTTTATTATTGTTACCAACAAATAATAAAGGCATAAAAAATTGTTTTTTATTAATAAAAACAATCAATAACAATAATATTACCAATATTAAAGTTATAAATTAATATAAATACTATTTATATCAATTATAGAATTATTAAAAGTAATAATAGAGAGAAATTCTTATAATAAGAGAAATAACCTACTTTCATTACTTAATATAATAATTTTAGATACTTTTACGCCTAGAAATGTAAATAAAACTTATTTGAATTGTAGTTACAAAAAGCTTTAAGAGAAATTACAGATTTTCTTGGTTTTATGTGGAATTGAGGTTTTTAAGAGAAATTTAAACAAAACAATTAAATAATTGCAATAATCACGTCAAATATGAAGATTATTATAAGATTATCTTTGATCTTTAATAATATAAAAGTTTTATATATAAAGAATAAAGAAATTACCTTTTTATTTAATGATTTAATGTTTTGTAAGCGTCTAAGGGGGAAATAGAGTAAAAAGAGCTCTGTTTATATTAAATTCCTTCCTCCTAGAGTCCAACAGGCTTCTAGTAGACGTGCACTGATCATATTCACTGGAAGTTATTAATATTTTAAATTTTGGTGATGATTACATCATGATCAAACTATATTATCTCATTATTACACCATTATTTAGAGTTATCACTATAACTCTAAGTTTGATGACGTCAAGGCTTGGAAGAACCCCAAAATTGGTGGATTATATTTGTTTTAATAATAAACTAATAGTATTCACCAATTTTATCACTCATATGACTGTTAAACTTAATTTAAGGTTACAGTGAGTGATCATAAATGATCAAATTAAGCTCGAACTTTGATCCTTAATAACTTCAAATTTTTGCACGCTACAGAAATTCAAAGAGTGAATTCTAATAGCTTGGGGTAATTTCACTATTCTGCCAAGAGCATTTCATTACATCATCAAAACTCTATTTTTGATGATTTTTCTTGTAACTCATCTTTTCTGTTGAAATTTAATATTTTCAACTTCAAACCATGATTTCAAGGGGTTATACCTTGAATATTATAATAATAAATACATCATTTGTCACGAATGAACTAGCAGAATCCAACTGTCTACTTTTTTTAAGTTTGGACAACTTTCACAACAAAGTGGTCAACAGCTCTATTGATATTAATCAATAATCCCTTACAGGTTTTAAGCTTGTTTATAGCTTGTGAAATAAAGTTCATTTCTGTATTCCTCCAGAATTAAGTGATTATTTTATTCTTGGTTAATCACTCTATCATGCATATTTCAAAAGATATTAGCTAAAATCCTTGAATATATGCGTTGACCAAAAAAGTGCATATATTCAGCTTAACTCCTGAATTATTGACTTTGGAGATTAGCTTCTTAACTGTTTTATGTGTGGAATTTTATGGAGAATCCAATTGTACCATCTATTTCAAATTTTGCTTCATTTGTATTTGAAATAATTAAGGATTCGTGTTTTTTATAAGGTGTTATTACTTATAACTCATTAAATATTGACTTTACAGATATGACATAAAAATGGTATATGTGTATTTTACCATGGGGAATCTAATGGTATAATTAATTTCACATGTTTATTCATTGGTTTTAAGTTAAACCAATTTTTATGCCAATTTATGGCATTTTTGTAGCTTATAGGTAATTATTTTTAATGTATAATTATTTTAAATATTTCTTGTGACCTTTTTGGGTATGTGGTCATATATCAAAGATTCACATTCCCTACCACCAAAAAAGATTGTACCACAATCTGATATGTGTAATTAGGGTATCATCCACTGTCCTACCTCTTCAATAGACTTTGTTAGTCTTGAAGCTCAATAATGCTTAAATTTTCTATTTTTCAGGTTTTCTTTCATGTATGAACCTTCTTAGTAGTTTATCAG
Organism: Austropuccinia psidii; assembly: GCA_023105745.1. Taxonomy (NCBI): domain Eukaryota; kingdom Fungi; phylum Basidiomycota; class Pucciniomycetes; order Pucciniales; family Sphaerophragmiaceae; genus Austropuccinia; species Austropuccinia psidii. The sequence goes on from JALGQZ010000013.1 coordinate 40,703,038, forward strand.
CATTTGTTATATCTTTCTCAAATAGCCATTCATCTTCTTGGGTTGAATCTCTATACCTTACAAGGTATTCTCTTTCTATCTTGTTTCTTGTCCTTCTTTCTTTAAGGAATTTTACAATTTTCTTTTCTTCTCCTTCTTCCAAGGGGGGAATTTCAAGTGGGGGTTTATTTCTTAGTGGAAATAACTCCTTGTCACTTTAACTGTAAGGTTTTATCAGAATTACAGGAAAGGTTGAGTGTTTGTTCATCAATTCACCTGTGAGTTCCAATTGCACAGCATTGGGTCCATGAAGTGCTTTTATCATAAATGATCCTGCAAAGGAATTTTTCAATTTTTTTGAACCTTTTATGCTATTGAAATCAATGGTTGATACTAGTACCAAGTCTCCTATTTTGAAGTCAGGTGGTTTATGACTTTTATCCCATCTTTCTTTTGCATATTTGAAAGAAGCTTGCATACATCTGTTTGCATGGTGTCTTGCTTTCTCAAGCATTATCTTAAAACTGCTTGCTGTTGGATGTATATCCACTAAGTCCTTTTTGAGGGTATCATAAGGAAGTCTTGGATTCCAACCCTTTTATAGCATTGCTGGTGTTTTGCCAGTAGAAGAATGGATTGATGTTTTATATGCCAGTTCAAGAACTGGTATTAGTGTACACCAATCATGGGTAAAACCATCAGAATCTTTGAATTCTAGTCCATAAGCACAAAATCTTCTAATCATGTCCTCCAAGGTTTGTATCATTCTTTCTGCTAAACCATCAGTTTGAGGATGGTAAGCTGTTGAGAATGATAATTTTGTCCCAAACAAGTTATGGAGATTTGTCCATAATGCTGAAGTGAATTTTGGGTCTCTGTCGCTTATAATATTCTGGAGTAAGCCTGTATGGCTAATGACTTTATTCCATATCATTATGGCTGTGTCCATAGCTGTGTCATCTTTGTGACATGGTAGGAACATGGGAGGTTTGCTATACCTGTCAACTAATACTAGGAATGCATTTTAGCTTCTGTCTCCTCCTGGAGGTAATGCTGTTACCAAATCCATATGAGCTATCTCCCAAGGGGATTTTGGTTCATGAATTTGGATCATCATTCCCAATTTCTTTTCTGTGGCTCTGCTGGCCTTTTGACATATGTCACAGGTTTAACAGTATTCTGCAACATCTTTCTTCCAATTTGGCCACCAAAAGCAGGTTTTCACCCTCTCTAGTGTTCTGTCTTCTAAAAGGTGTCCAGCTGCAACACTATCATGACACTCATGTAAAATAGTGTTTATCAGGGTTCCATCTGTTAAGGCCATAACACATGTGTGTTTTTTTCTATGGTAAAGGATTCCATCAAGGAAGCAGAATCTTCCTTCATAATATGCCTTTTTCCATGTTTCATCTAATTTTGATGAAAGTGATGGATCTTTGCAGTCTTTCATTAGAAGTTGGCTTAAGATATGGCAATTCTTGTCTATCCTATGCCTTTTCTTAACTTGGTTAAAGAATTATGTGCCAATGTCTGTAACACATATTCCTTCTATATGGTGCTCTTCCTGTGGTACCCATGCTGGATTGTCAGGGGTATTTGCTAGAGCCCATCTGCTAAGACTATCTGCATTTTTTTGAATATTGCCAGATTTATGAACAATGGTCATATTTCCTCTGTACTATTGGATAGCAATTTGCCATCTCAGCAGATGTCTATTTGGAGTTTTCATATTTAATAGAGATTTTACAGCATTACAGTCTGTAATCACATCAAATACTGTTCCATCCAAGTAATAATGTATTTTTTCTAAAGCCCACACTAAGCAGAGGCATTCCATTTGGCTTGTTCCATATCTTGCTTCTGTTGGTTTTATTTGTCTTGAAATAAAACAAATTGGTCCTTCTACTGGTTTATCATTGATAATTTGTGTCTGGTGTAGTGCAGCACCTAGTCCTTCTCCACAAGCATCAATGTAAAGTTTGAAGGGTAGTTTCCAATCTGGTATTAGAAGAAATGGGGCATTTTTTAAGGAATTTTTCAATCCTTCATATGCCTTGACTCTTTCTTCTGTCATTTCATAGACTGTTTGTTGATCACATAGCTTATACAAGGATTTGGCAATTTTTGCAAAGTCCTTTATATGCTGTCTATAGTAACCAGAAAATCCTAGAAATGATTGCATTTATTTTTTGGTTTGAGGCATTGGCTTAAGTAGTACTGCTGCTACTTTATTCTTGTCTATGCCTAGACCAAGTCCAGACACAAAATGTCCTAGTGCTTTTAGTTCACTATATGCAAAATGACACTTTTTCAAGGAAATTTTCATATTCACTTGCACTATTTTTTGTAGTACCTTTTCTAGTCTTGTAGGGTGATTTTCCCAAGTTTCTGAGCAAACTATGATATCATCAATATGGATAATTAACCATCCTTCTGATAATTCTTCAGGAAATATGGTATTCATCATCCTTTGATAATGGGAAGGTGCATTCTTTATGCCAAATGGCATTCTTAAGTATTAAAAAACCCACAGTGGACTATTATACTAAGTAGTTTCTTGGCACTGTCTGTTAAGACATTTTGATGAAAGCCCTTTAAGGCATCCATGGCTGTAATGAACTTAGCTTGTGACAATTGTGTCAATGTCTCATGGATTATGGGTATTGGATATCTGTCTGGAATGGTATAGGTGTTCAGGGCTCTGAAGTCTCCTACCATTCTTGATTTTCCATTATGCCAAGCTATAATGACAGGTGTAGTGACCTCTACCTGTTCATTATGTCCTACTTTTCTTAATACTCCAAGGTCCATTAATTGATTAATGTGTGCCTCCAAGGCTTCTCTAGCCCTTGGACTAGCTGGGTAAGCAGGTCTCCTTAGTAAGGGTGGGTAAGGCTTTTCCACATTAAGAATTATATCCACCTCATAACCAATTATGGCACCTAGTGGCTCCTTGTCAGTTGCAAAGGCATTTTTGTACTTAAATAAGAGGTCAATCAATTTTTCTTTCATTTTTTCTGTTAATTCTTGATTGAATTCTGCCTCTTTAAGTTATTCAGATATAAAAAGGTCATTTTCTGGCTTCTCTCTTCATTCTTAATAACTGTGATTTGTTTTTTGTTATTCAAGAAGCCAAACCTTTGTCTTTTGTTATCTCCTTTGGTAAATATCTGTCTTTTTGGTTAGATATATCTATACCATAAATTGATAAGTAGTCATTCCCAAGTATGAAGTGATTACTAGTACAGTTGTCCATTACTAAAAACTCTACTTTAATTCTGACACATTGTGAGGGGTGAGGAAAAATTAGTGTTAAATAATTTATTCCAAGGGGCTTCATGCTCTCACTTGCACTACTAAATTTGACACCTTTTATTGGCATAGGTTTTTCTTGCCAGTCTGGGACAATTATTTTAAATAACTTTTACCAACACAGGTGCAATATGCTCCTGTATCCAAGTTCACTTTTACTTCTTGGTTATCAACCATAACAATACTTATACTTGATTTTCCAGCTGTATATCCCATTCCTTTTGCAGGTTTGGTTCTGTACATTTTGGCATCTTGTATTTTTGTCAGGTTTGTGTCAGATGTCCCAATTTGTGGTAAGTTTGACTTAACATCCAGTAATTCATGAATTATATTAATATTATTAATTTGTGCATTAATTATATTAATTTCATGACTTTCAGAGCTTTCTGACTCTTCTGTTTCTTTTTCAGAGTCAGATTCCCCCTCTTTGTCATTGTGGTTTTCTGTTTCCACAATTTCATTAATCTTTGCCTTTTTGAAGCAATTATTGGCTATGTGTCCAATACCTCCACATTTATGGCATTTTCTTTGCTCATTATTGTTGGGTGTATTGGGCTTGAAAGCTTCTTTCGATTTATCTTTTTTGATAAATGGTTTATTTGGGCTTTTAAGGTCCAATTTCTTCCAAGTTCTGCCAATTTTTGTTCTTGTCACTATGTCTTCTAGTGCATTGATATAATCTTCTGTGGAGCATGGTTCTATACACCTGCTTCTTAGGGCATGTTCTAGCTCTCCTTCACATTTCTTAAGTATTTTCATGTGCACCATTTTTTGTGACATTTCTGGGTACAATGCATTGAGTCTTTCAACTTGTTTTAAGAACCAAGTTAAAGGTTTGTCTTTGTCTGGGTTCGAGAAAGAATTTTCAAATGCATTTTCTATCTTGTACCTCCAGGCATCATTAGCCCACTTGGTGATTATTTCTTCTTTCCACCAAGACCAGTTATTTTTTCCATTTGTTTGCCTTATGCCATAATACCATCTTTTTGCATATTTTTCAAACAATGAATTTAATCTTGCAGTGATTAATTCATCTGGTATGGCATAATCTTCTTGTAGCATGTCAGTTGTTTTGATAAATGACATGTAGTCATATTCACCTTCTCCTGTGAATGTTGGCCATTCTTTTAATTGAGGTGCTTCCTTCATTAAGACTTGGTTATTGTCTTGGTTACTTAAGTCTGTTATGAATGAATTTGTTAATTCCTCTTTTGGTTTAACAGGGCTTCTTATGTGAGAAAATGGTGTTGATAACTCTGGCATATTTGAGTGAGCCTCATTAGTTTAATCCCTTTTATCAATGATAAGCCTTATTTCACTTTGAATATCATATTTCAGATGCATTCTTGCTTCATCACTCTTTTCCACATGGTCCAAAAGTAATTTTTGGTGTGATGAAGTCTTTTCTTCAAATTTTTCTACAGAAATGCTTAATTTGTTTAGTTTTTCTGTAAGATTATCAATACTCACGTCATAATTGATTGTCAAAAACTTTTCTTTGATATCACTTATGTATTTGTACAGCTCTTGTTGTACTTGTATTAATTTCTGAGTATTATCAATTAATACTTTTGGTTTATTATTTTCAATCATAAATTTTATGTTATCAATTTCTTTTTTATTTTGTACAACAAGTTTTGTTAAAGATGATAAGTGATTATTTACTTCTTGGAAAGATAATAAACTATTTTTAATGTCTTTAAGAGGTAAAATACTATTTTTAAGCTCTGTTAAAGTATTTACAACATCAGGAGACAAGGTTATTTCTTTGGGAAATGGGGTTGTCTCATTCTTTGCTCCTCTTTGTCTTTGAATTCCATCAAGGTTCTGTCCATGTTGAAGACATTGTCCATGGCATATTTTTGGATTTTTGGGATCCTGTAGCTTGGGGAATATGGTTTCCTCCAATTTTTTTTCTTGTTCTTCCTCCCTTCTTGGGGAGGTTGGTTGAGTTGAGGCTTGTTGGTAGAAGCTACTGGGGCTTCTTCCTTGCTTGCCTCTTTCTTTTTGGCATGGTACTCCTTGATCTTCTTGATTTGAGGCTTGGATGATAGTGTATTCCATCCATTGGAGTATTTCACTATTTCCTCCTCCTTGAAGAACTTTTTGAAGATGTGCCAGGAGTTCATCACTCCTTGGTGTATTTGGGGCAACATTTCCCAATCTTTGTCCTTGTACACCATGTAGTACTGTTTGTAATGGCTCATGTAGATGTCTATCTGAGCCTTCTGAATGTGGTTTGTACCTGTTTTAGTTACTCATACTTAGTTCTAACTCTGGCTCAGATATCATGGGCATTTCTGGGACTTGCCTTTGGGATAAGGCACTTCCTTGTGTGGATTTTGTTCTACTGGGGATATTGCCCTTCCTTTTCCCTTTTGAGGAATCAATTCTACCTCTAAGTCAAGCTCCATCTGATTGGATGGAGTATTGGGATCCTCTTCTGGTAGTCATGATTTAAGAAAAAGAAGAAAATAAGAGGATTTCAGAACAGGAATTCTTTTTATGGCAATTTTTAAATGGGGTACTCACCTTCAGAGTCCTGAATGGTGGTCCTGGAAAGTCTAATTTATTAGCTTTCTTTTTCTTAGTGACAATTGGTGTTTGAGAACTTGGGAAAGTTTCTTCCACCAATCTTTCAACAGTGGCTTGGTTGTCCTCTGTTGGATTGTCTTCAAACACTAAAAAAGACAAATAAATATAAGTCTTTTATATAAGAAATGTTATTTTTGGTAAGATATGGCAATTTTACATGTAAAAATTGCTTTTATACCTTTTAAAAATGAAAATAAATAAAGAAATGAAATTAAAATGAATAAAATAACTTTTTTATTGGCTTTTAATATTTTTTAATATTTTTTATGTTTTTATTTTTAAATAATAAAATAAAAATGAAAATGATTCTTTCTAAACTTAATTTATAATATAAATTTTTTTTTAATTTATAAAATATCTTTTTTGATAACTAGAGTCACTCAAAGAAAGTTTTTTCAAGTCTAAGGATGTGAAAAACCACGTGTAAGACAGTACAATTGCTTTCCAAATGCCTCAATAGCTTTTAAAATTAATAAAATATAAAATTATTATATAATTTTATGATTATAACTACAATTTATTATTGAATAAACCCAATTACAATCTTTTTAAAGGTCTTTTTAGAGTAAATATCACGGCCAGGCCCCCAAATGTAAGGCTTGACTATGAAACAATAAGTAAAAATTACTAATATTTTACTTATTGTACTATGAATGTCCTTTTAAATGAAATAAATAAGATAAAAATAATTATAATAATAAAGGATTATCATAATTATGGCGTAAAATAATTATATTATTAAATAAATATAATAATATAATTTATATTATAAAAAAATAATATGTATAAAATAAATATATTAATATAAGATAATTAGTATACTTAAAAGCACTTTATTATTGTTACCAAAAAATAATAAAGGCGTAAAAAATTGTTTTTTATTAATAAAAAACAATTAATAACAATAATATTACCAATATTCAAGTTATAAATTGATATAAATACTATTTGTATCAATTATAGAATTATTAAGAGTAATAATAGAGGAAAATTATTATAATAAGAGAAATAACCTACTTTCAATACTTAATATAATAATTTTGAATAATTCTATGCCTAGAAATGTAAATACAACTTATTTAAATTGTAGTTACAAAAAAATTTAAGAGAAATTACAAATTTTCTTGGTTTTATGTGGAATTGAGGTTTTTAAGAGAAATTTAAACAAAACAATTAAATAATTGCAATAATCACGTCAAATATGAAGATTATTATAAGATTATCTTTGATCTTTAATAATATAAAAGTTTTATATATAAAGAATAAAGAAATTACCTTTTTATTTAATGATTTAATGTTTTGTAAGCGTCTAAGGGGGAAATAGAGTAAAAAGAGCTCTGTTTATATTAAATTCCTTCCTCCTAGAGTCCAACAGGCTTCTAGTAGACGTGCACTGATCATATTCACTGGAAGTTATTAATATTTTAAATTTTGGTGATGATTACATCATGATCAAACTATATTATCTCATTATTACACCATTATTTAGAGTTATCACTATAACTCTAAGTTTGATGACGTCAAGGCTTGGAAGAACCCCAAAATTGGTGGATTATATTTGTTTTAATAATAAACTAATAGTATTCACCAATTTTATCACTCATATGACTGTTAAACTTAATTTAAGGTTACAGTGAGTGATCATAAATGATCAAATTAAGCTCGAACTTTGATCCTTAATAACTTCAAATTTTTGCACGCTACAGAAATTCAAAGAGTGAATTCTAATAGCTTGGGGTAATTTCACTATTCTGCCAAGAGCATTTCATTACATCATCAAAACTCTATTTTTGATGATTTTTCTTGTAACTCATCTTTTCTGTTGAAATTTAATATTTTCAACTTCAAACCATGATTTCAAGGGGTTATACCTTGAATATTATAATAATAAATACATCATTTGTCACGAATGAACTAGCAGAATCCAACTGTCTACTTTTTTTAAGTTTGGACAACTTTCACAACAAAGTGGTCAACAGCTCTATTGATATTAATCAATAATCCCTTACAGGTTTTAAGCTTGTTTATAGCTTGTGAAATAAAGTTCATTTCTGTATTCCTCCAGAATTAAGTGATTATTTTATTCTTGGTTAATCACTCTATCATGCATATTTCAAAAGATATTAGCTAAAATCCTTGAATATATGCGTTGACCAAAAAAGTGCATATATTCAGCTTAACTCCTGAATTATTGACTTTGGAGATTAGCTTCTTAACTGTTTTATGTGTGGAATTTTATGGAGAATCCAATTGTACCATCTATTTCAAATTTTGCTTCATTTGTATTTGAAATAATTAAGGATTCGTGTTTTTTATAAGGTGTTATTACTTATAACTCATTAAATATTGACTTTACAGATATGACATAAAAATGGTATATGTGTATTTTACCATGGGGAATCTAATGGTATAATTAATTTCACATGTTTATTCATTGGTTTTAAGTTAAACCAATTTTTATGCCAATTTATGGCATTTTTGTAGCTTATAGGTAATTATTTTTAATGTATAATTATTTTAAATATTTCTTGTGACCTTTTTGGGTATGTGGTCATATATCAAAGATTCACATTCCCTACCACCAAAAAAGATTGTACCACAATCTGATATGTGTAATTAGGGTATCATCCACTGTCCTACCTCTTCAATAGACTTTGTTAGTCTTGAAGCTCAATAATGCTTAAATTTTCTATTTTTCAGGTTTTCTTTCATGTATGAACCTTCTTAGTAGTTTATCAGCATTTGTTATATCTTTCTCAAATAGCCATTCATCTTCTTGGGTTGAATCTCTATACCTTACAAGGTATTCTCTTTCTATCTTGTTTCTTGTCCTTCTTTCTTTAAGGAATTTTACAATTTTCTTTTCTTCTCCTTCTTCCAAGGGGGGAATTTCAAGTGGGGGTTTATTTCTTAGTGGAAATAACTCCTTGTCACTTTAACTGTAAGGTTTTATCAGAATTACAGGAAAGGTTGAGTGTTTGTTCATCAATTCACCTGTGAGTTCCAATTGCACAGCATTGGGTCCATGAAGTGCTTTTATCATAAATGATCCTGCAAAGGAATTTTTCAATTTTTTTGAACCTTTTATGCTATTGAAATCAATGGTTGATACTAGTACCAAGTCTCCTATTTTGAAGTCAGGTGGTTTATGACTTTTATCCCATCTTTCTTTTGCATATTTGAAAGAAGCTTGCATACATCTGTTTGCATGGTGTCTTGCTTTCTCAAGCATTATCTTAAAACTGCTTGCTGTTGGATGTATATCCACTAAGTCCTTTTTGAGGGTATCATAAGGAAGTCTTGGATTCCAACCCTTTTATAGCATTGCTGGTGTTTTGCCAGTAGAAGAATGGATTGATGTTTTATATGCCAGTTCAAGAACTGGTATTAGTGTACACCAATCATGGGTAAAACCATCAGAATCTTTGAATTCTAGTCCATAAGCACAAAATCTTCTAATCATGTCCTCCAAGGTTTGTATCATTCTTTCTGCTAAACCATCAGTTTGAGGATGGTAAGCTGTTGAGAATGATAATTTTGTCCCAAACAAGTTATGGAGATTTGTCCATAATGCTGAAGTGAATTTTGGGTCTCTGTCGCTTATAATATTCTGGAGTAAGCCTGTATGGCTAATGACTTTATTCCATATCATTATGGCTGTGTCCATAGCTGTGTCATCTTTGTGACATGGTAGGAACATGGGAGGTTTGCTATACCTGTCAACTAATACTAGGAATGCATTTTAGCTTCTGTCTCCTCCTGGAGGTAATGCTGTTACCAAATCCATATGAGCTATCTCCCAAGGGGATTTTGGTTCATGAATTTGGATCATCATTCCCAATTTCTTTTCTGTGGCTCTGCTGGCCTTTTGACATATGTCACAGGTTTAACAGTATTCTGCAACATCTTTCTTCCAATTTGGCCACCAAAAGCAGGTTTTCACCCTCTCTAGTGTTCTGTCTTCTAAAAGGTGTCCAGCTGCAACACTATCATGACACTCATGTAAAATAGTGTTTATCAGGGTTCCATCTGTTAAGGCCATAACACATGTGTGTTTTTTTCTATGGTAAAGGATTCCATCAAGGAAGCAGAATCTTCCTTCATAATATGCCTTTTTCCATGTTTCATCTAATTTTGATGAAAGTGATGGATCTTTGCAGTCTTTCATTAGAAGTTGGCTTAAGATATGGCAATTCTTGTCTATCCTATGCCTTTTCTTAACTTGGTTAAAGAATTATGTGCCAATGTCTGTAACACATATTCCTTCTATATGGTGCTCTTCCTGTGGTACCCATGCTGGATTGTCAGGGGTATTTGCTAGAGCCCATCTGCTAAGACTATCTGCATTTTTTTGAATATTGCCAGATTTATGAACAATGGTCATATTTCCTCTGTACTATTGGATAGCAATTTGCCATCTCAGCAGATGTCTATTTGGAGTTTTCATATTTAATAGAGATTTTACAGCATTACAGTCTGTAATCACATCAAATACTGTTCCATCCAAGTAATAATGTATTTTTTCTAAAGCCCACACTAAGCAGAGGCATTCCATTTGGCTTGTTCCATATCTTGCTTCTGTTGGTTTTATTTGTCTTGAAATAAAACAAATTGGTCCTTCTACTGGTTTATCATTGATAATTTGTGTCTGGTGTAGTGCAGCACCTCGTCCTTCTCCACAAGCATCAATGTAAAGTTTGAAGGGTAGTTTCCAATCTGGTATTAGAAGAAATGGGGCATTTTTTAAGGAATTTTTCAATCCTTCATATGCCTTGACTCTTTCTTCTGTCATTTCATAGACTGTTTGTTGATCACATAGCTTATACAAGGATTTGGCAATTTTTGCAAAGTCCTTTATATGCTGTCTATAGTAACCAGAAAATCCTAGAAATGATTGCATTTATTTTTTGGTTTGAGGCATTGGCTTAAGTAGTACTGCTGCTACTTTATTCTTGTCTATGCCTAGACCAAGTCCAGACACAAAATGTCCTAGTGCTTTTAGTTCACTATATGCAAAATGACACTTTTTCAAGGAAATTTTCATATTCACTTGCACTATTTTTTGTAGTACCTTTTCTAGTCTTGTAGGGTGATTTTCCCAAGTTTCTGAGCAAACTATGATATCATCAATATGGATAATTAACCATCCTTCTGATAATTCTTCAGGAAATATGGTATTCATCATCCTTTGATAATGGGAAGGTGCATTCTTTATGCCAAATGGCATTCTTAAGTATTAAAAAACCCACAGTGGACTATTATACTAAGTAGTTTCTTGGCACTGTCTGTTAAGACATTTTGATGAAAGCCCTTTAAGGCATCCATGGCTGTAATGAACTTAGCTTGTGACAATTGTGTCAATGTCTCATGGATTATGGGTATTGGATATCTGTCTGGAATGGTATAGGTGTTCAGGGCTCTGAAGTCTCCTACCATTCTTGATTTTCCATTATGCCAAGCTATAATGACAGGTGTAGTGACCTCTACCTGTTCATTATGTCCTACTTTTCTTAATACTCCAAGGTCCATTAATTGATTAATGTGTGCCTCCAAGGCTTCTCTAGCCCTTGGACTAGCTGGGTAAGCAGGTCTCCTTAGTAAGGGTGGGTAAGGCTTTTCCACATTAAGAATTATATCCACCTCATAACCAATTATGGCACCTAGTGGCTCCTTGTCAGTTGCAAAGGCATTTTTGTACTTAAATAAGAGGTCAATCAATTTTTCTTTCATTTTTTCTGTTAATTCTTGATTGAATTCTGCCTCTTTAAGTTATTCAGATATAAAAAGGTCATTTTCTGGCTTCTCTCTTCATTCTTAATAACTGTGATTTGTTTTTTGTTATTCAAGAAGCCAAACCTTTGTCTTTTGTTATCTCCTTTGGTAAATATCTGTCTTTTTGGTTAGATATATCTATACCATAAATTGATAAGTAGTCATTCCCAAGTATGAAGTGATTACTAGTACAGTTGTCCATTACTAAAAACTCTACTTTAATTCTGACACATTGTGAGGGGTGAGGAAAAATTAGTGTTAAATAATTTATTCCAAGGGGCTTCATGCTCTCACTTGCACTACTAAATTTGACACCTTTTATTGGCATAGGTTTTTCTTGCCAGTCTGGGACAATTATTTTAAATAACTTTTACCAACACAGGTGCAATATGCTCCTGTATCCAAGTTCACTTTTACTTCTTGGTTATCAACCATAACAATACTTATACTTGATTTTCCAGCTGTATATCCCATTCCTTTTGCAGGTTTGGTTCTGTACATTTTGGCATCTTGTATTTTTGTCAGGTTTGTGTCAGATGTCCCAATTTGTGGTAAGTTTGACTTAACATCCAGTAATTCATGAATTATATTAATATTATTAATTTGTGCATTAATTATATTAATTTCATGACTTTCAGAGCTTTCTGACTCTTCTGTTTCTTTTTCAGAGTCAGATTCCCCCTCTTTGTCATTGTGGTTTTCTGTTTCCACAATTTCATTAATCTTTGCCTTTTTGAAGCAATTATTGGCTATGTGTCCAATACCTCCACATTTATGGCATTTTCTTTGCTCATTATTGTTGGGTGTATTGGGCTTGAAAGCTTCTTTCGATTTATCTTTTTTGATAAATGGTTTATTTGGGCTTTTAAGGTCCAATTTCTTCCAAGTTCTGCCAATTTTTGTTCTTGTCACTATGTCTTCTAGTGCATTGATATAATCTTCTGTGGAGCATGGTTCTATACACCTGCTTCTTAGGGCATGTTCTAGCTCTCCTTCACATTTCTTAAGTATTTTCATGTGCACCATTTTTTGTGACATTTCTGGGTACAATGCATTGAGTCTTTCAACTTGTTTTAAGAACCAAGTTAAAGGTTTGTCTTTGTCTGGGTTCGAGAAAGAATTTTCAAATGCATTTTCTATCTTGTACCTCCAGGCATCATTAGCCCACTTGGTGATTATTTCTTCTTTCCACCAAGACCAGTTATTTTTTCCATTTGTTTGCCTTATGCCATAATACCATCTTTTTGCATATTTTTCAAACAATGAATTTAATCTTGCAGTGATTAATTCATCTGGTATGGCATAATCTTCTTGTAGCATGTCAGTTGTTTTGATAAATGACATGTAGTCATATTCACCTTCTCCTGTGAATGTTGGCCATTCTTTTAATTGAGGTGCTTCCTTCATTAAGACTTGGTTATTGTCTTGGTTACTTAAGTCTGTTATGAATGAATTTGTTAATTCCTCTTTTGGTTTAACAGGGCTTCTTATGTGAGAAAATGGTGTTGATAACTCTGGCATATTTGAGTGAGCCTCATTAGTTTAATCCCTTTTATCAATGATAAGCCTTATTTCACTTTGAATATCATATCTCAGATGCATTCTTGCTTCATCACTCTTTTCCACATGGTCCAAAAGTAATTTTTGGTGTGATGAAGTCTTTTCTTCAAATTTTTCTACAGAAATGCTTAATTTGTTTAGTTTTTCTGTAAGATTATCAATACTCACGTCATAATTGATTGTCAAAAACTTTTCTTTGATATCACTTATGTATTTGTACAGCTCTTGTTGTACTTGTATTAATTTCTGAGTATTATCAATTAATACTTTTGGTTTATTATTTTCAATCATAAATTTTATGTTATCAATTTCTTTTTTATTTTGTACAACAAGTTTTGTTAAAGATGATAAGTGATTATTTACTTCTTGGAAAGATAATAAACTATTTTTAATGTCTTTAAGAGGTAAAATACTATTTTTAAGCTCTGTTAAAGTATTTACAACATCAGGAGACAAGGTTATTTCTTTGGGAAATGGGGTTGTCTCATTCTTTGCTCCTCTTTGTCTTTGAATTCCATCAAGGTTCTGTCCATGTTGAAGACATTGTCCATGGCATATTTTTGGATTTTTGGGATCCTGTAGCTTGGGGAATATGGTTTCCTCCAATTTTTTTTCTTGTTCTTCCTCCCTTCTTGGGGAGGTTGGTTGAGTTGAGGCTTGTTGGTAGAAGCTACTGGGGCTTCTTCCTTGCTTGCCTCTTTCTTTTTGGCATGGTACTCCTTGATCTTCTTGATTTGAGGCTTGGATGATAGTGTATTCCATCCATTGGAGTATTTCACTATTTCCTCCTCCTTGAAGAACTTTTTGAAGATGTGCCAGGAGTTCATCACTCCTTGGTGTATTTGGGGCAACATTTCCCAATCTTTGTCCTTGTACACCATGTAGTACTGTTTGTAATGGCTCATGTAGATGTCTATCTGAGCCTTCTGAATGTGGTTTGTACCTGTTTTAGTTACTCATACTTAGTTCTAACTCTGGCTCAGATATCATGGGCATTTCTGGGACTTGCCTTTGGGATAAGGCACTTCCTTGTGTGGATTTTGTTCTACTGGGGATATTGCCCTTCCTTTTCCCTTTTGAGGAATCAATTCTACCTCTAAGTCAAGCTCCATCTGATTGGATGGAGTATTGGGATCCTCTTCTGGTAGTCATGATTTAAGAAAAAGAAGAAAATAAGAGGATTTCAGAACAGGAATTCTTTTTATGGCAATTTTTAAATGGGGTACTCACCTTCAGAGTCCTGAATGGTGGTCCTGGAAAGTCTAATTTATTAGCTTTCTTTTTCTTAGTGACAATTGGTGTTTGAGAACTTGGGAAAGTTTCTTCCACCAATCTTTCAACAGTGGCTTGGTTGTCCTCTGTTGGATTGTCTTCAAACACTAAAAAAGACAAATAAATATAAGTCTTTTATATAAGAAATGTTATTTTTGGTAAGATATGGCAATTTTACATGTAAAAATTGCTTTTATACCTTTTAAAAATGAAAATAAATAAAGAAATGAAATTAAAATGAATAAAATAACTTTTTTATTGGCTTTTAATATTTTTTAATATTTTTTATGTTTTTATTTTTAAATAATAAAATAAAAATGAAAATGATTCTTTCTAAACTTAATTTATAATATAAATTTTTTTTTAATTTATAAAATATCTTTTTTGATAACTAGAGTCACTCAAAGAAAGTTTTTTCAAGTCTAAGGATGTGAAAAACCACGTGTAAGACAGTACAATTGCTTTCCAAATGCCTCAATAGCTTTTAAAATTAATAAAATATAAAATTATTATATAATTTTATGATTATAACTACAATTTATTATTGAATAAACCCAATTACAATCTTTTTAAAGGTCTTTTTAGAGTAAATAT
Source organism: Austropuccinia psidii (assembly GCA_023105745.1). Taxonomy (NCBI): domain Eukaryota; kingdom Fungi; phylum Basidiomycota; class Pucciniomycetes; order Pucciniales; family Sphaerophragmiaceae; genus Austropuccinia; species Austropuccinia psidii. The sequence goes on from JALGQZ010000013.1 coordinate 40,718,122, forward strand.
CACGGCCAGGCCCCCAAATGTAAGGCTTGACTATGAAACAATAAGTAAAAATTACTAATATTTTACTTATTGTACTATGAATGTCCTTTTAAATGAAATAAATAAGATAAAAATAATTATAATAATAAAGGATTATCATAATTATGGCGTAAAATAATTATATTATTAAATAAATATAATAATATAATTTATATTATAAAAAAATAATATGTATAAAATAAATATATTAATATAAGATAATTAGTATACTTAAAAGCACTTTATTATTGTTACCAAAAAATAATAAAGGCGTAAAAAATTGTTTTTTATTAATAAAAAACAATTAATAACAATAATATTACCAATATTCAAGTTATAAATTGATATAAATACTATTTGTATCAATTATAGAATTATTAAGAGTAATAATAGAGGAAAATTATTATAATAAGAGAAATAACCTACTTTCAATACTTAATATAATAATTTTGAATAATTCTATGCCTAGAAATGTAAATACAACTTATTTAAATTGTAGTTACAAAAAAATTTAAGAGAAATTACAAATTTTCTTGGTTTTACGTGGAATTGAGGTTTTTAAGAGAAATTTAAACAAAACAATTAAATAATTGCAATAATCACGTCAGAGATAAAGATAATTATAAGATTATCTTGGGTCTTTAATAATATAGAAGCTTTATATATAAAGAATAAAGAAATTACCTTTTTATTTAATGATTTAATGTTGTGTAAGCGTCTGAGGGGGAAATAGAGTAAAAGAAGCTCTATTTATATTAAATTCCTTCCTCCTAGAGTCCAACAGGCTTCTAGTAGACGTGCACTGATCATATCAACTGGAATTGATTAATATTTTGAGGTTTGGTGATGATTACATCATGATCAAACCATATTATCTCATTATTACACCATTATTTAGAGTTATCACTATAACTCTACGTTTGATGACGTCAAGGCTTGGAAGAACCCCAAAATTTGTGGATTTTATTAGTTTCAATCATAGACTAACAGTATTCACCAATTGTATCACTCATATGACTGTTAAACTTAATTTAAGGTTACAGTGAGTGATCATAAATGATCAAATTAAGCTCAAACTTTGATCCTTAATAACTTTTAAGTTTTAAATGCCACAGAAATTCAGAGAGTGAATTTTAATAGTTTGGAATTACCTTACTATTCTTCCAAGATAATTTCATTACATCATCCAAACTCTATTTTTGATGGTTTTCTTGTAACTCATCTTCTCTGTTGAAATTTAATATTTTAAACTTCAAACCATGATTTCAAGGGGTTATACCTTGAATATTATAATACAAAATACATCATTCTTCACTAGTGAGCTAGTAAAATTCAACTGTCTCCTTTTTTTAAGTTTGAACAACTTTCACAACAAAGTGGTCAACAGCTCTATTGATTTTAATCAATAATTCCTTACAGGTTTTAACCTTGTTTATAACTTGTGAAATAAAGTCAATTTCTGTATTCCTACAGTAATTAAGTGATGATTTTATTTTTGGTTCATCACTCTATAATGCATATTTCAAAAGATATTAGCTAAAATCCTTGAATATATGTGTTGACCAAAAAAGTGCATATATTCAGCTTAACTCCTTAAGTATTGACTTTGGAGATTAGCTTCTTGATTGTGTTATGTGTGGACCTTTATGGAGAATCTAATGGTACCATTTATTCTACATTTTGTCCCATTGGTATTTGAAATAATTAAGGATTTATGTTTTTTATAAGGTGTTATTACTTATAACTCATTAAATATTGACTTTACAGGTATGCCATAAAAATGGTATATGTGGATTTTAGCATGGGAAATCCAATGGTATAATTTATTTCACATGTTTATTCATTGTTTTTAAGTTAAACCAAGTTTTATGCCAATTTACGGCATTTTTGTAGTTTTAAGGTAAATATTTTTAATGTATAATTATTTTAAATATTTCTTGTGACCTTTTTGGGTATGTGGTCATATCTCAAAGGTTCAAAATATTGTAGGTCATATACTTTACTAATTCCATTGTTCTTTCTGGAAGGTTGAAACACTGAATTGAGGATTTATTTGGTTGGCTCTTTGGCTCTTGGCTTTCTTTTATTATCTTTGACCATTGGCTTCCACCTTCTTTTATCTTTGAAATATTTGTCCTTACTCTTATTCTTCTTTGAAGAAATATACTCCTTGTTATCTATTTATTCTTATGGAGCCATCCAAGTGAGTTCTTGATTCCTGAGCTCCAGGACACTCTTGTATTTCACTAGAGCCCCTGTGACAGCTTATTCTTAGTATGGGAACTTGGTAAATTACACTATTATCTTGATGGCAGTGGCTTTTAAGTGATCACTGACTTTAATTCCATAAAATCACTTCTTAGCATGAAAGCTCCCAGCAGACATATGTTGAGATGGCAAATAGCCATTCAAGAATATAGAGGTAACATGACTATAGTTCATAAAGCAGGAAATATTCATAAGAATGCTGATGGAGTTAGTAGGTGGGCATTAGCCAATACTCCTGATAACCCAGCTTATGTACCTTTAAAAGCAGAACCACAGATTACAATTGTAGGAATTAACATAAGTGATATTGGGACTGAATTCTTTGAAGAAATCAGAGAATTTTACAAGCAAGACAAGAATTGTGATATCTTAAATTCCTTGTTAGATAAAGAATGCAAAGATACATCCTTGGTTAATTCACTAGATGAAACATGGAAAACTTCCTATTCTCAAGGAAGATTTCAACTGTTTGATGGCATAATTTACCACAGAGCCAAACATTCTTATGTAATGAAATCATGCAGTAGATTGCTTATCAATAATATTCTTCATGAATGCCATGATAGCATCTATTCTGGACACCTGTCACAGGACAGAACATTTGAAAAAGTGAAAAACTGTGCATGGTGGAAATTTTGGAGAAAGGAGGCCATTGAATATTGCCACAACTTTGATAGATGCCAAAATGCAAACAGGAGTACAGGCAAGAAATTTGGCCTTATGATCCATATTAAAGAGCCAAAATACCCTTGGGAAGTTGTTTACATGGATTGGGTCACAGAACTCCCTCCAAGTGGTGACAGAAGCTATAATGCTTGTTTAGTCATTGTGGAAAGATATAGCAAAACTCCCATATTTGTACCATGTCATAAAGATGACATTGCTATGGATACAGATCTTCTTCCATGGAGCAGAGTTATTTCTCATACAGAGTTATTCAAGAATATCATGGGTGACAGAGATCCCAAATTCACATCCACACTTTGGACCAATATTCATATATTTTTTGGGACCAAGTTATCATTTTCTACAGCATATCACCCTCAAACAGATGGGATAGCAGAGAGAATGATTCAAACTTTAGAGGACATGATCAGGAGATTCTGTGCCTATGGATTAGAATTCAAAGACGCAGATGGCTTTACCCATGACTGGTGCACTCTGATACCTGCATTGGAATTGGAACTTAAGACATCAGTCCATTCTTCCACAGGTCAAGCCCCTGCTATGTTTGAAAAAGGACATAATCAAAGACTCCCAGCAGAAACACAAAGGGAATACTTAATTGACATCCATCCTCCAGCTTCCAGATTCAAGAGAATGCTTGATAAGGTGAAAAATAATGAAAAAAAAGCATAAATGTGCTTTTGAATATGCAAAACAGAAGTGGGACAAGACTCATAAAGTACCAGACTTGAAAGTAGGGGACTTAGTTCTAGTTTCAACATTGAATTTTAATAATATAAAAGGCCCAAAGAAACTTAAATATTCTTATGTAAGAGATTTTGTTATTTTTGCCTTACATGGACCCAATGCATTTCAAGTGCAATTGAGTGGTGAGTTAGAAGAAAACACCCCACCTTCCCAGTCAGCTTGATAATGCCTTATTGTACAGCTGACAAGGAATTATTTCCTTTAAAGAACCAGCCTCCTTTGAATGTGCCACCAGGGGAACAGAGTGAAGACAAAAAGATAAAGAAACTAATTAAAGAAAGGATACCTAGGGGTAAAAATCAAAGAGAATATCTTGTCAGATATAGAAATCCAGTACATGAAGATGAATGGCTGGCAGAATCAGAAATACCTGACTCAGATAAATTTTTAAGAAGATTTAGACATGAAAGAAGGCCAAAAGCCTGAATATGTCCATAAATGTTCTTTAAATTACTTGATCTGAGTAATTAAAAGAGGTTGGACAGTGGACATTAACCCCCTTTGGGGCCTTTTTCTTCTTGATATCATTAATAAAATTTTTGTACAATTTCACTTTTGGTGGGGGGGGGAATGTGAGCCTTGAGGAATATCTTACATACCCAAATAGGCCACAATTATCTTTAAAAAGAATTTTTGAACTATGCATAACCTATAAGTCATGCATATATTCAAAATTCATCATTTTTTCTTTCAGAAAAGATGAATAATGTTTTTGTGAGTATGTAAGTACATGGATTTAAGGCCAGATTTGAATTCTACACAAAAATTCACCTAGGGTAGCTCCATAAAGTGAATAATATTAAGTTAACTCTATGAGGTGGTAATATGGAAAATACTTCAATACCACATAAAAGAATTTTGAAATTTTTTGTTTTTCTTAATTTCATGGCAGAATAATGGGAATGTGAGAAATCCCATGTTACATGTACACTAAAAATAGTGTTATTCATTTTTGTGGCACTTAATATTATGGTATTCTTACATACAGTTTTTATACACCCATAGTGGATATCAGTCTTGAAGCCTGAATTTCTATTTTTGATGTAAAAATAGCTAAAGGGGAGAAAAGACATCAAAGAGAGCCAGGGTACCCAGCTTTTGAGGCCTCTGAGGCATGGATAGCTCTAAAGCTTGGATCCATGGCTGGTCATGGCCCAATTAGTATACTAAAAACTTTTGAAAACCTAGTTACCAAGCTAAAATCTCATTAAATCATAAGAAAATTGCAAATAAGCTACTACTTTGACATGACAGAGAGGTAAACAGCAACTTAAACTCCTGTAACAATGTCAATTCTTAATTATTTTCCATTGATAAACCTTAAAAGAGTAATTTTAACCCTTTTTGGACTAGGTTTCATTGGTTTACCTCATAGAAACCTGTCATACTGTGATATTTGTAATTCTACATAGAAATGACGTAAAAACTTCAAAAATTCATTGAAAATACAATTCTTATTCAATATTCATGAAACTTTCAGGACCAATGGAGAATGTTATTACTCATAAATAAGCTTAAAATAATTATGGCTTCATAAGTAAAATAAAAAGTCTTACTTACAGTCCATTTTATGATGATTCCACATGAAATACTAAATCTTCAAAAATTCACAGAAAATACAACCTGTGATGAAATTTCCAATAAAATTGTTAAATTTGAGAAATTGATGTGGATTTTGAAGTACAAGAAGATTTACAGTTGTTTCTCCTTTTATTCTTAACCATAAATGGGTTGGTTGTCATGTAAAAGAAATAATTAAGTAATTTTGATAATGTTACGTGATAATAAATGATGCATTGAATACTCCAAAAAGAATTATTGTTTTCTCACTCACTGTTTTTTAGTTTGATTCATGGAAACCCTCTGTGAGCTTTCTTTGACTTAAAAGAGGCATCCTCTTGCTTTTTTTTCCAAATCAGCTTATTATCCAATTATACCATTATTACCAACAAGTAAGTATTAGTTACAACTTTTCTTAAGTGTTTTGAATCTTTCAGTATCAATCTGAAAGACGTGAAATCATATAAAATCAACTATATATTGTTTTAATCTTGTTTTAAATCAATTTTGATCCCTTAAAATCCACAATTATCTGCCAAATCTCTCTAACATATTCTTTCTAAGGTTCAGTGAATATTAGTGAGTGATTTATAATTAATTCTTAAAGTTTTCCTCTAGTATTTGTTTTTTCCAAGAAGTATAATTATAATTCTCCTTGTATAGGATACTTGCAAATTAAAATAATAAAATGTTTTTAATAAGGAAGTCTTATTCTTTAAATACTTCTTGTAATTGATTCTTGTAGGAAATTACTACTTACTGTCATAATCACTAGTAGTGTATAGCAAGTAAAAGAATTAATTAATTAATTAATTACTTAATTGTGGCTATAATGATTATTATTATTATATTTCATAAGACCAGTCATAGTAATGATTATTAACAGTAATATTGTCAACAGTTTCATAGACACATCCTACAAGCTCCATGGACTGCTATATATACCAGAAGAATCAGTTTAAGAGGCCTCAAATTCATTTAAAAGCATTTTGAAAATATAAACAAAGCTTTAAAAGCTAAATCATTATTTAACACAGCTCACCATAAATAAGATTATGTCTTAGAAGAAAATATGATACATACCTTTGTGGATCTTATAAAAAGATCTTTTGCATGTTTTCCAGTGCCGCAATAAAGTTATTATCTTATTCATGATTTTTATGAGATTATTGCTTAAATAGAAGTGAAATGGAAGACCTATTTTTAAAAGAATTTGTTTTATTCTTCAGGAAAAATAAAATAACAAATTAAATCACGATTATTTGAGGAAAAGATATGCTAAGATAGATCCTAAAGATGCAAGCCTAAAATAAAATTACAACAAACCCAGAGATTATGCCATAATATTAATGGGAGAATTCTTTGATTTTTTCAAAATGAAACAGACAAGTTTGATTAAGATTGATAATCGGAGTTAGGATAACCTAAATAGCTCTTTTTGAAACTATTAAAGAGAATAAAATAATATTATTAAAGAATATAATACATTCTTTTTGCATAAAACTTGATTACTAAATACTTGAATAGAGGTAATTAATCATAGTTAGAGAAATATGAAGAGATTAGAAATAAGAAAGCCAATATGATTTGAGTCTAATTAAGGATTCAAAATATTGGGATTCCCAAATAACTATGTTTTGATTAAATTTTTTAAATTTCTCAAGTAAAACTCCCATGAAGACCTATCTCCTCAATTAAGATACTGTATTACTTGAGAAAAGGACAATTATTAGGAAATAAGGTAAGGAAATATATTTTAAACTAAATTGATACTACCTGTAAGGATTTATTTTTTGAATTAAAACAATCCATTAAACTAAAAGGATTTCCGAAATATTCAGAAAGAAAAAGACTGAGAAAAGAATTATTAATATTAATATATACTCAAATATCATAATTTGATAAAAAAATGAAATTGAGAAATAAAACTATTCTAAAAGGATTTATAGTAAAAAATATGACAAATACATATAGATTTGATGATATTTTGGATCAAAAAATCATATGGGAAGAGATATTTTGATAATTTAATTATTCATCTATTTTTGAACTTTAATTGAAAATATAAATATGATACCACTACTGGATATCACATGGCCAATGGCATTAGGTCACCTCTCGGTGAAAATGTTTTAGCCAAACTAATTAAAATTCAAGCTTAAATGATTGTATTTTCAGGATCAAAATATGAAAGTAAATATATTTATTTTTTTAATATTAAATTTGGTATTGAAAATCAGTTTCTGTATTGAAAGATGGGATGTGGTGTGTGGCCTAAAAGCTGTTATAAATTGAAGTGTATCTTTTGAAATTATCTGTGTATCCCACAGTGGAGCTTTGATTTAGATATGTGGAAATGATACTTGAAGTGGTTGGGACAAAACCTTCCATCCAATTTTGTGTCTTGTATTACTTATTTAACACAATTTTTTGAGTTGAAATTGAAAAAATTGGAAATATTTAGCTCTTTGTGTAAAAAGGAATCTTTTCTCTAATTATAAAAAGTAATTAACAATTCTCAGCTATTAAAGCTAATTTTCAAAATAGGCACAAAAATTTGGTAAAATAAAAACTCTAATAGATTAAAGAGTCCATTAATACTTTCAATTATTTGGCTTGTATACAATCCTGGAATGCGTAGCTGGTTTTGAGAAGGGTAACGCTAAAATTGATGGTAGTTTACCCATGAGAAATGCTTACCCTTTTTTCTGGGTCCTGTAGGTGCATAATAATCCACATTAAGTCATACAAAGATAAATTTACTACAACAAATTCCATAGTGCTTCGTAATTGTTTTTTGAGGTATTTTTACCATATCAAAAAAGGTCCTGGGGGTATAAACGGGTTTCTTCTTTGCCCCAAAAATGTCTCTTTATTTTGGAATATTAAACTTTAATTCTTGGTCTGAATTTCCTTTTTGAGATTAAATAAAATATTTTGAAGAAATTGATATCACTTTAAGCCCCTTTTGAACTTTCAAATTCAATGAGAATAACTCTTATAAGTGAACAATCAAAAAAAGGTAATTCAAGCATCTCTCATCACTATAAACATTTTAGCTCAAGTTATAACTTAATGCTAATAATTTTGGGTATTTTCTCAATTTTAAAATGCTTTTTCAAAAGATATCTTAGAAATCTTAGAAAAAAATTACAGATTGACTAACATACATAAATCACTAAGTACTTATCAGAAAACCCTCTTGGAACAGGTGTCCCACTTACCCCAACCAAAATCATGTTGGGAATAGTAACTGTGGCCATTGTAAGCATAAAAAGAGTCAATGAGATTTCCCTTGTCCACCCATTTAATTGAATTCTTTTTAATATCACACCAACAGGTGTGCTATCATCTTGTCTCTGTCTTTTCAATAATATCATAAGGTATTAATAACTTATCAAGCAGCTGTGCTATAATTTTTTTTCTGTCTCTTCAATAATATCATAAGGTGTTAATACGTTATTGGGATGTAAATTATATAGGTTATGGGACTAGATGAAATTATTGGTTCCACTTCTCAAAAGAATGGTATACCCATCCTTTGCAAAAAAATAACTCAGAATGGGATGCTGAAATCAGGGCATTATTTATATACATAGGCTTCTTGGGCTATGTTGATGTTGATGTTAATCCTCCATAAGAATTAACCTCAGATCTCTTTCTCAAAGAGAAGGGATTAAAGAAAAGGCTTCTGGTGTTATCTGCCTGTCACTTAACACCAAAAGCCAAGAAAAGTTTGTTATCAAGGAAAATGAGAAAAATCCGCTAGAGCTATATGCAACAATCTCTTAATATTAAAAATCCAATAAAATTAGAAATCAGGCCAGAAGTTTTTGTGACTCTCTATCTGTTACATGCAAAAACGAAGAATTAGAAAAATTTATTACAAATATCGGAATTGAGCTCATGAATCTTAACTCAGTGGGGATTCATGTAGAAAAACCACCAAATATAATTGATATATCTGATGAAGTATTAGCCAAAATTATCATCAGTAAGATTTATGAAGCATATGATAATTTGAAGAAAATCATATATGAGACATGACCCTTGGAGCTGGCCGAAGTTGTTTCAAAAATTGATGATCACCTCAAACATTGTTATTTGACTACAAAAGAGTATGACTCAGGACAACAAGTTAAATCTGAATCAGCCTACCAAGCACAAAACTACCCATAATGCAGAAATGGGATACACAATACTTCAACCAAACATTTTATTGAAGATTTCAGACATCTAAAAAAGAACAACAATCCAAAATATCAAAAGAAACACTAAAAATAGATAAAAAGAAAGCCCACTTAGAAAACAGTAATCAAGAATAAACATTTGAAGAAAGTTACCCTTCTTTAGAAGAAATTCCTATAGTTATTTAATCCAAAAACTTTGTAGCAAAATTAAATTCTCAGATTTTTAAAACCTTTCCTTGAAAACTCTTCCTCAAGCCACATGGTAAGAGACAAGCAAGCCTTTTTGACATATACTGAGAAAAAAATTCCTGTTGAAACTGCAAATGGTTCTCAGACACCAGTACTAGAACATGGAAATGTTCAGTTTCTGTCAAACCACAAGAATATAACATTATACTTCCCTCACATACCAGACTTAGAAGAAACTCTGGAAGGAAGGTCTTACAATAAAAAAACTGATTAATTTTTGTTTTTGGTTGGAAAATGCAACAAAACATTAACAAACGGAAAATGCAGAAACAATCTGTTTTTTCATGAAATGAATATCTGTTTTCCAAAACCAAAAAATCTCTTCAACAATTAAAAAACCAGACTTACTACACAAAGAGCTGGAAACCCTTGGAATGAGATCTTGAAAATGATTCATCCTAATGTGAGAAATTTAGAATTATGTAAATAATGTGCACTAAGAAAGTAAAAATAACTACCCTGGGAAAATGTTTCTGGAAATATGGTTTATTCTTATCTCTATGGTAGAATATCTCCACCAAGAATTGGTCGAGGAAAATACTATCTCAAATTGACAAATGAATTCAGTTGTTTTAAATCAATCTACACCCCAAGAAGAAAGTCAGATTCTGGAACAGAAATCAGTGAATATGTGCGTGAAGTTTAAATAAAAAATGGCAATCTTGTAAAAGTATTTGTAAACAATATTTGTAGTGAACCTTTTGATTCTAACCTACAAAAACTCCTCAAGAAGAAGGAAATGAAAATGCAATTTACGGTGCCTTACTCTCCCATACATAATTCCATTTCAGAAAGAGGAAACTGGTCAACAATTGAAAAGGACAGGCCACTCCTCTTCACTTGAAATATTCCCACTAGCCTCTGGGGAAAAGAATTTTTGACTAGCATCTTTGTAGAAAATCTCACACCATGTAGTATGATCAATGAAAAAACTCCATTCAAACTGTGGAATAACTCCAATTCTGATCTCTCTTGACTAAGAAAATTTGGGTTTTTGCTGTTATATAAACATACCAAAAACACTTTAAAAAGGAAAATTTGAAGCTATTTCAAGAAAAGGAATCTTTCTTGGCTATGATCCCAATACAAACAAGTGGTGGATAATACTAGAAAATGGTAAAATCATCAAGAGTAATGATGTTGTATTTGATGAAAATGTGTTCCCTGGACCTCCAGAAGGAGAAAACACAAATTCCAATTCCACTCAGTATAGGGATTATGATATTGTCACTAAATTAATTGAAAATGAATATACAAACCAGATAGAATTGTCACATTATAGTGAAAATTGCAACTCTGAAGATATTGGTGTTAGCAACAAATCATTTCCCAACATTCTGCTGACTAAAACTGGATGGGATTACAAGCTTACATTGAGCCAACCACCAGAACATGTGTCGGCCAAAATTGATGAATAAAAGATCTTGTCATCAAAGAGAAGAGAAAATGCAGCAATAACCTCAAGCTACAAAAATAAAACCACATGGGAAGAAAAAATTTCTCTTCTGGAAAGACCCCTTTGGGTTGAAGCCTTGAAAAACTAACTCAATAATTTAACCTCAAGAGGTGTAATCATTAAAAAAACTCTTTCAAAAGGAAGAAAACCAGTTGGAATTTTGGTTCAATTCAAACAAAAATGGAAAATTTATCAAAAAAAATACATATTTGTGCATAAAGATTATCTATAAAACATGATGTGAACTACAATGATACTTTCTCTTCACCAAGGAAATACAGCTCATTGTGATTCCTACTAACCATTGTGGCACACTACAACCTGGAAGTAAATCACATGAATGCAGTAGCAGCTTTCCTCAACCCAAAGGTAGAAGGAGAAATCTACATGAAAATCCCCGAGTTCTTATCATAACACTCCTCTGGGAAGGTATGGCAACCAACGAAGCCCTTATAGGGCCCAAAAAATTAACCTGATGTTTGTTCTTAGAATTCACCCATTTTTTTCAAGTCAATTAGGCTACTTTCAAGAAAGGTATACCCATGCCTATTTGTTATCAATGACCCTGAATGGGAGTGAATTGTACATACTCATGTGGATTACATGAAAGTTGCATTCAATGATGTAAGAAAGCTCAAAAAAACTATCATGCAATGGTTTGAAATGGAGAATCTCAGAATGGGAACTATTTCTATTGTTGGATAAATAATATGCACTAACTTGACAGAGATATTGTTGGTGAGTATGTTTTGAATTTCAGAATCAACCAATAACCTTGGTTTTAAGGTGTACTAGATGCCCCTCCAAATATAGTGAAAAAGATACCCCCTTGATGAGATCACAAATACATTATTATGTTTTGTGGCTTTTCAATTAGATAATTATATTCAGAAGTCTCTATCAGTCTTGCAATAAAAGATAATGATGATAATAATGGTAATAGTTGATATTTTCTATTAATAATTGAGGTTTTGTAAATTATTTATATTAATTATATAATTACTTTTTAATTAATTCTTCTTAGAATTATCCCTTTAAATAATTGAGATATTTCTTTTCAGATTGTTCCTTCAATAAGTCCTCTTTTGATTGGAATTTATGCCATTCAATTGCTAAGTATGTTTTTTTCTCTAATTTCTATTATTAATACTTCATTTTGACCAAATTAAAGCTCAAATGGGGAGTATCCTGTTGCTATTTTGGTTGATATTTTTGCAGAAAATGTAACCAAAGGTGAGTATTTGTTCTATTTCAAGCCAATTCAACCACACATCTTTCAATGATTTATGCACCCTTTCTACTATTACTTATGAATCAGGGTAGTAGAGTGTTGTTACCCTTATCCTTGAACCTTCTTTTTTTACCTCATCTACCAATTACTTTCCAAACTCAGGCCCTCCATCCACTGTGATCTCTTTTGGGGCTCCATGCCTACAAATAAATTCAGGAGTGAACCATTCTGCTACTGAATTTTCAAAATATTTACTAAACCAATTGTCTCTAGCAATCCTGGGAAATTATCCCTGTCCACTACTAAATACTTCCATCTTCCTGCTTTTACATGTACTGAATACATACTCACTCTTTCAAATGATGTTGAGGTGAATGGGATTATTCCTTCCTGTTTTGGGTGATAATGACTCCACTTTTGACAAGATTTATAGGGTTTGACCCATTTTTGACTATTTTCTTCATTTCTTCCCACCAAAATCTTTCCTTAACTCCTTTATATCCTTCATTTTCCCCTCTGTGTCCCATTTCTCCCTTTAATTATTTTAATGATTCTATTTGGGAATTCTTGACACAACTACCAGTGGATTTGGATTATTCACGCTTTTGAGTTGGCATTCCTCCCAAAAGAAAATTTGATAACCTCCTTTTGACTTTTTTGAATTCCTCCTCTTTACTATCAGAGGGCCTTTTGAATTTATTTGAGTATTCCACCATTATTTTCAAAATTTGTTCTTGCTTTCATGGTAAATTTATTCCTACCAGCTTTATGATATTATTATGTTTTACTCCAAACCCTGGGTGTGGTTTTATCCATTCTTTTTCTTAATCAAAATCAGTTTTTTCTTTTGCTTCATCTTCTGACTGAGGTCTTTTTAAAAGTACATCTGGCATTTTGAGGGTCTTCCCTGGCTTATGTATTAAGTAAAAAGAGAATAATTCAAGAAATTCAACCCATCTGGTCATTTGGGAATTTGGAAAATAGGGTGAGTTCATCATTTCAATTGCGGATTTTGCATCTAATTGCAGCTTAAGAATCCCAAAACTATTGTTTGGAGCTTCTGGTGAATTTTGGAGACTCCAAATAACTCTAGCCTTGGCTGTGAGTACTTTGATTCCAGTCTTGAGAATGTGATTGATTCATAAAGAACTGGTCTGTATTTTGCTTATTTGTCTTCTTTAGTAGGTACTGCTCCTGAAGCCATATAGATTAAGTCCACTTCTAATTTAATCTTTCCTTCTCCCTTTTCATAATCCAAATTTTTCAATGTTATTTCCTCCCCTACAATCTTTCTTAGCTTTTTAATTGCTTCATCACATATAGCATTCCATTCCCATTCTACATCATCTTTTTTTAATCTTCTTAGTGGTGATGCAATCTGAGAGAAATATTTAATGAACATTCCAAAATATGCAAAAATTCCAAAAAATCCTTTTACTTACTTTTCATTTATGGCCTTTGGCCAATTTTGTATTTTATTAATCTTCTTGAGAATTCTCCTTCCATTCAAAGAAGCTACATTCCATACTATGTCCAATGGTGGCACACAGCATGAAAATTTGATATCTGATATGTTGAGCACTGCCTCTTAAATTATTAATAATGTTATCTCAAATGTAACTTCATATTCCCAACTGAATCTTCTTATAAAATTATTTTCTTCTAAAGTTTCATTATTATAGGTTGATCCTGGACCTTTTATTCCTCCATCATCAATGAAAATTCCTACATTCTATGGTAATTTTTCTTGAATTAGCCAAGTGATTTTGGCTTGATAAGCTGATACAAAGTTGGTTACTCCTTGAGGCAATCTTTCAAGCTGAAATATTCTCCCTGGGTATTTAAAAGCTTCAAGGGGTCTTGTAGAGATATCCAATTACCTTTCAGCTTATAATCCAATTATCTATTCAAGTCCATAGAATGCTCTTCCAGAGAAGGAATACACAAATTATTTGATATGAGAGGATAATCCTTAATATTGACTTGTAGCCTTTTCAAGCTCTTGTAAGTCATGAACAATTCTAAGATTTCCATTTAACTTTTCTATGCAGAGAACTTGACTTGTGTAATTTGAGGTAGAATGTTAATAAAGTCCTGTTCTTCTCCTTTCTCTTATTAACTCTATAAATTGGGGTAAAATTGGATTTTGTATTGGTATTGGCTTCTTTTGACTGTGTGTGTGTGGTATTACTGGTATCTTGTAAGGTTTTCCATATGAATTTTTAGGTAAACCTCTTTGCTCTTCAAAGAATGAAATTGATGTTTCTCTTAGAGCTATGTCACTTATTAGTAGGTTTTTTCTTCTTTTGAAAGCCATCCAGGCAGTCTGAAATTGATTGATTAAAGACTTTACTAGGTTGTTTTCAATTTAAACATAAATTTGGGCATCTTTGGCAATAATGGTGTAACATATGGATCTATTGATAATTTTGGACTTTCCAAAGGATTATTTGTTTCCTGTGGCATAGGCTCATTAACTCGTTTGACCTTCTTGAGGAAAAATTTATATTTTTCTGCACTTTTGGGTAATCCATTTTGTAATTTAAAAGATTTTATTTTTTTAATAATATTTTTTTATGTAGTTATATTTAAATTAATATTATGTCACTTTTTTCCTTTCTTTTTTTTAAAATAATTTAGCAAATTGAGAAAATGCTCAGCTCTTTGGTCTTATTCTTTCCATATAATTGATTTGGTAGTTTTGAGTCATACAGGACCCTACACCTCAGGTGTTCATACCCTGTATACTAGGTATAAAAAATGCTTCCTGTTGATGTCATAAAATGACAATGAGACCCATTTTCCATTTTCCCAAGAGGGATAAGTTTCATGTCATTCTGAGGACCTCATGGTCTTCACTTTGACTTGATCCCAGGGCAGTTTTTTTTGAAGTTGAAAATTTTCATCTATTAATATCAATTTTAGCTGTGTTGTGGTTAATGGGGAGTGATGTTTCCATGCCTCCACCTCAAATTTATGCCTATGTCTACATATCAAATGTGGATTCAGATATGCCTTCATTCATTTCATGGATATAGCTTGCTAAATCCAATCATCCAAGTGATTACTAAATCTACTCTAAATGGGTTGTTTATCTCTGAAATTCAACAAAAAACTTTATAATGAAAAAAATAACTTTCTACATACAAGTGATCTGTCTACATTTGTGGAATAATATTATTGATGAGGAATATACTCTCCTCCAAACTGTGGTGGAAATTCAGGAAGAGGTAACTTGCCTGTCTAATATTCATTGAAAATAATGAGTATACAATGATTACCATTTATATGACCTAGGGAGATTAAGTGCATAATTGAAACTCTACATGGACCGCATAAGGTTGGAAGGAATGCTTGTGATGGGTAGTTCTGCCAATCTGGATGGAAAGATATAAATGGAACCTTATATTTATTTTTCAATCTTGGGCCTATATCCCATTTACTTAACCAGTTTTCAATTTTTTGTAATAACTGGAGCCTTCATATTATCTCTTATCTTGTCCATTTCCACTGATCCTCCCAATATCTTTTTGTAATAATTATGATTCCTATCAATTTCTTGTATCAAATCTTGTCTCAATTCTCTCCAGCTCTTTTCCTTTTGTGGGCTTGAAAGTGACAATCCCTTTGCCACCACATGAAATCCACAATTACCATCTGAAGGAGGATTAAAAACATTACCAATAAGCTTGTTCATGAATGTTTTCTGTATCTTATCAATATAGAGAGGCTAATGAAAAGAGGTTTCAGTGATTCATTTTCATACCAAAATTGGGCCACTACTCACTGGTTCTTCCAAACAATTTGAGTTATTTAGAGGTCTCAAGTTTATCTCCAATTTTCTTATATCATTTGATAATTTTCTTTTTCTTTTAGAGGTAGTTTCATCATCTTGGCTTTTCTCTTTTTGCATCAATAAGCAATTTCCTCCCCCAATAAGTTGAGCTTTGGGACCAATAGTAGTTCTGTGCATCTTTTTCAGGAATGTTTTGTGGCAATTGAGGATATTCTGCTGGATTTCAAACTTGGATGGAAACCTTTTGGTAGAATTTACCCTTTTCCTTTTCAGTGATGGCCCACCATATGAAATTACAGCATTTTTCAGGTGCCAAAGCTTAATGGTTGTGTATTGAGAGCTGATTAGCTCCTCAATTTGCTTGATAAATTTTTTTGTAAAGGTATTTCAAGCTAATCAACTTCCTTTTCACTCTTTTACATTTTTTTTAAATTACATTGTGAATTAGAGTCAATGTCCTGTTCAACATAATTTTAGCATGACTACAATAACACATATCAGAAATAACATGGGACCTACTTCAAGAGGATTATAAAGGAGATTCCATTGCATATTAGAATATTCACTTCCAATGTAGCCCTTAGTATTAAGAAGCTTCCCAATTTTGTGTGAGCAAGGAATCCCCATTACATTCATAATTGCTTTGAAGCATGGATGAAGATTGGGCTGGTCTTTGAGCTTTTGAAATTGTTCTTCAATAATTTTTATTTCTTTGATTGATATAGTACCAAGTAGCTGCTTGAAAGGTGGGGAAATATCAGTCAATTTGCAGACTCTTTATTTTCCCATAGTATGGTGAATATATTTCAATTGAACATCAATGTCCTTTTTGAAAATTTGGAATACTTTAGAAAACTCTCCATTGGAATTATTAATGAATGATTTTATGTAGGAGTGTCAAGATTCAACAAATGTGCTGTTTTTACTTCCAAGGTGAGGATGCTGGCTTGCCCAAGCAGTGACAAACATTTTCTTGAATCAGGGTAGGTTGTTTGAGATATATGCCCATGAACCCAAGTAATAATTTGATTTATGTTTGATTTTTTGAGGATTTTTATCATAATCCTCAGTCAACTTGGAGCTGAACAGTAGGTTCCAGGATGTCTGATAATCATTCCAATCATACTCTTGAAAATATTTGCAACAATTTTAGATAAGGTTTTTTTCTAATGCTCCATGTGCAATAAGTATGGATTTAGCTAAGAAATACCAATTCAATGGCCACCTCCAGAGCTGGCTCATGATCTGTAATAATAATATTGGGAATTCTGGGTGGCTGAAATATAGTTTTGCGTTCTTGAAGGGCTAATATGTATCCATCATAATTTTCCCATTCCATGTAGAAAAAGGCTAATGAGAAGGTATGATCAGTTGCAGTTTGGCCAATCATGTGGAAAAGTGGCAAGTTGTACTTGCATGTCTGGTAAGTGGAATAAATCAATATCACATGGTGGTTTATATGACCCAATTCAATGGAGGCTGGGTGTACAAAGAATAGGTTGGTAATATTTCAATTTATATTAATTTGATTACTATGAATCCAGTAGCTCTCTTTGAAAAGACGTATGAGATATTCCAGTTGAGCTTTCCCATTTCTTTCCTTTATTGATAGATGTACTTTGTAGTTATACAGAACTATGCTAGTGGTACAGGTATTTACTTGCACATAGAGGTGGCTTAAAATATGATTAGGAAAAACATTTGACTTTATCTATCCTTCAACTTGAACCAATTATTTTTCATTAATCTGGAAATGAATGGGAAGTACTGATGGGGTTGTAGAGGGTGGATGATTATGCAATATTTGTAGTGTCACTAAATCCCAATAGCAAGATCTGGGGAGGTGAATTGTTTGAAATTCCTCAGAATGGATATCACCTTATCTATAAGAACACAGTAAATACATACAGTATATTTTATGACTTAATGGGAGAAGGAATAGAGACTCTGAGTCTAAGCTTGAATCCACATTTGTTTTTTGTTGACTGCCTCTGGGTAGGTCCTTCAAGGCTTATATATTCACCATATCAGTCACATTCCAAGTAAACATTCTTCCCTTGGTGAGGATTTTTTTTTGTTAATGCATAGCCATGAGATTTAGACCACTTTTTTGAAAACTGGATCAGGGTATCTACATAATTGAAGCTTGCAAGTGGAGGTGGCTTTAACTTTATCCAAATCGGCAAAAGAGTAGTGGATTAATGGAAATATATGGAAGCTTACATCCAGTGGAGTAATCATATTTATCTGGGTCAATAATGAGAGGAAATGTTTCATTAAGGACCAAAAAAAGCAGGCGTGAAATAAGCAGTGGCATGTATAGATGATTTTATTCCATCAATATCACTTTTGAATTGAATTGTCCCAGATTCATGTATACTTAAAGCTTCAATGGGTTGTAATGATTCCATTGTAGAGGTCAAGCATTCAGGCAGTGGAAGTTTGTGGGGCTTCAAAGATTTCCTGGGAGTAAATATAGTATTTTGAGAAGGTTATGAGCACTCTTATTCATTATAATGGGCTGAATGAGTATCAACTTGGGAGTAATCAGGCTCAAAATAAAATATAGGTGACATAAGGGGGTTGATGAGGAGACTATTTGAAAGAATTGATGTATTTAAGAAATAGAGATCTAAAAATGATTTATTTTTTGGTGGAATATAGATTGATATGAATAGCTTAAAATTCTAATAATAATGATTGGATTTATATATTTTGGCAAAGAGGAACACCTTTCAAATTGATGCACACTGATATTGGAAACTTGTGGTTATAGTCAGAATGATTTTAAAATAGAATTTTTGAGGAAATTATGATTATTAATTATTTGAGATGTTAATTATTCAGTTTTTTCAATTCAATCAACATCTGGATATCCAATAGGATCATACTAGAATGAATTGTGGGATGAAAATCTATTCTAAGGGAGCTGTTTGAGTTTTTTGGGGGGAAAAATCAAAGGTAGATTTATGAAAACATCCAAATGCACTTGGAACTTTTTGGAAGTATTAAGATCTTTTTATATATTTCCCAAATAGATTCTTGATTGATTTGACAACTCTGAACAGGAATATGAATTTGGTAACAGGTGTGAAATAAAGTCTAATAACAGCTTGCATTAGGTTTCAGTATCTGAGGGGAACAAATACAAAATTCTATAGGTCTTGTTATGTGTGGAACTATTTTTAATTCTGTATTCTTACATGAATCAAAAGCTTCTAGACCAAAAATTCAATAACCACATTCTGAACCTCTTTGTCTCCTCATTGATTTTATAAAAGGAAGGCCCATTATAATTTGTGGCTCAGAACTACCACCAACTCTTGTTGTTTCCTAAAGATACTTCCCTTCTAAGAACATATATCATCTTTATCTACAATTAGTTGGTTTTGTCCATATGGATTTCAATAGTAATACCCCTGATATGGGTCTTCACAAGCAATGCAATTCCCCAGAATCTTCTGATATGAAGTGCTCATCAAGTGAAAAGATCATTTCCATTAGTACAGCCATCCCAATTCCACCTCCTAGCTTTCTTGAAGGTATGTTTTTAATTCAATCCAATTTTAAACAAATCAGTCTTATCAGTAACTCAATTAATCAGAAATAATGCACAAAAGAAACATAGAGGCACCCCATGCTCATTGGGCTTCTTCCAACAATATCTACTGATGTGCTTTTTGGGGCTAAAATATAATTGATTACAAAGGAACAGCTCTTGAATAATTCACCACAAATAGCCCCAAGATTAGAGTAAATCTCCAAAGATGCACGTATTCCTCAGTATTTATAAGAGAAGCTCCAGGAGGCCAGAGAACTAATGGTTGCTGATATTGATTGTAAAAAAGGAAGTTCAAAACTTCAAAGAATAAAGGGAAACATAAAATTAATAAAAATTTTCAATTGGCCCCTGAAGTTAATGATGGAAGATCAGAGGCTCTTTCTCCTTCTGCTAATTAAAATAATGATTGATTTCTAATAAACAAAACAGAGAATCACCCAGATGAAAGTCCCAAGATTGGAGGTATAACCAATAATAATGAAAACATTGTTCAAATTCCAGCTTTGAGCACTCAGGGCATAACTACCCTTCCTGATGAAAATATTAGTACAGCAACTCAAAGAAAATTGGCTGAGGATGAAATTGTACTGACTAAAGCAAATGCAGACCCATGAATTAATTTTTCTGCTTGTTCACTACCTCTAAATCCAAGTCATTCATGCATAAAAATTATATTGGAAAATGAAAACAAATTTGATTACACTTTAATGTCATATCATGTATTCAAAAGGAAGTATTGGATAAATTTTCATTCACTTACTCAAATGGCCTTCATGAAGTGAAAATCAAGTGTTCCAAAGGATGGATTTCCAACAAAGCTCCAATGTGGCATTTGCTACAAGAGTGGTAGGGAGATTAGAATGAAAAAGTGGCTTGAAGAGCTCCATGAAGCTGGTAAAGAGGTTCTCAAAGATATATATATTGGTTATCTAGCTAATTTCATTGTTTGTATAGGCTTGGATATATTTTAACCAAAATCTGAGGAGCTGTTACTCTATGAGACAATTTGAAACTTGCCATTATTTCAAAATCACATGTCCATACAAGTGGGTTTACCCAAAAGCCTCCATGCACTGTATCTATTGGTGCAAAATCTTGTTCAATCAGGTATAAATCAAAAGCAGTGAGTTGAAAATATCTTATTTGAGGCCATTGGACTTTGTATGGATGATCAGAGCCCTTTGGTTACACTCAATATTCCTAATTCAACTCTCAGTGATTCTTTGTCTGTTGAAATTAGTGCAATGCAATATTTGAGCTCATGTTTGAGTGTCAACAAGTTTCTACTAGCTCCACATCAAAATGAAATTCAAGAAGGTGCTAGTATTACATAAAAATGAATTTCAACAACTACTTTAACGGCTTGGTTGATAATATCCTCCAGCTCATGATTGCATTCAATTGGGTAAAGGTGCATACTAAGGTTGATTCCAAAGCCACTCAGCTTATTGGAAAGTGATTGATCAAGTGGAGACCACATCCTTTGCAAGCTTTGGTGACAATTCAAGATCAGATGAGCACTGAAAGGCCATTGTACAATCTGATTTCAGAATTTCTTACAGGGGGTGTACATGGTATTCTAGTCTGCTCAGATGATTACTGCATTAGTTCAGCCAAAGGGACACTTGAGCTTCTGCAAATTACCTCAATCCTCAAGAGAAAAGAATTCTTTCCAGTTGAAGAGATTTGGAATCACACAAATAAGTATATATGTGAAATTCTTCATGAAAGCTTTTTCTCAAATCATTCATATTCCCCAATTTTCCCAAGAAAATACTGCTCTTCAGAATATTTAGCTTTAGATTTTAGTGAGGCATAGAAAAGTAACACCCTTTGGAGTCCAATTCATTAATGAACTTACCTAAAAAGGTTGGTATTGATAAAGCCATTCAAGTGGTGTAAAAGAGACTTTGGATCATATTACTTATTATTACCTGTCTCTTGAAATGCATAGATATTGAGTCCAAAATATGTTAACTGTTAAGAGTAATGACTTCAAACAGCTAAAAGATTTATTCAAAGCTTATTTCAAGATTAACAAGTGTGTTTTTGTCACCTGAGTGCAAAACAAGTGACAGGAAAAAACTTGGTGCCAAAAAATCACAATTGCAAATAGTTGTGCTTATGTGAATTTAGCACAAAAATGGAAATAAATGAGAGAAGTTATTTCAGTGAATTTCTGAGGAGGTTGAACCCACAGAGCCTAGCTGTTCCACCAAGAAAGAATGGGTTGGATTTGGTTTGCTGAAGCTATTGTTACCAACCATCCAGATTTACACACCAGGTGCCCTCAGGCAAGTCTGGCCAGAACCCAGGATCAAACATGCAGCTTCTCAACTTTTTTGAGAGGCAGAAGCTCTAACCATTAGTTCATTCACATAAAATTGACTTAAGCTCATCCTTTGGAAGAAAAATCACATTTCCTTCAGAATTCTTTTCATTATTAATATAACCAAACAAAGCTATTTTTTTCAAATCAAGAATATGTTTTTGTTCAATATAAAATAATCCTCTCAACTAAAAACTTGCAATTAAAACATACCCAAGTGATTTTTTTTAATTTTTAATTTAATCAATTTTTCAATTTTCATTTATTTCAAATTAATCATTTTTTATTAAATTGAAAAAAAAGATTCATTTTAATTGAAATAATTTATATTTTTTTTATTAAATTAAGAAAAGTTTGTTTGTAATTTGAAAGAGCTGGCTGGGGCTCTTACAGCCTCACCAAGATTTTAAAAATCAATATTTTCAGTTTTATCCTATTTTCAATAATTTTATTTTTATTTATTAAATTAAAAAAAATTAATTTAAAGTAGCTCAGTGGGGCTTGTACAGCCCCACTGAGCTATTTATTATCACAAATTTCAGTTTTATTTTATTGTTATTAAATTAATTTTTACTAATTTTATTTTATTTCAAAAAATGTCAGGGTGACTCTATAATATAGCAGTACAATGATGATAAAAAGCTATAACTATGAGTGTGACACAAAAATAAAAATGATAATTAATTGAGTAAATGGTTAAAAGGGCTATACTAAAAGAATTTAGTGATGGTGAGTGCTATTGATAGCCCTGGGTGCAGTGTTTATCTTTTGGTTTACAATAATAAACTCTACAATAATTGAAATTTTAATGATACCTGTTTAATTATAAGGGTACCACTTCTTTCAGAAGTTATACCAAGTAAGAATATTGAGAACAGGATGATGGATTGGCTTCCTTTTATCTTGTTCTTGGGTAGTGGGAGGTTTTTTACCTCTTCACACGACCACAGAGTGAACGTTTTCACTACTATGGGCTGGTTTGTGGCTCTACACACTCAATAGAGAGTTTTATTGGGTGGAAATGTGGCTTTAGAGCCACAAGCTGTCATTCTTACCCTATACAGGGTGAAGAATTTCACCAATAGAGTTTACAGGTGTGGTCTGGTGCTTCTGACATGTCAGAAGCTGTACAGAACCTGTATAGACCTCTGTATTTAACCAAAATATGAGGTATTGAAGTAGAAACAAGCTTATTTATCTATTTTACACCTCATAATAGTACTTATAGGATATCATCCCACAGTAAAGCTGTATTGGTCTAAATGTAAAATTTTTGCCTTAAGACTGCTATAATCTTTTCAGGTTTTAAGTTATTGAGCTCAGAGTTGGTTCATTGTGTAGCCCTGGATATGATCTACACAATGGTACCTCATTTGGTATGGCTAACATCAAATATGGCAAAGTTATGCCATGTTCAATTTGAGTTATCCAGATATATGATTATCTCAAAATCTGTATGGAACTTGTTTTCCCCATAAACTGTGTTCTAGATGAGATATGGGTAAATGAATGGCACCATCAGATAGCCCTGATTTTGATCTTTCCAAAGAGACCCCACTTTGGATATCTCACACTAAAACTGTAGAAGTTGGATGAGAGGTGAATATTTTATTCACCCTTATTTGACCTTATTTTTGCCCTAAATTCCAAAGTTTTGGTGCTAGCTCAATTTGGATAGTACCATTGGATAGCCCTGATTGAGAGCTTCAATTTGAATACCCATTTGATAGGGTCTAGCCTCTTTCTATGGATTTTAGATGAGAGGTGAAAATTAAGGTTTATGTTCAGTAACTGCTTTGAGCTTGAATAATATTGTTATCATTTGTCCTATGATTATGATACTTGCATATTTGGAAAGAGGTGAGTTCCATCTTTCTTTTGATACATTTTTATCCTTTTTGGCTCAGCTCCATGTTTTGGTGGTATTTTGCTCTGCCATTGGTTTATGGTATTCTGGCAGTCATGCTTGTGCTCTGGTTATGAGTCACAGGCTGACATACCCTCCCCCCAAAAAAAGGCTCATCATTGATGAGAATTTCCTGTCTTCTTTGAGGTACTGATATGGTTCATGTGACCTTGAGCCAACAATGTCCTTTTGGTCATTCCCTCCCTGTCTGGTGGTTTATATTTCAAACCATCCAGATGTTTAGTCATTGGTTTCCTTCTTTTGAAATGGACTGAACCAATTTCCTTTGTTTCATGGTTCTTAAATTCCACAAAATATTCCTCCTTGGGGTTTGATTCACTGTATGAATCATCTTCACAGCCATTACTCACATTATCAGAGTCAGATTAATAACCTTCTTGGTCTTTTCTTGTCTTTTCCTCCCTTGAAAATATCTCTTCCCTGTCTTTGGGGAAATTTTCTGCATAGTGATTGGGTGATTCACAGTTGTGAAATACTGTTTTGATTTCAGATTCTGAATCATCAGTTTCTTTGGCTTCCAGGGTGTGAGCCTTGAGGTATATTTTACATACCCAAATAGGCCACAATTATCTTAAAAAGAAATTTTGAATTATGCAAAACTCATAAGTCATGCATATATCCAAAATTCATCATTTTCAATTTCAGAAAAGATGAATAACTTTTTATTGAGTAAGTAAATCCATGGATTTAAGACCAGATTTGGATTCTACACAAAAATTCACCTAGGGTAGCTCCATAGAGTGAATAAGCTCAATTTAAGTATTTGAGGTGGTAAAATGGAAAATACTTCAATACCACATCATTAATACCACATAAAAGATCCGTGAAAAGTTTTGTTTTTCTTGATTTTTAGCCAAAATAATGGGAAAGTGAGAAATCCCATGTTACATATACACTAAGAATAGTGTTATGCATGTTTTGAGCACTTAATACAATGGTATTCTTACATGGACTTTTGGTACACCCATAGTGGATATCTCACTTTAAGCTTAAATTACTATTTTGACGTAACAAATAAGCAAGGGGGACAAAAGACATCAAAGAGAGCCAGGGTACCCAACTTCTGAGGCCTCAGAGGCGTGGATAGCTCCAGAGCATGGATCCATGGCTCATATTGGCCCAATTGGTAAACTAAAACTCTTTGGGAACTTGGTTACCAAGTTACAACTACTGTAAAACACCAGAAATAGCAAATAACCTGCTATTTTGACGTGCCAAGGAGGTAATAAGCTACTTACACTCCTGTAACCATGTCAATTACTAATGAATTTCCATGGATAAACCCCAAAAGAGTAATTAAAACCCTTTTGGGACCCATATTCATTGATTTACCTCATAGCAACCAGCAAAACACTGCTATTTGCAATTCTATGTAGAAATGAGGTAAAAACTTCAAAAATTCATTAAAAATACAATTCTTAATGAATCTTCCTGAAACTTTCAGGACTAAAGGAGAACTGTATTATCTATGGTACAACCAAAAAGAATTACAGTTTTACTAGTAAAATTCAAAGTTTTACTTACAGTCTATTTTAGGTTATTCTACGTGAAACACTGAATCTTCAAAAATTCACAGTAATTACAACCTGTGATGAAATTGGCAATAACATTGATAACTTTGAGAAATCAATGATTATTTTAGAATAAAAGAATATTTACAAGTGTTACTCCTTTTATTCTTAACCATATTGGGGTTGGTAGTCACGTGAAGCATCAATTAAGTAATTATGATAATCTTACGTGACAACTGATGATACAATCAATAATCCAAAAGGGTTTATTGTTTTCTCACTCACTGGTTTTTCAGTTTGCTCCATGGCACGCCTCTGTGAGCTGTTGTTGACTTAAAAGAGGCCTTCTCTTGCTGTTTTTTCCACATCATCTTATCAATTTATTAAATCATTATTACCAACAAGTAAGTATTAGTTACAGCTATTCTTAAGTGTTTTAAATCTTTCAGAATCAACCAGAAAGACGTGAAATCATAGAATCCAACTATATATTGTTGTAATACTGTTATAAATCCTTTTGATCCCTTAAATCCACAATTCTACGTCAAATATCTCTACTTTTATCTATCAATAAGTTCTTTGGAGTATTAGTGAGTCTTTTATCTTTAATTCTTAAAGTCTTTCTCTAGTAATAGTTTTCTTCAAGAATTATCTTTATAATTATTCTTGTAAAAGATAATTATATATTAAAATAATTTTATTATTTTAATAAAAGAAGTTTTTATTATTAAATTCTTCTTGTAATTGATTCTTGTAGACAATTACTGCTCACTGTTATAATCACTAGTAGTGTATAACACGTGAAAGAAATAATTTTATAATTATTTAATTGTGGTTATAATAATTTTTTTATTATTATATTTCATAAGAACAGACATAGTACTGTTGATTAATAGTAATATTATCATCAGTTTCATAGTCACATCTTACACAGGGCTGGATTCTCCCTGTTATCACCAGTACTATGGGTATTGTATCTACCAATAGATGTTCTTACTTCTTGCAAAGTAGTTGATATTTCATCCAAGGTGGATTTTTTGGAGTATTGGAATTTCACTGCATGGTCCAATTCTCCTGGTAGTTTTGTCAACAGTTTGTGATTTCTCATTTCTGTGGTTATGTGAGGGTCAATGGCTATTAGCCTTTTTGACTGTCTCAGAAACCAATCATATGGATCTTTGTCAACTGTGTATCTATCACTTCCAAATGAAAGGGTTTTCTACTATATCCATGTATAATTTCTGTACTTTTGGATTATTTGGCTCCTCCACCATGGCAAGTTTCTTCTGCAATGGATTTCTTTCATTTCTGTGTACCAAATACTAGCATGTCCTTTGAAAGTTGTATTTAATCTGGCAGTAATCCAGTAATGTTGTATACTTGGTAAATCAATGAAGAGTCCATCAATATAATAAATGAGCTCCATATGATCATATTCTCCTATTCCAGAGAATTTGGGCCAACTTGAGGGCTCTGGAAGCTTTTTTAGTGCTTCCTTCTCTGAATAAGTCATTTTATATCCATCTTGGTATTTTGATGGGGATCTTGGCTTATTCTCCAACAAGGCATCTGGTTTGATGTCTTCCTGGTGGTGTGGATTATCCAAAACATTTCCTTGTGTTTGGGGTTTATGTTTTGGCAGACCTTGAAAAATTTGTCAATATCTTGATCAAGGTATTCCCTATCCCTTTTGCAGTGATTTTGCTCCTCTAAGACTTGATTTATTCCTCTTTTGGTATCTTCTGAGGCTTTACTCAATTTAGTATAGTCCTCTTGAAGAGTATGAATAGCTTTGATTTGTAAGGTATTAACCTCTTGTAACCTTGAAATATTTTCATGGAGTCTCTCAAACTCTTTTTGAGTTTGTTCTACAAGCTGGGAAAATTGTAAAAATAGAGTAATATTACTTATGGTACTCTCAGGGATCACAAAATTGTGTTTAATCTGAGTGGATATATCATTCCTTATTCTAGGGATGCTAGCTTCATTAGAAGTATTTACAACTGTTTGTTGTTGTTTATACTTTTTTCGGAAGGTCCAACAAGTTCTGGATAATAGGATCTGACTCTTTCTGCCTTTGGTTGAAAGAAGTCTTGTTCTTGTTCTATGATCCTTCTCCTCTCCTGGATTCTACCTGGCATTGGAAAGTATGATAAATCTTGGTCACTGATCTTCTGGTGCCTGAGTGGTGTGAAGCCACTAGGGAGCTTGGTTGGGTTACCACTCCTTATGAGCCTTAAAGAGTCAGAGTATGTTATCTCTGGTTCAATTTCTCTTTTATGATAAGTTTTTTGAAGAATATCTCTTTGAGGGAAATATTCTGGATAATTTCTACAGGTTGTTTCTAGTGGAGCTCTAGGTTGAATTCTCTGTCTTCCATTATCCACTGGAGAAGTTCTTTGAAGATTTTATGGGTTAGAATAAACTGTTTTATGGAAGTAATTCCTGGAGGTTTGCTGTTGGAAACCATTTTGGAAGGTGTAGGTAGGTCCATTTTTCCATGTCTTATGACTTTGAACAACTTTGACTTCTCTCCTTTCCAGGCCTCTATTCCTGCTTATGGTTGATCCTATTTTTAGGGAATAATCTCTTGGAACACCAAAGTCTCTGAAATGAAGTGGTATCATTTCTGATCTGTAAGGTGAGAGCTTTATCTAATTTATTAAATCCCTGTGTTGTCAGGAACCAATAAGTCAGTTTAAAAAAATCATTATTGAAACTATCAATAATAATTATCAAATCAGCTTTCCACACCAGTTTGGATGGAAAAACTCAACTTTGAGGGTTTCACTTGAAGAGAAATCTAAACAACATATAATTTATATATATTAAAAGATTAAGTAAGAGAAATATGATTATATTTCTTTTTGGATAAGTATTACTATTGCAATTATCAAAATTAATGACTATGATCAATTTTTCACACCAAGTTGGGTGAAAAAGAAAAAAAATCCAAATAATATACACTCTGTATATATTATTAAAATAAGTTTAAAAAAATAAATATGGTTTTTATTTTGTTTTATATGGTTATTATTATTGAAATTATCAATAATAATGATAACAATTAAATTTTTTACACCAATTTGGGTAAAAGAAAGAATTTTAATGGTATTTCTCCAAGAAAAAACTCTAAAAATATATACTTTGTATATATTATTATGAAAAAATCAGTGAAAGTAAAAAATATAATTATATATTTCCTGTGGTATTAGTATTGAAATTATCAATAAGAACTATAATAACTAATTTTTCAAACCAATATGGGTGAAAAGATGAATTAAAAGACTTTTTATTCAAGAAAAATTCAAAAAATATATACTTTGTATATATGTTGAAAAAAAGGTCAACAATAAAATATGCTTATGATCAATTTTTCACGCCAATTTAGGTGAAAAAAATGAATTATAGGAGTTTTTCTTCAAGAAAAATTCAAACAATATATACTTTGTATATATTATGAAAAAAAGATCAATGATAAAAAATCATTACATTTTATTATGAAGTATTATTATTAAAATTATCAATAATAATGATAATAATTGATTTTTAACACCAATTTGGTTGAAAAAATGAATTATGAAAGTTTTTCTTTAAGAAAGATTCAAACAATATATACTTTGTATATATTATTATGAAAAAAAACTAAAAAAATAGAGTATTGTATAAATATAAATTATATATTTATAACCCTTCAAAATGATGAAAAAGATTATTTTTCAGAAAAAACATGTATACAGTTTTTTTTATTTTTTTTATTAATTTATTATGCTTTTTTTATTTTGTTAGTAAAGAATCAGGATAGAGAAAAACCACGAAATTAATACCCATCAGGGCTTCTTATGGCTTAAAAATAGTGAAAATAAGAAATAAAACAAGTATAATGACTCTAAAAGGCATGAAAATAAGGTAAATATTGTGAAAACAAGCTAGAATTCTGTCTAAAATAGTTAAAAAAACCAGGCCAGGCCCCCAAAATGTCAGGGTGACCCAATGATATAGAAAATGATAATTAGTTGAGTAAATGGCTAAAAGGGCTATACTAAAAGAATTTAGTGATGGTGAGTTCTATTGATAGCCCCGGGCGCAGTGTTTATCTGCTGGTTTACAATAATAAACCCTACAATGATTAAGATTATAGTTATACCTGTTTAATTCTAAGGGTACGACTTCTTTCAGAAGCTATACCATGTAAGAGTATTGAGAACAGGATGATGGATTGGCCTTATGGTAAGGAAAGGCCTCCTTTTATCTTGTTCTGGGGTAGTGGGAGGTTGTTTACCTCTTCACACGACCACATAGTGAACCTTTTCACTACTGTGGGCTGGTTTGTGGTTTTACACACTCAATAAAAACTATTATTGGGTGTAAATGTGGCTTTAGAACCACAAGTTGTCATTTTTACGCTATACAGGGTGAAGATTTTCACCAACGGAGTCTACAGGTGTGTAATGGTGCTTCTGACACGTCAGAAGCTGTACAGAACCTGTATGGACCTCTTTATTTGACTGAACTATGAGGTATTGAAGTATAAACAAGCTTATTTGTCTATTGGACATCTCATAATAGTACTTATGGGATATTCTCCCACAGTAAAGCTGTATTGGTCTAAATGTGAGATTTTGAACTTAAGACTGCTATAAATTTGTCAGTTTTTAAGTTATTGAGCTCAGAGTTGGCTCATTGTGTATCCCTGGATATGATCTACACAATGGTACCTCATTTTGTATGGCTAACATCAAATATGGCAAAGTTATGCCATGTTAAATTTTAGCTATCCAGATATATAATTATCTCAAAATCTGTATGGAACTTGTTTTCCCCATGACCTTTGTTCTAGATGAGATATGGGGAAATAGATGGCACCATCAGATAGCACTGATTGTGATCTTTCCAAAGAGACCCCACTTTGGGTATCTCACACTAAAACTGTAGAAGTTGGATGAGAGGTGAATATTTTATTCACCCTTATTTGACCTTATTTTGGCCATAACTTCTATATTTTTGGTGCTAGCTCAATTTGGCTAGTCCCATTGGGTAGCCCTGATTGAGAGATTCAATTTGAATACCCAATTGTTGGGGTTCAGCCTCTTTCTCTGGATTTTAGATGAGAGGTGAAAATTAAGGTTTATTTCCAGCAAATGCTTTGAGCTTGAATGCCTTTGTTATTTTTTTCTATGTTTATGGGACTTGCATAGTTGCAAAAGGGTGAGTTTCCTCTTTATTTTGATACCTTTTGAGCCCTTTTGGTTCAGCTTGATTTTTTGGTGGTATTTTGCTCTGCTATTAGTTTATTGTATTCTGGCAGTCATGCTTGTACTCTGGTTTTGAGTCACAGGCTGACAAATAATTTATATTTTTTCAATTTAATTTTCCTTTTAATAACTGATTTTTTATTAAACTAATTTTATTTCATTTTAAATAATTCATATATTTTTTTGATTTACATTAGCCTGCTGGGGATGTAAGAGCCCCAGCCAGCTATTTAAAACCAATATTTTCAATTTTCTGAAATTATTAATAATTTTCTTATTGGATTAATCTCTTTTATTTCCATTTTATTTTAAATAATTCATATTTCTTTTTGATTTATATTAGCTTTTTGGGGCTCTTACAGCCCCAGAGAGCTATTTAAAATCCATATTTATAGTTTAACTTGAATTTTAATAATTAATATTCTGTATTATATTTTGAAGAATTTTCTTTTATTCTAAAAAATTTATATGTTTTCAGTTTAAATTAGCTTTCTGGGGCTCCTACAGCCCCAGTGAGCCTTTTAAAATCAATATTTTTCAATTTTCTTTTATTTTCAATAATAAATTTTGAATAATTTGTATTTTTTTAAATTAATTCAATTTTGTGATAATTTCTATCTTTTTAATTTCATTTTACGGTGTTGGTAAGCATACATAAGCCCTTACATGTTTTTACCAATTTATGGCCAAAACACGTAAGTGACCTTATTTTTCCAAAAGATTCCTCAGGATCAATTTTGAGTTTTTTTTGCCATATTTTTCCCAAAATTGGATGTCAATATCCACAAATTTTTTCATATTTTTTTTTGGCCAAATTTCTCAAATTTGGCCAATATGACAAAATGGAATATTTTTTTAGAAAATTCATTTAAAATCTTTCCACTTATTATTTTACTTCATTTTTTTTTTTGAAATGAAGGGTTCAATCTGGAGAATAAAGAATCAGAAGCCTGTAATTTTGGGAATTTTTTTTGGTGGGACAAGTGAAGGCACAAAAAGTGTTTTTTTCAAATGTTTTTTTTCCGTCTTTGTAATAGGACTAGTTTCCAAAACATTAATATAAAAACTTCCCACTTATGAATTTCCTTCAATTTTTTTTGAAACAAAGGGTTCAATATGGAAAATAAAGAACCAGAAGCCCATTAATTGGGGGAATTTTTTGGTGGGACAACAAGTGAAGGTACAATAAGTGTTTTTTTTCAATTTTTTCCCTTTGTTTTTAATATTACTCTTTTTAAGTACAAAAGTTCCAAATTTTTGATGAAAAAGGAGATTGAGGTGGGATTTAAGCAATAAATAGGACTGAGGAGGGGGATAATTGGCATAAATTGTATATAAAAAAATCAATCAATCTGAATCAACCTCCAAAATTGTTGGTCTTTTCTGAGGGGGGAGGAAGATTGGAAAAATAGAACATCCTGTGTTTCTTAAATTTATCAGCCCACCCCAGGGCTTGTGGTTGGGCATGAAATTCCCAGTTCACAGTAATGGGGGGTGGCTGGATAAGCTTTGGAAATGATTATATCCAAAGGAACAAAATGAGAAAAACTATCCAAGAAGAAGATGAAAATGGGGGTATTATCATTTGGAGGACAGAAATAAGGGAAAAACAAAAAAGATTTGACCGTGGAATAAAAGAAACCTGGTCTTTGATACGTATTTGCAATTGGATCCCCCATGTAAGGCATGGACATCCACTTGCTTTTTGGACCCTGGCCAACATCTTCGTACCATTCAATTCATTCCAAAAAAGAGGATACTGAGGGAGTTAAAGTGTTCATAGCTTCATAACGGTCTTGATTTTGTTGAATTTCTTCAGCCAAGTCACCTCTGACATCAGACCATTGATCTTGAGTCTTGTAAATGTAGTGGGAACCTTTTCTGTAGCCACAGTTTCCATAACCCTAGACATTGATGGCCTTGAAGGTGTAATTAAATATAAACTTTAGAAAGTCTTCTGAGCCAGGTATCTGATAAAATAAGATCACAAGATGAATAAATATCAAAATAAACAAGAGAAATATAAATTAAAAAGAATCAGAAAGTCACAAACAGCTTTGATAATTCATTACTTGTGTGATAATTGCTTTGAAAATGCTCACAGGTCAAGTCAATTGCATCATATATCTTCAAACTGGTGGCAGGCTTGTGTCATTTTCTTTGTGAGGCTTGGCTTCCAATTTCCAATCTTCTGGACCTTCTAAGGGTGAATTCTGATTTATTTAATTCAGTTTCTGAGGTTAGTGAATCTGATGAACTGTTTGATTTTGATAATGAGGCCTCAGAATTTTCAGAATTTTCAGATGAGTCCACTTCCATAATTGGAAAGGGGACATTTTACTGTCATATTGATGTTGTTGTACTAGTCACTTTTGATGGGGGTCTTCCTCCTCTCTTAGATTTACTTTCAATAACTTCAAATCTTGATGGTTCTCTTTTATTTCTATTTTTATTTTTATTCTTTGCTCCTTGAGGTCTTCCATGGATATTCTTGCATTCTAGTGGGTCTTAATAATATTGATCATCCTCTTGACTCTTGGGAATTTGATCAAATGGGACTTTACCAGTCAAAACATCTTGAAAATGTTGAAGAATTGGAGTGATTCCTGCCATTGGTCTTTGAAAAAGGTCTCCTCCAATATCTTCAAATATTTTCTTGGCTTCATTCTTTCTCTCTTTTTCAACACTTTGATAATCACCTTGAAAACCAGTCTGAGAAGAATATGACAAAGACAATCAGCTAATAAGGGAAAAAGTAAGAATTTGAATTTAAAAAACCCTCACAGGCAAATTCAAATGCCACTGAGGATGGAAGTCTGGTATCTCAAGCCTTTGGAGCTTGGAAAATGCCTTTTGGGTGTTATGCTGGCAAGGAATGCCTTGATGATTATTGTATTTGTTGGTGAAATTTTCATTTGGAGGAAATTTGGTTTTGAAATTTTCAAAGGCCATCTAAAGAGCATAATAAGACACCTTTCCGTTGAGGGCATAGATGTGTGGAGGAAAATTCTTGACATGGACAATAATATCTTTGGAGATTCTGTTGAGGATTTCAATAAATTGTTTTCTGAATTCCATGTGGAGAGCTCTAACTACCTCCAGGATAGTACCAGTGGACCTTTGGAGCCAACGTTTAACCATGGCATGGGCACCTTCAACTCTGGAGGTGGAGCCCACACCCAGGTGGCAATGGTGGTTGCTCCAGGCTGGCACATAATACTCCTTTAGAGGAAGCCAGGTATTTTCCAAATATTGCAAGACTTCAGTATTTTTGACTTGCTTTTGAAGCTTCTTCCAGTTGTCTTTGAAATACCTTTCAGTGGATGAATACATAACCTGAGAAATGAATACCAAAGTCATTAATAAAAACAATGATAAAAAAAGTGAAAAAAGTGAGATAAAGGGAAAGATAAAAGTATATTACTTGATTGCAAAGACCCATAAAATTTTGAAAATCAGTTCTATGACCAATTGTATTCATGAAATTAGCAGATACATTTTTATTGATGTGCAAAATGCATAACATGACTTTGGAGTCTGGGGAGAGCTTATTAAGAGAGTTTTTCAAGGCCAGATCCATGTCAATAAAAATTACTGGAGGGGGAACAATATTGGTGTTGTTGTGGACCTTTTCTATGTATTGATTTAATGCCCAAGTATATGAGGGTTCAGTTTCATTCTTCATCAAACAAAAAGCCCCAGAAAAGGTCTTATTGGGTGAACTGAATCCAAAAATATGTAAAAGGGGAGTTTTGTACTTATTGGTTTTATAAGTACAATCCATAAGAATGATATGAGGAAAGCCATGAAGGAGTTTTATAGAAAGGAGGTGAGTGAAAAAAAAGGAGGTAATGGGTCCCTCAGCATCCCTTGCAGAGGAACAAACAAAAATTGTTTCTTTGAGAGTGTCAATAAGAACATCAATGGGCTTCTGTCTTGCAGTTTGTCTTTGTTGATTTTCTTGAATTGGCTGTAAATTTCTTGAAGGATTGCAGGCCTGTCAGACTCCCTCTGGCTGCATAATTGGTCCTGAATTTTCCTTGGCAGAAGCAGTTATTCATACATTTCAGCAATTTGGGATATTTCTTGCTCATTGAATTTCCTGAATGCTTGATGTGCCATGATATTTTCAGTGGCATAATGGCTATGTTCAGGATTTTTGACTCTAGGAGTTCAAGTGGTACTCTTGGAATATTTTCTGGAAATAAGTCTAAAAGGACAGTCAAGCTTTCTTGAAGTTACTGTTTTGGAGGGGTTTTTGTTGGCATTTGGGGTCCTAGACCTATCACAACCTATTTCAATTTGGTTGTGGGTCATATTGGACCTCAAGGTTGACAAAGCATACCCCAGAGCCCTGGAAGCATTATGCACATGCTGCCAAAGAAGCTCAAGTGTCTGAAATTCACCTTCAGTGGGGGTTTGAAGCATTTTTGAGAGAAAAAGATGTATAAATTTGAAAAAAGGGGATTTGGCGATTTGGAATGGGGTAAGAACCCTTCAAAAGGTGAAGAAGAAGTGAAAAAAGATATGAAAAATTAAAACAAGTGGTTAAGAGTGAAAAAACGTGGTTTAAATGTGGGATTAATGGAGGAGGGAAGGTGAATAATTGGACATTTAGAGGCTTGAAAGCAGTTTGTTGTGGGGGAAAATGCAGTCTTTGGTGGAAAAAAAGAAAGAAAAGTGTGAAATGTTTGCAAAATTTCTTTGATAATGCTTTTTTTCAAAGAAAATATTGTTTGGGGTGGGGATAATGTGGATTATTTGGGGTGTTTGGTCGTTTTTTTGGGAGGGCCTGGGCAAAAAAATCTGAAACCATTGGGAGTTAGAGGGGTTTTGGGGTGAAAACACCTTTTTTGTGCATGTTTTGGCTCAATACATGCATGGTTGTGTTTCATTTTTAATTGAAAATGGGCCCAGGGAGCCCCTTAGGTGCTTTTAGGAATACCCTTATCTTGTTTTAATTTAAGTTTGTTTTTAATAATTTATATTATTTTTCATTATATTAATGTTATTTTAATTTAATTTTTTTAACTTAAATTATCTTGAGTGAGCTATTCAAAATCATTATTTTTAATTTAATTTCATTTTGAATATTATTTTTTTTAATTTCATTTCATTTTTAATAATTTATATTTTTTTAAACAATTTTATTTTATTTAATTTGGAATAGCTTTCTGGGGCTCTTACAGCCCCGCCAAGCTGTTTAAAATCCATTTTTTCATGATTTTATTTGATTTTCAATTGATCATCATTTTTTTAATTATTAAATTGAAAATTTTTTTTGTATTGAATTAGATATGTTTTTTTAATTCCTATAATCTATAAGTTTTTTTCATTAAATTAAAAAAAAATATCTTTTTTAATTATTTATTATTTTTTCTTATTTATTTAAAAAAATATATTTATTTTGAATCATTCATATTTTTTTATTATTTTTAAAAAAAAAGTATTTTTGCTGGGGCTATCACCCCCCCCCCCCCACAGAACTATCTAAGCTCAATAATTTTAATAATTTATAATTTTTTATTCAAACAAGCTCACTTGGGCTCTTAAAACCCAAGCAAGCAATTGTAAATTAATCTTTTTTTTTTTCAATTTATCAAATTTGAAAATTATCCTGGGGGAAAGCTTCAAACTTCACTCATTGCCATTTCACCCATCATTAGTCAACATTCACCATCTTAACTCATTGAACTCCCAAAATGTATGGAGGTATTATTAATTATTTCCAAAACCTGATCTCTCAGAATTGCAAGTTTTTCATTGATGTGTAAAATAGAAATATCTCCTATTTCATCCTCTTTAACTTGACATTTACTTTCAATTCTGTCACATTCATTGGTCATTGAATCAAGTTTGGCATTTGTCAACTTATACCCCTCAGTAGAAGTTTTGTCATTTCTCTTTAATTCACTTATATCTGATGTCATTTTATTTCAATTTGCATCAAACTTACCAAGTTCTACATCAATACTAGTTTTAAAAATTTTTATTTCTTGTATTATTTGTGTGGAAAGGTCCTGTTCATCCTTTCCCACTCTTTGGCTGTGAATTCCATGAGAGTCCTGGCCATATTGAAAACACTGTCCAGGGCTGAAGGCTCCAATTCAGGGATCCTGTACCCTTGTGGGTAAGGTCTGTGCCAATTTTCTTTGCCTTTTCCTTTGCCCTGATTGCTCTTGGGACCTTTCTTCTTCTTCTGAGGTCTGTTGGGTTTGTCCTTGGAGACTGCTGGAGCTGGTAGACACCACTGGGCCTTCTTTCTCCAAAGCTGGGGTCATTTCCGACTCCTTCTTCTGGTCTATGGATAAAAGACTTTAATTTTTCAGCCAGTTCTTTATATTTTTGACCTTTTCCTTGCAAGACAATGGGCTCCATCCTCCTAAGATCTCCATGGTCTTCTCCTGACCCAGAAAGCTCTTGATGTGTAAGTAGGAGTTCATGGCCCCCTGCCAAAGGCTTGGGCATATTTCCCACTCCTCCTCTTTGGCTGCTCTGTACCAATTCTTGTATTGAAATCTGGATGGACTGAATATTTGCTTCCATTTCTGGAATGCACAATTTTACATCAATTTAAGAGAAAAAATTAAGAATTAAAGTCAAAAATACACACCTTTTGGTGGGTTTTTTGCTTTTTCTGTTTGAAATAAAGTGCCTCTTTTAGCAATTTGAACTTCAATACTGTCTTCAGATTCTGGACTGGTAATATATCTTCTACTGAGTCTGTTACCAGCTACACAGTATCTGATTAAAGACACTAGAGAAAAAAATTATAAAAGAAAAATTGTTTTTTTACTTGAAACTTTTTTCAAAGATTTTTTATAAGTTTTTATTATTTTTTTTCATATTGAAAAAAACAATCCTTTTTAAAGAAAAGAAAATTAAAATTTAAGGTTTTTATTTGAAGTTAATTCAGAGTAACTCAAAGAATAATTTTGTTAGTTTTCAGATGTGAAAAAGCCACATGTAAAACAATATAAAATTAAACCAAATTCCTCAATGAAAAAGATTTTAAAGAAAATTCAAAAAATGAAAAATAATTTCAACTTCAAATTAAAAGAAAAAAATAATTAAATTAATATATCTTAGATATTAAAGATATATTAATTAAGAGTATAAGGTTCAAAAAACATGGCCAGGCTCCCAGATGTAAGATTTGGTAGGTATGGTGGTTTTTTGAAAAAAAAAATGAAGTCTAGGATATGATTAAAGCCAAGTCTATGGATGAAATCATGGCCAGGCCCCCAAATTTAAGACTTTTTCTATGAAACTGTTGATAGTATTACTATTAATCAACAGTACTATGACCGTTCCTATGAAGTATAATAATAAAAATTATTATAACCAAAATTGAGTAATTTATTACTTAATTATTTCTTTTACTTCTTATACACTACTAGTGATTATAGCAGTAATCAGTAATTGTCTACAAGAATCAATTACTAGAAGAATTTGATAATAAAAGCTTCTTTATTAAAATAAGAAAATTATTTTGATATATAATTATCTTTTTCAAGAATAATTATAAAAATAATCCTTGAAGAAAACTATTACTAGGGAAAACCTTCAAAAATTAAGACAAACCACTCACTAATACTCCAAGGTGCTTATTGAAAGGTAATAGTAGAGAAATTTTATGGATAATTGTGGATTTAAAGGATCAAAATTTATTTATAACAGGATTACAGCAATATATAGTTGATTTCTATTATTTCACGTCTTTCTGATTGATTCTGAAAGAACAAAGCACTTAAGAAAAGATTAACTAATACTTACTTGTTTGTAATAATGGTATAATTGAATAATGTGATGGTTTTGGAAAAAACAGCAAGAGGAGGCCTCTTTAAGTAAACAACAGCTCACAGAGGCATTCCATGGATCAAATTGAAAAGCCAGTGAGTGAGAAAACAATAAGCCTTATTGGATTATAGATTGCATCATCTGTTGTCACATAAGATTATCATAATTACTCAATTGATGTTTTTATGTGACTACCAACCCATTTATGGTTAAGAATAAAAGGAGTAACAACTGTTAATCTTCTTTTATTTCAAAAGAATCATTTATTTCTTAATGTTATCAATGTAATTGGAAATTTCATCACAGAGTGTATTTTCTGTGAACTTTTGAATATTCAGTGTTTCACATGGAATCATCAAAAATGGACTGTAATTAAAACACTTAATTTTTCTTATAAAAGTATGATTATTTTGGTTTTATATGAATAATACTGCTCTTAATTGGTCCTGAAAGTTTCAGAAATATTCATTAATAATTTCATTTTTAATGAATTTTTGAAGTTTTTACCTCATTTCTACATAGAATTGTAAATAATACTATATTTCTGGTTGCTATGAGGTAAATCAATGGATGCTAGTCCAAAAAGGGTTGCAATTACTCTTTTAGGGTTTATCCATGGAGAATAATTAACAATTGGCATGGTTACAGGAGTCTAAGCTGCTTTTTACCTCCTTGGCATATCAAAATAGCAGCTTATTTGCAATTTTATTATGATTTAATGAGATTTTCACTTGTTAACTAGGTTCCCAAAAGGTTTTAGTATACTAATTGGGCCAGGATCAGACAAGGATTCAATATTTAGAGCTATCCACACCTCAGAGGCCTCAGAAGTTGGGTAGCCTGGCTCTCATTGATGTCTTTTGTCCCCCTTAGCTATTTTCACATCAAAAATAGAAATTCAGGCTTGAAGACTGATATCCACTATGGGTGTATCAAAACTGTATGTAAGAATACCATAATATTAAGTGCCACAAACATGAATAACACTATTCTTAGTGTATATGTAACATGGGATTTCTCACATTCCTATTATTTTGTTGTGAAATTGAGAAAAACAAAAGATTTCACAATTCTTTTATGTGGTATTGAAGTATTTTCCATATTACCATCTCTCAGAGTTAATTTAAGCTTATTCACTCTATGGAGTTACCCTGGGTAAATTTTTGTGTAGAATTCAAATCTGGACTTAATTCCATGGATTTACTCACTAAAAAAAGGTTATTCATCTTTTCTGAAATAAAAAATGATTAATTTTGAATATATGCATGATTTATGGGTTATGCATAGTTCAGCATTTATTTTTAAAGATAGTTGTGGCGTATTTGGGTATGTAGAATATACCTCAAGGCTCACATTCACAATGAGAAAAGCGGCAACACCTGAAAGCCGGTGATCAATTTGGCTTTTGATATGGGAAATAGATTATATTTAGGTTGGAGATAGGTAAGAAATTAAATTTATAAATAGACGATTTGGAAGAAATCTAACTTTTTGAGTATGAATAAATGATATTAGGGGGTGTCAAAGTCACCAAATCCCGCCTTAAAATAACACGGGATTTGGAACCCAAATCCCAACACTAAATCCCAGGTTTTTTATGTGTAAATCCCATGGCATTTTAACTGAGTCCCCTGGTATTTTGACCAAATCCCATGCATCTGGGATTTCCGCTTGAAACCTAACCCAAATGAGTACTCACAATATATACCTGTACAACATATTCTTCTACACTCCATTTTTGACAATCTGACCAAACAGCTTACAGTCCATTTATACTGCATCATCCATATAATAATGCCTTGATCCAAAGCAAGACAAATCAAGACAGATATGAAGATAACCTCTGGCCTGCCTCATCCATCAGGTCACTTAATACGTACAGATTATTTAACCATAATTCATTGGCTTTCAGTCAAGTCCAATTTTGAGTCATGTTTTGGTACTAGTGGTTCAACAACTATTGGAAGACCTCCCTCATCAAAGCAGCAAGGATTTCAGCTTATGGCCATTGAGGTCAACAAAAAATCACAAAATCGCCTAAACCTTAGCTCAAGTAGC
The DNA here is from genome assembly GCA_023105745.1 of Austropuccinia psidii. NCBI lineage: Eukaryota > Fungi > Basidiomycota > Pucciniomycetes > Pucciniales > Sphaerophragmiaceae > Austropuccinia > Austropuccinia psidii. The sequence continues at coordinate 40,758,766 of JALGQZ010000013.1, forward strand.
ATCAGAGATTGATGGCAAACATATAAAAAGAAATATATGGCAGCAAAAAAATTTGAAAACTTAACTGGGGCTGGAATAACGGAAGAAGATGAGAGTAAAGGAATAAAAACATTGAGTGAAAAGGTGGAAAGTATGTGTCCTCGCTATGCAGAAATGGATGTGCTCTTTGGCCACAAGCCCAATGTCACTCCCATTGCAAGCTATGATTCACAAGAAAAAGACAGCTTAAATGGTGGTGAAGATGATGATGTTTTGCTTGATAAGGTAAGTTATCATCTCTTCCTTTTTTTGCCTGCAATAATTAAACCTCATTTACTTTTTAAAGGAGAATAATGGTTTGGAATCACCTCTCAATCTGGAGCCTTTGCTTAATAATGATGATAACTTGGTTCAAGTGGAAAACCATCAAGACGATTTGGTCAGTACATTTAAGAATGATATATATTCACTCCAATCTTGATTATTTCTTCTTTGACCAGCAAAGTAAATCCATAATACATTCAATACAAAAGCGTAATCAAGCAATGACACCCAAATTGAATGACAAGAGTGGTTCTTGCAAAAGGTCACTGGATATGTTTGCACCTACTTATGCAAATTTACTTGAATCACGGAACAAAGGTATGACTTGCAATTATGGTTACTATAATGAATCCTACTGACAAAATTCATGCTTATTAGCCCGTGAAATCAGTGATAATGCACATTTGGAGTGGGACAGGGAGAGGTGGAATGAAGAGAAAGTGTGCAACATGGAAAAACAATGGTTTGAAGAAGTCAAGTTACAAAAACAAATGGAGTTCGACAAGAAGCAAAATGCAAAGAAACATGAATTTGAAAAAGAAAAGTGGAATTGGGAATGTGAACTTAAGGAAAAGCAATGCCAGATGGATCTCACTATTGCTGCATTGTCATCAAGCAGGCCAATTTTGGAGCTGGAACGAATACTGACATTAATCAATAAAAAATAACATATTACATATATGTCATGTGAGCATTTGATACATGGTTAATTGTCATATACAATTGATGTTTATTGGGTACTTATCTTATGTTTTTGAATTGGATTGCAATTTATTTCACAATTGAAAATTTGGGCAAGTTTGGCATCATAATGTTATGTGCCGAATATCCATGACTGCATTTGAACCAATTGAATTCAAAGGTGTGCTTGCAATTTTAGTTTTGTGGTGAATTTGTGCCAAATAAGGGTGGTTTGTGCCTTGGCTTTGTTTCCATTATTTGGATCATTTCCTGTGATTTGGATTTAATTGAATGTTCCATTGGCATGCTTATTCTTGATTTTTTGATGATTTTGGTATGTCATATTTTCTTTTTTTGTTGATTTCTTTTATCATATGCTCATTATCCATTTTGAGTGTCTAATTTATTTTGCTTTTTGATGTGATGTTAATTAATGTGTTTGCCAATTTCACATTTGGTGTTTGGGTTTGAACTTTGGTTTGAATGGTCTCACTTTATTATAATAGCTTTTTATTTCTTTGGGTTGGTCCAACTTTCTTTAGTTTTTTCAATATCTTTTTATTATTATTTTGTTGGCTTTCCTCTATTTTTTTGTGGTGGGTTGATTCTTTCTTTTTTATAATTCCATTTTATTATTAGAGGAAGAACCTTCCTTTTTGGATTTTTTTAATTTGGGTCGTGAGTGGTTTTCTTACTTCATTTGTTTTCTCAACAGGACTAATCACAGCTACTCTTACTTCTGCCTGCCTTTTAGTTGCTTCGCAATTGTTTTTATTTTTTTTGCTTTGATTTCTTTTTTTCTTTGGCTTTCCTCTATTTTTTTGTGGTGGGTTAATTCTTTATTTTTTTATAATTCCATAGAGGAAGAACCTTCCTTATTGGATTTTTTGAATTTGGGTCGTGAGTGGTTTTCTTAATTAATTTGTTTTCTCAACAGGACTAATCACAGCTACTCTTACTTCTGTGTGCCTTTTAGTTGCTTCACAATTGTTTTTCTTTTTTTCTTTGCCTTTTCTCACTTTTTTTGTGGTGGGTTGATTCTTTATTTTTTATAATTCCATTTGATTATTAGAGGAAGAACCAACCTTTTATGTTTTTTTAAATGTGGATTGGTGGTGCTATTTTTACTTCAATTCTTTTTTCTTCAGTATTACTCACACCTTCTCTTTTATCGGTGTGCCTTTCAGTTGCGTCACACTCCTGTTTCGTCGCCTTGAGTATTGATTGATTGCACTGTCCATACTCCATCCTTTTTTAGGCGGCCGAACATTCTTCTTTTGATTAACAACGTACATAGTTTGCTACTAGTGATTTTAATATCTTTATAATACGATTGAGGTGAGTCCGAACAATTGTTTCTTTTGTTTCAACAGGTGATGCTTTGCAATCAACTCCTCCGTGTCTTGCCCAACGTTTGTGGCAAGCTGCTCTTGATTAGGAAGAGGTTCATCACTCACTACCTCATCAAAAGGGCTAAGCTGCTAGGTTTGCAAAATATATCATACCTTGGCTTGTCCATTTCCATCATGAGCTCACCCCAACTACGATAATGGGTCTGCAATTGTATCTGGAGACAATTGGAGATGTCAGAGCTCGCAGTGGTGTACTACATGATCAAGATGGCCACAACCAGCACCTTGCATTGCGCGTCATTTCCATCACTTACACAAGTACGTCTTTGTCCAAGTCATGAGGCCGTATGTTTTGTTAATGAGCTCGTTAATCGTGTGCCCTGTCCCTCAGCATCTTCATCTTTGGTTCTGAACAAGGCTGCAAAACAAGGGGTTATTGAGTGAAATCAAAAAAAGGCCGAAATGGACGCGCCCGCTTCACACAAACCGCGTTTGGGGTAGTTAGTTGATGATAGCTTAGAAGACGATGTGGTTTTGAGGTTTGTGAGCTTATTAAGCCATCCCATTGTAAACAAGAGGTTACTTCAGGTTGATGGGTCGTATTATTAGATAACTCAGGCCTTTGATGATGAACTGCTACATTGTTGACAATACTTTCACGCGATTCCCATCGTAGACTCGGCTTCAATCCTACGATCATCCTCTACAGTTTGCCATTCTGGTCTCACTACACGGACAAGCCTATTGTCTTGAGGCAAACATGTGTCTGTTGGTTCAAAACGGTTTTGTAAATGTTGTTCCGAGGGCAATATGATACCTGAAGGTAACAATTTTCTCCCATTTCTATTGATTGCTGTGCCAGTTGACAAATGACTTTGTATCTTTGATTATATTGCTGAACAAGGGCGTTTAGACAAAAACAAAAAACATGAGGCATTGTAGAACCAATATGAAGAAAGAAAGCGACTCGCCAAAGAGTTTGTAACATATGTGCATAGATATGAACCCAATAAAAAACAAAATGGACCTACCAATTTTGTGGCGATGGATCGCCAAGCTGAAGTCAAACATACCCATTTTGATCAATCAAGACAGTCGCATTGGTTGTACTTTGCATGCTCAATACACTGCTTTGATGGGACCAAATGACGCTGCTCAATGCCGACGTTTTGGGTGTTTCGCTTTGATATGTTAGCTAGTTCGTTGAATTAATAACTAGCTAACATATTGTTATTGCAGCTGATTTGATCGCTGAGGTCCCCAAATTACCTGGATCAGAACATCTCCCCAACCTTCCTCAGTACCTTCATGAAGGTGGTACGACAAACATTGGAGGCACGATTGGCTGTACCAAACACCAACGTGTTGCAGCAATGTTGGTGGCAGGCAGATTAACTAAGGTAATTCCAAAGTGCTTCATCATTTCCCATGTCATTTTTTGAAACATTTATTGCCCGGTTTGCTTTTTTTTTCTGTCTTTAGCAATTCCTGCCTGAATGTATCCAGTCAACATCCTATATACAAACCTGATCTAGGTGGTTACGCTGCTATGTTAATTGATGAACCTCACATTCCCCACTGATATGTTGCTGGGACTAGTTAAGGTAAATCCGAAGTACTTTATCATTGCCATGGTCTATTCCTTGACCATATGATGGTTGGTGATCATATAACATAGGATATGGCTAGTGTAATGCCTAGGGCCACTATGAAACCTGCTAATTCATCAGAGTTTCCTGATGAAGCTCCCCTTTTCAAATTGCCCGCTTTGCTCATTTTTGTTGATCTTTTGCAGTTACCGGCACAATGTATCCAGTCAACATCCTATATCCTCCAAACCTGGATGCAAACCATTTGCATGCTTCCATCACGACTACGTTTTCTTATGGCTCAGACCATTCCCACCCACTTGGTTCAATCCTCTCATGTTATGCCTTTACAGCCGCAGGCAACAATTACCATTCTACTAAGGCATAATTAAACATCTTTTCAAAGATTATTCATGCTGATAATATGTTTTCTTTTATTATTATTTTATTCTTACATGATCATGCTGACTGCCTTATGTGTTTCCCTTATTAACCTCATATTCAAATAATTGCTCAAGATTATCATACTGATCATTTTTTAACTGGTTTGCATTTCTGAAAATTATAAGCCAATTTTTTGCAATGCCATTCCCATTCCGCCCCCTTCCATCATCTTTAAAATTCAAAAAAATTACTCCTACTCCCTGTCACTCTTCAAATTCTTCTGATGATGTCATGGTTAGGACTAAACCAGTGTCAGTACATCATCAGAATGATTTGAATGATGATTCAACTCTTGTTCCTTCTCTTGATGTCATTGTTAGGACTAAACCAAAGATAGAACATCATGAGGATAATAATAACCCAACCAATCATAAAAGGAAACTCACCCAAAGCCAAAGAAAACATATTCATGATTCAAAACAAATCATGTTGGAGCTTGGACATTCAACCTCAGCATATAAGAAGTTTTCCACCATTTCAATTGACAAGAAAGCAGCCAATTCCTCATGGTTAAACCTTCCATCAATAAATACTTTACCCCACCCTTATGTAATCATTGATAAAACACAAAAGCCATATCTACCTGTCTGCATATATGAAATCACCCCTTTTGAGGTTTCCTCAGGCCACGCTGAAATACTCAAAGACCTTATCATTACATTGTTGTCTTTATCTCAAAATTGCCAAGAAATTAAAACGAATAGACAAGTCCTAGGTGGAATTATGAAAGGTATTGGCTTTTGTCCTGGATCTGATGCTGGCAAATCTGAAGGTGAGTGAATTTTTTAACTTATAACTTGAATAATTACTAATTATTATCAAACTTTTTAGGTGTTTACTCCAGAAAGGCTGGTTTTTCTGCTCATCAAATTGAATTGGATAATATGAAATGGACCAAACTTCAAAAGCATGACAAATTCATTTATTCCAGAATCTCACATTTTTCACAATTAGCCGCACAAGAAAATCAGTCATTAATGGAAGCATCCAAATTACCAAATTTCAGTCAACTTGAATGGAGTTCTGCCAAGCCCATGGATGAATTCAAATCTTTTTCCAATGTCATTGTCACTCAAGATGGCTTTTTCAATAAGCCACACCAAGATTTAAATGACCTCAATGCCTGGACTTATGGTATTTTCTCTTTTGTATATAACAAAGATTTCCATCCACTTCCAACTGTCTTCACCCCCTCTGGACATGGCTTGCACTTCCCTGAATTGAAAATGGCGATTGATTTTTCAAAAATACCTGGCATCATGGAGATTCTTTGGAAGACATCAACAATGGTTCATCATACAACAAAACCACCTCCAAAAATGATCAATCATAACGAAATCACCCATTTTGGATGTTCCTTTCAGATAAACCATAAATTATTCAATGTAGGTGACAAATTCTTGAAATTGACACCCACCGCAATTAATTCAAGAGTCAATGGGTACTGTGAAAGAAATATGCAGGACCAAAAAAGAATTAAAAAATATTAATTGTAAATAGTTTTATTTTATGAATAACATCTCCACTCCGTTGTATGCCATTAAATTAAGTACATAAATTAATGGTCCTGATGAAATTTACAATTGACTATTTTTCCATGGCGAAGTGATTGGTTTAATTTTTTCACGCATATTTACCACATCTTCCCCAATGTCATTGTTGGCCAGATTTTCTGCATGTGGTGGATCATCATCCTCATATAGATCAAACCATTCATCGCCAATTCGTGCTAACATATTATGTAAGATTGTGCAAGAAACAACCCAACTAACAAAATATTGGATTTCATGAGCGTCCCTCATTTGATTTCACATTTCCCTTAGAGAAAACCACCTCCCCTTCAAAATTCCAATTGCATGCCCGATTCTGACCCTTGATTTTGCTAGACAGTAATTGAAAGAATGGTTGTCTTCATTCTGTGCTACAACTCCCTTATATGCTGGAACAACCCAAGGAGAGCTTGCATATGCCAAATCTGCAAGTAGATACTGCTCCTTTTCATAAAACTCTTGAGGTGTTTGTGCTATTTTCATATGTTGATAGACATTCGAATCATGAAGTGACCCAGTACAACCAACGTGTAGAGCAGTGAACTGTTTGTTGATATCGCAAACCAGTTGTATTGACATAGAATACCTTAATTGTAAACAATCAGTCAAAATGAAATAAAGAATAAAATTTCAACAGCTTACCTCTTTTTGCGATCAAAATAGGCTTCACCATCTTTCGGGGGACGTTGCAATAATGGTATGAGACTCCCATCAATAAATCCAATGCACCCAGGGAAGCCTTCTGCTTGCATTACTTGAGACATCTCTCTTCGTTGTTCTATTGTTGGCCACACAATCACTTTGCGCTTCAGCTTCATTAATATCTGGATCACTCTTTGAGTGTACAACACAATAGCCCCATGGCTAATTCCAAACAACATTCCAATCTTTCTTAAAGCGGCCCCATTGCCATTTGATCCTAGCCTTGATAATGCCACAGCCAATTGGATGGCAGGATTGCGTTGTTTGTTTTGTGATGAGTTTTGAAATGTTTGATCATTTTGAATTTGTGCAACCAATTTTTCAAATGATGCATGTGTGGTCCTACATAGCTGTCGAAACTTTTCAGATGATAATGTTTGTAAATCATTCATTGTATACATGTAATGTGATGGATATCTTCTACGAGGTTTGATGTATCTTTGTGAGGTTATCATATCTAATAATATTATATCTTCCTGGATATCCGAATCACTATCAGAGTTTAGTGCATCAATGAGCTGCAGTGAGTTTAACGTCTGAAGTAAAGGGAGCCTTTGTGATGCCTTTGGCATGGTAAATGAAGAAAAGGCCTGTATTAAATGAAATTTAGATTCAAATACTTTAATAAATGATGAGTGTATTCAAATTTTATGCAAGAGAAGTAAAGTTATATGCAATTTAACATGCCCTTACTGAGCTGTGTGTTTTAAACATGTGCCTTTATGGGAAGCTAAAGGTGGGATTTTGGTATTTAAACATGGGATTTGGTACCAAAGAACCTGGTTTTTTGTACCTTAAAATACCACACCTCTTGAGGTGTGGGATTTCTGAAATCCCAAAAAATTAATGCAGGATTTTGGCAAAAAAAAACTGGGGATTTTGAGTGTGGGATTTGGTAGCTTTGACACCCCCTATTTTGAATATTTATTGTTTTACCAACAGTGAAAATTTATCCAAAAATACTCTTCAAGAGATATTAATGGCTACGAAAGAAATTTCCTCAAGAGAAATTTAAATTGGAATTAATCAAGAAAAGAACTGCAGGATTTTCATATAAGAAAAGAGTTTCTAAAAAGAATATTAAGTTGAAGACATTCCAAGAAGTGACCAGAGTGAATTTGGAAATGAAGTGACAAAGCTAATGGTGATGAAAGATTCTTTAATTAACTTCTGTGGTTTTTCAAGGGTAAAAATGATTATAGCTTTTTTTCACATGGATTTAAAGCTCAAAATTCCTAAAGAAGGGTGCTTGGAATCTTTTATTAATTGGTTTAACAGTGTTTAAGCTAATTATAAAAGTAAAAGCTTCTCAAATGAAGCAAAAAGTGGGGAAAATAAAATATTCTTTTATAGCCAGAGATTTCATCACTTCAAAAGGAAAATTACTCCAATCAGTTGTGAGAAACACACTGAAAACAGAAAATCCAATTATGGCATCATTGAACTCTGGATTAGACCAAAAAAGGGCTGGTTTTAGCCATTTTAGTACTTTAAATGAGCCATTTCTATATTAATACTTGGTTTCAAGCCTCCAAACGTTGCCAGAATGTGTATAGAAGAGCTAAAAACCAGTTAAAATATTTTTTACCAAGATTTTTAACCTCTTGGGAACAGTTAGAACTCCCTTGGCTAGTATAAAAAAACTCATCATCAATTGAGTCACAGACCCTGTGAATCAATTCAAGGCAAAAAGTGATGAACCTTTGCATGGATTTTGAAATCTCACCCCCATCAGGAAGGAATTTGGGGGGGTCTGGCACCATTAGATCCAAGATTACTTCCCCCCCCAAAATTAATCTTTCCAGTTTTTTGTTTAATTCCTCATCATGTATCATACCAGAAATCTTATATATGTAATTGAATTAAACTTTACAGTACAAAGCTGTAATTATTGATTCCACATATTTAAATAAAAGTTCACTTATTTAATACATGCACACATTTTGAAATTTCAATTGAAAATACTTCAATTCCTCATAGCTTCTAAATTACACAACACACCTCAATTTTAACACAAAAGGTTATTATTAACACTACATGTGGTGTGAATCAAATTAAGATTTTGAGGATTTTGAGATTTCCATACAGAGAATAGTAAAAACTTAATTTAAGCTTATTTAAAGTTGAGTTAAAGAATTTTCACTCAGAGGTTACCCCACTTGATTCTTTATGAGGAATCCAATTGTTAAATAAATTTATCAAACTTATTAATTGCAAAAAAAGCTATAATAATTCTAATCAAATGTTTTTCCAACAATATTTTGATTTTAATCTTTTTGGTGAAAATTTATTTTACTTACTTTTTTCAAGTAATAATGTATTTTTAACTTTTTGAACTTGAATGTAATCTTAATTTTGAATTATAATTACGATTTTGATTTTTATTATTAATTTTATATTTATATTTTAATTTATGTTTGTATGATATAAATAACTTTATCTATTCATAATCATAACTTAATCTTTTTATTTGTGGTCTTTTGGGTATATGAAAATACCCCCAACACTCCCAATAATAGATTTAATTTTTATCTAATTGATAGAATTTATTTTTCATTTTACTTCTTATCATTTTCTTTAATGAAATGGAAATAAATTCCAGTAATACACTGAAAAGGGACCTCTCATTGATTCTCCTTCTTTGTTCTTAATCACAATTCCATTTTGTTTAATTGATTTTAACTGTTATGTTGATGAGATTTATATATTAATATAATTTCATTTATGCCTTAATTTTGAATTTTTGGAATTAATGAATTTATTATTTTAGAAATTACACTTGTGGAGTTTTTACAGTTCCTGTGTGAGCCTGGGAGGAATGTATGACATACCCACAAGGCCCAAAATAATGTTTTATACATTTGATCTAGCAATAAATAGACTTTTCAACTGAATTCAAAAAAAAATAGTAAAAAATAACTATATATTTATATTTGATAAAAAAAGCTATATATATTGTGTTATTTTGGGCTCTACACTCAAAATAACCTAGGGTAGACTCATAGGGTGTTATACCCAAAAATGCTTATTTCTTGTGTTATTGGAAGGTTTAAGAATTTCACAGTACAATTAAGCATTGTTATTATTTTTTCAAAAAAAAAATAAATTGTTAATTTCAAGTTAATTCCAAAATTGCATAAGGTTTATGAAAACCTATGAAAATTCAGTTAAAATTGAGGTGTTGTGTATATTGACTGAATTGTCTAAGGATTTTCCATACAGGCTGTGAATCCTGCTTGAGCTCAATTTGAAGTGGTTTCAAGACACCATATGGCTTTAAATAAATAAAAGGGAAAAATTAATTGTCAGCCTGTGACACAAAACCAGAGCACAAGCATGACAGCCAAATACCATAAACCAATGGTATAGCCAAGATACCACCAAAACATGGAGCTGAGCCAAATCAGCTCAAAAGGTATCAGAAGAAATAGGAAACTCACCCCTTTCCAAATATACAAGTCCCATAATCATAGGACAAAAATAACAAAGTTATTCCTGCTCAAAGTTGTTGCTGGGCATAAACCTTAATTTTCACCTCTCATCTGAAATACAGAGTAAGAGGCCTAAACCCATCAAATGGGTATGCAAAATGAATCTCTAAGCCAGGGCTATCCAATGGTACCAACCAAACTGAGCTGGAATTAGTATTACAGAAGTTATGGTCAAATTCAGGCCAAATAAGGGTGAATAAAACATTCACCTCTCATCTAACTTCTACAGTTTTAGTGTGAGATACTTGAAGTTGGGTCTTTTTAGAAAGAGAACAGTAAGTGATATCTGATGGTGCCATTCATTTCCCCATATCTTATCTAGAAAAAAGGTTATGAGGCAAATAAGCTCAATACAGCTTTTTGCCTAAAACATGCATATGTACAAAAACTTGTACATGGGATAAATTTGCCATATTTAATGATAGCCACATCAAATAAGGTACCATTGTGTAGAACACATATAGGGATACACACCGATTCAGTTTTGAGGTTGATATCTCAAGAACTGACAAAGCTATAGCTGTTTTAAGGCCAAAACCCCACATTTTGACCAATACAGACCTACCATGGGATAATATCCCATACCATGATTATGAGGTGTCAAACTGACAAATAAGCTTGTTTTTACTTCAACACCTCATATTTCATTCAATACTGAGGTCCCATACAGGTTCTGTACAGCATTCTGCGCGTCATACACGTCAGAATCAGGCTGTGTGGTCCCCTGATGAAAATCTTCACCCTGTATTGGTGAAACGCGCCAAGATGTGGTTTCAAAACCACATCTGAGCCCAATACAGGCTATAAAGGCCTTTTGCAAACCACAAGCCTATCCTAGAGAGTGAAAAACCTTCACTTCCTCTACATGGAAAGGTCTAGCCACCTTTTCACCCCATTTAAGGATAAAAAGGGGGCTTTTCACAGCCAGAAAAGCTTTCCTCATCCTGCTCTTGAATTCCTACATAGTAAACTGTCAAAAACAGTTTTACTCTTGGAAATCAGGTTATACTCTAAATCTTAGTATTGTAGCTCTTATTATAGTAATCCAACTGGTAAGACTGCACCCAGGGATTTCAGAAGTGCTCACCACCACTATCTCTTGAAAGTAAAGCCCTTTTATTTTATTGAATACCCTTATTATCTTTAAAATCTTTATTCTAAAGCTTTTTTCCGTGTCACAAACATGGTTAAAGTTGTAATTAGCCTATTTTACACCTTTATCATAGTTTCATCCTGACATTTTGGGGGCCTGGCCGTGTTTTTTTGAAACTTTTGGACCTTACAAGTAAGTTTTTTTTACTTATTTATTGCCATCTGACAATTGTTTCTATGTTTTTTAGGCGTATTTTTTCTTAAAAATATATATATTATATATTTCATATTGTTAATTGGTATATATACCATTTTTAGACTCATATTATAAGAGTACTTGTCACATGGCTAATAACCACAAGACCTTTATTTTTGGCATGTTTTACATGTAAAAACACTTCAGGAATTAATAAGTCCTGTATTTTTGACTAAATAAGGACACCTCTGACTGTAAAACCAACATTTGAGGCGTGGTTAAGTGTATTGTTGACTCAATTACACTTATACAGAACCACTTCATACAGATTGTGCTTGAAAACCACAAGTCAATCTGGGGGATACTGGTACAAAAACAGTGTAAAAGGGCACCAACAGCTGTAATTCTGACGTGAAATTGTTAATTCAATTACACTGTCATTATACAGGGCAAATTGTAGTAATATACAAAGCCCAGAGGCCATTCTTAAATGTGCAAACCGAATTTTAAGAAGTCTTGACTGACATTAAGCCCTCTTTTTCCTGTTTTGATTCAGTGGAAGAAAATTATATCTCACTAGAGACCCAGTCACAGGCCAACACACTAGTGACACCCTCAGAGCCAGAGGGAAGCAAGGGCAAAGGAAAGAGGCACAGTGAAGGCCTGATTACAGCAAAGAAGTGGACACCAATAGCCACCCAGAGGAGTAGAAAACCACAAAACTCTGCATCAATACAAGGTAAACCAAGCTTGATAACTTGTACAGGGAAGATTACTATAATTAGCCCAGTTGTAACCTCTAAAGGTAAATTGCCCAAATCAGCAGACAACAAATTTGTACAAGGCACAGTCAAAGGTAAATACCCTAAGAACATAAGGTTTTTGGCTGCTTGCAAACACTGATATGTCACCTGTACACCTCAGATACCTTGGCTTCCAAAGGAACCAGCCAGAGGAAAGAGAAGGCTTGTCTAGAACCAGAAGACCTGGAAGAGGACACCTTGGACACAGTGGTGGATGGAAAAACAATGAGGGAGATAATATCAACCCTTCCATTCACACTCCAATTGAACAGGAGCCTCAAACCAGAGGACTGGAAGGATACGGATCAAGTTCTTCAGCTCCACAGACTCCTCAAAGATTTCTTCCAATGAAGCATGGACAACAAGAGGTTCAACCTATCATCTTACTGGGCAGAACTTGGAGCAAGTTGCCAGAGGATCCATCTCAAAGAGGTATACTTGAAGGACATTATGGTAATCACCAAAGGTTGGAATCCTACCAGGCAGTTCAGACTCCTGGAGGCAAGGGCAAACAGGAGAAGGGAGAATCAAGCCACTATCCAAGCTATAGAAGAACAGTTAACCCATACAGGGCCTACTCAGATTCCTTTAGGCTCACAAGGAGCAGGCCCAATCAGCTCTCCATTGGCGTCAAACCATTCAGAAACCAACAAGTCAGTGACCATGAGTCACCATTCTTCACAATTCCAGGAGGTTTCCAGGAGAAGACAAGTATAAAAAGGGAAAAACAAGACCTCTTTCAATCAAAGGAAGAGAGAGTCAGACCCAATGATCCAGAAGTTGTTGGATTTGGTGAAATACGTGCACAAGAACCAGAAGTAGTTGTAAACCACTCTAGAGTCAGTAGTCCTATCAATAGAATTATTACCCCCACTCAGATTGAACATAATGCTATCTCACCTGAGAGTAACTTAAACAGTTCTGCACTGTGGTTACAAATGTCCCAATATGCTGAGCAAACTCAAAAGCAGTTTGCAGAAATTGAAGAAAGCCATGAGAGGATGAAGAAAATTAACAGCCTCCATGGATAAAATTGTTAAACCTCTTCAAGAAGGACATGCTCAATTGAGAAAAGCCTCTGAAGAAACCAACAAAAGACTGAATATAGTCTTTGAAGAAAAACACCACAGCAGAAGGGAAATGGATTGTCTGGACCAAGATATAAAAAAATTGTTCAATGTCTACCATGACATGAAGCCCCAACCACAAGGCCATGTTATGGATAATCCATATCACCCAGATGACATCAAACCAGATAACATGTTGGGCAATAAGGCAAGATCTCCATCCCAATACCAGTATGGAGATAATATGTCTTATTCTGAAAAGGAAGCCTTGAAACAGCTTCCTGAGGCCTCAAGCTGGCCCAAATTCTCTGGAACAGGAGAATATGATCATATGGAACTCATAGATTATATTGATGGACTCTTCATTGATGTACCAAGCATACCAGATTACTGGATTACTGCTAGACTAAATACAGAATTTAAAGGTCATGCTAGTATATGGTATACAGAAATGAAAGAAATCCATGGCAGAAGAAACTGGCAATGGTGGAAGAGTCAAATCATCCAAAATTACAGTAATGGTTCTTGGATATGGCAAAAGACCATGTCATTTGAAAATGACAAATACTCTGTGGACAAAAATCCATATGAGTGGTGTCTTAGACAGTCTAAAAGACTTAAAGCCATCAATCCTCAGATGAACATCCAAATGAGGAATCACAAGCTTCTAACACAACTGCCAGGAGAGCTAGAACATGCAGTAAGATGCAGATGCAACCAAAATTTCACTCTGGATGACATTGCTAATACCTTACAAGACATAAGGAAAAGAACTAATATAGGGAGATTCACCCCATATAAGAGCAGTGGTTTCAAAGAGAAACAACCTTTCAGGGTAGAGTTTAAAGACAAATCCAAAGAAAGGGTGGCAGAAGTGGCAAAGAAGAGTATTTCTTGTCACAGTTGTGGTTCAACAGACCACTATGCCAACAACTGTCCAAAGGCAAAGAAAAAAGTCTATGCCATTGAGAAAGTCCCAGAGGAGGACTCCCCAACAGAGGATTCTGAATCAGACTCCATGGGTGATGCCATCAGAGAACCATCTGATGATTACCAAGAACCAAGAGAAGAACTTCTAGTGGAATATCAAGAGGAATCCCCACTAGAAATTCAGGACATACAGTTGGAAGCAGGGATGCCACAGGATACTGCCAACAAAAACTTGTGAAAACATACCCAAGATGCACAAACATTCCTGGTCACACTAACCAGAGGAATGGAATATATACATGGAACAGCCACAAAAATGACTGTCTTTATTGACAATGCTCAACATCCATTGATCATTGATAGTGGGACACACTGCTCCATAGTGGCCAGAAATTATCTGGATAACCACTTCCCAAATTGGGAAAAACAGCTCTTGCCAACCAAGGCAAAAAGCTTCAAGAGTGCATCAGGAAAGATGACTTCTATTGGTACAATTATTAAAGAAATAATTATACCTCATAGGAAGGGTAATATCAGACTCAACCCAGAGTTTGTAGTGCTTGATGATGCCCACATCCAAGGGTTCTTGCTGGGAACAGATTACCAAAGGATGTATGGCATAGATATTTACAATAGTAAAAACAGGAATATTACCATTGGTACAAACAAGGAGAAGAAATTTTCACTTGATATATACCAAATCTCTGCCCATGACCCACTGGAGGAACTACTTAATGAATTCTGGGAGGGCCAGTTTACCACTACCCTCACCAGTCAACAAAACCCAAGCTTACTGAAGATGCTGAGGAAGAACAGCCCAGCATTTGCCATTGGTGAAGAACCATTAGGCAAGATCAAAGGTCATGATATAGAACTATATCTGGATGTGGAAAGACCTTATCCACCCATTCTCAGGAGACCTCCTTATCCAGCAAGTCTAGAAACCAGGAAAGAAATTGAAAAACATATCAATGAACTCCTGGACATGGATGTCATCAGAAAGATTGGACATAATGAAATAGTGGAAATAACCACTCCTGTCCTAATCACCTGGAATGATGGCAAGTATAGACTGTGTGGAGACTTCAGAGCTCTGAATAACTACACAAACGCAGACAGGTACCCTATACCCAGGATACCTCATTCCTTGGATAAACTGGAAAAAGCCAAATACATAACCAAAATGTATTGTATGAAAGGCTTCCATCAAAATGGGGTTAAACCAAACTCCATGAAGTTACTCAGAATAATATGCCATATGGGTATATATGAGTACACCAGGATGCCATTTGGCATCAAAAATGCACCATCCCATTTGCAAAGGATGATGGACACAATATTTCAAGAAGAAATATTTGAAGGCTGGATGGTGGTATATATTGATGACACCACTATATACTCAGAGACCTGGGAAGACCATGTACAATACATAGACAGAGTGCTGAGTAAATTTACACCCATCAATCTGAAAATTTCACTGAAAAAGTGTAATTTTGGCCAACAAGAGCTACTAGCTCTATGACATAAGGTATCAGGTCTTAGTCTGGCAATTGACCAGAATAAAGTAGCAGCAGTACTGCAAAAGCCACTAACAAAGAGCATCAAAGAGATGCAATCTTTCCTTGGGTTTGCTAGCTACTAAAAAAACCACATCAATAATTTTTCCCACATAACTAGTAGTTTATACAAGTTATGTTCAAAAGATGTAGTTTTTGAAATTACCAAGGAAAGGAGGGATTCATATGAGAGGATCAAACATGAACTCACAAATGCACCTGTGCTCATGTGAGCCTTTGAGATATGACCACATACCCAATAAGGTCACAAAAAAGATTAAGAAGAATTATACCTTTAATATAATTATATTAAAATTACTTAGAATAATTATACATTAAAAAAAATTACTTAAATATACAAAAAATACCATAAATTGGTACAAAAATTGGTTTAACTTAAAAACCAATGAATCAAAATGTAAAATACATTATACCATTGGATTCCTCATGGAAAAATACACATATACCATTTTTATGGCATATTTGTAAAGTCAATATTTAATGAATTATAAGGTATAATACTTTATAAAAACCATAAATCCCTATTTATCTCAGGAATCAATGAAACAACATGTGAAATAAATTGTACCAGTGGATTCCCCACAAAATTCCACACATAAAACAATTAATAAGCTAATTTCCAAAGTCAATACTTAAGGAATTATCCTGAATATATGCACTTTTTTGGTCAACGCATATATTCAAGGATCATAGCTAATATCTCCTAAACTATACATGATAGAATAATGAACCAAAAATAAAGTTACCACGTAATTACTGTAAGAACACAGATATGAACTTTATTTTACAAATTATAAACAAGGTTAAAACCTATGGTGAAATATTGATAAAAATCAACAGAGCTGTTGACCACTTTGTTGTGAAAGTAGTCCAAACTTAAAAAAAAGTATACAGTTGGATTCTACTAGTTCATTCGTGAAGAATGATGTAATTTCTATTATTCAATTCAGGGTATAACCCCCTGAAATCAAGGTTTGAAGTTTAAAATATTGAATTTCGACAGAAAAGATGAGTTACAAGAAAAATCATCAAAATTAGAGTTTTGATGATGTAATAAAAAGCTCTTGGCAGAATAATAAGGTTATTCCAAGCTATCAGAATTCACTTTCTGAATTTCTGTAGCGTGTAAATCTCAAAAGTTATTGAAGATCAAAGTTTGAGCTTAAATTGAGCAGTTATGATCACCTACTGTAACCTTAAATTAAGTTTAACAGTCATAAGAGTGATAAAATTGGTGAATACTATTAGTTTATGATTAAAATTAATAAAATCCACGAAATTTGGGGTTCTGACAAGCCTCTGATGTCATCAAACTTAGAGTTATAGTGATAACTCTAAATAATGGTGTAATAATGATGTAATATGGTTTGATCATGATGTAATCACCCTCAAACCTTAAAATATTGATCAATTCCAGTGGATATGATCAGTACACGTCTACTAGAAGCCTGTTGGACTCTAGGAGGGAGGTATTCACTATAAATAGAGCTCTTTTCACTCTATTTTCCCCTCAGATGCATCAAAAACATTAAATCAATTAAATCAAAAGGTAATTTCTTTATTCTTTATATATAAAAGCATTATATTATTAAAGACCAAAGACCACCTTGCTATAATCATCTATTTTGACGTGATTAAATCATTTATTTAATTGTTTTTGTTATAAATCTCTCTAAAAACTCATTTCCATGTAAAAATCCAGAATAATTTGTAATTTTCTTTATTTTTATTGTAAATACAATTTGAAAAAGTTGTATTTATATTTTTTGGCGTAAAATACTTCAAAATTATTATATTAAGTGTTAAAAGTAGGTTATTTTCTCTTTTTATAATAATTTCTCTATTATTACTCTTTTAATAATTCTTTAATTAATATTAATAGTATTTATATTAATTCATAACTTTAATATTAGTAATATTATTTTTATTAATTGTTTTTTATTAATAAAAAACAATTTTTTACGCCTTTATTATTTGTTGGTAACAATAATAAAGAGCTTTTTAATATATTAATTATTTTATATTAATATATTATTTTATTATATTATATTTTCATAATATAAATTATATTATTATATTTATTTAATAATATAATTATTTTACGCCATAATAATAATAATTATTTATTAATATTATATTTTTAATCTTATTTATCCAATTTATAAGGACATTCAGAGTACAATAAGTAATAAATTAGTAATTTTTTACTTATTGTTTCATAGTCAAACCTTACAGCTCATCTTGCCTGACTTTGAACTACCATTCAATTTATACATAGATGCAGCATGTAGCCAAGGCTTAGGAGCAGCCCTTGACCAAAGACAAATTGTGGATGGTGAACCAAGAGAGGGAGTAATATTTTACATCTCTAGGCAACTAAAAGATTCAGAAGCCAGGTATGGGGCCACCCAGACTGAATGTCTATGCTTAGTCTAGGCTCTAGAAAAACTCCATTATTATTTGGAGGGTGCATTCTTTGAAGTCTACACAGACTGCACTGCCTTGAAGTCTCTACTAAACATGAAGACTACAAATAGACACATTCTTAGATGGCAGATAGCCATTCAGGCATATAGAGAAAACATGACCATCATATTCAAAGAAGGTAAAAGCTATACCAATGCAGATGGCCACTGGATAATGTCAAAAGCAATCTAGCTTATGACCCTGAAGTTGCAGCCAAGATACCTATCCATTTCATGGAGATAGATAGGAAGAAGAACTTCAGATTTTCTGAATGGGCACCAGAAAGTGGTACCCTTGACAGTTGAAACACTGATTCAGAAGGAACAGAAACTCCCATACTGGTAATAAGCTCCTCAGAACTGCACAATGCATTTTTCAGTGCAGTACTAAAGTCATATGCCAAGCACAAACAGTGTGGCATCTTACTAAAACTCCTTCAACAAAAATACAGGAGCCAAGACCTGGAATCCCAGCTGGAAGAACCCTTGTGGAGGGCCTACAAGGATAACAAGTTCTTCCTTGTAGATCGCCTTCTTTACCACAGAGAAAATCATACAAGTGCACTCACAGTGGTAGAAAGAGATTACATCTCCCTGATCCTTCAGGAATTCCATGACTGCCCCTATATGGGACACATGAGTGAAGACAGTACCAAAGAGAGGGTAGCTAGCACATCTTGGTGGCCCAAGTGGGAACAAGAGTTGAGTGAATACATCAACACTTGTGAAATATGCCAAAAGGCAAATAGGAAACATGGGAAGAAGTATTGGTTACTTCAAAACATAGAAGAACCCAAACACCCATGGGAAACCATCAATATGGACTGGGTTGCAGGACTTGTCCCAGGAGGCAAAGAAAACTACAATTCCTGTTTAATCATAGTTGATAGGTTCAGCAACAGTATGAGGTGCCTGCCATGCCATAAAGAGGACACAGCCATGGAGACTGCTGTCTGAAATAACATCATATCTACCTGTGGAGTCCCTAAGATCATCATTAGTGATAGGGACCCAAAATTCACATCTGGATTTTGGACCAACTTGTATGAAATGCTTGGCACCAAGCTTGCATTTTCCACAGCTTACTATCCACAAACAGATGGCCTAGCTGAAAGGATGACCCAGACAATGGAGGACATCCTTAGAAGGTTCTGTGCCTATGGCATGGAATACGAAGACTATTAGGGATACACCATGACTTGGTTACCCTCCTACCAGGTGTCCAACTAGCTTATAATACAAGTCAGCACTTTGCCACAGGAAAAACTCCTGCACTGGTAGAGAAAGGGTGGAATCCCCTGTTGCCTGTGAATCACTTGAAGAAGAATCTTCTGACCATCCACCCGACAGCCAAAGACTTCCATGATATGTGGAAGAGGGCTTGTGACACAGCAGCCAGATGCATAGCTGAGGCCAAAGAATATAACAAGCAGAGGTGGGACAAGACACACATGGAACCTGACTTTAAGGAAGGGGGCCAGGTGTTAATGTCTATACTAAGCTTTAATAATCTTAAAAGACCTAAGAAAATGACAGACTCATTTGTAGGGCCCTTAACTATCATTAAATTGATAGGGAGAAATGCAGTGGAAGTCAAACTTACAGAGGAATTTTCCAGGAAAAACCCAGTCTTCCCAGTGAGCTTAGTCAAGCCATACTTCCAGACAGAGGAGGATAAATTCCCCTCCAGGAAGAAGAACCCCACACCACCAGAAATAGTGGAAGTGGAAGACTCCCCTGAACCAGTGGAGAGAATCATCAAGGCCAGGAAGATCAGACTTAATGGCAAGGATCAGAGACAGTACTTAGTCAGATTCAAGAACCAGACAGCTGATAAAGACAAATGGTTGGCAGAAGATGCCATACCAGATGGGAACCTTCATTGAAGGAGATTCAGAGCCTCTCAGACAACTGAACAGTCACATCAATGATGAGCCTTTTTTAGAGGGAGGGTATGTCAGCCTGTGACTCAAAACCAGAGCACAAGCATGACAGCCAAATACCATAAACCAATGGTATAGCCAAGATACGACCAAAACATGGAGCTGAGCCAAATCAGCTCAAAAGGTATCAGAAGAAATAGGAAACTCACCCCTTTCCAAATATACAAGTCCCATAATCATAGGACAAAAATAACAAAGTTATTCCTGCTCAAAGTTGTTGCTGAGCATAAACCTTAATTTTCACCTCTCATCTGAAATACAGAGTAAGAGGCCTAACCCCATCAAATGGGTATGAAAAATGAATTTCTAAGCCAGGGCTATCCAGTGGTACCAACCAAACTGAGCTAGCATCAGTATTACAGAAGTTATGGTCAAATTCAGGCCAAATAAGGGTGAATAAAACATTCACCTCTCATCTAACTTCTACAGCTTTAGTGTGAGATACTTGAAGTGGGGTCTTTTTAGAAAGAGCACAATCAGGGCTATCTGATTGTGCCATTCATTTCCCATATCTCATCTAGAGCAAAAGCTATGAGGTAAATAAGCTCAATACAGCTTTTTGCCTAAAACATGCATATGTACCAAAACCTGTACATGGGATAACTTTGCCATATTTAATGATAACCACATCAAATAAGGTACCATTGTGTAGAACACATACAGGGCAACACACCTATCCAATTTTGAGGTTGATATCTCAAGAACTGACAAAGCTATAGCTGCTTTAAGTTCAAAATCCCCCATTTTGACCAATACAGCCTTACCATGGGATAATATCCCATACCATGATTATGAGGTGTCAAACTGACAAAGAAGCTTGTTTTTACTTCAATACCTCATATTTCATTCAATACTGGGGTCCCATACAGGTTCTGTACAGCATTCTACGTGTCATACATGTCAGAATCAGGCTGTGTGGTCCCCAAGTGAAAATTATCACCCTGTATTGGTGAAAACCGCTTAGATGTGGTTTCAAAACCACATCTGAGCCCAATACAGGCTATAAAAGCCTTTTGCAAACCACAAGGCTATTGTAGAAAGTGAAAAATCTTCACTTCCTCTATGCGGAAAGGTCTTGCCACCTTTTCACCCCATTTCAGGATAAAAAGGGGGCTTTTCACAGCCAGAAAAGCTTTCCTCATCCTGCTCTTGAATTCCTACGTAGTAAACTGTCAAAAAAAGTTTTAATCTTGGAAAATAATCAGGTTATACTATAAATCTTAGTATTGTAGCTCTTATTATAGTAATCCAACTGGTAAGACTGCACCCAGGGCTTTCAGCAGTGCTCACCTCCACTATCTCTTGATAGTAAAGCCCTTTTATTTTATTAAATACCCTTATTATCTTTAAAATCTTATTTCTAAAGCTGTTTTCCATGTCAAAAACATAGTTAAAGTTGTAATTAGCCTATTGTACACCTTTATCATAGTTTCATCCTGACATTAATGCAAAAACGTGTGTGAGCCTTAGAGGTATTTTCAGATACCCACAAGACCACAAATAATAAAACAATATACAATTATAAATACAATAAATTTATTTATATTATCTAAACTAAAGCTGAAATATAAATATAAATCTATACACAAAAAATGAAAATTTAATTATCATTTAAAAGGAAATTACATTGAATTTTAGATTTGTGAAAACACATTTTTACTTGAAAAAATTAAGTAAAAATGAATTTTCAACAAAAATAACAACATCAAGATATTTTTGGAAACAAGTTAAATAAAAATTATCATAGCTTTTTATCCTACAAATAAACATATTAAAATTATTTCACCATTGGACTCCTCATAAAAAGTAAGGTGGGGTCACCTCTGGGTAAATTTTCTGTAACTCAACTCTAAATAAGCTGGAATTAAGTTTTTAGTATTTTCTGTACAAAAGTTGAAAATCCTAAAAACATTAATTTAATTCACATCACATGTGGTTTTAACCATCAATTTTTGTGTTGAAATTGAGGTGTTGTGGGTAGTTTAGAAGTTATGAGGAATTGAAGTACTTGCAATTGAAATGTCAAAATGTGCACGTTTATTACATAAGTGAACTTTAGCTTACATATGAGGTGTCAATTATTAAAGCTGTTTACTGTAAAAACTAATTTGAATTAAATATGTAAATGATAAGTATAATACATAATGAGGAATAAAGAAAAAATAAAGTGGAAAGATTGATTCTGTGGGGGAAGAAATTTTGGCTCCAAGGGGGAGCCAGACCCCCAAATTCCTTGCTGACAAGAGTGAGATGTCAAAATCCATGCAAGAGTTCATCACTTTTGGCCTGGAATTTAGTCACAGGGTCTGTGTCTCAATTGATGATGAGGTTTTGATACTAACCAGGGCAGTCTTAGCTGTTGCCAAGAGGGTAAAGCTACCCTTAAGATAAAACAAACATTGTCAAAACCATTTTAACTGGTTTTGACGTCTCTTACACACATTCTGACGTGTTTTGAAGGCTTAAAGACAGGCATTACTATAGAAATGGCTGATTTAAGGGTCCAAAAGGCTAAAACCAGCCCTTTTTTGGTCTAAACCAGGGTGCAATTATTTAATAATTAGCTTTTCTGCTTTAAGAGTGTTCTCCACAACTGACAAGAGCAAATTTTACTTTTGGAGTAAGAGAATTGATGGCTAAAAAAGAATGTCTTCTTTGCCCCACTTTTCTCTTCATGTTAGAGTCTTTTCCTTTTAAAATTAGCTTAAACACTGTTAAACCAATTGATAAAAGATTTCAACCACCCTATCTAACTCATTTCAAACCGTCTAACCACGTGAATCAGTCATTATAATTATTTTTACCCCTTGACCTACCCCATAAGTGAATTAAAGCATCTTTCATCACCATTAACCTTGTCACTTTGTTTCCAAATTTACTCTGGTCACTTTTGGGTGTGTTTTCTCTTTAATAATACTTTTGAAGACTCTGTTCTTATATTAATTTCCTGAAGTTCTTTTCTCAATTAATAACAATTGAACTTGCTCTTGAAGAAATTTCTTTTGTAGCCTTAAATATCTCTTGTAGAGTATTTTTGGATAACTTTTTATTGTTGGTAAAACAATAAATCTTTATAATATTATTGTTTTATACTAATAAAGTTAAAAACAATAAAATTGTTGTGTTTTCTCTTGAAAATCTTATTGCATACTATTTTCAATCAGTTTTTACCTTAAAAAAATTTTGAGTACAGGAAAAGTACTTGATTTTTAATCAAAGTTTCATATCCACACCTTACAAGGTAGGACAAAGAAAAAAGGAAAAAAGAGCCAGGGTACCCAGATTTTGGAATATTCAAGAACACAAATAGGGTTGTCCTCCTGTATTGAAGGATTTTCAACCTGCTTTAAGCTTCAATATTAGAATTCAATTTTCCATTACTGTTTAAACTGCTTTATTCCTCTTTTGGACAGGAATTCAAAGCTGCCAAAGGGTAATTCCCTATATGCAGGCTTGTAATCAAGCTCTAAAGACCTTTTAAATGTCAAATAAGATTCAAATTAAAGCTATCAGCATTGAAACCTTATCAAAAGTTAAGGTTTAGTGTGTATTGCCTTTCTTACATAGATAAATAGCAATAACTTTAAAAACTCATAGAAAATCCAACTATCAATGGATTTACTTCAAATTAAATACAGATTAGAGCTGACTGTTATCTGTGTATGAATAAGATTTTCAGTATTCTTGACTATTAAGATTATCTGATATCTAGCCTCTAAAATACATATTTTAAATTATTCTTGAAGAAAATTAATATTTCTTTAAAAATTGATTAAAAATATTGTTTGAAAAATTTTTTCTTGAAAGTTTGTTTTTGGATTTTCAATGTGATTGGATTGAATATAAATTAATTAACTTTATATCAAAACTCAACATAATAAACTTAAATGAGGATTAAAGTTACTTGGATTCAAAATAACACTGGTAGCTTTAAATTGAAATAAAAATAAGTTACTTTACCTTAAGAACCTTATTTTTAAGAATTGTTTTTCAGTTTTTATTTGAGAGCACCCTGTATATCTATGATTTCTCATTAGAGCTTCTCTGAATTCATAGAAAAAGTCTCTACATCACTGATTTTGTCCATAATCATCATTCAATTGATCAAATTAGACATTAAAACAGGCAAAGGTTTATTGCTTATAGAATATTATTATTAAAATTGATTCTAAATCTATTCTATTATCTATAAATTTTAAATAGGGAATTGAAATAATAGAATTAAATTTATATCTTTTTAATCATAAATAATTAATTACATCTTATAAAATTCTTTGAATATCCTTGAAAATACACAAATTCCTCTACTGACTCTTAAATCTTATTTTGTCATATAAAAGTTTTTCTATTGTTTTGAAATAATGTTTTTGGAGTTTTTTTCACTTGGAAAAATTATTTAATACTATCACTGTTGTTTTTTGACTTACTGTATTAAGTAACTATTATGATTAGGTTTTTTCAATGAATATTCATCATTTTTTATTTAGTATTTTTTCTTTGATAGAATTCATCTATAATAAGTATCTATACACAGCGTGTGTGATAGCTTCTTACATGAAAAATATTACTATTATCTATAAATGGATAAATATAATTATTTTCCCCATATGATTCTCCCATTGGGAGAATTTATATTTCTTAGTATTATAGCTGTCAGTTACTATAATAATAACAGAATAATTATAATCTATTATAATTATTGAGAATTTTTTTGATTGATTTATTTGATAATAGTTTAATATTATTTTATTATATAATTATTTTCAATAATTAGATTAATTTGTGATTATAATATTCAATTAGATTATATTTTCTACTGAGGAATGTCATAGTAATCTTAAATTTAATGAATATTATCAACGGTTTCATAGAAAAAACTTACATTTGGGGGATTGGCCTTGATTTTAACCAATGTTTGGGACCTAAATCATATTGGGGACCCTATTCTACCCTATTTTGATTTGAAATTCCTGTATTTGATTGGATTTTGGCCTTTTTGTGACCTATATCTTATAAGTAATTCTTACAGCTTTAGTAGAACTAATTTTATTGAGAGTAATATTTGAAAAAACATACTATTGAGTGATTTTAAAATAATTTTCATTGTCTAACTTGTGGCTTTTTGGATCATAGAATTGAAATTTATCATTTGAGTTATTTTAGTATAATGTGGATAATAACAGAATTTTGATTAACAAACTTATCAACTGAATAATTATCATTTCATAAATAAAATAAAACCCAAAATAAAAATTAAAATATTAAAAAATCTTTACTTAAAAACAATTTTTTTACTTTTTAAACAATTTTCATCATTTTTGATGTAATTTTCCATAAACTACTTTATAAAAACTTTATTAAATAATTTGAGCTATTAAGTTCTTTTATTATTATTTATTTCATATAAAATAACTTATATTTTTATTCTAGTGTCATATTTAAGAGAAAGTTCTTCTGACTCCTGCATTTCAGAATCAAGTGCTGTAATTCAAACCAGCCCAAGAACAAGAGGTTTGTTTAAAAAAGAACCCTTTAAAGGTCCAGAAGGTGAATTTAACCCATTTCTTAGTCATGTTTTCTTCAAATTGAGGTGAAATTACACCTACTAGAGCTGGAAGTCATTACTACATCCAATCAAATGGATCTGGACCAGGATATTCAAGTCATAAATCCAAAAGACAAGAATTCCAGCCCAGATGAGAGGCACAAATGGAGGATGCCAGAGCTTCCACAAGCTCACAAAGGTTATGCAGAAAATTTGAAACTCTAATTTAGAGTTCTGATGCTGAAATGACTACTATTCCTGTTGTAAGATCTGAAGAACTTTCAGGCAGCAGAAGTAGAGATATACCAGTCTCAGTACAAGAACTGGTTTATGGTGGCAAAGAAGCAGGAGTGGGAACTTCTTCAAAGCTTTTAGATTGGGAAAATGAGCTAATATCCTCATGTGAAGAAGTTCTTGGGCCCAGAAAGGACACAGGAGCTTCTAAAAGGATGTACTAAAATTTCTTGCAAAGGTAAAGTCTGAAAGATGAAAGCTTGGTTGAAAAAAAGAATTTTATCAGAGGGTCAGAGGAGGGAGTTGGCCCAAAAGAAGGACAACACCCCTGTGGAAGCCTTCAAGCCTCCACAAGAGCCAAAAAAGGAGAAGAAATCCCAAAATACAAATTATAAGGGAAAGGAAAATTACAAATTGAAAAAGCCTTACCCACAGAATTATAGAATCTCAAAGAAAGAAAGTAAAGTCATGGACAATGTGCTCAATATGGCCAGACTTTTGATGGAATCCAAAAACAAGAAGGAGGAGAGAATCAATAAATCCTTCCCAAGGAAATAGATTTCTCAAAGCTTTCATCTTACTTTGAAACTTTGCATGAAGAAATTTCAACAGAGATTAACAATTTTGAGTATATCCAACAGAAGTTAGGTAGCAATATCTTACAAGTGAAATAATCACAAAATACCATTGTGGGTCTGGAAAATGTGAATAAAGACAATATTCCTTTTTCAGAATATACTTTTCAGAGGATAGAATAAAAATCTACATTGCTTAATCAGCCATATGATAGTTCTATTTCTTTTATTACTAAAAAATTAAAATAATTAAGAATAAAAGCTCAAAAATTGGAAAATTAAACTAATAACAATGAAGATCTTTTCCTAGAACAATTGTAAAAATGCAAAAAGAAAAACTTGAATTGAAAGAAGATATCAAATCAATTATTAACAACATCTCATTGGAAAATGAGTTACCAAGACAGTCTACACAAGTTCTAGATAGAAATGTGTTGAGCTTGAATAATAATAATTTCAATCATCATAAAATTTCAATTAATGCAGAGTTGGAAACTACCTTCAATTTGAAAGAAATTCCAAGATTAGAGGAATGGTCTACCTTCATTGGTGAAGTAGAATATGATAATATGGAATTTATTAAAACAATTGATATGTTTAAGGAAGACTTACCCATACTAGATGAAATCATAAGTGCCATATTACACTCATTATTTAACAAATTAGCCAATAAATTGTATTTCAAAATGATACAAGACAATGGTAAACATACCTGTCCCTGGTGAAAAGAAAAAATTATTTAAAATGGGCTAATGACTCTTGGATATTTAGAATTGAAAATTCTTTTGAAGAAGCCATTTTGAATACTCAGGGGGACAGGCCCATGTCCTGGTTTCTTAATAAGAAGGACAAGTTAACTGCCCTCCATCCTGGTATGTATGAAACAATGGTACATAAAAGGATATTAAGAAAATGTGGTGGTGAACTAGAGAGCTCTATAAAAAGAAGATTTATTCAGCCTTGGTCTACAGAAGATTAAATAAATTCGATGGAAGAAATCACTACTAGAACAAAGGTTGTTAGAAATTGGGATAATCCTCGATAGAAAATAAGACTAGTGGGAAGCCATTTTCTAGAGAAAGATGGAATAAACTACAAGACAGAGATTCTTCAAAAGGTCATAAATGTGGATGTCAGGCTGAGTCTATTATAGAGTGGAAATATTTGTATTTAAAACTTTAACTATGACTTTTACATGGATTATTATGATAAAAAGGTTTTTGATTATTATAAAAAGGGCTTTAATATTGGGAAATGGTGGTGGTGAGCACTTCTGAAAGCCCTGGGTGCAGTTTTATTGGTTGATTTACTATAATAAATACTACAATAAATAAGCTCAAAGTATACCTGAATTACTTTTCAAGAGTATAGCTTTTTTGACAGTTCTACTATTTAGTAATTCAAGAACAGAATGGGGATTCCTTTTCTGTCAGAGAAAAGGCCTCCTTTTATCCTGAAATGGAGTGGTACAGTCCTCCAGACCATCCATGTAGAAGAAATGAAGATTGTTTCACTTCAGAGTACTGGCTTTTGGTTTGCACAAGGCCTTTATACTCTTTATTGGGCTCAGATGTGGTTTTGAAACCACATCTGGGCAGTTTTCCCCAATACAAGGTGAAGATTTTCATCTTGGGACCACACAGCCCTCTTCTGATGTGTATGACACATAGAAATCTGTAGCAAGCCTGTATGGGACCCCAGTATTGAAGTATAAACAAGCTTCTTCATCTATTTGACACCTCATAATCATATTTATGGGATAGTATCCCACAGTAAAGGTGTATTGGCAAATATTGGTATATAAACTCTCTTATTTATCTTTTTGGCTCTTTATGCTAGTATGATGTACCACTTGTGCCAATTTACAGCTTTAATTTACCCGTCTCTCCATTTCATAGTCAAAATTGAGAAATAGTATCTTAGCATATTAGGCAGAATCATGTGGCTGGGCATCCAACTACACTGAAATTTTGAATTTTTACAGTGACAGAAATTTACCTTATTTCAAAAATTAATATGGAAAGAAAAAGAAACTTTTTTTCTGAAATTATCCCACAATTATTTTGCTAATGTATAGAAGGTAGATTATATTTACTCGGGAAATACATTTTATCATCATTAATCCCTTGGGTGAAGAAATAATTGATATAGACTTACAATAAATAAATATTTAGACTTAGTTCCAGGCTCTTTTAGCATAGTGAAATTGTTAGAATTATTCAAATTTTTGAGTGAAAGGCAGGTTAATATCAATTCATAAACCCATTCCCCAAAAGAAACATTAATCACTTTGCTAATCTATGAGGCAATTCCACTTCTTATAGAATTTCCTATTTGAATATAGTATTTGTGTAATCATAGATTATTGATCTTCTTTCCAGATTTTTGATTAAAATCATGAAATAAACCATTCCAAAAGCAGCTAACTTTGTCATTTATATGCAAAAAAATGAATTAAATTTTGGGGTAAATATGCTTATAGTAGAGTAATCATTGCAAAAATCAATTCATGTGTACTTTTTTAATCCCTACTTATTGAGGTAGGTATTTATCTCCATTCTCACGGTTTCATTGGAAGGCCCCATAATAATCAGGGCTTAAAAATTTTTTCGCAGTTGAAAAGCACATATGGATTAGGATTTTTTTCCATTAAAGAAAAAATATTCTATCAATATTTATTTAAAAGAATATCATGTTAATAGAAGTGTTTAAACTAACCTGTAAGCTTGATTATAAACAGATAGTTAGAAACACTTTATAAAGCTAAAGAAATTACCCAATGTGGAAAACACATAATAGAAACAGCTTATAAAGAGGTGATGAAACACTGGAGCAAGCTACAATGATTAAAACTGAGGTATATTTAACAATATTGACAGAAAATGAATAATAAGAGAGATAAATAAAATAATAAAGATAATAATAATAAAATGAAAGTTTTGAAATAAGAATGATACAATGATTGTTCTTGTTGTTATTGAAGGAGCTTGAAGTATGGGCTTTAACATTACTGGCGAGTATCATCTAAAACATAGGGTTAGTGAGATGTGGAGCTATAGAAAGGAAGTTCAGTTAATCATCGGTTGATATTTGAGCGAAAGGGTTAAGTATTGGGCTCAGTGTTGAACAAAAGTTGAGCTCAATATTTTACTTAACAGAATCAGGAAAGGAGGACTTTGAAAGTTCGACATCCCCCTTTGCTACTTGCTGGATAATTTTGAGTTTTATAAGTGCTTTACATATGGCTGGTAGACTCGATGGTTTTGTAATAAAGCTGGCTAGCATGTCACTTTTTTGGGTGTAGAGTATTTGTATTTGATTATTATTGATATCCTCTCTGGTGAAATTGAGTTTAATTTTGACATGTTTCATTCTTCTGGTGTTTGAATTGCAATCACTGTTAGCAGTGTTGATGCAGGCTTGATTGTCTACCATTATTTTTAGTGGTTGGAATGATGTGTTAAATTGTTTTTCTTTAGAAAATTGTTCCATCCAAAGCAGTTCTTTTGAAGTTTTAGTGAGAGCTTCATATTCTGATTCAGCAGAATATAGTGAAACAGTAGGCTTCTTTTGAGTTTTCCAGCTTACCAAGTTATTGTTATATGTGACTATACATTCAGTTAGAGATCTTCTGGTGTCAGGACAATTTCCCCAATCGGAATCTGAGTAAGCAGAGATATCTTCATTCTTAGTATGATGAAAATTCAATTTGATATTTGTGTTTCCCTTCAAATAGCGTAATACATGTATGAAAGCTTTCCAGTTTTGAATTCAAGGATTTTCTAAAAAATTGTGAGAGTGCTTACAGCATATGAAATTTCTGTATGATTTATGTTTCTAAGATAACTTAAACTATCAATTGCGCTTTGGTAGTTAACTTTGACTTCTTGAAACAGTTTATATTCTGGTATGCTTGCCTTTTTTTAAGTGCTGATTTGGTCCTAATGGTGTTTTTAAAGTTAAAAATTCTGATAGACTGTAAAAGTTGAGAATTGAATTGATGTGATGAGATTGAGATTGAGATATACTATTCTTCAAATTCGCAAGATTTATTCCAAGTAAGAAGTTTGATGGACCTAGGTCCTTGATTTTGAATTCATGGGCCATTTCTATTTTGAATGAATCCATATCTTCACCAAATATTGCAATGTCATCAACATGTGTAAAGAGCCATATTGGTTTTTTGTTTAAATGATAAAAGACACAGGAATCAGAAAGTTCATGTTTGAATCCAATTCTTGATAGCTAGTTTTTTGGGCGAAGATACCAAGCTGAAGGTTCTTGTTTCAATCCATATATTTCTTCTTTGTTCAGTTTTAGGAAGTGAGTTTTTTTGTTGAAATTGAGACCTTGAGGTTTTGAGAGATAGGCGGTTTCAGATAAGGGTGAATTGAGAAAAGAATTTATGATATCAATTCGATTAAATTTAATATTTTTACAACAGGAAAATGCAATAAGTTTTCTAAGAGAGCTTAGACGACCTTTTGGAGAAAAGCTTTTGGAAAAATCTAAACCTTGTGTTTGAGTGAAGCCTCGAGAAAATAGTCTTGCTTTTCTTTCAGTGACTTTATTTAATTCATTTTTCTTGGCTCAAAAGACCCATGTTGTTCCAATTAATTCGTATTTTGGATCTATTGGTACAACTTCCCATACTTTGAGTTCGGTCATTGAATTTATTTATTTTTATATGGCTTCTTTCCATTCCTTGTGATTTTCATCTTTAAGAGCTGAGCTGAAGGAAATAGGGTCATTTTCAGTGAGTAGAGCTACATGGGCGTCAAGATTATGGGAGAATGTTGGTTTAGTCAGCATCTCCGGTGATGAGCTTAGGATGCCTTGGTCCAATGACCTTTATTCGTCTAGGAGGATTAATGTTATTAATGTCATTACTTGAGGATTAATTACTAATCGGGCTATTTAAGGAACTGAAGGTGGAGTAATGGAGAGAATCAGTTTGTTTTTGGGTGTGAATAATGGAGAGTGCTTGATTTTGATTTAATTGAAAATAATTCCAGTTGGGATTATGAGAGGAAAATTCTGAGGAAGGGTGCGTAATGGTAGGGAAGATGTTTTCACAAAAGATGACATGCCTTTAATTAATTATTCTCTTATCTTTTAATCTTAGGATTCGATAAGAAGTGCTGTTTCTCTTAAAACCGAGTAAAATACCTTCTTCACCAGTAGGGGCAATTTTCCATGCGTGTTTGTGTTTAGGAACAGCTACAATGACTTTGCAGCCAAATGTATGGATTATTTTCATTATTGGTTTTTCTTTATGCCATAAGAGGTGTGGCAACTTGTTGTTTATAGAGTGAGTAGGGAGTAGATTTGATAGTAGAGCTTCAGTTTATATGGCCTCTGCCCAATATTATTTTGGAAGATTGGAAGAAAGAAGTAAGCAGTGATCTTTCTTGAGGATAGTACAATTTTCACGCTCAGCAAAACCATTGTTCTGAGTTCTTTTGGAAGGAGACATGATATGAATAAAACGGGGCATATAAGCTAGCGCCTTTAATTTTTCATTATTGAATTCTCCTCCTTGATCAGATACCACCTTTTTGATGTTTCTGTAATGCCAGTTTTTGGAATATTTTTTGTATTCTAAGAATTATTTTAAGGCATCTGATTTTTTTTGAAAAAATTAAATGGATTTGAAAGATGAGTACTGATCGATTGACTATGGTGAGAAAATAAAAATAACCAGAAATTGATGAAGGATTAATGGGGCCAAAAAGATCAAGGTGAACGCAATCAAGATGTTTTCGAACAGGATCAAAGTGATCTTGGAAAGAAAGCATAGTTTTTTTTTCCTTTTCACAAGTGCTGCAGTTTTCTTCTAGTTGTTTGGGAAGTCGCATGTTTTTACGTATTTGATTACTAGGATTACCAAGTTGGTGATTCCAAGGTTTCAACATTGCCGAAGAGGTAAGAGTTTTTGGAAGCGAACAACAGCAATGCATAATGTTTTTGACTATATCTCCAGTGAAGATGACAAAGTCATTTTTGAGTATGCAAAATTTACTGTCTTGCTTTTTTATGATAATTTCATTTTCAAGTAGTTCCATTAAGCTAATTAGATTACAGGTAATGTTTGGAACAAATAGAGAGTTTCCCAGAGTTATTTTGTTTTTTCTAATACTAGTTGGACTGTACCTTTGGCTGTAGCAACATGTTTTCTGGAATTGTCACCTGTTGTGATTGGAAGATCTATTATTAGTTTCACCTCTGAGAAAGCAGATTTTGTGTTGAACATATGGTTAGTTTTCCCAGAATTCATAATTTATTTTTCAACAAGGTTTTTAGTAGTTTTTTGAAGAGTTAGAATAGCTTGAGCATCAGTTACGTGAGATGACTGAGTTGATGACCTTCTTTTGAATCTTTTCTAGAAGGATGAAGTTCAGGATTTTCTTAAAACTATTGACTTAAGCTATGAAATTTTCATTTTGGGTTTTGTTTCCCATTTGTAAAGTAGCAAACTTTAAACTTGTGAGGAAGATTTTTGGTTGTAGTTACAAGGGCAGACAGCTTATTAGCACTGGTTTGTGGAGGGGCGGCTGTTTTGCATTTTAGGTGGTTAACATCATTTTTAAGTCAAGTGAGTGTGGCATTTGGGTTTTCAACTGCTTCATTTTTCATTGCTAAACCATCAACTAAGTGAAATAATTTTTTTTTGCATATTTAACTTAATATGGAGTATGAAAGGATATCAGAAGGTATTTTGATATTGGTAGAAGATATTTCCAGGAGTAGTTTTCTGCAATTGAAAACATATTGTTGTAAGTCTCCGGAGTAGGTTAGTGCTTTCCATTCCATCTATACACAACCACAATTGATTATGGTTTTTGATGCGTGTTGTTTATTAATCCTTTTCCATAGAAGATTGGAATTTTTCTTTTAATCCTGGTCCATTACTCCCACAAAGATGGTTTTGTCAATTTTTCTTGTTATGATACTAATTTCTTTTTAGCTTTCTTTCTTCCATTTTTTTGTGGAAGGTTCTGTTGCTCCAGATTCTAATTTTTTCCACATATTTCAAGGAGATCTTTCAATTTTCAATAGAATTCCATTTGCTGTAGTTCATACCTATTATAATTGGAATATTGGAGGATTATTTTTTATCAATTGTTCTATCGGTCATGATTATTGATCTTTGCTGTCCATGTTTGAAGTAAGAGTTATCAAGACTGTAAATCTTTCAATAGAAAGGTTTAAACTAACATGTACATTTAGTTAGAAAAAGCTAGTTAGAGACAAGATATAAATCTAAAGAAATTAACTAACGTGGAAAAATAATAATAGGAACAACTTATAAAGAGGTGATTAAACACGGGAGCAAGCTAAGATGATTAAAACTGAGGTATATTTAACAAGATCCACAGAAAATAAAGAATAAGAGAGATGAATAAAATAAAAAAATAAATGTTAATAAAGAAGAATAATAGAATTATTGTTATTGTAGTGATTGAAAGAGCTTTAAGGATGGGCTTTAACATTACTGACGAGCACTCTCTAAAAAATAGGGTTAGTGGAGTTATAGAAAGGAAGTTCAGTTAATCGTCAGTTGAGATTTGAGAGAAAGGGTTGAGTATTGGGCTCAGTGTTGAACAAGGTTTGATCCCAATATTTTTCTTAAAAGAATCAGGAAAGTAGGACTCTGAAAGCTGAACATATCAATTCATTTTTTTAATAAAGTTAATATGGAATAAAAACTTAATGTTACCAAATTAGGCATAATTATTAAATATAATAATATTGATCAGGTCTTTTAATTATCCTAATCAGGATTCTCTTACTATTATAAGCATAAAATATTTACTTTTTTCAAACATAATTAAATAAGGAAATCAATCACATTTTCGGAATATACAGAATCAAATACTAACAATTTGAATGTATCAGTTGAAAATTTGAAATGAGGGAATTAGTTATTTCTTGAATAATAAGCTCAGGAGCAAGTTTTTTTTAGAAAAAAAAATTATTGTATCAATAATATTGGTATAATAAGTAGATTTTGTGAGATAGAGTTTTGTATCCCCAAGTTACCAGTATTCTTAGCTCAATTATATGTTAGAGGTTCTATTCTCAATTACTTAAAAACTAGCTACCTGTTATTTACTCCTTCAGTTACTTCCTCATTTAAATACTGCACAAGAGGAGTTCCCACAATAGATGCAATATTCTATTACAAATATCAATTAATTACCGATAAACATTGTATTCAATTTTTCAAACCTTTGAACTATTAAAAAAAGATATAAATAGAACAAGTTACAAATCAAAGACCATAGATTTTATATTTCTTCCTTTGTTTTCCTTTAGAAAATAATGATTAAATTCTATTTAATTATCCTTTGTCTTAATCCAAATTAAAAATTAAATTTTCCTGTGAAAAATAGCTCAACAACTATACAAAAGATTACTTCAGGACTTCTCTGCGGGTCCTGATCCTAGAAGGTAGTTACTAAGATTGGAAAAAGTAGTTCATCCTTATTTATTCCAACTATATACTCTTTTTTTAAGTAAAATGGTAATTTCTAGAAAAATAATTGTCATATCTTTTTAGCTCAGAGCTGTTGTAGCTTCAATTTATCTTTAAGAGCATATTGGATCTCTCCATAGCGAAAGGATTATTTATCATAAAGTATGAAATCCTCTATTAGAATATATGCTGAAATCACCGTGTATAATAATTTTATTCCCCTTATATACTTCTAAGTTTTGTTCTCAACTGCTTAATATTATTCCTAACTGTGATCCCCTATTTTTCCTACCATATCACCCCATTGTGTTTTCTTAATTTCTCTACTCTTGAAGCTAATTTACATATAAATAATTTTCCACCATACCATTTAAACCAATATTACCAAAGACTTTGGAAACTATCAAATCTAAGAAATTCCTCATCTAAAACACCCTGAATTGTTACATCCCAAATAGTTAATTAAATTTTGGGTTTTCTGGAAATATCAAACCTCAAATGCTGTTGTGAGTTGAACTCAACAGACTTACTTTTTTACCCCAACCCCCCTTTTTTAATACTAATATGAAGCTCTAAAATTAAAACCGCTTTTTTCTCATTATAATTCATTCCCCTTAGCTTAGAATAAAAATATCTTTCTTTGAATTTCCAGAGAGCTTAATATGCTTCTTTAATGGAAGATAAATCCTAGGAATAGCTGAAGGAAGAAATATTTTTACTAAATTAATCTTCTGAAGAGAAAGATCTAAACCAAAATCAAATTCATAATCCAGCTTATATTTACCAAAGCAGTTATTTGAAGATCTTAAAATCTTGAAATATTCAACAAATATTTGAAACATCATATATGAGCCCTCATTTACTCATCCAAACTATAAGACCGGATGAAATCTTCCAGTAAAGCTTAAATATTGAGAAGCATGATATTTTTATGGATATGTATGTGGAGATATAATGGCTTTTTCTCTCAAGATGAGAGGATTAAATACTTTTTTGATATTGAGAAGAGATAGCTTATGCTCAATAAATAATGGATAAGGAAACAAATTCCCAACAAATTTGAGATTAAACTACATTCAAGGACCAAAATTAACACAAGGAGCTATTTAATATAATGAAAGAAGGAGTATTTCCTGGCTTCCTTGGGTTTTTGTATGGAAGTTTAATCAAATTACTTAGAAGTATACCCAATTATTAAGAACCTTATTTTGGGATAAAGAGTAACTAGTTAAATAAAGATTCTACATAAACAAACATAAAATATAAATAAAATACATTTCCTATGGAGCTACTCTATGTTAACTCCTTTTTTTGGTGTGAATAAGTGTTTTGAAACCTTACACATATACCTTACAGGATTAGTAAGTGACTCAAGAGTCTTACAAAATAGGAATATTTACAAAACTCTTGAGAAATACTTATCTTAAATTTTATAGCTACTTGATTGTTCAAAATATTATAGCTCACATTTCAATATACTATCTTACAAAGGAAGTTTGAGAAAAATAAATTATTGAAAAAAACTCATATATTTTCTCTCTCAAACACAGGTTTACACTGAGAATTCCGTTTGTATTCTCATAGAAAATTATTCTAGCTTACATAAGATTAAATTTAAAATGGAAGCACCTAAGAATGCTCAAATATCCTCAGCTTAGCTATGACCTGTTTAATTTTGCATAATTTTCTTTGGCACCAATTGGGTAACAATGGCTAAAATTGTATCATGAGGAAGACTCACCGTAGTTGAAAATCATATATGAAGGATCTAATATTGGGATAGCCCAAGAAATCTCTGATAATATAAAAAATGAATATTTAATTGGTATGAAAGTACCCCTTAGCTACATTTAGTTCTTTATTTGTTTGCTCAAATCTCTATATAACAAATGACACTTTGACATACACTTACATCTTGTTGATTTCCCTATAATTAAATACACTTGATGATAGTATTATATTACTCAAAATTAGATTTATTCCATAGATTTTCCATCGGGAGTTAAAGCTATACAATGCCCTAGTTTATTCTAAGGAAGGTATTGAGAAATGTGTATTGTTTTATATTAATACTTTCTATGCAATGTCAAACTAATGCTCATTTTTTTTCAATTTCATTAGATATCATCAATAAGAAAGAATATTGAATTAAGGGTAAGATTCACAAACACTAGAGTTTGTATTTATACCAATCCTTTATATCTATTTCAAAGGAAAAATGAAAATAAATACAGCTTCAAAATTCTTTTGACTGAAAGTTTTATTTATGATAGTCTTTCTATTTATCAAGGATTTAAAACCAATCTCAAAATTAAGCATTACAAGCTTATTTTATCTGAATTGGGGTTCAAATCTATTTCAGCACTCTGTTGTGAGATTACTCCCCTAACCTCCAGGACTCCTCCTGACTAAGTATGTTCTTTTATATTTTCTATATTCCTTTTTATTTAAAAAACTACAAAATTTAAGCTTCCTTTTTTGTCTCGTAGCCTTGAGAGCTCTTCATATTTCATTTGTCTTTTGTTTATTTTCTTCCTGTTATAGGAGAAAACAAAATTAAAACTTAATTTTATTTTCTTGTTTACTTTCCTAGACTCGTGAAATTCTTCTTACTCAATTTTTTTTGGATTTTATTTTATTCCTTTATTATTTAAAAAACTGAGTTTTTTCCTCTTTATCTTTTCTCTTCTAGCCTCTAGGACTCATTCCAGAAATTTCTGGATTTAATATTATTACATTTTTTTAATTAAAAATAATTCAAGTTCCCTTTTTTTGGTTTTTGGTCTCCTATACTTTAGGAACCATTGAAGCCATTTTTTTAGAGTTTGTTGAGCTTTCTTTTTTTATTGAAAAAGAAAAGTATAAAGTAAGGGTGTTATAGTTTTTTAAGGTCTCCTATCATCTAGGAAGCAAGTTTTTTTTTCTTTTAAACTCATTTCATTCCAGTTTTTTGATTCCAGAAAGCAAAAAATTGAGTTTCTTTGGTTTTTTTTTGGTCTCATTTCAACTTGCTTGATTTTCTTCTCTTTTCTTTTCTTTGCTTTTTTTTATCAAAAAAACTAAAAATGTAACTTTTTGTTCATTTTTGGTCTCATAGCCTCTGGGACTTATCCCAACTATTTTTTTCTTTGGAGTTCATTTTATTTTCTTTTTTGGAGAGAAAAAAGCTAGCTTTTTTGAAGAGAAAAAAATTAGTTTTTTTTTCTTTTTGGTCTACGTCCCTCGAGGAATACTTCTTACTATTTTAGATTTAATGAGTTTTTATTTTTTTTTATTAATAAAAAAGGTTTTTATTTCGTTCTTCTAGCATTTGGGACCAATTTCAACCTCTTCGTTTTATATTATATAATTTCTATTAATATAAAGAGATAAAATGCACTGTTTTATGGTCTCTTATCCTCTAGGACTCTTTCCAAAAAATTCTATTTTCTTGGAATTGAATCAAATTATGTATTATTTTCCTAAAATCTTAGTATTCACACATTTATTTCAAAACATCAATATTAAATATATTCCTCACCCTTTGTAATATCTGTTATATTTTCTTCAATCCCTGTGGTTGGCCTGTTAATATAAAGAAGATTGATATCAAAAAAATAAAGAATTAATTATGGTTTATCCTAGCAAAAAGAATAGAAAAGATGTGGAAAAAGAAATCAAAGAGAAAAAAATGAAAATTAGGCTTCTCTTTTTCTAAATAATATATAGATGAAGTTAAATTCAAGCTATCAAAATGGCTTATTCCTATTATTTTTCTCATTAAGCTTATGCCTATTTTGTATACTGAACATATAAAGTTTTTTTTATAAAGAAATATAGAAACTTTCTCTTTTTATTTATCTTTACTATTAATATGATCATTTCTTAGAATAATAACTAAATAGTTGTTTAAAAGAACTATAAGGTGTAGAGATAATATCTATTATATAAAATAGAAGTTTAAACAATAATATACTAAAATGTTATAATTGATCAAAGAGCATACTAATAGTAATAAGATACATTTTTTTATCTAAATAATAGCTTTTTTCAAAGAGAAAAATCCAAAACTGAAAATACGGAATCTCAAACCTACCAAATCTCACATTAAAAATCCATTTTTCTTTTTCAAATACCACATTCAATTTCTTTAATTTTGTAAGTTCTATATTAAATCATTCAACCACTCTTATCAAGATCTTACACTTCCTCATCACACAAATTAAAGTTCAATACCTTTCTAAAGATAACCGAAAGAATTCCCCAAAGAAAAAGCCCTAAGAAGGTCCTCAATAATTTAAAAATTTTATATCATACATTCCTGTTTGAAGACGAAATCAATGATGAAATTGAAAATGTTTTCTTTCTGACATAAAATTTATGAAAGGCGGTCTATTCAGCTACAAAAATCTAATCCTGAAACAAACATATATATTAAAAAGGACTTAATTAACTCAAAAGAAGATAAACTAAAAACCCTACACTACACAACACATCTCTTGCAAAAGATTAGCTTACCTGATTCATAATGATCCCAAATTTCGAAAGGCTTTCGATTATAACAGCAAAGTCCCTTAAATTCAATTTATAATTGCTTTTTTGATATTGGGATATAATTGTAGTTCAGAACAAGCTGTAAATATTGGAATAATTTTTGGCATTAGTCAGGGGGCTATTGTGCTATATACTCATGGGATTTCTTCATATTTGTTAAAATTCAAGAAAATATTTCTTGACTGATTTAATTCTCATAAAAGATCTGAATGTTTGGAATTAATTCCAGAAAGGGGTTTTACAGGTTGAATTTGGTTTATATATGGAATCTTGATATCATTGTCTCTATGGCCTGAAAAGAATTATGAGTAATATTTTCATTGTAAAAAAAGTTAATTACTGAGAGATAGACATGCTTCCAATATAAAATTCCAAAGTAAATTTTGCTGCTTTACTCCATTCCAGCTTGTTTTTTATATGAAAAAATATTTTTTTTATTAAATGTGGGCTAAATGGGTTCTCTGAATGATTAAAATGTGTATCAACAGATGAATATAGCAAAAAATTCATATACGTTTATTATAAATATAAATATTTTCTTTCCAATTAATCTTATTCAAGCTATCCATATATAGTCCCCGAATATCAAGGAATGGTAGCTTACAATAAGAATATCAGTACTCTGAAAATCTTCTTTGAGATATAAAAATTTCACATTAAGAACTCCATTGGAATTTTGAAGGTTTTATGGTCGTCATTGAGAGAAATCCTTGATAAAATGAGGACTCATGTGGATATAAATAAATTTTCTAATTGGGTTGCTTTATGTATTATATTTCATAACATGTTTTCAAAAATTGGGGATTAATGGGAGTATCTGTTTGATGATGATAAAGACACTCCGGAGCTGCAAAACATTATTGAATCTGGTCATGTTGAGTAAAATGTTAATTCAAGATCAATAATAAAGCCATTAACACTAAGATGGTATAATAATCAACCTTTTTTTCAAATTACTATCTTGTTAGTTAATCTTGGGTAATAAGGTTTGAGCTTATGTGATTAAAATTCAAATGTTTCTACCTTATCTTATGATTCATACCCTTTATCAAAAATATGATTTTTTAAAAAATTAAAAGAAATTAAATTTATTTTACTGTTACTTGAATAATTATTTTTCAATTTTCACTTTGAGTAAATATTCTTTCATCACTATGATTTATAAAAAAGGTATAAGTAAATTTCACTTCATGTAATATTTTTTTTAATATTTGTATCAGTATAAACCCTATAAAATTTAAGTAAACTTACTTATATGTAATCTTTTTTGTGAAATGTCTTTTGTATCAATCTATCTCTCAAGAAATATAAGTAAGTCTTCCTTTCTGTCAGAGTTTCTTGATAAATGCGTTTTTTTTATCAATAGAATGTTTGTAAAAGAAGGAATATTCATTTCTTGTGCTATTTTTCTACTTTTAATATGTTTCATAACTTGATTTTTTTCAGAAAAAATAGATAAGTTAGTAAATTAGATTGCATGTCAAATATTTCTTGGGTTGTTTGAATAAATTTTTTTTGGAAAATTTGTGATTAAGATTTATTAACTGGTATTTGTTCTCAATAATTTCCATTTTTCCATGAAATATTATATTTCAAGTACAATATTTAAAAGTAAATCTATTTAAATGTGTTTTTTTCATCTAATCAAAAATATAAATTTCAAAAAAAGTATCAAAAATTAAATTTGAGCTACACTGTAGGGATAGTTCCTTTTAATTATTTTCTTTTCAAAAGAAATATAGCTTGTACTAAGAGTAATTGAGATTAAATCTGATTTACTGGGATATAAATAAGAAAGAATAATTATGTTATCAATAAAAGTTAAATACACTTATGACATGATTTTTTTTACTCTTTGCCCCTTTTCAATTTTTTTTTATTTCTACCTGATTGATAAATATTTCTTTCTTTGATTCTTTGAAGTTTTAATCTTAAAAATTCTGATAAATCTTGAATAATCTTTTGTCAATTTGAAATGAGTTTCCAAAATTGGTAATTCATATGTTAATTTTAAGTTAAATTGGAGGCTTATCGTTTTTATTTAGTATTTCTAATGTTTTCCGAAGTAACTCCATTATTCCAGTCTGTTTGTAAAAGGCTATTTCAGGACTGGGTGAAGGTAACAGATTTAAATAGAGTTGAGACTGGAAGAAGTTAATTTCTTCTAATAAGGGATAAAATACCATCTTTAAATTAATTAATATCACTTTTATCTACATGAAACTTATTTTGGAATTCATTATTGGTTATTATAAAATTTTTGGAGATCTTACATCAATTTTATGTGGTCCAATCAGTTTTACTGAAGCTCAGAAGGTTTTCTTTATTCATATGTTTTGGATTTTATACATCGTAATATTTGGATAAACAAAAAATAAGTGTCAGGCTGAGTCTATGAAGAGGTGATAATAACAGTATTTACAGCCTAAAATATGACTGTGACACAGATAATAATGATAAAAAGGTTTTAAATAGAATATAAGGGCTTTACTAAAAGATTTGCGTGGTGGTGAGTGCTGTTGAAAGCCCTGTGTGCAGCTTTACTAATTGGATTATTATAGCAAAGTCTACAATAATTAAGATTATAATTATACCTGATTATTTCCAAAAGCATAACTTTTTTTAAAATTTTTACTACCAAGGAATTCAAGAGGAGGATGGGGATTCCTCTTTGGGGTAGAGAAAGGTCCCTTTTTATCCTGAAATTGGGTTAAAAAGTCCTCTGGACCATTTCACTTAGATGAATTGAATACTTTTCACTTCAGAATACTGGCTTGTGGTTTCCACAAGGTCTCTATACTCCTTATTGGGCTCAGTTGTGGTTTTGAGACCACATCTGGGAAGTTTTCACCAATACATGGTGAAAATTTTCATCTGGGGACCACACCGCCCTCTTCTGACATGTTTGGAATGTAGAGTTCTGTACAGAACCTGTATGGGACCCCAGTATTGAAGTATAAACATGCTTCTTTGTCTGTTTGACACCTCACAATCATGGGTATGGGATATTATCCCACATAAAAGGTGTATTGACCCAATTGTGGTATTTTAACCTGAAAACTGCTATAACTTTGTTAGTTTTTTGAGATATTAAGCTCAAAGTTGGTTCATTGTGTATTCCTGGATGAGATATACACAATGGTACCTCACTTTCTATGTGTAACATTAAATATGGCAAAGTTATGCCATGTACAATCTTTTGGTATTCAGATATATGATTTAATTTTTGTTATTCAGATATATGATTTTCTCAATATCTGTATGGAGCTTGTTTGCTCCATAACTTTTGTTCTAGATTAGATATCCAAAAATGAATGGCACCATCAGATAGCCCCCATTGTTCCCATTCCAAAAAGACCCCACTTTAAGGATCTCACACTAAAACTGAAGAACTTAGATGAGAGGGGAATATTTTATTCACCCTTATTTGGCCTTATTTTGTCCACAACCTCTGTAGCTTTGGTGTTAGCTCAATTTGGCTAGTACCATTGGATAGCTCTGGCTTAGAGATTCAATTTGAATACCCATCTGTAGTGGTTAAGCCTCTTCCTCTGGATTTCAGATGAGAGGTGAAAATTAAGGTTTGTGCTCAGCAACAACTTTGTGCAGGAATAACTTTGTTATTCTTTTTCCTATGTTTATGGGACTTGTATATTTGGAAAGAGGTGAGTTTCCTCTTTTTGTTTGATACCTTTTGAGCTGGTTTGGCTCAGATCCATGTTTTGGTGGTATCTTAGCTTTACCATTGGTTTATGGTATTTGGCTGTCATGCTTGTGCTCTGGTTTTGAGTCACAGGCTGAAAATAATGTATTTAATAAGCTTACTTAATTCTTTGAGTTGACTTTATCCATGATTACTGCTAATATTGTTTGAATGGTCTTATTAATTGATACTTATGCAGTTTTTGGTAATTTATGTGCAGGAGCTTAAAAAATTAGGAATGATGCTTGTTTGGTCTCATTTGAAAATCTGAATAACCATTTAATTCCATATTTTTTGCTCCAGAGATCTTTAAATTAGCTCTTGAAAGCTTGACCTTATTAATTTGTTGTCTAATGGATGAGGTGTGAAATTTCCTCTTGGAATAAGGCTTATGGTGAATTTTAAAAATATGGTTATGGACTAAAATAGGCTTTTTTGGACCCATTCCTTCATCATATAGCTTCAATTTATGATGAAGAGGATTGGAATAAGCTGAAATAAACTCATGTTGAGGAATCTAATTTTAGGATAAAAATTGGCTTCAAATAATTGTGTCATCATCAGTAACTTCAAATGAGTATGAATTGGAATAGGGGAGGATTTCATTTTAAATGTTGGGCTTCAATTTGGATTTTGAATTCAAAAATGAAACAGTAAAAATGAGAAGTTATTACAATAAAGGTCCCAATATCTTTAACCTTAGATTAATAATATAAATTGATGAGGATTAAGTATTTTATTATTTTCTTTTCTTTCTTAAAAGAATGGAATAAGTAAAAAAAAGTAAATCATGATGAGGATTCTAATGATCCTTGAAATAAAAGGGATTGGTGGTGATTAAAAAAGGAAACAAAGCTTATAAGCTTATAAATTAATCATTTAGCTTTTTATAAATTATAATTTTTATTGTATAATAAAATCACAAAAATTAATGAATGATTAGGAACAGATTGACTATATATAATCAAAGTAATTCATATAAATGAAATATAAAAAAAAATGTTTTTGGGAAATACAATTATTATTATATATCTTAATATATATTATCAATATTTTACATTAATAATGAAAATCCAAGAATAAAGATTTTAAAATTAATTAATTGATAAATATTTTTTAAAAAAATACTCAAATGCTATGATCAGCTTTCTATTATTCAAATTATTAAAATACACCTCAAAGCTGATTTGGAATTGATTTCAAATGAATACAGTATTAATTCAACAAATGAGCTCCAAATTACTTCTTAATTGATTTAGGAGCCTTCTGGAGGTGGATGGAGGTAGTTGAGGCTGTTTTGAGAGGATTGAGGGTGATCAGCAGGTGATTAAAGTTGTGTTAGGTTGTTTTTGGTAAGATTATGTATGTTTATTATGGTGATGGTGGTTTTGTGTTCTTATTATGATAAATCACTTACTTCATAATAATTATGAGGAAGAAAATTAATTAAAAAAAACTACAAGTACCAAAGGAGGTAAGCCACCCAAGAAATGGATATGAAAATTTAGGGAGCCTAAAGATAATATTTCTTGAAAAAGAAACATTTTTTTACTGAGGAATACTAGAGAAATAAAAAACATAATTTACTGGAAAATTATTATA
Source organism: Austropuccinia psidii (assembly GCA_023105745.1). Lineage (NCBI taxonomy): Eukaryota > Fungi > Basidiomycota > Pucciniomycetes > Pucciniales > Sphaerophragmiaceae > Austropuccinia > Austropuccinia psidii. The sequence continues at coordinate 40,803,622 of JALGQZ010000013.1, forward strand.
TTTCTTGGAGCTATGAAATGAGATACAATTAAATTTAATACCAGCTTTTAGACTTAATTGGAGCTTATCAATATTTTTTCAAGAGGAAAACTTAGTATGTAAATTTGACAAAATTTTACAATTGAATAATAGTTTCCTTTGAAAGAATTTAGTTGGTAATAATTTACTAGTGAGCTAATTATTTAATTACTCTTAATTTTATCATTTTCCTATGTCTGTTATTATTTTTTGAGAAAAACAACTACAAAAGTATTCAACAATAATTGATAATATGATACATATGGAAATAGTTTTATTCAAATAAAATAATGTTTCATATATATAAATAATCAATAAAATTATATTACCAATAGTTATTATTATGAGCTATAACTATTGCTTAGTTCCAATTTTTTATTACAAATTGAACTATAATACTACAAAATAGTAAATATATATTAAATATAATAAAATAAAGAATGAATACATCCTTTTTTAAGAAGTTATTATTGATAAAAAGGAAGTTAATTATATTATTCTGAACTTATTGAAGCCTTCAAAAAGATGGATAAGAGTTTATTTGAGCTTGAGAGGAAAACAGATTACAATGATATGATTTAATTTATTGATTTATGATGGAATCTTTCTTTCAAAAATAAGAAATTACAAGAGCTTATTTGGTTAGTTCAAATTAAAACAATCTATTACAGTGATTTTTATAAATATACATTTAATCTATGAAACTATATTAAACCTGGGTTGAATTCTCAGTATTTTGATGTTTTTGTAAGGTATTTTTATACCAAATGAGGTTCTTCAAGGTGGAAAATTGTACAACTATCTAGTCAAATGTTCAGAATACTCTCAATAAAGTTGGTTTGGAGTTTCACACTGAAACAACACCAAAATTGATATTACAGAAAGGTTCAATAGCTATCTTCAGGAATTATGAAGTCAAGAAAGTGTTTTATTATTAAGTAAGATGATAGGCTATTTTAATTATGGATTATAATCTCTTAAATCTCCTATAATATATTCTTAAGTAGATTTAATTTTAAATTCTAGTTTATTCAAGATCTTCTTTTGTTGTGAGATGTTGCTCTATTTTTTCACAGTGAGGAAATCTTTCACAATTTGATCTCCAATTACCCAGATCTTTGTTCAATCATATTTTTGCACTATGAAATTATGCAAGTCAGTTTTTTACCGGGATTTAACAATTAAATATAGCAGTTTTACCCAGATGTAATTTTTTTGCACTATAGCATACAAATAGGTTATTTTCACTAGATGTGGAGCCTCTTGAGTTTGAAATTAACATGGTACAAATATTAGGGAAAGTAACTTTTCAAAGGAAAAAATCAATATCCCCAAGTTTTAGCCATATTTATAAATAAAAAAGATCTTATTTATGGGTAAAATTTGTGATTTTACTCAAATTTTTTACTTTGATGAGGGATTCAGTTTTAAATAATAATTTGAGCTTAAACAATCTTAATTAATTTTCAATTTCATCTTTTCTTGAGGCTTGAAATAAAATCAAATTTAAAACCTCATCTGAAACTGAATTTGGCTTAGGTACCTTAATTAAGGCTGGCCAAATCCAAAACCCACTCTATTAATATTGAAAAAATTGGATACCCTGGAACCTTTTACAAGAATCCTTTCTTTCCACTATTTTTTATTTATTTTTCCCTTTTTAATTATCAAAATTGATACTATTGATTTTTGGCCCAGTGTGGAAAAAGGGCCTGCAATATTTACCACCTGTATGGTTTTGAGGTTTGGATATGAAACTTTGATTAAAAATCAAGTGCTTTTCCTGGCCCAAAATTTTTTTAAGGTAAAATTATAAAAAAAAATAGTAATTTTAAGAGTTTCAAAGAAAAAAACAAAGTAATTATTGCTTCTATCTTTTTTATTATCAAGCAATAATAGTATAATTATTTATTTTTTTACCAGAAATAATAACTTATCCAAAAATACTTTACAAGAGAAATTTGAATTTTAATTAATTTATCCAAGAACTGAAGGCAATTAATATGATGAAATAATCCCTAAAAAGAATATTAAAGAGAAAAAACACCCAAATCTGACCAGAGTGAGTTTGTAAACAAAGCTAAAAAGCAAACAGTGATGATAGATTCTTTAATTTACTTTTGGGGTGGCTCAAGGATAAAAATGACCATGGTTGGTTACAAACAGTGTTTATGATGATTTTTTCATGTGGCTCAAAGGTTTCTTATTATTCAATAATGGTTGTTGGGATCTTTTATTTATTGGTTTAAAAAAACTTTAAGCTAATTATAAAAGAAAAAGACTCTAACATGAAGATAAAAGAGGGGAAAGGAAAACCTTTCTTTATAGAAACAGAGTCTCTTCCTCCAAAAGTAAATTCTCCTCTAATAATTTGTTATAAACACACTGATTACAGAAAATCCAATTTTTTAATTATTGAGCCTTGATTTTTACCAAAAAATTCCTGGTCTTAGTATAGTCACCTAAACCAGCCATTGCTATAGTAATATCTGGCTTATAGCCTTCAAAGAGCTCAATAATGTTTGTACAAGACTCTAAAAATAGCTCAAAAATTTATTATTAGGTTTTCTTTATCTTATTAGTAGTTTTACCCTCTTGGCAACAGTTAAAACATCCCTGGTTGGTATAAAAACCTCATCATCAATTGAGTCACAGACCCTGTGACTCAATTCTGGTCCAAAAGTGATGAACTTGTGTATTAATTTTGACATCCGATGCCAATCAGAAAGGAATGTGGGGAATTCTGGAACCCTTGGAGCCAAGATTCCTTTTCCCCCCAAAAATTAATCTTTCCATTTTATTTCCTCTTTAATTCCTCATCACGTACTATACTCAAATTCTTACATATGTAATTCAATTGAAATATTACAGTACACAACTTTAATTCTTAATTTCACTTATGTAATACATGCACACATTTTGACATTTCAATTTAATATACTTTGATTCCTCATAACTTCTAAGCTAAAAACCATACTTCAATTTTAACACAAAAATTCATGGCTAACAGCACATGTGGTGTGATTTCAGCTAAGGTTTTGAGTATTTTCAGATTTTCATGCATATAATTTTTAAAACTTAATTCAAGCTTATTTAGAGTTGAGTTACAGAAATTTCACTCAGAGGTGACCCCACCTGAACTTTTAGGAGGAATCTGATAGTAAAATAATTTTTTCATATTTATTGTTTCAGGAAGAATTTTTAATAAATTTCATAAACATTTTTCAAAAAAATATTTCAGTTTCAACATTTCAACTAAAAACATATTTATACATTTTTAAGACTTAATATAGATTCATTATTAAAGTTTAATTATAAATTTTATCTTTATAGTTGAATTTTGATTTCACATTTAAAAATGAAACCATCATTTTTAATTATAGTTTATTTAAATTCTTTGTGGTCTTTGGGGTATAGGAAAATACCTTTTAAGCTCATAGTGGTTAATACAAGGATACCTTTAAAGCTACACACCAAACCATAATATTGCCCATATTAAAATAAAAGTTATGCATGGTGCAAATTTATTTCAATTTAATCTTAATAAGGTCTAATTAAAATTAAAAAAACTCTTAATTTTACACTAAAATACAATTTTTAAACCATTTTGGGCCAAAGCATTGAATTTATGGCAAGATGGCTTGTGGTATGACCCTAGGTAAAATGAGATTAACAATCCAATGGTTCAATAAGATTAATATCTTTATTCATGGAAAAAAGTTTTTTAAACCCTTTTATATTTGAATAATCTTTTAATTCATCATTTTTATCATAAGTAAAAATAACTTTTGGTGAGGAATTTGTGAGTTATTTGGGTATTTAAAATTTTCCTCAAGGCTCACAGAGTTTTAGGAATCAAAAGAAGATTATTGGTGAAGGCAAATCTTTTTTGTTAAAAAATATGGCTTTTCTTTTTGAAATCAAGATTAATTTAAAAAAACAAATCAATTGATTAAAAAAAAACTTTTATTGGGATAATTTAATTCCAAATTCAATTTTTATGGAAAAAAAAAAGCTTTTTTTTTGGATTTGAATTGATAAATTCTTACTTAGACATTCCAAAGTCTAAAAACCATTACTTTGAACACCAAACAGTGGTGCTTGACCACTTTTTATCCACCTCTCTATGAAATAATTCATTTTTCATGTCAATACTTGAGATAAATCACTGTGAATTGCACAAAATATCATGGATAAAATGATGTAGCTACATTGAGTTTTAAAGAAACTACTTATTAGCTTAAGAACAAACTTTCTCTCTTTAAGAAAGAGATCTGGAAGATATAATTTCTGCCATTTTCAAATGCAGCTGATATTGCTACCCTCCAAACTTCATGTTCTTGAACCAGTTCCTTTTCTAAAGATAAAATTGGTGCTGAATTTTATATCCTAAGATTATATTTGAAGTTGAATATTTTTCTCCTAAAAAAGCTTATCATAAGCCTTCTTCACCTGTTCAAAGGCATTCTTCATCTTTTTTAATACCTCTTATTGCACAGTTGACTTTATATCATCCAGGTTTTCGTTATTCCATATTCCTTATCCCAATATAGCTGTTGATTCTGAGTATTTTCTGTTCCTTTAAAGATAAAAGATAAAATCCTATAATTATCAGTAATAATAATGAATAAATATTTCTTTTAATTTCCAATAAATTGGTTTAAGATGGTAAAAAAACATGCAGAAGTTTCTTTCTCTGCCCAATGAAATCATGCAGTCTGAAATTGGATAGACCTTTATTATTCTCAATTAGACCTTCCTATAAATGTTAAAATATACCAAAAACTTTTAAATCTGAATGAAACTGAGATAAATATAATATTAAGCTTACATATTTCTCAACTGTATTTTATTTCCCCATTTATTCCTTAATCTCATTATGTGAGTTTTGATTGATATATTCAATTTTTACATTAATATAATTCACATTATAAAACACATTGGTAATAATATCCAAAATCCCAAAATAAACTGACTTTTAGGTTTGGATAAGTTTTTCCCTCATTTTTCAGAACCAAATTCTCCTCCTTAAAATCAAAAGTGGAAATTGGTGTGATATTGGGCTTGTTACAAAATAAAATATTTGTTTCATTATAATTAGGACACATTATTTCAAACCTGTAATCCCTTCTATTTATACCCTTTATCTCATTATCTTCCATGATACCTGATATAGTAATATTCTCAAACTGTTTGGCCAAAGTATACTTCTTCTTACATGTTCACCATTAGTCTCACATACTTTTTTCTATAAGATTAAAGTGGTTATGAGACTTTTTATTTACCTCAATTGAAATCAGCTGAGATTCATTCTGTTTTCTTTAAGGTGGTATTCCAGCTGAAGCTTAACTACTTTTCCTAAAAAAACATAATAATTTGAGTTGTTCTTTGACAAATTATTTATAAATATATGATATTCCCTTCAAGTTGTGATAGTGATGGGGTAGATTTGTGAGATTGATGAAAGCTTTTGTAATTTGATACAAGTTTTTCAAAAGTAACCTTCTAGGAGCCCAATGAAATGAAGAATTATTGGAGAAGAACTAATATGATGGAAAATCAGATCAACATGTATAGGAAAAAACTGGTTCCTTAAACATTAATGATGAGTATTGTGTCAAATAATTTCAAAAGCTTATCATTTTGGTTTTTTTAAAGAAACTGATTCTTTTTCTGAAAAATGGAAGGTTAAATTAAACCAATTAACTAGATGTAAGATTTTGAGCCATGAATTTTCCCCAAACTGAAAGTTCAGTGAAATATAGGGTAACTGAGCTGAAAAAATTGGATATTTGGAGCTGAAAAACTATGGTGTTTAAATGTGTTATTTGCTTCAAAGACCTCAATTTTTTCATGTGGAACTTGTTGCCTTTAAGATTATCTAGTGATAATATACACTTATTTTATTATTGTATTAATATTAAATCCAAGAAATAATACATTTTATATTATAGCATCTTTTAAAATATAGAAATTGAAACTTTATATGAGAATTATCATTTTGAGAAAAAATAATTATTCAAAAATCATTTAGTTATGAAACTATGGAAATTTAGATTCATTATTAGAGAAAATTCACAATTATCTCATAATATAAAGCCATCTATAAATACTCTAGTTAATTATTTGACAGTATTTTGAGTTCTGGGGGTAATATGATCAAGAAAGGGTCTTTTTATATCAAAATCCTCCTTCCCAGTGATCATTAAAGTATCACTATATGTAAAATGACTACTTCTTACCAGGATCAATTGATATCTAAAGGTATCAAGGTCCCTGCATCATTATTGAATCATTTTTTTAATATTATTGCACCATTTATTTATAATTTCCATTATAAATTCAATTTAATGACCTCATATTATTTTAGTTTTGAGATCATTTATATTTATTCATTTTTTCAAATTCAAAACAAAAATATAAAATCATTCATCAAGCTTATAGTCATGTATTTCCTTCATAATTCTCATAAATAGTGAACCAATAAGGTTTTGATGCCTTACCTTAAAGTAGCTATGCCTATTATTGTCTTAATCCTAATAACTATCTTAGATTAAATTGTTAATTATAGAATTTTATAAGAATAATTATGATAAAATATTATTGAATAATAAAAAACCTATTTTTGATGATTTTTTTGTAACAGCTAATTTCTGTCATAATATGCTATTTCAAAATTCAAAAACTTATTAAGTATAATTATGCCATTATTTTCCTGAAAGAAAATATAATTATTCTTTAAATAAGTAATCTTTTATTGTATATATGAGTCTTTTTATATTTGAACACATCTAAAGTAAAATGATAAACATAATTATTAAAAGAGGTAATTTTTTAGCTTAGGGTGTCAAGCTGAGTCTATGATGAAGTTATAATAATACTATTTACAGCTTTAGATATGACTGTGACACAGTAAAATTACTTTAATAAATGCTTGAGAATGATAATATTGGTTTAAAGATGAAGTATTGAAGGCTTTACTATTAAGAAATAGTGATGGTGAGTGCTGTTGAAAGCCCTGGGTAAAGTCTTACCAGTTGGGTTACTATAATAAGAACTACAATACTAAGAGTTAAAGTATACCTGACTTGATTTCAAAGAGTATAACTGTTTTTTGCAGTTGTGCTACACAGGAATTTAAGAACAGGATGGGGATTCCACTTTTGGGCAGAGAAAGATCCCTTTTTATCCTGAAAATGTGTGAAAAAGTCCTCCAGACCATTTCATGTGAATGAAGTGAAGATTTTTCACTTCAGAGTACTGGCTTTTGGCTTTCACAAGGCCTGTATACTCTATCTTGGGCTCAAATGTGGTTTTGAAACCACATCTGGGCAGTTTTCGCCAATACAGGGTGGATATTTTCATCTGGGGACCACACAGCCCTCTTCTGATGTGTATGATGCATAGAATGCTGTACAGAACCTATATGAGACCCCAGTATTGAATTAACTATGAGTTATTGAAGTATAAACATGCTTCTTTGTGTGTTTGACAACTCATAATCATGGTTTTGGGATATTATTCCACAGAAAAGGTGTATTGGCCCAATTGTGGGATTTTGACCTTGAAGCTGCTATAACCTTGTCAGTTTTTGTGATATTGAGCTCAAATTTGGTTCATTTTGTAGCCCTGCATGCGATATACACAATGGTACCTTATTTGGTATGGGTAACATTAAATATGGCAAAGCTATTCCATGTACAAATTTTTTCATTCAGACATGATTTTCTCAATATCTGTATGGAGCTTTTTTGCTCTATAACTTTTGTTCTATATGAGATATGGGGAGATGAAAAACACCATAAATTGGTCCTAATTGTTCTCTTTCCACAAAGACCCCACTTTAAGTACCTCACACTAAAATTGTAGAAGTTAGATGAGAGGTGAATATTTTATTCACCCTTATTTGATCTTATTTTGGCCATAACTTATGTTATTTTTGTTTTAGCTCAATTTTGCTAGTACCATTTGATAGCCCTGACTTAGAGCTTCAATTTGAAGACCCATTTTCTGGGTTTAAGCCTTTTCCTCTGGATTCCAGATGAGAGGTGAAAATTAAGGTTTATGCTCAGAAACAGCTTCAAGAAGGAGAAACTTTTTTATTCTTTGTCCTATGATTATGGGACTTTTATATTTTGAAAGAGGTGAGTTTCCTCTTTCTTTTGATACCTTTTGATATGGTTTGTCTCAGCTCAATGTTTTGTTGATATCTTAGCTTTACATTTGGTTTATGTTATTTAGCTGTCATGCTTGTGCTCTGGTTTTGAGTCACAGGCTGACATAGAGGCCATAGCTCCAAATATTTTCTAATGATGATTTTGTTGAATATAATAGCTTTTCTCAATTAGATGTAAAAAATCTAATTAAAAAAACAAGTTTCAATAATAAGAACAAAAATAGCTATCATGAAAACCCCATTTTTACATATAAAATATTACAGAGTGAGTATTATGGTGTAATTCAAATTACATTTTGTCCCAATATAACTCAAATGATCAAAAAAAATGTGATTTTCAATAATTTTCATTCCTTTATCACAATTATTACTCTTTTATTTAATAGTTATATTTATCCATAAAAGCCCCCCAATTTTTCTATAGTTATTAAAATAATACTAATCAGTATTTATCACTATTTAAGCTAATGGTCTATGCGCAATTGAATCATATGGTATTAATAATTTATTGTGGCCTCATTTGGATGTGTAATTATATCTCAAAGGTTCACAGAACAGGTTCATCTTATGAGTTCTTCTTACCATATCCTCAATTATATATGATTAATGTTTCATTAAGTCTCAATTAGACAAATTAATAATTTCTTTTACAAATTCCTATGCAAGTTTATTCTAATAATATTACAAAGAAATCAAGTCAAGCCAAGATTATTGAAATTAATTTGGAGTGTAACTATGTAAATTTAAGCTCTAAATTCCTTCAAAAACTTTTCAGATAATTTTTTAAGTCCAATGGAGGTTGGGCTGCTATCTGGAAGAGAAAATATTTTACTTAATTTAATTAATCCTGAATTGAGACTATTTATGATACTCCTCTTTGGAATTCCACACACCTTTCTTAGATCTTGCTACTTTTTGTTTCTCCAATGAGTTTTATCCAACCATTCCCTGTAAGATTAGCTCATTATATGATATTATTCATATTTTTATCACAGGAATGTTATATCCCTGTAAGCTATATATATATATTCTCTGATACCAAATGAAATAATTAAGATATTCTCACTCATATCCTGTATTAATAAATAAAGTAAACATTGAATTTTATCTAGTTATATTACCATTCAAAATATCATATATATCTCTATCAAGTTGGCTCAAATTTGATTATTTTTCATTAAAAAACAAATAGTTTATTATCTTAAAGCTCTCAAATCAACTCTTATATAAATTCACATAATTTTTATTAATTATTAATCAATATATAGATCAATATAGCTCACATATTTTAATGATGAAATAATTCCCTACAAACAGCTCTCATAGATAGCTATAGCTCAGCTTCTGACAAATTTTATTGTAAAATATTAACTCTCAGATCCAACATATTTTTTACTTTCTGTGGATGGAGCTGAATTTTAATCTTTCTCTCTTCAAAATTCCTGGGGCTCTCAAATTCTTCTCTTAAGAATGCAATTCCCTTTCCTCTGTTTTCCATACAAATTTAATCTTAATTATATTTTGCATTTTCCACTTTCTTATATTTTTAAATACAAAATCCTTTTTGTACTGTCATTTTGTTCCAATATTTGTGTGTTACTGGAGCCTTGGACTATGCATTTGTACTTATCAATGAAGAATAAAATCCCAATTTCAGAAGCCTATATATCTTACATCCTTTTAGTTTCCTCAATAGTGATTCATAGTAGTAAATAAATTTAATTTTCTTCCTTTCATGTGAAACACCTTTTTGATTAATATTCTTAAGAAAATTATACCTCATATAGCTTTATGAGGGAGCTCAACACACTCTTTTATGGTAATCAATCTCTCTTAATCAATAAATATAGACTTCATGTAATAAATTGTGATGTTTTATTACTTTGGTAATAATAAAACCTGTACTTATCACTTAGCATCATGTAATGAATATTACTATCATAGAGTGATTATTCATTGGCTTATTATTTTGATAGAAAATTTTTATTTTTAGTTTATTTAGTGAGAAATGTGATATATTAAATACATTTTTAATTGAAAAAGATACTTTCATTCCAAAAATATTACCTAAATATATATCAATAATGTTTCATATTCTCATTTGTGTCATATTGGGCTCAACATCACTTGTTACAAGATATTTCATCTATTGTTTTGATAGCATGGGAAGAATTTTCCCTGTTCCTGGGCCTGTTGTGAATACTATTTTAGATTTATTCCTCCTTAATTCTTTCCTCTGTGGAATATTAAAATCTTAGAAGCTGTTAATTCATTTTCATAATTTTTAATCAATAATTCACATTTTTTGGTTTTATATCCATTTTCTTTTGTTTCTTGTTTAATTTATTGTGAATTAATTGGAAGAAAATTTCCTTGATAGCTGTGGTAATACAACAGGATTATTTCCAGAAGAACCAAAACATAATTCCATAATCTTCTTCAAGCCAGATTATTATAGTGAATATATAATAATACCAATTCAAAGGAGGAATTCATTTTTCTCTTTATAATTGATGAAATACTTGAAATAAGGAGAATTTTTATGTATCAATTTGGAACAGGGTCTATTGGGTAAAACAAGATTGGCCTGTCACTAAGTGGACAAACGTTTACTTGTTAGGAAACCAAAGAATTAAAGAAATAGATAAATATGAATTATATTCCTTAAGAATTAATTAAGCTCAAAGATATTAAGAAGAAAGAATAATACAATTTACAAAGAGCCAATCAAGTAAACCTTTACTCACTGTTCCAACATGCTCATTAGGAGTAAAGATGTCAGAAAGAATATGACCACCAATATTAAATGAGAAGTAAATTAAAGGATTCAAATGTCCAAATTGATGTTATCAGCATTCACTATCAAAATTGTGAGCCTTAGAGGTATTTTTATATACCCAAAAGACCACAAATAACAAATCATGTTATAATTACAAATAAATGAATTTATTTATATTATAAAACCAGATACTAAGATATAAATGTAAGATTTATACATAAAATTAAAGTTTTTATTATAATTTAAAATTAAATTATGTTGAAATTTAAAATTGTGAAAACACATTTTTACTTGAAAAAATTAAGTAAAAATAGATTTTCAACAAAAATATTTTTGCCGCAAAGTTAAAAAAGATCTGTTATAACTTTTCATAAAATGATTAAGCTTATGATAATTATGTCACCATTGGATTCCTCATGAAAAATAAGGTGGGGTCACCTCTGGGTGAAATTTCTGTAACTCAACTCTAAATAAGCTTAAATCAAGCTTTTAGTATTTTCTGTATGAAAATTGAAAATCCTCAAAATATTGATTTAATTCACACCAAATATAGTATCAACCATCAATTTTTGTGTTAAAATTAATGTGTGGTGTGTAGCTTAGAAGCTATGAGGAGTTGAAGTATTTACAATTGAAATGTCAAAATTTGCATGTGTATTACCTAAGTGAACTTTGATTTACACATGAGTTATCAATTATTACAGTTGTTTACTGTAAAAACTCAATTCAATTGCATAGGTAAGTTACAATTATAATACATAATGAGGAATCAATGAGAAAATAAATTGGAAATATTAGTTCTGGGGGGGAAAGGAATCTTGGCTCCAAGGGTGCCAGACTCCCACAAATTCCTTTCTGACAGGTGTGGGTTGTCAAAATTCATGCAAAAGCTCATCACTTTTGGCCTTTAATTGAGTAACAGGGTCTTTGACTCAATTGATGATAGGGTTTTGATACCAACCAGGGAAGTTTTAACTGTTTCCAAGAGGGTAAAAATACCCTTATGCTAAAACAATCTAAGTCAAAGCAGGGTTAACTGGTTTTGACATCTCTTACACAAATTCTGACGTGTTTTGAAGGCTTGAAACCAGGTATTACTATGGCAATGGTTGATTTAAGAGTCTGAAATGGCTAAAACCAGCCCCTTTTTGGTCCAAACTAGGGTTCAATGATGCAACAATTGACTTTTCTGTTTTCAAAGTGTTTTCACAACTGAGAATAGTAAATTTCACTTTTGGAGTAAGAAAATTGGTATCTTTCAAAGAATGTCTTCTTTATCCCACTTTTCTCTTGATATTATAATATTTTCTTTCTATAATTAGTTTAAACACTGTTAAACTAATCAATGAAATATTACAACCACCTTTCTTGAATAATTTTAAACCTTTTACCCACGTGAAAGAATCATTATAAACATTTTTTGTAAATTTTATAATAATTTTTGCCCTTGAACCACCCCATAAGTGAATTAAAGAATCTTTAATCAATGTTAGCTTTGTCACTTTGTTTCCAAATTCACTTTGGTCACATTTGGGTGTGTTTTCTCTTTAATAATCTTTTTAAATATTCTGTTCTTCTATTGATTTCCTGCAGTTATTTTCTTAAATAATTCCAATTGAAATGTCTTTTGTAGCCTTAAATATCTCTTGTAGAGTACTTTTTGATAAATTTTTATTGTTGGTAGGACAATAAATCTTTATAATATTATTTTTTCATACTTATAGAGTGAAAATCAATAAGTTTGAAATGTTTTTCCTGAAAACTCTTAAATTTTACTATTTTTAATTTCATTGTACCTTATCCAAATTTTGAGGACAGGAAAAGTACTTGATTTTTTTATCAAAGGTTAATATCAACACCTTAAATTTGGGGGCCTAGCCATAATAATTTACCTGTGACATAATTTTTTTACTTTTTTAATCTTTTTTCTTATATTTAAAAATTTAAAAATGCATAAAAAATACTTATAATTCATTAAATTAATAAAAAATTAAACTTTTTTGTATTATAAGTAAGGCTTTATTTTCATTGCCCTTTTTGAAAAACTTTTTTTACCTTATTAATTACTTTTTTCATTAATTTTAGTGTCTTAACACGTGGTAAGACAAAACAGTATTGAAACTTCATCACCAGCTACTAGCATTATCCCTTCAATTTCTGTAAATTCTGATTGTAAAAGCACAGTCATTATAACTCAGAATATTTAACCAGAGCGGATTTTTACTGAATTAATCAACTTCAACATAGGTAATACTCCCCAAAAAGCAAATAATTTGGTCAATATTCAGTATTTTTATGTAAAAATACTATTTCAAGCTTTCTTGATCATAATTATGCTCTCAACCAGATCAGGAGCAAGCTATAACCCCTCAAGAAACTCCCAAAAAGTTTATAGACGTGAATATGGCAGAAGCCAATCAGTTACAGAAGGATAAGGATCATTAAATGAATCCCAAATTTACAAATTATTCCATTATGAAGCTTATAACATTTTTTTATCTTCAAAAAGAGATTTAACTGCCACAAAAAAGCCTCAGTGGACATTTTCAAAGCCAGCCTGAAGGCTTACAACAATGCCTTGCAGCTACAGAAAAAGGAGGAAGCCGGATTAAAATATCTAAAATGATTTCTGACATTCTGGATGGCATTCCTAACTTGTATATAGCTATGAGTGACGTCAAAAGTCATATTTCTGATAAAAATTCATCAATTTGTAACAATCTTAAGAAAAATAATCTGATTATGAGTCAAAAGTGAAAAACTTATTTTTTTCAAAAAAGTTTTAAGAAAAATTAAAACTTCAAATAATGACAGTTCACTTGGTAATAAGATAAATGAACAATATGCAATTATAAAATAATTTACATATAAATATTCTAAATTCAATAGTGATGACATAATTTAACCAAGAATAGAACAAGCCATAAATATTATCAAAGCAGACAATAAGGAAATCCTTGATTGTATTTCAAATTCATTTACTGAATTAAAGACATATACAATTTCCTTGAGAAATTGTTTTTATACCTCACAAGAGGAATTATCAAAATTAACAATGGAATTAAGCCAAGTCATTTCTGATTATACTAGACAAACTGAATTATGGCAAGAAATGACAATTAAATGAGACATGTATAAAATTGAGATAATCAATTTAATATGCAGTTTTCAACATGAATTCATAAATTTCCAAAGGTGTAGAACCTGTAAAGTGAATGATAATGAACAATTACTCCACTTATCTGAATCAAAATTAAGGTACAAGAATTTCCAACCCACAAGTATTGGATGTAGAAAATTCACAATTAAAAAATGAATTTTCCACTTATTTCCATAACTTGGAACCATAAATGGGCCAATAACTCTTGAAGGAAGTACCAAAACATAAAGAATGGCCTCACTTCAGTGGTGAAGGAGAATATGACCATATGGAATTCATCATAGGTATTGACATTCTTAAAGAAGATTTTGAGTTACCAGAAATATTTTTAACAGCAATATTTAACACCTTTTTTACAAAATTGGCTCATAGATGGTATATCAAATTAAGACAAGCACATGGACACAAAAGTTGGACTTGGTGGAAAACCCAAATTATGAATACATAGGCCACTGATGTTTGAATATTTGAGCTGGAAACAGCCTTTGAATATTCTAAATTCAATGCTGAAAAAGACAAATATTTACCATGGCTTTTCCAACAGAAAGACATATTAACATAATTATATCCTGACATGTCATAATTTATGATTCACAGAGACATTCTAAGACAATGTGGAGGGGACTTGGAGCATGCTGTCAAAAGCAGTAATATTGAGCAATCTTTGGAAGAAGATATTATAAATATATTAGAAGAAGTAACCATCAGAGCCAGAATTGGTTCTAGTAGGGTGAATCTCAAAACAAGGTTTAATACACCTTGGAAAGATTCTGTGGGCAAAAATCCTGAATAAAACTCTACTAATATGAAATATGAATCTGCATATGTAATCAGAAAGTTCCATACTTTCCAAAGCACCACACATTTGGCTAACACATGTCCAAAAAGAGGGAAAATCAATGAAATTGATATTGAGAAATAATCTCATGTTGAAAAAGATGATTTAAATGAAGAAGACTCAGATTACAGATCATCAATATTTTCTGAATCTTCAAAATATATAGAAAATATCAATGTCACAATTGACATCATGTAATCTTATTCCCACTTTCCACAATGGAGTAATATTCAACTTGATTTGTCAAAAATCCAAGATTCACAACTGATGGAAACCAAACCAAACAGGGGAAAAGGTTATACAGCTGGTACTTCCTGTATAACAAGAGTGGTAAGTAATAACAATTGCACTAATATTCTACTTGACCCAGGAGCCTTCTGCTCTTGTGTTGGCAAATATTTTCTTAAAAACTGTGTACCAAATTTTTAAGATCAATTATTACCAGTTGATGGCATAAAATTCAACATTGCAAGTAATCCAATGAAAGAATTGGGAATATTTGAAACCACTGTCATATTTCCACATATCAATAGAAATTCAAGAATTACTTTTGAATTTTTTGCTATTGAAAACTGCTCTAGTACCCATTATATATTGGGAAATTATTTCTTAATAATGTATGGCATAAATTTACATAACAATATAGACAGATCCTTTACTATTGGGGACAATAAGCATAAAAAATTTTCCTTTTGACCTTTTAAAAGACAAGTTACAATAAATAAAGTATCACCAGTCAGCTTAAAGTTAGATAAATTCATGTCTTAGCAGTTTATTGAAGCTGAACTAAGCCTTAATCTTACTGATAAGAAAGAAAATGAACTCCCTACCCTTCTATCTGACCACAAAGAAGCCTTTGCATCAGATAAAGAACCACTGAGGGAAATTGTTTTTTATGAAGTTAAAATCATTTTAAACATTGAAAGACCTTATCCACCACTCTTTAGAAGGCCTTCATACCCAGAAATCCCTAAATCAAGAGAGGCCCTGAGCTTCACATTCAAGAACTTATGGACCTTGATGTAATAAGAAAAGCTGGCCAAAAGAAGAATTGAAAATAACTATACCAGTAATAGTGGCATTGCATAATGGAAAATCTAGAATGGCTGGGGATCTTAGAGCTCTGAACACTTACACTGTTCCAGATAGGTTTCATATACCAAAGATTCAAATTACCCTCACTCAAATATCTCAAGAAGTATACATAATCCCTATGGATGCCCTTAAAGGCTTCCATCAAAATGTAGTGACATCAAGAGAAATTAAATATTTGAGAATTATTGTTCATTGTGGAGTATATGAATACTTAATCATGACTTTTTGTATCAAAAATGCACCTTCACACTTCCAAATAATGATCAATAAAATCATCCTTAAAGAGCTTTCAGAAGGATGGTTAATAATTTAAATTGATACATGATTTTATGTTCCAAGACTTGGGGGGAACATATGTACAGATTTTCCAGAGTTTTGGGAAAAATAAAAACTGTAAACATGAGAATTTCTTTGAAGAAATGTCATTTTGGATCTAAAAAGCTCAAATCCCTGGTACATGTAGTATCTGGTCTATCCCTTTTAATTGACAAGATCAAAGTTGCAGCAGTACTACTGAAACCTATTCCTCTGAGAAAAAATGAAATCCATTCATTTTGGGAATTCAAAGGGTACTTTTCATCCATAGAAAGACCTCTTTATAAACTGTGTGACAAAGACACAGTATTTGAAGTGAATGTTGACAGAGTAAAATCCTTTGAATCCTTGAGACAAGCCTCAAGCACTGCTCCACTCCTACTTATTCCAGATTTCAAGCTTTCCTTCAAGCTTTATATCAATGCATGAGGAGATGGGCTAGGTTCTGCACTTTATCAAGTCCAAATTATAAATGACAAACCTGTAAAAGGGCCCATATATTTCATAGCTAGGCAGATTAAACATACTGAAGCCAAATATGGGGCAAGTCAAATGGAATTTTTATGCCTTGTCTGGGTGTGAGCCTTGAGGTATATTTTACATACCCAAATAGGCCACAATTATCTTAAAAAGAAATTTTGAATTATGCAAAACTCATAAGTCATGCATATATCCAAAATTCATCATTTTCAATTTCAGAAAAGATGAATAACTTTTTATTGAGTAAGTAAATCCATGGATTTAAGACCAGATTTGGATTCTACACAAAAATTCCCCTAGGGTAGCTCCATAGAGTGAATAAGCTCAATTTAAGTATTTGAGGTGGTAAAATGGAAAATACTTCAATACCACATCATTAATACCACATAAAAGATCCGTGAAAATTTTTGTTTTTCTTGATTTTTAGCCAAAATAATGGGAAAGTGAGAAATCCCATGTTGCATATACACTAAGAATAGTGTTATGCATGTTTTGAGCACTTAATATCATGGTATTCTTACATGAACTTTTGGTACACCCATAGTGGATATCTCACTTTAAGCTTAAATTACTATTTTGACGTAAAAAATAAGCAAGGGGGACAAAAGACATCAAAGAGAGCCAGGGTACCCAACTTCTGAGGCCTCAGAGGCGTGGATAGCTCCAGAGCATGGATCCATGGCTCATCTTGGCCCAATTGGTAAACTAAAACTCTTTGGGAACTTGGTTACCAAGTTACAACTACTGTAAAACACCAGAAAATAGCAAATAACCTGCTATTTTGACGTGCCAAGGAGGTAATGAGCTACTTACACTCCTGTAACCATGTCAATTACTAATGACTTTCCATGGATAAGCCCCAAAAGAGTAATTAAAACCCTTTTTGGACTTGTATCCATTGATTTACCTCATAGCAACCAGCAAAACACTGCTATTTGCAATTCTACGTAGAAATGAGGTAAAAACTTCAAAAATTCATTAAAAATACAATTCTTAATGAATCTTTCTGAAACTTTCAGGACTAAAGGAGAACTGTATTATCTATGGTGCAACCAAAAAGAATTACAGTTTTACTAGTAAAAGCAAAAGTTTTACTTACAGTCCATTTTTGGTTATTCTACGTGAAACACTGAATCTTCAAAAATTCACAGTAATTACAACCTGTGATGAAATTGGCAATAACATTGATAACTTTGAGAAATAAATGATTATTTTAGAATAAAAGAAGATTTACAAGTGTTATTCCTTTTATTCTTAACCATATTGGGGTTGGTAGTCACATAAAAGCATCAATTAAGTAATTATGATAATCTTACGTGACAACTGATGATGCAATCAATAATCCAAAAGGGTTTATTGTTTTCTCACTCACTGGTTTTTCAGTTTGCTCCATGGCACGCCTCTGTGAGCTGTTGTTGACTTAAAAGAGGCCTTCTCTTGCTGTTTTTTCCACATCATCTTATCAATTTATTAAATCATTATTACCAACAAGTAAGTATTAGTTACAGCTATTCTTAAGTGTTTTAAATCTTTCAGAATCAATCAGAAAGATGTGAAATCAAAGAATCCAACTATATATTGTTGTAATACTGTTATAAATCCTTTTGATCCCTTAAATCCACAATTCCACGTCAAATTTCTCTACTCTTATCTATCAATAAGTTCTTTGGAGTATTAGTGAGTCATTTATCTTTAATTCTTAAAGTTTTTCTCTAGTAATAGTTTTCTTCAAGAATTATCTTTATAATTATTCTTGTGAAAGATAATTATATATTAAAATAATTTTATTATTTTAATAAAAGAAGTTTTTAATATTAAATTCTTCTTGTAATTGATTCTTGTAGACAATTACTGCTCACTGTTATAATCACTAGTAGTGTATAACACGTGAAAGAAATAATTTTATAATTATTTAATTGTGGTTATAATAATTTTTATTATTATATTTCATAAGAACAGACATAGTACTGTTGATTAATAGTAATATTCTCATCAGTTTCATAGTCACATCTTACACTGGGCCTTATAGAAACTCAATTACTTTCTTGGAGGATGTGTTTTTGGAGTGGTAACAGATTTTACTTCTGTTAAATCACTTTCAAAAATGAAAACACACAACATAAATATGCTCAGATGGAAAATATCCATACAGGAATATAGGGGTAATATGACCATTGTACACAAAGATGGTAATATTCACAAAAATGAAGATGGAATAAGCAGATGGCTATTACCAAATAAAATTCACAATCCTGCTTATGCTCTAGAAGAAGCTTCCCCACAAATACCCATAGAAGGAATCAGTGTTACAGAACTTAACACTACCTTTTTTGAGGAAGTAAGGAATTGTTATACTCAAGATAAGAATTGTAGCATCCTATGCCAATTATGTACTGAAATCTCTAAAGATAATTCCTTAGTAAATGCCTTAGATTAAATATGGAAGAAATCATATGATTAAGGAGGATTTCATTTACTTGATGGTATAATTTACCATAGGACTAAACATGCATATTTCAAGACAGTTGTGGACAGATCCTTAATGAATCTTGTACTGAAATGATTCCATGACATCCCCTTCTCAGGACATCTATCTGAGGACAGAACAAGGGAAAAATTAAAGACCTCTATATGGTGGCCAACGTGGCAAAAAGATGTTTCAAAATATTGCAAAACCTGTGACATATGTCAAAAGGAAAATAAATCCACTGGCAAATGACTTGGAAATATGAGCAAAATCCAAGAACCCACCAGACCTTGGGAAATTCCTGCCACCAGGGGGTGATAAAAGCTATAATGCATTCCTAGTGATTTTTGACAGGTTCAGTGAGACTTCAATCTTTTTTACATGTCACAAAGATGATACAGCCATGGATACAGCTCTTCTGATATAGAATAGAGTAGTATCATGGACTGGAATATTAACAAATATCATTAGTGACAGATATCCAAAATTCACCTCATCATTATCAACAAACCTTCACCAACTATTTGGAAAACGGTTATCCTTATCTACAGCCTACCACCCATAAGCTGATAGTCTAGCCGAAAGAATGATCCAAACCTTGGAAGACATGGTCAGACGATTTTGTGCATATGGCCTAGAGCTCAAAAATTTTGATGTATGAAATTAGAATATAAAACATCCATTAATACCAGTACCAATCAAACTCCTGCTATTCTAGAAAAGGATGGAATTTCAGACTACCCCAAGATTTCTTAAGGAAGGATTTGGTTGATATAAATAATACAGCTTCTAGCTTCAAAGGTATGCTAGACAAAGCTAGAAAGAATGTAGTAAGTTGCATGGAAGACTCACTTGAATATGCAAAATACAAATGGGACAAATCACATTCTACTCCAGACTTCAAGGTATGATATATAGTACTTGCATCTACCACTAGCTTCAATAACATCAAGGGATTTTACAAGCTCAAAGACTTGTCTGCAGGACCTTTTTTTATTAGGGCCTTCCATAGGGAGAATGATGTTGAAGTAGAATTGTCTGAAGAACTTAGTAATAAGCATCCTACATTCCCAGTAATCCTGATACAGCCTTACAAATATGGTACTGCTTAAAAATTCCCCTTTAGGAATAATGTTTCCCAGCATATACCTCCTGTTGAATCATCTGGTGTTAAGAAAATTACCAAAGCTCTCAAAAAAAGGAAATTGAGGACTAAGAAAGTCAGGAAGTACCTTGTCAAGTACAGTGACCCAGCTTGTGAAGATGAATGGTTAGCAGAAAAAGACATACCTGAAGCTGCCAAACTTCTCAGAAGGTTCAGACACACTAGAAGTAAAAATATTACAAAGTAATATTCATTTTTTAGGGAGTGAGAATGTGAGCCTTAAAGGTATTTTTATATACCCAAAAGACCACAAATAACAGCTCATGTTATAATTATAAATAAATGCATTTATTCATATTATAAATTCAAATATTGAAATATAAATATAAAATTTATATAAAAAAGAAAAATCTTTATTATATTCTAAAAATAAGATTAAATTGAAACTTAAAATTGGGAAAACACATTTTTACTTGAAAAAATTAAGTAAAAATAAATTTTCAACAAAAATATCAAAATTGAAATATTTTTGGAAAAAAGTTAAACAAAATTTATTATAGCTTTTTATCCAATAAATATACTTATGAGAATTAATTTATAATTTGATTCCTCATATGAAAACAAGCTGGGGTCACCTCCAGGTGGAAATTCTGTAGCTCAACTCTTAGTAAGCTTAAATCAGCTTAAATCAAGTTTTTAGTATTTTCTGTATGAAAATTTCAAATCCGCAAAAACTTAATTCAATGAACACCACATTTGGGTTTAACCATCAATTTCTGTGTTAAAATTGAGGTGTTGTGTGTAGTTTAGAAGCTATGAGGAATTGAAGTATTTTCAATTGAAATGTCAAAATGTGCACTTGTATTACATAAGTGAAGTTTTCTTTAGATATGAGCTATAATTAATAACAGTTTTTTACTGTAAAGCTCGATTGAAATACATATGTAAATTACAAGTATAATAAATGATGAGGAATTAATGAAAAATTAATTGGAAAGATTAATTCTGGGGTGGGAAAGGAAGCTTTGCTCCAAGGGTTCCTGAAACCCCCAAATTCCTTGCTAACAGGCATGGGTTGTCAAAATTAATGCAAAAGTTCATCACTTTTGGCATGAAATTGAGTCATAGGGTCTGTGACTCAATTGATGATGAGGTTTTGATACCAACCAGGGCAGATTTAGCTGTTGCCAAGAGGGTAAAACTACCCTTAAGTTTAAACAATATTAGTAAAAACAGTTATAGCCTGTTTTGATGTCTATTACACACACCAACATTTTTTGAAGGCTTTAAACCAGTTATTACTATAGAAATGGCTGATTCAAGGGTCTGAAATGGCTAAAACAAGCCCTTTTTTGGTACAAACCAGGGTTCAATGATTCCATAATTTAATTTGATGTTGTCAGAGTGTTTTTCAAGAGTGAAAAGAGTTAATTTTACTTTTGTAGTAATAAAATTGGTAGCTGTAAAAGAATGTCTTCTTTGCCCCACTTTTTCTGGATGCTATAATCTGTTCAGTTTATTAAGAGTTCAAGACTATTGAGCCTATAAATAAAATATTAAAACCACCTTTATCAAATGGCTTTAAACCTTTTAAACATGTGAGAAAGCTATTATAATCACTGTTTGTTACCTTTATAATCATTTTTACCCTTGAACCACCCCATAAGTGAATTAAAGCATCTTTCATTACTGTTAACTTTGTCACTTTGTTTCCAAATTCACTCTGGTCACTTTTAGGTGTGTTTTCTTTTTACTAATATTTTTTCAGATTCTTTTCTTATATTAATTTCCTCTCAATTAATTCCAATTGAAATTTCTCTTGAATAAATTTCTTTTTTAGCCTTAAATATCTCTTGAAGAGTATTTTTGGATAAATATTTATTGTTGGTAAAACAATAAATCTTTATAATATTATTTTTTTATACTTATAGGGTTAAAAACAATAGATTTTGCATGTTTTCTCCTAAAACTGTTCAATTTTACTAGCTGTAATTGAATTGTATGTTATACAGATTTGAGGACAGGAAAATTACTTAATTTTTTTATCAAAGTTTCATATCCACACCTTAAAAAAATATGAGTGAAATAAAGTATATTAATCAACTGGTTAAAATTCCCCAGGGGATGAAATAGTGGAAAATACATGTGAAAAGCTGACATATTGATCCTTTCATGTTGAAAACACAGCTTTATTATTTGTGTACAGCTGTTTTGACTTTTTTTGGTGAAGATAGCCTAGCCAGATTGTTAAATAAGCTGGGTGTATTGAAATACCCACATGATTGAGCAGAAATGACTAAAGGGGTAAGCTACATACAGTTTTCCTTTACTGAAGTTAGTTTTACATAATTTAATTAGCTTTGAAACATTTAAAAGTGGTTTTGAATCATCCTTTTACCTATTCCTTGAAGACACATGGACAGTAATCTATTGAGGGAATAATGTATAATTAAAGGAAGAGGCTTTACTCGATTGTATGAAACTGTTGATTCTGACACCTTTCCTTGAGTAAATTTCCATAAGTTAAGATTGAGAGGATAAGATTGAAATGGAGATAATAGCCAGAAAACTTGTGGCATAATAATATTATGGGAGTAAGATGCCCATATCTGGAACCACAGGAGAAATTCCTCAATCTTGATTTTATTATCATGCTAGAGGAATTGAGGGCCATGGAAAGAGGTTTCTGTTGTATTTGGGGGTATTAAATGGGTCCCATAATCCTTATGGCCAATTTGGCTAATTTTGGTCCTGGGGGGTCAAAATGGAATTTGAACCCCCCCCCCAAATGGTCTGTAGGGATTTATAGAAGCCATAAGATTCTTCCTGAGTAGCTGGGACATAAATTGGCCTGACGAAAAATGGATTCCTGAAGCTTTTACATTCCCTTAATTTTCAAAGAATTTCCATAAAGGTTGTTGGTGGAAATTCTTAAGTAGATTATTAAAAGGAGATTTTTGTATGATTTGTGCATTTGAAAATACTTTTTGAAATTTTTTGTGACATCCTTCAAATTTAAGTTTCAATTTTAAGCTTAATGTGGCTATTTTCACAAATGTGTGTGTATCATTTATTTCAAAATACTGGGTTCAAAGCTAACATGAACTCATTTTTTGAATTAAGTTTTTTGATGGAAAGCCAAAAATATCTCACTTTTAATTTTGTAAAATATCAAAGGAGCTATTTCTTAGTTGATACCTATTTAAAACCTTCTAATATCTTTGCATTATATTATCATACTTATAAAGTTTAATAATATTCAATTTCATAATGTTAAATACTGAAGATTTTCCACACCCATTATTTTTTATTTTTAACCTTAGAGGTCTTGATACTGTGTTACTATATTGAATGTTACCTTATTTTTTAATAGAAAAGCTATTATTCCATATATGAAGCCATCCCAAAGAATTTTAATATTCTGATGCCTATATTTCTTCTTGGATATTTACAATTATTCCCTCATACCTACTCTTCTTTCCATACCTTTTTTAATTAATTAGAGAGATGAATCCTTTGAATAAAATACAAAATATTCATTATGATGACTATCTTTCTGTATAAGTTGAGTCAAATACCTAAAACTTGAGATGCAAAATTCATTATAACTTGATGTCACAACCATGAATAATACTCCCTGAGACCATCCTATGAAATATCAATTCCATATCCATGAATCTTGGCAAAATTGGCAACTCTCACATTTATGGCTATTTCATTGTCTGAGGCCAACCTGGCCTCTTCACAATCATAAGGTTTTCTATGATACTCTTGATAATAGTATCAAATATCAAGAGTACTATGACTATCCTCAGTAGAAAATATAATATAATGAAATATTATAGCCACAAATCTAATATAATTATAAAAAATGAAGGTTTAATTATTATTAGATACTTTAATAATTATAATAAATCATAATTATTCTATTATTGATATAGTCACTGACAATTATAAAAATATTAATTTTAAATCTCTTAATGAGACAATTACACATGTAAAATAATAATATTTATCAGCTTATAAATAATATATAAATATTATTTATGAAACAAATTATCACCCATACTGTTCAGAGATAATTCTTATAAAAAACAGTTCTATATAAAAAACTAATATTAGAGAAAAAAATGATATAGAATTTTGGAGAAAACCTACTTATAATATCTATTTAATACAACAAGTCAAACAACAACAGTTATTAGATCAAATAATTTTTATAAGTTAAAAAACCGCCAAAAATCAATATTTTGAATAATGAAACAGCTTTTTATGCTAAAAAATAGGAATGAAAGAGGTAAAATATTTAATTAAATACTTTAATAATAAAATATTACTTTTTTAAAATGTCTAATTGATTGGAATTATGATTAGTTTTTGGAAAAAACAGTGATGTGTAGTCTCTTTTTATGCCTACAGAGCAAGTCCCATTATTCATAATGAATATAGAGGGAGTTCTCAGGTCAAAAATCAAAAACCATGCTTAAAAACAAGGTTCTTAACTTAAGGTAGCTTATTTTTAATTCTAATTGAAGGTTACAAGGGCTATTCTTAACTCTGAGTAACTTTACTCCTCTTTTAAACTGATTATTTTAAGTTTTAATATCAAAAAAGCTTATTTATATTAAATTTCTTCACATTAACAATTTTAAAATAAAGTTTAAAGCAACAAAATTCCAAACTGAATTTTTGATTAATTTCTAAAGAAATCTTAATTTTCTTCAAGAATAATTCACTTTTTTAATTTCAAGGCTACTTATAAATTAAACCTGTTTCAAAAAGAGACATGAAAATCTAATTTATCCACAGATAACGTTAATTTTTAATCTATGTGAAATATTCAAGCAAATCCATTAAGAATTGGTTTTTTAATTAATTTTTGAAGTTATTACTATTTCTCCATGTAAAATAGCAATACACACCAAAACTTAGCTTTTAATAAGATTTTTATACCTGTAACTTTAAATTTTTGAGCTTAATTAAGCTTTTAAAGTTCTTAAAATCTTTATTTCAAGCTTGCATATTGGGATTTACCCTTTGGCAGCTTGAAATTCCTGTCCAAATTGGGATAAAACCAGTTTAAGCTTTAAGTTCAGATTAAATTCTAATCTTGAAGTTTAAATAAGGTTGAAAATCCTCAAATACAGGTGTAAAACCTTAATTGAATCCTTGCAAATCTGAAAAGTTGGGTACCCCAGCTCTGTTTGGTCTTTCTCCTTTGTCCCACCTTTTTGTGTGGATTTTGCCCTTTTATTTATTTAAAGCCATACTATGGCCTTAAACCCTTTTAAATTGAGCTCACGTAGGATTTACATTCTGTATGGAAGATTCTTATCCAATTCACCAAATATACACAACACCTCAATTTTAACTAAAATTTTGGTAAGTTTGCATAAACCTTATGCAACTTTAAATTCAAGCTTAAATAAGCTTAAATTTAAAAAAATTAAAAAAATGTTAAAAAATTTGCAATTGTACTGTGATATTCTGAAATCTTTTGATAACATAAGAAATAACCATTTTTGGGTATAACACCCTATGGGTCTACCCTATGTTATTTTTGGTGTAGAATCCGAAAATTACATAATAGTTATAGCTTTGTTTATCAGAAAAAAATTTATACTTATTTTTTGTTATTTTCTATTTCAGATCCAATTTATAAGTCTGTTCAAGATTGAATCAACTGCATAAAAAGTTATTTGTGGCCTGATGGGTATGTCATACATATCTTACAGGCTCATCATCATGCCATTTACAACCATTCTCTGCCTTTGGGAACTTTTGGAAATTTCCCAGTCAATAGGGGAGATACATCCCAAAAGAATTTATTATGCTTTTTAAGCTTAAAATAAAGTTTTGCACACTTCTGCGCATTTAGCCATTTAATTCCATATTTCCTTGTAATATGGGAAATATTCCCAAATGGCAATATCAGGCCATTTGGGGGTTAAATAAAATATTTACATCTTTTTTTGCACTTTCTGCAGATAAAGTTTTAAATCCTTTAGGGTTGTTTTTGCCAAAACACCTCTGCAAGTCTTGAAGCCACCCAAACTCCATTCTCTCTCTTTATGCTCCCGGAATTCCTTCAAAAGACCTTTTGAAACTTTTCCTCCTCAATAGCCAAAAGTGCCATAAATGGTGTTATACACAATTATGCACCTCTTTCCACCAGCAATTCAGTGGTGCCAATATCAGAAGGTTATTAAAAAATCTCATCACATCGTCCTGAGGATTCATCAAGGCTCAAGTTAAATTTTTATTCTTATATATCAATCATGCCATCAAGAAGTCAATGAATATCTTCAATTATGCAGTATTCCTCCAAGGAAATACTGGAACTTCATTCTCAAGGTATATCCAAGAGGTAATTCCAAAAACAATTGTCAACTTTCAATGCTCCATAAATCCATATTGGCAACCACATTCATTTCAATACAGTCTTGTTCCATAAATACCTGTATGTCAACCACAAACCCTGGGAATATCATTCAACTCAGTTCCTTTCCCAATTTTGAAAGGTATACACTTCATCAATGAATCAATACAGCTTCAAGGATTCAATACAGACCATATGTCAACCTGAAGGAGTCAAGCTCTCAGCTTATCATATATACCAGCCTGTTTTTCAACCCTTGTGTGTTTTTCCCCCAAGTTAATTAATATATTTTCATTTATTTCTATCTTTATTTCATTTCATCTTGATAGTGAATACTGATATTCTTAATTCAATCAGTTGAAGCTTTCTTTCTTTGCCTGTCAGTGGATATTTGGTATTCATATCCTTACTAATTCCTTTGTTCTTTTTGGAAGGTTGAAACAGTGATTAAGGACTTACCTGGTTGGTTCATTGGCCATTTTGTTTCTTTTTTTCTTACTGCATCTCATCTTGTACTTGCATATCTTCTTAGAGAAATTTATTCTTTTATTTTATTTATTTAGTCTTTTGGATTCTTCCAAGTGAGTTCCCTGATTTTTGAGTGCCAGGAAACTCTTTTTATCCCCAAGAGACCCTGTTACACTTAATTATCATCTGAATTAAGGAAACTACCAAAGGTAATTCATTCCTCCATATAGGTAAAATAAATATTTTGATTTGAAATTTTAGAGTTATTTTTTTTCAAAATATCAATGTTTCATTCCATTATGGGTGTATGATACTTTATTATACAAAATTCTGCCAAAAATAGCACTTTTATATTACTTATCAAAAAGTGAAAAATTTATTTCTCAGATATCTTCCCCAATTAAAATGAAAAGTAACAAATTATTTTTTAGATTAATTGGGAATAAATTAATACTTTTCAAATAGAAATTCCAATATAGATATATCTATAAGCTATTTAAAATGTCTCAAAATATGTCTAATTCTATTATATATATTGTCCCAATATCTTTGAATCTTTTCCAGTATCTGAAAGAAGGCTGTTTTGCATCAATAATATTGAGATTAATAAATATTATATCAATTTATCCATACCTAGACAGCCATAATATAGACAATATAAGTCTTATCATTACATCAAAAAATTGTGGTGAAAATCTTCTTAATCTATTTTTTGATAGAATAAGATTCACTGTAAAAAATAATTTATAACCTAATTAAAAGATCTTTTGGGATATTTTACTTAATAGAGAGGTATTAAATCAACAAATTTCAATCATGTTTTTTTGAGATATATTGATTCTAATCATATTCTAATAATATCAATAAATTAAAATAAGCCCATTTGAATCACTTTTTCCTCCTTCTTGGCTTGTTTGATGTGTTTATTTAATTTCATACAACCTAATTCACCCATATTTCACACCCTTCTGCATGTCCAAAATAAAATAATAAAACCCCTGCCAAATTTTCTCTCAGTGTAGAATGAAATTTTTCATATATAACTGTAGTATTTCCATTAATAATGATTAATTTTAGAAATACAATATTATTGAACATATCCTTGTTCTCCTCAAATTTTATCAATTATAATCCTTTCTTCAGTGTTTTACTTGAGCTCCTAAATATTTTGCCATTTGATGATCATATATACTTGGCATCTACTAGGATAGTTGCTTAACATAATCAACTACACAAAGATCGGCAAAAATATATATTGAAGGAAGTTCATTTTGAAAACAATTATGAACAGAAAATCTTGAATCACAAATATATTTATTTTTACTTTGTAAGTAGATAATCTATTCATTAAAATACCATGAATCAATTCTTGGTATCCTTATTAATATAAAGAAATTTCAAGCAATATTATTTATAATTGAATTCATAGTTTATAGTTCTAATTAGAAATACAAGGTATATATTAATATTTCAAAATGCCTAACAATATTTAGAAATTATCAAATCCTTGCTTTTTGAGTAATCTTCAAAGAAAATGACACAAAATTCACCACTGGGAATTTTTATAATTATCTGAAATGATTTAGGGTAATCATGAACCATTTCAAAATTCATAGAGGCTTTATAATCTCACAAATCGAAGATATTTAAAAAATGGAATTCATTATAATACATCCATTAAATCTCCTAAAAGTATTTCCTTCTAATAACTGAAATAATTCCCTTGGGCTTTAGTTACTTCTGAACTTTCTATCCATATTCATCAAAATTATGTTTGATTGATCACGATAACCTCATGAATATTGTACTTTATTATAGTGGAAGAACATTTACCTTGAAGTTATTTATTTTATGATATCTGAAATTTCAAAATTATAAGCTCTTAATTAACTCATAATATATACCCTATACTAAAACAAAAATACAGCATGACCACAGCATCTTTTCTATAGGATCTAAAGCCATTTTTGAAAAAAGAAAATTCTTTTTTTAATAATGATAGATATATGGGTTCCTGAGCTTCAGTTAATATATATCGTGATAATTTTTCCAGAATTTTACCCACCTGTGATTTAGCTCCAGTTTTTATTTTCAGCCCTATTTACTAGTTTATTAAATAATGGCTTTATTAGTAGATTAAAAAAAAGTTCTGATTTCTTATTCTTAATCTTACTTTCTTTTTTATATTTATTGATTCTTAATTAAATTTAAATCAATATCATCCTTCATTTATCTCATATCTCCAAAATAAACTTACCTTTTATTTAAAAGATAATTATTTGAATTTTAATATATTATGTTTTTTTATTTGTTCAACTATCAAAGCCTTTATATATGTATGGTTCATAATATTTAATAGAATAAATTTTTAAAAAGAACAAATTTAACAATTTAAATTGAAGTATGAATCATTAAACTTATTCTTAGAGATTAATTACTTAACGGGTATAAATATTTAAAATATTTAATACAAGGTACTATGGTAGTTTTTTGGACTATTATGCCATGGTGATAGGCAAAGTAATAAAGTATTGCATTAATTATGAGCTATAAGTGGAAGAAATGATTGTAACTCGAAGAATACTTTTACTCAAAATACACTCTGATTTTAAATTGTAATATTGAAAATCCTGTTTAAATGGAAAAAGAATTTTGAATACTGAGAAATATTTAAATAATAAAACATCTTTTGGAAAAGTCTGATACAGAAATTTATGAATCAGTGAAAGTATTTTTTTTAATTATCAATTTATGAGATGAGATTTGAAAAATTGATAACTCAATTATCCGCTTTCCATTGGTTTCTTGAATATCAAGTTTATGATATATCCAGCTCTCAATGTTTTTATCTAGGAGGTAATTGGTGGAAAATATACATATAGAAAAGAGAAAAAACTCTTCTTTCAATAATTGGAGTTTCATTTATTAAATATGTATTAGAGGTATTTATAGAATGGAATTTTAATGTATTTAATTTCCAAAAAAAAAATCTTGGATTTATTTTGATAATAATACTATTTTTTTATGCATTCAAAGATGAAAAAATCATCATTACAAGGTATAACTCTTAATATATCTAGAAGGTTGAATCATAATATTTTTCTTATCCTCTTTATTTACTGTTACTAAGGAAAATATTATTCATTTTCACGTTTGAAATATATTCTTTTCTATTAGTAATTTAATGAAAATTTAGTACAAATATAATAGATCATTATAATTTTATCATAATATCTCTCAAGATTTAGAATTTGTCTATTAAACTTAGTATAATATTACTATTAATAAATACTAATATTATTTTTTTGATGAGATATATAATTGCATCTGTTAGATCTAAGAATTTATATTATTACTTACTTTATTATTTCTCTCACTTTTCATGTACTAAAATAACTCAAGAAGTAAGAATCAACTTTACACTGAGATCAATCAAAATACATAGCTATTAGGCCCACTCAAACTTAACACAAAAACCAATTTTTCATTTGGGTATTTTGGAAAAAACATCACTTAAAAAACCCACATTTTTTGGATAAAAATCCCATGCCTAATTCAACTTTGAATTCCTCCTTCTAAAAAAAACAAGGTGGGCATTTTTCAAAATCACTATCATAGGTTTTGGTTTCAAATATATCTGGCTTTTATGAAACAAAGAAATTAAATCACTACTTAAAACCCATATTGAGCTTCATCTTAACTCTCACCATTCAAATAATGCCACCCAAATGTTCATCAGCTTCAACAAAAAAAGACTCTACTTCTGATATGAAGGAGGCCATCTTGAGATCACCGGCTATCTAATAATAATAATTTGGCTCAAAAGCAAGAAGAATTTTGAAGCTTGTTTTGGCTCTTCTGTAAAAACATCAATTGGAAGGCCCCCATTATCAAAACAAATTGAATTCCAATTAATGGCTAATTAGGTGAACAAAAAATTAAAAAATTGTTTGAAGCTGACCCCTAACAATATGAGGGATTGATGGCGAAATTACAAAAAAAAGTATATATCTGCAAAAAATTATGAGAAAATAAAAGTTTGAGGTATTACTGATGAGGACCTCAAGAAAGGGATTCACACAATTATTCAAAATATTGAAACACTTTCCCGATGCTATTCACAAATGGATGAGCTCTTTGGTAATAAACCAAATATAACACCAATGGAAACTTGAAACTTCCCTGAGTTGGAAACAAATGAGCCTCTTGATGAAGATGAATCCTTTATAAACAGTGAAGTATGTCTTATATTTTCTGACAAACAATTTTGGAGTATTGTTCTTATTATCAAATCCATAGGCGTTTGAAGGGCCATTCAACCAGAAATACATTACCAGAATAAGTGGGATTGAGAAAAATGCAGCCAGAAGCCCTAATGACGACTGTATTCAAATGAAGGAATTTCTTACAAACAAAGTAAGAGTGTCTCATTAGATAAATTCCTAATGAATTCATAACTCTGTATTCTATGTATGAATAAGGGAAAAAACCATTCAGTATCAATGTCATCTCAGATTGATCAAAGTATCACAATGGATATTAATAAGGAAATTGTTGTAGAAGAGAGCACATCCGCTTCAGTATGGAAAGAAAGTATTTCAACACCATCAACATCAATAATTAGACATGAATCAGTCAAGAACTTAAATCCACAAAGAAGATAAAAAAATAAAACTGGAATCAAACTGTGTATTCTCATATGATTCAGTATTTATTTAAAGGTAATAAGGTTATTAATCAAAACAAATCTTATTTATCTTATATTTGAGTCTGAAAATTTTCTTATATTAGAATGTAGTAACAGTGATTCTTCCAAATTGGAATGGGAAAAAATCAAGTGGCAAGAAGAAAAAGAAGTTGAAAGAAAATTTCTCAAACAGGTGGAGATAATGAAGCAAATTGAAATAAATTTTGAAGGATAGAAAGAAGATAAGTATTTGTAATTTTAAGAAAAAAACTCAAAACTCAAAGTTATTTTGAAGCCAAAAAATTACAACTTCAAATTTACTGGCATCATGAACAAAAAATATGGATTAGCTATTGAAATTTTACAATAAAATCTCTCATAGAATGAGCTAAAAACTATAATAAATTTAATTAATAATGAATGGTATCTTATATTCTTCTGTTTAGATATTTGCATAAAATGTTTGTTTGTATATTAAATATATTACTATACTAGTTATCAGATTATACACACAATATGTGATATAATAGTGGCCATACACCTATGTTTTTGGATGCTGAAAATTTTAACTTGATGTGAGATTTGAGAAATTCTTCTTATAAAAGGTTCATTTTCAAATTCAGTATGTCAATATAAATTTTCATTTACAAAATTAATTGAATAGTGTAAGTATTAGTGGGAATTTGATACAAAAAACAGATATAGAGATAGTACCTATTGTTTTGAGGATGAAGAAATTCTATAAACAATTGATTGATGATCATCATAGGTAAACTCAGATATTCTTCCATATTTGAGAGATTTGAACAAACTATAAGTTTTTTTGGAAATCTGCATTTACATTGAGAGTCTTGTGAATTTCCCACTTGAGCCACAATCTGGATATAATTTGAAATGATGGATAGTCATGGCACACCATTCCATATAGCAAATTCCAAGGATTTTTCCAGTAAATTCAATACTTATTTCCTGATCAGGAAAAGCAAAATATCCATTAAAGATATCACAATTTGAATCAGCAATTGTGGAAGAATTTTCGATAATAGGAATAGAAAGCAAAAAAGAAAAGTCTGAATCATCATTATCACAATGTGGAAAATTAAAAATCTCATTTAATATAAATTTAATCTGATTTGAAAAAGAAGTTTCAATTGTGTTCTTGAAAGAGAAATTTTTTTTGTTCAAAAACAGGTATTCCAAGGTTTTGCATATTCTGGGTATTTTCTTCTCAATTACTGATGCAATATTGTTGAAAAGTCCAAGAATCACAGATATTTCTGGAGCCATAGATGAAAACAGTTGATATTATTCAATCCTTCCAAAAATCTTATTGGTAGATAAATATTGTCCTAAATTATAATCATCAAGACAAGGAGGATTCCAAAAAATGGAATACATTTACCCATGAAACTTGTTACCACATTCTTGCTGCTTGTAAAGGAAATAAGTCATTTTTATGAAATAATATGATAAAGGTTTCATGGTCACTCATACATTAAACGGTTTGTACTTTTATTGCAGAAAAAACTTTATTTGATGATCTCTGAACTTAGGTATTATGGAGAATAGTAAAGCAATGGGTAATGAGTTTATAATCTTTCTGAACATAATGAAAAAAATTTGGTGCTTTTAAAATCCAAATTTGGCGTAATTTTTTACATTCTGCTTCATTTGTTGGAACTGGATTTAAATAAACCTCTTGATTTTATTGAACAAATATATTAAAGGCTTTTTTGAATATCTGAATTAATACCCCTTGTTGGTTTTTTGATTCTATCTGCATGTATTCTTAAAGAATGAGTTTGATAAATATCTTACAAATGGCTGATATCCCAATGTAAAACACTGGTTTAGAAATTAATTAACAGGAATGCAGCAGTCAGAGATTTTCACAGAAAACATTGATAAAAATTTAAAAAATAAAATATGTCAGCTATATTTTATTACTAAAAAGAAGAACAATAATTGACTTTTCATGACGGTTATTCTTCTTTCTCCCCATTATTTTTTAATAATTTATATTGAAAATAGATTTAAATTGAAAATATAATTAATGATATTTTTTTAAGAATAAGATGAAATTAGTTTTAAAAAAGTAGTAATTAAGAAAAGTCAGTTATTTTTTATTTGATTTAAAATTATTTTATATATTGAAATATTTTGATTGAGTAATATTTTCAAAAAAATAATTGAATCAATCAATATTCTCTGTTAAAAAAAAGTAGTTTTATCAAACCTTTTTTTTGAAAAAAAAAGCTTATCAATTCTGTTTAAAAAAGAAAGCTTATCAATTGATCCCCCTTTTAAAAAAATGTTGTGAGATGAATTCAATTATTATATTAAAGGACAGATAATTATTCATTTTTGAGATATATATTAATAAACACTCACCTTTTATTTAATTATTTATATTGAAATAATATCTAATTAAAAATAATAACTAATTTTTTTTTGAAACGAATATAATTAGATTTACGGAAAGTAGTAATAGAAAATTTCAGTTATTTTCCATTTTATTTGTAATTATTCTACATATTGAAGTATTTGTATTTATTAGTATTTTGAAAAAACAATTAGATAAATCAATAGTATTTTTTGAAAATTATTTTTTTATCAATCCTTTTTTTAAAACGCTATTAGATTGATAAGATCTTAGTTTTTCAAAAAATGGTCAGATCAATCAATATTTTCTCAAGAATAAATCAGATTGATAAATCATTTTTTTTGAAAAAAAGAACTATTGATTAATTTATATTAATAGGAAAATAAAAAAAATTATTTAATTTTTTAAATAGATATCAATTAAAACTGAATTTTTTTCAATTATTGATGTAGAAAACAACCCAGCTTCAAAAATAGAATTAATAATGAGACTTTCTTTAAATAAATATGATAGTATCTACAGAAATTAGTATTAAAAATAAGTCAGTTAATTTTCATTTTATTCAAAATTGAATTTTTCAAAAAAATAATTAGATAAATCAATATTTATTTTAAAAGGGAAATCTTATCAATCAAACGTATTCTTTTGAAAAATATTGATTGTTATGGATCAATAGTAAAATAAAATAAAATAGTTTATTTTAGAACATATGATAATCAACACTTACATTCTTTTTTCAATGATTGATATTCAAATAAGACCAACTTTGAAAATATAATTAACAATGATATTTTTTTAAAAATAATATGATTATATCTACAGAAATTAGTAGTAAAAATGAGTCAGTTAATTTCTATTTTATTTGAAATGGAATTGTTCAAAAAATAATTAGATTGATCAATATTTTTTTCAAAAAATAAATCTGATTGATCAAAGGTCTCATCTCAAAAAAATGATGGATGTAGATCAATAGTAAAATAAAATAAAATACTTTTTTGAAAAATTACTTATTTTTGAATAGATGATAATCAACACTAAAATTCTTTTGCAATGATTGATATTGAAATAACACCAACTTTAAAAATAGAATTAACAATGAGATTTTTTTTAAAAATATGGTAGTATCTACAGAAATTAGTATTGAAAAAAAGTCAGTTACTTTCTATTCTATTCAAAATGGACTTTTTCAAAAAATAATTATATCGATAAATACTTCTTTTCAAATAGAAATCTGATTTATCAAAGGTATTTCTTAAAAAAAAGATGGATTAATATAGATCAATAGTAAAATAAAATGAAATAGTTTATTGTTAACCAGATGATAATAAACACTTACATTCTTTTTCAATGAATAATATTTAAATAAAACCAAATTTGAAAATAGAATTGAAAATGAGATATTTTTTAGAAAAATATCTTTATATCTAAAGAAATTAGTAATAAGAAGGATTTAGTGATGTTCTATTTTATTTAAAATGCTCTTTTTCAAAAAATAATTTGATCAATCAATACTATTTTTTGAAAAAATATAGTTTGATCAATGCTTTATTGTAAAAAGGTTTCATATTTATCAAAGCCACATTTTCTGAAAACAGATTAAAGCACTATAATAAGACAAATATAATCATATATTTCTTAAATAGATAGTAATAATAACTCACTTTTTTTTTTTAATTATTAAATGGAATCCAACTTAAAGAATATTTTTTCAAAAAAAGAATAAAATTAGATCTACAAAAATTAGTAATAAAATAAATTCAGTTATCTTATATCTTTGGATTTATATTTAAGTAGAAAAATAATCCAAAAAGACTTAAGGTTGTTGCTTATTTTTGTTGAAACAAATTCAACATTTATAAATAATTTGACCAATAAATCAATTTAACCTAACCAAAAAAGGAGTTTGAAATGACAATCAAATATTCCATGTTTTTTTAACAAAGGGTAGACTAAAAAAATCACTTAATGGTGGAAATTCTTCTTGAATTAAATTAGATAAAGGGAGATTTTGGAAAATATTTATAATTTCTCTCTCAAAAACAAAAATTTAAAACAATACCAATAAAATAAAATGCAAATGAATTAGCTCTTTGTGTAATAGGGAGTTTTCTGAAAATATTACTCACTGAGATATTTTGGAATATATTTAATAATGAGTAGTTCGAAAATATTACTGTTTTAGAATCAAAAGAGTAATTACCACTTTTGTGACTGAGTTTTTGTTTGGAATATTTAACTCTTTGAAAATTGAATAACCAATTTTATTTGAGGAAACTTGACTTAAAAAAATTTTGCTATTTTCTTGGTGATTTCATAATAAAAATATGGAAATACCTTGAAAACATCTGTGGAAATTTGTTTGCAATTTTAATTTTGAAAAGCAAAAGAAAAAAGGCTAGGAAAAGTCTTAGCCTACTCACCTTTCAAGGTCTTTACAATGAAAAGGAAAATTATTCCAGTTTCTTAATTTTTAATTCTTTCAATATTGAAAATATGTTTTCAATTGTCTGTTTTTTTGATTAAAAAAACATAGAAAGTATCAAAAACCTTCATAAACCACTCATTCTTTCAAAATGGAATGTATTATAATCTCAAAAAAAAGTTAATTTGATGAGTAACAAAGCCATTTTCTGTTAACAGTAGAGCATTTCTTTGAATTCATTAACAATTTATCTAGAAATAGAAGTATTCAAAAAATATTTAGTCATGGATTTTCTCAAAAAAATTCTGTTATTTATGTTTTATTTGTGAATCTATGAGCAATACATTCACTTTTGTTTATATAGAAGCAAAATTATCATAGCCACTGAGTTGAATCATTCTATTTTTTCCTTATAAATAATAAAATCTCAATTCATGTTAAAGAAACCAGATCCATGAGAGGAGGTTGGAAAGTACAGTTTCTATCTGATTAAAAATGATTTTGCTTTATTTTGGTTTTTTTAAACTCAATTTTTTATGATAAAATGTATCAAAATGACAAATCATTATACAAATTTAATGTGATTTATCTCACCTTTTCACTTATATCCTCTTCAGAACCATTCTCATGTATTTCTGGTATAAATTTAAGCTTGGGTGGGTCATTATCATCATATAATTCAAGTCATTTATCACCAATTTTTGCTAGGATATTATGTAATATTACACATAAGATTAACCAATCAACAAAATCTTCAACATATTCTCCATTCTTCATTTTAAATTACATTTTCTGAAATTATTACCAGAAACCTTTTAGTATTTCTATTTCATGCTCTATACGCACACGTGATTGGGCCAGGCAATAATTAAACTTTTTTTTATCATTGAATTCCTGTGTAAAATTTCCTTTATATTTAGGAATTATAAATTTGTAGCTTTAGTATGCTGAATCGGAAATTATTCATTTTATGAGAAACATTTCTCCGGAATTTGACAAATATTCATATGTTGATATATTCTTGAGTCATTTACTGACCGTGGGAGGCCTACATGTAATGTGCAAAAACATTTTTTTGCATCACATACAAGCTGAATTGACATTGAGTAACTATGTAAAATGCAAAATATCAGCTCTTTATCAATCAATTCTAAAAATGTTTCTCACATAATTATTCTTCCTATCAAAGTAAGCCTTGGGTCATTTGGTGGCTTTTTGAGATAATGGAGTCAAGCTTACATCAATAAATCCAATGAAACCTGCAAATCCCTCAGCTTTAATTATCTGTGACAGCTCTACCCATTCTTTTGCATCTGGCTATGTAAGATATCTTGATTTGTGATTCAGAAGTTCTGATATAATACATTGTGTATAAAGTATCACAGTTCCTTTTCCATTACTACCTAGGTGGCACAGTGCTACAGAAAATTGTATTTTTATATCATGCTTATCTACCTTAGAATCATTTTTGAATAATTCATCATGGCTTATAATATTCACTAGATCTTGAAAGCTAGAATATGATGTTTGAAATAATTGTCTAAATTTTTTAGATGGTAAGCTTTCCAAATCACAAGCTTTGTAAATATATTTGGGGTTGTAAAATTTACATTGCTTCAGATATTGCTTTTCAGGTAAGTAACCAAGTATTAAAATTTCTCCTTCAAGTTCTTCATCAGTCTCACCTTCCATGGAATATTCATAATGGGCTGTGCTTAAGTGAAAATTAATTTATCTCTGCTGTAAGCTCTTTGGAATTACAAAAAAATTAATTTGGTAGGCTTAAAGAAATTTGAAGATGAGTTGGTGTTGTTTTTTTGGTAAAGATGGAATTTGGTATTAAAAAATCAAGTTTTGGGGGACTTAAGGCACCATGGCTTTTGAGGGGTGATTTTTTTGAAACGCCAAAAGTGAATTGTGTCATTTAGTTCAATAAAAATTTGGGTGTTTTGCACATGGTATATAGTAAATTTGAGGGGGCCTAGTAATATAGATTATTTTGGAAATAATATGAAAATTATTTTGGGGTATAGTTCCTTTTTACAAGGGTAAGTAGAAAGAATCATTCAAAAAAGCTACAATCAGGAAAAAAAATAAAAGTAAATAATTATTAATAATACAAAAAAATACTGCAATGAAATTTTGAAAGAGGCATTTGAGATATTAGTTTGTGGATTCAAGAATCAATAGTTAAAAAAAGATCAGAGATACCAAGGATTTTATTTAATATTAATAATCTTCTATTCCATTCATTTCAATAAGATTAAAAATCTGAAACTTTCCAACAATTATTTTGATAAATGATTCAATTGACTCTATTGAGATGTAATTACTTGGAATATGATATTATATGATCACTTGGAAATAGGAAGCTACCAAGATATCCCTTTAAGCCCTTCAAAAATCACGCAGAGGAATAAAATTCTTCTATTGAAGAAACTTATTTGAAATTGATTAACAAATTTTTATTTATGAAAGTATCATATTCTATCATACATAATTATAATAATGAACTAATTACATGATTTTACATGTATGTAAGTGAATTTATGTTTAAAAAATAATTAATATATATATATAATGGATCAACCTATTTGTTTTTTCATTCCAGTTTTCATCTTCTGTAAATTTTGAAATATCACAGCTTGCAGAGAGAATCTCCCAAAATTAACCACAAGTAAAGGTTTCAATTGATATTATTATATTAAAGTATTCTTGTTTTTAATTTTGGACTTTGGTG
This sequence comes from Austropuccinia psidii, assembly GCA_023105745.1. NCBI lineage: Eukaryota > Fungi > Basidiomycota > Pucciniomycetes > Pucciniales > Sphaerophragmiaceae > Austropuccinia > Austropuccinia psidii. Next base: position 40,843,134 of record JALGQZ010000013.1, read on the forward strand.
AAAAAATGTAAGGGGTGCCCTGGACCCATTTTTAATTAAAAAAACCTGCATTGGGAAAAAGCCTGCCAATCCTCACCAAAAAAGAGTTTTTTCCCTAAAAGCACCCCCTCAATCATTTTTTCACCCCCCCCAAATAGTTTTTTTTTTTCAAAAACACCATTAAAAACCCAATTTTTCAAATATTTTCAAACTAATTTTCTTTTTTCCCAAAAGACTGCATTTAAATCCAAAAACCCTGACTCCAAACCTCTAAAATTCCATTTCTTTCACTTCCCTCTTCTATCAATTATAAATTTCAACCACTTCACTTTACTTCTTTCTTAAATACCACCTCAGTCACTCTTTTAATAAAAAATATAGCACTTCTTTACTTACAAATAGTCATATTAAAAACATGAAAAAAATGAAAAAACACAACTTTTTGGGTATTTACTTGTCCCACCCAAAGAGATTTCCCCAAAAACTATGAGCTTCTGGATTTTTATTCTCAAGATTCTCCCCTTCATTTTCAAAAGAATATTTTCAAATTTATGAGTTGGAATATTTTCAATAAATTTTTGAAAAACATTGGCCAATTGGGAGAAATTTGGCCAAAAAAAATAAAAAAAATTGGTGATCTTCACATCCCACATCAGAAAAAATATGGGAAAAAATTTAAGAATTCCTCAAATCTAAGCCTGAGGAATTTTTAATAAAAAACTGGGCCACCTATGTGCTTTTGCCATAAATTTGTAAAAACACATAAGGGCTTAAATTCTTTTACTCTTGATATTTTATCTTTCTGTATTTCTAATTAATATTCAGAATAATTCCTCAAAAATGAATTTCTAAACAAATTTTTGAATCATAAATTATCTATTTTTTATTCTGTAAAGGTTTTCTGAGGTGCTCATTACCTCCTTAGCATGTCAAAATACTAGCTTACTTCATATTTCCTCATGACTCAATGGCACTTGCACTAGTAATTAAGCTCCAAAAGAGCTTTAATTACTTAATAAATCTATTTTAAAGCTTGGATATATTCTTTTAGGATGGCTAAGCCTCAGAGGTCTTAGAATTTGGGGCTCTGTGGGTCTTTTCAATTGTCTTTGTACCCCTTCATTATTTTTTATGTAAAATAATTAATCATTGACTTAAGTGGAAAATTCATTATGTGTTTACCAAATATCTGTGTACCAATAATTTATTTTTTATTTTTAAAATATGTGGTACAGTAATACCAATATTATAAATCCTGGAATTCTTGAAAACCCCATTACTTTCACATGAAAACATAAAAACAAAAGATTTTGACAGATATTTTAACATTTATTGATGATGAGGTGTTGGATTAGTTTCCATTTTAGAACCTCATAGATCTATATTTATCTGATACACCTTATAGAGCTTCTATAGGTAGGCATTTGAGTAGAATCAAAATGTGGTATTGAATTCATGGCTTTAATTACTCAAAATAAACTATTTGGCCTTTTATTTGTAAAATATTATGCATATTACTTATATTTTTTTTCATAATTGAGTAGTTATTTTATGATTATTTTTTTCTTATTTGGTTATGGAAAATATACCCCAAGGCTCAGATTGAAAAATTCCAAAAAACTGGGAGGGGATTTAATTTAATTTATAGAAAAGTAATGAATATGTTTCAATGAATAGCGGGATTTCTTCCTTTTTATGATTGTTGATTTATTCAAAAATATTATCAGTTTGGGAAGCTAAATAAAATATGCTCAAGTGAAAAAAATTACAGAAATTTAGAAGAAAATTCTTCATAATATTTCAAATAGAATCAATTTAAATTGCATTTTTATCCATAAATTGGTCTTTATTTAAGAGGGATATAAAGTGGCTGTTAAGTTCATATTATATAAATGATAGTAGTGATTGATTTTCTTATTTATGAATTATTTACCAATTTAATTTACACTTGGAATATTTAATACACCAATATATTGTCAGAGGGAGTTAAAAAATATGTTTGATTGATTTCCATACAAATTTTTTGGGAGCTTGTTAATCTGAAGTTTCAGAACAATATCATACTATTTAATTATAATTGGTCATTTCCTCAATATAAATCAATTTTTCTTTTATTATTAAATCTGTTATTTCCTTAATATTTTGATTTACATCAAGATTTATTTAGGTCATGGCTATCTTATCTATGATTCTGTCATTCATTTTGACATGATACTCATATATTGATCCATTTTCATAGTAAATACTAATGATCTACTTTGATATTATTATTAAAGAATGATTCTTTTTATAGTTCTTAGGTGGATAAAGCAACCAGTTCAAAACTTCAATTATTTTGTTTTTCATAATTCAATCATGCCTAATCTTCCATACAATAAAATCAATATTTTATCAGTAAGATGTTACTTCCAAAGTCCTCTAGAGTGGTAGTCCCAATAGTTCCAAGTTTCAAGTACAGTTTTTGAGCTTATAGTTCTCTGGCCCTGTTGGAGGTTTTATAGTTGAAGGGTGAATTTAAGTCTTCGACAGCTGTTTTCTCCAAATAGAAACACTGGTTGGCCTCTGAAACAATGAAAAAACCGCAAAAAACAGGTTGAATCCATTAGTGGTTGTGCATAGCCACTACTATCAACACAAACAGCAGTACCAACTGTCTACTGTGAAGAAATATAAGCATATTATTGTAGCACAATCATCTCATGCTTATGCATAGAGCATGAAAAAGTAGTAATTACAATTTAATCCTTCCATGAGCTCATTATTGTTTCCCCCTTGTGGGTTTTTATTTATCTTTGCACATTTTATATTTTATTATCTTTTATTAGGCTCTACCATGACAGTTAGTAGCTTCCTATTACAATGCAAAGTAGTAATTGGGAAACACCATTAACTGTAGTAGAGAGAAAAAATGATCTTGATATCAACTGTAATTTTTTTGACAACCTTCACATTTAAAAACAGAAAGGTGTGGTTTTATCCACATGGGGTATGGAAGTATTATACCTCTTATCCATACCAATATAATCTGAATAATACTAATTTATATAATAATATACTTTATATGTGGTTTTAGGAGAATGGAGCTGTTTGATTTTGTGTTTTAAAGAGATATTTAGAGCTCTGCTGTTTTCATTCACCATAGCATATAGATGGTAGTATAAGAATAATCAATGATCATTATTATCAACCATTATCCTTCTAATATTGGATTTTATGTTTATTCTGTAATAATTTAGCTTATTACCTTTTCACATAAGGATAATTATGAAATATTGTCAAGAGCTTCATACACCAACCTTGTGTGATAAGCTTGTACAAATTTTTTAATGGTAAAGGGAAAAGGGAAATAAGCCCTTCTAGCATAACATCATATTAGTTATTAATATTATTGAAGGATTTACTCATATACTGAAATTTTTCTTCCTGAAAGTATATAACTTGTTTTCTTGAATAGCATATCAGAAGGTATGGTGCTTCAAAAAATATGGTATTAAATCTTGAATATTCATTCCAAGGCAACAAGCTTCTCTGGTTGGATGTAAAAGTCTACAAATTTTATTCTGGTTATTGAAAATTAATGCTTATCACAACTTCATGAAAAAATATAATCAAATCATAGCTTGTAAATTTGATAAAATAAAAATTACAAGTTATGGAACTTCAACTTTCTTTATCCAAAACAAACTATATCTTAAAAAAATCTACCAAACAGGATCCTCATTTCCTAATCATCATTCATTTTTCAGTAGTAAGCTTTCATGATCCATTCACACTAATTTTGAAATAATATTACAGAATCACATTTTCTCAAAGCTGTAAGATCCCCTGAGAAGGTTAACTTAGGAATAACCACAAAGAAAAAAACCAAAGGCTCATTTTTTTTTTCAAACACACTTATTAATTTATCCCCAGAATGTTTCTCTAGAGACATGCAATTGGTTACTGTTGCAAGGTGGCTTTTAAAAAAATTGATATGTAAACGGAAAGGCTCCCTGTAGACTTCAACTTGTTCTTCAGTTACTTTCAATAGCAAAAAAACACTTATGATCAATGCAAAGATTTTTCAACCTAAGAAGACTGCCATAAGCTACCTTATACTAGTTCCACTTAAGTCTTGAACAACTCAAATTGTGGTTGAGTGGCATGCTGTCTTTATGGAGTCACACTTAGCTCATCTCCTCAATTTACAGCATGGTTGGTGCTTTTGTGGTTTTCCTTGGTAAAAGTCTTACTATTGTAAGGTCATAGGGTATCAAAAGATCCACCCTGCACCGCTGCACCACTGCACCGGCCCTTGTGAGCCCACACTCACTTACAACTATCTAGCCAAATATGCCAATTTGATCTCCATATTCGGCAAAAGACTCCGTCTTGAATCACCACCTCCTTGTACAGTACAGTACACTGGAAGTTCGTTCACCAATGGTGCCGAATCTGGCGATGATCAAAATTATTCTTTTAGCCCAATTCCGACTATCCAACGGTCACAACCGAAACTTGGCCTGAGATTCACAATTCCTGCAGAATTTCCTGGGAGGGCGGCTTTCCTAAGCCGATCGATGTCTTCAACTGCCAGGGCGTGCCCATTGAGCCTAATCCGAGACACGTCTTCTTGCCTCTGCGCGTCGCCCGTTGAGCGGGGCTCAGCTCTGACCAATCAGCGTGCGCCATTCCGCTCGCTCGCGCGCTCCAACGGCGTCGGTGCCTCGGCCGTTGGCTGCCGTCGATCGCAGAGAGCTCCCCTGCGGCGGTGGTCGTTCCTATAAAGGAGCCCGTTTGCTTCTGTCCTCGCTCTCCATACCCTTTGTTATTTGTCAACCAATCGTACCTTTGCTTTTCAACCCGACCTTCAACCCAACCCAAATTAAAAAAAATCTATTAACATGTCTGGACGTGGCAAAAGCGGTGGCAAGGGTCTCGGAAAAGGTGGTGCCAAACGTAGGTCTTTGCTTCTTTGTATCCTTTCCAAGGCTTTCACCCAGCTAATCTGGTCCATTCCAGGTCACCGAAAAATTCTTCGTGACAACATCCAAGGTATCACCAAACCTGCTATTCGAAGGTTGGCTCGCCGAGGTGGTGTCAAACGTATCTCTGGTCTTATCTACGAAGAGACCCGTGGCGTTCTCAAAGTGTGTACTCTACCACATTGTATGCTCATGATAATTTCTAAAAAAATTGATTCTCACAGATTTTCCTCGAAAATGTCATCCGAGACTCTGTCACATACACCGAACATGCCAAACGTAAAACTGTTACCTCTCTCGATGTTGTCTACGCCTTGAAACGACAAGGCCGGACACTCTATGGTTTTGGTGCATGAAGTGGAGGAGAATTTGTCTTATGTTTTGTTTGCTTTAGCCTGTAATATTCTGTTTACCTACGTTTGCGATGTCAATGGTTGTCTTAAGAAATCAACATTACAAAGTATTTCGAAGTATAATTAAGCCAATGAACAAATTGTTCTAGATCCGCTTCAGCTATTGTGTCTCATTCTTGCCCTCGCACACGATCTATGACTGGCATCATTGTAATTGATGGTACTGCCTTGCTCGTTACAACTCCTCCGTAAGTTGATTAATCTCACTTTGTCTTACTGTTCCTATAGAACGTTTCCATGCCCAGTGCATTGTTCCTTATGCAATGCATTGTTTCTTGTGCAATGCATTGGCAGAATTTAGACCTTCCCTTCCAATTTATTGGACTTCATCTGCCTTTCCTTCAAATGAAGAGTGGCACAAGTGAATCATTAGTCCGCATCAGTTGTGTGGGATGCGGCTGCATTGCTAGAAACTTTCTTTGGAAGGGCGCTTGGCTACTAGCTGGATTTAATTCTTGATTTACTCAGTTTACTTTGCACACTCCAAAGCATCATCAGAATGGTTTCAAGCATTTTCTGTTTCAAAGTTTGCAGGCTTCTTTTCTGTCAAAAAGACCAGCTGGTGAATCAGGGAGAAGAAATACTATGGTCCAATCCATGGCAGATTCTTAGCAATGTTGACAGATTGAATACTGACTCCCAGCCAATTGCTGTCTGAAGAGACTCCTTTTTTTGGCATTTTTGTAGTTCAAAATGAGTAACTCAAAGCATTTTTCTTAATAGTGGATCAGGTCCTGGGTTGTTTATTGCATATATAAGCTTTCCTTAGGATTTTTTTTTTAAAAATATTAGTTGAATATTTTTTTGGTTTTGATATCTAAATTCAGCTTATATGTGTTTATGGGCTTTACCTTCTGAGAACTCTTACTCAAAAGGTCATTTATACTATCTGGGAAGGATGAAATTGAATAGTAAGGCTAAGATTGGCTTGAAATACTTCATTATCCAATGTATAGTGGAAATCATGTGAAATATCATATTGTCTTTCATGCCATTTCGATTTTGAAGACTTCATTACCCCACAAAGAAAACCCAACTAGAATGTTGAAGTGCCAAACTCATTGCACAGTGCATTCATTTTTTCAATTCAAGAAAATGCAAAAGTCTTAATGATTATTATTCTTGAGCTTGAAAATAAGGATATGAATGGATAAGATTTATGAAAATAACCCTGTAATTTTACTGGAATTCAATGTTTTGGTTCTCTTTGCAAAAGTATCATTAAGATTTGATTACATTGAAAATAAGCAAAATTTAAAAAAAATAAAAAATAAACATTTCAATTTGATTCATAGCTCAGTTACTAATAATAGTACATACCTCATAGAAATTATAACCCCTACTAACCAATATGAAATCAAGTCCACTGTCACAGTGCATGCTTGAACTTTCCTCAATGGCAATGAACCTTTTGTAACACAGTATTCCATTAGGTTTTGTTAAGACAAGCCCTAACTAAGCTGTTCAATCCCATGTGTATATGCTCACCTTGAGCTATTTGTTTGTTGCTATAATAAATTGAACATTTCCACTGTTCTTGTCACAGGGGCTCTTCTAAGTGAAGAGGGCCTGGCACTCAGTAAACTGGGACTTGCTTATGGAGGGCTCAGGATATGGTAAGAAAAGAGTACACTGAAGAGTGTTAAGAGATGAATTACTAAATAAAAGAATATAAGTAAAGCAGCAACAAATAATAAGAGTAAGAATAAAAGGGCCAACCAGAAACAAGTCCAAGTCCACTGTTTCAACCTGTCAGAATGGAAAGGGAAGGGTTAATAAGGATATGGCCATCCAACTCATACTGTACAGGAAAAGAAAGAAAAAAGGCTAAGACTAACTTAAAATCAAATAATTATAATACCCAAAAATAAGGATAAGAATAATTATAAAATAATAAATATACTAAATTAATTAACTGGGAAAAAGTCCCCAGGGGTGTGAGAATCATCAGCCCTGATCCCAACAGAGAATTTTCTTGAGAAGATTTGATGATTGAATTGAGTCTGGCCAATACAGGTCCTGTATGGATTTACAAAATCTGTACAAGAGGAGTGGTGGTATTGAGTGATCATACAGTTTGGAAATGGTGTATCCAAACTGTATTGGGTAATTCCAACCTGTACAAGTATTGACAGACTGTATTGATGAACCAGGCTGTATGCATGTTTCAGCAAGGAAGATTGCTGAAACTGAATGCTGATACACACAGTGGATTTGTTGGTTTGAGGTGTTTGAGTGGGTGTAAGTATGAATACCCTTACCCCTGATTAGTGGTTGTTACAGTTCTGTACACTGTTTGGCTTTTTTCATTCTTTGTGAGGTGATTTCTTCTCTCATTGATCTCCTTGCTCCACAATCTCAGAAATTTTATGCCACATACTATGAAAATCTCATATTCCTTACTAAAGATTTAAACCATTAAATTTGTCTCTCTGCCAAGAATATGATAAAAGACATTTACTGCAATCAGTTTGAGAACTCACTCAAAGACTTGGGCTCACAGATTCAAAAAAACTAACAGGAACTTCTTGAAAATTCAAGGCAGAACAAAAACAACTGAAGAGGAAGTCTGGTTAACTCATAAAGGTAATTTTATTGACAAGCACACAGTTGTTCAGAAGTTCATTGATAACAACATTGGCATAACTGCAGCTGGTAATAAAAAATTTCTATTTATTCTCATTGGGAAGTAAGACTGACCACATTGTTTTAGAAAAAAACTTTGTTTTTGGAATGGCTATCAGCATTATTACAATACCAAAACATGGATTACAAGCCATATATTTCAAAAAATAAATATTTAAATGGCACAAGCCATCCAAAGTAAGTAATATAAAATATTCATTAATATGGGACAATATACAGGTCCTGAGCCTCCACCCAAAGGAGCTTAAAGAATAAAATCAATTTTTAAAACAAAATCTCACTTCCCAAGTTCAACTTATTAATCCTTAAATAATCCAAAATTTAAAAGCAAAACATTTTTAACACATAATTTAACTGAGACTTTGCTATTACAACAGTAATTTCAAGGAAAATCTCATCTATCACATTCATCTTTCAATTGCCATTGCACTTGAATCACCTTTCATGGAATTTAATCACAGAAGCAACAAGTAGTACTTTCTGGGATCATATCAGGATGATACCTAAACTTAAACCAGCCTCAGAGGGCCTTGTAATGTCAACTTCAGAAGTCTCTTTCAATGAAGAAAGAAATCATATTAATTTCATTCCCATTTTTGTTTTTAGCTGTATTTTTCACAAATGTGAAATTGAAACTTTTTAATATATATAATATATGTAATTAAGTGAAATATATTTTATGGAACAATTCAAGGATGATTAAATCCTAAATTAAATAAGAATAATCACTCATTGCATCCTTTGAGATTCAAGAGACAGCTGATATCAGATGTATTGAAAAATATATCTAATTTTTATTCCAATATCTCAGAGGTTTTCAAGATTTGAAAATACACTTGTAAGATATTTCATTTAGATGTAATTTATATAACTGTATTTCAATACAATATATGGATATACCAGAGTATTTTAAAAATATTTCAGGTGAAGGTGATGAAAAAAATACATTGAAAAACAATATTTCTAAAAATTATTTCAATCCCAATGCACGATTCTCAAAATGGTGAGTATCAAAATACTAAAATCTTGTTTTTCCCACTTTCATAATTGAAATATTAATCACATGAACACAAACTGATATCCATTGTTTAATAATTGTAAGATTTGTTTATGCAACTCTTGATAATATTACAATTAATCAAGAGTACTGTGAATGTTCTTATGAAATATAATAAAAGAATTTATTCTAACCACAAATAGATAATTGACTTCTTAATTATTTATTTCAATTTTTATACACCAATAGTGATTATGAAAGTAAGAATTAATTTTCTACTAGAATAAATGACAACAAGTATTAAAAATAAAACTTCTTATTAGAATAATAGAAAATTATTTCAATTTATAATTATCTTTTGAGAGAATGATTATGAAGATAATTCTTGAAGAAAACTATTTATAGAGAAGAAATTTAAGAGTTAAGTGGAAGCACTCAATAATACTCCAATAATACCTTGAAAATAGTTAGTAGAGTGATTTGATGAGTTATTTGTGGATTTAAAGGATCAAAATCAATTTATAGAAGTAATACAGCAATATAATAGTTAGACACTGTTTGAAATAATTTATTTCCAATATTTCTCATCTTTCTGACCAATCTTAAAGATTCAAAACGATTAAAGAAAGCTTTGGCTAACACTTAATTGTTGGTACCAATGGTATGATTGAATAATAAGATGATTTGGAAAAACAGAAAGAGGAGGCCTCTTTCAAGTCAAAAAATCTCACAAATGTGTGCCATGGAGAAAGCTAGAAAAGAAATATTGAAAAACAATTTATCCTTTTTTATTATTGATTAAATCACTTGTTCTCACATAAGATTATAATAATTACTTAATTAAGTCATTCTATATGACTACCAACCCAGTTATGGTCAATAAATAAAGGATTAAAAACTTTCAGTATTATTCTATTTAAAAATAAATATTAATTTTTGAAAGCTATCAATGTTATTGAAGATTGGATCACAGATCTTATTTTATGTGAATTTCTGAAGATTCAGTGTTTCACATGGAATCATCAAAAATGGACTACAAGTACAACATTTAATTTGAATTATGAAGTCATAATTATTTTTGGTTTTTATATGGAATATTAGTTTCTAAATTTTTCCTGAAAGTTTCAGAAAGATTAATTAAGAATGGTATTTATAACAAATCTTTGAAGTTTTTACCTTATTTCTACATAGAAAAGCAAATAGCACAGTAATAGCTGGTTGCCATAAGGTAAATGCATGTCTACTATGTACTAGTACCAAAAGGGTTTTAATTACTATTTTTAGGGTTTATAAATAGAAAATCATTAATAATGGATTTGTTTATAGGAGTAAGAGTTTCTCATTAACTCCTTGTCCCATCAAAATAGCAGCTTATTCCCTATTTTATTATGATTTAATGGGACTTTAACTTGGTAAAAAAGTTCCCAAAAGTTTTTGATAGACTAATTGGGTCATCATCATCAATGGATCCAATATTTAGAAATATCCATGCTTCAGAGGCCTCAGAAGTTGGGTACCCTGGCTCTCTTTGATGTCTTTTGTCCCCCTTAGTTATTTTCACATCAAGAATAGTAATTTGGGCTTCAAGACTGATATCCACTATGGGTGTATTAAAACCGTTGTAGTATTCCATACCTTTCCGGGCCAGCTTCAAGCACATTGAGGGTGAAAATTTCAAAATATCAAATCTTAAATGGTCAATTTAGAATATCTCAGCTCAAAAGACACTTTCAAAATCACATAAGCTAAACAGCAACATGGATAGTATTGAATAAAGGAAGACTTTAGCAGTCAGTATAGAAATAACCTCAAGATTTTCATAATTCAATATTTAAACATTGATTAAACTATATGGATATATACAGGATAGCTTACAAATAAGCTTCAAAAAAAACAAAAAAGTTTAGTTCAATACAGACAGAAACTCAAAATTACATATATAAGGTAGTAATGTAGCATTAAATTCACCCTAAACCCACCAAAAACATTAGATTACTAAGAATTACAGTCACCAAAATGAATTTTATGTAATAAGATCAACTAAAAAAGTATTAATACACATCCATTGTATAAAAAAATGGAATTGAATCAAACCTTAATTGACTTCATGCATAAAAAGCTCCATATAAGCTTGAAAGAATTGCATCAATGGTCAATCATAATACAAACAAATGATGCAATAATTGTACTAAATCAACTCATATCCAAATTAACACCAAATAGATTTTAAAAATATTACATAATCAAAAGAATGAAAAATGGTGCAATTGACCAAATAAATGGTTCAATAATCAAGTCAAATGACACCATCAAACATAATAATCACCAGCAAAAACACCTCAGATTACATAGTCACTCAGGAAATGATGCAATTTACCAAACATATGGTGCAATATCTCTACCAAATGACACCATCTCCAAGTTACTCACCAGCTAAATTCCCTCAAGGCTGTGCATAATAATATTAAAGTTTAATTAATTAAAAATTAAGTTTTAAGATATAGTGCAATATACCAAACATATGGTGCAATATCTTGATCCAATGACACCATCTCAAAATTACTCACCAGCAAAATTAGCTCAAGGCTGTGCATAAACATCAACAAAGTTCAGAATGATGCAAGAAGAAAAACATATGGTGCAATATCTTTATCAAATGACACCATTTCAAAAACACTCACCAGCTAAAATACCTCAAGGTAAAATTTTTCTAAGTCCCCTGTTTTTGAGTGCCTCTATGGAGGGCCCAAAGAATATAAATAGAGGGCCTCTCTCCCTCATTTTCTCCCATGCTCATGGAAGTATTTCCCCATTGATTGGAAGTATAATCCTCAATCTAAAGGATCCATCCATCCCTATCCTAGTAGGATAACTAGCAAAATAAAATTATAAAGCTCAGTAGCAAAGCTCAGAAGCATATATTAGTAGTCAGAAATTATTGATAAAAGAAAATATTTACAGTATTAATGAAAGATTTTAATATTGAATAAATAGTATCATCATAATAAATATTAGTAGTAGTCATAGAGTACTGCTCAAAGAAGTTATTATTATTAGAGTTAATATTAATAGCTATCTTATACTTGTCATTATTAAATCCTGAATCCATCAAGGGATATATATTCTTATCAAATAAGTATTATTAGCTATATTGGTCATAAGATCCCTTAAAAAAATAAAGCAATAAATATAAAAACCCACCCTTCTATAATAAAAGAAAAATATTATAGTATTATCTCCATGATATTATATATATTATACTGTTAATGAACCTCATAATAAACAATTAACCTAAATATATAAATCCACACATATATTTTGAAATATCATACATCTATATGACTATATATTATCAATACTTAAATTTATATTTAAATATTACCTTTAACCTATAAAATAGTGGTATTAAGCCATTATGTATATATATATAGTAATCAGAAAAGTTATTTATATAATAATTGAGTAGGTCTGATAATGACTGCTGAAAGTCTTCTCTAGTTGTAAAAGCCACAAAATTAAATAATTGATTTGTGAGCTCTATAGGGAGATTATTTAGTATATTCAGAGGGGCAGCTAATAAACCTTAGCACCCTTGGTTACAGGATCATTCAGAAATTCAAAACTGTTTACCTATGATTTCCCCCTCAAGGACTGCCTTATCCAATCCCACACTAAAAGGAGTTCCACACCGTATGTAATATAAAAGTAATATTGAGTGAAAAGAAAATGCATAACTCTCCTTTTAGTGTATATGTAACATGGGATTTGTCACATTCCAATCATTCTGATGTGAAATTGAGAAAAGCAAAAATTTTCACACTTCTATTATATGGTGTTGAAGTATTTTACATATTACAACCTCATAGAGTTGATTTGAAATTATTTACTCTATGGAGCTACCCTATATGAGTTTCTGTGTAGAATAAAAGTCCGGCCATAGATCCATGGATTTACCTACCCACAAAAAAAATTATTTATCTTTTTTAGAATGGAAAAAGATTAATTTTGAATATATGCAGGACTTATGGGTTATGCATGGTTCAAAATTTGTTTCAATATTAAGTTTTGCCTATTTGGGAGTGTAAAATATAAATCAAGGCTCACATTTTCTCCCATCAAAAATGAGTCAAAGATAAGAAATCACCAAAGGGGGTTAATTTCCACTTCCCAACCTCTTCATATTACTCAGATCAAGTAATTTGAATCAAATTTATAGGATTATTTTGGCTTTTGGCCTTCTTTAATTCTAAAATGCTTGAAAACATTTATCTGAGTCAGGTATGTCTGATTCTTCCAGCCATTCATCTTCATGTACTTGGTTTCTATAACTGACAAGATAATCTCTTTGATTTTTACCCCTAAGTCTCATTTCTTTAATTACTTCCATTATCTTTTCATCTTCATTCTGTTCCACTTGTGGAACAGTAAAAAAAGGAGTTGGGTTCCTTAAAGGAAACAATTCTTTATCAGATGGATGATAAGGTTTAATAAAGCTGAATGGAAATTTTGGGTGTGTGTTTTCTAATTCACCACTCAATTACACTTGAAACAAATTGGTCCCATGTAAGGAAACAATAAAAAAGGTCCTACATAAGAATCTTCAAGATTAATAGGTGAATCTAGACCTAAGTGGCCCATTTTGAATTCTGGTGATTTATAAATCTTTTACACTCTCTGCTGTTCATATTCAAAAGTGTCATCCATTCTGTTTATTGCATTATTTTTCACTTTATAAAGCATCATCTTGAAGCTGGAAGATGTAGTGTTAATGTAAATAAATTTTTTCCTCAGTGTATCTGCAGGGAGTCTTGGATTCTATCCTGTTTCTAACATTGAAGGAGTCTGAATTTTGGAATAATGAACAGATTTCTTATATGAAAGTTTTAATGCTGGTATTAAAGTGCACCTATAATGGGTAAATCCATCTGAGCCTTTCAATTCTAAACCATAGGCACAGAATTTCCTGATCATGTACCATAAAGTTTGAATCATTCTCTCTGCTAGACCATCAGTTTGAGGATAGTATGCTGTATAAAATGATTAATTGGTTGCAAAAAATCTATTAATATTTATACAAAGTACATATGTGAAATTAGGGTGTCTTTCACTTATGATATTCTTAAAGAATCCTGTATGAGAAATAACTCTATTACATGGAAGAAGAGCTGAATACATATCAGTGTCATATTTTTGACATGGTGAGAATATGGGAGTTTTTCTATATCTTTCTACAATGACTAAGCAAGAATTATAGCTCTTTTTGCCACTTGCAGGAAGTTCTGTTATTTAATCCATGTGAACAACTTCCCAAGGGGATTTTGGTTCTTGAATATGCATCATAAGTCTAAATTTCTTTTTGTGAACTGCTGTTTTCTTTTTGGCATCTTTCAAAAGTATGGAAATAGTCAATCATATCTTTTTCCCAAGATGTCCATCATGCACAGTTTTTGACTTTCTCAATTTTTCTGTCTCCTTACAGGTTCCTAGAAGCAATGCTATCATGAAATTAATAAAGAATGGTATTTAGAAGCAATCTACTGCATAGTTTCATTACACATGAATGTTTAGTTCTGTGGTATATTATGCCATCAAACAAGTGAAATGTAAGATTTGACTATGAAACTGATGAAAATATTACTATTAATCAACAGTACTATGTCTGTTCTTATGAAATATAATAATAAAATATTATTATAGCCACAATTAAATAATTAAATAATTATTTCTTTCACGTGTTAAACACTACTAGTGATTTTAACAGTGAGCAGTAATTGTCTACAAGAATCAATTACAAGAAGAATTTAATAATAAAATCATTTTAATATATAATTATCTTTTGCAAGAATAATTATAAAGATAATTCTTGAAGAAAACTAATTTTAGAGAAAAACTTTAAGAATTAAAGATAAATGAATCACTTATACTCCAAAGAACTTATTGAAAGATATAAGTAGAGAAATTTGATGTAGAATTGTGGATTTAATGGATCAAAATAATTTATAGCAGGATTACAACAATATATAGTTGGATTATATGATTTCAAGTCTTTATGATTGATTCTGAAAGAATTAAAACATTTAAGAATAGTTTAACTAATACTTACTTGTTGGTAACAATGATATAAATGGATAATAAGATGATTCTTGGAAAAAACAGCAAGAGGAGGCCTCTTTTAAGTCGACAACAGCTCACAGAGGCATTCCATGAAGAAAACTGAGAAACCAGTGAGTGAGAAAACAATAAAATCTTTTGGATTATTGATTGCATCATTTGTTGTCACATAAGATTATCATAATTACTTAATTGATGCTTTTACATGACTACCAACCCAAATATGGTTAAGAATAAAAGGAGTAACACCTGTAAATCTTCTTTTATTCCAAAATAATCATTTATTTCTCAAATTTATCAATGTTATTGGTAATTTCATCACAGGTTGTATTTACTGTGAATTTTTGAAGATTCAGTGTTTCACATGGAATAATTCAAAATGGACTGTAGTTGAAACTTTTAATTTTACTAGTAGAGCCATAATTCTTTTTGGTTGTACCATAGAGAATACAGCTATCCATTGGTCCTAAAAGCTTCAGAGAGATTAATTAAGAATTGTATTTTTAATGAATTTTTGAAGGTTTTACCTCATTTCTACATAGAATTGCAAATATAAGTGTTTAACTGATTGCTATGAGGTAAATCAATGGATACAAGTCCAAAAAGGGTTTTAATTACTCTTTTAGGGTCTATCCATGTAAAGTCATTAATAATTGACATGGTTACTGGAGTCTAAGTAGCTCTTTACCTCCTTGGAACTTCAAAATAGCAGGTTATTTGCTATTTTCTTATGATTTACTGTAGTTGTAACATGGTAACCAAGTTCCCAAAGTGTTTTAGTTTACTAATTGGGCCAAGATCAGCCATGGATCCAAGCTTTGAAGCTGTACATTCCTCTGAGGCCTCAGAAGTTGGGTACCCTGGCTCTCTTTGATGTATTTTGTCCCCCTTGCTTATTTTTCACGTCAAAATAGAAATTTAAGCTTCAAGTGAGATATCCACTATGGGAGTACTAAAACTCTATGTAAGAATACCATGATATTAAGTGCCCAAAACATGAATAACACTATTCTTAGTGTATATTTAACATGGGATTTCTCACATTCCCATTATTTTGGCGTGAAATTAAGAAAAACAAAAATTTTCACGGATCTTTTATGTGGTATTGATGATGTGGTATTGTAGTATTTTCAATATTAATACATCAAAGAGTTAATTTGAGCTTATTCACTATATGGAGCTGCCCTAGGTGAATTTCTGTGTAGAATCCAAATCTGGCCTTAAATCCATGGATTTACTTACTCAATAAAAATTTATTTATCTTTTCTGAAATCAAAAATGATGAATTTTTGATATATGCATGACTTATGAGTTATGCATAATTCAGAATTTATTCTTAAGATAATTTTGGCCTATTTTGGTATGTAAAATATACCTTGAGGCTCGAATTCCCTCCCACCAAAAAATAAGATTTTACTACAATTTTATCATTAATTTCCACTGTCCGACCTCTTTAAATTTCTCTGATCAAGTAATTCAAAGCACATTTATAGACATATTCAGGCTTGTGGCCTTCTTTCATGTCTAAATCTTCTTAAGAGTTTATCTGAGTCAGGTATTCTTGATTCTGCCAGCCATTAATCTTCATGGACTGGATTTCTATATCTGACAAGATATTCCCTTTGATTTTTAACCCTAAGTCTCCTTTCTTTAATGAATTTCTTTATCTCTTTGTCTTCATTCTGTTCCACGGGTGGTACAGTTAAAGGAGCTGGGTTCCTCAAAGGAAACAATTTTTTGTCAGCTGGTTGTTAAGGTTTTATCAAGCTGTCTGGAAAAGTGGGGTGTTTATTTTCCAATTCACCACTCACTTCCACTTGAACTGGATTGGTTCCATGTAAGGAAACAATAAAAAAAGGTCCTACATAAGAATCTTTAAGTTTCTTTGGGCCTCTGATATTATTAAAATTCAAGGTTGAAACTAGAACTAAGTCCCCTACTTAGAAGTCTGGTAATTTATGACTCTTGTCCCACTTCTGCTTTGCATAATCAAAAGCTTCATCCATGCTTTATTTTGCATGATGTTTCACTTTATCGAGCATTATCTTGAAGCTGGAGGCTGTAGGATGAATGTCAATCAAGTCTTTCCTCAGTGTGTCTGTTGGGAGTCTTGTATTCCATCCTTTCTCTAACATAGCAGGAGTTTGTCCTGTGGAAGATTGGACTGATGTCTTATATGCCAATTGTAATGCAGGTATCAGAGTGCACCAGTCATGGGTAAAGCCATCTGAGTCTTTTAATTCTAATCCATAAGCACAGAATCTCCTGATCATGTCCTCTAAAGTTTGAATCATTCTCTCTGCTAACCCATCTGTTTGAGGGTGATATGCGGTAGAGAATGATAACTTAGTCCCAAACAATCTATGAAGATTGGTCCAAAGTGCAGATGTGAACTTGGGATCTCTGTCACTTATAATATTCTTAAATATTCCTGTATGAGAAATAACTTTACTCCATAGAAGAAGAGCTGTATCCATAGCAGTGTCATCTTTATGACATGGTAAGAATATGGGAGTTTTGCTATATATGTCTACAATGACTAAACAAGCATTATAACATTTGTCACCACTTGGAGGAAGTGCTGTGACCAAATCCATGTGAACAACTTCCCAAGGGGATTTTGCTTCCTGAATATGGATCATAAGTCCAAATTTTTTGCCTCTACTCCTGTTTGCTTTTTGACATCTGTCACAGGTATGGCAATATTCAATGGTTTCTTTTCTCCAAGATGATCACCATGCACAGCTTTTCACTTTTGAAAGTGTTCTTTCTTCTGACAGGTGTCAAGAGTATATGCTATCATGGCATTCATGAAGAATGGTATTGATAAGCAATCTGCTACATAATGTCATCACACAGGAATGTTTGGTTCTATGGTAAATAATCCCATCAAACAAGTGAAATCTTCCTTCAGAATAGGAATTTTTCCAAACTTCATCTAGCACATTGACTAAGGATGTATCTTTGCAGTCTTTATCTAGCAAAGAAGTAAAGATATGGCAATTCTTGTCTTGCTTATAAGATTCTCTGACTTCTCCAAAGAATTCAGTCCCAATATCAGTTATGTTAATCCCTTCAATTGGGATCTGTGGTTCAGCTTCCAAAGGTACATAAGCTGGGTTATCAGGAGTGTTGGCTAATGCCCACCTGCTAAGTCCATCAGAATTCTTGTGAATTTTTCCTGCTTTATTAACTATAGTAATGTTTCCTCTATATTCTTGAATGGCTATTTGCCATCTAAACATATGTTTGTTGGTAGTTTTCATGTTAAGAAGTGATTTCATGGCATTACAGTCAGTTATCACTTCAAAAGCCCTGCCATCAAGATAATAGTGTAATTTCTCAAGTGCCCATACCAAACATAAGCACTCCATTTGGCTTGCACAATATCTTGATTCTGTTTGTTTGATTTGTCTTGAGATGTAAAAAACTGGTCCTTCTGTAGGTTTGTCATCAATAATTTGGACTTGATGAAGGGCTGCCCCTAATCCATCTCCACATGCATCAATGTACAATTTAAAAGGAATATTCTAGTCAGGAATGAGGAGTAAAGGTGCTTCTGTAAGAGATTTCTTTATCTTCTCATAAGCTTTAATTCTCTCTTGTGTCATCTCAAATACAGTCTGTTGATCACAGATTCTATAGAGTTACTTGGCTAGAATTGCAAAGTCTTTCAAGTGTTGCCTATAATAACTGGAAAATCCAAGAAAAGACATCATTTCTTTTTTATTCTGGGGTATTGGCTTAAGTAACACTGCTGCTAATTTGTTTTTGTCGATACCCAAGCTTAAACCAGAAAAAACATGTCCTAATGCTTTGAGTTCTTCAAAACAAAAATTGCATTCCTTGAGTGAAATTTTTATATTCACTTCTGCAACTCTGTGAAGTACTCTTGCAAGTCTTTCAAGGTGCAAAGACCATGAATCAGAACATATGATGATATCATCAATATAAATGATAAGTCATCCTTCAGATAATTCTGTGGGAAAGATGGCATTCATCATTATTTGATAATGGGATGGAGCATTTTTAATTCCAAATGGCATTCTAAGATACTCATAAATACCACAGTGAGTGATAATTCTAAGTACTTTCTTAGCTTTAGGCATCAAAAAATTTTGATGAACACCTTTCAATGCCTCCATTTATGTTATATACTTGGCTTTAGACAGTTGAGTCAAGGTTTCTTGAATTCTAGGGATTGGATACCTATCTGGAACTGTGTAGGTATTCAATGCTCTAAAATCTCCAACAGTCTTGACTTATCATTATGCCAAACAATAATAACAGGTGTTGCCACTTCAACTTCCTCATTATGGCCTACTTTCCTTAGTACACCAAGTTGGATTAACTCTTGGATATGTTTTTCCAAGGCTTCTCTAGCTCTGGGACTGGCTGGATAAGCTGGTCTTCTAAGTACTGGAGGATATGGTCTGTAAATATTAAGAGTAATATCAACTTCATGTCCTTTTATATCACCTAATGGTTCATTATCAGAGGCAAATGCATTAACTTATGTGTATAACACGTCAATAAGTTCATTCCTCATCTTTGGTGACAATGATGGGTTAATTTGTGCTTAAACAAGTTGATTAGACACAAATTCATCTTTATAAGTAACCTTAACAGAAGATACTACAGATATTTGTTTTGGCATATTGGAAAAAGCAAATTTCTGTCTCTTGTTATCCCCAATTGTGAAATATCTGTCTTTATGGTTATTGATGTCAATACCATAAATATTCAAGTAATCATTTCCAAGAATGATGTGCTGAGATTTTCAATTATCCATTACTACTATCTCTGTCTTCATTCTTATACTTCCTGAAGGGTGTGGGAACACAATATTAGTGTCCAATATTCCCAAAGGGTACATATTGTTACTGGAACTACTAAATTGTACACCTTCTATTGGTAATAGGTGGTTTTTCCATCCAGGAAGTATAACTTGGAGATAATCTTTGCCTACACAAGTTCAGAATGCCCCTGTATCCAAATTTAGTTTGGCTTCAATATCATTCATCAGAATTGATGTGATACAAGATGCTCCAGCAGTATAACCCTTACCTCTAGCAGGTTTGGTCTTACACATCCTGGAATCCTGGATATTGATCAGGTTGTAGAAATCCTCACTGTACTGTGGCAAGTGGGTATGGACTTCTGTGACCTCAAAGAAAGCTGTAATGTTTTCAATGGGATAGTCTTCCACTGGTGTATCCTCAGAGACTGCAGAGTTTTTATCAGATTCTTCTTTCTCTTCAGTACACTGAATTCCTTCAATGAATTGAACTTCATTGATTTTTGTCTTTTTGGTGCAAGTGTTGGTTAAATGTGAAGTGCTTCCACATTTATGACACTTCAAGACAGGTCTTTTTGGTCTTCTGTCCTCTCTGGGAATCTTTGAGACCATCTTGGATTCCATAGGGATTTTAGTCCAAGTTTTACCAATTCTTGTTCTGGTAATGATATCTTCCATTGCATTAATGTAGTCCTCTGTTGAACAGGCTTCCACACATCTGATTTTGATAGCATGCTCCAGTTCTCCTCCACACTTCCTTAATCTTTTCATATTAATCATAGTGTCAGACATATCTGGGTGTAAAGCAGATAATCTGTCTTTTTGCTTGAAGAACCAAGTAAGTGGTTTATCTTTCTCTGAGTTGAAAATGGCACTTTCAAAAGCATTTTCCATTTTAAACCTACAAAAATTCTTTGCCCATTTGGTAATCACTTCTGATTTCCACCAAGACCAATCATGTTTCCCATGGTCCATTCTCATCTTGTAATACCATTTATTTGCAGTTTGGGTAAACAGACAGTGTAATTTTCCCACTATTATTTCATCAGATATATTAAAGTCTTGTTGAAACATATCAATAGTTCTGATGAACTCAATATGTTTGTATTCACCTTCACCAGAGAATGTTGGCCATTCTTCTAATTTGGGAATATCTCTTACAGAGATAACATTTTCTCCCAAGAGTGGGGTCAAACTTCCTTTAACAGAAAGTTTTTCTTCAATAAAAGGTGTATAATGTCTTGGAATATGTGGTTCATAATTCTTATGAATTTGTTCCACATTTGCAATGATTTCATTCTTTAACTTCTGCCTTTCACTGTCACTTTTTGCTAAATGTGTAGAAAATTGATTGGTATTCTCAGCTATTTCTAAGATATGATCTTTTAGAATTTTAAGTTGATCATTAATGTTAAAAATGGAAATATCTTCCATTTCATCACTTTGACATTTACTCTCAATTATGTCACATGTATTGATGATGGAATCAAGTCTGACATTTGTCAATTGATACCATTCAGTATGCTTCTTGTCATTTCTTTTCAATTCATTGATATCTGATATAATTTTATTTATCTTTGCATCAAATTTACCAAGTTCTACATCAATACTACTTTTTACAAAATGTATTTGTTGTATTATTTTCATGGAAAAGTCCCGTTCATCCTTTCCTGCTACTTGGCTGTGAATTCCATCAGAGTTCTGGCCATGTTGAATACACTGTCCATGGCTGAAGGCTCCAATTTGGGGATCCTGTACCCTTGTGGGTAAGGTCTGTGCCAATTGGCTTTGCATTTGCCCTTGACTTGATGGTTCTTGGGACCTCTCTTCTTCTTCTGAGGTCCTTTGGTCTTGTCTTTGGACACTTCTGGAGCTGGTAGACGCCACTGGGGCCTCTGTCTCCAAGGCTGGAGTCATTTCCAACTCTTTCTTCTGGTCTATGGATAAAAGACTTTGGTTCTTTAACCAATTCTTTATCTTTTTGACCTTGTCTTTGCAAGACAATGGGCTCCAACCTCCTAAGAGTTCTATGGTCTTCTCCTGACCCAGAAAGCTCTTTATTTGTAAGTAAGAGTTAATGGCCCCCTGCCAAAGGCTTGGGCATATTTACCACTCCTCTTCTTTGGCTGCTCTGAACCAATTTTTGTACTGTCATTGATATATTTCTATTGCTTCCACCTGAAAATGGTTCAGCCCTGGAAATATTACCATGAATCAGTTCAGACTCAGAACTCACATCAAAATCTGTGGGTACAGACCTTGGGGAATGGGGGGCAACTCTGGCATCCTCCAGATGTGTCTTTCTTGAGGAAGACTTGGCACTTCTGGATTTGGTCTTGCCTCTTCCTTGTCCAAATCCATCTGGTTGGACTAAATTGTTGCTTCCATTTCTGGTATGCACCATTTTCACATCAATTTAAAGATAAAAGGTGAAAATATAAGATAAAACACACACCTTTTGGTGGTAATTTATTCTTTTCTGAGTTAAATAAGGTGCCTATTTTAGGAATTTGCACCTCAATACTGTCCTCAGATTCTGGACTAGCAATATATCTTTTACTGAGTCTGTTGCCAGCTGCCCAGTATTTGATTAAAGACACTAGAAAAAATTATAAAAGAGACAAATTATTTTTTAAAATATTTATAAAGATTTTTATAAGTTTTATATTTTTTAATATTAAAAAAAATACTCTTTTTAAAGAAAAAAAATTAAAATTTAAGAATTTGAATCAATATTAATTCACAGTAACTCAAAGAATAATCTTATAAGTTTTTATATGTGAAAAAGCCATGTGTGAAAACAGTATAAAATTAAACCAAATTCCTCAATGAAAAAGATTTCAAGGAAATTTCAAAAATAAAAATTTATTTCAGCTTCAAATTGAAACAAAAAAATTATTAAATTAATATATTTTAGAGCTTAAAAATATATTAATTAATTGCAAAAGGTTCAAACACACGGCCAAGCCTCCAAATATAAGATATGGGTAGGTATGGTAGTTTTTAGAACAAAAAATGAAGTCTAGAATATGATTTAAAGCCAAGTCTATGGTTAAAATGACAGCCAGGCCCCCAAATGTAAGATTTGGTAGGTATGGTGGTTTTTTAGAACACAAAAATGAAGTCTAGAATATGATTATATCCAAAAATCTGGTTACAATCACGGCCAGGCCCCCAAATGTAAGATTTGTCTATGAATCTGATGATAATATTACTATTAATCAACAGTACTATGTCTGTTCTTATGAAATATAATAAAAAAATATTATTATAACCACAATTAAATAATTAAAGAATTATTTCTTTCACATGTTAAGCACTACTAGTGATTTTAACAGTGAGCAGTAATTGTCTACAACAATCAATTACAAGAAGAATTTAATAATAAAAACTTCTTTTATTAAAATAATAAAATTATTTTAATATATAGTTATCTTTTGCAAGAATAATTATAAAGATAATTCTTAAAGAAAATCTTTAAGAATTGAATATAAATGACTCACTTATACTCCAAAGAACTTATTGAAAGATATAAGTAGAGAAATTTGACGTAGAATTGTGGATTTAAGGGATCAAAATGATTTATAGCAGGATTACAACAATATATAGTTGGAATCTATGATTTCACGTATTTCTGATTGATTCTGAAAGAATTAAAACACTTAAGAATAGCTTAACTAATACTTACTGGTTGGTAACAATGATATAAATGGATAATAAGATGATTCTTGGAAAAAACAGCAAGAGGGGGCCTCTTTTAAGTCAACAAAAGCTCAAAGAGGCATTCCATGGAAAAAACTGAAAAAGCAGTGAGTGAGAAAACAATAAACTCTTTTGGATTATTGATTGCATCATCTGTTGTCACGTAAGATTATCATAATTACTTAATTGATGCTTTTACATGACTACCAACCCAAATATGGTTAAGAATAAAAGGAGTAACACCTGTAAATCTTCTTTTATTCCAAAATAATCATTTATTTCTCAAGTTTATCAATGTTATTGGTAATTTCATCACAGGTTGTATTTACTGTGAATTTTTGAAGATTCAGTGTTTCACATGGAATAATTCAAAATGGACTGTAGTTGAAACTTTTAATTTTACTAGTATAGCCATAATTATTTTTGGTTGTACCATAGATAATACAGTTATCCATTGGTCCTGAAAGCTTCAGAGAGATTAATTAAGAATTGTATTTTTAATGAATTTTTGAAGTTTTTACCTCATTTCTACATAGAATTGCAAATATAAGTGTTTAACTGATTGCTATGAGGTAAATCAATGGATACAAGTCCAAAAAGGGTTTTAATTACTCTTTTAGGGTCTATCCATGGAAAGTCATCAAGAATTGACGTGGTTACAGGAGTCTAAGTAGCTCTTTACCTCCTTGGAACATCAAAATAGCAGGTTATTTGCTATTTTCTTATGATTTACTGTAGTTGTAACATGGTAATCAAGTTCCCAAAGCGTTTTAGCTTACTAATTGGGCCAAGATCAGCCATGGATCCAAGCTTTGAAGCTGTACATTCCTCTGAGGCCTCAGAAGTTGGGTACCCTGGCTCTCTTTGATGTCTTTTGTCCCCCTTGCTTATTTTTCACGTCAAAATAGAAATTTAAGCTTCAAGTGAGATATCCACTATGGGAGTACCAAAACTCCATGTAAGAATACCATGATATTAAGTGCCCAAAACATGCATAACACTATTCTTAGTGTATATGTAACATGGGATTTCTCACATTTCCATTATTTTGGCGTGAAATTAAGAAAAACAAAAATTTTCACGGATCTTTTATGTGGTATTGATGATGTGGTATTGAAGTATTTTCAATATTACCACATCAAAGAGTTAATTTGAGCTTATTCACTCTATGGAGCTACCCTAGGTGAATTTTTGTGTAGAATCCAAATCTGGCCTTAAATCCATAGATTTACTTACTCAATATAAAGTTATTTATCTTTTCTGAAATCAAAAATGATGAATTTTAGATATATGCATGACTTATGAGTTATGCATAATTTAGAATTTATTTTTAAGATAATTGTGTCCTATTTGGGTATGTAAAATATACCTCAAGGCTCACATTAAATATTACTTCATAATAGGAAGTATTCCATATTTCATACAGTGAATTAACCAAAGATTTTTTTGAATTATTTATGCAGAAAGGATGTCTAAATATGGAAATTCTTGTCTTTTTTATATTAATCTCTGACTTCTTCAAAAAATTTAGTCCCAATGTCAGTAATTACCATGGAAAAAGTAGCATCAATCACTGGTTATTGACCACCTGGTTGCTTTAAATCACCAAGGTGCTAGCTAACTTGGTGCTTTAAATGAATAGGATTATTGGCACAAGATGGACCAATAATCCTATTCCTTTAAAGTGCCAAGGTAACTAGTGCCTGGGTTCTTCGAAATGGCTGGAAATTTAGTTTGTTGTGACACAAAGTCGATTTCTGGCAGTTTAAATGGAATTTGCTGTGGTGAATGTTAATTCTTTCAATTGTGATATGTGGTTTTCATTGTAAAGGTACATAAGCTGGGTTGTAAGGGGTATTAGCTAATTACCACTTGTTAATTCCATCAGCATTTTTATGTATATTTCCTGCCTTATAAGCTGTAGTCATATTTCCTCTATACTTTTGAACTGCTATTTTCCATATCAACATGTGTCTTCTGCATGCTTCCATGTTAAAGAGTAATTTTACTGAATTATAGTCAGCTATCACCCCAAAAACACTTCCATCAAGATAATAATGTCATTTCTCAATTGTACATACCAAAAATCAGAATTACATTTGGTTTTCACCATATCTGGCTTCTGTTGGTTTTATTTGTCCTGAGATATAACAAACTGGTCCTTCTGTTTGTTTCTAATTAATAATTTGGACTTGATGTAGGGATTCCCCTAATCCATCTCCACCTGCATCAATGTAAAACCTGAAAGGTATATTACAGTCAGGAATGAGAAGTAAAGATACTTCTGTGAAGGCTTTCTTCATCTTCTCATATGCCCCAATCCTTTCTTCTGTTATCTCAAATACTGTCTTCTGATCACAGATTTTGTAGAGTGAGTTTCCTATAATTTCAAAATATTTTAAATGTTGTCTATAGTAACTGGAAAACCCAATAGAAGAAATAATTCATTTTTTATTCTGGGGTATTTGCTTACATAAAACTTCTGTACTTTATTTCTTCTATTCTCAAGCTTAAGCCAGAAAAAATATGTCCTAATGCTTTTAGCTCTTCAAACCCAAAATTTCATTTCTTATATGAAATTTTCATATTTGATTCTGAAAATCTGTCTATTGATATTTCAATTCTTTTAAGGTGAAAAGACTATTAGTCTTAACATATAATTATATCATAAATTTAAATAATGAGCCGTTCTTCAGAGAATTCTGTGGGGAAGATGGTATTTTTCATTCTTTCATAATGAGATGGAGAATTCTTAATCCCAAAGGGAATTCTCAGATAGTAATAAATAAACACAGTGAGTGATAATTCTAATCAATTTCTTGGTTTTATGCTTCAAAAAATTTTCATGAAATCCTTTCAATAAATCGATTGAATTTATGTACTTGGCTTTAGATAATCTGTTCAAGGTGCCTTGGACTCTAGGAGCTGGATACCTATCTGGAACTGTGTACGTTTATAATGCTCTAAAATATACAACCATCCTTGATTTGTTATTATTTACAGAAATAATAACAGGAGTTTTAACTTAAACTTCTTCATTATTGCCTAATTTCCTCAGTACACCAAGTTTTATTAGCTCTTGGATATGTTTTTACAGGGCTTCTATAGCTCTGTGGCTTTCTGGGAAATCTGGGCTTCTAACTACTGGAGGGTATGGTCTTTCAATATTCAGAGTCATATCAACTTCATGACCTCTAATAGTGCCTAATGGTTCATTATATGAAGAAAAATAGTTACTATATGTTTATAGCACATTAATAAGCTCTTGCCTCATTTCAGATGATAATTCTGGATTAATTTGTACTTCTATAAGTTTATTTGACATAAATCCCTATTTATGTGTATCTTTATCTGAAGATACTACTCATATTTGTTTGGGAATATTGGAAAAATAATTTTTTTCTCTTGTTGTCTCAAATTGTAAAATATCTTACTTTATTGTTATTGATGTCAACACCATAAGTTTTTAAGTAGTCATTCCCAAGAATGATATGTTAAGAAGTGAAATTTTCCATCACTACTATCTCTGTTTTCATTATCACACTTTATGAAGGGTTTGAAAATATCAGGTTAGTGTCTGATATGCCCAAAGGGTACATATTATTACTTGCACTACTGAATTTCCCACACTCTATTGGTAATAGATAGTTTTTCCATTGGAGAAGTATGAATTGAAGATAGTCTTTGCCTAAATAAGTGCAAAATCTCCTGTATCAAAATTGAATTTTGATTTAACATTGTTAATCAAGATTGATGTGATACAAGATACTCCAGAAGTGTAAAATTTTCCTCTAGAATCTTTAGTCTTACACATCCTTGCCTCCTGGATATTTATCAGGTTACAGCAATACTCACCATGTTGTGGAAAGTGAGTATGGACTTCAGTGACTTTAAAAAAATCTATAATGTTATCAATAGGATATTCCTCTGCTTGTATGTCCTCAGAGATTGCAGAATCTTGGTCATATTCCTCCTTCTCCTTAGCACCCTGAGCTTTTCCAAGGACTTGAACTTCATTGAATTTGGTACTTCTTGTAAAATTGCTGGCTAAATATTAGGTGCTTACACATTTATGGAGCTTTAAGACAGGTCTTTAAGGTCTTTCATCCTCCCTAAAAGTCTCTGGGAAAATCTTGGACTCAATAGGGCTTTTAGTCCAGGTTTTACCAATTTTTCTTCTAGTAATGATATATGCCATAGAATTAATGTAGTCATCTGTTCAATAGATCTCTGAAAATCTGCACTTGATGGCATTCTATAGTTCTCCTCCACATTTTCATAATGTTTTCATATTGATGATTGAGTCAGACAGATTGTAAGGTGTGGATATGAAACTTTGATTGAAAATGAAGTACTGTTCCTGTCCTCAAAATTTGTATAAGGTAAAATTTAATTAGAAATAGTAAATTTTAAGAGTTTTTAAAAGATGACACACCAAATATTTCTCTTGAACGTTTTTAATATTAAAAAATAAAATTATAAATATTCATTGTTTTACAAACAATAAAAATTTATCCAAAGATACTCTGCAAGAGATATTTGAGGCTACAAAAGAAATTCCTTCAAGAGCAATTTCAATCAGAATTAGTTGAGAAATGAACTGCAGTAAATTGATATTAAAACAACGTTTTTGAAAAGAATATTAAAGATAAAACATGCTCAAAAGTGACCAGAGAGAATTTTGAAACAAAGTGCCAAATTTACAATGATGAAAGATGCTTTAATTCACTTTTGGGGTGGTTCAAGGGTAAAAGTGAATATAAGAGTTGCAATAAATGATTATAATTATTTTTTCATGTTTTTAAAAGTTTTGAAATAATTTGATAAAGGATTTTGGAATCTTTCATTGATTGGTTTAACAGTTTTCAAACTAATTATAAAAGGAAAAGATTCTAACATGAAGAGAAAAGTGGTAAAAAAAGACATTCTTTTATAGCCACCAATTTTCTTACTCAAAAATTAAAATTTACTCTAATAAGTCTTGATAGATGCTATGAAAACAAAAAAACCAATTATGGGATCATTGAGCCCTGGCTTAGACCAAAAAAAAGGCTGGTTTGAGCTACTTTTTGCCATTTTAAGCCATTTTAGTCCCTTGAATCAGCCATTGCTATAGTAATACCTGCTTCAAAGCCTTAAAAACACATCATCATTTGTGTAAGAGAAGTCAAAACAATTTAAAACTGTTTTTAATTATAATTTTTTAGCTTAAGGGTAGTTTTACCCTCTTGGAAACAATTAAAACTTCCCTGGTTGGTATCAAAACCTCATTATTAATTGAGTCAAAGACCCTGTGGCTAAATTCCAGGAAAGAAAGCAATAAACTTTTGCATAAATTCTGACATCCCACCCCTTCAAGAAAGGAATCTGGGGGAGTCTGGCACCCTTTGAGCAAAGATTCCTTTTCCCCCAAGAAAATGAATCTTTCCAATTTATTTTTTCTTTAATTCCTCATCATGTATTTTACTACAAGTCTCAATATGTAATTCAATTGAAAAATTACAGTACACAACTGTAATAATTGATACCTCATATGTAAGCTCAAGTTCATTTACATAATACATGCAAACATTTTGACATTTCAATTGAAAATACTTCAATCACTAACAACTTCAAAACTACACAAAACACCTCAGTTTCAACACAAAAATTGATGGTTAACGCCACATTTTGTGTGAATTGAAGTAAGTTTTTTAGTATTTTCAGATTTTCATACAGAAAATACTAAAAATATAATTTAAGTTACAGAATTTTCACCCAGAGATGATCCCACCTTATTTTTCATGGGGAATCCAATGGTGAAATAAGTTTCATAGGTTTACTCATTGGAAAAACATTATAATAGTTTTTATTTAACTTTTATCCAAAAATATTTTGATTTCAATATTTCTGTTGAAAATTTATTTTTACCTACTTTTTTCAAGTAAAAGTGTATTTTCACAATTTTGAATTTCAATTTAATTTTATTTTTATATATAAATTTTATATTCATTGTTTAATTTTTGTTTTTATGATATGAATAAATTTATTTAATTCTAATTATAACACAATTTTGTGATTTGTGATCTTTTGGGTATATGAAATTACCTTCAAGGCTCAAATTCCCTTCCCCTAATAAAATTACTTTGTAATATTTATATTTCTAGTGTGCCTGAACCTTCTGAGAGGTTTTTTAGCTTCAGGTATGCTTTCATTCTTCTAACCATTCATTTTTACACAAAAGGTCCTGCAAAGGAGTCTTTTATTTTTTGCATAATTTGATGTTATTGAAGTTAGTGGTAGATACAAGTACTAAATCCCCTACCTTTAAGGCTGGAGTAACATGTGACTTGTCCCATTTATCTTTGGAATATGAAAATGAGTCTTCCATGAATCTTACTGCATTCTTTCTAGCTTTTTCTAGAATTCCTTTGAAGCTAGAAGCTATGGGATGCATCTCAACCAAATATTTCCTCAAGGAATCTTGGGTTAGTATGTGGTTCCATCCTTTTTCTAGAATAGAAGGAGTCTGATTGGTATTGGCATGAATAGATGCTTTATATGTAAGCTCCAGTGAAGGTAGAAGGGTACACCAATTATGGGTGAATAAATCACAATCTTTGAATTATAGGACATATGCACAAAATTTTCTTAACACGTCTTCCAGGGTTTGGATCATTCTTTCAGCTAGACCATCAGTTTGTGGGTGGTAAGCTGTAGAAAAGAATAACTTCCACCCAAATAGTTGGTAAAGATTTTTCTATAGTGCTGAGGTAAATTTGGGATCTCTGTCACCAATGAGGTTTGTGAATATTCCAGTCCATGATACTACTCTATTCCATATCAGAAGAGCTGTATTGTTGGCTGTGTCATCTTTGTGAACTGGAAAAAAGATTGGAGTATTGACAAAACTGTCAACAATCACTAAGCAGGAATTATAGCTTTTATCCCCCCCTGGTGGTAGGCCAGTCACCCAATCCATATGGACAATCTCCCAAGGTCTACTGGGTTCTTGAAATTTTATCATATTCCCAAGCCCTTTGCAAGTGGATTTATTTTCCTTCTGAAATATGTCACAAGTTTTTAATTATTCTGCTACATATTTTTGCCACATTTGCCAGCATATGCACATCTTAATTTTCTCCCTTGTTCTGTCCTCAGATAGGTGTCCTGAGAAGGGGCTGTCATGGAATTCTTTCAATAAAATATTGATTAAAGATCTGTCTAATACTGTTGTTACATGTGTTTGACTGGTACTATGGTAGATTATGCCATTAAGTAAATGAAATATTCCTTAATAATATCATTTCTTCCATATTTTATCTAGGTTATTATTCAAAGAGCTATCTTAAGAGTCTTTAGTCATTAATTGGCATAGAATGCTAAATTTTTTATCCTGAGTATAACTGTTCCTTAATTCCTGAAAAAAGGGTGGTGTTCAGGTCTGTAACACTGTTTTTTTCTATTGGGATTTGTGGGAAATACTCTTCTGGCACATAAGCAGGATTTTCAATGTAATTTGGTAATGGCCATATGCATATGCCATCTAAATTTTTGTGAATATTTCCATCTTTGTGTAAAATGGTCATATTACCACTATATTCTTGTATGGCTATCTTCCATCTGAGCATATGCCTGTTGGGTGTTTTCATGTTTAGAAGTGATTTAACAGAAATAAAATCTGTTATAAGTTCTAAAACGAATTCTTCAGCAAATTAGTTAAGTTTTTCCAAGGCCCAAACAAGAAATAAACATTCCATTTGACTTGCTTCATATCTGTATTCAGTAGGTTTTATTTGCCTAGATATAAAAAATATTGGTCCTTCCACAGGTTTGTAATTGATAATTTGGAATTTATGAAGTGCAGCTCCTAGCCTATATCATGATGCATCAATTTAAATCTTGAAGGGCAGTTTAAAATCAGGAATTAGTAGAAGAGGGGAAGTCTTCAATGCTTGTATCATGGATTTAAAATCTTTTACTCTGTCAACCATCATTTTAAATACTGTGTATTTATCACAATTTATAAAGAGGTCTTTCTATTGATTAAAAGTATTTAATGTGCTGCCTATGATATCCTGAAAATCCCAAAAATTACCACATTCATTTTTTGTTCTGACACATAGTTTTCAGTAGTACTGCTGCAACTTTGTTTTTGTAAATTCCAAGGGATAGACCATATACTAAATGTACTAGGGCTTTGAGCTCTTTGAATCCAAAATGAAATTTCTTTAAGGAAATTTTCATGTTTACAGATTGGATTTTCCCAAAAACTCTGGATAATCTGTACATGTGTTCCTCCCAAGTCTTAGAACAGACAATAACATCATCAATGTGAATGGTCAAACATCCTTCTGAAAGTTCTTCAGGAAAGATTTCATTTATAATTCTTTGAAAGTGTGAAGGTGCATTTTTGATACCAAAAGGCATCCTTAAATATTCATACACCACACACTGAACAATAATTCTCAAATATTTTCTAGCCCTTTGTGCCACTACATTTTGGTGGAACCACTTTAGGGAATCCATAGTGCTTATGTATACTGCTTGAGATATTTGAGTGGGGGAAATTAGAATTTTTGGTATGGGATACCTGTCTGGGACAGTGTAAGTGTTCAGAGATCTGAAGTCCCCAACCATTATAGATTTTCCATCATTCTATACCACTATGAAAGGTGTAGTTATTTATACTTCCTCATTACAGCCAGCCTTTCTTATTACACAAATGTCCAGGAGTTCTTTAATGTGAATCTCAGGGGCTTCTCTTTATTTTGGGCTTTCTGGATATTCAGTACTCCTCAATAGTGGTGGATAAGGTCTCTAAAGGTTCAGAATGATTTCAGATTCATGACCAATAATCTCACCTAATGGTTTTTCATATGCTTAAAAGGCTTCTTTGTAGTCATATAAAAGGTTAGAGCATTAATTTTATTGTGTATAAGTAAGATGAAGACTTACTTCAGCCTCATTCATTTTTTTTAATTGAGCTTATCTAACTCTAGGTTGACTGGTGATACTTTATTTACTTCAATTTGTCTTTTCAAAGGTAAAAAATAAATTTTTCAATTTATCATTTCCCCAATATTAAATTATCTGTATTTATTGTTATGTAAATCTATACAATACATAATTAAATAATCATTTCCCAATATGAAATGGGTACTAGAGAAGTTTTCCATAACAAAAAATTCAAAATTAATTTATAAATTTCCATTTATCTGTGGAAATATTACAGTGGTCTCCAATATTCCAAATTCTTTGATTGGATTAATTTCACTGTTGAATTTTATTCCATCAATTGGTAATAATTGATCTTCAAAATTTGGTACACAGTTCTTGAGAAAAAAAATTCCCAACCCAAGAGCAGAAGGCTCCTTGGTCAAGTAATTCTTTAGTGGGTTTTTTATAAATTACCACCTCTTTTATACAGGAATTACCAGCTGTATAACCTTTTCCCCTGTTTTGTTTGGTTTTCATGAGTTGTGCATCTTGGATTTTTGACAAATAAAGTTTACTATTGCTCAATTGTGGCAAGTTGGAATAAGATTCCATTATGTCCAATGTGACTTTGATATTTTCTTTATCTTTTGAAGATTCAGAAAATATTGACAATTTATCATCTGAGTTTTCTTCATTTACATCATTTTTTTCAGCATCAGATTCCTTCTAAATGTAAATTTCATTGATTTTTCCCCTTTTTGGACATGTATTAGCTAAATGTGTGGTTCTCTGGAGAATATGGCACTTTCTGATTGTATCTACAGACTTATATTTCATATTATTAGAATTTTATTTGGAATTTTTGTCCACAGAATCTTTCCAAGGTGTATTAAACTTTGTTTGAGAGTTCACCCTACTAGAACCAATTCTGGTTCTGGTGGTCCCTTCTAATATATTTATAATATCTTCTGCTGAATATTGTTCAGTAGTTTTTCTTTCTGACAAAATTCTCAAAGTCACCTCCACATTGTCTCAGGATTTTTCTGTGACTCATAAATTCTGACATGTCAGGATATAATACTGTTAACCTGTCTTTTTTTTGGCAAAATCTTGTTAAATATTTTTCTTTTTCAGAATTTAATTTATCAGATTCAAAGGATTTTTTCACCTTAAATCTTCAAGAATCATTGGCTCATTTATTAATAAGTTGTGTTTTCTACCAAGTCCTACTTTGGTATCCATGTGTTTGTCTTAGCTTGATATACCATCTATGAGCTTATTTGGTAAAAAAGGTGTTAAATATTGATGTTAACAATCTGTCTGGTAATTCAAAGTCTTATGATTAATTACATATGATCATATTCTCCTTCACCACTGAAGTGAGGCCATTCTTTAAGTTTTGGTATGTCTTTCAAGAGTGCTTGGCCCATTGATGGTTCCAAGTAATGGAAAGAAGTGGAAAATCAATTCTTTGAATTTGAATGTTCAAAATGCAATACTTGTGGGTTGGAATTTCTTGTACCCTCAGTTTTATTCAGAGGTGTAGACATTCTTGGTAAGGTGTGCAGTAATTGTTCAATTTCATTCATTTTACTGGTGCTACACCTTTGGCAATTTCTGAGTTCATGTTGGAAGCCTTGTATTGAATTCTTAACTTCAGTTTTATACCTGTCTTCTTTATGTGTCAATTCTTGCCATAATTCATTTTGTCTAGTATTATCAAAAATTACTTGATTCAATTTCATTTTCAATTTTGATAAGTCCTCTTGTGAGGTATCAAAACACTTTTGAAAGGCAAGTGTATATGTCATTACTTTGTTAAAGGAATTTAAAATATCATAAAAGACTTTCTTATTTTCTTTTTTGATTTTATTTATGGCTTGTTTTATTCTTGTTTCAATTATCTCATAAATATTGAATCTGTAATATTTATCTGTTAATTCTTTTATAACTTTAGATTTTTCATTAATATTATTACCAAATGAGCTGTCAAAACACATAAGTGTCTCATTCATTTGGCTAAAACCTAGATTATTTTCTCTAATATTGTTATAAATTGCTTAATTATCATCAGAAATATGACTTTTCACATCATTTATAGCTAGATACAAGTTTGGAATTCCATGTATAATTTCAGAAATAATTTCTAATATTTTACTCTGGCTTCCCCTTTTTTCTGTAATTCCATCATGGTTCTTGCCATCTGAAACACATTTTCCATGGCATCCTGTTGAATCTTTGGGATTCTGTATCCCTGGATGTATGGTTTTGTGGCTGGTTCTTTACCTTTTCCCTTGTTCTGAGATTTTGGCTGCTTTTTCATGTTGGAATTGCTACTTCTGGCTACTGGGGCTGGTTTTGGCACCTGTTTTGGTGGTGGGGTTTCTTTTTCCTCCATTATTCTGTTAAAAGCATCATACTCTTCTTTTACATCAATAGATGTCATCCATTTAGTAACTTGCAAGTGTTGGGATGGCCCAGGAATTTTCTCACAGTAAGGTAAGAGTTAATGCAGTTTTTCTACAGATCTTCAAGTATCTGATACTCTTTGTGCTGCAGTGAATTTTGGTAAGCCTTCTGGATTGCTTTTTATATGTCCACTTAGGCTTATTTTGGTGGTTTAAGCTCTGTTTGAAGGAAAAACAATGTTATCAGCTTCATAATGGAATAATTTTTCAGTTTGGGATTCATTTACTGACCCTCGTCCTTCTGAAACTGATTGTCTTCTGCCATAATCACATCTATAGCCTTTTTGAGAGCTTCTTGATGGGTTATAGCCTTATTTTGATCTGGTTGATGGCATAATTATGAGTAAAAAAGCTTAAACATATCATTTTTTACATCAAAAACTTACTATTGGCAAAATTATTTGCTTTTTGGAGTGCATTACTAATATCCAAATTGATTTACTCAGAGGAAATTGGCTCTGTGATTATTCTGAGCTATAATAACAGTGCTATTATGGTCAGAATTAACAGTACTTGCAGGCATAATGCTAGTAGCTGTTGATGCTGTTTCAATATTTTCTTATCTTACCATGTTTTCAGACACGAAAATTAAATAAAAAAATTGTTTTTCAAAAACAGAAATGAGAAATAAAGCCTCACTTATAAGATGGAAAAAGTTTTATTTTTTATGATTTTTTGAATTATAAATATTTTTTATGGATTTTTAATTTTTTCAATATAAGAAAAAAGATTTAGAAACAGGTAAAAAATATTTCACAGGTAAAATATCATGGATGGGCCCCCAAATGTCAGGTGTGGATATGAAGCTTTGATTTGAAATCATTTACTTTTTCTGTCCTCAGAATTTGTAAAAGGTAAAATTCAATTAAAAATAGTAAATTTTAGTGTTTTTTGAAATTAGAAACACCCACTTCATTGTATTTAACTCTTTTAGTATAAAGAAATAATATTACAAAGATTTATTTTTTTATAAACAATGAAAATTTATCTGAAAATACTCTACAAGAGATATTTGAGGCTACAAAAGAAATTTCTTCAAGAGCAATTTCAATTGAAATTAATTGAGCACAAAACTGAAGGTAATTGATCTGAGAACATATTTTTAAAAAGAATATTAAAGATAAAACATTCCCAAAATTGACCAGAGTGAATTTGGAAACAAAGTTACAAAGCTGAAAGTGATGAAAGATGCTTTAATTCACTTTTAGGGTGGTTAAAGGGTAAAAATTATTATAATGATTTTTTCATGTGGTTGAAAGGCTTTTAATTATTTAAGAAAGGTGGTTTAAATATTTTCTTTATTGGTTTTACAGTGTTTAAACTAAATTTAAAAGGAAAAGATTCTAACGTGAAGAGAAAAGTGGGGAAAAAAGACATTCTATTATTGCCACCAATTTTCTTACTAAAAAATTGAAATTTACTCTGATCAGTCATGAGAGACGCTTTGAAAACATAAAAGCCAATTATTTCATCATTGAACCCTGGATTAGACCAAAAAAGGGCTGGTTTTAGCTATTTTTTGCTATTTTCAGCCATTTTAATGCCTTAGATAAACCATTTCTATAGTAATACCTGGTTTAAAGCCTTAGAAACACATCAGAATGTGTGTAAGATAATTAAAAGCCATTTAAAACATTTTTAATGAGATTTTTTCAACTTAATGGTAGTTTTACCTTATTGGTAACAGTTACGACTGACCTGGTTGGTATAAAAACCTCATCATCAATTGAGTCACAGACCTTTTGGCTCAATTCAAGGAAAAAATTGATGAGCTTTTTCATAAATTTGGACATCCCAGGCCTTTCAGAAAGGAATTTGGGAAGTCTGGCACCCTTGGAGCCAAGATTTGTTTCCCCCCCAAAAATTAATCTTTCCAATTTATTTTCTATTTAATTACTTATCATTTATTATAATACAAATTTAAATATTTAATTCAATTAAAAAATTACAGTAAACAACTGTAATAATTGATACCTCATATATAAATGCAAACATTTTGACATTTCAATTGAAAATACTTCAATTCCTCATAACTTCTAAAATACACACCACACCTCATTTTAACACAGAAATTAATTTTTAACACCAAATTTTGTGCAAATTAAATTAAGGTTTTGAGTATTTTCATATTTTCATACATAAAATACTAAAAACTTAATTTGAGCTTATTTAGAGTTGAGTTACAGAATTTTCACCCAGAGGTGACCCCACCTTATTTTTTATGAGGAATCAAATGGAAAAATATTTTTAATAAGTTTATTTATTGGATAAAAAGTTATAATAATTTCAATTTAACTTTTTCCACAAATAATTTAATTTTAATATTTTTGTTGAAAAGTCATTTTTACCTAATTTTTTCAAGTAAAAGTGTATTTTCACAATTTCAAATTTCAATGTAATTTTCATTTTATATTAGAATAAAATTTATATCTCAATGGTAATTTTTGTTTTCATAATATAAATAAATTTATTCAGTTATATAACATAATTTTGTTATTTGTGTTCTTTTGGGTATAAAAAAATACCTCTAAGGCTCACACATGTCTGGGTACAAAGCAGATGATATTTCTTTTTGTTTGAGGAAGCAAGAGAGTGGTTTATTTTTCTCTGAGTTAAAAATGTAATTTTGAAAATAATTTTCCATCTTAAATCTCCAGGAATTGTCAGCCCATCAGGTGATTATCTCAGATTTCCACCAAAGACAATCATGTTTTCCATGTTATTTTCTCATCTTGTAATACCACTTCTTTGTAGTTCTTGTAAGCAAAGAGTGAAATTTTACCACTATTATTTCATCAGGTATCTGAAAATTTTCCTGCAGCATATCAGTTCTTCTAATGAAGTCAATATGGCTATATTCTCCTTCACCAGAGAATTTTAGCCATTCTTCCAGTTTGGGAATATCTCTTGCAGAAATTGAACTTTCTCCTAGAAAAGGGGTCATACTTCACAAAATGTTTTCCTGCTGTTAAAGGTGTGGAGTTTGCGGCCATTATGTGGATTAGGCTAATAATTTTTATGAATTTAATCCACACATGAAATTATTTTATCTTTCAATTTCTTCCTTTCACTGTAACTTCTTGCTAGATGTGTGGCAAAACTATTTGTATTATCAACTATTTCCAAAAAATATTCTTTCTATTTTCTGAGTTTTTTGTTGATATTAGGGGGTGTCAAAGTTACCAAATCCCACACTCAAAATCCCGAGTTTTTTTTTGCCAAAATCCCACATTAATTTTTTGGGATTTCAGAAATCCCACACCTAAAGAGGTGAGGTATTTTGAGGTACAAAAACCCAGGTTTTTTGGTACCAAATCCCGTGTTTAAATACCAAAATCCCACCTTTATCTTCCCATAAAGGCACATTTTTCAAACACACAACTCAGTAAGGGCATGTTAAATTGCATAAAAATTTCCTTCTCTTGCATAAAATCTAAATACACTCATCATTTATTAAGTTATTTGATTTCAAATTTCATTTACTACCAGCCGTTTCTTTATTTACCATGCCCAAGGCATCGCAAAGGCTACCTTTACTTCAGACCTTGAACTCACTTCAGTTCATCGATGCTCTCAACTCTGATAGTGATTCTGATATCCAGGAAGATATAATCTTGTTAGATATGATAACCTCACAAAGATACATCAATCCTCATAGAAGATATCCATCTCATTACATGTATACAATGAATGATTTACAGACATTCTCATCTGAAAAGTTTTGACAGCTATGTAGGACAACACATGAATCATTTGAAAAATTGGTTGCACAAATTCAAGCTGATAAAATCTTTCAAAACTCATCACAAAACAAACAACGCAATCCTGCCATCCAATTGGCTGTGGCATTATCAAGGCTAGGATCAAATGGAAATGGGGCCGCTTTGGGAAAGATTGGAATGTTGTTTGGAATTAGCCATGGGGCTATTGTGTTGTACACTCAAAGAGTCATTCAGATATTAATGAAGTTGAAGCGCAAAGTAATTGTGTGGCCAACAATAGAACAACGCAGAGAAATGTCTCAAGTAATGCAAGCAGAAGGCTTCCCTGGGTGCATTGGGTTTATTGATGGGAGTCTCATACCATTATCACAACGTCCTCCCAATGATGGTGAAGCGTATTTTGATCGCAAAAAAAGGTAAGCTGTTGAATCTTTATTCTTTATTTCAATCTTACTGATGGTTTACATATAAGGTATTCTATGTCAATACAACTGGTTTGCGATATCAACAAGCAGTTCACTGCTCTGCATGTTGGTTGTACTGGGTCACTTCATGATTCGAATGTCTATCAACATATGAAAATAGCACAAACACCTCAAGAGTTTTATGAAAAGGATCAGTACTTACTTGCAGATTCGGCATATGCAAGCTCTCCTGGGTTGTTCCAGCATATAAGGGAGTTGTAGCACATAATGAAGACAACCGTTCGTTCAATTACTGTCTAGCAAAATCAAGGGTCAGAATCGAGCATGCAATTGGCATTTTGAAGGGGAGGTGGTTTTCTCTAAGGGAAATGAGAAATCAAATGAGTTATAATCATGAAATTGAATATTTTGTTAGTTGGGTTGTGTCTTGCACGATTTTACATAATATGTTAGCTCAAATTGGTGATGAGTGGTTTGATTTATATGAAGATGATGATCCACCACAAGTGGAAAATCAGGCCAACAATGACATTGGGGAAGATGTGCTAAATATGCGTGAGAAAATTAAACCAATCACTTTGGCATGGAAAAATAGTCAATTGTAAATTTCTTCAGGACCAATGTTTTATGTACTTAATTTAATGGCATACAACGGAGTGGAGATGTTATTCATAAAATAAAAGTATTTACAATTAACATTTTTTACTTCTTTTTTGATCCTGCATATTTCGTTCAAAGTACCCATTGACTCTTGAATTTATTTCGGTGGGTGTCATTTTCAAGAATTTGTCACCTACATTAAATAATTTATGGTTTATTTGAAAAGAACATCCAAAATGAGTAATTGTGTCATGATTGATAATTTCTGGAGGTGGTTTTGTTGTATGATGAACCATTGTTGATGTCTTCCAAAGTATTTCCATGATGCCAGGTTTTTTTGAAAAATCGATCTCCATTTTTAATTCAGGGAAGTGTAAGCCATGTCCAGAGGGGGTGAAGATAGTAGGAAGTGGAAGGAAATCTTTTTTTGATACAAAAGAAAAAATACCATAAGTCCAGGCATTGAGATCGTTTAAATCTTTGTGTGGCTTATTGAAAAATCCATCTTGGGTGACAATGACATTGGTAAACGATTTGAATCCTTCCTTGGGATTGGCAGAAGTCCATTTGAGTTGACTGAAGTTGGGTAATTGGGCTGCTTCCATTAATGATTGATTTTCATTTGCTGCTAATTTTGAAAAATGGGAGATTCTTGAGTAAATGAATTCGTCATATTCATGAAGCTTGATCCATTGATTGTTATCTGTTTCAATTTGATGAGGAGTTAAACCAGGTTTTCTGGAGTAAACACCTAATAATTTTGTAATCAGTCAGTAATTATTAAGGGAATATGACAAAAAGATCACACACCTGCAGATTTTCCAGCATCAGAACCAGATCGAAACCCAATACCTTTCATAATGCCACCTTCGAGTTGCTTATTGGTTTTAATTTCTTGTCGATTTTGAGATAAGGACATTAATGTCATGACAATTTTTTGCAGCATTTGAGAGTGGCCAGAATAATTATCAAATGGGGTTATTTCATATATGATGACAGGCAAAAACAGCTTGGATGTTTTATTAATGAGGATATAAGGATGAGGGAGAGTGTTAAGTGATGGAAGTTTTAACCATGAGGCATTTGAAGATTTCTTGTCAATCGAAATTGTGGAAAAGTTTTTAAATTCTTTTTTGGAATGGCCAAGGTGAGACATTATTTCTTTTGAATCATGGATGTGTTGTCTTTGGCTTTGGGTGAGCTTTCTTTTATTATTTAATTTGGTATTATTATCCTCATGATGTTCTATATTTGGTTTAGTCCTAACCATGACATCAAGAGGAGTAATATGAGCTTCATCATCTTCCAAATCATTCTGATGATGTGCTGAGTCTGGTTTAGTCCTAACCATGACATCATCAAACTGATTGGAAGAATGAGAAGGAGGAGGAGATTTTTTTTTGAATTTTAAGGATGATGGAAGGGATGGGAAATGAAATGACATTGCAAAAGAAACCCTTATAAATAATCCACCCCTACATGAACAAATAAAACAAAAATTAAAACAAAAAAGAAAAAAAAAGGTTAGTAAAGATCATAATCCAAAAAAAAAAGTCGGAAATGGATAATGATGAGTGATGGTTAGTAAAGATCATAATCCAAAAAAAAAAAAGTCGGAAATGGATAATGATGAGTGATGGTTAGTAAAGATCATAATCCAAAAAAAAAAAAGTCGGAAATGGATAATGATGAGTGATGTATGATGATGATTATAAAAAAAGAAAGAAATAATGATGGGTGGGTGAGTTGTGGATGATGATGGTGATGGGAGGTGCAAAAAAATGATTAAAATATTTTAAAAGACCAAAAGGACATTACCTACAGAAAAATTTAAAAAAAATTAGCAAAAAAGGATTGTGATTGAACAAAAAGAAGAGAAATTCACTTACCTGAATTTTGAAAAAAGTGAGTTTTTTTTTAAGAGGGAAGGGTGAAAAATAAAAATAGAATAAAAATAATTGAGAATTCACAAATCAAATTTAAAAAATTTGGTGATTTTTTTTAAGAGGGAGGAGTGAAAAGCAAAAATGAAAATTAAAATTTGAAATTCAAAAAAAAAAAATTTAAAAAAAGTTTTTTTTTTTTTAATTGGGAGGGGTGAACAGTAAAAAAAAAAAAAAATTCAATGAAATTAAAGGAAAAAATCAACTTTAAAAAGCAAATTAAAAATTAAGAATTAAAAATAAAAAATCAACTGAACAAGGGACTTTGCCCATTTAAAAGTTGAAACCCTTCAAAATAAAAAATAACCATTAAATTTAAAAAAATATATAGAAAAAGATGAAAAAATTTCCCAACAAACCATAAAATGACATTTTCATAAAAAAGGAAACAAACTGTCATCGAATTTGATTTTTGAACAGACTTCATATAAATGCTCAATGCAAAACTTGCCCAAATTTGCAAATCTGCCGCAAATTGCAAATAAATGTCATATGCACTTGGAATGCCAAGTTGGTGCGTCAATTATGCATAAAAATTGAAATTTCCCTTTGGTAATAAAGTGGAGTTAGATTTCATGACATAAGATCAATAATTAAACAAGCACCATATATAAATTGATCACATTACACATATGTAATAAGTTATTTTTTATTGACTAATGCCAGAATGCGTTCCAGCTCCCCGATTGGCCTGCTTGATGACAATGCCGCTATAGTGAGATCCATCTGGCATTGCTTTTCCTTCAATTCCAATTCACGATTCCACTTTTCTTTTTCAAATTCATGTTTCTTTGCATTTTGCTTCTCGTCAAACTCCATTTGTTTTTGTAGCTTGACTTCTTCAAACCGTTGTTTTTCCATGTTGCACACTTTCTCTTCATTCCACCTCTCCCTGTCCCACTCCAAACGTGCATGATCACTTATTTCACGGGCTAATAAGCATGAATTTTGTCAGTAGGATTCTTAATAGTATCCATAATTGCAAGTCATACCTTTGTTCCGTGATTCAAGTATATTTGCATAAGTAGGTGCAAACATATCCAGCGACCTTTTCCTAGAACCACTCTTGTCATTCAAGTTGGGTGTCATGGCTTGATTACGCTTTTGTGCTGAATGCATTATGGATTTACTTTTCTGATCAAAGGAGGAATAATCAATATTGGTGTGAATAAATATGACTCTTAAATGTACTTACCAAATCATCTTGAAGGTTTTCCACTGGAACCAAGTTATCCTCATTATGAAGCAAACGATCCAGATTGTGAGGTGAATCCAAGTGATTATTCTCCTTTGAAAAGCAAATGGGCTTTAATTATCTGAGGTATAAAAAGGAAGAGACCATAGCGTACCTTATCAAGCAAAACATCATCATCATCACCATTGAGACTGTCTTTTTCTTGCGAATCATAGCTTGCAATGGGAGTGACATTGGGCTTGTGGCCAAAGAGCACATCCATTTCTGCATAGCAAGGACACATACTTTCCAGCTTTTCACTCATGGATTTTATTCCTTTACTCTCATCTTCTTCCGTTATTCCAGCCCCAGTTAAGTTTTCAAATTTTTTGGCTGCCATATATTTCTTTTTATATGTTCGCCATCGATCTCGGATGCTGCTTGAACTAAG
The DNA here is from genome assembly GCA_023105745.1 of Austropuccinia psidii. Lineage (NCBI taxonomy): Eukaryota > Fungi > Basidiomycota > Pucciniomycetes > Pucciniales > Sphaerophragmiaceae > Austropuccinia > Austropuccinia psidii. The sequence continues at coordinate 40,886,446 of JALGQZ010000013.1, forward strand.
GTTTAGGCGATTTCGTGATTTTTTGTTGACCTCAATGGCCATAAGCTGAAACCCATGCTGCTTTGAGGAAGGAGGTCTTCCAATAGTTGTTGAACCGCTAGTACCAAAACATGACTCGAAATTGGACTTGACTGAAAGCCAATTAATTATTGTTAAATAATCTGTACGTATTAAGTGACCTGATGGATGAGGCAGGCCAGAGGTGATCTTCATGTCTGTCTTGATTTGTCTTGCTTTGGATCGAGGCATTATTATATGGATGATGAAGTATAAATGGACTATCAGCTGTTTGGTCAGATTGTCCAAAATGGAGTTCAGAAGAACATGTTGTACAGGTATGAATTGTGAGTACTCATTTGGGTTAGGTTTCAAGCTGAAATCCCAGATGCATGGGATTTGGTCAAAATACCAGGGGACTCAGTTAAAATACCATGGGATTTATACATAAAAAACCTGGGATTTAGTGTTGGGATTTGGGTTCCAAATCCCGTGTTATTTTAAGGCGGGATTTGGTGACTTTGACACCCCCTATTATTAATAAAAAGATTATCCAATTAATCATTTTTCACCTCACATTTATTCCAAATTCTTTTACATGTATTGGAAATTGACTCAAGTCTTGCATTTGTCAATTTGCATAATTCAGTGAATGTTTGGTAATTATTTCTTAAATAATTTATATTTGATGTCAATTTATTTAATTCTTTGTCAAAAATTATCAAATTTTCCATCAATAATGGACTGAAAATATCTAATTTCATAAATCATTTGTGTGTAAATTTCCTGCTACTTGGCTTTGAACTGCGTAAGGGTTCTTCCCATATTGAAAAGAATCTCACCAGCTGAAGGCTCAAATTTGGTAATCTTGTACCCTTTTTGGTAAGGTCTTTTCCAGTTGGCTATGCCTTTGCTCTTCACTTTATTATTCTTTAGACCTCTCTGCTTCTTTGGGCTTGTCTGTGGACTGTTCTGGAGCTTGTTCTGACATGGTTGAAGCTAGCCCTTCTTTCTCCAAATATTGGGTAATTTCAAGTTCTTTCTTTTGGTCTATGAATAAAATACTTTTGCTCTTTAACAAATTCTTTATCTTCTTGACCTTTCCTTTGCAATACAATGGACTATAACCTCCCAAGATTTATATAGTCTTTTCCTTACCCAGAAAGCTCTTGATGTGTAAGTAAGTGTTCATAGCCCCCTGCCAAAGGCTGGTGCATATTTCCCATTCTTCCTCCTTGGCTTCTCTGTACCAGATTTTTTACTGGAACTGATATATTTCTATGTCTTCCAATTGAAAGTGGTTCAACCCTTAATAAATTACCTTGAATAGGTTCAGGCTCAGAGCTGATGTCAAATTTTGTTGGTACAGACCTTGGGGAATGGGGGGAAACTCTGGAATTCTCAAAATGTGTCTTTCTTGCGGAAGGTCTTTGAGATCTGGCCCTGGTCTTGCCTCATCCTGATCCAGATCCATCTGGTTGGACTGAACAGTTGCTTCCATTTCTGGTATGCACCATTTTCACATAAATGTAAGATAAGATCAATAATATATACAAATAACACACAAGATTTTGCAGTTTTTTGGATAACTCTTCTTTAAATTAAGGACATATTTTAGAAATTTTCACTTAAATAGTCTCTTCAGATTCTCTACTGGTAATATATCTCTTACTGAGCTTATTACCAGCTGAAATATATTTAATGAAAGACTTTAGAAAGAATTGTAAAAGAAATGAAAAATATTCTTTTTAACATATTTTTCAGATTTTTTATCAGTTTTCTTATTTTTCTATATTAGAAAATTATTTTTTTTAAAGGGAAAAAATTTAAATTTAAGATTTTGAATCAAAAATTAATTCAGAGTATCTAAAAGACAACTTTCATAAGTTTTTGGAAATGAAAAAGCCATGTTTAAACAATATGAAATTAATAAAAATTCCTCAATGAAAATATTTTCAAGAAAATTTCAAATATGAAAAGAATTTTAACTTCAAAATGAAGAAAAAAATATTAAATTAATATATTTTAAAGCTTAAAAATATTGTATTTGAGGGTTCAAGGTTCAAAAAACATAGCCAGGCCCTTAAATTTAAGATGTTCCTAAGAAACTCTTCATATTATTACAATGAATCAGAATTTCTGTGACTTTTCTTATTAAATATAATAAAATAATGAATTTCTTTATTATTTCTTTTACTTGCTATACAATCCTAGTTATTATAACAGTAAGCAGTAATTTTCTACTAGAATCAATTCCAATAAGTATCAATAATAAAGCTTATTATTCAAATGATATAAAGTTATTTCAATGTATTGTTACCTTTTTAAGAAATTGTTATAAAGATAATTCTAGAAAAAACCTATTACTAGAGAAAAACTTCAAGAATTAAGTAAGAAAACTCACTAATACTCTAGTAATACCTTGAAAATAATCAGTAGAATGATTTGGAAGGTTATCTGTGGATTGAAGGGATCAAAACCAACTTATAGCAGTAATAAAAGTATATAATAGTAAAACACTATTTGAAAAAACTTAGTTCTATGAATTCAAATCTTTCTGATTGATTTGAAATATTAAAAACATTTAACAAAAATTTTTAACTAATACTTACTTGTTGGTACTAATGATATGATTGAAAAATAAAATTATTTGGAAAAAACAGCAAGAGGAGGCCTCTTTTGAGTTAACAACAGCTCAAAAAGTCCTTCCATGAAGCAAACTTAAAAACCAATTCATGACAAAACATCTATCCTATTTTCATTATTGATTAAATCACTCATTGTCACATAGGATTATCATAATTACTTAATTAAGTCATTTTATCTGATTACAAACCCATTTATGGTTAATAAATAAAGGATTAAAAACTGTAAATATTATTTTATTTAAAAATAAAAGTTAATTTCTAAAATTGATCAATTTTATGGTGATTTTTTGAACATTCAGTGTTTCACATGGAATAATCAAAAATGGACCATGGTTAAAATTTTGAATTTGAATTATGAATTCATAATTCTTCCTGATGTTTATATGTATTATACCTTTCTAAATTGATGATGTAATTCTCATAAAAATTAATCAATAACTTCAATTTCAATTAAGTTTAGAATTTATTACCTTATACCCATGTAGAAAAACAAATAGCACAGTAATAGCTGGTTGCAATGAGGTAAATGCATCAATACTGTCTAAGAGTATCAAAAAGGTTTTAATTACTATTTTTAATGTTTATCAATGTAAAATAATTAATAATTGACATATTTACAAGAGTCATAGTTGCACATTACCTCCTTGTCACATCAAAATAGCAGCTTATTTGCTATTTTCTTATGATTTAATGGGACTTTAACTTGGTGAACAAGTTCCAAAAAAATTCTCATAGACTAATTGAGCCATTATCATCCATGGAACCAACACTTATAGATATAAATTCCTCAGAGGCCTCAGAAACTGGTTAACCTGGCTCTCTATGATTTTTTTGGTCTCCCTTAGCTATTTTCACATCAAGAATAGTAATTCAGGCTTAAAAACTGATATCCACTATGGGTGTATCAAAACTGTATGTAATAATAAAGTAATATTAGGTTCAAGAAGAAATTTTAACACTATTCTCAGGGTATATGTGACATAAGATTTCTCACATTCCCATTCTTTTGGTGTTAAATTGATAAAAACAAAAAAAATCACAGTTCTTTTATGTGGTGTTGAAGTATTTTCCATATTACCACCTCATAGAGTTAATTTAAGCTTATTCACTCTATGGAGAGACCCTAGGTTAAGTTTTGTGTAGAATCCAAATCTGGCTATGAATACATGGATCTACATACTCACTGAAAGGTTATTCTCTTTTTAGAATAAAAAATATTTAATTTTGAATAGTGGCTTATGGTTTATGCATAGTTCATAATTTCTTTTGATATTAATTGTGGCTTATTTTGGTATGTAGAGAATTCCTCAAGTCTCACAATAATGAAAAAGATAATTACTCTAATGTAAAACTAAGTCAAACTGCCATAAAGAGAACTGGTCACAACAATGTGTGCAACTCATGCCTCAACAGGAAATATTTTCTTGAATGATATATGAAAATTATTCTTATTTCAAAAACATTTTATGAAGAGGAAGGCGTAAAAGATGACTGCCTTTTTTCCCTTGAATAAATTAGAGGGGAGAATAATAATCATTTGTATACTATAAAATTATTCTTCTCAGATATACCTTTATACACTTTTACAACTCATTAATACATTGTTCAGCCACTTATAAAGCTCTACACTTCCATACACCCTTAGGGACTCAAATTTATACTTCTATATTCTAGCATATGTTTCAAAATGCTAATAGAAAGCTTTAGTTTCCAAGCTTATGATTCAATATTCTATGAGATTTAATTTAATTGTATGTAAAGTGTTTCAATTTTAAAATTCTCCCCATAAATTTTTTATCTAAAATCTGTGATTTTATATTTCATATTTATTTTAGCTTTCAAAGAATTAAGGTTTGAAGACATTGTGCGGTTTTCAAAGCTCGAAACTTTGATTTATTAATTTACAGGAGGCTTGAATTCCATGTTCCATATTTTTGGAAATATAAATAAATTCAGAAATTCTGATTTTAAAAAAAGAGAAATTATTCTTTTTGGTTGGAATTTGGTTTTGATCATTGGAAAATATTATTCCAAATTTTCTTATTTATTCTTAAGTAACTATTCAATATGGTCAAAGCTGGAATATTGTGGTATTTGTTTTTTTACTTTCATTCCCATTTTCATTTGCACCTGTGTATGCTTAAAAATGTAAGATTTGTATTTTTCAATATATAGTTTATGTAGCTAATTTAAATATTTTTTATGGATCAATGCAAGGATAATTTAATCCTAAATGAAATAAAGAAATCACTTATTACATCCTTTGAGATTCAAGAGACCGCTCATACAAAATTTATCCAACAAAAAGTTTCTGTTTGACTTTAGATGGATTTTTATATATAGATATTTCCAAGTTCTCCTTCACAATATATCAATGAGCTTATTTTTCATTGGAGAGAATCTTTGAGAAATTTATGAGATATAGTTAGCAATATTATTTCAATTTTTCAAAAGAATTAATAGAAAGTCCTTTAAAATTACTCAATAAATTCTTCCCAAAAAAAAATTTTATTCACTTTTGATAACAATTTATCCTTTGGGCATGAAATAAATACTAATTAACTTAGAAAGAATAGATCAATTACTAGGAAATTTGTATTTTACTCATTGAAGATCTTCTGAGATAAAGTATATAATACAAAAATGTATGATGGCTACTTTTATTTCAAAAACCTTCCTCCAGTAAGAAAAGGAGATATTATCCACAGAGAATTAACCTATTTATATTTCCAGAATGATCCACTTAAAAAATTTTCTTTTGATGAAATTTGTTTTGAAATCTTGATAAAAAATACCCCTATGTAACAAAAATCTCACAGATTACATAATTTCATTTCAAATTAAGGCTCTATAAAATAAAGTAACAATTAGTTTATTCAATTCTGAGAATTTCCTTGGAGGATTTAAACATGATCAGAGACAAATTTTTCAATATTTTTGGATTTTTTTATTTAAATAATTGATTAAAGTGATTCAAGACATTGAACAGTGGATTTTACCCCCTTAATTTGAATGGGAATATACTATCTAATGAAAAAGTTGTAGTAAACTTCTTTCTTGAGTAGGTAATGTGAGCTGGTGAGGTATGAAAAAACATCCATAAGGCCAGAAATAATTATTCATTAATTTTATCCATTAAATACCAGATTTATTCATTGAATTCAAAAAAAACAGCTAAAATTTATTATGGCTTTATTTACAATGTAAAAATACAAACATTATTCAGAAAGCTTGGAAAGGGGGATTTCTACCTTAAAAATCAATGGTACTTTTAATCATAGAATTTGTGGCATGGCTTCAACTGCTAATCATCCCAAATTCCTTCAGATCTATATGTATGATACTCAAAATGAACTAAAAAACAGGCACTCTTAAGGTCAAAAGTTGGACTTAAATATAATTAAAAATCTTCAATATATAATCCATTAACACAAAACCTTTTCCATAATATTCAATCATTTATCAGAGCTGTTTTATATTAGAACAACATATCTCTCAATAAACTCTGGTACTGTTGATCAAAGGGTGTATGATACACCAGTTTCAGACAAGGCTTATGGATTTTGGATTGGCTGTAAGTAAATTAGTTTAAATTGGGAATTATATATATACTTAACATTAAGCTCTTTAGGTAATTATGTTGAATATATCAGGTCACAAAAGATCATTATACCTCAAAGGCTTGGTCAACTTAAAACAATATCAGGGACAGATTAATCTTATGATACACTAAATTACTCTCTATTTAATCAATATGGTAAATTTGTATGGAGTATTTATTTAAATAAAAATAAAACAAATATTCAATTCAAAATTAATTATTACTATTGATTGGCATTTTCAAATGAGATTCATTCTCTTCCATACTAGGTTAGACATTTATTTCAGAAATGCATGGTATATAAATATATAATAGCTGAAACATAGTGTCTTACATAAATTAAATAGAATCAAAAATAAATTTTATCAAATAACTTTCAGTGTATTTTTAATTCTATTAATTATAGAATAATTGAAGGCAGCTATATAGGCAACAATATTTTTTTCCTGCTTTATAGATTTGTTGCCCAAACTATATGAAGGAACACTATAAGGATGCTATTTTTTGGGATCAACATTGTGGAAGTCCCACATTTTCTCAAAGTGATTAATAATTTCCTTAAATTTTTAAAATAGTCTTCCATGGAAAACTAAAAGTGATTTGCCATGATTTATTCAAGAAGAATATATTTGGATGGGTTATGGAATGCGCCCATGTCATTTAGTTTCAAAAGAGAGACCTACCCCATGCACATATTCTTTCAATCTTTCACCCTTATGACAGACAAAAAAAATGAATATGACAGATTTATATGAGCCAAAATCTCAAAGAAATAATCCAAACTAACATTGTAAAAATATTCAAAAAAAATGCTTCAGGAACCAATGTTCTCAATGGAAAATAGAAAATATTCCAGGAAAATGGTTAAAGAGATGCTCAAGGCCTTTCTTTTATGAGGCTTAAATATTAGATTGTCAATACCCTGTTTATAGAAGGTGTAATAATTTTTTAAATTTCAAGAAGGCTAGACATAGCTTGGATAACTCTTGGGTAGCTCCATATGATACACTTCTCTGTGCAAAATACAATTATAATTTCAGTGTAGATTTTTTTTTCTGAAATTTGGGAATTTAAGCTCCATAATGCATGTGGATAGAAAAGGGAAAGGTCTGGAGGAAGAGAAAGACATAGGAAGTTATTGACCAAATGTACACAGTATATCCTTCAGATTCTTTAAATTGGTTTTGGAAATTGATTCTCCATAAATTAGAAGGTGAAAAATATACTGAGGAGTTAAGAGTCAGTAATGAAGTGACTTTCTCAAAATTCAGATATGAAGTTGTGGCCTTGGGTCCATTTTAATTAAGTTATTGTTTTGAAAAATACTTACAAGAAGCATCTTAAACCTTTTCTTAAGTACATTTTAGATGTCTTTTTGGTATTTTACTTGAATTGTGTGAGCCTGGAAACCCCCAGAAGTTGTGTTGTGAATTCTTTTATGAAATGGTAGAATATTTTCAACTGAGTTCTTCATGTGATGAAAAATTGCAAGTTGGTAAAGTTATTTCAACAATTAAGCCTATTCTCCTTCAACATGGTCACATACTTGATGAATTATTTCCAGATTTCAAACATTAAATTTCTGTTCCAGTTCAAACAACACCAGCAAACTCCCTTTTATAAGCACACTATATTAAGGAAGTACATAAAAGAGATTTGGAGAAAATTAACTTTATGAGAACTGCACAAAAATCAGAATTTTATTTAATTATGGATCAGTTTTCAAATAAATCATGTGTATGCTTCTTGTAAGATGATCTGGGGGTGGTACAGGAACAGAATCTTTGTATTAATTTCTATTTCATAAGGTATGTTCACTCAGCTCAGGTGCTTGTATTGAGGTTAAATTTGGAATCAAAAGTTTACTACAGTAATTATAGCTAATAATTGATAAAAATACCTATCTTTTATTTTAGGTATGGCAGCTATGAATTGGGTATATGGTAAAACAGGAAACACCAAATTTGGTATTCCACTTTCACTTTTGAAAATCTCATCATAATCAATCACCAAAGATAAAAAAAAGCTAAAACTATTGAGAAGAGCATATTTTATTATCTGGTATGAAACACAAATGACTCACCAGTATTTTTCTGAAGTGGTTAATAAGCTTCTTAAGGATCTGATGAGCTCCAATAAGTCATTTTCTGTAAATCTTTCAATTACAGGAGGTGATTTTAGACAAATAATTTCAGTGATGTGGAGGGGTAATAATTCTCAAATTGTTCAAACCACAATAGTAATTTCTTACTAGTTTGTGAACTTGAAGATCTTGAGATTAATACATAAAATGAGAGTCTTGGCTGATCCACAATTTCAAAATTTTCTACTGAAATTTTGTGATAGATTTTCTTCACCAAGTCAAAATTTGGATTTTAAATTAAGAATGGTCATCTCCTGAAGCTCAGAATATGAGACTTAAAGAATCACTGATTAATAATAAATTTCCACAATTTATTCATTATTATCAAAAAATTGATCATTTTACTTAATGGGAAATTTTAACACCAATAAATACCTCTGTAAATTCAATGAATGAGAAAATTATGAAAATTATTCCTGGACATATATTCACTTACATTAGCTTTTATTCAATGTAAGATGAAATTAAAGATCTATATTGAACAAAATTCCTAAACTCTCTTACAATTTTTGGCTTTCCATCTCATTGTATAAAGCTCAGGAAGGGATCTCTAATGATTCTTTTACAGAAAATTGATGAGGAGAAAGGACTGTGCAATGGTACATGCTTGATAGGTAAAGGCTTGGGGTACCACATGATTGAGGTAAATCTATTGGTTGGAATCAAAGAATGAAATATTGTCTACATTCCCCAAATCCTGTTGTTCACAAATCCTGAGTCTTCAGGTTCTACTTTCAAAATAAAGCATAAACAGTCTCCCATAAAGCTTACATTTGCATTAACTCTAAACAAGTAACAAGGACATAATTTAAACAAAGTTGTAGTAAATCTTCAATAACACATTGTCTCACATTAACAGATTTATGTGGCACTTTTAAGATTCAGATTAAGTCACTCAAAAATAATCATAGTGAAACATCAAAGGAGGAAATCACTCAATGAAGGGCAAAAGAATTCAGTATATAGGGAGCTATTCATGAGCTAAAATTATATGTTTTACCAAGGGTTCAAAAATATGATTGATTGGAAGTATTTGTATTTTTCACATTTATTAGTTTTTAGTTAAATATATTTATTCCTTTTTTAAAATTATGTTTGTTTTCTCGGTTTTACTCTCATTTTATTTCTACTTGAAACTAAATTTGTATTAGCTATTGGTTTGGCCTACATTTGGGCTAGATAGTATTTTGTCTCATTTTCCTATTGGTTATAAAATTATAAACTTCCTTAAAATAATAATATATGCACTTGGGCTCCAGGCCAGGTGGTGCTTTAAACCCTAGTTTTTCTTTATAAACCTAACAAAAAAAATTCTTAAATTGATCAACATGACATACTAGTATTCTATTGCTTGCATATGGATCAATGAAACAAGGAGCACCTAAGAAACATACATTGAATTTTTCCTCAAAAGCATTCCTGTGCTTAATCAAGTTTGAGGAACTTTGGAAATCTATATTCATTTCTAAATTACAATTATTATGTTCATATATAAATCACATTTTCTTAAATTTTTGATCCTGAGTGCCATCTTCACTAGTAAGATATATAAATTGAGATACTTGGGTTAGAGAAGCTTACTGTCTGCAATTATGCCAGTTGTAAAGATATACCTTAAATTAGTTTGATACCAAAGCACATGCACTTTTATCTGGTGAGGACATTATGGCTGAATTATTTGTCTCAATACATGAGTCACTTTCATGACTTTCATTTTGATGATCTTTTTCTTCCTGAACACTTATTAAAGCTGTTCTATGCATTAACTGAGTTCAAGTTGTAGGAGTATGAAAGATTGTCATATTATGGTTGTGAGACATATTGTTCAATTCCATTTTGTGAACAATGAGGAAAATTATTATGAGGCATTGATTTCATAGGTTATTGGCTTGAATAAGAAGAGCTTTAATTCAAATTTTGCAACCCCTTTTGAGGCATCAATTGTAACAATATTTGTGTGTTGGTGTAATTCTGTAAAGAATTCATATTGGTCAATTTATGAGAAAAAATTTGGAAAATAATATCAATAGAATAATTTTAAAAATTCAAACCTCACCCAAACATTCACCTCCTCAGTCTTCCAAGGCGTTGATGGATTGTCACACCAGTTTCAAAATTAATAATCATAATCCAGGCTAATGGGGGTTTGTAAACTCATCTTGCTTACATTTATGATGTTGTTTTATAACTGTGCCTGACTGATAGTTATAAAATCATTTGATGGAGACTGATTTTTCCAGGGAAATGACAGAATGAATCAAAGAAAATGATATTGTGGTAACTGGTGAATAATGGAATGATCAAATTGCCAGCATTTCAGGCTATAAAGCCAAAAATTGCTACCATGAGTTGTTAAACACATTAAGTGGACTGAAAGGGGGAGATATCCATTGCAGCAGTAGTACTGTAGCTGTAAATTTGATAAATAAACAATGATCCCCTCAGAGTGTTACTTACTGCTTGAAATCATTTGGAGTCTTTGAACAAGCTGAATCTTACTGCATGTTTTTAATACTGTGACTGTTATATTAAAGCATATGCAAGTCCTACATTGATATATAAGATGAATTTAGATATCAAAATTGAAAAATATTCAATAAACAACTTTTTTCTATTATGAATGAATGGAGGTAACCTTGGGCCTGATCCACTATCAAGAAAAATGTTTTTTGAGTTACTCATTTTGAATACAAAGATGCCAAAAAAAGGGGTCTCTTCAGACAGCAATTGGCTGGGAGTCAGTATTCAATCTGTCTACATTGCTAAGAATCTGCCATGGATTGGACCATAGTATTTCTTCTCCCTGATTCACCAGCTGGTCTTTTTGACAGAAAAGAAGCCTGCAAACTTTGAAACAGAAAATGCTTGAAACCATTCTGATGATGCTTTGGAGTGTGCAAAGTAAACTGAGTAAATCAAGATAAATCCAGCTAGTAGCCAAGCGCCCTTCCAAAGAAAGTTTCTAGCAATGCAGCCGCATCCCACACAACTGATGCGGACTAATGATTCACTTGTGCCACTCTTCATTTGAAGGAAAGGCAGATGAAGTCCAATAAATTGGAAGGGAAGGTCTAAATTCTGCCAATGCATTGCATAAGGAACAATGCACTGGGCATGGAAACGTTCTATAGGAACAGTAAGACAAAGTGAGATTAATCAACTTACGGAGGAGTTGTAACGAGCAAGGCAGTACCATCAATTACAATGATGCCAGTCATAGATCGTGTGCGAGGGCAAGAATGAGACACAATAGCTGAAGCGGATCTAGAACAATTTGTTCATTGGCTTAATTATACTTCGAAATACTTTGTAATGTTGATTTCTTAAGACAACCATTGACATCGCAAACGTAGGTAAACAGAATATTACAGGCTAAAGCAAACAAAACATAAGACAAATTCTCCTCCACTTCATGCACCAAAACCATAGAGTGTCCGGCCTTGTCGTTTCAAGGCGTAGACAACATCGAGAGAGGTAACAGTTTTACGTTTGGCATGTTCGGTGTATGTGACAGAGTCTCGGATGACATTTTCGAGGAAAATCTGTGAGAATCAATTTTTTTAGAAATTATCATGAGCATACAATGTGGCAGAGTACACACTTTGAGAACGCCACGGGTCTCTTCGTAGATAAGACCAGAGATACGTTTGACACCACCTCGGCGAGCCAACCTTCGAATAGCAGGTTTGGTGATACCTTGGATGTTGTCACGAAGAATTTTTCGGTGACCTGGAATGGACCAGATTAGCTGGGTGAAAGCCTTGGAAAGGATACAAAGAAGCAAAGACCTACGTTTGGCACCACCTTTTCCGAGACCCTTGCCACCGCTTTTGCCACGTCCAGACATGTTAATAGATTTTTTTTAATTTGGGTTGGGTTGAAGGTCGGGTTGAAAAGCAAAGGTACGATTGGTTGACAAATAACAAAGGGTATGGAGAGCGAGGACAGAAGCAAACGGGCTGCTTTATAGAAACGACCACCGCCGCAGGGGAGCTCTCTGCGATCGACGGCAGCCAACGGCCGAGGCACCGACGCCGTTGGAGCGCGCGAGCGAGCGGAATGGCGCACGCTGATTGGTCAGAGCTGAGCCCCGCTCAACGGGCGACGCGCAGAGGCAAGACGTGTCTCGGATTAGGCTCAATGGGCACGCCCTGGCGCGCCTATGATCACCTTGTGGCACGCCCCCCGCTATCAAATATTAACACTTGACAAACATTGTGTTTTTCTAGGCTGAGACATGCAGTAATGAAATATGTGTTGTAAATATACCAAAAATATAATTTACAAGATGAATATGCATATAACAAGTTAAACCTAATTAGTGACAAATGCAAATACACACAACTATAAATTCAAGATTTCCTCACGATATACATCTTCCTTAGGGGAGATTTTTTCTATATATTTCCTTATTAAAAATTACTAATCATTTATTTTATATTTGATAAAAAATTACCAGGTACACTACTCTCTAAAGGGGAGATTTTTTCTATATATTTCCTTATTAAAAATTACTAATCATTTATTTTATATTTGATAAAAAATTACCAGGTACGCTACTCTCTAAAGGGGAGATTAAAAATAAAATAAATAGTCACTTGTATTGTAACTAGAGTAGCGATCTATATTAGATTAGTAATTATAATAAGAATATATTGAAATAAACCTAACAACAGGTTATGGGCCTTCAACTGCTAGCAGCGCAATAGTATCCTATTATATACCTCGGAATTATTATTTTTTTTTTTTTTTTTTTTCTCTTCTCGACGATTAATATTTTTTTATTTACCTATTATACTATATCATTTACATATTATTTACGTGACACTGGATCCTTCAACCACAAGATCCGGAAAACGTTTTTCGTCTAAAATGACCGACCATTCGAAAGCACTAGATCTCTCCAACCTAAATCTTCAAGACAACAATGACATCATTTCTCGGGCCGACAAACAGGCTGAAATTCTACATCGATTTTCCCAACTCGCAGAAAAAATTCAACCGCGATTAACTATTGATGGGGCAAATTTTAATACCTGGTCGAGGAACATGATCGAGACATGGGTGGCTTGTTTTATGGACGATGGAAATTACTTTGATATTACTGATAGAGACCCTGATCATCGTAGAAACTTAATTGCATTGTCCTTCATTCGAAATAGCACTGAAAGGGCGCTTTTTGAATCAGTTACATCCCGAATCATCATGCCAAATGCCAGGAAAGTTTACCAAGCGATAAAAAATAGGTTCAGCAAGTCGTCTTGGTCATCCATCATCCGACATGCGACTACCATTTTCAACCCGACGGATCAATCTCACGACATTATTAAGCATGCGATTAGCTTAGGCGAAACTATTCAAGCCATTGAAAGCCAATTGGGACCATTGGACAGCAACAAAGTTATGACACTATCTCTATTTTTTTCAGTCCCAACCATGCAATCTCAAATTACTGCGGCGCTCGATACCAGACTGGCTGCCAATCCCAATCTTCAAATTAACATGGAGGATATTCTCGATATTATACAGCAAGTTTCTAATTCTCCCAAGCACTCTTTGAATAATGACGACTTACAGTTATCGAAGATAGATACATCGAGGGTTCGACCCTTAAAAGGGAAAAGCAGAATTGACGGACAACATATTCCTCCACCCCACACCCCCTCTCCTCCCCCCAATTCATTTTCTAAATTTAATCCCTCTTACTCATCTTCCCCGATATCTCAACGACCAGAAGGATGGAAGAAGAAATGGCTTACTCCGCAAAATCCTTGTTTTTATTGCGGAGAGGCAGGTCATTGGGCACCGGAATGTCCTGCAAGAACAAAAGCAGCACGTGCTAGATTGCAATCGACTCAACCAAAACCAAATGTTGCTAGTTTGGGAGCTGTGCCTTTGCTCGAGAACAATGAAGCCTTACTGGACTCGGGAGCGACTCACTCAGTTGTAGGGAATCTCTCTCTCTTCATGAATGTACGACGCATTAATATGAGGCTTTCGGTTGCATCCTCCCATCAATTTAATGTAGATGCCATCGGGGACATTCACTTACTTACACCAGAAGGACCCTTGATCGTCCGTGGGGTTTTATACTGCAAAGATATATGTGGTGTGGTTTTGTCAATTGGGCACCTCATTTCCCAAAAGATATCGATTAAATTTATTGACAATCGATTTATTCTACACCAGGAACCGTACACATTGAATACTTTCTATCGGAACTCGAGATGGTATCTCAAGGTTCACGATTATATCAAAGAACCGTCTATTAATCCAATTGTTATTGCGCCAGTTTGTCCTCCCCCCCCTGTTAATCTCTTAACTAAACCAACAACTCCGTCTATGAATATTAGTACCCTATGGCATCAACGCCTGGGTCATTTGTCTATACGTAATATCAGACGACTATTGCAATTTAAAGCCGCTGATGGTATTCCTCAATGTTCCCTGGACGATGTTAACATCTGTCACTCTTGCTCCATATCTAAAAGCGAGCATCGCCCTTTTCAATCTCCATCACGTAATAATATAAAAGGTCCTGGTGATGTAATTGTTGCAGATTTGATTGGACCATTACCGACTAGTGTAGATAACAAGAAGTACTGCTTATTAATACAAGACTTTTATTCCAGACTGGTAACAGTCATACCTTTATCAGACAAAAGCGAAGCAAAGATTCAACTTCGTTTATGGATGATCCAGTTTATTAATGTCACACAATTCAAGATTAAAGTGATACGTACAGACAATGGTGCTGAATTTGTAAATAATTATTTTGCTGATTTTCTAAAGCAACAGGGAATAATTCATGAAAGATCGATGCCTTATGAACATCACCAAAATGGCAAAATCCAAAGAACCAACAGAGCGATTCTTGAAATTGCTCGAACTTCCCTACTGGCCGCTAATCTAGAGCCTGGGTTATGGCCATTTGCATTCAAACATGCAACATGGATTTATAATCGAACTCTGCACGGCGATAGCAAGCAAACCCCTTACGAGATTGTCAGTAGGAAGAAACCTTCACTTTTACCACTGAGAACATTTGGTGCCAAATCTTACATTCATGATCACAACTATCGAAAAGACCTTTCTCCGAGGGCAGTTATTGGTTATCATCTTGGTATAGCCCCGGATTCAAAAGGCTGGCTTTTCTGGATTCCCGAATCAAAAAGAATTGCGAGAGCTGCAAGTGTGAGATTCGACGAAGGGAATTTTTTTCCATACAATATTTCGAGCAAGGGATTTGCTATGTCTATTCAAGCTGAGAATTTGTTTGATCCTTCCATGATAAAAGAACTAGAACGACAAGATTCCTTCATATCTACGATAAATCATGCACATGACCTTTGTGATGTGATTCCGAATACTTACAACGATGCACTATCCTCAAATGAAAAGGTACGATGGCAGGAAGCGATTGCGGAAGAACTTAACAGCATGTACCAAGAAGAAGTTTTTGAAAAGGTTTCAATCAGAGAGGCTCTAAAGGAAGTTCCTCACGACAGCATTTTAAGTACCAAGTGGGTTTTTGTTAAAAAATACAAACCTGAACGTTATAAAGCCCGGTTGGTAGCCAGAGGATTCAAGCAAATACATGGTATTAATTTTGATGAGACGTTTGCTCCTACCCCCACCTTTGGAGCATTACGCCTTCTGTTTTCAGTTGCTTGTACTAATAATTGGCCCATTCGGACATTTGATGTCAAGGTCGCTTTTCTTCATAGTCTAATCGATAAACCAGTATATGTATGGCCTCCTAAAGGAATGGATATCCCGAAACACACAATCCTTAAACTATGAAAAGCATTGTATGGCACCAAACAAGCAGCGAGATGTTGGTGGCTCCACCTGAAGGAAATTCTGGGCCGGATTGGATTCACGCCAAATGGTGAAGATCAGAGCACCTATTGTTATGAAACAGACCAAGGTAAAGCGATACTATGGATTCACGTAGACGATGGCGTGCTCACCGCTTCATCGGACAGCATACTCAAAGAAATATCACATGAATTGGATAGGGCTTTGAAAGTGAAATGGGATACTTCGATTTCTAGTTTAGTTGGCATCTCAATTGAACAGACACCGCATGGTTATGAATTTAGTCAGAAGGATCTTATACTCAAGCTACTGGCCCTGAATGGGAGCAATATCACCGCGAAGTCACCTCTACCAGCAAACTGCGATTTGAGATCGAACAAAACTGATAAAATGGACAAAGAGTATTTGAGACGTATAGGAATGTTACTATACATTGCACAAGGATCGAGACCTGACATCTGTTACGCAGTAAATTATCTTGCCCGATTCTCTATGGCCACAGACAACAGTCACTGGCAAGCATTGGAACACCTAATAGCTTACCTAAGGGGCACGATGGATAATAAACTTGTCATCTCAAAAGAACGTCAAGAAACAACGGATATCACCTGTTATGTGGATGCGAACTGGGGAGGAGAAGGGAACAGATCAAATCACGGATTCTTAATTGTACATGGCAAGAACCCCATTTCCTGGCAATCCAAGAGACAGGCGACGGTAGCGGCATCCACTGCGCAGGCGGAATATATTGCTTTATCTTTTGCCGCTCAAGAATGTTTATGGTTATCTAATTTATTTGGAAATTTCTTAAATGACAAATCTCCTTTACTGCTATCTGACAATAAAACAGCAATAGGTATTGCAAAAGAGTGTATCAGTAGAAAACAAACACGACATCTAATTTGGGAATTCAACCTTATCAACGAATACTTAGTAAAAAAGAAGCTTGACTTAAAATGGATATCATCTAAAGATCAACTGGCAGACATTCTTACCAAAAGCGTTGGACCTGTGACAACGAAGAACTTTACGAATTTTTTGAATCAGACTTGACAAAACGTTGTTTTGGAGGGGAGTGTTGTAAATATACCAAAAATATAATTTACAAGATGAATATGCATATAACAAGTTAAACCTAATTAGTGACAAATGCAAATACACACAACTATAAATTCAAGATTTCCTCACGATATACATCTTCCTTAGGGGAGATTTTTTCTATATATTTCCTTATTAAAAATTACTAATCATTTATTTTATATTTGATAAAAAATTACCAGGTACGCTACTCTCTAAAGGGGAGATTTTTTCTATATATTTCCTTATTAAAAATTACTAATCATTTATTTTATATTTGATAAAAAATTACCAGGTACGCTACTCTCTAAAGGGGAGATTAAAAATAAAATAAATAGTCACTTGTATTGTAACTAGAGTAGCGATCTATATTAGATTAGTAGTTATAATAAGAATATATTGAAATAAACCTAACAACAATATGCACCCCCCTTCTGTTGTGCCAAAGTTCAGCATAGGTTGTTTGTCAGAAAGCTGAACATTCAGATTTTCAGATTTTCTTCCTCACCTTGTCTTTGTGTTTTTCAAGATTTTTCTAAAATGTGGCATCAAATACATTAGTTGGCCTGGTAGTCAAAACAACAGCATTGTTAATACAGACCAATTATAAAATCACTTTGTGTATGGTACAATGAAGGATAAACTAAAGTCAAAGCTCAAATTAATCATTGAAGTCAAGATTTTCCTCACACTCATCATGAAGGCTTGCTAGTTCTGGAATTAGCTGTGTACAACAATCAGATTTTTCACTACAAAGCAGTGTCTGAAATTGAAATTCATTTCCATGCTGCCAGAAAACAGTGTATGCATCTGACAAACTCAGCTCTAATAGATTTAAAACATTCTAGTATGTATGTCACACCTATTTTCCCAGGTTGCTGTAGATGATCACCTTTAATTTGTGTGATCAACTCAAACCACATCAATGATATTTTTGAACAAATTTAACAAGGAAATCACAGACCTAATCTAAAATAGTTAAATTTTATAGCTGAATTAAGCTGATTTCAAACACATTCTAGAAAAAGAAAAGCATGGATTGAATGGTATGCTAAGATTTCTATGCTGCGTGTATTTGTTTTAGAGAAACTTCTGATGTAAAATGGATGTTCTTTTTACTGATAAAACACAGCCTACCCAGTTTAATATCCTCTACCTTTTTCTAGGCACCTACCCCCATTATTTTACATGTGTTGTGGTTTTGAAAGTATTCTTTTCAAATTCAAAGTCAAATGATGGTTTGAAGTTTCTCAAACATTTCCCTTTTTACAATCAACTCCTTTCTTTGAGAATTTCATACCACATACTTTTATTGAAGATTTGAAATTTAAATATCTCATATCACATAGTAAATGAAATTCATCTATGGGTACTTTGGTCAAGACCATTTCACAGCCCCCTTCTACATCTAAAACATCATTCTTTCTCCAAATTTTGGCTATGGAGCCTATAATTATATTAATAATAATTCAATTGTTTTACTATTTATGCTCTTATTTTGATTTAAGATCCACTTTAACTTTTAATAAAAATAATTATTATATTTAGTTTGATATTAAAATTAATTCCATTTCACAAATGAAATTAATATAGCTACTTATATTTAAAAATCAATCTCTATATATACAAGCTCAACAGTAACAATATTACCAATAGTTTTTATAAAAAAAATTGATTTATTCTTTTAACAATCAATAGTAAATAATAATATTAATAATACAATATCATTAATTTTTAAAGAAAAAATAGATTACTGATATATTTTGTTCTTCAAAATGAAAAGAAAGACTTTGATAATAATATAAAATCCTTACTAGTTTATAGAAAAAATTATTAAAAAAAATATGCCAAAAATTGATCTTTTAAACTAATTGGTGAGTGAAACCTTGAGAATTACTAGTAGGAGTGACAATTAAGAGAAGTTAAAACAATATAAGATGATAATTAAGTTTATTAATTGTGTTAAGCTTATTAGTGAGAATGATATAATAAAAAACATTTTTTATTGCTTAATAAATTAAAAGAATATATTGAGATTATAATTTTAAATATAAATTTATTAATTTATATTATATTGTATTTGAGATGATTGGATTCTGGTATTTTTTTCCCTATTTAGAGGGTATTTTTATATTTAAAGTAATTCACCATAAAGAAAAAAACTAACACTACTGATTAAAATGGCCAAAATCACTTCAATAGATTTAAAATAAGATCTGGAAGCCTTTATGTCACTAAATTGAATCTTATAGCGACTCGAAAATTTCTATTTTCAAGGATTTTGGGACGAAGACAGGTTTTAAAGCCTTTATAGATTTATTTTAAGCTTTAAAAACTCTTAAATTGATTTACAAAATTCCTTTCAATTCCAGAAAATTAGCTATATATTCTTTAGCAAACATTTCAAATGAACTAATCCAAGTTTTTATTGTAATTTCAAAAAAATTACTCAATTTTCCCAATTAGAAAATCTTCTTCTATTTCATCTAAAATTAAATTAAATTATATTTAATTATGGTATCCATTTGAAATATGAATAAATTATTCTTTGAATAAATTCATAATTAAACAAAAAAATCTTCTCTTATTAGTTAATCTTAATTTTATACCAAGATTTGGGTATAATTTAGTTTATTTCAATATGAGTAGAGTTTCTTTTATTTTGATTTTATTGTTGAAAAATTTGGGGGGTTTTAGAGGTTCATTTAAAAATTATTAATATTTATTCATATAAATAATTAAATAAAAAAGATTCAGTCCTGGAGGAAATTGTTTTCTTTTATTCAAAATTCTCACAGTTTTGGGGATTTTAAACTACAAGCTTGAATTGAATATGAATAGGCTTATTTTAAATTAAAGTTTGTTTTTATTATAAGGAATTAGATTTGAATGAAAGTTAAAATATAATATCTAACTAAAAACAACATAAATAAGGTTGGAAAAGCTCAAAAAGTAGTGTCTTCAGATCCAATAGGTGGGTTACCCTGAAACCCTTTGCCAGATTTATTTTCCCCCAAGTTTTGGAAACTTTTTCCTTATTTTTATGTATTAAAATGAATTCTATTTTTTTGGACTATTTTTTAAAAAGAGCCAACACATTTTTAAACCTTTATTTTAAGGCCAAAAATAAATTCAAAATTAAAAACCACACCTCAATGTTAACTAAGTCTTTGTAAGTTATCTTATAAATGTCTTGCATTTTAGAAAATTTATCTTAATTAAATATGAGTAAATATTTGTGAAGATCTTGCGAATTCCTCAAATTACCTGAAATCTCTTATTTGGCCTCTTCAGGGTAAACAAATGGCTATTGGCTGAATACCCCATGATGTACCCCTATGTGAAATTGTGTAAGGTTTGACTATGAAACAATAAGTAAAAATTACTAATTTATTACTTATTGTACTCTGAATGTCCTTATAATTGAAATAAATAAGATTAAAATAATAATAATAATAAAGAAATATTATTATTATGGCGTAAAAATATTATATTATTAAATAAATATAATAATATAATTAATATTATATGAAATTATAATATTATAAATAATATATTAATATAAAATAATTAATATATTATAAAGCTCTTTATTATTGTTACCAACAAATAATAAAGGCGTAAAAAACTGTTTTTTATAAATAAAAAACAATTAATAACAATAATATTACTAATATTAAAGTTATATATTAATATAAATACTATTTATATTAAATAAGAATTATTAAGAGTAATAATAAGAGAGAAATTATTATAATAAGATGAAATAACCTACTTTTAACACTTAAAATAATAATTTTGAGATATTTTACGCCAAAAGAATATAATACAACTTTTTCAAATTGTATTTACAATAAAAAATAAAGAAAATTACTAAAATTCTTGATTTTACGTGGAAATGAGTTTATAGAGAGATTTATGACAAAAACAATTAAAGATTTGATTTAATCACGTAAAAATAGTGATTAATATTAAGATGGTCTTTGGTCTTTAATAATATAAGAGTTTTATATATAAAGAATAAAGAAATTACCTTTTATTTAATTGATTTAATGTTTTTGATGCGTCTAAGGGGTAAATAGAGTAAAAAGAGCTCTATTTATAGTAAATACCTCCTTCCTAGAGTCCAACAGGCTTCTAGTAGACGTGTACTGATCATATCCACTGGAATTGATCAATATTTTAAGGTTTGAGGGTGATTACATCATGATCAAACCATATTACATCATTATTACACCATTATTTAGAGTTATCACTATAACTCTAAGTTTGATGACATCAGAGGCTTGGCAGAACCCCAAATTTCGTGGATTTTATTAGTTTTCATCATAAACTAATAGTATTCACCAATTTTATCACTCTTAAGACTGTTAAACTTAAATTAAGGTTACAGTGTGTGATCATAACTGCTCAAATTAAGCTCAAACTTTGATCCTCAATAAATTTTAAGATTTACACGATACAGCAATTAAGAGAGTGAATTCTGATAGCCTGGCATAACCTTATTATGCTGCCAAGAGCTTTTCATTACATCATCAAAACTCTATTTTTGATGATTTTTCTGGTAACTCATCTTTTCTGTCGAAATTCAATATTTTAAACTTCAAATCTTGATTTCAGGGGGTTATACCCCGAATTTAATGATAAAAATTACATCATTCTTCACGAATGAACTAGTAGAATCCAACTGTATACTTTTTTTTAAGTTTGGAACACTTTCACAACAAAGTGGTCAACAGCTCTGTTGATTTTTATCAATAATTCATCATAGGTTTTAACCTTGTTTATAATTTGTAAAATAAAGTTCATATCTGTGTTATTACAGTAATTACGTGGTAACTTTATTTTTGGTTCATCATTCTATCATGTATAGTTTAGAAGATATTAGCTATGATCCTTGAATATATGTGTTGACCAAAAAAGTGCATATATTCAGGATAATTCCTTACGTATTAACATTGGGAATTAGCTTATTAATTGTTTTATGTGTGGATTTTCATGGGGAATCCACTGGTACAATTTATTTCACATGTTGTTTCATTAGTTCTTGAGATAAATAAGTTTTTATGATTTTTATAAGGTATTATACCTTATAATTCCTTAAATATTGACTTTACAGATATGCCATAAAAATGGTATATGTGTATTTTTCCATGGGGAATCCAATGGTATAATTTATTTTACATGTTGATTCATTGGTTTTTAAGTTAAACCAATTTTTGTACCAATTTATGGTATTTTTTGTATATTTAAGTAATTATTCTTAATGTATAATTATTCTAAGTAATTTTAATATAATTATATTAAAGGTATAATTGTTCTGAGTCTTTTTGTGACCTTATTGGGTATGTGGTCATATCTCAAAGGCTCACATTCCCTACCACCAAAAAAGATTGTACCACAATCTGATATGTGTGATTAGGGTATCATCCACTGTCCTACCTCTTCATTAGACTTTGTTAGTCTTGAAGCTCAATAATGCTTAACTTTTCTATTTTTCAGGCTTTCTTTCATGTCTGAACCTTCTTAGTAGTTTATCAGCATTTGTTATATCTTTCTCAAGTAGCCATTCATCTTCTTGAGTTTAATTTCTATACCTTACAAGGTATTCCCTTTCTTTTTTGTTTCTTGTCCTTCTTTCTTTAAGGACTTTTACTATTTTCTTTTCTTCTCCTTCTTCCAAGGGTGGAATTTCAAGTGGGGGTTTATTTCTTAGTGGAAATAACTCTTTGTCACTTGAACTGTAAGGTTTTATTAGACTTACAGGAAAACTTGGGTGTTTGTTCATTAGTTCACCTGTGAGTTCTAATTGCACAGCATTGGGTCCATGAAGTGCTTTTATCATAAATGGTCCTGTAAAGGAATCTTTCAATTTCTTTGGGCCTTTTATGTTATTTAAATTAAGGGTTGATACTAAAACCAAGTCCCCTATTTTGAAATCAGGTGGCTTATGACTTTTATCCCATCTTTCTTTTGCATATTTAAAGGAATCTTGCATGCATCTGTTTGCATGGTGTCTTGCTTTATCAAGCATTATTTTGAAACTGCTTGCTGTTGGGTGTATATCCACTAAGTCCTTTTTGAGGGTATCATAAGGAAGTCTTGGATTCCAACCTTCCTCTAGCATTTCTGGTTTTTTGCCAGTAGAAGAATGGATTGATGTCTTATATGCCAGTTCAAGTGCTGGTATTAGTGTACACCAATCATGGGTAAAACCATCAGAATCTTTGAATTCTAGCCCATAAGCACAGAATCTTCTGATCATATCCTCTAGGGTCTGTATCATTCTTTCTGCTAGACCATCAGTTTGGGGATGATAAGCTGTTGAGAATGATAACTTTGTCCCAAACAAGTTATGGAGATTTGTCCATAATGCTGAAGTGAACTTTGGGTCTCTGTCACTTATAATATTTTGGAATAAGCCTGTGTGGCTAATGACTTTATTCCATATCATTATGGCTGTATCCATAGCTGTGTCATCTTTATGACATGGTAAGAACATGGGAGTTTTACTGTACCTGTCAACTAACACTAGGCATGCATTATAACTCCTGTCTCCTCCTGGAGGTAAGGCTGTTACCCAATCCATATGAACTATTTCCCATGGGGATTTTGGTTCTTGGATTTGGATCATCATTCCAAATTTCTTTCCTGTGGCTCTGTTGGCTTTTTGACATCTGTCACAGGTTTGGAAGTACTCTGCAACATCTTTCTTCCAATTTGGCCACCAAGAGCAGGTTTTCACCCTTTCTAGTGTCCTATCTTCTGAGAGATGTCCAGATGCAACACTATCATGACACTCATGTAAAATAGTGTTTATTAGTGTTCTATCTGTTAAGGCAATAACACATGTGTGTTTTGTTCTATGGTAAAGGATTCCATCAAGGAGGTGAAATCTTCCTTCATCATATGCCTTTTTCCATATTTCATCTAGTTTTGATGAAAATGATGGATCTTTGCAGTCTTTCATTAGAAGTTGGCTTAAGATATGGCAATTTTTGTCTGTCTTATAGCTTTCTTTAACTTGGTTAAAGAATTCTGTGCCAATGTCTGTAACACATATTCCTTCTATATGGTGCTCTTCTTGTGGTACCCATGCTGGATTGTCAGGGGTATTTGCTAGAGCCCATCTGCTAATACCATCTGCATTTTTATGAATATTTCCAGATTTATGAACAATAGTCATATTTCCTCTATATTCTTGGATAGCAATTTGCCATCTCAGCATATGTCTATTTGGAGTCTTCATATTTAATAGTGATTTTACAGCATTACAGTCTGTGATTACATCAAATACTGTGCCATCCAAATAATAATGTAATTTTTCTAAAGCCCAACCTAGGCATAAGCATTCCATTTGGCTTGCTCCATACCTTGCTTCTGTTGGCTTTATCTGCCTGGAAATGAAACAAATTGGTCCTTCTACTGGTTTATCATTGATAATTTGTGTTTGGTGAAGTGCAGCACCTAATCCTTCTCCACAAGCATCAATGTACAGCTTGAAGGGCAGTTTCCAATCTGGCATTAGAAGAAATGGGGCATTTGTTAAGGAATTTTTCAATTCTTCATATGCCTTGACTCTTTCTTCTGTCATCTCATAGACTGTTTGTTGGTCACATAGCTTATACAAGGATTTAGCAATCTTTGCAAAGTCCTGTATATGCTGTCTATAGTAACCAGCAAATCCTAGAAATGATTGCATTTCCTTTTTGGTTTGAGGCATTGGTTTAAGTAGTACTGCTGCTACTTTATTTTTGTCTATGCCTAGACTAAGGCCAGATACAACATGTCCTAGTGCTTTTAATTCACTATATGCAAAATGACACTTTTTCAAGGAAATTTTCATATTCACTTGGACTATTTTTTGTAGTACCCTTTCTAGTCTTGTAAGGTGATTTTCCCAAGTTTCTGAGCAAACTATGATATCATCAATATAGATAATCAACCATCCTTCTGATAGTTCTTCAGGGAATATGGTATTCATCATTCTTTGATAATGGGAAGGTGCATTTTTTATTCCAAATGGCATTCTTAAGTATTCAAAAATTCCACAATGGACTATTATTCTTAGTAGTTTCTTGGCATTGTCTGTTAAGACATTTTGATGAAAACCCTTAAGAGCATCCATAGCTGTGATGAACTTAGCTTGTGACAATTGGATTAATGTCTCATGGATTCTGGGTATTGGATATCTGTCTGGAATGGTATAGGTATTCAGGGCTCTGAAGTCTCCTACCATCCTTGATTTTCCATTATGCCAAGTTATAATGACAGGTGTAGTAACTTCTACTTGTTCATTATGTCCAACCTTTCTTAATACTTCAAGGTCCATTAATTCTTTAATGTGCACCTTTAAGGCTTCCCTAGCTCTTGGACTGGCTGGATAAGCAGGTCTTCTTAATAAAGGTGGGTAAGGTTTTTCTACATTAAGAATTATATCCACTTCATGTCCAATTATGGCACCTAGTGGCTCTTTGTCAGTTGCAAAGGCATTTTTATACTTAAATAAGAGGTCAATCAATTTTTCTTTCATTTTTCCTGTTAATTCTTGATTGAATTCTGCCTCTTTGAGTTGTTCAGATATAAAAAGTTCCTTTTCTGGAATTTTTTCTTCATTCTTAATGACTGTGATTTGTTTTTTGTTATTTAAGAATCCAAACTTTTGTCTTTTTTTATCTCCTATGGTAAAATATCTATCCTTTTGGTTGGAGATATCTATACCATAGATTGATAAGTAGTCATTCCCAAGTATGAAATGATTACTAGTACAGTTGTCCATTACTAAAAACTCTACTTTAATTCTGACACATTGTGAGGGACGAGGAAAAATTAGTGTTAAATCAATTATTCCAAGGGGCTTCATGCTCTCACTTGCACTACTAAATTTGACACCTTGTATTGGCATAAGTTTTTCTTGCCAGTCTGGGACAATGGTTTTTAAATAACTTTTGCCAACACAAGTGCAATATGCTCCTGTATCTAAGTTAACCTTTCCTTCTTGGTTACCAACCATAACAATACTAATACTTGATTTCCCAGCTGTATATCCCATTCCTCTTTCAGGTTTGGTTCTATACATTTTGGCATCTTGTATGTTTGTCAGATTTGTGTCAGATGTTCCAACTTGTGGCAAGTTTGAATTAACATCCAGTACTTCATAAATTATATCAATATTATTAATTTGTGCATTAATTATATTGATCTCATCACTTCCAGAGCTTTCTGACTCTTCTGTCTCTTTTTCAGAGTCAGATTCCTCTTCTTTGTCATTGTGGCTTTCTGTTTCCACAATTTCATTAATATTTGCTTTTTTAAGGCAATTATTGGCTAAGTGTCCAATACCTCCACATTTATGGCATTTTCTTTGCTCATTATTGTTAGATGTATTGGGCTTAAAGGATTCTTTTGACTTATCTTTTTTGATAAATGGTTTATTTGGGATTTTAATGTCCAATTTTTTCCAAGTCCTGCCAATTTTTGTTCTTGTCACTATATCTTCTAGTGCATTTATATACTCTTCTGTGGAGCATGGTTCTATACACCTGCTTCTTAGGGCATGTTCTAGTTCCCCTCCACATTTTTTAAGCATTTTCATATGCACCATCTTCTGTGACATTTCTGGGTACAGTGCATTAAGCCTTTCAACTTGTTTTAAGAACCAAGCTAAAGGTTTATCTTTCTCTGGGTCAAAGAAAGAGTTTTCAAATGCATTTTCTATCTTATACCTCCAGGCATCATTTGCCCACTTGGTGATTATTTCTTGTTTCCACCAAGACCAGGTATTTTTACCATTTGTTTGTCTTATGCCATAATACCATCTTTTTGCAGATTTCTCAAACAATGAATGTAATCTTGCAGTGATTGATTCATCTGGTATGGCATAGTCTTCTTGTAACATGTCAATTGTTTTAATAAATGACATGTGGTCATATTCACCTTCTCCTGTGAATGTTGGCCATTCCTTCAATTGAGGTGCTTCTTTCATTAAGACTTGGTTGTTGTCTTGATGACTCAAGTCTGTTATGAAAGGATTTGATAATTCCTCTTTTGTTTTAACAGGGCTTCTTATATGAGAAAATGGTGTTGATAACTTTGGAATATTTAAATTAGCCTCATTAATTTTATCCATTTTTTCTGTAATAAGCCTTATTTCACTTTGAATATCATCTTTCAGATGCATTCTTGCTTCATCACTTTTTTCCACATGGTCCAAAAGTAATTTTTGGTGTGATGAAGTCTTTTCTTCAAATTTTTCTACAGAAATACTTAATTTATTTAATTTTTCTGTAAGATTGTCAATACTCACATCATAATTGATTGTCAAAGTCTTGTCTTTGATATCTTTTATGTATTTATACAATTCTTGTTGTCCTTGTATTAATTTTTGAGTATTGTCAATTAAATTCTTTGGTTTATTATTTTCAACAATAAACTTAATGTTGTCAATTTCTTTCTTGTTTTGCACAACAATTTTTGTTAAAGAAGATAAATTATTATTTATTTCTTGTAGTGATAATAAACTATCTTTAATTTCTTTTAGAAGTAATATACTATTTTTAATTTCTGTTAAAGTATTTACAACATCTTTGGACAAGGTTATTTCTTTGGGAAATGAGGTTGTCTCATTCTTTGCTCTTCCTTGTCCTTGAATTCCATCAAGGTTCTGGCCATGTTGAAAACATTGTCCATGGCATCCTTTTGGATTCTTGGGATTCTGTAACTTGGGGAATATGGTTTCCTCCAATGCTTTTTCTTGTTCTTCTTCCCTTCTTGGGGAAGTGGGTTGGCTTGAGGCTTGCTGGTAGAGGCTACTGGGGCTTCTTCCTTGATTGCCTCCCTCTTTTTGGCATGATAATCCTTGATTTTTTTGATTTGAGGTTTGGATGACAGTGGATTCCATCCATTGGAGTATTTCACTATCTCCTCCTCTTTGAGGAACTTTTTCAGGATGTTCCAGGAGTTCATCACTCCTTGGTGTATTTGAGGCAGCATTTCCCAGTCTTTGTCCTTGTATACTGTGTAATACTGCTTGTACTGGCTCATGTAGATGTCTATTTGAGCCCTCTGAATGTGATTTGTACCTAGTTGAGTTACTCATACTTAGTTCCAATTCAGGCTCAGATATCATGGGCATTTCTGGGACTTGCCTTTGGGATAAGGCACTTCCTTGTGTGGATTCTGTTCCACTGGGGATATTGCCCTTTCTTTTCCCTTTTGAGGGATCAATTCTACTTCTGAGTCCAGCTCCATCTGATTGGATAGAGTATTGGGAACCTCTTCTGGTAGTCATAATTTAAAGAATAAGAAAAAATAAAAGTATTTTAGAATAAAATTCTTTTATGGCAATTTAAAAAGAGGTGCTCACCTTCAGAGTCTTGAATGGTGGGCCCTGGAAAGTCTAATTTCTTAGCTTTCTTTCTTTTGGTGATAACTGGTGTTGGAGAATTTTGACAAGTTTCTTCCACCAATCTCTCAACAGTAGCTTGGTTGTCTTCTGTTGGGTTATCTTCAAACACTAAAAAAGACAAATAAATATAAGTCTTTTTATAAGAAGTGTTATTTTTGGCAAGATATGGCAATTTTCCACGTAGAAATTGCTTTTATATCTTTTAAAAACTTGAAATGAATAAAGAAATGAATAAAAAGGAATAAAAATAACTTTTTTTATTGGTTTTTTTTTAATATTTTTAATTTTTTTTTTATTTTTATTTTTAAGGAATAAAATAAAAATTAATATGATTCTTTATAAAATTAAATTATAATAAAAATTATTTTTAATTTATAAATTATCTTTTTTAATAACTAGAGTCACTCAAAGAAAGTTCTTGCAAGTCTAAGGATGTGAAAAACCATGTGTAAGACAGTACAATTGCTTTCCAAATGCCTTAATAGCTTTTAAAATCAATAAAATATAAAATTATTATATATCTTTTTATGATTATAAATATAATTTATTATTGGATAAACCCAATTAGAATATTTTTAAAGGTCTTTTAAGTAAATATCACGGCCAGGCCCCCAAATGTAAGGTTTGACTATGAAACAATAAGTAAAAATTACTAATTTATTACTTATTGTACTCTGAATGTCCTTATAATTGAAATAAATAAGATTAAAATAATAATAATAATAAAGAAATATTATTATTATGGCGTAAAAATATTATATTATTAAATAAATATAATAATATAATTAATATTATATGAAATCATAATATTATAAATAATATATTAATATAAAATAATTAATATATTATAAAGCTCTTTATTATTGTTACCAACAAATAATAAAGGCGTAAAAAACTGTTTTTTATAAATAAAAAACAATTAATAACAATAATATTACTAATATTAAAGTTATATATTAATATAAATACTATTTATATTAAATAAGAATTATTAAGAGTAATAATAAGAGAGAAATTATTATAATAAGATGAAATAACCTACTTTTAACACTTAAAATAATAATTTTGAGATATTTTACGCCAAAAGAATATAATACAACTTTTTCAAATTGTATTTACAAAAAAAAATAAAGAAAATTACTAAAATTCTTGATTTTACGTGGAAATGAGTTTATAGAGAGATTTATGACAAAAACAATTGAAGATTTGATTTAATCACGTAAAAATAGTGATTAATATTAAGATGGTCTTTGGTCTTTAATAATGTAAGAGTTTTATATATAAAGAATAAAGAAATTACCTTTTATTTAATTGATTTAATGTTTTTGATGCGTCTAAGGGGTAAATAGAGTAAAAAGAGCTCTATTTATAGTAAATACCTCCTTCCTAGAGTCCAACAGGCTTCTAGTAGACGTGTACTGATCATATCCACTGGAATTGATCAATATTTTAAGGTTTGAGGGTGATTACATCATGATCAAACCATATTACATCATTATTACACCATTATTTAGAGTTATCACTATAACTCTAAGTTTGATGACATCAGAGGCTTGGCAGAACCCCAAATTTCGTGGATTTTATTAGTTTTAATCATAAACTAATAGTATTCACCAATTTTATCACTCTTAAGACTGTTAAACTTAAATTAAGGTTACAGTGTGTGATCATAACTGCTCAAATTAAGCTCAAACTTTGATCCTCAATAAATTTTAAGATTTACACGATACAGCAATTAAGAGAGTGAATTCTGATAGCCTGGCATAACCTCATTATGCTGCCAAGAGCTTTTCATTACATAATCAAAACTCTATTTTTGATGATTTTTCTGGTAACTCATCTTTTCTGTCGAAATTCAATATTTTAAACTTCAAATCTTGATTTCAGGGGGTTATACCCCGAATTTAATGATAAAAATTACATCATTCTTCACGAATGAACTAGTAGAATCCAACTGTATACTTTTTTTTAAGTTTGGAACACTTTCACAACAAAGTGGTCAACAGCTCTGTTGATTTTTATCAATAATTCATCATAGGTTTTAACCTTGTTTATAATTTGTAAAATAAAGTTCATATCTGTGTTATTACAGTAATTACGTGGTAACTTTATTTTTGGTTCATCATTCTATCATGTATAGTTTAGAAGATATTAGCTATGATCCTTGAATATATGTGTTGACCAAAAAAGTGCATATATTCAGGATAATTCCTTACGTATTAACATTGGGAATTAGCTTATTAATTGTTTTATGTGTGGATTTTCATGGGGAATCCACTGGTACAATTTATTTCACATGTTGTTTCATTAGTTCTTGAGATAAATAAGTTTTTATGATTTTTATAAGGTATTATACCTTATAATTCCTTAAATATTGACTTTACAGATATGCCATAAAAATGGTATATGTGTATTTTTCCATGGGGAATCCAATGGTATAATTTATTTTACATGTTGATTCATTGGTTTTTAAGTTAAACCAATTTTTGTACCAATTTATGGTATTTTTTGTATATTTAAGTAATTATTCTTAATGTATAATTATTCTAAGTAATTTTAATATAATTATATTAAAGGTATAATTGTTCTGAGTCTTTTTGTGACCTTATTGGGTATGTGGTCATATCTCAAAGGCTCACAAATTGGGTGCATGGTTCAATGTTTGAATAATAATTATATTTTTAATTAAAGGCAAAAAATATTTAAAAATATTTGTATTTGAATAAATTTTGTTTAAGCCATTATTAGAATTATGTAAAAAGAACTTCAAGTGAGTAATTAGTAAGTTATTAGAGAATTTAAAGTGCTCCACATGCCTCAAATTTATTTTTTTCTGCAGAAGTAGTTTTAAAATATAAGAATATCATGCTCTTGTAACAGAGGTTTTTGGGAAAAACAAGAGTTTCCTGGAGCTCAGTAGTCAGGGAACTCCCTTTAAAGACTAAAAAGAATCAAAGAGATGATAAAAGAATATATTTCTTCAATATGTAATATGAAAGTACAATATGTGATGCAAATAAGAAAGAAAGCAAATGGCCAAAGATCCAAACCAGTAAGTCCTTAATATCTGTTTCAAACTTCCAGAAAGAACAATGGAGTTGGTAAGGGGATATGACCACCAATATCCACTGAAAGGAAGGGAAAGGGGTTCAAATTACTGACTTAAGAGCACCAGTATTCACTCCAAAGATCAAAACAAATACATCAGATTATTTAGCTGGGGGAAAATTTCCCAGGGGAGGAAAGAACAGGCAATACATGTGAGGAGTTGACATAATAATCCTTGAAGGGTGAAAACCCAGATTTATTTACTGTTTTGGGAAATTATACCTTGGGAATATTGGGAACTGAAATGGGTATTTTGGAAAACCCCCAAGTATTGAATTTAATTAATCCAAAGGGTCAATGAAATACAGATTTCTTGAATTCAGCCTATATGGATGAACTGAGCTGTCCAGGGAGGTAATTGAGCTTTGACACCTTGAAACCTGACTGATAACTTCCTCTCAAATATCTCTTTAAGATTCTTGGCCAGTATTTCCTGGGGGTGCTACTGCATGAATTCTTTTAACAATATCTGAATGGGCCAGGTGATTGGTGTTCTTGAATTCCCTTCTTGGACTCCTACTCACTACACCCATGGATGATAAGCTGACATACCTTCAATCCTTTCTTCAAAAGTGACTTGAGGATCATTGAATTATTTTGTGCAGATGGAATTATTGAGTCTTGAAAATTTGAAAATTTATTTTCTGAGAAAAAATGGTGCATAATGGTTTATAGCACCATATATGGCACTTGTCAATATCCAGCAGTAATATGGTCCAAAAATTCATTTGGCCAAGAATAGTGATTGGTGGCCCTATGATGACTTCCAAGGGCTACTTATTGATTTTTTGGGGTCCATTGTGGCTTATGGACAAAATTGGGGCAAGTAGGCCATAGGGATTGACCAGTTCCCCCCTTTGGCTTCATTAAATTGGGGCCAAAAAGGGGCCTAAGAATTTTAATTTGATTTCCCACAGCCCATAGAGGGTCCAAATGGCCCAAAGAACCCCTAATAAAAGGGATCAGGTAAAAGGCCTGGCAGTGGTTAAGGAGCCCATAGGGCCCTTAGTGGCCAAATGAAGAAGGACAGCCTTGGAACCATTACTTATTGTAGATTCTCAGAAGGGCCAATGAGGTCACATTTGATGGCTGAGGCCCAATTGGAAAAGTGAAGTGGGTGTGACAGATAAATAAAATGATACATGTGGCCAATTGGCCACAAGATGGATTATTAAAAAGAGTATCCTTTGTGGTATTACATAAGTAATTCTTTCTTATTGAGGATATCGATTGAAGATCCGAGAAGGCAAAAATGCATTATTAATCAATTACAATTAAGAAATACAGAAGTAAAATTGATTTGAATTTATTAATATTACTAATCCCATAAAAAAATCCTGGAAGAATGGTATATGTTATAATTATAATAAAAAGAAAAACAAGGAAAATTAAAAGAGAAGATAGAAAAATGTTAAATTTACCAAGGGAAGTGGTAGTGAAACACTCAAATTACCCTATCTCTTCGCTAATTTTCAATTAATCATAAATACAGTAGTGAAGTGGGGCTAATTTGATACGAAATAGCTTAAAGTTTTATTAATCAACAGTTGCAATACAGAGAGGAAAAAATCAATAAGTTTATGGAAGGAAAATCTATCAAAGCCTTAAATTACAAAGAAAATATGTGGAAGTACCAGCAAAGCCACCTGATAAGCCAGAAATGAGAAATTAAAAACAAAAATTTAGTTAAATTAAGGAAAATTAAACCTCATAAAGGACAAGTAGAATCCCCAAAATACACACAATTCTCAACATTAATCCCAAACAGCTCACAGAACTATGGTGCAATAACCGTACAAAATCACCTTATTCCACCAAAAATGGTGCAATAATTTAAGGAATTGACACCATCCAAACTTCCTCAGGAAAGAAGGTTTATCCATATTACATAGTAATCCATGAAGCTGTTTCAATCAACTTAAGATACGGTGCAATACCTCCAAGAAATGACACAATTTGAAAATTACTCACCAGAAAAAACATCTCAGATTAAATAATAATACAGAAAAATGGTTAAATAAACCAAAAAAATGGTAAAATTCAAGAGTCATAACTATAAAGAAATTATAAAAGCCAAAAGAAGTGAGAAATTCTAGGACCCTTGTTTTTAAGTGACTGTATGAAGAGCCCAAATAATATAAATAGAGGGCTTATCTCCCTCATTTTCTGCTCTTTCCCCCATGCAATTAA
Organism: Austropuccinia psidii; assembly: GCA_023105745.1. Lineage (NCBI taxonomy): Eukaryota > Fungi > Basidiomycota > Pucciniomycetes > Pucciniales > Sphaerophragmiaceae > Austropuccinia > Austropuccinia psidii. Next base: position 40,920,438 of record JALGQZ010000013.1, read on the forward strand.
TTATATACCAAGAAGGAGAATAATAATTCATCCCTTAATACTAGGATAGAATAGTTACTTAAATTAAAGTATCTTAGACCTATAAGCTTAATTTATGGTTATTTCTTAATAGAAGGTCTAAATTAAATTATGAATCCACACTATTTTCAAATTATTAGTCTTATAACTATAATACTACCAATAAAACTAATATTATTGATCTTATCCACATAGCCTTTATACTTAAAAATATACAAACTATAGTATTCATATTGAGAAAACTCTTAAATATATATAGAAAACTTATACTTGTATTATGATATATCACCAATATACTTAATAAATATTTACTTTACATTAAAAAATAATTTACCATCAATTTATTAAATGTCTTATTTATATATTAAATCAACAATTACCCTATAAAAACATCAAGTATCATAAAAGATATAAAATTAAATTTGACTTAACCTTATACTATATTAATACCATTATACTAAATCAACCTCTTATATTAGAAAATTCTTACTCCTATATCATTTCATATAATCATTTAAACCCCATATTTTATATTTTTTTACTTTAAAATTTACCTTTATTATTATTTATTAGTTCTGATAGAGACTGCTAAAAATTCTTCTCCAGTTTTAAAAAGAAAGTCTTAAAAATTGATTATTCAGCTCTTTAGAGAGATTTTTTAGTATATTCAGAGGGGAAGCTAATACAACTTAGAAGCCTTGGTTAATTTATTATTTAATAAATTTAAAACTGTTTACCTGTTATTTCCCCCTAAAGGACTGCCTTATCCAATACCACACTAAAAGGAGTTCCGCACCATATGTCCATCCTTGGGGGGGGGTTATGCCCATGGTTGTGACAGCTATATATTTTTTGATATTTGAATTTTTCTTTTATTGGAAGATATTAAGAAAATACTTGAAATATAATTCATTAAAGGTTTCCAAGGGTAAACTAGAGTGAAAAAGTCCAGAATTACAGCCATTCTTTCAGGAAATTATAAGAATATATTATAATTTACTCAATTATTATTGAATATAATCAATCTAGCATACTCTTAGAGCCTATAAATAATAAAAATAATTCCTATGGGTATATTTTACAGATATTTTATTTCAACTATATAGATTTTTTAGATTACCACCATAATAATGGTCTGAAAGTGAAAGGGATAAAAAGATTATTATTAACCATATGTCCTTTGAAGGATTTTCTGATTAAATATACATAAATTATTCTTATTTCTTACTTTTCTAAATTGTATATTTTCCTAATATTTATAATAATTATATTAATGATATATTATCATGATTTTTGAAGCTGTATATTGTCAGGCTGAGTCTATGATAAAGTGATAATGATGGTATATGAAGCTTTAAATATGACTGTGACATGGATAGAATAGTGATAAAAGAGTTCTTAATTTATAGTTAAGGGCTTTAATAAAATATTTAGTGGTGGTGAGTGCTACTGAAAGCCCTGGGTGCAGCTTTACCAATTGGATTATCATAATAAAGTCTACAATAATTAAGAATAGAATTATACCTGATTATTTTACAAGAGTATAGCTTTTTTTGACAGTTTTACTATGTAGGAATTTGAGATCAGGATGAGGAAACCTTTTATGGTGGAGAAAAGGCCTCCTTTTATCCTAAAATGGGGTGGAATGGTCCTCTAGACCATCCACGTAGAGGAATTGAAGAGTTTTTCACTTCTGGGTACTGGCTTGTGGCTTCCAAAAAGCCTTTATACACTGTATTGGGCTCAGATGTGGCTTTGAAACCACATCTGGGAATTTTTCACCAATAGAGGGTGAAAATTTTCATCTGGGGACCACACAGCCCTCTTTTTCTGTGTATGACATGTAGAATGCTGTACAGAACCTGTATGGGACCCCAGTATTTAATGAAATATGAGGTATTGAAGTATAAACATTCTTCTTTGTCTTTTTGACACCTCATAATCATGGCTGTGGGATATTATCCCACAGCAAAAGTGTATTGGCCCAATTGTGGGATTTTAACGTTAAAACTGCTATACCTCTGTCTGTTTTTGAGATATTGAGCTCAAATTTGGATCATTGTGTAGCCCTGGATGAGATATACACAATGGTACCTCATTTGGTATTGGTAACATTAAATATGGAAAAGTTATGCCATGTACAAGTTTTGTTATTCATACATATGAGTTTCTCAATATCTGTATGGAGCTTATTTGCTTTATAGCCTTTGCTCTAAATGAGATATGAAGGAATGAAAGGAACCTTAAGATAGCCCTCATTTTTATCTTTCCAAAAAGGTCCCACCTTAAGTATCTCACACTAAAATTGTAGAAGCTAGATGAGAGGTGAATATTTTGTTCACCCTTATTTGACCTTCTTATGGCCATAACTTCTGTAATTTTGGTGTTAGCTCAATTTGGCTAGTACAATTGGATAGCTGTGACTTAAGGATTCAATTTGAATACACATTTTGTGGGGTTAAGGTTCTTCCTCTGGATTTCAGATGAGAGGTGAAAATTAAGGTTTATGCTCAGCAACAACTTTGAGCAGGAATAACTTTGTTATTCTTTGTCCTATGATAATGGGACTTGTATATTTGGAAATAGGTTATTTTTATCTTTCTTTTGATACCTTTTGAGCTGATTTTGCTAAGCTCAATGTTTTGGTGGTATCTTGGCTTTACCATTGGTTTATGGTATTTGGCTGTCATGCTTGTGCTCTGGTTTTGAGTCACAGGCTGACATATATACCCTTCCAGATATGAAATTGTGACTTAAAATGAAAGCCCAATGGTTTGATTTTCTTTTTCAAACGAAGAAATATATATTAATGAAAAGGTAAGTTTTGAAAATAAGAAAATATGAAATTATCTCTGAAAAGTTAATTTAAATTTGATATTCAAAATAATAATGAAGAAAAAACTGTCACCTTTTGGATATTTAATGAAATTTGAATAAATCATGTTTATCTTATTTTTTACATTTATTCCATTTCCATTCTTCAGAGCTTTTTCCTATCATTTCTTGTGTAAAGATCCTTTTATATAATGAATTTGTCATGGTAAATTCTTAAGAGCTAACTTTTAAAAACTAAATACCAAACTTTAATTGAGCTTTTCTTGGTTCTTCATATATGAGTAGGAATAAATATTATTGATTATTATTTTATTTTTCTTATCTATAAATATAAATAAGAGCTTAATCTTCTTATGAGAATGAAATATTTCCAATTAGATCCAAGATTTGTATGGTTCATTGAGTTTGCACTTTATTGCGATTTCTTTAGGAATATCGCTTTTTCAAAGAATATTTAATTATTACATAAGTTTTAAATAGTAAGGTAAACCTCAAAATAAATTTGAGATACTTTTGTCATTTGATCTTTATAATTATTTCAAATTTCTTGAATCTATCTAGCACAAGAAAGGAGAGAATGAAAAGTGTTGGACCATATATTAGGTGTGATCCCTTGAATTTTGAGAATTGGTAGATTTTTAGCTTTATTGAAAATTCTATATTTTAGCCCTAATGAACGCACATTCACAATTTCCAATTATGATAATTACATATAGTGGTATTTCAGGAACATTAGTCTTCAATTCAAATTAGCTAAAGTCTTATTCATTATTTTTTATAATGAATGGATTTTAATCGCAGAAGGTACATTTAAGAAAGATAGAAATAAAAATTTCCTGATTATTATTTTTTCCAAATTGTTTTTTTAGATGAAATGAGATATTCCAATGTCAAGATGAAAACGTAGCTTCATATTTTTCCTCAATTAATTTTGAAGTCCAAATAAACAAAATCAAATAATAGGATTGATGATGGGATTTATTTGAAAAGAATATGATAATATTTTTGAGAAAATTTGTGGTATTCACAATTAAGAAGCCAAAGTCTGTTTAATAAATGAAAAATATTATTAATTTTGTCTTAAAAAGAAATACTTGTTCAAGGATATCTTTGACCCATGGAGCTTGAAATCGACAAACTAAAGTACCATACACATCCTCTTTCTGACATAATATGTATAGGTTAATAAAAAAATAAATCAGTTGAAACTATGATGAAAAAAATAAGTTAAATTAGAACTAATAAAATTTAATTATAAGTTTTATGAGGGTACATAATTTGATCCAAGTATGGTTAATATTCTTCTTTCAAAACGTTACTTGCATATAGAAATATAAGCTGAAGAAATTATGTTGTGTGCTTGATACCATTAATTTGAGTGAGAACAATTTACTTACAGTAAGTATATTCATATATATCCCTAGTGAGAGAAAAAACCTCCTTAAATGAGTCTAAAACTACATTTAAAGAGAATCCGCAACACTAGCACCTATATTAATATTGAGATTTTCCAATAGCTCCATTCTGATTTTTTATTTAATCTTGTAATTAAGAGTTTATAGATAAGAATATTAATCTTCATTAAAATGATAATTTCAAGGGAGATTGGTAGAATTTCTTATTGTAATTTATCTTTGAGGAATGACTAAAATTAGCCCTTGGATACATGAAAAGTTAGATTATGTTTAAAATTCTTAATTAAAAATCACCGGATGAAAATTATTAGTTAATTTTGATAAAATACTATTCAACTTTTACTAGTATTAGGAAGAAATAAAGATATAAAAAATTGAGGAGGTATGGTAAGGAGGAATTGACTAACCTCTAGTGATATTTTTAAATTAATAACTATTATTTTAATTTTCTCAATTCTTGTTATCAACAATAATTAATTTATAATAGTTCGTTTTTGTCTCTAAGCCTCAATCCATAAATAGCAAGCACTGAGGGAGTCAAACCCTCATCTTAAAAATTCATAAGAAATGGTCTTTAGAATTGAGCTAAGTGCTTGTTGAATATGAGCTGTTAATGAAGAAGCCATTACTATTTTTTACCATGTATTAGCCCCATCTATTAATGGTTCAAAATTTGTGAAATAATTCTTAATAGAAACTTTAACCTGCTCCAACACTCTCCTGTGCTCCAGGAAGGGTTTTAATGTCATATTTGATAGAATTCAATGGATTGTTTTGGAAAATTTTTCAATTTGTAAAATGGACTTCTTCCACCTGCTAGAGTGTTTATTGAAGCAAGAAACTCTCAATATAATATAATAGTGAGTTTTGGTCTCCCAAAGTTAAACCCTGAATACCAAGCACTGAGGGACTAAAAACCTCATCTTCAACATTCATGAGATGTGCACTTGAAAATTGAGCTAAGTTCTCATTTCAAATGATCCATGAGTGAAGACACCATTACTTTTTTAGTCAATGTATTATCCTTTCCTAATCATGGTGAAATGTTTTTGCAAGAATGGTTAAAAGAAGCTATAACATTCTCCAAAAGAATTGAATCCATTATGATTGCAGTATTCTCTTAGTACCGAGAATGTGAGTCTTATGTTCTAAGTATTCCTTGAGTTAAATAGCTATATTTCAAAAAAACCAGCTCAGGTGGGAAAATTACTTTTCAAAGTTCCCAAAAATGAATTTTAAGCTCCAAATTTGGTTGGGAATTAATGTGGGATCAATATGGACTTATATAATGAGTGAGATGATCTCGGCCTTAAGGGGGAAAGGAAAGCTATGAAATCTCATAGGTAATATGGGTATACTTATGTTTTTTATGAAATTTATAAGATTGGCTATAGTATTGATATAAGACTTCTTTATGAATTTACTTTTAATCTATAATTAGAATTTATTATTGTATCTATCTCAGATTTGACAATAAATTTTTTTGGCTAGTACTTCTATGAGACATTGAGCTCTCAAGAGATCCTTTCTTTTTTCGTATTAAAAGAATTATTCTTGTATGAAGTTAAATAGAAAATAACAAAGCTTTTAATAAGAGTTTTTGCTTGAAAAAAGATTTTTTAATCATATATTTGGTGAGATATGGATATATTTTGAAGCTATATCTATTAAATCTCATCAAAATCAGAGATTAATTTTGCCTCCCAAATTGCTTCAATTGTATTCTTAAATAGTGAATATTATTAAATATAGGATTTTGGAATAAATCATGTAAGGAAATAGGTAAAACCAATTCAGTTCTTATGTGGTTTTTACCAAATACCCACAATTTAGTAAAAACATAAGAGCAATTCCCCAATAACTTTTTTAAAAAAGACTCATAGTGACAGAAAATCTATATGAAGAGGAATAAAATGATTATAATATGATTTTTCTCAGTAAACAATGGATATTTACTATTTAAATAATAGTCATTATGCTATCCATGTGATAAAAAAATTATAATTACAGCCAGTAAAATATGAATAGAAAATACATAAGAGCTTTTTAACCTAAAAAATGGTTTCGTTTGAAAACAAAAGCTTCTTCTATTTAAGCAATAAGATAAGATCTATTTCAAGAATAACATTGTTATTTCAGAAATGAACTTATTTTCATCGATAAAGTAATATTATTGTTATTGTTTAAATAAAAATATAGTTATTGTTTTAATAGCATAGTACTATTTTAATGATTTTTTTTTTCCATTTATTTGGTAATACAGACTGTAACCTCTCACTGGGTTTTTTAGAAATATAAAATTTGATTCCCCCCTACATCTGATTTCTCATTGTATTTGGCCTCACTCATAATCACAGAAAAAATATTGCGTGTTTTTAAAAATACCAATGTGTTTATCAAATGAACTATCACCACAAGAGCTGGGACACCCACTGAATATAGCTGTGCTAAAAGTTTGGTGATCAAAAAATAATTGTACATTAAACAAATACTTATTAAAGTAAAAAAAAACCTTTCCAATGACACCAGGCCTTTGAAAAAAGGAAATAATTGTGCCAGAAAAAACACAACATAGCTTTTGAAATCTTCATTAGCGAACAAATCATTAGTTTATAGTAAGTTCTCATTGGAAAAATTTAGCCTTTCACATAGGAAAACTTTATAAATTGAAAGACTTTACTTTCCAGAAGTATTTGTGGTACTTGTGATCAATAAACCCCTGTTAAGAATGGAATTTCTAACTTAAAAGAATTTAAAAAAATATTTAAATTTTCCATAATATGCTCTAGATTCTTCCTTTTCTATGTCAAAAAAATAAAGTAAGCTTATAATATGGAGCCAAATCTATTAATGTTTGAAAAAATCTGGCCATTTTCTAAAATTTCTCATCCAAAAATATCAGAAAAATTATTCAAAAATCTGATTTAATTAACAAGAAAAAAATTAAAGAAAAATTATGAAGAAAATAAAAAAACCTCAAAATCTAACACTGGAAATTTTCTTAGAAAAATAGGGGTCTCTTATGTGTTTGAATAAAAGGCTTATGTTTGTTTACCATAATTTGTTGAAGAAATGTAAGGTATTAAATGCTTAATTATAGAGATATTTATTAAATGTAATTATATATTCTTAGGTATTCAGCATATCTTATCTGAAGTTACATAAAACTAATTACAGAGAATTAAAATTCAATAGTAAAAGATACAGCATAATTTTTTTATAATATTATTCAATGCCCCTCAAAGAGCTATCAAGTATGATTAATTATTTGTTGCTAATAGGATAATAGATACAAAGTAAGAATTTTGATTTATTTCTTATCTTTTATTGATTATTTAGGCTATAGAACCTTCTAATATTATCTACTTACAGAAATGATGCACAGAATATCAATATTAAGGACTTAATATAAAAATATATAAGTATAAGTGACATAATTTTTCCTTATTAAATAAGAAATTTAATAGTATTATAATTTCAGATCAAAAAACCACATTAATTAGCCTTAATATTTTGTGGATCTTTGATATGCGACTTATTCATATTGATTTCCATATTATATTTTTTTATTAATAGAAATCCCGAGAGTTCCATTTAACATAAACATATTAATTTTGCAGTAATGAAAATAAACATTCAATAACTGGAATGTCAATTCTACTGAAATATGAGAATTGTACAGTAAAAAAATATTCAAGAAATATTATAAATCTATAATTACACTTTTTTTGCATCAATAACACAATAATAATCATAAAATTATCTTACCAGAAGTAAGAATATTTTGAAAAGTATATTTAGATCAAAAGATGAATTTATAATATTTCATGTAAACACAACTAATATAATAATTATCATCATTATGAAAGAAACTAAAATATAGGCCAAAATAGAAACAAATAGTGAAAATTCCTATAATATTGAAAAATCTCTGGTTTTTGGAATAAACTTCTTACGAAAATCTCCAGAAAAAATTAATTGGAATTAAATTTTCAGAATATACTTTATCTAAAAATTGATATAAGTTCTTGGAAAAAAATATATTGAATAGCTATAGGAAGTATCTATAGTAAAAATGAGGAAAAACTATAATATAGAATGAATAACCCCTTGATAATTATAGTTATTGCTAATTTTAGGTCAGTCTCATTTGTATAGCTGTAAATATATATATTTATTTTTGTTTTTATGGGAGGGTATTTAACATTAATCTCTCACCCTGACTTGAAAAATATAAAAAAAGTGTATTAAAAGTTAGAAAAATGAATAAAATAATTTTCCTGGTTTATCCCTTTTAGAAAAGATTATTCAGACATTTGAATAAATTTTGAAGTGGTATTTCCAAGGGAAGCTCAATCGTTTGGGGGTTTGAACATTAGAAAAGAGATCCATTACCTAGAAAAATTTGAATAAGTGAAAAATATAATTTGAATAATGGATTAAAATAATTTACATTAATTTTAGCCTAATCCTTAATCAAGGATTTTAAGAATCATTGAAAATTTCTTGGGGTGAAAAAATTGGGAGAAAATTCTGCCTCTTGAGATCATGTCTTTATTTAGCTTTATCAATGTATGTTTTTTATATTTATATTAAAGTAAAGGTCTTTTAATTGACTCAAAACATTCCAAAAGCATGATGAAATGTTCCCCTCCTTCATGGTAAACAGGGTTAATGTAGGTTTTTTTATATGAAACAACCAGTAAAAATTATACTAGTGTACTATGAATGTACTCAAAATCAATATAGTAAAGAAATATTGATTATCAAAACAAGATATAAATTTTTAATTACTTGAAGCTTTCTGATATAAAAATGTTTTTCATAAGATATGATTACTTTCATCATAAAAAACTAAAATTATTCAATAATTACATGAAATCATAATTCTATTAACAAAATATGACACAAACAATGCCCAGGTAAAAGTGATATTTCTCTAAAAAATTGAATAATACTTAAAAAAAAGCTTTCACATGACAATGGATCCTCATGGCATTCAAAACAATTTTTGAAATCTTTTTCTAATAAAATAATATTAAGGAATATTCCTTCTACATAGAAGTTTTGAGAAATTAAGTATAAAAAATATTTTGAACTTACTTGTTTATGAAATTGATAAGGAAAACCATATATTTCCAAAAATTAATGAAAAATTCCCAACAAAATATAAATTGAAAATCTTTAGACAACATAGAAATAGAGAGTTGTAGGTCTTTGAGTGAGTATTGAAAAGAGTACTTTGGGATTTAAAACAAATATTAATAAATTAAAATTATGTCAGCTACAAGTATTAAGATAATATTTGAGTAAAGATGATATTATTTATTGGAAACATTATCAGTAATTAAAAATATTAAAAATATGAAGACTACCCTTATAATAAATTGGAATAGTATACTAGATTAAATTTATACAAATTAAAATGATTATAAAATTATTCTCTGGAAAAAGGGAAATAGTAAGTTGTTTTGAGTCTAAAACAGTTAAAAAGGGGTTCAAAGTAGTTTCTTGAAAGAATAATATATTGGAAGCCACCTAACATATTTTAATTCATGGTTAAATTACTTGTTGTTTCATAAGATTATTCTAATTACTTGATTAAGTAGTTTTGTGTGGATAACAGCCCATTTATGGTTAAGAAATAATGAGTTTAACAATTTAAATATTATTTCATTTAAGAATAAATCTCTATTCTCGAATTGTATTATAAATTTAATGACAGGTTTTCATTTATGTGAATTTTCAAACATTAAGTGTTTCATGTGGAATAGTAAAAATTTTCTGTAAGAAAAGCTTTCAATTTAGATTATTAAGTAATGATAATTTTCTTTTTTGTAAGGATTGAAATTTTTTTATGGGTCCTAAAATATTAAGGGATATTATTTATTAGTTTTATTATTAATGAATTTTTTTGAATTTTTACCTCATTTTATACATGATGCATGCTGATAGCATAATAACAGCTTGTGTGAGCCTGTGAGGTATGTATGACATACCCATAAGGCCACAAATAGCTTTATATACAGTTAATTAAGTCTTGAACAGACTTTTCAATTGAATTTAAAGTAAAAAATAACAAAAAATAAGTATAATTGTTTTTTGGATAAACAAAGTTATAATTATTATGTCATTTTTGGATTCTACGCCAAAAATAACCTATGGTACACCCATAGGGTGTTATACCCAAAAATGAATATTTCTTATTTTATTAGAAGATTTAAGTATCTCACATTAAAATTGCAACTTTTTTTAAATTTTTTTGAAAATTGTTAAATTTAATCTTAAATAAGCTTAAATTTGAAGTTGCATAAGGTTTATGCAAACATACCAAAATTTCAGTTAAAATTAAGGTGTTGTGTATATTTACTGAATTGGCTAAGGATTTTCCATACATGATGTAAGTCCTGTGTGGGCGCAATTTCAAAGGGTTTAAGGCCATAGTATGTGTTTAAATAAATGAAAGGGAAAAATCCATGCAAAAAGCTGGGACAAAGGGAAAAGATTAAACAGAGCTGGGGCACCCGACTTTTTGGATCTGCAAGGATTCAATTAAGGTTTTCCGCCTGTATTGGAGGATTTTAAACCTTATTTAAACCTGAAGATTAGACTTTGATCCAACCTTAAAGTTTAAACTGGTTTTATCCCAATTTCGACAGGAATTTCAAGCTTCCAAGGGGTAAATTCCAATATTAAAGCTTGAAATTAAGGTTTTAAGAACTATAAAAGCTTAAATAAGCTCAAAAATTTAAAGCTACAAGCATTAAAACATTATCAAAAGTTAAGGTTTAGTGTGTATTGCTATTTTATGTGGAAAAATAGTAATAATTTCAAAAATTCATTAAAAATCCAATTCTCAATGGATTTTCCTGAAATTTACACAGAGCTTACAATTTAATGTTATCTGTGTATAATCCAAATCTCAAGTATCTTTTATTAGCAGGATTTATTGGTAATTAGCCTGGAAACTTACTCTTTTAATTATACTTAAAGAAATTTATGATTCCTTTAAAATTTAATTAAAAATTGACTTTAAGATATTTTTTTCTTGAAACTCTATTTTTAAGTTTTTCATGTGATTAAAATTAATATAAATAAACTTATCTTATATTAAAATGTAAAATAATTAACCCAAATGAGGATTAAAGTTACTTGGAGCTAAGAATAACACTTGTAACTTTAAATTGGAATCAAAAATAAGCTACCTTAAGATAAGAACCGTATTTTTAAGCATGGTTTTTCAGTTTTGACCTGAGCAAGCCCTCTATATCTATGATGAATCCTGAGAGCTGTGCTGTAGACATAAAAAGATTCTATTCATCACTTTTTTTGTCCATCATTAATTATAAATCCAATTATATTAGACATTTAAACAGGTAAAGTTTTATTACATATAAATCTTATTATTAAAGTAATTCTTGAGTTATTTTATTCTTTATTAATCTTAAATTAAATAATTGAAATAATATAATTCAGATTATTGTTGTAATCACCAATAATATATTTTATTTTATAAAATTATCATCTAAAATATCTTATCAAATCCACAAATTCCTTGTAAAAACTCTTTAAATCATATTTTTTATCATAAAAAGTTGTTTTATCTTCAAAATATTGATTCTTTGGTGTGTTTTTAACTTATAATAATTATTTAATATAATAACTGTTGTATTTAACTTGTTGTATTAAATATATATTATAAGTAAGTTTTTCTCTGAAGCTCTATATTTTTTATCTATTATCAGGTTTTTTTTATATATAATTTCTTTATAAGAATCATTTCTGAAGAATGTGTGTGATAATTATTTTATAAATAATATGTATATTATCTATCGGTGGCTAAATATTAATATTTTCTACATGTAATTGTCTCATTAAAAGCTTTACACTTCTTATTGCTATAATTGTCAGTGACTATAGCAATAATAGAATAATTATAATTTATTATAATTATTAAATTATTTGATAATAATGAAATTTCTTTTTTTTAATATAATTATTTTTGATAATTACATATATTTGTGGCTATAATATTATATTTTTCTATTGAGGAAAGTTGTAAGATGTGACTATGAAACTGATGATAATATCACTATTAATCAAAAGTACTATGTCTGTTCTTATGAAATATAATAATAAAATATTATTATAACCACAATTAAATAATTAAATAATTATTTCTTTCACGTGTTAAGCACTACTAGTGATTTTAACAGTGAGCAAGTAATTGTCTATTAGAATCAATTACAAGAAGATTTTAATAATAAAAACTTCTTTTATTAAAATAATAAAATTATTTTAATATATAATTATCTTTTGCAAGAATAATTATAATGATAATTCTTGAAGAAAACTAATTTTAGAGAAAAACTTCAAGAATTTAAAGATAAATCACTCACTAATATTCCAAAGAGCTTATTGAAAGATAAGATAGAGAGATTTGACATAGAATTGTGGATTTAAGGATCAAAATGGATTTATAACAGTATTACAACAATATATAATTGGATTATATGATTTCACGTCTTTCTTATTGATTCTGAAAGATTAAAACACTTAAGAATAGTGGTAACTAATACTTACTTTTTGGTAACAATGATTTAAATGATAATAAGATGATGATGTGGAAAAAACAGCAAGAAGAGGCTTCTTTTAAGTCAACAACAGCTCACAGAGGCGTGCCATGGAGCAAACTGAAAAACCAGTGAGTGGGAAAACAATAAACCTTTTTGGATTATTAATTGAATCATCTGTTGTCATGTAAGATTGTCATAATTACTTAATTAATGCTTTTACGTGACTACCAACCCCAATATGGTTAAGAATAAAAGGAGTAACATCTGTAAATCTTCTTTTATTCCAAAATAATCATTGATTTCTCAAAGTTATCAATGTTATTGCCAATTTCATCACAGGATGTAATTACTGTGAATTTTTGAAGATTCAGTGTTTCACGTAGAATAGTCAAAAATGGACTGTAGGTAAAACTTTTAATTTTACTAGTAAAACTGGAATTATTTTTGGTTGTACCATAGATAATACAGTTCTCTATTAGTCCTGAAAGTTTCAGAAAGATTCATTAAGAATTGTATTTTTAATGAATTTTTGAAGTTTTTACCTCATTTCTACGTAGAATTGCAAATATCAGTGTTTCACTGGTTGCTATGAGGTAAATCAATGGATACAAGTCCAAAAAGGGTTTTAATTACTCTTTTGAGGTTTATCCATGGAAAGTCATTAAGAATTGACATGGTTACAGGAGTCTAAGTAGCTCTTTACCTCCTTGGCACGTCAAAATAGCAGGTTGTTTGCTATTTTCTTAAGTTTTGCTGTAGTTGTAACATGGTAACCAAGTTCCCAAAGAGTTTTAGTTTACTAATTGGGCCAAGATCAGCCATGGATCCAAGCTTTGGAGCTGTCCACGCCTCTGAGGCCTCAGAAGTTGGGTACCCTGGCTCTCTTTGATGTCTTTTGTCCCCCTTGCCTATTTTTCACGTCAAAATAGTAATTTAAGCTTCAAGTGAGATATCCACTATGGGTGTACCAAAATTCCATGTAAGAATACCATGATATTAAGTTCTCGAAACATGCATAACACTATTCTTAGTGTATATGTAACATGGGATTTCTCACTTTCCCATTATTTTGGCGTGAAATTAAGAAAAACAAAAATTTTCACGGATCTTTTATGTGGTATTGATGATGTGGTATTGAAGTATTTTCCATTTTACCACCTCAAAGAGTTAATTTGAGCTTATTCACTGTATGGAGCTACCCTAGGTGAATTTTAATGGAGAATCCAAATCTGGCCTTAAATCCATGGATTTACTTACTCAATAAAAAGTTATTCATCTTTTCTGAAATCAAAAATGATGAATTTTGGATATATGCATGACTTATGAGTTATGCATAATTCAAAATTTCTTTTTAAGATAATTGTGACCTATTTGGGTATGTAAAATATACCTCAAGGCTCACAAAAGTCATAGTACTCTTGATATTGTTACCATTATCAAGAGTTTCATGGACAAACCTTACAGCTTGTTTCCATGGGTAATTCTATGGAAAATAGTACAAAGAAAGGGCTCTAATTAATTAATATTAACTAATACCTGGTAGGAAATATAATAGAAATAGTTGCAGGAGTCATAGGTGCTCATTACCTCCATTGAATATCAAAATAGAAGCTTATTTTATATTTCCTCATGATCCCATGGGACTTAGGTTTAGTGAGAATTACCCAAAGGGTTCCAGACTACTGATTGGATAATGATAAGCCATATGTTCAATATTTGATTCTGGGTATTCCACAGAGGCCTCATAATTGTGATACCCTGTCTATTTTTGATTTATTTGTCCCCCTTGGTTATTTTATATATCAAAATATGAGTTCAAGCTTTATTACTGATATTAATTATGGGTAATTGAATTTTTATCTGAAAAAGTAGTTTCATGATCTATAATTGTTAATAAAACCAATTTAAGCTCATATTTAATATTAAATTTTTAATAATACCATTCCTTTGGCATAAAAATGCAAAAAACAAAGAATCATACATATGTTGTATATGGTATTGGTGATGAGGTGTTGATATATTGTATAATATATTTTAATCAAACCTATTAAATTTTTGGAGTTACCCTAGGTGAATATCTGTGTAGAATACAAATCTGGTCCTGAATCAATGGATTTACTTAGTAAAAAAAAGCTATTTATATTTTTATTTGTGAAAAAGGATGGATTTTGAATATGCACATGACTTATGGGGTTTTCATAAAAAAGAAGATAATTCAAGATATTTGTACCTCTTTTGGTATGTAAGATATGCCACAAGGCTCACATTTAAATTGAAAACCTTAACACATTGTGGTATACCTATACCACTTCTGCTTAATGGACCAGTATAAGAAATGAAGAAAATATTATAATTACATGAGCCCTATTTTGTGATATTAAATATTAATAAGCTGAAAAGATTTTATAGAAAAATAATTATGAATTCAGTAAGCTATTTATTTATTAAATAATAAAATTTAAGAATTCCCAAATTCAAGATAAAACCTTGCATTTTCAGATTTTTATTTTTGAATTTTTATCTAGGAGCTTAGTTTCTTGTTTGATATTAATTGAAGATTTGTGGGTATTTTTAATTAAAAATCTTTTTTGGAAGCCTTATGTAGTTGTTCTTATTCAAAAGAGTACTTAGATTGGCTCCATTAGAATTAAAATATAAAAATATTATTATCATTTTGAGTTAGTAAGTCTATATTTCTTTCATTTTACTTTACTTTTTGATAGGAAAGAGTAGTAGTGTGGATTCTTTTTAATATTCTATTGAGATGTTTATAGTGGAAGGGAATTGTTTTGAAATTTAAGTGTTTTAAAGATTGATTTGAAGGGTAGTGGCTCTTATCATTAGGAAAAGAAGAATAATGATTCATAGTGTAAATGTTAACAAGAGTGATGATTGGATTGAATGTATAAAACCTTATCTTGGTGATAGTATATCAGCTATGGGTTCATAAGCTGCTTGTTACTCCTATGGAAATAAAAAATTAACTAGGCTTAACATGCATATAAATGGAAGATTCTGTTAAAGACCTAAAAACTAACCCTATTTCCCCCAGATAATATAGATAGTCAAAATTTCTTCTTCTCCAGATTTTTTACCCTCTGGAAGTTGTAACTGCTACTCAATTTTCCCAATTTATTATCTAGGAGGTTAAATTAGAAATTTGTTTGATAATTAAGCTTAGTAATTGAGGTTAAGTGCTGACATAGATTGAGATAAGCAATAGTGTGAAAAGATTTTAATTTATCCCTCACTAGAGGGAAGACTAGTGATAATCATAATTAGGATCTTAATACATGAATATCAAGAGTAAGGAATCTCTGGGGTTTAGTAATTAAGCCTTAAAAGTAATTTGAGATAGTCTCAAAATGAAAATATCATTGTAAAGTAATTTCATCAGATTTAAAATAAAGCCTGCATTTTTTCAAAGTAATTTTACTACCTTTAAGCTAAAGTAGAACCCCTCAATCCAATTAGCTTTTATCAAGATACATTATACAGCTAAAATAACACCCATCAACAATTTCAATTAAAATAATTAAAATAATTGGAAAAAGCTTCAAAAATCTCCTAAAATTTGAAATATATCAATTCATCATTTATAAGAAGAAATTACAATATTACACTGGAAAAATATATATTCCAGTCATAAGTTATCACCAAAGTAATAAATCTACATAAGATTTGTACTATGCTTATTATATCATCCCTATTAAAAGCTAGAAAAATACCATTATATTTCTCAAAGAATTTGTTTAAAATAAGAAGTTACAAAATTATTTTTTATACCCTCACAGCATACCTCCTTTAGTATACCATAGTAGTAACACTTTGATGTTATAAATCTCACTCAATACCCAGTCAATTTGGTTTAATTTTCCTTAACATACTTCAATTAATATTAATTTACTTATAATATACTGCTATCAGTGCTATTAAGTGTTATATCTCTTTCCTCTAATATTTTAACTATCTGTACTATTTCACTTAAAAATCTAAAAATTTATATATATATATAGTTTTTTATTTTTTAATCGTAATAAGTGTTTTATGTTTTCTTGTTTTCTTTCTTTATTTCATGTATTATTTCTTTGTAAAATTATTTTGGTGTAATCCAACCAGATTTTCTTGAAGTTTTAAAAAGTATATATTTATAAAGGTTTGAAATAACCATTGTTTTAAGTAGTTCAAAGTGTGATTGGAGATTGTTGAGTAAAGTATTTTCTGATCAAGCCACTATTAATAATAAAACTGATTGGTGAACTCAGTAAAGATAAATTAGAGTATTAAGAAGGGAAGTAAAGATTATTCTAGAACATGAGCAGAGAAAGAATTACAAGTCCCGAAAGCAATGCAAAACTGTTTAATTTTAGTTTACCCTTCCAGTTAATTACTCATTTTATCCCACACAAAGAGGAGTTCCCACAACATTAGATCAAATTTGATTTTATCATGATTAATTGTCAATTGATTTCCTTGAGTAATGTAAAAAATTATACAAAATATCTCTTTATTATTAGAATTAATTCTCTAGATTTAATATTGGAAATTTTTCCAGTTTTAAATAAATGGTTAAAAGATAACCATATCAACTTTTAGGCTCAAAATGGGAAGAAAAAACTAATTTACTATTCATAAAATAATGCACAAGAAACATTGAATTTTATTGAATATTAACACTAGAGGTATTTAAGAAAATTAGAAGACTCAAGAAATTAAATACTGACAAAAAATAATAATTTTTAATCTCTTATAGAAAGAGCTAATAAAAAGAACTACAAAATGTTTTTTGGTTAAATCACCAGGAATATTCAATAGTTTGAGGTTTGGTTATTGGAATTTTGGTAGAATTTTTCTCATATATCAATTATAAGAAATCTCAAAGACTATTTCTCAAAGGCTAAGGATGAAAATTGGATAAAACTGATTAAATCAAAATGACTTATCTTAATAGTGAGATAATAATTCTTAAATGTATTGAATCAGTCAAATTTTTCTTGGGGATATTATAGAAAATGGAATCCCTGACCTCTTCAATTTTTAACATATGAAAGTATTATATTTATCATGAAATTATTACTAATACAAATTTTAATTAATATAAATATGAATATTCTCAAAAGGCAGTGTAGGAATATAAGCTTTTACAACAAATAAATTATAGATAATGATTAAAATATGCAAAATACCAGGTTACATTTATTGAAAATCTTGAAAGAAATGTAAAATTTGTAAACCTTGACTTTCATTTTTGAAATTATTAATTGTATCAGATGACTACCCCTTGGATTTTACCCAGTTACTGCATAAAAAAATAAAACAGATAAAAGCTATTTTTTTGGTTCATTTTTCATTTTTTCCATTAATTTCATTCCAAATCACTTCCAAATTAATAATTCAAAATCAAACATAATAATGCCACACAAAAGATGCCCAATTTAATTTAGCTGGTAGGAATACCCATATCACCTGATAAATAATCATGAGTAAATTTCAAAACTGCTGATTATTTGGGTAGGATTAATTGGCTCTCAGTTAATTCCGACCTTTATTCTTGTTTTTGAGATTCAGGATCAATATAAATGGGTTGGCCACTTAACTCAAAACAAAATGGATCTTAACAGCTAGTGAGGTTATATAAATTCTTGAAATAAATTGAATAGGGTGTTGGTAAAGACATGTAAGCTATTAGTAAAAACACATAAGACCTTACATGTTTTTACCAAAAACTTATGTGTTTTTACCAATTTATGGCCAAAACACATAAGTGACCTTATTTTTCGAAAAAAATTCTCAAGATCAGTTTTGAGGTTTTTTTTATTTTTTTTGCCATATTTTTCCAAACATGGGATTTCAATATACACAAATTTTTTCATATTTTTTCTTTCTGAAATTTGGCCAATATGACAAAATGGCATATTTTTATAGAAAATTCATTTAAAATCTTTCGACTTATTAATTTCCTTAATTTTTTTTGAATTTAAAGGGTCAATATGGATAATGAAGAAACAGAAGCCCATAAATTTGGGAATGTTTTTTGGTGGGACAAGTGAAGGTGCAAAAAGTGTTTTTTTAAGACATTTTTTTCCTTTCTTTGTAATATTACTATTTCTAAAAGATTGATATAAAAACTTCCCACTTATGAATTTCCTTCAATTCATTGTAAAATGAAGGATTCAATATGGACAATAAAGAACCAGAAGCCCATGAATTGGGGGAATTTTTTTGGTGGGACAACAAGTGAAGGCACAATAAGTGTTTTTTTTAAAAAAATTCTTGTTTGTAATATTACTACTTTTAAGTATAAAAGTGCCACATGTTTGATAAAAAAGGAGACTGAGGTGGGATTTAAGCAATAAATTGGACTGAGGAGGGGGTAATTGGAATAAATTGTATATACAAAAATCAATCAATCTGAATCAACCTCCAAAATATTTGGCCTTTTCTGAGGGGGGGAGGAAGATTGGACAAATATAAAATCCTGTGTTGCTTAAATTTATCAGCCCACCCCAGGGCTTGTGGTTGGGCATGAAATTCCCAATTTGCAGTAATGGGGGGGACTGGATAAACTTTAGAAATGATTATATCCAAAGGAACAAAATAAGAAGAGCTATCCAAGAAGCAGATGAAAATGGGGGGATTATCATTTGGAGGACAGAAATAAGGGAAAAAAGAAAAATATTGGACTTTGGAATAAAATAAAACTGGTCTTTGATACTTATTTGCAATTATATCCCCCATGTCAGGCATGGACATCCACTTTCTTTTTGGAGCCTGGCCAACAACATACCATTCAATTATTTCCAAATAAGAGGATACTTAGGGAATTAAAGTGTTCATGGCTTCATAAAGGTCTCGATTTTGTTGAATTTCTTTGGACAAGTCACCTCTTAAATCAGGCCATTGATCTTGAGTGTTGTAAATGTAGTGGGATACTGTTCTGTAGCCACAGTTTCCATCACCATGGACATTGATGGCCTTGAAGGTGTATTTAAATATGAACTTCAGCAAGTCTTCTGAGCCAGGTATCTGATAAAATAAGGTAAAAAGATGAATAAATATTAAAATAAACAAGAGAAATATACATTAAAAAGAATCATAAACTCACAAACAGATTGAAGCATTCATCACTTGTGTGATAATTGCTTTGAAAATGCTCACAGGTCAAGGAAATTGCATAAAATATCTTCAAACTGGTGGCAGGCTTGTGTGATTTTCTTTGTGAGGTTTTGCTTCCAATTGCCAATCTTCTGGACATTCTAAGGGTGACTTCTGAGTTATTTAATTCAGCTTCTGAGGGTAGTCAATCTGATGAACTGATTCATTTTGATAATGAGGCCTCAGAATTTTTAGAATTTTCAGATTATTCCACTTCCATAATTGGAGAGGGGACATTTGACTGTAATCTTGATGTTGTTGTACTGGTCACTTTTGATGGGGGTCTTCCTCTTCTCTTGGATTGAATTTCAATAGTTTCAAATCTTTATGGTTCTCTTTTTTTTTTTTATTCTTGCCTCCTTGAGGTCTTCCATGGATATCCTTGCATTCTAGCAAGTCTTCATAATATTGATCATCCTTTTGACTCTTGGGAATTTGATTAAATGAGACTTTTACAGTCAAAACATCTTGAAAATGTTGAAGAATTGGGGTGATTCCTGCCATTGGTCTTTGACAAAGGTCTTCCTCAATATCTTAAAATATTTTCTTGGCTTCATTATTTCTTCCTTTTTCAAAACTTTGATCATCACCTTTAAAACCAGTCTGAGAAGAATATGACAAAGAAAATCAGTTAATGAGGAAAAAAGTAAGAATTTGAAGCTAAAAAACCCTCACAGGAAAATTCAAATTCCACTGAGGATGGAAGCCTGATATCTCAAGCCTTTGGCGCTTGTAAAATGCCTTTTGGGTATTATGCTTGCAAGGAATGCCTTGATAATTGTTGTATTTGCTGGTGCATTTTTCATTGGGAGGAAATTTGGTTTTGAAATTTTCAAAGGCCATCTGAAGAGCATAATGAGACACCTTTCCATTGAGGGCACAGATGTGTTGAGGCAAATTATTGACGTGGACAATAATTTCTTTGGATATTCTATTGATGATTTCAATAAATTGTTTTCTAAAGGCCATGTCGAGAGCCCTAACTACCTCCAGGAGAGTACTAGTGGAATTTTGGCTCCAAATTTTAACCATGGCATGGGCACCTTCAACTATGGTGGTGGAGCCCACAACCAGGTGGAAATGGTGGTTGGTCCAGGCTGACACATAATACTCCTTTAGAGGAAGCCAGGTATTTTCCAAATATTGCAAGAATTTAGGATTTTTTACTTGCTTTTGAAGCTTCTGCCAGCTGTCTTTGAAAGACTTTTCAGTGGATGAATACATAACCTGAGAAATGAATCCCAATGTCATTAATAAAAACAATAATAAGAAAAGAAGTGAAATAAAGTGAACGACAAAAGTATATTACTTGATTCCAAAGGCCCATAAAATTTTCAAAATCAGTGTGATGACCAATTTTCTTCATGAAATGGAAAGATACATCTTTATTGATGTGCCAAATGCATAACATGACTTTGGAGTCTGGGAAGAGCTTCCTAAGAGATTTTTTCAAGGCCAGATACCTGTAAATAACAATGACTGGAGGGGTAACAAGATTGGTGTTGTTGAGGACCTTTTCTATGTATTGATTTAATGCCCAAGTATATGAGGGTTCAGTTTCATTTTTCATCAAACAAAAAGCCCAAGAAAAGGTCTTATTGGTTGAGATGAATCCAACAATATGAAAAAGGGGCATTTTGTACTTATTGGTTTTATAAGTACAATCCATAAAAATGACATGAGGAAAGCCATGAAGGAGTTTTATGGAAAGGGGGTGAGTGAAAAACAAGGAGGTAATATGTCCCTCAGAATCCCTTGCAGAGGACCAAACAAAATTTTCTTCTTTGAGAATGTCAATAAGAGAATAAATGGGCCTTCTGCCTTGCAGCTTGTCTTTCTTGATTTTCTTGAAGGATTGCAGGCCTGTAAGACTCCCTCTGGATGCATAATTGGGCTCAAATTTGCCTTGGCAGAAGCAGTGATTCAGAAATTTGAGCAATTTGGGATGTTTCTTGCTCTTTTAATTTCCTGAAAGCAGGATGTGCCATGATATTTTCAGTGTCATCATGGCTATGTTCAAGATTTTTGACTTTAAGAGTCCAAGTGGTACTCTTGGCATATTTTTTGGAATAAAGTCTAAAAGGACAGTTAAGCTTTCTTGAAGTGACTGTTTTGGAGGGGTTTTTGTTGGCATTTGGGGTCCCAGACCTGTTACAACCTATTTCAACTTGGTTGTGGGTCATATTGGACCTCAAGGTGGACACAGAATACCCCTGAGCCCTGGCAACATTATGAAAATGCTTCCAAAGAAGCTCAAGGGTCTGAAATTCACCTTCAGTGGGGGGTTAAAGCATTTCTGAGTGAAAAAGATGTATAAATTTGAAAAAAGGAGGGATTCCGGGATTTAGAATGTGGTAAGAAGCTTTTGAAAGGTGAAAAAGAATTGAAAAAAGGTATGAAAAATTAAAAGAAGTGGTTAATGGTGAAAAAAGGTGGTTTAAATGTGGGATTAATGGATGAGGGGAGGTAAAATATTGAAAATTTAGAGGCTTGAAATCAGTTTGTTGTGGTAGAAAATGCAATCTTTGGGGGAAAAAAAGAAAGAAAAGTGTGGAAAGCTTTGCAAAATTGCTTTGGTAATGCTGTTTTTCAAAAAAAAATGTTTGGGGTGGGGATAATATGGATTATTTGGGGTGTTTGGTCTTTTTTTTGAGGGGGGGGGGGGGCTGGGCGAAAAATCTGAAACAATTGTGACTTGGAGGGGTTTTCTGGGGAAAAGCCCTTTTTGGGGCATGTTTTGGCTCAATAAAGGCATGGCTGTGTTTCATTTTGAATTAAAAATGGGCCCAGGGCACCCCTTATGTGTTTTTACCAATACCAATTAAATATTAGTGAAACCAACCTATGTGAGCAATGAAAAACATAAAAAAACTTCATCATTGAAAAATTATTTTCAACATCCACTGCTCATGGAATAATTTTGGATGATAATGAAAAGGGTATCAAGATAATAGCCCCAAAACTCAAGTATATTTTGCCTCTCTTCAAAAAATGGATTTTATGTTTGTAGAAAAGGCAAATTTGACTCTTTTAGACTAATTAGATGCAAAATATGAAGGGTAAAAATATCAATTGACACAAAAAATTTCAAAAAAGATTAAAGAAGTAAGAAAAAAACATTTTCTGGATAGTGTATTAGTATTAGTGAATAATTTATGTTTTTGTTTGATTTCATTGGAAAGGGAATTATAAAGCAACCAGTGAACATTTTTTCCAATAATGATATTGATACAGAGCTAGAAAAAATAGAGTAAAAAAGCACATTTTTAGAATATTTATGTTTCATTTGGAAAGAATAATCATCCTCATACTAACTTGATACTATGGCAGATTGAAGGTAAAAATACAATTCAATTGGAAAAGGGTATTCAAAATGATGAGGAAAATATACATTATAGCTCCCTCAGAGATACTGAGGCCAATACCTATGAGGAGATAAGTATATCAAACCAAGGACTCCCAAGAGCCACAATTTTGGTCAATTCTTCTAAGAATTTGAGTATTTTTAGTGATTCAAACAAAAAATTACAACATACACTAATTTGATAGATATGCATAAACTATGTTAGTTTTGATTCAATTTATTTTGAAAAGGGATTTAGAGAATCTTATATAAGTATTTTCTTAGCATGTTATAAAAGCCTCAATCAATGTATGTAATGTGAGAAATTGAGAAGGAAAAATAATAAATAGGCTGAAACAAGGTCAACAAGCCAAAATATCAGAGATATAATTTGAGAGAGTAAAAATTGAAAAAGGAATAAAACAAGGAAAAGAAAATAATTTTCAAAAAAGGGAAGTTAAAGAATACCCATTTTGAATTGAGAAAAATTTTGAAAACAAAAAGTGGGATAATGAGCTTTGATTAAAAGAAAACAAAGAAAGCTACAATTAATAATGGGTGTTGTGGCATTCCATACCTTTTTTTCCAATGTAAAAATCCACAAGATCAATTATAGAAATTTAACTAAAAAAATGATATTCATATATATATATATAAAGCAAATAAAGATAAAAAGTGAAAAATAAAAATGAAAATTTGGAAAAAAGAAGAAGAAAATTATAGTAGAATATCAAAAATAAGTATTATAATTTAATCTACATCAAATTTTACCTATATTCATATATTTCTTCAGCTCCATAAAATAAATAATTATCTAGAAATCATGAATTAAAGAAAAACAATAATACTATACCCTACACACTAGGTACAAGAATATTCCTCAAAAGAATGCATCTTTTTGAATTATTCAATATGAATAAGCATGTTTAGAATTAAATAAGTGATAAAATTACTCTTACAACATCATGTGTTACATTTCTTTACATGAAAAAAACTTACATATAGCTTAACATAGTGTTACATTACTCAACTCCCACTTAAACTTCCATAACCAAACATTACAGGTATCATTCACAAATTAAATTCTACTTAGAAAAGAAATCACCTAAATACAGCTCAAGGCTGTGCAGAAGATAAATAGGGTTAGTATAGATGAGAATACAGTTTTAAAAAAGGGTACAATCAACCAAACATATGGTTAAATATCTGCATTAAATGACACAATTCATAAGTTTACCACTAGCAAAAATATCTCAAGGCTGTGAACTGACAATAATAAAGCTCAGAATAAGCCTTATTCCCATGGTTTTTTTCATGGAAAAATTTCCTCCAAACCCTGACCAAAAACTAACCCCTTTTGTGTCCCGCAAGAGCTCCTGGGATTTCCTGTTATAAACTGGGGTTTTTGTCCTTTTATTCACAACTCTTTTGCCCCAGATTTTTTTGTTTCCTCCAACTTCCTTTCCCCTCTGACAATATCTCTTACTTTCCAACTTCCTTTCCCCTCCAACAATTTCATTCTTATTTCTGAAATATTTCATCTTTTCTTTTCTCCAAAAATTCATTCTGTTTTGTTTTCTTTTTAAAAAATTACTTTTTCAATGTCTTCAGCTCTGTCTTCACTTCACTCCACCTAAAGAAATACAGAACCAACAACCAATGACACCATCCATCCCACAAGACAATCATGGGTCTGCATATATAGACTTTTCCAAAGTTGATGATAAATATGTTAAATTAAAATACATTGTCTAATTTGGAAATAATTGTAACAAAGACTCAAATGTGACCATACTGGAAGCACCAAGGGAATGAGCCATAACTTGCATCTCTTTCATTGTATGGCTAATCCCAAAACTGTCTCATCTCCTCTTTCAAAGTTTCACACAATTGACCAGTATGTGCACCATATTAATTCAAAAAGGTGTGTTTTCATTTCATTTTTTCACCAACAATGCTGACATATGATTTTTTTCAGACTTTATTGACTCAACCACTAAAACCCATACTGGTCTATCTTCTTTTTGAAGCCAATTTTACCCTTTCAATTACAGAATAAAAAGACTTAAGAGATCTCTTGGAACTTTGAAATATAGCTGTGACTGATATATTATTTCACTGAGAAATTCTCAAAACACACTTGACCAATGTCTACTTCTATCATTAAGAATTGATTTGCCATTATCTTTTCAGAAATGAAATTTATGTCTATTTTACAACAGATGCCTGGATAAGTCCCAACATCACTGCTTACCTTGCAGTGACTGATCACTACATTGATAATGACTTTAAAGTTATCTCTATTACTATAGGTCTTTTGGAGATTGAAGGTAAGTCTTTTGTTCATTTCATGGACAAATCAAGCCAAGGCTCACATTTACCCCCCTTCAGGAAACCATTCAGGAGAATCACTTGAGATTCAATTCATGAATGCTCTTCATTGATATAATCTCAAAAAAAAACCTTATATGCATCACAACCAATAATTCCTCAGTCAAAAATCTAATGGCACAAGAAATTGAAGCCATTTTCCCTGATTTTGTTCAAAGGATAATTCAGTTGGGTGTATGGCCCATACAATTCACCTGGATGCCCGTGATGGCCTGAAAGCCCTTGGAGCTAGCTGAAGTGATTATATTACTTCTACAGATGAAGATAACTTCAATCGTATGTCAATATCAATCCTTGTCGACCCCCCAGATGGCCTCCATTCACAATATAACTAAATAATAAGAAACATCAGCCGCCTTGCATAATACCTATGCCACACCCAACAACAATGAGACATGTTTTTCACAACAGTCAACCTATTATACAAGAAAAAAAAACCTGGAAATGGAAAAACCCTTATTGTTCCAAGTACCAACAGGATGGAGCTCAACTTATGAAATTTTAAATCATGCATTACAATTGAAAGATGCATATAATAGCTTTTTTACCCCTGAAGCTTTGGAATCTTATTAGATCTTTCCTCTTGAATGGCAGAAGGCCAAAGACATTGTTCACTTTTTGGAACCCCTCTACAAGGAAACACTTCTCATATGTGGGTCTACTTACCAAACAATAAATAAGGCATTACCTCTATAAATTTTTTTGGTTGAAGGAATTAGACAGTTATGTGACTAATTTTGAGCAATTTTAAAGATGCCAAACTAATCCACCTTTTAATAGGTTTTGGAACAGTATGACATTGCACCCGTTGAGCCAGAAGCCCAGGAAATGATTCATAAGATCTTAAAATATATCTCCATTGTCCTCAGCAAGAGTCAAGTAATCTGTGAATCCATACTTGATCCAAGAATCAAGCAAGTTTTCTTTGCAACACATGAGTCTAACCTAGCCAAATTCAACAGATAATCAGTTCAACTATTCAAAGTTTTTGAAGAAAAGGCAAAGAAATATATCAAAAATGAATATTAAAAGCCCAATTTGAAAATTGAGGGGACAAGAGGCTTACTTGATAAAATGAAACACTCAACATTAGGTGAAGGCTGTAGTTTGGAAAAGGAATTGCAGAGGTATTTTGAATAACCTCCTGAGCCAAAAGACACTTAAATCCTTGTCAGGGTAAGTCTATGATAAAGGTGTATATAAGTATTTACAAGCTTTAACTACAGCTGTGACACAGTAAAAATAATTTCAAAAGATGATAAATTTAAGATTTAAGGGCTTTACTATAGAGATATAGTGGTGGTGAGCGCTGTTGAAAGCCCTGGGTGCAACTTTTACCTGTTGGGTTACAATAATAAAAGCTACAATACTTAAATTTCAAGTATACCTGATTATTTTCCAAGAGTATAACTGTTTTGGACAGTTGTACTACGTAGGAATTCAAGAGCAGGATGAGGAAAGCTATTCTGGCTGTGAAAAGCCTCCTTTTTATCCTGAAATGGGGTGGAAAGGGTGCTAGACCTTTCCACGTAGAGGAAGTGAAAATTTTTTCACTTTCTAGTACTGGCTTGTGGTTTGCAAACAGCCTGTATAACCGGTATTGGGCTCAGATGTGGCTTTGAAACCACATCTGGGCGGTTTTCACCAATACAGGGTGAAAATTTTCATCTGGGGACCTCACAGCCTGATTCTGACGTGTATGACGCGTAGAATGCTGTACAGAAACTGTATGGGACCCCAGTATTGACTGAAATATGAGGTATTGAAGTAAAAACATTCTTCTTTGTCTATTTGACACCTCATATTCATGGTTATGGGATATTATCCCATGGTAAGGCTGTATATGACAGCAGGTGGGATTTTGACCTCAAAACAGCCATAACTTTGTCAATTCTTGAGATATCAACCTCAAAATTGGCTCAGTGTGTATCCCTGTATGTGCTCTACACAATGGTACCTCATTTGATATGGGTATCATTAAACATGGCAAAGTTATCCCATGTACAAGAATTTTGTACATTTGCGTGTTTTAGGCAAAAAGATGTATTGAGCTTGTTTTCCCCATAACTTCTGCAGTAGTTGAGATATGGGGAAGTGGATGACACCATCAGATAGCCCTGATTGTGCTCTTTCCAAAAATACCCCACTTCAGGTATCCCACACTAAGACTGTAGAAGTTAGATGAGAGGTGAATGTTTTGTTCACCCTTATTTGGCCTGAAATTGACCATAACTCCAGTAATATTGGTGCTAGCTCAGTTTGGCTGGTACCATTGGATAGCCCTGGCTTAGAGCTTTATCCTGAATACCCATTTGATGGGGTTAAGCCTCTCCTCCTAGATTTTAGATGAGAGGTGAAAATTAAGGTTTATGCTCAGCAATAACTTTGAGCAGGAATAACTTTGTTATTTCTTGTCCTATGGTGATGGGACTTATATTTTCAGAAAGAAGTGAGTTTCCTCTTTCTTTTGATACCTTTTGAGCTGATTTGGCTCAGCTCCATGTTTTGGTGGTATCTTGGCTATACCATTGGTTTATGGTATTTTGGCTGTCATGCTTGTGCTCTGGTTTTGAGTCACAGGCTGACATACCCTCCCTCTAAAAAAGGCTCATCATTGATGCGACTGTCCAGTCCTCCTAGAGGCTCTTAATCTCCTTAAATGAAGGTTCCCATCTGGTATGGCATCCTCTGCCAACCATTTGTCTTTATCTGCTGTCTGGTTCTTGAATCTGACTAGGTATTGTCTTTGATCCTTCCCATTGAGTCTGATCTTCCTGGCCCTGATGATCTTACTCACAGGTCCAGGGGAGTCTTCCACTTCCACTATCTCTTGTGGTGTGGGGTTCTTTCTCCTGGAGGGGAATTTATCCTCCTCTGTCTGGAAGTATGGTTTAACCAAACTCACTGGAAAGACTGGATGTTTCCTTGAAAACTCATCAGTGAGTTTGACTTCCACTGCATTTTTTCCAATCAACTTAATGATAGTAAAAGGTCCTACAAATGAGTCTCTCATCTTTTTAGGTCCTTTGAGATTGTTGAAGTTCAGTGTAGACACTAACACCTGGTCCCCTTCCTTGAAGTCAGGTTCCATATGTGATTTTTACCACCTCTGCTTATTGTATTCTTTTGCCTCAGCTATGCATTTGGCAGCTGTGTCACAGGCCCTCTTCCACATATCATGGAAGTCTTTGGCTGTGGGGTGGATAGTCAGGAGATTTTTCTTCAAGTGATCCACAGGCAAAAGGGGGTTCCACCCTTTCTCCACCAGTGCAGGTGTTTTACCTGTGGTGGAGTGCTGGCTTGTATTATAAGCCAGTTGGACTGCTGGTAAGAGGGTAACCCAATCATGGGTGTATCCCTCATGGTCCTTGTATTCCATGCCATAGGCACAGAATCTTCTGAGGATATCCTCCATTGTTTGGATCATCCTTTCAGCTAGGCTATCTGTTTGTGGATGGTAAGCTGTGGAAAAAGCAAGTTTGGTACCAAGCATGTCATATAGGTTAGTCCAAAATTCAGATGTGAATTTTGGGTCCCTATCACTAATGATGATCTTAGGGACTCCACAGGTAGATATGATGTTATTCCAAAACAGCAGAGCAGTATCCATGGCTGTGTCTTCTTTATGGAATGGTAGACACCTCATGCTCTTGCTGAACCTATCAACTATGATCAAACAGGCATTATAGTTTTCTTTGCCCCCTGGGACAAGTCCTGCTACCCAGTCCATGTTGATTGTTTCCCATGGGTGTTTGGGTTCTTCTAGGTGTTGAAGCAACCCATACTTCTTCCCATGTTCCCTATTTGCCTTTTGGCATCTTTCACAAGTTTTTATGTATTCACTCAACTCTTGTTCCCACTTGGGCCACCAAGCTGTGCTTGCTACCCTCTCTTTGGTCCTGTCCTCACTCATGTGTCCCATATAGGGGCAGTCATGGCATTCTTGTAGGATCAATGAGATGTGGTCTCTGTCTACCACTGTGAGTGCACTTGTGTGCTTTTCTCTGTGGTAGAGCAGGCCATCTATAAGAAAAAACTTATTGTCCTTATAGGCCCTCAACCAGGGTTCTTCCAGCTGGGTTTCCAGTTCTGGACTCCTGTACTTTTGCTGAAGGAGTTGGAGTAGTATGCTACACTGTTTGTGTTTGGCATAAGACTTGTATACTGCACTGAAGAATTCATTGTGCAGTTCTGAGGAACTTATTCCCAGTATGGGAGTTTCTGTCCCTTCTGAGTCAGTGTCTCCACTGTCAAGGGTACCACTTTCTGGTGCCCATTCAGATATTCTGAAGTTCTTCCTCCTATCTATTTCCATGAAATGGTTAGGGATTTTTGCTGCAACTTCTGGGTCATAAGCTGGATTTCTTTTGACATTGTCCAGTGGCCATCTGCATTGGTATGGATTTTACCTTGTATATGATGGTCATGTTCCCTCTATACTCCTGGATGGCTATTTGCCATCTCAGCATATGTTCATTTTTAGTCTTCATGTTTAGTAAAGACTTCAAGGCTGTGCAGTTTGTGTAGACTTCAAAGACTGCACCCTCCAAATAATAATGGAGTTTTTCTAGAGCGCAGACTAGACATAGACATTCAGTCTGGGTGGCCCCATACCTGGCTTCTGAATCTTTCAGCTGCCTTGAGATGTAGCAAATTACTCCTTCTCTTGGTTCACCATCCACAATTTGTCTTTGGTGAAGGGCTGCTCCTAGGCCTTGACTGCATGCTGCATCTATATATAACTTGAATGGTAGTTCAAAGTCAGGTAAGATGAGCACAGGTGCATTAGTGAGCTCATATTTGATCCTCTCATATGCATCCCTCCTTTCCTTGGTTATTTCAAAAACTACATCCTTTGAACATAACTTGTATAAACTACTAGTTATGTGGGCAAAATTTTTGATGTGGTTTCTATAGTAGCTAGCAAACCCAAGGAAAGATTGCATCTATTTGATGTTCTTTGTTACTGGCTTTTGCAGTACTGCTGCTACTTTGTTCTGGTCAATTGCCAGACTAAGACCTGAGACTTTATGTCCTAGAGCTAGTAGCTCTTGTTGGCCAAAATTACACTTTTTGAGTGAAATTTTCAGATTAATGGGTATACATTTACTTAGAACTCTGTCTATGTATTGTACATGGTCTTCCCATGTCTCTGAGTATATAATGATATCATCAATATATACTACCATCCAGCCTTCCATTATTTCTTCTTGAAATATGGTGTACATCATCCTTTGGAAGTGGGCTGGTGCATTCTTGATGCCAAATGGCATCCTGGTGTACTCATATATACCCATATGGCATATTATCCTGAGTAACTTCATGGAGTTTGGTTTAACTCCATTTTGGTGGAAACCTTTCATACCATCCATTTTGGTTATGTATTTGGCCTTGGCCAGTTTATCTAAGGCATGGGGTATCCTTGGTATAGGGTACCTGTCTGCTTTTGTGTAGTTATTCAGGGCTCTGAAATCTCCACACAATCTAGACTTGCCATCATGCCAGGTGATTAGGACAGGGGTGGTTATTTCCACTATTTCATTATGTCCAATCTTCCTGATGACATCCATATCAAGGAGTTCATTGATATGTTTCTCAATTTTTTTCCTGGTTTCCAGGCTTGCTGGATAAGGAGGTCTCCTCAGCATAGGTGGATAAGGCCTCTCCACATCCAGATATAGTTCTATATCATGGCCTTTGATCTTGCCTAATGGTTCTTCACAAATGGCAAACGCTGGTCTGTTCTTTCTCAGCATCTTTAGTAAACTTAGTTTTTGTTTACTGGTGAGGGTAGTGCTAAACTGTCCCTCTCTGAATTCCTTCAGAAGTTCTTCTAGTGGATCTTGAGAAGATATCTGGTATATGTAAAGTGAAAATTTCTTTTCCTTGTTAGTACCAATGGTGATGTGCCTATTTTTACTGTTGTAAATGTCTATGCCATACATTCTCTGGTAATCTGTTCCCAGTAAAAACCCTTGGATGTGGGCATCATTAAGCACTAAAAACTCTGGGTTGAGTCTGATATTACCCTTCCTGTGGGGTATAATTATCTCTTTGATAATTGTCCCAATGGAAGTCATCTTCCCTGATGCACTTTTAAAGTTCTTTGCCTTAGTGGGCAAGAGCTGTTTTTCCCAATTTGGGAAGTGGGTATCCAGATAATTTCTGGCAACTATGGAGCAGTGTGCTCCACTATCAATGATCAGTGGGTGCTGAGCATTGTCAATACATACAGTCATTTTTGTGGCTGTCCCATGTATATATGCCATTCCTTTGGTTGGTGTAACCAGGAATGTTTGTGCATCTTGTGTGTGTTTGCACAAGCTCTTGTTAGCAGTGTCCTGTGGCATGCCTGCTTCCAACTGTATGTCCTGGATTTCCAGTGGGGTTTCCTCTTGGTATTCCACTAGAAATTCCTCTCTTGGGTCTTGATCATCCTCAGATGGTTCTCTGATGGCATCACACATGGAGTCTGATTCAGAATCCTCTGTTGGAGGTTCTTCCTCAGGGACTTTCTCTATGGCATAGACTTTTTTCTTTGCCTTTGGAAAGTTGTTGGCATAGTGGTCTGTTGAACCACAATTGTGACAAGAATTCTTCTTCTTAGCCACTTCTGCCACTCTTTCTCTGGGTTTGTCTTTAAACTCTACCCTGAGTGGTTGTTTTTCTTTGAAACTGCTGCTTCTATATGGGGTGAATTTCCCTATATTAGTCCTCTTCCTTATGTCTTGTAAGGTGTTGGCTATGTCATCTAGAGTGAAATTTTGGTTGCATCTGCATTTCACTGCATGCTCTAGTTCTCCTGGCAGTTGTGTCAGGAGTTTGTGATTCCTCATCTGGATGTTCATCTGAGGATCAATGGCTTTGAGTCTTTTAGACTGTCCAAGACACCACTCATATGGATCTTTGTCCACAGAGTATTTGTCATTTTCAAATGACATGGTCTTTTGCCATATCCAAGTTCCATTACTGTACTTTTGGATAATTTGACTCTTCCACCATGGCCAATTTCTTCTTCCATGGATTTCTTTCATTTCTGTGTACCATATACTTGCATGACCTTTAAATGCAGTACTCAATCTAGCAGTGATCCAGTAGCCTGGTATGCTTGGTACATCAATGAAGAGTCTATCAATATAATCTATGAGTTCCATATGATCATATTCTCCTGATACAGAGAATTTGGGCCAGTTTGAGGCCTCAGGAAGCTGTTTCAAGGCTTCCTTCTCTAAATAAGACATGCTATCTCCATCTTGGTATTGTGATGGAGATCTTGCCTTATTCATCAACATGGCATCTGGTTTGATGTCATCTGGTTGATATGGATTATCCATAGTTTGGCCTTGTGGTTGGGGCTTCAAGCTATGGTAGGCATTAAACAACTTGTTAATCTCTTGATCCAGACACTCCATTTCCCTTGTGCTGTGGTGTTGTTCTTCAAAGACTATATTCAGTCTTTTGTTGGTTTCTTCAGAGGCTTTGCTCAGTTGAGCATATCCTTCTTGAAGATTCTTAACTATTTGTTCCAAGGAGGCTTGAGTTTGTCTCATCCTCTCTTGGCTAGCTTTAATTTCTGCAAACTGCTTTGCAGATTGTTCAGCATATTGGGACATTTGTAACCACAGTGTATCACTGTTGATGTTACTCTCAGATGTGACAATGTTATTTTCAGTCTGAGTGGAGGTAATGTTTCTATTACTAGGACTACTGATTCTAGAGTGGTTTACAACTACTTCTGGTTCTTGTGTACTTCATTTGCCAAATCTAACAGCTTCTGGATCATGGGGTCTGACTATTTCCTCCTCTGGTTGAAGGAGGCTTTGTTCTTGCCCTTGTTTCCTTGTCTTCTCCTGGAAAATTCCTGGAATTGTGAAGAATGGTGACTCTTGGCCACTGATCTGCTGGTTTCTGAATGGTGTGAAGCCACTGGAGAGCTGATTTGGCCTGCTCCTTGTGAACCTGAAGGAATCTGAGTAGGCCCTGTCTGGGTTAATTGTTCTTCTATTGCTTGGATAGTGGCTTGATTCTCCCTTATCCTCTGTGCCCTTGCCTCCAGGAGTCTGTGCTGCCTGGTAGGATTCCAACCTTTGGTGATTACCATAAGGTCTTTGAAGTCTATCTCTTTGAGACAGATCTTCTGGAAACTTGATCCAAGTTCTGCCCAGTGAGTTGCTAGGTTGAACCTCTTGTTGTCCATGCTCCATTGAAATAAGTCTTTGAGGAGTTGGTGGATCTGAAGAACTTGATCCATATCCTTCCAGTCCTCTGGTTTGAGGTTCCTGTTGAATTGGAGTGTGAATGGCAAGGTTGATATTATCTCCCTCATTGTTTTGCCATCCACCACTGTGTCCAAGGTGTCTTCTTCCAGGTCTTCTGGTTCTGGAAAATCCTTCTCTGTCCTCTGGCTGGTTCCTTTGGAAGCCAAGGTCTCTGAGGTATGCAGGGGACATATCAGCGTTTGCAAGCAGTCAAGAACTTTATGTTCTTAGGGTATTTACCTTTGACTGTGCCTTGTACAAATTTATTGTCTTCTGACTTGGGCAGTTTGCCTTTGGAGGTTACAACTGGGTTAATAATTGTAATCTTCCCTGTACAAGTGGTTAAGGTTGGTTTACCTTGTATTGAAGAAGAGTTTCGGGGTTTTCTACTCCTCTGAGTGTGTGAGCCTTAGAGGTAATTTCATATACCCAAAAGACCACAAATATAAAAAATAACATATTAATATAAATAAAATAAATTTATTTATATTATTAAAATAAAAATCAAAATATAAATATAAAATTATAATAAAAATAAAAAATTAATTATAATTTAAAAATAAAAAATACAGTAAATTTTGTAAATATAAAATTACATTTATACTTGAAAAAATTAAGTAAAAATGAAACTTTAACAAAATTGTGAAAAAATAAATAAATTTGGAAAAAAGTTAAATAAAATTTATTATAACTTTTTATCCAATAAATGAACATATAAAATTTATTTCACCATTGGATTCCTCATAAAAAATCAGGTGGGGTCACCTCTGAGTGAAATTCTTGTAACTCAACTCTAAATAAGCTTAAATTAAGTTTTTAGTATTTTCAATACAAAAGTTGAAAATCCTCAAAACCTTAATTTAATTCACACCACATGTGGTGTTAACCATCAATCTTTGTGTTAAAATTGAGGTGTTGTGTTTAGTTTAGAAGTTATGAGGAATTGAAGTATTTTCAATTGAATTCAATTGAAATGTCAAAATGTGCGCGTGTATTACATAAGTGAACTTTGATTTACATATGAGGTGTCAATTATTACTGTATTGTACTGTACAATTGAATTGAATTACATATGTAAATTATAAGTATAATACATAATGAGGAATTAAAGGAAAAATAAATTGGAAAGATTAAATTTGGGGGGGAAAAGGAACTCCAGCTCTAAGGGGGAGCTAGACCCCCAAAATCCTTGCTGACAGGCGTGGGATGTCAAAATTCACGCAAAAGTTCATCACTTTTGGCCTGGAATTGAGTTACAGGGTCTGTGGACTCAATTGATGATGAGGTTTTGATACCAACTGGGGTAGTTTTAGCTGTTGCCAAGAGTGTAAAACTACCCTTAAGATAAAACAATCATAATAAAAACAGTTTTAACTGGTTTCTACGCCTCTGACACACATTCTGACGTGTTTTGAAGGCTCTAGGCCTGGTATTGCTATAGTAATGGCTGATTTAAGGGTCTAAAATGGCTAAAAATGGCTAAAAATGGCTTAAACCAGCCCTTTTTGGTCTAAACCAGGGTTCAATGATGCCATAATTGGCTTTTCTGTTGTCAGACTGTTTTTCACGACTGACAAGAGTAAATTTTACTTTTGGAGTAAGAGAATTGATGGCTATAAAAGAATGTCTTCTTTGCCCCACTTTTCTCTTCATGTTAGAATCTTTTCCTTTTATTAATTAGTTTAAAACGTTAAACCAATCAATCAAAGATTCCAACCACCACTTTTAAATCATTTTAATCCTTTTAACCACGTGAAAAAATCATTATAATCATTGTTTGTAACTCTTATAATCATTTTTACCCCTAAACCACCCCAAAAGTGAATTAAAGCATCTTTCATCACTGTAAACTTTGTCACTTTGTTTCCAAATTCACTCTGGTCACTTTTGGGCGTGTTTTCTCTTTAATACTCTTTTTAAAGACTTTGTTCTTTAATTAATTGCTTGCAGTTCTTTGCTCAATTAATTCCAATTGAAATTGCTCTTGAAGAAATTTCTTTTGTAGCCTTAAAATATCTCTTGTAGAGTATTTTTTGGATAAATTTTTATTGTTGGTAAAACAATAAATTTTTATAATATTATTGTTTTATACTAATAAAGTTATAAACAATAAAATTGGCGTGTTTTCTCTTAAAAATAATATTTCATACTATTTTTAATTGATTTTTACCTTATACAAATTTTGAGGACAGGAAAAGTACTTGATTTTTAATCAAAGTTTCATATCCACACCTTACATTTGGGGGCCCAGCCGTGATATTTTACCTGTGACATATTTTTTTTACTCTTTTTAAATCTTTTTTCTTATATTGAAAAATTTAAAAACATATAAAAAATACTTATAATTCAAAAAATCCATAAAAAAATAATTTTTTTCATATTATAAGTGAGGCTTAAATTTTTATTTCTTTTTTTGAAATATCCTTTTCTTTACTTAATTAATTGGCTTTTTCATTAATTTTAGTGTCTGACAACGTGGTAAGACAAGAAAACATTGAAACAGCCTCAACAGTAACCAGCATTATCCCTGCCAGTACTGTCAATTCTGATCATAATAGCACTGTTATTGTGACTCAAAATAACCAGCCTGAACCAATATCTTCTGAATTAATTAACTTGGACATAAGTAATACCCTTCAGAAAGCTAAAAATTTGGCCAATAGTAAGTTTTTGACGTAAAAATACTATTTTAAGCCTTTTTTAACCATAATTATGCCTTCAACCAGGTCAGGAGCCAGCTACAACCCCTCAAGCAGCTCCCAAAAAGGTAATAGACGTGATTATGGCAGAGGCCAACCAGGTACAGAAGGAAAAGGGTCAGTTGATGACTTCCAAACAACTAAAATGGGTCATTCTGAAGCTGATAATACCATTTTACCTTCAAAAAGAGCTGACACCGCCACAAGAAGCCTCAGTGGACATATACAAAGCCAGCCACAAAGCTTACAACAATGCACTGCAGTACAAGGAGTACCAGATCCTGGCAGATCTGTGGAAAAACTGCATGAATTCTTACCTGACAGTAAGAAAATTCTTGGGCCATCCCAACACTTGCAAATTGCTCAATGGATGGCATCCATTGATGGAGAAGAAAAACATGATGCTTTTGACACTAGAATGGAGGAAAAACAACCCTCCACCACCCAAACCAGTGCCAAAAACAGCCCCAGTGGCCAGCAGCAGCAATTCCAACGTGAAAAAGCAGCCACAAACTCCAAGCAAGGGCAAAGGGAAGGCACCAGCCCCAAAACCTTACAGCCAGGGCTACAGAATCCCAAAGATTCAGCAGGATGCCATGGAAAATGTATTTCAGATGGCCAGAACCATGATGGAATTACAGAAGAAGGAGGAAGCCAGATTAAGGTTCCAGAAATGATTTCTGACATATTTGATTCCATCCCAGAGTTGTATAATGCTATAAATGACGTGAAAAACCATCTTTCTGATAAAAATGACACCATTTGTAACAACATTAAAACAAACAACCTGAGTCTGTGCCAAATTAATGAAACACTTATGTGTTTTGAAAAAGTTTTAAGAACAATTAAAAATTCTAATAATGACAATTCTTCTAACATTAAAATAAATGAACAATCTGCCATTATTAAAGAATTAACAGATAAATATTCTAAATTCAATATTGATGACATGATTGAAACAAGAATTAAACAAGCCATAAATATTATCAAAACAGATAACAAGAAAGTCCTTGATGACATTTCAAATTCATTTACTGAAGTAAAGACATATACCATTGCCTTGAAAAAGTGTTTCGATGCTTCACAAGAAGAAGTATCAAAATTATCAATGAAATTGAATCAAGTCACTGCTGATAATACAAGACAGACAGAGTTATGGCAAGAACTGACACATAAGGAAGACATGTATAAAATTGAAGTAATAAATTTAATACAAAGCTTCCAACATGAATACAGAAATTCCCAAAGGTGTAGCAACAGTAAAATGAATGACATTGAACAAATACTGAACACCTTGCCAAGAATGTCTACACCTCCAAATCAAAATGAGGGCACAAGAATTCCAAATCCACAAGTATTGGATCCTGATAATTCACAATTAAAAAATGAATTATCCACTTCTTTTCATAACTTGGAACCATCAATGGGCCAAGCACTCTTGAAAGAAGTTCCAAAACTTAAAGAATGGCCTCACTTCAGTGGTGAAGGAGAGTATGACCATATGGAATTCATTAGAGGTATTGACATGATCAAAGAGGATTTTGAATTACCAGACAGATTGGTAACAGCCAGGTTTAACACCTTGTTTACCAGATCAGCTCACAGATGGTACATCAAAATAAGACAAGCACATGGACACCAGAGTTGGACTTGGTGGAAAACCCAAATCATCAACAAATGGGCAAATGATGCTTGGAGGTTTAAAGTTGAAACAGCCTTTGAATCTGCCAAATTTAATGCTGATAAAGACAGAGCTTTACCATGGTTTTGCCAACAAAAGGACAGATTAACAGCATTATATCCTGACATGTCAGAGTTTATGATCCATAGAAAAATTCTGAGACAATGTGGAGGTGACTTAGAGCATGCTGTCAAAAGCAGGACTACTGAACAATCTTCAGCAGAAGATATTATCAATATACTAGAAGAAGTAACCACCAGAACCAAAATTGGTTCTAGTAGGGTGAATCTCAAAACAAGGTTTAATACACCTTGGAAAGATTCTGTGGACAAAAACCCCAAAGAAAATTCTAGTAATATTAAATATAAATCTGCAGATACAGTCAGAAAATGCCATATTTGCCAAAGCACCACCCATTTAGCCAATACATGTCCAAAGAGGGGGAAAATCAATGAAATTGACATTGAAAAGGAACCAGATGTTGAAAAAGAAGACATAATTGAAGACAATTCAGATGATAAGTCATCCATATTTTCTGAATCTTCAAAAGATATAGAAAATATCAATGCCACTTTTGACATCATGGAATCTTATTCCCACTTACCACAATTGAGCAATGGTCAAGTTGATTTATCAAAAGTTCAAGATGCACAACTTATGAAGACAAAACCAAACAGAGGAAAAGGTTATACAGCTGGTAACTCCTGTATAACAGAAGTGGTGATTGACAACAAGCCCACCAAACTTTTGCTTGACCCAGGAGCCTTCTGCTCTTGTGTTGGAAAATCCTTTCTTAAGACTTGTGTGCCAAATTTTGAAGACCAATTGTTACCAATTGATGGTATAAAATTCAACAGTGCAAGTAACCCAATGAAAGCATTGGGAATCTTTGAGACCAATGTCATATTCCCACACATAAATGGGAATTTAAGGATCACAGTTGAATTTGTTGTTATGGAAAATTGCTCTAGTACCCATTTTATATTGGGAAATGACTATTTGATCATGTATGGGATAGATTTACATAATAACAAAGACAGATACTTTACAATTGGGGACAATAAGCGCCAGAAATTTGCCTTTTTACCATTTAAAAGACAAATTACAGTAAACAAAGTATCACCAGTCAACTTAGAGTTAGAAAAATTCAAGTCTGAACAGTTAAATGAGGCTGAGATAAGCCTTCATCTGACTAATAAACAAGAAAATGAACTTTCTTCCCTTTTGTATGACCACAAAGGAGCATTTGCTACAGACAAAGAACCTCTGGGAGCAATTATTGGTCATGAAGTTGACATCATTCTTAACATTGAGAGACCTTATCCACCACTCTTAAGAAGACCTGCTTATCCAGCAAGTCCAAAATCAAGAGAAGCTCTAGAAATTCATATCAAAGAACTTCTAGACCTTGGTGTAATAAGAAAAGTAGGCCACAATGAGGAAGTAGAAATAACTACACCAGTCATAGTGGCGTGGCATAATGGAAAATCCAGAATGGTTGGGGACTTTAGAGCTCTGAACACTTACACTGTTCCAGACAGATACCCAATACCAAAAATCCAAATTGCCCTTACTCAAATATCTCAAGCAGTGTATATAACCACTATGGATGCCCTTAAAGGATTCCATCAAAATGTGGTAACACCAAGAGCAAGAAAATACTTGAGAATTATTGTTCATTGTGGAGTGTATGAATACTTAAGGATGCCCTTTGGTATCAAAAATGCACCTTCACACTTCCAAAGAATGATGAATGAAATCTTCCCTGAAGAACTCTCAGAGGGATGGTTAATCATTTACATTGATGACATTATTATCTGCTCAAAGACTTGAGAGGAACACATGTACAGATTATCAAGAGTTTTGACAAAAATCCAATCAGTAAACATGAAAATCTCCTTGAAGAAATGTCATTTTGGATTTAAAGAACTTAAGGCACTAGGACATGTTGTATCTGGTTTGTCCCTTGGAATTGATAAAAATAAAGTTGCAGCAGTATTGTTAAAACCCATGCCTCAGAATAAGAAGGAAATTCAGTCATTCTTGGGTTTTGCAGGATATTACAGGCAACACATTAAAGACTTTGCATCCATAGCAAGACCACTTTATAAGTTGTGTGACAAAGACACAGTATTTGAGATGACTGTTGACAGAGTCAAAGCTTTTGAATCTCTAAGAGAAGCATTGACCACTGCTCCACTCTTACTGATGCCAGACTTTAAATTGCCTTTCAAACTGTATATTGATGCATCAGGGGATGGACTAGGTGCTGCACTTCACCAAGTTCAGATCATAAATGACAAACCTGTAGAAGGACCAATATGTTTCATATCCAGGCAAATCAAACCAACTGAAGCCAGATATGGAGCAAGTCAAATGGAATGTCTATGCCTTGTCTGGGCCTTGGAGAAATTGAACTATTTCTTAGAGGGATGTGTTTTTGAAGTAATAACAGATTGTACAGCTGTGAAATCACTTTTGAACATGAAAACACCTAACAGACACATGCTCAGATGGCAGATAGCCATACAAGAATACAGAGGCAATATGACTATTGTTCATAAGGATGGGAATATTCATAAGAATGCAGATGGACTAAGCAGATGGCCATTACCAAATAACATTGATAATCCTGCTTATGTTCCAGAAGAAGCTTCACCACAAATTCCAATAGAAGGAATAAGTGTTACAGACTTGAACACCACCTTCTTTGAAGAAGTCAGAAATAGTTACACTCAAGATAAGAATTGTAGCATCTTATGCCAATTACTTAACAAAGACTGTAAAGACAACTCTCTAATACATGCCTTGGATGAAGTATGGAGAAAATCTTATAATGAAGGAAGATTTCACCTACTGGATGGTATAATTTACCACAGAACCAAGCACACATGTGTCATGACAGTTGTAGACAGGTCATTAATCAATCTTGTACTGAAAGAATGCCATGATAGTCCCTTTTCAGGACATCTTTCTGAAGACAGAACAAGAGAGAAAGTGAAGACCTGCATATGGTGGCCAATGTGGCAAAAAGATGTTGCAGAGTATTGCAAAACCTGTGACAGATGCCAAAAGGCAAATAAATCCACTGGCAAAAGACTTGGAAATATGATGAAAATCCAAGAACCAAACAGACCTTGGGAAATTGTCCATATGGATTGGGTAACTGGCCTACCACCAGGAGGTGACAGGAGCTATAATGCTTGCCTAGTAATTGTGGACAGATTCAGTAAAACTCCAATCTTTTTACCATGTCACAAAGATGATACAGCCATGGATACAGCTCTTCTGATATGGAATAGAGTAGTGTCATGGACTGGGATATTTACAAATATCATCAGTGATAGAGATCCCAAATTCACTTCAGCACTATGGACAAATCTTCACCAATTATTTGGCACTAAACTGTCTTTCTCTACAGCCTACCACCCACAAACTGATGGCCTGGCTGAAAGAATGATCCAAACCTTAGAGGACATGGTGAGAAGATTTTGTGCATATGGCCTTGAATTCAAAGATTGTGATGGATTTACCCATGATTGGTGTACTCTGTTACCAGCACTGGAATTAGCATATAAAACATCAATCCATGCTAGTACCAATCAGACTCCTGCTGTTCTAGAAAAAGGATGGAACCCCAGGTTACCCCAAGACTCCTTGAGGAAAGACTTAATTGAAATACATCCCACAGCTGCTAGCTTCAAAGGAATGCTAGACAAAGCTAGAAAGCATGCAGTAAGGTGCATGGAGGACTCTTTTGCATATGCTAAAGACAAATGGGATAAATCTCATGCAACTCCAGATTTCAAAGTGGGGGACCTAGTTCTTGTATCCACCACTAACTTCAATAACATCAAAGGATGTAAAAAGTTGAAAGACTCCTTTGCAGGACCTTTTGTGATTAAGGCCCTCCATGGAGAAAATGCTGTTGAAGTAGAGTTATCTGAAGAACTTAGCAATAAGCACCCTACATTTCCAGTGAGCTTGATAAAACCATATAAATCTAGTGATGCTGAGAAATTTCCCTTGAGGGATAAGGTTCCCCAAGTTATACCTCCTATTGAGACATCTGGTACTAAGAAAATAACCAAAGTTCTTAAAGAAAGGAAATTAAGAACCAAGAAAGTAAGGGAATACCTTGTTAGGTACAGTGACCCAACTTGTGAAGATGAATGGTTAGAAGAAAAAGATATACCAGAAGCTACCAAACTCCTGAGGAGATTCAGACACACTAGAAACACCAATATTACAAAGTAATATTCTTTTTTTAGGGGGAGGGAATGTGAGCCTTAGAGGTAATTTCATATACCCAAAAGACCACAAATATAAAAAATAACATATTAATATAAATAAAATAAATTTATTTATATTATTAAAATAAAAATCAAAATATAAATATAAAATTTTAATAAAAATAAAAAATTAATTATAATTTAAAAATAAAAAATACATTAAATTTTGTAAATATAAAATTACATTTATACTTGAAAAAATTAAGTAAAAATGAAACTTTAACAAAATTGTGAAAAAATAAATAAATTTGGAAAAAAGTTAAATAAAATTTATTATAACTTTTTATCCAATAAATAAACATATAAAATTTATTTCACCATTGGATTCCTCATAAAAAATCAGGTGGGGTCACCTCTGAGTGAAATTCTTGTAACTCAACTCTAAATAAGCTTAAATTAAGTTTTTAGTATTTTCAATACAAAAGTTGAAAATCCTCAAAACCTTAATTTAATTCACACCACATGTGGT
The DNA here is from genome assembly GCA_023105745.1 of Austropuccinia psidii. NCBI lineage: Eukaryota > Fungi > Basidiomycota > Pucciniomycetes > Pucciniales > Sphaerophragmiaceae > Austropuccinia > Austropuccinia psidii. Next base: position 40,963,570 of record JALGQZ010000013.1, read on the forward strand.
GTTAACCATCAATTTTTGTGTTAAAATTGAGGTGTTGTGTTTAGTTTAGAAGTTATGAGGAATTGAAGTATTTTCAATTGAATTCAATTGAAATGTCAAAATGTGCGCATGTATTACATAAGTGAACTTTGATTTACATATGAGGTGTCAATTATTACTGTATTGTACTGTACAATTGAATTGAATTACATATGTAAATTATAAGTATAATACATGATGAGGAATTAAAGGAAAAATAAATTGGAAAGATTAAATTTGGGGGGGAAAAGGAACTCCAGCTCTAAGGGGGAGCTAGACCCCCAAAATCCTTGCTGACAGGCGTGGGATGTCAAAATTCACGCAAAAGTTCATCACTTTTGGCCTGGAATTGAGTTACAGGGTCTGTGGACTCAATTGATGATGAGGTTTTGATACCAACTGGGGTAGTTTTAGCTGTTGCCAAGAGGGTAAAACTACCCTTAAGATAAAACAATCATAATAAAAACAGTTTTAACTGGTTTCTACGCCTCTGACACACATTCTGACGTGTTTTGAAGGCTCTAGGCCTGGTATTGCTATAGTAATGGCTGATTTAAGGGTCTAAAATGGCTAAAAATGGCTTAAACCAGCCCTTTTTGGTCTAAACCAGGGTTCAATGATGCCATAATTGGCTTTTCTGTTGTCAGACTGTTTTTCACGACTGACAAGAGTAAATTTTACTTTTGGAGTAAGAGAATTGATGGCTATAAAAGAATGTCTTCTTTGCCCCACTTTTCTCTTCATGTTAGAATCTTTTCCTTTTATTAATTAGTTTAAAACTGTTAAACCAATCAATCAAAGATTCCAACCACCACTTTTAAATCATTTTAATCCTTTTAACCACGTGAAAAAATCATTATAATCATTGTTTGTAACTCTTATAATCATTTTTACCCCTAAACCACCCCAAAAGTGAATTAAAGCATCTTTCATCACTGTAAACTTTGTCACTTTGTTTCCAAATTCACTCTGGTCACTTTTGGGCGTGTTTTCTCTTTAATACTCTTTTTAAAGACTTTGTTCTTTAATTAATTGCTTGCAGTTCTTTGCTCAATTAATTCCAATTGAAATTGCTCTTGAAGAAATTTCTTTTGTAGCCTTAAAATATCTCTTGTAGAGTATTTTTTGGATAAATTTTTATTGTTGGTAAAACAATAAATTTTTATAATATTATTGTTTTATACTAATAAAGTTATAAACAATAAAATTGGCGTGTTTTCTCTTAAAAATAATATTTCATACTATTTTTAATTGATTTTTACCTTATACAAATTTTGAGGACAGGAAAAGTACTTGATTTTTAATCAAAGTTTCATATCCACACCTTACAGAGTGGCTATTGGTGTCCAATTTTTGGCTGTAATGAGGCTTTCACAAAGCCATTTTCCTTTGCCCGTGCTGCCCTCTGGTTCTGAGGGTGTCACTGGTGTGTTGGCCTGTGACTGGGTCTCAAGTGGTATGAAGTTTTCTTCCACTGAATCAAACAGGAAAAAGAGGGCTTATGTCAGTTAAGACTTCTTAAAAGGCTGGTTTGCACGTCTAATAATGGCCTCTGGGCTTGTATATTATTACAATATGCCCTTGTATTATGACAATGTAATTGAATTAACAATTCCACGTCCAAAATACAGCTTACTGATATGTGGTATACTGTTTGTATACCAATATCTCACAGAATACTTGTAATTAGCAAGTATAATCCGTCAAAAGATGGTGTATTACAGGGCAATTGAGTTAACAATGTGCCCAAACACGCCTCAACTGTTGGTTTATCAGTATGAGCTGTCTGGATTCAATTAAGAATTAAGACTGTATTAGTGGCTTAAAAGTGTTTTTATATAAAAAACATGCCAAAAATACTGGTCTTGTGGTTATTAGCCACGTGACAGATACTCTATAATATATGAGTATTTATTTAAAAATCAAAGAAATATATATATAATATATATTTATAAAGAAAATGACGCCTAAAAAAGGTAAAAAAGGTGTCAATAAATGATTACAAAGAGAAATACTTACTTGTAAGGTCCAAGAATAAGTAAAAAACACGGCCAGGCCCCCAAAATGTCAGGGTGAGTCTATGATAAAGGTGTATATAAATATTTACAATCTTTAACTATGACTGTGACATGTTAAAAATAATTTCAAAAGATGATAAATTTGATAACAGATGATTAATTTAAGATTTAAGGGCTTTACTATAGAGATATAGTGGTGGTGAGTGCTGTTGGAAGCCCTGGGTGCAACTTTTACCTGTTGGGTTACAATAATAAAAGCTACAATACTTAAATTTAAAGTATACCTGATTATTTTCCAAGAGTATAGCTGTTTTGGACAGTTGTACTACATAGGAATTCAAGAGCAGGATGAGGAAAGCTATTCTGGCTGTGAAAAGCCTCCTTTTTATCCTGAAATGGGGTGGAAAGGGTGCTAGACCTTTCCACGTAGAGGAAGTGAAATTTTTTTCACTTTTTAGTACTGGCTTGTGGTTTGCAAGCAGCCTGTATAGCCTGTATTGGGCTCAGATGTGGTTTTGAAACCACATCTGGGCGGTTTTCACCAATACAGGGTGAAAATTTTCATCTGGGGACCTCACAGCCTGATTCTGACGTGTATGACGCGTAGAATGCTGTACAGAAACTGTATGGGACCCCAGTATTGACTGAAATATGAGGTATTTAAGTAAAAACATTCTTCTTTGTCTATTTGACACCTCATATTCATGGTTATGGGATATTATCCCATGGTAAGGCTGTATATGACAGCAGGTGGGATTTTGACCTCAAAACAGCCATAACTTTGTCAATTCTTGAGATATCAACCTCAAAATTGGTTCAGTGTGTAGCCCTGTATGTGCTCTACACAATGGTACCTCATTTGATATGGGTATCATTAAATATGGCAAAGTCATCCCATGTACAAGAATTTTGTACATTTGCGTGTTTTAGGCAAAAAGATGTATTGAGCTTGTTTGCCCCATAACTTCTGCAGTAGTTGAGATATGGGGAAGTGGATGGCACCATCAGATAGCCCTGATTGTGCTCTTTCCAAAAATACCCCACTTCAGGTATCCCACACTAAAACTGTAGAAGTTAGATGAGAGGTGAATGTTTTGTTCACCCTTATTTGGCCTGAAATTGACCATAACTCCAGTAATATTGGTGCTAGCTCAGCTTGGATGGTACCATTGGATAGCCCTAGCTTAGAGCTTCATTTTGAATACCCATTTGATGGGGTTAGGCCTCTCCTTCTAGATTTTAGATGAGAGGTGAAAATTAAGGTTTATGCTCAGCAATAACTTTGAGCAGGAATAACTTTGTTATTTCTTGTCCTATGGTGATGGGACTTATATTTTCAGAAAGACGTGAGTTTCTTCTTTCTTCTGATACCTTTTGAGCTGATTTGGCTCAGCTCCATGTTTTGGTGGTATCTTGGCTATACCATTGGTTTATGGTATTTTGGCTGTCATGCTTGTGCTCTGGTTTTGAGTCACAGGCTGACAATCCTACTCTTCCAGAAGTCTCAAGGCAAATTTTTTCCCACCTTAGATCTGATGGCATGCAGTTATATAGCCATACCTTCCACAATTGTACCATCAGAGAATGTATTCTCAGGTGGTAGAAAAATATTAACATATCAACAAGCTTCTCTCCCACCCATGCATGTTGAACAGTTGGCATGTGTGAATGACTGGGCTTGTAGATTTGGCTTACTCTTTTATTAGCTGTAGCCTTTTTCTGTTGTTTCTTTCCTTTGTTTTCTTGTATTTCTTGTGTAATAAATGCTAAAAATCCTGTCCAGGATTTAATAATCTTCCCATTCCTGATCCCTAATGGGATAAAAAGACCATGAGAAATGTTGAGCCAAGTCCCAAACAAAATGGGGATACCCACAGGAAATATTCAAATTTTGGGGATTGGGGCTGGGCTTACCTCAGAATGGTGTAATATTTTGATCAGAAAACACCATTTTCAATTTGACCACCAGCAAAATTCTCTCAAGGCTGTCCATAATAGGAAGAAAGCTTAGTTCAAATATCAGTATAATTCAAAAAATATGGTGCAATATCCTGATTAAATGACACCATTATAAATTTTAACACTAGAACAAATACCTTAAGGCTGTGCACTTACAATGATAAGGTTCAGAATGGTGAAATTAACCAAGAATATGGTTAAATGTCTTGATAAAATGTCACCATTTCCAATTTACCAACCAGCAAAGATGTCTCAAGGTTCAATTTTTATAAGTCCCTTGTTTTTGGAAAGTGCTATAGAGAGCCCCAAATATATAAAGAAAGGGTCTCTCTCCCTGTTTTTCCCCCATGCTTATGATTCAGAAAGTAATATTGAGGATCAATACATCCCTTATTTAGTAGGATAATCTAGTATTATACTTAAAAGATCAGTAGCAAGGATCAGTATCTTGTAGTCTTGGTTATTACTAATTAATGAAGAGATATTTCTAACATTAATGAAAGAGCTTAATATTATTGAATAGTATTACCATTATAGTAGTAGTGTTAAAGTAGTGTTTGCAGATATTATCATAAGTGATCTTATCAAATTTATCAATAACCTTCATCTATAGAAAGGATATATCATCTTGCCCTTATACCCTATATAATAATACTTATAGATGTATTGGATTATATCTATATTGATCCTAATAGTATTATATTACTACTATATTATCTATATATTACCCTTAAATTAACCAGAATCACCCTTAATAAATTATTTTAACCTCAAATTATTGGATTTATCTTGATAGTATTATTGAAAAACCTTTAAAGTTCTGAATTAGATATTAATATAATTATTAATATTATGAGTGATCTTAAAGAAATCTTCTGTAAATATCTCAAGTATTGAGAGGAGGAGTCCTAAAAAATACTTATATAATTAATAAAAAAAGTTAAGAAAGCCTCAATTAAAATTAAAAAATATTAACTATTATCATTATAATCATAGTGATCCTATATTGTAATACTGATAGATACTTCTGAAGAGAATTTTCTAATTGCTAGCCACAAAACTAAATAATTGATTTGTGATCTCATAAATAGGGAATCTTTTTGAGTATATTTAGATGGGCAGCTAATAAACCTTAGCACCAATTTTTATTGGCTAATTCTGAGATTCAAAACAGACTTTCCAATAATTTCCCCCTCAAGGTTTTGCCAATTATTTATCCCACAAAAAAAAGGAGTTCCCACATCTGGTGTCCCAAAAGTGGCTTTTCAATCTCAAGTATCATTAATAAGATCACATTATCAATCTTAAAGGTCAAATATCAATAATCCAAAAAAATAATAAGAAAAAATAATCATTATTTTAGATCACAATTATCATGGAGGAATCATTATAATAAAAAATGTTTCAATCTTGGAGGAGGAACTTGAGAAAGAGAAGTCCAGAAGCAGAAAATTGGGTCAGGGAGAAAGTGAAACAGATGAATTTCCTTGGTTAGAGAATGATTCATAATGTCAGAAGAAAGGGTTATAATTACAGAATGCTATGTAAAGAGCTGAGAAAAGAAATGGAAAGAAGAAAAAATAAAGTAAAGCATCACCTGAAGCTACTCCTGGGGATGAAAATATTGAAAGAATGCTCAGGCCCCAGCAACCATCACCATAACCAACCTCAAAGACATTTGAAACATCCACACTAGGAACATTGCCAAGAGCTGCAAGATTTGAAAAAAGGGTACATATTACAACACCACCTCAGAAACCTGAAAGAGTTACAATATCCATGAGAAAGATTGTCAAAATAAAGGCAAAGGAATATAACCTCAACTTTGATGGAAGTGATTTTTAGGATTTTATCAAGAGAGCTGAAAGGATATAATCAATTGAAGGAGCCAATGCAAAGTATTTGGCCATTAAAATCGCATTATAGAGTGAAGATAAGGATATCAGATATGAAATTGAATGAATTCCAGGATATGAAATGGAGGATTGGTATCAATTGAAAAAATAAATAATCAGTAAAAAGGGAAATCTGGAACCAGAAAGAAGAGATGGTAATGATTAATTAACAAGACTATTTAATCAAACTAAACAGGAAGAAGGAGTGAATAGTTTGCCCCAAGACAGAAATTTTATTAGGGAATATGAAATCATTTCAAAATATCTTCTGAAGTATGAGTATATCAAAAAATAAAATGATCATAATGAGAATGTCTTTGAATCTTTATCACAAGAAATTGGAAGTAGTTTTCCTAAAGAAATTATCAAAGACAGGACCATGGTTCAAGAAAGAGATGGAGGATATATCTTGCCTGAAATAGATATTCTCAGAAATCATATCAAGGAAGAATTAGAGGAAGAAGTAGTTATCAAAGGAAAATAACAAGTATCAAATTCAGATAAAATAAAAAGTAAAACAAAAACCAGATTTGAAGATGAAAGCTGAGAGGATGTTACAGAAAAAATGAAAGATATAACCAAGAAAATAAGTAATCCACAAGCTCAAAAATCCTCAAAAGAAGTGAATATAATTAAGGGTCTTTTGGACCAATAAAACAGAAATATCAGAGAATCCACAAAAGAATTTCTGGTAGGATAAAAAACCCACAAGGGTAAGGATTGAAACTAAATGCACAACCATTCAGACCAACAAATACCCAGAACCCTTTCCCTGTAAATTACCAACCTTATGTACCAGCACAAATTTATCCAAGAAAACCCTTGAAGTGTTATTACTGTTTTGAAAATTTTCATTCATTGACAAGATTCAGCTACCTGGCAGAAGATATGGAAAAGGTAATTGTCAGTAGGAAAAGACTAAATATCCTTTACCCTAATTTCCAAATAGCACCCTGAGAGGGAACCAAATCTCCAAAGGATTTGGTCAGGAAATTTGATAAGTAGAAAAATGAAATATCAAAGAAGACAATAAAAAATGAAAGTTCTCTATCATGACCAGAAGATAAAAAGATATCTGAGCTAAAGAAGGAAGAAAGAAAAATTCAAATTGCTCAAGTAGAAGACTTGGGTAATTGGGAACCACCAACAGTATATCCACCCACTGAGATGTTGGAAACACATGCATCTCTCAGACAGACAAAGCAAAGATTGGCTAAGAAAGAAAGCAAAAACGAAAAATATTCTCAAAGTAAAAAATCCATAATACCAGGAACCTATCATGAGGATGAGGCCCAATAAGAGATTAAGATAATTGTTCCAACTAAATATGAAGAGAAACATACTAAAAGGAATGGAAAATTTGAAGGAACTGAAAGTAAAGAAGAAGAGAATGTTGAAGAGGAAAGTGAAAAGTTAAATAAAATGATGTTTCATCACAAAATTTCAAATAAAGAAATCATAGAATATAAAAAGGATAAGAAATAATTAAAGCCAAAATTAGCAATTTCAAATGTGATAAAGAAAATATTGGAACATAAAAAAACTTAACTTTGGAAGAAATATTATCAGTAACACCCAAATTCATTCACAGGTTGCAAGAAATCTCTTTTGAAGACAAGTAATCTATGAAATAAGTGAAAACTTTGGACATTGAAGAAGCTATTATTCCTATAGATATTAAATAATTTGAAAAAAATACTTCATTATACCTTTCCACTTGTATTTATGCAAGTATTTGTTGGGAGAGGAGAATATTCAGTAATGAAATTTTTTTATACAGGATCAGAGCTCAACATAATCACTGAAGATGCAGAAATAAAAGCCTCACTTCAAAACAGAAATCTCAAAATAAACTTAAGAGGAATTGGAGGACATAAAACATCATTAATTGGACTAGTTGAATTAACACAAGTACTTTTGCCTTCTGGAGAAGAAAAAGAAATTCATTTATTCATTTCCATGTGAGAAGTAAATAAAGTCCTGGGAAGGCCCTTCTTGGCAGAAAATAACACAATATTGGACTTCCCACACAAAAAAAGTGAAATATTTAGCTATCAAGAAGCAAATGGTAGAAGATTATGTATTACAACATGAAAAAACAATATGTTACAATGGCAAACAGGACCACAAAGAGGAATGGAGCTGTTTTTAATGAGAAAAATAAAGTATTGGTTTTGAAAAGTAAAGTTACAAGAAGATGAAGATAAATATAAATCAAAAATATTTTTTTTCAAATAAAGTAAAAAAAAGATTATAAAAAGATCAAGTATATGGAATTTAATTTAAATGAAATATAATCCATAATTGATAGGGGAATAGAGAATGAATCTAAGGAGGAAGTGGAAGGAGAAAAAGACTTGGAAATACAAGATCCAGAATGAGGACCATCCACAGGAGAAATATAAAGAAGAATAAAATAAGAAGATCCAAATTAATTATCCTGGTATTTAGACAAGGAAATAAAAGGAAACAAGGAATGGGCTACCTTTTATCCCAAAAGGTTGGGAGAAATGAATTAACAGAAATATACCACCTTCAAGTGAATATGATTATTATATAAAAAAGTAATCAAGTAAGCAACTTAAGCTTAAGAGCATTCCCTGACTTCTGGAAAATTGATGATGAACCTGAAAACAACAACAGGTATATATGGAAACAAGGTTAAAAATCAAATTTGTATATGGAAGAAGTTAATTAAGCAGAGAAAAAGGAAAATAAAGTAACCTATAAGCCAATTGAAACTAATAGTATGTTATATCAGGTTTTGGTTTATGGCTCCTAAATCATAGAGGGACCACCAATACATAGTAGAAAACATCTGTTTGAAATATTTCCCAAGCAAAAAATACCTAAAAGATATTTGAATTGAAATCAAATCATAAATAAACAATCATAAATACTCTGAATAGTCAGTGGAAGACATTAGATAAAAAATTGTTTCATTTTTCAAAAATGAAGAATTTATAAAGTAATACAATAGAGAAGAGTCTAATAAAACTGATGAATTCCAAATAGGTGAAATTTCTCAAGATCCTCCAAGGAAGAAAATAAAGCACTATCATACTTATGAAAATCTTTGGGAGGCCTACATAAATCATGACTCCTTAAAAGAAATAAAACCAAGATTATCTTCAGATTAAAAATCAAAAGAAAATTTGATAGAAGTTGAAGTTTCAATATTTCAAAAAGATCTCATGAACACTATTCTGTCATACTAATTAATATCATAAATTCCATGGAGGATTGCTAAAGAAAAATCAATTTTTTTTATGAAGAAATCTTTTTAAAGTACCATGATAAAATTTCTGAATGGGAATTACCAAAACCTGAAGAAGAACCAGATTTCATAATTCTTCCATACATTAAATTCAAAGATATATACTTTAAGGGTTAATCAAGAATAAAAGGAGGAAAATGGATGAAAAACTTTCCAGGATGTGAACATTATAAATTAGAATTAATGGAGCTCTTGAATGAAGAAGGAATTAAGGAAAATTTGGAAAACAAATATTGCAAGGAAGTATTTCCTTTTGATGAACAAAAAAAGGAAAGCTCTTCATGATTATAAAATTTGGCCACAAGGAGACTTCAATTTTCATAATATTGAGCTTATTGGTGGAAGGCTTTACTGGGAATAGTATGGATACCTTTTTACATATAAAGAAGAAGGATTAATAAAAAATTGGAAAGGTTACCCTAGAAGAAGGGAAGAAAGGAAGGAAAATAATGTGAGAAATATCAAATAATGTATTTGAGAATAGAATCCTTCAGAAAAAAACAAAAAAGGAAAATGGGCTTCATGAATTTAATATATTTTTTCTGCATGAAAAAAGAAAAAGGAAAGTAAAAGTCCAAAAAATAAAATAAATAAGAAAAATTAAAATTAAAATTGAAAATCAAAAAGAATTATTAAAAGAAAATAATTAAGAGAATATTTATTAATTAATATTTGGTTATTCAAGCATTTTAGCTGTAAGATTATCATAAGGCCATGTTTAGATTGAAAAAATAGGTGGTTGGTGTCTGTTTCTTATTCCACCTCTGATGGTTTAAGTTTTTGGGGTGAAATCCTTGGAAATTTCAATATATATTTCTATTTAAAATAAATATCAATATCGTCAATTTCAAGATCTAGTAAAAAAGGAAGAAGAAAAAAAGTTAATAAGAACATATTATTTAATAAAATTAACAAATAGTTTGAGATGCCAATTCTTGGATGTCATGGGGATTAATTGTTGGAGGATGAATAAATTTTGGGTCAAAGGCAATTGAAGAAGCAATATGAAGAATTTCAAGAATATCAGTAATCAATTTTCCAATCAAGTCAATTCTGAAAGCCTCAAACTTACATCATTAAAAACAAGGAAGAGAATTTAATCAGTATAATTTTATTCAAATAATCAATTCCATTATTTATGTCAGTGACTTCCTTCTTTACCAAGGAGGATTAATTCTTTAATGAATGTTTTACTTAGCTTATTCATTTGATCTACCTTTACAAAGAGGCTATTATAATTGGTCATTTGTTTAAAAGAATAAAAAATTACCAACATTATCATCATATTCTACCTTTTATAATAACCATGTCTCAAAATAATGAAGCAGACACAAACCTTTGTACTTATTGGCCAGAATTAGAAATAAATGAAGAAAGCCAAGACCTATGTATTGATAATAATTCTAAAGGATTTAATAATGAAGAAAAAAGATGGTTTGTATCATTAATTGAGATGTTTTAAATAACAAATTATCAAATTTTTCCATTTACTGAATTTGAGGATATTTGTGCAAATGAAAATTACCTCAAGTCCCAATTGAAGATATATGGTACCAGGTACCTGGATCAAGACTAAAAGCCTTGAATTGATTGAGTTATTAACCTATGATTGAATAATGCAAAATATGTCTAATAATTATCGGAATGAATCATTCTATATGGAAGAAGATATAGGGAAAAGTTTATATTTGGGTGAAACAAAGGCTCAAAGATGGGTTTTCCTTGAAGAATAGCAAGTGGATTGTTACAAAACTAAATGGAGAGGATATTTCTATATTATTAAAAAGGAAATGGAAATGAATTCTGATTTAGAGGATAGATTATTACAGCTGATAATTATAATTAAGAATCACAAGTTCTGTTTAAACAAAGAAGAATGGAATGATTCATGGCAAGAACTTGTCATAAGAAAAATTGACCTTAAAATTAAGAGGAATCAAGATTAATTTAAAAAAATCATTTTTCAGAAAATAAAAGGCCCACCATGGCCTTAGACTGAAATCCGACTATTTATTTAATCTTTCTCTTCTTCTATTATAAGTAAATTCATCAAAGAATAATATATAAACAAATTCAAGGACCAATGATACATTATTTGCCCAGGATGGCTTTAAAATGTAAGTTTAATTTGTGAATTTTCTGTAAGAGTATAAAAAAACATTAGAAAAAATTCTATTAATAATCAATAAATAAATTGAAAAGTTCTATATATAGCTAATAAATAAATTAAAATTAAGAATTGCTATGAAATTTGTGGTAAAGGCATTTCAATTAGTATCAGTAAAAAAAGAAAAATAATCAAATAAATAAAAAAGTTATGAAATAAAAAAAGTCTCTGGCTCTCAAATACATCTAGGTAGAATTTTTCAGTTTTTTTCTGTAATAGTATTTGTAGTTTCTTATATTTAAAAAATAGGGGTGGTTAACTATTTCTTATACCACTCAAAAGCCCAGTGGCTATAAGTTTTGGGGAAAGTGGGACTTTCTTAATTTAGCATAATTTTAAAAATTTAATCAATGAAAATCAATTTAATTAGTTGACCTGAATAAATTAAAATTAGCATGCTATTAGATTATAATTTATTTAAACTTATTTTTCATCAATAAAGTTCTTAGAGATTTCTTGAATTCTAACTTTCATAAATAGTTACCTTCATATGGTAAAAATTTCTCATCATTGCACCACTTCAAGGGAATATTTTTGATTGTTGAAATATTTAAGCCTCAATTTTAAGAATTCTTTTGAAATAAATTTTAACAAGATAATTTGGAAAAGATGATGTATTCACTATTATGTTATGATGGAACAAGAAGAATATTTCTTTTATGAACTTACCATTACAAAATCAGAGTTTAAATGATTATCAGAACTCTCAGACTTACAACACATTAATTTTTTATTCTTCAAAACCCCCAGGCAAGAAATACTCCTTCAGTATGGTTTATCACAATAAGCAGACCAGATATCCCAAAAAATAAAAGAAATAACCTCATCAGTTGGGTACAGTATTAATCCTCAAGAGAAATTATGAAGAAACTTATCATAATACTCTAGAAGTGAATAAATCAGGAATCCAAAATGGAAATTATTAAGCTGAACTACTCAATACACATACATGCTACACACATACACACAGCATGCACACATTCATAGCACATAAGTGGAAGCCAGCTCACAAGGAAGGGTGACCAGCTTTTCTATTTACTTAATTTTATTTTTTTTAATTTTTAATTTTTTCAAATTTTTTATAAATTTTTTCTTAAAAAAACAATTAATAAAAAAACTTTCCACCCCCTTTCTTCAAAAATAAAGAGAAATCAAATAATAAAGGCTATAAAAAACATTATAAACAAGACAAAATAATATTAAGATTATTAATTAATATACTATAATAGAATAGAAGAAAAAATAATGATACCACAATACCATTATATCATAGGGAATAATATCAAGGTATTATAATAATATAATATCTTAAAAAAATAATATCATAAATTTACAATATTATGATAATAGAAGACTATGATGTTATAATATCGTAATAGACAAAGCATTATAATAGAGTAATATTATAATATCATAGTGAAATAGTAAGTCAATTGAAGAATAACCTGATAGAAGTATCCTAATTTAAACAGATTTAAAGGGACAACTGGCCAAATTTATCCCATGAATATATACTTCAAATACTATTTGATTCAAATAAAGCTAAAATGAAGGTATAGACCAATATGTATTAAAAAATTTCAAGAATTTGAAAAAAATTGGGCTCTTGGAAGAAGGCCTACTTTTATGTTTTCCATAAAACCTAACTTCCAGAAAAAAAAAAAAAAAATCAACAAACAACGGCTTGACCAGAAAAAAAAGGGGAAATGATATGATTGGTCAGTGCTTACATGTTTCTAGATTCTGATTGGTAAGAGTTTAAATTCAAAATTCTGAGATATTATTGGTTGGATATAACGTGGAGTTAATTTAGAGGAGTTAGATGGATCATTGGAGCTTACAAATAAGAAAGGATAGTGAAACCAGCATAAAAACTCTGGAATAAGAAAAAATCATATCAAATCAGCACTATGAAACAGATAAAGTCCTCAGAAATACCAGAAAGTTATGGCTTCATGACTGATTTCCAGTTTCATAATAATATCTATGCTGTTTTAGACTCATAAGGCCCTCAGTAGGACTATAAGGTCCTTTTTGGACAGCTTGTTGGTATTTTTATGACAATATCTATACTAATTTGGATATGTTGTGTCCTCTATGACCTAAAGCTGGAAATTTTCTTTTTCAACTTGATTCACTATTATTAAAATAAATTTATGACTATATCTTTATAAATAGAATAAGTGTATCTTACAATTAATTAAGTGATCTGTTTATTATTTCTATATTTCTTATAAGATAGGTTTTAGCTTGAAAGTTAAACCTTAAACTCAATTATTTTTCCTCTATGACCCTAATCTGGAAAATAAAATTGAAATTTTTCTATTCATTTTAAAATGATATTATTATCATAATTATAAATACACCAAAACTATGAAGTGGAATTTCTTTTTATTATTATTTTTCACTAAATGAATATTTAAAGTCCACAAAGACCATGAACTGGAATTTTTTCATTCATCCTTTTTGAATAAATGAACATTAAATTATATAAGTCCACCATGACCTTAAGCTGGAAATATTAAAATATTGATACCAGAAAAGAGTATATATGAAAAGTCAAAAATATCCAGAAATAAACATATATATATATATATAATTAATAAAATAACTATAACAAAGAGGAAAAAAAAACTATTATTAATAACTTAAAGATTAGAAATATAATGTTTAGTATTGATATTATTATTAAAAAATCCCATTCAGAAAAGAAAGGACTTCACGGTCTTCCTTTTCAAGGTGGCACTTGGACAACTGTTCTGTATTTACTTTAAAATACATATACACTGAGAATCCAAGGTAAGATCTGGTCTGATGAGGAAATAACCTCTGCATTTATTAGAGCTATAGCCTTTTAGACTGCCACTATATACTGTCAGGCAACAGCAAAAATTAAACCCTCTTCTTAGTATTAATAAGACTCAAAATAATAATAATAAAGCTAAAAAAATCAAAATTCATCAAGAAAATATAAAAAGAATGAAATTAAAAATAGAAAGGAACTAAAGAAGCCAACTAAAGAAATATAAATGGGGAGGGTTTCTTAACCCAAACCTAAAAATTAATATTACAAATATAAAGAAGAAAGATAAAAAATCTACTTAAATAATACCTTGAAGGCTCAATATGGATTCTATAGGTTTTTACAAAAGTTACTGGAAGAAAATGAATATACAATTATCTTTTGAATCTCAATATCAAAAAAAAGGAAACTCTGAAGGCGTATTCAGCTTTAAATCTCTGAGAATTTCTTTAAATTTCAAGAATTGAAAACTTAATGAATCCATGAAAGGAGTTGTGGAATACTAAGTTCTTGTATGACTTGAAACTACAGGAGTTGCAGACCTGAGGGCTTATAATCTATTACTTTATTTTATTCCATTAAAGGATTAGTGGTATTAAAGAAATAATGTTAATAAAGAAGAGGTAAGATTTGTAATTGTTCAAATAAAGTCCTCAAATATATGTGGTAAATTGGCCAAAGGATAAAAGAGTGAAGAAATAAGGACAAAAATTCAAAAGTTAAATATGAAAAGGGAGTGGTAATAACTGAAAAGAATAAATAAATTTTTATAAACCCATAAATTTTAGTAATTATCAAACCACAACACAGGTTAAGTTGACATTAATAGAAGAAATTCTTGAACATCAAAAAAAAGAAAAAACCCTTGGATAAAGTGAAACTAAAGACCAGGTGGTCCTCAGCATGACAGTAAACTGCTCTCTTGTGAAGAAATGGACAAGAGGCCTAGTTGTCCTTGTATTAAATCAAAAGGCGGAATTTTCTATACCTAATATGCAGGGTATGCACACCTGAGTTTTAGGGTTCTGTATGACCTAAAACTGCAACCTTAACTATATGGAAAGAAAGAAATAAAAGAAGTGAAAATTTAGCTAATTTACTAAATTATCACAAAAAGAGAAGAAATCAAGAAAATAAAATAAGTGATATTATATTAATTTTAATATAACTAGCTGAATAATAATAATAATAATAAAGAGAAGAACAGAATAATTTAAGTGATATTACAAAATGGATTACCAAAATAGTGAATCAAAATATAAATAAGTACTCAAGAAGGTTAAACCAGCTAATGAGCCTATACCACAAGAAATAAATCCTCCTTTGGAAAGACAACCACTATCAAGAGACCCTTATATTACACCACTATTACCAAAATGACCCAAATTTAAGGTAAAATCAAAAGTAAAACAAGAAAAATCAGAATTTATAAATCTTGGACCACCTGGATGCTTTTCATAAGAAGAAAGAAGTCTTCTGATGAGTTTCATAGCTTCAACAGAAAAATAAATTTCATTCAGTGAATAAGAAAGGGGTTTACTGAAACATTCATATGGAAAGCCCTACAAGATACCAGAAATACCACATGAAAACTGGAAAAAGAAGCCAATACCAATACCAAAGCCCAAATTAACCCAGTTTATTGAATTGGTAAGAGAAAGGATTGTAAGAGGCTTTTATTAGCCATCTACCTCTAGCTATAAAAGTCCAGTATTTTGTGTTACAAAGTCAAATGGAAAACCCAGAATTTTCCATGACCTATATAATCTTAATAAGTTAAATATTAAAGATTCAGGATTACCACCACATATTGAAGAATTTGTTTATGCCTTTTCAGGAAGAGCTTGGTATGTAATTGGTGATATAATGGGAGGATATTATGAAAGATAATTGGACATTTCTGAAAGACCCTTAACCACATTTTAAAAACCATTTGGAAGGCTACAACTCAAAATATTACCACAAGGAGAAACAAATTCTGTAGCAGTTTATCTAGCCCAAATGACTTGGATACTTCAAGAAGAAATACCAGAAAATGTAGGAATACTCATTGATGATGGAGGAATGAAAGGTCCAAGATAAACCTATAATAATAAAACTTCACAAGAAAATAATTTGATAGGAATATTCATTTTTGAATATGCAGTCACATTGTAAATAATATTATTTGGAATTGAAGAGGCAGGACTTACCATATCAGGTATCAAATTTTCATTCTGTGTGCCATCATTGGACATAGTAGGGAATGTAGTTTCTTTTAATGAAAGAAACATTTAA
Organism: Austropuccinia psidii; assembly: GCA_023105745.1. Classification (NCBI taxonomy): domain Eukaryota; kingdom Fungi; phylum Basidiomycota; class Pucciniomycetes; order Pucciniales; family Sphaerophragmiaceae; genus Austropuccinia; species Austropuccinia psidii. Next base: position 40,979,984 of record JALGQZ010000013.1, read on the forward strand.
AAGAAGAATATTAAGAAATTACAAATTTGGCCAAAGGCCATCCATAAAAAGGAAGTAAGAGGATTTTTGGAACTTTGTGCATATTTTAGAATTTTCATTAAAAAATTATTTCAGATTGAATCACCACCAAGAAGATTAACAAGAGATTATGTGTAATGGGAATGGAATGCTAAATGTGATTAACCATTTAAAAAGTCAAGAAAAATTGTAGAGGGGGAAATAAAATTTAAAAATTTGGATTATGAAAAGGGAGAAGGAAAGATTAAATTGAAAGTGGACTCAAGATATATTGCTGAAGGAGCAGTACTTACTCAAGAAGACAAAGAAGAAAAATAAATACCAGTTCTTTATGAATCAATCACATTCTCAAGACTGGGATGAAAGTACTCACAGCCAAAGATAGAGATATGTGGAGTAGCCAAAATACTCAAGAAAATCCAAACAGTACTTTTGGGACAGCATTTTGAGCTACAAGTAGATGCAAAAGCCTTAATTGAAATGATAAATTCACTCTGTTTTCCAAATTCCCCAATGGCAATATGGGTTGCATTTCTTCAGTTATTCTCTCTTGATATAGTTCATAATCCAGGGAAGACCTTCAAAATATCAGATGGACTATAAAGAAGACCCAAGTCAGAAGATGGAGCAGAAGAAAAATATGATTTTGAAGAAGAAGAAGAATTTCTAAAACCACACTCAGGGTTTGTAGTAAAACATAATAATATGATAAAATTGGCAGGAATATAGCTACCATTAAAGCAAGGAGGATTTTGGAAAAGAATGGTGGAATACTTAAGTACATTAAAAGGCCCTCTGGTAGTAAAGAGGAGTACTTTAAAAAAAATTAAAAAGAAATAATCAAATTTCGTTTTTGAGGAAGGCCAACTCAAAAGAAGCAATGAACCAAATACACAAGTAGTTGTGTCAAGTCAGAATTCCCAAAGAAGAATATTAAAATCATTACATGAAGAAATGGGACAAAGAGGGGAAAATGAAACATACAGAAGCATTAACTAAATATTTTGGTGGGAAGGAATGAAGAAAATAGTCAAAAAAAATGGTCAAAACCTGTCAACCTTGTCAAAAGAGAAGTCATGATCACCAAAGAAAGGAAGGAAGAATCTCATTCACCTCAAAATTATTTGAAATAGTCAGTATTGATAAAGTACATGTAAAAGCAGGAAGGTGGAAATATTTAGTAGTGGCCAGGAATGATTTCTCAGGATGGCCAGAGAAAATTGGCTTAGTAAATCTTACAGAAAATTAAGTAGTATAATGGTTCACTTCTGAATAGATTTGTAGGTATGGACCCCAGAAGAGGTCAAAGTAGATGAAAGTCCTGAAGCTGGAAAGGAATTGAAATATGAAGTAAAAGAAGCAGTTTCAAGGATAAGAGTAACAGCAAGCTACAACTCTGAGTCACAAGGAATGATAGAAAGGGGGCATAAAAAATTGAAAGATGAATTTGTGAAGATGTGTGGTGAAAATGGCTCAAAATGGAAAGAATACTTACCTTTGGCTACATTGGCTGACAGAATAGAAACCAAAAGACAAACAGTATACTCCCCATTTGAGCTTCAATTTGGTAAAAAGGCAATACTACCAATAGATTTTGAATCAAAAAAATACTTAGCAATTGAATGGAACAAAGTACAATCAACAGAGGATTTATTGGAAGAAAGAGCTGAACAGCTATCAGGGGAAGAAGAAATGAGACCAAGGGCAAAAGAAAAAGTAAAAAAGGCCAGGGAAGATTCAGTAAAATATGGGGGCAGGAAACTAGCCCATAAAATAAGAAGAACACTTCATCCAGGTGAAATTTTCCTTGTAAACAATAAAGCATTAGAGTCAAAATTGGGATTATTATTCAATAATGTATGGGATAAAACCTATAGAGTTCTGAGAGAAAGAAACAATGTTCCATACAAGCTGGAATAGTTAGATGGTACAAAGCTAGCTAGAAGGTTTGCAGAAATTCAAATAAAGAAATTCTATCCAACAGGAGAAGTGTTGGACTCAGAGGAAGAATAATAATAAGGAGAATAGGAAGCTGGAGATGACTAAAAATGTTAAGATGAAGAGAACTTTGATTAATAAACATAATTTTATTCAAAAAGGGGGGAATATTTGATTTTTTTTAGAAAATAAAAAACAAGTGGATTATTACCTTGAATTCTGGGGACAAAATCAAATGGAGAGGGTGATGTGGGATTCCATACCTTTTCTTCCAATATTCAAATAAGCAAGATCAAAGCTTAAATTTAATTGAAATAATGATGTATATATATAAATAAAATAAAGATAAACAGTGAAAAATAAGAATCAAAATTTGAAAAAAGAAGAAGAGAATTATATAAGAATATAGAAAGAAGTATTCTCATTGAATCTAAATCATCATTTACCTATAATCATATATTTCCTCAAATACATAACATAAATAATTCTCTAAATATCATGGATTAAAGAAAAAAAATAATACTATACACTCCATACTAGGTACAAGAATATTCTTGAAAATAATTAAGCTTTTTTAATTATTAAATATGAATAAGCATTTGTAAGATTATAGAAGTAATACAATTACTCTTAAAACATGATGTGTTACATTTTTTTTACATATAAAAACACTTAAAGATAACTTAACATAGTGTTACATTACTCAACTACCACTTAAACTCCCATAATCAAAGATTACAGATATCATTTACAAATTTAATTTAAAATAGAAATACAATGACCTAAATAGAGCTCAACGCTGTGCAGAAGATAAATAAGGTTAGTAGAGATAAGAATACAGCTTCAAAAGATGGTGCAATCAACCAAACATATAGTTCAATATCTGTATCAAATGACACATTTTATGAGTTTACCATTAGCAAAAATATCTGAAGGCTGTTCACTGACAATGAGTTAATAATGGTGTAATATGCTTATCAGACAACACCATTCAAAATTTAACCACCAGAAAAATTCTCTCAAGGCTGTGCATGATAGGAATAAATTTCAGTTCAAATATCAGTATAATCTTAAAAAATATGGCACAATCAACCAAGAATATGCTTCAATATCTTGATCAAATGACACAATTCAAAATTCAAAAACTATAAAAAATACCCCAAGGCTGTGAAATGACAATAATAAAGTTCATACAGGTAAAATATCTTGATCAAATGACATCATTTCCAATTTATCCACCAGCAAAAATGTTTCAAGGCGGAATTTACTAAGTCCCTTGTTTTTGGAAGGCTCTATGGAGGGCCCAAAAGGTATGAATAAAGGGCCTCTCTCCATGTTTTCCCCCCATGCTCCTTCTTCAGAAAATAATCTTGAGGATAAATCCATCCTTTCTAAAGTAGGATAATCTAGTATTGTATTGAAAAGATCAGTAGAAAGGGTAATGATCTTATAGTATTATCTATGATTAATTAATAGAAAGATATTTATAGTATGAAGGAAAGAGGATAATTTCATTTAATAGTATTACCATTATAGTAGTAGTGTCAAATTAGTGTTTTCAGATATCATTATTAGTAGCCTTATCAAATTTCTAAATAACCTTTATTTATGGAAAGGATATATCATACCAACCTTATATTTTATATCATAACCCTAATAAATATATTGGATAATATTCATACTTATCTTAATAGTACTATATTAATATTATATTGCCTATATCTTACCCTCATATTAACCAGAACCACCCTTAAAAGTTATTTTAACCTTAAATTATTATATTTATAATGATATTATTATTAAGCCACCTTTAAACGTCTTAATTAACTATCAAAATTATTATTAATATTAATAATTATCTTAAAAAAATATTCTTTGAATATCTCAAGTATTTAAAGGAGTAATCCTGAAAAGAATTATATACTTAATAAAAAGAAGTTAAGAAAACCTCAATTACTATTAAGCAATTATTAACTATTACAATTATTATCATGGTGATCTTTTGTTGACAGACTGATGAAGACTGCTGAAGAAAATTCTCTAATTGAAAAGCCACAAAACTAAATGATTTATTTGTGATCTCATCAAATGGGAATCTTTTTCAGTATATCTATAGGGGTATCTAATACACCTTATCACCCATTTTTATTGGATAATGCTGAAATTACAAACAGACTTTCCAATAATTTCCCCTTCAAGGTACTGCCTATTATTTATCCCACAGAATTATGAAATCATGGTGATCTTCAGTGATAAAAGGAAATATGAGTCTTATTGATGATTCTTATTTTGTGTTTTTTGGACAAGAAATAATAAGTGAGAAAATGATTAAATATTAAGTACAGTTATTATCAATTATTTTTTTAAATAAACATTTAATTGCTATCAATTTCAAATACTGAAATTAATTGTTTGTTAAAAAGAGATATTCTATGAGATCTAATATAAAGAGCTCTGAAAATATTTTGAAATTCTCAAACAACTTTCAACCTATCATATCAATTAATAGAAATTATGTCACTTGTTCAAACCAATACCTTCATTTTCATAATGACATCTAATAGTCAACATAAAATACCTTCTTTCCAATATGTTTCTTCTACTTTTCCTACTTTTAGATATGGCTTTTGAATTATTTTTTTTTACGCCAAGATCAAAGGCTAAATTTGCTATAGATATTATTATATTATGTCTCTACTACTTCCTTTCTTGTTTCTGGATTTAAAACTAACATTAATTTTTCTTCTGACCATGTATTTTTTTTGTATTTTTCTCAGATATTTAAGCTTAATATTCTCATTAATAGATATTATTTCTACACGTAAATTCAATTTCAATATTAATGGTGTTTCTTGTTATTGAATTGCTATGATAATAACTTTTGAAATATTATATGTTGGTGGGAGTGATATTGTTAGAAGTGATTGCATAAAAAGTATTCTTTAAGAATTCCCAGTACAAAGAAAAACAATTGACCATAATTAGTATCTCTCTTTATATTACTTTATAGTTAACCTTGGTCCACTCTCAAATTAACTAATAGATATCATAGCAAATCAATCAAATAAGCCTAATTTAACTTAAATAACCTTAAGACCCTGACCCAATTAATCACAGACCAAGTAGAAAATGAATATCGTATACAAACAGAATTTTAATACAATAAATACTGTGATCAAATTACCACCATTTGACAAATATAAGACAATTATTCCCCATTTTCGTGAAAGAATGATTTAAGTTTCCAAATCCCATTCCATTGATCACAGATATGCTTTCCTAAATTACAGATTGTCAGGCTGAGTCTATGATAAATATGTATAATAGTGTTTTACAACTTTAAATATGACTGTGACACGGTAAAAATGGTCTATAAAGATTTATGATGATGGTAATAATGATAATAATTGATTTAATTTAAAATAAAAGGGCCTTACTATACTAGTATAGTGGTGGTGAGTGCTGTTGAAAGCCCTGGGTGCAGCTTTGCCTGTTGGATTACAATAATAAAGACCACAATAATTCTAAATTAAGAGTATACCTGATTATTTTCCAAGAGTATAACTGTTCTTGATAGTTGTACTATGTAGGAATTTAAGAGCAGGATGAGGAAAGCTATTCTGGCTGTGAAAAGCCTCCTTTTTATCCTGAAATGGGGTGGAAAGGGTGCTAGACCTTTCCACGTAGAGGAAGTGAAGATTTTTTCACTCTTTGAGACAGGCTTGTGGTTTGAAAGGCCTGTATTAGCCTTTATTGGGCTCAGATATGGTTTTGAAACCACATCTGGGAAGTTTTCACCAATACAGGGTGAAAATTTTCATCTGGGGACCTCACAGCCTGATTCTGACGTGTATGACACGTAGAATGTGGTACATAAACTGTATGGGACCCCAGTATTGACTGACATATGAGGTATTGAAGTAAAAACAAGCTTCTTCATCTATTTGACACCTTATATTCATTATTATGGGACATTATCCCATGATGAGGCTGTATATGACAGCAGGTGGGAATCCGACTTTAAAACTGCCATAACTTTGTCAATTTTTGAGATATCAACCTCAAAATTGATTCAGTGTGTAGCCCTGTATGTTCTTTACACAATGGTACCTCATTTGATGTGGGTATTATTACATATGGCAGAGTTATCCCATGTACAAGATTTTTGTACATTTGTGTGGTTTAGGCAAAAAGCTGTATTGAGCTTATTTGCCCCATAACTTTTGTTCTAGTTGAGATATGGGGAAATGGATAACACCATCAGATATCCCTGGTTGTGCTCTTTCTAAAAAGACACCACTTTAGGTATCTCACACTAAAACTGCAAAAGTTAGATGAGAGGTGAATGTTTTGTTCACCCTTATTTGGCCTGAATTTGGCCATAACTCAAGTAATACTGGTGCTAGCTCAGTTTGGCTAGTACCATTGGATAGCCCTGGCTTAGAGATTCATTTTAAATACACATTTGATGGGTTTAAGCCTCTCCTTCTGGATTTTAGATGAGAGGTGAAAATTAAGGTTTATGCTCAGCAGCAACTTTGAGCAGGAATAACTTTGTTATTTCTTGTCCTATGGTGATGGGACTTATATATTCAGAAATGGGTAAGTTTCCTCTTTCTTTTAATACCTTTTGAGCTAATTTGGATCAGCTCCATGTTTTGGTGGTATCTTGGCTACACCATTGATTTATGCTGTTTTGGCTGTCATGCTTGTGCTCTGGTTTTGAGTCACAGGCTGACACAGATAATCCAATATTCCTTCTTAGAATTTTTTTTTAAGTATTAGAGCTCCAAAAATTTAGTCAAATGGGGTTGGATAATATCAATGAAAATTGATTTCTTCCAAAATTACTGTAAAATAATAAATATTCTCTTGGTAAGAAAAGCAATGTGGAAACAAACTACATAATTCCATGAATGTAATAGGATATTTTATTCCCTGAAATGGTCAGTTGAATATTTTTTGATAGTTCAGCTACAGAAAAATCTCTTCAAATATAATGAACTATCAATAATTGACTTTTCTCACCCAAAAGTCTTTTTTCTATTCTAAAGACTTACTTCAAAACAATTTCACTATAAGTAGTCAACCAAAATAAGGCTAATATTTCCAAAGATAAAATAATGGGCTATAAAAACATTAAAATATCCCACTATCTTGATAATGAATATTTTTATAATCACTCAAATCAAACTATTTATGAATTTTATAATCTTCCTTACATCAATAATGATCCATCAGAATTCGAATATTTACTTTCAATTCCTATAAATAAACAAACAGTTGAATTTATCTTAAATATTATGGTTTATTTGAGAAATTTATCCTTTTTCAAGATCATCTTTTGAGTGTTCTGGAATTTCTCAAATTGTAAGGAATTCTGGAAATATATGAGATTTCAATTCATCTCACCATGGTGGTATAAGTGACGAACTTGTTGGGCTCTCAATATTAATGAAAATATCCCAAGAAACCTTCAATATTCTCAAACAATTCAATAAAGAAAATATTTATGAATTAACCTTTGATTAGCTCAATTAAATTGTAAGTAGAATGTCTTCTACCTCCAAGAAATATTTATTGGATATTTGGAATTACATTTTAGGAATGGTTATAGCAAAATTGAATATATTAATTTAATTTTGAATAGATTTTTGATAATTTTCAACGTTTTTATTTACCCTTTGAAATTACATAATCAAATAATTATGAGAAAACTTTGTATGAATGTATGATTTTTATACATTTTATTTAGCCAAAAAAAACTGACTTTACAAATGTTTTAAAACTAAAAAACACTAAAAAATGAATTTAACTGTATTTTGGATAAACAAAGCTATAATTATTATGTCATTTTTGGATTCTAAATCAAAAATAAACTAGGGTAGACTCAAAGTTTTTATTATAGCTGTAATTGGAATATTCAAGAATCTCATAGTACACTTGAGCAATTTATTGAGAATTGTTAATTTTAACCTTAATTTTAAGCTACATAAGGTTTATGTAAACTTGAAAAAAATATTTCAAAATTAAGGTGTTGTGTTTATTTACTGAATTGGGTAGCAATCTTCCATAAAGGCTGTAAATCATTCATGAGCTGAGTGGAAATTTATTTAAAGCCATGGTATGGCTTTAGATGAATAAATTGGAAAAATCCATGCAAAAAGGTGGGGAAAAGGGGCTTGGGTACCCAACTTTTGGGATCTTCAAGAGCCAAAATAAGGTTGTCCTCCTGTATTGAATAATTTTAAACCTTAAAACTAGACCTTAATTGAATATTGAAGTTTATAAGGGTTTATCCTCCTTTTTGACAGGATTTACAAGCTGCCAAAGGGTAAATCCCTATATGAAGGCTTGTAATCAAGGTTTTAAGAGCTGTAGAATCTTGATAATCCTAAATAAGGTTAAAACTAAATTTAAACAAATAAAAACCTTATCATAAGTTGAATTTTTGTGAATATTGCTTTTTTACATGGAAAAAAGAGATAATTTCAAAAATTCATGGGAATTTTATTTCTTGATTAATTCACTTGAAAATTTCGCACAGCTTAAAAGCTAATATTATATGTGTATCAATCTAATTTTAAGTATCTTTTATAATGCGGATTATTTGGTATTTAGCCCTGAGGATACCTTTTTAGTTATTATTAGAAGAAATTTATATTTCTTCAAAAATTAATTTGAAATATTATTTTAATTTTTTTTGCTTGAAAAGTCATTTTTAGGATATTCACACTATGAAATTTGAAATGAATACATTCTTTCATATTAAATATACAAAATAATGATTATAATTGAAGCTTAAAGCTACTTGGAGAAAATAATAACACCTGTAATGTAAATTGTAATTAATAACTAAGAATTTTTAAGTCAAAACTTAATTTTTATGAATTTTTTATCAGTTTTGATTAGTAAACGCCCTCTAGAAGCAACTTTGAGAACAGATTAGGTGTCTTAGGGAATAAAAAGAGCCATTTAATTCCCTTTTATTTTTCCCATCAATCAGTACAATAAATCTTCCAAAGAATGATATTTTATCATATAAAACCTTCTATCATTATAGGTAACTCTTCTGAATATTATTCTTTATTATTTTGATAAATGATAAATTTAAATCTTAGAGTTTTAATATATCTTTATAATCCTTAATAAGTTTTTTATTTTGTAGAATATTTTCTAAAGATAATTTGCAAAAATACACAAATCCTCTAAGAATACCCTAAATCTTATTCTTGGCATGTTTTAACTTATTTTTATTATTTTATAATTCTCACTGAACTTCTTTGGGATTTTTTTATCCATTGATACCTTATAAGTAATCTTTTAATCAATTTTCTATTTTTTGATAGAATTATTGTCATAATTTTTATTACACAGTTGTGCATAATAATTTACTTATAAATAATATCTTATATTATTGATATAAATTTTTATTATAAGCTAGATATAATTCTCTCTAGTAGAGATTCTATATTCTTTTATTATAATGCTAATTGACTTATAATAATCATATAATAATTATATTAATTTTATATATAGGTATTATGGCTTTTATTATTATTAAAAGCTCTTAATGATATTGTTTTTTTATAGAATTCTTCTATTTATATTCAAGCTTTTACTATTAATGATAATTTTATTTAAATTATTGGTTGTGATATTTAATTATATTTCATTTTCATTTGAAGAAATTAATAGTACTATTAATAATAAGTAATATTATTAATATTTTCATAGAAAAACCTTACAATCTTACTACTCAAATAAATGTATCATAGCCTTCAATTATTTATACCATAAGTTCATAGCTAATAAAGGTGAGATATATCAATACAAAGAAATAACTTCAAAATGAGTTCCCTCACAAGAGAATAGGAAAATTTTGGAATAACTGAATGAATATGGCTCATTACAAGAATCTTTATTTTTCAAACCCAATTGAGGGTGATATCCATTCCTCCTAAAATTTCAACTGTTTATCTTAATGAGTTATTGATATTATTTATTTCTTGAAAAATAACTTTTCATCTTATCAAGTAAAGAGAAGAAAATTTCATCAATGAACTATGAAATTTTCATTTGTTTTTGAATCATTGATTATAGTTTAATTTATATCTTTCAGTAATTGTGATTGAAATCAAAATTTTGATAAAACTTGCAGATTTATGTTCTTCAAATGTTTGATTGAGAAATTCGACACAGTCCCTCTACACTTTTATTTGTAAAGACTAAATTGAGCCCATTTCATCTAATTTAAATCTTGAAGAATATATTTTTACCAATTAATGTTACAGAATTTTATTACCTTCTTGAGCTTTCTCACCATGAGAAAATGGCTACACCTGAAAAAAGGTTCTGCATTTGGAAGTTGACATGGGAGATAAGATTGATACAGATTTGAGGAAAGTAGGTAATTTTTATTTCAAAATAGAATTTCTGGAACAAACTCAAGACACATATTCAAGCCATAAATTTTTAATGAAATTTTTTATTATTGGTCTTTGGTGAATAAATTCAAATCTAAAGGGCTCAACTATATGATAAACAAAGTTTTTCATTAGCAAAAATGCACTTTGATTTATGTTCAAGTTTGTAAAAATAAAAAAATAAAATATGTAAGATTTATATTTCTGTCTTATAGCTCTTAATGGACATAAAAATATTTGATAATATATTATTTCTTCATTTCAAGTATCTTTAAAAACTGAATTAAGAAGTTGATGCTCCTATCCCTTTCTTTCAAGAAGCTTTAATGAGATAGAAGAAATTATTAATAATTAAATTAAATCACATATTAATAAAGTTTTTATGCAAAACATACCCTTAATTAATCTATTTTATCCAAAAAAAGAATTAGAAACCATATCAATCACATTTTTTTCTCTAATCAGAGAAACAGGATTCAAGAATCCAGACTATCTTCCTTCAGTTTACATTAATCAATATTACTTGAATATAAAAGTAAAATAAAATTGAATTTGTATTCACTATATATCAACAGTATTTTATATTATCAAAATCTCAAAAGGAGCTTTGGCCACTTACAGAAGTGAGTCATAAGAAGGGAAAGAGAAACATATGGACTTTATTTCATCATTCAGGAATTTTTATTCAATTAATAAGCCATATTTTGGAGATAATATTGAATTTAAAACATGGAATTTATGAATAATATCATATTAATTTATCATCAACATCCATCAAATATTCATTTTCTTACATTAAGACAAAGAGATTATTCCTAAATAAGGAAAAATTTATATACATCACTTCAAGTATATAGTCCAGTTGAAACACTAAAGGCGTAAATTAAAGCCTTTATGTTCCATGTGAATAATTTTAAGGGAAAACATCTTGCCAAAAAATCCTTCAATACCCTAAAAAAATATTTACTATGATATCATAAGCCTTCTGCCGTATATTCTTATTATTTTCAAAAATTTACATACAAATTCCTTGATATATTTCAGAATACTTGAAATAAATTTTATTCCTGAGTTTCATATCAGTCCTTGAAACATATTTTCTTTCATTTGTATTTAATTCATATTTTTTTTAGATTTTAGAAATCCTTTTCTTTCTGATTTTGAGGTTACTCATCCTAAAATATGTGTTCAAATTGATAAAATTACTTTGATGCTCTCTTTATCTTGAAAACCCAAGGATTTTATATTTTTTTATTATTCTTTGACTTCAATATTTGAAAATAATTTATAATCCATGTAAAATTCCTGATAATGAGAACTAAATATAGCCTACAGTTATTTGAAGAAAAATTCAAAAGTTTCTTCCCCCTAGATATTTCTTGAGAATATGGCTAAAACAATGGGAATCGCCATGATGGCACCTTGGACAAAATAGATAAACTAAATGGAAATGGAAAAAGGCTTCCAGTTTTAATATAGCTTAACAAGGAAAATGATTCACCAAGTTTACTTTATAAGCATTTGTAAAACATGAAATTGGAAGATATATGTCATTTCGTCAAGGTTTATTTCGTATAGCTACTACATAAAGAAAAAATGAAGTCTCCTGAATGTTGAATATAATATCAGTTAGTAATATCAGATCAAACCAAATAAAACAAGGATAAGCTTTTATATGTAAATTTTTACTTAGGAGTCTATCTCTGAATATTAATGATACATTTTCCAGATTAAAACGAGAAAAAGAAAATCTTCATATTTTCTTTATTTATTCTAAAAACCATTAATCAAAGTAATTATTTAAGCCAGATTATTCTATATAATTCTATGGAAAATTTCTGGAAACAGTTTGGAATAAAGCTTGAGATGATACACATATTACTTCACAGCCATATCAAACTATATTCCCTGAATCATCTAAATAACTTACTAAAAATTTAGTTCTCCTTATTCAGAATAAATAAGAATATCTCTTCAGATCTTTATACAATCTAGATTTATATTTGTTAGTATATTCCTTTCAATTAGTTTTGTACCATACCATTCATGTTTCTCCTGATGAAATTTTATTCTAATTTATTCAAAAGAAGAATTTTATTCTTGAGTGGATGGAAAAATAGCTATGTATTAGGTATATTTTTTTTAAATGATAATACTAGTGGTAACACTTAAAAATCAAGAGAAAATATTTCAAGATTTATATTAGCTTTATTTGAATAGAAAAGAATTAAATTAAGTAATTTCTCCTATTTTAAGATTCATCCAAATAGGAACTTTAATGATAACTTAAAATTATGATTAAGTTTTTCTTTCTGATTTTGATACAATATCATATTAAAATTCTCCTTTTGAGATATTTGTAAGAACTTCAATTGTTTTTTCCATAAATGGTTCAAAAAATGTTCCTTTCCTGAAATAAAAGTTTATGAGAAGCTTTCTTGAAAAAAATCCATAAAATATAAAGAGAAACTTCTTTAGTAATTATTTTCTATTCAAAAACCCAAAGAAAAAAATATAAAAATAGAGTCTAAAAGTCAAAAATTGATTCAAGAACAAAATGAGATAAGCTTTATGAATTTTTTTGTTCATTTCATTTATTTTATCTTTATAATCATCATTATTTTGGGTTTTTAATTTTTTTTGCAATTTTTTTCTGGAAGGTAGGAGAGAAGAATTAAAATAACTTACAGTATAATAATAACTTTTTAATTATTTTATTATTATGCATTATTAGTAAAAATTTTATTTTCACTTTTATTGATTCAAATTTTTTTGGAAAAAGCTACAGTACAAAGCTCTGTGCATCCTGGTACTTTTTTTAATTTATTACATAATAAAGGTCTGTATGGCCTTTTGAAGTAAGAATATGTACAGATAGTTGTACTTCACAAGGCTGTACAGGGCCTTTGACTGAAGTTTTTCAAAAAACACAAAAATACAATCCTTAAGAACATAGAATGTGACAAAACAAAAGAAACAAAAAATAAAAAATAAAAAAAATATGAAGAATATTAAGATGATTATACTAAGGAAGTAGATAAACTGAGTTCTCTACATTAAGAAATTTTGGTTTTTTCCTCCCATAGATTTTAGGAAAAATGAAAATAAATAAATTGATGACAAGACAAAGGGAGAGTTGTTTTGTTCTGATTTACTTTTAAAATGGAACCTTTACCAAAATTCAGATCTTTTTTCAAATTTTGAAACCAAATAAATATTTTTAAAGAGGAAAATTCCAAATAATATGTTATTAAAGACAAGGGATTAGCCCAAAATACTCTTGCAAGCCTTGCTATAAGTGTGACAATCTTCAGCTTCAATACATAATAGAAGCAGATAATTAATAAGTAAATTGTAGATTTCATTTATTTGGAAAGAATTTCACTGATTTTGGGTACTCTAAAAGGGTAAAATAGATTTTTAAACCCAAATATAGCTATAAGACAAGAATTTCATAAAAAAAACTTTGATAGAATGATTAATTGAGCGAAAATGATTTTCCAATTTCAATGTGCCATTACAACTCATATCAAATAGCTTATAAGTTATTAATAATCAGGGAAGAGGAAGACAAAATGAAAGTTCTGTAATATTCTAGTGGCTTGGAAGATGTTGGAATAGCAACAAATATTAATATTCTGGGTTCAACCTAGTTCCAAAAATGTGTCCAAGATTATAATTTTCTGTGTCCAAGCCACTTTCCAAATGCAACAGCTGCTCTAAGATGTAGCACATTTTCCCATGGTTTCTGTATCTTTATTCATTAAATTTTTCTCCCAGTTGCAAAGCCAGATCCTCTGAAGAACTGATTGACTAATTAGCAGTTTTTGTATTCCTAATTGTCAGTTTATTGAAAATATAATGTAAAACAAATAAAAATAAATCTGTCACATGGTGGAATGTGATATACAACTTTCCAGTATTAACCAGTCTTTCAACCAGTTTAATAGCCTTTTTGGAAAGAGTTACCTTTGTTGAGGTCTGGCAGACAGAATTATGACAAAATCACAGATTAGAGATTTTATGAGATATTAAAAGAAAACAGACAAACAATGGTACTTGGACACTTTTTGGCTAGGTTTCATCAGTTTGATAGATAAAATTGAACCATAGTAGACTTTATTTTAGCTATAAATTCAATTTTGAGATTTTGAGTACCTCAACCAGCCTAAGAAGCCATGCCAAATTTGGCTTGAGAAATCTTCATCTCAACATATGGCAAGAGTTTTCTTTTTCATTGAGCTTATGACTTTTTGTGTCTACTATTTCTAAAAAGATGGACGTTGGAATGAAGGCAGAGATAAGTTAAAATTGAAACAAAAGCCTCTCAAAATCAAAAAAAATCCTAAAAAACGTGTGATCAACAGTGAGCAAATCACAAGAGGCTTCCTGTAGTCTGCTTCGAGGTTTCCTGCAGGGCGCTCTGCAAAAGTCCTTCCGGCTGAGTGTCGCGGGGGTAAAAGTACCCCTTGTGCATGCAGCGTCAAGTTAACCCAACCTGTAAGATTACCTGCGAGCACGTGCGCCGTGAATGGTGAGACTGTCAATTCGCTTGCGTCATTAACCCTAACCGACTGCTCTCTACGCCTTTAAGTATCGCCACTCGCGCCGGCCGGATTCCCCCAACAGGACTCTCCTGGTACTTATCTGCTCATCGTCTTCGATAACTCAGTACTCATGTGAGTTGGTTTCTTGCTCTAATTTTCCTAATCCCATCAGCTCATTCATTGTTTCGCAATGCCTTTCATGTGCTGCTCAGGAGAGACAAGTGGAAAAAGAAACGTGTGCGTCGTTTGAAACGCAAAAGAAGAAAAATGCGTGCTCGCTCCAGTAAGTAATTTATTACTTATCCAAATCTCACTCAACCCATCACTCATCTTTCCTTGTTGGCATCTTAATTAGAATGATTATTTGGCCGCCCCAATCATTCAAACCTCACGTCAAGACCTCATTCTCCCGTAAATTTGCTAGCGTTATCTATGCATCATCGTCCATCGTATTCTTCAGGCGTCCAATGATCCGACTTTATAAAACGTATAAATGAAATGCTATGCCTGCTTTTGCGCTGTTTTCCTTATTGCTAGCCAGAATGCTCACCAGCTCCTTAAGATGACCCCATTCCGCTTTATCCCATGACGTCTATCTTTCATGAGAAGTGAACTGATGATTCCACGCCATCCACGTGTTACCTGTTGATTGTTCAAGATACTATAAGGTGGATACGGAAACATGCTACATCAGTTTTTCACCTAAATCAGAAGCAGTGAAGCCTGAATACTAGGCTCCACTCCCATTTTGCGGAATTGTTAGCATGCACTGGCAAGTTGCATTATGCAACTTTGCTAAAATCACTGAAGCACATTTGTCTTTGCTGCCATCTACTTCACGATTATGATTTGACTTCTCGGCTAGTAGTCCCCTACCATCTTTCACTCTTGAGGTTTACTGGTTGTAGGATGTGTTGTGTATTTAGCGTGTTAAAGATACTCTTGAAGTAACCTGCAAGCACATAAGCGTATTGTTTGGCTATGGCACCTCTGATGCGTTGTAATCAACCTCATCGATGTGATTTCGAATTAAGCCTGCCACCCGACCCCGGGTTTTCAAAGAATCCCTGCGCAGACCCCTTTCGGGTAAGGGCTTGGAGATGAATTTTCTTTTTTTATTTGGGGCTCAAACTCTCATGGTGGCTGAGGTAGAGTCCAAACCCCAGCAGTGACAACAGACTCATGATGGCATCAATTGAGATGTAATTTCAATTCAAATGCACACATAATGACAAGTACTAAGCTAAAAATTAATCAAAATGAATAAGAAGCACCAATTAAGCATTTGGGTAGTGCAACCACATGTATGGACCCAATCTTTGAGACATGATAATTGTTCAACATGGGTAGAAGATAAAGAGGCTTGTTGATAGGTTAGTACTTTTCTCCCACAAGAGAAAACCAGCTCAGAGGGGGCACTGGTAGCTGGAATTGCAAGATATTTGTGAGCCATGAGAGAAAGATGTGGGAAAATGCCACCACAAGACTTCCAAAATAAGAGTATATCAAGAGATTTGGGTTCAGGGCTTCTGTCAAAAACCTCTGGATTTCACTTTCCACAGTACCTCCTTTGAGCCATCTTACAGAGTACATCTTGTAAAACGAACCACTTTGTCCATTGAATTCAGGCTCTGGTGGTGGATTATTGACCCTGGTGCATTGTTTTTGGGCTTTCCCTTCTAAAGATTTGGCCAGTGCATTTGCTGATGTCCCAAACTGAGCCAATGCTGTGTCATGGGCTGTAAAGAATTTAATCTTGAAGTGGGGATCAAGAATGGAGGCACAGATAACTGGTGTCTTACATAAGAGTAGCATGAGGTATTTTGTGAGTGAAGAAGCCTAAATAGGTTCCACATTGTATTGCTGACAGGCCTATTGAAAAGAGATTATCAGCATACATGAACAAAAAAGAGTGAATACAGAGAAAATTCACTTACCTGGTTAAGACATTTTATCAAAAGAATATATAATGGGAGGGCCTTAATAATAGTTGGGTATTTTGAGCTGAAAATGATGTTTGTGGCCTCATAAAAAGGTTAAAGGAAATTTACTGTGACTTCAACTTTCTCCCATTCTATTGGGGTGAGGCAAAATGGTTTCATGCTCTCTGGACTGCAGTACTGATTGTATGCCTCTCTAAGGCAAAGTGCTTTCTCCAGCATGTCATAAGTAGAGCTCCATGAAGTATGTACATGGCATAATAGAGCATTGGAATTGGTTGGTTTGGGTCCATCATAAATAAGCTTTACAGTTGCTGAAAAATTCTCCCTGCGTTGTGGGCTTTTCCATAGATAGGAAGCTAATTGTGCCACATGGGATATAATGGAATCATACCTGAGGCTCAATCTATCAGGTGGGTTGATGATGTTGACAAGGTTCTTCTTTCTTTTAGGTGGTTGGTGCTACTCCTTTGGAAAGAGCTTTGAGTCCATGTTGGGAAACTAGATGGAGCACATGAGCCATGCAAGCAATGGCCTTCAATTTTGCAGCCGTACTTGGCTATCTCATTAACCAAACAACTGTTTTGGGAGGAATTATTGGTTGTGATGCTTGTGATATGATCCTCTAGGTCATATTGATGTAGTATGCTGAGAAAATGTGTTGCAAGGGCCACTCCAGAGTGTGGTCCTAGAGAAAGAATTATTTTGCAGAAAACCCAAACAAAGCCAATTGTAATGAATAAAAATACCTTAAGTATCAAAAAGTCCTAATAATATGGAGTTAGGGTTGAAATATTGATATAAGAAAGGTGCCCTGTGACTGCCATATAGGAAGTCACATTTGGGCTTGTCCAGGCATCAGTCATATAAGAAACAAAAGTTTCCTTCTCAGTGAGCAATTTAAAAATGTGTTTGTGATAGAAAAATACACATTAGTTAAATGTGTATTGAGAAAGGTTTAGGAAGCTGATAAGCTTGATATCCTTGGGTTTCACAGCTCAAGTAACACCCCAAAAGAATGTGAATCAGTTCGTGATAAAGGGAGATTACAGTCTGATATGAAATAGATCAATGTGGTATTTAGCTATTTGCATGTGAGGATCCAAAGTTGAATTATGTATTAGATTAAGGAAAATCATACAGCTAAAGTGGCCAGGCACTTAATTTATTTGACTTTGAGCACATCACAAAACCATCTAACAACATGTTAGATTTTCCAATTGTATTTGTATTTGGATTTGATAGACAGTGCAGAGCAAAGAGATGATCACTCATTGATTTTCTACTTCCTGTCCAATGATGCTTTGATTGCTTCTTGCATCTTTTTCCTGTTGGATTGATGGAATTTAATTCAAAATATCCTTCATCCACATAGCCAAAATACAAGCATACCCATGATTGTTTGGTGTGGGTTGTTGCATCACTAAGGGATGCTTGTATTGTTATAACACCAGGGGTTGATTGATGTGAGGCTAGTGAGGAAATTTTGAATAAAACTGTAGCATATAATAAGAAAACTGTTAGTTTAACAAACGAAAAAAATTGCAAGTAACAATTGGGGAAAAATGAGTTGCTTAAAATATTAGAAAGCCAAAACAGAATGTGCAAAAGAAAATATTAAGGACAGAGAAGATGGAATACAAAAGGAGGGGACGGTCAGATGTGCTGGAGTGGTGGGCGAAATTTCGGTTGACCCCAGGAACCCCTCTGGTATACTCAGTCTCCATTGAGACCATTCTGTTGGGGAGATTATTCCAGAATTTTCCCCAGGCTTGGACCCGGGAAGGAGGAGGGGTCGTTCCTTCTACCTGGGGATCCCATGGGTGGAAGGATTAATTTAAATCATCCACCCCCATGATATTATCCTCTGTCATTATTAAAAAAAGAGTCTGATATCTTCTGAATTAGGGGGTTGGGAATCACAACTCTTATTTCATAGCCAATAGCAAAAATAGTCTATCACAAAGAAAAAATACTAAATTTAAGACTGACAAACCTATTGATTGTAGCATTAATTTTAAAAATTATGTTCCTAATGAAGTGGTTGGAAACATTTTAAAAAATTTGGAACCAAATGATGCCCAGAAACTCACTTAATCTGTTTTCAATGTCTGTGGGCACATGTGACACCAGTGGAAACAATTTTCTGGCACAATTCAAGCCAAAATGGTAACAAAAAGCTTTATTTCAAGACAATTAAATTGAGTTTTTGATAAGTAAAATACTATTTTTATCTAATAATGTTTTTGAAAAATATTTTTCATACAAAAATAATACAGCATCAAGTCATTAAATTTCTTGTTTTTAGATGAAAATTGGGCTGGATACCATTCACTATCAGTGCAATTTTCATGTCCCACCATGTTTTAACTTCCATTTTGTCCATCCCACAAGTTGAAATAAAACAAATTATCAATAAGAGAAGCTTACCTCAACAATAAACTCTCTTTTCAAAATCCAAAAACACCTTCAGAAGCTTCAAGATAAACTCATGAATCAAATATTTCATAACCAGTAATTTGATCATAACTGGAAGCAAAACTGAATGCATAACATATTTTTGAGCTCCTTGTTTTATTTTTTCTGTGTGAGCCGAGAAATTTATTAATTTGAAGCTTTATTTCACTTGAAATATTTAGGGTTGTTGGTTGTATTGGATTACAAGGGTTGTTGGTTGCATTGGATTACAAGACTTTTTTTTCATTGCTGACATCATTGAGAAAATTCCCTACACTCCAGAGACATTAAGGAAAATCTCACCAATAATAACTGTCAGCTTCTTTAAGGACTGAGATTTTATTCAGTCAGGTACTCATATCCAATAGTACAGTAACTTCAATTGAGACTCAATTCCTGGAAGTGTCTCAAATGATTCAAATAGACTACTTTAGGAATAGACCCAATGTAAATAGTGTATTACCTGTTTTTAGATCATCTTGGCATCACTAATTTTGAATATCCAATCCTTTGCAAGATCTAGTATCACAATTTCTATATTATCCAGGGAGTTATTTTCATCAAATGTGTTTTTTTGTATGATGGAGGTAATAAAAAGGCAACTAAATACAGCTTTATATCAATATTACTTCCAAAAATAATGCAAAAAATTTATACAATGATGCTTTATTGGCCAATTTTGTGGATAAGGTCTGAGAGTAATTTACTTCAATATTTCAGAGAGACATGTTTGAGAATTTTTGAGTCAGGATATATTATATAACAAGAGCTAAACAATAGAAACAAGTACCTGATTCGAGGAAAAGTGATAATTACTCTGGATTGCGTTGGAATCTGGCTTTGTGATTGCTGGTGTATCAAATTCTGGATTATGAGTAAGAGACAAACATTTTTCGAAAATTTTATAAATGAAATACCATTGTGTTTTACACAAAGCTGTCAATCCATTTTTTATGTCATTTGCTTCAGCCAATTGCTATCATTATTAACTAAATGAACCAAATGACTCAAAGAATCTCACCAGAGCTTTATTTATTTTGACAGATTTTACAGTCATTCAATGTAAGGTGATTTTTTTTCAGTAAGATTAAGTACATGTAATATTCAAAAAGAGTTTTAATGTGAGGAAAGTATTTCTTAAAAAGACCCTATATACATAAACCACTATAACTATACAATCTTAAAAGTAAAGAAAGAATAAAGCAATAGAAATTTGACCCTTTATTAAGGAAAATAAGCAACAAAAGAACAACTGTTTTGGTATTTATGTTTTTTGTTGTGAAAACCTTCTTTACTGCATTGAAAATAGGAATGGAGGTGTTTGAGATTAGATTGACCTCCAGTATATCAAAAGAAAGATTTGAAAAGCTCTGTAAATAATACTAAAGCAGTGTAAATTCTATCACCTGAGAAGTGGGCCTATCCATCAAGTGAGGGAATAGGCCATATTTTGGGGACAGGTCTTGCAAAAGGGATATCCCATGATTTGCATAGAGATTGGATAAAATATTATTAGTGATTTAATGCTTTTGAGAATCATACAGAGGATATTTAAAAGGCTCTTCTTGGTGTTTTTGGAAGAAAGGATTCTTGAGAAATAAAAATGGAAAATTCACAGTTATAAGGGACTTGAGAAGTAGCTCATGTAAGTGATTGGTTTTTTATTTTGAATTGAGTCCGAATTATGAATCCCAAGATGTTTCCAAATGTGGTCTTTTAGTGAGGGTGTCTTAGATGTACTACTCAATATACTGGAGTTTGAATCATTATCCCCTTCTATGATTTTGACTTCATATTCATATGGAGCTAGGTTACTTAATTCTGACGGTATCTCTATTAATATTTCTGAGAAAGAGGACTTGATTTGAGTTGATGTTTGATATATGCTATGAGATGAGGAGGAAAATCTTTCTGAAGTGATTTCTGAAAGTGGGTAAATTTTTCTTTGTCTTGTAATTCTGATTTATGAGTGAGCTATGATGACATAAAGGATAATTTCCATTGTAGACCATGATGGCCTAAGGGTTTTATCCAAATCTTTTGACATTAATTTAAGCAGATAGGAAAAAGATACGATCAAAATTAATTGAAAAATAAAAATAAATGAAGAATAACATAACTCAAGAATATTCTTTTCAAAAACATAAGAGAAATAAACATATCATTAAGGTGAATTTGAGTGAGTTTTATTTGTAACAGGTAAAGGAAACAGATTTACAGAGAAAAAAAGAACAAAACCCAAAAAATTAAAATAAAAAAAACACAAAATATGGGGAGTAGGGAGGTAGGAATCTGAAAAAGTGAATTCGAAAAAGCTCTAGAGAGAAATAAGTAACCTTAAATTTGGTTTAGGAAACAATTTTGGATGTGTATAGGCTGTGCCAATCAGTAAATGTATTCTAGGGATAGTGGAAAGACATCATGTGTACCATTCATGGTGCACACAAGTGTTTCTGACAAATAAAATTAGTTTCTAAGCTTTGATAAATTCGCAATTGCAAAGTTCACAGAGAAAAGTGGAGCTTGTTGTTAAGGGATCAGCTATATTCCATAAGACAAGTTTTTCTCTTTTGGTTTGCTAGATGGAGGTCTTTCCAGATACTTACATTCCATCTTCACAAGGGTGGGAAAATGGGTTGTGTGACTTCCAGAGAGATGAAAAATCAGTTTCTTTTGGCTTGAGAGTTCCTGAAAATAATCCCTGAAGAACTAAGCTCAAAGAAGTTTAAATCCCTGATGAAGATGAGTACCTCTAATTCCCAAAATACAGCTTATTTATATGCTTACCATCAGCCACAGAAATGGAACCAATAAATTTCTTACTAGCTTATGATTATGATATTGAGGCTAAATTCCTTTTGATGTTACAAATTGAGGCATTATTGAATCACGAGCTCAAGAAAATTCACTCTTAACTTATGGTCCAAAAATGGAAGCACAAATAGCTGGATTTTTTGGGAGAAAAATATTCAGGTATATCTGGACAGATTTTAAATAATTGATGTTGTAGCAGATATGAATTTATGCAGAAAATACTTCTCAAAATCAAGGAGTTAAGAAAAGAAATAGAAATTATAAAAAGGAACAAGAAAAAAAAGCTAGCAAATCTTCTTGCTAAGTATGTAATAAAAAGGGAGGGAATGGTTTAGAATAGAGTATTTTGACCCAAAAAAATGATGAAGGTTTTCTTTTAGAGGGGAAAAACAGGATTTATGATGAGATTTAATCCATAAAATTCAGGAGAATTTAATAAGTATGATACCGTTTTGCATGAGAAACAGAGCCAATTGTATTTCCATCTTCTGCATACACAGGAAACAACATTCTGGCTTAAAATTCCTTGTAGTATATCTTGAAAGCTGTGGTAGCTCTCTTGTAAATAGTATAAATTCTGAGGGACTTAAGATGATTAAGGCCTACTCCCCATTAGCACCATCAGGTGGCTCAATTAAAGTTGAAAAGAAAATCGGCCCAATATAAAAATTGCCATGCTCCAATTGCTAAGGCATATAGCCCATCATGCGTAGAAAGTGAAACGATATGAGCATGATTTCTACAGAGAATGATGATTTAGCTTCATGATCTGTTTTCTTATTTACCAAGCCATTATCAGCCATTATTGAAATTATAAAGTACTGAAGTTGGTATTACTTCAGTATGCATATGAATTCCCCCCATTGACAAACAAATATAATCCCCTAAAAATAATCATATTTTTACCATAAGTAAATGAAAAAAAATTATAAGTTTGATTTCTGTGAGACATAGAATAGCTGTACTAAGATTTACTTAGTCACTGATAAAATAGGGAGTACCAGTAATGAAGGATTTGTGTTTAAGACTAGTAAAATTATTTTTCAGTAAATAGAAGAATTTAACTTTTTTCATCATCAGGTATCACATATTATTTTGATAAAAGAATAATTTTGGACACATGAGAATACAGGGAAGCTTTTCAGACAAGGGTTTTTGGCATGGATTGATTTCAAAAATAAAGCAAATATTTAAAAGATGGTAATTTCTTTTAGAAACGGTTGGATATTCAAGTCCCAAATCAAAAAATATGAGGGCTTTCATTAAGGATTTAAAAATAAAGGTCCATAATTGAAAAAAGGTTTTGGTAAGAAAAAGTAAGGTTTCAGTGAAAACAAAAAGGCTCTTATGTGTTTTTCCCAAAAAAAATTATGTTTTTTTACCAATTTATGGCCAAAAAATGTAATTTTATGTTAGAAAATATAAACAAGGTGGTTTTCATAATTAAATACAAACTAAGATTGGGAA
The DNA here is from genome assembly GCA_023105745.1 of Austropuccinia psidii. Classification (NCBI taxonomy): domain Eukaryota; kingdom Fungi; phylum Basidiomycota; class Pucciniomycetes; order Pucciniales; family Sphaerophragmiaceae; genus Austropuccinia; species Austropuccinia psidii. The sequence continues at coordinate 41,003,591 of JALGQZ010000013.1, forward strand.
TATCATTTCGTTTTAATTTTGTTTTTCGTGTTCTGTGGTGGCTTCTCAAGAACACAGAACTATTCCATTTTTTTCAGATTTAACATTCAGAAAAAAAATTATAAAACAAATAAATGAAACGATTCTGTGTGCTTGAGAAGCCACCACAGAACCAAAAAAAGTAATTCAAATAATATTTCCAAGCTTAGTTTTACGATTACCTTCTTAGAAGAATACTTTGCTGATATTTTTTACCAAAAAAGTGCATGTTTTTGGCCACAAATTGGTAAACAAATGCAAGATATTTTGTGTTTCTACTAAAGTATTTGTGTTTAAAAGAAATAATAAAAGTATTATTAGTAACTTTGTATATATTTATGTAAGAAGACTTTCCTTTTTGGGTTTTTGATAGTGAAGAGATTGGTAAAGGGTCAAAGCTTTTGACTTCTAAATTCCCTTTGATCTTGAGAAGTCCTTCAAGTGAATGAGGCGGTTGTTAGTAGACTTTTTCACTTCAAGTGAGGTTATGGCTTAGCCATCTTATTCATTATAAGCCATTTAACTTGGTGAATTGATCTTTGAAGTTGTTTTTGTCCACCTCAGATAAGTTAATTCAGGTCAAAGATCATATGAAATTTCCATTTTAGCTGTTGATTGAATCCTTATAACTGTTTTAATTTCCACTAGTGATAAAAGAATTTGAACATGGACAAGGAGAAATATTATAAATTAAAAATGGGTGGGTTAAATAGTTAGCTAACAAGTAAAGAAAATAAAAAAATAAAAAAAGCAGTTTGGTGACAAACATAAAGAAAAGAGAGATTATTGCAAAGAGGAAGAAATATTAAAAATATAACGACTGTAAAACTTGGAAAAGAGGAAGAAAAATAAAAAATCTAAAATATTTGGTTTTAAAGGAAAGTTTCCAATTCCTCACACATGAATGAGTTTTTGTTCCAAAAAAACCAAGTATATAGCAAGTTTAGAGATTGGGATAAGGTCATTTGATGGATATTCCCACAGGTGGTCCCTCTGGTGCACCCTTTCAATTTTTGCAATTATAATAGCCAAGTTGTATTGATAGGATGTTAAAACAACATGAAATATGATAATATAATAAACAAAATAAAAAATTATAATATAAGAAGTAGAAAAGGTGAAAGACCAAATTTCATAGATATATTATTTACAACAGAAATGTCTATTTCATGTTTAGAATTCAGTATTAGTTGCAATTATTAAAAACTCATTCTATACTTCCAATGGAGCTTTTACTAGACCTTACCCGATCAAGCCTCTCAAAGAAAATTACACTGGAATTTTACTTAATCAATTTTTCCACAAGAAACATGCCAGGATTTTTTCCCAAAACCTATTTCACTTATTTTTAACCATAGGTCTATATAAATTTTATTATAGCTTAGAATTAGTTATATATATATAATCTACATTTGAAAAGTATGGTTTAATGTCATGGGTTGAATAAAATTAATCACAGTTTTATTCCAGTACCTTTGTAAGATGTGACTATGAAACTGATGATAATATTACTATTAATCAACAGTACTATGTCTGTTCTTATGAAATATAATAATAAAAAATTATTATAACCACAATTAAATAATTATAAAATTACTTCTTTCACGTGTTATACACTACTAGTGATTATAACAGTGAGCAGTAATTGTCTACAAGAATAAATTACAAGAAGAATTTAATAATAAAAACTTCTTTTATTAAAATAATAAAATTATTTTAATATATAATTATCTTTTAAAAGAATAATTATAAAGATAATCCTTGAAGAAAACTATTACTAGAGAAAAACTTTAAGAATTAAAGATAAATGACTCACTAATACTCCAAAGAACTTATTGATAGATAAAAGTAGAGAAATTTGACGTGGAATTGTGGATTTAAGGGATCAAAAGGATTTATAACAGTATTACAACAATATATAGTTGGATTCTATGATTTCACGTCTTTCTGGTTGATTCTGAAAGATTTAAAACAGTTAAGAATAGCTTGTAACTAATACTTACTTGTTGGTAATAATGATTTAATAAATTGATAAAATGATGATGTGGAAAAAACAGCAAGAAGAAGCTTCTTTTAAGTCAACAACAGCTCACAGAGGCGTGCCATGGAGAAAACTGAAAAACTAGTGAGTGAGAAAACAATAAACCTTTTTGGATTAATGATTGCATCATCTGTTGTCACGTAAGATTATCATAATTACTTAATTGATGCTTTTACGTGACTACCAACCCCAATATGGTTAAGAATAAAAGGAGTAACATCTGTAAATCTTCTTTTATTCCAAAATAATCATTGATTTCTCAAAGTTATCAATGTTATTGCCAATTTCATCGCAGGTTTTAATTACTGTGAATTTTTGAAGATTCAGTGTTTCACATAGAATGGTCAAAAATGGACTGTAAGTAAAACTTTGAATTTTACTAGTGAAACTGTGATTCTTTTTGGTTGTACCATAGATAATACAGTTCTCTATTGGTCCTGAAAGTTTCAGAAGGATTCATTAAGAATTGTATTTTTAATGAATTTTTGAAGTTTTTACCTCATTTCTATGTAGAATTGCAAATATCAGTGTTTCACTGGTTGCTATGAGGTAAATCAATGGATACAAGTCCAAAAAGGGTTTTAATTACTCTTTTGAGGTTTATCCATGGAAAGTCATTAATAATTGACATGGTTAAAGGAGTCTAAGTAGCTATTTACCTCCTTGGCACGTCAAAATAGCAGGTTATTTGCTATTTTCTTAAGATTTACAGTAGTTGTGACATGGTAACCAAGTTCCCAAAGAGGTTTAGTTTACCAATTGGGTCAAGATCAGCCATGGAGCCAAGCTTTGAAGCTATCCACGCCTCTGAGTCCTCAGAAGTTGGGTACTCTGGCTCTCTTTGATGTCTTTTGTCCCCCTTGCCTATTTTTTACGTCAAAATAGTAATTTAAGCTTCAAGTGAGATATCCACTATGGGTGTACCAAAAGTCCATGTAAGAATACCATGATATTAAGTGCTCAAAACATGAATAACACTATTCTTAGTGTATATGTAACATGGGATTTCTCACTTTCCCATTATTTTGGCGTGAAATTAAGAAAAACAAAAATTTTCATGGATCTTTTATGTGGTATTGATGATGTGGTATTGAAGTATTTTCCATTTTACCACCTCACAGAGTTAATTTGAGCTTATTCACTCTATGGAGCTACCCTAGGTGAATTTTTGTGTAGAATCCAAATCTGGCTATAAATCCATGGATTTACTTACCCAATAAAAAGTTATTCATCTTTTCTGAAATCAAAAATGATGAATTTTGAATATATGCATGATTTATGAGTTATGTATAATTCAAAATTTCTTTTTAAGATAATTGTGGCCTATTTGGGTATGTAAAATATACCTCAAGGCTCACATTCCCTCCCACCAAAAAATAAAATTGTACCACAATTTTATTAGTGATAAAAGAATAAGGCCCCAAAGGGGGTTAATGTCCACTGTCCAACCTCTTTACATTACTCAGATCAAGTAATTCAAAGAACATTTATAGACATATTCAGGCTTGTGGCCTTCTTTCATGTCTAAATCTTCTTAAGAGTTTATCTGAGTCAGGTATTTCTGATTCTGCCATCCATTCATCTTCATGTACTGCATTTCTATATCTGACAAGATATTCTCTTTGATTTTTACCCCTAAGTCTCCTTTCTTTAATGACTTTATTTATCTTTTTGTCTTCATTCTGTTCCACAGGTGGTACAGTTAAAGGAGTTGGGTTTCTTAAAGAAAACAATTCTTTGTCAGCTGGTTGATAAGGATTTATCAAGCTGACTGGAAATGTGGGGTGTTTATTTTCCAATTCACCACTCAATTCCACTTGAACTGCATTGGTTCCATGTAAAGCAACAATAACAAAAGGTCCTACATAAGAATCTTTAAGTTTCTTTGGGCCTTTGATATTATTAAAATTCAAGGTTGAAACTAAAACTAAGTCCCCTACTTTGAAGTCTGGTACTTTATGACTCTTGTCCCACTTCTGTTTTGCATAATCAAAAGCATAATCCATACTTTGTTTTGCGTGGTGTTTTACTTTATCAAGAATTATCTTGAAGCTGGAAGCTGTAGGATGAATGTCAATCAAGTCTTTCCTCAGTGTGTCTGCTGGGAGTCTTGGATTCCATCCTTTTTCTAACATAGCAGGAGTTTGTCCTGTGGAAGAATGGACTGATGTCTTGTATGCCAATTCTAATGCAGGTATCAGAGTGCACCAGTCATGGGTAAAGCCATCTGAGTCTTTGAATTCTAATCCATAAGCACAAAATCTCCTGATCATGTCTTCTAAAGTTTGAATCATCCTCTCTGCTAGCCCATCTGTTTGAGGGTGATATGCTGTAGAGAATAATAACTTAGTCCCAAAAAATCTATGAAGATTGGTCCAAAGTGCAGATGTGAACTTGGGATCTCTGTCACTTATGATATTCTTAAATAACCCTGTTTGAGAAATAACTCTACTCCATAAAAGAAGAGCTGTATCCATAGCAGTGTCATCTTTATGACATGGTAAGAATATGGGAGTTTTTCTATATCTGTCTACAATGACTAGACAAGAATTATAACTTCTGTCACCACTTGGAGGAAGTGCTGTGACCCAATCCATGTGAACAACTTCTCATGGGGATTTTGGTTCTTGAATATGGATCATAAGTCCAAATTTCTTGCCTGTACTCCTGTTTGCTTTTTGGCATCTGTCACAGGTATGGCAATATTCAATGGTTTCTTTTCTCCAAGATGGCCACCATGCACAGTTCTTCACTTTTTCAAGTGTTCTGTCTTCTGACAGGTGTCCAGAGTAGATACTATCATGACATTCATGAAGAATGGTATTGATAAGTAATCTACTGCACAATGTCATAACACAAGAATGTTTTGTTCTGTGGTAAATGATTTCATCAAACAAGTGAAATCTTCCTTCAGAATAGGAATTTTTCCAAACTTCATCAAGTGTATTAACTAAAGATGTATCTTTGCAGTCTTTATCTAATAAGGAAGTCAAGATATGGCAATTCTTGTCTTGTTTATAAGATTCTCTGACCTCCTCAAAGAATTCAGTTCCAATATCAGTTATGTTAATTCCTTCAATTGGAATCTGTGGTTCAGCTTCCAAAGGTAAATAAGCTGGGTTATCAGGAGTGTTGGCTAAAGCCCATCTACTAAGTCCATCAGCATTCTTGTGAATGTTTCCTGCTTTATGAACTATAGTCATGTTTCCTCTATATTCTTGAATAGCTATTTGCCATCTCAACATATGTCTGTTGGGAGTTTTCATGTTAAGAAGTGATTTTACTGCATTACAGTCAGTTATCACTTCAAAAACACTGCCATCAAGATAATAGTGTAGTTTCTCAAGTGCCCATACCAAACATAAGCACTCCATTTGGCTTGCACCATATCTGGCTTCTGTTGGTTTTATTTGTCTTGAGATATAACAAACTGGTCCTTCTGTAGGTTTGTCATCAATAATCTGGACTTGATGTAGGGCTTCCCCTAGTCCATCTCCACATGCATCAATGTACAACTTAAAAGGAATATTCCAGTCAGGCATGAGGAGTAAAGGTGCTTCTGTAAGGGCTTTCCTTATCTTCTCATAAGCTTTAATTCTCTCCTGTGTCATCTCAAATACAGTCTGTTGATCACAGATTCTATAAAGTGACTTGGCTAGAATTGCAAAGTCTTTCAGGTGTTGCCTATAGTAACTGGCAAACCCAAGAAAAGACATCATTTATTTTTTATTCTGGGGTATTGGTTTAAGTAACACTGCTGCTACTTTGTTTTTGTCAATACCCAAGCTTAAACCAGAAACAATATGTCCTAATGCTTTGAGTTCTTCAAAACCAAAATTGCATTTCTTAAGTGAAATTTTCATGTTCACTTCTGCAGCTTTATGAAGTACTCTTGCAAGTCTTTCAAGGTGCAAAGACCATGAATCAGAACATATGATAATATCATCAATATAAATGATAAGCCATCCTTCAGACAATTCTGTAGGAAAGATGGTGTTCATCATCCTTTGATAATGGGATGGAGCATTTTTAATGCCAAATGGCATTCTAAGATACTCAAAAATATCACAGTGAGTGATAATTCTAAGTAATTTCTTAGCTTTAGGCGTCAAAACATTTTGATGGAAGCCTTTCAATGCATCCATTGATGTTATATACTTGGCTTTAGACAATTGAGTCAAGGTTTCTTGAATTCTAGGGATTGGATACCTATCTGGAACTGTGTAGGTATTAAATGCTCTGAAATCTCCAACCATTCTTGACTTATCATTATGCCATGCAATAATAACAGGTGTTGTCACTTCAACTTCCTCATTATGGCCTACTTTCATTAGCACACCAAGCTGGATCAACTCTTGGATATGTTTTTCCAAGGCTTCTCTAGCTCTGGGACTGGCTGGATAAGCTGGTCTTCTAAGTACTGGAGGATATGGTCTGTCAATATTAAGAGTAATATCAACTTCATGTCCTCTTATAGCGCCTAATGGTTCATTATCAGAGGCAAATGCATTTTTATATGTGTATAACACATTAATAAGTTCATTCCTCATCTTTGGTGACAATGATTGATTAATTTGTGCTTCAACAAGTTGATTAGTCACAAGTTCATCTTTGTGAGTATCCTTGACAGAAGATACTACAGATATCTGTTTTGGCATATTGGAGAAAGCAAATTTTTGTCTCTTGTTATCTCCAATTGTGAAATATCTGTCCTTATCGTTATTTATATCAATACCATAAATATTTAAGTAATCATTTCCAAGAATGATGTGCTGAGATGTGCAATTATCCATTACTACAATCTCAGTTTTCATTCTTACACTTCCTGCTGGGTGTGGGAATACAAGATTAGTGTCTAATATACCCAAGGGGTACATATTGTTACTGGCACTACTAAATTGTACACCTTCTATTGGTAATAGATGGTTTTTCCATTCAGGAAGTATAATTTGGCGATAATCTTTGCCCACACAAGTGCAAAATGCCCCTGTATCCAAATTTACTTTGGCTTCAATATCACTCATTAGAACTGATGTGATACAGGATGCCCCAGCAGTATAACCCTTTCCTCTAGCAGGTTTTGTTTTACACATTCTGGCATCTTGGATATTGATCAGGTTGCAGCAATCCTCACTGTACTGTGGCAAGTGGGTATGGACTTCTGTGACCTCAAAGAAAGCTGAAATGTTCTCAATGGGATAGTCCTCCACTGGTGTATCTTCAGAGACTGCAGAATCTTGATCAGACTCTTCTTTCTCTTAAGTACACTGAATTTCTTCAATGACTTGAATTTCATTGATCTTTGTCTTCTTAGGACAAGTGTTGGCTAAATGTGAAGTACTTCCACATTTATGACACTTCAAGACAGGTCTTTCTGGTCTTCTGTCCTCTCTAGGAATCTTTGAGACTATTTTGGACTCTATTGGGTTTTTAATCCAAGTCTTACCAATTCTTGTTCTGGTAATGATATCTTCCATAGCATTAATGTAGTCCTCTGTTGAACAAGGTTCCACACATCTGCTTTTGATAGCATGTTCCAGTTCTCCTCCACACTTTCTTAATATTTTCATATTAATCATAGTGTCAGACATATCTGGGTGTAAAGCAGATAATCTGTATTTTTGTTTGAAGAACCAAGTAAGTGGTTTGTCTTTTTCTGAGTTAAAAATGGCACTTTCAAAAGCATTTTCCATTTTAAACCTCCAAGAATTATTGGCCCATTTGGTAATCACTTCAGATTTCCACCAAGACCAGTCATGTTTACCATGATCAATCCTCATTTTGTAATACCATTTCTTTGCAGTCCTGGTGAATAAACAGTGTAATTTTCCCACTATTATTTCATCAGGTATATTGAAGTCTTCTTGCAACATATCAATAGTCCTGATGAATTCAATATGGTTGTATTCTCCTTCACCAGAGAATGTTGGCCATTCTTCTATTTTGGGAATATCCCTTGTAGAGTAGTCATTTTCTCCTAAGAATGGGGTGAGACTTTCTTTAACAGAAAGTTTCTCTTCAGTTAAAGGTGTAGAATGTCTTGGAATATGTGGTTCATGATTCTTATGAATTTGTTCCACACTTGCAATTATTTCATTCTTCAACTTCTGCCTTTCACTGTCACTTTTTGCTAAGTGTATGGCAAATTGATTGGTATTCTCAACTATTTTTAAGACATGGTCTTGCAAAGTCTTAAGTTGATCATTCATTTTAAAAATGGAAAGATCTTCCATCTCTTCATGCTGAACTTGGAACATGTTTCCAATTCTTATGCAAGAATTGGTAATTGAGTCAAGTTTGGCATTTGTCACTTGGTGTAATTCAAGGTATTTCTTGTCATTTTTCTTTAATTCAAGTATATCTGATGTAATTTTAGTTAACTTTCCATCAAGTTCACCAATTTCTACATTAATACTAGTCTGTACACCAATTATTTACGTGGAAAGTTTCTGTTCATCCTTTCCTGCTCTTTGGCTGTGAATTCCATCAGAGTTCTGGCCATATTGAAGACACTGTCCACGGCTGAAGGCTCCAATTTGGGGATCCTGTACCCTTGTGGGTAAGGTCTGTGCCAATTGGCTTTGCCTTTTCCTTTGCCTTGATGGTTCTTGGGACCTTTCTTCTTCTGAGGTCCCTTGGGCTTGTCCTTGGACACTTCTGGAGCTGGTTTGGAGCTGGTAGACGCCACTGGTGCCTCTGTTTCCAAAGCTGGAGTCATTTCCAACTCTTTCTTCTGGTCTATAGATAAAAGACTTTGGTTCTTCAACCAATTCTTTATCTTTTTGACCTTGTCTTTGCAAGACAGGGGGCGCCATCCTCCTAAGAGTTCTATAGTCTTCTCCTGACCCAGAAAGCTCTTGATGTGTAAGTAGGAGTTCATGGCCCCCTGCCAAAGGCTTGGGCAGATTTCCCACTCCTCTTCCTTGGCTGCTCTGAACCAGTTTTTGTACTGGCATTGATATATTTCTATTGCTGCCACCTGAAAGTGGTTCAGCCCTGGAAATATTACCATAAATCAGTTCAGGCTCTGAATTCACGTCAAAATCTGTTGGTACAGACCTTGGGGAATGGGGGGCAACACTGGCATCCTCCAGATGTGTCTTTCTTGTGGAAGATTTGGCACTTCTGGATTTGGTCTTGCCTCTTCCTTGTCCACATCCATCTGGTTGGACTGAATAGTTGCTTCCATTTCTGGTATGCACCATTTTTACGTCAATTTAAGGATAAAGAGTAAAAATAAAGATAAAAACACACCTTTTGGTGGTAATTTATTCTTTTCAGAATTAAAAAAGGTGCCTCTTTTAGCAATTTGCACCTCAATACTTTCTTCAGATTCTGGACTAGTGATATATCTTTTACTGAGTCTGTTGCCAGCTGCACAGTATTTGATTAAAGACACTAGAAAAGATTATAAAAGAGAAAAAATTATTTTTTAGACTTTTTAAAATATTTTTAAAGATTTTTTATAAGTTTTATATTTTTTAATATTAAAAAAATTATTCTTTTTAAAGAAAAAAATTAAAATTTAAGATTTTGAATGAAAATTAATTCAGAGTAACTCAAAGAATAATTTTATAAGTTTTTGGATGTGAAAAAGCCACGTGTAAAAACAGTATAAAATTAAACCAAATTCCTCAATGAAAAAGATTTCCAAAACCATTTCAAAAATAAGAATTATTTTAACTTTAAAATGAAAGAAAAAAAATTATTAAATTAATATATTTTAGAGCTTAAAAATATATTAATTAAGGGTACAAGGTTCAAAAAAAAAAACACGGCCAGGCCCCCAAATGTAAGATGTGACTATGAAACTGATGATAATATTACTATTAATCAACAGTACTATGTCTGTTCTTATGAAATATAATAATAAAAAATTATTATAACCACAATTAAATAATTATAAAATTATTTCTTTCACGTGTTATACACTACTAGTGATTATAACAGTGAGCAGTAATTGTCTACAAGAATCAATTACAAGAAGAATTTAATAATAAAAACTTCTTTTATTAAAATAATAAAATTATTTTAATATATAATTATCTTTTACAAGAATAATTATAAAGATAATCCTTGAAGAAAACTATTACTAGAGAAAAACTTTAAGAATTAAAGATAAATGACTCACTAATACTCCAAAGAACTTATTGATAGATAAAAGTAGAGAAATTTGACGTGGAATTGTGGATTTAAGGGATCAAAAGGATTTATAACAGTATGACAACAATATATAGTTGGATTCTATGATTTCACGTCTTTCTGGTTGATTCTGAAAGATTTAAAACAGTTAAGAATAGCTTGTAACTAATACTTACTTGTTGGTAATAATGATTTAATAAATTGATAAGATGATGATGTGGAAAAAACAGCAAGAAGAAGCTTCTTTTAAGTCAACAACAGCTCACAGAGGCGTGCCATGGAGAAAACTGAAAAACTAGTGAGTGAGAAAACAATAAACCTTTTTGGATTAATGATTGCATCATCTGTTGTCACGTAAGATTATCATAATTACTGAATTGATGCTTTTATGTGACTACCAACCCCAATATGGTTAAGAATAAAAGGAGTAACATCTGTAAATCTTCTTTTATTCCAAAATAATCATTGATTTCTCAAAGTTATCAATGTTATTGCCAATTTCATCACAGGTTTTAATTACTGTGAATTTTTGAAGATTCAGTGTTTCACGTAGAATGGTCAAAAATGGACTGTAAGTAAAACTTTTAATTTTACTAGTAAAACTGTAATTCTCTTTGGTTGTACCATAGATAATACAGTTCTCTATTGGTCCTGAACGTTTCAGAAGGATTCATTAAGAATTGTATCTTTAATGAATTTTTGAAGTTTTTACCTCATTTCTACATAGAATTGCAAATATCAGTGTTTCACTGGTTGCTATGAGGTAAATCAATGGATACAAGTCCAAAAAGGGTTTTGATTACTCTTTTGGGGTTTATCCATGGAAAGTCATTAAGAATTGACGTGGTTACAGGAGTCTAAGTAGCTCTTTACCTCCTTGGCACGTCAAAATAGCAGGTTATTTGCTATTTTCTTAAGATTTACAGTAGTTGTGACATGGTAACCAAGTTCCCAAAGAGGTTTAGTTTACCAATTGGGTCAAGATCAGTCATGGAACCAAGCTTTGGAGCTATCCACGCCTCTGAGTCCTCAGAAGTTGGGTACCCTGGCTCTCTTTGATGTCTTTTGTCCCCCTTGCCTATTTTTTACGTCAAAATAGTAATTTAAGCTTAAAGTGAGATATCCACTATGGGTGTACCAAAAGTCCATGCATAACACTATTCTTAGTGTATATGTAACATGGGATTTCTCACTTTCCCATTATTTTGGCGTGAAATTAAGAAAAACAAAAATTTTCACGGATCTTTTATGTGGTATTGAAGTATTTTCCATTTTACCACCTCAAAGAGTTAATTTGAGCTTATTCACTCTATGGAGCTACCCTAGGTGAATTTTTGTGTAGAATCCAAATCCGGCTTTAAATCCATGGATTTACTTACTCAATAAAAAGTTATTCATTTTTTCTGAAATCAAAAATGATGAATTTTGAATATATGCATGATTTATGAGTTATGTATAATTCAAAATTTCTTTTTAAGATAATTGTGGCCTATTTGGGTATTTAAAATATACCTCAAGGCTCACAACCTTCCTGTTTTGATAATTTGCATTAAGAGGAATATTGTCCTATATAAAGGAGTTTCCCAACCCCTTTCAGATTGGGAACATCAATGAATATTTAGAAGAAAAGGATTTATTAGAATATATAATTTGATCTCAAAAATTAGATAACTGTTTGTGATAATATCAATCTATATAGGATTCAAAAGAATCTAATATATTTAAATAAAACAACATACCATGAATTCACCACCAAGCTGAATTAAGATTTGAAATAACTATTATAAAAAATAGAAAAGGTGATGTCATTATTAAATTGATTGAAATGATAACACAAAGAAAAAAAAAGAAAAATATGAAATCCACTTATCTCCTTTTTATCTTGAGGTATATTTAAATTCTCATTAGTACTCTTTCTCCAAATAATAAAATTTTCTTTCTCATAGTAATTATAGATGGCTAAATAAATGGAGCCTTTAATGAGATAGAGTCCATCATTAACACTTACTAACTAAAAGATCAATAGTAATCTTAGTTAAATTTTATCTTCAGGCTTTTATAAATTAAAGAAATAATATTTGCTGTGGCAGCCTGTGACTCCAAACAGAGTACCAGCATGAAATCCAACATACCATAGGTAATGATATGAAGAGTATTAGAAAAACATAGCCAATTCAGGTATAATATAAAGCGGGAAGCTTCCAAAATACTAATATACCAACCTTACCCAAAGAGGAGAAGAAAGGACTAAGTTATGCCCTGTCAAAGATAAGACCAAATAAGCAAAACCCTTACTTTTACCTCTCATCTAGCTTATTCATATTTAATGAAAAACCCACCAACATTGTATTTTTCTTTAGGCTTTCAAGGAGAACTATTCAATGGCACTATCCATTCCTTTATAGAATTCTGACTTCAGGAGATGCCATCATACCACCTTTATTCACTAAGAGCCCCTAAAAAGTCCAAGAGGGCTTGTAAAAAGCTGTACAAAAGCACAAAAAATTAAAGATCTGAGTGAGAGATTTAATTTTAGATACCCCCTACAACCTTACCTTAAAAGCTTGAAGCGAGATCTTGGATCAAAGGCTTAACAAGCCAAATACAGGTTCTCTGCAAACAGAAATATAAAGAACCCCCTATATCTTTGACATATGCTCATACAGATGTACAGTAAGGTATACCATATTGTAGAACTAATCAAGCCCTACAATTATGTATCATCACAATTCTGATATTCTTTAAATTGAAAGAGATATATGGCTTGAAAATTTATCAGGCCATATACTGATCTACAAAAATACATCAAAAAGCTAGAAGCCCCTATTACTTTTGAAATTTTTGAGAAGGGTTAACATGAAGAATAAAAAATTAAAGATCTAATAAAGGCCTTCAATCCTATTCTCTTCTATTCTTGATATATAAAAAAATGACTGACATATCTGGGTTGGAAGGTTTTTAACCAATACTGTTCTGTACCAAACCTGTACAAACCAGTAATGGCTTAATACTTAAAATAATGGTTGTTAAAAGCTTAAAACCACCCAAAATGAGTAATATGAGTCATTAAAACACTCTGAACAAGTCATAACAGTGCTGCTGTCGCCTGTAAAGAGTTTTCTCACCCTGTATTTATCCAGAATGATTATTTGTGGTCCCAAAACCACAATTATGATTAGTATGATGTGAGAATGGATGGTACAGAGCCACAATCCATCCTCTAGAATGAGAATTATCACCATTCAGACGTGTGAAGAGCTTACCAGCGCCTCACAGTCTCCAAAAGAAATAAAAGCAGGCCTTTTCTCACTGGAAAAGGACCTCAGAATTATCAATTAGCATCCTTACATAGTAAAAGTTTCTTATACCAGTAGCAATATTATGATCATATTGACATAACTAAATTAATTAATTATTGAAGTTATTTTTAAAGTTGATTGATATTAAATAATTTCAATAAAGGTTCTCAGTAGATTCATCACCACTGTTATCATATGACGGTAAAGCCTTTTTAGCTATATTTAATTTTTTTTATTGTGTCACAGTAATAGTGTTAGCTTATATTTACTTCTTTTGAGCTACTACATAAACTCACCCTGATATTCTGAAATTGAAAAAATGAAGCTAAAACATTAGGCTCCCATTCTGTACTTTCAAAATTAAAAGAAAAATTTAGCAATAAATCTACCTAAATTGACTTGGAGTCTTCTTTTAATGAAGCTTTGAAAAATAGAACCCCCCTCTTGATCATTAAATTCAAATAATTTAAGCTTACATATTTCCATCAAACGGTAGATAGCTTCTGAATTGATACCCTAACTGTCAATTCACTAATAATAATGATAGAGTTATTGATTTGAACTTTTCTTATAATTAAATAGATATAGTGCCAATAATAATTGGTTTTACTTAAATAATTTTCAAAAAATATATAACACTAGATCTTGAAATTATAGCTGATATAATTTGATTAAGATGTATGCTACAAAGGAGAAAATTAATGATCACATTATTTTGTGGGAATGTTTGTAAGTATTGATTAAATATGTGCGTACTTAGAATATTTTTGAATTGAATATATAGAAATAGCTATTGATAGTAGAGAAGATTTCTTTTAAATTAATGAGAAATTAATCCTAGTATTCTAGATCTATATATTTAAGGTGGATTGGTCTCTAGGATTTATTTATTTTAATAGAGAAAGGAGCCTGTTTAAGAAGAAACTAAACCTTAAAACTTGGTTTTATTGAAAAAAAAACTATGGTGGATAAATGTAGTATCAACATATTTTAGGATGAGTATTTTCAAAAAATAGTTATATTATCTTGTAGGAGTTTCATTGAAAAATGAATGAAAAAATACCATCAATGGTAATACATTATATCAAAAAACTGAACTAGAGAACCTCATGTTAATTCAAAAATTTCCAAAGAATACGTAATAAGTTCTTTTTAGATTAATGTTCCCAAGAAATCAGTAGAATTCCAATATTAATATTAGGATAAAGATTTTTGAGAATTTGAAGTGAATACTTCATGAGAACCCAATCACCTTAAAGAAATGAATGATGGTATCCTAGTAAAGTCACTATGAAATAGTTTTTGGGATCCTGTCCAATAAAGAGAAATTAATTATTTCCTGCAGTCAAATCATTTGGAATAAAACTCAAAATTATTTTTCTATGATTTGATATCTCCAAAAGAAACTTGGAAATTCAGGACTTAAAAATCCCAATGATAAATCCTGTAATAAGTTCTAATTACATCTCAAAAATTTGGTGTATTATCTTCATATTTTGAGAAATAAAAACTATATACAGCTATTATGAGAGGAGGACACTTATTTAAAAGTATAATGTTGGTACTTGAATTGATTTGAAATGATTTAATGAATATATTTGTTTGAATCTTGGAAATATATTGGGAATAAGATAAGAATAATTAAGAAAAGATAATGATATATTGGGAAAGGAGTTTAATTCTTGCAATCAAAAGAAAAGAAGAAATGATTACCAAGGAATAATTTATCTCAAATAAAGCTGTAGAAAGCTTAATTTTTTTATCTTCACTGTTAATCTATGAAGAAACCAATAAAAAATAAACTAAAGCTCATAAAAAGTATGTTAGTAAGTGAAAAAATGTATGCTCTTGTGTTGAGTGCCTTAAGGCCAGGGGAATTTTAAAAAATCAAAGGCCAAACAATGAGCCCAAGATATCCATCTACTTAATAAAAAATGGAACTATATCCACTACAAAATTGAGATGAAAAGGGCTATAAAGTAGGATCAATATGAAAAATAAGACACAAAATAAGACCCCCTCAAGTATTTAAAGTAGTATTTAGGAATGAAGGAAGATTATGGGACCCATAATGAGAAATTTGGAAGGTCATTGTTATAATTTTCAATTGAATTCAATTACAAAAGGTTTTTTCCCTTTCAAGGTTATATACTACTAAAAAAGAAAATCTCTCATTGTTATATGAATAATATCTCCAGCTTGTCTCTTTAATATCATTACAAGATTGAGTAATTGAAAAAAGTATAAAGAAAGAGATCAATAATAAAGATTTTTTAATTTAAATTTTGTCTCCTTTTTATTATAAGTACATCTTTAGCTAAATTAGGTCTTAACCGTTGAAAAGGGAAAGTTTTATCCATATTTGGTATCATTACTATATTTTTGAGAATAGAATTGATTACTCTTAGCTGTATACATTAAGTATAACAAAAATACAACGGAGGATAAGTGACCAACTAATTCCTATTTTTCTGTTGAAAATTGAGAATAGTTATTTTGAGATTACCCTGTGTGCTGAAAATTTCTCAGAACTCAATTATTCAATAATATATCTCCAAAATAAGAAGTTACTGAGTGAAAGTTTAGATATATTAAAATATATAGAGCTGAAATGAATTTTACTTATCTATAATTATCTATTATTATCTATTATTATCTATTATTATCTATTATTATCTATTATTATCTATTATTATCTATTATTATCTATTATTATCTATTATTATCTATTATTATCTATTATTATCTATTATTATCTATTATTATCTATTATTATCTATTATTATCTATTATTATCTATTATTATCTATTATTATCTATTATTATCTATTATTATCTATTATTATCTATTATTATCTATTATTATCTATTATTATCTATTATTATCTATTATTATCTATTATTATCTATTATTATCTATTATTATCTATTATTATCTATTATTATCTATTATTATCTATTATTATCTATTATTATCTATTATTATCTATTATTATCTATTATTATCTATTATTATCTATTATTATCTATTATTATCTATTATTATCTATTATTATCTATTATTATCTATTATTATCTATTATTATCTATTATTATCTATTATTATCTATTATTATCTATTATTATCTATTATTATCTATTATTATCTATTATTATCTATTATTATCTATTATTATCTATTATTATCTATTATTATCTATTATTATCTATTATTATCTATTATTATCTATTATTATCTATTATTATCTATTATTATCTATTATTATCTATTATTATCTATTATTATCTATTATTATCTATTATTATCTATTATTATCTATTATTATCTATAATTATCTATTATTATCTATTATTATCTATTATTATCTATTATTATCTATTATTATCTATTATTATCTATTATTATCTATTATTATCTATTATTATCTATTATTATCTATTATTATCTATTATTATCTATTATTATCTATTATTATCTATTATTATCTATTATTATCTATTATTATCTATTATTATCTATTATTATCTATTATTATCTATTATTATCTATTATTATCTATTATTATCTATTATTATCTATTATTATCTATTATTATCTATTATTATCTATTATTATCTATTATTATCTATTATTATCTATTATTATCTATTATTATCTATTATTATCTATTATTATCTATTATTATCTATTATTATCTATTATTATCTATTATTATCTATTATTATCTATTATTATCTATTATTATCTATTATTATCTATTATTATCTATTATTATCTATTATTATCTATTATTATCTATTATTATCTATTATTATCTATTATTATCTATAATTATCTATTATTATCTATTATTATCTATTATTATCTATTATTATCTATTATTATCTATTATTATCTATTATTATCTATTATTATCTATTATTATCTATTATTATCTATTATTATCTATTATTATCTATTATTATCTATTATTATATATTATTATATATTATTATCTATTATTATCTATTATTATCTATTATTATCTATTATTATCTATTATTATCTATTATTATCTATTATTATCTATTATTATCTATTATTATCTATTATTATCTATTATTATCTATTATTATATATTATTATCTATTAGTAGAAAAAAATCTTTGCAATAGAAGCTTTTGTAGCACCAGAATCAATTGGAATACTATGAAAAAAATCAGAGAGTAGAAAGAATAAGAAATCTTAAATATTTCTTGAAATAATTATTCAGAGTAAAAAATTGTACTCTTGAAGAAAACAAGTGAGAACAACTAAAAGCATCATTATCCACACCAGGGCTTTTCCCTGCTTTCCTGGGAAGCCTATTGATGTCCCAGGCCTATTTTGAGACATTTTGAAGCCTTTTTTCAATAGGGTGATTTCCACCAAAATTAATGTTTAAAATTTATTTAATCCTCCTCTCCCTTCCAGAACCAATTGATTTTCTGTCCTTATTGAGGAGAGAATAATGAGGTGTATCCCTTGTAAATTGAAAAATATTTCCCTTATTCTTCTGGTGGGCTTCTTCAAAGATGAACTTTGAGGAGGCCTTAATGATTTGGAGCCAGAGACTAGAGGCTTATTTTGTTGATGAAAACCCTTTCCCTTCTGCCTCTCATGGTACCTAGTATCTGAATCCAAAGTAATATCCATGAACCCTTCATGGCTATAAAAATTTCTAGGTTGGGAAGTCAATTGGTCCAACAGCCTTTATTCCAAGCCTCTTCTACAAAAATTCATAAAGGCAGTTTCTCCCCAATATCAAATTTTTGACATTGAGATTCTGAAATCAGCAATGTACAAGGAAAAATGATCACTTTCCTTTATCTTCAGATTGTCCAACTCTTTTTAAGCTTCTATTACTTCATTGTGAGGACCAAACAGAGTGAATAACTTGGTTTAAGAGAGTTGGCAGCTATCAATAAGGTAAGAAGGGTCTTGTCACAGGGGCTCTTCTAAATGAATAGGGCCAGGCATTCAGTGAACAGAATTACTTATGGAGGGCTAAAGGGAAGTCCTCAAAAAGATAAGATCAATAAGATAAAAGGTGAAATTCCTACTGATAAAAGATGAGAATTAAAAGACATGAAATAAAAACAAAAGCAATAACAAAGAGCCAACCACAAATAATCCTGAATCATGGTTTCAATCTTTTCAGAAAAGAGAAAAGAATTAATAAGGATATGACCACCAGAGGTCTACTCAACAGGTGAGGGAAGGCTTAGACTAACTTAATAATTAATAGAATAATACCACTGAGTGAGAAATAAAATGATATCAATAATAAATCAAATATCTTAATTAACTGGGGGAAAACCCCTCAGGTGGGTGAAAGGGGGCTGGTATATGTGAAAAAAATGCCAAACTAGAGCTTGAGTGTTGAGAACCCATGACTGTATGCTGGAGGAATATGTATTTGAGATGTAAACCTGTATTGGTGTATCCAATACAAGTATTTGAATAAATACAGGTGTTTGCACCTGTGTTGAGGACAGGCCTTTATTTGGTGAATCCTGTATTGAGCTGTATTGAGGTTTGAAACTGTATTTGGTGGCTCTTCCATGAAACCCCCTTGATGATTGGGTGTTGAAAGATCTTCAATTTGTAATGATTGGTAGTGCCCTGCCTGTCTTCATGGCTGTGACATTATCCCCCTCTTGAAAGTGGGGAGCTCTGAGCACCATGAAAGTAAGTGAGTCTTGATGAGGTCAATTGAAAACTTTCTTCCCCCCAATTAACCAATTTGCATCCCTCATAATTCCTCTTCATCAATCATAACTCCAAGAAATCTCTCATCTTCATAGCTTGTAGGTCCTTCTGCTGTAACTTGATTCTGATTCTTCTCCTCTTCTTTGAAAATATATTTTCCTTCTTCTTCTGTTATATTTGTTATTCTTCTCATTCCAGTGTTCTTCACCCAAATTGTCTTGAGTCCTCATGGCTCATGATCAGTGGATGATTTCAGGTTTATGTCCTAAGAGCTTACTGCAATTGTATGTTTTTTCTTCATCTTGAGATTGGGCTGAAAATTGGCCTTTTCTTGATTGTGGACAATTTCAGAAGTCCATTGAATTTTTCCCAATTTGGCCAAAATGAGCAATTAGGTCATTATTCAAGATATTCAATATCTTGATGAAGTTTTGATCAAAAAGGGCTGAATTGACCATTTTGATTGTTTTGAAGAAGTAATAGCCAGAAATGCGCAAAATTTTCAGATTTGCGCAAAGTGCACAAATTGTGCAAATATGCCAACATACATGAAATGGTATATTTTGATGAAATTTTGAATAAAATGAATATTTTTAAGGTTTTGAAGCAGAATTAGCCAAAATGCACAAATGCACCAATTAGTCTATTTCTTTTGACTTTCTATGTTTTAAAAGACTTTCAGATGATTTTGAAGTGATTATGCACAAAAGTGAGCAAATACATGAGAATGGCTAATTTGGACAATGAAACAGTTTTTCTTGATGATATCCTCTATTTTCTTGTGCTTCACCCCATTCTTGAATTTCAAATTTCCATACCTGACTTTCTGACTTGGATCTGTCCATAATTTGCTTGGTCTCGGCTTTGAATTTTGACTTGGAGATGAGCTCAAAGCTGACTTCCATTTGTGACTCCAATCACTCTGATTCCCCACATTCTGTACTTTATGTACCTGGTGTCTTTCATAACTTGAGGGAGCTTTCTGAAGAGAGTATGCCCCCTAAAGAGACTTACGACATCAATGAAAACTATGATGGTTTTAAATCTGTTAGAGCTATTGAGCCACCCTGCATCAATTGTCAGAAGAAGGGGGTTCCTTGTGTTTAATCTGCTACTTCTAGGTCCACCAGGTGCCAATTCTGAAACCTTGGGAAACAAAATTGCTCTCAGGCCAACCATAGGTTCCCTGACAATCCCAGAAAATTATGGAGCAGCATCAAGAAGGGTGGAATATTTGGATTGGAAGCTCCTGTTGATGAACCTCCAACCTCTGATGCCACCTCTGGCCACTGCAATTGTAAGCTGAATGGCCAAGGAGTTTCTGAGTTACTGACTTCTATGGTTTTCTTTTCTTCTGCTTCAGTGAATGGATCCAGAATGAGAGGTGTTCACCAATGGAATTATACCAGAAGTTCCTGGGCCAACACTGGAGGGCCCATCCCCCAAGGCAAACCCATTGGAGTAGCCCCAGAAGTTCCTATCTTGGTCACCAGAAAAGATGGAAGAATTGGCAAATTGAAGATAAATCTGGTGGTTCAAGATGAAATTGATACTGATTCTGAAGGAAGTGATGATATTGATGGAGAAGAACTTGAAATTACTACCCCCATCCAAAAATGATGAATTCAGTACATCTCACTATCCCCAATCCAAGCTGGTACCACCATCCATGAAGTGATCAGGTCCCCCCCAACCACCTCAGCTTATAGTTAGATCCCCAACCAGGCCATCCACACTTGCCCCTATCTTTACCAAAGTTCAACCACCCATGGCAAGAGCTTCTAGAGACCCAATGTCCCCAGAACCTGAATCAATCTTTGACCACTGTTAAAACTGGAATATAACTGGAAATTTCATGGATAAAAAGAAGGTGAATAAGAAGGTGGTCACATCCCTATTTCAAAAGGTGGATGTTTTGACTGAGGTTTTTTTTTGATAAAGATATGAAGAGTTCTGTTCCAGGTGAACCCACTAGGGCTTTGTCCAGGGAGGCAGTTGCTTATGAAGATGCCTTGATTGTTAAATTTAGAGAAGCCTTGAAGAAATTTTGATGAGGATGATCTTCAGTTATTTTTTATCATTACTAGTGTTTTCTGTTTGATTATTGAATAAATTGACTCCCCAAACAAGATATGGGAGTAATGATTTCTGCTTTTATGAAACAAGAAATGAAGAATAAAAATGATACAAGTAAAAGAAATAAAATTAAATGAAAAGAAAGAATTGAGAGAAAAAGAGATTGAAGAGAATAAAATAAAGAAAATTCTAAGGATTGATCTTCTTGTGGTGAGTTGCTTGATCTTGACCATAATCTTCCTGAAGAGATAAAAAACAAACATTTTATTCTTGCAGAGTGGCCAAGGTGTTGTTTTACAAGAAGTAGAACCCTCAGAGATGCATACCAGGAGATGGAACTTACTTTCATAACTTCCACTCCCCACCAAGAATCATAAAAGAATAGAAACCTTTTCCATAAATGAATTTGAGCTAAGGAATGTCTTGAATAATAGTGAATGGCATAATTTGGAATAATAAAATATAAAAGAAAAAGAAAATAAAGAAGAAAAGATAGAATTTGGCCATGTCTTGATGAAAGGTCCAAATTCAAGGGTATTGATGTTGCAAGACCTTCTAAACCTGTCCAAAGAGATTGAAAAGTGCTCACAAAGTGGCCAAGGTGATGCTTACAACATATTTGGGGTATAATACCCCCTTAAAGGTGCATGCAAGGAAAGGAACTTACTTTCATAAACTCCAATCCCCACCAAGCACCATAAATCAAACTCTTGAGGTATTTGGGCCAGGCTTGTCAGGATACAAAGTGTGGAAATCCTTGACAAGATCAGGGGGAGTTGGTAAGGTTGGAATCTGGTTCCCAAGTTGTTCTTTCTGGGTATTCATTGAATCTTTTCCACTCCAAAAGGTACCATAATATACCTCTCTTGAGTTTTGAGTCCGGAACCTGAGCCACTTCCCATCCTTCTTGCTCTTTCACTATTAATGGTGGTGGCAACCATTTATGTCAATTTGGGATAGTTGATTGCTTCACTGGTTCTAACAAGGAAACATGAAAAACAGGGTGAACTGACTTCCATTGTTGAGGCAACTTGAGGTGATATGCATACCTGCCAATCTTCTTCAGAACTTCAAAGCGTCCCAGCCATCTTTCTGAGAGTTTCTTGGTGGATTTTGTTGTCTTGATATTCTTGGAAGCTAGCCATACCTTGTCCCCAGATTAGAAATCAGGTGGAATTTCCCTATTTATATCTACATATTTTTCAAAATGCTTTATTGCTTACTCTGATTCTTCTTTAAAACCTTTCTGCACTTATCGGAGTTTTGTTGATAACTTTCCACCAGGTGTATCTTGAGAAATGTGAATTGAGTCAAAGCTGGTATTTCTTCCATAAATGGTGAAAAAGGGTGACTTTTTTGTTGATGAATGTTCTGAATTATTATAGGCAAATTCAGCCAGAGGGAGCCAGGTCTGCCAGTCATCTTGATGGTAACTGACATACACCCAAAGATACTGTTCTACAATCTGATTTAACCTTTCTGTCTGCCCATATGTTTCAGGGTGAAAGGCAGTTGAAAGATCTCTTGATATCTTGAGCTGCTGACATAATTGAGTCCAAAATGGTGAAACAAATAAAGAGCCTCTATCAATAACAATACTTATTGGAAGGCCATGTTTGGAAAAGAAATGACTAATAAAGATTTGAGCTAAGTCCAAAGAAGTGATTTCTGAATAAGTTGGAAGGAATATTTCCATTTTTGAGAGTCTGTTTACAACTACTAATATTTAATCAAAGCTTCTTGACAGTGGAAATTGAGTCCTAAAGTCCATTGATAATGAACTCCAAGGACCAGATGGAATTTGAAGATGCTTGAGTAATAAAAACTTCTTATTGTGAATATTCTTGTTTCTTGAACATTGCTAACATTAGGACACATAATACTTGATAAATTGATTCATTCCAGCCCAATGAAAATACCTCTTGATGAGATTGAGGGTCTTCTCCTTGCCAGGATGGCCAGCCAATGGTGAGTCATGACACATTTGAAGAATATCCAATTGAATTTCTTGATTGCTTGGAATGACTACTCTATCTTTGAATAATAGGAATTTGGCTTGAGGTTCAAGAGAATAATCTGAGACTGATTCACCTCTTGCTAATTGCTTGAGAATTTAATTATACTCTTTGTCTTGCCATTCTGCAATCTGAATTTAATCCACTAAATCTGAGAAAAATTCAACTTTAATTGAGAAAATCTTGAATCTTAAATTTCATTTTTCTTGAGAACTTGGTGAAGATTTTGAGTATTCTTGCTTATGAGGTCCACCCCCCTCTCTGGGTATATGTTGTTCCAACATGATAACGCATCTGCTAAAGTGGCCAGTATGCCTGTGCGCTAAGTGATAGAGAAGTGGAATTCAGAGATAAAATCTTCCCAAAGGGCTTGAAGGCAAGTAAGAAATTTGGAAGAAATAAAATATTGAAGGGAAGAGCGGTCTGTCAAGACTTCAAAGGGATCAGAAAGAGAAAGAAGAGAATCTCTCCAGTGCTCAAGAGCCCAAAATATGTCAAAGAGTTCCTAGTCATGAATTTCATAGTTGAGCTCAGCTGTGAGGAGCTTGCAACTATCAAATTTAATGGGATGCTTTCATGAGTCATTCCCCTGACTCAGTACAGAACCCAAGGCATAATAAGAAGCATCAGTATCTACAATAGCTGATAGAAAAGTATTGAAATGGGATAGGATAGGAGCAGTGGTGGTAGATTCTTTGAGTCTTTAAAACTGACTAAGTGCTTCCTCATTTAAGATAAATGGAGAATCATTTTTAAGGAGGGAAGTGAGAGCAGAGATTCTTTTGAAATAATTTTTAACAAAATGACAATAGAATTTGGAAAAGCCAAGGAAAGATTGAAGTGCCTTGATGTTCTTTGGCTGAGGCCAATTTAGGATTTTCTGAAATTTGGAAGAATGCATCTTGAGGCCATCACTTGAAACAAAATCAACCAAGTATTCCACACTTGAGGCATAGAATAAACACTTTGAGGTTTTAGAAAACAAATTTTTCTCCCTCAGTCTTTGAAGGACAGAGGCCACATGTTTGACATGTTCCTCCTCAGAACCAGAGAGGACCATAATATAATCTAATTAGACTACAACAAGAATATCCAAGAAATCTGCAAAGATATTATATACAAGATTACCAAAAGAAGCAGGAGCATTGGTCAATCCCAATGGCATAACTACCATATTTAGTTCTCATCCCCCTCTTTAATACTCATGAGATTATAAGCACCATGCAAATCTATCTTGGAGAAGATAGTAGAGCCATTAAAGATGGTAAGGAGCTGATTCATTGGAGGAACAGGGTACCTGTTCTTCCTAGTGACAGTATTAACTTTGGGGTAGTCAACACACAAACAAAGACCACCATCCTTTGTCTTAACAAAAAGGACAGATGCTCCTGTTGACAAGGAGCTTGTCATTATGAAAAATTTCTCTAAATTCTCTAAAATGTAGGCCCATAGTGTTTCTGACTCATGCTTTGATAAAGATTAGATAACACCAACTGGAGGTACAAGACCCTCCAGTTCAATATGATGATCACAGGTGGGGTGTGGAAGAAGTTTCTATGCTTTCACCTTGGAGAATACATCCAGATATTGGTGATAAGCAGGAGGGACTACCTTCAGAACAGTTTCAATCTCTTCTGGATCTTCCTCCTCATCCCAATGCTCCTTCAGGGAGGCATGAAAAGATGAAGGAGAAAGGTCCATATCCCCTTGAAAGAGATGAAGTGAATATATAGAAACATCTTCTCCAAGATCTTTTATTTCTTTGAGGACTTCATCCCTTGATGGAAGTAATTATTGATAGGGAATGATGAAAGGGAGATGGACAGAAGGGGGAAGGGAATGTGTCATAAGTTCACCAACCAGAGCAACACTGTTGACAGCAGTGGCAAAGTCATTAATAGTAGAAGAAATAATACCACTAGAATCATAGGTGATAAATCCATTTTTCCCATCAATAATGGATTAAAATGGTAAAGGAAATAATAGCCCAATATTAGGTCTTCTCCCTGGGTGAATCTATGATGAAGAAATCTCATTCAACGTTTGGAAAAGAAGGAAAGTCAGCAACACACTTGGTATAATGGGTGATGAAAAAGGAGGTGGATTCATTGGAATCCAAAATGAAGATAGGAATCTTTTCAGGGAGCTCTGACATGTTCAATGAGTACTTGAGAACATGATTCTTTGCAAGAAAAGAGTTTGTAGCACTAGAACCAATGAGAATACTATAATAGATATCAGAGAGAGAAGAAAAAAAAAGAAATTTTAAAGATTTATTGACACTAGTATTCAGAGTGAACAATTGTGCTCTTGAAAGAAATAAGTGAGAACCATTGAGCACATCATGATCCCCACTCAGGCTTTTCCCTGCTTGCTAGGCAGGCCTCTTGATGACCCTTGCCTATTTTCAGGCCTCCTGAAGCATTTTTAAAGGGGGTGTTTTCCACCACAATAAGTGAATAAACCCTCTTTAATCCTTGTCTCCTTTCAGGACCAATTAATTTGTTGTACTTGGTGAGGAGAGAAGCATGAGGCTTGTCTTTAGACACTTGAAAATTCTTCCCCTTCTTGTTCTTCCTGTGATAAGGATTTTTTGAAGATGAACCTTGGGGAGGCTTGGAGGAATTGGATCCACTGATTGCAGGCTTCTTCTCTTGATGAATACTCTTTTCTTTCTGCCTCTCATGGTACCTGGTATCTCATTTCACAGTGATATCAATGAGCTCTTGAAATATATCAATTTTTCCAGGGTGAGAAGCCAATTGGTCCAACAAACTTGATTCCAAGCCTCTTTTATACACATGAATATAGGCTCTTTCCCCAAGTCTCAAATTCTTGAAATTAAGCTTCTGAAATCTGCTTTGTACAGGGAAGCCTGACCACTTTTGTTCATCCTGAGATTTCCCAGCTCTTGTTCAGCCTTCCTGACTTCATTTGGATCACCAAACAGAGTGAATAACTGGGTTTAAAATAACTGCCAGTTATTGAGGAGAAAAGATGAGTCTTCATTGAAGATATTTGAGAGGTGAGGTTCAATCAATTTTCCAGCTCTACCAGTGAGAAAAGAAGTTGAGTACAAAAACTTCTTCCTGTCAGAGAAGAAGTTTGCTGGGTCATTATGGAAAATAAATTGACAAGATTGAATAAATCGTCTCAGTTTATAAGCTTTAGTGCCATAAAAGGAATAAGGTGCTTTAATTGATAGAGTCTTGAATTCTGGGGCTCTTTAAGTTTCCATTGGGGAAACTTCTTGAGTGAGTTGTCCCATGAATTGAGTCATATGCTCTATCATTTTGAGCAAATTTGGTTCAGCTTGAGAGAAAAGAGGTTGATTAGAATGGGCTAGATTTGGAGCTTCAGAAGCTTCAGGGGCATCTGCCAAGGAAGCTTCTACTTCAGTTTCTTCAGAATACTCCCCCTTATTTGCTTCTAGTCCCTTGAGAAATCCTTGGGTAGCCACCTAAAAAGCCAGAGAATGATCTTGATCTTCTTGAGCTCACACCTCCTCTTCTGGAGGGTGCTGCTCCTTCCATTGGTGGTCCTCTATCCAAATTTGCACTCTGTTGATGAACTGATGGTGTGCAGTCAAGAGGAGCCCTTGCTGTAGGAGTGAGAACAGCTTGATGTCTTTGAGACCTTGTATTCTTGGCTGGAGGGCTATGCTGAACTGGAATTATTGAAGAAAGAGAATAAGATTTGATCATACTTGGGAATAAAACAAGGCTTGACCAAATCAATCAAATGAGAATCTTGATGAACTTGAGAAATATATTAAAAGTCTTGAAGTGAAATCAATATGAATAAGTTTTGAAGAATGGAAATGACAAAATCAAAGTCTTATGGATAAGAAATGTAAGTCAACAAGTCAAATCAAGTAAATCAATAAATCAAATCAAATAAATAAATAAATCAACTCAACTCAATTCAAAATAAAATTAATGATGTCTTGAGGAATTCAGTCAATTTCTTCAAAAATCAATTCAGTTTCTTGAGGAATGAACTTCAAATCAATCAATCAAATTAAATCAAATCTTGAGGATGAATCAGCTATATTGAGGAATCAAATCAGCTTGATCAATCAAATTAAATCAGAATCTTGAGGTCAAGTCAATTTCTTGAATAATCAAATTAATCAATCAAGAATTCTTGAGAAATCTTAAAATAAGAAAATGATAACCCCACTTCAATGAGAACTCCTGAAATGCTGAATTAATTAACCAAAAATTCCAATCAATTGAGCCTGATAAAAGAACCTGAATTCAGATAGAAAATGAAAATAAAAATTGATTGAGAATTAAAAATAAAGTGAAACAGTCAGCAAAATTTAAGAAATGAGAAATAAAATAAATTTCTATTTGAATAAAATGAATGAGATGAAAATTCATGAGAGATAATGAAATCATAAAAATCATAATTCAAGAATGAGAGAAATGAATATAAATGAATGAAAGAAAAAAAAGCAATTATGAGTTAATTAAAATGATGTCACAGGGGCTCTTCTAAATGAAGAGGACCTGGCACTCAGTGAAAAGACTTACTTATGGAGGGCTCAGAATAAATACTCAATTGATAAGAGTAATAACATAAGATATAAAATCCTAGTCATGAAATAATAGCATTAAAAAATATGAGAGAAAAACAAAAGCAATGATAAAGAGCTAACAAAAAATAATACTGTATCACTGTTTCAATCTGTTCAGAAAAGAGAAAAGGATTAATAAGGATATGACCACCAGGAGTCTACTGAACGGGTGAGGGAAGGCTAAGACTAACTTGATAATTAATAGAATAATACCTCTGAGTGAGAAATAAAGTGATATTAATAATAAATCAAATATTTTAATTAACTGGGGGAATAACCCCTAAGTGGGTGAAAGGTGGCTGGTATATGTAAAAAAATGCCAGCCTGGAGTTTGAGTGTTGAGAACCCATGACTGTATGATGGAGGAATCTGTATTTGAGATGTAAACCTGTATTGGTGTATCCAATACAAGTATTTGAATCAATACAGGTGTGTGCACCTGTATTGAGGACAGGCCTGTATTTGGTGAATCCTGTATTTGGGTTTTGCCTGTATTGAGCTGTATTGAGGTTTGAGACTGTATTTGGTGGATCTTCCATGAAACCCCCTTGATGATTGGGTGTTGGAAGATCTTCAATTGGTAATGATTGGTAATTCCCTGTCTGTCTCCATGGCTGTTACAGGTCTTAATGGCAGATATTTGAGTGATAAGGTTCAATACACTTTTTTTAAGGTTTTTCTATGAAACTCTTGATAATAGTGACAAATATCAAGAGTACTACGACTGTCCTCAGTAGAAAATATAATATAATTAAATATTATACCCACAAATTTATATAATTATTAAAAAAAATTCTATAAAAAAAGAGAAATTTGATTATTATTAAATGATTCAATAATAAAAAAATTATCAATAATTTTAATAAATTATAATTATCATATTATTGTTATAGTCACTGACAGTTATATCAATAAGAAGTTTAAATCTCTTAATGAGAAAATTACATGTGGTAAATATTAATATTTTTCCACTTATAAATAATATAAGAATATCATTTCTAAAATAAATTATCACACACACTGTGGAGAGATAATTCCTATCCAAAAATTCTATAAAAAAAACTAATACTAGATAAAAAGATATCAAACTTTAAAGAAAACGTAGTTATAGTATTTATTTAATACAACAAGTAAAAAAACAACAGTTATTATATTAAATAATGATTTTAAGTTAAAAACACGCCAAAAAACAACATTTTAAAAGATAAAACAACTTTTTATGATAAAAAATATGATTAAAGAGTTTTTAAGAGGAATTTGTGGATTTTAAAAGATATTTAAGACAAGAATTTTATATAATAAAATGTATTATTGGTTATTACAAAAAAAGGATGAATTCTATTATTTCAATTCTTTAATTGCTAGAATTGCTGAAGAATGAAATAAATTGAGAATTACTTTGATCATAAGAATATTATCTTTAGTAAAACTTTACCTGTTTAAATGTCTAATATGATTGGAATGATGATGAGTTATTGACAAGAACAGTGATGAATGGACTCTTTTTATGTCTACAGAGCAGCTCTAACAATTCATAATTGATATAGAGGGCGTGATCAGGTTAAAACTGCAAAACCATACTTTCAAATAAAGTTCTTAACTTAAGCTAACTTATTTTTAATTCCAATTCAAAGTTACCAGTGTTATTCTTAACTCTAAGTAACTTCAATCTTCTTTTGGGTTAATTATTTCAAGTTTTAATATAAATTAAGTTTATTTACATGAAATTTCATCACATGAACAGCTTTAAAATAGAGTTTCAAGCAAAAATCTGTTAAACTAAATTTTCAATTAATTTTTGAAGAAATATTAATTTTCTTTAAGTATAGTTAAAAGAGTGATTTTCCAGGCTAATTACAAATACAACCTGTTTATAAAGAATACTAAAAGTTGGATTTCTACACAGATAAAATCAATTCATAAGCTGTGTGAGCATTTTGAGCAAATCCATTAAGAATTGAATTTTGAGGAATTTATGAAGTTATTGCTATTTTTACATATAAAATAGAAATACACACCAAAAAATAACTTTTGAAAATTTTTTAATGATTTTAAATTTAAAATCTTAAGCTTGTTTAAGCTTTGAAAGTTCTTAAGAACTTAATTTCAAGCTTGCATATTGGGATTTACCCTTTGTCAGCTTGAAATTCCTGTCCAAATTGGGATAAAACCAGTTTAAACTTTGATGTTGGATCAAATTCTAATCTTAAATTTTAAATAAGGCTGAAAGTCCTCCAACAAAGGTGGAAAACCTCAATTGAATCCTTGCAGATCCAAAAAAGCTGGGTACCCCAGCTCTGTTTGGTCTTTTTCCTTTGTCCCACCTGTTTGCATGGATTTTGCCCTTTTATTTATTTAAAGCCATACTATGGCCTTAAAAGCCTTTAAATTGAGCTCATGCAAGATTTACATTCTGTATGGAAAATACTTAGCCAATTCAGTAAATCTACACAACACCTTAGTTTTAACTAAAATTTTGGTATGTTTGCATAAACCTTATGCAATTTTAAATTTAAGCTTATTTAAGCTTAAATTCAACAATTTTAATTTTTTTTAAAAATATTTCAATTATACTGTGAGATTCTTAAATCTTCTAATAACCTAGGAAATATTCATTTCTGGGTATAACACCCTTTGGGTCTACCCTAGGTTATTTTTGCAGTAGAATACAAAAATGACATAATAACTTTAACTTTGCTTATCCAAAGAAAGATTTATACTTATTTTTTGTTATTTTTATTTTTAATTCAGTTGATAAGTCTGTTTAAGACTCAATAAACTGTTTATAATGTTTTTTGTAGCCTTATGGGTATGTCACACATACCTCACAGGCTCAAACTTTCTATATTCTCCAGTAAGAAAAGATTTTGAATAAAGAGCCTTCTTCCTGTCAGGGTAGAAGATTTCTGAGTCATTGTGAAATATTACTTGACAGGATTGGATAACTCCCCTCAATGTATGGGCTTTAGTACCATGAAAAGAATAAGGTGCCTTCACAGATGGTATGAGCCTTAGAGGTATTTCCATACAACCAAAAGACCACAAAGAATAAAAACAAAACTGAATATAAGTATAAAATTCATAATGGAAATTTAACATTAAATTTAAATTAAAAATTTAAAAATGTGAAAATATATTTTTACATCAAAAAATTAAAGTAGGAATAAATTTTCATCAAAATATTAAAATTAAAATATTTTGTGGAAAAAAAAATAAGAATTATTACAAATTTTTTCCCAATAAATAAAATTATAAAAATTATTTTACCATTGGATTTCTCATAAAAAATCAGGTGAGGTCACCTCTGAGTGAAAATTATGTAACTCAACTCTAAATAAGCTTTTAGTATTTTCTGTATCAAAATCTGAAAATACTCAAAAAACTCATTTAATTTACACCAAATTTGGTGTTAACCACCAATTTTTGTGTTAAAATTTAGGTGTGGTGTGTAGTTTAGAGGTTACAAGCAATTAAAGTATTTTCAATTGGAATGTCAAAATGTGCACATGTATTATATAAGTGAACTTAAATTTAAATATGAGGAATCAATAATGAAAGTTGTTTAATTTGATTTTACAATTGAATTAAATGTGTGAAATTCAAGTATACTACATGATTAGGAATCAAAGAAAAAATGAATTGGAAAGATTAATTTTTTTGGGGGGGGGAAAGGAATCTTGTCTCCAAGGGTGTGAGACTCCCCCTAATTCCTTTCTGAAAGGAATGAAATTTCAAAATTAGTGCAAATATTCATTACTTTGTCCTGAAACTGAGTCACAGGGTCTGTGACTCAATTTATGATTATGTTTTGATACCAACCAGGGCAGTTTCAACTGTTGTAAAGAGGGTAAAACTACCCTTAAGTTAAGACAAACTTAGAAAAAAATGCTTTAACTGGTTCCAAGGTCTCTTACCAGAATTCCGACTTGGTTTGAAGGATTTAACCCAAGTATTATTATAGCAATGACTGTTTTAAGGGATTTCAACTGCTAAAAATGGCTCAAATCAGCCCTTTTTTGGTACAAAGAAGCATTAAATGATGGAATAATTGGCTTTTATGTTGTCAGTATGTTTATCATGAATTATGGTGGTTACTTTCACTTTGAAGTACAAGAATTTGTGGCTATAAAAGAATGTCTTCTTTGCCCCACTTTTCTCTTCATGTTAGAATATTTTCCTTTTATAATTAGCTTGAACAATGTTAAACCAATCAATAAAATATTCCAACAACCATTTTTAAATAATTTGAAACCCTTTAACCATATGAAAAAAGAAGAAGAATATTTTTAAATTTGATAATAATTTTTAACCTTGAACCACAACCAAAATTAATTAAAGCATCTTTAAGCACTGTTAGCTTTGTCACTTTGTTTCCCAATTCACTCTGGTCGATTTTGGTTGTTTTTTCTCTTTAATGATCCTTTTAGAGACTATGTTCTCATATGAATTTCCTGAAGCTCTTTTTTAAATTAATTGAAAATTAAAATTGCTCTTGAAGAAATTTATTTTGTAATCATAAATATCTGTTGTAGAGTATATTTGGATAAACTTTTATTGTTTTTAAAACAATAAATTTTTATAATATTATTTTTTTATACTTAAGTAATCAAAAAAGGCATTTTTCTCTTCAAACTCTTGAATTCAGCTATTTTAAATTAATCTTTACCCCCAAAACATTTTGAGGACAGGAATATCACTTGGCTCCCAATCAAAGCTCTATATCCACACCTGATGGATAGATTATTGAAGGATGGGGTCTTAGAAGTGTACCTTGGTAAGACTTCTTGGGGTAATTTACCCATTAACAGATTCATCTTCTCCATCATTTTGAGAAGACTTGTTTCAGACTGAGAGACAAGAGGCTGATTAGAAAGGGCTATATATAGAGCCTCAAGAGCTTTTGGAGAATCTTCCAAAGAAGATGCCACTTCAGTCTCATAAGACCCTTGTTCTTCATCTTTAGCTTCCCCCCATCTACCACTAAGAGCCTGAGAAATACCAGGATAACCATCTAACAAGCCAGAAAAAGATCTTGATCTTCTTGATTTAAAACCTCCTTTTATGGAGGATTCTTCTCCTTTCATTGGTGGCTGTCTGTACAACTTTTCACTCAGTTGATGAAGTGATGGTGTATGTTCAAGAAAGAACCTAATTTTAGGAGTCATAACAGCTTCATTTCCATGAGATCTTGTATTCTTGGATGGGAGGCTATTCTGTACAGGAATCTTTTAAGAAGTGAAGAATAACTTTATGATTATAGAGGATAAAGATTAAATTCTTGACCAAATCAAATCAAAATGAAAACTTGAGGAATTAATCAATAAAATTGGGATTAAATTAATATGAAAAAACTTGAATAGTGCAAGTGAAAGAGTCAAATTATTCTTAAGATCGTTTTCTTGAAGATTTTCAAATAAATTTCAATCAATGATTTAATAAATATAGTCAATTATATCAATTTAAATAAATTATTGAGGAAATTAATAAATAAATCAATATATTGCAAAATAAAATAAAAATCCATCAATCCAATAAAATTTTGAAAATCAAATCAAATTTTCTTTAAGAAATCAGCTCCAAAATTAATAAATTTAATCAATATCCTGAAAAAACCTTAATTTCACACAATAATGAAAATTTAAGAATTGATGAATATTTGAAGAATAGAGAGAAAAAGTAGTAACAGATTAAGAAATGAGAAAGGAATCAATCTTCAGATAATGAAATGAATGAGTTAACAGCTTATCAGAGAGTCACAAAATCTGAAAATTTTAAGAATTCATAATTGATGAATGAGTGAATTAGTATTGAGAAATAATGGAAAGAGAAAGGAAAAATTATGAGATAACAAATATAATGCCACAGGAACTCTTCTAGTTGAAGACAGCCTGAAAGTCAGGGGATTGGATGCACTTCAGGAGGTCTCATAATAAATAATAAGAAGAACACTTAAGAAGTTTAATAAAAGATAATATTTCCCATAAAAAATAAATAAATAAATAATTTAGATTAAATAACATGCATCAATGAGGGAGAAAACCACAAACAAGTCTAAGTCCAATTTTTCAGCTTGTCATAAAAAATAGAAGGGCTAATAGAGATATGGCCACCAAGCATCCACTGAACAGGTTTGGAAAAACTGAGACTAACTTAATATTTATAAAAAAGATATTACAGTTAATAAGAGTAAAATATCTAGTAATAATCAATAACTTATACCAATTAAGTGGAGAGAAAGTCCCCAGAGGAAGAAAGAGGAGCTGGTATATGGAAGAATACACCAGCCCTTATCAAAAGAATAAATTTGTAAAGAATATTTATTGATTTGCCTCATGTGGATGATACAGGCCCTGTGCAGATGTACAGGCCCTGTAGTGAAGGTGTGGTAAAGCTGGGTGATCTTTCAGTTCCAGATTGGTGTATCCAAAGCTGTATTTGGTGAATATAGCCTGTAAAAGGAATGACAGGATGTATTGGTAAATACAGAATGTATGAGTGTTTCAAAATAAGATTTCTTGAGCTTTATGCTCATACACAGCAGTAGATTTCTGATTTGGTAAGTTTGAGTGGGGATAAGGTTGAATACCCCTTACTCCTAGTACTGGTTGTGACAGAGTTCAGTGTGGCAAAAAAGAGTGTGCCACTGTTCTTTAAAAGAAATATTTGTTTCAGGAATACTCATATTTTAGCTCACAGATGTATATATGGTCTTTTTATGGACTCAGTCATGAAAATCATAATAATAAGTGTCACATGATTATCATATATTATGTAATAATTCTCATATTTCTAGTAACTAGTAAATGCATATATCTCACTTTGGATTCTATAAAAAGAAGAAATAGATACTTATATTGTATTGTAGGGATTACTTAGGAACATGAAATTTGTAAATTGCATGGGTTAAATATCAGTATTTCAACATAATAAAATCCTCAAAGCTAGTGGATAAAGGTTTCATAGGTAATATCAGTGTACATTGAATTTTCACGCAAAGACATAACATATTAATAAACAATTCATATCACATATTCAGGTCACATGGTGGAATGTGATCTACAACTTGCCAGTATTAACCAGTCTTTCAACCAGTTTAATAGTCTTTTTGGAAAGAGTTCCTTTTTCTGAGGTCTGGTAGACAGCATTGTGATGGCCCCCAACAGCCCAATCTGTATATTTTTGGGCCTAGAAATACCCCTGATTCACTCTTTCACCAGTATTTGTGATTCTCTGTTCTATCTAATGAACAAACACCTGGGACCGATTTTAGAGTTAAATTAGGGTTTTTGACTGTGGCAAATTCAGCAAAGGGCCCAAATTACTCTATAATTAAATTTTTTAGCCTATAAATCCTCCTTATTCTTCCACAGTGCTTTGATTCTTTTAAAGATAGATACCAAAAGGAATCTCTGTAATAATCTTCAATTTAATTTAGGAGGCTTTTGATTTGGCACATTCAGTGAAAACCCGAAAGGTTCACAGGTTTATGCCATGAATTGGTTTCCGGGAGTCTATAAGTATTTTAATCAAAAACAATTCTCTACAAAGGTATTGAAAGAGTCCATTTATCCAATGAAATACCTTACTTGAGATATTTGAAATGTATAGTTACTCAAAGTCCTTGTAAAGTGTCTATTTTTGGCTTCAAAATTGGGCTTTCGGATGAAAAAATCTTAAAATACAAATTGTTAACATCATAATTCACTTTATTAATGATTATTTTTCTAATTTTTGGCTTAAGAAATCCTCAAAAAGTCCCAAAACTGTGCATTGAAACTGGCTTTGGGGGACAATAAATTGGTCAGATATAGGCTTTCTTCAATAAGCTAATGTGAAAAATATCTTTTTACCAATTTTTGATTTATTTTAAATGATCCCTTTGGGGAAAATTAAATAAGAGAACTTCGTTTTCACCAAAAAAATTCTCATTTTCTGCCTTTGGGGTAAAAAATGAAAAAATTGATAATAAATTTCTCAAATATCAATTTATTCTAGAAAAAAAATGTTATTTTTGGTGCTTTTATGTTATCTATATACATGCCTACTCTTTTAAAAGATGATATAATCAATGCAAATACTTTTTCTGTAATTATATAAAAAACACTTAGTTATATAAATTTTGCGATACCTTGGAGTTACAAAGATCCAAAACATCTTTCCCATACCTATTTAAAGGAAATTAATCTTGATATAATTAGCAATTTCTATAGAAAACAATGGATTAATCACTTACTTCTCATCATAAAAGTTCAAAAATGAGGGTGTTTTTTATTTCACCCACATATATGCTCAAGAACTTGAAGCTGTTTCTTTGAATCTAATGAGGGTATATCTACAATTGATTATGATTCATTATGAAACAATTCTTTTCATATAGTAGGTATATGCAAGAATCCGCATTGATATTTATATTCCACTTTTCAGGTATTATGAAGTAAAATTTGGGATGTTTCAGAGGAACAAGTTATTACTGACCAGTAATTCATATGAAAAAGGCACTGTTATCTTATTTTTCCATATCTAACATAAAAATTTCAGAATTAGGAAGATTAAATTAGATAATATATTGAAAATTAATCAAATAAGAAATTATTCATATAGATTATAAAAAATGGAATTGAATATTCTTATAATGAACTTTCTCTGGAGATATACTAAGATTAGGAAAATTTCTGATTAGAATTGAATAAATGAAGATGAAATATATTGAAATAGCTCTATTGATATTTAAAAAATCCTGTGAAAATTATTAATACTATATTAGATAAAAGAAATTTGTTGAAAGGTATCTAATATTTCAAAAGACTTTGTGATTTTGATTCCAATGATATCTGAAAGGTTTTATTTAAAATTTACAGATTGATTTTTATTATTTATCAAATTTTGCTATCTTTTGAGGATTATTGACAAGAATAATTTATTCTTTTGAAAATAAAATTACAATAAGCGATTTAGAATGTTTTAATTATTGCTTATTGCCATTGTTTCCAAATGAGAATTATAGCTAAACTCCAAAAAATTCATATCAAGTTAATCCTAAATGAATAATAATGCTTTAATACTACTTATTCAAAGATATTGACTGTTAACTGATTTCAATTCTTTTTCATTCAAGTCTCACTAATTATCCATAGCTTCATAAGAATATATTTTCACTTGTGAAAAAAAACTAAGTTTGACTTCAAACTGAAACAATGAAATTTTGTTTGATTTTATTATCAAATTTCTAAATTGGAAAAAAATTCCCAATTGGTGAAGGAGCTACTAAATATGAGAGGTTATTTTTGAATATTCTTCCAAAACAGATAATAATGCTTCAATTTCCTTTAAAATTGAAGGAGATATATAAATTTTTATGGTTATTGTAAGGCTGATAATATGATAAAGTGATAATAAGTGTAAGGTTTGTCTATGAAACTCTTGATAATAGCAGCAAAATCAAGAGTACTATGACTGTCCTTAATAGAAATATATAATATAACAAAATATTAAAACCACAAATTTCAATATAATTATTAAAAATAATTATGTATAAAAAAAATAAATTTAATTATTATTATAAAAATATAATAATAATTATAATAAATTATAATTATTCTATTATTGTTATAGTCACTGACAGTTATAACAATAAGAATTGTAAAGCTCTAAATGAGACAATTACACGTGGAAATATGAATATTAATCACTTATAAATAATATAAATATTATTTATAAAAGAACTATAGCACACACTATGCAGAAATAATTCTTATAGAATAAAATTCTATATAAAAAAACTAATACTAGATAAAAAAGATATAGAACTTTAGAGAAAACTTACTTATAATATTTATTTAATACAACAAGTCAAACAACAACAGTTATTATATTAAATAATGATTATAAGTTAAAAACACGCCTAAAATCAGTAGTTTAAAGATAAAACAAATTTTGATGATAAAATTTAAGATTAAAGAGTTTTTAAGAGGAATTTGTGGATTTTAAAAGATATTTAAGATGATAATTTTATAATATAAAATATATTATTGATGATTACAACAATAATCAGAATTCTATGACTTCAATTCTTTAATTTACAATTAATAAAGAATAAAATAACTTAAGAGTTACTTTAATAATAAGATTTTATAAATAATAAAACTTTACCTGTTTAAATTTCTAATATGATTGGATTGATGATGAATGATGGACAAAAACAGTGATGAAAAGACACTTTTTATGTCTTCAGAGCAGCTCTCATGATTCATAATGAATATAGAGGGCGTGCTCAGGTCAAAACTGAAAAACCATACTTAAAAACAAAGTTCTTAACTTAAGGCAACTTGTTTTTAATTCCAATTTAAAGTTACCAGTGTTATTCTTAACTCCATGTAACTTTAATCCTCATTTAAACTAATTATTTTTAAGTTTTCAATATAAATAAACTTATTTATATTAAATTTCATCACATGAACAACTTAAAAATAGAGTTTCAAGCAGAAATCTCTCAAACTCAATTTTTAATTAATTTTCAAAGAAATCATAGTTTTCTTTGAGCTTGATTAAAAGAGTAAATTTCCAGGCTAATTACCCAGGAAATTTATTAATAAAAGATACTTGAAATTTGATTTATATATAGATAATATCAAATTCTGAGCTGTGTGAGACTTTCAAGAAAATCCATTGAGATTTGGATTTTTAATGAATTTTTGAAGTTATTGCTATTTTTCCACGTAAAATAGCAATACACACCAAGCCTTAGCTTTTGATAAGGTTTCGATGCTTGTAACTTTAAAGTTTTAAGCTTATTTAAGGTTTTTAAGCTTGATTAAGATGTTACAGTTCTTAAAACCTTGATTTCAAGCCTGCATATTGGGATTTACCCTTTGGAAGCTTGAAATTCCTGTCCAAATCGGGATAAAACCAGTTTAAACCTTAAGGTTAGATCAAAGTCTAATCTCAAAGCTTAAATAAGGTTGAAAATTCTCCAATAAAGGTGGACAGCCTTTGTTGAATCATTTCAGATCCAAAAAGCTGGGTACCCCAGCTCTATTTGGTCTTTTTCCTTTGTTCCACCTTTTTGCGTGGATTTTCCCTCACGCAGGATTTACATTCTGTATGGCAAATCCTTAGCCAATTCAGTAAATATACACCACACCTCAATTTTAACTAAAATTTTGGTAAGTTTGCATTGAACTTATGCAACTTTAAATTTAAGCTTATTTAAGCTTAAATTTAACAATTTTAAAAAAATGTTAAAAAAGTTACATTAGTACTGTGAGATTCTTAAATCTTCTAATAACACAAGAAATAAGTGTTTTTGGGTATAACACCTTATGGATGTACCCTAGGTCATTTTTGGTGTAGAATCCAAAAATGACATAATATTTATAACTTTGTTTATCCCAAAAAAAGTTATACTTATTTTTTGTTATTTTTTACTTTAATTTCAACTAAAAAGTCTGTTTAAGACAAAATTAACTGTTTATAAAATCATTTGTGGCCTTATGGGTATGTTATACATACCTCACAGGCTCACAATAAGTGTATTTACAGATTCAACTATGAATGTGAAATGGTAAAATAGAAATAAACATAGAGTGGACAGTAGTTTTAAGAGATTTACTATGAGATATAGTAGTGGTGAGTACTAATGAAAGGCCAGGATGCACTGGTTATCAGTTGATTAACTATGACAAGAGTATAAATTTATTATTTTCCAGGGGTATGAATGTTTTTGAAAGATGAACTATTCAGGAATACAAGAGCAGTGTAAGGTGTGGATATGAAACTTTGATTAAAAATCAAGTACTTTTCCTGTCCTCAAAATTTGTATAAGGTAAAAAATGATTAAAAAATAGTATGAAATCGTATTTTTAAGAGAAAACACGCCAGTTTTGTGCTTTTAAATTGATAAGTATAAAAAAATAATATTATTGAGATTTCTTGTTTTACCAACAATAAACGTTTATCCAAAAATACTCTACAAGAGATATTTAAGGCTACAAAATAAATTTCTTCAACAGAAATTTCAATTGGAATTAATTGAGAATAGAGTTTCAAGGAATAACTTAGAGAACAAAATATTTGAAAAGGTATTTAAAGAGAAAACATGCCCAAAATTGACCAGAGTGAATTTGGAAACAAAGTGACAAAGTTAATAGTGATGAAAGATGCTTTAATTCACTTATGGGGTGGTTCAAGGGGTAAAAATGATTATAAGAGTTACAAACAATGATTATAATGATTTTTAATGTGGTCAAAAGGTTTAAAATGATATAAAAAGGGTGGTTGTAATCTTTTATTGATTTGGTTAACAGTGTTTGAACTAATTATAAAAGGAAAAGATTCCAACATGAAGAGAAAAGTGGGGCAAAGAAGGAATTCTTTTCTAACCATCAATTTTCTTACTAAAAAATTAAAATTCAATCATTTCAGTCGTGAAAAGCACTGTGACAACAGAAAAGCCAATTATGGAATCATTGAACCCTGGATTAGGCCAAAAGGGCTGGTTTTAGCCATTTTAGACCCTTAAATCAGCCATTACTATAGTAATACCTGCTCTAGAGCCTTCAAAACACGTCAGAATGTGTGTACAAGACATAGAAAATAGTTAAAGCTGTTTTTACTAAGATTGTTGTAACTTAAAGGTAGTTTTACCCTCTTGGCAACAGCTAAAACTACCCTGGTGGGTATCAAAACCTCATCATCAATTAAGTCACAGACCCTGTGACTCAATTCCAGGCCAAAAGTGATAAACCTTTGGGTGGATTTTGACATCTCACATCTTTAATAAAGGATTTTGGGGGTCTGGCTCCCCCTTAGAGCTAGAGTTCCTTTCCCCCCCAGATTTAATCTTTCCAATTTATTTTTTCTTCAATTCCTCATCATGTAATACATTTTTAATTTACACATCCAATTCAATTGAAATTTTACAGTACACAACTGTAATAATTGATACCTCATATGTAAATTAAAGTTCACTTATGTAATACACCCACACATTTTGACATTTCAATTGAAAATACTTCAATTCCTCATAACTTCTAAACTACACACAACACCTCAATCTTAACACAAAAGTTTATGGTGGCACCAAATGTGGTGTGAATTAAAGTAATGTTTTGAGTATTTTCAACTTTTTTACAGAAAATACTAAAAATCCAATTTAAGCTTATTTAGAGTTGAGTTACAGAAATTTTACCCAGAAGTGACACCACCTTATTTTTTAGGAGGAATCCAATGGTGAAGTAAATTTCTTAAGTTTATTTATTGGATAAAAATATATAATATATTTTATGTAATTTTTTACCAAAAATATTACAATTTCATTAGTTTTAATAAAAATTCATTTTTACTTAATTTTTTCAAGTAAAAATGCATTTTCACAATTTTAAATTTGAATGTAATTTTTATTTTAAATTATAATTAAATTCTTATTTTTGTATATAAATTTTCATTTATATATTAATTTTCATTTTCATAATATAAATAAATTTATTTTATTTATATTTATATCTTATTGTGTTATTTGTGGTCTTTTGGGTATATGAAAATACTTCTAAGGCTCACATTCCCTCCACCTAAAAAAGAATATTACTTTGTAATATTGTTATATCTAGTGTGTCTGAACCTTCTGAGGGGTTTATTAGCTTCAGGTATGTCCTTTTCTGCTAACCATTCATCTTCACAAGTTGGGTCACTGTACCTAACAAGGTATTCCCTTGATTTATTGGTTCTCAACTTTCTTTCTTTGAGAACTTTGGTAATCTTTTTAATACCAGAAAATTCAACAGGAGGTATAACTTGGGGAACTTTATTCCTAAAAGGAAATTTTTCAGAATCACTAGATTTTTATGGCTTTATCAAGCTTACTGGAAATGTAGAATGCTTATTGCTAAGTTCTTCAGATAGTTCTACTTCAACAGAATTTTCTCCATGGAGGACCTTGACAACAAAAGGTCCTGCAAAGGAACCTTTGAGCTTTTTACATCCTTTGATGTTATTGAAGTTAGTGGTGGATACAAGTACTAAATCCCCCACTTTGAAATATGGAGTGGCATGAGATTTGTCCCATTTGTCTTTGGCATATGCAAAAGAGTCTTCCATGCACCTTATTGCATGATTTCTAGCTTTTTCTAGCATTCCTTTGAAGCTATCTGCTGTAGAATGTATCTCAACCAGTTATCTCCTCAAGGAATCTTGAGGTAATTTGGGATTCCATCCTTTTTCTAGAATAGTAGGAGTTTGATTGGTACTGGCATGAATGGATGTTTTGTATGCCAATTCCAGTTCTGGCAAAAGTGTACACCAATAATCGGTAAATCCATCACAATCTTTAAATTCAAGGCCATATGCACAAAATCTTCTTACAATATCTTCCAAGGTTTGAATCATCCGCTCAACCAGACCATCAGTTTGTGGGTGGTAGGCTTTAGAGAAGGATAATTTTGTCCCATATAGTGGGTGAAGATTTGTCCATAGTGCTGAGGTGAATTCGGGATCTCTGCCACTAATGATGTTTGTGAATATGCCAGTCCATGATATTACTCTATTCCATATCAGAAGAGCTGTATCCATGGCAGTATCATCCTTGTGACATGGTAGAAGGTTTGGAGTCTTACTAAGTCTGTCAACAATCACTAGGCAAGCATTATAGCTTCTGTCACCCACTGTTGGCAGGCCAGTTACCCAATCCATATGGACAATTTCCCAAGGTATGTTGGGTTCTTGAATCTTGATCATATTTCCAAGTCTTTTTCCAGTGGATTTATTTTCCTTTTGACATCTGTCAAAGGTTTTTCAACACTCTGCAACATCTTTCTGCCACATTGGCAACCATATTCAGGTTTTTCCTTTTTCTCTTGTTCTGTCCTCAATCAGATGTCCTGAGAAAGGGCTGTCATGGCATTCTTTAAGTACAACATTGTTTATGGACCTGTCCACAACTGTCATGACACATGTATGCTTAGTTCTGTGGTAAATTATACCATCCAGCAAGTGGAATCTTTCTTCAACATATGATTCTTTTCATATCTCATATGAGGCATGTATTAAATAATTGTCTTTACAGTCCTTAGTAAGTAATTGGCATAAAATGCTACAACTTTTATCCTGAGTATAGCTGTTTCTTACCTCTTCAAAGAAAGTGGTGTCCAGGTCTGTAACACTGATTCCTTCTATAGGGATTTGTGGGGATGCTTCCTCTGGAACATAAGCAGGATTATCAATATTATTTGGTAGTGGCTATCTGCTCAGTCCATCTGCATTTTTATGAATATTCTCATCTTAATCAACAATGGTCATATTGCCCCTATACTCTTGTATGGCTATTTGCCATCTGAGCATATGCCTGTTAGGAGTCTTCATGTTTAAAAGTGACTTAACAGCAGTACAATCTGTTATTAATTCAAAAACACATCCTTCCAGAAAGTAATTTAGCTTCTCCAAGGCCCAGAAAAGGCATAAGAACTCCATTTGACTGGCTCCATATCTGCCTTCAGCTGGTTTAATTTGCCTGGATATGAAGCATATGGGTCCTTCCACAGGTTTATCATTGATAATATGGACTTGATGAAGTGCAGCACCAAGCCCATTTCCTGATGCATCAATATAAAGCTTAAAAGGCAGCTTAAAGTATAGCATCAGTAAGAGTGGAGCAGTGGTCAAGGCTTGTCTCAAATATTCAAAGGATTTGCCTCTATCAACAGTCATTCGAAATACTGTTTCTTTGTCATATAATTTATAAAGAAGTCTTTCTATGGATGCAAAATCTTTAATATTTTTCCTTTAATATCCTGCAAACCCAAAAATGACTGAATTTCTTTCTTGTTCTAAGGCATGGGTTTCAGCAATACTGCTGCAACCTTGTTTTTGTCAATTCCAAGGGATAAACCAGATACTACATCTCCCAGTGCTTTAAGTTCTTTAAATCCAAAATGGCACTTCTTTGAAGAAATTTTGATGTTCACAGATTGGATTTTTGTCAATACTGTGGATAATTTGTACATATTTTCTTCCCAAGTTTTGGAACAGACAATAATGTCATCAATGTAAATGATTAACCATCCTTCTGAAAATTCTTCAGTTAAGATTTCATTCATCCTTCTTTGGAAGTCTGAAGGTGCATTCTTGATACCAAAAGGCATCCTCAAATATTGATATACTCAACAATGAACAATAATTCTTAAGTATTTTCTTTCCCTTGGTGTCACTAAATTTTGATGAAATCCTTTAAGGGCATCCATAGTGGTTATATACACTTCTTGAGATATCTGGGTAAGGGAAATTTGGATTTTTGGTCTTGGGTATCTGTCTGGAACAGTGTAAGTGTTCAGATCTCTAAAGTCCCAAACCATTCTATATTTTCCATTATTCCATGCCACTATGACTGGTGTAGTTATTTTTAATTCCTCATTATGGCCAACATTTCTTATTACACCAAGCTCTAGAGCTTCTTTAATATGAATTTCCAAATCTTCTCTTGATTTAAGACTTTCTGGATATGCAGGTCTTCTTAAGGGTGGTGGATAAGGTCTCTCAATATCAAGGATGATGTCACTTCATGACCAATAATCGCCCCCAAAGGTTCTTTGTCTGATGCAAATGCTTCTTTGTGGTCATATATAAGGGCAGAAAGTTCATTTTCCTGACTATCAGTTGGATGAAGGCTTATTTCAGCTTCATTCAACTGTTCAGATTTGAATCTTTCCAGATCTAAGTTGACTGGTGATACTTTACTCACTTTAATTTGTCTTTTAAATGGTAAAAACACAAATCTTTGACACTTATTATCTCCAATAGTAAAGTATCTGTCCTTGTTGTTATGTAGGTCTATTCCATAAATGAACAAATAGTCATTTACCAATATAAAATGGATACTAGAGCA
Source organism: Austropuccinia psidii (assembly GCA_023105745.1). Classification (NCBI taxonomy): domain Eukaryota; kingdom Fungi; phylum Basidiomycota; class Pucciniomycetes; order Pucciniales; family Sphaerophragmiaceae; genus Austropuccinia; species Austropuccinia psidii. The sequence goes on from JALGQZ010000013.1 coordinate 41,048,365, forward strand.
ACTTTCCATAACAACAAATTAAACAGTGATTCTTAAATTTCCATTAATATGTGGAAATATGACATTGGTCTCAAAGTGTCACAATGCTGTCTGCCAGACCTCAGCAAAGGGAACTCTTGCTGAAAAGGCTATTAAACTGGTTGAAAGGCCGGTTAATACTGGCAAGCTGTAGATCACATTCCACCATGTGACAGTACCCCCGGGGTTAGAGTATTGTGTCCTGAAGTGCATGTAACTGATGGTATTACCCATGTCACCCTCATGGAGTTACATTAGTCACAACAGGAGCCTACAAGGAACCCCCAAAGGGCGGAACCCTTGTACGCCAATGGAGCGGAAAGCCCAGAAATTTCTGGTTGTCTGATTGAGACCATCTCTTGTCTCCAACCAGAATCAAACCCATGACGTTGGTAACCTGTTTATTGTCACAATGCTGTCTTCCAGACCTCAGCAAAGGGAACTCTTGCCGAAAAGGCTATTAAGCTGGTTGAAAGACCGGTTTATACTGGCAAGTTGTAGATCACATTCCACAATGTGACACAAAGATTACCAATTCTTTCATTGGATTATTTGCACTATTGAATCTTGTGCCATCAATTGGTAACAATTGGTCTTCAAGCTTTGGTACACAAGTCTTAAGAGAAGATTTTCCAACACAAGAGCAGAAGGCTCCTGGGTGAAGTAAAAGCTTAGTGGGCTTGTTGTCAATTACCACTTCTATTATACAGGAATTACCAGATGTATAACTCTGATCCTGTGAGGTATGTTTAACATACCCATAAGGCCACAAATAACTTTATACACAGTTAAATTTTTCTTCAACAGACTTTTTAATTGAATTTAAGATAAAAAATAAAAAAAAACAAGTAAATTTTTTTTTGGATAAACAAAGTTATAAATTTTATGTCATTTTTGGATTCTACACCAAAAATAACCTAGGGTACATCCATAAGGTGTTATACCCAAAAACACTTATTTCTTATGTTATTGGAAGATTTAAGAATCTCACAGTACTAATGTAACTTTTTTAACATTTTTTTAAAATTGTTAAATTTAAACTTAAATAAGCTTAAACTTAAAGTTGCATAAGGTTAATGCAAACTTACCAAAATTTTAGTTAAAATTGAGGTGTGGTGTATATTTACTGAATTGGCTAAGGATTTGCCATACATAATGTAAATCCTGCGTGAGCTCAATTTAAAAGGGTTTAAGGCCATAGTATGGCTTTAAATAAATAAAAGGGCAAGATCCACACAAAAAGGTGGGACAAAGGAAAAAGACAAAATAGAGCTGGGGTACCCCACTTTTTGGATCTGCAAGGATTCAATTAAGGTTGTCCACCTGTATTGGAGGATTTTCCACCTTATTTAAACTTTAAGATTAGACTTTGATCCATCATTAAAGTTTAAACTGGTTTTATCCCAATTTAGACAGGAATTACAAGCTTCCAAATGGTAAATCCCCATATGAAGGCTTGAATTTAAGGTTTTAAGAACTGTCAAAACTTAATTAAGCTTAAAAAGCTTAAATAACCTTAAAAATTTAAGGTTACAAGCATTAAAACCTTATCAAAACTTAAGGTTTGGTGTGAACCTGCGAGATATGACCACATACCCAAAAAGGTCACAAGAAACATTTAAAATAACTATACATTAAAAATAAGTATCTTAAAGCTACAAAAATGCCATAAATTGGCATAAAACTTGGTTTAACTTAAAACACAATGAATAAACATGTGAAATTAATTATACCATTGGATTCCCCATGGTAGAATACATATATACCATTTTTATGGCATATCTGTAAAGTCAATATTTCATAAGTTATAAGTAATAATACCTTATAAAAATCACAAATCCTTGATTATTTCAAAAACCAATGAGCCAACTTGTAAAATGAATGGTACCATTGGATTCTCCAGAAAGATCAACATTTAAAACAATTAAGAAGCTAAACTCCAAAGTCAACACTTAAGGAGTTAAGCTGAGTATATGCACTTTTTGGGTCAATGCATATATTCAAGGATTTTAGCTAATATCTTTTGAAATATGCATGATAGAGTGATGAACCAGAAACAAAGTCATCAGGTAATTACTTTAGGAATACAGATATGAAGTTTATCTCACAAGCTATAAACAAGGTTAAAACCTGTAAGGGATTATTGATTAAAATCAATAGAGCTGTTGACCACTTTGTTGTGAAAGTGGTCCAAACTTAAAAAAAAGTAGACAGTTGTATTTTACTAGTTCATTCGTAAAGAATGATGTATTTTTTACTATAATATTCAAGGTATAACCCCTTGAAATCATGGTTTGAAGTTTAAAATATTAAATTTTGACAGAAGAGATGAGTTACAAGAAAAATCATCAAAAATGGAGTTTTGATGATGTAATGAAATTCTCTTGGAAGCATAATACGGTTATTCCAAGCTATTAGAATTCACTTCCTGAATTTCTGTAGCGTCTAAAACTTAAAAGGTATTAAAGATCAAAGTTTGAGCTTAATTTGATCATTTATAATCACTCACTGTAACCTTCAATTAAGTTTAACAGTCATATGAGTGATGAAATTGGTGAATACTGTTAGTTTATGATTAAAAATACTAAAATCCATGAATTTTGGGGTTCTGCCAAGCCTTGACGTTATCAAACTTAGAGTTATAGTGATAACTCTAAATAATGGCGTAATAATGAGATAACATGGTTTGATCATGATGTAATCATCACCAAACCTTAAAATATTGATCAATTCCAGTGGATATGATCATTGCACGTCTACTAGAAGCCTGTTGGAATCTAGGAGGGAGGTATTTACTATAAATAGAGCTCTTTTTACTCTGGTTTCCCCTCAGACACTTACAAAACATTAAATCATTAGATAAAAAGGTAATTTCTTTATTCTTTATATATAAAACTTTTATATTATTAAAGACCAAAGATCATCTTATAGTAATCTTTATCTTTGACGTGATTATTACAATTATTTAATTGTTTTGTTTAAATTTCTCTCGAAAACCTCAATTCCATGTAAAATCAAGAAAATTTGCAATTTCTCTTAAGCTTTATTGTAACTACAATTCAAATAAGTTGTATTTACATTTCTAGACGTAAATTTATTCAAAATTATTATATCAAGCATTAAAAGTAGGTTATTTCTCTTATCATAATGATTTTTATCTATTATTACTTTTAATAATTCTATAATTAATATAAATAGTATTTATATTAATTTAAAACCTTAATATTAGTAATATTATTGTTATTAATTGTTTTTTATTAACAAAAAACAATTTTTCATGCCTTTATTATTTGTTTGTAAAAAAAATAAAGTGCTTTTTAATATATTAATTATCTTATATGAATATATATTTTATTTTTTATGATATAAATCATATTATTACATTTATTTAATAATATAATTATTTTACGCCATAATTATAATAATTATTTTTTATCTTATTTAATTTATTTAGAAGGACATTAATAGTACAAGAAGTGGAATATTAGCAGTTTTTACTTATTGTTTCATAGTCAAACCTTACATTTGGGGCCTGGCCGTGATATTTACTCTAAAATACCTTTAAAAAGATTCTAATTGGGTTTATCCAATAATAAATTATAATTATAATCATAAAATTATATAATAGTTTTATATTTATTGATTTTAAAAGCTATTGAGGCATTTGGAAAGCAATTGGACTGTCTTACATGTGGCTTTTCACATCCTTAGACTTGCAAAAACTTTCTTTGAGTGACTCTAGTGATGAAAAAGATATCTTATAAATTAAAAATGATTTTATGTTATAAATTAATCTCATAAAAGAATCCTATTCATTTTTATTTTATTCTTTAAAAATAAAAACATAAAAAATAATGAAAATATTAAAAACCAATAAAAAAGTTATTTTATTCATTTTAATTTCATTTCTTTAATTATTTTCACTTTTTAAACACTTTTTAAACACTTTTTAGAGAGATATAAAAGCAATTTTTACGTGGAAAATTGCCATATCTTACCAAAAATATTACTTTTATATAAAAGACTTATATTTATTTGTCTTTTTTAGTGTTTGAAGACAATCCAATAGAGGACAACCAAACCACTGTTGAAAGATTGGTGGAAGAAACTTGCCAAAGTTCTCCAACACCAATAATCACTAAGAAAAAGAAAGCCAAGAAATTGGACTTTCCAGGACCCACTATTCAGGACTCTGAAGGTGAGTACCTCATTTATAAATTGCCATAAGAAGAATTCCTGTTCTGAAATCTTCTTATTTCTTATTTTTCTTAAAATATGACTACCCGAAGAGGCTCCCAATACTCCATCCAATCATAGGTAGAATTGATTCCTCAAAAGGGAAAAGGAAGGGCAATATCCCCAGTGGAACAGAATCCACACAAGGAAGTGCCTTATCCCAAAGGCAAGTCCCAGAAGTTCCCATGATATCTGAACCAGAATTGGAACTAAGTATGAGTGACTCAAACAGGTACAAATCAAATTCAGAGGGCTCAAATAGACATTTACATGAGCCAGTACAAACAGTACTATACAATGTACAAGGACAAAGATTGGGAAATGTTGCCCCAAATACACCAAGGAGTGATGAACTCCTGGCACATCCTGAAGAAGTTCCTCAAAGAGGAGGAAATAGTGAGATACTCCAATGGATGGAATCCACTATCATCCAAACCTCAAATGAAAAAGATCAAGGAGTACCATGCCAAAAAGAAGGAGGCAACCAAGGAAGAAGCCCCAGTAGCTTCTACCAGCGAGCCCCAAGACAACCCACTTCCCCAATAAGGGAAGAAGAACAAGAAAAAGAGTTGGAGAACACCATATTCCCCAAGCTACAGGATCCCCAAAATCCAAAAAGGTGCCATGGACAATGTATTCAACATGGCCAGAACTTTGATGGAATTCAAAGACAAAGAGGAGCAAAGAATGAGCCAACCCCATTTCCTAAAGAAATAATCTTGTCTCCTGATGTTGTAAATACTTTAACAGAGCTTAAAAATAGTATTTTACCTCTTAAAGACATTAAAAATAGTTGATTATCTTTCCAAGAAATAAATAATAGCTTATCATCTTTAACAAAACTTGTTGTACAAAATAAAAAGGAAATTGATAACCTAAAATTTATGATTGAAAATAATAAACCAAAATTATTAATTGATAATACTCAGAAATTAATACAAGGACAACAAGAGTTGTACAAATACATAAGTGATATCAAAGAAAAAACTTTGACAATCAATTATGACGTGAGTATTGATAATCTTACAGAAAAATTAAACAAATTGAGCATTTCTGTAGAAGAATTTGAATAAAAGACTTCATCACACCAAAAATTACTTTTGTACCATGTGGAAAAAGTGATGAAGCAAGAATGGATCTGAAAGATGACATTCAAAGTGAAATAAGGCTTATTACTGAAAAAATGGATAAAATTAATGAGGCTAACTCAAATATGCAAAGGTTATCAACACTATTTTCTCACATAAGAAGCCCTGTTAAACCAAAAGAGGAACTAACAAATCCATTCATAACAGACTTGAGTCACCGAGACAATAACCAAGTCTTAATGAAGGAAGCACCTCAATTAAAAGAATGGCCAACATTCACAGGAGAAAGTGAATATGACCACATGTCATTTATCAAAAAATTGACATGCTACAAGAAGATTATGCCATACCAGATGAATTAATCACTGCAAGATTACATTCATTATTTGAAAAATCTGCAAAAAAGATGGTATTATGGCATAAGGCAAAAAAATGGCAAAAATACCTGGTCTTGGTGGAAACAAGAAATAATCACCAAGTGGGGTAATGATGCCTGGAGGTACAAGATAGAAAATGCCTTTGAAAATTCTTTCTTTGACCCAGACAAAGACAAACCTTTAACTTGGTTCTGAAAACAAGTTGATAGACTCAATGCATTGTACCCAGAAATGTCACAGAAAATGGTGCACATGAAAATACTTAAACAATGTGGAGGAGAGCTAGAACATGCCCTAAGAAGCAGGTGTATAGAACCATGCTCCACAGAAGAGTATATCAATGCACTAGAAGACATAGTGACAAGAACAAAAATTGGCAGAACTTGGAAGAAATTGGACATTAAAAGTCCAAATAAGCCATTTATCAAAAAAGAGAAATCAAAAGAATCTTTCAAGCCCAATACATCCAACAATAATGAGCAAAGAAAATGCCATAAATGTGGAGGTATTGGACATTTAGCCAATAATTTCCTCAAAAAGGAAAAGATTAATGAAATTGTGGAAATGTCAGCCTGTGACTCAAAACCAGAGCACAAGCATGACAGCCAAAATACCATAAACCAATGGTATAGCCAAGATACCACCAAAACATGGAACTGAGCCAAATTAGCTCAGAAGGTATCAAAAGAAAGAGGAAACTCACCCCTTTCTGAAAATATAAGTCCCATCACCATAGGACAAGAAATAACAAAGTTATTCCTGCTCAAAGTTATTGCTGAGCATAAACCTTAATTTTCACCTCTCATCTAAAATCTGGAAGGAGAGGCTTAACCCCATCAAATGGGTATTCAAAATGAAGCTCTAAGCCAGGGCTATCCAATGGTGCCAGCCAAACTGAGCTAGCACCAGTATTACTTGAGTTATGGTCAAATTCAGACCAAATAAGGGTGAACAAAACATTCACCTCTCATCTAACTTTTACAGTTTTAGTGTGAGATACTTGAAGTGGGGTCTTTTTGGAAAGAGCACAATAAGGGCTATCTGATGGTGCCTTCCATTCCCTCATAAATCAACTACAACAGAAGTTATTGGCCAAACAAGCTTAATACAGCTTTTGACCAGACCACGCCACTGTACAAAAATACTTGTACATGGGATAACTTTGTCATATTTAATGATAACCATGTCAAGTTGGGTACCATTGTGTAGATCCTATACAGAGCTATTCAATGAACCAACTTTGAGCTTGATATCTCAAAAACTGACAGAGTTATGACCATTTTAAGGTCAAAATCCCACCTGTTGTCAGATACAGCCTTACCATGGGATAAGATCCCATAACCATGAATATGAGGTGTCAAATAGACGAAGAAGCATGTTTTTACTTCAATACCTCATATGTCAGTCAATACTGGGGTCCCATACAGTCTCTGTACAGCATTCTACGCGTCATACATGTCAGAATCAGGCTGTGAGGTCCCCAGATGAAAATTTTCACCCTGTATTGATGAAAACTGCCCAGATGTGGTTTCAAAACCACATCTGAGCCCAATACAGGGTATACAGGCTGTTTGCAAACCACAAGCCTGTCATAGAGAGTGAAAAATCTTCACTTCCTCTACGTGGAAAGGTCTAGCAGCCTTTCCACCTCAATTTCAGGATAAAAGGAGGGCTTTTTCACAGCCAAAACCCTTTCCTCATCCTGCTCTTGAATAACCTACGTAGTAAACTGTCAAAAACAGTTTTACTCTTGGTTAATAATCAGGTATAATCATAATCTTAATTATTGTAGACTCTATTATTGTAATCCAACAGATAAAGCCTGCACCCAGGGTTCTCAATAGCGCTCACCACCACTATTCCTCAATAGTAGAACCCTTTTATTTTATTATAAGACCCTTATAAATCTTTTTTAAATCATTTTCTGCCGTGTCACATACACAGTTAAAGTTGTAATTAGCCTAGTTATACCTTTATCATAGTATCATCCTGACATTTTGGGGGCCTGGCCGTGTTTTTTTGACTTTTTGGACCTTACAAGTAAGTCTTTTCTCTTTTTTATGACTTATTAACCATTGTTTTTATCTTTTTTAGGCGTAATTTCTTTATTTAAATATATATATTATATATATTTATTCTTTTTTATACATACTCATATTTCAAAGAGTATTATTCACGTGGCTAATACCCACTGAATTTGATTATTTTTGGCGTGTTTTGTATATAAAAACACATAAGCCATCAATAAAGTCCTGTATTCTTGACTGAATAAGGACACCTCTGACTGAAAAACCATCAGTTGAGGCGTGGTCAAGTGTATTGTTAATTCAATAACACTTGTATACAAACCACTTTTACAGAGTACACTTGCAAACCACAAGTGTATCTGTGGGATACTGGCACACAAACAGTGTGACAGGGCACCATAAGCTGTATTTTTGACGTGAAATTGTTAATTCAATTACACTGTCATCATACAAGGGCATATTGTAATAATATACAAGCCCAGAGGCCATTCTTAGACGTGCAAAACCAGCCTTTTAAGAAGTCTTAACTGACATAAGCCCTCTTTTTCCTGTCTTGATTCAGTGGAAGAAAACTACATCCCACTTGAAACCCAGTCACAGGCCAACACACCAGTGACACCCTCAGAACCAGAGGGCAGCAAGGGTAAAGGAAAAAGGCTTAGTGAAGGCCTCATTACAGCCAAGAAGTGGACACCAATAGCCACTCAGAGGAGTAGAAAACCACGAAACTCTGCTTCAACACAAGGTAAACCAACCTTAACCACTTGTACAGGGAAGATTACAATTATTAACCCAGTTGTAACCTCCAAAGGCAAACTGCCCAAATCAGCAGATAACAAATTTGTACAAGGCACAGTCAAAGGTAAATACCCTAAGAACATAAAGTTTTTGACTGCTTTCAAACACTGATATGTCCCCTGCATACCTCAGAGACCTTGGCTTCCAAAGGAACCAGCCAGAGGATAGAGCAGGAATGTCTAGAACCAGAAGACCTGAAAGAAGACACATTGGACACAGTGGTGGATGGCAAAACAATGAGGGAGATAATATCAACCTTGCCATTCACACTCCAATTCAACAGAAACCTCAAGCCAGAGGACTGGAAGGATATGGATCAAGTTCTTCAAATCCACCAACTCCTCAAAGATTTGTTTCAATGGAGCATGGACAACAAGAGGTTCAACCTAGCAACTCACTGGGCAGAACTGGGATCAAGTTGCCAGAAGATCTGTCTCAAAGAGATAGACTTCAAAGACCTTATGGTAATCACCAAGGGTTGGAATCCTACCAGGCAGCACAGACTCCTGGAGGCAAGGGCACAGAGGATAAGGGAAAATCAAGCCACTATCCAAGCTATAGAAGAACAGTTAACCCAGACAGGGCCTACTCAGATTCCTTCAGGTTCACAAGGAGCATGCCAAATCAGCTCTCCAGTGGCTTCACACCATTCAGAAACCAGCAGATCAGTGGCCAAGAGTCACCATTCTTCACAATTCCAGGAAGTTTCCAGGAGAAGACAAGGCAACAAGGGCAAGAACAAAGCCTCCTTCAACCAGAGGAGGAAAGAGTCAGACCCCATGATCCAGAAGCTGTTAGATTTGGTAAAAGAAGTACACAAGAACCAGAAGTAGTTGTAAACCACTCTAGAATCAGTAGTCCTAGTAATAGAAACATTACCCCCACTCAGACTGAAAATAATATTATCACATCTGAGAGTAACATCAACAGTGACACACTGTGGTTACAAATGTCCCAATATGCTGAGCAATCTGCAAAGCAGGCTACAGAATTTGCAGCTGCCCAAGAGAGGATGAGAAAATATCAAGCCTCATTGGAGCAGATAGTTAAAAACCTTCAGGAAGGATATGCTCAACTGAGCAAAGCCTCTGAAGAAACCAACAAGAGACTGAACCAAGTCTCTGAAGAACAACACCATAGTAGCAGGGACAGGGAGTGTCTGAACCAAGACATCAACAAATTGTTTGATGCCTACCATAGCTTAAAGCCCCAACCACAAGGCCAAGCTATGGAGAATCCATATCAACCAGATGACATCAAACCAGATGCCATGTTGTTGAATAAGGCAAGATCTCCATCACAATACCAGGATGGAGATGGCATGTCTTATTCAGAGAAGGAAGCCTTGAAACAGCTTCCTGAGGCCTCAAACTGGCCCAAATTCTCTGGATCAGGAGAATATGATCATATGGAACTCATAGATTATATTGATGGACTCTTCATTGATGTACCAAGCATACCAGATTACTGGATTACTGCTAGACTGAATACTGCATTTAAAGGTCATGCAAGTATATGGTACACAGAAATGAAAGAAATCCATGGCAGAAGAAATTGGCCATGGTGGAAGAGTCAAATAATCCAAAAGTACAGTAATGGAACTTGGATATGGCAAAAGACCATGTCATTTGAAAATGACAAATACTCTGTGGACAAAGATCCATATGAGTGGTGTCTTAGACAGTCTAAAAGACTTAAAGCCATTGATCCTCAAATGAACATTCAAATGAGGAATCATAAACTTCTGACACAACTGCCAGGAGAACTAGAGCATGCAGTAAAGTGCAGATGCAACCAAAATTGCACTCTAGATGATATAGCCAATACCTTACAAGACATAAGGAAAAGGACTAATATAGGGAAATTCACCCCATATAGAAGCAACAGTTTCAAAGAGAAACAACCTTTCAGGGTGGAGTTTAAAGACAAACACAGAGAAAGAGTGGCAGAAGTGGCAAGGAAAAAGAATTCTTGTCACAATTGTGGTTCAACAGACCACTATGCCAACAACTGTCCCAAAGAAAAGAAGAAAGTCTATGCTATAGAAAAAGTCCCTGAAGAAGAACCCCCAACAGAGGATTCTGCATCAGACTCTATGGGAGATGCCATCAGAGAACCATCTGATGAGGATCAAGACCCAAGAGAGGAATTTCTAGTGGAATACCAAGAGGAAACCCCACTAGAAATCCAGGATATACAGTTGGAAGCAGGCATGCCACAAGACACTGCCAACAAGAACTTGTGTAAACACACACAAGATGCACAAACATTCCTAGTCACACCAACCAAAGGAATGGCATATATACATGGAACAGCCACAAAAATGACTGTATGTATTGACAATGCTCAGCACCCACTGATCATTGACAGTGGAGCACACTGCTCCATAGTGGCCAGAAATTATCTGGATAACCACTTCCCAAACTGGGAAAAAGAACTTTTGCCCACCAGGGCAAAGAACTTTAAGAGTGCATCTGGAAAGATGACCTCTATTGGGACAATTATCAAAGAGATAATTATACCCCACAGAAAAGGTAATATCAGACTCAACCCAGAGTTTGTAGTGCTTGAAGATGCCCACATCCAAGGGTTTTTACTGGGAACAGATTACCAGAGGATGTATGGCATAGATATTTACAATAGTAAAAATAGGCATATTACCATTGGTACTAACAAGGAAAAGAAATTTTCTCTTGATATATACCAGATATCTTCTCAGGACCCACTGGAAGAACTTCTGAAAGAATTCAGAGAGGGGCAGTTTAGCACTACCCTCACCAGTAAACAAAAACTAAGTTTACTGAAGATGCTGAGGAAGAATAGACCAGCATTTGCCATTGGTGAAGAACCATTAGGCAAGATCAAAGGCCATGATATAGAACTATATCTGGATGTGGAAAGGCCTTATCCACCCATGTTAAGGAGACCTCCTTACCCAGCAAGTCTGGAGACCAGGAAAGAGATTGAGAAACATATCAATGAACTCCTGGACATGGATGTCATTAGGAAGATTGGACATAATGAAATAGTGGAAATCACCACTCCTGTCCTGATCACCTGGCATGATGGCAAGTCTAGATTGTGTGGAGACTTCAGAGCCCTGAACAACTACACAAAAGCAGACAGGTATCCCATACCAAGGATACCTCATGCCTTGGATAAATTGGCCAAAGCCAAATACATAACCAAGATGGATTGTATGAAGGGTTTCCACCAAAATGGAGTTAAACCAAACTCCATGAAATTACTCAGAATTATATGCCATATGGGCATATATGAGTACACCAGGATGCCATTTGGCATCAAGAATGCACCAGCCCACTTCCAAAGGATGATGGACACCATATTTCAAGAAGAAATAATGGAAGGCTGGATGGTAGTATATATTGATGATATCATTATATCCTCAGAGACATGGGAAGACCATGTACAATACATAGACAGAGTGCTAAGTAAATGTACACCCATCAATCTGAAAATTTCACTTAAAAAGTGTAATTTTGGCCAACAAGAGCTACTAGCTCTAGGACATAAAGTCTCAGGCCTTAGTCTGGCAATTGACAAGAACAAAGTAGCAGCAGTACTGCAAAAGCCAGTACCAAAGAACATCAAAGAGATGCAATCTTTCCTTGGGTTTGCCAGCTACTATAGAAACCACATCAAAAACTTTGCCCACATAACTAGTGGTTTATACAAGTTATGCTCAAAAGATGTAGTTTTTGAAATTACCAAGGAAAGAAGGGATGCATATGAGAGGATCAAATATGAACTCACTAATGCACCTGTACTTATCTTACCTGACTTTGAACTACCATTCAAGTTATATATAGATGCAGCATGCAGTCAAGGCCTAGGAGCAGCCCTTCACCAAAGACAAATTGTGGATGGTGAACCAAGAGAAGGTGTAATATGTTACATCTCCAGGCAGCTGAAAGATTCAGAAGCCAGGTATGGGGCCACCCAGACAGAATGTCTATGTCTAGTCTGGGCTCTAGAAAAACTCCACTATTATTTGGAGGGTGCAGTCTTTGAAGTCTACACAGACTTCACAGCCTTGAAGTATTTACTAAACATGAAGACTACTAATAGACACATGCTGAGATGGCAAATAGCCATCCAGGAGTATAGAGGGAACATGACCATCATATACAAGGAGGGTAAAAGCATACCAATGCAGATGGCCTTAGCAGATGGCCACTGGACAATGTCAAAAGCAATCCAGCTTATGACCCTGAAGTTGCTGCAAAAATTCCTATCCATTTTATGGAAATAAATAGGAAGAAGAACTTCAGATTCTCTGAATGGGCACCAGGGAGTGGTACCCTTGACAGTGGAAACACTGATTCAGAAGGGAAAGAAACCCCCATACTGGGAATAAGTTCCTCAGAACTGCACAATGAATTTTTCAATGCAGTACTGAAATTTTATGCTAAACACAAACAGTGTAGCATACTACTCCAACTCCTTCAACAAAAATACAGGAGCCCAGAACTGGAAACCCAGCTGGAGGAACCCTGGTTGAGGGCCTATAAGGACAATAAATTCTTCCTTATAGATGGCCTGATTTATCACAGAGAAAAGCATACCAGTACACTCACAGTGATAGACAGAGACCACATCTCTTTAATCCTGCAGGAATGCCATGAATGCCCCTATATGGGACACATGAGTGAGGACAGGACTAAAGAAAGGGTAGCAAGCACAGCTTGGTGGCCCAAGTGGGAGCAAGAGTTGAGTGAATACATCAACACTTGTGAAAGATGCCAAAAGGCAAATAGAAAACATGGGAAGAAATATGGGTTGCTTCAACACATAGAAGAACCCAAAAACCCATGGGAAACCATCAACATGGACTGGGTCACAGGACTTGTCCCAGGAGGCAAAGAAAACTACATTGCCTGCCTAATCATAGTTGATAGGTTCAGCAAGAGCATGAGATGTCTACCATGCCATAAAGAGGACACAGCCATGGACACTGCTCTGTTATTTTGGAATAACATCATATCCACCTGTGGAGTCCCCAAGATCATAATTAGTGACAGGGACCCAAAATTCACATCTGAATTTTGGACCAATTTATATGACATGCTAGGCACCAAGCTTGCTTTTTCCACAGCTTACCATCCACAAACAGATGGCCTAGCTGAGAGGATGATCCAAACAATGGAGGACATCCTCAGGAGGTTCTGTGCCTATGGCATGGAATATAAGGACCATGAGGGATATACCCATGATTGGGTCACCCTCTTACCAGCAGTCCAACTGGCTTATAATACAAGCCAGCACTCTACCACAGGAAAAACACCTGCACTGGTAGAGAAAGGGTGGAATCCCCTGTTACCAGTGGATCACTTCAAGAAGAATCTTCTGACCATCCACCCCACAGCCAAAGACTTCCATGATATGTGGAAGAAAGCCTGTGATACTGCAGCCAAATGCATAGCTGAAGCCAAAGAGTACAATAAACAGAGGTGGGACAAATCACATATGGAACCTGACTTCAAGGAAGGGGACCAGGTGTTAGTGTCTACACTGAACTTTAACAATCTCAAAGGACCCAAGAAAATGAGAGACTCATTTGTAGGGCCCTTCACTATCATTAAGTTGATAGGGAAGAATGCAGTAGAGGTCAATCTCACTGAGGAGTTTTCTAGGAAACACCCAGTCTTTCCAGTAAGCCTGGTGAAACCATACTTCCAAACAGAGGAGGATAAATTCCCCTCCAGGAAGAAGAGCACCATTCCACCAGAAATAGTGGAAGTAGAAGACTCTCCTGGACCTGTGAGTAAAATCATAAGGGCCAGAAAAATCAGACTTAATGGGAAGGATCAGAGACAATATCTAGTCCGATTCAAGAACCAGACAGCTGACAAAGACAAATGGTTGGCAGAGGATGCCATACCAGATGGGAACCTTCATTTAAGGAGATTAAGAGCCTCTAGGAGGACTGAACAGTCTCATCAATGATGAGCCTTTTTTAGAGGGAGGGTATGTCAGCCTGTGACTCAAAACCAGAGCACAAGCATGACAGCCAAAATACCATAAACCAATGGTATAGCCAAGATACCACCAAAACATGGAGCTGAGCCAAATTAGCTCAGAAGGTATCAAAAGAAAGAGGAAACTCACCCCTTTCTGAAAATATAAGTCCCATCACCATAGGACAAGAAATAACAAAGTTATTCCTGCTCAAAGTTATTGCTGAGCATAAACCTTAATTTTCACCTCTCATCTAAAATCTAGAAGGAGAGGCTTAACCCCACCAAATGGGTATTCAAAATGAAGCTCTAAGCCAGGGCTATCCAATGGTGCCAGCCAAACTGAGCTAGCACCAGTATTACTTGAGTTATGGTCAAATTCAGACCAAATAAGGGTGAACAAAACATTCACCTCTCATCTAACTTTTACAGTTTTAGTGTGAGATACTTAAAGTGGGGTCTTTTTGGAAAGAGCACAATCAGGGCTATCTGATGGTGCCTTCCATTTCCTCATAACTCAACTACAACAGAAGTTATTGGCCAAACAAGCTTAATACAGCTTTTGACCAGACCACGCCACTGTACAAAAATACTTGTACATGGGATAACTTTGTCATATTTAATGATAACCATGTCAAGTTGGGTACCATTGTGTAGAGCTCATACAGAGCTATTCAATGAACCAACTTTGAGCTTGATATCTCAAAAACTGACAGAGTTATGACCATTTTAAGGTCAAAATCCCACCTGTTGTCAGATACAGCCTTACCATGGGATAATATCCCATAACCATGAATATGAGGTGTCAAATAGATGAAGAAGCATCTTTTTACTTCAATACCTCATATGTCAGTCAATACTGGGGTCCCATACAGTCTCTGTACAGCATTCTACGCGTCATACACGTCAGAATCAGGCTGTGAGGTCCCCAGATGAAAATTTTCACCCTGTATTGATGACAACTGCCCAGATGTGGTTTCAAAACCACATCTGAGCCCAATACAGGGTATACAGGCTGTTTGCAAACCACAAGCCTGTCATAGAGAGTGAAAAATCTTCACTTCCTCTACGTGGAAAGGTCTAGCAGCCTTTCCACCTCAATTTCAGGATAAAAGGAGGGCTTTTTCACAGCCAAAACCCTTTCCTCATCCTGCTCTTGAATAACCTACGTAGTAAACTGTCAAAAACAGTTTTACTCTTGGTTAATAATCAGGTATAATTATAATCTTAATTATTGTAGACTCTATTATTGTAATCCAACAGATAAAGCCTGCACCCAGGGTTCTCAATAGCGCTCACCACCACTATTCCTCAATAGTAGAACCCTTTTATTTTATTATAAAACCCTTATAAATCTTTTTTAAATCATTTTCTGCCGTGTCACATACACAGTTAAAGTTGTAATTAGCCTAGTTATACCTTTATCATAGTATCATCCTGACAGGAAACAGAAAACCACAATGACAAAGAGGAGGAATCTGACTCTGAAAAAGAAACAGAAGAATCAGAAAGTTCTGAAAGTGATGAAATTAATATAATTAATGCACAAATTATTAATATTGATATAGTTTATGAAGTACTGGATGTTAACTCAAACTTACCACAAGCTGGGACCTCTGACACAAACCTGACAAATATACAAGATGCCAAAATGTACAGAACCAAACCTGCAAAAGGAATGGGATATACAGCTGGAAAATCAAGTATAAGTATTGTTATGGTTGATAACCAAGAAGTAAAAGTGAACTTAGATACAGGAGCATATTGCACCTGTGTTGGTAAAAGTTATTTAAAAACCATTGTCCCAGACTGGCAAGAAAAACTTATGCCAATACAAGGTGTCAAATTTAGTAGTGCAAGTGAGAGCATGAAGGCCCTTGGAATAATTGATTTAACACTAATTTTTCCTCACCCTTCACATTGTGTCAGAATTAAAGTATAGTTTGTAGTAATGAACAGCTGTACTAGTAATCACTTCATACTTGGAAATGACTACTTATCAATTTATGGTATAGATATCTCTAACCAAAAAGACAGATATTTTACCATAGGAGATAACAAAAGACAAAGGTTTGGCTTCTTAAATAACAAAAAACAAATCACAGTTATTAAGAATGAAGTGAAAAGTCCAGAAAAGGACCTTTTTTGTCTGAAAAACTCAAAGAGGCAGAATTAAATGAAGAATTAACAGAAAAAATGAAAGAAAAATCAATTGACCTCTTATTTAAGTACAAAAATGCCTTTGAAACTGACAAGGAGCCACTAGGTGCCATAATTGGGCATGAGGTGGATATAATTCTTAATGTGGAAAAGCCTTACCCACCTTTACTAAGGAGACCAGCTTACCCAGCTAGTCCAAGGGCTAGAGAAGCCTTGGAGGCACACATTAAAGAATTAATGGACCTTGTAGTATTAAGAAAGGTAGGACATAATGAACAGGTAGAGGTCACTACACCTGTCATTATAGCTTGGAATAATGGAAAATCAAGGATGGCAGGAGCCTTCAGAGCCCTGAACACCTATACCATTCCAGACAGATACCCAAGACCCAGAATCCATGAGACATTGACACAATTGTCACAAGCTAAGTTCATTACAACCATGGATTCCTTAAAGGGTTTTCTTCAAAATGTCTTAACAGACAATGTCAAGAAACTACTGAGGATAATAGTCCACTGTGGGATTTTTGAATACTTAAGAATGCCATTTGGCATAAAAAATGCACCTTCCCATTATCAAAGGATGATGAACACCATATTTCTTGAAGAATTATCAGAAAGATGGTTAATAATCTATATTGATGATATCATAGTTTGCTCAGAAACTTGGGAAAACCATCTTACAAGACTGGAAAGGGTACTACATAAAATAGTGCAAGTAAAAATGAATATTTCCTTGAAAAAGTGTCATTTTGCATATAGTGAACTAAAAGCACTAGGACATGTTGTATCTGGACTTAGTCTAGGCATAGATAAGAATAAAGTAGCAGAACTACTACTTAAGCCAATGCCTCAAGCCAAAAAAGAAATGCAATCATTTCTAGGATTTGCTGTTTACTATAGACAGCATATAAAGGACTTTGCAAAAATTGCTAAATCCTTGTATAAGCTATGTGACCAACAAACAGTCTATGAAATGACAGAAGAAAGAGTCAAGGCATATGAATAATTGAGAAATTCCTTGACAAATGCCCCATTTCTTCTAATGCCAGATTGGAAACTACCCTTCAAACTGTACATTGATGCTTGTGGAGAAGGACTAGGTGCTGCACTACACCAGACACAAATTATCAATGATAAACCAGTAGAAGGACCAATTTGCTTTATTTCAAGACAAATAAAGCCAACAGAAGAAAGATATGGAGCAAGACAAATGGAATGCCTCTGCTTAGTGTGGGCTTTAGAAAAATTACATTATTACTTGGATGGAACAGTATTTGATGGGATTACAGACTGTAATGCTGTAAAATCTCTATTAAATATGAAAACTCCAAATAGACATATGCTGAGATGGCAAATTGCTATCCAAGAATACAGAGGAAATATGACTATTGTTCATAAATCTGGAAGTATTCATAAAAATGCAGATGGTCTTAGCAGATGGGCTATAGCAAATACCCCTGACAATCCAGCATGGGTACCACAGGAAGAGCACCACATAGAAGGAATATGTGTTACAGACATTGGCACAGAATTCTTTAACCAAGTTAAAGAAAGCTATAAGATAGACAATAATTGCCATATCTTAATCCAACTTCCAATGAAAGACTGCAAAGACCCATCACTTTCATCAAAATTAGATGAAACATGGAAAAAGGCATATAATGAAGGAAGATTCCACTTCCTGGATGGAATCCTTTACCATAGAACAAAACACACATTTGTTATGGACTTAACAGATAGAACCCTGTTAAAAACTATTTTACATGAGTGTCATGATAGTGTTGCAGCTGGACATCTTTCAGAAGACAGAACACTAGAAAGAGTGAAAACCTGCTCTTGGTGGCCAAATTGGAAGAAAGATGTTTCAGAATACTGCCAAACCTGTGACAGATGTCAAAAAGCTAGCAGAGCCACAGGAAAGAAATTTGGAATTATGATCCAAATCCAAGAACCAAAATCCCCTTGGGAAAACGTTCATATGGATTGGGTAACAGCATTACCTCCAGGAGGAGACAGAAGCTATAATGCATGCCTAGTATTGGTTGACAGGTATAGCAAAACTCCCATGCTCCTACCATGTCACAAAGATGACACAGCTATGGACACAGCCATAACAATATTGAATAAAGTTATTAGCCATACAGGCTTATTCCAGAATATTACAAGTGACAGGGACCCAAAGTTCACTTCAGCATTATGGACAAATCTCCATCACTTGTTTGGAGCAAAATTATCATTCTCAACAGCTTACCATCCTCAAACTGATGTTTTAGCAGAAAGAATGATACATACCTTGGAGGACATGATCAGAAGATTCTGTGCTTATGGACTAGAATTCAAAGATTCTGATGTTTTTACCCATGATTGGTGTACACTAATACCAGCTCTTGAGATGGCATATAAAACATCAATCCATTCTTCTGTAGATAAAACACCAGAAATGCTAGAAAAAGGTTGGAATCCAAGACTTCCTTATGATACCCTCAAAAAGGACTTAGTGGATATACATCCAACAGCAAGCAGCTTTAAGATAATGCTTGACAAAGCAAGACACCATAAAAACAGATGTATGCAAGATTCTTTCAAATATGCAAAATAAAGATGGGATAAAAGTCATAAACCACCTGACTTCAAAATAGGAGACTTGGTCCTAGTATCAACCCTTAATTTCAATAACATAAAAGATCCAAAGAAGTTGAAAGATTCCTTTGCAGGACCATTTATGATAAAAGCACTTCATGGACCCAATGCTGTGCAATTGGAACTCACAGGTGAATTAATGAAAAAACACCCAACTTTCCCTGTAAGTCTGATAAAACCTTAAAGCTCAAGTGACAAGGAGTTATTTCCACTAATAAATAAACCCCCACTTGAAATTCCCCCCTTGGAAGAAGGAGAAGAAAAGAAAATTGTAAAAGTCTTTAAAGAAAGAAGGACAAGAAACAAAAAAGAAAGAGAATACCTTGTAAGCTATAGAAATTCAACTCAAAAAGATGAATGTCTACTTGAGAAAGATATAACAAATGCTGATAAACTACTAAGAAGGTTCAGACATGAAAGAAAACCTGAAAAATAGAAAAGTTAAGCATTATTGAGCTTCAAGACTAACAAAGTCTATTGAAGAGGTAGGACAGTGGATGATACCCTAATTACACATATAAGATTGTGGTACAATCTTTTTTTGGTGGTAGGGAATGTGAAACTTTGAGATATGACCACATACCCAAAAAGGTTACAAGAAACATTTAAAATAATTATACATTAAAAATAAGTATCTTAAAGCTTAAAAAATGCCATAAATTGGCATAAAACTTGGTTTAACTCAAAAAACAATGAATAAACATGTTAAATAAATTATAACATTTGATTCCCCATGGTAAAATACACATATACCATTTTTATGGCATATCTGTAAAGTCAATATTTAATAAGTTATAAGTAATAATACCTTATAAAAAACACAAATCCTTGATTATTTCAAACACAAATGAAACAACTTGTGAAATAAATCATATCATTAGATTCTCCATAAAAATCCACATATAAAACAATTAAGAAGCTAAAATCCAAAGTCAACACTTAGGGAGTTAAGCTGAAGATATGCACTTTTTGGGTGAACGCATATATTCAAGGATTTTAGCTAATATCTTTTGAAATATGCATGATAGAGTGATGAACCAAAAATAAAGTCATCACTTAATTACTGTAGGAATACAGATATTAAGTTTATTTCACAAGATATAAACAAGGTTAAAACCTGGAAGGGATTATTGATTAAAAGTAATAGAGCTGTTGACCACTTTGTTGTGAAAGTGGTCCAAACTTAAAGAAAAGTAGACAGTTGGATTCTACTAGTTCATTCGTGAAGAATGATGTATTTTGTACTATAATATTCAAGGTATAGCCCCTTGAAATCATGGTTTGAAGCTTAAAATATTAAATTTTGACAGAAAAGATGAGTTACAAGAAAAATCATCAAAAATAGAGTTTTGATGATGTAATGAAATTCTCTTAAAAGAATAATACGGTTATGCCAAGCTATTAGAATTCACTCTCTGAACTGCTGTAGCGTGTAAAACTTCAAAGTTATTAAAGATCAAAGTTTGAGCTTAATTTCATCATTTATAATCACTCACTGTAACCTTAAATCAAGTTTAACAGTCATATGAGTGATACAATTGGTGATTAATGTTAGTTTATGATTAAAAATACTAAAATCCACGAATTTTGGGGTTCTGACAAGCCTTGACGTCATCAAACCTAGAGTTATAGTGATAACTCTAAATAATGGCATAATAATGAGATAAGATGGTTTGATCATGATGTAATCATCACCAAGCCTTAAAATATTGATCAATTCCAGTGGATATGATCAGTGCACGTCTACTAGAAGCCTGTTGGAATCTAGGAGGGAGGTATTTACTATAAATAGAGCTCTTTTTACTCTGTTTTCCCCTCAGACACTTACAAAACATTAAATCATTAAATAAAAAGGTAATTTCTTTATTCTTTATATATAAAACTTTTATATTATTAAAGACCAAAGATCATCTGATAGTAATCTTCATCTCTGACGTGATTATTACAATTATTTAATTGTTTTTTTTAAATTTCTCTCAAAAACCTCAATTCCACGTAAAATCAAGAAAACTTGTAATTTCTCTTAACATTTATTGTAACTAAAATTCAAATAAGTTGTATTTACATTTCTAGGCGTAAATGTATTCAAAATTATTATATTAAGCATTAAAAGTAGGTTATTTCTCTTATCATAATGATTTTTCTCTATTATTACTTTTAATAATTCTATAATTAATATAAATAGTATTTATATTAACTTATAACTTTAATATTAGTAATATTATTGTTATTAATTGTTTTGAATTAATAAAAAAACAATTTTTCATGCCTTTATTATCTGTTGGTAGCAATAATAAAGTGCTTTTTAATATATTAATTATCTTATATTAATATATTTATATTATATATATTATTTTTTATAATATAAATTATATTATTACATTTATTTAATAATATAATTATTTTACGCCATAATTATAATAATTACTTATTATTATAATTATTTTTTATCTTATTTACTTTATTTATAAGGACATTCATAGTACAATAAGTGGAATATTAGTAATTTTTACTTATTGTTTCATAGTTAAACCTTACATTTGGTGTGTATTGCTATTTTACGTGGAAAAATAGCAAGGACTTCAAAAACTCATTAAAACTCCAATTCTTAATGGACCTGCTTGAAAGTCTCACACAGCTTACAATTTAGTATTATCTATATATAGATCAAATTTTAAGTATCCTTTATAAATGAAGTTCCTGGGTCTTTAGCCTGGAAATTTACTCTGTCAATTAAAGCTCAAAGAAAATTATAATTTCTTTAAAAATTAATTAAAAATTGAGTTTAAGAGATTTCTGCTTGAAACTCTATTTTCAGTTGTTCATGTGATGAACTCTAATATAAATAAGCTTATTTATATTCAAAACTTAAAATAATTAGTTTAAATGAGGATTAAAGTTACATGGAGTTAAGAATAACACTGATAACTTTAAATTGGAATTAAAAATAAGTTACCTTAAGTTAAGAACTTTGTTTTTAAGCATGGGTTTTCAGCTTTGACCTGAGCACGCCCTCTATATTCATCATGAATCATGAGAGCTGCTCTGAAGACATAAAAGGAGTCTTTTCATCACTGTTTTTGTCCATCACTTCATTATCAATCAAGTCACATTAGAAATTCAAACAGGTAAAGTTTTATTAGATATAGAATCTTATTATTAAAGTAATTCTTAAGTTATTTTATTCTTTATTAATTAAAATTAAAGAATTGAAATCATAGAAATCAGATTATTGTTGTAATAACCAAGAATAAATTTTATTATATAAAATTATCATCTTAAATATCTTTTAAAATCCACAAATTCCTCTTAAAAGCTCTTTAATCATAATTTTCATTATAAAAAGTTGTTTTATATTTAAAAATATTGATTTTTGGCGTTTTTTTAACTTATTATTATTATTTAATATAATAAATGTTGTTGTTTGACTTTTTGTATTAAATAAATATTATAAGTAAGTTTTCTCTAAAGTTCTATATTTTTTTATCTAGTATTAGTTTTTTTATATAGAATTTTATTCTATAAGAATTATTTCTGCACAGTGTGTGTTTCAATTCTTTTATAAATAATATGTATATTATTTATAAGTTGTTAATATTCATATTTTCCACTTGTAATTGTCTCATTAAGAGCTTTATACTTCTTATTGTTATAACTGTCAGTGACTATAACAATAATAGAATAATTATAATTTATTATAATTATTATTTTTATTATTATTATATTCTTATAATAATAATTAAATTTATTTTTTTATATATAATTATTTTTAATAATTATATTTAAATTTGTGGTTATAATATTTTGTTATATTATATATTTCTACTGAGGGCAGTCATAGTACTCTTGATATTGCTACTATTATCAAGAGTTTCGTAGACAAAACTTACAATAACCTTTTCCCCTGTTTGGTTTGGCTTTAATAGGTTGTCCATCTTGAATTTTTGACAAATAAATTTGACCATTGCTTAATTGTGGCAAGTGGGAATAAGATTCCATGATGCCAAAAGTGGCATTGATATTTTCTATATCCTTTGAAGATTCAGAAAATTTGATGACTTATCATCTGAATTTTCTTCAATTGTATTATCATCTTTTTCAACATCAAGTTATTTTTCAATTTCAATTTCGTTGATTTACCCCTCTTTGGACATGTATTGGCTAAGTGGGCCATTCTTTGGAAAATATGGAACTTTCTGATTATATTTGCAGATTTCTATTTAACATTATTAGAATTTTGTTTGGTATTTTTATCCACAGAATCTTTCCAAGGTGTATCGAACCTTGGTGTGAGATTCACCCTACTAGAATCAATCCTGGTTCTGGTGGTTAATTCTTCTAATATATTAATGATATCTTCTGCTGAAGATTGTTCAGTAGTCCTGCTTTTGACAGAATGCTCTAAGTCACCTCCACATTGTCTCAGAATCTTTCTGTGGATCATACATTCTGACATTTCAGGATACAATGCTGTTAATCTGTCTTTTGTTGGAAAAACCATGGTAAAGCTTTGTATTTATCAGCATTAAATTTGGGATATTCAAAGGCTGTTTCCACTTTAAACCTCCAAGAATTGTTGGCCCATTTGTTGATAATTTGGGTTTCCACCAAGTCCAACTTTGGTCTCCATGTGCTTGTCTTAATTTGATATACCATCTGTGAGCTGATCTGGTAAACAAGGTGTTAAATTTTGATGTTACCAATCTTTCCGGTAATTCAAAATCTTCTTTAATAATGTCAATACCTCTGATGAATTCCATATGGTAATATTCTCTTTCACCACTAAAGTGAGGCCATTCTTTAAGTTTTGGTACTCCTTTCAGGAGTGCTTGGCCCATTTATGGTTCCAAGTTATGAAAAGAAGTGGAAAATTCATTTTTTAACTGTGAGTTTTCAACCTCCAACACTTGTGCCCTAATTGTGATTCAATGGTGTAGACATTCTTGGTAATGTGTGAATTAATTGTTCAATATCATTAATTTTACTATTGTTACGCCTTTGAGAATTTCTGAATTCATGTTGTCAACTTTGTATTTAATTCATTACATTAGTTTTATGATTATCTTCTGCTTGTGTTAAATATTGTCATAGTTCTGTTTGTCTAGTATTATCAGAAGTGTTCTGATCCAACTTCATTGTTAATTTTGATATTTCCTCTTGTGAGGTGTCAAAACACTTTTTATAGGAAATTGTATATGCCTTTACTTCAGTAAATGATTTGGAAATATTCTCAAGAACACTTTTATTCTCTTCTTTGATAGTAATTATGGCTTGTTTTATGTTTGTTTCAATTATGTCATCAATGTTGAATTTAGAATATTTGTCTGTCAATTCTTTAATAATGGCAGATTGTTCATTTAATTTATTTCCAAATGAATTGTCATTTTTTGGAATTTCTAATTGCTCTTAAAACTTTTTCAAAACACATAATTGTCTCATTTATTTGGCTCAGACTTAAGCTGTTTGTTTTAAGATTGTTACAAATGGATGAATTTTCATCAGAAAAATGAGTTTTTACATCATTTATAGCTTCATACAGCTCTGGGATAAAATAAAAAATGTCAGAAGTCATTTCTGATATTTTAATCCGTCTTCCTCCTTTTTCTGTAATTCCATCATTGTTCTGGCCATCTGAAATAAATTTTCCATGGCATCCTGCTGAATCTTTGGGATTCTGTAGCCCTGGCTGGTGCCTTGCCTTTGCCCTTGTTTTGAGCTTGTGGCTGCTTTTTCACGTTGGAATTGCTGCTGCTGGCTATTGGGGCTGTTTTTGGCACTTGCTTGGGTGGTGTCACAACCACGTATTTTGACCCTCCTCCTTGATGGCAGCGGCAATCCAACCTGGAGCCAAGTTGGGGCCAATTGGCCATGTCATATCATTTATGGCCAATTGACCCCTTTTGGGTGTTCCATGGCTCTTACGCCATAACCCATTCCATTGGCCACTTATGGCCTCAGGCCATATCCTGCGTCATTGGCCCTCTTGGCCAATTTCCACCTCACCAACCCCCAGGCCTCCATCACTGTTTTTGGGCCTGGGGGGGTCCCTTTGTCTTCCAGGGGCTTCCAGGCCCCATGGCCACCCCTTTCATTATGGGGGTTTTGGCCTAAATGGCCTTTTTGGGCCATTTAGGCCCCCCACGGCTTCTACGGTCCGTGGGCCATAATACGCGGTCCGTAGGCGGATTAGGCCCCTTTTGGCCTAATCCAATGAGGCCAAAAGGGGCCAAAGGGGGCAGACACCTAGCCCCCAAGGCCAGGTGGGTCCACCTGAGCCATTTTTGGCCACCAACCCCTTGGACCAAAAACACCTTGGATCCATTTTTGGCCATAAATCCCGTAGGACCCATTTTTGGCCCTGGACCACCATGGACCAACTTCACCGTCATGGCCTCTGGAAACCACCAGAGGCCACCAAATCATCTCAACAAGCATTTCCCTCAACTTAAGGGAGGATTGCTTCATTTCTCCATGCACCTCGTACTCAAGGTTGCAGGAGTGGTGCATATATGGTGTTATATACCATTATGCACCATTTTTGCTCAGCAATTCAATGGTGACGTTTTCAGGACCCAAATCAGCGTTCTTAACTCAAGGTACCAAGATCCAACACCCATTTCGAAGGAGAACCTTTGGACTCATCAGTTTGGTAATCCATGGCGGCAATCAGAAGACCATTCAAGGACTCCAATCACCTGGCTCAGCAGGAGTTGGGTTGGCAATTTCATTCAGGGTTATTCTAAGGGCAATTCTCAAAAGGTATTACATCTTTCCAATCAGTTGTCAAGGCATCAAGTCTTTCAATACTTCTTGGACAACTCAATTGGTTCATACAGGCGGTAATCAATCAACCTGTACGTACTTGGCCCAATTCGGCCAATTCATAATCCACTGTGGGAATTCAATCACACAGTTTCAAATTCAAGATGGCCAGAACTGTATTGGCCCGATTCGGACAATACAGCCAGTGATCCAACTCCAGGATCAATCTTTCAGTTTTTCACATATACTGGCCACCTTTCAGCACCTGGGGACTTTTTCCCCAGTTAATTAATATAGTGGATTTATTTTTATCCTTATTTTCTTTTACCTTATTAAAGTTAATACTGATAATCTTAAGTCAGTCATTCAGCACCCTTTTCTTTTATTTCCTCGCCTGTCCAGTGGATATTGGTGGTCATATCCTTATACTAATTCCATTTCCTTTTCTGGCAGGTTGAAACAGTGAATTGAGGATTCACTTGGTTGGCTTCTTGGCTTTTGGCTTCTTTATTATCTTTGGCCATTGGCTTCACCTTTTTCTTATCTCATCTTTTGGCATACTTGTTTTCTCCCTTATTCTTTCTTAAAGAAATTCATTCTTATTATTCTTTTATCTTTGAAGCCCTCCAAGTGAGTTCTTGATTCCTGAGTGCCAGGCCCTCTTCTTCCAAGAGCCCAAGAGACATTATATTAATTAACTCATAATTCTTCTTCATTCATTCATTCTTTTATTCTTATATTTTAAATTCATTCATTCATTTCATCAAAATTATGATTCTTTAACGTTTTATGATCTTATGATTCTTCGTCACCTCTCAATTTTCTCTCATTCATTCTTCATTCTGAAAATTGAAAGCTGACCCATTTTTTATTTTTTGTTATCTTTTCAATCTCATTCTCAATCTTAATCAATCTATTGTTATCCATAATTCAGGCATTTTTTGTCTTTGGTTCTCAAGTTATTCATCAGGTTATTCAGACACGTTCTTCATATCAGGATTCACTTTGATTTATTCCTCAAGAATTTTTGATTTTTGTAAGAATTCACTTGAAAATTGATTTGATTGACTAATTTGACATAATTGAAATTGACCTCAAGATAATTGATTTACCTGAAGATTTTATTGATTTTGCTGATTATTCACATCAAGATTTTTGACATAAATTGATTTTGACTCAAGAATTCATTTTGATTGATTGATTGTTTCTGCAAGATTTTGATTTGATTTGATTTTGATTGTTTGATTGATTGATTTATTGACTTCAAGATTCTCATTGATATTGATTGATTGACGTATTTGAAGAATTTTGATTCATTGATTATCCAACTTCCTCAAGATTTGATTGTTGATTTTGTACTTCAAGAAAATTTTGATTTTATTTCATTTATTTGGTTGATTATTCCTGAAATCATGCCAGTTCAACATTCACCTCCAGCAAGACAGACTAGATCTCAGGCCAGAGCTCAAGCTGTTCTGACTCCAACTCCAAGGGCTCCTCTTGACGGTACCCCAGCAGTTTCTCAACTGAGGGCCAGATTGGACAGAGGACCCATTATGGAAGGAGCAGCACCATCCAGGAAGGAAGGAAGAGGGCCAAGAAGATCAATGTCTTTATCAGGAGTGGTTGGCGGATTCCCAGGATTTTCAAGAACCAGTCCCAAGGTTCAAGGTGAAGATGGTGAAGAGGAGGAGGAGAATTCTGTGGAAGAGGAAGAGTCTAATGGCACTGAGGCTGCTCCTGCTCCTGTGGGAGCATCTGAGGGCACCAGAGGACCAACTCTAGCCCAGTCTGATCAGCCTGCCTCTCATCAGTCTGAACCGTCTTTATTGGCCATTATGCAGCAAATGACTCAGATTATGGCCAATCTTCAAGCAGCTTCTTCTTCTGAATTATCAAGACCACCAGCCTTCAAGACTCCTTCTATGAAGGCTCCAGAATGCTTTGATGGGACTCAGCCCTTCAAAGTCAGAAGCTTTATTCAATCTTGTCAACTCATCTTTCATAATGATCCGGCAAACTTCTCTCAAGACAGAAAGAAGGTTCTTTATGCCACTTCATTCTTAGTTGGCAGGGCTGCAAAATGGATTGAGCCTTATCTTTCCAACCTCAATAATCAAGACTCAAATTATCTCCTCAATTCCTGGCCATTGTTTGAATCCCAATTGTTCACTTTATTTGGAGACCCAAATGAAGTTAGAAAAGCAGAAGCTGAATTGGATGGCCTTAGGATGAAAGAAGGTGGGCATGTTGCTTTGTATATTGCCGACTTCAGGAGTTTGATTTCAAGAATTGGGGATTGGGGTGAAAGGGCTCTTATTCATCATTTCAGGAAGGGCTTGGCCTCCAGGATTCTGGATCAATTGGCCTCCCATCCTTCAAACATTGATTCTCTTCAAGACTTAATGGACGTCATCCTGGAACTTGATACCAGGTACCATGAGAGGCAGAAGGAAAAGAATCATCATCAAGAGAAGAAGCCTGAAGCCTCAAAGTCTCACTCTTCTCATCATCAAGTTTCTTCAAGCTCAAGACCAAAGAAGAAATTTCATTCTCAAAAGCGGGACAAGCCCCATTCTTCATTGTTGAATAAGGACTTCAAGTTGAAAGGTTCTGAAAAGGAAAGAAGAATCAAGGAGGGTTTGTGTACCTATTGTGGTGGGAAGCATAGTCTTGAGTCCTGTGTCAAAAGGCCTCAAAACAAGCTTACCCAACCGTCAGGCAGTTTTCCCAGCCAGGGAAAAGCCTGAGTGAAGATCATGTTGTGTTCAATGGTCTTCACAGTTTTCCTTCCAGAGCACAATTGTGCATTCTGAATACTGGTGTCAAGAATTCTCTCAAATTCTTTGTTTTCTCTTCTCTTTCTGATGTTTTTTACAGTATTCTCATTGATTCTGGTGCTACACACTCATTCATTGCAAAGCAGTTTGTTCACAAGTACTCATTGACTACGTCAGAACTTCCAGAGAAGATTCCTCTTATCATTTTGGACTCCTCTGAGTCCCCTTCCTTATTTGTGACTCACCATACTAAATATATGGTTGAGCTCCCTTCCTTCCCAAGCTTTGAATGGGATTTTTTAGTCATTGATACTCCCAAGGGAGAAGACCTCATATTGGGCTTTGACTTTCTCAATCATTTTAATCCTTCTATTGATTGGAGGCAAGGGCTGATCACCTTTAATACTGATCAAAAGGACTATTCTGATCCTTCCAATTCCTTTCGTAATGACTCTTCTTCTGCCAAATCATGTGCAGCTCTGGTTGGTGATTCTAGAACACCATCAGTTCCATCTTCTGTCCATATTCCTTCCCTTAATTCCCATCTGTCATTACCATCATCTGGAGATGAAGTCTTCAAAGAGATTCAAGATGTTGGGGAAGATAATTCTGTATCTTCACTTCATCTCTTCTTTGGGAATATGGACCTTCCTCCTTCATCTTATCACGACTCCCTGGAGGAGTTGTGGGATGAAGAGGAAGAGCCAGAAGAAGTAGAAACCGTGATGAAGGTTGTTCCCTCTGTTTATCACCAATACTTGGACGTATTCTCCAAGGTGAAGGCAGAGAAACTTCCTCCTCACCGTGTCTGTGATAATCATATTGAACTGGAGGGGTCTCTACCTCCAGTTGGGGTGATCTACTCTTTATCCAAACAAGAGTCAGATACACTCAGGGCCTACATTGCAGAGAATGTGGAGAAAGGTTTCATCTGGCCAAGCTCCTCCTCAACAGGAGCACCTGTCCTCTTTGTTAAAAAGAAAGATGGTGGCCTCCGTTTGTGTGTTGATTACCGCAAACTCAATGCTGTCACTAGGAAGAACAAATATCCTGTTCCTCCTATGAACCAGCTTCTTAATGTCTTTAATGGTTCTTCTATCTTCTCCAAGATTGATTTGCGTGGTGCATATAACCTGCTCAGAATCAAGGAGGGTGATGAACATTTGACATGCTTCAGAACTAAATATGGCAGTTTTGAGTACTTGGTTATGCCATTTGGGCTCACCAATGCTCCTGCCTCTTTTCAGAATCTTGTCAATGATATATTCCAAGATCTTCTTGATGTTTTTGTTGTGGTTTATTTGGATGACATTATGGTCTTTTCCAAATCTGAGGAAGAACATGTCACCCATGTGTCCACTGTTCTTTCCAGACTCAGAGCCAATAACCCTTTTGCCAAGGCTTCTAAATGCCTTTTTCATGTTTCTAGTGTAGAATATCTTGGTTATGTTGTTTCTTCTGAAGGCCTTAAGATGGAGCAAGCAAAAGTCCAGCAGATCCTTAATTGGCCTCCTCCAAGAAACCTCAAGGCTCTTCAATCCTTCCTTGGCTTTGCCAACTTCTACCGCCATTTCATCAAGAATTATTCAAAGAAAATCAGTTCACTCACCAGTTTCCTCAAGAAAGATTCCTGTTTCCCCCTCAATGAGGAAGCTCTTAGCCAGTTTCATCAGCTCAAAGAGGCCTTCACTACCGCTCCAATCCTTTCCCACTTCAATCCTTCTCTACCCACCATTGTAGAGACCGATGCATCCAATTATGCCTTGGGTGCTGTACTGAGTCAGGTCTCTGACTCAGGAAAACATCCCATTGCATTTGACAGCCGCAAGCTTATTCCAGCAGAACTCAACTATGAAATTCGTGACAAGGAACTCCTTGGTATAGTCTGGGCTCTCAAGCGCTGGAGGGCTTTTCTTCTTTCTCTGTCCTCTCCTTTTGAAGTTCTCACCGATCACAGTTCCCTTCAATACTTCATGTCCTTGAAAGTACTCACTCGCCGTCAAGCCCGCTGGGCTGAATTCTTATCTGAATTTCATTTTTCAATCACTTACCGCCCTGGCCGCCTAGCAACTCTTCCAGATGCCTTATCACGTCGGGACGACGTCTATCCGGAGAGGGGGGAGGATTTCATCAGCAAGAATCCAATGAATTTTCAACAACTCATTAAGCAAGATGAAGTTCAACCCTCAAAGTTTTTTGCAGTCAAGGTAGATTCTTTTTCAAATTTGATTGATTCAATTCAGAAGAAATTATGGCAAGATCCTCAGTACAGAAGTATCCTTGAAGATTTGGGTAAAGGTAAATCTGTCCAAGATTATTCTCTTGATTCCTACTCCCAACTTCTTCTCTTCAAAGATCGGGTGGTAGTCCCAAATGACTCCACAATTCAACTCAGCATTCTTCAAAAGCGTCACGATTCTCCTCTAGCTGGACACCCTGGCCAAGAGAAGACTCTCAAATTTGTCAAGCGGGACTTCCACTGGTCCGGCATGACTCAATTCATCAAGGATTATGTTTCATCCTGTCAACAGTGTTCAAGAAACAAGAATATTCATCATAAGAAGTTTGGATTTCTCAAGCCTCTTCCAATTCCAAATGGTCCTTGGATTGGCCTCTCAATGGATTTCATCACTCAACTGCCACTGTCCAATTCTTTTGACTCAATTCTTGTCATAGTGGACAGATTCTCAAAAATGGCGGTTTTTATTCCAACAATGTCTTCAATAACTTCTTTGGATTTGGCCCATTTATTCATCAAGAATATCTTCTCAAAACATGGCCTCCCATCAAGCATTGTCAGTGATAGAGGTTCACTCTTCGTTTCTTCCTTCTGGACCAATCTTTGTCAGCAGCTCAAGATTTCAAGAGACTTGTCAACTGCTTATCACCCAGAAACTGATGGACAGACAGAGAGGGTAAATCAGATACTAGAACAGTATCTTCGGATGTATGTCAGTTATCATCAAGATGATTGGAACACCTGGCTCCCTCTGGCTGAATTTGCCTACAATAATTCTGATCACTCTTCAACCAAGCAATCACCGTTTTTCACTGTTTATGGAAGAGATCCACAATTTGATTCAGTTCACATCACTCAAGATACTCCTGCTGGAAAGTTATCAACAAAAATCCAATCAGTACAGCAAGATGTCAATAGAGAACTTGAAATCGCCATAAACCGGTTTAAGAGGTATGCAGATAAAAGTAGAGCAAGTCCACCTGTTTTCAATCCTGGTGACATGGTATGGCTTTCTTCCAAGAATATCAAATCAACTAGACCCACCAAGAAACTGTCTGAAAGATGGTTGGGTCCCTTTCCAATCTTGAAGAAAGTCATTACTTATGCTTACCACCTCAAGCTTCCATCTCAATGGAAATCCATCCACCCAGTTTTCCATATCTCACTCTTGGAACCAGTCAAGACATCAACAATCCCAAATCGGCATCAAGAGCCTCCTCCGCCAATCATTATTGAGGAAGAAGAGGAATGGGAAGTCTCACAAGTACTGGATTCAAAGCTCAAGAGAAGAAAATTATGGTATCTGGTGGAATGGAAAGGTTTCAGTCAAGATTCAGAAGGATCCACATGGGAACCAGCTGAAAACCTCAAGAATTGTCCTGAACTTGTCAAAGATTTTCATTCGTTATATCCTGACAAGCCAGGACCCAATTCTTCAATGGCTTGAATTTTTATGGTGCTTGGTGGGGAGAGGAATTACCAAACGTAAGTCCCACTCCTGGTATGCACCTTTAGGGGTATTCTACTCTTCTTTGTTGTAAGCATCACCTTGGCCACTCTGTGAGCACTTTTCAATTTGGACACAGACTTCTTGGCCCGGCTTTCAACATCCGAATTCCAAATTTATGGCCATTTACACTTGGGCAAATGGACCATTCCTTTTTTATTCTCCTTCCCAAGACTTTATTCTTTCAACACATTCATTTATCAAGATCTTTCTTATTTATGGCACTGGCGGGAGTGGCAGTTACTAAAAGTAAGTTCCTCTCCTGGTGTGCACTTCCCTGAGGGGTCTACAATCTGTCAAAACATCACCTTGGCCACTCTGTGAGCACCTGGCATCAAATTCTTTTATCCAGGTCCTTGGTCACTTTCAAAATCAATTGTCGTAATCCGTGATGAAGATTGGATTCCTCCTCAAATTTCATTTTCTTTATTTTTTCTGTTTCTCTCTTTATATCTGTTTCCTTTTTCTCTTTTACTCTTTATATTCTTTTAAAATTTCTTTTCTTATAACTTTTTAACGCCAAAATCTTTATGTCAAATCATGTCTTCAACTTTGTCAAAGCCAAATGTCAAGAGAAGATCAAGTCAACCTCAATTCATATGCCAACAAGCTTATCAGTTCAATTCTTCTTTTCAAGATTCAATACCTCTGGAATCCTTACGTCAAATCCGTCTCATTAGCCTCAACAGGCCTCTACCTTACCTTGGTGCTCAGGAGCTCACCATTCAAGGTAGGGGGGTACTGTCACAACCACGTATTTTGACCCTCCTCCTTGATGGCAGCGGCAATCCAACCTGGAGCCAAGTTGGGGCCAATTGGCCATGTCATATCATTTATGGACAATTGACCCCTTTTGGGTGTTCCATGGCTCTTACGCCATAACCCATTCCATTGGCCACTTATGGCCTCAGGCCATATCCTGCGTCATTGGCCCTCTTGGCCAATTTCCACCTCACCAACCCCCAGGCCTCCATCACTGTTTTTGGGCCTGGGGGGGTCCCTTTGTCTTCCAGGGGCTTCCAGGCCCCATGGCCACCTTCATTGGTTTCCTGGCCACCCCTTTCATTATGGGGGTTTTGGCCTAAATCGCCTTTTTGGGCCATTTAGGCCCCCCACGGCTTCTACGGTCCGTGGGCCGTAAGCCGCGGTCCGCGGTCCGTAGGCGGATTAGGCCCCTTTTGGCCTAATCCAATGAGGCCAAAAGGGGCCAAAGGGGGCAGCCACCTAGCCCCCAAGGCCAGGTGGGTCCCAAACCACAATTGGGCCCACCTGAGCCATTTTTGGCCACCAACCCCTTGGACCCAAATTGGACCAAAAACACCTTGGATCCATTTTTGGCCATAAATCCCGTAGGACCCATTTTTGGCCCTGGACCACCATGGACCAACTTCACCGTCATGGCCTCTGGCAACCACCAGTGGCCACCAAATCATCTCAACAAGCATTTCCCTCAACTTAAGGGAGGATTGCTTCATTTCTCCATGCACCTCGTACTCAAGGTTGCAGGAGTGGTGCATATATGGTGTTATATACCATTATGCACCATTTTTGCTCAGCAATTCAATGGTGACGTTTTCAGGACCCAAATAAGCGTTCTTAACTCAAGGTACCAAGATCCAACGCCCATTTCGAAGGAGAACCTTTGGACTCATCAGTTTGGTAATCCATGGCGGCAATCAGAAGACCATTCAAGGACTCCAATCACCTGGCTCAGCAGGAGTTGGGTTGGCAATTTCATTCAGGGTTATTCTAAGGGCAATTCTCAAAAGGTATTACATCTTTCCAATCAGTTGTCAAGGCATCAAGTATTTCAATACTTCTTGGACAACTCAATTGGTTCATACAGGCGGTAATCAATCAACCTGTACGTACTTGGCCCAATTGGGCCAATTCATAATCCACTGTGGGAATTCAATCACACAGTTTCAAATTCAAGATGGCCAGAACTGTATTGGCCCGATTCGGACAATACAGCCAGTGATCCAACTCCAGGATCAATCTTTCAGTTTTTCACATATACTGGCCACCTTTCAGCACCTGGGGACTTTTTCCCCAGTTAATTAATATAGTGGATTTATTTTTATCCTTATTTTCTTTTACCTTATTAAAGTTAATACTGATAATCTTAAGTCAGTCATTCAGCACCCTTTTCTTTTATTTCCTCGCCTGTCCAGTGGATATTGGTGGTCATATCCTTATACTAATTCCATTTCCTTTTCTGGCAGGTTGAAAAAGTGAATTGAGGATTCACTTGGTTGGCTTCTTGGCTTTTGGCTTCTTTATTATCTTTGGCCATTGGCTTCACCTTTTTCTTATCTCATCTTTTGGCATACTTGTTTTCTCCCTTATTCTTTCTTAAAGAAATTCATTCTTATTATTCTTTTATCTTTGAAGCCCTCCAAGTGAGTTCTTGATTCCTGAGTGCCAGGCCCTCTTCTTCCAAGAGCCCCTGGGACAGGTGGTGGAGGGTTGTTTTTCCTCCATTCTGCTGTTAAAAGCATCATGTTCTTCTTTTCCATCAACGGATGCCATCCATTTAGTAACTTGAAAGTGTTGGGATGACCCGGGAATTTTCTCACAGTAAGGTAAGAATTCATGCAGTTTTTCCACAGATCTGCAAGGATCTAGTACTCTTTGTACTGCAATGCATTGTTGTAGGCCTTCTGGCTGGCTTTGTAAATGTCCACTGAGGCTTCTTGTGGTGGTGTCAGCTCTGTTTGAAGGTAAAACAGTATTATCAGCTTCAGAATGACATAATTTAATCATTTGGAAGTCATCAACTGACCCTTGTCCTTCTGTAGCTGATTGGCTTTTGCCATAATTGTGTCTATGACCTTTTTGGGCGCTTCTTGAGAGGTTATAGCTGGCTCCTGATCTGGTTGAAGGCATATTTTATGACTAAAAAGCTTAAAATAGTAATTTTACATCAAAAAACTTACTATTTGATAAAGTCTTAGCCTTCTGAAGGGTATTACTTATATCCAAGCTAATTAATTCAGAAGAAATTGGTTCTGGTTGATTATTCTGAGTTATAATAACTGTACTATTATGGTCAGAATTCACAGTACTTACAGGAATAATGCTTGTTAATGTTGAGGCTGTTTCAATATTTCCTTGTCTTACCATGTTGTCAGACACTAAAATTCATTAAAAAGCCAATTGATTAAGTGAAAAAAGATTTTTCAAAAAGAGAAATAAAAGATAAAGCCTCACTTATAATATGAAAAAAAATATTTTTTATGGATTTTTTTGAATTATAAGTATTTTTTATATGTCTTTAAACTTTTCAATATAAGAAAAAAGATTTAAAAAGAGTAAAAATAATAATGTCACAGGTAAAATATCATGGCTGGGGCCCCAAATGTAAGGTGTGGATATGCAAATTCGCTCAAAAATCAAGTACTTTTCCTGTCCTCAAAATTTGTATAAGGTGAAATATACTTAAAAAATAGTATGAAATAGTATTTTTAAGACAGAAAACGCCAATTTTATTGTTTTACCAACAACAAAAAGTTATCCAAAAATACTCTACAAGAGATATTTAAGGCTACAAAAGAAATTTCTTCAAGAGCAATTTCAATTGGAATTAATTGAGCAAAGAGCTGCAAGCAATTAATTAAAGAACAAAGTCTTTAAAAAGATATTTAAAGAGAAAACATGCCCAAAAGTTACCAGAGTGAATTTGGAAACAAAGTGACAAAGCTAACAGTGATGAAAGATACTTTAATTCACTTATGGGGTGGTTCAAGGGGTAAAAATGATTATAAGAGTTACAAAAAATGATTATACTGATTTTTTCAAGTGTTTAAAAGGTTTAAAATGATATAAAAAGGGTGGTTGGAATATTTTATTGATTGGTTTAACAGTGTTTAAACTAATTATAAAAGGAAAAGATTCTAACATGAAGACAAAAGTCGGGCAAATAAGAAATGCTTTTATAGCCATAGATTTTCTAACTTGGAAAGTAAAATTTACTCTTATCAGTCGTGAAAAACATTCTGAAAGCAGAAAGACCAATTATGGCATCATTGAAGCCTGGTTTAGACCAAAAAAGGGCTGGGTTTAGCCATTTTAGACCCTTAAATCAGCCATTACTATAGTAATACCTGGTATAGAGCCTTCAAAACACGTACGAATGTGTGTAAGAGGCATAGAAACCCGTTTAAACTGTTCTTACTAAGATTGTTTTAAATTAAGGGTAGTTCTACCCTCTTGACAACAATTAAAACTGCCCTGGTTGGTATCAAAGCCTCATCATCAATTGAGTCACAGACCCTGTGACTCAATTCCAGGCCAAAAGTGATGAATCTTTGGGTGAATTTTGACATCCCACACCTGTCATAGAGGATTTTGGGTGTCTGGCTACCCCTTGGAGCTAGAGTTCCTTGCCCCCAGATTTAATCTTTCCAATTTATTTTCTCTTTAATTCCTCATCATGTAATACACCTGTAATTTACACATATAATACAATTGAGTTTTTACAGTACACAACTGTAACAATTGATACCTCATATGTAAATTAAAGTTCACTTATGTAATGCATGCGCACATTTTGACATTTCAATTGAAAATACTTCATTTCCTCATAACATCTAAACTACACAGAACACCTCAATTTTGACACAAAACTTGATTGTTAACACCACATGTGGTGTGAATTAAATTAAGGTTTTGAGGATTTTCAACTTTTGTAAAGACAATACTAAAAACTTAATTTAAGCTTATTTAGAGTTGAGTTACAGAATTTTTACCCTGAGGTGACCCCACCTTATCTTTTATGAGGAATTCAATGGTAAAGTAATTTTCTTAAGTTTACTTATTGAATAAAAAGTTCTAATATATTCTATGTAACTCATTACCAAAAATATTTTAATTTCATTAATTTTATTGAAAGTTCATTTTTACTTAATTTTTTCAAGTAAAAATGCATTTTCACAATTTTGAATTTTAAAGTAATCTTTATTTTAAATTATAATTCACTTTTTTATCTTTGTATATAAATTTGTATTTATATTTTAATTTTTAATTTGATAATATAAATAAATTTATTTTATTTCTATTTATATCTTATTTTGTTATTTGTGGTCTTTTGGGTATATGAAAATACCTCTAAGGCTGACACTTTGGCTATGTCAGGACTCCCAGAGAAGATTCCACTTATTATCTTGGACTCCTCTGAGTCCCCATCCTGATTTTTGACTCATCATACCAAATATATGGTTGAGCTTCCTTCATTTCCAAGCTTTGAATGGGACTTTTTAGTCATTGATACTCCCAAGGGAGAAGACCTCATATTGGGATTTAACTTTCTTAGCCATTTTAATCCATCAATTGATTGGAGGCAAGGGCTACACCTTTAATGCTGATCATAAGGAATATAATGATCCTTCAAATTCTTTCAGTAATGATTTTTATTCTGCCAAATCATGTGCAGCTCTTGTTGGTGATCCTAGAACACCATCATTCCCATCTTCTGTCCATATTCCTTCCCTTAATTCCCATACGTCATTAATGTTCCCTAGAGATGAAGTCTTCAAAGAGACTTGAAATGTTGGAGAGGATAATTATGTATCTTGAATTAATCTCTTCTTTGGGAATATGGACCTTCCTACTTGATCTTATCATGACTCCTTTGAGGAGCTGTGGGATGAAGAGGAAGAGGCAAAAGAAGTAGAAACCATGATGAAGGTTGTGCCTTCTGCTTATAACCAGTACTTGTAGCAGAGAAACCCCCCTCCTCACTGCACCTGTGATCATTATATTGAGCTGGAGGGGTCTCTACCTCCAGTTGGGGTGATCTACTCTTTATCAAACCAAGAGTCAGATACACTCAGGGCCTACATTTCAGAGAATGTAGAGAAAGGTTTCATCCTTCCAAGCTCCCCTTCAACAGGAGCACCAGTCCTCTTTGTCAAAAAGAAGGGTGGTGGCCTCCATTTGTGTGTTGATTACTGCAAACTCAATGCTGTTACTAGGAAGAACAAGTATTCTGTTCCTCCTATGAATCATCTTCTCAGTGTTTTTGTAAGGTTTGACTATGAAACAATAAGTAAAAATTACTAATATTCTACTTATTGTACTATGAATGTCCTTATAATTGAAATAAATAACATAAAAATAATTATAATTATGGTGTAAAATTGATTATATTATTAATAAAATATAATATAATAATATAAAATAATTAATATATTTAAAGGCACTTTATTATTGTTACAAACAAATAATAAAGGCGTAAAAAATTGTTTTTTATTAATAGAAAACAATTAATAACAATAATATTACCAATATTAAAGTTATAAATTAATATAAATACTATTTATATTAATTAAAGAATTATTAAAATAATAATAAAGAGAAAATAACTTGCTTTTAACACTTAATATAATAATTTTGAAATATTTTACGCCAAAAAATATAAATACAACCTTTTCAAATTGTATTTACAATAAAAAATAAAGAAAATTACTAATATTCTTGATTTTTACATGGAAATGAGTTTTTGGAGAGATTTTTAACAAAAACAATTGAATAAATGATTTAATCACGTCAAAATAGATAATTACAACAAGGCGGTCTTTGGTATTTAATAATATAATGGTTTTATATATAAAGAATAAAGAAATTACCTTTGATTTAATTGATTTAATGTTTTTGATGCGTCTGAGAGGAAAATAGAGTAAAAAGAGCTCTATTTATAGTAAATACCTCCCTCCTAGAGTCAAGCAGGCTTCTAGTAGACGTGTACTGATCATATCCACTGGAATTGATCAATATTTTAAGGTTTGGAGATGATTGCATCATGATCAAACCATATTGCATCATTATTACACCATTATTTAGAGTTATCACTATAACTCTAAAGTTGATGACATCAGAGGCTTGGCAGAACCCCAAAATTCGTGGATTTTATTAGTTTTAGTCATAAACTAATAGTATTCACCAATTTTATCACTCATATGACTGTTAAACTTAATTTAAGGTTACAGTAGGTGATCATAACTTCTCAATTTAAGCTCAAACTTTGATCTTTAATACCTTTTAAGTTTTACACGCTACAGAAATTCAGAGAGTGAATTCTGATAGCCTGACATAACTTTATTATGCTGCCAAGAGCTTTTCATTACATCATCAAAACTCTAATTTTGATGATTTTTCTTGTAACTCATCTTTTCTGTCGAAATTCAATATTTTAAACTTCAAATCATGATTTCAGGGGGTTATACCCTGAATTTAATAATACAAACTACATCATTCTTCACAAATAAACTAGTAGAGTCCAACTGTGTACTTTATTTTAAGTTTGGACCACTTTCACAGCAAAGTGGTCAACAGCTCTGTTGATTTTTATCAATATTTCATCATAGGTTTTAACCTTGTTTATAAATTGTAAAATAAAGTTCATATCTGTGTTCTTACAGTAATTACGTGGTAACTTTCTTTTTGGTTCATCACTCTATCTTTTATAGTTTAAGAGATATTAGCTATGATCCTTGAATATATGCGTTGACCAAAAAAGTGCATATATTCAGGTTAATTCCTTAAGTATTAACTTTGGTAATTAGTCCATTATTTTTTAATGTGTGAATGTTTATGGGGAATCCAATGGTACAATTTATTTCACATGTTGTTTCATTGGTTCTTGAAATAAATAAAGATTTGTGGTTTTTATAAGGTATTATTCCTTATAACTCATTAAATTTTGACTTTACAGATATGCCATAAAAATGGTATATGTGTATTTTACCATGGGGAATCCAATGGTATAATTTATTTCACATGTTGACGCATTGGTTTTTAAGTTAAACCAATTTTTGTACCAATTTATGGTATTTTTGTATTTTTGAAGTAATTAATTTTAATGTATAATTATTCTAAGTAAGTTTAGTATAATTATCTTAAAGGTATAATTATTCTGAGTCTTTCTTGTGACCTTATTGGGTATGTGCTCAAATCTCAAAGGCTCACATTCCCTACCACCAAAAAAGATTGTACCACAATCCGATATGTGTAATTAGGGTATCATCCACTATCCTACCTCTTCAATAGACTTTGTTAGTCTTGAAGCCCAATAATGCTTAAATTTTCTATTTTTAAGGCTTCCTTTCATGTCTGAACCTTCTTAGTAGTTTATCAGCATTTGTTATATCTTTCTCAAGTAGCCATTCATCTTCTTGAGTTGAACTTCTATACCTTACAAGGTATTCCCTTTCTTTTTTGTTTCTTGTCCTTCTTTCTTTAAGGACTTTTACTATTTTCTTGTCCTCTCCTTCTTCCAAGGGGGGAATTTCAAGTGGGGGTTTATTTCTTAGTGGAAATAACTCCTTGTCACTTGAGCTGTAAGGTTTTATTAGACTTACAGGGAAAGTTGGGTGTTTGTTCATTAGTTCACCTGTGAGTTCCAATTGCACAGCATTGGGTCCATGAAGTGCTTTTATCATAAATGGTCCTGCAAAGGAATCTTTCAATTTCTTTGAGCCTTTTATGTTATTGAAATTAAGGGTTGATACTAGAACCAAGTCTCTTATTTTGAAATCAGGTGGCTTATGACTTTTATCCCATCTTTCTTTAGCATATTTGAAAGAATCTTGCATACATCTGTTTGCATGGTGTCTTGCCTTGTCAAGCATTATTTTAAAGCTGCTTGCTGTTGGGTGTATATCAACTAAGTTCTTTTTGAGGGTATCATAAGGAAGTCTTGGATTCCAACCTTTTTTTAGCATTGCTGGTGTTTTTCCAGTAGAAGAATGGATTGATGTTTTATATGCCAGTTCCAGTGCTGGTATTAGTGTACACCAATAATGGGTAAAGCCATCAGAATCTTTGAATTCTAGCCCATAAGCACAGAATCTTCTGATCATGTCCTCTAACGTCTGTATCATTCTTTCTGCTAAACCATCAGTTTGAGGATGATAAGCTGTTGAGAATGATAACTTTGTCCCAAACAAGTTATGGAGATTTGTCCATAATGCTGAAGTGAACTTTGGGTCTCTGTCACTTATAATATTTTGGAATAAGCCTGTGTGGCTAATGACTTTATTCCTTATCATTATGGCTGTATCCATAGCTGTGTCATCTTTGTGACATGGTAAGAACAGAGGAGTTTTACTGTATCTGTCCACTAACACTAGGCATGCATTATAACTCCTGTCTCCTCCTGGAGGTAATGCTGTTACCCAATCCATATGAACTATTTCCCATGGGGATTTTGGTGCTTGGATTTGGATCATCATTCCAAATTTCTTTCCTGTGGCTCTGTTGGCGTTTTGGCATCTGTCACAGGTTTGGCAGTACTCTGCAACATCCTTCTTCCAATTTGGCCACCAAGAGCAGGTTTTCACCCTCTCTAGTGTCCTATCTTCTGAGAGATGTCCAGATGCAACACTATCATGACACTCATGTAAAATAGTGTTCATTAGTGTTCTATCTGTTAAGGTCATAACACATGTGTGTTTTGTTCTATGGTAAAGGATTCCATCAAGGAGGTGGAATCTTCCTTCATCATATGCCTTTTTCCATGTTTCATCTAGTTACAATGAAAGTGATGAGTCTTTGCAGTCTTTCATTAGAAGTTGGCTTAAGATATGGCAATTTTTTTCTGTCTTATAGCTTTCTTTAACTTGGTTAAACAATTCTGTGCCAATATCTATAACACATATTCCTTCTATATGGTGTTCTTCTTGTGGTACCCATGCTGGATTGTCAGGGGTATTTGCTAGAGCCCATCTGCTAAGACCATCTGCATTTTTATGGATATTACCAGATTTATGAACAATAGTCATATTTCCTCTGTATTCTTGGATAGCAATTTGCCATCTCAGCATATGTCTATTTGGAGTCTTCATATTTAATGGTGATTTCACAGCATTACAGTCTGTGATTACATCAAATACTGTGCCATCCAAATAATAATGCAATTTTTCTAAAGCCCACACTAAGCATAAGCATTCCATTTGGCTGGCTCCATACCTTGCTTCTGTTGGCTTTATCTGCCTTGAAATGAAACAAATTGGTCCTTCCACTGGTTTATCATTGATAATTTGTGTTTGGTGAAGTGCAGCACCTAGTCCTTCTCCACAAGCATCAATGTATAGTTTGAAGGGTAATTTCCAATCTGGCATTAGAAGAAATGGGGCATTTGTTAGTGAATTTTTCAATTCTTCATATGCCTTGACCCTTTCTTCAGTAATTTCATAAACTGTTTGTTGGTCACATAATTTATATAAGGATTTGGAAATTTTTGCAAAGTCCTTTATATGCTGTCTATAGTAACCAGCAAATCCTAAAAATGATTGCATTTCTTTTTTGGCTTGAGGCATTGGCTTAAGTAGTACTGCTGCTACTTTATTTTTGTCTATGCCTAGACTAAGTCCAGATACAACATGTCCTAGTGCTTTTAATTCACTATATGCAAAATGACACTTTTTCAAGGAGATTTTCATATTCACTTGGACTATTCTCTGTAGTACCCTTTCTAGTCTTGTAAGGCGACTTTCCCAAGTTTCTGATCAAACTATGATATCATCAATATAGATAATTAACCATCCTTCTGATAATTGTTCAGGAAATATGGTATTCATCATTCTTTGGTAATGGGAAGGTGCATTTCTTATCCCAAATGGCATTCTTAAGTATTCAAAAATTCCACAGTGGACTATTATCCTCAGTAGTTTTTTGGCATTGTCTGTTAAGACATTTTGAAGAAAACCCTTTAAGGAATCCATGGCTGTAATGAACTTAGCCTGTGAAAATTGTGTCAATGTCTCATGGATTCTAGGTATTGGATATCTATCTGGAATGGTATAGGTGCTCAGGGCTCTGAAGTCTCCTACCATCCTTGATTTTCCATTATTCCAGGTTATAATGACAGGAGTAGTAACTTCTACTTGTTCATTATGTCCAACCTTTCTTAATAATCCAAGGTCCATCAATTCTTTCATGTGTACCTCTAAGGCTTCTCTAGCCCTTGGACTAGCTGGGTAAGCTGGTCTTCTCAGTAAGGGTGGGTAAGGCTTTTCCACATTAAGAATTATGTCTACTTCATGCCCAATTATAGCACCTAGTGGCTCTTTGTCAGTTTCAAAGGCATCTTTGTACTTAAATAAGAGGTTAATCAATTTTTCTTTCATTTTTTCTGTTAATTCGTGATTGAATTCTGCCTCTTTAAGTTGTTCAG
This sequence comes from Austropuccinia psidii, assembly GCA_023105745.1. Lineage (NCBI taxonomy): Eukaryota > Fungi > Basidiomycota > Pucciniomycetes > Pucciniales > Sphaerophragmiaceae > Austropuccinia > Austropuccinia psidii. Next base: position 41,092,153 of record JALGQZ010000013.1, read on the forward strand.
ATATAAAAAGTTCCTTTTCTGGAATCTTTTCTTCCTTTTTAACAGCTGCAATTTGTTTTTTATTATTTAAGAAGCCAAACTTTTGTCTCTTATTGTCTCCTATGGTAAAATATCTATCCTTCTGGTTAGAGATATCTATACCATAGATTGATAAGTAGTCATTTCCCAGGATAAAGTGATTACTGGTACAGTTGTCCATTACCACAAATTCTACTTTAATTCTGACACATTGTGAAGGGTGAGGGAAAATAAGTGTTAAGTCAATTATTCCAAGGGGCATCATGCTTTCACTTGCACTACTAAATTTGACACCTTGGATTGGTATAAGTTTTTCCTGCCAATCTGGAACAATTATACTTAAATAACTTTTAACAACACGGGTGCAATATGCTCCTGTATCCAACTTCACCTTTGCTTCTTGGTTATTAACCATGACAATACTTATACTTGATTTTCCAGCTGTATACCCCATTCCTTCTGCAGGTTTGGTTTTGTACAGTTTGGCATCTTGTACATTTGTCACGTTTGTGTCAGATGTCCCAACCTGTGGTAAGTTTGAGTTGACATCTAGTACTTCATAAATTATATCAATATTATTAATTTCTGCATTAATTATATTGATTTAGTCACTTTCAGAAAATTCTGATTCTTCTGTCTCTTTTTCAGAGTCAGATTCTTCCTCTTTGTCATTGTGGTTTTCTGTTTCCACAATTTCATTGATTTTTGCCTTTTTTAGGCAATTATTGGCTAAGTGTCCAATACCTCCAGATTTATGGCATTTTCTTTGCTCATTATTATTGAATGTACTGGGCTTGAAGGATTCTTTTGATTTATCTTTTTTGATAAATGGTTTATTTGGGCTTTTAATGTCCAATTTCTTCCAAGTCCTGCCAATTTTTGTTCTTGTCACTATGTCTTCCAGTGCATTAATTTACTCTTCTGTGGAGCATGGTTCTATACACCTGCTTCTTAGGGAATGCTCTAGCTCTCCTTCACATTTCTTGAGTATTTTCATATGCACCATTTTTTGTGACATTTCTGGGTACAATGCATTAAGTCTTTCAACTTGTTTTAAGAACCAACTTAAAGGTTTTTCTTTCTCTGGGTCAAAGAAAGAATTTTCAAATGCATTTTCTATCTTATACCTCCAGGCATCATTTGCCCACTTGGTGATTATTTCTTGTTTTCACCAAGTCCAGGTATTTTTACCATTTGTTTTTCTTATGCCATAATACCATCTTTTTGCAGATTTCTCAAACAATGAATGTAATCTTGCAGTGATTAATTCATCTGTTATGGCATAGTCTTCTTGTAACATGTCAATTGTTTTAATAAATGACATGTGGTCATATTCACCTTCTCCTGTAAATGTTGGCCATTCTTTTAATTGAGGTGCTTCCTTCATTAAGACTTGGTTATTATCTTGGTGACTCAAGTCTGTTATGAAAGGATTTGTCAATTCCTCTTTTGTTTTAACAGGGCCTCTTATATGAGAAAATGGAGTTGATAACTTTGGCATATTTAAATTAGCCTCATTCATTTTATCCATTTTTTCAGTAATAAGCCTTATTTCACTTTGAATATCATCTTTTAGATGCATTCTTGCTTCATCACTTTTTTCCACATGGTCCAAAATTAATTTTTGGTGTGATGAAGTCTTTTCTTCAAATCTTTCTACAGAAATACTTAATTTGTTTAATTTTTCTATAATATTGTCAATACTCACATCATAATTGATTGTCAAAGTTTTCTCTTTGATATCACTTATGTATTTGTACAATTATTGTTGTCCTTGTATTAATTTCTGAGTATTGTCAATTAATACTTTTGGTTTATTATTTTCAATCATAAATTTTATGTTATCAATTTATTTCTTATTTTGTACAACAAGTTTGGTTAAAGATGATAAGCTATTATTTATTTCTTGGAAAGATAATAAACTATTTTTAATGTCATTAAGAGGTAAAATACTATTTTTAAGCTCTGTTAAAGTATTTACAACATCAGGAGACAAGGTTATTTCTTTGGGAAATGGGGTTGTCTCATTCTTTGTTCCTCTTTGTATTTGAATTCCATCAAAGTTCTGGCCATGTTGAAAACATTGTCCATGGCATCCTGTAGCTTGGGGAATATGGTTTCCTCCAATTCTTCTTCTTGTTCTTCTTCCCTTCTTGGGGAAGTGGGTTGGCTTGGGGCTTGCTGGTAGAAGCTACTGGGGCTTCTTCCTTGGTTGCCTCCCTCTTTTTGGCGTGGTAATCCTTGATTTTTTGATTTGAGGTTTGTATGACAGTGGATTCCATCCATTGGAGTATTTCACTATCTCCTCCTCTTTGAGGAACTTTTTCAGGATGTGCCAGGAGTTCATCACTCCTTGGTGTCTTTGAGGAAGCATTTCCCAATCTTTGTCCTTGTACACTGTGTAATACTGCTTGTACTGGCTCATGTAGATGTCTAATTGAGCCCTCTGAATGTGATTTGTACCTATTTGAGTTACTCATACTTAGCTCCAATTCAGGCTCAGATATCATGGGCATTTCTGGGACTTGCCTTTGGGATAAGGCACTTCCTTGTGTGGATTCTGTTCCACTGGGGATATTGACCTTTCTTTTCCCTTTTGAGGGATCAGTTCTACCTCTGAGTCCAGCTCCATCTGATTGGATGGAGTATTGGGAACCTCTTCTGGTAGTCATAATTTAAGAAATAAAAAATAAAAGTATTTTAGGATAAAAATTCTTTTTATGGTAATTTATAAAGGAGGTGCTCACCTTCAGAGTCTTGAATGGTGGGTCCTGGAAAGTCTAATTTCTTAGCTTTCTTTCTTTTAGTGATAACTGGTGTTGGAGAACTTTGACAAGTTTCTTCCACCAATCTCTTAACAGTAGTTTGGTTATCTTCTGTTGGGTTATCCTCAAAAACTAAAAAAGACAAATAAATATAAGTCTTTTTATAAGAAGTGTTATTTTTTTGGCAAGATATGGCGATTTTCCACGTAGAAATTGCTTTTATATCTCTAAAAAATTGAAATGAATAAAGAAATGAATAAAAATGAATAAAGATAACTTTTTTTATTGGTTTTTAATATTTTTTAATATTTTTCATATTTTTTATTTTTATTTTTAAGGAATAAAATAAAAATTAATATGATTCTTTATAAATTAAATTATAACAAAAATTATTTTTAATTTATATAATATATTTTTTAATCACTAGAGTCACTCAAAGAAAGTTCTTGCAAGTCTAAGGATGTGAAAAAACCACGTGTAAGACAGTAAAATTGCTTTCCAAATGCCTCAATAGCTTTTAGAATCAATAAAATATAAAATTATTATATAATTTCTTATTGGATAAACCCAATTAGAAACTTTTTAAAGGTCTTTTAAGTAAATATCACGGCCAGGCCCCCAAATGTAAGGTTTGACTATGAAACAATAAGTAAAAATTACTAATATTTTACTTATTGTACTATGAATGTCCTTATAATTGAAATAAATAAGATAAAAATAATTATAATAATGAAGACTTATTATAATGATGGCGTAAAAATGATTATATTATTAATAAAATATAATAATATAATTTATATTATAAAATATAATATAATAAAATAAATATATTAATATAAAATAATTAATATATTTAAAGGCACTTTATTATTGTTACAAACAAATAATAAAGGCATAAAAAATGGTTTTTTATTAATAAAAAACAATTAATAACAATAATATTACCAATATTAAAGTTATAAATTAATATAAATATTATTTATATTAATTAAAGAATTATTAAAATAATGATAAAGAGAAAATTATTATAATAAGAGAAAATAACTTACTTTTAACACTTAATATAATAATTTTGAAATATTTTACGCCAAAAAATATAAATACAACCTTTTCAAATTGTATTTACAATAAAAAATAAAGAAAATTACTAATATTCTTGATTTTTACATGGAAATGAGTTTTGAGAGAGATTTTTAACAAAAACAATTAAATAAATGATTTAATCACGTCAAGATAGATGATTAAAACAAGGTGGTCTTTGGTCTTTAATAATATAATGGTTTTATATATAAGGAATAAAGAAATTACCTTTGATTTAATTGATTTAATGTTTTTGATGCGTCTGAGGGGAAAATAGAGTAAAAAGAGCTCTCTTTATAGTAAATACCTCCCTCCTAGAGTCCAGAAGGCTTCTAGTAGACGTGTACTGATCATATCCACTGGAATTGATCAATATTTCAAGGTTTGGAGATGATTACATCATGATCAAACCATATTGCATCATTATTACACCATTATTTAGAGTTATCACTATAACTCTAAAGTTGATGACATCAGAGGCTTGGAAGAATCCCAAAATTCGTGGATTTTATTAGTTTTAATCATAAACTAATAGTAATCACCAATTTTATCACTCATATGACTGTTAAACCTAATTTAAGGTTACAGTAGGTGATCATAACTTCTCAATTTAAGCTCAAACTTTGATCTTTAATAACTTTTAAGTTTTACCCGCTACAGCAATTCAGAGAGTAAATTATGATAGCCTGACATAACCTCATTATGCTTCCAAGAGCGTTTCATTACATCATCAAAACTCTAATTTTGATGATTTTACTTGTAACTCATCTTTTCTGTCAAAATTCAATATTTTAAACTTCAAATCATGATTTCAGGGGGTTATACCCTGAATTTAATAATACAAATTACATCATTCTTCACGAATGAACTAGTAGAATCCAATTGTGTACTTCATTTTAAGGTTGGACCACTTTCACAACAAAGTGGTCAACAGCTCTGTTGATTTTATCAATATTTCATCATAGGTTTTAACCTTGTTTATAAATTGTAAAATAAAGTTCATATATGTGTCCTTACAGTAATTACGTGGTAACTTTCTTTTTGGTTCATCACTCTATCTTGTATAGTTTAAGAGATATTAGCTATGATCCTTGAATATATGCGTTGACCAAAAAAGTGCATATATTCAGGTTAATTCCTTAAGTATTAACTTTGGTAATTAGCTCATTAATTGTTTTATGTGTGGAGCTTCATGGGGAATCCAATGGTACAGTTTATTTTACATGTTGTTTCATTGGTTCTTGAAATAAATAAAGATTTGTGGTTTTTATAAGGTATTATTCCTTATAACTCATTAAACATTGACTTTACAGATATGCCATAAAAATGGTATATGTGTATTTTACCATGGGGAATCCAATGGTATAATTTCTTTCACATGTTGACTCATTGGTTTTAAGTTAAACCAATTTTTGTATCAATTTATGGTATTTTTGTATTTTTGAAGTAATTAATTTTAATGTATAATTATTCTAAGTAATTTTAGTATAATTATCTTAAAGGTATAATTATTCTGAGTCTTTCTTGTGACCTTATTGGGTATGTGGTCATATCTCAAAGGCTCACAGTTTTTAATGGTTCTTCTATCTTCTCTAAGATTGATCTGTATGGTGCATATAGCCTGCTCAGAATCAAGGAGGGTGGTGAACACTTGACAGATTTTAGAACCAAATATGGCAGATATAAGTATTTAGTTATGCCATTTAGGCTTACCAATGCTCCTGCCTCTTATCAAAATCTTGTCAATGATATCTTCTATGATCTTATTCGTATTTATGTTGTGGTTTATTTGGATGACATTATGGTCTTTTCCAAATCTAAGGAAGAACACGTAGCTCATGTGTCCACTTTTCTTTCCAGACTCACAGCCAATAAACTCTTTGCTAAGGCCTCCAAGTGCCTATTTCATGTTTCTAGTGTAGAGTATTTGGGTTATATTGTTTCTTCTGAGGGCCTTAGGATGGAACAAGAAAAAGTCCACCAAATTCTTGATTGGCCGCCTTCAAGAAACCTCAAGGCTCTTCAGTCATTCCTTGGATTTGCCAGTTTTTACCGCCATTTCATCAAGAATTATTCCAAGAAAATTGATTCACTCACCAGTTTCCTCAAGAAAGATTCCTGTTTACCCCTCAATGAGGAAGCTCTTAGCCAGTTTCATCAAATCAAAGGGGCCTCCACCACAGCTCCAATCCTTCTCTACCCACCATTGCAGAGACCAATGCATCCAATTATGCCTTGGATGCTGTACTGAGTCGGGAAGATATCCCATTGCATTTGATATCAGCAAGAATATTCCAGCATAGCTCAACTATGAGATTCATGACAAGGAACTCCTTGGCATAGTCTGGGCTCTCAAGCACTGGAGGGCTTTTCTTCTTTCCCTCTCTTCCCCTTTTGAAGTTCTTGCCAATCACTCTTCCTTGAAATACTTCTTGTCTTCAAAGGTTCTGACTTTCCATCAAGCCTTCTGGGCTGAATTACTTTCTGCATTTAATTTCTCCATCACTTACTGCCCTGGCCGCCTATCTACTCTTCTGGATGCCTTATCACATCGGGACAACGTCTATCTGGAGAGGGGGAGTATTTGATCAACAAGAGTCCAATGAACTTTCAACAACTCATTAAGCAAGATGAAGTTCAACCCTCAAGATTTCTCACAGTCAAGGTGGATTGTTTTTCAAATTTGATTGAGTCAATTAATAAGAAATTATGGCAAGACTCTCAGTACAGAAGTATCCCTTTGAGCCTTGAGGTATATTTTACATACCCAAATAGGCCACAATTATTTCAAAAATAAATTCTGAGCTATGCATAACTCATAAGTCATGCATATATTCAAAATTCATTTTTTTTTCATTTCAGAAAGGATCAATAACTTTTTATTGAGTATGTAAATCCATGGATTTAAGGCCAGATTTGGATTCCACACAAAATTTCACCTAGGGTAGCTCCATAGAGTGAATAAGCTCAAATCAACTCTTTGAGGTGGTAATATGGAAAATACTTCAATACCACATAAAAGATCCATGAAATTTATGTTTTTCTCAATTTCACACCAAAATAATGGGAATGTGAGAAATCCAATGTTACGTACACACTAATAATAGTGTCATTCATGTTTGTGGAACTTAATATTATGGTATTATTACATGCACATTTGGTACACCCATAGTGGATATCTCACTTGAAGCTTGAATTTCCATTTTGACATGAAAAATAGTCAAGGGGGACAAAAGACATCAAAGGGAGCCAGGGTACCCAACTTCTGAGGCCTCTGAGGCATGGAAAGCTCCAAAGATTGGATCCATGGCTGATCTTGGCCCAATTAGTAAACTGAAAACTTTTGGGAACTTGGTTATCAAGTCAAAACTTCATTATATCATAAGAAAATAGCAAATAACCTGCTATTTTGACGTGCCAAGGAGGTAAAGAGAAGCTTAGAATCCTGTAACCATGTCAATTCTTAATAAATATCCATGGATAAGCCCCAAAATAGTAATTAAAACCCTTTTTGGACTAGTATCCATTGATTTACCTCATAGCAACCAGCCATATACTGCTATTTGCAATTCTACGTAGAAATGAGGTAAAAACTTCAAAAATTCATTAAAAATACAATTCTTAATAAATCTTTTTGAAGCTGTCAGGACCAGTTGAGAACTGTCTAATTCATATCAAAACCAAAAAGACTTATACTTTTATATGTAAAATTAAAAGCTTTACTTGCAGTTCATCTTTGATGATTCCACGTGAAACACAGAATCTTTAAAAACTTACAGAAAATTCATTCTGCAATGGAATTTCCAATAACATTGATAAATTTGAGAAATCAATGATTATTTTGGAATAAAAGAAGATTTACAGTTGTTACTCCTTTTATTATTAACCATAAATGGATTGGTAGTCACATAAAAGCCTCAATGAAGTAATTATGATACTCTTACATGACAACTGATGATACAATCAATAATCCAAAAAGGTTTATTGTTTTTGCACTCACTTGTTTTTCATTTTGCTCCATGGCATGCCTCTGTGAGCTGTCTTAGACTCAAAAGAGGCTTCCTCTTGCTGTTTTTTCCAAATCATCACATTATTCAATTATACCTTTATTACCAACAAGTAAGTATTAGTTAAAACTATTTCTTAAGTGTTTTATTCTTGCAGAAATCAATCAGTAAGAAGTGAAATCATAGAAAGCAACTATATATTGTTGTAATCTTGTTATAAATCAGCTTTGATCCATTAAATCCAAAATTCTATGTAAAATCTCTCTACTATTATCTTCTGAAAGGTTCATTGGATTAATAGTGAGTTATTTATCTTAATTCTTGAAGCTTTCCTCTATTAATAGTTTTCTTGAAGAGTTATCTTTATAATTATTCTTGTAAAAGATAATTATATATTAAAATAATCTTATTATTTTAATAAAGAAGCTTTTATTATTAAATTCTTTATGTAATTGATTCTTGTAGACAATTACTACTTACTGTCATAGTCACTAGTAGTGTATAACACTTAAAAAAAGAATTCTTTAATTATTTAATTTTGTTTATAATCATTTTTTAATACTATATTTCATAAGAACAGTCATAGTACTGTTGATTAATAGTAATATCATCAACAGTTTCATAGAGATATCTTACAATCCTTCAAGAATTGTGTAAAGGTAAATCTGATCAAACTTATTCTCTTGATTCCTCTTCCCAACTTCATTTATTCAATGATTGGGTGGTGGTCTCAAATGAACCCAAAATCCAACTCAGCATTCTTCAAAAGCGTCCTGATTCTCCTCTAGCTGAACATCCTGGCCAAGAGAAGACTCTCAAACCTGTAAAGTGGAATTTCCACTGGTCCGGCATCACTCAATTTATCAAGTATTATGTCTCATCCTGTCAATAGTGTTCAAGAAAAAAGAATATCCACCACAAGAAGTTTGGACTCCTCAAACCTCTTCCAATTCCAAATGGTCCTTGTATTTATCTTTCAATGGACTTTATCACTCAACTTCCACTGTCCAATTCTTTTGACTCAATCCTTGTCATAGTGGACAGATTCTTGAAAATGTCAGTTTTTATTCCAACAATGTATTAAATAACTTCACTGGATTTTACCCATTTATTCATCAAGAATATCTTTTCAAAGCATGGCCTGCCTTCAAGCACTATTAGTGATAGAGGCTCACTTTTTGTTTCTTCCTTTTGGACCAATCTTTGTCATCAGCTCAAGATTTAAAGAGATCTGTCAGCTGCTTATCATACAGAAACTGATGGACAGACAGAGAGGGTAAATCAGATACTAGAACAGTACCTTTGGGTGTATGTCAGCTCTCATCAAGATGATTGGAACACGTGGCTCCCTTTGGCTGAATTTGCCTATAATAATTCTGATCACTCTTCAACAAAACAATCATTGGTTTTTACTGTTTATGGAAGAGATCCACAATTTGACTCACTTCACATCACTCAGGATACTCCTACTAGAAAGTTATCAACAAAAATTCACTCAGTACAGAAAGATGTCAAGAGAGAACTTGAAGTTGTCATAAACAGGTTTATGAGGTATGCAGATAAAATTAAAGAAAGTCCACCTGTTTTCCATCCTGGTGAAATGGTATGGCTTTCTTCCAAGAACATCCAATAAACTAGACCCACCAAAAAACTGTCTGAAGGATGGTTGGGTCCTTTTCCAAGCTTGAAGAAAGTCAGTAATCATGCTTACCACCTCAATTTTCCATCCCAATAGAAATCCATCCATCCAGTTTGCCACATTTACCTCCTTGAACCAGTGAAGACATCAACAATCCCAAATTGGCATCAAGAGCCTCCTCCTCCAATCATCATTGAAGAAGAAGATGAATGGGAAGTATCTCAAATTCTGGATTTCAAGATCAAGAGAGGAAAATCATGGTACTTGGTGGAATGGGAAGGTTTCAGTCAAGACCGAGCAAGATACACTTGGGAACCAACCAAGAACCTCAATAATTTCCCTGAGAATATCAAGGATTTTCATTATTCATATCCTGACAAGTCAGGACCCAATTTTTCAAGAGCTTGATTATTTTATGGTGCTTGGTGGGGAGAGTAATTACCAAAAGTAAGTCCAACTCATGGTATGCACCTTTAGATGTATTCTACCCCTTCTTGTTGTAAGCATCACCTTTGCCACTCTGTGAGCACTTGTCAAATTTCTGGACACAGGACTCTGGCCAAGCTTGCAACAAACATTTCAATCCTTATGGCCATTTTCACTTGGGAAAATGGACCATTGACTATTCTTTTCACTTTCCAAGTTTATTCAATTCAAATTCATTCCTTGAGACAATGTTCATTCTTTATGGAACTGGAAAGAGTGGTAACTACAAAAAGTAATTTCCTCTCCTGGTGTGCACTTCCCTGAGGGGTCGACAATCTTTCAAAACATCACCTTGGCCACTCTGTGAGCACCTGGCATCAAATTATGTTTTCCAGGTCCTTGGACAATTCACAAAATCTGTTCACTTCCATGATCAAGATTGGAATTCCCCTGAAGATCTCATTTCTTTTTATTTCCTTTTGTGTTTGTTTATATTTTTTATAACTTTTCATTCTTATAAACTCAATTCCAAAATCTTTACGTCAAATCAATTCTTCAAAACTTTAAAAGCCAAATGTCAGAAGAGGACCAAATCATCCTTACATCATATGCCAACCTCGCACCAGTCATAAAACTTCTTTCAAGATTCAATACCTCTGGAATCCCTATGTCTAATCCTTCTCAACAGCCTCAAAAGGCTTTTACCTTGGTTTTGTGCTCAGGAGCTCACCATTGAAGGACGGGGGTACTGTCACAACCATGTGTAATCACCCCACCAATGGAATTTTGTGGCAAATATAGCCTGACTTTATTATATTTCCAATTGGTAATGTCATCAGTTTTATGGCCATTTGGATCATTTTGGTTTTTTATGGCCTTTGGACCATATCACCTCTCACTGGCCACTTATGGCCTCAGGCCATATCCTGCAACCATTGGCCCTTTTGGCCAATTCTCCACCTCACCAACCCCCAGGTCAATACCTTTGTTTTGTGACTGGGGGGTCCATCTGGCCTTCCAGGGGCTTTAGGCCTCCTCAGCTATTACCAGGGCCTTTGGCCCAACCCCTTTGAATATGGGGTCTAATGTCTAAATAAAGGCCCCCTACAACCTCCACTTCCCATGGTCCATTGGACCCTTAGACCCCTTTTAGCCTAAATACAATGAGACCAAAAGGGGCCAAGGGGGCATACACCAGCCCCCAAGGCCAGGTGGGCCCACCTGAGCCAATTTTGGCCCCCAATCTCAACCATCCCAAAAATTGCCAAAAGGAGCCCAGGAACCACATTTTGGCCACTTTAAACCCCTGTCCTCTGGTAACAACCAGAGGCCACCAGCTCAGGTCCAGAAAGGTTTTCCCTAAACTCAGGGGAAGCCCTCTCCTTCACCAATGTACTTTGTACCAAAGGATCCAGGCATGGTGCATATATGGTATAATATACCATTATGCAACAATTTTTCTCAGCAATCCATTGGTGATATTTTAAGGACCATATTATTTCTTTTCAATTCAAGTACCCAAATCCATCACCCATTTTGAAGGAAATCTTTTCAGTCATTCAGCCTTGCAATCTCCAGCATGTACCAGAATACCATTTGAGGACCCAAACCACCTGGCCCTGCAGGAGTTGGGTTGTATTTTCTTTTTAGGATTATTCAAAGGTTAATTTTGGGAGTTTATCAATCATTCAGTCAGTTTTCAAGGCATCAAGTACTTCAGTATTCTTTGGACAACTCAATTGGTCCATAAAGGCTGTATTCAAGCAAGCTGTATGGCCTTGGCCCTTTTGGGCCAATTCATATTCCACAGTGGGAATTCAGTCACACAGTTCAATTCTCAAGATGGCGAGATCTGTATTGACCCAAAACAGACAATACAGCCAGGTGATCAACTCCCCAGGATCAGTCCTCAAATTTTCACATATAATTGCCACCTTTTGCTCCCTGGGGACTTTTTCCCCAGTTAATTACTATATTGGATTTATTTTTATCCTTATTTTCTTTTCATTAATTAAAGTCAATACTTACAATCTTATGTCAGTAATTTGCACCTTTTTTCTATTCCTGTCAGTGGATATTGGTGGTCATCTCCTTTACCAATTCCATTCTTCTTTCTGACAGGTTGAAACAGTTAATTGAGGATTCATTTGGTTGGCTCCTGGGCTTTTGGCTTTCTCTTATTATATTGGCCATTGGCTTCCTTTTCTCTTTTATCTTTGTCATATTTGTCCTTACTCTTATTCTTCTATAAAGAAATATAATCCTTGTTATTTCTTTATCTTTTTGGAGCCCTCCAAGTGAGTTCTTGATTCCTGAGTGCCAGGCCACTCTTGTTTTCCACTAGAGCCCCTGTGACATCAATTCCTAATAGCTCATAAGCTACACACCAAACTTAATTTTTAATTGAATAAATTATTATCAACACAAGATTTGGTGTGAAGGAGATTGAAGCATTATGATTTTGAGGTTCTTTACACTGTAAATCCTCAAACTTTTCTCCACACTTATTTTAAATTAAGCTACACAATTTGTGAGCCTTTGAGATATGAACACATATCCAAAAAGGTCACAAGAAAAATTCTATAATAATTATAATTATCTTAAAACTAGTGAAAATACCATAAATAGGTACAAAATCTGAATTAACTCAGAATCCAATGAGTAAAAATGTGAAATGAATTACAACATACAATTACTCATGGTGAAGTACACATATGTCATTTGTATGGCATATCTGGAAAGTCAATAATTACTTAAGAATAAGTAATAATACCCTAAAAAAGACACACAAACTTATTTAACTCAGAAACTGTCAGCCTGTGACTCAAAACCAGAGCACAAGCATGACAGCCAAAATACCATAAACCAATGGTATAGCCAAAATACCACCAAAACATGGAGCTGAGCCAAATTAGCTCAAAAGGTATCAAAAGAAAGAGGAAACTCACCTCTTCCTGAAAATATAAGTCCCATCACCATAGGACAAGAAATAACAAAGTTATTCCTGCTCAAAGTTATTGCTGAGCATAAACCTTAATTTTCACCTCTCATCTAAAATCTAGAAGGAGAGGCGTAACCCCATCAAATGGGTACTCAAAATGAAGCTCTAAGCCAGGGCTATCCAATGGTACCAGCCAAACTGAGCTAGAACCAGTATTACTTGAGTTATGGTCAAATTCAGACCAAATAAGGGTGAACAAAACATTCACCTCTCATCTAACTTTTACAGTTTTAGTGTGAGATACCTGAAGTGGGGTATTTTTGGAAAGAGCACAATCAGGGCTATCTGATGGTGCCATCCATTTCCTCATAAATCAACTACAACAGAAGTTATTGGCCAAACAAGCATAATACAGCTTTTGACCAGACCACGCCAATGTACAAAAATACTTGTACATGGGATAACTTTGTCATATTTAATGATAACCATGTCAAGTTGGGTACCATTGTGTATAGCCCATACAGAGCTATTCAATGAACCAACTTTGAGCTTGATATCTCAAAAACTGACAGAGCTATGACCATTTTAATGTCAAAATCCCACCTGCTGTCAGATACAGCCTTACCATGGGATAATATCCCTTAACCATGAATATGAGGTGTCAAATAGACGAAGAAGCATGTTTTTACTTCAATACCTCATATGTCAGTCAATACTGGGGTCCCATACAGTTTCTGTACAGCATTCTATGCGTCATACACGTCAGAATCAGGTTGTGAGGTCCCCAGATGAAAGTTTTTACCCTGTATTGGTGAAAACTGCCCAGATGTGGTTTCAAAACCACATCTGAGCCCAATACAGGGTATACAGGCTGTTTGCAAACCACAAGCCTGTCATAGAGAGTGAAAAATCTTCACTTCCTCTACGTGGAAAGGTCTAGCAGCCTTTCCACCTCAATTTTAGGATAAAAGGAGGGCTTTTCACAGCCAAAAGCCTTTCCTCATCCTGCTCTTGAATACCCTACGTAGTAAACTGTCAAAAACAGTTTTACTCTTGGGTAATAAACAGGTATACTCTTAATTTAAAGTATTGTAGTCTTTATTATTGTAACCCAACAGGTAAAGCTGCACCCAGGGCTTTCAACAGCGCTCACCACCACTATATTTCTTATAGTAAAGCCCCTTTATTATTAAATTAATCCATCCCTAACCCTTATAAAACTATTTTAAACTATTTTCCACATGTCACAGTCATAGGTTTAGTTGTAAATAGCTTTATTTCCACTTCAACATAGACTCATCCTGACAGAAACCAATGAACCAACATTTGAAACAAATTGTACCATTGAATTCTCAATAAAGAATCACACATAAAACAATTACATGGAAATTCTCTAAAGTAAATACTTAAGGAATTAAGCTGAATATATGTACTGTTTTGGTCAATGCATATATTCATGGTTTTTAGCTAATATCTCTTAAAATATACAGGATAGGGAGCTAAACCAAAAATAAATCCACCACGTAGTTACTGTAAAAACACAGATATGAAATTTACTTTACAAGTTAAAAAAAAGGTTAAAACTTGTAATGGTTTATTGAACAAAATCACTGGAGCTGTTGACCACTTTGTCATGAAAGTGGTCTAAACTTAAAAAAGGTGGATAATCAGATTCTACTAGCTCATACCTGAGGAATGATGTAATTTTTATTATAATATTCAGGGTATAACCCCTTGAAATCAAGCTTTGAAGTTTAAACTATTGAATCTCAACAGAAAAGATGAGTTACAAGAAAAATAATCAAAAATAGAGTTTTGATTATGTAATGAAATTCTCTTTGAAGTTTAATAAGGAAATGCCAAGCTATCTGAATTCACTCTCAGAATAGCTTTAGCCTGTATGACTCAAAAGGTATTAATAATCAAAGTTTAAGCTTAAAACTGATCATTTATGACCACTCACTGTAATCTTATTTTAAGTTTAGCAGTTGTACGAGTGATAAAACTGGTAAATACTATTAGATTATGATTAATACTAATAAAACCCACGAAACTTGGGCTTCTTCCAAGCCTATGATGAAATCAAACTTAGAGCTATAGTGATAACTCTAAATAATGGCATAATGATGGGATAAGATGGTTTGATCATGACATAATCATCACTAAAACTTAAAATAGTGATTATTTCCAGTGGATAAAATCAGTACACGTCTACTAGAAGCCTACTGGACTCTATATGGGAGGTATTTACTATAAATAGAGCTCTATTTACTCTATTTTCCCCTCAGACGCGTCAAAACAATTAAACAATTAAATCCAAAGGTAAGATATTTTATTCTTGAATAGAAATCTCTTATATTGTCAAAGACTAAAGCCTATCTTTATGGTAATGATCATTTTTGACATTATTACTCTAATTGTTCTCTTGTTTTGTTATAATTCTCTTAAAAATTTCATTTCCACGTAAAATCAGAAAAATTTTTAAATACAATTTAGATAAGTTGTATTTACATTATTTGGCATAAAATCATTCAAAATTATTATATTAAGCATCAAAAGTAGGTTATTTTATCTTATTGTAATAATTTCTCTTTATTATTACCATCAATGATTCTTTAATTAATATAAATAGTATATATATTAATATATAACTTTAATACTAGTAATATTATTGTTATTAATTGTTTTTCATTAATAGAAAAACGTTTTTTACGCCTTTATTACTTTTTGTTAACAATAATAATGTGCTTTCAAATATATTAACTATCATATATTGATATATTTATTTAATAATATAATTATTTTTTACGCCATAATTATAATAATTCTTTATTTGTCACAGCCAAGGAGGCAGGGGCATTTCCAATCATCATCAGCAAATCATTATATCATGGATACCCCTCAAAACCCAATCAGAAAGGGGGTTTCATTCAACAGTCTCCAAATACAGTTCCAGACCTCAATACAGTTTTCATACAGGCAAGACCCAAATACAGGATTCACCAAATACAGTCCTGTAATCAATACAGGCGCAAATACCTGTATTGACTGTATAACCTGTATTGGATTCACCAATACAGGATTCAATCCCACATCCAACTTCTTCCAGCATACAGACAAGTATCTCAACACTCAAACTCCAAGGCTGGCATTTCTCACATATACCAGCCCCTCTTCACCCACCTGGGGGTTTTTCCCCCAGTTAATTAAAATAGTTGATTTATTATTTAATATTATTTTATTCTCACTTTTGGAATATTATTTTATTACTTATTAAGTTAGTCTTAGCCTTCCCTCACCTGTTCAGTAGAGTCCTGGTGGCCATATCCTTATTAATTCCTTTTCTCTTTTCTGAACAGGTTGAAACAGTGACTCAGGATTATTTGTGGTTGGCTCTTTATTATTGCTTTTGTTTTGTCTCTCTTATCTTTTATGCTTATTATTTTATGACTAGGAATTTATCCTCTTACTCCATTACTCTTATCATTTGAGTATTCCTTCTGAGCCCTCCATAAGTAAGTCTGTTCACTGAGTGCCAGGCCCTCTTCATTTAGAAGAGCCCCTGTGACATTATTCTAATTAACTCATAATTGCTTCTTTCTTTTCACTCATTTTATTCATTTATCTCATTCTTCAATTATGATTTTTTCATGATTTTATGATTTTTTATGATTTTTATGATTTTTCTCTCTTATCAATTTTCATCTCATTCATTTTATTCAAATGAAAATTGATTCTCTTTCTCATTTCAAAAATTCTGCTGATCATTTCACTTTATTTTTTATCATTCTCATTTCTCTTTTGTCTGAATTCAGGTTTTTATCAGGTTATTTGAGTGGAATTATTTGGGTTAATTGATTCATCATTCAGGGATTTATTGATTTGGGGTATTCAGTGATTTGGATTTTGAAATTTCTCAAGATTATTGATTGATTCCTCAAGACATTGATTTCACCTCAAGATTTTGAATTGACTTTATTGATTTGATTTGATTTGATTTGATTGACTTGATTTGATTCTTCAAGATACCTGATTTATCCTCAAGATTTGATTTAATTGATTGATTTGAATTTGATTCCTCAAGAAAATTGAATTGATTTTGGAAGATATTGATTGAATTCCTCAAGACTTAACTTATTTGATTTTGATTGACTTGATTTGACTTATTGATTGGAATTGATTATTCATAAGAATTTGACTTCGTCATCTTCACTCTTCAAGATTTATTCATATTGATTCACTTCAAGACTGTTTATTGATTCTTCAAGATCATCAAGATTCTCATTTAATTTGATTTGGTCAAGCCTTAATTTATTCAAAGTATCATCAAGTTTTTATTCATTCTTCTTTCCTAATGCCAGTTCAGCATAGCCCACCAGCCAAGAATACAAGATCCCAGAGACATCAAGCTGTTCTCACTCCTACACCAAGGGCTCCTCTTGACTGCACACCATCAGTTCATCAACTGAGTGCAAATTTGGACAGAGGACCACCAATGGAAGGAGCAGCACCCTCCAGAAGAGGAGGTGTGAAGTCTAGAAGATCAAGATCATTCTCTGGACTATTGGGTGGTTATCCTGGTGTTTCTCAAGGGCCTAGAAGTATATTGGGGGAAGCTGAAGATGAGGAGGGGGAGGAGTCTGTCGAAGAGGAAGAATCTGAGGAGACTGAAGTGGCAGCTGCCTTGGCAGGTGCTACTGAAGCTCCTGAGGCTCCAAATCTAGCCCTTTTTAATCAACCTTCTGTCTCTCAAGCTGAACCAAATTTCCTCAAGATGATGGAGCAAATGACTCAGTTTATGGGACAACTCACTCAAGCAGTTGCCCCAAGGGACACTTCAAAAGTCCCTGCATTCAAGACTCCATCAATGAAGGCACCTGATTCTTTTGATGGTACTAAAGCTCATAAATTGAGAGGATTCATTCAATCCTATCAATTAATCTTTCATAATGACCCAGCAAACTTCTTCTCTGACAGGAAGAAGGTGCTTTACTCAACTTCTTTTCTTACTGGTAGAGCTGGCAAATGGATTGAACCTTACCTCTCAAATATCTCCAATGAAGACCCTTCTTATCTCCTCAATAACTGGCAGTTGTTTGAAACCCAGTTATTCACTCTGTTTGGTGATCCCAATGAAGTCAGAAAAGCTGAACAAGAGTTGGACAATTTGAGGATGAGGGAAAGTGGTCAAGTTTCCTTGTACATAGCTGATTTCAGAAGTTTAATGTCAAGAATTGGAGACTGGGGGGAAAGGGCCTATATTCATGTGTATAGAAGAGGCTTGGCATCCAGATTGTTGGACCAATTGGCTTCTCACCCTGGAACTTTTGATAGCCTTCAAGAACTCATGGATATCACCTTGGAATTAGATACCAGGTACCATGAGAGGCAGAAGGAAAAGGGCAGTCATCAAGAGAAGAAGCCTCCAATCAGTGAATCCAACTCCTCCAAGCCTCCTCAAAGTTCATCATCACAGAAGCCTTATAACAAGAAGAATAAGAAGGGGAAGAATTTTCAAGTGTCCAAAGACAAGCCTCATGCTGCTCTCCTCAATAAGGACAACAAATTGATTGGTTCTGAAAAGGAGAGGAGGATTAAAGAAGGCTTGTGCAATTATTGTGGTGGTAAACACCCATTTGAAAAATGCTTCAAGAGGCCTGAAAATAGGCAAGGGTCATCAAAAGGCTTCCCTAGCAAGCAGGGAAAAGCCTGAGTGGGAATCATGATGTGTTCAATGGTTCTCACTTATTTCCTTCAAGAGCACAATTGTGCACTCTGAATACTAGTGTCAAGAAATCTTTAAAATTTCTTATTTTTTCTTCAATCTCTGATATTTTTTATAGTATTCTCATTGATTCTGGTGCTACAAACTCCTTTATTGCAAAGAATTTTGTTCTCAAGTACTCATTGACCATGTCAGAGCTCCCTGAAAAGATTCCTCTTTTCATTCTGGATTCCAGTGAATCCACTTCCCTGTTCATCACCCATTATACCAAGTGGGTTGTTGATTTACCTTCCTTCCCAAGCTTTGAATGGGATTTCTTTATCATAGATTCACCCAAGGGAGAAGACCTAATATTGGGCTATGATTTTCTTTACCATTTTAATCCCATTATTGATTGGAAAAATGGATTGATCACCTATGATTCTAGTCATAAGGATTCTAGTGGTATTATTCCTTCTACTAGTAATGACTTATCCACTGCTGTCAACAGTGTTGCTCTGGTTGGTGAACTTAAGACACCTTCCCTTCCTCCTTCTGTCCATATCCCTTCCATTTTTCCCTCTCAGTCATTACTTCCATTAAGAGATGAAGTCTTCAAAGAGATAAAAGATGTTGGAGAAGATGTTGCTATATCTTCACTTCATCTCTTTCAAGGGGATATGGACCTTCCTCCTTTATCTTTTCATGCCTCCCTGGAGGAGCAGTGGGATGAGGAGGAAGAGCCAGAAGAGATTGAAACTGTGCTGAAGGTAGTCCCTCCTGTTTATCACAAATATTTGGATGTATTCTCCAAAGTGAAAGCAGAGAAACTTCCTCCACACCGTGCCTGTGATCATCATATCGAACTGGAGGGGCTTCTACCTCCAGTTGGTGTTATCTACTCTTTATCAAAGAATGAGTCAGAAACACTGTGGGCCTACATTTCAGAGAATGTAGAGAAAGGTTTCATCAGACCAAGCTCCTCCTCAACAGGAGCACCTGTCCTTTTTGTTAAGAAAAAGGATGGTGGTCTTCGTTTGTGTGTTGACTACCGCAAACTTAATGCTGTCACTAGGAAGAACAGGTATCCTGTTCCTCCAATGAATCAGCTTCTTACCATCTTTAACGGTGCTACTATCTTCTCCAAGATAGATCTGCGTGGTGCTTATAATCTCCTGAGAATTAAAGAGGGGGATGAGCATTTAACTGCCTTTAGAACCAAATATGGTAGTTATGAGTATTTGGTTATGCCATTTGGCTTAACCAATGCTCCAGCTTCATTCCAAAATCTTGTGAATGATATCTTTGCAGATTATTTGGATATTTTTGTTGTAGTGTACTTAGATGATATTATGGTCTTCTCTAGCTCTTTGGATGAACATGTTAAACATGTGGCCTCTGTTCTCCAAAGACTGAGGGACAATAATTTGTTTGCTAAAGCCTCAAAGTATGTATTCCATGCCTCAAGTGTGGAATACTTGGGCTATGTTGTTTCAAGTGAATGCCTCAAGATGGATTCTTCAAAAGTTCAGCAGATCCTAAATTGGCCTCAGCCAAAGAACATCAAGGCACTTCAATCTTTTCTTGCCTTTGCCAACTTCTATTGTTGTTTCATTAAGAATTATTCCAAAAAATCTCTGCTCTCACTTCCCACCTTAAAAAAGGTTCTCCCTTCATCTTCAATGAGGAAGCTCTTAGGCAGTTTCAAATACTCAAAGAAGCTTTCACCACTTCTCCTATCCTATCCCATTTCAATCCTTCTCTACCAACTATTGTAGAGACTAATGCTTCTGATTATGCCTTGGGTGCTGTACTTAGTCAGTTGAATGACTCAGGAAAGCATCCCATTGCATTTGATAGTCGCAAGCTCCCCCCAGCTGAGCTCAAATATGAAATTCATGACAAGGAACTCCTTGGCATAGTTTGGGCTCTCAAGCGCTGGAGAGCCTTTCTCCTTTCTCTTTCTGATTCCTTTGAGGTCTTGACAGACCATTGTTCTCTCCAATATTTTATGTCCTCTAAAGTCCTTACTCGTCGTCAAGCCCATTGGGCTGAATTTTTGTCTGAGTTTCACTTTGTTATCACTTACCGCCCAGGCAGGCTGGCCACTTTACCAGATGCCTTGTCACGTCGGGACGATGTGTACCCAGAGAGGGGGGTGGATTTCATCAGCAAGAATCCTCAAAATTTTCATCAAGTTCTCAAGCAAAATGAAATTCAAGAGTCAAGATTCTTTTCCATAAAAGTTGAAATGTTTTCAGATTTAGTTGATCAGATCCAAAGACAAGTATGGCAAGACAAAGACTATAAGGAGATCCTCAAGAAATTAGCAAGAGGAGAATCAGTCCCAGACTATTCTCTTGAACCTCAAGCAAAATTATTATTGTTCAAAGATAGAGTAGTCATTCCAAGCAATCATGAAATTCAATTGGACATTCTTCAAAAGCGTCATGACTCGCCGTTGGCTGGCCATCCTGGCCAGGAGAAGACCCTCAAGCTCATCAAGAGGGATTTTTATTGGGCTGGCATGAATCAAATCATCAAGGACTATGTGTCCTCATGTCAGCAATGTTCAAGAAACAAGAACATCCACCATAAGAAGTTTGGATTACGCAAGCCTCTTCAAATTCCATCTGGTCCTTGGAATTCTTTATCAATGGACTTTATCACTCAATTGCCTCTGTCAAACAACTTTGACTCAATCTTAGTAGTTGTAGACAGATTTTCAAAAATGGCAATATTTATTCCAACTTATTCAACAATCACTGCTTTGTACTTAGCTCAAATATTCATTAATCATGTCTTTTCCAAACATGGTCTTCCAATCAGTATTGTTAGTGATAGAGGTTCATTATTTGTTTCATCATTTTGGACTCAATTGTGTCAGCAGCTCAAGATATCAAGAGATCTTTCAACTGCCTTTCACCCTGAAACAGATGGACAGACAGAGAGGGTAAATCAGATTCTAGAACAGTATCTTCCGATGTATGTCAGTTACCATCAAGATGACTGGCACACCTGACTCCCTCTGGCTGAATTTACCTATAATAATGCAGAACATTCATCCACAAAGCAATCACCTTTTTTCACCATTTATGGAAGAAATCCCAGCTTTGACTCAATCCATGTTTCTCAAGATTCACCTGCTGGAAAGTTATCATCAAAACTCCAATCAGTACAGCAAGTTGTCAAAGAAGAATTAGAGTCAGCAATAAAGCGTTTTAAGAAGTATGCAGATAGAAATAGAGCAATTCCACCTGATTTCTAACCTGGGGACAAAGTATGGCTAGCTTCCAAGAACATCAAGACAACAAGACCCACCAAAAAGCTTTCAGAAAGATGGTTGGGACCCTTTGAAGTTCTCAAGAAGATTGGCAGCCATGCATATCACCTCAAGTTGCCTCAACAATGGAAGTCAGTTCACCCTGTGTTCCATGTGTCCTTGTTAGAACCAGTGAAGCAATCAACTATCCCAAATCGACACCAATTGCCACCACCTCCAGTAATAGTGGAAGAGCAAGAAGAATGGGAAGTGGCTCAGGTTCTGGACTCAAAACTCAAGAGAGGTTCATTATGGTATTTAGTGGAGTGGAAAGGATTCAATGAAGACCCAGAAAGAACAACTTGGGAACCAGCTTCCAACCTTACCAACTCCCCAGACCTTGTCAAGGATTTTCACACTTTGTATCCAGACAAGCCTGGCCCAAATGCCTCAAGAGTTTGATTTATGGTGCTTGGTGGGGATTGGAGTTTATGAAAGTAAGTTCCTCTCCTGGCATGCACCTTTAAGGGGGTATTCTACCCAAATTTGTTGTAAGCATCACCTTGGCCACTTTGTGAGCACTTGTCAATTCTTTGGACAGGTTCAGAAGGCCTTGCAACATAATACCCTCAAGATTTGGACCTTTCATCAAGATTTGGCCCAATCTTTTCTTTTATTTTCTCTTCTTTCTTTAATCATGCCATAAATTATATTTCAAGACATTCATTATCAAATTCATCTTATGGCATATTTCAATTTTCATTTATGGTGCTTGGTGGGGAGTGGAAGTTATGAAAGTAAGTTCCATCTCCTGGTATGCATCCCTGAGGGGTCTACTCCTTGTAAAACATTACCTTGGCCACGCTGTGAGAATCAAATGCTTGGTTTTATCTTTCAGAACATTTTGGCCAAAATCAAGAAACTCACCACAAGAAGGACAACCCTCAGGAATTTCTTATTTCTTTCTTTACTCTCTTTTTCTCTCAATTCTTTTTCATTTTTATTTTTTATTTTCATTTCTTTTACTTGTATCTTTTATTTTTATTTTTATTTTCATTTTTATTTCTTATTTCAAAAAGCAGTAGTCATCACTCCCATATCACGTTTGGGGAGTCAATTCATTCAATAATCAAAGAGCAAAACACTAGTAATGGTAAAGACCACCTACAGATAACCCTCATCAAAACTTCTTCAAGTCAGCCTTAAGCTCATTCCTTAAGATCAAAATTGAAAGCCAAAACCCAATCAGCAAGGTGTTTATGGCAATTGACCAATCAAGGAGGGGATAAGAAGAAGATATTCAAGAAAAAAATCAAGTTCATAGAAGAAATTTGTTCAAATGGCCCAATTGGCCAATTTCATCAAGATGTGCACTTTGGCACAATTGGCCACATCAGACCTCAAAACATCAAAACAGCCATTTTTCATCAATTCTTATCATAATATGCTTAATTAGGCATATTGGCAAATTTGCGCATTTTTGCGCATTTGCGCACTTTTGCGCAAAAGGGCCTTTTTCCTTGTCAAAAGCCTTCAAAAGGCCTTTTTGGCCAAAATCATTATAATTGCGCATTTGCGCACTTTGCGCAAAATGGCCAAAACCCACTTTTAGGCCATTTTTTCATCATTTTGATCAATTTATGCCACATATGGCATATTTGCGCATTTGCGCATTTTGCGCAAAAATGCGCAAAATGGCCAAAACCCACCTTTAGGCCATTTTTTCACAATAATTCAGTTTTTTTTATCATTTTCACCAATTTATGCCAAATATGGCATATTTGCGCATTTTGCGCAAAAATGCGCAAAATGGCCAAAACCCACCTTTAGGCCATTTTTTCATTATTTTCACCAATTTATGCCACATATGGCATATTTGCGCATTTTGCGCATTTTTGCACAAATTGGCCAAAAAAACCCATTTCTTCACATTTTCAGGGATTTTGGCCAGGACTACTCATTTGGTCCAAAATTTCAAATGTTGGCCACCTTATGCCAACACTCTAAAATTCAAAATTATGATGATTTCAAGTGGTCTTGGGACAAAAACCCAAATCAACCACCTTTCAAAAGCCATGAGGACTCAAGAAAAGTTGATGAAGACACTCAAGACAAGATTAAAGAAATTTTTATGAAGATTGAAGGCAGTTTGAATGAAACAGAGGAAATTCAGAATCAAAATCAAGGGGAAAATACCTACAAATAGTCAAATGAAGATTGGTTTGAGTATTGATTGAAGAAGAAGTTTTAAGGGGAAATCTTAAGGAATTGGGGGAAAGAACTGTTTGAATTGATTGCAAGCTCATCAAGACTCACTATACTTATGGTGCTCAGAGCTCACCATTTTCAAGAGGGGGATAATGTCACAGCCAAGGAGGCAGGGGCATTTCCAATCATCATCAGCAAATCATTATATCATGGATACCCCTCAAAACCCAATCAGCAAGGGGTTTCATTGAACAGTCTCCAAATACAGTTCCAGACCTCAATACAGTTTTCATACAGGCAAGACCCAAATACAGGATTCACCAAATACAGTCCTGTAATCAATACAGGCGCAAATACCTGTATTGACTGTATAACCTGTATTGGATTCACCAATACAGGATTCAATCCCACATCCAACTTCTTCCAGCATACAGACAAGTATCTCAACACTCAAACTCCAAGGCTGGCATTTCTCACATATACCAGCCCCTCTTCACCCACCTGGGGGTTTTTCCCCCAGTTAATTAAAATAGTTGATTTATTATTTAATATTATTTTATTCTCACTTTTGGAATATTATTTTATTACTTATTAAGTTAGTCTTAGCCTTCCCTCATCTGTTCAGTAGAGTCCTAGTGGCCATATCCTTATTAATTCCTTTTCTCTTTTCTGAACAGGTTGAAACAGTGACTCAGGATTATTTGTGGTTGGCTCTTTATTATTGCTTTTGTTTTGTCTCTCTTATCTTTTATGCTTATTATTTTATGACTAGGAATTTATCCTCTTACTCCATTACTCTTATCATTTGAGTATTCCTTCTGAGCCCTCCATAAGTAAGTCTGTTCACTGAGTGCCAGGCCCTCTTCATTTAGAAGAGCCCCTGTGACATTATTATTATAATTATTTTTATCTTATTTATTTTATTTATAAGGACATTCATAGTACAATAAGGAAAATATTAGTAATTTTTTGTTATTGTTTCATAGTCAAACCTTACATTTGGGGGCCTGGCTGTGAATATTTACTCAAAAGACCTTTGAAAAGATTCTAATTGGGTTTATCCAAGAATAGATTATATTTATAACCATAAAATTATATTCATTTATTTTAAAAGCTATTGATTATATAAATAAAAAATAGTTTCTTATTATAAATTAGTTTTGCAAAAGAATCATCTTCATTTTTATTTTATTCTTCAAAAAATAAAAATGTAAAAACATTAAAAAACATAAAAACCAAATAAAAAAGTTATTTTTATTCAGTTTTTTATTCATTTCACTTATTCTGAGATATAAAAGCAAATTGTTGTGGAAAATTGGCATATCTTACCAAAAAAATAACATGTTTTACAAAAAGACTTTTATTTATTTGTCTTTTTTAGTGTTTGAAGACACCCCAATGTTGAAAGATTGGTGGAAAAAACTTGTCAAAGTTCACCAACACCAATTGTCATTAAGAAAAAAAAAGTTCAGAAATTTGACTTGCCAGGACTTTGAAGGTGAGTACCTTCTTTATAAATTGCCATGAAAAGATATTCCTGTCCTGGAATCTTTTTATTTCTTATTCCTTAAATTATGACTATCAGAAGGGGCTCCCAATACTCGATCCAATCGGATCAAGCTGGACTCAGAAGTAGAATTGATCCCTCAAAAGGGAAAAGAAAGGGCATAATCCCCAGTGGAACAGAATCCACACATGGAAGTGCATTATACCAAAGGCAAGTCCCAGAAATTCCCATGATATCAGAACCATAGTTAGAACTAAGTATGAGTAACTCAAATAGGTACAAATCTCATTCAGAGGGCTCAGATAGACATTTAAATGAGCCAGTAAAAACAGTACTACACAGTGTACAAGGACAAGGACTGGGAAATGTTTCCACAAATACACCAAGGAGTGATGAACTCCTGGCACATCCTCAACACCTTCCTCAAAGAGGAGCAAATAGTGAGATACTCCAATGGATTGAATCCACTATCATCCAAACCACAAATCAAAAAAAAATCAATCAAGGAGTACCATGCCAAAAAGAATGAGGCAACCAAGGAAGAAGCCCCAGTAGCTTCTACCAGCAAGCCCCAAGCCAGCACACTTCCCCAAGAAGGGAAGAAGAACAAGAAAAAGAACTGGCAAAAATCATATTCCCCAAGTTACAGGATTCCAAAAATCCAAAAAGATGCCATGGACAATGTCTTCAACATGGCCAGAACCTTGATGGAATTCAAGGACAAGGAGGAGCAAAGAATGAGACAATCTCATTTCCTAAATAAATAACCTTGTCTCCAGATGCTGTAAATAATTTAACAGAAATAAAAAATATTATTTTAACTCTTAAAGAAATCAAAAATAGTTTATTATCCTTACAAGAAATAAATAACAAGCTATCATCTTTAACAAAAATTTCTGTACAAAACAAGAAAGAAATTGATAACATTAAATTTATTGTTAAAAATAATAAACCAAACGTTTTAATTGACAATAACCAAAAATTAATACAAGTACAACAGGAATTGTATAAATATACAAAATATATCAAAGATAAAACTTTGACAATAAAATATGAGGTGAGTATTGATAATCTTACAGAAAAATTAAACAAATTAAGTATTTCTGTAGAGAAATTTGAAGAAAAGACTTCATCACACCAAAAATTACTTCTAGACCATGTAGAAAAAAGTGATGAAGCAAGAATGAATCTGAAAGATGACACTCAAAGTGAAATAAGACTTATTACTGAAAAAATCGATAAAACAAGTGAGGCTAACCTAAATATGCCAAAGTTATCAACACCATTTTCGCACATAAGAAGTCCTGTTAAACCAAAAGAGAAAATAAAAAATACATTCATGACAGACTTTAATCATCAAGACAATAACCAAGTCTTAATGAAGGAAGCACCTCAATTAAAAGAATGGCTAACATTCACAGGAGAAGGTGAATATGACTATATGTCATTTATTAAAACAATTGGCATGTTACAAGAAGATTATGCCATACCAGATGAATTGATCACTTCCAGATTACACTTACTGTTTGAGAAATATGCAAAAAGATGGTGTTATGGCATAAGGAAAACAAATGGCAAAAATACCTGGTCTTGGTGGAAACAAGAAATAATCACCAAGTGGGCTAATGATGCCTGGAGGTACAAAATAGAAAATGCATTTTAAAATTCCTTCTTTGAACCAGACAAGGATAAACCTTTGACTTTGTTCTTAAAACAAGTTAAAAGATTAAATGCACTGTACCCAGAAATTTCACAAAAAATGGTACACATGAAAATACTTAAGAAATGTGGAGGAGAATTGGAACATTCCCTGAGAAGAAGGTTTATAGAACCATTCTACACAGAAGGGTATATCAATGCACGAGAAGACATAGTGACAAGGACAAAAATTGGCAGAACTTGAAAGAAATTGGACATTAAAAGTCCAAATAAACCATTCATCAAGAAAGATAAACCAAGAGACACTTCTAAGCCCAATACATCCAACAGTAATGAGCAAAGAAAGTGCCACAAATGTGGAGGTATTGGACACTTAGCCAATAATTGCCTTAAAAAAGCAAAAATCAATGAAATTGTGGAAACAGAGGACCAAAATGAAAAAGAAGAATAATCTGATTCTGAAAAGGACACTGAAGAATCAGAAACTTCTGAAAGTGATGAAATTAATATAATTAATGCACAAATTAATAATATTGATTTAATATATGAAGTACTAGATGTCAATTCAAACTTAGCACAAGTTGGAACATCTGATACAAGCTTGAAAAACATACAAGATGTCAAATTGTATAGAACCAAACCAGAAAAGAAATGGGATATACAGCTGGGAAATCAAGTATAAGTATTGTCATGGTGGAAAACCAAGAGGCAAAAGTGAACTTAGATACAGGTGCATATTGTACCTGTGTTGGTAAGATTTATTTGAAAAAAATTGTACCAGATTGGGAACAAAAGCTTATACCAATACATGGGTTAAAATTTAGTAGTGAAAGTGAAAGCATGAATCCCCTTGGAATAATTGACTTAACACTCATTTTTCCTCATCCTTCACAATGTATCAGATTGAAAGTAGTGTTTGTAGTAATGGACAACTGCACTAGTAACCATTTTATATTTGGAATTTACTACTTTTCAATTTATGGCATAGATATATCCAACCAAAAAGATAGATATTTCACCATAGGGGACAATAAAAGACAAAGATTTGGCTTCTTCAATAACAGAAGACAAATTAAAGTTATTAACAATGAAGAAAAAATCCCAGAAAAGGAATCTTTTATAACTAAACAACTAAAAGAGTCAGAATTCAATGATGAATTAGCAGAAAAATTGAAAGAAAAATTGATTGGCCTCTTATTTAAATATAAAAATGCCTTTGCAACTGACAAGAAACCACTAGGTGCCATAATTGGACATGAGGTAGACATAATCCTTAATGTAGAAAAACCTTATCCACATCTATTAAGAAGACCAGCTTATCCAGCTAGCCCAAGAGCTAGAGCAGCTTTAGAGGTACACATTAAAGAATTAATAGACCTTGGAGTATTAAGGCAAGTAGGACATAATGAACAGGTAGAAGTCACTACACCTGTCATTATAACCTGGCATAATGGAAGAACAAGGATGGTAGGGTACTTTAGAGCTCTAAACACCTATACTATCCCTGACAGATATCCGATACCCAGAATCCATGAGACATTAACACAATTATCTCAGGATAAGTTCATCACAGCCATGGATGCTTTAAAGGGTTTTCATCAAAATGTTATAACAGAAAATGCCAAAAGACTACTGAGGATAATAGTCCACTGTTAAATTTTTGAATATATGAGAATGCCATTTGGTATAAAAAGATGCACGTTCCATTATCAAAGAATGATGAATACCATATTTCCTGAAGAATTGTCAGAAGGATGGTTAATCATCTATATTGATAATATTATAGTTTTCTCAGAAACCAGGGATATTCACCTAACAAGACTAGAAAGAGTCTTGCAAAAGATAGTAAAAGTAAACATGAAAATTTCCTTGAAAAAGTGCCATTTTGCATACAGTGAACTGAAAGCACTAGGACATGTTGTATCTGGACTAAGTTTGGGAATAGATAAAAACAAACTAGTGGCAGTACTATTGAAGCCAATGCCCCAAACCAAAAAATAAATGCAATCATTTCTGTGATTTTCTGGTTACTACAGACAGAATATAAAGGACTCTGCAAGAATTTCCAAATCCTTGTATAACCTCTGTGATCAACAGACAGTTTATGAAATTACCAAAGAAAGAGTCAAAGAATATGAGGAATTTAAAAATTCCCTCACAAATTCCCCATTTATCCTAATGACAGATTGGAAACTACCTGTCAAGCTATACATTGATTCTTGAGGAGAAGGATTAGGTGCTGCGCTACACCAGACACAAATCATCAATGACAAACCTGTTGAAGGACCAATTTGCTTTATTTAAAGACAAATAAAGCCAACAGATGCAAGATATGGAGCAATCCAAATGGAAATCCTCTGCTTAGTGTGGGCTTTGGAAAGATTACACTATTCTTTGGATGGAGAAGTGTTTGATGTAATTACAGATTGCAATGCTGTAAAATCTTTATTAAACATGAAAACTCCAAATAGACATATGCTGAGCTAGCAAATTGCCATCCAAGAATATAGAGGAAATATGACTATAGCTCATAAATCTGGTAATATTAATAAAAATGCAGATGGTCCTAGCAGATGGGCTCTAGCAAATACAACTGAAAATCCAGCCTGGGTACCACAGGAAGAGCACCATAAAGAAGGCATATGTGTTACAAATATAGGCACAGAATTCTTTAACAAAGCTAAAGAAAGCTATAAAATGGACAAAAACTGCCATATCCTATGCCAACTTCTAATGAAAGAATGTAAAGACCAATCACTTTCATCAAAACTAGATGAAATAAGGAAAAAAGCATATGATGAAGGAAGATTCCACCCCCTTGATGGAATACTCTATCATAGAACTAAACATACATGTGTTATGGATTCAACAGATAGAACTCTGATAAACACTATACATCATGAATTTCAGGATAGTGTTGCAGCTGGACATCTCTCAGAAGGCAGCACACTAGAGAGGGTAAAACCCTTCTCTTGGTGGCCAAATTGAAAGAAAGATGTTTCAGCATACTGTCAAAAAGCAAACAGAGCCACAGGTAAAGAAATTGGAATGATGATACAAATCCAGGAACCAAAATCCCCTTGGGAAATATTTCACATGGATTGGGTAACAGAATTACCTCCAGGCAGAGACATAAGCTACAATGCATGCCTAGTATTAGTTGACAGATACAGCAAAACTCCAATGTTCTTGCCATTTCACAAGGATGACACAGCTATGTACACAGCCATAATGATATGGAATAAAGCTATTAGCCACACAGGCTTATTTCAAAACATCATAAGTGATAGAAACCCAAAATTCACTTCAGCATTATGGACAAACCTCCATAACCTTTTTGGAACAAAATTATCATTATCAACAGCTTACCACCCCCAAACTGATGGTCTAGCAGAAAGAATGATACAGACCTTAGAAGACATGATCAGGAGATTCTGTGCCTATGGTCTAGAATTTAAAGATTCTGATGGTTTTACCCATGATTGGTGTAAATTAATACCAGCTCTTGAACTGGCATATAAAACATCATTCCATTCTTCAACTGGAAGGACATCAGCAATGCTAGAAAAAGGCTGGATTCCAAGACTTCCCTATGATACCCTCAAGAAGGACTTAGTGGATATACACCCAACAGCAAGTAGCTTCAAGTTAATACTTCACAAAGAAGGACACCATGCAAACAGATGTATGCAAGATTCTTTCAAGTATGCAAAAGAAAGATGGGATGAAAGTCATAAACCACCTGAATTCAAAATAAGAGACTTGATCCTAGTGTCAACTCTAAATTTAATTAATATAAAAGGCCCAGAGAAATTGAAAGATTCCTTTGCAGGACCATTTATGATAAAAGCACTACAGGGACCTGAAGCTGTGCAACTAGAGCTCACAGGTGAATTAATGAACAAACACCCAACTTTCCCTGTAAGTCTGATAAACCCTTATAGCTCAAGTGAAAAGGAACTATTTCAACTAAGAAATAAACCCCCACTTAAAATACCCCCTTTAGAATAAGGAGAAGAAAAGAAAATTGTGAAAGTCCTTAAAGAAAGAAGGACAAGAAACAAAAAAGAAAGGGAATACCTTGTAAGGTATAGAAATCCAACTCAAGAAGATTAATGGCGACTTGAGAAGGATATATCAAATTCTGGTAAATTATTAAGAAGGTTCAGACATGAAAGAAAGCCTAAATAATAGAAAAATCAACCATTATTGAGCTTCAAGATTAAAAAAGTCTTTTGAAGAGGTGGAACAGTGGATGATAACCTAATTAAATATATCAGATTGTGGTACAATCTTTTTTGGTGGTAGGGAATGTGAGTCTTTGACATATGACTACATATCAAAAAAATGTCACAAGAAAAATTCTATAATAATTATACTTATCTTAAAACTAGTGAGAATACCATAAATAGGTACAAAATGTGAATTAACTCAGAATCTAATGGGTAAGCATGTGAAATAAATTACACCATTAGATTCCTCATGGTAAAATACACATATTTAATTTTTATGGAATATCTGAAAAGTCAATAATTACTGAAGAATAAGTAATAACACGCTAAAAAAGACACAAAAGCTTATTTAGCTCAGAAGCGATCAAACAACATTTGAAACAAATTGTACCATTGAGCTCTTCATAAAGAACCACACATAAAGCAACTATATGGAAATTCTCTAATGTCAATACTTAAGGAATTAAGCTGAATATATGCACTTTTTTGGTCAACGCATATATTCATGGTTTTTAGCTAATATCTCTTGAAATATACAAGATAGAGAGTTAAGCCAAAAATGAATTCACCACATAATTACTGTAACAACACAGATTTGAACTTTATTTTACAAGTTATAGACAAGGTTAAAACTTGTAATGTTTCATTGAACAAAATCACTGAAGCTGTTGACCACTTTGTTGTGAAAGTGGTCCAAAATTAAAAAAGTGGATATTCTGATTCTACTAGCTCATATGTGAAGAATGATGTAATTTGTATTATAAAATTCAAGGTATAGCCCCTTGAAATCAAGTTTTGAAGCTTAAAATATTGAATTTCAACAGAAAAGATGAGTTACAAGAAAAATCATCAAAAATAGAGTTTTGATGATGTAGTGAAGCTCTCTTGGAAGTTTAATAGGTACATTCCAAGCTATCTGAATTCACTCTCAGAATAGCTTTAGCGTGTATAACTTAAAAGTTATTAATGATCAAAGTTTATGCTTAAAGCTGATCATTTATGACCACTCACTGTAATCTTATTTTAAGTTTAACAGTTGTACAAGTGATAAAACTGGTGAATACTATTAGATTATGATTAGTACTAATGAATCCACGAAGTTTAGGCTTCTTCCAAGCCTATGATGTCATCAAACCCAGAGTTATAGTGATAACTATAAATAATGGCGTAATAATTAGATAAGATGGTTTGATCATGATGTAATGATCACTAAACCTTAAAATATTGATCATTTCCCGTGGATACCATTGGTACACGTCTACTAGAAGCCTACTGGACTCTATATGGGAGGTATTTATTATAAATAGAGCTCATTTTACTCTATTTTCCCCTCAGACGCATCAAAACAATTAAACAATTAAATCCAAAGGTAAAATCTCTCATATTATCAAATACCAAAAGCTATCTTTATTATAATCATAATTTTTGAGGTGATTACTCCAATTGTTATCTTGTTTTGTTATAATTCTCTTAAAAATCTCATTTCCATGTAAAATCAAGAGAATTTGTAATTCCTTTCATTTTTATTTGTATATACAATTTAGCTTAGTTGTATTGACATTTCTTGGTGTAAATTCAATCAAAATTATTATATTAAGCATCAAAAGTAGGTTATTTCCTCTTATTATAATAATTTCTCTTTATTATTACTATCAATAATTCTTTAATTAATATAAATAGTATTTATATTAATATATAACTTTAATATTAGTAGTATTATTGCTATGAATTGTTTTTTATTGATAAAAAACAATTTTTTCTCCTTTATTATTTTTTGGTAACAATAATAAAATTCTTTCAAATATATTAATATATTCATTTGTTATATCATTATATTTATTTAATGATATAATTATTTTCTAAGCCATAATGATAATTATTTTTTATTATTATAATTATTCTTATCTTATTCATTTTATTTCTAAGGAAATTAATAGTACAATAAGTAAAATATTAGTAATTTTTACTTCTTGTTTCATAGTCAAACCTTACAGAATTCCTGCCTAGTGGTTACCAAAAGTGAAATTTCATGGGGACTTCAATGATGAGATTAAGTTGATATTCTTTTCATAAGAAAAATTCAAAATAAATTTGTTAAAATTTAAAATAAAATTCCATTTTTTTGATTATTTTAAGAAACATTTTAGTTTATGCTGTCCTTCAATTTCATTATTTTTTTTTGTAAAAATTGTGTTTTCATTAATATTATCTCTTTTGAATCTTGATTTAAGGAAGAGTAAATATTCCTTGATTTTTTTCAGTATTTTGGATATATATAGATACCTCTAAGGCTCACAATGGATAGTTCTAGGGACTGAAGTTTGGGTCCAGGAAGCAAGCCAACTTTTTATTGGAAAGCTTGATAGTTTCCATGATGGGCTTGAGATGCTAATGGTAGTTATTGAAAAGTATTTTTGAGCCATCTGTGCAAGATTAGGAAAATACTTACCACAGTTATTTCATAGAATCAATAGATATGTATCTTTTGGCTCGAATAGCTCAGAGAAAAATGAATCATTTCATTTTCCAAACTACATGTCTCATGTGAAAATGACAGGTAAATTTTCTCAAAAATGCATGCTCTCTGTTTTTTTGGTGGATCTTTTGCAGGATGGTTAGTGGATTGTAAATAACTCCTGTAGTTCTCTTAATAGACCAAGCTAAGTTTGGCTTATGATTTCCCAAAGTGTGCTAGAGCTGGTTTATATGATTAGAAAAATTAATATTCTATTTAGGGTCTAATTCTAATAAAAAAATGGTTTGCATCTTTATAAGGATTTGATGGTATTTTTGAGACTTTTTTATCAGTTTCTGTGCAGCTGGTCCAGTTTTTTGAGCTTTTCAATGCTCAAATTACTTCTTAAATACGTATTCATCTAAATATGAGACATAATATTACTCATTAATGAGCCTTCCTGATTTATTAGATTGATTTCTATAAAGAAAAGGTGAAATAAATTATCAATTGTGCAGTATCTGAATACAAATATGATGAGGGTTGCTTCAATGAGGTTTGAAGAAAACTTTCCATTCAATTAAAATTTTTCAATGCAAGAGATCAGGGCTGATATCATTGCATTTTTGATTGGCTAAAATATTTATTTCAGGCTTACTTTAAGGATAATTCCATATTCTACAGAAATTTTGAAGGAAAATTGTGCAATTACTTGATTTTTATTTATCATATATGAGTTTTACCATAAAAATATTTTTTATTTCATTGTAAAATTGTTTATAAATAAGATTAAAATCAATTAATTCAAGATATCGTTGTGCTATAATGCAGATCCAGGCCATAGTTGGCTCAATAATATCTTATATTGCCATAGAATACCCATTATCTTCATAAGCTGGAGGAATAGAGTGGTAAGCATCATTATAATGGAAAATGTAGCCCTTTTATTCTTTGAATAAATAATATGATCCATGAATCTTATGTCCTGAGTTATTTCACAAAATTCTGAGGTTATAATTTTAATTTCAGAAGTCATATGATTGTTAATGGATGAATTGTTGGTAGCTTATACAAGTAAACTTTTCAATGAATGTATCAGTGGATAATTTTCATCAGCTAGGTAACACAAGAGGCTCTATCAAGATCTCATATTGAGCTAGTATTATTTGTATTTGAATTTTTTTATCACTGAAAATAAAAATTTATAAGATTACTAACTTTAATTTTTCCTAAGCCCAGAATCAAATATTCAAGCTTATAGTATTTCTTCATTCAATTTCTGGTTGCTACCAGAAATTCATTAATACTTGGGCTTTTCCATGTATTAATTTTAAAAGATATCCACTTTCAATTAATCATGATTCTTTTGCATAGTCTTGCTTGATGGAAGAATGAGACATTTGAAAAATGAGATTTCCAAGTGGTCTTTTGCACAAGGATGTTCAGCATTAATGGTTTTCAAAGTTCCGGAATATTTCTGATTTGGGGAGATTGAGTCCACAATAAGTCCATAGCATAATCACATATAAAGTAGACCAAGGCAGTTCACAATGACTCAGAAGAAAACTCCTGTAGAAAGCACCTTGTTAGTAACTGAAAGCTAGATGAAGTAATTTTCATGTGCTTAATTTTTGAAGCTACCACATTGAACAAACTTGTCCAGAGCTTAACTTTATGTGGTAACCTTTTTTTCCTAGGGTTGTTGATAAAATGCAGAAAATTTAAATGCTGACTCTGTCACAGGGGCTCTTCTAAATGAAGAGGGCCTGGAACTCAGTGAACAGACTTACTTATGGAGGGCTCAGAATAAATACTCAATTGATAAGAGTAATAAGATAAGATATAAATTCCTAGTCATAAAATGATAGCATTAAAAGATATGAGAGAGAAACAAAAGCAATAAAAAAGAGCCAACCACAAATGATCCTGTATCACTGTTTCAACCTGTTCAGAAAAGGGAAAAGAATTAATAAAAGATATGGCCACCAGGACTCTACTGAAACAGGTGAGGGAAGGCTAAGACTAACTTAATAATTAATAAAATAATACTTCTGAGTGAGAAATAAAATAATATTGATAATAAATTAAATATTCTGATTAACTGGGGCAAAAAAACCCCAGGTGGGTGAAAGGGGGCTGATATATGTGAAAAATGCCAGCCTGGAGTTTGAGTGTTGAGAAACCATGACTGTGTGATTGAAGAACTTGTATTTAAGATTTGAAACTGTATTGGTGTATCCAATACAGTTATTTGAATCAATACAGGTGTTTGCACCTGTATTGAGGGCAGGCCTGTATTTGGTGAATCCTGTATTTGGGTTTTGCCTGTATTGAGCTGTATTGAGGTTTGAAACTGTATTTGGTGAATCTTCCAGGAACCTCCTTACTGATTAGGTGTTGGAAGATATTCAGTTAGTAATTCATGGTAATGTCCTGCCTGTCTCCATGGCTGTGAAATTATCCCCCTCTTGAAAGTGGTGAGCTCTGCGCACCATAGAAGTAAGTGAATCTTGATGAGGTCAATTGAAAACGTTCTTCCCCTCAATTACCCATATTGCATCCCTCATAATTCTTCTTCATCAATCATAATTTCAAAGTCTTTCATCTTCACCACTTGTAGGTCCTTCTTCTTTGACTTGATTCTGATTCCTCTTCACTTTCTTCTTTTTCTTCTATTTTTGTGTTCTTCCTCTTATTTCAGTGCTCTTAACCCAATTTGTATTGAGTCCTCATGGCTCATGATAAATGGTGATTCAGGTTTATGTCCTAAGAGCTTACTGTCATGGCACCAAATTGGCTTCATTTTGAGATTGGGCCAAATTGGGCCTTTGTAAGATCAATTGAGAATTTCCCCCAAATTTGTTGTTTTCTGAGTTTGTGGCTAATTTGGCCAAAATGTGTGAATGCGTCATTATGCAAGATATTGAATATTTTGATGAATTTATGATTTAAATTACAGAATTGGCAGTTTTTACGGTTTTGAAGAAGTAATAGCCAGAAATGCACAAATTTGTGCAAAGTGCACCAAAATGCGCAAATATGCCAATATGACTGAAAAGACATATTTTGATGAATTTCTGAATGAAATGAGGTCTTCAAGGGTTTGGATGTGAATTAGCCAGAAATGCGCAAATTTGTGCAAAGTGCGCAAATATGCCAATATG
The DNA here is from genome assembly GCA_023105745.1 of Austropuccinia psidii. NCBI lineage: Eukaryota > Fungi > Basidiomycota > Pucciniomycetes > Pucciniales > Sphaerophragmiaceae > Austropuccinia > Austropuccinia psidii. The sequence goes on from JALGQZ010000013.1 coordinate 41,129,220, forward strand.
ACTGAAATGGCATATTTTGATGAATTTGTGAATGCAATGAAGTTTTTAAGGGTTTGGATGTGAATTAGCCAGGAATGCGCAAAATGTGCAAATTTGTGCAAAGTGCGAAAATATGTCAATATGCGAATATGACTGAAATAGCATATTTTGATTAATTTTGAATGAAATGAAGTTTTGAAGGGTTTGGATGTGAATTAGCCAGAAATGCGCAAATTTGCGCAAAAATGCACAAATATGCCAATATGACTGAAATGGCATATTTTAATGAATTTCTGAATGAAATGAAGCTTTGAAGGATTTTCACATGATTTGAAGATGATTTGATGGCATTTTGCACAAAATGCACAAATGCATAAAAATGGCCAATTTGGCCAATGAAACAGTTCTTTCTTGATTTTTCTCCTATTTTCTTGTGCTTCACTCAACTCTTGAAGTTCAAATTGCCATAATTGACTTTCTGACTTCGAATTTTCCATGATTTTCTTGGTCTTGGCTGTGAATCTTGACTTGAAGATGAGTTCAAAGCTGACTTCCATTTTTTACTCCAATCACTCTGAATCCCAGCCTTTGGTACATTATGGTCCTGACTTCTTTGATAACTTGAGGGAGCTTTGGAGAAATTTTGATGAGAATTATCTGTAGTTTGTCTTTATCATTCCTAGTGTTTTGTTCTTTGATTGTTAAATAGATTGACTCCCCAAAAGATATGGGAGTTATGACTGCTGCTTTTGAAAAAAGAAAAATAAAAAATAAAAAATAAAATGATACAAGTGAAAGAAATGAAATAAAATGAAAAGAAAAAATTGAGAGAAAAAAGAGAGTAAAGAAAATAAAATAAAGAAACTTCTGAGGATTGATCTTCTTGTGGTGATTTGCTTGATTTTGGCCATAATTTTCCTGAAAAGATAAAACCAAACATTTGATGCTCACAGAGTGGCCAAGGTATTGTTTTAAAAGAAGTAGAACCCTCAGAGATGCATACCAGGAGATGGAACTTACTTTCATAACTTTCACTCCCCACCAAGCATCATAAAACAAATGGAAAACTGTTCCATGAATGAATTTTGAGTTAAGGAATGTCTTGAATAATATTGAGTGTCATAAGTTGGAATAATAAAATATGAAATAAAGAAGATAATAAATAAAAGAGAGAATTTGGCCATATCTTGATGAAAGTTCCAAATTCAAGATTATTGATGTTGCAAGCCCTTCTGAACCTGTCCAAAGACATTGAAAAGTGCTCACAAAGTGGCCAAGGTGATGCTTACAACATATTTGGGTAGAATATCCCTTGAAGGTGCATGCCAGGAGAGGAACTTACTTTCATAAACTCCAATCCCGACCAAGCACCATAAATCAAACACTTGAGGCATTTGGGCCAGGCTTGTCTGGATACAAGGTCTGGGGAGTTGGTAAGGTTGGAAGCTGGTTCCCAAGTTTTTCTTTCTGGGCTAGATACCATAATGTACCTCTCTTGAGTTTTGAGTCCAGAACCTGAGCCACTTCCCATTTTTCTTTCTCTTCCACTATTACTAGTGGTGGTGGAAATTGATTTCTATTTGGGATAGTTGATTTCTTCACTGGTTCTAATAAGTACACATGAAAGACAGCGTGAACTTACTTCCATTGTTGAGGCAACTTGAGGTGATATGCATGGCTTCCATTATTCAGAACTTCAAAGGGTCCCAACCATCTTTCTGAAAGATTTGTGGTAGGTCTTGTTGTCTTGATGTTTTTGGAAGCTAGCCATACTTTGTCCCCAGGTTGGGAATCAGGCCAAATTTCTCTATTTCTATCTGCATATTTGTTAAAATGCTTTATTGCTGACTCTAATTCTTCTTTGACAACTTGCTTTACTGATTGGAGGTTTTTTTATAGCTTTCCAGCAGGTGCATCTTGAGAAATGTGAATTGAGTCAAAGCTAGGATTTCTTCCATAAATGGTGAAAAAGGTGACTGTTTTGTTAATGAATTTTCTGCATTATTATATGCAATTCAGCCAGAGGGAGCCAGGTGTGCCAGTCATCTTGATGGTAACTGAAATACACCCAAAGATACTGTTCTAGAATCTGATTTACCCTCTGTGTCTGTCCATCTGTTTCAGGGTGAAAGGCAGTTGAAAAAACTCTTGATATCTTGAGCTGCTGACACAATTGAGTCCAAAATGATGAAACAAATAATGAACCTCTATCACTAAAAATACTGATTAAAATACCATGTTTGGAAAGGACATGACTAGTAAAGATTTGAGCTATGTTTAAAGAAGTGATTGTTGAATAAGTTGGAATAAATATTTCCATCTTTGAGAATCTGTCTACAGCTACTAAGATTGAATAAAAGTTTCTTGACAGAGGCAATTGAGTGATAAAATGCATTGATGATGAATTCCAAGGACCAGATGGAATTTGAGGAGGCTTGAGTAATCCAAACTTCTTATGGTAAACTTTCTTGTTTCTTTAACATTTCTGACATGAGGACACATAGTCCTTGATAATTTGATTCATGCGAGCCCAATGAAAATCCCTCTTCATGAGCTTGAGGGTCTTCTCCTGGCCAGGGTAGCCAGCCAATGGTGGGTCATGAGGCTTTTGAGGGATATCCAATTGAAGTTCATGATTTCTTGGGATGACTACTCTATCTTTGAATGATGGAAATTTGGCTTGAGGTTCAAGAGAATAATCTGAGACTTATTCACCTCTTGCTAATTGTTTAAGAATTTCCTTATAATATTTTTATTGCCATACTGCCTTCTGAATTTGATAAACTAAATCTGAGAAAATTTCAACTTTGATTGAGAAAACTCTTTACTCTTTTATTTAATTTTGCTTGAGAACTTGATTAAAGTTGTGAGGATTCTTTCTGATGAAGTCCACCCCCCCCTCTTGGTACACATTGTCCCAATTCAACAAGGCATCTGGTAAAGTGGCCAGTCTTCCTGGGCGGTAAGTGATAGAAAAGTGAAATTCAGAGAGAAACTCTGCCCAACAGGCTTGAAAGCAAGTAAGAACTTTGGAAGACATAAAATATTCAAGGGAAGAGTGGTCTGTCAAGACTTCAAAGTAATCAGAAAGAGAAAGAAGAAAGTCTCTCCAGCGCTTGAGAGTCCAAACTATGCCAAAGAGTTCCCTCTCATGAATTTCATATTTGAGCTCAGCTGGGGGGAGCTTGCGACTATCAAATGCAATGGGATGCTTTCCTGAGTCATTCAACTGACTAAGTACAGCACCCAAGGCATAATCAGAAGCATTAGTCTCTACAATAGTTGGTAGAGAAGGATTGAAATGGGATAGGATAGGAGAAGTGGTGAAAGCTTCTTTGAGTATTTGAAACTGCCTAAGAGCTTCCTCATTGAAGATGAAGGGAGAACCTTTTTTAAGGTGGGAAGTGAGAGCAGAGATTTTTTGGAATAATTCTTAATGAAACAACAATAGAAGTTGGCAAAGGCAAGAAAAGATTGAAGTGCCTTGATGTTCTTTGGCTGAGGCCAATTTAGGATCTGCTGAACTTTTGAAGAATCCATCTTGAGGCATTCACTTGAAACAACATAGCCCAAGTATTCCACACTTGAGGCATGGAATACATACTTTGAGGCTTTAGCAAACAAATTATTGTCCCTCAGTCTTTGGAGGACAGAGGCCACATGCTTGACATGTTCCTCCTCAGAACTAGAGAAGACCATTATATCATCTAAGTAGACTACAACAAAAATATCCAATAAATCTGCAAATATATCATTCACAAGATTCTGGAATAAAGCAGGAGCATTGTTCAAGCCAAATGGAATAACCAAATATTCATAACTACCATATTTAGTTCTAAAGGCAGTTAAGTGCTCATACCCCTCTTTGATTCTCAAGAGATTATAAGCACCATGAAAATCTATCTTGGAGAAGATAGTAGAAACGTTGAAGACGGTAAGGAGATGATTCATTGAGGGAACAGGATAGCTGTTCTTCCTAGTGACAGCATTAAGGTTGCAATAGTCAACACACAAAAAAAGGCCACCATCCTTTTTCTTAACAAAAGGACAGGTGCTCCTGTTGAAGAGGAGCTTGGCCCGATTAAACTCTTCTCTACATTCTCTGAAATGTAGGCCTGTAGTGTTTCTGACTCATTCTTTGATAAAGAGTAGATAACACCAACTGGAGGTAGAAGACCCCCAAGTTCAATATGATGATCACAGGCACGGTGTGGAGGAAGTTTCTCTGCTTTCACCTCAGATAATAAATGAATATATTGGTGATAAGCAGGAGGGACTATCTTCAGCACAGTTTCAATCTCTGATGGCTCTTCCCCCATATCCCACTGCTTCTCCAGGGAGGCATGAAAATATAAAGGCGGAAGGTCCATATCCCCTTGACAGAGGTGAAGTGAAGATATGGAAACATCTTTTATCTCTTTGAAGACTTCATCTCTTGATGGAAGGGAAGGTGTCTTAAGTTCATCAACCAGAGAAACACTGTTGACAGCAGTGGTAAATTCATTACTAGTAGAAGAAGTAATACCACTAGAATCCTTATTACTAGAAACATAGGTGATTAATCCGTTTTTCCAATCATTAATGGGTTTAAAATGGTAAACGAAATCATAGCCCAATATTAGGTCTTCTCCCTTGAGTGAATCTATGATAAAGAAATCCCATTCAAAGCTTGGGAATGAAGGCAAGTCAACAACCCACTTGGTATGACGGGTGATGAACAGGGAAGTGGATTCATTAGAAACCAGAATGAAAAGAGGAATCTTTTCGGGGAGCTCTGACAGAGTCAATGAGTACTTGAGAACAAAATTCTTTGCAATAAAAGAGTTTGTAGCACCAGAATCAATGAGAATACTATAAAAAATATCAGAGAGAGAAGAGAAAATAAGAAATTTCAAACATTTATTGACACTAGTATTCAGAGTGCACAATTGTGCTCTTGAAGGAAATAAGTTGAAACCATTGGACACATCATGATTCCCACTCAGTATCTTCCCTGCTTGCTAGGGAAGCCTCTTGATTACCCCTCCCTATTTTCAGGCCTCTTGAAGCATTTTTAAAATGGGTGCTTTCCACCACGATAGTTGCATAAGCCTTCTTTAATCCTCCTCTCCTTTCCAGAACCAATTAATTTCTTGTCCTTAGTGAGGATAGAAGCATGAGGCTTGTCTTTGGATACTTGAGAATTATTCCCCTTCTTATTCTTCCTGTGATAAGGCTTTTTTGATAATGAACTTTGAGGAGGCTTGGAGAAGTTGGATCCACTGATTGGAGGCTTCTTCTCTGGATGACTACCCTTTTCCTTCCGCCTCTCATGCTACCTGGTATCCATATCCAAAGTGATGTCCATGAATTCTTGAAGGATATCAAATTTTCCAGGGTGAAAAGCCAATTGGTCCAACAATCTTGATGCCAAGCCTCTTCTATACACATGAATATAGGCCCTTTCCCCCCAGTCTCTAATTCTTGACATTAAGCTTCTGGAATCTTCTATGTAAAAGGAAGCTTGACCACTTTCTTTCATCCTGAGATTGTCTAACCTTTGTATAGCCTTCCTGACTTCATTAGGGTCACCAAACAAAGTGAATAACTGGGTTTCAAATAACTGCCAGTTATTGAGGAGGTAAGAAGGGTCTTCATTGGGGATATTTGAGAGGTAGGGTTCAATACATTTACCATCTCTACTAGTAAGAAAAGAAGTTTAGTACAAAAACTTCTTCCTGTCAGAGAAGAAGTTTGCTGGGTCAGTATGGAAAATCAATTGACAAGATTGAATAAATCCACTCAATTTATAAGCTTTAGTACCATCAAAGGAATCAGGTGCCTTCATTGATGGAGTTTTGAATGCTGAGGCTTTTGAAGTGTCCCTTGGGGAATCTTCTTGAATTAGCTGTCTGTCACAACCATGAAAATCCACCCTCTTGGACCTCAATATGGCATATCCATGCCATATTCAATATATGTCAATTTGGCCATATCCATAATCATTGGCCAAATTGGCCATTGTCATGTTTTATGGCCTTAATGGCCATTTTATCATCTGGGGCCAACCTGGCCCCTTCACTATCATCAGGCCCTTCCTGGCCTTTCTCTGCTTTTGGGCACTCTTTGGTATTTTCCAGTCAACAGGGAAAATACAGCCCAAAATCCTGTATTTGGCTTTTTAAGCTATAAATACAGTTTGCGCACTTTGACACATTTTGCGCAATTTGACGCAGTTTGAAAACTTTTGTGCATTTGGCTGTATTAAGCCATTTAGGCCATATTTCTCATGTATTATATGAAATATGCCCAAAATGCCATATCAGGCCTTTTGGGGCTTGACTGCCAGATTTGTGCATTTTGCACACTTTTGCGCACTTTGCACAAATAAAGCTTTAAAGCTGTATTAACTGTATTTAGCCAAAAACCCAAAAATGGCCAAATCACTCAAAAGACACTCTCTCACCTCTGAAGCCTTCCAAAACCCAAATTTCATTTATATCCTCCTTAAATCACCTCAAAATACCTTTGGCCCATTTCAACCTTCAATAACCAAAAGTGCCATATATGGTGTTATACACCATTATGCATCTTTTTTCAGCTGCAATCCAATGGAGGAAATTTCAAATGGTTATTTCAACTTTTCAACAGGTCATCAAGACACACCTTCCAGAGGATTCATCAAGGCTCAAGGAAAAGTGTCATGATCTCAAATACCAATGACGCCATCAAGCAATCAATGGTTATTCTCACTCACAGTATTCCTACAAGGGAATACTGGTTGTTCATTCTCAAGGGATATTCAAGAGGCAGTTCCAAAACAAGTTTTCAAGTGTCAATGATCCATCAATCCAACTTGGAAACCACATTCATTTCAATACAGTCTGGATTCATCAAGACCTGTATTTCAATTGTACATCATGGGAAAATCATTCAACGCAGTTCATTTCCCAATATGGCAAGGTATACACTCCATCAGACAATCAATACATCTTCCAGTATTCAATACAGACCAGCTGCCAGCCTGAAGGAGTCAAGCTCTCAACTTTTCACACATGCCAGCCTCCTTTGACCCTGGGGGTGGGTTTTTCCCCTGCTTAATTAATATATTTTGATTTTGTTTTATCTTTATTCATCTTACCATTTTTGTTCAGTGAATACTGATATTATCAAGTCAGTCATTTAGCACCTTTTCTCTTTTCTTTCTTTTCCTGTAAATGGATATTTGGTGGTCATATCCTTACTAATTCCATTTTTCATTTTGGCAGGTTGAAACAGTGATTAAGGACTTACTTGGTTGGCTCTTTGGCCATTTGGCTTCTCATTTCTCTTATTGCATTTCATCTTTGTACTTGCATTCTTCTTAGAGAAATTCAATTCTTTATCTTTATATTTCTTTATTCTTTTGGAGTCTTTCAAGTGAGTTCCCTGATTGCTGAGTGCCAGGCCACTCTTGTTTTTCTGTCCAAGGACCCCTGTGAAATTATATTAATTAACTGAGAATTTCTTTTCATTCTGTTCATCCTTTATTCATAATTTCATTCACTCATTCCATTTAAATTATGACTCTTCAATGCTTATGATCTTTATGATTTGTCGTCACCTTTCAATTTTCTCTCATTCATTCTCCATTTCAAAAATTGAAAGCTGACCCAATTTTATTTTTTTTCTCTTTTTTAAATCTTTTCTCAAATAATCAGCTTTTAATTCATTTATGATTCAGGTGTCATCTTAATTTTCATTTGATTTTCAAATTTTTCATCAAGTTATTCAGACACATTCTTCATATCAAGATTCACATTTGATTCATTATTCAAGAATTTTGATTTTTTAAGAAGAACTCACTTGATTTTTATTTGATTGATTGATTTGACAAAAATTTATATTGACCTCAAGAAAATTGATTGACCTTAAGATTTCATTGTTTTTGCTGATTTTTCACATCAAGAATTTTGACATAAATTGATTTTCTTCAAGAATTCATTTTGATTGATTGATTTTCTGCAATATTTTGATTTTGATTGATTTGACATATTGATTATTGACTTCAAGATTTCATTTGACATTGATTGATTGATTTTTCTGAAGTTTTCATTTTGACTTATTTGATTCATTGACTTCAAGTTTTCATTTGATATTTAATTGATTGATTTACCTGAAGATCTCATTTTGATTTATTGATTTTTGACTGTTGACTTCAAGCTTCATTTCAAATTGCCTCAAGTTTTCATCTTTAAATCTTGATTCTTGTTCATTTTATTTCATTTTTATTCTGAAATCATGCCCATCCAACACTCACCTCCTGCAAGGCAGACAGGATCTCAGGCCAGAACTCAAGCTGTTCTCACTCCAACTCCAAGGGCTCCTCTTGATGGCACCCCAGCAGTTCCTCAACTGAGGGCCAAATTGGACAGAGGACCCATTTTGGAAGGAGCAGCACCATCCAGGAAGGAAGGAAGAGGGCCAAGAAGATCAAGTTCATTTTCAGGAGTAGTTGGCAGATTTCCAGGAACTTCAAGGACCATTTTCAGAGGTCCTGGGGAAGATGGTGAAGAGGAGGAGGAGAATTCTGTGGAAGAGGAAGAGTCTGATGGTACTGAAGGTGTTCCTGCTCCTGTGGGGGCATCCCAAGGTACTGAAGGGCCAACTCTAGCCCAGTCTAATCAGACTGTCTCTCATCATTCTGAACAATCTTTATTGGCCATTATGCATCAAATGACTTAGATTATGGCCAATCTTCAAGCAGCTTCATCCTCTGAAGCATCAATACTCCATCTATGAAGGCACCAGAATGCTTTGATGGGACTCAACCCTTCAAAGTTAGAAGTTTTATACAGTCTTGTCAACTGATTTTTCATAATGATCCGGCAAATTTCTCTCAAGACAGGAAGAAAGTTCTCTATTCCACTTCATTTCTCATTGGCAGGGCTGAAAAATGGATTGAGCCTTATCTTTCTAACCTCACTAATCAATACTCAAATTACCTTCTCAATTCTTGGAACTTATTTGAATATGAACTATTTACTTTATTTGGGGACCCAAATGAAGTTAGAAAAGCTGAAGCAGAGTTGGATTCTCCAAGAATGAAAGAAGGTTGCCATGTTTCTTTATACATAGCCGATTTCAGAAGTTTGGTTTCAATAATTGGAGATTGGGGTGAAAGGGCTCTTATTCATCATTTCAGGAATGGATTGCCATCCAGGATTTTGGATCAATTGGTGTCCCATCCTTCAAGAATTGACTCTCTTCAATAATTAATGGACATTACCCTGGAGCTTGATACCAGGTACAATGAGAGGCAAAATCAAAAGAGTCATCATCAAGAGAAGAAGCCAGAAGCCTCAAAGTCAAATTCTTCAAGCTCAAGTCAAAAGAAGAAGAAGAATTTTCAGAAGAGGGACAAGCCCCATTCTTCTTTATTGAATAAATATTTCAAGTTGATGAATTCTGAAAAAGAAAGAAGAATCAAGGAGGGTTTATGTACCTCTTTTGGTGGGAAGCATAGTCTTGAGTCCTGTTTCAAAAGGCCTCAAAACAAGCTTACCCATCCATCAGGAAAATTTCCCAGCCAGGGAAAAGCCTGAATTAATATGATGTTGTGTTCAATGGTCTTCACTGTTTTTCCATCCAGAGCACAATTGTGCATTCTGAATACTGGTGTCAAAAGTTCTCTTAAATTTTTTGTTTTTTCTTCTCTCTCTGATATGTTTTAGAGTATTCTCATTGATTCTGGTGCTACCAACTCATTTATTGAAAAGCAGTTTGTTCACAAGTATTCTTTGACCATGTCAGAACTCCCAGAGAAGATTCCCCTTATCATTTTTCACTACTCAGAGTCTCCTTCTTTATTTGTTACTAACCATACTAAGTATATGGTTGAGCTCCCTTCCTTCCCAAGCTTTGAATGGGAGTTTTTAGTCATTGATACTCCCAAGGGAGAAGACCTCATATTGGGCTTTGACTTTCTCAATCATTTTGATCCATCTATTGATTGGAGGCAAGGGCTGATCACCTTTAATGCTGATCATAAGTACTATTATGATCCTTCAAAATATTTCAGTAATGACTTTTATTCTGCCAAATCATGAGCAGCTCTGGTTGGTGATTCTAGAACACCATCATTTCCATCCTCTGTCTATATTCCTTCCCTTAATTCCCATCAGTCATTACTATCATCTAGAGATGAAGTATTCAAAGAGATTCAAGATGTTGGAGAAGATAATTCTGTATCTTCACTTCATCTCTTCTTTGTAAATATGGACCTTCCTCCTTCAGCTAATCATGACTCCCTGGAGGAGTTGTGGGATGAAGAGGCAGAGCCAGAAGAAATAGAAACCGTGATGAAGGTTGTTCCTTCTGTTTATCACCAGTACTTGGATGTATTCTCCAAGGTGAAAGCAGAGAAACTTCCTCCTCACCGCGCCTGTGATCATCATATTGAGCTGGAGGGGTCTCTACCTCTAGTTGGGGTGATCTACTCTTTATCAAACCAAGAGTCAGATACACTCGGGGCCTATATTTCAGAGAATGTAGAGAAAGGTTTCATCTGGCCAAGCTCCTCTTCAACAGGAGCACAAGTCCTCTTTGTCAAAAAGAAGGGTGGTGGCCTCCATTTGTGTGTTGATTAGCTCAAACTCAATGCTGTCACTAGGAAGAAAAAGTATCCTGTTCCTCCTATGAATCAGCTTCTTACTGTTTTCAATGGTTCTTCTATCTTCTCCAAGATTGATTTGTGTGGTGCATATAACCTGCTCAGAATCAAGGAGGGTGATGAACATTTGACATGTTTTAGAACTAAATATGGCAGCTATGAGTATTTGGTTATTCCATCTGGGCTCACCAATGCTCCTGCCTATTTTCAAAACCTTGTCAATGATATTTTTTATTCTCTTCTTGATATTTATGTTGTGGTTTATTTGGATGACATTATGGTGTTTTCCAAATCTGAAGAAGAACATGTCACTCATGTGTCCACTGTTCTTTCCAGACTCAGAGCCAATAACCTCTTTGCTAAGGCCTCCAAGTGCCTATTTCATGTCTCTAGTGTAGAGTACCTAGGTTATGTTGTTTCTTCTGAAGGCCTCAAGATGGACCAAGCAAAAGTCCAGAAAATTCTCAATTGGCCACCTCCAAGAAACCTCAAGGCTCTTCAATAATTCCTTGGCTTTGCCAACTTTTACTGCCGTTTCATCAAGAATTATTCAAAGGAAATTAGTTCACTCACAAGTTTCCTCAAGAAACATTCACGTTTTCCCCTCAATGAGGAAGCTCTTAGACAGTTTCATCAACTCAAACAGGCATTCACCATTGCTCCAATCCTTTCTGACTTTGATCCTTCTCTACCCACCATTGTAGAGACTGATGCATCAGATTATGCCTTGGGTGCTGTACTGAGTCAGATTTCTGACTAAGGAAAACATCCCATTGCATTTGATAGCTGCAAGCTTCTCCCAGCTGAGCTCGATTATGAGATTCATGACTAGGAACTCCTTGGCATAGTCTGGGATCTCAAGTGCTGGAGAGCTTTTCTCCTTTCACTTTCTTCCTCTTTTGAAGTTCTCACCAATCATTCCTCACTTCAATATTTTATGTCATCAAAGAGTCTCACTAGCCGTCAAGCCCACTGGGCTGAATTCCACTTTTCTATCACCTACCGCCCTGGCTGCTTGGCTACCCTTCCAGATGCATTGTCACATCAGGAAAACATTTACTGAGAGAGGGGGGAAGATTTCATCAGCAATAATCCAATTAATTATCAAAAAATAATCAAGCAAGATGAAATTCAAGCCTCAAAATCCATTGCAGTCAAGGTGGAAGCATTTTCGAATTTGATTGAATCAATTCAGAAGGCATTATGGCAAAATTCTCAATATAGAAGTATTCTTCAAGATTTGTGTAAAGGTAAATCTGTCCAAGATTATTCTCTTGATTCCTCTTCCCAACTCCTTCTGTTCAAATATTGGGCGGTGGTCCCAAATGACCCCACAATTCAACTCAGCATACTTCAAAAAAGGCATGACTCTCCTCTAGCTGGACACCCTGGCCAAGAGAAGACTCTCAAACTTGTCAAGCGGGATTTTCACTGGCCCGGCATGACTCAATTTATCAAGGATTATGTATCATCCTGTCAAAAGTGTTCAAGAAGGAAAAATATTCACCACAAGAAGTTTGGACTCCTCAAACCTCTTCCAATTCAAAATGGTCCTTGGATTTGTCTTTGAATGGATTTCATCACTCAATTTCCACTGTCCAATTCCTTTGACTCAATCCTTGTCATAGTGGACAGATTCTGAAAAATGGCAGTTTTCATTCCAACAATGGCTCCAATAACTTCATTAGATTTGTCCCATTTATTCATCAAGAATATTTTCTCAAAGCATGGCCTTCCTTCAAGCATTGTTAGTGATAGAGGATCTCTTTTGGTTTCTTCCTTTTGGACCAATCTTTGTCAGCAGCTCAAGATTTCAAGAGATCTGTCAACTGCTTACCATCCAGAAACTGATGAACAGACAGAGAGGGTAAATCAGATACTAGGACAGTACCTTTGGATTTATGTCAGTTATAATCAAGATTATTGGAACACCTGGCTCCCTCTGGCTGAATTTGCCTACAATAATTCTGACCACTGTTCAACAAAACAATCACCATTTTTCACTGTTTATGGAAGAGATCCTCATTTTGACTCAGCTCACAATACTCAAGATACTCCTGCTGAAAATTTATCAACAAAATTCCAATCAGTACAGCAGGATGTCAAGAGAGAAATTGAAGTTTCCATAAGCAGGTTTAAGAGGTATGCAGATAAAAGTAGCGCAAGTCCACCTGTTTTCAATCCTGGTGATATGGTATGGCTTTCTTCCAAGAACATCAAATCAACTAGACCCACCAAAAAAACTGTCTGAAAGATGGTTGGGTCCTTTTCCAATCTTGAAGAAGGTCAGCACTCATGCCTACTACCTCAATCTCCCATCTCAATGGAAGTCCATCCACCCAGTCTTCCATATTTCACTCTTAAAACCAGTCAAGACATCAACAATCCCAAATAGGCATCAAGAGCCTCCTCCTCCAATCATCATTGAAGAATAAGAGGAATGGGAAGTCCCTCAAATACTGGACTCAAAGCTTGAGAGAGGAAAATTATGGTATTTGGTGGAATGGAAGGGTTTCAATCAAGACTCAGAAAGATCCACTTGGGAACCAACTGAAAACCTCAATAATTTTCCTGAACTGGTTAAGTATTTTCATTCTTTATATCCTGACAAGCCAGGACCCAATTCTTCAAGAGCTTGATTCTTTATGGTGCTTGGTGGGGAGAGGAATTACCAAAGGTAAGTCCCACTCCTGGTATGCACCTTTAGGGGTATTCTACTCTTTCTTGTTGTAAGCCTCACCTTGGCCACTCTGTGAGCATATTGCAAGTTTTGGACACAGATCTTTGGCCTGGCTTTCAACATCAATTCCAAAATTATGGCCATTTTTCACTTGGGAAAATGGACCATTCATTTCTTCATTTCACTTCCAAGTCTTTCCAGTTCAAAGTCATTCTTTCAACAAATTCATTTTCTTTCATGGCACTGGTGGGAGTGGTAATTACCAAAGGTAAGTTCCTCTCCTGGTGTGCACTTCCCTGAGGGGTCTACAATATTTCAAAGCATCACCTTGGCCACTTTGTGAGAACCTGGAATCAAATCTCTCTTTCCAGGTCCTTGGCAAATTTCAAAATCACTTACCAACCTCTGTGATGAGTATTGGAACCTCCTCAATATTCATTTCTCTTTTATTTTTTCTTTTCTTATTTTCATTTTAATTCTTTTATTTTTATTTTTATTTTCATCTTAAATTTTCTCTTATCATGTGAAATTTGACGTCAAGATTATCATTAATTTCATTCATCATCAAATCTTGAAGCCCATGTCAAAAGAAGATCAAGCAAGTCCCACGTCATATGCCAAAATTTTAATACCAGCATCAAATTCTTTTTTCTGAAAAGAACTCCTCATTATCCCTCTCTCAAAACCCTTTCCAATAGCCTCAACAGGCTTCACATTGTATTGGTGCTCAGGAGCTCACCATTTCAAGGTGGGGGTTACTATCACAGCCATGGAAATCCACCCTCTTGGACCTCAATATGGCAATTTGGCCATATCCATAATCATTGGCCAAATTGGCCATTGTCATTTTTTATGGCCTTAATGGTCATTTTATCATCTGGGGCCAACCTGGCCCCTTTGACATCATCAGGCCCTTCCTGGCCTTTGTATGCTTTTGGGCACTCTTTGGTATTTTCCAGTCAACAGGTAAAATACAGCCCAAAAGCCTGTATTTGTCTTTTTAAGCTATAAATACAGTTTGTGCACTTTTGCGCATTTGGCTGTATTAAGAAATTAGGCCATATTTCTCATGTATTATGTGAAATATGCCCAAAAGGCCATATCAGGCCTTTTGGGGCTTCACTGCCAGATTTGTGCATTTTTCCCACTTTTGCGCACTTTGTGCAAATACAGTTTTAAAGCTGTATTAACTTTATTTAGCCAAAAACCCAAAAATGGCCAGATCACTCAAAAGACACTCTCTCACCTGTGAAGCCTTCTAAAGCCCAAATTTCATGCATATCCTCCTGACATCACCTCAAAAGACCTTTGGCCCACTTCAACCTTCAATAACCAAAAGTGCCATATATGGTGTTATACACCATTATGCATCTTTTTTCAGCAGCAATCCAATGGCGGAAATTTCAAATGGTTATTTCAACTTTTCAACAGGTCATCAAGGCACACCTTCCAGAGGATTCATCAAGAATCAAGGGCAAGTGTCATAATCTCAAATACCAATGACGCCATCAAGCAATAAATGGTTATTCTCACTCACAGTATTCCTCCAAGGGAATACTGGCTGTTTATTCTCAGAGGATAATCAAGAGGCAGTTCCAAAAGAAGTTGTCAAGTGTCAATGCTCCATCAATCCAACTTGGAAACCACATTCATTTCAATACAGTCTGGATTCATCAAGACCTGTATTTCAATTTTACATCATGGGGTAATCATTCAATGCAGTTCATTTCTTAATCTGGCAAGGTATACACTCCATCAGACAATCAATACAGCTTCCAGTATTCAATACAGACCAGCTGCCAGCCTGAAGGAGTCAAGCTCTCAACTTTTCACACATGCCAGCCTCCTTTGACCCTGGGGGAGTTTTTTCCCTGGTTAATTAATATATTTTGATTTTATTTTATCTTTATTCATCTTACCATTTTTGGTCATATCCTTACTAATTTCATTTTTCATTTTGGCAGGTTGAAACAGTGATTAAGGACTTACTTGGTTGGCTCTTTGGCCATTTGGCTTCTCATTTCTCTTATTGCATTTCATCTTTGTACTTGCATTCTTCTTAGAGAAATTCAATTCTTTATCTTTATATTTCTTTATTCTTTTGGAGTCTTTCAAGTGAGTTCCCTGATTGCTGAGTGCCAGGCCACTCTTGTTTTTCTGTCAAAGAGCCCCTGTGACACTGTCCCATGAATTTAGTCATCTGCTACATCATTTTGAGAAAATTTTGTTCAGCTTGAGAGACAAGAGGTTGATTAGAAGGGGCTAGATTTGGAGCTTCAGGAGCCTCAGGGGCACCTGCCGAGGTAGCTGTTACTTCAGTTTCTTCAGAATCCTCCTCTTCCACAGACTCCTCCCCCTCTTCATCTTCAGCTTCCCCTGATCTACTTCTAGGCCCTTGAGAAATGCTTGGATAGCCACCCAACAAGCCAGAGAATGATCTTGATCTTCTTGACTTCACACCTCCTCTTTTGAAGGGTTCTGATCCTTCCATTGGTGGTCCTCTGTCCAAATTTGCACTCATTTGATGAACTGATGGTGTAGGGTCAAGAGGAGCCCTTTCTGTAGGAGTGATAACAGCTTGATGTCTTTGAGATCTTGTATTCTTGGCTGGAGGGCTATGCTGAACTGGCATTATTAAAGAAATAAAATAAAAATTGATCATACTTGAGAATAAAACAAGACTTGACCAAATCAATCAAATGAGAATCTTTATGAACTTGAGAAGTAAATGAATAGTGTTGAAGTGAAACAATATGAATAAATCTTGAAGAATGAAGATTACAAATTCAAATTCTTATGAATAATCAATTTCAATCAATAAACAAAATCAAGTCAATCAATAAATCAAATCAAATCAAATCAATCAAGTCAATTCAAAATCAAATCAATTATTCCTTGAGGAATTCAATCAATTTCTTCAAAAATTAATTCAATTTCTTGAGTAATAAACTTCAAATCAATCAATTAAATCAATCCTGAGGATAAATCAGCTATCTTGAGGAATCAAATCAGATCAATCAATTAAATAAAATTATAATCTTGAGGTAAAGTCATTTTCTTGAGTAATCAAATCAATCAATCAATATTTATTGAGAAATTTCAAAAGAAACAATGATAACCCCAATTCAATAAAACTCCTGAAATGATGAATCAATTAATCCCAAATTCCAATCAATTAAACCTGATAAGAGAACCTGAATTCAGACAGAAAATGAAAATAAAATTTGATTGAGAATTAAGAAGAAAGTGAAATGGTCAGAAAAATTTTAGAAATGAGAAAGAGAATCAATTTTCATTTGAATGAAATGAATGAGATGAAAATTGATGAGAGAGAATGAAATCATAAAAATCATAAGATCATAAAAATCATAATTGAGAATGAGAGAAATGAATAAGATAGAATGAAAGAAAAGAAGCAATTATGAGTTAATTAAATTGATGTCACAGGGGCTCTTCTAAATGAAGAGGGCCTGGCACTCAGTGAACAGAATTACTTATGGAGGGCTCACAATAAATTCCCAATTGATAAGAGTAATAAGATAAGATATGAATTCCTAGTCATAAAATAATAGCATTAAAAGATGTGAGAGAAAAACAAAAGCAATAATAAAGAGCCAACCACAAATAATCCTGTATCACTGTTTCAACCTGTTCAAAAAAGAGAAAAGAATTAATAAAAGATATGGCCACCAGGACTCTACTGAAACAGGTGAGGGAAGGCTAAGACTAACTTAATAATTAACAAAATAATACTTCTGAGTGAAAAATAAAATAATATTGATAATATATCAAATATTTTAATTAACTGGGGGAAAAAACCCCAGGTGGGTGAAAGGGGGCTGGTATATGTGAAAAAATGCCAGCCTGGAGTTTGAGTGTTGAGAAACCATGACTGTATGATTGAAGAACCTGTATTTAAGATGTGAAACTGTATTGATGAATCCAATACAGTTATTTGAATCAATACAGGTGTTTGCACCTGTATTGAGGGCAAGCCTGTATTTGGTGAATCCTGTATTTGGTTTTTGCCTGTATTGAGCTGTATTGAGGTTTGAAACTGTATTTGGTGAATCTTCCATGAACCCCCTTGCTGATTAGGTGTTGGAAGATCTTCAGTTAGTAATGCATGGTAATGTCCTGCCTGTCTCCATGGCTTTGGTGCTACCAGTCTTGTTATGCTTAATATTCTTGTGTCAGGTTCTTCCTAATGAATCAGTAAAATTACACCGGAAAGAAGAATTGTATGCATATGAAAAGTAAACCCAGAACCATGAGCATTTGTAATGTGGATGCTTGTGTTCTAACATTGGTTTCACTAGGTAGGGTAGATTGAAGTCATTGGGTGGTAGCAGATATTCAGAACTTATAAGTAATTTTGAAAAAGGTACATGGTGAAGAAGGATTGCAGATAGATAGAGTATTCAATAAATAATATAAATCAAATTGAATTCAAAAACAAGGATAAATCCAGGAAAAAAATTCAAAGTGGATGAAGCTCAGAGAAAAACGACCCCTGGTGTTTTTTAATATATGCCAATGATCATTCCCAGTTACCAGTTGTCCTGGCTGGTAATTTTTGGCATAAGAAATTCTCTCAGAGTTTGGGCTTGGGGTGTGGGATTACCACAGCAGCCAGGCTTACTC
Source organism: Austropuccinia psidii (assembly GCA_023105745.1). Lineage (NCBI taxonomy): Eukaryota > Fungi > Basidiomycota > Pucciniomycetes > Pucciniales > Sphaerophragmiaceae > Austropuccinia > Austropuccinia psidii. Next base: position 41,147,153 of record JALGQZ010000013.1, read on the forward strand.
CAGAGCCTGTTCTGAATCATGATTTTTGTTGAAAATAAGGTTTTGGTGGTGATTCACTCTTATGGACTGTGCTTTCCATTGAGCTTAGAAGATTATAGAGGATTTTACTCTGTTGCTATGGCAATGATGTCATTGATGGTGTGATTAATGTGACCTTATTATCCTGTATGGTTTCAACAAGAACCACACCCATCCAACCCTCCCCCCAAATGACCCTTGTAAATTTCCAGCTTTATTTAATTATGCTTTTACAAGGTTGGAAATTTTGAGTCTAACCAAGACCTTCCAGCATGAATTCAAGCAATATACTTTTTGTAAGGCTTCCTGAAGCTAATTTCCTACTTTCGGAATCCACATCACCTTGGTGGAGCATTGCCATGGGTTAATTGATATCTTAAGGTTTTGCCTAACGCACTATCAATTCACCATGTCCTAGCCCATACGGGAGTTTTCAAAACAGTGAAGGTTTTGTGCTAAAAGCTTGAATTAAAATAAGATTAAATAGCAAGCGAGAGGACTTCGGAGTTTATGTCTGGTAGGGGGTGAATTTCGGCTTCAACAAAAAGGGTAGCTGTCATTCCAAAATAGAAAAAAGTGATACTAGAGGACCTCGCGCGAAATAGCAAGGAAGATAAAGATTCGAGAGTGGATTAAATTTGTACTTTGGGTAATCCATACTGTGGCATAATCCAAAGGCATGGTGATGACCGAAGGTTTGCTTTTTGAGAGTGCTTAGGTTATGACTCCGATGTGATACATTTGAAACCAAAATATTCAATAAAAATGGATGAAGTTGACATAGAGAAGGCTTTTTAAAAATAATAAAACATCAATACAATATTTATAAAGCTGTTCCTCGCTCGATATTCTCACGAATTTCTTCTGTATATTTGTCGTAAAATCGGCCAATCTGTGACAAACATTGGAATTAAATCAGCACGAAACAGCACCGGATCTGGTTTGAAGCAAAAACATACCTTTTGATTGAAAGCTTTGTTCTTGTCCTAGAGAGCAGTTTTGCAAATGATATATATTTCATTATAAGAATGAACCAAGATTAACAGATTGAATAATTGGAAACTGACATTGATATAAGTAATCTCTCCATCTTCCTCTTTCCTGACACGCGAGCGCTTGCTTCTTTTGTCAATACTGGAAAAACAACGGCGAGGCTCAATTAGATTTTTTTTTGGAGTTCAATGTAAGTCAGGTGAGGCGTACTCAAGGTTAAGCTTCCCAACGACTCGGTCAATTGCCTCTTCAGATGGCTTGTGGTCTGCATATACTAGGCTGTCCATGTTTCGATAAAGATTATCAGCTGCAGCTTGTTGAATGACTGATGTCGAGGGTTGGTCAGCTTGAGATAATGAGGAAGCGGATGAGATTTGTGAGCCAGCGGCAGCTGCTCGCTGTTTGTTGTAATTAACAAGATCAGGTTTCAGGTGGTCAATATCCTTCTTGTACTTCCGCCTCGCAAAATCATCATAATCTGGTTAAACTCTCAGAGATTTAGCTAGATGAGTTTGGCACCATGAGCATGTGCTTATCGTCAAAATTTTAGCCAATTTACAAACCTGTAAACTCGTGATTTCCTCTGCTTTGCTTGCGCTTGAGCTTTTTGTCCCATTTCTCATTGTCTTCGATACTATATTGCCATGCTCGTTTCCTCTCAAGATCTTCGCCTGCCGATGCCGCATCAGTCTTTTGCCCTAGAGCAATTGCTTGTACCTTTTTCCGTTCCAGACGCGCTATTTCTTTGGCTGTTGCATGTGACCGATTCGCCTCCGCTATGACATCCTTGCGGTTCGCCCGCGAAGTTTCACGCTAAAAAGGATCGCAATCAAAAGTATAAGACGACGGCTCTCTAGCTAAATGGCTCAAGCCACCGTAAACGAACCATTTTCTGACGGAGCTGCTGGAGCTTTTCCAGTCGAGCATCGGATGCCATCGCATCTTGAGGACATCCCATAGCTTCAGGTGTGATTTCCATCGTAGTAATTTGACAATGATCTGTCGACGAAGAGGGCGGTGATAGAGTTGCTGGGGGCAATGGCTCATTGGCCATCTGGCTTACCACCCCAAGTCTATCCATTTCGGGGGAACCCGAAGTGGCTTCGGTGTACAACCCGTTTCCGACGGGCCGAAGCCTCCAACCAGCCCCAGAGGAGCACTGGGCAAGTTGGTTCCGAGCGCTGGTGGGCTTTGCAAGCAATATAATATTCTTGACTCCAGATGTAAAACATATACTACTTGTTAATTTGGGCTTGAAACGAGTCCAAGAAGATAAAAATCTTTTCTGGTTCCCATTTGGAGCTTATAGATGTAAAAGGGTACAGTACACTGTGTTGACACCCAGATAGGCACATAAACATACTTTAATGGAAAATTGATATGATGAGAGCATATTTCGACAAAATATTATAAAAAATTAGTCAAAAACATTGTGAATATTTGATATAAACAAGTAAAATTAAGAAAAGTTATTGGATGATGACACTTTCTGATTTTATTTTCCAATAATAATGAATATTGAATAATTAAGTTAAGAGAAAGAGTATCTTTCTGTCACATGGTGGAATGTGATCTACAACTTGCCAGTATTAACTGGTCTTTCAACCGGTTTAATAGACTTTTTGGCAAGATTTCCCTTTGTTGAGGTATGGCAGACAGCATTGTGACACATTCCTAATGAATTAAGAATTCATTCATCTTCCTAATATTAAATGATAGCTATTAATTGGAAAAATATTTCAATAAGTATTATCCAAATATGAAACCCCATGCACTGTAGGAAACCTTGATTGAAATTTCTCAACAGACCCCAAATTTTTCCTTTAAGGATATGAAGGTTTTTGCAAATATTCATGTGAAATTTTATTCAACACCATAATTTTTTCAATAATTATAGATTGATTTTTTGAAAAAAAACTTCCAAACTTAAAATATTTATTACCCAATTTTTTTATTTCGCAATCAAGATAAGAGTTTTTGATACAATACTTCTACTTTATTTACATTTTTAGACTTTTGATACCAAAAGTCAAATATTTTTTCTTAAAATCATAATTTCTAAAAATGAAAAGTCTACAACAAATTGTTATATTAATTAATAATTCTTATCCCAATCAATTTTGGAGATCTAAATTATGGAAAATTTCTCTTTCTAAGATTTTTTATCAGTATGTTTCTTGCCAAAACCAATTATGGGGCCCTCCTGCATTTTCTTATTTTGTTTTTCAGTTCAAAGTACCAAGAACTCAAGCTTTTAGGTGACATATGTAGCAATATCAATAGTAGAATGTCAAAATTTTATGGATAAAGTGAAATCATTTCAAGTTATTGTGGATAACTTCCTTCCTCTCTCAGTGGCTCATTGAAAAGTACTATTCATAAGCATATCAATCTTCCTATTTATTCATTAAAGCTATAAAGCCTTAAGCAAAGAATTAATCATTCATAGATAAAAGTACAAATAGGAAATTTTGATTCATTTTAATATTTTTTAAAAGTATTGGCTCTAAGATATGATCAAATAATAGAATAGAACTAAATCTTAATATTTGAACAGAAATGTCATATATTTGACCATTTGAAGATTTTCAAAACTGTTTTTGTGTTCTCATAAATTTATTTTATCCAAATATTTCAATTTGGCAATTACAAAAGAAAAAATATTCCTATATTGAAGATTTTTAGAAATATCAAATTTGAAAAAAAAACATTGGTAAGATTTGAAATATAGATATTAATAGCTAATAGTTCCCTTTTGTAAATTTTTATGAATTGAAAATTGTCAATTATTTGCATTTCTTGAATAAAATTGATCATACTGTAGATTAACAGCTTTCAAAAACCAAAACATGAAGAAAATAAATTCACCTTTCCTATCAATCTTATATTTGATAAAATTATACGGTTTCATTCTGAATATTCCTAAGAGTTCATCCTAAAGGAGAATGTAAAAATGAGGGGTATCACCATAGGATAATCCAAAAATATGTTCCGTTTCTAAAATTGAAGCCACATTGAAATTTGATCCCAGGCAGCATAGGCCAACTGCCATCTGAAGTTCAGGTGATTTCTGTGATAAATTTGATTTATATTTACAAATTGGAAGAACTAGAAAAACACTCAGAAGAAGAAGGAATGATTCTTCTTTTTTTAAATAGCTCCTTAAAGTCACTTTTTGTAATAGAAAAAATATAATCCTCTTTGTAAACTGGGGAATTATGTATACATTGGTGTTTACCATATAGGTCTTTTCACATCAACCCTTGAGAAACAAGAATTGATTCTCAATACTGAGATAAGAGTCCTGCACTAATGATAATTCCTGAAGTTCCTTTATATAATTAAATAGCTTCTTGTTGTAGGATAGAATCTCCAAGGTATTCTGTGAGAAAGTTAGGTTTGTCAATTATAGAGTTAAGATTTATTATAACTTATTTTTATCTGTGTTCTTGATAATAATATGGCTTAAGTGATATTAAATAACAATTTTCTTAAAAAAATACTTTTGATTAAAATAAACCTTTAAATATACCTGTCAATTGTCAGGTATTTTTCCCCAAAAAAATGTTTTTCGATGTTAGACTTTCAGATTCTTTAGTTCCCAAACATCTCCCTTTTTTGAAGAAATAATTTCTTGGGCTTGATACTCCTTAATACTTATCTTATAGGTGGGATTTCTCAATGATTCCAGCTTGTCTTATCTTCATTTCAAAATATATATCCATCAGATTAAAACAACAAAATAGCTGTATTAATAACCTAAAAACTATGATAAAATTTCTATCAATGGCTTTTTTTTATATTCCAATTCTATTTTGGGAACACTCAATTTAGCTGCAAGAATTCATTTCTCTCTTTTCAATTTCCTTTAAATTACAACTTTTCATCTTTGAAAAGTGGGATGAAATGATTATATATATTGCATTAAATAAAATTAAACACTCATAAAGATCTAGAATTATATTAGAAGTTTTGAGATCTACCAAATACTAGTTTATTTTCGGTGAAATCCAAACTTTTTTCATTGCCACACATCATTAGCAATAGCATTTCCAATACAAAAACCATGTTTTTGATTACCTAATCCCATATTTTTTTCCAAATTCCAGATTTTTCTGAAAATTTTTGCAAAATAAAAAGTTGACTTTCATCTACTAAACCAGGCATTTTTCTTTACACCCATACACATAAAATTTGCCAAAACATTTCATATTTCAATAATTAACTCAGGACTTAATTACCTTACAACATATACATGTATTTGGGGATGAACAAGATGCTTAAGTTGAAGACAATATCATCCTCTTAATTGAATTTTGTGGAATAAACTAAATGAGGCTTTGTATATTTTAAAACTCACCATATATATATACATCCACTGATTTAGAAAGGTTATTGGAAGAAAAATTCAACCAGTTATTCTTAAGATCCCATAGCTTATGTCAAAGATGAGTTTATGATGAAAAATGAGCCAATATTTCACAATCCCTCATGGTATGAGAAGAAAGATATATACCTTAAAGCAGCTATCACTCTTTTGGTATTAGGTTTAAATGGTAATGGTTCAACTTTAGGAAAGATTGTAATGGTATTTGAAATATGCCAAGGGGAAATAGCTTGATATGCTCAAGATTTTAATTCAGCTTTGATGAAAGTAAAGAAACAGTTAATTACATGGCCATATATACATTAGAAAGTTGAATAATCTTGGGTAATATAAGAGTGATCTCCAGGACTTATTGTATTAATTGATGGTATCTTGATATCATTTTTGCAAAAGACAGAAAAAGATGAGTAGGAATATTTCTACTATAAAGATTTGTAAGATTTATCTATGAAACTCTTGATAATATCACTAATAACCAAGATTTCTATGACTTTTCCTATGAAATATAACAGAAAAATTCATGATAAACATAAATAAATAATAAATTTTTTAATTATATATTTTACTTGTCATATAATATCAGTAATTATAGCAGTAAAAAGTAATTTTCTACTAGAATAAATCACAAGAATTAATAATGAAACTTTTAATTGGGATAGTAAAGATTTTTTTGATAAATAATTATTGTAGATTCTTGAATGAGACTAAAGAACTTAGAGAAAAACGTAATAATTTAATTATTTACTTATCAATATTTCCAAAATACCTTGAAAACATCTGGTAGAGTGATTTGATGGATGATTTGTGGATTTAAAGGATATAAATTGATTGAAAGCAGTAATACAAGAATTAATAGTTGGAAAATATTTTAAATAGTGTCACTCTTTGATTTCATGACCTTCTGATTAATTTTGAAATATAAAGATTCTTCAAGACTTATTTTAACTAATACTTACTGATGGTCTTAATTATTGAACTGAATGATAAGATGATACAGGAAAAAACAATAATATTAGGTTTCTTTTAAGTCTAAAACAGATCACATAGGCATTTCATGGTGAAAAACTGAAAAATCAGTTACCTTAATTTTCTTATTGATTAAATCACTTGCAGTCACATAAGATTATCATCCTTACTTAATTAAGTCAATTTACATGGCTACCAGCCCATTTATGGTTAAGAAATAAAGGATTTAGTACTGTAAATCTTCTTCTATTTCAAACTAATAATTGATCTCTAATTTCTATAAATTCTATTAAAAATTGAATAACAGGTTTTAGTTTCTGTGAACTTTTCAAGAGTCAATGTTTCATGTGAAATCATCAAAAATGGACTGAAGATAAAATTATTAATTTGAATTATGAAGTCACAATTATTTGTGGCTTTAGTGTGTATTATCCCTCTCTCACTTGTTCCTGAAAGTTTTGGAAGGATTAATTGATAATTTTACTTTTATATAAGTTTTAAAGTTTTACCTCATTTTCTACATTGTATAGGAAAATAGCATAGAGACAGCTGGTTTCCAGGAGTTGGTTTCATGGATACTAGTCCCAAAAGTGTTTTGATTACTATTTTTGGGATTATCCATGGAAAATTATTAATAATGGACATGGTTAAAGGAGTCAGAGTTGCTCATTACCTCCTTTTCATGTCAAAATAGCCACTTGTTTTCTATTTTCTCATGATTTAATGGGATATTGACTTGGTAGAAAGGTTTCAGAAGTTTTGATAGACCAATGGGGACAGGATGAGCCATGGATCCAATATTTGGAGCTGGTCATTCCTCAGAGGCCTCAGAATATGGGTACCCTGGATCTATTTCATTTCTTCTGCGCCACTTAGCTATTTTTATGTCGAAAATAAAAATTCAGGATTTAATACTGATATTCACTATGGGTGCCACAAACCTCTATGTATAAAAATAGTGAATTTAAGTACCATAAACATTAATAACACTTCTCTTAGTGTTTATGTAATGTGGGGTTTCTCACAATACCATTATTTTGGCATGAAAATGCAAAAAACAAAAATTTCATGGTTGTGTGGTATTGATGATGAGGTGTTAAAGTATTTTCCATATTAAAACCTCATAGATTTGATTTAAGATCATTAACCACATGGAGTTACCATAGGTAAATGTTTGTTTAAACTCCACATCTTGCCTTAAATCCAGGTATTTACATACTGTAAGGTGTGGATATGAAACTTTGATTAAAAATCAAGTACTTTTCATGTCCTCAAAATTTGTATAAGGTGAAATATAATTGAAAAATAGTATGAAATAGTATTTTTAAGAGAAAACACGCACATTTTATTGCTTTTAGCTTTGTAAGTATAAAGAAATGATATTATAAAGATTTATTGTTTTAAAAACAATAAAAATTTATCCAAAAATACTCTACAAGAGATATTTAAGGCTACAAAAGAAATTTCTTCAAGGGCAAATTCAATTGGTATTAATTGAGCAAAGAGCTGCAAGCAATTAATTAAAGAACAAGATATTTGAAAATGTACTAAAAGAGAAAAAAAGCCCAAAAGTGACCAGGGTGAATTTGGAAACAAAGTGACAAAGTTAACAGTGGTGAAAGATGCTTTAATTCACTTATGGGGTGGTTCAAGGGGTAAAAATGATTATAAGAGTTACAAAAAATGATTATAATGATTTTTAACGTGGTTAAAAGGTTTAAAATGATATAAAAAGGGTAGTTGGAATCTTTCATTTATTGGTTTAACAGTGTTTAAACTCATTATAAAAGGAAAATATTCTGACATGAAGAGAAAAGTGGGGCAAAGAAGACATTATTTTATAGCCATCAATTTTCTTACTCCAAAAGTAAAATTTACTCTTTTCAGTCGTTTAAAACACTCTGACAACAGAAAAGCCAATTATGGCATCATTGAACCCCAGTTTAGACCAAAAGAGGGCTGGTTTTGATCATTCTTGGCAATTTTTAGCCATTTTAGACCCTTGAATCAGCCATTACTATAGTAATACCTGGTCTAGAGCCTTCAAAACACGTCAGAATGTGCGTAAGAGACATAGAAACCAGCTAAAATTGTTTTTACTAATATTTTTTTAGCTTAAGGGTAGTTTTACCCTCTTAGCAACAGTTAAAACTGCCCTGGTTGGTATCAAACCCTCATCATCAATTGAGTCAAAGACCCTGTGACTCAATTCCAGGCCAAAAGTGATGAACATTTGTGTGGATCTTGACATTCCACACCTGTCAGAAAGGACTTTGGGGGTCTGGCTCCCCCTTAGAGCTAGAGTACCTTTCCCCCCCAGAATTAATCTTTCCAATTTATTTTTTCTTTAATTCCTCATCATGTAATACACTTGTAATTTACACATACAATTCCATTGAGTTTTACAGTACACAACTGTAATCATTGATACCTCATATGTAAATGACAGTTCGCTTATGTAATACATTCACACATTTTGACGTTTCAATTGAAAATACTTCAATTTCTCATAGCTTCTAAACTACACAAAACACCTCAATTTTAACACAAAAGTTGATGGTCAAAGCCACATGTGGTGTGAATTAAATGAAAGTTTTCAAGATTTTCAACTTTTGTACAGAAAATACTAAAAACTCAATTTAAACTTATTTAGAGTTGAGTTACAGAAATTTCACCCAGAGGTGACCCCACCTTATTTTTTATGAGGAATCCAATGGTGAAGTAAATTTCTTAAGTTTATTTATTGGATAAAAAGCTATAATATATTTTATGTAAATTTTTACCAAAAATATTTTAATTTCATTAATTTTAATAAAAATTCATTTTTACTTAATTTTTTCAAGTAAAAATGCTTTTGCATAATTTTAAAATTTAATGTAATTTTTATTTTGAATCATAATTAAATCTTCATTTTTGTATATAAATTTGTATTTATATTTTAATTTTGATTTTTGTATATAAATTTGTATTTATATTTTAATTTTTTATTTTTGTATATGAGTTTGTATTTATATTTCAATTTTTATTTTGATAATATAAATAAATTCATTTTATTTATATTTGTATCTTATTTTGTTATGTGTGGTCTTTTGGGTATATGAAAGTTCCTCTAAGGCTCACACATACTCACAACATTGTTATTCATATTCATTATATAAAAAAAAATTAATATTGATATATGCATGACTTATTGGATATGTTTATTACAGAAGTTATTTTCATATCATTTTTTTCCTCTTTGGGTATGTAAAATATAACTCAAGGCTCACAAAAAGATACAAGTATATTTATTTAGATATGGATGTTTCTCTTACTGATCCCATTATTAGTAGATATTAAATGACAGTAAAGCTTTTGGGTGATTTGAAGCTGTTTCTTATTTCTTTGAATATTGGATGAATTGTTTCATTAAATTATTTCATTGCTTACCAGAAAATGAAGATTGAAAAATCTCATGGGGACTCTATTCAAATTACAAATACTTACTTGTGGAGTGGGTGTACAAACCTAACCCTATATCATCTCAGCATACAAGGGGACTTTCAGTCTGATTCTATGAAGAAGTGGTAATAAATGTATTCAAAACTTCTACTATGACTGTGAAATGGATAATTAATAATAAAAAAGGCTTTATGTAAGATTTGACTATGAAACTGATGATAATATCACTATTAATCAACAGAACTGTGTCTGTTCTTATGAAATATAATAATAAAATATTATCATAACCACAATTAAATAATTAAAGAATTATTTCTTTCACGTGTTAAGCACTACTAGTGATTTTAACAGTGAGCAACTAATGGTCTACTAGAATCAATTACAAGAAGATTTTAATAATAAACCTCCTTTATTAAAATAATAAAATTATTTTAATATATAATTATCTTTTGCAAGAATAATTATAATGATAATTCTTGAAGAAAGCTAATTTTAGAGAAAAACTTTAAGAATTAAAGATAAATCACTCACTAATATTCCAAAGAGCTTATTGAAAGATAAGATAGAGAGATTTGATGTGGAATTGTGGATTTAAGGATCAAAATGGATTTATAACAGTATTACAACAATATATAGTTGGATTATATGATTTCACGTCTTTCTGATTTATTCTGAAAGATTTTAAAACACCTAAGAATAGCTGTAACTAATACTTAATTGTTGGTAATAATAATTTAAATGATAATAAGATGATGATGTGGAAAAAACAGCAAGAAGAGGCCTCTTTTAAGTCAACAACAGCTCACAGAGGCGTGTCATGGAGAAAAATGAGAACCCAGTGAGTGAGAAAACAATAAACCCTTTTGGATTATTGATTGCATCATCTGTTGTCATGTAAGATTATCACAATTACTTAATTGATGCTTTTATGTGACTACTAACCCCAATATGGTTAAGAATAAAAGGAGTAAAGTCTGTAAATCTTCTTTTATTCCAAAATAATCATTTATTTCTCAAAGTTATCAATGTTATTGCCAATTTCATCTCAGGTTGTAATTACTGTGAATTTTTGAAGATTCAGTGTTTCACGTAGAATAGTCAAAAATGGACTGTACATAAAGCTTTCCATTTTACTAGTAAAAGTGTAATTCTTTTCGGTCGTAAAATAGATAATACAGTTCTCCATTAGTCCTGAAAGTTTCAGAAAGATTCATTAAGAATTGAATTTTTGATGAATTTTTGAAGTTTTTACCTCATTTCTACGTAGAATTGCAAATATCAGTGTTTCACTGGTTGCTATCAGGTAAATCAATGGATACAATTCCAAAAAGGGTTTTAATTACTCTTTTGGGGTTTATCCATTGAAAGTCATTAAGAATTGACATGGTTACAGGAGTCTAAGTAGCTCTTTACCTCCTTGGCACGTCAAAATAGCAGGTTATTTGCTATTTTCTCAAGTTTTACTGTAGTTGTAACATGGTAACCAAGTTCCCAAAAGGTTTTAGTTTACCAATTGGGCCAAGATCAGCCATAGATCCAAGCTTTGGAGCTGTCCACTCCTCTGAGGCCTCAGAAGTTGGGTACCCTGGCTCTCTTTGATGTCTTTTGTCCCCCTTGCTTATTTTTTACATCAAAATAGAAATTTAAGCTTCAAGTGAGATATCCACTATGGTTGTACCAAAAAGCCCATGTAAGAATACCATGATATTAAGTGCTCAAAACATGCATAACACTATTCTTAGTGTATATGTAACATGGGATTTCTCACTTTCCCATTATTTTGGCGTGAAATTAAGAAAAACAAAAGTTTTCACAGATCTTTTATGTGGTATCAATGATGTGGTATTGAAGTATTTTCCATTTTACCACCTCAAAGGGTTAATTTGAGCTTATTCACTCTATGGAGCTACCCTAGGTGAATTTTAGTGTAGAATTCAAATCTGGTCTTAAATTCATGGATTTACTTACTCAATAAAAAGTTATTCATCTTTTCTGAAATTAAAAATGATGAATTTTGGATATATGCATGACTTATGAGTTATGCATAATTCAAAATTTATTTTTAAGATAATTGCGGCCTATTTGGGTATGTAAAATATACCTCAAGGCTCACATTCCCTCCCACCAAAAAAAAAATTGTACTACAATTTTATCAATGATAGAAATAATAAAAAGCCCCAAAGGGGGGTTAATGTCCACTGTCCAACCTATTTAAATTACTCAGATCAAGTAATTTAAAGCACATGTATAGACATATTCAGGCTTTTGGCCTTCTTTCATGTCTAAATCTTCTCAAGAGTTTATCTGAGTCAGGTATATCTGATTCTGCCAGCCATTCATCTTCATGTACTGGGTTTCTATATCTGACAAGATATTCTGTCTGATTTTTACCCCTAAGTCTCCTTTCTTTAATGACTTTTCTTATCTTTTTGTCTTCATTCTGTTCCACTGGTGGGACAGTCAAAGGAGTTGGGTTCCTTAGAGGAAACAATTATTTATCAGCTGGTTGATAAGGTTTTATCCAGCTGACTGGAAAAGTGGGGTGTTTATTTTCCAATTCACCACTCAATTCCACTTGAACTGCATTGGTTCCATGTAAGGCAACAATAATAAAAGGTCCTACATAAGAATCTTTAAGTTTCTTTGGGCCTTTTATATTATTAAAATTCAAGGTTGAAACTAGAACTAAGTCCCCTACTTTGAAGTTTGGTACTTTATGACTCTTGTCCCACTTTTGTTTTGCATAATCAAGAGCATCCTCCATACTTTGTTTTGCATGATGTTTTACTTTATCAAGCATTATCTTGAAGCTGGAAGATGTAGGATGAATGTCAATCAAGTCTTTCCTCAGTGTGTCTGCTGGGAGTCTTGGATTCCATCCTTTTTCTAACATAGCAGGAGTTTGTCCTGTGGAAAAATGGACTGATGTCTTGTATGCCAATTCTAATGCAGGTATCAGAGTGCACCAGTCATGGGTAAAGCCATCTGAGTCTTTGAATTCTAACCCATAAGCACAAAATCTCCTGATCAGGTCTTCCAAAGTTTGAATCATCCTCTCTGCTAGCCCATCTGTCTGAGGGTGATATGCTGTAGAGAATGATAGCTTAGTCCCAAACAATCTATGAAGATTGGTCCAAAGTGCAGATGTGAACCTGGGATCTCTGTCACTTACGATATTCTTAAATAGGCCTGTATGAGAAATAACTCTACTCCATAGAAGAAGAGCTGTATCCATAGCAGTGTCATCTTTATGACATGGTAAGAATATGGGAGTCTTGCTATATCTGTCTACAATGACTAAACAAGCATTATAACTTTTGTCACCACTTGGAGGAAGTGCTGTGACCCAATCCATGTGAAAAACTTCCCAAGGGGATTTTGGTTCTTGAATATGGATCATAAGTCCAAATTTCTTGCCTGTACTCCTGTTTGCTTTTTGGAATCTGTCACAGGTATGGCAATATTCAATGGTTTCTTTTCTCCAAGATGGCCACCATGCACAGTTCTTTACTTTTTCAAGTGTTCTGTCCTCTGACAGGTGTCCAGAGTAGATGCTATAATGGCATTCATGAGTAATTGTATTGATAAGCAATCTGCTGCATAATGTCATTACACAAGAATGTTTGGTTCTGTGGTAAATAATCCCATCAAACAAGTGAAATCTCCCTTCAGAATAGGAATTTCTCCAAACTTCATCTAGTGCATTGACCAAAGATGTATCTTTGCAGTCTTTATCTAATAAAGAAGTCAAGATATGGCAATTCTTGTCTTGCTTTTAAGATTCTCTGACCTCTTCAAAGAATTCAGTCCCAATATCAGTTATATTAATTCCTTCAATTGGAATCTGTGGTTCAGCTTCCAAGGGTACGTAAGATGGGTTATCAGGAGTGTTGGATAATGCCCACCTGCTAAGTCCATCAGAATTCTTGTGAATGTTTCCTGCTTTGTGGACTATAGTCATGTTTCCTCTATATTCCTGAATGGCTATTTGCCATCTCAACATGTGTCTGTTGGGAGTATTCATGTGAAGAAGTGATTTTACTGCATTACAGTCAGTTATCACTTCAAAAACACTGCCATAAAGATAATAGTGTAGTTTCTCAAGTACCCATACCAAACATAAACACTCCATTTGGCTTGCATCATATATGGCTTCTGTTGGTTTGATTTGCCTTGAAATGTAACAAACTGGTCCTTCTGTAGGTTTGTCATCAATAATTTGGACTTGATGTAGGGCTTCCCCTAATCCATCTCCACATGAATCAATGTACAATTTAAAAGGAATATTCCAGTCAGGCATGAGTAGTAAAGGGGCCTCTGTAAGAGCTCTCCTTATCTTTTCATAAGCTTTAATTCTCTCCTGTGTCATCTCAAATACAGTCTGTTGATCACAGATTCTATAAAGTGACCTGGCTAGAATTGCAAAGTCTTTCAAGTGTTGCCTATAATAGCTGGAAAACCCAAGAAAAGACATCATTTCTTTTTTATTCTGGGGTATTGGCTTAAGTCACACTGCTGCTACTTTGTTTTTGTCAATACTCAAGCTTAAACCAGAAACAATATGTCCTAATGCTTTGAGTTCTTCAAAACCAAAATTACATTTCTTAAGTGAAATTTTCGTGTTCACTTCTGCAATTTTGTGAAGTACTCTTGCAAGTATTTCAAGGTGCAAAGACCATGAATCAGAACATATGATAATATCATCAATATAAATGATAAGCCATCCTTCAGACAATTCTGTGGGAAAGATTGTATTCATCATTCTTTGATAATGGGATGGAGCATTTTTAATGCCAAATGGCATCCTAAGATACTCATAAAGCCACAATGAGTGATAATCCTAAGTAATTTCTTAGCTTTAGGTGTCAGAACATTCTGATGGAAACCTTTTAATGCATCCATTGATGTTATATACTTGGCTTTAGACAATTGAGTCAGGGTTTCTCGAATTCTAGGGATTGGGTACCTATCTGGAACTGTGTAGGTATTCAATGCTCTGAAATCTCCAACCATTCTTGACTTGTCATTATGCCATGCAATAATAACAGGTGTTGTCACTTCAACTTCCTCATTATGGCCTACTTTTCTTAGTACACCAAGTTGAATTAACTCTTGGATATGTTTTTCTAAGGCTTCTCTAGCTCTGGGACTGGCTGGATAAGCTGGTCTTCTAAGTACTGGAGGATATGTGTGAGCCTGTGAGGTATGTATAACATACCCATAAGGCCACAAATGATTTTATAAACAGTTAATTTTGTCTTAAAAAGACTTTTTGGTTGAAATTAAAATAAAAAAATAACAAAAAATAAGTATAACTTTTTTTGGGTAAACAACGTTATAGATATTATGCCATTTTTGGATTTTACACCAAAAATGACCTAGGGTACATCCATAAGGTGTTATACCCAAAAACACTTATTTCTTGTGTTATTAGAAGATTTAAGAATCTCACAGTACTAATGTAACTTTTTTAACATTTTTTTAAAATTGTTAAATTTAAGCTTAAATAAGCTTAAATTTAAAGTTGCATAAGGTTAATGCAAACTTACCAAAATTTTAGTTAAAATTGAGGTGTGGTGTATATTTACTGAATTGGCTAAGTATTTGCCATACAGAATGTAAATCCTGCGTGAGCTCAATTTAAAAGGGTTTAAAGCCATGGTATGGCTTCAAATAAATAAAAGGGCAAAATCCACGCAAAAAGGTGGGACAAAGGAAAAAGACCAAATAGAGCTGGGGTACCCAACTTTTTGGATCTGCAATGATTCAATTAAGGTTTTCCACCTGTATTGGAGGATTTTCAACCTTATTCAAACTTTAAGATTGGACTTTGATCCAACCTTGAGGTTTAAACTGGTTTTATCCCAATTTGGACAGGAATTTCAAGCTGCCAAAGGGTAAATCCCAATATGTAGGCTTGAAATCAAGGTTTTAAGAACTGTCAAAGCTTAATAAAGCTTAAAACTTTAAATTTACAAGCATGAAAACCTTATTAAAAGCTAAGGTTTGGTATGTATTGCTATTTTACGTGGAAAAACAGCAATGACTTCAAAAATTCATTAAAAATCCAAATCTTAATGGATTTGCTTGAACATTTCACACAGCTTAGAATTTGATATCATCTGTATATAAATCAAATTTTGAGTATCTTTTATAAATAAATTTCCTGGGTAATCAGCCTGGAAATTTACTCTTTTAATTAAGCTCAAAGAAAATTATGATTTCTTTAAAAATTAATTAAAAATTGAGTTTAAGAGATTTCTGCTTGAAACTCTATTTTTAAGTTGTTCATCTGATGAACTTCAATATAAATAAGTTTATTCATATTAAAAACTTAAAATAATTAGTTTAAATGAGGATTAAAGTTACATGGAGTTAAGAATAACACTGGTAACTTTAAATTGGAATTAAAAACAAGTTGCCTTAAGTTAAGAACTTTGTTTTTAAGTATGGTTTTTCAGTTTTGACCTGAGCACGCCATCTATATTAATTATGAATCATGAGAGCTGCTCTGAAGATATAAAAAGAGTCTTTTCATCACTGTTTTTGTCCATTATTCATCATCAATCCAATCATATTAGAAATTTAAACAGGTAAAGTTTTATTATTTATAAAATCTTATTATTAAAGTAATTCTTAAGTTATTTCATTCTTTATTAATTGTAAATTAAAGAATTGAAGTCATAGAATTCAGATTATTGTTGTAATCATCAATAATATATTTTATATTATAAAATTATCATCTTATATATCTTTTAAAATCCACAAATTCCTCTTAAAAACTCTTTAATCTTAAATTTTATCATAAAAAGTTGTTTTATCCTTAAAATGATTGATTTTAGGCGTGTTTTTAACTTATAATCATTATTTAATATAATAACTGTTGTTGTTTAACTTGTTGTATTAAATAAATATTATAAGTAAGTTTTCTCTAAAGTTCTATATTTTTTTATCTAGTATTAGTTTTTTATATAGAATTTTATTCTATAAGAGTTATTTCTGCACAGTGTGTGTTATAATTCTTTTATAAATAATATTTATATTATTTATAAGTGGTTAATATTCATATTTCCACGTGTAATTGTCTCATTAAGAGCTTTAAAAGTCTTATTGTTATAACTGTCAGCGACTATAACAATAATAGAATAATTATAGTTTATTATAATAATTATTAACTTTATTATTATTATATTTTTTATAATAATAATTAAATTTATTTTCTTATATAATTATTTTTAATAATTATATTTAAATTTGTGGTTATAATATCATATGATATCATATATTTCTATTGAGGACAGTCATAGTACTCTTGATTTTGCTACTATTATCAAGAGTTTCATAGACAAACCTTACATTTGGGGGCCTGGCCGTGATTTTAAACCAATTTTTGGGACATAAATCATATTCTAGACCTTATTTTACTGTTTTTTGACGTAAAATTCCATATTTATCTTAATATTGGCTTTTTTGGGACTTATCCCTTATAAATAATCTTTATAATATTAATAAAGTTATTTTTTTCTTAAGAATATTGTTTGAAACAATATACTATTGAGTGACTTGGAATAAATTTCTTTTGTCTAACTAGTGGCGTTTTCACATCACAGACTTGAAATTTATTCTTTGAGTTATTCTAGTATAAAGTGAATAATAATACAATTTTGATTAATTAACTTGTTAATTGCATAATTATTATTTCTTTAAAGAAAATAATAAATCAAATAAAAAATCTTTACTAAAAAAACATTTTTTTCTTTTATCTTAGACATTTTTCTTTATTTTTGACGTAATTTGCCATAAATTACATTAAAACAGCTTTATTTAATAAGTTGAGTTTATAAGTTATTTTTATTATTTGATGAAATAACTTATATTTTTAATTTTCTCTACTGTCTTCCATCAGAGAAAATTCTTCAGACTCTGAAACCTCAGAGTCCAGTATTGAAATTCAAACCAGCCCACCACCAAGGGGTTTGATAACCAAAGAGCCCTTTAAAGGTCCTGCAGGTGAATTCAATTCAATTTTACTCTATTTTTTATTAAAATTGACGTGAAATGACTCCTACTAGAAGTGGAAGTAACTACTCCATCCAATCAAATGGATCTGGACCAGGACATTCCAGCCACAAATCCAAAAGGCAAGAATGTCTTCCCAGAGGAGAGGCACAAATGGAGGATGCCAGAACTTCCACCAGTTCCCAAAGGTTAGCCAGCACCTTTGAACCTCTTATTGAGAGTCCAGAAGCTGACATAACTGCTATTGCTGTTAGACCTGAACCATTTCCAACAAGCAGCCGTGGAGATTTATCAATCTCAATGGAAGAACTGGTTCCTGGCGTCAAAACAACAAGAGTGGGAACTTCTCCCAAGTCTTTGGATAGGCACCATTAACTCTTATCTTCAATTGAAGAAGCTCATGGGACCAGAAAAGACAGAAGACCTTCTGATGGGTTGGACACCCATGTCTGTCAAAGGACCAGTCCAACAGATAAAAGCTTGGTTGAAAAACCAAAGCATGTTATCAGAGGATCAGAAGAAGAAGTTGGCCCAAGGCAAGGAAACCAGCCTAGTGGAAGCTCCCCAAGCATCCACCAGCAAAAATCCGCCTCAACAAGTGCCAAAAAAGCCCAAGAAAGCCCCAAAAACCAACCAGAAGGGCAAGCAAAAGGCAAAGGGAAAGGCAAAGCCCAAGTGGAACAAGCCTTACCCTCAGAATTACAGAATTCCAAAGAAGGAAAAGACAGCCATGGACAATGTGTTCAATATGGCAAGAACCTTGATGGAATTCAAAAACAAGGAGGAGGAAAGATTAAATCAATCTTTCCCAAAGAAATAGATCTTGTAAAACTTGTAACTCACTTTGAATCTTGTAATAAAGAAATTATGGCAAAATTTAAAGCATTTGATTATGTCCAACAGAAGTTGGGTAATGAGATATTGAAAGTGAAAGAACAACAAAAGACTATTATTGGCCTTGAAAATGTTAATAAAGACAATATTGTGTCTTTGACGCAAATTTGTGAAAGACTTGAGTCTAAAGTTACCTTACTCAATAAACCAGATGAGAACTCAATTTCTTTTATAACTGGACAGTTAAGAGAATTGAAAATACAAGTTCAAAACTTGGAAAATTCTACTGGTAACAATGCAGCTCTTTTTCAAGAGCAATTGGAAAAAAGTGATAAAGCAAGACTTTAATTGAAAGAAGACATTCAATCAAGTATTAATAATATATCACTAAAGAATGAATTGCCAAGGCAATCCACACCAATTCTTGACAGAAATGTTCTTAACTTGAATAATGATTTAAATCATACAGTTTAAAGTCATGAAGTGGAAACTGCTTGCAATTTTAAGGACATTCCAAGATTAGAGGAATGGCCAATCTTCAGTGGTGAAGGAGAATATAATCATATGGAATTTATGAAAACAATTTATATGTTCAAAGAAGACTTTAACATACTAGATGAATACATAAGTGCCAGATTACACTCATTATTTACCAAATCAGCAAAGAAATGGTATTATAAAATGAGACAAGACCATGGTAAACATTATTGGCCTTGGTGGAAAGAACAAATTATTTTCAAATGGGCAAATGATTCCTGGAGATTTAGAATGGAAAATTCTTTTGAAGAAGCCATTTTTAATATTGAGAGGGACAGGCCCATGACTTGGTTTCTTAAACAGAAGGACAGGTTAACTGCCCTTCATCCTGATATGTCTGAAACAATGGTACATAAAAGGATATTAAGAAAATGTGGTGGTGACCTTGAGAATGCTATAAGAAGCAGATGTATTGAGCCTTGCTCTACAGAAGATTATATCAATGCTATGGAGGGCATCACTACTAGAACAAAAATTGGAAGAAATTGGTCCAAAACCCCAATAGACAACAAGACTAGTGGGAAACCAATTTCAAAACCAAATAAACCACATGACAGACCTCCTTTGAAATGTCATAAGTGTGGAAGCACATCTCATTTGGCAAACACTTGTCCAAAAAAGACAAGAGTCAATGAGATAAATGTTGAAAAAGTGGAATACACAAAAGAAACTGATGTATATTTACATGAAAGTGATTCTGAGCCTTCAGAAGAAGAAGAAGTATCAGAAGAACTTGGTATAGAAAAAATTAATGTCTCCTTTGAGGTCAGTGAGGTACATACTCACTTACCACAGTATAGTGATGAATGTATGGATCTCATACATGTGCAAGATGCCAAAATGCAAAAAACCAAACCTGCCAGAGGTAAAGGTTATACAGCTGGGTCATCTTGTATCACCAATATTGTGATAAATAACACAGAAGCCAAGATACATCTTGACTCAGGTGCTTTTTGCACTTGTGTTGGAAAAGATTATCTTGACAAAATTTATACCAATTGGAAAGACAAATTAATGCCAATTGAAGGTATAACATTCAGCAGTGCTAGCCAAAATATGCACCCCTTGGGTATATTTGAATCAGCAATCATATTTCCTCATCCTGCAGGAAGTATAAGACTGAAAGTTGAAATTGTTGTTATGAATAATTGTACTTCACAACAATTTATACTTGGGAATGATTATCTCAATATTTATGGTATTGATATTAATAATCATAAAGACAGGTATTTCACTATAGGGGAAAATAAAAGACAAAAATTTGCTTTTCCTCTAGAAAAAAGAGAAATTACTGTCATTAAACAAGTAAGAAATGTTAATAAGGAAAAATTTGTGTCAAGTCAATTAATTGAAGCACAAATTAGTCCTGAGTTAACACTGGAAATGAAGGAAGAGCTTATTGAAATTTTATTTCAATACAGGGAAGCCTTTGCTTCAGATAATGAACCACTTGGGACTATAAAAGGCCATGAGGTGGACATTATGCTTAATGCGGAAAGGCCTTATCTGCCACTATTAAGAAGACCAGCTTACCCAGCTAGCCCTAGGGCTAGAGAAGCATTAGAAAATCATATTAATGAACTAATGAAACGGGGAGTTCTTAGAAACGTTGGACACAATGAGGAGGTAGAAGTCACAACCCCAGTAAGAATTACTTGGCATAATGATAAGTCAAGGATGGTTGGTGATTTTATAGCACTGAATACCTATACTATCCCAGACAGGTATCCAATCCACAGAATTCATGAGACTTTGACTCAATTATCCAAAGAAAGATTCATTACTTCCATGGATGCTCTAAAAGGCTTTCACCAGAATGTTTTGACACCTCATGCTAGAAAATTATTGAGAATAATGGCTCATTGTGGTATTTATGAATATTTGAGGATGCCTTTTGGTATTAAAAATGCACCCTCTCATTACCAAAGAATGATGAATACTATCTTCCCACATGAATTATCAGAAGGATGGTTAATCATTTATATTGATGACATTATCATTTGTTCAGAAACCTGGCAATCACATTTAGAGAGACTTTCATTAGTAGTTAAGAAAATTCTACAAGTGAACATGAAAATTTCTCTTAAAAAATGTAATTTTGGGTTTCATTAGTTAAAAGCTCTAGGACATATAAAAGTCCACAACATGAAGATGAGTGGATTGTAGAATGCAAAATACCTGATTCCCAAAAGTTTCTCAGAAGATTCAGACATGAGAGAAGACCAATTGCTCAATAAAAAGTTTGAATTGTGTGCTTTACATACTTAAAAGTATAAGTAGAGAGGTTGGACAGTGGATCATACCCCCCCAAATAACTTGGGGGTAAACTACAAAAGAAAAATTGTGGTACAATTTTTTTTTAATGGTAGGGAATGTGAGTCTGTGAGGTATGTATAGCATACCCATAAGGCCACAAATGATTTTATAAACAGTTAATTTTGTCTTAAACAGACTTTTTAGTTTAAATTAAAAAAAAATAAGTATAACTTTTTTTTGGATAAACAAAGTCATAAATATTATGTCATTTTTGGATTCTACACCAAAAATGACCTAGGGTACATCCATAAGGTGTTATACCCAAAAACACTTATTTCTTGTGTTATTAGAAGATTTAAGAATCTCAAAGTACTAATGTAACTTTTTTAACATTTTTTTAAAATTGTTAAATTTAAGCTTAAATAAGCTTAAATTTAAAGTTGCATAAGGTTAATGCAAACTTACCAAAATTTTAGTTAAAATTGAGGTGTGGTGTATATTTACTGAATTGGCTAAGTATTTGCCATACAGAATGTAAATCCTGCGTGAGCTCAATTTAAAAGGGTTTAAATCCATGGTATGGCTTCAAATAAATAAAAGGGCAAAATCCACGCAAAAAGGTGGGACAAAGGAAAAGGACCAAATAGAGCTGGGGTACCCAGCTTTTTGGATCTGCAATGATTCAATTAAGGTTGTCCACCTGTATTGGAGGATTTTCAACCTTATTTAAACTTCAAGATTAGACTTTGATCCAACCTTAAGGTTTAAACTGGTTTTATCCCAATTTGGACAGGAATTTCAAGCTGCCAAAGGGTAAATCCCCATATGCAGGCTTGAAATCAAGGTTTTAAGAACTGTCAAAGCTTAATAAAGCTTAAAGACCGTAAATAAGCTTAAAACTTTGAAGTTACAAGCATCAAAACCTTATCCAAAGCTAAGGTTTGGTGTGTATTGCTATTTTACGTGGAAAAATAGCAATAACTTCAAAAATTCATTAAAAATCCAAATATTAATGGATTTGCTTGAAAGTTTCACACAGCTTAGAATTTGATATTATCTGTATATAAACCACATTTTAAGTATCTTTTATATATAAATTCCTTGGGTAATTAGCCTGGAAATTTACTCTTTTAATTAAGCTCAAAGAAAATTATGATTTCTTTAAAAATTAATTAAAAATTGAGTTTAAGAGATTTCTGCTTGAAACTCTATTTTTAAGTTGTTCATGTGATGAACTTCAATATAAATAAGTTTATTTATATTAAAAACATAAAATAATTAGTTTAAATGAGGATTAAAGTTACATGGAGTTAAGAATAACACTGGTAACTTTAAATTGGAATTAAAAACAAGTTGCCTTAAGTTAAGAACTTTGTTTTTAAGTATGGTTTTTCAGTTTTGACCTGAGCACGCCCTCTATATTCATTATGAATCATGAGAGCTGCTCTGAAGACATAAAAAGAGTCTTTTCATCACTGTTTTTGTCCATTATTCATCATCAATCCAATCATATTAGAAATTTAAACAGGTAAAGTTTTATTATTTATAAAATCTTATTATTAAATTCATTCTTAAGTTCTTTTATTCTTTATTAATTGTAAATTAAAGAATTGAAATCATAGAATTCAGATTATTGTTTTAATCATCAATAATATATTTTATATTATGAAATTATCATCTTAAATATCTTTTAAAATCCACAAATTCCTCTTAAAAACTCTTTAATCTTAAATTTTATCATAAAAAGCTGTTTTATCCTTAAAATTATTGATTTTAGGCGTGTTTTTAACTTATAATCATTATTTAATATAATAACTGTTGTTGTTTAGCTTGTTGTATTAAATAAATATTATAAGTAAGTTTTCTCTAAAGTTCTATATTTTTTTATCTAGTATTAGTTTTTTATATAGAATTTTATTCTATAAGAATTATTTTTGCACAGTGTGTGTTATAATTCTTTTATAAATAATATTTATATTATTTATAAGTGGTTAATATTCATATTTCCACATGTAATTGTCTCATTAAGAGCTTTACAAGTCTTATTGTTATAACTGTCAGCGACTATAACAATAATAGAATAATTATAATTTATTATAATTATTATTAATTTTATTATTATTATACTTTTTATAATAATAATTAAATTTATTTTTTTATATAATTATTTTTAATAATTATATTTAAATTTGTGGTTATAATATTTTATTATATTATATATTTTGATTGAGGACAGTCATAGTACTCTTGATTTTGCTACTATTATCAAGAGTTTCATAGACAAACCTTACAATATGGCCTGTCAATATTAAGAGTAATATCAACTTCATGTCCCCTTATAGCACCTAATGGTTCATTATCAGAGGCAAATGCATTATTGTATGTGTATAACACATTAATAAGTTCATTCCTCATCTTTGGTGACAATGATGGATTAATTTGTGCTTAAACAAGTTGATTAGACACAAATCCATCTTTGTAAGTATCCTTGACAGAAGATACTACAGATATTTGTTTTGGCATATTGGAAAAAGCAAATTTTTGTCTTTTGTTATCCCCAATTGTGAAATATCTGTCTTTATGGTTATTGATATCAATACCATAAATATTCAGGTAATCATTCCCAAGAATGATGTGCTGAGATTTGCAATTACCCATTACCACAATCTCAGTTTTCATCCTCACACTTCCTTCTGGATGTGGAAATACAAGATTAGTGTCTAATATACCTAAGGGGTACATATTGTTACTGGTACTACTAAATTGCACACCTTCTATTGGTAATAGATGGGTTTTCCATTCAGGAAGTATAATTTGGAGATAATCTTTGCCTGCACAAGTGCAAAATGCCCCTGTATCCAAATTTACTTTGGCTTCAATATCACTCATCAAAACTGATGTGATACAGGATGCTCCAGCAGTGTAACCCTTTCCTCTAGCAGGTTTTGTTTTACACATTCTGACATCTTGGATATTGATCAGGTTGCAGCAATCCTCACTGTACTGTGGAAAGTGTGTATGGACTTCTGTGACCTCAAAGAAAGCTGTAATGTTTTCAATGGGATAGTCCTCCACTGGTGTATCCTCAGAGACTGCAGAATCTTGATCAGAATCCTCTCCCTCTTCAGTACACTGAATGTCTTCAATGACTTGAGCTTCATTGATTTTTGTCTTTTTGGTGCAAGTGTTTGCTAAATGTGAAGTACTTCCACATTTATGAAACTTCAAGACAGGTCTTTCTGGTCTTTTATCTTCTCTGGGAATCTTTGGGACTATCTTGGATTCTATAGGGATTCTAGTCCAAGTTTTACCAATTCTTGTTCTGGTAATGATATCTTCCATTGCATTAATATAGTCCTCTGTTGAACAGGGTTCTACACATCTGCTTTTGATAGCATGTTCCAGTTCTCCTCCACACTTTCTTAATATCTTCATATTAATCATAGTGTAAGACATATCTGGGTGTAAAGCAGATAATCTGTCCTTTTGCTTGAAGAACCAAGTAAGTGGTTTATCTTTCTCTGAGTTAAAAATGGCACTTTCAAAAGAATTTTCCATTTTAAACCTCAAAGAATTGTTGGTCCATTTGGTAATCACTTCAGATTTCCCCCAAGACCAATCATGTTTTCCATGATCTATTCTCATCTTGTAATACCATTTCTTTGAAGTCGTGGTAAACAGAGAGTGTAATTTCCCCACTATGATTTCATCAGGTATATTAAAGTCTTCCTGTAACATATAAATAGTCCTGATGAACTCAATATGGTTATATTCTCCTTCACCAGAGAATGTTGGCTATTCTTCTAATTTGGGAATATCTTTGACAGAGACAACATTTTCTCCTAGAAGTGGGGTAAAACTTCCTTTAACATAACGTTTTTCTTCAGTCAAAGGTGTAGAATGTCTTGGCATATGTGGTTCATAATTCTTATGAATTTGTTCTACATTTGCAATGATTTCATTCTTTAACTTCTTCCTTTCACTGTCACTTTTTGCAAAATGTGTAGCAAACTGATTGGTATTTTCAACTATCTTCAAGACATGATCTTGTAGAATCTTAAGTTGATCATTCATTTTAAAAATAGAAAGATCTTCCACTTCATCATTCTGAATCTGACATGTACTCTCAATTCTGCTACAAGCATTGATAATTGAATCAAATCTGGCATTTGTTAATTCATACCATTCAGTATATTTCTTGTCATGGTTTTTCAATTAATTAATATCTGATGTTATTTTAGTTAACTTTGAATCAAGTTTACCAATTTCTACATTAATACTACTTTTTACATGATTTATTTGTGTGGAAAGGTCCTGTTCATCCTTTCCTGCTCCTTGGCTGTGAATTCCATGAGAGTTCTGGCCATGTTGAACACACTGTCCACTGCTGAAGGCTCCAATTTGGGGATCCTGTACCCTTGTGGGTAAGGTCTGTGCCAATTTGCTTTGATTGTTCTTGGGACCTCTCTGCTTCTTCTGAGGTCCTTTGGGCTTGTCTTTGGAAACTTCTGGAGCTGGTTTGGAGCTGGTAGATGCCATTGGGGCCTCTGTCTCCAAAGCTGGAGTCATTTCCAGTTCCTTCTTCTGGTCTATGGATAAAAGACTTTGGTTCTTCAACCAATTCTTTATCTTTTTGACCTTGTCTTTGCAAGATAGGGGGCTCCATCCTCCTAAGAGTTCTATGGTCTTCTCCTGACCCAGAAAGCTCTTGATGTGTAAGTAGGAGTTCATGGCCCCCTGCCAAAGGCTTGGGCATATTTCCCACTCTTCTTCTTTGGTTGCTCTGAACCAATTTTTGTACTGGCATTGATATATTTCTATTGCTTCCACTTGAAAATGGTTCAGCCCTGGAAATATTGTCATGAATTAGTTCAGGCTCAGAATTCACGTCAAAATCTGTGGGTACAGACCTTGGGGAATGGGGGGCTACTCTGGCATCCTCCAAATGTGTCTTTCTTGTGGAAGACTTGGCACTTCTGGATTTGGTCTTGCCTCTTCCTTGTCCAAATCCATCTGGTTGGACTGAATAGTTGCTTCCATTTCTGGTATGCACCATTTTCACGTCAATTTAAAGATAAAAGGTGAAAATATAAGATAAAATACTCACCTTTTGGTGGTAATTTAGCCTTTTCTGAGTTAAATAAGGTGCCTCTTTTAGCAATTTGCACCTCAATACTGTCTTCAGATTCTGGACTAGTGATATATCTTTTACTGAGTCTGTTGCCCTCTTCACAGTATTTGATTAAAGACACTAGAAAAAAATTATAAAAGAGAAAAAATTATTTTTTATACTTTTTAAAATATTTTTAAAGATTTTTTATAAGTTTTATGTTTTTTAATATTAAAAAAATTATTCTTTTTAAAGAAATAAATTAAAACTCAAGATTTTGAATGAAAATTAATTCAGAGTAACTCAAAGAATAATTTTATAAGTTTTTGGATGTGAAGAGCCACGTGTAAAAACAGTATAAAATTAAACCAAATTCCTCAATGAAAAAGATTTCCAAAACAATTTCAAAAATAAGAACTATTTTAACTTTAAAATGAAAGAAAAAATTATTAAATTAATATATTAATTAAGGGTACAAGGTTCAAAAAACATGGCCAGGCCCCCAAATGTAAGATTTGACTGTGAAACTGATGATAATATCACTATTAATCAACAGTACTGTGGCTGTTCTTATGAAATATAATAATAAAATATTATTATAGCCACAATTAAATAATTAAAGAATTATTTTTTTCACGTGTTAAGCACTACTAGTGATTTTAACAGTGAGCAAGTAATTGTCTACTAGAATCAATTACAAGAAGATTTGATAATAAAACTTCTTTTATTAAAATAATAAAATTAATTAAATATATAGTTATCTTTTGCAAGAATAATTATAATTATAATTCTTGAATAAAACTAATTTTAGAGAAAAACTTTAAGAATTAAAGATAAATAACTCACTAATATTCCAAAGAGCTTATTGAAAGATAAGATAGAGAGATTTGACGTGGAATTGTGGATTTAACGATAATAATGGATTTATAACAGTATTACAACAATATATAGTTGGATTCTATGATTTCATGTCTTTCTGATTGATTCTGAAAGATTTTAAAACACTTAAGAATAGCTGTAACTAATACTTACTTGTTGGTAATAATAATTTAAATGTGGAAAAAACAGCAAGAAGAGGCCTCTTTTAAGTCAACAACAGCTCACAGAGGCGTGCCATGGAGCAAACTGAAAAACCAGTGAGTGAGAAAACAATAAACCCTTTTGGATTATTGATTGCATCATGTGTTGTCACGTAAGATTATCACAATTACTTAATTGATGCTATTACGTGACTACTAACCCCAATATGGTTAAGAATAAAAGGATTAACATCTGTAAATCTTCTTTTATTCCAAAAAAATCATTGATTTCTCAAAGGTATCAATGTTATTGCCAATTTCATCACAGGTTGTAATTACTGTGAATTTTTGAAGATTCAGTGTTTCACATAGAATAGTCAAAAATGGACTGTACATAAAGCTTTCCATTTTACTAGTAAAAGTGTAATTCTTTTTGGTTGTACAATAGATAATACAGTTCTCCATTAGTCCTGAAAGTTTCAGAAAGATTCATTAAGAATTGAATTTTTGATGAATTTTTGAAGTTTTTACCTCATTTCTACGTAGAATTGCAAATATCAGTGTTTCACTGGTTGCTATCAGGTAAATCAATGCATACAATTCCAAAAAGGGTTTTAATTACTCTTTTGGGGTTTATCCATTGAAAGTAATTAAGAATTGACATGGTTACAGGAGTCTAAGTAGCTCTTTACCTCCTTGGCACGTCAAAATAGCAGGTTATTTGCTATTTTCTCAAGTTTTACTGTAGTTGTAACATGGTAACCAAGTTCCCAAAAGATTTTAGTTTACCAATTAGGCCAAGATCAGCCATTGATCCAAGCTTTGGAGCTGTCCACTCCTCTGAGGCCTCAGAAGTTGGGTACCCTGGCTCTCTTTGATGTCTTTTGTCCCCCTTGCTTATTTTTTACGTCAAAATAGAAATTTAAGCTTAAAGTGAGATATCCACTATGGGTGTACCAAAAGTCCATGTACGAATACCATGATATTAAACTCTCAAAATATGCATAACACTATTCTCAGTGTATATGTACCAAGGGATTTCTTACATTCCCATTATTTTGGCGTGAAATTAAGAAAAACAAAAATTTTCACAGATCTTTTATGTGGTATTGAAGTATTTTTCATTTTACCACCTCAAAGAGTTAATTTGAGCTTATTCACTCTATGGAGCTACCCTAGGTGAATTTTAGTGTAGCATCCAGATCTGGTCTTAAATCCATGGATTTACTACCTCAAGAAAAAGTTATGAATCTTTTCTGAAATTAAAAATGATGAATTTTGGATATATGCATGACTTATGAGTTATGCATAATTCAAAATTTATTTTTAAGATAATTGTGGCCTAACATATACACTAATAATAGTGTTATGCATGTTTTGAGCACTTAATATCATGGTATTCTTACATGGACTTTTGGTACACCCATAGTGGATATCTCACTTTAAGCTTAAAATTCTATTTTGACATAAAAAATAAGCAAGGGGGACAAAAGACATCAAAGAGAGCCAGGGTACCCAACTTCTGAGGCCTCAGAGGCGTGGACAGCTCCAAAGCTTGGATCCATGGCTGATCTTGGCCTAACTGGTAAACTAAAACCTTTTGGGAACTTGGTTACCATGTTACAACTACAGTAAAACTTAAGAAAATAGCAAATTGTCACAACCACGTATTTTGACCCTCCTCCTTGATGGCGGCGGCAATCCAACCTGGAGCCAAGTTGGGGCCAATTGGCCATGTCATATCATTTATGGCCAATTGACCCCTTTTGGGTGTTCCATGGCTCTTACGCCATAACCCATTCCATTGGCCACTTATGGCCTCCATCATACTTTATGGCCTCAGGTCATATCCTGCGTCATTGGCCCTCTTGGCCAATTTCCACCTCACCAACCCCCAGGCCTCCATCACTGTTTTTGGGCCTGGGGGGTCCCTTTGTCTTCCAGGGGCTTCCAGGCCCCATGGCCACCTTCATTGGTTTCCTGGCCACCCCTTTCATTATGGGGGTTTTGGCCTAAATGGCCTTTTTGGGCCATTTAGGCCCCCCACGGCTTCTACGGTCCGCGGTCCGTAGGCGGATTAGGCCCCTTTTGGCCTAATCCAATGAGGCCAAAAGGGGCCAAAGGGGGCAGCCACCTAGCCCCCAAGGCCAGGTGGGTCCCAAACTACAATTGGGCCCACCTGAGCCAATTTTGGCCACCAATCCCTTGGACCCAAATTGGACCAAAAACACCTTGGATCCATTTTTGGCCATAAATCCCTCAGGACCCATTTTTGGCCCTGGACCACCATGGACCAACTTCACCGTCATGGCCTCTGGCAACCACCAGAGGCCACCAAATCATCTCAACAAGCATTTCCCTCAACTTAAGGGGAATTCTTTCTTTTCCTTCATGCACTCCGTACTCAAGATTGCAGGTGTGGTGCATATATGGTATTATATACCATTATGCACCATTTTTACTCAGCAATCCAATGGTGACGTTTTCAGGACCCAATTCCACCTTTCCATTTCAAGGTCCATAATTCCAACGCCCATGTCGAAGGAGGACTTTTCAGCTTATCAGTCTGGCAATCCATGGCGGCAATTCAGAAGATCATTCAAGGATCCCAACCACCTGTATCTGCAGGAGTTGGGTTGGTACAATTCATTCAGGATTATTCTAAGGTCAATTCTCAAGAGGTATTACATAATTCAAATCAGTTGTCAATACATCAAGTATTCAATACTCCTTGGACAACCCAATTCATCCGTACAGGCCTTATTCAATCAACCTGTATGGCCTTGGCCCAATTGGGCCATTTTTTATTCCACTGTGTGAATTCCATCACACAGTTCAAATTTCAAGATGGCCAGAACTGTATTTCCCGATTCAGACAATACAGTCATTGATCCACCTTCCAGGATCAACCTTTCAGCCTTTCACATATACTGGCCACCTTTCAGCACCTGGGGACTTTTTCCCCAGTTAATTAATATACTGGATTTATTTTTATCCTTATTTTCTTTTACCTTATTAAAGTTAATACTGATAATCTTAAGTCAGTCATTCAGCACCCTTTCTTTTATTTCCTCGCCTGTCCAGTGGATATTGGTGGTCATATCCTTATACTAATTCCATTTCCTTTTCTGGCAGGTTGAAACAGTGAATTGAGGATTCACTTGGTCGGCTTCTTGGCTTTTGGCTTCTTTATTATCTTTGGCCATTGGCTTCATCTTTTCTTTATCTCATCTTTTGGCATACTTGTTTTCTCCCATATTCTTTCTTAAAGAAATTCATTCTTATTATTCTTTTATCTTTGGAGCCCTCCAAGTGAGTTCTTGATTCCTGAGTGCCAGGCCCTCTTCTTCCAAGAGCCCCTGTGACACAAATAACCTGCTATTTTGACGTGCCAAGGAGGTAAAGAGCTAGTTAGACTCCTGTAACCATGTCAATTCTTAATGAAATTCCATGCATAAGCCCTAAAAGAGTAATTAAAACCCTTTTTGGACTTGTATCCATTGATTTACCTCATAGAAACCAGTGAAACACTGATATTTGCAATTCTATGTAGAACTGAGGTAAAAACTTCAAAAATTCATTAAAAATACAATTCTTGATGAATCTTTCTGAAGCTTTCAGGACTAATGAAAAACTGTATTATCTATGGTACAACCAACAATAATTACAGTTTTACTAGTGAAATTGAAAGTGTTACTTACAGTCCATTTTTGACTATTCTACGTGAAACACTGAATCTTCAAAAATTCACAGTAATTACAACCTGTGATAAAATTGGCAATAACATTGATAACTTTGAGAAATCAATGAGTATTTTGGAATAAAAGAAGATTTAATGATGTTACTCCTTTTATTCTTAACCATATTGGGGTTGGTAGTCATGTAAAAGCATCAATTAAGTAATTGTGATAATCTTACATGACAACAGATGATGCAATCAATATTCCAAAAGGGTTTATTGTTTTCTCACTCACTGGTTTTTCAGTTTGCTCCATGGCATGCCTCTGTGAGCTGTTGTTGACTTAAAAGAGGCCTCTTCTTGCTGTTTTTTCCACATCATCATCTTATTATCATTTAAATCATTATTACCAACAAGTAAGTATTAGTTACAGCTATTCTTCAGTGTTTTAAATCTTTCAGAATCAATCAGAAAGACGTGAAATTATAGAATTCAACTATATATTGTTGTAATACTGTTATAAATCCATTTTGATCCTTAAAATCCACAATTCCACGTCAAATCTCTCTATCTTATCTTTCAATAAGCTCTTTGGAATATTAGTGAGTTATTTATCTTTAATTCTTAAAGTTTTTCTCTAAAATTAGTTTTCTTCAAGAATTATCATTATAATTATTCTTGCAAAAGATAATTATATATTAAAATAATTTTATTATTTTAATAAAAGAAGTTTTATCATTAAAATCTTCTTGTAATTGATTCTAGTAGACAATTACTTGCTCACTGTTAAAATCACTAGTAGTGTTTGACACGTGAAAGAAATAATTCTTTGATTATTTCATTATAGTTATAATAATATTTTATTATTATATTTCATAAGAACAGACACAGTACTGTTGATTAATAGTGATATTACCATCAGTTTCATAGTCACATCTTCCATCTGGGCAGTTTTCCCCAATACAGGGTGAAAAATTTCATCTGGGGAGCACACAGCCCTCTTGTGATGTGTATGACACATAGAAAGCTGTAAAGAACCTGTATAGGACCCCAGTATTGAATTAACTATGAGGTATTTAAGTATAAACAAGCATCTTTGTCTATTTGATGCCTCATAATCATAATTATGGGATAGTATACCACAATGAAAGTGTATTGGCTAAGCTGTGGGATGTTAACCTTGAAACTGCTATAGCTTTGTCAGTTTTTGAGATATTGAGCTCAATGTTGGCTCATTGGGTAGCCCTGGATGGGATATACACAATGGTACCTCATTTGGTATGGGTAAAATTAAATAGGGAAAAGTTATACCATGTTCAATTTTTGTTATCCAGATATATGATTTTCTCAAAATCTGTATGGAACTTGTTTTCTCCATAACGTTTGCTCTAATTGAGTTATGGGAAAATGTATGGCACCATAAGATATCCCTGATTTTGTTCCTTCCAAAATGACCCCACTTTAATTATCTCACACTAAAACTGTAGAAGTTAGATGAGAGGTGAATACTCTATTAGCCCTTATTTGAGCTTATTTTTGCCACAACTTCTGTATTTTTGGTGCTAGCTCAGTTTGGTCAGTACCATTGGATAGCCTTGACATAGAGCTTCAATTTAAATACCCATTTTCTGGGGCTAAGCCTCTTCATCTAGATTTCAGATGAGAGGTGAAAATTAAGGTTGATGCTCAGAAACTTCTTTGAGCAGGAATAAGATTGTTATTCTTTGTCCTATGGTGATGGGACTTGTGTAGTTAGAAACAGGTGAGTTTCCCCCTTTTTTGATACCTTTTGAGCTGGTTTTTCTCAGCTCCATGTGTTGGTGGTATTTTGCTCTACCATTGGTTTATGGTATTTGGCTGTCATGCTTGTGCTCTGGTTTTGAGTCACAGGCTGAGATACCCTCCCTCCAAAAAGGCACATCATTTATGAGACTGTTAAGCCCTCTGAGAAGTTCTTAAGATTCTCATTTGAAGCTTCCCATCTGGTATGGCATCCTCTAGCAACCATTTATCCTTGTCTTCTGTTTGGTTCTTTAATCTGTCCAAATATTGTCTCTAGTCTTTACCATTCAGTCTGATCTTCCTGGCCTTGATGATATTTTTCACAGGGCCAGGGGAGTCTTCCACCTCCACTATGTCTTGTGGAGTGTAGGTCTTTTCCTGGAGGGGAACCTATCCTCTCCTGTTTGAAATTAGGGTTCCACCAAGCTCACTGGGAATACTGGGTGTTTCCTAGAGAATTCCTCTGTAAGTCCAACCTCCATTGCATTTTCCCCTATCAATTTGATGATATTGAAGGGTCTCAAAAATGAGTCTCTCATTTTCTTTGGTCCCTTGATATTATTAAAGTTGAGTGTTGATAATAAAACTTTTTTGCCTTTGAAGTCTGGTTCCATGTGTGTTCTGTCATACCTCTGTCTTCTGTACTCTTTAGCCTCAGCTATGCACTTAGCAGCTGTATCACCTGCTCCCTTCCACATGTCATGGAATTCTTTGTCTGTGGGATGGATAGTCAGAGGGTTTTTCTCTGAGTGATACACCCTTTTTCTACCAATGAGGGTGATTTACCTGTGGTAGAGTGCTGGCTGGTGTTGTAAGAAAGTTGGATTGTGGTAGAAGTGTGACTCTGTCATGGGTATATCCTTTATGGTCGTAGTATTCCATGCCATATGCAAAGAATCTTCTGATGATGTCCTCCATTTTCTGGATCATCCTCTCAGCTAAACCATCTTTATTTGGATGATAAGCTGTATAAAATGCAAGTCTTATTTCCAAGAATGTCATAGAGGTTGGCCCAAAATTCTGATTTGAATTTTGGGTCCCTATCACTAATGATGATTTTAGGGACTCCACATGTGAATATGATGTTGTTCCAGAATAACAAGGCTGTATACATAGATGTGTCTTCCTCGTGACATGGGAGGCACCTTAAACTTTTACTATACCTATTAACTATGACTAAGAAATCCTTGAAGTTTTCCTTGCCTCCTGGGACTAGTCCTGTGACCCAGTCTGTGAGCCTTAGAGGTAATTTCATATACCCAAAAGACCACAAATACAAAATTAACATATTAATATAAATAAAATAAATTTATTTATATTATTAAAATAAAAATCAAAATATGAATATAAAATTATATTCAAAAATAAAAAATTAATTACAATTTAAAAATAAAATTACATCAAATTTTGAAATTATAAAATTACATTTATACTTGAAAAAATTAAGTAAAAATGAAATTTTAACAAAATTGTGAAAAAATAAATAAATTTGGAAAAAAGTTAAATAAAATTTATTATAACTTTTTATCCAATAAATAAACATATAAAATTTATTTCACCATTGGATTCCTCATAAAAAATCAGGTGGGGTCACCTCTGAGTGAAAGTCTTGTAACTCAACTCTAAATAAGCTTAAATTAAGTTTCTAGTATTTTCAATACAAAAGTTGAAAATCCTCAAAACCTTAATTTAATTCACACCACGTGTGGTGTTAACCATCAATTTTTGTGTTAAAATTGAGGTGTTGTGTTTAGTTTAGAAGTTATGAGGAATTGAAGTATTTTCAATTGAAATGTCAAAATGTGCGCGTGTATTACATAAGTGAACTTTGAGTTACATATGAGGTGTCAATTATTACTGTATTGTACTGTACAATTGAATTGAATTACATATGTAAAGTATAAGTATAATACATGATGAGGAATTAAAGGAAAAATAAATTGGAAAGATTAAATTTGGGGGGGAAAAGGAACTCCAGCTCTAAGGGGGAGCTAGACCCCCAAAATCCTTGCTGACAGGCATGGGATGTCAAAATTCACGCAAAAGTTCATCACTTTTGGCCTGGAATTGAGCTACAGGGTCTGTGGACTCAATTGATGATGAGGTTTTGATACCAACTGGGGTAGTTTTAGCTGTTGCCAAAAGGGTAAAACTACCCTTAAGATAAAACAATCATAATAAAAACAGTTTTAACTGGTTTCTACGCCTCTGACACACATTCTGACGTGTTTTGAAGGCTCTAGGCCTGGTATTGCTATAGTAATGGCTGATTTAAGGGTCTAAAATGGCTAAAAATGGCTTAAACCAGCCCTTTTTGGTCTAAACTAGGGCTCAATGATGCCATAATTGGCTTTTTTGTTGTCAGACTGTTTTTCACGACTTACAAGAGTAAATTTTACTTTTGGAGTAAGAGAATTGATGGTTATAAAAGAATGTCTTCTTTGCCCCACTTTTCTCTTCATGTTAGAATCTTTTCCTTTTATTAATTAGTTTAAAGCTATTAAACCAATCAATCAAAGATTCCAACCACCACTTTTAAATCATTTGAATCCTTTTAACCACGTGAAGAAATCATTATAATCATTGTTTGTAACTCTTATAATCATTTTTACCCCTGAACCACCGCAAAAGTGAATTAAAGCATCTTTCATCACTGTAAACTTTGTCACTTTGTTTCCAAATTCACTCTGGTCACTTTTGAGCGTGTTTTCTCTTTAATATTCTCTTTAAAGACTTTGTTCTTTAATTAATTGCTTGCAGTTCTTTGCTCAATTAATTCCAATTGAAATTGCTCTTGAAGAAATTTCTTTTGTAGCCTTAAAATATCTCTTGTAGAGTATTTTTTGGATAAATCTTTATTGTTGGTAAAACAATAAATTTTTATATTATTTTTTTATACTAATAAAGTTATAAACAATAAAATTTGGCGTGTTTTCTCTTAAAAATAATATTTCATACTATTTTTAACTGAATTTTACCTTATACAAATTTTGAGGACAGGAAAAGTACTTGATTTTTAATCAAAGTTTCATATCCACACCCTACATTTGGGGGCCCAGCCGCGATTTTTTACCTGTGACATATTTTTTTTACTCTTTTTAAATCTTTTTTCTTATATTGAAAAATTTAAAAACACATAAAAAATACTTATAATTCAAAAAACCCATAAAAAATAATTTTTTTCATATTATAAGTGAGGCTTAAATTTTTATTTCTTTTTTTGAAATATCCTTTTTTTTACTTAATTAATTGGCTTTTTCATTAATTTTAGTGTCTGACAACGTGGTAAGACAAGAAAACATTGAAACAGCCTCAACAGTAACCAGCATTATCCCTGCCAGTACTGTTAATTCTGATCATAATAGCACTGTTATTGTGACTCAAAATAACCAGCCTGAACCAATATCTTCTGAATTAATTAACTTGGACATAAGTAATACCCTTCAGAAAGCTAAAGATTTGGCCAATAGTAAGTTTTTGACGTAAAAATACTATTTTAAACCTTTTTTAACCATAATTATGCCTTCAACCAGGTCAGGAGCCAGCTACAACCCCTCAAGCAGCTCCCAAAAAGGTAATAGACGTGATTATGGCAGAAGCCAACCAGGTACAGAAGGAAAAGGGTCAGTTGATGACTTCCAAACAACTAAATTGAGTCATTCTGAAGCTGATAATACTATTTTACCTTCAAAAAGAGCTGACACCGCCACAACAAACCTCTGTGGACATATACAAAGCCAGCCACAGTGCATACAACAATGCACTTCAATTCAAGGAGTACCAGATCCTTGCAGACCTGTGGAAGAATTGCATGAATTCTTACCTGACAGTAAGAAAATTCTTGGGCCATCCCAACACTTGCAAATTGCTCAATGGATGGCATCCATTGATGGAGAAGAAAAACATGATGCTTTTGACACTAGAATGGAGGAAAAACAACCCTCCACCACCCAAAGAAGTGCCAAAAACAGCCCCAGTGGCCATCAGCAGCAATTCCAACGTGAAAAAGCAGCCACAAGCTCCAAACAAGGGCAAAGGGAAGGCACCAGCCCCAAAACCTTACAGCCAGGGCTACAGAATCCCAAAGATTCAGCAGGATGCCATGGAAAATGTATTTCAGATGGCCAGAACCATGATGGAATTACAGAAGAAGGAGGAAGCCAGATTAAGGTTCCAGAAATGATTTCTGACATATTTGATTCCATCCCAGAGTTGTATAATGCTATCAATGACGTGAAAAAACATCTTTCTGATAAAAATGACACCATTTGTAACAACATTAAAACAAACAACCTGAGTCTGTGCCAAATTAATGAAACAATTATGTGTTTTGAAAAAGTTTCGAGAACAATTAAAAATTCCAATAATGATAATTCTTCTAACAATAAAATAAATGAACAATCTGCCATTATTAAAGAATTAACAGATAAATATTCTAAATTCAATATTGATGACATAATTGAAACAAGAATTAAACAAGCAATAAATATTATCAAGACAGATAACAAGAAAGTCCTTGATGACATTTCAAATTCATTTACTGAAGTAAAGACATATACCATTGCCTTGAAAAAGTGTTTTGATGCTTCACAAGAAGAAGTATCAAAATTATCAATGAAATTGAATCAAGTCACTGCTGATAATACAAGACAGACAGAGTTATGGCAAGAACTGACACATAAGGAAGACATGTATAAAATTGAAGTAATAAATTTAATACAAAGCTTCCAACATGAATACAGAAATTCCCAAAGGTGTAGCAACAGTAAAATGAATGACATTGAACAAATACTGAACACCTTACCAAGAATGTCTACACCTCTAAATCAAAATGAGGGAACAAGAATTCCAAATCCACAAGTATTGGATCCTGATAATTCACAATTAAAAAATGAATTATCCACTTCTTTTCATAACTTGGAACCATCAATGGGCCAAGCACTCTTGAAAGAAGTTCCAAAACTTAAAGAATGGCCTCACTTCAGTGGTGAAGGAGAGTATGACCATATGGAATTCATTAGAGGTATTGACATGATCAAAGAGGATTTTGAATTACCAGACAGATTGGTAACAGCCAGGTTTAACACCTTGTTTACCAGATCAGCTCACAGATGGTACATCAAAATAAGACAAGCACATGGACACCAGAGTTGGACTTGGTGGAAAACCCAAATCATCAACAAATGGGCAAATGATGCTTGGAGGTTTAAAGTTGAAACAGCCTTTGAATCTGCCAAATTTAATTCTGATAAAGACAGAGCTTTACCATGGTTTTTCCAACAAAAGGACAGATTAACAGCATTATATCCTGACATGTCAGAGTTTATGATCCATAGAAAAATTCTGAGACAATGTGGAGGTGACTTAGAGCATGCTGTCAAAAGCAGGACTACTGAACAATCTTCAGCAGAAGATATTATCAATATACTAGAAGAAGTAACCACCAGAACCAAAATTGGTTCTAGTAGGGTGAATCTCAAAACAAGGTTTAATACACCTTGGAAAGATTCTGTGGACAAAAACCCCAAAGAAAATTCTAGTAATATTAAATATAAATCTGCAGATACAGTCAGAAAATGCCATATTTGCCAAAGCACCACCCATTTAGCCAATGCATGTCCAAAGAGGGGGAAAATCAATGAAATTGACATTGAAAAGGAACCAGATGTTGAAAAAGAAGACATAATTGAAGACAATTCAGATGATAAGTCATCCATATTTTCTGAATCTTCAAAAGATATAGAAAATATCAATGCCACTTTTGACATCATGGAATCTTATTCCCACTTACCACAATTGAGCAATGGTCAAGTTGATTTATCAAAAGTTCAAGATGCACAACTTATGAAGACAAAACCAAACAGAGGAAAAGGTTATACAGCTGGTAACTCCTGTATAACAGAAGTGGTGATTGACAACAAGCCCACCAAACTTTTGCTTGACCCAGGAGCCTTCTGCTCTTGTGTTGGAAAATCCTTTCTTAAGACTTGTGTGCCAAATTTTGAAGACCAATTGTTACCAATTGATGGTATAAAATTCAACAGTGCAAGTAACCCAATGAAAGCATTGGGAATCTTTGAGACCAATGTCATATTCCCACACATAAATGGGAATTTAAGGATCACAGTTGAATTTGTTGTTATGGAAAATTGCTCTAGTACCCATTTTATATTGGGAAATGACTATTTGATCATGTATGGGATAGATTTACATAATAACAAAGACAGATACTTTACAATTGGGGACAATAAGCGCCAGAAATTTGCCTTTTTACCATTTAAAAGACAAATTACAGTAAACAAAGTATCACCAGTCAACTTAGAGTTAGAAAAATTCAAGTCTGAACAGTTAAATGAGGCTGAGATAAGCCTTCATCTGACTGATAAACAAGAAAATGAACTTTCTTCCCTTTTGTATGACCACAAAAGAGCATTTGCTACAGACAAAGAACCTCTGGGAGCAATTATTGGTCATGAAGTTGACATCATTCTTAACATTGAGAGACCTTATCCACCACTCTTAAGAAGACCTGCTTATCCAGCAAGTCCAAAATCAAGAGAAGCTCTAGAAATTCATATCAAAGAACTTCTAGACCTTGGTGTAATAAGAAAAGTAGGCCACAATGAGGAAGTAGAAATAACTACACCAGTCATAGTGGCATGGCATAATGGAAAATCCAGAATGGTTGGGGACTTTAGAGCTCTGAACACTTACACTGTTCCAGACAGATACCCAATACCAAAAATCCAAATTGCCCTTACTCAAATATCTCAAGCAGTGTATATAACCACTATGGATGCCCTTAAAGGATTCCATCAAAATGTGGTAACACCAAGAGCAAGAAAATACTTGAGAATTATTGTTCATTGTGGAGTGTATGAATACTTAAGGATGCCCTTTGGTATCAAAAATGCACCTTCACACTTCCAAAGAATGATGAATGAAATCTTCCCTGAAGAACTCTCAGAGGGATGGTTAATCATTTACATTGATGACATTATTATCTGTTCAAAGAATTGGGAGGAGCACATGTACAGATTATCAAGAGTTTTGACAAAAATCCAATCAGTAAACATGAAAATCTCCTTGAAGAAATGTCATTTTGGATTTAAAGAACTTAAGGCACTAGGACATGTTGTATCTGGTTTGTCCCTTGGAATTGATAAAAACAAAGTTGCAGCAGTATTGTTAAAACCCATGCCTCAGAATAAAAAGGAAATTCAGTGTAACAACCACTCATCAGGGGTAAGGGTATTCAGTCATACACCCACTCAAAACACCCCAAATCAGCAGATCCAGCATTTGTATCAGCATTCAAGTTCAGCAATCTTCATTCTGAACATGCATACAGCTTGGTACCTCAATACAGCCTGTCAATACCTGTACAGGCTGGATTCACCCAATACAGTTTCAATACACCAGTATGAAACTGTATGATCACTCCAATACACCACACCTCTTGTACAGGTTCTGTACAGCCGTACAGGACCTGTATTGGCCAGACTCAATTCAATCATCAAATATTCTCATGAAAATTCTTCCTCTGGATCAGGGCTGGTGATTCTCACATATACCAGCCCCTCTTTCTCCCCCCTGGGGACTTTTCCCCAGTTAATTAATTTAGTTGATTTATTATTTTATAATTATTCTATTCCTTATTTTTGGGTATTATAGTTATTTAATCTTAAGTTAGTCTTTGCCCTTTTCTCTTCGCCTGTACAGTATGAGTTGGGTGGCCATATCCTTATTAACCCTTCTCTTTTCATTCTGACAGGTTGAAACAGTGGACTTGGACTTGTTTGTGGTTGGCTCTTCTATTTCTTATTCTTATTTCTTTTGTTGCTGCTTTTCTTATATTCATTCTTTTAGTAATTCATCCTTAACACTCTTAAGTGTATCTCATCTTATCCTATCCTTGAGCCCTCCATAAGTGAGTCCCAGTTTACTGAGTGCCAGGCCCTCTTCACTTCGAAGAGCCCCTGTGACATTAAATTAATTAACTCATATTTGATTCTTCTTTTCATTCATTTATATTCATTTCTCTCATTCATCAATTATGATCTTTTTTATGATTTAATGATCTTTAATGATTATGATTTTTTTCTCTTTTATCAATTTTTCATCTCATTCATTTCATTCATATGAAAATTGATTATTTTTTCTTTCTTAATCATTGCTGACCATCTCATCACTTCATTTTATTTTTATCAAATCAAATTTTATCTGTGCTTTATTCAGGTCTTATTCAGGAGTAATTGATTGGTTATTTGATTGGATTATTCATTGGGATTCATTGGTTGATTGGATTATTGATTCAGGACTTCATTTGGATTATTGATTGACTTTTGAACCCTCAAGAATTTATTTGATTTATTGATTGATCCTCAAGAATTGATTTTGATTATTGATTTGATTTGACTCATCAAGATATTGAATTGATTCCTGAAGATTTTGAACTGATTGATTGATTCCTCAAGACCTTGATTTCATATTGAAGATGCTGAATTATTGAATTATTGATTATTGATTTACTCAAGATTATTGATATTTGATTTGAATTGATTGTTTATTGATTGAATTGATTTGATTGTTGATTGAATTTGATTCCTCAAGATTTGAATTGATTCCTCAAGATTTGAATTGATTCCTCAAGATTCATCAAGATTTTATTGTGATTGATTTGGCCAAATCTGATTATTCTTCTTAATACCATCAAGTTATTCTAATTCCTTTCATAATGCCAGTTCAGCATAGTCCCCCAGCCAAGAATACTAGATCCCAGAAGATTCCAGCTGTCCTCACTCCTACAGCAAGGGCTCCTCTTGACCGCACACCATCAGTTCATCAACTGAGTGCAAATTTGGACAGAGGACCACCAATGGAAGGAGCAGCACCCTCAAGAAGAGGTGGATTGAAATCTAGAAGATCAAGATCCTTTTCTGGACTTTTGGGTGGCTACCCTGGCATGTCTGAAGGTGCAAGAGCAAGATTAGGGGAAGTTGAAGATGAAGAGGGGGAAGAGTCTGTGGAAGAGGATGATTCTGGGGAGACTGAAGTGGCAGATGCCTTGGCAAATGCTCCAGAGGTGCCTCAGGGTTCTAATCTAGCCCTTTCTAGTCAACCTCTTGTCTCTCAAACTGATCCAAGTCTCCTCAAGATGATGGAGCAGATGACTCAATTCATGGGACAACTCACTCAAGCAGTTGCCCCCAGGGACAATTCCAAAGCCCCTGCTTTCAAGACTCCATCCATGAAGGCACCTGATTCTTTTGATGGTACTCAAGCTCATAAGTTGAGAGGATTTATTCAATCCTGTCAACTAATTTTCCATAATGATCCAGCAAACTTCTTCTCTGACAGGAAGAAGGTTTTGTACTCAACTTCTTTTCTTACTGGTAGAGCTGGCAAGTGGATTGAACCTTACCTCTCAAATATTTCCAATGAAGATCCTTCCTACCTCCTCAATAATTGGCCATTGTTTGAATCTCAATTATTTACTCTGTTTGGTGACCCCAATGAAGTCAGGAAAGCTGAACAAGAGTTGGACAATTTGAGGATGAAGGAAAGTGGTCATGTATCCTTGTACATTGCAGATTTCAGAAGCTTAATGTCAAGAATTGGAGATTGGGGAGAAAGAGCTTACATTCATGTGTATAGAAGAGGTTTGGCATCAAGATTATTGGATCAATTGGCTTCTCACCCTGGAACTTTTGACACTCTTCAAGAACTTATGGATGTCACTTTAGAATTAGACACAAGATATCATGAGAGGCAAAAGGAAAAGGGAAGTCATCAAGAGAAGAAGCCTCCAATCATTGGATCCAATTCCTCCAAGCCTCCTCCAAGTTCATCATCCAAGAAGCCTTATCACAATAAGAATA
Source organism: Austropuccinia psidii (assembly GCA_023105745.1). Lineage (NCBI taxonomy): Eukaryota > Fungi > Basidiomycota > Pucciniomycetes > Pucciniales > Sphaerophragmiaceae > Austropuccinia > Austropuccinia psidii. Next base: position 41,190,075 of record JALGQZ010000013.1, read on the forward strand.
AGAAGGGGAAGAATTTTCAAATGTCCAAAGACAAGCCTCATGCTGCTCTCCTCAATAAGGACAACAAATTAATTGGTTCTGAAAAGGAGAGGAGGATTAAAGAAGGCTTGTGCAATTATTGTGGTGGAAAACACCCATTTGAAAAATGCTTCAAGAGGCCTGAGAATAGGCAAGGATCATCAGAAGGCTTCCCTAGCAAGCAGGGAAAAGCCTGAGTGGGAATCATGATGTGTTCAATGGTTCTCACTTATTTCCTTCAAGAGCAGAATTGTGCACTCTGAATACTAGTGTCAAGAAATCTTTAAAATTTCTTATTTTTTCTTCAATATCTGATATTTTCTATAGTATTCTCATTGACTCTGGTGCTACAAACTCTTTTATTGCAAAGAATTTTGTTCTCAAGTACTCATTGACTATGTCAGAGCTCCCTGAAAAGATTCCTCTTTTCATTCTGGATTCTAATGAATCCCCTGCCTTGTTCATCACCCATTATACCAAGTGGGTAGTTGACTTGCCTTCCTTCCCAAGCTTTGAATGGGACTTCTTTATCATAGATTCACCCAAGGGAGAAGACCTGATATTGGGCTATGATTTCCTTTACCATTTTAATCCCATTATTGACTGGAAAAATGGATTGATCACCTATGATTCTAATCATAAGGATTCTAGTGGTATTATTCCTTCTACTAGTAATGACTTTGCCACTGCTGTCAACAGTGTTGCTCTGGCTGGTGAACTTAAGACACCTTCCATCCCTTCTTCTGTCCATATCCCTTCCATAACTCCCTCTCAGTCATTACTTCCATTAAGAGATGAAGTCTTCAAAGAGATAAAGGATGTTGGAGAAGATGTTGCCATATCTTCACTTCATCTCTTTCAAGGGGATATGGACCTTCCTCCCTTATCTTTTCATGCATCCCTGGAGGAGCAGTGGGATGAGGAGGAAGAGCCAGAAGAAATTGAAACTGTGTTGAAGGTAGTCCCTCCTGCTTATCACCAATATTTGGATGTATTCTCCAAGGTGAAAGCAGAGAAACTTCCTCCACACCGCGCCTGTGATCACCATATCGAATTGGAGGGTCTTCTACCTCCAATTGGTGTTATCTACTCATTATCAAATCAAGAGTCAGAAACACTGCGGGCCTACATTTCAGAGAATGTAGAGAAAGGTTTCATTAGACCAAGCTCCTCTTCAACAGGAGCACCTGTCCTTTTTGTCAAGAAAAAGGATGGAGGTCTTCGTTTGTGTGTTGACTACCGCAAACTCAATGCTGTCACTAGGAAGAACAGATACCCTGTTCCTCCTATGAACCAGCTTCTTACCGTATTCAACGGTTCCACTATCTTCTCCAAGATAGACTTGCGTGGTGCATATAACCTTCTGAGAATCAAAGAGGGGGATGAGCACTTAACTGCCTTTAGAACCAAATATGGTAGTTATGAGTATTTGGTCATGCCATTTGGTTTGACCAATGCTCCTGCTTCTTTCCAGAATCTGGTAAACGATATATTTGCAGATTTCTTGGATGTGTTTGTTGTGGTTTATTTAGATGATATTATGGTCTTTTCCAGTTCTGAGGAGGAACATGTCAAACATGTGGCCTCTGTCCTCCAAAGACTGAGGGACAATAATCTGTTTGCCAAAGCCCCCAAGTGTGTATTCCATGCCTCAAGTGTGGAATACTTGGGCTATGTTGTTTCAAGTGATGGCCTCAAGATGGACTCTTCAAAAGTTCAGCAAATACTCAATTGGCCTCAGCCCAAAAACATCAAGGCTCTTCAATCTTTTCTTGGCTTTGCCAATTTTTATCGTCGCTTCATTAAAAATTATTCCAAAAAAATCACTTCTCTCACTTCCCTTCTCAAAAAAGATTCTCCCTTCATCTTCAATGAGGAAGCTCTTAGTCAGTTTCAAGCACTCAAAGAAGCTTTCACCTCTGCTCCTATCTTATCTCACTTTAATCCTTCTCTACCTACTATAGTAGAGACTGATGCTTCTGATTATGCATTGGGCGCCGTACTGAGTCAGGTGAATGACTCAGGAAAGCATCCCATTGCATTTGATAGTCGCAAGCTCTTACCAGCTGAACTCAACTATGAAATTCACGACAAGGAACTCCTTGGCATAGTTTGGGCTCTCAAGCGCTGGAGAGCATTTCTTCTTTCTCTTTCCAATTCTTTTGAGGTCTTGACAGACCATTGTTCCCTTCAGTATTTTATGTCCTCTAAAGTCCTTACTCGTCGTCAGGCCCGTTGGGCTGAGTTTCTCTCTGAGTTTCATTTCACTATCACTTACCGCCCAGGCAGGCTGGCCACTTTACCAGATGCCTTGTCACATCAGGACGACGTGTACCCAGAGAGGGGGGTGGACTTCATCATCAAGAATCCTCAAAATCTTCATCAAGTTCTTAAGCAAGATGGAATTCAAGAGTCAAGATTCTTCTTGATCAAAGTGGAAATTTTCTCAGATTTAGTGGACAAGATTCAAAAAGAAGTATGGCAAGACAAAGACTATAAAGAAATACTCAAGCAACTAGCAAGAGGTGAATCAGTTCCAGATTATTCTCTTGAATCTCAAGCCAAGTTATTATTATTCAAAGATAGAGTGGTAATCCCAAGCAATGAAGAACTTCAACTCAATATTCTTCAAAAGCGTCATGACTCACCTTTGGCTGGCCATCCTGGCCAGGAGAAGACCCTCAAGCTCATCAAGAGGGATTTTTATTGGGCTGGCATGAATCAATTTATCAAGGACTATGTGTCCTCATGTCAGCAATGTTCAAGAAACAAGAACATTCACCACAAGAAGTTTGGATTACTCAAGCCTCTTTCAATTCCGTCTGGTCCTTGGAATTAATTATCAATGGACTTCATCACTCAATTGCCACTGTCAAACAACTTTGATTCAATTTTAGTAGTTGTGGACAGATTCTCAAAAATGGCAATCTTCATTCCAACTTATGGAACAATCACTGCTCTGGATTTAGCTCAAATCTTCATTAGTCATGTATTTTCCAAGCATGGCCTTCCAGTCAGTATTATTAGTGATATAGGATCCTTATTTGTTTCATCATTTTGGACTCAATTGTGTCAGCAGCTCAAGATATCAAGAGATCTTTCAACTGCCTTTCACCCTGAAACAGATGGACAGACAGAGAGGGTAAATCAGATACTAGAACAGTACCTTCGGATGTATGTCAGCTATCATCAAGATGACTGGTACACCTGGCTCCCTCTGGCTGAATTTGCCTATAATAATGCAGAACATTCATCAACCAAGCAGTCACCTTTTTTCACCATTTATGGAAGAAATCCCAGCTTTGACTCAATCCATATTTCTCAAGACTCACCTGCTGGAAAGCTGTCAACAAAACTCCAATCAGTACAGCAAGTTGTCAAAGAAGAATTAGAGTCAGAAATAAGGAGATTCAAGAAGTATGCAGATAGAAATAGGGCAATTCCACCTGATTTCCAACCTGGGGACAAAGTATGGCTATCCTCCAAGAACATCAAGACCACAAGACCAACCAAGAAGTTATCAGAAAGATGGTTGGGACCTTTTGAAGTTCTGAAGAAGATTCGAAGTCATGCATATCACCTCAAGTTGCCTCAGCAATGGAAGACAGTTCACCCTGTATTCCATGTGTCCTTATTAGAACCAGTCAAGCATTCAACTATCCCAAATCGACATCAATTGCCACCAACACCAATCCTAGTGGAGGAGCAAGAAGAATGGGAAGTGGCTCAGGTTCTGGACTCAAAACTCAAAAGAGGTAAATTATGGTATCTTGTAGAGTGGAAAGGATTCAGTGAAGACCCAGAAAGAGCCACTTGGAAACCAGCTTCCAACCTTACCAACTCACCAGACCTTGTCAAGGATTTCCATTCATTATATCCAGACAAGCCTGGTCCCAATACCTCAAGAGTTTGATTTTATGGTGCTTGGTGGGGAGAAGAAGTTATGAAAGTAAGTTCCTCTCCTGGCATGCACCTTTAAGGGGGTATTCTACCCATATGTTGTTGTAAGCATCACCTTGGCCACTTTGTGAGCACTTGTCATTTCTTTGGACAGGTTCAGGAAGCATACAACATCAATACCCTCCATTGGGACCTTATCAAGATATGGCCCAATGTTCCTTTCTATATTCTTCATTTCTTTCTTTATTATCATTTCATTTTATGCCATTCATCATAATTCAAGACACTCATTACTTCAAGTCATTTACGGCAAATCTTTTCAGAAGCCATTTATGGCAATTCATTTCAGAAGTCATTTATGGCAATTCTTTTCAGTTTTATGGTGCTTGGTGGGGAGTGGAAGTTATGAAAGTAAGTTCCATCTCCTGGTATGCATCCCTGAGGGTTCTACTTCTTGTAAAACATTACCTTGGCCACTCTGTGAGCATCAAATGCTTGGTTTCCATTTTTTTCAGACACTTACTGGCCAAAATCAAGCAACTCACCACAAGAAGGACCAACCACCAGGATTTTTCGTTATTTCTTTCTTTACTCTCATTTTTCTCTTATTCTTTTATTTTTCTTTCTTTCTTTACTTGTATAATTTCATTTCTTTTTATTTCATTGGAAGCAGCAGCATCCCCTCCCAAATCACGTAATGGGAGGTTCTTTTATTATTTTAGTCATTCTATCTTAACTCATTTATTAGTTGTTATAAGAGCACGGATAGGAGTCAAACCAACCGTAAACAGGAACAAGACACTGGATTTCACTCCACCCAAATCAAAAGTTCGACCTCAAGGGAATTGGGCCACAAGTCAATCCTGGCCCCCCTCAAAACCTCTCAATCTCAAGGTCCAAGGCCCCTTTGGGGCTGGAGTCATCACCCAGGGCCTCCCCTGCAACTTTGGGGAAGGCCAGGGTTTGGTGGTCCTGGACCCCACCAATGGGTCCAGGCCATAAAGGTGAATTAGTTGATTTTGGGCCATTTTAGGTCCCATGACCCCCTTGGGTCACCAGCAAATTTGGGCCCAAGGGGTCCATTTTGGTCCTGGGGGCTTCCAATAACCCCCACGGACCGCGGACCGCGGCGTACGGGCCGCGGACCGTAAGACCCCAAAGACTCAAAAAGGCCAAAAAGGCCAGAAACTTGCAAAATCAAAAGAAAAGGCCAAAAAAGGCCATGGACCAAAATCCTCACCAAAGACACCAAGGACCCAAAAAGGCCAAAATGGCCATAAACTCAAGGAATCCTCAAGACCATCCATAGAGAAGGCACCAGCCCAAAATCACCATAAAGGGCTGGTTGAGGCGTTTTGAAGGCCATTGGGGACAAGACCCTTGAATTCTTGTCATCATCAATTTCCTTGATTGGGCTGGCCAGATGAGTACACTTCATATACTCATCTGGCACCATTTTTTGAGCACAAGAGCTCAGTGGCCATAATTTTGGGATACAACCCAAGGCCATGCCCCAAGGACGTCAGTTGTTTCAATCAGGAGAAAGAACAGTTCGAAGTGGGGTATTCACTCAAAGTTAAAAGAAGGGGGGAAATAATTTAATTGACAGAGATAAGATGGAGAAGGATTTCGAGATAATTGCCAAAAGAAAAACCTTCCAAGGAATTGTGTGGGGTAGTGAAATGCCACTCAACAATGGCAGGTTATTATGGTGTTCAGGAGCCCACCAGTTTCAAGAGGGGGATACTGTAACAACCACTCATCAGGGGTAAGGGTATTCAGTCATACACCCACTCAAAACACCCCAAATCAGCAGATCCAGCATTTGTATCAGCATTCAAGTTCAGCAATCTTCATTCTGAACATGCATACAGCTTGGTACCTCAATACAGCCTGTCAATACCTGTACAGGCTGGATTCACCCAATACAGTTTCAATACACCAGTATGAAACTGTATGATCACTCCAATACACCACACCTCTTGTACAGGTTCTGTACAGCCGTACAGGACCTGTATTGGCCAGACTCAATTCAATCATCAAATATTCTCATGAAAATTCTTCCTCTGGATCAGGGCTGGTGATTCTCACATATACCAGCTCCTCTTTCTCCCCCCTGGGGACTTTTCCCCAGTTAATTAATTTAGTTGATTTATTATTTTATAATTATTCTATTCCTTATTTTTGGGTATTATAGTTATTTAATCTTAAGTAAGTCTTTGCCCTTTTCTCTTTGCCTGTACAGTATGAGTTGGGTGGCCATATCCTTATTAACCCTTCTCTTTTCATTCTGACAGGTTGAAACAGTGGACTTGGACTTGTTTGTGGTTGGCTCTTCTATTTCTTATTCTTATTTCTTTTGTTGCTGCTTTTCTTATATTCATTCTTTTAGTAATTCATCCTTAACACTCTTAAGTGTATCTCATCTTATCCTATCCTTGAGCCCTCCATAAGTGAGTCCCAGTTTACTGAGTGCCAGGCCCTCTTCACTTCGAAGAGCCCCTGTGACATTCAGTCATTCTTAGGTTTTGCAGGATATTACAGGCAACACATTGAAGACTTTGCATCCATAGCAAGACCACTTTATAAGTTGTGTGACAAAGACACAGTATTTGAGATGACTGTTGACAGAGTCAAAGCTTTTGAATCTCTAAGAGAAGCATTGACCACTGCTCCACTCTTACTGATGCCAGACTTTAAATTGCCTTTCAAACTGTATATTGATGCATCAGGGGATGGACTAGGTGCTGCACTTCACCAAGTTCAGATCATAAATGACAAACCTGTAGAAGGACCAATATGTTTCATATCCAGGCAAATCAAACCAACTGAAGCCAGATATGGAGCAAGTCAAATGGAATGTCTATGCCTTGTCTGGGCCTTGGAGAAATTGAACTATTTCTTAGAGGGATGTGTTTTTGAAGTAATAACAGATTGTACAGCTGTGAAATCACTTTTGAACATGAAAACACCTAACAGACACATGCTCAGATGGCAAATAGCCATACAAGAATACAGAGGCAATATGACTATTGTTCATAAGGATGGGAATATTCATAAGAATGCAGATGGACTAAGCAGATGGCCATTACCAAATAACATTGATAATCCTGCTTATGTTCCAGACGAAGCTTCACCACAAATTCCAATAGAAGGAATAAGTGTTACAGACTTGAACACCACCTTCTTTGAAGAAGTCAGAAATAGTTACACTCAAGATAAGAATTGTAGCATCTTATGCCAATTACTTAACAAAGACTGTAAAGACAACTCTCTAATACATGCCTTGGATGAAGTATGGAGAAAATCTTATAATGAAGGAAGATTTCACCTACTGGATGGTATAATTTACCACAGAACCAAGCACACATGTGTCATGACAGTTGTAGACAGGTCATTAATCAATCTTGTACTGAAAGAATGCCATGATAGTCCCTTTTCAGGACATCTTTCTGAAGACAGAACAAGAGAGAAAGTGAAGACCTGCATATGGTGGCCAATGTGGCAAAAAGATGTTGCAGAGTATTGCAAAACCTGTGACAGATGCCAAAAGGCAAATAAATCCACTGGCAAAAGACTTGGAAATATGATGAAAATCCAAGAACCAAACAGACCTTGGGAAATTGTCCATATGGATTGGGTAACTGGCCTACCACCAGGAGGTGACAGGAGCTATAATGCTTGCCTAGTAATTGTGGACAGATTCAGTAAAACTCCAATCTTTTTACCATGTCACAAAGATGATACAGCCATGGATACAGCTCTTCTGATATGGAATAGAGTAGTGTCATGGACGGGGATATTTACAAATATCATCAGTGATAGAGATCCCAAATTCACTTCAGCACTATGGACAAATCTTCACCAATTATTTGGCACTAAACTGTCTTTCTCTACAGCCTACCACCCACAAACTGATGGCCTGGCTGAAAGAATGATCCAAACCTTAGAGGACAGGGTGAGAAGATTTTGTGCATATGGCCTTGAATTCAAAGATTGTGATGGATTTACCCATGATTGGTGTACTCTGTTACCAGCACTGGAATTAGCATATAAAACATCAATCCATGCTAGTACCAATCAGACTCCTGCTATTCTAGAAAAAGGATGGAACCCCAAGTTACCCCAAGACTCCTTGAGGAAAGACTTAATTGAAATACATCCCACAGCTGCTAGCTTCAAAGGAATGCTAGACAAAGCTAGAAAGCATGCAGTAAGATGCATGGAGGACTCTTTTGCATATGCTAAAGACAAATGGGATAAATCTCATGCAACTCCAGATTTCAAAGTGGGGGACCTAGTTCTTGTATCCACCACTAACTTCAATAACATCAAAGGATGTAAAAAGTTGAAAGACTCCTTTGCAGGACCTTTTGTGATTAAGGCCCTCCATGGAGAGAATGCTGTTGAAGTAGAGTTATCTGAAGAACTTAGCAATAAGCACCCTACATTTCCAGTGAGCTTGATAAAACCATATAAATCTAGTGATGCTGAGAAATTTCCCTTGAGGAATAAGGTTCCCCAAGTTATACCTCCTATTGAGACATCTGGTACTAAGAAAATAACCAAAGTTCTTAAAGAAAGGAAATTAAGAACCAAGAAAGTAAGGGAATACCTTGTTAGGTACAGTGACCCAACTTGTGAAGATGAATGGTTAGAAGAAAAAAATATACCAGAAGCTACCAAACTCCTGAGGAGATTCAGACACACTAGAAACATCAATATTACAAAGTAATATTCTTTTTTAGGGGAAGGGAATGTGAGCCTTAGAGGTAATTTCATATACCCAAAAGACCACAAATACAAAATTAACATATTAATATAAATAAAATAAATTTATTTATATTATTAAAATAAAAATCAAAATATGAATATAAAATTATATTCAAAAATAAAAAATTAATTACAATTTAAAAATAAAATTACATCAAATTTTGAAATTATAAAATTACATTTATACTTGAAAAAATTAAGTAAAAATGAAATTTTAACAAAATTGTGAAAAAATAAATAAATTTGGAAAAAAGTTAAATAAAATTTATTATAACTTTTTATCCAATAAATAAACATATAAAATTTATTTCACCATTGGATTCCTCATAAAAAATCAGGTGGGGTCACCTCTGAGTGAAATTCTTGTAACTCAACTCTAAATAAGCTTAAATTAAGTTTCTAGTATTTTCAATACAAAAGTTGAAAATCCTCAAAACCTTAATTTAATTCACACCACATGTGGTGTTAACCATCAATTTTTGTGTTAAAATTGAGGTGTTGTGTTTAGTTTAGAAGTTATGAGAAATTGAAGTATTTTCAATTGAATTCAATTGAAATGTCAAAATGTGCGCGTGTATTACATAAGTGAACTTTGATTTACATATGAGGTGTCAATTATTACTGTATTGTACTGTACAATTGAATTGAATTACATATGTAAAGTATAAGTATAATACATGATGAGGAATTAAAGGAAAAATAAATTGGAAAGATTAAATTTGGGGGGGAAAAGGAACTCCAGCTCTAAGGGGGAGCTAGACCCCCAAAATCCTTGCTGACAGGCGTGGGATGTCAAAATTCACGCAAAAGTTTATCACTTTTGGCCTGGAATTGAGTTACAGGGTCTGTGGACTCAATTGATGATGAGGTTTTGATACCAACTGGGGTAGTTTTAGCTGTTGCCAAGAGGGTAAAACTACCCTTAAGATAAAACAATCATAATAAAAACAGTTTTAACTGGTTTCTACGCCTCTGACACACATTCTGACGTGTTCTGAAGGCTCTAGGCCTGGTATTGCTATAGTAATGGCTGATTTAAGGGTCTAAAATGGCTAAAAATGGCTTAAACCAGCCCTTTTTGGTCTAAACTAGGGTTCAATGATGCCATAATTGGCTTTTTTGTTGTCAGACTGTTTTTCACGACTGACAAGAGTAAATTTTACTTTTGGAGCAAGAGAATTGATGGTTATAAAAGAATGTCTTCTTTGCCCCACTTTTCTCTTCATGTTAGAATCTTTTCCTTTTATTAATTAGTTTAAAACTATTAAACCAATCAATCAAAGATTCCAACCACCACTTTTAAATCATTTGAATCCTTTTAACCACGTGAAAAAATCATTATAATCATTGTTTGTAACTCTCATAATCATTTTTACCCCTGAACCACCGCAAAAGTGAATTAAAGCATCTTTCATCACTGTAAACTTTGTCACTTTGTTTCCAAATTCACTCTGGTCACTTTTGAGCGTGTTTTCTCTTTAATATTCTCTTTAAAGACTTTGTTCTTTAATTAATTGCTTGCAGTTCTTTGCTCAATTAATTCCAATTGAAATTGCTCTTGAAGAAATTTCTTTTGTAGCCTTAAAATATCTCTTGTAGAGTATTTTTTGGATAAATCTTTATTGTTGGTAAAACAATAAACTTTTATATTATTGTTTTATACTAATAAAGTTATAAACAATAAAATTTGGCGTGTTTTCTCTTAAAAATAATATTTCATACTATTTTTAACTGAATTTTACCTTATACAAATTTTGAGGACAGGAAAAGTACTTGATTTTTAATCAAAGTTTCATATCCACACCTTACACAGTCCATGTTGATGGTTTCCCATGGGTGTTTAGGTTCTTCTATATGCTGAAGTAGCCCATATCTCTTCCCATGTTTTCTGTTTTCCTTCTGGCATTTTTCACAAGTGTTAATTTATTTACTCAACTCTTGTTCAAATTGGGGCCACCAAGCTGTGCTTGTTACCCTCTCTTTGGTCCTGTCTTCACTCATGTGTCTCATGTAGGGGCAGTCATGGCATTCTTTCAGGCTCAGGGATATGTTGTCTCTATCTATCACTGTAAGGGAACTAGTATGCTTCTCTCTGTGATAGAGTAGTCCATCTATAAGGAAAAATTTATTATCCTTATGGTCCCTCAGCCAGGGCTCCTCTAACTGGGATTCCAGCTCTGGGCTCCTGTACTTCTGTTGAAGGAGTTGTAGAATTATGCTACACTGTTTGTGCTTGGAATAAGTTTTGGTGATTGAACTGAAAAATTCATTTTTCAGTTCTGAGGAAATTATTCCAAATATGATAGTTTCTGTTCCTTCTGCTTCAGTTTTATCACTGTCTGAGGTACCAAATTCTGGTGCCCATTCAGAAGATTTCAAGTTTTTTCTCCTGTCTATTTCCATGAAATGAATAGGAATTTTGGCAGCTACTTCAGGTTCCTAAGCTGGGTTGCTTTTGATATTATCAAGTGGCCATCTTCATTGGTGTTGCTATTTCCTTCTTTTTATATGATGGTAATGTTACCTCTATACTCTTGGATGGCTATTTGCCACCTCAACATGTGTCTATTTGTAGTCTTCATGTTAAGTAAAGGCTTCAAGGCTGTGCAGTCTGTATTACAGCTGTGAGAAATTCCGAACAATTTCAAAAACATAATTGCTTGGACTCATTGAAAATAATTCTCTTTTTGAATATTTTGATGATGTAATCTTTTGTGTCACCAATCTGAAATTAGAACAAATGGAAGATTTTCCCACCCTCAGGGATGTGATTTCTCATTAATGTAAGGATAAATCAATGGATAAACTCAAGGGCTTATCTTATTGATTAATAGATTGTACAGAAATTGGGTTCTGGAAATACTATAATATCAATGATTCATATTTGAATATTGTCATTCAATGGGTTTTCCCTTGGATATTTGAATTTAAATTTAGGCTTTTAGCCTTTGAATCTTCATATGTAAGATAAAATGGGGAAACCCTTGGTCAGGTATTTCTGGAAATCTTAAAAGAATAATTAATAATAAGTGAACTTCACTTCATAGATGGTGAGAAATCCTTGAACAAGAATTCTATTTCCATGGGAAATAGACCTCAACAGAAGCGCAGCTCAGTTGTAATTACTTGGCCAAAAAAGGAATAATTCAGCCAATGTTCTTGCCCTGAACGTTTATTACCGGATAAATGAGTTTTCTCTGAAGTTAATTAATTATAATATTAATTTTATGATTTATTAGATAATTATTTTTCCGCGGATAGCAATTACTTTTTTGCTCAAGATGAAGTGGACTCCAATAGAGAAATTCCCAACAAAGGTGAGTTAGAATCTGATGCTATTTAGAGATACTTGAGTTCCAAAATTGACACTTTATAATGAGGAACCTAGTAGGACCAGTAAATAACCATAGCCATGTCACTAATGGAAAAAACTTCACTATAAATGAGCCAATAATAGAAAATAACCAAGAAGGACTGCCTAATTCATCTGTGTGAAAACAAGCAATCATGTCAGCTCAGTTATATAGTGTCTTAGTAACAACTTTCTAAGAGACTAAGGAGAGAAACTGAATCAAGATATTATGTGTACTGCGATCACATATAAGGTTATCTACAAAGTGGTGCAGAATTTCAAAAAAATTACATAAAATTCCAAAAATTCTCCCACTAATTCCTATTAGTATTGCCACAACATGGTGGAACTACTTCTGCCATAAGAGAAAGAGTTCTTATTAATTGTAAGATTAGAAAAGCTTATATACTCAATCCAAGCCATGTAATTGATCCATAAGTGAATAGACATGGGCTAAAACGGTGTATATTGAACCAATATTATAGCTCTTGCATAATGAATGTAGAAACTCTTTATCAGAAAAACCCAGCTTTATCAGATCAACCCACAAAAAATCTTGTTCTACCCTTCTACTTTTCATTTAATTATGAATTATTCAAATTTATTCTCAAAACAAATCCTAACTGGGCCACAGCTTTCAAAGCAAAAGAAATCAAAGTTCTCAAATATATTGATTATGAAATTGCCAAAAATGACACCTTCATTGCATGTAGATTAGACCAAGAATTATGTCAGACTATTTTAGCTCAGTTTTGAAAACCTTTCATTTGAATCAGTTAGGAAATTGATGGTCTGAAATATGAATACTATTCTTACCTTGAACAGAGCACTTAGATAGAAAATCAGCATCAAATGCATATAAAACATACCTCTACTCAAAATAAAACACACAAAGCTGATACTATTCATACCATACTTCAGATAGATTCCAATTTACCCATTAAAAAGGTCCAAGAATGATTTTTAGAAAAGAAAAACAAAGATGAGGCGGCCATATATCTTGCTTATAGATAGACTTGTGCACCTGAATAGGATATTTTATCTTACTTGAAGGCAAAATTTTCATACTTCACCTCGTTGAACTAGTCACTAACACTTCCATTTCTTAATTAGAGTCAGATGAGGTTAGGTAAAATTCCTATTTTAGATACCATTGCATTGCAATAATTATCTATCCAAAATTTATCTTGGGAACTCGCAGTAGCCGTATTTTTACTCCCACTTGGGCATCTCTCATTCACAGGAAGATTAAACACTTTACTTGTCTTAAGCATTGGGATCATCCGACACAAGGACCACTTGGGACTTTATAATTGAATTGTAATTACTATTTACCTTTATGAGTGATTTAATATTTTTTTGAATTTTGGTTTGAATATTAGATTAATCCTAAATTCAGATATATATAAATGTCTTTAATTCAGTTATTTAAATATGACTAGTCACACAATGCCGAAATTCCCATCATTTCCATAATAGTTTAATGAGCTGATTTCTTTCAGTTTTCGAGTCAGAATTAGTTTTACTGAATGTTTAGGTGCATTATAGGCTTTTGGAAGTTTTTTTGGAGTCAGAACACATCTCACTTCAATATTACTGCACATATTCCTGAAGCCATATTGCATATGGTGCATGCCTCATGGGGTCCAGTAATACTGAATACGGGAAAAATACTGCAAGTCCAGCATTGAATCCATGGCCAATAAGCTTCGCTGTTATTTGAATTCTGAATCCAAAGTTCAAGCTATAAATATCCAAGAACATTCATAAACCCATGAAGACATACTTACAGATAAAAGTAAAGCACTTTTAGCAATATTTAATTAATTCTCACCAAATATTCCATCTGTTATGATCAAGCTTCATGAAATATTTCATTCCTATGGATTCATCTCAATTAACTTATTTATATGCTTTCAGATTTAAAATCTCCTTTTTAAAGATCATGCCCATATCATGAGATGTAAGTTCATATTAGATGCATTCAATATCCTCCACAAAAAAGCTACTTCACACCCTTAAATGTCTGAGGTTATCAAAGGAAACAAAAATCCTTGTTATATATCTCATTAGATACTCCTTCAACAGAAAAATAATTTGCAACTAGAAATCCAAGGATGGTATTGCTCATGGTATTTTGAGATTCTTTAAACTTGTGATTAACTGGAAGAGATTTTATTTGAGGGTCATAATACACAGATAACATCCCAGAAAGGCTCTTGAAATACACAGACCTTCAATTTTTAAACGTATATTTATCTAAATGAGTCATTTTTGTGATTGAAAATTGAAAACATTCCACTTTTAATGATACCCTTCTCAGCTTGATGAAGAAAGTTTTTTCTATAATAGGATCTTTGGAGTACAAATCAAAAAAACTTGAATCAAGTATATTCTGTGAGCTCTGAAGTTTTTAGAATAAATTATCTTCAGATGAGCCCCTCGGAGACTTAATTATTATTGAAACCCATCACATCAAGGTCTTGAATGAGAAATTAAAATTTCCTCAAGCTGACATATACACCCTTGTGTTTTTCCTATATATATGCTAGTGTAACATAGCAGTCTCCCTATGACATAATCACAAGGAGATAACTGCCATCATTCTTTTCATCACTAATCTTGGGAGTATTATGACGTGTATACTAAAAATTGAATTTCTCACATATAAAGGTATTGTCATTAACTCAAACATTTTGGAAATGACTTACAAGTTATGTAGCTCTGTTCTGATCAAAGTAACTAAAAAATTGACTGGTATTTTGAACACTAGGCGAACCTCCTACCAATCCCATCAACTATTTCCTGGAGTTTCCTAATTTAATTGATTTGTTACCTCATAAGCACTTAGAGTCAATTATTAGTGAAGCTGTCCCTGAGGATTTTGAGAGTGAGGGCATATCCTCCTTTATATTGCGAATGAAAACAAAATACTATAACCAAAGCCATCAAACTACTCTCAAAATGGTAGGTGAGATCATGAAGTTACACCTACACCTACATCAAGCGAAACCCCCAATTTCAAAATCAAAAACTACCAGAAATAAATGCGGACCATCGAGTGGACTTGATAATATGGTTGTTTGTGATTTCTTTACCTCTGTGCTTGATTGGAAAGATTTTGAAGAGGAATTTTTTGGTCAGGCTGAGATAGACTTTTCCCCTTGGCAAGATGCATCCATGGGTATTAATTTTCAACTTGAACTTGTGGGAAGACGTTCATAATGAACAAATTCCTAGTGATATCACCTCGGGAACTTGTGAGCCTGCTAACTTGCGTAAGCAAACTATCGTGTGGGACCCATACCAATTAAATATTTGATTTATTTTTTGTAGTACTTTCTTAGATTTCTTGGCTTTGGATTAATCAGCAAGAAATCGATGGGTCTCAGACCCGTTTTTTACTTATGAATGTGCACAAAAGCAAAAGGGCGTGCCCTCGAGAAACAGGTGGTGACATCCACTTCAGAGCTCAGGCTCAACTCATACATAGACTTAAAGGTGAAAACTTGTGCTATCCACGAATACATCAGCCATTCTCAAGATGTGGTGGTGCCTAAGAAGCGCGCTTTGCGAAGAGACGAGAAATCAATTGTGTCACTGGCATGCTCCCCCAAACGCCATAAAGAGGCCTTTACCTTGGCGATACATGATATGATTGATAATTGTGATCATTATAAACAGCTTGCAAAGCTAATTTCAGTGCGCGATAAACGAAAAGAGGCTCTAGCGCCGTTTGAATCGACATCTTAAAAGTATTTCTAGCTGATATAAGCTGGCGCGATTTTTGCCAAAATTGTAAATGTGTTAATAATTTGTCCAATTAGCGAAGATTGCGGCCAAACCTCACCTCACTTCAAACGTGAGAACTGCACTCAAAAAATCTTACCGTCACAGACGAGCAGCCCACGAGGGACTAAGTGCCTATGGAATGCGAAACCATAAACCCATCTAGCGGCGCACGTGAAGGACCAAAAGAAAACGGGGAATACTCGGAAAATTGCAAGCAATTTGAAGCTTCAGAGTGTTTCATGATGAAAGAGAAAGAAGCACCAGGCGAAAATTCCGATGAAACCCATGATGGTTCAAATTTTCCCTTGGATGATGACAGCGCTTCCCCGGTGGTCACTTTGCGCTCATGTATAGTCGGATTTCTGGTTTCGGTTGTAGGGGCGGCGACAACACAGGTGCAGTCACCAGCGTAAGGACGAGCAGCTCGTTCCTGCAACTGACTGTCGGGCTTTTTGTTTAATCCTTGTCTGCCAAAGTAGTTGTTCTTATTCAAACCAGTCCATTTGCGCATCCAGACGCTATTTGCTCAAGTGAGAAAACTCAACAGCTGAAAAATTCACAGTAGACACTGAAGCCAATCGGCCTGTCTGTTAGATAATCGCGATGCTATGCGGGCGTGCATTGCAGTTAATACCAGGTCCTAAATGGTGGAACCCAGGGCCCTTCGGCATGGTGAGCTGTTTATGGCTTGCAATAGTTTTTCGGCTTGAATCATTTTATAAAAATGATCAAATGCCGACATTTGTCTGCGTCCATAGAAGGAAACCGTCTTTAGTTCCATAATGGCCACTTCGGCTAGTATAGGCGCGTTCGCCGTCGAAGTAAGTCACTGCCAAATCTTGGCTCAAGCATGCCCACTCCAGCTCATTTATTCTCTATCCCTCATCAATCATACCACGTATCAACAAGAGTCTGGCGGTGGAAGAATTGTATTTTGATCGGAAAACAAACATATGGATTGCGCTCGCTATTTTACTGAGCTCTCAAATGATAGGTTATGGCTGGGCAGGGCTGCTACAACCTTTATTGATTTATCCTTCACAACTAATTTATCCGTAAGTTGGAGGTTTGGCATTAGCGTCGGCCGCATGTAGCTTAATCATTTTTGCTTCTGACTCTTTGATAGAGAGATCTTGCCGTCGGTGGCTTTGTTCCATTCTCTTTTCTCAAAAAGCTCCGAAGCCCTTGATCAACTGCGTTTCTTTAAGAAGGCATTTTTGGCAATCGGGGTTTGTAAGTATTTTTGCTTGATCATCCTCTGTTAAAGAATACTGTTCCTTAGGCCTGGCCTTATTGTGCCAAGACTTATCCGCAAATTAAGCACGCACTGAAGGTATCTGTTTGTTCCAGACGAGATTTTTCCAACTTACATTTGCCCTGCCATTCAAGCCATCAGTCTTTTTTGCCTTAGTCTACCAAAAACACTCACCGTTACCCACTTGTTTGGAGGTGCAGAGCCATTGGAAGGCATGGGATTCCTCAGCATTTCAGGAGATTGGGCTTTGGTGGGAGCCCATGGACCCCTTTACACTCCACTTAACGCACAGGTAAGCTGAAAATATGCCCATGAGTTAATCAAATTAACTTAAAATTTTTAAGCATTATCGTGTTTCAGATTCACCATATTATTGGCGTTTTCATAGCCATTCTCCTATTTCCATTAGCTTATTCAAATTCTTGGTATAGTAAGCAAAAAAATTCTATAATTGCAACTCTAATGAAAACAAATGCTAACCGGGCTGAAATTTACTATTGGAAAAGATGGAGGTCTTGCTCAAAATTTCCCTTTCATGTCAGTCTCTTTACTTTTGCCAAATGGGAAACCATACCCCATTAAAAAGGTCATCAAGGCCGACGGAACCCCAGATAGCGACGCGATAAAACATATGGGTCTACCCCGTCTGACAGCAACTGATGTAGTAGCTCAAACTTTTGCCTCACTTGCTGCAACTTCGGCCATTACTCATGCCATAATTTACAACTACGACATTCTCAAAAGCGTTCTATTAAAGAATAAACAAAATATTAAGCTTGATCCTCATCGTTTGGTCTGCAAGAAATACGATGATTTTCCGGTTCTGTTAGTTGTTTTAAATCCACTTTTTTTTTCTGTTCTGACTTTAAATTGTGCTAAAAAGAATTCCACAGGGGTTTTGTTTCTATTTTGTTTCTATCAATTATTTTGGCATTGCTAGCTTCAATTCTGGGTCACTCAGGAATTTCTTCCCTAGGTTTGCTTGTCGCCACCATCGTATCAAGTGCTTTAACGTTTGTTGATTAGCTGAATCGCAGATTCTTTTCATTTTATCACCTTTTACTTCCTGGGTTAAGCCTTGCACTGACTTTTATAACTTTCAAACCATTCGCAATCTTTAGTCTTGCAATGGGTTTTTTGATTGGTATAACTGGGTTCTCACTGCAAGCGTTGGGGGTAGTGCAAACAATTGGCGGTTTGCTTTTCTCAGGTAATGCCTTTGGTAACATGTGGTTTACGGTGTATGGTGCTTCAACAGTCACCCAGGCAATCAACATGCTCAAGGATCTCAAGCTTGGACAATACATGCACGTTTCTCAGAAATATGTCGTATATTCTCAAATTTTTGGCACATTAATTGGACTTTTTGTCAATTATGGAGTTATGAAGCTCCTTGTGGGAACTCAAAGAGAAGTTTTGCTTTCTTCGGGTGGAAACGGCGTCTTCTCCGGGTTCATAATAGCGGCTTTCAATTCCAGAGCAGTTTGGTATGTTTTGAATTCAAAAAAAATCTTTTATTCTGAAGGAAACCACCCCCGTCTGACAATTGAAATTTGGTCTTTGAATTTCAGCTGGGGTTCTTTCTCCAGGCAGCTTTTCCTTGCAGATCAAAAATACGTAAATCAAGTTCCTACCATTGAGCTTGAGTGGAACACCCCTTCACTATCTTCTACTCCCATAATAGACTAAATGACAATGCTTTTTTAAAAACTCATTGCAGGGAAGTATTTCATTAGCTTTAGCTATCGGCCTCGTTCTTCCTTTCCCTTTTTTCATTTTGCACAGGTTCTTTCCCCAATTGAAGTTGAATCGTTTAAATGTGCCGCTTCTCATGGGTTCTATCTCCTCAAATATTTGGGGTGGGGTTTTATTTCTTTTTCAAGAAGTTTATATTAAGCTTGATAAATTTGCTTCTATCAGGTGCAGCCGCTGGCCGGTTCGTCAATATCTTAATAGGCTTAATGTCTCAATTCTGGGCAAGAAAGTATAGACATCAATGGTATTTCAATGAATTCCAACTTTTTTTCAGATTACAATTCGCCAACACGTAAGCTTCGATTGCTATGTTTTCAGGTACAAGAAGTACAATTATGTTCTATCCGCGGCACTCGATGGTGGGGCACAACTAGTCATTTTATTCTTTGCCTTGGTTTTTCAAGGAGGTTTTGGATACGAAATTAAATTCCCAACGTGAGTGTAAAAGTGAAGTTTCTTTGTCATAAAAAGCAAAAAAAAGGTTTTGATTAATTTTTCAACTCACAGATACTTTTTAAATCCCGAACGCTCTGTGGCAAGAGACTATTGTTACATGCCACGAAGAGGAAACAAGTTGTCAAAGCAACAATAACTTGCATTCACTTCATTTCTATTCGTTTACAATTGGGTCACAAAACATTTGGCGAATATGGACTCAACTTAACCCTGGTTAAGGACTTTGGACAAAAGCATAAAATAAAAAGCTTGTTGAATATAGAAAAATTAGCAAAGGAGGAGAAACACCATATGTGATTATTTGAAAAAGAAAATTGAAGTCCAAAAGATGTGATATTAGGCACTAAGATTGCGACACATTCACCGGGCAACAACTTTAGAAAAAGGTATCTTGTGCAGCTGATTCTGCTGAACATAGTTCACAAGATTGTTGTAGATTCAAATAGCACTTATGATTCAATAAGGCGTAAATATATCTTATGCACATACTTTTGAATGCTCATCTGTCATTACTATTATACCACACTCTGGCAGCTGTACTCTCAATCTCTTGTCACTCCATCAGTAGCTTCAAATTGTTAAGAAATTTGAAAGGAATCCAATCAAAGTTGAATGTGCCTAAAGGACAAAATAAGAAAGGAGGAAACTCCTTTAGAAAATAATTGACAGCAGTCAATATTTAGGAAGTCAGGGAGGCAGGGAGGCAGCAGTCAATCTGTTAAAAATGCAAAAGGAAAAGGAGAGTGTTAATAGTATAAGTAATACTATTGCATCTCAACAGCAAGGTAGCTGTGCAAATAGTAACCTTTAGGAAGTATTTGAAAGGAGTGAATCCTTCAGTAATTTGGGGAGGCAGGGAGTGTCACAATTATGTCTGCCAGACCTCAACAAATGAAAATATTGCCGAAAAGGCTATTAAACCAGTTGAAAGACTGGTCAATACTTGCAAGTTGTAGATCACATTCCACCATGCAACAGGGAGGTGGTAGCAGACCTGTTAAGCAGACACAAGTAAAAAGATGATGGTAATGACATGAGAGAAGTAGGATCTAGATACATGGAGCCTCTCTTCATAAGGAGTTACTATAAGGATTTATATAAGAACTAATTTGCAAAATAAAATGAAAATAAGGAGCTGAAAATTCACAGGAGGGAGATGGGGCAGTTGAAGTGGTTGGGAACCATTTTATTCTTATGTACCCTTTTACCTAGCTATTGTGGAGAGAAACCAAAAATTGTTTCAATATGGTTTTGGATTTTGATTGTGGAAAATGTTTTAGTGAGGGGATTGGCTAACATATTGCTGGTGCAAGGTTTGACTATGAAAAAATGAGTAAAAATTACTAATAATTTACTTATTGTACTCTGAAGGTCCTAATTTAAATGAATGATAAGATTAAAAATAGTTATAATAATAAAGCAATACTATAATCATAGTGTAAAGATGTTTAAATTATTGAAAAAGAAGAAAATAATATGATTTATATTATAAGATAATATAATAACATCGAAATATTTATGGCAGTTAATTGATGTTACCAAAAATTAATAAATGAATGAAAACTGTTATTAAATAATGAAAAACACTTCATAGATAATATTACTAATATTAAAGCTATATATTGAGATACATACTATTTATGTTAATAAGATAATTATTAAGAATAATAATAGAGATATAATAACTTACTTTTAACACTGAGTATAATATTTTTTATTGATTTTATACCTCATACTTTAAATACAAATTATTCAAAGTGTATTTACAATAAAAAATAGTGAGAAATGCAATTTTTACTAATTTTTTGCAGATTTAAAGTTTTTGAAGAGAATTCAAGAAATAACAAGAAAATTGCATAAGAAATGGTTATTCATGTAAGATATCACTTTGTTATTTAATAGTGTAAGATTTTTATATTAAAGGATAAAGAATATTGCCTTTTTGTTCAATTTTTATTAAATTTGATGTGTCTAAGAGGGAGAAAGAGGAAGAAGAGATCCATTTACAGTAACAATCCTTCTTTCTAGTGACCAGATACCTTCTAGTAGATGTTTACTGTAGTTATCCACTGGAATTGATCAAGAGTTTGAGTTTTGATTATGATAACATCATTATTAAACCTTTTTGTGTCATTCTGATACCATTTTTCAAGTTATCACTATAAATCTAATTGGTTGAAATGATAAGCTTGTAATATGAACTATTTTTGTGTACTAAGGTAGATTTAATCATAAAATACCAATGAAACCTATTTTTTATCTCTTGATGAACTGTTAAACTTAAAATAAGATTAGAGTTACAGATAAGAAAGGATCATTTTTAAGCCTTTACTCTTACATTTTTGATGAAGATGAAATTCAGAGAAATGATTATAGCATCTTGAAATGTGCTCACCAAGGTGCCAAGAGGTTTCTATTGGATCATCAAAGCTCTATTTCGATCATTTTTCTTGTAATTCATCTTTTATGTCAAAATTTCCCATTTTAGACTTGAAAACATGATTTCATAGGGTTGTACCTTGAATATTGTCAGGATGAGTCTATGTTGAAGTGGTAATAAAGCTATTTACAGCTAAACCTATTACTGTGACACATGGAAAATAGTTTAAAAAGATTTATAAGGGTTAAAGATGGATTTAATATAGAATATAGGGGCTTTACTATAATGGATATAGTGGTGGTGAGTGCTGTTGAAAGCCCTGGGTGCAGCTTTACCTGTTGGGTTACAATAATGAAGAGTAAAATACTTTAATTTAAGAGTATAACTGATTATTAACCAAGAGTAAAACTGTTTTCGACAGTTTACTATGTAGGTTATTCAAGAGCAGGATGAGGAGACAATTCTGGCTGTGAAAAGCCTCCTTTTTATCCTGAAATGGGGTGGAAAGGGTGCTAGTCCTTTCCAGGTAGAGGAAGTGAAGATTTTTTCACTTTCTAGTACTGGCTTGTGGTTTGCAAACAACCTGTATAACCTGTATTGGGCTCAGATGTGGTTTTTAAACCACATCTGGGCGGTTTTCACCAATACAGGGTGATGTCACAGGGGCTCTTCTAAAATGAAGAGGGCCTGGCACTCAGTGAACAGACTTACTTATGGAGGGCTCAGAAGAAATACTCAAATGATAAGAGTAATGGAGTAAGAGGATAAATTCCTATTCATAAAATAATAAGCATAAAAGATAAGAGAGACAAAACAAAAGCAATAATAAAGAGCCAACCACAAATAATCCTGTACCACTGTTTCAACCTGTTCAGAAAAGAGAAAAGGAATTAATAAGGATATGGCCACCAGGACTCTACTGAACAGGTGAGGGAAGGCTAAGACTAACTTAATAAGTAATAAAATAATATTACAAAAGTGAGAATAAAATAATATTAAATAATAAATCAACTATTTTAATTAACTGGGGGAAAAACCCCCAGGTGGGTGAAGAGGGGCTGGTATATGTGAGAAATGCCAGCCTTGGAGTTTGAGTGTTGAGATACTTGCCTGTATGCTGGAAGAAGTTGGATGTGGGATTGAATCCTGTATTGGTGAATACAATACAGGTGATACAGTCAATACAGGTATTTGCTCCTGTATTGATGACAGGCCTGTATTTGGTGAATCCTGTATTTGAGTCTTGCCTGTATGGAACTGTATTGAGGTATGAAAACTGTATTGGGTGAATTATTGAATGAAACCCCCTTGCTGATTGGGTTCTGAAGGGTATCCATGATATAATGATTTGCTGATGATGATTGGAAATGCCCCTGCCTCCTTGGCTGTGACATTATCCCCCTCTTGAAAGTGGTGAGCTCTGAGCACCATAAGTATAGTGAGTCTTGATGAGCTTGCAATCAATTCAAACAGTTCTTTCCCCCAATTCCGTAAGATTTCCCCTTAAAACTTCTTCTTCAATCAATACTTAAACCAATCTTCATTTGACCATTTGTAGGTATTTCCCCCTTGATTTTGACTCTGAATTTCCTCTGTTTCATTCAAACTGCCTTCAATCTTCATAAAGATTTCTTTAATCTTGTCTTGAGTGTCTTCATCAACTTTTCTTGAGTCCTCATGGCTTTTGAAAGGTGGTTGATTTGGGTTTTTGTCCCAAGACCACTTGAAATCATCATAATTTTGAATTTTAGAGTGTTGGCATAAGGTGGCCAACAATTGAAATTTTGGACCAAATGAGTAGTCCTGGCCAAAATTCCTGAAAGTGTGAATAAATGGGTTTTTGGCCAATTTGCGCAAAAATGCGCAAATATGCCATATGTGGCATAAATTGGTGAAAATACTGAAAAAACTGAATTCTTGTGAAAAAATGGCCTAAAGGTGGGTTTTGGCCATTTTGCGCATTTTTGCGCAAAATGCGTAAAAATGCGCAAAGTGCGCAAATGCGCAAATATGCCATATTTGGCATAAATTGGTGAAAATGATGAAAAAACTGATACATTGTGAAAAAATGGACTAAAAGTGGGTTTTGGCCATTTTGCGCAAAGTGCGCATATGCGCAATTATAATGATTTTGGCCAAAAAGGCCTTTTGAAGGCTTTTGACAAGAAAAAAGGCCCTTTTGCGCAAATGCGCAAAATGCGCAAATTTGCCCATATGCCTAATTAAGCATATTATGATAAGAATTGATGAAAAATGACTGTTTTGATGTTTTGAGGTCTGATGTGGCCAATTGTGCCAAAGTGCACATCTTGATGAAATTGGCCAATTGGGCCATTTGAACAAATTTCTTCTATGAACTTGATTTTTTTTTCTTGAATATCTTCTTCTTATCCCCTCCTTGATTGGTCAATTGCCATAAACACCTTGCTGATTGGGTTTTGGCTTACAATTTTGATCTTAAGGAATGAGTTTAAGGCGGACTTGAAGAAGTTTTGATGAGGATTATCTGTAGGTGGTCTTTACCATTACTAGTGTTTTGCTCTTTGATTATTAAATGAATTGACTCCCCAAACGTGATATGGGAGTGATGACTACTGCTTTTTGAAATAAGAAATAAAAATGAAAATAAAAATAAAAATAAAAGATACAAGTAAAAGAAATGAAAATAAAAAAAAAATGAAAAAGAATTGAGAGAAAAAGATAGTAAAGAAAGAAATAAGAAATTCCTGAGGGTTGTCCTTCTTGTGGTGAGTTTCTTGATTTTGGCCAAAATGTTCTGAAAGATAAAACCAAGCATTTGATGCTCACAGCGTGGCCAAGGTAATGTTTTACAAGAATTAGACCCCTCAGGGATGCATACCAGGAGATGGAACTTACTTTCATAACTTCCACTCCCCACCAAGCACCATAAATGAAAATTGAAATATGCCATAAGATGAATTTGATAATGAATGTATTTAAAGATAATTTATGGCATGATTAAAGAAAGAAGAGAAAATAAAAGAAAAGATTGGGCCAAATCTTGATGAAAGGTCCAAATCTTGAGGGTATTATGTTGCAAGGCCTTCTGAACCTGTCCAAAAAATTGACAAGTGCTCACAAAGTGGCCAAGGTGATGCTTACAACAAATTTGGGTAGAATACCCCCTTAAAGGTGCATGCCAGGAGAGGAACTTACTTTCATAAACCCCAATCCCAACCAAGCACCATAATCAAACTCTTGAGGCATTTGGGCCAGGCTTGTCTGGATACAAAGTGTGAAAATCCTTGACAAGGTCTGGGGAGTTGGTAAGGTTGGAAGCTGGTTCCCAAGTTGTTCTTTCTGGGTCTTCATTGAATCCTTTCCACTCCACTAAATACCATAATGAACCTCTCTTGAGTTTTGAGTCCAGAACCTGAGCCACTTCCCATTCTTCTTGCTCTTCCACTATTACTGGAGGTGGTGGCAATTGGTGTCGATTTGGGATAGTTGATTGCTTCACTGGTTCTAACAAGGACACATGGAAAACAGGGTGAACTGACTTCCATTGTTGAGGCAACTTGAGGTGATATGCATGGCTGCCAATCTTCTTGAGAACTTCAAAGGGTCCCAACCATCTTTCTGAAAGTTTCTTGGTGGGTCTTGTTGTCTTGATGTTCTTGGAAGCTAGCCATACTTTGTCCCCAGGTTGGAAATCAGGTGGAATTGCTCTATTTCTATCTGCATACTTCTTGAATCTTCTTATTGCTGACTCTAATTCTTCTTTGACAACTTGCTGTACTGATTGGAGTTTTGTTGATAACTTTCCAGCAGGTGAATCTTGAGAAACATGGATTGAGTCAAAGCTGGGATTTCTTCCATAAAGGGTGAAAAAAGGTGATTGCTTTGTGGATGAATGTTCTGCATTATTATAGGCAAATTCAGCCAGAGGGAGCCAGGTGTGCCAGTCATCTTGATGGTAACTGACATACATCCGAAGATACTGTTCTAGAATCTGATTTACCCTCTCTGTCTGTCCATCTGTTTCAGGGTGAAATGCAGTTGAAAGATCTCTTGATATCTTGAGCTGCTGACATAATTGGGTCCAGAATGATGAAACAAATAAGGAACCTCTATCACTAACAATACTTACTGGAAGACCATGTTTGGAAAATACATGACTAATGAAGATTTGAGCTAAGTCCAGTGCAGTGATTGTTGAATAAGTTGGAATAAATATTGCCATTTTTGAAAATCTGTCTACAAATACTAAAATTGAATCAAAGTTGCTTGACAAGGGCAATTGAGTGATAAAGTCCATTGATAAAGAATTCCAAGTACCAGATGGAATTTGAAGAGGCTTGAGTAATCCAAACTTCTTATGGTGGATGTTCTTGTTTCTTGAACATTGCTGACATGAGGACACATAGTCCTTGATGATTTGATTCATGCCAGCCCAATAAAAATCCCTCTTGATGAGCTTGAGGGTCTTCTCCTGGCCAGGATGGCCAGCCAACGGTGAGTCATGACGCTTTTGAAGAATGTCCAATTGAATTTCATGATTGCTTGGAATGACTACTCTATCTTTGAACAATAATAATTTTGCTTGAGGTTCAAGAGAATAGTCTGGGACTGATTCTCCTCTTGCTAATTTCTTGAGGATCTCCTTATAGTCTTTGTCTTGCCATACTTGTCTTTGGATCTGATCAACTAAATCTGAAAACATTTCAGCTTTTATGGAAAAGAATCTTGACTCTTGAATTTCATTTTGCTTGAGAACTTGATGAAAATTCTGAGGATTCTTGCTGATGAAATCCACCCCCCTCTCTGGGTACACGTCGTCCCGACGTGACAAGGCATCTGGTAAAGTGGCCAGCCTGCCTGGGCGCTAAGTGATAACAAAGTGAAATTCAGACAAAAATTCAGCCCAACGGGCTTGACGACGAGTAAGGACTTTAGAGGACATAAAATATTGGAGAGAGCAATGGTCCGTCAAGACCTCAAAGGAATCAGAAAGAGAAAGGAGAAAGGCTCTCCAGCGCTTGAGAGCCCAAACTATGCCAAGGAGTTCCTTGTCATGAATTTCATAGTTGAGTTCAGCTGGTAAGAGCTTGCGACTATCAAATGCAATGGGATGCTTTCCTGAGTCATTCACCTGACTCAGTACAGCACCCAAGGCATAATCAGAGGCATCAGTCTCTACAATAGTTGGGAGAGAAGGATTAAAGTGAGAGAGGATAGGAGCAGTGGTGAAAGCTTCTTTGAGTATCTGAAACTGGCTAAGAGCTTCCTCATTGAAGATGAAGGGAGAATCTTTTTTGAGAAGGGAAGTGAGAGCAGAGATTTTTTTGGAATAATTTTTAATGAAACGACAATAAAAGTTGGCAAAGCCAAGAAAAGATTGGAGGGCCTTGATTTTCTTGGGCTGAGGCCAATTGAGTATTTGTTGAACTTTTGAAGAATCCATCTTGAGGCCATCACTTGAAACAACATAGCCCAAGTATTCCACACTTGAGGCATGGAATACACACTTGGAGGCTTTAGCAAACAAATTATTGTCTCTCAGTCTTTGGAGAACAGAGGCCACATGTTTAACATGTTCATCCAAAGAGCTAGAGAAGACCATAATATCATCTAAGTACACTACAACAAAAATATCCAAATAATCTGCAAAGATATCATTCACCAGATTTTGGAATGAAGCTGGAGCATTGGTTAAGCCAAATGGCATAACCAAATACTCATAACTGCCATATTTGGTTCTAAAAGCAGTTAAATGCTCATCCCCCTCTTTAATTCTCAGGAGATTATAAGCACCACGCAGATCTATCTTGGAGAAGATAGTAGCACCGTTAAAGACAGTAAGAAGCTGATTCATTGGAGGAACAGGATACCTGTTCTTCCTCGTGACAGCATTAAGTTTGCGGTAGTCAACACACAAACGAAGACCACCATCCTTTTTCTTAACAAAAAGGACAGGTGCTCCTGTTGAGGAGGAGCTTGGTCTGATGAAACCATTCTCTACATTCTCTGAAATGTAGGCCCGCAGTGTTCCCGACTCATTCTTTGATAGAGAGTAGATAACACCAACTGGAGGTAGAAGACCCTCCAGTTCGATATGATGATCACAGGCACGGTGTGGAGGAAGTTTCTCTGCTTTCACTTTGGAGAATACATCCAAATATTTGTGATAAACAGGAGGGACTACCTTCAGCACAGTTTCAATCTCTTCTGGCTCTTCCTCCTCATCCCACTGCTCCTCCAGGGAGGCATGAAAAGATAAAGGAGGAAGGTCCATATCCCCTTGAAAGAGATGAAGTGAAGATATAGCAACATCTTCTCCAACATCTTTTATCTCTTTGAAGACTTCATCTCTTAATGGAAGTAATGACTGAGAGGGAAAAGTGGAGGGGTTATGGACAGAAGGAGGAAAGGAAGGTGTCTTAAGTTCACCAACCAGAGCAACACTGTTGACAGCAGTGGATAGGTCATTACTAGTAGAAGAAATAATACCACTAGAATCCTTATGACTAGAATCATAGGTGATCAATCCATTTTTCCAATCAATAATGGGATTAAAATGGTAAAGAAAATCATAGCCCAATATTAGGTCTTCTCCCTTGGGTGAATCTATGATAAAGAAATCCCATTCAAAGCTTGGGAAGGAAGGTAAATCAACAACCCACTTGGTATAATGGGTGATGAACAGGGAAGTGGATTCATTAGAATCCAGAATGAAAAGAGGAATCTTTTCAGGGAGCTCTGACATGGTCAATGAGTACTTGAGAACAAAATTCTTTGCAATAAAGGAGTTTGTAGCACCAGAATCAATGAGAATACTATAAAAAATATCAGAGATTGAAGAAAAAATAAGGAATTTTAAAGATTTCTTGACACTAGTATTCAGAGTGCACAATTGTGCTCTTGAAGGAAATAAGTGAGAACCATTGAACACATCATGATTCCCACTCAGGCTTTTCCCTGCTTGCTAGGGAAGCCTTCTGATGATCCTTGCCTATTCTCAGGCCTCTTGAAGCATTTTTCAAATGGGTGTTTTCCACCACAATAATTGCACAAGCCTTCTTTAATCCTCCTCTCCTTTTCAGAACCAATTAATTTTTTGTCCTTATTGAGGAGAGCAGCATGAGGCTTGTCTTTGGAAACTTGAAAATTCTTCCCCTTCTTATTCTTCTTGTGATAAGGCATTCTTGATGATGAACTTTGAGGAGGCTTGGAGGAGTTGGATCCACTGATTGGAGGCTTCTTCTCTTGATGACTGCCCTTTTCCTTCTGCCTCTCATGGTACCTGGTATCTAATTCCAAGGTGATATCCATGAGTTCTTGAAGACTATCAAAAGTTCCAGGGTGAGAAGCCAATTGGTCAAACAATCTTGATGCCAAGCCTCTTCTATACACATGAATATAGGCCCTTTCCCCCCAGTCTCCAATTCTTGACATTAAACTTCTGAAATCAGCTATGTACAAGGAAACTTGACCACTTTCCCTCATCCTCAAATTGTCCAACTCTTGTTCAGCTTTTCTGACTTCATTGGGATCACCAAACAAAGTGAATAACTGGGTTTCAAACAACTGCCAGTTATTGAGGAGATAAGAAGGGTCTTCATTGGAGATATTTGAGAGGTAAGGTTCAATCCATTTGCCAGCTCTACCAGTAAGAAAAGAAGTTGAGTAAAGCACCTTCTTCCTGTCAGAGAAGAAGTTTGCTGGGTCATTATGAAAGATTAATTGACAGGATTGAATGAATCCTCTCAATTTATGAGCTTTAGTACCATCAAAAGAATCAGGTGCCTTCATTGATGGAGTCTTGAATGCAGGGACTTTTGAAGTGTCCCTTGGGGCAACTGCTTGAGTGAGTTGTCCCATAAACTGAGTCATTTGCTCCATCATCTTGAGGAAATTTGGTTCAGCTTGAGAGACAGAAGGTTGATTAGAAAGGGCTAGATTTGGAGCCTCAGGAGCTTCAGGAGCACCTGCCAAGGCAGCTTCCACTTCAGTCTCCTCAGATTCTTCCTCTTCCACAGACTCCTCCCCCTCCTTATCTTCAGCTTCCCCCAATCTACTTCTAGGCCCTTGAGAAACACCAGGATAACCACCCAATAGTCCAGAGAATGATCTTGATCTTCTAGACTTCACACCTCCTCTTCTGGAGGGTGCTGCTCCTTCCATTGGTGGTCCTCTGTCCAAATTTGCACTCAGTTGATGAACTGATGGTGTGCGGTCAAGAGGAACCCTTGGTGTAGGAGTGAGAACAGCTTGATGTCTCTGAGATCTTGTATTCTTGGCTGGTGGGCTATGCTGAACTGGCATTATGAAAAAAGAATGAATAAAAGCTTGATGATACTTTGAATAAATTAAGGCTTGACCAAATCAAATTAAATGAGAATCTTGATGATCTTGAAAAATCAACCAATAGTCTTGAAGTGAATCAATATGAATAAATCTTGAAGAGTGAAGATGACAAAGTCAAATTCTTATGAATAATCAATTTCAATCAATAAGTCAAATCAAGTCAATCAAAATCAAATCAATTACGTCTTGAGGAATTCAATCAATATCTTCAAAATCAATTCAATTTTCTTGAGGAATCAAATTCAAATCAATCAATTAAATCAAATCTTGAGGATAAATCAGGTATCTTGAAGAATCAAATCAAGTCAATCAAATCAAATCAAATCAATCAAGTCAATTCAAAATCTTGAGGTGAAATCAATGTCTTGAGGAATTTCAATCAAAACCACTGAATACCCCAAATCAAATAACCCTGAGTGATGAATCAATTAACCCAAATAATTCCACTCAAATAACCTGATAAAAACCTGAATTCAGACAAAAGAGAAATTAGAATGATAAAGAATAAAGTGAAATGGTCAGCAGAATTTTTGAAAATGAGAAAGAGAATCAATTTTCATTTGAATAAAATGAATGAGATGAAAATTGATAAGAGAGAAAAATCATAAAAATCATAAAAAATCATAAAATAATGAAAAAATCATAATTGAAGAATGAGATAAATGAATGAAATGAATGAAAGGAAAGAAGCAATTATTAGTTAATTAAAATAATGTCACAGGGGCTCTTCTAAAATGAAGAGGGCCTGGCACTCAGTGAACAGACTTACTTATGGAGGGCTCAGAAGAAATACTCAAATGATAAGAGTAATGGAGTAAGAGGATAAATTCCTATTCATAAAATAATAAGCATAAAAGATAAGAGAGACAAAACAAAAGCAATAATAAAGAGCCAACCACAAATAATCCTGTACCACTGTTTCAACCTGTTCAGAAAAGAGAAAAGGAATTAATAAGGATATGGCCACCAGGACTCTACTGAACAGGTGAGGGAAGGCTAAGACTAACTTAATAAGTAATAAAATAATATTACAAAAGTGAGAATAAAATAATATTAAATAATAAATCAACTATTTTAATTAACTGGGGGAAAAACCCCCAGGTGGGTGAAGAGGGGCTGGTATATGTGAGAAATGCCAGCCTTGGAGTTTGAGTGTTGAGATACTTGCCTGTATGCTGGAAGAAGCTGGATGTGGGATTGAATCCTGTATTGGTGAATACAATACAGGTGATACAGTCAATAAAGGTATTTGCGCCTGTATTGATGACAGGCCTGTATTTGGTGAATCCTGTATTTGAGTCTTGCCTGTATGGAACTGTATTGAGGTATGAAAACTGTATTGGGTGAATTATTGAATGAAACCCCCTTGCTGATTGGGTTCTGAAGGGTATCCATGATATAATGATTTGCTGATGATGATTGGAAATGCCCCCGCCTCCTTGGCTGTGACAGGTGAAAATTTTCCTCACAGCCTGATTCTGACGTGTATGACACGTAGAATGCTGTACAGAAACTGTATGGGACCCCAGTATTGACTGACATATAAGGTATTGAAGTAAAAACATGCTTCTTTGTCTATTTGACACCTCATATTCATGATTATGGGATATTATCCCATGGTAAGGCTGTATATGACAGCAGGTGGGATTTTGACCTTAAAACAGCCATAACTTTGTCAATTATTGAGATATCAACCTCAAAAATTGGTTCAGTGTGTAGCCCTGTATGTGCTCTACACAATGGTACCTCATTTGATATGGGTATCATCAAGTATGGCAAAGTTATCCCATGTACAAGAGTTTTGTACATTTGTGTGTTTTAGGCAAAAAGCTGTGTTGAGCTTGTTTGCCCTATAGCTTCTGAAGTAGTTGAGATATGGGAAATTGGATGACACCATCAGATAGCCCTGATTGTGCTCTTTCCAAAAAGACCCCACTTCAGGTATCCCACATTAAAACTGTAGAAGTTAGATGAGAGGTGAATGTTTTGTTCACCCTTATTTGGCCTGAAATTGACGATAACTCCAGTAATATTGGTGCTAGCTCAGTTTGGCTGGTACCGTTGGATAGCCCTGGCTTAGAGCTGAATTATGAATACCCATTTGATGGGGTTAAGCCTCTCCTTCTAGATTTTAGATGGGAGGTGAAAATTAAGGTTTATGCTCAGCAATAACTTTGAGCAGGAATAACTTTGTTATTTCTAGTCCTATGGTGATGGGACTTATATTTTCAGAAAAACGTGAGTTTCCTCTTTCTTTTGATACCTTTTGAGCTGATTTGGCTCAGCTCCATGTTTTGGTGGTGTCTTGGCTATACCATTGGTTTATGGTATTTTGGCTGTCATGCTTGTGCTCTGTTCTTGAGTCACAGGCTGACATACCCTCCCTCCAAAAAAGGCTCATCATTGATGAGACTGTTCAGTCCTCCTAGAGGCCCTGAATCTCCTTAGATGAAGGCTCCCATCTGGTATGGCATCTTCTGCCAACCATTTGTCTTTATCAGCTGTTTGGTGCTTGAATCTGACTAAGTATTGTCTTTGATCCCTCCCATTAAGTCTGATCTTCCTGGCTCTGATGATTTTAACCACAGGTCCTGGGGAGTCCTCCACTTCCACTATATCAGGTGGTGTGGGGTTCTTCTTCCTGGAGGGGAATTTGTCCTCCTCTGTTTGGAAGTATGGTTTGACCAAACTTACTGGGAAGACTGGGTGCTTCCTGGAAAATTCCTCTGTAAGTTTGACTTCCACTTCATTCTTTCCTATCAGCCTAATGATAGTGAAAGGCCCTACAAATGAGTCCCTCATATTCTTGGGTCCTTTAAGATTGTTAAAGTTCAGTGTGGACACTAGAACCTGGTCCCCTTCCTTGAAGTCAGGTTCCATGTGTGTCTTGTCCCACCTCTGCTTGTTGTATTCTTTTGCCTCAGCTATGCATTTGGAAGCTGTGTCGCAAGCCTTCTTCCACATATCATGGAAGTATTTTGGGGTCAGAAGATTCTTCTTCAAGTGATCCACAGGCAACAGGGGATTCCACCCTTTCTCTACCACTGCAGGTGTTTTTCCTGTTGTAGAGTGCTGACTTTTATTATAAGCCAGTTGAACAGCTGGTAGAAGGGTAACCCAGTCATGGGTATATCCTTCATGGTCCTTATACTCCATGCCATAGGCACAGAACCTTCTAAGGATGTCCTCCATAGTCTGGATCATCCTTTCAGCTAGGCCATCTGTTTGGGGATGGTAAGCTGTGTAAAAAGAAAGCTTGGTGCCAAGCATGTCATACAAGTTGGTCCAAAATTCAGATGTGAATTTTGGGTCCCTATCACTAATGATGATTTTAGGGACTCCACAGGTAGATATGATGTTATTCCAAAATAACAGGGAAGTATCCATGGCTGTGTCCTCTTTGTGGCATGGTAAACACCTCATGTTTTTGCTGAATCTATCAACTATGATCAAACAGGAATTGCAGTTTACTTTGCCTCCTGGGACAAGTCCTGTAACCCAGTCCATGTTGATGGTTTCCCATGGGTGCTTGGGTTCTTCTATGTGTTGAAGTAACCCATACTTCTTCCCATGTTTCCTAATTGCCTTCTGGCATCTTTCACAAGTGTTGATGTATTCACTCAACTCTTGTTCCCACTTGGGCCACCAAGCTGTGCTTGCTTCCCTTTCTTTGGTCCTGTCTTCACTCATGTGTCCCATATAGGGGCAGTCATGGCATTCTTTTAGGATCAATGAAATGTGGTCCCTGTCTACCACTGTGAGTGCACTTGTGTGCTTTTCTCTGTGGTAGAGCAGGACATCTATAAGGAAAAACTTGTTATCCTTATAGGCCCTCAACCAGGGTTCTTCCAGCTGGGCTTCCAGTTATGGACTCCTGTATTTTTGCTGAAGGAGTTGTAGTAGTATGCCACACTGTTTGTGTTTAGCATAAGAATTCAGTACTGCACTGAAAAACTCATTGTGCAGTTCAGAGGAACTTATTCCCAATATTGGAGTTTCTGTCTCCTCTGAATCTGTGTTTCCACTGTCAGGGGTACCACTCTCTGGTGCCAATTCAGAAAATCTGAAGTTCTTTTTTCTATCTATTTCCATGAAATGGATAGGAATCTTGGCTGCAACTTCAGGGTCATAAGCTGGATTGCTTTTGACATTGTCTAGTGGCCATCTGCTAAGGCCATCTGCATTGGTATGACTTTTACCTTCTTTGTATATGATGGTCATGTTCCCTCTATACTCCTGGATGGCTATTTGCCATCTCAGCATGTGTCTATTAGTAGTATTAATGTTCAGTAAAGATTTCAAGGCTGTGCAGTCTGTGTAGACTTCAAAGACTGCACCCTCCAGATAATAATGGAGTCTTTCTAGAGCCCAGACTAGAAATAGACATTCAGCCTGGGTGGCCCCATACCTGGCTTCTGAATCTTTCAGCTGCCTTGAGATGTAGCAAATTACTCCTTCTCTTGGTTCACCATCCACAATTTGTCTTTGGTGAAGGGCTGCTCCTAGGCCTTGACTGCATGCTGCATCTATGTATAACTTGAATCGTTGTTCAAAGTCAGGTAAGATTAGCACAGGTGCATTAGTGAGTTCATATTTTATCCTCTAATATGCATCCCTTCTTTCCTTGGTTATTTCAAAAACTACATCTTTTGAACATAACTTGTATAAACTACTAGTTATGTGTGCAAAACTTTTGATATGGTTTCTATAGTGGCTAGCAAACCCAAGAAAGGATTGCATCTCTTTGATGCTTTTTGGTACTGGTTTTTGCAGGACTGCTGCTACTTTATTCTGGTCAATTGCCAGACTAAGACCTGAGACTTTATGTCCTAGAGCCAGTAACTCTTGTTGACCAAAATTGCACTTTTTAAGTGAAATTTTCAGATTTATGGGTGTGCATTTACTTAGCACTCTGTCTATGTATTGTACATGGTCTTCCCATGTCTCTGAGTATATAATGATATCATCATTATATACTACCATCCAGCCTTCCAATATTTCATCTTGAAATACAATATTTCATCTTGAAATATTGTGTCCATCATCCTTTGGAAGTGGGCTGGTGCATTTTTGATGCCAAATGGCATTCTGGTATACTCATATATGCCCATATGGCATATTATCCTGAGTAATTTCATGGAGTTTGGTTTAACTTCATTTTGGTGGAAACCTTTCATACAATCCTTTTTGGTTATGTATTTGGCTTTAGCCAGTTTATCTAAGGCATGAGGTATCCTAGGTATGGGGTACCTGTCTGCTTTTGTGTAGTTATTCTGAGCTCTGAAATCTCCACACAGTCTAGACTTGCCATCATGCCAGGTGATTAGGACAGGGGTGGTGATTTCCACTATTTCATTATGTCCAATATTCCTGATGACATCCATATCCAGGAGTTCATTGATATGTTTCTCAATTTCTTTCCTGGTTTCCAGGCTTTCTGGATAAGGAGGTCTCCTCAGCATGGGTGTATAAGGCCTTTCCACATCCAGATATAGTTCTATATCATTGCCTTTGATCTTGCCTAATGGTTCTTCACCAATGGAAAATGCTGGTCTGTTCTTTCTCAGCATCTTCAGTAAACTTAGTTTTTGTTTACTGGTGAGGGTAGTGCTAAACTGTCCCTCTCTGAATTCCTTCAGAAGTTCTTCTAGTGGATCTTGAGAAGATATCTGATATATGTCAAGTGAAAATTTCTTTTCCTTGTTAGTACCAATGGTGATGTGCCTATTTTTACTGTTGTAAATGTCTATGCCATACATCCTCTGGTAATCTGTTCCCAGTAAAAACCCTTGGATGTGGGCATCATTAAGAACTACAAACTCTGGGTTGAGTCTGATATTACCCTTCCTGTGGGGTATAATTATCTCTTTGATAATTGTCCCAATGGAAGTCATCTTCCCTGATGCACTTTTAAAGTTCTTTGCCTTAGTGGGCAAGAGCTGTTTTTCCCAATTTGGGAAGTGGGTATCCAGATAATTTCTGGCCACTATGGAGCAGTGTGCTCCACTATCAATGATCAGTGGGTGCTGAGCATTGTCAATACAAACAGTCATTTTTGTGGCTGTCCCATGTATATATGCCATTCCTTTGGTTGGCTTAACCAGGAATGTTTGTGCGTCTTGTGTGTGTTTGCACAAGTTCTTGGTAGCAGTCTCCTGTGGCATGCCTGCTTCCAACTGTATGTCCTGGATTTCCAGTGGGGTTTCCTCTTGGTATTCCACTAGAAATTACTCTCTTTGGTCTTGATCATCCTCAGATGGTTCTCTGATGGCATCAACCATGGAGTCTGAATCAGAATCCTCTGTTGGAGGTTCTTCCTCAGGGACTTTCTCTATGGCATAGACTCTTTTCTTTGCCTTTGGACAGTTGTTGGCATAGTGGTCTGTTGAGCCACAATTGTGACAAGGATTCCTCTTCTTTGCCACTTCTGCCACCCTTTCTTTGGGTTTGTCTTTAAACTCTACCCTGAAAGGTTGTTTCTCTTTGAAACTACTGCTCTTATATGGGGTAAATCTCCCTATATTAGTCCTTTTCCTTATGTCTTGTAATGTGTTGGCAATGTCATCTAGAGTGCAATTCTGGTTGCATCTGCATTTTACTGCATGCTCTAGCTCTCCTGGCAATCGTGTCAGGAGTTTGTGATTCCTCATTTGGATGTTCATCTGAGGATCAATGGCTTTGAGTCTTTTAGACTGTCTAAGACACCACTCATATGGATCTTTGTCCACAGAGAAT
The DNA here is from genome assembly GCA_023105745.1 of Austropuccinia psidii. Lineage (NCBI taxonomy): Eukaryota > Fungi > Basidiomycota > Pucciniomycetes > Pucciniales > Sphaerophragmiaceae > Austropuccinia > Austropuccinia psidii. Next base: position 41,226,819 of record JALGQZ010000013.1, read on the forward strand.
TTGTCATTTTCAAATGACATGGTCTTTTGCCATATCCAAGCTCCATTACTGTACTTTTGGATGATTTGACTCTTCCACCATGGCCAGTTTCTTCTGCCATGGATTTCTTTCATTTCTGTGTACCATATACTAGCATGACCTTTAAATGCAGTATTCAATCTAGCAGTGATCCAGTAGTCTGGTATGCTTGGTACATCAATGAAGAGTCCATAAAGATAATCTATGAGTTCCATATGATCATATTCTCCTGATCCAGAGAATTTGGGCCAGTTTGAGGCCTCAGGAAGCTGTTTCAAGGCTTCCTTCTCTGAATAAGACATGCCATCTCCATCTTGGTATTGTGATGGGGATCTTGCCTTATTCATAAACATGGCATCTGGTTTGATGTCATCTGGTTGATATGGATTATCCATAACTTGGCCTTGTGGTTGGGGCTTCAAGTTATGGTAGGCATTAAAAAATTTATTAATGTCTTGGTCCACACACTCCCTGTCCCTTGTGCTGTGGTGTTGTTCTTCAAAGACTATACTCAGTCTTGTGTTGGTTTCTTCAGAGGCTTTGCTCAGTTGAGCATATCCTTCTTGAAGATTTTTAACTATCTGTTCCAAGGAGGCTTGAGCTTGTCTCATCCTTTCTTGGCCAGCTTTAATTTCTGCAAACTGCTTTGCAGATTGTTCAGCATATTGGGACATTTGTAACCACAGTGTATCACTGTTGATGTTACTCTCAGATGTGACAATGTTACTTTCAGTCTGAGTGGGGGTAATGTTTCTATTACTAGGACTACTGATTCTAGAGTGGTTTACAACTACTTCTGCTTCTTGTGTACTTCTTTTACCAAATCTAACAGCTTCTGGATCATGGGGTCTGACTCTTTCCTCCTCTGGTTGAAGGAGGCTTTGTTCTTGCCTTTGTTTCCTTGTCTTCTTCTGGAAAATTCCTGGAATTGTGAAGAATGGTGACTCTTGGCCACTGATCTGCTGGTTCCTGAATGGTGTGAAGCCACTGGAGAGCTTATTTGGCCTGATCCTTGTGAGCCTGAAGGAATCTGAGTAGGCCCTGTCTGGGTTAACTGTTTTTCTATAGCTTGGATAGTGGCTTGATTCTCCCTTATCCTCTGTGCCCTTGCCTCCAGGAGTCTGAACTGCCTGGTAGGATTCCAACCTTTGGTGATTACCATCAGGTCTTTGAGGTCAATCTCTTTGAGACAGATCTTCTGGAAACTTGTTACAAGTTCTTCCCAGTGACTTGCTAGGTTGAACCTCTTGTTGTCCATGCTCCATTGAAATAAGTCTTTGAGGAGTTGGTGGAGCTGAAGAACTTGATCCATATCCTTCCAGTCCTCTGGTTTGAGGTTCCTGTTGAATTGGAGTGTGAATGGCAAGGTTGATATTATCTCCATCATTGTTTTGCCATCCACCACTGTGTCCAAGGTGTCTTCTTCCAGGTCTTCTGGTTCTAGACAAGCCTTCTCTGTCCTCTGGCCGGTTCCTTTGGAAGCCAAGGTCTCTGAGGTATGCAGGGGACATATCAGTGTTTGCAAGCAGTCAAAAACTTTATGTTCTTAGGATATTTACCTTTGACTGTGCCTTGTAAAAATTTATTATCTGCTGATTTGGGCAGTTTGCCTTTGGAGGTTACAACTGGGTTAATGATTGTGATCTTCCCTGTACAAGTGGTCAAGGTTGGTTTACCTTGTATTGAAGCAGAGTTTCGTGGTTTTCTACTCCTCTGAGTGGCTATTGGTGTCCACGTTTTGGCTGTAATGAGGCCTTCACTAAGCCTTTTTCCTTTGCCCTTGCTGCCCTCTGGCTCTGAGGGTGTCACTGGTGTGTTGGCCTGTGACTGGGTCTCAAGTGGTATGAAGTTTTCTTCCACTGAATCAAAAAGGAAAAAAAGAGGGCTTATGTCAGTTAAGACTTCTTAAAAGGCTGGTTTTGCACGTCTAAGAATGGCCTCTGGGCTTGTATATTATTACAATATGCCCTTGTATTATGACAATGTAATTGAATTAACAATTACATGTCACAAATACAGCTTACTGATATGTGGTATACTGTTTGTATACCAATATCTCACAGAATACTTGTAATTAGCAAGTATAATCTGTCAAAAGATGGTGTATTACAGGGCAATTGAGTTAACAATGTGCCCAAACACGCCTCAACTGTTGGTTTATCAGTATGAGCTGTCTTGATTCAATTAATAATTCAGACTGTATTAGTGGCTTAAAAGTGTTTTTATATACAAAACACGCCAAAAATACTGGTCTGTTGTTATCAGCCACATGACAGATACTCTTTAAAATATGAGTATTTTTTTAAAAAATAAAGTAAAAATATATAAAAATATATATTTTTAAAGAAAATGACGCCTAAAAAGATAAAACAAGTGTCAATAAAATGATAATAAAGAGAAAAACTTACTTGTATTAAGTCCAAAAAAGGTTTAAAACACGGCCAGGCCCCCAAAATGTCAGGATGAGTCTATGTTGAAGTGGTAATAAAGCTATTTACAACTAAAACTATGACTGTGACACGTGGAAAATAGTTTAAAAAGATTTATAAGGGTTAAAGATGGATTTAATATAAAATATAAGGGATTTACTATAATGGATATAGTGGTGGTGAGCGCTGTTGAAAGCCGTGGGTGCAGCTTTACCTGTTGGGTTCCAATAATAAAGAGTACAATACTTTAATTTAAGAGTATACCTGATTATTAACCAAGAGTAAAGCTGTTTTTGACAGTTTACTATGTAGGTTATTCAAGAGCAGGATGAGGAGACAATTCTGGCTTTGAAAAGCCTCCTCTTTATCCTGAAATGGGGTGGAAAGGGTGCTAGTCCTTTCCACGTAGAGGAAGTGAAGATTTTTTCACTTTCTAGTACTGGCTTGTGGTTTGCAAACAGCCTTTATAACCTGTATTGGGCTCAGATGTGGTTTTGAAACCACGTCTGGGCGGTTTTCACCAATACAGGGTGAAAATTTTCATCTGGGGACCTCACAGACTGATTTTGACATGTATGACGCGTAGAGTGCTGTACAGAAACTGTATGGGACCCCAGTACTGACTGAAATATGAGGTATTGAATTAAAAACATGCTTCTTCATCTATTTGACACCTCATATTCATGATTATGGGATATTATCCCATGGTAAGGCTGTATATGACAGCAGGTGGGATTTTGACCTTAAAACAGCCATAACTTTGTCAATTCTTGAGATATCAACCTTGAAATTGGTTCAGTGTGTATCCCTGTATGTGCTCTACACAATGGTATCTCATTTGATATGGGTATCATTAAATATGGCAAGGTTATCCCATGTACAAGAATTTTGTACATTTGCATGTTTTAGGCAAAAAGCTGTATTGAGCTTGTTTGCCCTATAACTTCGCAGTAGTTGAGATATAGGGAAGTGGATGACACCATCAGATAGCCCTGATTGTGCTCTTTCCAAAAAGACCTCATTTCAGGTATCCCACACTAAAACTGTAGAAGTTAGATGAGAGGTGAATGTTTTGTTCACCCTTATTTGGCCTGAAATTGACCATAACTCCAGTAATATTGGTGCTAGCTCAGTTTGGCTGGTACCATTGGATAGCCCTGGATTAGAAATTAATTTTGAATACCCATTTGATGGGGTTAAGCCTCTCCTTCTAGATTTTAGATGAGAGGAGAAAATTAAGGTTTATGCTCAGCAATAACTTTGTTATTTCTAGTCCTATGGTGATGGGACTTATATTTTCAGGAAGAGGTGAGTTTCCTCTTTCGTTTGATACCTTTTGAGCTGATTTGGCTCAGCTCCATGTTTTGGTGGTATCTTGGCTATACCATTGGTTTATGGTATTTTGGCTGTCATGCTTGTGCTCTGGTTTTGAGTCACAGGCTGACAAATATCATGATAAAAACTATGTCATTATTAGCTTATGAACTATTATACTGTGAATATCTTCTTTTTTAAGTTCAGACAACTTTTAATTTCAAGCAGTCAACTGGTATTGCTATTTTAACCAATTTCCCCTCATTATTTTTAGCTTTTTCATAAGTTTCCAAAGAAATTTTGTATCTTTATTCTAACATTTTTTTGGGGGGAGATTTAATTGTAAATCAAGTCTCCATCAGGAGTATCTTGAAAGATATGAGCTATACCACCAAATATATGCACTGATAATAAAAGTCCATATATCCAGGTATCTCAGTGAGTATTGGGTTTACATATGTGACATAAAACAGTTTTATATATATTTGTTGATGGAGAATCCAATGATGTAATTAATTTCTAATTTTTATTCACTTTTTGCTGGGATAATCAAGAATTTATACCTCTTTTGTAAGGCATTCTTACTTATTTTGAGATTATGATTTGAATTCTAATTATTGAATCAAGTTTCATAATGATGTTTGTGACTTTTCATAATATGTGGTCATCTTGAGAAGGCTCACAACCAGTGGGGAGCTATGTTATATTAATCTCTTTGTTTTCAATTAAATATCTAATTATGCCTAGTGCAAAGCGGATGTGACAAGTGTTGTGATGATATATACAATTAGATTCAATGGCAAGCACACTTTGATTATCAGAATGAAGTACTCTAAAGCATTTCTTTTTGGTTCCTGTGTATAAAATTTATTTTACCTAAAAAAGGTCATGACTAAATTTGGGCATTGCATTGTATTCAGCTCCTGCAGATTAAAGTGCTTCAGACTCCTGTTTGTGAGATTTCCACCCAATAAGTCCATGAAAAGGGATTATTAAGGAAGAGAAGGATTTCAAATATTTTGAGCCTCTCCAGTCAGCATTGCAGAAGGTTACAATGTTTGATGTTGTTTTGTCCAAGTATAAGAGAGTTTCAAAACAATCTTCAGGGGTAAAGGGCGTTTCAAGCTTTTACCCACCCAAACTCACCAAACCAACAAATCCTTGCTGTGTCTGGAAACTAAATTTCAACAAGCTTCTGTTGAAATACTTATACATTTTAATTCACCAATACATACTGTCACTACTTTTACAGTCTGGATTCACCAAATACAGTTTTGGATTCACAATCCTGGATTTTACGATCACCCAACTTCATAACACCTCTTGTACAGACCATTTAAATCCATACAGGGGCTGTATTGTCCAAAATCAATTCAAATGAATGCTTCTCTTAGGGAAATTAACTCTTTTGACCAGGACTGGTGGATTCTTACATATAACATCCCTGCTTCCTGCATCTGGGAAATTTTCCTAAGCTGATTAATATATTTGATTGATTATTGAATAAATATTTTTGTTCCTATTTTTGGAATATCTTATTTATTGGTATTAAGTTGGTTTTTGAATTTCCTCACTTGTTCAGTAGATTTGTGGCTGCCATATCCTCATTAAACACACTCTTTTATTTCTGAAATGTTCAAAAAATGGAATTAGAATTTTTTGTGGTTGGCTCCTTTATTTCTTACTGTTGTTACTTTGTTGTTGCTGCTATTCTTATATTTATTTTACTAGAAATTCCAACTCTTATTACACTCTTGAGTGTATTATTTCTTATTCAATTCTGAGCCATCTACAAGAGAGCTTCGGTATACTGAGTGCCAGGGACTCTTCACTTAGAATAGCCCCTGTGACATTACATTGATTAACTCATAGTTTCCTCTTTCTTGTCAGTTGAAAATAGGATCCCCACTGAAAGATCACCGGAAAAGTGAGAAACCCCAGTGAAGATCATAAGAGCGGACACAGATTATTCCTTGTCTCCATCAACAGATGGGAAAGCTTAGCTTTACTTCATGGTAGTTAAAATTGGGTTGGGGAAAGGAAATTTGTAGTACAATTTGTTAGGCATCACTATATAAAGGCTTCTTTCTACAGCAAAAGAGGATCAAACTTGTACTCATTTTATTACAATTTATTATTTGACTATTTCTACTTTCTTATTAGATATTATAGACTTAGGAGGAGTTAAGGTACTTAATTCATATAGATTTACTAATTTTTTTACTTGAAAATTTCACTTACATATCTCTTTTTCTTTTAACAGTTATCTAGCTTTAGATAACGTATCATCATTTGTTTAGTTATATCAAAGCTTACTTTTTCTAGTCATGTAAATAGAAATTTCTATATTATATATATATTAATAATAGCTTACCTTATTTTTTTTAAAAGTATTATTAATTACTGGTTTTATTATAAATACTCAAAGCAATTAAAGTCTTCTAAACTACAGCTCATTGCATTTCTTTGGGCATTTTTCTCATGAAATCATTCACTCATTCATGAATCATGACCTTTTAATTAATCTCATCATCTTTTCATGACTTTATGATTCTCCAATCAATCTTAATCTCTTTCATTTGATTTTTATGAAAATTGACTTTTTCCTCATTTCTCAATCCTTGCTGACCATCTTATTCCATTTTCACTTCTAAATCAAAATTCAAATTTCCTTTTTTTTATACTCTGGTATTATCAGGTTTCAAATTTATTTGTTAATTTATTGGGATTAATAAGAATTATTGATTCAATTTTTTCCATGATCATATTGAATGGAATTGATTATTGATTTATTTCTGAGTTATTCAAGATAACTGATTAATCCTGAACAATTTGTTTAATTGACTGATTTGATTTTGACTAATTAATATATTGAACTTATTACTGAAGATATTCATCAGCTTATTGAATTAATCAAGACCTTGAATTTGTGTTTTAGACATTTATTGATTATTGATTGATTGGATTCTTCAAGAGGTTATTGATATTTTACTTTAATTGAATTTGTTTTTTTGACTGAATTGGTTGATTTATTGATTGAAATCAATTCGAATCTCTTCAAGAAGTCTTATCCATTAATAAGATTTTGACTTTTTCATTTTCACTTCTTAAGATTCTTTACATTTATTTCACCTCAAGACTGTTGATTGATTCCTCAATCTTTTATCAAGAACTCTCATTTCAATTTTGTTTTTGGTAAAGCCTTATTATTTTATTCTCAAAGTAACAACAAGTTCTTTATTTTTTGACTCCCCAATAGTACATGTTCAGAATATTGCTGCAGCCAAGGATACAAAATCTCAAAGAATTCAAGCTGTTCTAACTGCTACAGAAAGGGTGCCTCTTGAATGCACACCATCAGTTCATCAAATGGGTGCCAATTTGGACAGAGGACCACCACCCTTTAGAAGAGAAGATTTGATATACACAAAATCAAGATAATAATCTGGCCTTTTCAGTGGCTATACTGGTATTCCTGAAGGTGACAGAGCCAGCTTAGGGGAGATTGAATATGAAGAGGGGGAGGAGTCTGTGTAAGAGGAAGATTATGGAGAGACTGAAGTCAAAGCCACCTTTGAAGATGCTCCAGAAGCTCTTCAGGGTTCAAAAATAGGTCTTTTGAACCAAGCTCTTGTCTCTAAAATAAAACCAAGTCTCTGAAAGATGATGGAGAAAATTACTCAATTCATGCAGCAACTCACTCAAGCACTTGCCTCAGCTTTCAAAAATACATCAATGAAAGCACCTGGTTTTTTGATGGTACTAAAGCCAATAAATTGATAGTATTTATCCAATCCTGTCAAACATTCTTCCATTATGATCCAGAAAATCTCTTATCTGACAGGAAGAGAGTACTTCACTCAGCTGTGTTTCTCACTGGTACATCTGGAAAGTGGATTGAACCATATCCCTCAAATATCTCCAATAAAGACCCTTCCTACCTCCTGAATTATTAGCAATTATTTGAAACTAGATTATTCAATCTGTTTTATGATCCAAAGGAAGTAAGGAAAGCTGAAAAAGAGTTGGAAATTTTAAGGATGAAGGAAGGTTGTGATGTTTCCTTCTAAATTGCTGATTCCAGAATTTTGATTTCAAGAATTGGGGAGTGGGGGGACTGTCTTATACTAATGTGTATAGAAGAGGCTTGGTATTAAGAGTATTGAATTAATTGGGCTATCACAATAGGAAATTTGATAACCTTCAAGAACTCATGGACATAGACATGGAATTTGTAAGGTTTGTCTATGAAATTCTTGATAATAGTAATAATATCAAGAGTACTATGACTGTCCTCAGTAGAAAAATATAATATAACAAAATATTATAACCAAAAATGCAATATAATTATTAAAATAACTATACTAAAAGATAAATTCAATCATTATGATATGATATAATAATAAAAAAAATATTAATAATTATTCTATTATTGTTATAGTCACTGACAGTTATAACAATAAGAAGTGTAAAGCTCTTAATGAGACAATTACACATGGAAAATATAAATATGATTTATAAAAAGAAATTATAGCACACACTGTGCAGATATAATTCTTATAGAAAAATCTATATAAAAAACTATACAATTTTAGAGAAAAACTTACTTATAATATATAATTTAATACAACAAGTCAAATACAACAGTTAACTTTTGATAAGGTTTTGATACTGGTAACCTTAAGGTTTAAGCTTATTTAAGCATTGACAGGTCTCAAAGCTTTAATTTCAAGTTTGCATATTGGGATTTACCCTTTGGAAGTTTGAAATTCCTGTCCAAATTGGGATAAAACCAGTTTAAACTTTAAGGTTGGATCAAAGTCTAATCTTCAAGTTTAAATAAGTTTGAAAGTCCTCCAATACAGGTGGAAAACCTTAATTGAATCCTTGCAGATCCAAAACGTTGGGTACCCCAGCTCTGTTTGGTCTTTTTTCTTTGTCCCACCTTTTTGTGTGGATTTTGCCCTTTTATTTGTTTAAAGCCATACTATGGCCTTAAAAACCTTTAAATTGAGCTCACACAGGATTTACATTCTGTATGGCAAATCCTTAGCCGATTCAGTAAGTATACACAACACCTTAATTTTAACTAAAATTTTGGTAAGTTTGCATAAACCTTATGCAACTTTAAATTCAAGCTTATTTAAGCTTATTTCAACAATTTTAAAAAAATGTTAAAAAAATTACATTAGTACTGTGAGATTCTTAAATCTTCCGATAACATAAGAAATAAGCATTTTTGGGTATAACACCCTTTGGGTGTACCCTAGGTCATTTTTGGTGTAGAATCCAAAAATGACATAATAATTATAAACTTGTTTATCCAAACAGAAGTTATAATCATTTTTTGTTATTTTTCATTTTAATTACAACTGAAAAGTCTGTTCAAGACTAAATCAGCTGTATATAAAGTTATTTGTGGCCTTATGGGTATGTCATATATACCTCACAGGCTCACAGACTTGGATACAAGGTACCATGAGAGCACAGAATTAAAAGGGTAGTAATCAAGACCAAAAGCCTTATTTAACTGGTTCTAAATCTTTCAGCCATCCTAGAGACTCATACCCCAAGAATACTCACCATATCAAGAGCAAGAAGGGGAGGAAATTTCAAGTTTCTCAGGACAAGCCTCATGTTGCTCTCCTAAATAAGGACAATAAATTAATAGGTTTTAAAAAGGAGAGTAGAATTAAAGAAGGGCTGCTTACTTGATTTTGTGGAAAGACCCCAATTTAAAAACTCCTCAAGAGACCTTAGAACAAGCATCAGTCATCAAGAGGGTTCCCTAGCAAGCAGGGAAAAGCCTCATTGGGAATAATGATGTTTTTAATGGCTCTCATGTACTTAATTGATGAGAACAGCTTTTCACTCTGACTACTAGTTTCATGAAATATTTGTAATTCCATATTTTATCTGATTTCTCCAAACTTTTATATGGTATTCTCACTGATTCTGGTGCTAAAAACTCCTTTATTGCTATGCATTTTGTTCTCAAATACTCATTGACCATGTCAGAGGTCCCTAAAAGATGCCCCTTTTTATTTTTTTATTCAAATTAATTCACTTCCTTTTCATCATTCATTATACCAAGTTGGTTGTTGCCTTTCCTTCATTCCCAAGCATTGAATGGGACTTTTTTATCATAGATTCCCCCAAGGGGGAAGATCTAATAATGGGCTATATTTTCCTGTATCATTCAGATCCTTTTATTGATTGGAATAATGGATTGATCACCTATTACCACAGTAATAAGGACTCTAATGGTCTTAAATCCATTGTAATAATGACTCTGCAACCTCTGTCAAAAGTGTTTCTCTGGTTTGTGATATCAAGACACCTTACCTTCCTTCTTTTGTCTATATTCCTCCCATCATTCCCTGTCACTAATGACTTCCATCAAGATAAAAAGTATTCAAAGAGATAAAATATGTTGGAAAAGATGATTCTACATCTTCACTTTATCACTTTCAAGGGGATATGGGCCTGCCTCCTATGTCTTTTCATGAATATCTTGAGGAGATATGGGATGAGCAGGAAGAGCCAGAAGAAATTAAAACTGTGTTTAAGGTAGTACCTCCTGAGTATCACCAATGTTTTTATATTCATTTTTATCATGGATTCCCCCAAGGGAGAAGACCTCATATTGGGCTAAAATTTCCTGTATCATTTTCATCCTTTTATTGATTTGAAGAGTGGATTGATCACCTATGACAACAGTAATGAGGATTATAATGGTCCTACATCTTATTGTAGTAATAACTCTGCCACCCCTGTCAATATTGTTTCTCTGGTTGGTGAAATTAAAACACCTTCCCTTTCTTGTTCTGTCCATATTACTCCCATAATTTCCTCTCAGTAATTACTTCCATCAAGAGATAAAGTCTTCAAAGAGGTAAATGATGTTGGAGAAGATGATGCTAAATCTTTACTTTATCTCTTTCAAGGGGATATGGACCTTCTCTATCCTTTCATATGTCCCTTAGGGAGCAATTGGATGAGCAGGAAGAGCCAGAAGAAATGAAAACTGTGTTTAAGGTAGTCCCTCCTGTGTATCACCAATTTTTCTAAGTATTCTCAAAGTTGAAAGCAGGGAAGTTCCCTGTCACATGGGTGCATGTGATCTACAACTTGCCAGTATTAAAAATTCTCTCAACTGGCTTAACAGACTTTTTGGGAAGAGATCCCTTGGCTGAGGTCTGGAAGACAGAATTTTGATAATAAAGCAGTTACCAAGGTCATGGGTTTGATTTTGGTTGGAGAAAATGGGAATGTCTCAATCAAACAGTGACAGGCTGAGTCTATGATGAAGTAGTAATAATAGTATTTACAGCTTCAAATATGACTGTGAGACGGAAAATTAGGATAAAAAAGACTTTCAAATAGAGGTGTAGGAGCTTTACTATTGTGGAACAGTAGGGGTGAGTGCTGTTTAAAGTCCTGGGTGAAGTCTTACCAGTTGCATTACTTTAATAAGAGCTAAAATACAATAAGAATAATGTATACCTTATTATTTTCCAAGAGTATAAATGCTTTTGACAGTTGTACTACATAGGAACTCAATAGAAGGATGGGGATTCCTTTTCTGGAAGAGAAAAGGCCTCCTTGTATCCTGAAATGGAGTGGAAGGGTCCTCTAGAACATCCATGTAGAGGAAGTAAAGATTTTTCCCTTCAGAGTACTGGCTTGTGGGTTGCACAAGGCCTGTATAGTCTGTATTGGGCTCAGAGGTGGCTTTCAAGCCATATCTGGGCAGTTTTACCCAATACAGAGTGAACAGTCTCATCTTACGGCCACACAGCCCTCTTCTGAGGTGTATGGCACATTGAAGGCTGTACAGAAGCTGTATGGGACCCCAGTATTGAATGAACTATGAGGTATTTAAGTATAAAAAAGCTTCTTTGTATATTTGACACCTCATAATAATAGCTGTGGGATAGTATCCCACAGTAAAGGTTTATTGGCCAATCTGTGGGATTTGAATCTTAAAACTGCTATATATTTGTTAGTTCTTGAGATATTGAGCTCCAAATTGGTTTATTTTGTAGCCCTGGATGGGATCTACACAATGGTACCTCATTTGGTATGTGTAATATTAAATATGGCAAAGTTATTCCATGTTCAAATTTTGTTATCCAGATATATGATTTTCTCAAAATCTGTATGGAACTTGCTTTCCCCATAACTTTTGTTCTAAAGGAGATATATGGAAATTCGTGGCACCATGAGATATCCTTGATTTTACTCTTTCAAAAATGACCCCACTTTAGGTATCTCAGACTAAAAGTGTAGAAGCTAGATGAGAGGTTAATATCTTATTCACCCTTATTTGAATTTATTTTGGCCATAGCTTCTGTAGTTTTGCTGCTAGCTCAATTTGGCTAGCACCATTGGATAGCCCTGACTTAGAGATTCAATTTGAATACTCATTATCACAGGTTAAGCAAATTCCTCTGGATTTCAGATGAGAGGTGAAAATTAAGGTTTATGCTCAGCAACTTCTTTGCGCAGGAATAAATTTGTTATTCTTTGTCCTATGGTGATGGGACTTGTATATTTGGAATCATGTGATATTCCTCTTTCTTTTTATAACTTTTGAGCTTGTTTGGATCAGCTGCATTTTTTGGTGGTATCTTGCTCTACCATTGGTTTATGGTATTTGGCTATCATGCTTTTGCTCTGGTTTTGAGTCACAGGATGAGAAATAGCCAAAAATTGTTGGGTTTTCCGCTCCATTGGCATAAAAGGGTTCTGTCCATTGGAGGTTTGTTTTAGGCACCTGTTGTTAATAATATGGCTCCATGAGGAGGACCTGGGTAATACCATCAGCTATATGCATTTTTGGATGCAGTGCTCTAAACTCGGGGGTACTGTCACATGGTGGAATGTGATAAACAACTTTCCAGTATTATCTGGACTTTCAAGGGACTTGATAGCCTTTTTGGCAAGAGTTCCCTTTGTTGAGGTCTGAAAGACAGAATTTTCCCTCCATACTGTGCCTGTGATCATCATATAAATCTGGAGGGGTCTCTCTTTTCAGGTGGGTTCATCTACTCTATAATATCAGGAGTCAGAGACACTCAGGGCCTAAATTTCAGATAAGGTAGAGAAAGGTTTCATCAGGCTAAGAACCTGTTCATCTTGTCAAGACAAAGGATGGAGGCCTTTGCTTGTGTGTCGACTACTGCAAGCTCAATGCTGTTACTAGAAAGAACAGGAATCCTGTTCCTTTAATGAACCAGCTTCTTACTGTATTCAATGGTTCCACTATCCTCTCCAAGGTAGACCTGTGTGGTGAATATAATCCACTGAGAATTAAAGAGGGGTATGCAAACTTAAATAGCTTTAGAACCAAATAAGTTAGCTATGAGTATTTGGTAATCCCTTTTTTTCTCAACCAATACTTCTGTTTCATTCCAAAATCTTGTGAATGATATCTTTGTAGTAGTTTATTTAGATGATATTATTGTGTTTTCAAGCTCTGAGGAGGGGAATGTAAAATGAGTGGCCTCTGTCCTCCAAAGACTGAGGAAAAATAATTGGTTATCTAAAGCTTCCAAGTGTGCATTCCATGCCACTAGTGTGGAATACCTTAGATATGTTGTCCTAATGGATGGCCTCAAGATTGATTCTTCACAAGTTCATCAAATCCCCAAATGGACCCAGCCCAAAAACATCAAGGCACTTTTATCTTTTCTTGAATTTTTGAATTTTTATTCTTGTTTCATTAGAAATTACTAGGAAGAAAAAACTGCTCTCACTTCCCTTCCAAAAAAAAGGTTCTTTCTATACTTTGAATGAGGAAGCTCTCAGTAATCTTCAAAGACTTAAAGAAGCTTTCACCACTACTACTATTCTCTCTTCTTTTGATACTTCTCTACCAAGTATAGTATTGAATAATGCTTCTGATTATGTGAGACTTGAGGTATACTTTAAATACCCAGATAGGCCACAATTATCTTTAAAATAAATTTTGAACTATGCATAACCCATAAGTCATGCATATATTGAAAATCCATCATTTTTCATTTCCAAAAAAGATGAATAACGTTTTTGTGAGTAAGTAAATCCATGAATTTAAGGCCAGATGTAGATTCTACACAAAAATCAACCTAGGGTGGCTCCATATAGTGAATAAGCTTGAATTAACTCTATGAGGTGGTAATATGGAAAATACTTCAATACCACATAAAAGAATTGTGGAAGGTTTTGTTTTTCTCAATTTCACACCAAAATAGTGGTAATATGAGAAATACCATGTTACATATACACTAGGAGTAGTCTTATGCATGTTTGTGGCACTTGATATTATGGTATTCTTATATAAAGTTTTGATACATCCATAGTGGATACCAGTCTTGAAGGTGGAATTTCTATTTTTGACATGAAAATAGATAAGGGGGACAAAAGACATCAAAGAGAGCCAGGGTACACAACTTCTGAGGCCTATGAGGTATGGATACCTCGCAAACTTTGATACATGGCTGATCATGGCCCAATTAGTATACTAAAACCTTTTGGGAACCTAGTTACCAAGTTAAAATCTCATTAAATCATAAGAAAATTGCAAATAAGCTACTATTTTGATATGACAGAGAGGTAAAGAGCAACTTAGAATCCTGTAGAAATGTCAATTATTGATGATTTTCCATTAATAAACCTGAAAAGAGTGTTTAAAGCACTTTTTGGACTATTATACATTGATTTACCTCATAGCAACCTGCCATACTGTGTCATCTGCAATTCTATGTAGAAATGAGGTAAAAACTTCAAAAATTTATTAAAAATACAATTCTTAATTAATCTTTCTGAAACTTTCATTACCAATGTAGAATGTTATTACTCATAGCTTAATCACAAATAATGATGGTTTTATAAGTAAAATCCAAAGTTTTACTTACAGTCCATTTTTGATGGTTCCACCTGAAATACTGAATCTTCAAAAATTCACATAAAATACAACCTGTGATGAAATTTCCAGTAATATTGATAACTTTGAGAAATTAATGGTTTTTCTAAAATAAAAGGATATTTACAGTTATTACTCCTTTTATTCTTAACCATAAATGGGTTGGTAGTCACATAGAAGCATTAATTAAGTAATTATGATAATCCTACATGACAACAAATGATGAAATCAATAATCCAAAAAGGATTATTGTTTTCTCACTCACTGGATCTTCAGTTCTCTCCATGGCACGTCCCTGTGAGCTGTTGTTGACTTTAAAGAGGCCTACTATTGCTGTTTTTTCCAAATTATCTTTTTAGCCAATTATACCATTATTACGAACTAGTAAGTAATAGTTGCAACTTTCCTTAAGTGTTTTGAATCATTCAGTATCAGTCAGAAGGATTTTAAAGCATAGAAAATCAATTATATGTTGTTGTAATTTTGTTATAAATCAATGTTGATCCCTTAAATCCACAATTATATGCCAAATCTTTCTAACATATTCTCTCCAAGGTTCATTGAATATTAGTGAGTGGTTTTTAAATTGATTTTTAAATTTTTTCATAAGTTTTTTTTTCTTCAAGAATCATTTTTATTATTTTTCTTGTAAAAGATAATTATATATTAAAATAATTTCATTATTTTAATATAGAAGTTTTATTATTTGAATACTTGTAATTGATTCTTGTAGACAATTACTGCTTACTGTTATATTCACTAGTAGTGTATAACAAGCAAAAAAAAATAATTAGCTAATTAGTAATTTAAATTTTAGCTATAATAGTTTTATTATTATATTTCATAAGAACAGTCATAGTATTGTTTATTAGTAGTAATATTATCAACAGCTTCATAGACACATCTTACATGGACTCAGAAGTATAACTGATTCCTCAATAGGGAAAAGAAAGGGCAAAATATCCAGCGGAACAGAATCCACACAAGGAAGTGCCATATTTTAAAGGAAATTCCCATAAGCTCCTATAATCTAAGTATGAATAATACCAAAAGAGACAAATCACATTCAGAGGGGTCAAATAGACATATACATGAGTCAGTAAAAGAAATATTACACAGTGTACAAGGAAAAAGATTGGGAAATGTTCCCACAAATACACCAATGAGTGATGAGATCCTGGAATATTCTCAAAAGGCTCCTCAAAGAGGAGGAAATAGTCAAATACTCCAATGGATGAAATTCACTATCATCCAAACCACAAATCAAAAGAATAAAGGACTTGTAAGGTTTGACTATGAAACAATAAGATAATATTACAAATATTTTACTTATTGTACTATGAATGTCCTTATAGAATGAGATGATAATAAAAATTATAATAATAAAGAATTATTATGACATTGGAGTGAAATAATTATATTATTAAATAAATATATTAATATTTGATAATTAATACATTTATGGAAATCTATTATTGTTACCAAGAAATAATAAATTAATAAGAAATCATGATCAAGAAATAGAAAACAATTTATAAAAATAATATTACTAATAATAGATTTATATATTAATATGAATACTATTTATATTGATAAAAAAATTATTAAGGATAATAATTAGAGAGATAAATATTGTAATAAGTGAAGATAACCTACTTTTGAAGCTTAATATAATAATTTTGAATGAATTTACACAAAATCAAGTAAATAAAACTTATTTAAATTCTATTTACAAATAAAAAGAAAATATAAAATACAAATATTCTTGGTTTTTCATGGATTTAGAGTTTTAGAGAGAATTTCAACAGGAAAAATTGAAAATTGATGTAATCAAATCAAGATTGGTGATTATAATGACAATGATGTTAGGTTTTTAATAAGATAATGAGCTTGTATATAAATAATAAATAATTTACCTTTTAATATAGTTTTTTAATGTTTTTGATGTGTCTGAGGGGGAAATAGAGTAAAAAGAGATCTATTTATAGTAAATTCTTCCCCCCTAGAATCCAAATAGCTTCCAGTAGACATTTACCAATGGTATCCACCGGAATTGATCAGTATTTCAAGGTTTAGTAATCATTACATCATCATTAAGCCATCTTATCTCATTATTACACCATTATTTAGAGTTATCACTATAACTCTAAGTTTTATGAAATAATAGGCTTGGTAGAAGCCTAACCTTTGTGGATTTTATTATTATTAATCATAATTTAATATTATGCACCAGTTTTATCACTTATATAACAGTTAAGCTTAAAGTAAGATTACAGTGAGTAATCATAAATGATCAATTTTGGGGTTAAAATTTGATCATTGATAACTTTTAAGTTATACAAGTTACAGCCAATTATAGAGTGTATTCTGATGGCTTTCTATTTCATTATTAAACTTGCAAGGGAATTTCATTAAATCAGCAAAATCTATTTTTGATGATTTTTCTTGTAACTCATATTTTCTGTCAAAATTTACTATTTTAAACTTCAAGCCATGATTTCAAAGGGTTTTACCTTGAAAACAATGACAATAAATACATAATTCTTCACGTATGAAGTATTGAAATCCTAAATTTTTACTTTTGTTAAGTTTGGACCACTTTCACAAAAAAGCAGTCAACAGCTATAGCAATTTTATTCAATAAATCCTTACAAGTCATCACCTTGCTTATATCTTGTCAAATAAAGATTATATCTGTAGCTCTACAGAAATTATGGGGTAAATTGCTTTTTGGTTTAACTTTTTATTATGTGTATTGCAAGAGATATGAGCTAAAAACCATCAATATATGGCCTGACCATAAATGTGCATATATTCAGCTTATTTCCTTAAATATTGACTTTAAAAATATGAAATGGAATTGTTATATGTATAGGTTTTCATGGGGAATCAAATGGTGCAGTCTGTTTAACATGTTGTTTCATTTGTTTCTGAGATAAATAAGAATTCATTTTTTATGGCATTTTTACTTATTACCCATTAAGTATTGATCTTACAGATATGCCATAAAGATGATATATGTGTATTTTATCATGAGGAATCTAATGATGTAATTTATCTAACATTTTTACTCATTAGATTATAAGTTAATTAATAATTTATTCCTATTTATGGCATTTTCATTGATTTGAAGATAGTTTTTTTAAAAGAATAATTATTATAAAGTTTTCTTGGGACCTTTTTGGATATGTAGTCATATTCCAAAGGCTCAGAGGACTGGTAAAAAAAAGAGGGAGGAAAGAAAGGAAGAAGCCCCAGTAGCTTCTACCAGCAAGTCACAAGCCAGCCTATCTCCCCAAGAAGGGAAGATGTAAGATTTGTCTATGAAACTGCTGATAATATTATTATTAATAAACAGTACTATTAATTTTCTTATGAGATACAATAATACAAATTACTCTAGCCACAATTGAATAATTAATGAATTAATTATTTCTTTTACTTGTTATACACTACTAGTAATTATAACAGTAAGCAGTAATTGTATACAAGAATAAATTACAAGAGGTATTTAAATAATAAAACTTCTTTATTGAAATAATAAAATTATTTTAATATATAATTATATTTTTCAAGAAAAATTATAATTATGAGTCTTGAAGAAAGAAAATAGTAGAGAAAAACTTTAAGAATTGGTAATAAATCACTCACTAATATTCAGTGAACCTTGGAGAGAATATTTTGGAGAGATTTGGTGGATAATTGTGGATTTAAGGGATCAAAAATTGATTTATAACAAGATTAAAACAATATATAGTTGATTTTATATGATTTCATGTCCTTCTGATTGATAATGAAAGATTTAAAGCACTTAAGAAAATTTGTAGCTAATCCTTACTTGTTGGTAATAATGGTATAATTGGCCAATAAGATAATTTGGCAAAAACAGCAAGAGTAGGCCTCCTTTAAGTCAAAAACAGCTCAAAGAGGTGTTCCATAAATCAAACTAAAGATCCAGTTAGTGAGAAGGCAATAATTACTTTTGGATTAATAATTGCACCATTTGATGTCATGTAAGATTATCATAATTACTTAATTGATGCTTTTATGTGACTACCAGCCCAAATATGGTTAATAATAAAAGGAGTAATAACTGTAAATCTTCTTCCATTTTAAAATAACAATTAATTTCTCAAAGTTTGTAATATTATTGGATATTTCATCACAGGTTTTATTTTCTGTGAATTTTCAAAGATTCAGTATTTCAGGTGCAAACATCAAAAATGGACTGTAAGTAGAACTTTGAATTTTACTAATGAAACTGTAGCTGATTTGGTTTCTTGAAGGGTAATAGCTTTTTTCCATGGGTCCTGAAAGTTTCAGAAAGGTTCATGAAGAATTGTATTTTTAATGAATTTTTGAAGTGTTTACTTCATTTCTACATATAATTGCAAATAGCACTATATGGCTGGTTTATATGGGGTAAATCAATGGATACTAGTCTAAAAGGGCTTTAATTACTCTTTTAAGGATTATCTATGGAAAATCATTAATAATTGACATGTTTACAAGAGTCTAAGTAGCTCTTTAACTCCTTGGTACATCAAAATAGCAGCTTATTTGCAATTTTCTTATGATTTAATGAGATTTTAACATTGTAACCAAGTTCCCAAAAGGATTTGGTACACTAATTGGGCCATGATCAGCCATGGATCAACGATTTAGAGCTATACACAACTCAGAGGCCTCAGAAGTTTGGTACCCTGACTCTGTTTGATGTTGTTTGTCCCCTCCCACTATTTTCATGTCAAAAAATAGAAATTCAGACTTCAAGACTTATATAAACTATGGGTTCATCAGAACTGTATTTAAGAATACCATAATATCAAATGCCAAAAACATGCATAACACTATTCTTAGTGTATATGTAACTTGGGATTTGTCATATTTCCATTATTTTGGTGTAAAATTGGGAAAATGAAAAATTATCATAATTATTTTCATGTGGTATCTAAGTATTTTCCATATTACCACCTCATAGAGTTAATTTAAG
This sequence comes from Austropuccinia psidii, assembly GCA_023105745.1. Lineage (NCBI taxonomy): Eukaryota > Fungi > Basidiomycota > Pucciniomycetes > Pucciniales > Sphaerophragmiaceae > Austropuccinia > Austropuccinia psidii. The sequence continues at coordinate 41,246,482 of JALGQZ010000013.1, forward strand.
ATTATTCACTCGATGGAGTTACCCTAGGTAAAGTTTTGTGTAGATACTAAATCTGGCCTTAAATCCATTGATTTACATACTCAATAAAAAGCTATTCATTATTTATGATATCAAAAATAATGAATTTTTAATATATGCATGACTTATGGGTTACAAATAGTTCAAAAAGTATTCTTAAACATAATTGTGGCCTATTTGGGTATGTAAAATATACCTCAAGGCTCACAGAAGAGGAACCAGAAAAAGAACTGGAGGAAACCATATTCCCAAAGCTACAGGATTCCATGCACAATGTCTTCAACATTGCCAGAACGTTGATGAAGTTCAAGGATAAATAGGAATAAAGAATGAGACAACCCCATTTCCCAAAGACATGATGTTGTCTCCAGATTTTATAAATACTGAAACAGAAATTAAAAATAGTATATTACCTCCAGAAAAAATTCAAAATAGTCTATTATTTTGAAAATGAATAGACAGCAGTATGTTATCTTTTACACAAATCATTGTACAAACCAAAGAAGAAATAGACACCATCAAATTTATGGCTTAAATTATCAAAACAAAAGTCTTAATTGACAATACTCAGAAGTTACTACCAGTACAACAATATTTGTGTAAATACATAAGAGATATCAAACAAAAACCTTTGACAATCCATAATGACCAAATTATTGACAGCAAAACAGAAAAATTGAATAAATTAACTATTTCTGTGAAAAACCTTGAAGAAATAACTTCATCCCATCAAAAGTTTCTTCTATAAAATGTATAGATAAGTGATAAAGCAAGAGTTAATCTCAAATATGACATTCAAAATGAAATAAGATATATTACTGAGAGAATGGATAAAATAAATGAGGCTAACTTAAATATGCAAAGCTTATCAACCCCTTTTTCTCACATAAGAATTCCTGTTCAACCCAAAGAGGAAATGAAAAATACCTTCATAACATACTTGAGCCATAAAGGCAACAATAAAGTCTTAATGATGGAAGCACCTCAGCTGAAACAGTGAAAAACATTCACAGGTGAAAGTGAATATTACCTTATGTCATTCATTAAGGCAATTGAGATTTTGTAAAAATATTATGCCATAAAAGATGAATTAATCACTGCAAAATTACATTCATTATTTGAAAAATCTGAAAAGCAATGGTAATATGGCCTAATACAAACAAATGGAAGAAATACCTGGTTTCGGTGGAAAAATAGAATAATCACCAAGTGGGAAAATGGTGCCTGGAGGCACAAAATAAAAACACTTTTTAGAATCCCTTCTTTGACAAAGACAAGGATAAATCCTTAACTTGGTTCTTAAAACAACTTGAAAGACTAAAGGCACTGTATGCAGAAATATCACAAAAGATAGTGCATATGAAGATACTTAAAAAATGTGGAGAGGAACTGGAACATGCCATAAGAATCAGATGCATAGAACCATGTTCCGCAGAAGAATACATTAATTCATTAGAAGACATAGTGACAAAGACCAAAATTGGTAGAACATGGAAAAAATTGGATATTAAGAGTCCAAATAAGCCATTTATCAAGAAATGAAAACCAAGACAACCTTTGAAGCCCAATACATCCAGCACTAATGAGAACATACAATGCCATAAATATGGTGATATTGGACACTTAGGCAATAATTGCTTCCAAAAGGCAAAAGTCAATGAAATTGTGGAAATAGAAAACCAAAATGACAAAGAAAAGTAATCTGGATCTGAAAGCAATACTGAAGAATCAGAAACCTTCCAAAGTGATTAAATGAATAAAAGTAATGCACAAATTAATAATATTGACTTAATATATGAAGTAATAGATGTAAAAGAAAGCTTACCACAAGTCAGAACATCTGATACAAGACTCACAAATATACAATATTCCAAAATGCAAAAGGAATGGGACATACAGTTGGAAAATAAAGTATAAGTATTGTTATGGTAGAGAACAAAAAGGCAAAAGTAAACCTGTAAACAGAGGAATACTGCGCCTGTGCTGGACATAATTACCTAAAAACATTTATATAAGATTGGGAAGAAAAGGTATACCAATACAAGGAGTTAGATTTAGTAGCGCAAATGAAAGCATGAAGCACATTGGAATAATTGAATTAACACAAAGTTTTCCCCACCCTTCCGAATGCATAAGAGTGAAAGGAGAGTTTTTAGTAATGGAAATATATACTAGTAACCATCTTATACTTGGACAAGATTACTTGTCACTCTATGTGGTATAGATATTTCACCATAGGAGACAATAAAAGACAGAAATTTGGCTTTTAAGAAAAACAAATTACTGCTATAAAGAATGAGAAGAAAATCTCATAAAACATCTATTAATAAGTGAACAGCTTATAGAGGCAGAATTCAATCAAGAATTAATAGAAAAAATCAAAAAAAAAAATCATTTAGCTCTTACACAAATACAAAACTTCCTATGCAGCTTACAAGGAACCACTAGGTGCTATCATGGGACATGAGGTAGACATTTTTTTAATTTATAGAATCTTTATCCACCCCTGTTAAGAAGACAATCTTACCCAACTAGCCCAACAGCTAGAGAATTCTTAGAGGTATACATTGAAGAATTAATGGACCTTGGGTAGTAAAGAAAAGTAGGACATAATGAATGGGTAGAGGTCACTGAACCTGTTACTATAGCTTGGAATAATGGAAAATAAATGATGGAAGGAGACTTTAGAGCTCTAAATACTTATACTATCCCTGAAAAATATCCAATACCAAGAATTCATGAGAAATTAACATAATTGTCACAAGCTAGGTTCATTACAGCCATGAATGCTTTAAAGGGTTTTCATTAGAAATCCTTGACAGATAATTCCAAAAAACTGCTGAGGATAATAGTGCAATTTGGCATATATGAATACCTAAGAATGCCTTTGGTATGAAGATTGCCTCTTCCCATCATCAAAGAATGATGAATACATTATTTACTGAAGAATTATTGGAAAGATTGCTAATTATATACATTAATGATATTATAGTTTTCTCAGAAACTTAGGAAAATCACCTAAAAAGAATAGAAAGATTCTTGCAAAATATAATACAACTAAATATGACAATTTCCTTGAAAAAGTGTCATTTTGTATATAATGAACTAAAAGCACTGGGACATGTTTTATCTGGACTTAGTATGAGCATAGATGAAAAAAGTAGCAGAAGTACTACTGAAACCAATTGCCCAAACCACAAAAGAAATGAAATCTTTTCTATGATTTTCTGTTTATTACAGAGAGCATAGAAAATACTTTTCAATAATTTCCAAATCCTTGTATAAACTCTGTGACCAACAGAAAGTCTATGAAACTACTAAAGAGAGTTTCAAAGCATAAGAGGAACTGAAAAACGTCCTCACAAATGCCCAATTTTGTCCGATGCCAGATTGGAAACCACCTTTCAAGCTCTATATTAAGTCTTGTGGAGAAGGATTAGGTGCTGCACTACACCAAACACAAATTATCAATGATAAACCTGTTGAATTACCAATTTGCTTAATTTCAAGAAAAATTAAAGCAATATATGGAGAAATCCAAAGGCAATGTCTTTTCCTAGTCTGGGCTTTAAGAAAATTACATTCTTAATTAGATGGAACAGTGTTTTATGTAATCACAGACAAAAATGCTGTAAATTATTCATTAAAAATGAAGACACCAAATAGCCATATGCTGAGATGGCAGATTGCTATGCAAAATATAGAAGAGATATGACCATAGCTCATAAATCTTGAAGTATTCATAAAAATTAAGATGGTCTTAGCAGATGGGTGTTAGCAAATACACCTCAAAACCCAGAATGGGTACCACAGGAAGAAAATCAAATACAAATAATATGTGTTACAGATATTGGCACAAACTTCCTTAACCAAGCTAAAGAAAGCTATTATATGGACAAGAGCTGTCACATATTATTACAGCTCCTAATTAAAGAGTGTAAAGAACCATCCTTATATACAAAACTAGAAGAAACATGGAAGAAAGCTCATGATGAAGGAAGATTCCACCTCCATGGTCGATTTCTTTATCATAGAACCAAACATACATGTACCATCACCCTTAAAGATAGAATTCTTATAAACACTATACTACATGAATGCCATGATAGTATTGAATCAGGACATATCTCAGAAGATAGGACACTAGAAAGTGTAAAAGCATGCTCTTGGTGGCACAATTGGAGAAATGTTGTTGCAAAATATTGCCAGACTTGTGAAAATTCCAAAAATCCAATAGAGCCACAAGTAAGAAAGCTGTAATGATGATCCAGATCACAGAGCCAAAATCCCCATGGGAAAGACTTCATATGGATTGGGTTACAGCTCTACCCCAGGAGGGGATATAAGTTATGATGCACTCCTAGTGTTAGTTGACAGGTAAAGCAATACTTTTTGGAACAAAATTATAATTCTAAACAGCTTATCACCCTCAGAATAATGGTTTAGTAGAAATAATGATACAAAATTTGAAAGATATCATTAGAATATTCTGGGCTTATGGCCTAGAATTCAAAGACTCTAATGGATTTACCCATTATTGGTTTACTCTAATACCAGATCTTGGAATGGCATACAAGACATCAATTCATTCATCAATTGGCAAAACACCAAAAATGCTAGCAAAAGGTGGGATTCCAAGACTTTCTTATGACTATCTCAAAGAGGACTTAGTTGATATACATCTAATGGAAAACAGTTTCAAAACAATGCTTGACAATGCAAGACATCATGCAAACAGATTTATAAAATATCCTTTTAAATATGAAAAAGAAAGATGGGACAAAAGCTATAAGCCACCTTATTTCGAAGCAGGAGACTTGGTATTAGTATCAGCTCTAAACTTTATTAATATCAAATTCCCAAAGAAATTGAAATATTCCTCTTCAGGACCCTTTATGATAAAAGCAGAATATTTCCCTAATGCTGTGCAGCTAGAATTGACAGGTGAATTAATGAACCAACACCCAGCTTTCCCTGTAAGTCTGATAAAACCTTACAGCTCAAGCTATAAGCAATTATTTCCTCTAAGAAAAAAATAACCACTTGAAATTCCCCCTCTAGAAGAATGAGAAGAAAAGAAAATTGTAAAATTCCTCAAAGACAGGAGGACAACGAAAAAAAGAATGGGAATACCTTTTAAGCTTTAGAAACCCAACTCAAAAAGATGAATTTATACTTGATAAAGATATAGCTAAATCTAATAAGCTATTAAGGATGTTCAGACATGAAAGAAGACCTAAAGAATAGAAAAATGAAGCATTATTGAGATTAAAGACTAAAAATCTCTCATGAAGAGGTAGGACACTGGATAATACCCTGATTAGCCTTTTCAGATTGTGGTACAATCTTTCTTTGTGGTAGGCAATGTTAGCCTTTGTGATATGACCACATGTCCAAAAAGGTCACCAAAAAATGCACAAAACTTATTTTAATAACAAGAAGTGAAATTATATTCTTAAAAAAAGTAAAAATTCCACAAAAATGCAGAAAATCTTGATTATCTCAGAACCCAAGGAATAAACATGTGAGCTGAAATAAACCATTGGATTCCCCATCAACAACTACACATATAAATTTCTTATGTTAAATCTTTCAAGTCAATACTTATTGAGATAACCTGAATATATGCACTTTTATGATAAGCCCATATATTCATGGTTTTAGCTCATATATCTTGAATTATGCATAATAAAGAGTTCATACAAAAATAAATTTACCAAAAAATGGCCGTGAAAATAAATATATAAGCAAAGCTAAAGCTTAAAAGGGTTAATTTATCAGAATATGAATACCTGTTGACCACTTTAATTTAAACATGGTCCAAACTTGAAAAAAGTAAATATTAAGATTAGAATAGTTTATATGTGGATAAATATGGGGTTTTTATCATTACATTCAAGGTAAAACCCCACGACATCATGGTTTAAAGTCTAAAATAGTAAATCTTGATAGGAAAGATGAGTTACAAGAAAAATCTTCAAAAAGAATATTTGATTATGTAATAGAAAGCTCTTGAAAGCTTGGAGAAGACATGAAAATCTATCAGAATTCACTCTCTGAATTTCTGTAATGTGAATAAATCAAACATTATTAATGATCAAAGTTAAATCTTAAAAATGATCATTTATGATCACTAACTGTAATCTTATTTCAAGTTTAAAATTTAAATAAGTAGTAGCCCTGAGTTATACATGATATTAGGATTGAAAATAATAAAAACCACAAATATTTATATTTTTCCAAGCCTATGAGGTCGGCAAACTCAGAGTTACAGTGATAACTCTAAATATTGGTGTGATAATGAGATAAGGGGTTTCACTATGATGTAATCATCACTAAAGCCTCCAAACCTAATATCTTCCAGTGTATACCATCAGTGAACATACACTAGAAGCCTTCTAAATTCTAGGAATGAGGATCTTAATATAAATATAACTTATTTTTCTCTATTTCCCCCTCAGACTCCTCAAAAACATTAAGAAAAGGTAGTTTCGTTATATTATGTATATAAATCTATTATATTATTAAACCCAAAGATTATCCTTTTAGTAATCACTGACTTTGACATTATCAATAAAACATTTTGTTTTTTTGTTAAATTCTCTCTATAATCCTCAATTGCACATAAAAATAGTTAAATTTGTGAGTCTCTCTATTTTTTATTTTAAATACAATTAAAATAAGTTGTATTTATATTCTTAGGTGAAAGTTCATACAAAATTAATATATCAAGTGTCAAAAGTAGGTTGTTTTGTCTTATTAGAAATTTTTTCTTTTTATTTTATTTTTAATAATAATTTTATTAATATAAATAGTATTTACATTAATATATAAATCTAATATTAGTAATATTATTTCTATAAAGTGTCTTTTATAATTAAATAACAATTCGTCATGCACTTATTATCTGTAGGTAACAATGATAGGTTTCCATAAATATTTTTATTATATTTATGTAAATAATATCAAAATTTTATGCCATAATTATCATAACGTTTGACTATTATTATTATTATTCATCTCAATTAAGAAATTCAGAGCTCAATAAGTAAGATATTAGTAATATTTACTTATATTTTCATAGTCAAACGTTACATTGGACCTTTTTGACACTACTGGTCCTTCTTCCACAGCTCTGGCAATTTTCAGGTCCTTCTTATTGTCTACAAATGAAAGACTTTGAACATCCAACCAAATCTCTATCTTGTTGATCCTGTCCTTTAAAGAAAATTGGCTCCATCCTCCTCAACATTCTATGGTCTTCTTCTGACCCAGAAATCTCTTGATGTGTAATTAGGAGTTCACAGCCCCCTGCCAAAGGCTTGGGCATATTTCCCACTCCTCTTTGGATTGTCTGTATCAGTTTTTGTGCTGGGACTGATATATCTCCATGGCTGCCACTTGGAAGTGGTTTGACCTCTAAAAAATTGACTTGCATAAGTTTGGGCTCTAGGTTAATGGAAAAGGTTGCTGGTACATACTTTGGGGAATGGGAGAAAGTCTGGCATCCTTCAGATTTTCCTTTGTTAAGGAGGACCTTCCAGGTCTTTCCCTGGTAAGGCCTCTTCTTGTACAGACCCATCATGTTTTAATGAATAGTTTCTTCAATTTCTGGTATGCACCATGTTCACATCCATTAAAGAAAAAATTATAAATAAAAGCAAAGAAAACACACCTTTTTGCTGGTTGTTTGGATAACTCTGTTTTAAATAGAGTTCCTCTTTTTTTAATTTGCACTCAAATACTCTTTTCATATTCTTCCTCTGGTAATTTTGGGCTGGTAATATATCTCTTACTGAGTTTATTACCAGCTGGAATATATTAGATCAAATACATTAGAAAAAAATTATAGAAGAAAAATCATTTTTGATACTTTATCATTTTTTGAAGTGTTTTTATAAGTTTTGGTTTTTATATTGATTATTCTTTTTAAAGAGGAAAATAAAGTTTGGGATTTTGAATCCAAATTAATTAATAGTATGTCAAAGAAAAATTTAATACGTTTTTGGATGTGAAAAAGCCATGTGTAAAACAATATAAAATAAATGAAAATTGTGTAATGAAATTTGTTTTTAAGAAAATTTAAAGAAAAGGACCAATTCAACTTCAAAATTAATAAGAGAAAATTATCAAATTAATATATTTTAAGGCTTAAAAAGATATTAATTAAGGCTTCATGGCTCAAAAAAGATTACCAGCCCCCAGATGTAAAATATGTCTATGAAACTCTTGATAGTATTACTATTGATCTTAAGTACTATGACTGTTCTTATGAAATATGAAAAATTAACTTATCATAACCACAAATAAATAAAAAATTCCTTATTTATTTATTTGATTTGCTATATACTACAAGTAATTATAACAGTAAGCATTAATAGTCTACTAGAATCAATCACAAGAGGTATTACTCATAAAAATCCTTGTTAAAATGATATGAAATAGTTTTAATCAATGTTTATCTTTTACATGAATGATTATTTTCTATTTCTGAAGAAAGCTACAAATCTAGTAAAAATGTAAAGTTTGACTATGAAACAATAGTTTGATATAGCAAATATTTTACTTATTGTTCCCTAGATGTCTTTATTCTAATAACAAAGAAGATAAAGAATAATTATAAAAATAATGAAATATTATAATTATGGCATAAAAATATTTATATTATTCATATAAACAAAATAATATAATCAAAGATAAATATGTTAATATTTAATGAAATTTATTATTGTTACAGACAAATAATAAATTCCTAAAACATTTTTATTTAATAAGAAAAAACAATTTATAACACTCATATTACCAATATTAAAGTTATTATTAATATAAGCACTGTTTTTATTAATATAAAAATTCTAAAGAAATAATAATAAAGGGATTTTATTATAAAAAGAGAAATTAACCTACTTTTAATACTTAATATAATGATTTTACACCAAATAATGGAAATACAGCTTATTAAAATTAAAATAAATTAGAAATGTTCTTAATTTTAACTGGAATTGAGAATTTTTAGAGATACATTCAACAAAAAAATGAATATTGATTTAATAATATCAAACTTGATGATCATAATAAATATCAACTTGATTATTTAATAATATAACATAGTTATATGAACAAATAAAGTAATTAACTTGGGTTTTAATATTTTTAATGCTTTTGAAGCATCTATCAGGGTGACTCTATGATATTGCTTCAGAATGATAATAAAATCTATAACTCTGAGTGTGACACAAAGATAATGATGCGATGGTTCAAAGGGCTATACTGAAGAATTTAGTGATGGTGAGTGCTATTGATAGCCCTAGGTGCAGTGTTTACCTGTTTGTTTACAATAATAAACTCTACAATAATTACAATTATGATTATACTTGCTTAATTCTAAGTGTACCCCTTCTTTAAGAAGCCATACCACATAAGATTACTCAGAACAGGATGATGGATTGGCCTTCTGGTGAGGAAATGTCACCTTTTATCTTGTTCTGTGGTAGTGGGAGGTTGTTTACCTCTGCACACAACCAAGGAGTAAAAACATTTCATAGCTGTGGGCTGGTTTGTGGCTCTACACACTCAATACAGACTGGTATTTGTAGGAAATGAGGTTTTATAACCACAAGTTGCCATTTTTACCCTATACAGGGTGAAATGTTTTACTGATGGAGTTTACAGGTGTGTTCTGGTGCTTCTGATGTGTCAGAAGCTTTACAAAAATTTCCTGCATGACTCGTATTTTCCAATTTATGAGAAATTGAAGAATTAACAGAATCTAATTCAATTGATTAGCTGTTAATTCAATTTTATGGACAGCTGTCCCACAGTAAGAGCCCATACTGGCTAGTGTGGGATTACAATATTAAGAGCTGAATATTTTTGTCAGTTTCAAGGATAGGGAGCTCAAAATCTGCTAATTTTGTATCCCTTAATGAGCTCTACACAATGGATACTCATTTGGTATAGCTAACATTGAAAATGGCAAAGTTATACCAATTCTAAATTCCATTATCAATTTGTGGATTTGTGATGAATCCTGTATTTATCTTGTTTTCTCAATAAACTTTTTTCTAGAAGAGATAGAGGAAACAGATGGAATAATCAGAAATCTTTGATTGTTCCCTTTCCAAAGAGACCCCACTTTGTGTACCTAACACTCAAGCTGTAGAGGCTGGATGAGAGGTGGATATTTTATTCACCCTTATTTGGCTCTATTTTGGCCATACCTTTGAGAGTTTTTGTGCTAGCTCAATTTGGCTAGTACTATTGGATGGTCCTAATTGGGAGCTTCAATTTGAATACCAATTTGATGGGTTTCAGCCTCTCTCTATGGATTTTAGATGGGAGGTGAAAATTAAGGTTTATGATCAGGAACTGCTTTGACCTTGAATTACTTTGTTATTCTTTGTCCTATTATTATGGGACTTGCATATTTGGAAAAAGGTTAGTTTCCTCTTTTGTTTGATAAATTTTGAGCTGGTTTGGCTCAGCTCCATGTTTTGGTGGTATTTTGATCTACCATTGGTTTATGGTATTCTGGCTGTCATGCTTGTGCTCTGGTTTTGAGTCACAGGCTGACAGCATCTGAGGGCAAAATAGAGGCAAAAGATCTCTTTTTATATTGAAATTCTCCTTCCAAGAATTCAGAAGGCTTATAGTATATATTTACTGATGGTATCCACTGGAAGTGATTAGTTTTGTAAGGTTTAGTGATGATTACATCATAATTAAGCCATGTTATTGCATTATTACTCCATTATTTAGATTTACTACTGTAACTCTAAGTTTACTGACATCATAGGCTTGGAAGAAGTCTGAAATTGGTGGCTTTTTATTAGCTTTAATAATAATAAACTATTATTCACTAATTTATCACTTAAATAAATGCTAAACCTAAATAGGATTAGAGTGAGTGATCATAAATAATCAATTTTATGCTTAAACTTTGATCATTAATAACCTTTGATTTATACACCCTAAAGCCATTAAGAGAGTAAATTCTGATAGCTTAGAACTTCCATACTAAGATTCCAAGGGAATTCACTGAAATAATCAAGACTCTATTTTTTATGTTGAAATTTACTATTTTTAACTTCAAACCATGATTTCATGGGGTTATAACTTAAATATAATGATGGATATTACATCATTATTCACTTATGCACCAGTAGAATCTAAATATAAACTTTTTTAAATTTGGACCACCTTAACAAGAAAGCTTTCAACAGCTACAACTATTTTGATCAATATACCCTTGTAAGTAATAACCTTGTTTGAAACATGCAAAATAAGGTTTATATGTGTATCCTTACAGTAATTATGTTGTAGCTTTATTTCTGGTTCAACTCTCTATCATTCATGTTATAAAAGATATGAGGTGAAAACCATGAATATATGCATTGATAATAAAAGTGCATATATTCAGGTTATCCCAGAAAGTATTTGCTTTGCCAATATGACATGAAAATTTAATATGTGTAGGTTTTCATGGGGAATAAAATGGTGTAATTTATTTAAAATGTTTATACATTGTTTTCTGAGATAATCAATATTTTATGCTTTTTCAAGGCATTCTTACTTATGTTAAGATAATAATTCCAATTCTTATTATTGGAATAAGTATTGTAAAGTTTTCTTTTGATCTATTTGAATATGTGATCATATATCAAAGGCTCAAATTCTCTACCACCAAAAGGATTTTAACACAATCTGATATAGTTAATTGAGGGTGTAATCCACTGTCCTACCTCTTCAATAGACATTCTTAGTCTTGAAGCTCAATAATGCTTAAATACCCTATTCTTTGGGTCTTCTTTTGTTTATGAACCTTCTTAATAGCTTATTAGCATTAGTTTTATCTCTCTTAAGTAGCCTTTAATCCTCTTGAGTTGGGTTTCTGTACCTTAAAAGGTATTCCCTTCCTTTTTTTTCTTGTACTCCTTTCTTTCAGGACTTTCACAATTTTCCTTTCTTCTCCTTCTTCTAGAGGGGGAATTTCAAGTGGTGGTTTATTTTTTGGTGTAAATAATTCCTTGTTAGTTGAGCTATAAGGTTTTATTGGACTGATGGGGAAATTTGGTGTTTATTCATTATTTCACCTGTTAATTATAGTTTCCCAGCATTAGAGCCATGTAGTGCTCTTATCATGAAGGCTCCTGAAAAGGAATATATTAATTTTTTTGGTCTTTTGATTTTACTAAAACTTAGAGTTGATACTAAGACCAAGCCTCCTACTTTAAGATTAGGTAGCTTAATCATTTTGTACCATCTTTTCTTGGAATATTTGAAAGAATCTTCCATACATATGTTTGCATGATGTCTTGCTTTTTCAAGAATTGAATTTAAACTATTTTCTGTTGGATGTGTATCCACTAAGTCCTTTTTGAGAGTTTCATAAGGAAGTCTTGCATTCCGGCCTTTTTATAACATTTCTGGTGCTTTGGAAGGTGAAGAATGAATTGAGGTCTTGTATGCCAGTTCAATAGCTGGTATTAAGGTACACCAATCATAGGTAAATCCATTTGAGTCTTTTAATTCTAGGCCATAAGCAACGTATCTTCTGATCATGTCTTCTCAAGTTTGTATCATTCTTTATGATATACCATCCGTTTGAGAGTGGTAAGCTGTTGAGAATGATAATTGTTTTTCTAACAAGTTATGGAGATTTGTCCATAATGCTGAAGTGAATTTGGTAGCTCTATTACTAATGATATTCTGGAATAAACCTGTATGGGTAATATATCAATACCATATTGTTAGGTCTGTTTCCATAGCTGTATCACTCTTATGACATGGAAAGAACATTGGGATTTTGCTGTACCTGTAAACTCATACTAGGCATGCATTAAAACTTCTTTCTCCTCCTGAGGCAGAGCTGTTACCCAATCCATATGAGCTTTTTCCCATGGGTATTTTGGTTCCTGAATTTGGATCATCATTCCAAATTTCTTGAATGTGGCTTTTCTTTCTTTTTCACATCTGTAAGACATTTGAAGTACTCTTTAAAATCTTTTCTCCAACTTGAACACCAAGAGAAGTTTGTCACCCTTTCTAGTGTCCTGTCTTCTGAGGGATGTCCAGATACAGCACTATGATTGCATTCATGTGGTATAGTTTTTCTCAGTGTCCTGTCTTTCAAGGCCATAACACATGTGTGTTTAGTTCTATGTTAAAGAATTCCATCAAGGAGGTCAAATCTTTGTTCATCATATGCTTTTTTCCATATCTCATCTAGTTTGGACGATAATTATGGGTCTTTGCAATCCTTCATTAATAGTTGGCATAAGATATGAAGAATCTTGTCCATTTCATAGCTTTCTTTAACCTGATGAAGGAATTCTGTTCCAATGTCTGTGACACATATCCCTTCTATATTATGTCCTTCCTGTGGTACCCATGCTGGGTTTTCAGGTGTATTTTCTAGAGCCCATCTCCCAATGCCATCTTCATTTTTATGAATATTTCCAGATTTATGTGCTATAGTCATATTTCCTCTATATTATTGAATAGAAATCTGTTATCTCAGCATCTGTCTATTTGGTTCCTTCATGTTTAATAAAGATTTTACAGCATTACAGTCTGTACTCACAACAAAAACTGTTCCATCTGAATAATAGTGTAATTGTTCTCAATCCCACTGTAGGAAAAGAAATTCCATTTGGCTTTCTCAATATCTTGCTTCTTTTTGCTTAATCTGTCTTGAAATGAAGAAAATTGGTCCTTAAACAGTTTTATTATTAATGATTTGTGTCTGGCATAGTGCAGCACCTAGTCCTTCTCCACAAGTATCAATGTATGGTCTGAAAGGTAGTTTCGGATCTGGAATTAGAAGAAATGGGAATATGTGAGGGCTTCTTTTAGTTACTCATATTCTTTAACCCTTTCTTGAGTCATTTCATAGTTTGTCTGTTGATCACAGATTTTATACAAGGATTTGGAAATTCTTGCAAAGTCTTTTATATGCTGTCTGTAATATTCAGAAAATCCTGGATATAATTGCATGTCTTTCTTGGTTTGGGATATTGATTTCAGTAGTACTGCTTCTAATTTGTTTTTATATATTCCCAAGCTCAATCCAAATACAACATGTATCAGTGTTTTTAGTTCACTATATGCAAAATGACATTTTTCATTGAAATTTTCATATTTACTTGAACTATTTTTGTAAGACTCTTTCTAGTCTTTATATGAAGTGATTTTCCCAAGCTTCTGAGCAAACTAAGGCATCTGACAATTCCTCAGGGAATATGGTATTCATCAATTTTTAATAATGTGAAGGGGAACTTTATATGCCAAAAGGCATCCCTAGGTATTCATATATGCCAGAATGGAGTATTATCCTTAGTAGTTTTCTGGAATTTTCTGTTAAGAAATTTTGGTGAAAACCCTTTCTATCATCCATGCTGTAATTAAATTAGCCTGTGACAATTGTTTCAATTTCTCATGGATTCCGGGTAATGGATACCTGTCAAAGATAGTATAGGTATTTAGAGCTCTAAACACCCCTAAAATCCTTGATTTACCATTATTCCAAGTTATAATAACAGGTTTAATGACCTCTGCCTGTTCATTATGTACCAATTTTCTTAATACCCCTAGGTCCATTAATTCTTTAATGTGGACCTCTCAGGCTTCTCTAGCTCTTGGGCTAGCTGGGTAAGTTGGTCTTATTAAAAGGGGTGGATAAGGTTTTTCAATATTGAAAATAATGTCTACTTCATGTCCAATAATAGCACATAGTGGTTCTTTGTCAGTTGAAAAGTCACTTTTGTATATAAATATAAGGTCATTCAACTTTTGTTTTATTTTTTCTGTTAATTCTTGATCGAATTCTGCCTCTATGAGCTGCTAATTCATGGATGAATGTTTTTCTGGTTTTTTCTGTTCATTCTTTATAACATCAGTTTGTCTATTTTTTCTGAAAAAGCCAAATTTCTTTCTTTTGTTATCTCCTATGATAAAATATCTGTCTTTTTGGTTAGAGATATCTATTCTATAGATATCTAAGTAATTATCTCCAAGTATAAAGTGGTTAATAGTACAGTTTTCCCTTACTAAAAACTTTACTTTCCCTCTTATACATTGGGGAGGATGAGGAAAAATTGATGTTAAGTACATTATACCAAGGGGCTTCATGCTCTCACTTGCAATACTGAATTTAACCCTTTGTATTGAAATAGGTTTTTCTTCCAAATCTGGTGTAATTTTCTGTAAATTACTTTTACCAACACAGGTGCAGTATGCTCCTGTGTCCAGGTTTACTTTTTCCTCTTTATTTTCTATCATAAAAGTAATTCTACTTGATTTTCCAGATGTATATCATATTCCTCTTCCAGGTTTGGTTCTATGTATTTTGGAATCTTGTATATCTTTGAGGCTAGTATCATATGTTTCAAGCTGTTTTAAGTTTGAATTTACATCTAGTACGTCATATATTAAATCAATATCATTAATTTGGGAATTTATTCTATTGATTTCATAACTTCCAGAAGTTTCTGAATATTCACTGTCTTTTTCAGAGTTAGATCCATTTTCTTTATCATTGTGGTCTTGTTTTCCCACAATTCCATTAATGTTTGCCTTTTTGAGCCAATTATTGGCTAAGTTCCCAATACCACCACATTTATGGCATTTTCTTTGCTCATTATTGTTGTTTATATTTTGTTTGAAATGTTCTCTTGGTTTATATTTCTTGATAAATGGTTTATTTGCACTTTTAATATCCAATTTCTTCCTTGTTCTGCCAATTTTAGTCATTGTCAATATATCTTCTAATGCAATGACATACTATTCTGTGGAGCATGGCTCTATGCACCTTCTTCTCAGTGAATGTTCCAATTGTCCTCCAAATCTTCTAAGTATCTTCATGTGAACCATCTTTTGTGACATTTCTGGGTGCAGTGCCTTTAATCTTCCAACTTTTCTTAAGACCCAAGCTAAAGGTTTATCCTTATCTGGGTCAAAGAAGGTATTTTAAAATGCATTTTCTATTTTGTACCTCCAGGAATCATTTTCCCACTTGGTGATTGTTTCATTTGCCACCGAGACCAGGTATTTTTTCCATTTGTTTGTCCTATTCCATAATACCATCTTTTTTCCAATTTTTAAAATAATGAATGTAATCTCCTAGTGATTAACTCATCTGTTATGGCATAATCCTCTTGTAACATGTCAATTGTTTGAATAGATGACATACAGTCATATTCCCCTTCATCTTTGAATGTTGGCCATTCTTTCAATTGAGGTTCTTCCTTAATCAAGACTTGATTGTTGTCTTCATGGCTTAAGTCTGTTATCAAGAGATTTGTCATTTCCTCTTTGAGCTCAACAGGAGCTCTTCTGTGAGAAAGTAGGGTTGATAAGCTTGGCATATTTGAGTTAACCACATTTATTTTATCCACTTTCTCAGTAATGAGTCTTATTTCACTTTGAATTAGAAGTAATTTTTGGTGTGAAGACCTCCTTCCTTCAAATGTTACAACAGAAATACTGAATTTGTTTAATTTTTCCATCAGATTGTCAATAATCACATCAGAGTTTATTTTCAAAGTCTTTTCTTTGATATCTCTTATGTATTTATACAGATCTTGTTGTCCTTGTATCTATTTTGAGTATTGTCAATTAAGACTATGGGTTTATTATTTTCAACCATGCCTTTAATGCTTTCTATTTTTTTTATTTTGTACAACAGTTTCTGTTAAGGATAATAAGCTACTATTTATTTCTTGTACACATAATAAGCTATTTTTAATGTCTTTTAGAGGTAATATACTATTTTTAATTTCTGTTAAAGTATTTACAACATCAGGAGACAAATTAATTTCTTTGGTAAATTGGGTTGTCTCATTCTTTGTTACTCTTTTTCCTTGAATTCAATCAGGGTTCTGGCCATTTTGAAGACATTTTCCATGGCATCTTTTTGGATTCTTGGAATTCTGTAGCTTCGGTAATATGTTTTCCTCCAGTGCTTTTTCTTTTTCTTCTTCTCTTCTTGGGGAGGCTGGTTGGCTGGTGGCTTTCTGGTAGACGCTACTGGGGCTTCTTCCTTGCTTGCCTCCCTCTTTTTTTTGTGTCATTTGTTTATCTTTTTGATTTGAGGTTTGGATGATAGTAGATTTCATCCATTTGAGTATCTCACTATTTCCTTCTCTTTTAGTAACTTTTTCAGGATGTGCCAGGAGTTAATCACTCCTTGGTGGATCTGTGGAAACATTTCCTTATCTTTTTTCTTGTACACTGTGTAACACTTCTTGTACTGGTAATATAAATTTCTGTTTGAGACCTCTTAATGTAATTTATATCTTTTTTAATTGCTCATACTTAGTTTCAACTCTGGATCATATATTATAGGCATTCCTTGGAGTTGCCTTTGGGATATTGCACTTCCTTGTGTTAATTCTGTTTCACTGGGGATTTTTTCCTTTCTTTTCCCTCTTAAGGGATCAATTCTACTTCTGAGTACAGCTAAATTTGGTTGGATGGAGTATTGGGGTCCTCTTCTAGTAGTCATATTAGAGAAAATAAGAAATAAAAAGATTTCAAAAAAATAAGAAGTCTTTTTATGGCAATTTCAAGATATTTGCTTGCCTTCAGAGTCCTTAATAGTGGGGCCTGGCAAAACTAACTTCTTATCTTTTCTTTTCTTATTAGCAACTGGTTTGTGAGAACTTTGACAAGCTCCTTCTACCAATCTTTCAACAGTAGTCTGATTTTCCTCTGTGAAGCTGTCTTCAAACACTAAAAAAGACAAAGAAATATAAGTCTTCTCATAAAAGTGTTATTTTTGAGAATATATGGCAATTTCGACATAAGAATTGCTTTTATATCTTTTAGAATAAGTGAAATTAATAAAGGAAATGAATTAAAAGTGATTTTTTATTATGTTTTCTATTTTTTATTTTTTATTATTTTTTTTTTTTATATTATTTTTATTTTTATTTTCAAAGAATAAACTACAAATTGATATGATTCTTTAAATTATATTATAATATAAATTTATTTTTAATTTTTAAATATCTTTTTTAATCACTAGAATCACTCAAAGAAAGTTCTTGAAAGTCTAAGGATGT
Organism: Austropuccinia psidii; assembly: GCA_023105745.1. Classification (NCBI taxonomy): domain Eukaryota; kingdom Fungi; phylum Basidiomycota; class Pucciniomycetes; order Pucciniales; family Sphaerophragmiaceae; genus Austropuccinia; species Austropuccinia psidii. The sequence continues at coordinate 41,264,562 of JALGQZ010000013.1, forward strand.
GAAAACTCATGTGTAAGACAGTACAATTGCTGTTCAAATGACTCAATAGCTTTTAAAATGAAGATATAGAGGATTATTATATGTTTTTTCATTATAAATAGAATATATTATTGGATAAACCCAATTTAAATCTTTGTTAAAGGTATTTTAAGTAAATTTCATTTCCAGGCGCCCAAATGTAAGGTTTTATTATGAAACAAAAAATTGATATTACTGATATTTTGCTTTTTGTACTCTGAATGTCCCTATTAGAAAAACAAATAAGATAAAAAGTAATTATAATAATAATGAAATATTCGAATTATGGCATAAAAATATTTATATCATTTATTTAAATGAAAAAATATAAATTATATTATAGAATAATATAATAAAAAATAAATATATCAATATTTAATGAAATCTATTATTGTTACAAACAAATGATAAATGCCTAAAAAACTGCTATTTCATCATAAAAACCAAGTTATAACAGCAATATCACCAATACTAAAGTTCTTATTAATACAAGAATTATCAAAAAATAATAATAAAGAGAAAATAACCTACTTTTAACACTTAATACAATGATTTTGAAACATTTTATGCCAAAAAATGTAAATACAACTTCTTTAAATTTTATTTACAATCAAAATTAAAAGAAATTACAAAATGTTCTCAATTTTATGTGGAATTGAGGATTTTTAGAGAGAAATTTAACAAAAACAAATAAATATTGATTTGATAATGTCAAAATTTATGATTATAATAGAGATGAACTTGATTCTTTAATAATATGTTAGAAGTATATAAAAAGAATGAATTTATTACCTTTGGTGTCAATATTTGTAATGTTTTTGAAGCATCTGAGGGGAAAATAGAGGGAAAGGAGCTCTATTTATATGAATATTCTCCCTTCCATAGTCCAGGAGGCTTATAGTAGATTTTTACTGATGGTATTCACTGAAATTGATCAGTATTTTAAGGTTTAGTGATGATTAAATCATAATTAAACCATCTTATCTCATCATTACACTGTTATTTCAAGTTATTACTATACCCCTAGGTTTTCTGACATCATAGGCTTGGAAGAATTCTAAGCTTTGTTGATTTTATTAGTCTTAATAATAAGAAACTAGTAATCACCAATTTCATCACTTATATAACTGTTAAGCTTAAAATAAGATTACAGTGAGTGATCATAAATGATCAATTTTAAGCTTAAACCTTGCTTATTAATAATTTTTTAGTTATATACACTAAAGCCATTAAGAGATTGAATTATGATAGCTTGGAATGCTCTTACTAAGCCTCCATGAATATTTTATTACACCATCAAAGATTTATTTATGATGATTTTTCTTGTAACTCATCTTTTCCCTTGGAATTTACTATTTTAAACTTCAAACCATGACTTCAAATGGTTATACGTTGAATATAATGATTAAAATTACCCCATTATTCACATATGGACTAGTAGTGAAAGTGGTCAACAGCTATAACTATTTTGATCAATAGACCCTTGTAAGTTATAACCTTGTATATAGCTTGCCAAATAGAGCTTATATCTGTATTCTTACAGTAAGAGTAGCTATGTGGTGGTTTTAATTTTGGTCTAACTCTCTATCATTCAAATTTCATAAGATATTAGCTGAAAACCATGAATATATGTTCTGATCATAAAAGTGCATATATTCAGGTTATCTCAGAAAGTATTGACTTTTCAGATATGAAATAAAGATTTTATATATGTAGTTCTTCATGGGAAATCCAATGGTGTAATTTATTTTACATTTTTATTCATTTTTTGTTGAGATAATCAAGCTTTTATGCTTCTTTATGGCATTTTTACTTATGTTAAGATAATAATTTCAATTCGTATTCTTGAAATGAGTATTGTAAAGTTGTTTTGTGACCTTTTTACATATGTGGTCATATCTCAAAGCCTCACAAAAAGTTGTTTATAGCTAATAAAGCACCGACTAATACTCCAAAAATACCTTTAAATGCATTGGCAGAGCTATTTGATGCAATATTTGTGGATTCAAAAGATCCAAATTGATTTAAAACATTAATACAGAAATATAAGAGTTAAACACCATGTTAAATAGTTTTTTCTTTGATTTAAAGCGTTTTTAACTGATTTGAAAAGAATTCAAAAGATTGAGAAAAGATTCAGTTGATACTTACTTTCTGGTACTCACCATGCGCAAATTGGCTACACCTGAGAGGAGGTGTCCCATTTGGAAAGTTTCTTGGAATCAACCTAGAATGAGCTTAGACCCTTGCTGTGAAATAGGTTGTAACCAGAATTAAAATGTTTGTTAGTATTCCCAGTTCTTACATGCCATTGGAATACTACAGAATTTCCAACATTTTATTCCTTTTTTAACTGTATTAAGTAATTAGATACTGTATTACATGAAAAAACTTTCCATTTTTATTTTAAGATTCAAAATTATATCCTTTGAGTTTATAAATTGAATGTAGAAATTTATTTCCAATTCAAAAAACTCTAGTCCTTTCAATCACAAAAACAGTCAATCCAAGTTTCAAAAGAACAGCCTTTCTATGTATTTATCTGTGAGTTATTATTACTTGGTAGAGATATTAATTCTTATTTACTCTTCAACAGCTGGCTCACATAAATAAAATTCAATTTCCCTAACTTGAAGTATCTTATTACAAAGCTTGATTGACAAAAATTATTCTTTTTCTTGAATTATTCAATTGCTACCACTTCAAAATAAATTTATCAAGGATTTTAGATGTTTTCAAATATGATTTTTTGCCTAAATACATGGAAAATGCACATGTAAATATTAACATATGGATTAAAACTGCTAGGTCTTAAATTACTATTTTTATTATTTATTTTTATTATTGCTAAACTCCATGTATTTTTGTTATTAACACTAAAACTCATCTTTACCAAGTACGGAATCCCTTATTCTGGATTTCTTGAGGGATTTAGTTCCCCCTTTGAGAGAAAAGTAGTGGGATCTATGCAATAAGGCCCCTGCTACTGGAGGAAAGGAAGATTTCAAAAGGAAAGCTACAGTAAAGTGTCTGTAATTGAAGCTACTGTAAAATTGCTGAAAATCGTTGACAATATTACATAAGAAGCCATTTTTAACGGACAAAACTGACACATTTCCATCATTTTACAGTAGCAGGACTTGTAAAGGCCTTCTACTGTAATTTTCATTTGAAAAACAGCCCACAACTAAATCAAAATGAATTCAACAATATAAGATAACTCAGTAAGACTTTCCAAAAAAAAGAAATCAAAAAGTAAAAATTAAATATTATTCTCAAGCATAAATAAAAAAACCCAAAAAAGTCAAATAAAAAGAATAAAAAACAAATATTAGAGTAGTAGAAAGGAAATTTTGGCTACTCCTTTTCCCACTCCAAAATAGAAAAGGCCTTCTTGTAATAGTAGAAGGAAATTCATTCCTCCTCTCATAAATTCTTTTCTCCTTCATTTTTTTGAGGTAGATGTATTATTTTGCATTAATTCTTTGTTAAAAATTTCTTTAAGATGTCTGTTGTGGTTTTTGAGTTTCTATTTCCTTTTTCAGAAAAATAATGAATGTTAATGTTTGAAAGAATGTAGGAAATACCAATATGAGTATATAAACTGAATATAATTTCAATAATACTAATCAAAAATCAAAATATTTCATTTTTTCAAATGAATAAGGGGACTTCATTTAATATTTGAGCTTTATCTTCACAGAAAAGCATGATATTATTTCAATAAAAACCTTACAGAACTTGACTTCCTTTCAATCCTGTTGAAATATTTTAAATATTCAGATTAATTATATTGTTTCAATTTTTCAATATTCAACATAAATTAATTACTTTTTTAAATATATATATATTCAAGGTTTTATCATATTATGATTGATAAAATCATACGACTCATGTTTTATTTGAATAATAAATTCATTTTTTGTGAAGAAAATTGATTCATTCATTTTAAAATTTCTGGAAAGAAAATCTTAACAGATTCCCATCAAAAAAACAGTATTAATGGTGTATATTACTTGATGAATTCTTAATCATAAAGATTGAATAATTGGAATATTATTCAGACCATGTTTTAATTCTGATTGGAAATGGCTCTGAAATGATATTTTTCCACTTCAAGATTAATTCACAAAATAGCCCAGCTTATTTTTATGGCCTCCCTTTACTTAATTCTACTTCAGTACATGCCTTAGCCCTTTCATTGAGAGAAAATACAAAATAAAAACAATAATTGTTCTAATATTATCTTCCAAAAATACTTCAAAGAGCTGCATACAGGATCTTTTAACTAAACCTTTTAAACAGATGGTTATTCTCAATTTATCATTCATTGATGCTGTGTAAATATATCAAAGTCATTAAAAATTCACAAAACTCTTAGAAGATTTATATATATGCTTTGAGAAATAAATTTTTCAAAAGGACCAATTTATACCAGATATTCTTCCCTGATATAATATAGCATTCCCATTATTTCAAAAGAACTAATTGAATTGTTTTATTGACCAATATCTCTGAAGTTTTTAGCTATATTTAATTTCTTTTGGAAGTCTATATCATCTGAAATCCAATGATTAATAGAATTCTTTGAAGATGTAATCCACACATTCAAGGAAATAATATTGCAGAGAAACTCAAAATGTTTTTATGAATTAGTCTTGATTATATTAGCTTTTCACTTTGTAGTATTGATAAATTAAAAACCACAAAGCTCAGATAGAATTTCAAGCTTCAAAGTACATTTAAAAGTCTACACATATCCTAAAAAGTACAAAATGGGTTTAAGACTGAGAGAATTAAAATTAAAGATTAGAGAGCCTATAGAATACAGAAAACATAGTAAAAACAAAATAAATGGAAAGTTATCTTACTAAAGTTTTTGGAATGATAAAATTCTTGATCAAATTAATGTTTAACCATACTGATACCTCAATGTTGAATTCCCTCAAGCTTTACATGAAAGGTTACCTTTTTTAAGATTTATTGCATTTAATGATACAGCCCCTACCCTCATTTACTTCAAACACTCTCTGAACACTTCATATCAGTGTTGATGTGGCCTGTGAAAAGTTATTCACCCTTTATGATCCCTAAAATAAAGATGGTGACAAAAGGATTAATATGTTTCCCATAATAATATACAAACTCATTCCAAGCTTCTTTCAATTGAGAAAAATTTGAATGCTCCAAAACAATATAGAAATAAATATTCTTCATTGTGGTGAATATTGAAAATTTCTTTATTAAGAACTTTTTTATTTAAGATTTGAAGTAATTATTAGTTTACACCATGAAATTGTATGATAAAAAGGTTCCAAATTTATAACCTCAAGCCCAAAAATCAACCTTTAATATTCATTTTATCTATATATAAGTGTAAAAACCTTCTCTAAATCATTTCAATGGCCAAAATGGGGGCTATAGTCTTTCATTATATACTAAATCCTTGGTGGCCTCCCCTCAAAGATTAATTTGTCCCCTAAATATTAACAGCTGATTTCAGTTTTGGTGAGAATATTACTTTGAAAAGAAGAGAAAAAAGTATGAATATAATCTCTCACAAAATACCTTATTTGATGAGAGAAAAAGGTATAATTGGGGGTATATTTTTTATAATATGTATATTGAAAGAGAGTCCTTCATTCTGCAAGACATTTTATCAACTATGAGTTCTTTCTACAAAGCTGGAAGGTTCAAAATATAAATATTATTGGACTATTGGTTCTCATAAGTAAGAATGAAAAATAAATTATATTGAAACTGAGATATATATGTAAAAATCAATAAGACAGACCCAAATGGTTCAAATTTCTGTAAATCAAATGAGAAGAACTAATATAAAATATAAAAAAAATAAATTGAAATAACTCTTATAGCCATGTAATGTTGAACTCTTGATCTTTAACAAGCCCAAAAAGCCACTGATATTCAATCAACTTAATTGATACTTTGTGGCTTACATATGTGGCTTCAACTTCTTCCAAAAATTCTATTTCTAAATTTTATTTCTGTTCAATTGCTGACCTGAATACAATCCATATCCAATTTCAAATTCTAAATGCAACACCTTCTATCAGGTGTAGTCATTTTGCTCATGGTGACTAATGATAAGATTGAATAATAAGATGATTTGGAAAAAACAGCAAGATTTGGCCTCTTTTAAGTCTACAACAGCTCACAGAGGTTTGCAATGGAGAAATCTTAGAAGCCTTTTACCTCAATTGGTTTAATGATTACATCACTTGTAGTCATGCAAAATTCAAATAATTACTTAATGAAGTCAATTGATGTGACTACCAACCCATTTATTGTTAAGAAATAAAGGAGTAACAACCATAAATGTTCTATTCTTTCAAAATGAAAATTTATTTCTCAAAGTATTAATTTCATTAGAAAATTCATCACATGATGTATTGTCTGTGAATTTTTGAAAATACAGTGTTTCATTTGAAATCATCAAATATGAACTGTCAGTAAAACTTTTAATTTGAATAGCAAACTCATTATTCTTCTTTTTTGTAGTATGTATTATCCCTTTCTTGAATTATACTTAAATATTAAAAAGGATTTATTAAGAATAGTATTTATAATGAATTATTGAATTTCTTACCTCATTTGTAATCAGAAAAGCAAATAGTATAGCTTCAGATAGTTTCCATGAGGTAAACACATGGATACTGTCAGAAAACTTAAGTGATCTTTGTGGCAACAATGAGTATTAAAGTCACAAGGCACACGGGTAGATGAAATCATGGTATTAATTAACAAAACATTATTCATGGAGAAATTACTGATGATCAAAAAAAAACTATGTTCAACTTGGGGCAATAGAAATACTTACGTATTATAAAGCTTGATTTTTTTATTGTATTTACTTCTTAATAATTTTTACTATATATAGAGCATATTTTAATTCCTATTAGAGAAGTAAAAGAGAATTAATTCCTTTTACGATTGGAATATTTTACTTATCTTATCTATATCTTTATTATTTACCTTAGTTCTGGAGGAGTAAAGGTAGCTAACTCCACTATTCTTATAATTTGAGTTTTCTAACTAACTCGATTATATTTTATTACTATGAAGATATAGTGTTAAGATTTTGTTTTCAATACTTGTTATTTTCTTTTTGTCAATTGATATTTAAAAGATTAGGTAATGATTCATTAGATATTATCAAGTATATTGTTACATTTACTTATTTTACTGTTTCTTTTTTCAATTAGTATTATTAACTGAAAGAAAAGAAAAGACGGTAAACACTAGTTATACAATAAGCGCATACACCCAAGTGATGTAACACTGACATAATACTATGAAATAATCTTGTTAAGATCACATCAATCCTTGTTGACCATCCCTAGACTATTTAAGCCCACAACTTCTTGTACCTAGAATTACCCATTGTGGGAACTCCTCTTGTGTGGGATTAAAATGAGGCAGTACCTGGAGGGGGAAATCACAGGTAACTAGTTTTGAATTGCTAATAACTCCTGTAACCAAGGGTGGCAAGGGTGTATTGCCTGCCCCTCCTGAAATACTGAACAAAATCTTCCTTGGAGCTCACAAACCAAAATAAAATTAGTAAGTGGCTTTACAACTGCAGAAGACAAAATTCAGCAGTCTCAGATCAGACCTATTCAATAAATGATATGAAAAATAATGTCAGTAATTTTGGTTAATTTTTAGATTTAATGAAATACTTGTCTGTTTTAATTTTAATCTTTTGGTTAAATTGAGGTGAGTGGTTTCTTCTTGGTGATAAAATTTTTGTAAGATGAGTTATTTAAGGTGTTCAGAAAAATCTGGTGAGTGTTGGTAAAGGTATTTTTTTTGTTAAGGTATAGCTATAATAGAGTAAATAATTTTTTAAAGGTTTGTTGTTCTTTTTTAAGAGTGTTAATAATGAGATAAAATAGTATTTGTTAAATTTAAGAGGTAAGATTTCTTTGATATTGGATTTTTTAAAGGGGTAAGTAATTTTTAAGTCTTGATAATTTGTGTTAATTTTACTGGATAAAATATTTTAATAGAGTAGTAACCCTAATCTTGGGTACTGGGTAATTTTTAATAATAATTTTTAATTTTTTTTTTTAATACTAAGATTCCACTGAGCTTAGCTACTGGGCAATCTTTAACACTATACTTCCACTGAGCTTCAGCTACTGGGCAAGTAAATTCACTATAATTTGCTTGACTACCTCCCAGATGAGGGATTACTTATTCCTGTGCTTGTAATGTACAGAGGATATATTGTGCATGGGGGGGGATTTTGAAATTTGGGTGGAGAGAGCCCCTCTATTTATACCTTTTGGGAGCCCAGGGGGCCCTCCATGGGAGCTGTCTCTTTTTCTTGATAAGGAATTTTCTTGTCATAATTGATGGCTTGAGACTTCACTTTGTTCATTTTGGCCAATTTGATAATTATAAACACCTGTGAACCCCTTGATCCTGTTACACAAAGGGAGCAGTTTATTGTCATGCTGAGGACAAAAATGGTCCTTCAGCACTTCTCCTGACTAGGACAATCCCCTCCAGCTTCTTGGCTGTTATTTTTCTTTTTTTATAATTTCCCCTGTAGACTTGGGCAGGGAAAATTATAAAAAAAGAAAAATAACAGCCAAGAAGCTGGAGGGGATTGTCCTAGTCAGGAGAAGTGCTAAAGGACCATTTTTGTCCTCAGCATGACAATAAACTGCTCCCTTTGTGCAACAGGATCAAGGGGTTCACAGGTGTTTATAATTATCAAATTGGCCAAAATGAACAAAGTGAAGTCTCAAGCCATCAATTATGACAAGAAGATTCCTTATCAAGAAATAAAACAACCAGAAGAATCTTCCATCAAGTGGGAATCATGAAGATTGAAGAATAAAACAAGAGTCAAGTGGAATCCAAAATCAAGCCCAAAGGAGCTCAAGAATCAAGATAAGCCCTTGGATTAGGCCAGGAGGTCCTTGCATGACTAAAACTGCAGGTCTTGTATACCTAATATACAGGGGTTACACACCTAGTTGTAGGTCCTGTATGACCTTAAACTACATTTTTATGGAAGAAAGAAGAAAGAAGAATTGTGAAGACCTCAAGATTTCAGGACACTAGCAAATTCTTAGAAATCATTAAGAAAAAAAATATATAATAATAATAACTAATTGAAGATGGATCACCAAATTTTAGCAGCCAAATATAAATCAGTCCTGAAGAAGGTGAGACCAGTCAATGAGCCAATGCCTCAAGACCTTAACCCACCTTTGGAAAGACCACCTTTGTCAAGAGATCCTTATGAAACACCCTTATCACCAAACCCACCTATATTTCAAGAAACCTTCAAGGTCACCCATGAAAGACTCCAAGCAGTCAATTTTGGCCCACCAGGATGGTTATCAAATGAAGAAATCAATTTACTCAAAAATGTTATTACCTTAAGGGAAAAAGCAATAGCTTTCTGTGAAGAAGAAAGAGGATTACTCAAACACTCATATGGAAAACCTTACAAGATACCAGTAATACCTCATGAACCTTGGCAGAAGAAACCAATTCCCATTCCCAAATCAATTTTACCTCAGTTTACTGAATTAATCAGAGAAAGAATCAAGACTGGACTCTATGAGCAATCCACCTCAAGCTACACAAGCCCAATCTTTTGTGTGGCCAAATCAAATGGGAAACTCAGAATTGTCCATGACCTTCAAGAACTCAACAAAGTCACCATAAAGGATGCTGGCTTACCACCTCGTATTGAAGAATTTGTAGATGCATTTTCAGGAAGAGCATGCTATGGACTAGGAGACATCATGGGAGGATATGATGAAAGGGAATTAGATGTCACTACAAGACCCCTCACTACTTTTGAAACACCCCTTGGAAGGATGCAACTCACAAGACTACCCCAAGGAGCCACAAAATCAGTAGCAGTATACCAAGCCCAAATGACCTGGATACTCTAAGAAGAAATACCAGAAAGTGTAGGAATTTTTATTGATGATGGAGGAATAAAAGGACCAAGATCACTTTATAACCAGGAAACACTACCAGAAAACCCCTCAATCAGAAGATTTATATGGGAATATGCCATAACCTTAGAAAGAATTTTATTCAGGATTGAAGAAGCAGGACTTACTATCTCAGGATCCAAGTTTGCATGCTGTGTTCCAGCTTTGGACATAGTAGGGCATGTTGTATCATTCAAAGGAAGAACAATCTCAAAACAAAAGATCAACAAGATTCAAAATTGGCCAACACCTCTCAACAAAAAGGAAATAAGAGGATTTCTTGGTCTTTGTGCCTATGTAAGAATGTTTATTGAAAACTTCTCACAAGTTGCATCACCACTCAGAAGGCTCACCAGAGAAGATGTTGACTGGGACTGGGATCAAAAATGTGAAGAAGCTTTCCATAAGCTCAGAAGAATAGTTGGAGAAGAAATAACCCTCAAGAAATTAGATTATGACAAAGGAGCAGGAAAAATTAAACTAGCAGTAGATTCAAGCTACATTGCTGCAGGAGCAGTACTCACTCAAGAAGACAAAGAAGGAAAGGACAGGCCAGCATTATATGAATCAATAACTTTTTCCAAATTAGAATCAAAATACTCACAACCCAAATTGGAACTCTGTGGAGCTGCAAGAATTCTCAAGAAGCTTCAAACCATACTTTGGGGACAACATTTTGAATTACAAGTTGATGCCAAGGCCTTAATTGAAATGATCAACACCCCTTGCTTACCCAATGCCCCCATGACAAGATGGGTGGCTTTCATTCAACTATTTTCCTTTAATTTGGTACACAAACCAGGGAGAACTTTCACTATGCCAGATGGGCTCTCCAGAAGACCAAAAACTCAGATGAAGATGAAAATGCACCAGAATTTGATGAAGAAGAAGATTGGATCAAGCCACACCCTGGATTTGGGGTCAAGAATGTAAATTCACTCAATCTTTCAGGAATACAAGTGCCAACCAAACAAGAAGGATTTTGGAAGAGAATGCAGGAATACTTAAGTACAATGAAAAAACCACAATCAAGTAAAGATGAAGAATTTAGAAGGATAAAAAGAAGGTCACCCAAATTTTTCTTGGAAGATGGCCAGCTTAAAAGAAGAAATAACCCAAACCCTCAACTGGTGATATCAAGTCAAGAAGTTCAAAGCTACATTTTAAAATCACTTCATGAAGACATGGGCCACAGAGGGGAAAATGAAACTTATAGAAGAATTAAAGCAAGATTTTGGTGGGAAGGAATGAAGAAATCAGTCAAGAAATGGGTTCAATCTTGCCTGGCCTGCCAAAAGAGAAGTCAAAACTTACAAAGGGAACAAGGAAGATCTACAGCAACATCAACAATCTTTGAGAGGGTCAGTATGGATGCAGTCCATATCAAATCTGGAAGATGGAAGTATATGGTTGTGGCCAGAGATGATTTTTCAGGATGGCCTGAAACAGTTGGACTAGTTAAATTAACAGCAAAAGCAGTTGCAGAATGGTTCACCTCAGAATGGATATGCAGGTATGGCTCACCAAAAGAAGTAACTGTTGATGGGGGGCCAGAGTTTGGAAAAGAATTGCAAGATGCAGTAAAGAAAGCAGGATCAAGGATCAGAGTCACCACACCTTATTACCCAGAGTCTCAAGGAATGGTTGAAAGGGGCCATAAGCAACTCAAAGATGCATTAATCAAGATGTGTGGAGAAAATGGAGGAAAATGGAAAAAATATCTACCTTTGGTTACATTGGCTGACAGAATCTCAACTAAAAGGGCAACTGGTTTCTCACCATATGAACTCCAATTTGGACAACTACCAGTATTACCAATTGACATTGAAACAAGAACATTTTTAGCAGTAGAATGGCACAAAATATCCACAACTGAGGAATTACTGGAAGCCAGAGCCAAACAGTTGGAAGGAAAAGAAGAGATGAGAAGAAAAGCAGCAGAAAAACTCAAAAAATCAAGGGAAGACTCAATGAAATATTGGGATAGAAGAATGGCACACCAACTAAGATCACCACTTAAGCCAGGAGATTTGGTCCTGGTTTACAACAAAGCAATAGAAACTAATTGGGGACTACTTCTCAAAAACAAATGGAATGGACCCTACAGAGTAATCAAACAAATAAACAATGGACCATATGAACTTGAGGAACTTGATGGAACAGAATTAGCAAGAAGATTTGCGGCATCTCAAGTAAAGAGGTTCTACCCAAGAGGGAAGTTGATAAACACAAAAGAAGACACAGAAGAAGAACAAAGTGAAGAAGAGGAATCAATAAATGAGGAAGAGGTATTTGAGGAGACCACAGAATCAGATGAAGAATAGGGAGCTCTCACCTGGAATGCTGGGGACAGCATTAAATGGAGAGGGGGATGTGGTATTCCATACCATTTTTTTTCACCAGGCTCAAGCTCATAGTACCCCATAACAGCAGTAAATCCAGCCTACAGGCAGAATTACACTCAAACTTACACCCAAAAGGTCAATTTTACAGCAAGAAGCTGGATTTAACTCATAAAACCATTGCACAGGCACCAAAGGGCAGTGTATGTGTTTAAATAAATTATTCAATTTCATTATGCATATGTAGAAATCAAGTTACATATAGTAAACTAGTTACAACAAACAAGGTACCACCCTTTAAATTACACCCCCTTACAGCCACAGGACTCATGCAGCAAGAAAATGACACATGCATTAGTTATACAGCCAACTTGCATTCAAAGTCACATGATGCAAAGCTCAACTCCATGGAATTCCTGCAATTCATTTACAACACAGCCCCAGGAGTACCTTATCTTATATCCACAGTAGCCCCACTTAAAACCTTAAAACATAATTATTTACACCACTCATCACCTCATGCAAACCAAAGCTAGTTACAACAGGCTGCATGCAGTACACAATTCCAATTAAATCTCAACCACATGACTATGCACAGCATGTGTCAAAATCAAAAATCACATCATCTCATAAGAAACAGTAAATTCACCAATGCAAGAAGTTATCACCTGACTTCATTTTAAAGTTCAAAAAGAAGAAAAACAAACATGACACCTGCATAAATTACACAGCCATTTCTACCCAACCTAAAATAGGACATATGCAAAGGAATTACAAGATCATCATGTGATACTGCATCCACCAACAGAATATCATGTGACAGGAAAGAGGCTGTGCACAACAAATAAATCCCCAGCCAAAATTGAATCACCTCATGTATGCAAGGAAAATTCAAGAATATCACATCATAATTAGTTCACCAAAAGGCAATCATGTGATAAATGGAGGCTTTGCAGAGAGAAAATTATCACCAAACCTTAAATCACCTGACCCATGCAAGAAAGGTCCTCACCAAAAACAGAGTCACATGATGAAATCAAGAGGAATTAAAGTGGAAAGAGACAGCTCCCATGGAGGGCCCCCTGGGCTCCCAAAAGGTATAAATAGAGGGGCTCTCTCCACCCAAATTTCAAAATCTCCCCCCCCATGAAAAATATATCCCCTGCAAATTGCAAGCACAGGAATAATTCATCCCTCACCTGGGAGGTAGTCCAGAAAATTATAGTAAATTTACTTGCCCAGTAGCTAAGCTCAGTGGAAGTATAGTGTTGAAGATTACCCAGTAGCTAAGCTCAGTGGAATCTTATTATTATTAAAATAAAAATAAAAATAATCTAGTACCCAAGATTAGGGTTACTACTCTATTAAAATATTTCACCTAGTAAGATTAACACCATTTATCAAGACTTAAAAATAACTTACCCCTTTAGAAATCCAATATCAAAGAATCTTACCTCTTAAATTTAACAAATAAAATTTTATTATTAACCACTCTTAAAAAATAACAAACCTTTGAAAAATTATTTTACTCTATTATAGCTATACTTTAACAAAATTGCCTTTATCAAAACTCATCAAATTTTCAGAAAAACCTTAAATAACCCATCTTACTAAGGATTTATCACCAAGAAGAAACCACTCACCCCAATTTTACTAAAGAAAATAAAAAAATTATACAGACAAGTATTTCATTAGAATATAAAAATTAACCAAAATAACTGACATTATTTTTTATATTATTTATTGAATAGGTCTGATCTGAGACTGCTGAATTTTGTCTTCTGCAGTTGTAAAGCCACTTACTAATTTTATTTTGGTTTGTGAGCTCCAAGGAAGATTTTGTTCAGTATTTTAGGAGGGGAAGGCAATACACCCTTGCCACCCTTGGTTACAGGAGTTATTAGCAATTCAAAACTAGTTACCTGTGATTTCCCCCTCCAGGTACTGCCTCATTTTAATCCCACACAAGAGGAGTTCCCACACCATCATTTGTGTTTACTGCTTTTTCTTCCTTAGGTTCGTCGTGCCTACTTCCCTCCTCACCCTGATCCATTGGCTAAGACCTCCTGTCTTGCCAATCCAAGGTACTTTACTTGATAGCTCCTTAATTACAACCACTAGTATGATTCTAAGCAATTAACACCCATCATTTGTGTTTACTGCTTTTTCTTCCTTAGGTTCGTCGTGCCTACTTCCCTCCTCACCCTGATCCATTGGCTAAGACCTCCTGTCTTGCCGATCCAAGTCCCGTTTGTCTTACAGATTATGAGACCGGAGAAGCTCTGAAAAGAACTCCTAGGATCCAATGATAAAAACATGGGAGAATTCTCCCTAGAACTAAACAAAAAAGACAAACTCAATGATACGAACTACTGGGAATGGGTCTCCAGAATGGAGGGCATCCTAACACTCAAAAACTACTATGGTATTGTCACAGACACAGAACTACCTGAGGAAATCACAGAAAATGATAAATTGGAGCCTTGTAGAAAGCAACGAGCCGCTGCCCTTCTTAAAATCAACTGCGCAATTTGAATTGGGAATAAGTTCTACATCGAATCTAAAAAAGATCCAGCTACTTTCTGGAAGCTTGCCCAAGAATTTTACCAACCTAAATCAATCCAAAACCAAACCATGTACCTTGGAAAAATATTCTCAACACAACTACTTGACAATCAAATTAAAGACAGTATGTTGTTTATCCTCGAAAACACGCTCCACCTTCGCACTCTGTTTTCCGGCCTTACCATCTCACCAGAAGACCTCATAGATTCAGTAATAGCTATTTGGGTCATTATCAACCTACCTGAAAGGTTTAAAACAACCATGGAAGTCTGGCTCGGTAAATGCAAAGTGGAAAAGAAATCTCCCTCCCTCGATGACACCTGGGAGGTAATGAGAAAGTTTCTTCAACAAGACGAAAGCAACCACAACCCCAACAACCAAGCATTAATTGCCTCAAAAGCAAACTCCAACACCGAACAACACCACCAACAAAAAAGAAAGACAGAAGGAGACTACCCTAGATGGCATAACCCTTTAACCAGACATGACAAAAGCGAATGCAACTTCCTGAAAAGAGAGGCCAAAAACCAATTAAGTCGCTCATAGCGTCTACCAACAAACCCAACTACAACTCAATCATCCTTGATTTGGGAGCCACTACCTCCATGTTCAACAATCCCAAAGTGTTTACCAATATCTCCAAATTAACCCAAACTATCGAACTAGCTGACGGATCTACAATCCTAGCCTCCGGAACTGGAACAGTCCGGATCAAACTTTCCCATTGCTTGTTGGACCTATCTGACTGCCTAATTGTAGAAAACCTGTCGTACAACCTTATTAGTCTAGGACAAATACTCAAACCAAATTACAAGCTCACATCCTACAAAAACAAGACCTTCCATGTACTCAACCAAAATGACAACCTAATCATCAAGGGAAGTTTTAAAGGTGGAAACTTTGAAGTCAATACTGAAAAGGAACTTGCGCTCACCACAATCTCTTACCCTACATCAAGCCGCCGGCCATGCTTCTCCAGCATATCTGAACAAGATTTTTCCAAAAGCCAATGTCCAAAATCTTCTATGTGACTCTTTTAATCTCTGCGAAATCACCAAATACCCTTTCAAGGGATCCTTTCCTTTACCTCAACAAAAACTTCAATTCTTACATATGGATCTATTCGGACCTGTTGAAACCCCTTCCAACCTTGGCTACAAGTACTGCCTGAGGGTAATGGATGGGCTCAGCCGTTTTGTCTGGACCCTATTCCTAAAATCTAAATCCGAAGTAAGCTTCCTACTTCAGAAGTTATTCACTCGAATTGAAAATCAATCCCACGCAAAAATTACCAACATTGTATCCGATAATGGGAGTGAATTTAAAAACGAAAAACTTAACAACTTCCTCCAAGAAAAAGGCATCACCCATCTCACCACAGCAAAACCCGTTTGCTGAACGAGGGAACAGAGCCACAGTCACCAAAGCAAGATGCCTCAGTGGGTCCTATTGGGCTGAAGCCATTAGAACTGCGACTTACTTAGAAAACATCACACCCAAAAGGTCACTAGACCACTCCACACCCTTCAGTAAATGGTTCGAAAGAACTCCAACCTATCATCACCTTCAACCTTTTGGGTGTCTCTGCTATTACCTCAACAACCTCATCAGAGGAAAATTTACAGATTGAGGATCTGAAGGGATCTTTTTAGGGTACGAGGAGGGGCACCGGGCTTATCGAATCTTGGACAGGCGGACAGATCTAAACCAGACCCTTTCCACCAAGCATGAAGAGGGAAACCCCCCACAAAAGAACAACCTTGAAATGGGCTCACCAATGCCCCCGGAATCAAATCTTGAACCAGACCCGGTTGAAGATTCGCCTGAAGTTATTCCCTCCAGAACAAAGCCACCATCACTCTCTAGATCAGACGACCCTGAACCAAACCCCAGTCGCCCTACCAAAGGTAAACCTCCCAGGTACAAATGGATACCAGAGAATGAACCGCCACCAAAAGAAATCCTTGGAAAAGTAATTGACCCCAGGAATGTGATGGAATCCCAAAGACAACCTAAACACACTGCCAACGCAGTCTCACTCCTGGATGAGGAATGCCCAAAGAACTTCCACCAAGCCATGAAAAGCGACCTCCACCAACACTGGGAGGATGCTATCCAGAAAGAACTGGACAACATGGAAAAACACCAAGTCTGGTCCCCCGCTACCTTAACTGAAAACACAAAAGCTCTATCCACCACCTGGGTTTTCAAACGCAAAACCAATGAGGATGGAAATCTAACCAAATTCAAAGCTCGCCTCTGCATACAAGGGTTCCATCAGAAGGAGGGCATCGACTATGGAGACGTCTTCTCACCCACGGGAAGATTAACCTCATTGCAACTTCTGCTCACCCTTTGCCACCTCAACGGATTCTCCATTGAACAAATGGATGTTAAGTGTGCTTTCCTTAATGGAAAACCCAACAAAAATCTCTACATTCTTAGACCAGACAGATACACAAAACACCAGCCAAGCAAACACTTTATTCTAAATCAATCACTCTATGGATTGAAGCAGAGCCCCCGATGCTGGCATAAAGAACTGAAAAATGCTTTGAAATCCATTGGCCTCTGTGCAGCGCACACCGACCCCTGCCTGTATTACTAAACCAACCAAAATAAACCCATGTGGTTATTCATACATGTTGACAACTTAATCTTTGGAGGATCCTGGAACAATGAATTCAAAACCAAAATCAACAATATCTTTGAAATGGAAGACCTAGGAAAAATAAAATTTGCCCTTGGTATCAGGATTACACAACACAAAAGCTACATCAGCCTTATCCAAGACAAACTAATTAACAACATTCTGGAAGAATTCAATATCCTTAACCCTTGACTCACAACCAGCCCTCTGCCAGGAAATTGCAAGTCTTTAAGAGATCTACCAACTCAAGAAATAGCTCACCCATTCAACTACCCACGGGTAATAGGACTACTTCAATACCTCGTACAATGTACTAGGCCAGACCTGGCCTACAGCACCTCCTTCCTCTCTCAATATCTCGAAGACCCGAAAGACTTACACTTTAATGCTGCTAAACATGTTCTTTCCTACTTGAGCTGCACCCGACACTTTGATCTCCATCTTGGCCAAAACCAACTAAACCACCAAAAAGATCAACTCCTTGGATTCACCGACAGTGACTGGGGAGGAAGTGAAGGGTACAAGTCCTTCTCCGCATCCATAGTTCACTACCATGGCACCCTGGGCTGGAGGAGCCATAAGCAAAAGGTTGTGTTGTTATCATCTGCTGAGGCAGAATACAATGCAATGACGGAAGGAATTCAAGATCTACAATGGCTAAAGAACCTCATACTCGAATCAACCAATGAACATGTCAGGCAAACTCTGTTCACTGACAACCAAAGCGCAATCGCTATAGCGTCCAACCACCTGTACCATCATGGAACCCGACACATTGA
This sequence comes from Austropuccinia psidii, assembly GCA_023105745.1. Classification (NCBI taxonomy): domain Eukaryota; kingdom Fungi; phylum Basidiomycota; class Pucciniomycetes; order Pucciniales; family Sphaerophragmiaceae; genus Austropuccinia; species Austropuccinia psidii. Next base: position 41,282,905 of record JALGQZ010000013.1, read on the forward strand.
CTTTCGACTACATTACATACGCTACTTAATAGAAGAAGAAAAATTGGAAATCAACTAACTAGACACCAATAATATGATTGCCGACTCACTAACTAAAAATAACCCCTACAACAAAAGCATCCATCATTTGAAAATTATCTTTGGCAATGAAGGATTATCAAGTAAGGCAGAGTGAAAGAAAAGAAAAGACGGTAAACACTAGTTATACACTAAGCGCATACACCCAAGTGATGTAACACTGATGTAATACTATGACATAATCTTGTTAAGATCACATCAATCCTTGTTGACCATCCCTAGACTATTTAAACCCACAACTTCTTGTACCTAGAATTACCCATCATTTGTGTTTACTGCTTTTTCTTCCTTAGGTTCGTTGTGCCTACTTCCCTCCTCACCCTGATCCATTGGCTAAGACCTCCTGTCTTGCCGATCCAAGTCCCGTTTGTCTGACATTAACTACTGACTTTATTTATTACTCATAGCAATTATAAGATACATTAAATACTTCTCATTGCATGGTAGTGAGAGTTAGTTATTTAATTGTTAATAAGTAAGAAATTAAAGTCAGAGTTAAAATACAAATATCTATAGGAGAATGCCTGAGATTCCTATCAACATCGAAGATTCTTCATCCGATGAAGAACTAATCAGAACCAAGCTGATTGAACTCACACGAAAGAATTGGGTTCAGTGGAGTTGTCAAGTTGAAAATTATTTTATCAGCAAAGGCATGGACAATTTGTTTACTGTACCAACCAAAGAGGTTAAAAAAACCAACAGATTTCGGAAGAAAAATAGCTGTGCTATTTCACTCTTATGGTCAAGTGTCTCTCCTGAATTTGAGGGCATTTTGTTAAACAACAAAACATCATTTATCAATTTCTGGGACACACTTGGAAGTGCTTGTGGAAAAAATTCTATCATTACAATTAGTCGGACTCTTCACAAATTGATCAATCTTTGTTATGAACCAGGTTCTTCTTTGGAGAATCACATTAACGAATATATCAAATTACACGCTCATTATAAATCTTTAACAGCTAGTAAAACTAGTAGTATGCAACTTACCAACGATATGGCTGCAATATTTTTTCTATATAGTCTGGATAATGATAAAGAGTTAAGTAGTTTATGTCAGACAATGTATGATCTCAAACCTTTTGAGTTAAGTGTTATCACAGATAGAGTAGCTGTTGAACATTCTTGTAGACAGAATGACTCGTCTTTAGTTCTGTTAGAAGACAAACAAACACAAAAGGAAACATCAAAGCCATTAAATAAGCAAGACAATACACCTAATGGAAAAAAACAGAACAATAATAAATCAAAGAAAAAGGGCTTTGCAAACAAGAACTCCAGTAATTCTTCTCAATCTAATACTCCAGATTTCAATAAAAGATTAGACAGTTTAGAAAAATTAATGAACAAATTACAGTCTACACTTAAAATCTCATCAGTAAATGTGACTGATACTCCTCCAATAAATGAAAACCCAATATCAGACTCAGATGCGTTTATGATAAATTGTTATCATTCACTAGCTGGCAAAACTACAGAAAATAATATTATTTATCTAGACTCAGGTGTAGGAAGAACAGTTGTAAAAGACTTATCACTACTAGCTAATCCAGTTAGAGTGAATAAGAAAATCAACACTTTATCTTTACCGGTAACTGTTAAATATGAAGGTACGATGATTTTTAAAGGAATACATATACATCCAGTGTATTATGTACCAAATGGACCAGTTAATCTTTTATCAGTGTCACAACTTTGTGATCATGGGTTGAAAGTCTCAAGGAAATCAAATATGATATTAGTAAAACAACAAGATAAGATATTGGCAGTTTTTCATTGAGAAGGAAATCTATTCGCTATGAAATTTCAAGTACCAACAATTTATTCGATTGCTATTAATAATCCAGACTGGCATATTACCTTGGGCCACCCAAATGACAACTATATTAGAGATATGATGAAATTGGGACTTATTGCAGGAAATTTCACTAAGTCATCACATTGTGATGTATGCAAACAAGCAAAAATAAAGAATCGTCCTCATTCAAGGCAACTACCTCAGACTATGTCACCTTTTTTTAAGCTTCATCTAGACACACTCCAACTTTCACAAGCAAGTCAAAATGGTCATTGTTACATTTAAGTAATAGTTGATGATTTTACTAGATTCAACAGAATATACTGTATAACTAACAAAAATCAAGCTGAAGAATGTATAGAATCATACTTAAATGAATTAAGTAACAAATTAAATATATCCCCAGCTTTCTTACATACTGATTGTGGAGGTGAATTAAGCTCACAAAATTTTGTAAATAAAATGAAAAGAAAAGGAATTGGTTTCGAACAAGGACCTTCAAATTCACCTCAAACTAATGGGGTAGCTGAATGTTTTAATCAATCACTTCCATCCAAGATGCATTGCCTCATAGGACAATCCAATATTCCTACTTATTTGTGGAATGAAGCAGCAAGTCATGCTTCATTTATTTTAAATCAATTACCACATAAGTTCTCAAATTTCAAATCTCCAATGGACAAACTTGATGAATTCAACTGTAGAATTGAACCAAAAATCAATCTAAAAAATATACTACCCTTTGGTATAAAAGTAGTTATTAAAAGTAATACCGCAAATAAAATTGATATGCCAGGAAAAATAATGAGAGCACTTGCTTTTGAAAAATATTCAGATGCGTTAAGAGTCTTAAATATTAAGACAGGGCAAATCAAAATTACACGTGATTATGAGGTATCATCAAATCAAGTAAAAGCAGAAATTCATAAACCACAAAATGTTCTACCACGTGAATCTTCATCAAGACTAATCTTAAAACTACCACACCAAGATGATTCGCAAAAGCAAGCACTATCACCACAGACAAACGACATTGAAACTCAGAACACAACCAATTCATCGTTAAGTTCTGATTTAAATAAAAACCCATCCAATAAGCATTATCAGTATGCTCCCTTTTATGACAAACCTCCTAATCATATTTCCAGAACAATTATTTCAGACAACATTATTGAAGGAAGAAGAAACCAAAACATGCCAGATTGATTATTACTGACTGACAACGTACCATATAATCAAGCCATCTCCAATGATTCAGAAAAACAAGAATGGAAAAAGGCAATGGATAATGAATTCAATTAACTTATGAATCATAACACCGGAATACTAGTTCCATACCCAAAGAACAATGAAAAGGTTATTGGAGGAATGTGGTGTTTAACCAGAAAAAGAAATGAATTTGGTGAGATATATTGTTATAAGGCACAATGGGTTGTTTTTGGTAATCATCAAGAACATTTACTACATTACTTTGACACATGGGCATCTGTAGGAAGGAATGAAACTTTTAAAATTATGCTTTCATTAGTAGTAAACCTAAAATTGGTAGCCTATCAATTTGATATAGAAACTGCATTTCTACACGGGAGTATGGATACTATTGTGTATGTTAAACAGGTTAAGGGTTATGAACAAGTTGGAAAGGAAAATTGGGTATGGCGATTAAATAAATTGCTTTATGGGACAAAACAAGCTCCGAGAATGTGGAAAGAAAAACTTACTAAGGTTTTATTCGATTTGAAACTTGTTAGCTCTTCATCTGATGAATCCTTATTTATAACAAAGAATCATTCCTTGATGTTGCACATCCACGTCAATGATGGTTTTCTGATTGGGAAATCCGAAGAACTAATTTTACAATTTTTAGAAGATTTAAATTCAAGACTTAAGCTCAAGTTCAAGAAACAACCTAATCAACACTGAGGTTACAATTTAACTTTGAAAAAAGAAAATATTCAGATGAATCAATCCGATTTAATATCTAAATTACTAAAAACTCATGACATGTTAGATTGTAAAAGTGTTAAAGCCCCATGTAATGGGAATTTTCTTCAAGAAATTGAAGAGAATTCTCAGGTTATCAATCTCACCGAATATCAGCAAGCTATTGGTTCACTAAATTATCTAGCGCAGCATACCCGCCCTGACATAATGTACACAGTGAATCAACTATCATGTTATTTTACAAATCCTACAACAAAACACTGGATTGCATTGAAACATTTACTCAGGTACTTAAAGGGTACTATGACATTCAATCTTATTTACAAGAAAACAGAATCACCCTCACTTATCAGTGAGCTAATGTGATGGGCAGACGCGGATTATGCAAATGCAAAAGAAGATCGTAAATCCATCTCAGGATATGTGATACAGGTCTATGAAAACCCTGTTTGTTGGTTAAGTAAACGACAATCAGTAGTAGCACAATCTACTACAGAAGCAGAATACATCTCGATGAACGTATGTGCTAAACAAATGCAATGGTTATCTTTTGTCCTACGAGATCTAGGACAAGCAATAGAGAAACCTACATTATCCAATGATAACTCTGGTGCAGTTATTATCTCAGAGCAAGCTTCTTTAAATACTAATACAAAACACATAGAAGTCCAATATCAAGATTTGAGAGACTGTATTTTGAAGAAATTGGTAAATGTTCTTCAAGTATCAACAAATCAAATGATTGCTGATGTACTTACCAAACCTTTGGGAGTGCAAAAGCTGAATGAGGTTTATTGACAGCTTCACCTTGAAGATTCTGAAGGAGTGTCGGAAAACTTAAGTGATCTTTGCGGCAACAATGAGTATTAAAGTCACAAGGCACACGGGTAGATGAAATCATGGTATTAATTAACAAAAAATTATTCATGGAGAAATTACTGATGATCAAAAAAAAACTATTTTCAACTTGGGGCAATAGAACTACTTACGCATTATAAAGTTTGATTTTTTTATTGTATTTACTTCTTAATAATTTTTACTATATATATAGAGCATATTTTAATTCCTATTAGAGAAGGCAAAGAGAATTAATTCCTTTTACGATTAGAGTATTTTACTTATCTTATCTATATCTTTATTATTTACCTTAGTTCTGGAGGAGTAAAGGTAGCTAACTCCACTATTCTTATAATTTGAGTTTTCGAACTAACTTGATTATATTTTATTACTATGAAGATATAGTGTTAAGATTTAGTTTTCAATACTTGTTATTTTCTTTTTGTCAATTGATATTTAAAAGATTAGGTAATGATTCATTAGATATTATCAAGTATATTGTTACATTTACTTATTTTACTGTTTCTTGTTTCAATTAGTATTATTAACTACTGACTTTATTTATTACTCATAGCAATTATAAGATACATTAAATACTTCTCATTGCAGATACTAGTACCAAAAATTATTAATTACTCTTTTTTGGCTTATCCATTAAAAATAATTAATAATTTTTATGGCTACAGGAGTCAGAGTTTCTCATTATCTTCTTTTCATGTCAAAATAAGAGCTTATTTGATAATTTCCCATTATTTAATAAGATTTTTCCTTGGTAACCAGTTTCCCAAAATGTTTTCATATTCTAATTGGTAATTGATCAACCATGGATCCAGGATTTAGATATTGACGTGTCTCAGAGGCCTCAGAAGTTGGGTACCCAGGTTCTCTTTGATGTCTTTTGTCCCCCATGGCTATTTTTAGGTCAAAGAATATTGATTCAAAAAAAGGACTGAATCCCACAGTGGGTTTATCAAATCTTTATGTAATAATACAGTAATTTCAAGTCCCAGAAACATGAATAACACTATTCTTAGTGTATATGTAACATGGGATTTCCCACCTCCTCATTATTTTGGCATGAAATTGAGAAAAACAAAAACTTTCACAATCCTTTTATGTGTTATTGATGATGTGGTGTTTAAATCTTTTAGTTTCAATGTAAGCTTATTCACTCTATGCATTTACCCTAGATGAATTGTTGTGTAGAAGCCAAATCTGGCATTAAATCCATGGATTTACTTACAAAAAAAGTTATTTGTCTTTTATCAAATGAAAAATAAGCATTTTTGGATATATTCATTAATTATGGGTTATGCATAGTTCAAAAGTGATTTTTATAGTAATTGTAGCCTATTTGGGTATTTATGATATACCTCCAGGATCTCACTTGTGGAATTGTATTTATAGGAAGTTTGAGTTGATTCCCAACTTTTTCCTTCTCAAGGGGGATACATAATATTTGACATGGAACTCATAGATCAGAATTTGTGGGAAGTTTCCATTGTGCCTATCATTTTGAATGTGATCTACATTTATCAAATCTCATTTATTATGAAAACTTGATCCTATCAGAATTCAGGTTAACAAAAACTACTTTATAAACTATCTATATTATGGCTATAAAATTATGTGGAAGATTAATGAGGATGGTATATTAATAAGAGGAAGGAATAATGTTATTTTCAAATTGATAGAGACTAGCAACTCAAAAAAGAGGTTCTCCTAAAAAAGAAGTTCAAATGATATTATTCTTGGAGATGAGTTATATGCTATCAAGATTCATCATATCATGAAATCATTTACCATATGAAAATCAAGGATTAATAAAAAATTTCATAATATGATATTATATGAAACCTTTTCTGTGAAAGAAGCCATTTCTAAAAAGCTTCAAGAGCTGCATATTTGTTTTAAAATTCATGTAAATTACTATTTAAATTGTGAAAATAGGGCTGCGAACACGCCAAATGATACTGGCAACGTAGAGCCAGGTTATGAGTAATCTAGAAAACAAGCTGTAAGCTTTGTAGGGCCTAATACCCCTTTTAGAAGATGTAACTTTCTTTGGTAGTGACTTCTAGAACTAGGCCCTCTAGGGCCACGGCCAAGTAAATGATCATTGATTAGTTATTTCTACCAGAAACTTCAAGCCCAAGGATAATTCTCATTTGACTATATATCTAGGATATTCTTGTCTTCTTGTTTGAATTAATCAATAATTTAGCGCATCTTTCCCTTCAAATAACTGTTTAATAAAGCAAAGAAATATTTTCAAGACATTTTCTAAAAGACACGTAAGAATTATTTTTATAACCACCATCAAGTAATTTTCTATCTAGCTGAAATGTTTTACCCCCCTGTAATTCAACTAAATCGTTAATAATAAGCACTAGCTTGCTCACAAGGTGCTTGTTTCTATCCTAGTCAATTTGGCAATTTAATATTTTTTACTCTTCAATTAAGTGCAGTGATTCTGAGCCCCTTTATATTGTGAAATCAAACCTTGCAGGAATTCATTTTATTCGATATGCATCCTTTGTACTGTGCATGCCCTTGTTTGCGCTTCAATCCAGGAGAGGGGCATCAAGTGAAGAAAGCAAGAAAGCACAAAAATTGACCAGAATTTCTTTGGTACATGGATGGAGACTCTACCAGGGGTTTTGCCAACTCTATGATGAAAAATTGCTCAGGATTTCTCCAATTACTTGAGAATTCTTTACATGCATTTATCATAGGTTTATTAGCTTTACTGAGCGATTAAGGACAAATTATGAACTTGTCACATTGGTTGCACGCTGTGCAATTTTATTCGACAGAAGTAATGATTGAGAGGTGAGAGAAGGTTATCCTGCCTGCGGCGGTCGAAGCTTCAACCTCCAAAATTTCTGATTGTCTGAGCCTTTGAGACAGCGGTATTCATCGCCAAGCAACCTTGGCAAGGCTGTATTTAAGAGAAAATTTGGAAACGCTTCTATTTTTCCGAGTTATGGATACGGTCTTTTGCCTGAATCAAATTTTGTCTCCAAGAAATATGAGCAGAAAGGTGACTCTGCCGCTATCCCTTGGAGTAGTAACGACATCTTCTTGGTTACTTTGATTATCTTTGGTCTCCAGATTGAGATGCCCAGTGCTCCCAAATCTTTTCATGGAGTTTTTCGCGTGGCCAATGAACTTTTTCATCATATTAGCTGACAGGCCTGTAAGACAGCACACCATTTCCTTGTGTTTTGTTCCTTTTGATTTCTACTTGTGAGAGTGATAATTACCTTATTCGGAGACATAAGGCCGACCTTTGTTTTTGAAGTGGCTCCCCGTCAGTTAGCACAGCTGTTATCGTTCCATGAGTGCCGTATTTTTCTCTTTCCAAAACTTCACTTAAGCAGCCCAACGGCACACTCCTTCATCCAGATCAACTCGAAACATTATGAGACTTGTCAGAAATCCAGCTGGTTCTGTAGTTGGCAGGACTCCAAAACTCAGAGAACAACTTCTGCACGATCCCTTCCGGGACGCACCAATCACTTATTTCATCAAATCATCAACCTTTTGGGAAACATGGCCTTCTGTATGCTTTTTCTTGCTAGAAGCAGGTATAATTGCTTTTTTAAACCGTCCAACTAAATCTCTTTCAGTTGTGAGTACTGTGCTATTTATCCTCTTCTTATGACAATCTTTTACCTAGACTCGTTCACAACGCCATCGGTTTTTTCCCCTCTTGAAACGGATTTGCAATCCCGTTTAAGAGCACAACAATCTTGACAGTTTTGGGTGAGCGGTACTGCATACTCCAAACGACGTGGGAAAACCACATTTATTTCAACAATACTCACAATCGATGAAAATTTAGGAACTGTCATTGGCTTCGCAATCTCCTACCGTACAAGTAGTGCATATGGTCAATACATCGAAGCAAGGTGCGAGGTCAGCTGCTTAGGATTTTTAGCGATGCCGAACTCAATATGCTACATTCTTTTACAGGAAAGGGTGGGGTAACTTAATTAATCATAGTCGAACATTGGCACGATTCATATGGTTCCACATACCAAACGAATTAAGGCCTCATTCCGACCAAGATCCTGCTTTAGAAGCTGAGGTGAGCCTTTTGCACCGCTCAGGCCCAAGGATAAGCTTTGACGTAGGTGGTTCATATAACTAACCAGGATTTTTTCAACAGAAAGTTCAAGCGTTGCTAGAGAAAAAGACCATGATCAACCTAATTCAAGCCTTTTCTGTTAGTCTTAAACATTTTCTTCGTGGGGGTGAGTGAAGCCAGGCCGCCAATTTTTTCGCTCTCCAAGCTAAGACTGACGTCAGTTTCGATGATTGATAGAATACGGCATCTATTATGATGATTTATATCGTATGTATTGTGTCTTCGGAAGTCAACAAAACCCCTGACCCCTTTACTAAGTCCATGTTTCCTGCTCAAGATCTCACATGCTTTCTTCCCAAGTACAGTCAATTCGGCCCTAATTCTGCTTCAACCGGAATTCCTCAGTTGCCAGACTTGAGTAGAATTTACAACGTGGAGAGGTCTGTGAGAGAAAATGGAGAAGAATTCGACGTCGATCTTGAAAGACAGCATAGTCAAATGAGCGAATTTGGCGCAAAGACAGGAAGTGCCTCCGTCCTCAATTATCAGGGTGCGGATCCATTGAATCCACCCAAGAAGCTGTTTCCTGGCTATAACCCACCAAAGAAGAATAAATATGATTTTTTTCCTTTCCTTAGATTTTTCCGAAGCTTGGCAAAGGTGCGTGCCGATTTCTTGGTTATATTATATGCCCTGAAAAAACTCAATCCAATGCGAGACTCCTAGAGCGCTATGAACGTCACTCAACTCCGACAACGCTCTTATCGCGGCTATGACCCCGAACAACATCTTTCTTTGGAAATACTATGGCAATTGAGTATTTACGTCGCTACTTTGCAAAAGCGCAAAATTATTGAGTCAGTTTTTCGAGACGCAAATTTAGCAGATAGGTTCATGGAGATTAACTCAAGCGAAGTTTTTGGGTTCCTGTAATAGTGTCCCGACAACAAATACGTTGAACGCTTCCCTTGTTGGACTCTCCGACGCATTAGCCAACCTTGAGAGAGTTTTGACAGTTGAGTTAAGAATAGTAGCTCTACACGATTGCTTCTTCTGACTAAAAGTGGGCGCTTTTATTCACTTCGCCGATACCTTGTAGACCCCTATACCGTTTGGCTATCACGTTCACTTGAAGGTGGGTTTAGGAACCAAAGAAATTTCCCTAGAAAAGTATTGTAAAATGTTGATGGTAAACTAAAGTATCCTCAAGATTTCTTTTGACGACTTTGATGAGCAGACTATTATCTGGGGCTATCTCACCTTCCTTCCCTTTCAATTAATCGGCACCTTCAAGAAAATCACCATTCCGGCGACAGGATTGATTGCCTTTGCCTTCCTGGGCTTCTTGAAAATTGCGGAAGACATTGAAAACCCTTTTGGATACGAATCGAATGACTTGGACTTAGATCACTTTTGCCAGGACATCATTGCGCGTGAATGTGACGAATTGACGTGAGTTTTTTGCCCTCGCTCCTTGATTGGTATATTCATGAATCCAGGGCTAAGAAAACTAATAAGTTTCCCTTTTGATCATAAAGTGCGACACCACCATCCGAGCCCCTGAGCTATGTACTCATTCCCAGCAATACACCTCTGTTTGGAAAAGGCTGTTTTTATACAGCTGCTGAAATGTCAAGGTCAATGTCAACCAGTGACGTGGAGAAATTACTTGCTCACAGCTTTCGTTCAGGCGAAAGGGTGAAAACTAAATAAACCGAAAAAGCGAAGAAGACGAATTGAGGTTGATCAATATCATTATGGAAAACCAGAGGCTAATGCTTGCTGGGGAAGAACATTCTTCATCCTGGAGCTTACTGCGTTGCGTAGCGATAAAATAGCAACGGGCTTTCATAAGAAAACAGCAATGTAACTTTCAGGTAAAATGCGTTGTTCTTAATCATGGCTTCAGTATTATTTCTTTGTAAATATTTTGATACTTAAAAAAATTTGTGCGTATTAATAAAGAACCCATAGATAAGAATAATACTAATGGATAAACGTTTTGGAAAAGATAGTTGGTCTCAACAACTACTGTCGAAAGTGCTCAGCACTAAAAATTAATCCTTGGGTAGTCGTCCTGAAATTTGCCAGCTTTTGGAAGGTCTGGAACGCCATGAGTCTCACCCAGGTTTGCACACTAACTGATCGTATTTTAGCAAAGAAATCCACAACTTTTGGGGGATTGGAACGCTGGAGAAAGCATCAGTTTTATTCAAAAGAAAGCAATGATATTGCAATGAGTTAATGTTTAGATTACTTTAATTGCTATGAGTATATTATAAAAACCAGTAATCAATAATACTTAAAAAGTAAAATCAAAGAGAAATAAGTATAACATAAGCAATCTAAGATATAGAAGGTAATAGAGCGCAGTCTACCTGACTTAGTTGAGGATAGAGTTGCTGAAGTTACAATGTAAGATTTTAATCGTTACTAAGAGACTAGTAAGCTATAGAAAAAATTGTTAGCCAAAAGAGAAATAAAAGAATCTATAAAGAGTTAAGTACCTTAACTCCTCCTAAGTCTATCGCAAATACGAAAATATAATAGAGAACAAAATAGAATAAAATAAGAATATAATCTAGTTGATTGATATAATCATGATATCTTTCGCCTGTCCTTCATCTACATTGAAGGTTCTATTTATCTTAAATAATTCAATAACATAACAAATAATTTGTTATAACCCCAACATAAACATCATTTCCTAATCACCGTCAGATTTGCGTGTCACATGAGATGACATCGGTTCTTCTTGGGAAGACATGATCCGTGTAAGATTTCTTGATAATTAACCGTTTGTTGATTCTACGTTGATCCTAATATCTGACAGATATCTTTTGTGAAAAGTTACGGTCTTATTGAAGGCCAAAGAGGTACCTAGAACAACATAGAGTGACAACAAAATGAGAGCACAACTTTCAACGTTTGTATGAGAATAAAAAGTCCAAGAGGATACAACAAAGATGAAAGAAACTCTATTCATTCTATATACAAGCATCTTTAGAATCTTCATGATGAAACTAGATTGTAAAACATGCTCATGATTATGAGGTACACAAAATACCACATATCTACCACTTTAACATTTGAACAGGAATGGTAAAAGTTTAGAAAGCTGAGGTTCTGGAAATTAACAGAGACGCCTTGAAAAAATATTATGTTCATGTACACCCCAAGTGATCAATTATGATACCATTATCAGCCATAAATTAACAAAACAACAAAATCTAAATAGAATCTTGTATGTGAAAATCTTGGATTATATGTCAATAGAAAAGAATACAGTAGCACCTTTCCTAAAACATACCTCTCTAAGGCCATGCATGACGTGCCTAAACCCATGGATTTTTGGGTCCACAAAATTGGTGCCTGCTTAAAATTTCTTCAAAGCCCATAACCTTTCCAACACAATAACCAAGAAAACATCCCAAACCCCATATTTCTTTTGACTAAACTCTCAATGGGCTTTGATATTTGGGTTTGGAAGTTCATAATTGTGGGCTTTAAGTAGGGCTTTGGGAAGGTTTGGTAAAGGATACGGATTTACTTTGTGGATTTTGACAGTTTAATGGCATAAAATGGTCTGAAAACAGTATGGGTTAAGATTTATGGGCTTTGAAAGGACCTCTCTGCAAAGAGAAGTTTTATATTAATCTTTAATTGCTATGAGTATATTATTAAAAGCCAGTAGTCAATAATACTAACAACAATAAGGTCGATTAGTCAAGTTGTGTATAAAAGATACAAAGACGTAAACTAAATACCTAGATTCTAGTTGTTAATACTCAAATACTATTATTTAGCTAATCAGCAATTCGAGAATCAGAATGATACTACGATCACAGCTCTAGTCAGCAATGACGCATAAGACAACGCTTGAGAGAATAAAAGAGATACCTCAACTCCTCCTGAAGTCTTGCTGGAGTAAGGTAGTTAATTTCTATAGAGTGATATAAGTAACAAAGAAAGAACTAATACGAGTCTACACAGAATTAAAATTCTAAGAACAAAAGAGATGTCTATTTATATACATGTTAAAAGATAATAAATAAAGACAAGCTATGACATTGTAACCCCAACGTTTAACTGAGGGGAATCGCTTCTGAAAAAGTTATCCTCCATAATGTTCCCTTTGAAGTGTCTTGGCATCTGCTTGTCGGGTACATGATCATTGTGACCGCTATCTTGTTAATCAAGGGAAATTTTATTACCTAGTCAATTCAGCCCGCGTTGATCCTAACTCATTTGACACTCCTCCTGGGTCAACAAGGTGTAATTGCTTGTAAACAGTTGTCATTTGTTGTGCCCCCAATGGTTTAGTTAAAATATCAGCAATCATTTCACTAGAGCTGACTTGAGTAATGCTTAGGATATTTCGGACAACACAATCACGGATATATTGAAATCTTACTTCGATGTGTTTCGTGTTAGCGTTTAATGATGCTTGTTTAGATATGGTGACTGCACCCGAATTGTCACTAAACATGATGGGTTTACCAATTTCCTGTCCCAAGTCTCTAAGTACAAATGACACCCACCTCATTTGTTTAGCACAAATGTTCAGGGAAATGAATTCTGCTTCTGTGGTTGATTGAGCAACCACTGACTGCTTCTTACTTAACCAACTGATTGGATTACCGTATACCAAAACTATGTGTCCCAATATTGATTTTCTATCATCTTTGCTGTTCGCGTAGTCAGCCTCAGCCCATCCTGCTAGACATTGGGTAGAGCTACTTATGGCAGGTTTTGAGTATTCTAGGTTTAACATACAGGTGCCTTTCAAGTACCTTAATAGGTGTTTAAGAGCGGACCAATGCATGCTTCCAGGTTGGGTACAGAAACGTGAAAGTTTATTAACAGTGAACATGATATCAGGCCAAGTGTGCTGAGCGATATAATTGAGACTGCCTATAGCTTGTTGGAATTGAGTAATGTCTTGAGAACCACCTTTAAAATTGATTTCATTAAGCAAATTGCCATTACAAGGAGTTTTTACTGCCTTGCTATTCTCCATATCGAACTGATCAAGAATCCTATTGATTAAGTCTGACTGATTAATTAATAACTTATTGTCTTCCCATACAAAGTTATAACCTAGGTGTTGGGTAGGGTACCTTTTAAATTGAAGTTTTAATTGTTTATTTAAGTTTGATAAAAATTTAAGTATTAATTCTTCATTTTTGCTTATTAAAAACCCATCGTCAACATGGATGTGAAGCATTAACGTTTTATTGGATGAGATGAATAAGGATTCGTCCAACTCGGCACTTTTCATGTCTAAAGAGAGCAATACCTTGGTCAATTTAGATTTCCACATTCGAGGGGCTTGCTTAGTTCCATATAAAGATTTATTCAACCGCCAAACCCAATTTCCCTTCCTTTTTGTTCATAACCGGTAACTTGTTTAACATATACGACCACATCCATATCGCCATGTAGAAAAGCTGTTTCTATGTCAAATTGATAAGGTATTAGATGAAAAGTTACCACTAAAGATAACATTGTCTTAAATGTCTCATTCCTACCGACGGAGGCCCAGGTATTGAAATAATGTAAGAGATGTTCTTGGTGATTACCGAATACAACCCATCTTGCCTTTTATCGATATACTTCGCCAAATTCATTTCGCTTACGGGTCAAACGCCACATTCCCCCTATCACTTTTTCCTTGTGTTTAGGGTATGGGACTAGGGTTCCAGTGTTGTGACTCATCAGAGAGCTAAACTCCGTGTCCATGGCAGTCTTCCAGTGGTCTTTCTCTGTTGGAGCAGATAATGCCTTTGAATAAGGTACTAAGTCAGTAAGATAGAAACGATCAGGGGCTTGACGGGTTTGTTTTCCTTCCACTACGTTATTTTCACTAACAGTGCTTGATATATCTTTAGGGGGTTTTTGTAAAAAGGAACATATTTGTAATGTTTGTTTGCTTCCTTCAATTGGGAGGATGGTAATACTGGAGTCTCTTTGGGTTCTTCCTGTACTACCAGGTCTTCAACTGGATCGTCCTGTCTATCTTGATCCTCGGTGGATGGAATAGTAATAGAGTGGTGTTTAGGAAGTGTTAGCTTCAAGGTTTGCAATGATTCTTTAGGTAATGTAATTTCAGGTTTTCTTAGTTCAATCTTGATTGGTTTGCTTGAGAGCAAATAGTCACAAGAGATACGGATTCTTCCTGTGCGTGGATCTAAGAGTCTTAGTCCATCTGAATATTTTTCAAATGTAAGTGCTCGTAGTGTTTCACCGGCTTCATCTAGTTTTGCTTCGGTTTTTTGTTTCTTTACCAAGACCTTCATACCGAAAGGAATAAATCTATCTAGACTAATTACTGGTTCCATATAACAGTTATTTTTCATTAGCACATTGTTTGGGGTGTTCATATCTAGAAATCTATGGGGTAAGTGATTCAACAACACAGAAGCATGGTTAGCTGCTTCGTCCCAGTACTTTATTGGAATATTCAATTGTCCAAGTAAACACCTTATTTTTGTCAGTAGCGTTTGATTGAACCGTTCAGCAACTCCATTGGTCTGTGGAGAGTCAGGTGGTCCTTGTTCAAGGCATATTCCTTTATTTTTCAGATTGGATAAAAAGGTTTTTGAGCTGAATTCACCACCTCGATCAGTGTGTAAGAATGCAGGTATAATATTAAGTTTGTTTTTGATTTCATTAAGATAGGCTTCAATACATGTTTCAGCATTGTTTTTCTTGTCCATCATATAAATTCGATTGAAACAGCTGTAATCGTCTATAAGGACTAATACATATGGCTGACCTTTGCGATTCATAGGGGTGATCTGTAATGTATCCATGTGAATTTTGTAAAAAGGGGACCTGGCCGTTGGGAGGGAGTTTGAGTGTGGGTGATTTTTGATTTTCACATTTTGACACACTTCACAATCTCTTTATTTAGTATAAGTACTGGATAATTTATTAGTTTTGATAATATAATCTGTATACCCATCGCTAGGGTGGCCCAACGTCAAATGCCAGTCGGGATCCTTTGGTATTATAGAGAAGACGTCTGCACTGGGTAATTTCATAGCAAATAGGTTCCCTTCTCGGTGGAAAGTAGCAATTACCTTTTCTTTTTGTTTAATGAAGATTGTATTTGATTTAGTTATTATCTTGAGACCATGATCACACAACTGAGAAACAGATAGTAGATTTACTGGACCGCCTGGTACATAATAGACTGGGTGTAGATGTACTCCCTTGAATATTAATGTTCCTTCATGCGTGACTTTAACAGGTTGAGAGAAAGTATTGATTTGCTTTTTTACCAATACTGGATTGGTTAATAATGATAGATCATTTACTACATTTCGACTAGCTCCAAAGTCCAGAAAGATAGTTCCTTTTGCGAGTGATTGCCCTACTGAGTATAAGTCATATAGAACAAATGCTTCAGAATCGGATGGTTGACTTTTATCATTGATATTCTCAGTGACAGCATTAATTGGTGAAGATGTGATAGTTGTCTGAAGGTTTGCAATTAGTTTGTCTAATATATCTAATCTTTTATTAGGGTCATCTTTAGCATGATTCTCATTTTTAGGAGTTTTCTTCCTATCTTTCCATTGATTTTTTCGACGACCAGGCTGATGTTTGTGATTAGCTGAATTACTGTGGATTTGTTTTTGTTTATCCTTGCCGACAAAAAGCAACACTGAATCATTCTTTCTTCTGGAGTGCTCAAATGCAACTCTATCAGTAACCGCACTCAAAGTGAATGGTTTTAAATCATAAAGAGTTTGAAAAAGATTACTGAGTTCTTTATCTGTGTCAAGACTATATAAGAAAAATATAGCTGCCATTTCATCGGACAGGTTCATACCAGCTGTTGAGCTAGCGGTTAAAGACTGGTAATTAGCATGTAGTTTTTGAAAAGCATCGATGTGGTTTTCAAGAGATGATCCTGGTTCATAACGTATATTTACCAGTTGATGGAGTGTTCTTCCAAGCACGATGATAGAATTTCTTCCACATGCATTCCCTAAGGCATTCCAACAGTCATAAAACGAGGTTTTGTTGTTTAACAAAATACCTTCGAATTCTGAGCTCACACTGGACCACAATAAAGCCAGTGCACAACTATTTTTTTTCCAATACTTGCGTGTTTTTATCGCATCCTCAGATGGACAGTTGAATAAATCATCAATACCTTTTCCTATAAAGTAGTTTTCAAGTTGACAACTCCACTGTACCCAGTTAGAGCGTGTTAACTTGATGATTTTGGTTTTGATGACATCTTCCTCGGTAGATGAATCCTTGATCTGTACTGGGAGGTTCGACATTCTGTAAACCTAATGTATTTTAGCTCTAGATTTTAATTTATACTATAGTCAATTAGTAACTAACTCTCGCTACCATGCAAAGAGAAGTTTTATATTAATCTTTAATTGCTATGAGTATATTATTAAAAGCCAGTAGTCAATAATACTAACAACAATAAGGTCGATTAGTCAAGTTGTGTATAAAAGATACAAAGACGTAAACTAAATACCTAGATTCTAGTTGTTAATACTCAAATACTATTATTTAGCTAATCAGCAATTCGAGAATCAGAATGATACTACGATCACAGCTCTAGTCAGCAATGACGCATAAGACAACGCTTGAGAGAATAAAAGAGATACCTCAGCTCCTCCTGAAGTCTTGCTGGAGTAAGGTAGTTAATTTCTATAGAGTGATATAAGTAACAAAGAAAGAACTAATACGAGTCTACACAGAATTAAAATTCTAAGAACAAAAGAGATGTCTATTTATATACATGTTAAAAGATAATAAATAAAGACAAGATATGACATTGTAACCCCAACGTTTAACTGAGGGGAATCGCTTCTGAAAAAGTTATCCTCCATAATGTTCCCTTTGAAGTGTCTTGGCATCTGCTTGTCGGGTACATGATCATTGTGACCGCTATCTTGTTAATCAAGGGAAATTTTATTACCTAGTCAATTCAGCCCGCGTTGATCCTAACTCATTTGACACTCTCAACTACCATAGCCTTCCAAAATCCATTGGAAAATGTGTCCACAAACAGGTATGGGTTAGGACAGGTCCTTCTCCAGATAAAAGTACACTCAGAATGAATTACTACTTGTCAGCCTGTGACTCCAAACCAGAGCACAAGCATGACAGCCAAATACTATAAACCAATGGTAAAGCCAAGATACCACCAAAACATGGATCTGAGCCAAATTAACTCAAAAGGTATCAAACGAAAGAGGAAAATCACCTCTTTCCAACTATACAAGTCCCATCATCATAGGACAAAGAATAACAAAGTTATTCCTGCTCAGAGATATTGCTGAGAATAAACCTTAATTTTCACCTCTCATCTGAAATCCAGAGGAAGAGGCTTAACCCCATCAAATGGATATTCAAATTGAAGCTCCAAGTCAGGGCTATCCAATGGTACTAGCCAAACTGAGCTAGCACCAGAATTACAGAAGTTATGACCAAAATAAGGTCAAATAAGGATGGTTAAAATATTCACCTCTCATCTAACTTCTACAGTTTTAGTGTGAGATACCTAAAATGGGGTCTCTTTGGAAAGATAACAATAAGGGCTATCTGATGGTGCCATTCATTTTTCCATACCTCACCTAGAACAAACGTTATGGAGCAAACAAGCTCCATACAGCTTTTGGCCAAAACATACATATGTGCAAAAAACTTGTAAATGGCATAGCTTTGCCATATTTTTTGATAACCATATCTAATGAGGAACCATTGTGTAGAACACATTCAGGGCTACACACTGAACAAGATTTGAGGTCAATATCTCAAAAACTGACAAAGGTATAGCTGTTTTAAGGTCAAAATCCCACAGTTTGGCCAATACAGCCTTATAGTTGAATACTATCCCATAAGTATGATTATGAGGTGTCAAACAGACAAAGAAGCTTGTTTATACTTCAATAACCCATAGTTAAGCCAAATACAGAGGTCCATACAGGTTCTGTACAGCTTCTGACGTGTCAGAAGCACCAGAACACACCTGTAAACTCCATTGGTGAAAGTTTTCACTCTGTACAGGGTAAAAA
Organism: Austropuccinia psidii; assembly: GCA_023105745.1. NCBI lineage: Eukaryota > Fungi > Basidiomycota > Pucciniomycetes > Pucciniales > Sphaerophragmiaceae > Austropuccinia > Austropuccinia psidii. The sequence goes on from JALGQZ010000013.1 coordinate 41,301,713, forward strand.
TGAATACTTGAGGTTCTAAAACCAAATTTCCACCCAATACTATTCTGTATTGAGTGTATAGAACCACAAACAAGCCCACAGTAGTGAAAATGTTCACTCTGTGGTCATGTGCAGAGGTTGTGAGCCTTGAAATATATTTTACATACCCAAATAGGCCACAATTATGTTAAAAAGAAATTTTGAATTATGCATAACTCATAAGTCATGCATATATCCAAAATTCATCATTTTTGATTTCAGAAAAGATGAATGACTTTTTATTGAGTAAGTAAATCCATGGATTTAAGGCCAGATTTGGATTCTACACTAAAATTCACCTAGGGTAGCTCCATAGAGTGAATAAGCTCAAATTAACTCTTTGAGATGGTAAAATGGAAAATACTTCAATACCACATAAAAGATCCGTGAAAATTTTTGTTTTTCTTAATTTCACGCCAAAATATTGGGAAAGTGACAAATCCCATGTTACATATAAACTAATAATAGTGTTATGCATGTTTTGAGCACTTAATATCATGGTATTCTTACATGGACTTTTGGTACACCCATAGTGGATATCTCACTTTAAGCTTAAATTACTATTTTGACTTAAAAAATAAGCAAGGGGGACAAGAGACATCAAAGAGAGCCAGGGTACCCAGCTTCTGAGGCCTCAGAGGCCTGGACAGCTCCAAAACTTGGATCCATGGCTGATCTTGGCCTAATTGGTAAACTAGAACCTTTTGAGAACTTGGTTACCATGTTACAACTACAGTAAGACTTAAGAAAATAGCAAATAACCTGCCATTTTGACGTGCCAAGGAGGTAAAGAGCTACTTAGACTCCTGTAACCACGTCAATTCTTAATGACTTTCCATGGATAAACCCCAAAAGAGTAATTAAAACCCTTTTTGGACTTGTATCCATTGATTTACCTCATAGCAACCAGTCAGACACTGATATTTGCAATTCTATGTAGAAATGAGGTAAAAACTTCAAAAATTCATTAAAAATACAATTCTTAATGAATCTTTCTGAAACTTTCGAGACCAATTGAGAACTGTATTATCTATGGTACAACTAAAAAGAATTACAGTTTTACTAGTAAAATCAAAAAGCTTACTTACAGTCCATTTTTGACTATTCTACGTGAAACACTGAATCTTCAAAAATTCACAGTAATTACATCCTGTGATGAAATTGGCAATAAAATTGATACCTTTGAGAAATCAATGATTATTTCTGAATAAAAGAATATTTACAGATGTTACTCCTATTATTCTTGACCATATTGGGGTTGGTAGTCACGTAAAAGCATCAATTAAGTAATTATGATAATCTTATGTGACAACAAATGATGCAATCAATAATCCAAAAAGGTTTATTGTTTTCTCACTCACTGGTTCTTCAGTTTTCTCCATGGCACGCCTCTGTGAGCTTATGTTGACTTAAACAAGCCTCTTCTTGCTGTTTTTCCCAAAGAATCATCTTATTATCATTTAAACCATCATTACCAAAAAGTAAGTATTTGTTACAGCTCTTCTTAAGTGTTTCAAATCTTTCAGAACAAACCAGAAAGACGTGAAATCATAGAATACAACTATATATTGTTGTAATACTGTTATAAATCCATTTTGATCTTTAAATCCACAATTCTACGTCAAATCTCTCTACCTTATCTTTCAATAAGTTCTTTGGAATATTAGTGAGTGATTTATTTTTAATTCTTAAAGTTTTTCTCTAAAATTAGTTTTCTTCAAGAATTACCATTATAATTATTCTTGCAAAAGATAATTATATATTAAAATAATTTTATTATTTTAATAAAAGAAGTGTTTATTATTGAAATCTTCTTGTAATTGATTCTTGTAGACAATTACTTGCTCACTGTTAAAATCACTAGTAGTGTTTAACATGTGAGAGAAATAATTCTTTAGTTATTTAATTGTGGTTATAATAATATTTTATCATTATATTTCATAAGAACAGACATAGTACTGTTGGTTAATAGTAATATTATCATCACTTTCATAGTCACATCTTACATTTGGGGGCCTGGCCATGTTTTTTGAACCTTGTAATCTTGATTAATATATTTTTAAGTTTTAAAATATATTAATTTAATAATTTTTTCTTTCATTTTGAAGTTAAAATAATTCTTATTTTTGAAATCGTTTTGGAAATCTTTGTCATTGAGGAATTTGGTTTAATTTTATATTGTTTTTACACGTGACTTTTTCACATCCAAAAACTTATAAAATTATTCTTTGAGTTACTCTGAATTAATTTTCATTCAAAATCTTAAATTTTAATTTTTTTAATATTAAAAAATATAAAACTTATAAAAAATCTTTAAAAATATTTTAAAAAGTATGAAAAATAATTTTTTTCTCTTTTATATTTTTTTTTAGTGTCTTTAATTAAATACTGTGCAGCTGGCAACAGACTCAGTAAAAGATATATCACTAGTCCAGAATCTGAAGACAGTATCGAGGTGTAAATTGCTAAAAGAGGCACCTTATTTAACTCAGAAAAAGCCAAACTACCACCAAAAGGTGTGTATTTTATCTTATATTTTCACCTTTTATCTTTAAATTGACGTGAAAATGGTGCATACCAGAAATGGAAGCAACTATTCAGTCCAACCAGACGGATGTGGACAAGGAAGAGGCAATACCAAATACAGAAGTGCCAAGTCTTCCACAAGAAAGACACATGTGGAGGATGCCAGAGTTGCCCCCATTCCTCAAGGTCTGTACCAACAGATTTTGACGTGAATTCTGAGCCTGAACTGATTCATGACCATATTTCCAGGGCTGAACCATTTTCAAGTGGCAGAAATAGAAATATATCAATGCCAGTACAGAAATTGGTTCAGAGCATCCAAAGAAGAGGAGTGGGAAATATGCCCAAGCCTTTGGCAGGGGGCCATGAACTCCTACTTACACATCAAGAGCTTTCTAGGTCAGGAGAAGACCATAGAACTCTTAGGAGGATGGAGCCCCCTGTCTTGCAAAGACAAGGTCAAAAAGATAAAGAATTGGTTGAAGAACCAAAGTCTTTTATCCATAGACCAGAAGAAGGAACTAGAAATGACTCCAGCTTTGGAGACAGAGGCCCCAGTGGCGTCTACCAGCTCCAAACCAGCTCCAGAAGTGTCCAAAGAAAAACCCAAAGGACCTCAGAAGAAGCAGAGAGGTCCCAAGAGCCATCAAGGCAAGGGCAAAGGCAAAGCAAATTGGCAAAGACCTTACCCACAAGGGTACAGGATCCCCAAATTGGAGCCTTCAGCAGTGGACAGTGTATTCAATATGGCCAGAACTCTCATGGAATTAACAGCCAAGGAGCAGGAAAGGATGAACAGGACCTTTCCACACAAATAAATCATCTACAAAGTAGTATTAATGTAGAAATCGGTAAACTTGATTCAAAGCTAACTAAAATAGCATCAGATATTAATGAATTGAAAAAACATGACAAGAAATATACTGAATGGTATGAATTAGCAAATGCCAGATTTGATTCAATTAACAATGCGTGTAGCAGAATTGAGAGTACATGTCAGATTCAGAATGATGAAATGGAAGATCTTTCTATTTTTAAAATGAATGATCAACTTAAGATTCTACAAGAGCATGTATTGAAGATAGTGGAAAACACTAATCAATTTGCTACACATTTAGCAAAAAGTGACAGTGAAAGGCAGAAGTTAAAGAATGAAGTCATTGCAAATGTAGAACAAATTCATAAGAATTATGAACCACATATGCCAAGACATTCTACACCTTTAACTGAAGAAAAACCTTCTGTTAAAGGAAGTTTTACCCCCTTCTAGGAGAGAATGTTGTCTCTGTCAAAGATATTCCCAAATTAGAACAATGGCCAACATTCACTGGTGAAGGAGAATACAACCATATTGAGTTCATCAGGACTATTGATATGTTACAAGAAGACTTTAATATACCTGATGAAATCATAGTGGGGAAATTACACTCTCTTTTTACCAGAACTTCAAAGAAATGGTATTACAAGATGAGGATGGATCATGGAAAACATGATTGGTCTTGGTGGAAATCTGAAGTGATTACCAAATGGGCCAACAATTCTTGGAGGTTTAAAATGGAAAATGCTTTTGAAAGTGCCATTTTTAACTCAGAGAAAGATAAACCACTTACTTGGTTCTTCAAAAAAAAAGACAGATTATCTGCTTTACACCCAGATATGTCTGACACTATGATTAATATGAAGATATTAAGAAAGTGTGGAGGAGAACTGGAACATGCTATCAAAAGCAGATGTGTAGAACCCTGTTCAAAAGAGGACTACATTAATGAAATGGAAGATATCATTACCAGAACAAGAACTGGTAAAACTTGGACTAGAATCCCCATGGAATCCAAGTTGATCCCAAAGATTCCCAGAGAGGATAAAAGACCAGAAAGACCTGTCTTGAAGTGTCATAAGTGTGGAAGTACTTCACATTTAGAAAACACTTGCACCAAAAAGACAAAAATCAATGAAGTTCAGGTCATTGAAAAAATTCAGTGTACTTAAGAGAAAGAAGAGTCTGATCAAGATTATGCAGTCTCTGGAGATACACCAGTGGAGGAATATCCTATTGAAAACATTACAGCTTTCTTTGAGGTCACAGAAGTCCATACCCACTTGCCACAGTACAGTGAGGATTGCTGCAACCTGATCAATATTCAAGATGCCAGAATGTGTAAAACAAAACCTGCTAGAGGAAAGGGTCACATTGCTGGAGCATCCTGTATTACATCAGTTTTGATGAGTGATATTGAAGCCAAAGTAAATTTGGATACAGGGGCATTTTGCTCTTGTGTGGGCAAATATTATCTCCAAATTATACTTCCTGAATGGAAAAACCATCTATTACCAATAGAAGGTGTGCAATTTAGTACTGCCAGTAACAATATGTACCCCTTGGGTATATTAGACACTAATATTGTATTTCCACACCCAGAAGGAAGTGTAAGGATGAAAACTGAGATTGTTGTAATGGATAATTGCACATCTCAGCACATCATTCTTGGAAATGATTACTTGAATATCTATGGGATTGACATAAATAACCATAAAGACAGATATTTCACAATTGGGGATAACAAAAGACAAAAATTTGCTTTTTCCAATATGCCAAAACAAATATCTGTAGTATCTTTTGTCAAGGATACTTAAAAAAATGAATTTGTGTCTAATCAACTTGTTGAAGCATAAATTAATCCATCATTGTCACCAAAAATGAGGAAAAAAGTTATTAATGGGTTATACACATACAATAATACATTTGCCTCTGATAATGAACCATTAGGTGCTATAAGGGGACATGAAGTTGATATTACTCTTAATATTGACAGGCCATATCCTCCAGTACTTAGAAGACCAGCTTATCCAGCCAGTCCCAGAGCTAGAGAAGCCTTGGAAAAACATATCCAAGAGTTAATCCAACTTGGTGTACTAAGGAAAGTAGGCCATAATGAAGAAGTTGAAGTAGCAACACCTGTTATTATTGCCTGGCATAATGATGAGTCAAGAATGGTTGGAGATTTCAGGACATTGAATACCTACACAGTTCCAAATAGGTATCCAATCCCTAGAATTCAAGAAACCTGGACTCAATTATCTAAAGCCAAGTATATAACATCAATGGATGCATTGAAAGGTTTCCATCAGAATGTTTTGGCGCCTAAAGCTAAGAAATTACTTAGAATTATAGCTCACTGTGGTATTTATGAGTATCTTAGAATTCCATTTGGCATTAAAAAGCTCAATCCCATTATCAAAGAATGATGAACACAATCTTTCCCACAGAAATTTCTGAAGGATGGCTTATCTATCAGCATATGTTCTGATTCATGGTCTTTGCACCTTGAAAGACTTGCAAGAGTCCTTCACAAAGTTGCAGAAGTGAACATGAAAATTTCACTTAAGAAATGCAATTTTGGTTTTGAAGAACTCAAAGAATTAGGACATATTGTTTCTGGTTTAAGCTTGGGTATTGACAAAAACAAAGTAGCAGCAGTGTTACTTAAGCCAATACCCCAGAATAAAAAAGAAATGATGTCTTTTCTTGTGTTTGCCAGTTATTATAGGCAACACTTGAAAGAATTTGCAATTCTAGCCAAGTCACTTTATAGAATCTGTGATCAACAGACTGTATTTGAGATGACACAGGAGAGAATTAAAGCTTATGAGAAAATAAGGAAAGCTCTTACAGAAGCACCTTTACTCCTCATGCCTGACTGGAATATTCCTTTTAAATTGTACATTGATTCATGTGGAGATGGATTAGGGGCAGACCTACATCAAGTCCAAATTATTGATGACAAACCTACAGAAGGACCAGTTTGTTACATCTCAAGGAAAATTAAACCAACAGAAGCCAGATATGGTGCAAGCCAAATGGAGTGCTTATGTTTGGTATGGGCACTTGAGAAATTACACTATTATCTTGATGGCAGTGGTTTTGAAGTGATAACTGACTGTAATGCAGTAAAATAAATTCTTAACATGAAAACTCCCAACAGACACATGTTGAGATGGCAAATAGCCATTCAGGAATATAGAGGAAACATGACTATAGTCCACAAAGCAGGAAAAATTCACAAGAATGCTGAAGGACTTAGCAGGTGGGCATTAGCCAACACTCCTGATAGCCCAGCTTATGTACCCTTGGAAGCTGAACCACAGATTTGAATTGAAGGGATTAATATAACTGATATTGGGACTGAATTATTTGAAGAGGTCAGAGAATCTTATAAGCAAGACAAGAATTTCCATATCTTGACTTCTTTGTTAGTTAAAGACTGCAAAGATACATCTTTGGTAAATGCACTAGATGAAGTTTGGAGAAATTCCTATTCTGAAGGGAGATTTCACTTGTTTGATGGGATTATTTACCACAGAACCAAACATTCTTGTGTAATGACATTATGCAGCAGATTGCTTATCAATAAAATTCTTCATGAATGCCATGATAGCATCTACTCTGGACACCTGTCAGAGGACAGAACACTTGAAAAAGTAAAGAACTGTGCATGGTGGCCATCTTGGTGAAAAGAAACCATTGAATATTGCCATACCTGTGACAGATGCCAAAAAGCAAACAGGACTACAGGCAAGAAATTTGGACTTATGATCCATATTCATGAACCAAAATCCCCATGGGAAGTTGTTCACATGGATTGGGTCACAGCACTTCCTCCAAGTGGTGATAAAAGTTATAATACTTGTTTAGTCATTGTAGACAGATATAGCAAGACTCCCATATTCTTACCATGTCATAAAGATGACACTGCTATGGACACAGCTCTTCTTCTATGGAGTAGAGTTATTTCTCATACAGGATTATTTAAGAATATCATAAGTGACAGAGATCCCAAGTTCACATATGCACTTTGGACCAATCTTCACAGATTGTTTGGGACTAAGTTATCATTCTCTACAGCATATCACCCTCAGACAGATGGGCTAGCAGAGAGGATGATTCAAACTTTAGAAGACATGATCAGGAGATTTTGTGCTTATGGGTTAAAATTCAAAGAATCAGACGGCTTTACCCATGAATGGTGCACTCTGATACCTGCATTAGAATTAGCATACAAGACATCAGTCCATTCTTCCACAGGACAAACTCCTGCTATGTTAGAAAAAGGATGGAATCCAAGACTCCCAGCAGACACACTGAGGAAATACTTGATTGAGATTCATCCTACAGCTTCCAGCTTCAAGATAATTCTTGATAAAGTAAAACATCATGCAAAACAAAGTATGGATGATGCTTTTGATTATGCGAAACAGAAGTGGGACAAGAGTCATAAAGTACCAGACTTCAAAGTAGGGGACTTAGTTCTAGTTTCAACCTTGAATTTTAATAATATCAAAGGCCCAAAGAAGGTCAAATATTCTTATGTAGGACCTTTTGTTATTGTTTCCTTACATGGAACCAATGCAGTTCAAGTGGAATTAAGTGGTGAATTGGAAAATAAACACCCCACTTTTCCAGTCAGCTTGATAAAACCTTATCAACCAGCTGATAAAGAATTGTTTCCTCTAAGAAACCCAACTCCTTTAACTGTACCACCAGTGGAACAGAATGAAGGCAAAAAGATAAACAAAGTCACTAAAAAAAGGAGACTTAGGGGTAAAAATCAGAGAGAATATCTTTTCAGATATAGAAATCCAGTACATGAAGATGAATGGCAGGCAGAATCAGATATACCTGACTCAGATAAACTCTTGAGAAGATTTAGACATGAAAGAAGGCCACAAGCCTGAATATGTCTATAAATGTGCTTCAAATTACTTGATCTGAGTAATGTAAAGAGGTTGGACAGTGGACATTACCCCCCCTTTGGGGCTTTTTATTATTTCTATCATTGATAAAACTGTAGTACAATTTTATTTTTTGGTGGGAGGGAATGTGAGCCTTGAGGTATATCTTACATACCCAAATAGGCCACAATTATCTCAAAAAGGAATTTTGAACTATGCATAACTCATAAGTCATGCATATATCCAAAATTCATCATTTTTGATTTCAGAAAAGATGAATAACCTTTTGTTGAGTAAGTAAATCCATGGATTTAAGGGCAGATTTGGATTCCACACTAAAATTCACCTAGGGTAGCTCCATATAGTGAATAAGCTCAAATTAACTCTTTGAGGTGGTAAAATGGAAAATACTTCAATACCACATCATCAATACCACATAAAAGATCCATGAAAATTTTTGTTTTTCTTGATTTCACGCCAAAATAATGGGAAAGAGAGAAATCCCATGTTACATATACACTAAGAATAGTGTTATGCATGTTTTGAGCACTTAATATCATGGTATTCTTACATGGATTTTTGGTACACCCAAAGTGGATATCTCACTTAAAGCTTAAATTACTATTTTGACGTAAAAAATAAGCAAGGGGGACAAAAGACATCAAAGAGAGCCAGGGTACCCAACTGCTGAGGCCTCAGAGGCGTGGACAGCTCCAAACCTTGTATCCATGGCTGATCTTGGCCTAATTGGTAAACTAGAACCTTTTGGGAACTTGGTTACCATCTTACAACTACAGTAAGACTTAAGAAAATAGCAAATAACCTGCCATTTTGACGTGCCAAGGAGGTAAAGAGCTACTTAGACTCCTGTAACCACGTCAATTCTTGATAAATTTCCATGGATAAACCCCAAAAGAGTAATTAAAACCCTTTTTGGACTTGTATCCATTGATTTACCTGATAGCAAACAGTGAAACACTGATATTTGCAATTCTACGTAGAAATGAGGTAAAAACTTCAAAAATTCATTGAAAATACAATTCTGAATGAATCTTTCTGAAACTTTCAGGACTAATTGAGAACTGTATTATCTATAGTACAACCAAAAATAATTACAGTTTTACTTGTAAAATTAAAATTTTTAGTTACAGTCCATTTTTGACTATTCTACGTGAAACACTGAATCTTCAAAAATTCACAGTAATTACATCCTGTGATGAAATTGGCAATACCATTGATAACTTTGAGAAATCAATGATTATTTTGGAATAAAAGAATATTTACAGATGTTACTACTTTTATTCTTAACCATATTGGGGTTGATAGTCACGTCAAAGCATCAATTAAGTAATTATGATAATCTTACGTGACAACAAATGATGCAATCAATAATCCAAAAAGGTTTATTGTTTTCTCACTCACTGGCTTTCCAGTTTGCTCCATGGCATGCCTCTGTGAGCTGTTGGTGACTTAAAAGAAGCCTCTTCTTGCTGTTTTTTCCAAAGAATCATCTTATTATCATTTAAACCGTTATTACCAACAAGTAAGTATTAGTTACAGCTATTCTTAAGTGTTTTAAATCTTTCAGAATCAACCAGAAAGACGTGAAATCATAGAATCCAACTATATATTGTTGTAATACTGTTATAAATCCATTTTGATCCTTAAATCCACAATTCTACGTCAAATCTCTCTACCCTATCTTTCAATAAGTTCTTTGGAATATTAGTGAGTGATTTATCTTTAATTCTTAAAGTTTTTCTCTAAAATTAGTTTTCTTCAAGAATTACCCTTATAATTATTCTTGCAAAAGATAATTATATATCAAAATAATTTTATTATTTTAATAAAAGAAGTTTTTATTATTAAAATCTTCTTGTAATTGATTCTTGTAGACAATTAATTGCTCACTGTTAAAATCACTAGTAGTGTTTAACATGTGAAAGAAATAATTCTTTAATTATTTAATTGTGGTTATAATAATATTTCATTATTATATTTCACAAGAACAGACATAGTACTGTTGATCAATAGTAATATTATCATCAGTTTCATAGTCACATCTTACAGAGGTAAACCACCTCTTACTACCCCAGAACAAGATAAAAGGAGGATTTTCCTCACCACAAGGTTAATAAAGCATCCTGTTCTTAATATTCCTATGTGGTATAGCTTATTCAAAGAAGTGGTACACTTAGAATTGAACAGGCTATAATTTTAAGTCTTAATTATTGTAAACCAATAGGCAAACACTGCACCCAGGGCTACCAGCAGCACTCACCATTGCTAAGTTATTTTATTATAGCCGTTTTACTCATATTCTCACTTGAATATCATCATTATTTTCGTGTCACACTCAGATTTATAGCTTGTATTATCATTTTGAAGCTATATAATAGAGTCACCCCAACACTACTCCAACCTTTTAAAGAAAGATTTAAAACTGAATCGCTCTGAAAAGGTAAACTTCCACAAAATTTAACTCATAAAACGAGTTCCCTATGTAAATTGAATTAGAATTCACTCTTGTCAATGCTTCTGATCAGATTCTTAATAATAGGACCTATATTCAGCTCTTGTGACCTTGATAAGCTATCCAAACAGGATAACAATAGAAATGAAGTTTTTAAAGGCAAGCAGACTACACATCAGTTCTTTTGAAAATCAGAAATAAATAGCCTCAACTATTAATACCAGAGAAACCATACATATCTCTTAAATATATAATACAATGTGAATTTACTTTTTATGAACTGGAACTTGATAGTTCATTCTTAGAGGCTATTTCAAAATTAAGTGTCCTAAAACAATGAGAGAAGATCCAGAAACAGAAAATTCAATCTCAGCTATCATTATTAAGATCTATACCTAATTGGATATTTTTCTCCATTTTGTACCCCATTTTTCAACCTATGACTTGAAACCAAAGCACAAGCAAGACAACAAAAATACAAAAACCCAATTTTAAAGCAAGTTTACAACCAAAAAAGGTGAGCTAACATAGCTCAGAAAGGCATCCAAAAAAAGAGGAAAGTCACCTCATCTTTAATACAAAACTCCCATAAACATAGGATAAAGAATAACCAATTTATTCCAGCTCAAGACCTGAAATGAGAATGGACCTTTTTTTTCCTGCTATCTGAAATTTGGAAAGAGATAAGGAACCCTATTAAATGGAGGTTCAAATTAGAATTATCAATGAGGGCTATCCAACGGTACCATCCAAATTAAGCTAGCACAAATATAATAAAAGTTGGAGCTAACAATGGGTCAAATAAGGGTGAATACAAATAGTCAACACCCATACAACCTCTACAGTTTCATTTTGAGATATCTAAAGAAGTTTCCTTTTAGAAAGAAAATAATTTGAGATTTTTAATGGTACCCTATATGAGGCTGAATCACTCCTAGAATGAACATTATTGCGGTGTATAACTTGATACAGGATTCATCAAAAATCCAAATTCCAAAATGAAATTTTCAGCTTACATAGATTTACCATAGTTGATATTAGTCATACCAGCTAAAGATGAGTGACCCTTGTGTAGATCCCATTTAGGGCCGTAAAATGAGCCACTTTTGAGCTCTCTATCTTCAAAAATGATCAAGATATAGTGGCTTTAAGGTAGAAATCCCACTGTCACATGGTGGAATGTGATCTCAAACTTTCCAGTATTTACTGGTCTTTCAACCAGATTAATGGACTTCTGTTCCCTTTATTTATGTCTGGTAGACAGCATCGTGACAATAAATTGGTTACCAATGTCATGGGTTGGATTCTGGTTGGAGACAAGGGGAAGGTCTCAATCAAACAGCCAAAAATTTCTGTTTTTTCTGCTTCATTTGAATAAAAGGGTTCTTCCCCTTTGAGTTTCCTTGTAGTCACCTGTTGTGACTAATGTGGCTCCAGGAGGATGGCATGGGTAATACCATCAGCTACATGCACTTCAGGATTAAGTGCTCTAAGCCTGGGGGTACTGTCACATGGTGGAATGTGACCTACAACTTTCCAGCAATAAGCCGTCTTTCAACTGGTTTAATAACCTTTTTGGAAAGAGTTCATTTTTTTGAGGTCTGGAAGATAGCATTGTTACACCCACCATACTGTAAAAAAACCAATACTGTGGGATAAAGTCCCACAATAATAAATTAGAGGTGTCAAGAAAATCCCAACACTTGTTTTTACCTTGATACCTAGTAGCATGACTATCCAGCCCCCAAGACACATTCTTTACAGAATTCTATGTGTCTGAAATTTCAGAACACATCTATGAGGTCCTCTGACGAAATCCTTTGGCCTTTATTTGGGAATAGTTCTCAGATGTGGTTTTAAAACCACATCTGAGACAGGCAGTAACGGGCTTTCAAAACCACAATCCCATCATATGGAGTGAAAATATTCATTACTGCTGTGCCATGGTGTAAATTCCCCCTTCACACCCTTTCCAGGATAAAAATTGTGTTTTCTCTGCTCCAAACAGGAATCCCTGTCCTACTCTTATTTCTCCATATTACAATTGTTAGGAAAAATTATACTCTCAAAAAAGGAACAGGTATAATTATAGTTTGAATTATTTTAGTACTTGGAATAATTAGTCAATTGACAATGACTGAACCTGGGGATTTTGATAGCACTCACAAGCCCTATTTCAATATATTAAATCCCTTTAATTGTTGTTGAATACTTTAAAGCTTATTTGAACATGTCAAACTCATAGCTAGAGTATCAATATCACTATATCATATAGTCAGTTTGACACCATTTCAATGGAATTTCTTACAAAGAAAAGAAAAAGGCATATCTTGAAGCTTATTTGGCTTTTTGAGTATATGAGCTGTATCCAGATTACCTCTGACTCTGTACAAGGCCAGAATATTGATAATATGACTTCAAATCATTCTAAACATTTGATATTAAATGAGAAGTCTTTTACTTTTCCAAAAATGCAAATCTGAAAAATAGAATAAGAAATTATTAGTTTTGAAGAATTCCAAATGGCATTTTTTTCTTTCTTTTGAATATCAAACGTCTGAGATATTCAACTTTCTCAAAAGAAAGGTTTTTCTCAAAAGAAAGGTTTTTCTCAAAAAAATGACCAGTAATACAAAAACATAAGAAACCTTTGTATTTTTATTAAAAATTCATTTGAACTATGTAAGTTTTGCATATCTGAAAAATAAAGACTTTGAATATCATTAAATTCTCAATATTTTTCAATAAACAGAAAATATCTGATAATCTAATCTGAAAACAACTTTCACCTCAAGAATTATAATCACAGAATTGATAGAAAAATACAATTGAAATTATTACATATTGAATCCATCATTGCATTATTTGATTAGCCACCTTGAATAAAGAGGCCCAAATGAGCAATTTAAGCCTACCTAACTATTATTGTTCAGATTTTGCTAATACAGAATAGAAAAAAATTCTGTGGAATAGTCCCCTTTGTGGGATAAGGGAGGCAGTACCTTAATGGTGAAATTACAAGAAAAAGCTTTGAATTGCTTTTATGACCTGTAGCACTTTCTCTGCTTGTGTGCCAAATGAATATGGACTGCCCTTCCTAACAATGATGAATTATATTAACTTGAGCTCCACAATGACTCTCTTTATTTTGATAGTATCTGGATCAGAAAAGTCTATTCAACAGACTTGACAGACTGTAACTCAAAACCAGAACATAATTAGCATGACAGCCAGAGTATCATAAACCAATGGTAGAGAAAAACACCACTAAATGATTAAATGAGCCAAAATGGATTATGAAGGGAATCAAAAGAAAGAGTAAATTAACATCCTTTCAAAGAGAAAACTCCCATAACCATAGGATAAGAAATGACAGAGTTATTCCATGTCAAAGCGTGAATTGAGCATAAACTTTAATTCTCACCTCTAATCTAAATTCCAGAGGAAGGCGAAGAAAGCCATCAAATTGGTGTTTAAATTGAAGCTCTCAATCAGTGCTATCTAATTTTAATAGCCAAATTGAGCTAGAATCAAAGCTACAGAAGTTATGGCTAAAAGTAATCCAAATAATTGTGAACAAAATATTCTCCTCTCATCTAACTTCTACAGTTTTAGTGTGAGATACGTAAAGTGGGGTATTTTTGAAAAGAGTGCAATCAGCACTTTCTTATTTTTCAATTCATCTCCTCTTAACCCATTTAGAAAGAACTTGATGAAGAAAACAAGATCAATACCAGATTCATAAAAAATACACAAATTGATAATGGACTTTATCATTGGCATAAACTTTCTGTTTTTAATGCTAGCTATACCAAATGAGGAAATATTGTGTAGATCCCATCAAGGGCTATGAAATGAGCACCTTTAGAGCTCTCTATCTTTGAAACTGACAAATATATTCAGGATTTAACATTTCAATCCCACAGTAGCCAGTATGAGATCTTACTGTGAGACAGCTGTCAATATAGTTGAATTAACAACTAATGAATTGAATTAAATTCTGTTTATTCTTTAATTTCTCATAGCCTTATATATAAGAGTCATAAAAAAATTTCTTGTAGAGATTCTGACACATCAGAAGCACCAGAAAGCATCTGTAAACCAAGGTTTCCGCCCAGCCCCTGCATTTCAAGGAATGCCTGCCACCCCGCCCAAATGGGAAAAGGGGTGGGGCCAAATTTATTTTGCAAAAAATCTTACTCCCTGGATGGATAGGGGGAAGGAACACATGGCATCCCAAAAGAGGAATGATACAAAACCTTTATATAATATTTGAATTTCATGACAACCAGCTTTGCAATATAACATAGCAGAAACAGAATAAAGAGAAAAAATAAGAGTATAAGTGGCCAAAACTTTGGTACCAATTCTTTGAGAAAGCCAAATTTTCAACACAAACGGATGAAAGAGAATAATGCTCATAACTAAGTATTTTCCTCCCACCTGAAAAATCCCACTCAGATGGTGCACTTGTTGCTGGGATGGCCAAGTCCTTGTAGGCCATCTATTAAAGGATTGGGAAGACTTTTGTATGTGACTTCCAAAAAAAGTAAAATGTCTGTTGTTTTTGGCTTGGGTGGTTCTGCAAGGAATAGATAAAGTTCTGTTTCAAGAGTTCTGTCTTCCAGAGAGGAGGAAGGATACATGTTGTGAAATGAGCCGACTGCTGAATTCTTGTTCAGAACTGTTCTGAGGTGGATACTTGAAGTGTTTATTGGATTGTTCTTTGAAACAGAGAAAACATTGATTTAATGCAGTCCCAAAAGGAGTCAGCTTTGCTTCATGTATAATGAAGAACTTCATCTTGAAGCAAGAGTCCAGTATTGAAGCACAAATGACCAGTGTCTTCCAGAGCAACAACTTGAGATATTTCAATAATTTCACATTCATGGCAGAGGTGGATTTTTCCATTGGTGAAACATTATACTGGTTTCATTCCTGCCATAGTATTTCTTGTTTTGTTTGTTAGCATTCTGAAAAATGAGAAATTGAGACATCAAAATATTGACTTACCTTTCTAGTTATCTTGAGAAGCATGATTGATAGTCGGGTAATCTTCTCCACAAAGGTTTTGAGTTGCTTCATAGAGTGAGTGTATAACGTCAACCATAACCCTCACCTTGTCCCATACAAGGAAAGTCAATTGGTATGATGCCAAATTGATTGTAGGCCTATTTTAACATTAATTCACAGTTGAGCATGTCGTATGTAGAACTCCATCAAGTAGGTACATGAGAAAGAAGCATGGTGGCATTTGTTGATCTAGAATCATCCTATACTAGCTTGATGGTTGTGATGAATTTTTCACGTCTTTGAGGGCTTTGATGCAAATATGAGGCCAGTCATCCTATGCAAGTGATAATTGAATCATATTTGAGATTGAATCCATCTGGCGGACTGACCAATTCTGTAATTTACATTGGCTCACTTTTAATCAATGGGTCTAGTGCATCTGATGCTTCATTTCCCAATGCCTTAAAACTGTCACATGCTGCCAGGTGTATGGTGTGAGCCATGCAGCCAATTTCTTGGGTATTGGCTGTATATGTTGGACATAAGGATTGAATCTCTTGATTCATACAGTTTTTGACTGATGCATTGTCAGTGATAATGCATACAATGTGTTGACTGAGATTATATTGTCAATTGATGTTGACAAAGGCTTTTGCTAGAGAAGCCCCAGAGTGATCACCTAAAGTAATTGTCAGTTAATTAAGGAAGAAATTTGAAAAAATAGATACTCACCCACAATTTCTCAAAGCCCCAAAAGAAGTGAAGTGAGTTTATAATTTTCATCTGTAAAATGAGCTGTGACAGCAATGAAAGCTGTCACATTAGGGCTTGTCCAAGTATCCATTGTGAAAAAAATAGATCAGCCATTAACTAGAAGGATATTGCGGATATGTTATTGGTGGAAAAGGAAAATGTGAGAGAGGTGGGCTTTGAGTGCTGTTAAACAGACAATGATACTCAATGAAGAAGGATTGCACAGCTCCAGGAGGGATTGAAACGCACTCTATTCAGTTAATGAGATTTGTGAGTTGCATTCTGAGATGAAATAAACCAGTGCAGTCTTGAGGGTTTCTAAATATAAGACCTTCAAAGTAAGCTTGTCATTAGTATCAAATTAATTAAAACAGTAATATTATTGTAATACCTTGTTACATAGCTGTGACTTCAAGAGCTTATCAATAGATTCTTGAGGCTCACTTGAAATATTGTTTGGATTCTTGATGTAAGGTTTGTCTTGAAACTCTTGATAATAGTAACAATATCAAGAGTACTATGACTGTCCTGAGTAGAAAATATAATATAATAAAATATTACAACCACAAATTTGAATATAATTATTAAAAATAATTATATAAAAACAAATAATTTTTAATTATTATTATAAAAATATAATAATAAAAAGAATATAATAATTATAATGAATTATAATTATTCTATCATTGTTATAGTCACTGACAGTTATAACAATAAGAAATGTAAAGCTCTTAATGAGACAATTACACATGGAAATATGAATATTAACCACTTATAAATAATATAAATATTATTTATAAAAAAGAATTAAACACACACTGTGCAGAAATAATTCTTTTAGAATAAAAATTCTATATAAAAAAACTAATACTAGATAAAAAAATTATAGAACTTTAGAGAAAAACTTACTTATAATATTTATTTAATACAACAAGTCAAACAACAACAGTTATTATATTAAATGATAATTATAAGTTAAAAACACGCCTACAATCAATAATTCAAAGATAAAACAACTTTTTATGATAAAATTTAAGGTTTAAGAGTTTTTAAGAGGAATTTGTGGATTTTAAAAGATATTTAAAATGATAATTTTATATAATAAAATATATTATTGGTGATTACAACAATAATCTAAATTATATGACTTCAATTCTTTAATTTTAATAAATAAAGAATAAAAATAACTTAAGAATTACTTTTAATAATAAGATTTTATATTTAATAAAACTTTACCTGTTTAAATTTCTAATATGATTGGATTGATAATGAATGATGGACAAAAACAGTGATGAAAAGACTCTTTTTATGTCTTCAGAGCAGCTCTCATGATTCATAATGGATGTAGAGGGCGTGCTCAGGTCAAAACTGAAAAACCATGCTTAAAAATAAAGTTCTTAACTTAAGGCAACTTATTTTTACTTCCAATTTAAAGTTACCAGTGTTATTCTTAACTCCAAGTAGCTTTAATCCTCATTTAGTTTAGCTATTTTAAATTTTAATATAAAATAAGGTTATTTATATTAACGTTCATCACATGAAAAACTTAAAATTCAAGTTTCAAGCAAAAATCTCTTAAACTCAATTTTTCATTAATTTTTGAAGAAATCATAAGTTTCTTTGAGTTTAATTAAAAGAGTAAATTTCCAGGCTAATTACCCAGGAAATTTATTTATAAAAGATACTTGAAATTTAATATATATATTGATAATATTAAGTTCTAAGTTGTGTGAAACTTTCAAGCAAATCCATTAAGAATTGGATTTTTAATGAATTCTTGAGGTTATTGCTATTTTTCCACGTAAAATAGCAAAACACACCAAACCTTAAGTTTTGATAAGGTTTTAATGCTTGAAACTTTAAAGATTTAAGCTTATTTAAGGTTTTTAAGCTTAATTAAGCTCTGACAGTTCTTAAAACCTTGATTTCAAGCCTGCATATTGGGATTTACCCTTTGGCAGCTTGAAATTCCTGTCCAATTTTGGATAAAACCAGCTTAAGCCTTAAGGTTGGATCAAAGTCTAATCTTAAAGTTTCAATAAGGTTGAAAATCCTCAAATACAGGTGGACAACCTTAATTGAATCCTTGAAGATCCAAAAAGTTGGGTACCCCAGCTCTATTTGGTCTTTTTCCTTTGTCCCACCTTTCTGTGTGGATTTTGCCCTTTTATTTATTTAAAGCCATACTATGGCCTTAAACCCTTTTAAATTGAGCTCACGCAGGATTTACATTCTGTATGGCAAATCCTTAGCCAATTCAGTAAATATACACCACACCTCAATTTTAACTAAAATTTTGGTAAGTTTGCATAAACCTTATGCAACTTTATATTTAAGCTTAATTAAGCTTAAATTTAACAATTTTAAAAAAATGTTAAAAAAGTTACATTGGTACTGTGAGATTCTTAAATCTTCCAATAACATAAAAAATAAGTGGTTTTGGGTATAACACCCTATGGGTGTACCCTAGGTTATTTTTGGTGTAGAATCCAAAAATGACATAATATTTAGAACTTTGTTTATCAAAAAAAAAGTTATACTTATTTTTTATTATTTTTTATTTTAAATTCAACTAAAAATTCTGTTTAAGACAAAATTAACTGTTTATAAAATCATTTGTGGCCTTATGGGTATGTCATACATACCTCACAGGCTCACATTCCCTACCACCAAAAAAAATTGTACCACAATTTTTCTTTTGTAGTGTACCCCCAAGTTATTTGGGGGGGTATAATCCACTGTCCAACCTCTCTACTTATACTTTCAAGTATGTAAAGCACACAATTCAAACTTTTTATTGAGCAATTGGTCTTCTCTCATGTCTGAATCTTCTGACAAACTTTTGGGAATCAGGTATTTTGTTTTCTACAATCCACTCATCTTCATGTTGTGGATTTTTATACCTGACCAAGTATTCTCTTTCATTTTTCCCCCTAAGTCTTCTTTCTTTCAAGACTTTCAGTACCTTTTTCTCCTCACTTAAGTCCAGTGGGGGTACTTCTAAGGGTGTTTCATTTCTTAAAGGAAATGATTCCTTGTCACTTGAAGTGTAATGCTTTACTAGACTGAAAGGGAATGTTGGATGTTTATTTTCCAGTTCTCCTGACAATTCTACTTGTACTGCATTTGTCCCATGAGGGGCTTTAATAATAAATGGTCCTGCAAAGGAATCTTTCAATTCCTTTGGACCTTTAATATCATTAAAGTTCAAGGTTGAAACTAGTATTAAGTCCCCTACTTTGAATTCTGGGGTCTTATGACTTTTATCCCATTTCTGCTTAGCATATTCAAAGGCATCATTTATGCTTTGATTTGCATGATGCCTTACTTTATCAAGTAATAGCTTAAAGCTTGAAGCAGTTGGATGAATGTCAACCAGATCTTTCTTCAAAGTATCAACTGGAAGTTTGGGGTTCCATCCTTTTTCCAACATTGCAGGGGTCTTGCCTGTTGAAGCATGGATGGAGGTCTTGTAGGCTAATTCCAATGCTGGTATAAGAGTACACCAATCATGGGTAAAGCTGTCAGAATCTTTAAACTCCATGCCATAAGCACAAAATCTTCTGATCATGTCCTCAAGGGTTTGAATCATTCTTTCTGCTAACCCATCTGTTTGTGGATGGTATGCTGTTGAGAATGATAATTTTGTACCCAAAAGCTTATGTAAATTAGTCCATAAGGCTGATGTAAGTTTTGGGTCTCTGTCACTAATGATGTTTTTAAAGAGACCAGTATGGGATATTACTCTATTCCAGATTAAAAGAGCTGTATCCATAGCTGTGTCATCTTTGTGACATGGTAAAAAGATTGGTGTTTTGCTACATCTGTCTACAATAACAAGACATGCATTGTAACTCTTATCACCACCAGGTGGTAATGCAGTTACCCAATCCATGTGAACCACTTCCCATGGGGTACTTGGTTCTTGGATGTGGATCATCAGACCGAATCTTTTACCAGTATCTTTATTGGCTTTCTGGCATCTATCACAACTATGACAGTACTCAATAACATCTTTTCTCCAAGATGGCCACCAGTCACATGTCTTAATTCTTTCCATTGTTCTGTCTTCAGACAGATGTCCAGAATAAATGTTATCATGGCATTATAGTAGTATTGTGTTAATCAACATTCTACTACATAGGACCATGACACATGTGTGTTTAGATCTATGATATAGTATACCATCAAACAAATGGAATCTTCCATTATCATAAGATTTTTTCCAAATATCATCCAGAGAATTAGCCAATGCTGCATCTTTACAATCTTTGTCAAGTAGAGCAGTAAGAATATGACAATTCCTATCTTGCTTGTAGCTTTCTCTAACTTATTCAAAGAATTCTGTTCCAACATCTGTGATATTAATTCCTTCAATTGGTATTTGAGGTTCTGCACTTGTAGGAACATAGGCAGGATTGTCAGGTGTATTGGGTAATGCCCATCTACTGAAGCCATCAGCATTCTTGTGAATATTTCCAGCTTTATGTACTATGGTCATATTGCCTCTATACTCCTGTATAGCAATCTGCCATCTTAGCATGTGTCTGTTTGGAGTTTTCATAATAAGAAGTGATTTAACTGCATTACAATCAGTAATTACTTCAAACACACTACCATCAAGATAGTAATGAAGTTTTTCCAGAGCCCAAACAAGGCAAAGGCACTCCATTTGGCTAGCTCCATATCTGGCCTCAGTAGGTTTAATTTGTCTTGAAATGAAACAAATTGGACCTTCATAAGGCTTGTCATTGATAATTTGAACTTGATGAAGAGCAGCTCCTAAACCATCACCACATGCATCAATATACAGCTTGAAAGGAAGTTTCCAATCTGGCATCAATAATAATGGTGCATTGGTCAAGGCATAATTGATTTTATCATATGCTTGAATTCTCTCCTGTGTCATTTCAAAAACAGTTTGTTGATCACAAATTCTGTATAATGATCTGGCATGAATTGCAAAATCTTTAAGGTGTTGCCTGTAATAACTGGCAAACCCTAAGAAAGACATCATTTCTTTTTTGTTCTGGGGCATTTGTTTCAGTAAAACTGCAGCCACTTTGTTTTTATCAACACCAAGGCTTAGTCCTGAGATTACATGTCCTAGAGCTTTTAACTCATGAAACCCAAAATTACATTTTTTAAGAGAAATTTTCATGTTCACTTGTAGAATTTTCTTAAGTACTAATGAAAGTCTCTCTAAATGTAATTGCCAGGTTTCTGAAAAAATGATAATGTCATCAATATAAATGATTAACCATCCCTCTGATAATTCATGTGGGAAGATAGTATTCATCATTCTTTGGTAATGAGAGGGTGCATTTTTAATACCAAAAGGCATCCTCAAATATTCATAAATACCACAATGAGCAATTATTCTCAATAATTTCCTAGCATGAGGTGTCAAAAAATTCTGGCGGAAGCCTTTTAGAGCATCCATAGAAGTGATGAATCTTGCTTTGGATAATTGAGTCAAAGTCTCATGAATTCTAGGGATTGGATTCCTGTCTGGAATAGTATAGGTATTCAGTGCTCTAAAATCACCAACCATCCTTGACTTATCATTATGCCAAGTAATGATTACTGGAGTTGTGACATCAACTTCCTCATTGTGTCCAACCTTTCTAAGAACTCCCAGTTTCATTAGTTCATTAATATGATTTTCTAATGCTTCTCTAGCCCTAGGGCTAGCTGGGTATGCCGGTCTTCTTGATAGTGGCGGATAAGGCCTTTCCACATTAAGCATAATGTCCACCTCATGGCCTTTTATAGCCCCAAGTGGTTCATTATCAGAAGCAAAGGCTTCTCTATATTGAAATAAAACTTCAATAAGTTCTTCCTTCATTTCTGGTGTTAATTCAGGACTAATTTGTGCTTCACTTAGTTGATCTGACACAAATTTTTCTTTTTTAACATTCTTTACTTGTTGAATGACAGTAATTTCTTTTCTTTCTAGAGAAAAAGCAAATTTTTGCCTTTTATTTTCCCCTATAGTGAAATACCTGTCCTTATGATTATTAATATCAATACCATAGATATTGAGATAATCATTTCCAAGTATAAAGTGTTGTGAAGTACATTTGTTCATAACAACAAATTCAGCTTTCAATCTTATACTCCCTGCTGGATGAGGAAATACTATTGCTGCTTCAAATATACCCAAAGGGTGCATGTTCTGGCTAGCACTGCTGAATTTTACACCTTCAATTGGCATCAACTTGTCTTGCCAATTGGTATAAATTTTGTCAAGATAATCTTTTCCAACACAAGTGCAAAAAGCACCTGAGTCAAGATGTATCTTGGCTTCTGTGTTATTTATCACAATATTAGTGATACAAGATGACCCAGCTGTATAACCTTTACCTCTAGCAGGTTTGGTTTTTTGCATTTTGGCATCTTGCACATGTATGAGATCCATACATTCATCACTGTACTGTGGTAAGTGAGTATGTACCTCAGTGACCTCAAAAGAAACATTAATATTTTCTATACCAAGTTGTTCTGATGCTTCTTCTTCTTCTGAAGGCTCAGAATCACTTTCATGTAAAGATACATCAGTTTCTTTTGTTTATTCCACTTTTTCAACATTTATCTCATTGACTCTTGTCTTTTTTGGACAAGTGTTTTCTAAATGAGATGTACTTCCACATTTATGACATTTCAAAGGAGGTCTGTCATGTGGTTTATTTGGCTTCAAAATTGGTTTTCCACTAGTCTTGTTGTCTATTGGGGGCTTATACCAATTTCTTCCAATTTTTGTTCTAGTAGTGATATCCTCCATAGCATTGATATAATCTTCTGTAGAGCAAGGCTCAATACATCTGCTTCTTATAGCATGCTCAAGGTCACCACCACACTTTATTAATATTCTTTTATGTAACATTGATTCAGACATATCAGGATGAAGGGCAGTTAATCTGTCCTTCTGTTTAAGAAACCAAGTCATGGGCCTGTCCCTCTCAATATTAAAAATGGCTTCTTCAAAAGAATTTTCCATTCTAAATCTCCAGGAATCATTTGCCCATTTGGAAATAACTTGTTCTTTCCACCAAGGCCAAGAATGTTTACCATGGTCTTGTCTCATTTTATAATACCATTTCTTTGCTGATTTGGTAAATAATGAGTGTAATCTGGCACTTATATATTCATCTGGTATGTTAAAGTCTTCTTTGAACATATCAATTGTTTTCATAAATTCCATATGATTATATTCTCCTTCACCACTGAAGGTTGGCCATTCCTCTAATCTTGGAATGTCCTTATAATTGCAAGCAGCTTCCACATCATGACTTGAAATTGTATGATGTAAATCATTATTCAAGTTAAGGACATTTCTGTCAAGAATTGGTGTGGATTGCCTTGGAAATTCATTTTTTAGTGATATATTATTAATACTTGACTGAATGTCTTCTTTCAATTCAAGTCTTGCTTTATCACTTTTTTCAAATTGTTCTTGAAAAAGAGCTGCATTGTGACCAGTTGAATTTTCCAAGTTTTGTACTTGTATTTTCAATTCTTTTAACTGTACAGTTATAAAAGAAATTGAATGTTCATCCGGTTGATTGAGTAAGGTAACTTTAAACTCAAGTCTTTCACAAATTTGCATCAAAGACAAAATATTTTCCTTATTAACATTTTCAAGGCCAATTATGGTCTTTTGTTGGTCTTTTACTTGTAGTATCTCATTACCCAACTTTTGTTGGACATGATCAAATGATTTAAATTTTGCCATAATTTCTTTATTACAAGATTCAAAGTAAGTTACAAGTTTTACAAGATCTACTTCTTTGGAAAGGATTGGTTCAATCTTTCCTCCTCCTTGTTTTTGAATTTCATCAAAGTTCTTTCCATATTGAACACAGTGTCCATGGCTGTCTTTTCCTTCTTTGGGATTCTGTAATTCTGAGGGTAAGGTTTGTTCCACTTGTGCTTTGCCTTTCCCTTTGCCTTTTGCTTGCCCTTCTGGTTGGTCTTTGGGGCTTGCTTGGGCTTGTTTGGCACTTGTTGAGGCGGATTTTTGCTGGTGGATGCTTGAGGAGCTTCCACTGGGCTGTTGTCCTTGCCTTGAGCCAATTTCTTCTTCTGATCCTCTGACAACATGCTTTGGTTTTTCAACCAAGCTTTGATCTGTTGGACTTGTCCTTTGACAGACATTGGTGTCCAACCCAGCAGAAAATCTTCTGTCTTTTCTGGCCCCATGAACTTCTTCACTTGAAGATAAGAGTTCATGGTGCCTATCCAAAGACTTGGAAGGAGTTCCCACTCTTGTTGTTTTGATGCCAGGAACCAGTTTTTCCATTGGGATTGATAAATTTCCACAGCTGCCTGTTGGAAATGGTTCAGGTCTAACAGCAATAGCAGTTATGTCAGCTTCTGGACTCTCAATAAGAGGTTCAAAGGTGCTGGCTAACCTTTGGGAACTGGTGGAAGTTCTGGCATCCTCCATTTGTGCCTCTCCTCTGGGAGGACATTCTTGCCTTTTGGATTTGTGGCTGGAATGTCCTGGTCCAGATCCATTTGATTGGATGGAGTAGCTGCTTCCACTTCTAGTAGGAGTCATTTCACGTCAATTTTAATAAAAAATAGAGTAAAATTGAGTTGAATTCACCTGCAGGACCTTTAAAGGGCTCTTTGGTTATTAAACCCCTTGGTGCTGGACTGGTTTGAATTTCAATACTGGACTCTGAGGCTTCAGAGTCTGAAGAATTTTCTCTGATGGAAGACACTAGAGAAAATTAAAGATATAAGTTATTTTATCAAATAATGAAAATAACTTATAAACTCAACTTATTAAATAAAGTTGTTTTAATGTAATTTTATGGCAAATTATGTCAAAAATAAAGAAAAATGTCTAAGATAAAAGAAAAAATGTTTTTAGTAAAGATTTTTATTTTTTTAAAGATTTTTTTATTTGATTTATTATTTTCTTTAAGGAAATAATAATTATGCAATTAACAAGTTAATTAATCAAAATTGTATTATTATTCACTTTATACTAGAATAACTCAAAGAATAAATTTCAAGTCTGTGATGTGAAAAAGCCACTATTTAGACAAAAGAAGTTTATTCCAAGTCACTCAATAGTATATTGTTTCAAACAATATTCTTAAGAAAAAAAATAACTTTATTAATATTATAAAGATTATTTATAAGGGATAAGTCCCAAAAAAGCCAATATTTAGACAAATATGGCAATTTTACGTCAAAAAACAGTAAAGTAAAGTCTAGAATATGATTTATGTGCCAAAAATTGGTTTAAAATCACGGCCAGGCCCCCAAATGTAAGGTTTGTCTATGAAACTCTTGATAATAGTAACAATATCAAGAGTACTATGACTGTCCTCAGCAGAGAATATAATATAATAAAATATTACAACCACAAATTTGAATATAATTATTAAAAATAATTATATAAAAACAAATAATTTTCAATTATTATTATAAAAATATAATAATAACAAAAATATAATAATTATAATGAATTATAATTATTCTATTATTGTTATAGTCACTGACAGTTATAACAATAAGAAATGTAAAGCTCTTAATGAGACAATTACATGTGGAAATATGAATATTAACCACTTATAAATAATATAAATATTATTTATAAAAAAGAATTAAACACACACTGTGCAGAAATAATTCTTTTAGAATAAAAATTCTATATAAAAAAACTAATACTAGATAAAAAAATTATAGAACTTTAGAGAAAAACTTACTTATAATATTTATTTAATACAACAAGTCAAACAACAACAGTTATTATATTAAATAATAATTATAAGTTAAAAACACGCCTAAAATCAATAAATTCAAAGATAAAACAACTTTTTATGATAAAATTTAAGATTTAAGAGTTTTTAAGAGGAATTTGTGGATTTTGAAAGATATTTAAAATGATAATTTCATATAATAAAATATATTATTGGTGATTACAACAATAATCTAAATTCTATGACTTCAATTCTTTAATTTTAATAAATAAAGAATAAAAATAACTTAAGAATTACTTTTAATAATAAGATTTTATATTTAATAAAACTTTACCTGTTGAAATTTCTAATATGATTGGATTGATAATGAATGATGGACAAAAACAGTGATGAAAAGACTCTTTTTATGTCTTCAGAGCAGCTCTCATGATTCATAATGGATGTAGAGGGCGTGCTCAGGTCAAAACTGAAAAACCATGCTTAAAAATAAAGTTCTTAACTTAAGGCAACTTATTTATACTTCCAATTTAAAGTTACCAGTGTTATTCTTAACTCCAAGTAGCTTTAATCCTCATTTAGTTTAACTATTTTAAATTTTAATATAAAATAAGGTTATTTATATTAACGTTCATCACATGAAAAACTTAAAATTCAAGTTTCAAGCAAAAATCTCTTAAACTCAATTTTTCATTAATTTTTAAAGAAATCATAAGTTTCTTTGAGTTTAATTAAAAGAGTAAATTTCCAGGCTAATTACCCAGGAAATTTATTTATAAAAGATACTTAAAATTTAATTCATATATTTATAATATTAAATTTTAAGTTGTGTGAAGCTTTAAAGCAAATCCATTAAGAATTGGATTTCTAATGAAATTTTGAAGTTATTGCTATTTTTCCACGTAAAATAGCAAAACACACCAAACCTTAAGTTTTGATAAGGTTTTAATGATTGAAAATTTAAAGTTTTAAGCTTATTTGAGGTTTTTAAGCTTAATTAAGCTCTGACAGTTCTTAAAACCTTGATTTCAAGCCTGCATATTGGGATTTACCCTTTGGCAGCTTGAAATTCCTGTCCAATTTGGGATAAAACCAGCTTAAACCTTAAGGTTGGATCAAAGTCTAATATTAAAGTTTCAATAAGGTTGAAAATCCTCCAATACAGGTGGACAACCTTAATTGAATCCTTGAAGATCCAAAAAGCTGGGTACCCCAGCTCTATTTGGTCTTTTTCCTTTGTCCCACCTTTCTGTGTGGATTTTGCCCTTTTATTTATTTAAAGCCATACTATGGCCTTAAACCCTTTTAAATTGAGCTCACACATGATTTACATTCTGTATGGCAAATCCTTAGCCAATTCAGTAAATATACACCACACCTCAATTTTAACTAAAATTTTGGTAAGTTTGCATAAACCTTATGCAACTTTAAATTTAAGCTTAATTAAGCTTCAATTTAACAATTTTAAAAAAATGTAAAAAAAGCTACATTGGTACTGTGAGATTCTTAAATCTTCCAATAACATAAAAAATAAGTGGTTTTGGGCATAACACCCTATGGGTGTACCCTACGTTATTTTTGGTGTAGAATCAAAAAATGACATAATATTTATAACTTTGTTTATCCAAAAAAAAGTTATACTTATTTTTTATTATTGTTTATTTTAAATTTGACTAAAAAGTCTGTTTAAGACAAAATTAACTGTTTATAAAATCATTTGTGGCCTTATGGGTATGTCATATATACCTCACAGGCTCACACTTGATGAGGTGAAAGCCTGTGAGATGGTAAGTCATTCCTTTGGTACTTCCTGTTTGATCCTTTTTGAGCTTCTCATTGCATCAATTTCCATAAAAATCAAGGTATTGAAATTGAACCAGACCATCCTGAAGGTCTTTAAAGTATGCCAAAGCCCACAAATGTTTGGCTTTGGAGCATCATTTACTTGGAGATGGCTGATTAGTCTCTTCAATGTCACTGATTGGTGTTGCATTTTGTGAAGTTGTAGTAGAAAACATAATTATAACAAAAAGAGTTAGTGTAAGGTGATTGTTTTGAAGTGGTGGTTATAAAAAGCAAAATAGAAAGTAAATTGGGAAAAAATAAGTAAAAAGAAAAAATTTGTTGGGAGTTGCAGAAAGATAAATCCCCCTATATCCCCTCCCAAAAAAAGGCTTGGCACTGGGGAGGGTCCAGGATGGAGATGATCCATCCTGCAATCCCTGTAATACTGCAGGGCCAGGATAGGGCTTGGCCTATCCCAGTTTTTTTCTATGGGAGGAAGCCTTACTATAAACTCCATTGGTGAAAAGGTTTCACCCTTTATAGGGTAAAAATGTCAACTTGTGGCTCTAAAGCCACATTTCCACCCAATAACAGTCTTTATTGAGTGCATAGAACCACAAAACAACCACAAGTCATGAAAAGCTTCACTCTGTACTTTTGTGAAGAGGTAAGAAACCTTCCACCACCCCAGAAAAATATGAAAGGAGGTTTTTCCTCACCAAAGAGCAAATCCATCATCCTGCTATTAAACTCCTATGTAGTAAAACTGTGTAAAACAGTTATAGTCTTGGTAAATAACCAGGGTATTACTATAATATTAATGATTTTTGGGCTTATTATTGTAAACTAAAATATAAACACTGTACCCATTCTTTCAGCAGAACTCACCATCAATAATACTCATTATTGAAGCCCCAACACCCTTATTAATAATCTCTCCACCAAGTCATCATCATTATTTTTGCATCACACTAAGAGCTATAGCTTTTGATTATCATTATGAAGCTATATCATAAAGCCCCTGACAAGACTCTTATCAGACTTTGCTTGATCTTTAAAGATGGTTAAATAAGAATTTAAAGCCACAAAACAATATATATCTAGAAAACAACATAAATCTTACCAATCACAACTACTAATAACTTGGAAATTCGATAAGCCACATATAAAAACAAACATCTGATAGCACTAAAATAAGAAATCTTAAAGAAAAAAGACTAAGGAAACAATATTATTTTGAATTTATTTTAGTATTTACCGTTTTTCTTATATATTTAATGATATATTTATTTTTTGAAGCTGATGATCTTTGGGATAAGCTATTTGAAGTTGAATAAATATTCAAATTTTGGAATATTACTTGATAAAATAATATAGAGTAAAACCTATTGATAGAATATTTATATTAATAAGAATATAAATGATGTAAATTGATAATACTAATGACAATAAACTCTTTTCTTAAGAGAGTATTTCTTATTTTATTTGTTTACTACTTTAATTATAATAAGAATCTCTTTTTTATGATGATAGATTGATAAATTAATGATATAATGTATATTTATGTTAACTGATATTATATAGAAGAAGTACTATAAATGCCAGGATAATACTTTATGTATGAGGGGATGTCCCTCAGATGAAATGATGAGAATTTTTATTTTCTGTTTTTTTAAGTACATCTTAAAATGGTTCTTGTAAAGTGTGAACTATTTTGAAACCCTATTGTTTCATAAAAAAATTCTAAGAAGTTAAATTTCTGCTTTTGAACATCAAAGGTGGTCTGCAAGTGGGATGGGAAAAGGAAATTGAAGGGGGAGAAAGGACCTCTATTTATAGCTTTTCAGCCCTCCATAAGAGTGTCAAAGAAAAGGGGACTTGGAGTTCTTTCAGGGCTCCAATTCGGGATTTTATCATTTGACCTGTATTATGAAATAAAGTTTGGTAGTGTTAGATCATGTGACTTTCATTTTAATTTAGTTCTTAATATTGTGGGCAAATCTCAATTTGTTTCCATGGTAATTGATTGAATTTAATGTGAGGTGATAATGATTAAATTGAGTTTCTGGATCCCTTATCTCCTGATGATTAATTATCACAGCAGCTCTTCTAAGTGAAAAGAGCCTGGCACTCAGTAAACTGGAGTTCACATATGGAGGGCTCAAGGATGGGATAAGATTGAATAAACTTAAGACTGTAATAAAGATAGAATTGCCAATGAAAGAAATATAAGAAAGCATAAAAAAGGAATAAGAGTAAAGAATAAAAGAGCCAGACACAAACAAGTCCAAGCTCACTGTATAAACCTGTCAGAAAGAAAGAGAAGGGTTAATAAGGATATGGCCACCACAACTCCACTGAACAGGTGAGGAAATGCAAAGACCAACTTAATACCAATAAATATAATACTAAAAAGTAAATAATAAGAATATTTATTAAATAATGACTCAAACATATTAATTAACTGTGGAAAAGTCCCCAGGGGGAAAAGAGGGGCTGGTATATGTGAGAATCCACCACCCCTGATCCAAAGAGTGAATTTTCTTGAGAGGAATCTTTGTTTGAGTTGATTTGTATAATAAAGCCCCTGTATTGATGTACAGGTTCTGTACAAGAGGTGTGGTGGAGTTGGGTGATGATACAGCTTCAGGCTTGTGAATCCAAATGTGTTTTTGGAATATCCAGCCTTTACTAGTGCTCAAAAGCTGTATTGATGAACCAAGCAGTATGAATTTTCCAGCAAGAGAATTTTCTGAAACTGATTGCTGATACACTTACTGGATTTTCTGGTTTGATGAGATTTAGTGAGTTTAAGGTTGAATACCCTTCCCCCTGATAGTGGCTGTGACAGTATCACCCTCTTGAAACTGGAGGGCTCCCGAATACCATAATATCCCACCACTCTTGAGTGTCATCCCCAAATCCCCACATTTGTTTTGAAAATATTCAAATTTAACTTTTTTTCCCTCTTGAATCATTATCCTGAAAATACATTTCAGCATTCTCTTTTTCATTTTCTTTATTAAAATTTCTTTATTTTCAATAAGTAAGTTCCTTCCTATCTCTCAATTATTTCCTGCCTTGAGTCTTGTCTTCTCCTTGAAACACTTCTTGTCAATGGCCATGAGCTGAATCCCATATTGGAGGCCACCATAGTGTCTATCTTGAAAAATGACAAAGCTTGGTCATATGATTATATAACAACACAAGAAATGGCCATCATTGTCTTGAAGCCACTTCTTGCACCCAAATTTCTTGATATGCATGTCTTTATAAGTATATTGTCCCTTGAAGCTTTGATGAAATGGGCCCAAATGATTTTTTGAGGTCATTTGGGTTCCATAAGGTTTCTTTTGGGTCGTTTCCATATATAGCAAAATTTTTTTATTGAGGAAATATATGGCCATTTTGGCCCTTTTAGACAATTTTGGTTCCTTATGGCCCATTGTTTGTGCGCCGCAGCCTGTGGTCTGTGGGGGAAATTGAGGCCCCCCTGAGCGCAAATTTGAAGGGGTTTGGAGGGGGCCAAGGATGATGAGTGGGCTAGATTGGCCCATGTGGCCTGGACTCACAGAGAGCAGTACAGGACCATGGAAGAGGGACCCCCCAGAAATTGTAGAGGGCATTCAGAATTGCCAATTGGGGACCTTGAGGCGCCAAAACTGGAGTCATTGCCCAAGAGTCTTGATGATTTTCAACATTATGATATGTGTCTCTGACCATCTTGAATTGTTTGCTTCAATACTCTAAAAATGAATTCAAAATTTACTGAAATAACTGAATATTCCCCTTCTGTGACACCACCCTCTTTAATTCCTCCTGCTTCACCAAGCCCTTTCACTGC
This sequence comes from Austropuccinia psidii, assembly GCA_023105745.1. Classification (NCBI taxonomy): domain Eukaryota; kingdom Fungi; phylum Basidiomycota; class Pucciniomycetes; order Pucciniales; family Sphaerophragmiaceae; genus Austropuccinia; species Austropuccinia psidii. Next base: position 41,333,571 of record JALGQZ010000013.1, read on the forward strand.
CAGGCCTACCCTGGATTCACCAATGAGTCCATCCCCCAAGCCACATTCCAGAAAATCTCCAATAGTCACCTCTCAACAATTACAGCCTATGGCCAGTTCCAGCAAAAGAAGAGAGAATCAATTGCCTTTTCTGTTCCCTTCTGCCCAGATTTTCCACAGGAGGGAGCATTGGCCTGTCTGGGTCACCAGAGGATATCCAAACATGGAAAATGAAGGCAAAGATTGTGTGTCCAGGTTGTTCAGAATTGGTTTTAGAAATTTGAGGGAGGCGATTTCTTATTTTAATGATAGAATGATTCCTGGTATGTGAGCCTTGAGGTATATTTTACATACCCAAATAGGCCACAATTATCTTGAAAAGAAATTCTGAATTATGCATAACTCATAAGTCATGCATATATTCAAAATTCATCATTTTTAATTTCAGAAAAGATGTATACCTTTTTGGTGAGTAAGTAAATCCATGGATTTAAGGCCAGGTTTGGATTCTACACAAAGATTCACCTAGGGTAGCTCCATAGAGTGAATAAGCTCAAATTAACTCTTTGAGGTGGTAATATGGAAAATACTTCAACACCACATCATGAATACCACATAAAAGATCTGTGAAAATTTTTGTTTTTATTAATTTCACGCCAAAATAATGGGAATGTGAGAAATCCCATGTTACATATACACTAAGGATAGTGTTATGCATGTCTTGGGAACTTAATATCATGGTATTCCTACATGGATGTTTTGTACACCCATAGTGGATACCTCACTTGAAGCATAAATTTCTATTTTGACATAATAAATATGCAAGGGGGACAAAAGACATCAAAGAGAGCCAGGGTACCCCACTTCTGAGGCCTCAGATGTTGAGACAGCTCCAAAGCTTGGATACATGGCTGATCTTGGCCCAATTAGTAAACTAAAACACTTTGGGAACTTGGTTACCATGTTACAACTACAGTAAATCATAAGAAAATAGCAAATAACCTGCTATTTTGATGTGCCAAGGAGGTAAAGAGCTACTTAGACTCCTGTGAACATGTCAATTCTTAATGACTGTCCATGGATAGAAACTTAAAGAGTAATCAAAACCCTTTTTGGACTTGTATCCATTGATTTACCTCATGACAACCAGTTAAACACTGATATTTGCAGTTCTATGTAGAAATGAGGTAAAAACGTCAAAAATTCATTAAAAATACAATTCTTAATGCATCTTTCTGAATCTTTCAGTACCAATGGAGAACTGTATCATCTATGGCAAAACCAAAAAAAGTAGAGTTTTGCTAGTAAAATTGAAAGTTTTACTTACAGTCCATTTTTGACTATTCTATGTGAAACACTGAATCTTCAAAAATTCACAGTAATTACATCCTGTGATGAAATTGGCAATAACATTGATAGCTTTGAGAAATCAATGATTGTTTTGAAATAAAATAAGAATTACAGATTTTACTCCTTTTATTCTTAACCATATTGGGGTTGGTAGTCACATAAAGGCATCAATTAAGTAATTATGATAATCTTACATGACAACAGGTGATGCAATCAATAATCCAAAAGGGTTTATTGTTTTCTCATTCACTGGTTTTTCAGTTTTCTCCATGGCATGCCTCTGTGAGCTGTTGTTGAATTAAAAGAGGCCTCCTCTTGCTGTTTTTTCCATATCAAATCATCTTATTATCCATTTATATCATTGTTACCAACAAGTAAGTATTAGTTAAACTATTATTAAGTGTTTTAATTCTACTGAATCAATCAGAAAGACGTGAAATCATAGAATCCAACTATATATTGTTGTAATCCTGCTATAAATTATTTTGATACCTTAAATCCACAATTCTATGTCAAATTTCTCTACTTATATCTTTCAATAAGCTCTTTGGAGTATAAGTGAGTCGTTTATCTTTAATTCTTAAAGTTTTTCTCTAAAATTAGTTTTCTTCAAGAATTATCTTTATAATTATTCTTGCAAAAGATAATCATATATCAAAATAATTTTATCATTAAAGTCTTCTTGTAATTGATTCTTGTAGACAATTACTGCTCACTGTTAAAATCACTAGTAGTGTTTGACACGTGAAAGAAACAATTCTTCAATTATTTAATTTTGGTTATAATAGTATTTTACTATTATATTTCATAAGAGCAGACATAGTACTGTTGATTAATATTAATATTATCATCAGTTTCATAGTCAAATCTTACATTGGGGGGCCTGGCCATGATTTTATCCATAGACATGGCTTTAATCATATTCTTGACTTCAATAATATATTTTTAAGCTCTAAAATATATCAAGTTAATAATTTTTTCTTCCATTTAAAAGTTAAAATAATTTTTATTTTTGAAATTGTTTTGAAAATATTTTTCATTGTGGAATTTTGTTTAATTTTGTATTGTTTATACACGTGGCTTTTTCACATCCAAAAACTTATAAAATTATTCTTTGAGATACTCTGAATTAATTTTCATTCAAAATATTAAATTTTATTTCTTTTTTCTTCAAAAAGAATAATTTTTTTATTATTAAAAATATAAAACTTATAAAAAATCTTTAAAAATATTTTAAAAAAGTATAAAAAATGATTTTTCTCTTTTACAATTTTTTCTAGTGTCTTTAATCAAATACTGTGAAGCTGGTAACAGACTCAGTAAAAGATATATCACCAGTCCAGAATCTTCAGAAGCAGAATCTGAAGACAGTATTGAGGTGCAAATTGCTAAAAGAGGCACCTTATTTAACTCAGAAAACAATAAATTACCACCAAAAGGCGTGTGTTTTATATTATATTTTTCACTTTTTATCTTTAAATTGACGTGAAAGTGGTGCATACCGGAAATGGAAGCAACTATTCAGTCCAACCAGATGGATGTGGACAAGGAAGAGGCAAAAACAAATCTGGAAGTGTCAAGTCTTCCTCAAGAAAGACACATTTGGAGGATACCACAGTTGCCCCCCATTCCCCAAGGTCTTTACCCACATATTTTGATGTGAATTCTGAGCCTGAACTGATTCATGATAATATTTCCAGGGCTGAACCATTTTCAAGTGGCAGCAATAGAAATATATCAATGCCATTACAAAAAATGGTTCAGAGCAGCCAAAGAAGAGGAGTGGGAAATATGCCCAAGCCTTTTGCAGGGGGCCATGAACTCCTACTTACACATCAAGAGCTTTCTGAGTCAGGAGAAGACCATAGAGCTCTTAGGAGGCTGGAGCCTATTGTCTTGCAAAGACAAGGTCAAAAACATAAAGAATTGGTTGAAGAACCAAAGTCTTTTTTCCAAAGACCAGAAGAAAGAGTTGGAAATAACTCCAGCTTTGGAGAAAGATACCCCAGTAGCGTCTACCAGCTCCAAACCAGCTCCAGAAGTGTCCAAGGACAAGCCCAAAGGACCTCAGAAGAAGCAGAGAGGTCCCAAGAACCATCAAAGCAAGGGTAAAGGCAAAGCCAATTGGCACAGACCTTACCCACAAGGGTACAGGATCCCCAAATTGGAGCCTTCAGCCGTGTACAGTGTATTCAACATGGCGAGTACTTTGATGGAATTTACAGCCAAAAGAGCAGGAAAGGATGAACAGAAATTTTCCAAAGAAATAATAGATCAGATACATTATGTTCAATCTAATATTGATGTATCCCTTGGTAAATTTGATGCAAAGATAAATAAACTTACATCAGACATAAGTGAATTAAACAGAAATGACAAAAGATATACTGAATGGTATCAATTGAAGATTCCAGAATTGATTCAATTGTCAATACATGTAACAGAATTGAAAGTTCATTTCAGGTTCAGAATGATGAAATGGAAGATCTTTCCATTTTTAAAATGAATGATCAACTTAAAGTTCTAAAAGATCACATCTTAGAAATAGCTGAAAATACCAATCAGTTTGCTACACATTTAGCAAAAAGTGACAGTGAAAGGCAGAAGTTAAAGAATGAAATCATGGCAGATGTAGAACAAATTAATAAGAATTATGTACCACATATGCCAAGACATTCTACACCTTTGACTGAAGAAAAGCTTTCTGTTAAAGGAAGTTTGACCCCATTCTTAGGAGAAAATGTTATCTCTGCAAAAGATATTCCCAAATTGGAAGAATGGCAACATTCTCTGGTGAAGGAGAATACAACCATATTGAGTTCATCAGGACTATTGATATGTTGCAAGAAGACTTTCATATACCTGATGAGATCATACTGGGAAAATTACACTCTCTGTTTACCAGAACTGCAAAGAAATGGTATTACAAGATGAGAACGGATCATGGGAAACATGATTGGTCTTGGTGGAAGTCTAAAGTTATTACCAAATAGGCCAGCAATTCTTGGAGGTTTGAAATGGAAAATGCTTTCGAAAATGCCATTTTTAACGCAGAGAAAGATAAGCCACTTACTTGGTTCTTCAAGCAGAAGGACAGATCATCTGCTTTACACCCAGATATGTCTGACACTATGAATAATATGAAAATATTAAGGAAGTGTGGAGGAGAACTAGAGCATGCCATCAAAAGCAGATGTATGGAACCCTGTTCAACAGAAGACTACATTAATGCAATGGAAGATATCATTACCAGAACAAGAATTGGTAAAACTTGGACTAAAATCCCTATAGAATCCAAGATAGTTTCAAAGACTCCCAGGGAGGACAGAAGACCAGAAAAACCTGTCTTGAAGTGTCATAAATGTGGAAGTACTTCAAATTTAGCCAACATTTGCACCAAAAAGACAAAAATCAATAAAGTTCAAGTTATTGAAGAAGTTCATTGTACTGAAGAGAAAGAAGAATCTGATCAAGATTCTGCAATCCCTGAGCACACAACAGTGAAGGACTATCCCATTGAAAACATTACAGCTTTCTTTGAAGTCACAGAAGTCTATACCAACTTACCACACTACAGTGAAGATTGCTAAAACCTGATAAATATCCAAGTTTCCAGAATGTGTAAGACCAAACCTGCTAGAGGAAAATGTTATACTGCTGGAGTATCCTGTATCACATCAGTTTTGATGAATGATATTTAAGCCAAAGTAAATTTAGATACAGGGGAATTTTGAACTTGTGTGGGCAAAGATTATCTCTAAGTTATACTTCCTGAATGGAAAGACCATCTATTACCAATAGAAGGTGTGAAATTTAGTAGTGGCAGTAACAATATGTACCCCTTGGGTATATTAGACACTAATCTTGTATTTCCACACCCAGAAGGAAGCATAAGAGTGAAAACTGAGATTGTGGTGATGGAAAATTGCACATCTCAGCATATCATTTTTAGAAATGATTACTTGAATATTTATGGTACTGACATCAATAACCATAATGACAGATATTTCACAATTGGAGAGGACAAAAGACAAAAATTTGCTTTTTCCAATATGCCAAAACAAATATCAATAGTATCTTCTAAAAATGATACTTATAAAGAGGAATTTGTGTCTAATCAACTTGTTAAAGCACAAATTAAGCCATCATTGTCACCAAAGATGAGGAATGAACTTATTAGTGTGATATACACATACAATAATTCATTTGCCTCTGATAATGAACCATTAGGTGCTATAAGGGGAAATAAAGCTCATATTACTCTTAATATTGACAGACCATATCCTCCAGTACTTAGAAGACCAGCTTATCCAGCCAGTCCCAGAGCTAGAGAAGCCTTGGAAAAACATATCCAAGAGTTATTCCAACTTGGTGTACTAAGGAAAGTAGGCCATAATGAGGAAGTTGAAGTGACAACACCTGTTATTATTGCTTGGCATAATGATAAGTCAAGAATGGTGGGAGATTTTAGAGCATTGAATACCTACAAAGTTTCAGATAGGTATCCAATCCCTATAATTCAAGAAACCTTGAATCAATTGTCTAAAGCCAAGTATATAACATCAATAGATGCATTGAAAGGCTTTCATCAAAATGTTTTGATGCCTAAAACTAAGAAATTACTTAGAATTATCACTCACTGTGGTATTTAGAAGTATCTTAGAATGCCATTTGGCATTAAAAATGCTCCATCCCATTATCAAAGAATGATGAATACCATCTTTCCCACAGCATTATCTGAAGGATGGCTTATCATTTATATTGATGATATTATCATATGTTCTGATTCATGGTCTTTTCACCTTGAAAGACTTGCAAGAGTACTTCACAAAGTTGCAGAGGTGAATATGAAAATTTCACTCAAGGAATGCAATTTTGATTTTGAAGAACTAAAATAATTAGGACATGTTGTTTCTGATTTGAGCTTGGGTATTGACAAAAACAAAGTAGCAGCAGTGTTACTTAAGCCAATACCCCAGAATAAAAAACAAATGATGTCTTTTCTTGGACTTTCCAGTTATTATAGGCAACACTTGAAAGACTTTGCAATTCTAGCCAAGTCACTATATAGAATCTGTGATCAACAGACTGTATTTGAGATGACACAGGAGAGAATTAAAGCTTATGAGAAGATAAACAAAGCTCTTACAGAAGCACCTTTACTCCTCATTCCTGACTGGAATATTCCTTTTAAATTTTACATTGATGCATGCGGAGATGGATTAGGGGCAGCCCTACATCAAGTCCAAATTATGGACAACAAACCTACAGAAGGACCAGTTTGTTATATCTCAAGACAAATCAAACCAACAGAGGACAGATATGGTGCAAGCCAAATGAAGTTCTTATGTTTGGTATGGACACTTGAGAAATTACACTATTATCTTGATGGCAGTGTTTTTGAAGTGATAAGGGACTGTAATAGTGTGAAATCACTTCTTAACATGAAAACTCCCAACTGACATATGTTGAGATGGCAAATAGTGATTCAAAAATATAGAGGAAACATGACTATAGTTCATAGAGCAGGAAACATTCACAAGAATGCTGATGGAGTAAGCAGGCGGGCACTAGCCAACACTACTGATAACCCAGCTTATGTACCTTTAGAAGCTGAACCTCAAATTCCAATTGAAGGAATTAACATAACTGATATTAGGACTGAATTCTTTGAAGAAGTCAGAGAATCTTATAAGCAAGACAAGAATTGCCATATATTGACTTCTTCATTAGATAAAGACTGCAAAGATACATCTTTAGTCAATGCACTGGATGAAGCTTGGAAAGATTCCTATTGTGAAGGAAGATTTCACTTGTTGGATGGGATAATTTACCACATAACCAAACATTCTTGTGTGATGACATTATGTAGCAGATTGCTTATCAATACCATTGTTCATGAGCGCCATGATAGCATATACTCTGGACACCTATCAGAAGACATAACACTTGAAAAAGTGAAGAACTGTGCATGGTGGCCATCTTGAAGAAAAGAAACCATTGAATACTGCCATACCTGTGACAGATGTCAAAATGAAAACAGGAGTACAGGCAAGAAATTTGGACTTATGATCCATATTCAAGAGCCAGAATCCCCTTGGAAAGTTGTTCACATGGATTGGGTCACAGCACTTCCTCTAAGTGGTGATAAAAGTTATAATACTTGTTTAGTCATTGTAGACAGATATAGCAAGACTCCCATATTCTTACCATGTCATAAAGATGACACTGCTATGGACACAGCTCTTCTTCTATGGAGTAGAGTTATTTCTCATACAGGATTATTTAAGAATATCATAAGTGACAGAGATCCCAAGTTCACATCTGCACTTTGGACCAATCTCCATATATTGTTTGGGACTAAGTTATCATTCTCTACAGCATATCACCCTCAAACAGATGGGCTGGCAGAGTGGATGATTCAAACTTTAGAAGACATGATCAGAAGATTTTGTGCTTATGGGTTAGAATTCAAAGACTCAGATGGCTTTACCCATGACTGGTGCACTCTGATACCTGCATTAGAATTGGCATACAAGACATCAGTGCATTCTTCCACAGGACAAACTCCTGCTATGTTAAAAAAAGGATGGAATCAAAGACACCCAGCAGAAACACTGAGGAAAGACTTGATTGACATTCATCCTACAGCTTCCAGCTTCGAGATAATGCTTGATAGAGTACAACATCATGCAAAAAAAAATATGGATGATGCTTTTGATCATGCAAAACAGAAGTGGGACAAGAGTCATAAAGTACCAGACTTCAAAGGAGGGTACTTAGTTCTAGTTTCAACCTTGAATTTTAATAATATCAAAAGCCCAAAGAAACTTACAGATTCTTATGTAGGACCTTTTGTTATTGTTTCCTTACATAGAACCAATGCAGTTCAAGTGGAATTGAGTGGTGAATTGGAAAATAAACACCCCACTTTTCCAGTCAGCTTGATAAAGCCTTACCAACCAGCTGAAAAAGGATTGTTTCCTTTAAGGAACCCAGCTCCTTTAGCTTTACCACCAGTGGAACAGAATGAAGACAAAAAGATAAAGAAAGTCATTAAAGAAAGGATAATTAGGGGTAAAAAACAAAGAGAATATCTTGTCAGATATAGAAATACAGTCCATGAAGATGAATGGCTGGCAGAATCAGAAATACCTGACTCAGATAAGCTCTTAAGAAGATTTAGACATGAAAGGCCACAAGCCTGAATATGTCTATAAATGTGCTTTGAATTACTTGATCTGAGTAATGTAAAGAGGTTGGACAATGGACATTAACCCCTTTGGGGCCTTTTTCTTCTTTATACCATGGATAAAATTGTAGTACAACTTCATTTTTTGGTAGGAGGGAATGTGAGCCTTGAGGCATATTTTACATACCCAAATAGGCCACAATTATATTGAAAATAAATTCTGAATTATGCATAACTCATAAGTCATGCATATATTCAAAATTCATCATTTTTGATTTCAGAAAAGATGAATAGCTTTTCCTTGAGTAAGTAAATCCATGGATTTAAGGCCAGATTTGGATTCTAAACAAAGATTCACCTAGGGTAGCTCCATAGAGTGAATAAGCTCAAATTAACTCTTTGAGGTGATAATATGGAAAATACTTCAACACCACATCATAAATACCACATAAAAGATCTGTGAAAATTTTTGTTTTTCTTCATTTCACGCCAAAATAGTGGGAATATGAGAAATCCCATGTTACATATACACTAAGAATCATGTTATGCATGTTTTAGGCACTTAATATCATGGTATTCTTACATGGACTTTTTGTACATTTCTATTTTGACCTAAAAAATAAGCAAGGGGGACAAAAGACATCAAAAAGAGACAGGGTACCCAACTTCTGAGGCCTCAGATGCGTAGGAAGCTCCAAAGCTTGGATCCATGGCTGATCTTGGCCCAATTAGTAAACTAAAACACTTTGGGAACTTGGTTACCATGTTACAACTCCAGTAAATCATAAGAAAATAGAAAATAGGCTGCTATTTTGATGTGCCAAGGAGGTAAAGAGCTACATAGAATCCTGTACCCATGTCAATTCTTAATGAATTTCCATGGATAGACCCTAAAAGAGTAATTAAAACCCTTTTTGGACTTGTATCCATTGATTTACCTCATAACAACCAGTTAAACTCTGATATTTGCAATTCCATGTAGAAATGAGGTAAAAGCTTCAAAAATTCATTAAAAATACAATTCTTAATGCATCTCTCTGAAACGTTCAGGACCCATGGAGAATTGTATTATATATTATACAACCCAAAATAATTACAGTTTTACTAGTAAAGTTCAAAGCTTTACTTACAGTCCATTTTGACTATTCTATGTGAAACACTGAATCTTCAAAAATTCACAGTAAGTACAACCTGTGATGAAATTGCCAATAGCATTGATAGATTTGAGAAATTAATGATTATTTTGAAATAAAAGAAGGTTTACATATGTTACTCCCTTTATTCTTAACCATATTGGGGTTGGTAGTCACGTAAAGGCATCAATTAAGTAATTATGATAATCTTATGTGACAACAGATGATGCAATCAATAAAACAAAAGGGTTTATTATTTTCTCACTCACTGGTTTTTTAGTTTGCTCCATGGCACACCTCTCTGAGCTGTTGTTGACTTAAAAGAGGCCTCCTCTTGCTGTTTTTTCCATATTAAATCATCTTATTATCCATTTATATCATTGCTACCAAAAAGTAAGTATTAGTTAAACTAATCTTAAGTGTTTTAATTCTTTCAGAATCAATCAGAAAGACGTAAAATTCTAGGATTCAACTATATAATGTTTTAATCCTCCTATAAATCAATTTTCTCCCTTAAATCCACAATTCTATGTCAAATTTCTCTACTTATATCTTTTGATAAGTTCTTTGGAGTATAAGTGAGTCATTTATCTTTAATTCTTAAAGTTTTTTTCTAAAATTAGTTTTCTTCAGGAATTATCTCTCTAATTATTCTTGCAAAAAGATAATTATATATTTAAATAATTTTATTATTTTAATAAAAGAAGTTTTTATTATTAAATTCTTCTTGTAATTGATTCTTGTAGACAATTACTGCTCACTGTTAAAGGCACTAGTAGTAGTGTTCAACACGTGAAAGAAATAATTCTTTAATTATTTAATTGTGGTTATAGTAGTACTTTACTATTATATCTTATAAGAACAGACATAGTACTGTTGATTAATAGTAATATTATCATCAGCTTCATACTCAAATCTTACATGGTACTTCTGAGAATATGGCAGCTAAGTTTGTATTGTATGAAGATGGGTTTACTAATGATTCAAGCCTGTGAACTCAGTCCTCTAAACGCTTTGAAACAACAATCTGTTTTCTAAAGCCTCAAAGTGTGTATCCCATGCCTCAAGTGTGGAATACTTGGGCTATTTTGTTTCAAGTAACGGCTGCAAGATTAATTCTTAAAAGGTTTGGAAATTTCTCACTTAGCCTCAGAGCAATAAAATCAAAGGTTTTAAATCATTCCTTGGCTTTTCCAACTTCTATTGTCATTTCATTAAAAGTTAATCCAAAAAAATAACTGACCTCACTTTCCTTTTTAAAAAAGATTGTCCCTTTATCTTCAATGAGGAAGCTTATAATAAGTTTAAATTACTCAAATAGGCCTTCACCACTGCTCATATACTTTCTCATTTCAATCCTTTCTACCAACTATTATGGAGACTGATGCTTGTGATTGCACCTTGGGTGAATGACTCAGGAAAGAATACCATTTCATTTGATAGTCACAAGCTCCTTCCAGAAGAGCTTAACTATGAAATTCATGACAAAGAACTCCTTGTCATAGTTTAAGCTCTTAAGTGTTTCAGAGCCTTTCTTCTTTCTCTTTCTAATTCCTTTGAAGTCTTGAAAGACCATTCTTCCCTTCAATATTTTATGTCTGCCAAATTCCTTACTTGTTTTCAAGCCCACTGGGTTGAATTTTTCTCTAAATTTCATTTCACCATTACTTACCACCCAGGAAGGCTTGCAGCTTTACTAGATTCCTTGCAATCTGGGTCAATGTGTACCCAGAGAAGGGGGTGGTTTCATCAGTAAGAACCCTCAAAATATTTCTCAAATTCTTCAGCAAGATGAAATTTGAGAATCATGATTATTTAAAATCAAAGTAAAAATGTTCTCAGAGTTACTTTACCAAATACAAAAATAAGTATGGAGAGACAAGGATTATGAAGAAGTAATAAGGACACTAGCAAGAGGTGAATTAGTATCAGATTATTTTCTTCAATCTCAAGCCAAGTTATTTTCATTCAATGATAGAGTGGTTATTCCAAGAAATCAAGCAATTAAATTGGTTAATCTTCAAAAATGTCATTTTAAGGCTTGACTATGAAACAATAAGAGAATATTACAAATACTTTACTTATTGAACTATGAAGGTTCTTATAAAGTAATAGGATTGAGATAGTAATAATTATAATAATAAAGAATCATTATAATAATGGCATAAAATAAGTGTATTATTAAATAAATATAAGAATATAATTTATATTACAAAAGAATAATATAATAAAAAAAATGTATATTAATATTTGATAATTAATATATTTATAGCAATTTATTATTGTTAAAAACAAATAATAAATGCATAAGAAGTTGTTCTTTGGCAATAAAAAACAATTTATAGCAATAATATTACTGATATTAAAGCTATATATTAATTTGAATACTATTTATATTGATAAATGAATTATTAAGGATGATAATTAGAGAGAAAAATTATAATAAGTGAAAATAACCTACTTTTGACACTTAATATGTTGATTTTGGATGCATTTACACCAAATAAAGTAAATAAAACTCATTTAAATTGTAATTACAAATAAAAATTAAAGAAAGCACAAATATTCTTGGTTTTATGTGTATTTGGAGCTTTAGAGAGAGTTTTAACAAAAACAATGAAAATTGATGTAATCATGTCAAGAGTGGTGATTATACTAAAGATAATATTATCTATTTAATAATATAATGAATTTATATATAAAGAATAAATAATTTACCTTTTAATTTAATTTTTGAATGTTTTTAATGCATCTGAAGGGGAAATAGAGTGAAAAGAGCTCTATTCATAGTAAAATATTCCATCCTAGAGTCAAAAATTCTTCTAGTAGACTTTACATTATGGTATCCACTAGAACTGACAGTACTTTAAGTTTTAGTAATGATTACATCATAATTAAACCATCTTATCTCATTATTACGCCATTATTTAGAGTTATCACTATAACTCTAAGTTTGATGGAATCATAGGATTAGTAGAACCCTAAGCTTTGTGTATTTTATTAGTATTAATGATAACGTAAAATTATTCACCAGCTTCATCACTTATATAACTGTTAAGCTTAAAATAAGATTACAGTGATTGATCATAAATGATCAATTTTAAGCTTAAGCTTTGATCATTAATAACTTTTAAGTTATACATGTGAAAGCCAGTTAGAGAGTGAATTCTGATAGCTTTAAATTTCACGATTAAACTTCCAAGAGCATTTGATTACATCATAAATACTGTATTTCTGATGTTTTTTCTTGTAACTCATCTTTTCTGTCAAAATTCACTAGTTTAAACTTCAAACCATGATTTCAAGGGGTTGTACCTTGAATAGAATGACGAAACCATCATTCTTTGCATATGAACTAGTAGAACCTCAATATCTACTTTTCTTTAAGTTTGTACCACTTTCACAACAAAGTGGTCAACAGCTATAGAAACTTTATTCAATAAACCCTTACAGCTTATAACCTTGTTTATAACTTGTCAAATAGAGTTTATATCTGTATTCCTACAGTAAATATGTAGTAAATTTCTTTTTAGTTTAGCTATATCTCATGCTTATTTTGAGGGATATGAGCTAAAAACCATGAGTATATGCATTGACCATAAAAGTGCACATATTCAGGTTATTTCCTTAAATACTGACTTTAAAGATATGAAATAAAAATGTTATATGTATATTTTTTCATGGGAAATCCAATGGTTCAATTTATTTAACATGTTGTTTCATTGGCCCTTGAGATAAGTAAAACTTATGTCTTGTTTATGGCATTTTTACTTATTATTCATCAAGTATTGACTTTACAGATACACCATAAAAGTAATATATGTGTATTTTATCATGAGTAATCTAATGATCTAATTTATTTGAGATGTTTACTCACTATAATCTAATGTAATTCAGAATTTATTCCTATTCATGGAATTTCAACTTATTTTAAGATAATTATTTTAAAATAATAATTATTGTAAAGTTTTCTTGTGACCCTTCTGGATATGTGGTCATATATAAAAGTCTAACAGTCATGGCTCACTTCTGGCTGGCCCGGAGAAGACCCTCAAGATCATAAAGAGGGATTTTGATTTGGCTGGTGTGAATCAAATCATGAAGGACTATGTACCCTTATGTCACCAATGTTCAATAAACAAGAATATTCATCATAAGAAGTTTGCATTACACAATACTCTTCAAGTTCAATCTGGTCCTTGTAACTAATTATGAATGGACTTTATCACTAAATTGCCATTGTCCGACAGCTTTGACAAAATTTTACTAGTTGTGAACAGATTCTCAAAAATGGCAATAACGATTTCAAATTATTCAAAAATTAATGTCTTGGAATTATTTCAAATATTCATCCATCATGTCTTTTCCAAACTTGGTGTTCCAATGAGTATTGTTAGTGATAGAGGATCCTTATTTGTTTCATTATTTTGGAACCAATTATGTCATAACCTCAGGATATCAAGAGATATTTCAACTTCTTTCCACCCTGAAACAGAAGGACAGAGAAAGAGGTTAAATAAGATTACAGAACAGTATCTTTGGATGTATGTCAGCTACTATCAAGATTATTGGCACACCTGGCTTCCTCTGGCTGAATTTTCCTATAACAATGCAGATCATTCATCAACAAACCAATCACCTTTTTTAACAATTAATTGAGGAAATTGAAGCTTTGATTAAATTTAAATTTCTCAAGACTCACCTTCTGGAATTTTATCAACAAAACTCCAATCAGTACAGCAAGAAGTCAAAGAAGAATTAGTGTTAGAAAGGAAGCAATTTTACAAAGTATGCAGATACAAATAGAACAATTCCACCTGATTTCCAAACTGGGTACAAATTCTGGCTAGCCTCAAATGATATCAAGACCACAAGACTGACCAAGAAGCTTTTAGAAAGATGGCTGGGATGCTTTTAAGTCTTGAAGAAGATTGGCAGCCATGCCCATCACCTGAAGTTGCCTCAACAATAGAACTAATTTCACCCTGAATTCCATGTGTCTTTATCAAAACCAGTCAAGAAATAAGCTATCCCAAACTGAAATCAACTGCCACCGCCACCAGTCCTAATGGCTGTCAGCTGGAGTCTATGTTGAAGCAGTAATTAGAACAGGGTTCTACTATTGAAGAATAGTGGTGGTGAGCGCTATTGAGAACCCTGGGTGCAGTCTTACCAGTTGGATTACTATAATAAGAGCTACAGTAATTAAAATTATAATTATACCCTGATTATTACCCAAGAGTAAAACTGTTTTTGACAGTTTACTACATAGGATATTCAAGAGAAGGATGAGGAAACAATTCTGGCTGTGAAAAGCCTCCTTTTTATCCTGAAATGGGGTGGAAAGGGTGCTAGACCTTTCCATCTAGAGGAAGTGAAGATTTTTCACCCTATAGTACTGGCTTGTGGTTTGAAAACAGCCTGTATAGCCTGTATTGGGCTCAGATGGGGTTTTGAAACCACATCTGGGAAGTTTTCACCAATACAGGGTGAAAACTTTGATCTGGGGACCTCACAGCCTGATTCTGACATGTATGACGCGTAGAATGCTGTACAGAAACTGTATGGGACCCCAGTATTGACTGAAATATGAGGTATTGAAGTAAGAACAAGCTTCTTTGTCTATTTGACACCTCATATTCATGGTTATGGGATATTATCCCATGGTAAGGCTGTATATGACAGCAGGTGGGAATCTGACCTTGAAACAGCCATACCTTTGTCAACTCTTGAGATATCAATCTCAAAACTGGTTCAGTGTGTAGCCCTGTGTGTACTCTACACAATGGTACCTCATTTGATATGGGTATCATTCAATATGGCAAAGTTATCCCATGTACAAGATTTTTGTACATTTGCGTGGTATAGGCAAAAAGCTGTATTGAGCTTATTTGCCCCATAAATTTTGTTCTAGTTGAGCTATGGGGAAATGGATGACACCATCAGATAGCCCTAATTGTGCTCTTTCCAAAAATACCCCACTTCAAGTATCTCACACTAAAACTGTAGAAGTTAGATGAGAGGTGAGTGTTTTGTTCACCCTTATTTGGCCTGAAATTGACCATAACTCCAGTAATATTGGTTCTAGCTCAGTTTGGCTGGTACCATTGGATAGCCCTGGATTAGATCTTCATTTTGAATACCCATTTGATGGGGTTAAGCCTCTCCTTCTGGATTTTAGATGAGAGGTGAAAATTAAGGTTTATGCTCAGCAATAACTTTGAGCGGGAATAACTTTGTTATTCTTTGTCCTATGGTGATGGGACTTATATTTTCAGAAAAGGGTGAGTTTACTCTTTATTTTGATACCTTTTGAGCTGATTTGGCCCAGCTCCATGTCTTGGTGGTATCTTGGCTATACCATTGGTTTATGGTATTATGGCTGTCATGCTTGTGCTCTGCTTTTAAGTCACAGGCTGACATACCCTCCCTCTAAAAAGGCTCATCATTGATGAGACTGTTCAGTCCTCCTAGAGGCTCTGAATCTCCCTAAATGAAGGTTCCCATCTGGTATGGCATCTTCTGCCAACCATTTGTCCTTATCAGCTGTCTGGTTCTTGAATCTGACTAAGTACTGTCTTTGATCCTTCCCATTAAGTCTGATCTTTCTGGCCCTGATGATTTTACTCACAGGTCCTGGGGAATCCTCCAATTCCACTATCTCTGGTGGTGTGAGGATCTTCTTCCTGGAGGGGAATTCACCCTCCTCAGTTTGGAAGTATGGTTTGACCAAGCTCACTGGAAAGACTGGGTGTTTCCTGGAAAACTCCTCTGTGAGCTTGACTTCCACTGCATTCTTGCCTATCAACTTTATGATAGTGAAGGGCCCTACAAATGAGTCTCTCATCTTCTTGGGTACTTTAAGATTGTTAAAGTTCAGTGTAGATACTAACACCTGGTCCCCTTCCTTAAAGTCAGGTTCCATGTGTGTCTTGTCCCACCTCTGCTTATTATAATCTTTTGCTTCAGCTATGCATTTAGCAGCTGTGTCACAAGCCCTATTCCACATATCATGGAAGTCTTTGGCTGTGGGGTGGATGGTTAGAAGATTATTCTTCAAGTGATCCACAGGAAACAAGGGATTCCACCCTTTCTCTACCAGTGCAGGTGTTTTTCCTGTGGTAGAGTGCTGGCTTGTACTATGAGCCAGTTGGACAGCTGGTAGAAGGGTAACCCAGTCATGGGTATATCCCTCATGGTCCTTATACTCCATGCCATAGGCACAGAACCTCCTAAGGATGTCCTCCATTGTTTGGATCATCCTCTCTGCCAGGCCATCTGTTTGTGGATGGTAAGCTGTGGAAAAAGCAAGCTTGGTGCCAAGAATGTCATACAAGTTGGTCCAAAATTCAGATGTGAATTTTGGGTCCCTATCACTAATGATGATGTTAGGGACTACACAGGTGGATATGATATTATTCCAAAATAACAGGGCAGTATCCATGGCTGTGTCCTCTTTGTGGCATGGTATACACCTCATGCTCTTGCTGAACCTATGAACCATGATCAAGCAGGCATTGTAGTTTTCTTTGCGTCCTGGGACAAGTCCTGTAACCCAGTCCATGTTGATGGTTTCCCATGGGTGTTTAGGTTCTTCTATATGTTGAAGTAACCCATACTTCTTCCCATGTTTCCTATTTGCCTTTTGGAATCTTTCACAAGTGTTAATATATTCACTCAACTATTGTTCCCACTGGGGCCACCAAGCTGTGCTTGCTACCCTCTCCTTGGTCCTGTCTTCACTCATGTGTCCCATATAGGGGCAGTCATGGAATTCCTGCAGGATCAAGGAGATGTGGTCTCTGTCTACCACTGTGAGTGCACTTGTGTGTTTCTCTCTGTGGTAGAGCAGGCCATCTATAAGGAAGAACTTGTTATCCTTATAGGCCCTCAACCAGGGTTATTCCAGCTGGGATTCCAGTTCTGGACTCCTGTAATTTTGTTGAAGGAGTTGTAGTAGTATGCGACACTGTTTGTGTTTGGCATAAGACTTCAGTACTGCACTAAAAAATTCATTGTGCAGTTCAGAGGAACTTATTCCCAAGATGGGAGTTTCTGTACCCTCTGAATCAGTGTTTCCACTGTCAAGGGTACCACTTTCTGGTGCCCATTCAGAAAATCTGAAGTTCTTCCTCTTATCTATTTCCATGAAATGGATACGGATTTTGGCTGCAACTTCAGGGTCATAAGCTGGATTGCTCTTAAAATTATCCAGTGGCCATCTGCTAAAGCCATCTACATTGGTATGACTTTTACCTTCTTTGTATATGATGGTCATGTTCCCTCTATACTC
Source organism: Austropuccinia psidii (assembly GCA_023105745.1). Classification (NCBI taxonomy): domain Eukaryota; kingdom Fungi; phylum Basidiomycota; class Pucciniomycetes; order Pucciniales; family Sphaerophragmiaceae; genus Austropuccinia; species Austropuccinia psidii. The sequence goes on from JALGQZ010000013.1 coordinate 41,351,518, forward strand.
CCGGATGGCTATTTGCCATCTCAGCATGTGTCTATTTGTAGTCTTCTTGTTCAGTAAAGACTTCAAGGCTGTGCAGTCTGTGTAGACTTCAAAGACTGCACCCTCCAGATAATAATGGAGTTTCTCTACAGGCCAGAATTGACATAGACACTCAGTCTGGGTGCCCCCATACTTGGCTTCTGAATCTTTCAGCTGCCTTGAGATGTAGCAAATTACTCCTTCTCTTGGTTCACCATCCACAATTTGTCTTTGGTGAAGAGCTGCTCCTAGGCCTTGACTACATGCTGCATCTATGTATAACTTGAATGGTAGTTCTAAGTCAGGTAAGATGAGAACAGGTGCATTTGTGAGTTCATATTTGATCCTCTCATATGCATCCCTCCTTTCCTTGGTGATTTAAAAAACTACATCTTTTGAGCACAACTTGTATAAACTACTAGTTATGTGGGAAAAACTATTGATGTGGTTTCTATAGTAGCTAGAAAACCCAAGGGAATATTGCATCTCTTTGATGATATTTGTTATTGACTTTTGCAGTACTGACGGTACTTTATTCTGGTCAATTGCCAGACTAAGACCTGAGACCAATGTCCTAGAGCCAGTAGCTCTTGTTGGCCAAAATTGCACTTTTCAAGTGAAATTTTCAGATTTATGGGTGTGCATTTACTTAGCACTCTGTCTATGTATTGCACATGATCTTCCCATGTCTCTGAGTATATAATGATATCATCAATATATACCACCATCCAGCCTTCCAGTATTTCTTCTTGAAGTATTGTGTCCATCATCCTTTGGAAGTGGTATGGTGCATTTTTGATGCCAAATGGCATCCTGGTATACTCATATATACCCATATGGCATATTATTCTGAGTAATTTCATGGAGTTTGGTTTAACTCCATTTTGGTGGAAGCCTTTCATACAATCCATTTTGGTTATGTATTTGGCTTTTGAAATTTTATCCAAGGCATGAGGTATCCTGGGTATAGGGTACCTGTCTGCTTTTGTGTAGTTATTTAGAGCTCTGAAGTCTCCACACAGTCTAGACTTGCCATCATGCCAGGTGATTAGGACAGGGGTGGTGATTTCTACTATTTCATTATGTCCAATCTTCCTGATGACATCCATGTCCAGGAGTTCATTGATATGTTTCTCGATTTCTCTCCTAGTTTCCAGGCTTTCTGGATAAGGAGGTCTCCTAAGCATGGGTGGATAAGGTCTTTCCACATCCAGATATAGTTCTATATCATGGCCTTTGATCTTGCCTAATGGTTCTTCACCAATGGCAAATGCTGGTCTGTTCTTTTTCAGCCTCTTCAGTAAACTTAGTTTCTTTTTACTGGTGAGGGTATTGCTAAACTGTCCCTCTCTGAATTCCTTCAGAACGTCTTCTAATGGATCTTGAGAAGATATCTGGTATATATAATGTGAAAATTTCTTTTCCTTGTTAGTACCAATGGTGATGTGCCTATTTTTAATGTTGTAAATGTCTATGCAATACATCCTCTGGTAATCTGTTCCCAGTAAAAACCCTTGGATGTGGGCATCATCAAGCACTACAAACTCTGGGTTGAGTCTGATATTACCCTTCCTGTGGGGTATAATTATCTCTTTAATAATTGTCCCAATGGAAGTCATCTTCCCTGATGCACTTTTAAAGTTCTTTGCGTTAGTGGGCAAGAGCTGTTTTTCCCAATTTGGGAAGTGGTTATCGAGATAATTTCTGGCCACTATGGAGCAGTGTGCTCCACTATCAATGATCAGTGGGTGCTGAGCATTGTCAATACAGACAGTCATCTTTGTGGCTGTTCCATGTATATATGCCATTCCTTTAGTTGGTGTAACCAGGAATGTTTGGGCATCTTGTGTATGTTTGCACAAGCTTTTGTTGGCAGTATCTTTTGGCATGCTTGCTTCTACCTGTATGTCTTGAATTTCCATTGGGGTTTCCACTTGGTACTCCACTAGAAATTCTTCTCTTGGGTCCTGTTCATCATCAGATTGTTCTCTGATAGCATCACCCATAGAGTCTGATTCAGAATCCTCTGCTGGGGATTCTTCCTCTGGGACTTTCTCAATAGCATAGACTTTTCTCTGCCTTTGGACAGTTGTTGGCATAGTGTTCTGTTGAACCACAATTGTGACAAGAATTTCTCTTCTTTGCCACTTCTGCCACTCTTTCTTTGGGTTTGTCTTTAAACTCTACCCTGAAAGGTTGTTTCTCTTTGAAACCACTGCTCTTATATGGGGTGAATTTCCCTATATTAGTCCTTTTCCTTATGTCTTGTAAGGTGTTGGCAATGTCATCTAGAATGCAATTTTGGTTGCATCTGCATTTTACTGCATGCTCTACTTCTCCTGGCAATTGTGTCAGAAGTTTATGATTCCTCTTTTGGATGTTTATCTGAGGATCAATGGCTTTAAGTCTCTTAGACTGTCTAAGACACCACTCATATGGATCTTTGTCCACAGAGTATTTGTCATTTTCAAATGACATAGTCCTTTGCCTTATCCAAGTTCCATTACTGTACTTTTGGATGATTTGACTCTTCCACCATGGCCAGTTTCTTCTGCCATGGATTTCTTTCATTTCTGTGTACCATATACTGGCATGACCTTTAAATTCTGTATTGAGTCTAGCAGTGATCCAGTAGTCTGGTATGCTTGGTACATCAATAAAGAGTCCATCAATATAATCTATGAGTTCCATATGATCATATTCTCCTGATCCAGAGAATTTGGGGCAGCTTGAGGCCTCAGGAAGCTGTTTCAAGGCTTCCTTCTCTGAATAAGACATTCCATCTCCATCCTGGTATTGTGATGGATATCTTGCCTTATTCATCAACATGGCATCTGGTTGATATGGATTCTTCATAACTTGGCCTTGTGGTTGGGGCTTCAATTTATGGTAGACATTAAACAGTTTGTTTATGTCTTGGTCCAGACAATCCCTGTCCCTTTTGCTGTGGTGTTGTTCTTCAAAGACTAGATTCAGTCTTTTGTTAGTTTCTTCAGAGGCTTTGCTCAATTGAGCTTGTCCTTCTTGAAGATTTTTAACTATTTTTTAAATGGAGGCTTGTAATATTTTCATCTTCTCATGGCTGGCTTCAAGTTCTGCAAACTGCTTTTCAGATTGCTCAGCATATTGGGACATTTGTAACCACAGTGTATCACTGTTGATGTTACTCTCAGATGTGACAATGTTATGTTCAGTCTGAGTGGGGGTAATGTTTCTATTACTAGGACTACTGATTCTAGAGTGGCTTAAAACTACTTCTGGTTCTTGTGGACTTCTTTTACCAAATCTAACAGCTTCTGGATCATGGGGTCTGACTCTTTCCTCCTCTGGTTGAAGGAGGCTTTGTTCTTGCCCTTGTTTCCTTTTCTTCTCCTGGAAACTTCCTGGAATTGTGAAGAATGGTGACTCTTGGCCACTGATCTGCTGGTTTCTGAATGGTGTGAAGCCACTGGAGAGCTGATTTGGCCTTCTCCTTGTGAGCCTGAAGGAATCTGAGTAGGCCCTGTCTGGGTTAACTCTTCTTCTATAGCTTGGATAGTGGCTTGATTCTCCCTTATCCTCTGTAACCTTCCCTCCAGGAGTCTGAACTGCCTGGTAGGATTCCAACCTTTGGTGATTACCATCAGGTCTTTGAAGTCTATCTCTCTGAGACAGATCTTCTGGTAACTTGCTCCAAGTTCTGCCCAGTGACTTGCCAGGTTGAACCTCTTGTTGTCCATGCTCCATTGGAATAAGTCCTTGAGGAGTTGGTGGAGCTGAAGAACTTGATCCATGTCTTTCCAGTCCTCTGGTTTGAGGTCTCCATTCAATTGGAGTGTGAATGGCAGGGTTGATATTATCTCCCTCATTGTTTTGCCATCCGCTACTGTGTCCAAGGTGTCCTCTTTCAGTTCTTCTGGTTATGGACAAACCTTCTCTGTCCTCAGGTTGGTTCCTTTGGAAGCCAAGATCTCTGAGGTGTACAGGTGACATGTTAGTGTTTGCAAGCAGTCAAAAACTTTATGTTCTTAGGGTATTTACCTTTGACTGTGCCTTGTACAAATTTGTTGTCTGCTGATTTGGGAAATTTACCTTTAGAGGTTACAACTGGGTTAATTATAGTAATTTTCCCTGTAAAAGTTATCAAGGTTGGTTTACCTTGTATTGATGCAGAATTTCGTGGTTTTCTACTCTTCTGTGTGGCAATGGTTGTCCACTTCTTTGCTGTTATAAGGCCTTCACTGTGCCTCTTTCCTTTGCCTTTGCTGACCTCTGGTTCTGAGGGTGTCACTGGTGTGTTAGCCTGTGACTGGCTTTCAAGTGGTATGAAGTTATCTTCCACTGAATAAAAACAGGAAAAAGAGGGCTTATGTCAGTTAAGACTTCTCAAAAATGCTGGTTTTGCATGTCTAAGAATGGCCTCTGGGCTTGTATATTATTACAATGTGCCCTTGTATAATGACAGTGTGATTGAATTAACAATTCCACGTCAGAAATACAGCTTACTGATATTTGGTATACTGTTTATATACCAATATCTCACAGAATAACTTGTAATTAGCAAGTGTACACTGTCAAAAAGTGGTGTGTAACAGGGAAATTGAGTTAACAATATGTCCAACCACGCCTCAACTGTTGGTTTATCAGTATGAGGTGTCTTATTTTCATTAAAAAATGATACTGTATTAATGCCTTAAGTGTTTTTATATGTAAAACACGCCAAAAATAAGGGTCTTGTGGTTATTAGCCACGTGACAGTGTCACAACCACAAAGATTGACCCTCTTCCATGGGTGTTGTGGCAATTTCAACCTGGAACAAAGTTGGGGCCAATTGGCCACACCTTATCTTTTATGGCCAATTGGCCCCCTTTGGTGCCTTATGGCCATTTGGCCATATCCTGCCATCATTTCCCTTCTTGGCCAATTTCCACCTCACCAACCCCCAGGCCTTCACTCTTGACTTTGGGCCTGGGGGGTCCTTTTGTCTTCTAGGGGTCTCCAGGCCCCCTAGCCAGCTCCATCCAATCTGGGCCACCCCTTTCATTAGTGGAGTTTTGGCCTAAATGGCCTTTTTGGGACATTTAGGCCCCCTACGGCTCCTATGGCCCGTGGGCCGTGATTCACGGTCCACGGTCCGCAGGCCAATTAGGCCCCTTTTGGCCTAATCCAATGAGGCCAAAAGGGGCCAAAGGGGGAAGCCATCCAGCCCCCAAGGCCAGCTGGGTCCCAAACCACAATTGGCCACCAATCCCTTGGACCCAAAATTGGCCAAAGACCTGTTGGACACCAATTTGGCCATAAATCCCGTAGGACCCATTTTTGGCCATGGACCAATATCTCAGCCATGGCCTCTAGCAACCACCAGAGGCCACCAGATCAGCTCAGTCAGCCTTCCCCTCAGCTTATGGGGAATTCCATCTATTCCTTTATACCATCCATACTGGAGGTTTCAGGCTTGGTGCATATGTGGTATTATATACCATTATGCACCATTTTTGCTCAGCAATCCAATGGTGACGTTTTCAGGACCCATTTCCATCTTTCCATATCAAGGTCTCAAAATCCAACGCCCATTTTTGAAGGAGGATTATTCAGCTCATCAGTCTGACAATTTATGGCGGCAATCAGAAGACTCTTCAAGGATCCCGACCACCTGTATCTGCAGGAGTTGGGTTGGTACATTCTTCAGGATTATTCAAAAGGGGGAAATTCTCAAGAGGTATTACATCAATTCAATCATTTGTCAAGGCATCAAGTATTTCAATACTCCTTGGACAACTCAATTCATCCGTACAGGCCTCATTCAATCAACCTGTATGGCCTGGGCCCAATTGCGCCATTTGACATTCCACTGTGTGAATTCCATCACACAGTTCAAATTTCAAGATGGCCAGAGCTGTATTTCCCGATTTGGACAATACAGTCAATTGATTCACCTTCCAGGAACAATCTTTCAAGTTTTCACATATACCGGCCACCTTTCATCACCTGGGGACTTTTTCCCCAGTTAATTAATATATTGGATTTATTTTTATCCTTATTTTCTTTTACCTTATCAAAGTTATTACTGATAATCTTAAGTCAGTCATTAGCACCTTTTCTCTTTTTCTTCCTTGCCTGTCAGTGGATATTGGTGGTCATATCCTTTACTAATTCCATTCCTTTTCTGGCAGGTTGAAACAGTGAATTGAGAATTCACTTGGTTGGCTTCTTGGCCTTTGGCTTCTTATTCTTTTCTTTTATCTTTTCCATTCTTCTTCTTTTAAAGAAATTAAATCTTTATTCTTCTTTATCTTTGGAGCCTTCCAAGTGAGCTCTTGAGTCCTGAGTGCCAGGCCCTCTTGCTTCCATAAGAGCCCCTGTGACAGACAGATACTCTTAAAATACGAGTATAAAGTGGTATATATACCAAAAAAGAGAATATATATTTTTAAGAAATATTACGCCTGAAAAGAATAAAACAATTGTCAGAAAGTGAGAAATAAGAGAAAAAACTCACTTATAAGGGTCCAAAAAAGCTTTAAAACACGGCCAGGCCCCCAAAATGTCAGCTGGACTCTATGATGAAGCAGTAATTAGGCTATTTACAACTAGAACTATGACTCCGACACGTGGAATTAATTCTAAAATAAGAGTTTTAATATAATAAAATGGTTTATAATATAATAACAGGGTTCTACTATTGAAGAATAGTGGTGGTGAGCGCTATTGAGAACCCTGGGTGCACTCTTACCAGTTGGATTACTATAATAAGAGCTACAATAATTAAAATTATAATTATACCCTCAATATTACCCAAGAGTAAAACTGTTTTTGACAGTTTACTACGTAGGTTATTCAAGAGCAGGATGAGGAAACAATTCTGGCTGTGAAAAGCCTGCTTATTATCCTGAAATGGGGTGGAAAGGGTGCTAGACCTTTCCACGTAGAGGAAGTGAAGATTTTTCACCCTCTAGTACTGGCTTGTGGTTTGCAAACAGCCTGTATAGCCTGTATTGGGCTGAGATGTGGTTTTGAAAACACATCTGGGCAGTTTTCACCAAAACTGTAAGGTGTGGATATGAAACTAAGATCAAAAATCAAGTACTTTTCCTGTCCTCAAAATTTTTATAAGGTAAAAATACATTAAAAATGGTAAGAAATATTATTTTTAAGAGAAAACACGCCAAATTTATTGTTTATAACTTTTTTAGTATAAGACAATAATATTATAAAGATTTATTGTTTTACCAACAATAAAAATTTATCCAAAAATACTCTACAAGAGATATTTAAGGCTACCAAAGAAATTTTGTCAGCCTGTGACTCAAAACCAGACCACAAGCATGACAGCCAAAATACCATAAAGCAATGGTATAGGCAAGATACCACCAAAACATGGAACTGAGCCAAATCAGCTCAAAAGGTATCAAACGAAAGAGGAAACTCACCTCTTTCTGAAAATATAAGTCCCATAACCATAGGACAAGAAATAACAAAGTTATTCCTGCTCAAAGTTATTGCTGAGCATAAACCTTAATTTTCACCTCTCATCTAAAATCTAGAAGGAGAGGCTTAACCCCATCAAATGGGTATTCAAAATAAAGCTCTAAGCCAGGGCTATCCAATGGTACCAACCAAACTGAGCCAGCACCAATATTACTGGAGTTATGGTCAATTTCAGGCCAAATAAGGGTGAACAAAACATTCACCTCTCATCTAACTTCTACAGTTTTAGTGTGGGATACCTGAAGTGGGGTATTTTTGGAAAGAGCACAATCAGGGCTATCTGATGGTTTCATCCAATTCCCACTATCTCAACTACTGCAGAGGGTATGGGGAAAACAAGCTCAATACACCTTTTTGCCTAAAACATGCATACAAAAATCTTGTACATGGGATAACTTTGCCATATTTAATGATACCCATATCAAATGAGGTACCATTGTGTAGAGCACATACAGGGCTAAACACTGAACCAGTTTTGAGGTTGATATCTCAAAAATTGACAAAGTTATGGCTGTTTTAAGGTCAAAATCCCACCTGCTGTCATATACAGCCTTACCATGGGATAATATCCCATAACCATAAATATGAGGTGTCAAATAGACAAGGAAGCATGTTTTTACTTGAATAACTCATATGTCAGTCAATACTGGGGTCTCATACAGTTTCTGTACAGCATTCTACGCGTCATACATGTCAGAATCAGGCTGTGAGGTCCCCAGATGAAAATTTGCACCCTGTATTGGTGAAAACTGCCCAGATGTGGTTTCAAAACCACGTCTGAGCCCAATACAGGCTATACAGGCTGTTTGCAAACCACAAGCCAGTACTAGAAAGTGAAAAAATCTTCACTTCCTCTACTTGGAAAGGTCTAGCACCCTTTCCACCCCATTTCAGGATAAAAAGGAGGCTTTTCACAGCCAGAATAGCTTTCCTCATCCTGCTCTTGAATTCCTACGTAGTACAACTTTCCAAAACAGTTATACTCTTGGAAAATAATCAGGTATACTTTAAATTTAAGTATGGTAGCTTTTATTATTGTAACCCAACAGGTAAAAGTTGCACCCAGGGCTTTCAACAGCACTCACCACCACTATATCTCTATAGTAAAGCCCTTAAATCTTAAATTCATCATCAATTATCAAATTTATCATCTCTTAAAATTATTTTTACCATTTCACAGTCATAGTTAAAGCTTGTAATTACTTATATACACCTTTATCATAGACTCACCCTGACAAATTTCTTCAAGAGCGATTTCAATTGGAATTAATTGAGCCAAGAACTGCAAGCAATTACTTAAAGAACAGAGTCTTTAAAGAGAATATTAAAGAGAAAACACACTCAAAAGTGACCAGAGTGAATTTGGAAACAAAGTGACAAAGTTTACAGTGATGAAAGATGCTTTAATTCACTTTTGGGGTGGTTCAGGGGTAAAAATGATTATGAAAGTTACAAACAATGATTATAATGATTTTTTCACGTGATTGAAGGGTTTAAAATGATTTAAAAAAGGTTGTTGGAATCTTTTATCAATTGGTTTAACAATGTTTAAACCAATTATAAAAGGAAAAGATTCTAACATGAAGAGAAAAGTGGGGCAAAGAAGACATTCTTTTATATCCATCAATTTTCTTACTCCAAAATTAAAATTTACTCTGGTCAGTCGTTAGAAACAGTCTGGAAACAGAAAAGCCAATTATGGCATCATTGAACCCTGGTTTAGACCAAAAAAGGGCTGGTTTGAGCCATTTTTAGCCATTTCTAGCCATTTTAGACCCTAAAATCAGCCATTACTATAGCAATACCTGGTCTAGAGCCTTCAAAACACGTCAGAATGTGTGTAAGAGACGTAGAAACCAGTTAAAACTGTTTTTACTAGTATTGTTTTACCTTAAGGGTAGTTTTACCCTCTTGGCAACAGCTAAAACTACCCCAGTTGGTATCAAAATCTCATCATCAATCGAGTCCACAGACCCTGTAACTCAATTCCAGGCCAAAAGTGATTGACTTTTGCGTGAATTTTGACACCACACCCCTGTCAGCAAGGATTTTGGGGGTCTAGCTCCCCCTTAGAGCTGGAGTTCCTTTCCCCCCAAATTTAATCTTTCCAATTTATTTTTCCTTTAATTCCTCATCATGTATTATACTTATAATTTACATATGTAATTCAATTGAGTTGTACAGTTCAATACAGTGATAACTGATACCTCATATGTAAATCAAAGTTCACTTATGTAATACATGCGCACATTTTGACATTTCAATTGAATTCAATTGAAAATACTTTAATTCCTCATAACTTCCAAAATATACACAAAACCTCAATTTTAACACAATTTTTGGTGATTAACACTACATTTGATGTGAATTAAATTGAAGTTTTGAGGATTTTCAATTTTCATACAGAAAATACTAAAAACTTAATTTAAGCTTATTTAGGGTTGAGTTACAAAATTTTCACTCAGAGGTGACCCCACCTGATTTTTTATGAGATTTCCAATGGTGAAATAATTTTTATATGTTTATTTATTGGATAAAAAGTTATAATAATTTTTATTTAACTTTTTTCCAAATTTATTTATTTTTTTACAATTTTGTTAAAAATTCATTTTTACTTAATTTTTTCAAGTATAAATGTAATTTTATAATTCCAAAATTTAATGTAATTTTATTTTTAAATTGTAATTAAATCTTTAATTTTGTATATAATTTTATATTTATATTTTGATCTTTATTTTAATAATATAAATAAATTTATTTTATTTATATTTATATGTTAATTTTGTATTTGTGGTCTTTTGGGTATATGAAAGTACCTCTAAGGCTCACATTCCCTCCCCCTAAAAAAGAATATTACTTTGTAATATTGGTATTTCTAGTGTGTCTGAATCTCCTGAGGAGTTTGGTAGCTTCTGGTATATCTTTTTCTTCTAACCATTCATCTTCACAAGTTGGGTCACTTGACTTAACAAGGTATTCCCTTACTGTCTTGGTTCTTAATTTTCTTCCTTTAAGAACTTTGGTAATTTTCTTAGTACCGGATGTCTCAATACGAGGTATAACTTGGGGAATCTTATTCCTCAAGGGAAATTTCTCAGCATCACTAGATTTATATGGCTTTATCAAGCTCACTGGAAATGTAGGATGCTTATTGCTAAGTTCTTTAGATAACTCTACTTCAACAGCATTTTCTCCATGGAAGGCTTTAATCACAAAAGGTCCTGCAAAGGAGTCTTTCAACTTTTTACATCCTTTGATGTTATTGAAGTTAGTGGTGGATACAAGAACTAGGTCCCCCACTTTGAAATCTGGAGTTGCATATGATTTATCCCATTTGTCTTTAGCATATGCAAAGGAGTCTTCCATGCACCTTACTGCATGCTTTCTAGCTTTTTCTAGCATTCCTTTGAAGCTAGCAGCTGTGGGATGTATTTCAATTAAATCTTTCCTCAAGGATTCTTGGGGTAATTTGGGGTTCCATCCTTTTTCTAGAATAGCAGGAGTTTGATTGGTACTGGCATGGATTGATGTTTTATATGCTAATTCCAGTGCTGGCAACAGAGTACACCAATCATGGGTAAATCCATCACCATCTTTGAATTCAAGGCCATATGCACAAAGTCTTCTCACCATGTCCTCTAAGGTTTGGATCATTCTTTCAGCAGAGCCATCAGTTTGTGGGTGGTAGGCTGTAGAGAAAGACAATTTAGGGCCAAATAATTGGTGAAAATTTGTCTATAGTGCTGAAGTGAATTTGGGATCCCTATTACTAATGATATTTGTAAATATCCCAGTCCATGATACTACTCTATTCCATATCAGAAGAGCTGTATCCATGGCTGTATCATCCTTGTGACATGGTAAAAAGATTGGAGTTTTACTGAATCTGTCCACAATTACTAGGCAAGCATTATGGCTTCTGTAACCTCCTGGTGGTAGGCCAGTTACCCAATCCATGTGGACAATTTCCCATGGTCTTCTTGGTTCTTGGATTTCTATCATATTTCCAAGTCTCTTGCCAGTGGGTTTATTTGCCTTTTGGCATCTGTCACAGGTCTTGCAATACTCTGCAACATCTTTCTGCCACATTGGCCACCATATGCAGGTCTTTACTTTCTCTCTTGTTTTGTCTTCAGACAGATGTCCTGAAAAGGGGCTATCATGGCATTCTTTTAATACAAGATTGATTAATGACCTGTCCACAACTGTCATGACACATGTGTGCTTGGTTCTGTGGTAAATTATACCATCCAGTAGGTGAAATCTTCCTTCATTATAAAAGTTCTTTCTTCCATACTTCCTCCAAGGAATGTATTAGAGAGTTGTCTTTACTGTCTTTGTTAAGTAATTGGCATAAGATGCTACAATTCTTATCTTGAGTGTAGCTGTTTGTGACTTCTTCAAAGAAGGTGGTGTTCAAGTCTGTAACACTTATTACTTCTATTGGGATCTGTGGTGAAGCTTCTTCTGGAACATAAGCAGTATTATCAATATTATTTGGTAATGGCCATCTGCTCAGTCCATCTTCATTCTTATGAATATTCCCATCCTTATGAAAAATAGTCATATTGCCCCTGTATTCTTGTATGGCTATTTGCCATCTGAGCATATGCCTGTTGGGTGTTTTCATGTTTAAAAGTGATTTGAAAGCTGTACAATCTGTTATCACCTCAAAAACACATTGGTGTAATAAGTAGTTCAATTTCTCCAAGGCCCAGACAAGGCATAGACATTCCATTTGACTTGCCCCATATCTGGCTTCAGTTGGTTTGATTTGCCTGGATATGAAACATATGGGTCCTTCTACAGGTTTATCATTTATGATCTGAACTTGGTGAAGTGCAGCACCTAGTCCATCCCCTGATGCATCAATATACAGTTTGAAAGGCAATTTAAAGTCTGGCATCAGTAAGAGTGTATCAGTGGTCAAGGCTTCTCTTAGAGACTCAAAAGCTTTGACTCTGCCAACAGTCATTTCAAATACTGTGTCTTTGTCACACAATTTATAAAGTGGTCTTGCTATGGATGCAAAATCTTTAATGTGTTGCCTGTAATATCCTGCAAAACCTAAGAATGACTGAATTTCTTTCTTGTTCTGCGGCATGGGTTTTAGCAATACTGCTGCAACTTTGTTTTTGTCAATTCCAAGGGACAAACCAAATACAACATGTCCAAGTGCTTTAAGTTCTTTAAATCCAAAATGGCATTTCTTCAAGGAGATTTTCATGTTTAATGATTGAATTTTTGTCAAAACTCTGGACAATCTGTACATGTGCTCCTCCCAAGTCTTGGAACAGATAATAATGTCATCAATGTAAATGATTAACCATCCCTCTGAGAGTTCTTCAGGGAAGATTTCATTCATCATTCTTTGGAAGTGTGAAGGTGCATTTTTGATACCAAAGGGCATCCTCAAGTATTCATACACTCCACAATGAACAATAATTCTCAAGTATTTTCTTGCTCTTGGTGTCACCACATCTTGGTGGAATCCTTTAAGGGCATCCATAAGGGTTATATACAATGCTTGATATATTTGAGTAAGGGCAATTTGGATTTTTGGTATTGGGTATCTGTCTGGAAAAGTGTAAGTGTTCAGAGCTCTAAAGGCCCCAACCATTCTGGATTTTCCATTATGCCATGCCAATATGACTTGTGTAGTTATTTCTACTTCTTCATTGTGGCCTACTTTTCTTATTACACCAAGGTCCAGAAGTTCTTTGATATGAATTTCTAGAGCTTCTCTTGATTTTAGACTTGCTGGATATGCAGGTCTTCTTAAGAATGGTGGATAAGGTCTCTCAATGTTAAGAATGATGTCAACTTCATGACCAATAATTGCTCCTAGAGGTTCTTTGTCTGAAGAAAATGCTCCTCTGTGGTCATACAAAAGGGAAGAAAGTTCATTTTCTTGTCTATCAGTCATATGAAGGCTTATTTCAGCCTCATTTAACTGTTCAGACTTGAATTTCTCTAACTCTACATTGACTGGTGATACTTTGTTTACTGTAATTTGTCTTTTAAATGGTAAAAAGGCAAATTTTTGGCGCTTATTGTCTCCAATAGTAAAGTATCTGTCTTTGTTGTTATGCAAATCTATCCCATACATGATTAAATAGTCATTTCCCAATATAAAGTGGGTACTAGAGCAATTTTTCATAACAACAAATTCAACTGTGATTCTTAAGCTCCCATTTATGTGTGGGGATATGACATTGGTCTCAAAAATTCCTAATGCTTTCATTGGATTACTTGCACTGTTGAATTTTATACCATCAATTGGTAACAATTGGTCTTCAAAATTTGGTACACAAGTCTTAAGAAAAGATTTTCCAACACAAGAGCAGAAGGCTCCAGGGTCAAGCAAACGTTTGGTGGGATTGTTGTCAATCACCACTTCTGTTATACAGGAATTACCAGCTGTATAACCTTTTCCCCTCTTTGGTTTTGTTTTCATAAGTTGTGCATCTTGAACTTTTGATAAGTCAAGTTGACCATTGCTCAATTGTGGCAAGTGGGAATAAGATTCCATGATGTCAAAAGTGGAATTGATATTTTCTATATCTTTTGAAGATTCAGAAAATATTGATGACTTATCATCTGAAATGTCTTCAATTATGTCATCTTTTTCAACATCAGGTTCCTTTTCAATATCAATTTCATTTATTTTTCCCTTCTTTGGACATGTATTGGCTAAATGGGTGGTGCTTTGGCAAATATGGCACTTTCTGACTGTATCTGCAGATTTATACTTAATATTATTAGAATTTTCTTTGGTGTTTTTGTCCACAGAATCTTTCCAAGGTGTATTAAACCTTGTTTTGAGATTCACCCTACTAGAACCAATTTTTTTTCTGGTGGTTAATTATTCTAATATATTGATAATATCCTCTGCTAAAGATTGTTCAGTAGTCCTGCTTTTTATAGCATTCTCTAAGTCACCTCCACATTGTCTCAGAATTTTTCTATGGATCATAAATTCTGACATGTCAGGATATAATGCTGTTAATCTGTCTTTTTGTTGGCAAAGCCATGGTAAAGCTTTGTCTTTATCAGCATTAAATTTAGCAGATTCAAAGGCTGTTTCAGCTTTAAACCTCCAAGAATCATTTGCCCATTTGTTGATGATTTGGGTTTTCCACCAAGTCCAACTCTGGTGTCCATTTGCTTGTCTTATTTTGATGTACCATCTGTGAGCTGATTTGGTAAACAAAGTGTTAAATCTGGCTGTTACCAATTCGTCTGGTAATTAAAAATCCTCTTTGATCATGTCAATGCCTCTAATGAATTCCATATGGTAATATTCTCCTTCACCACTGAAGTGAGGCCATTCTTTAAGTTTTGGAACTTCTTTCAAGAGTGCTTGGCCCATTGATGGTTCCAAGTTATGAAAAGAAGTAGAAAATTCATTTTTTAACTGTGAATTTTCAATATCCAATACTTGTGGATTGGGAATTCTTGCATCTTCATTTTGATTCAGAGGTGTAGACATTCTTGGTAAAGTGTTTAGCAGTTGTTCAATATCATTCATTTTACTGTTGTTACACCTTTGTGAATTTCTTGATTCATGTTTCAAGTTTTGTATAGAGCTTATGAAATTCTTTTTATGATCATCCTCTTTATATGTTAGCTCATTCCATAATTCTGTTTGCTTAGTATTATCAGATATAAATTCATTTAACTTTGTTGTTAATTTTGATATTTCCTCTCTTGAGGTATCAAAATGCCTTTTCAGGGCAACTACATTTGTCTTTACTTCAGCAAATGATTTTGAAATATAATCAAGAGCTTTCTTATTATCTTCTTTGATAGTGCTTATGGCTTGTTTTATTCTTGTTTCAATTATGTCATCAATATTGAATTTAGAATATTTGGCTGTTAATTCTTTAATAATTGCAGATTGTTCATTTATCTTAATGCCGAAAGAATTATCATTATTGGAAGTTTTGATTGTTCTTAAAACTCTTTCAAAGAATTTAAGTGTATCATTTATTTGGCTCAGACTCAAGTTATTTGTTTTAACATTGTCACAAATTGATGTATATTTATCAGAAAGATGAATTTTTACGTCAGAAATAGCTTTATACAACTCTGGAATACAATCAAAATTATTAGAAATCATTTTCAATATTTTAATCTGGCTTCCTCCTTCTTTTTTAATTCCATCATGGTTCTGGCCATCTGAAATACATTTTCCATGGCATCCTGTTGAATCTTTGGGATTCTGTAGCCCTGGCTGTAAGGGTTTGGGGCTGGTGCCTTCCCTTTGCCCTTGTTTGGAGTTTGTGGCTGCTTTTTCACGTTGGAATTGCTGGTGCTGGCCACTGGGGCTGTTCTTGGCACTGGTTTTGGTGGTGGAGGGTTGTTTTTCCTCCATTCTAGTGTCAAAAGCATCATGTTTTTCTTCTCCATCAATGGATGCCATCCATTGAGCATTTTGCAAGTATTGGGATGGCCCAGGAATTTTCTCACAGTCAGGTAAGAATTCATGCAATTATTCCACAGGTCTGCAAGGATCTGGTACTCCTTGAACTGAAGTGAATTGTTGTATGCACTGTGGCTGGCTTTGTATATGTCCACTGAGGCTTTTTGTGGCGGTGTCAGCTCTTTTTGAAGGTAAAATGGTATTGTCAGCTTCAGAATGACCCATTTTAGTTGTTTGGAAGTCATCAACTGACCCTTTTCCTTCTGTAACTTATTGGCCTCTGCCATAATAACGTCTATTACCTTTCTGGGAGCTGCTTGAGGGGTTATAGCTGGCTCCTGATTTGGTTGAAGGCATAATTATGGTTAAAAAGGCTTAAAATAGTAATTTTTACGTCAAAAAACTTACTATTGGCAAAATCTTTGGCTTTCTGAAGAGTATTACTTATTTCCAAGTTGACTAATTCAGAAGGAATTGGCTCTGGTTGAATATTCTGAGTCACAATAATAGTAGTATTATGATCAGAATTAACAGTACTGGCAGGAATAATGCTGGTTACTGTTGAGGCTGTTTCAATGTTTTCTTGTCTTACCACGTTGTCAGACACTAAAATTAATGAAAAAACCAATTAATCAAGTAAAAAAAAAGAATATTTCAAAAAAGAATTAAAATATAAGCCTCACTTATAATATTTAAAAAAATTATTTCTTTATTGATTTTTTGAATTATAAGTATTTTTTATATGTTTTTAAATTTTTCAATATAAGAAAAAAGATTTGAAAAGAGTAAAAAAATATGTCACAGGTAAAATATCACGGCTGGGCCCCCAAATGTAAGGTGTGGATATGAAACTTTGATTAAAATTCAAGTACTTTTCCTGTCCTCAAAATTTGTACAAGGTAAAAATCAATTAAAAATGGTAAGAGATATTATTTTTAAGAGAAACCACGCCAAATTTATTGCTTATAGCTTTATTAATATAAAACAATAATATTATAAAGATTTATTGTTTTACGAACAATGAAAATTTATCCAAAAATACTCTACAAAAGAAATTTCTTCAAGAGCAATTTCAATTGGAATTAATTGAGCAAAGAACTGCAAGCAATTAATTAAATAGCAGAGTCTGTAAAGAGCATATTAAAGAGAAAACACACCCAAAAGTGACCAGAGTGAATTTGGAAACAAAGTGACAAAGTTTACAATGATGAAAGATGCTTTAATTCACTTTTGGGGTGGTTCAGGCGTAAAAATGATTATAATGATTTTTTCACGTGGTTAAAAGGTTTAAAATGATTTAAAAAAGGTGGTTGGAATCTTTTATTGATTGGTTTAAGAATGTTTAAACTAATTATAAAAGGAAAAGATTCTAACATGAAGAGAAAATGGGGCAAAGAATACATTCTTTTATATCCATCAATTTCTTACTCCAAAAGTAAAATTTACTCTTTTCAGTCGTGAGAAACAGTCTGACAACAGAAACACCAATTAAGGCATCAAAGAACCCTAGTTTATACCAAAAAAAGGGCTGGTTTAAGCCATTTTAGACCCTAAACTCAGCCATTACTATAGCAATACCTGGTCTAGATCCTTCAAAACACGTCAGAATGTGTGTAAGAGACGTAGAAACCAGTTAAAACTGTTTTTACTATGATTGTTTTATCTTAAGGGTAGTTTTACCCTCTTGGCAACAGTTAAAACTACCCCAGTTGGTATCAAAACCCCATCATCAATTGAGTCCACAGACCCTGTAGCTCAATTCCAGGCCAAAAGTGATGAACGTTTGCGTGAATTCTGACATCCCACGCCAGTCAGCAAGGATTTTGGGGGTCTGGCTCCCCCTTAGAGCTGGAGTTCCTTTTCCCCCCAATTTTAATCTTTCCAATTTATTTTTTCCTTTAATTCCTCATCATGCATTATACTTGTAATTTACATATGTAGTTCAATTGAATTGTACAGTACAATATAGTAATAATTGATACCTCATATGTAAATCAAAGTTCACTTATGTAATACACGTGCACATTTTGACATTTCAATTGAATTCAATTGAGAATACCTCAAATGATCATAACTTCTAAGCTAAACACAACACCTCAATTTTAACACAAATTTTGTTGATTAAAACTACATGTGATGTGAATTAAATTAAAGTTTTGAGGATTTTCAATTTTCATACAGAAAATACTAAAAACTTGATTTAAGCTTATTTAGAGTTGAGTTACAAAAGTTTCACTCAGAGGTGACCCCACCTGATTTTTTATGAGGACCCCAATGGTGAAATAATTTTTATATGTTTATTTATTGGATAAAAAGTTCTAATAGCTTTTATTTAACTTTTTTCCAAATTTATTTATTTATTTAAAATTTTGTTAAAAATTCATTTTTACTTAATTTTTTCAAGTATGAATGTAATTTTATAATTCCAAAATTTAATGTAATTGTATTTTTAAATTGTAATTAAGTTTTTAATTTGGAATATAATTTTATATTTATATTTTGATGTTTATTTCATAATATAAATAAATTTATTTTATTTATATTTATATGTTAATTTTGTATTTGTGGTCTTTTGGGTATATGAAATGACTTCTAAGGCTGACAAATACAGGGTGAAAACTTTCATCTGGGGACCTCACAGCCTGATTCTGACATGTATGATGTGTAGAATGCTGTACAGAAACTTTACAGGACCCCAGTATTGACTGACATATGAGGTATTGAAGTAAAAACAAGATTCTTCGTCTATTTGACACCTCATATTCATGGGTATGGGATATTATGCCATGGTAAGGCTGTATATGACAGCAGGTGAGAATCTGACCTTAAAACAGCCATACCTTTTTCAATTCTTGAGATATCAACCTCAAAATTGGTTCAGTGTGTAGCACTGTATGTGCTCTAAACAATGGTACCCTCATTTGATATGGGTATCATTAAATATGGCAAAGTTATCCCATGTACAAGATATTTGTACATTTGCGTGGTATAGGTAAAAAGCTGTATTGAGCTTATTTGCCCCATAACTTTTGTTCTAGTTGAGCTATGGTAAAATGGATGACACCATCACATGGCCCTGATTCTGCTCTTTCCAAAAAGACTCCACTTCATGTATCTCACACTAAAGCTGTAGAAGTTAGATGAGAGGTGAATGTTTTGTTCACCCTTATTTGGCCTGAAATTGACCATAACTCCAGTAATATTGGTGCTAGCTCAGTTTGGCTGGTACGATTGGATAGCGCTGGCTTAGAGCTTCATTTTGAATACCCATTTGATGGGGTTAAGCCTCTCCTTCTGGATTTTAGATGAGAGGTGAAAATTAAGGTTTATGCTGAGCAATAACTTTGTTATTCTTTGTCCTATGGTTATTGGACTTATATTTTCAGAAAAAGGTGAGTTTCCTCTTTATTTGATACCTTTTGAGCTTATTTGGCTTAGCTCCATGTTTTGGTGGTATCTTGGCTATACCATTGGTTTATGGTTTTCTGGCTGTCATGCTTGTGCTCTGGTTTTGAGTCACAGGCTGACAATGGCAAAGCCAGAAGAATGGGAAGCGGCTGAGGTTCTGGACTCAAAACTCAAGAGAGGTAAATTACGGTATCTTGTGGAGTGGAAATGATTTGGAAAAGACCCAGAAAGATCAAATTGGGAACCAACTTCCAACATTACCAGATAACCAGATCTTTCCAATAATTTCAACACTTTATACCCTGAAAATCCTGGTGAAAATATCTCAAGAGTTTGATTTTATGGTGCTTGGTGGGGAGTAGAAGTTATTAAAGGAAGTTCCTCTCCTGGCATGACCTTTAAGCGGGTATTCTACCCAATTCTTTCTTAACCATCACCTTGGCGACTTTGTGAGCACTTGTTAATTTTTTGGACAGATTCAAAAGGCCTTTCAATATGAATACCCTCAAATTTGGACCTTTGATCAAGATATGACCAAATTTCATTTTATTTGTTCCCTTCTTAGATTATTCCATTTAGAACAATTCAAGACATTGCTTTCATCAAGTCAATCATGGCAAAGGGCTTTCCATTCTTTTATGATGCTTGGTGGGGAGTGGAAGTTATGAAAGTAAGTTCTGTCTCCTGGTATGCATCTATGAGGGTTCTACTTCTTGTAAAACAACACCTTGGCCACTCTGTGAGCATCAAATTCTTGCTTTTATCTTTCAGGAAAATTTATGTCCAAAGTCAAGCAACTCACCACAAGAAGGAAACCCCTCATAATTTAATTTTTTTCTTTTTCTTTTCTCTCTTTTCTCTTAATTCCCATTTTCTTTTCTTATCTTTACTTGTATAGTTCTTTTTTCTTTTATTTCTTTTATAAAAGAGCAGAATCCCCTTCCATCTCATGTATTGGAAGGTTCCATTCAATTTTTTAGCTTTAGTATGTATAAGAGTGGGTATAGAAGACAAACCAAACACAAACAAGGAAAATAACACTAGTTTTCTCTACCCAAGTCAGCCAAAGTTGTTTGAAGATCATTAATCAACCCATCTAAATTCCATAAAAACTTAGAATCCATCTCCTCAGAAGCAATAACAGGAATAATTCAATCATTAGCATGAGAAATCCCCTCCCTACTATTTATATCAACTATTCTAGACCATCTGGCCTTCACTCACCATATTTGGATCTTTTCTGGTGACCCAGACAGGCCAATGCTTCCTCCTGTGGAATACTTGAGCATAAGGGAACGGAATAGGCAATTGATCCTCTCTTCTTTGGCTAAAGCTGGCCACAGGTTGTAATTGCTTAGAGGTGGAAATGGGAGATTTTCTGGGATGTGGAATGTGGGATAGCCTCATTGGTGAATCCAGGGCAGGATTGGCAGTGGTTGGGTTTGGTGAAGGAGGAGGAATTGAAGATGTTGGTGGCACAGAAGGGGAAGATTGAGTTATTTGAGTAATTTTTGAACTCATTTCTGGAATATGGAATAAAAATATTGAAGATAGTCAGATATACATCTAACAATCTTGAAAGTCCTCAAGATTCTGGGGCCATGACTCCAGTTATGGCCCCCTCAAGGTCCCCAATCAGCAATCCAGGACCCCCTCTTCCATTTTCCTTCACTACTCTCTGCAAGTCCAGGCCATATGGGCCAATCAAGCCAGATAATCATCCTTGCGCCCCTAAAAACCCCTTCAAATTTGGCTTCAGGGGGGCTCCATTTCCTCCACAGACCGCAGGCTGTGGCGCACAAACCACAGGCCCTAAGGAACCCAAATTGGCCAAAAGGGCCAAAATGGTCATATATGGGCTCAATCAAATATTTTGCTATATATGGCAGCGACCCAAAAGCATCCTTATGGCACCCAAATGACCTCAAAAGGCCATTTGGGCCCATTTCATCAATTCTTCAAGGGACAAGACCCTTATCAAGAGATGCATAGAAACCAACTCAGGTGCAAGAAGTGGCTTCAAGACAGTTATGGCCATCTCTTGTGTGATTATATAATCATATGACCAAACTGCATCATTTTTCCAGATAGACACTATGGTTACCTCAAATATGGGATTCAGCCCATTGCCATTGACAAGAAGTGTTGGAAGGAGAAGACAAGACTCAACACAGGAAATAATTGAGAGATTGGAAGGAGCTTACTTATTTGAAATAAAAATTTGTTTAATTAAGAAAGGGACAAATAGAATGAAGAAATGTATTTTCAGGATAATTATTCAAGCTCAAAAGAAAATTTGAATAGCAAATTTTGGAAAAAAATGTGTGGATTTGGGGATGACAATCAAGAGTGGCAGTATAAGGTGTGGATTTGAAACTTTTCTTAAAATCAAGTAGTTTTCTTGTCCTCAAAATTTGTATAAGGTACAATATGATTAAAAATGTTAGTAATTGAGAGTTATAAGAGAAAACGCACAAAATTTGTTTTTTTCAGCTTTCCAAGTATAAAACAATCATATTATAGAGATTCATCTTTTTAACAACAATAAAAATTTATCCCAAAATCCTCTGCAAGAGATATTTAAGGCTACAAAAGAAATTTCTTCAAGAGAAATTTCAATTAGAATTAACTGACAAAAGAAATTCAGGCAATTAATACAAGAGCAAAGTTTTTATAAGGAATATTAAAGAGAAAACACACCCAAAAGTGAACAGAGTGAATTTGAAAACAAAGTGACAAATTTAACAGTGATGAAAGATGCTTTAATTCACTTTTAGGGTGGTTCAAGGATAAAAATGATTATAAAAGCTACAAAAAATTATTACAATGATTTTTCACATTTTTGAAAATTTTAAAATAATTGAAGAATTCTGGTTGGAATATTTTATTGATTGGTTTAACAGTGTTTAAACTAATTATAAATGGAAAAGATTCTAACCTGAAGAGAAAAGGGGGCAAAGAAGACATTCTTTTATAGCCACCAATTTTCTTAATCCAAAGGTAAAACTCACTCTTCTTAGTAGAGAAAAACACTCTGACAACAGAAAAGCCACTTATTGCATCAGTGAACCCTGGCTTAGACCAAAAAAGGGCTGGTTTTAGCCATTTTGGACCCTTAACCAGCCATTTATATAGTAATACCTGGTTTTAAGCCTTCAAAACATGTCAGAATGTGTTGAAGAGATGTCAAAACCTGTCAAAACTGTTTTTACTATGATCATTTTAACTTAAGGGTAGTTTTACCCTCTTGGCAACAGTTAAAGCTGCCCTGGTTGGTATCAAAA
Organism: Austropuccinia psidii; assembly: GCA_023105745.1. Lineage (NCBI taxonomy): Eukaryota > Fungi > Basidiomycota > Pucciniomycetes > Pucciniales > Sphaerophragmiaceae > Austropuccinia > Austropuccinia psidii. The sequence continues at coordinate 41,374,121 of JALGQZ010000013.1, forward strand.
CCTCATCATAAATTGAGACACAAACCCTGTGACTCAATTCCAGGACAGAAGTGATGAGCCTTTGTGTGGATTTTGACATCTCATGCCTGTAAGCAAGGAATTTGGGTGTAAGGTTTGTCTATGAAACTCTTGATAATAGTAACAAATATCAAGAGTACTATGACTGTCCTCAGTAGAAAATATAATATAAATAAATATTATAAACACAAATTTATATAATTATTCAAATAATTATAGAAAAAAAATGAAATTAATTCTTATTCAATAATTTAATAATAAAAATTTTTTATCAATAATTAGAATAATTTCAATTATTCTATTCTGGTTATAGTCACTGACAGTCATAATAATAATAAGTTTAAAGCTCTTAATGACACCATTACACATGAAAGATATTTATATTTGTCCACTTATATATAATATAAGAGTATTTTTTATAAAAGGAATTATCACACACAATGTGTAGAGATAATTCTTATAGATAAATTCTATAACAAAACTAATACTAGAAACAAAAATATAGAAATTTAAAGAAAAATTACTTATGATATTTATTTAATACAACAAGTAAAACAACAACAATTATTATATTGAATAATAATTATAAGTTGAAAACACGTCAAAAAGCAATATTTCAAAAGTTAAAACAACTTTTAATGAAAAAGAATATGATTAAAGTGTTTTTAAGAGGAATTTGTGGATTTCAAAAGATATTTAAGAGAATAATTTTATATAATAAAATATATTATAGATGATTACAACAATAATCTGAATTCTATGATTTCAATTCTTCAAATTTAAATCTCATAAAGAATAAAATACTTAAGAATTACTTTAATAATAAGATTCTTATATTTAATAAAACTTTACCTGTTTAAATGTCTAATATGATTGCAATGATTATGAGTGATGGACAAAAAAAGTGAAGAATAGATTCTTTTTATGTCTACAGACCATCTCTCAGGATTAATAATGGATATAGAGTGCATGCTCAGGTCAAAACTGCCAAAAAGTACTTCAAAATAAGGTTCTTAACTTAAGGTAGCTTATTTTTATACACAGAAAATATTAATTTGTAAGTTGTGTGAAAGTTTCAAGCAAATCCGTTGATAATTAGATTTTTAATGAATTTATGAAGTTATTACTATTTTTCCACATAAAGTAGCAATACACACAAAAGCTTAACTTTCAATGAGGTTTTAATTCTTGTAACTTTAAAATTTTGACCTTATTTAAGCATTGAATGTTCTTAAAACCTTTACTTCAAGCTTGTATATTGGGATTCACCCTTTGGAAGCTTGAAATTCTTGTCCAAATTGGGGTAAAACCAGTTTGAACTTTAATGTTGGATCAAAGTCTAATCTCAAAGTTTATATAAAGTTGAAAATACTACAATACAGGTGGAAAACCTTAATTGAATTCTTGAAGATCCAAAAACCTGGGTACCCCAGCTCTGTTTGGTCTTTTTCCTTTGTTCCACCTTTTTGCATGGATTTTTCCCTTTTATTTATTTAAAGACATACTATGGCCTTCAACACTTTTAAACTAATCTCACGCAGGATTTACATTCTGTATGGCAAATCCTTAGCCAATTCAGTAAATATACACAACCCCTTACTTTTTACTAAAAGTATGGTATGTTTGGATGGACCTTATGCAACTTTAAATTTAAGCTTATTTAAGCTTAAATTTAACAATTTCAAAAATTGTCAAAGAATTTGCTATTGTACTGTGAGATTCTTAAATCTTCTAATAAGCTAAGAAATATTATTTCTTGGGTATAACACCCTATCGGTCTACTGTAGATTATTTTTGGAGTAGAATCTAAAATGACATAACAATTATGACTTTGTTTATACAAAAAAAGCTATAATTATTCTTTGTCATTTTTATTTTAAATTCAGTTGATAAGTCTGTTGAGGACTCAATCAACTGTGTATAATGTTATTTGTGGCCTTATGGGTATGTCACACATACCTCACAGGCTCACATTGGGGGTCTGGCTCCCCCTTAAAGCCAAGATTCTTTTCCCACCCAGAATCAATCTTTCCTATTTATTTTTTCTTTAATTCCTCATCAAGTAGTATAATTGTAATTTAAATATGTAATTCAATTGAGTTTTTACAGTACACAACTGTAATAATTGATATCTCATATGTAAATTAAAGTTCACTTATGTAATACATGCACACATTTTGACACTTCAATTGAAAATACTTCAATTCCTCATAGCTTCTAAGATACCCACAACACCTCAATTTTAACACAAAAATGGATAGTTAACACCACATGTGATGTGAATTAAATTAAATTTTGAGGATTTCTAACCTTTTTACCAAAAATACTAAGATCTTAATTTAAGCTTATTTAGAGCTGAGTTACAGAAAATTTACCCAGAGATGACCCCCCTTATTTTTTATGAGGAATCCAGTGGTGAAATGATTTTCATATTTTTCTTATTGGATAAATATTTATCATATTTTTTATTCAATTTTTTTCCAAAAATATCTTAATTTTAATATTTTTGATAAAAATTCATTTTTACTTGATTTTTCAAGTAAAAATGTATTTTCAAAATTTTAAATTTCAAAATGATTTTAATTTTGAATTTTAATTAAAATTTCAATTTTTCAGATACATTTTATATATTTATATTTGAGTTTTGCACTTGATAATATAAATAAATCTATTTTCTTTATAATTGTATCATTGTTTTATTATTTTTGGTCTTTTGGGTATATAAAAATACCTCTAAGGCTCACACATGATCTCCAAGGAATATCTGTGTGGTGCATATAACCACCTCATAATGAAAATGAAAAATGGACAGCTATTACAGAAATATATGGCATCTATGGGTACCTAGTTATTCCTTTTGGGCTTACCAACACGCATTCCTCTAACCATCCTCTTGTCACTGAAACCTTCCCTGACATTCTTGAATATTGACAAGTCTGAGTTAAAACATGTAGCTCATGCAAAATCTGCTCTTTCCAGACACAAGGGTAATAAATTTTCTTTCCAAGGCCTCCAAGTCCCTCTTCTATGCTTCTAGCCCTGAAAATTTGAGCTATTTAATTTTTTCTGAGGCCTCAAGATGGATAACTCTAAGATTCAGAAAGTTCTCAATTGGAGACCCACAAAAAACCTCAAGTATCTTGAATTATGTTTTGGCCTTTCCAACTTCCACCACTTTTTAATTCAGAATTAGTGGATTAAAATCAGTTAACACACAAAATTCCTGAAGAAAGACTCATTTCCCCCCATCAATTAGGAATATTATAGCCAGCTTCACTAACTAAACAGAGTCTAAAACAATGCTCTACTTCTTTCTCAATTGATACCATCTCTACCAATAATTGTAGAGACAGATGCCTCTGAATATGGCATTGGGGCTGTATGGAGTCTGGTGAGTGACTCAGAAAAAGATCAACTTCAATTTGATAGTTCAAATCTCCTTCCAGAAGAAGTAATTTATTAAATTCATGACAAGGAGCTCCTTGGAATATTCTGGGCTTTCAAGAACTAGTGGTCTTTTAATCATTCTCTCCCCTTCTCTGTTGAAGTTCACACTGGACAGTCCTCCCTTCAGTACTTCATGTCTTGAGAAGTACACACTAGCCATTGGGCTTCTGGGCTAAATTTCTTCCTGAGTTTCACTTCACTATCATTTACCACCCTGGCCTTCCAGCTACTCTTCCACATTCTCCTTCACATTTGGAAAATGTTCAACCAGAGAGGCAAAAGGATTTCATCAGAAACAATCCCTAATATCTTCAGGAAATTATTAATAAAGATGAAGCACAACTCTCAGTTTTTTTAACTACAGGCTGGATAAATCTCAAATTGAGTTGAATCAGTACAGAAGGAATTGTGGAACTACTCTTAGTGTAAAATTCTCCTTCAATATTTGGTAAAATGTAGATCTGTGGGAAATAACTTTGTTGATTCCTATTTAAAGATCATTTAGTGATCCCAAATGAGGCTACAATTCAGCTAAATATACTTAAAAATCACCATCACCCTCCAATAGATGGCTACCCCTTGTCCATGATGACTAACTCAATCAAGGATTACATTTTAGCCTGTAACTGTGTCTCAAGAAACAAGAAAATCCATAAATAACAGTTTGGACTCCTCAAACCTCCCCCATCACAAATTGTCCTTCCACTTTTTCAAATTTAATTCATCACTAAACTTCCTTTGTCCAATTCTTTTTTTGACAATGAATTTATGATATAGTAGTAGAAATCTATAGCTATGAGTGTAACATCAAATGAATATCAAAAAATAAGCTGAAAGTGATCTAATATGATGATATAATGGTGATGAGTTTATTGAAAGCCCTTGTTTCACTTATCATCAATTGAATTACTATGATAATTACTACAATAATTGATACTATAATTGTACATGGTTGAATCTAATACTACTTCTGTTCCTGATTGATTTAATATGTAAGAATTACAATAACAACAATATTATCTGTTATTTTGGTCAAGACAAGACATCTTTCCTATCTTACTACAGGGTGGTGGGTGCTTACCCACCTTTTCACACCACCATGCTAAGGTTTTCCTATGAAACTCTTGATAATATTAACAAAAATGAGGGTATAATGACTTTAATCAGTAGAAAATATAACATAGTTTAATACTATAACCACAAATTAATATAATTATTAAATTAGCTATCTTTAATAAAAATAAGGATTATGTGGGCCTGTGCAATATGTATGACATACCCATAGGGACAGAAATAAATCTATACACAATTGATTTAGTCTTAAACAGACTTATAAACTGGATTTAAAACAAAGAATAACAAAAAATAAACAATAATTCATTTTGGAGAAACAAAGCCATATTTTTATGTTATTTTTGGAATCTACACCAAAAATAACCTAGGGTATACCCATAGGGTGTTATACCCAAAGATGAATATTTATTATGTTATGAGAATATTTAAGAATCTCAAAGTACAATTTCAGTTTCTTTAACATTCTTTGAAATTGTTAAATTTCAGCTTATTTAAGCTTGAATTTGAATTTGCATATGGTTCATGCAAGATTACCAAAATTTTAGTTAAATTGAGGTGTTTTGTAGATTTACTGAATTGGCTAAGTACTTGCCATACAGAATGAAAATCCTGCCTGAGCTAAATTTAGAAGGGTTTAAGACCATATTATAGCTTTGTCACAGTCATGGAGACAGGGCAGTGCATTACCAATCATTACCAATTGAAGATCTTCCAACACCTAATAAACCAGGGGGTTTCATGGAAGATTCACCAAATACAATTTCAAACCTAAATACAGCTCAATACAGGAAACCCCCAAATACAGGCCTGTCCTCAATACAGGTGCAAGTACCTGCATTGGATACACCAATACAGGTTTAGATCTTAAATACAGATTCCTCCATCATACAGGGATGGATTCTCAACACTCAAACTCCAAGCTGGCACTTTGTCACATATACCAGCCCCCTTTCACCCACCTGGGGGTTTTTCCCCCAGTTAATTATGATTTTTGATTCATTTATTAATATCATCTTATTTCTTACTCAGAAGTACTATTTTATCAATTATTAAGTTAGTCTTACCCTTCCCTCACCTGTTAAGAAGAGTCCTGGTGGTCATATTTTTATTAATCCTTTTCTCTTTTATGAACAGGTTTAAACAGTGATTCAGGATTAATTGTGGTTGGCTCTTTGTTATCTCTTTTGTTTTTATTTCATGTCTTTTAATGCTCATCGTTTATCAGTAGGAATTTTACACTTTATCTTATTGCTCTTATCCTTTGTGTACTTCCCTTGAGCCCTCCATAAGTAAGTCTGTTCACTGAGTGCCAGGCCCTCTTCATTTAGAAGAGCCCCTGTGACATTATTTCAATTAACTCACAATTGCTTCTCTTCTTTCATTCATTTTATTCATTTCTCTCATTCTTCAATTATGATTTTTATGATCTTATTATCTCTCATCAATTTTCATCTCATTCATTCATTTTAAATGAAAATTGATTCTCTGTCTCATTTCTTAAATTTTTCTGACCATTTCACTTCTTCTTAATTCTCAATCAAATTTCATTTTCATTTTCTGTCTGAATTCAGGTTCTTTTATCAGGTTTAATTGATTGGAATTCAATTAAACCTGATAAAAGATTTCAGGAGTTTTCATTGAATTGGGGTTATAATTTGTTGATTTTGAAGTTTCTCAAGTATTATTGATTGATTGATTTGATTATTCAAGAGATTTACTTTACCTCAAGATTCTGATTTGAAATAATTTAGTGATCTGATTTGATTCCTCAATATATCTGATTTATACTCAAGATTTGATTTAGTTGATTGATTTGAAGTTTGTTCCTCAAGAAATTGAATTCTTTTTGAAGATATTTATTTAAATCCCCAAGATCTAATTGATTTGATTTATGGATTGACTTGAGCTGACTTATTGATTTAAATTTATTATTCAAAAGAATTTGACTTTGTTATCTTCATTCTTCACTCAAGAGAAAGATTAGTATTCCAGGTGGGTTTATTGATAATGATGATCAAGAAGAAGAAAAAGTAATTATAGCCACAAGATATAAATCACCAGGGCCTTCAGAGGTTAATAAGGAGTCAGAAGTAGCTATACATAAGAATAAAACACCACAAAGACAACCTATGGATGGAATCAAAACCATAATGAAGGCACCCAAAGAGGAAAGAATAGCAGTAAAGTCAAGAAACGTAGAGAGGAGATACCAATAGTGGAAAAGGTGATGAACAAAGTCCTCGATCAGAAAATAAATATTACCTCAGATAAAAACTCACCATATCACCAAGATTCATGAATGAATTAAAATTTCTTTCTGATAGAGAAAATAAATATTTATTGTCTCTTAAGTAAATAAATAATGAAGAAGGAGTGGAAGATCAAGAAGGCAATCAGAAAGATATAATAATTGAACAAAGAATGCATTATGCATGTCCTCTTGGAATGATTAAAGTTTCCATAGGATTGGAAGGACACAAAGTAAAAGAATTAGTAGATACTGGAGCAGAATTGAGTATAATACCAGAAGTTGAATCCATAAAAGCAGGAATACCAATGAGAGCACTGAACATGAGTTTGAAAGAAATTGGAGGACATAGTACAGCAATGTTTGGCTTATATGAGAATAATTCACTTATTTTACCATCTGGTGATGAAAGAAAAATTCATTTCTTTGTAACCAGAGGGGCAGTTCATACTGTTATTGGGAGACAATTCTTTGCTGACAATGGTATTAGACTTGAACACTCACAGACTCAGGGTGAAATTTTAAGTTTCAGAGAATTGGATGGAAGAAGATTATGCATAAGTATATGCTCACCAGAAAGCAAAGGATGGCATGCACAACCACCAAAGGGAATGGAGCTGTGTAATATGGCAAAAGTGGAGGAAATGGAAGTACTATATAAAAATGAAGAATCAAGATTTTAAGAAATAAACTCAGAAGAAGTGCAAGAAATGGAAGAAAAACAGGAAATTTCTGGAATATATGAAGAAAATATTTTGGAAGTTCAAGAGAAGAATAAGAAGAAAGAGGTTAAGCTTGGAAACATACCCAATATTGAAGAATATCCTGGCATAGAAAAAGGTCTAGAACAGAAAAAGGACTCCAAGGCTAAACATTTATTCAAAAAGATCTCCAAGAAATATGGAAAACAGGGTACCACTTGGTAAAAGCAACAAAAAGATATTATTTCAAAATAAGATCACCCCAGTGCTCCAAAGATGAAGAAGTCAACAAAGATTAAAGCATTCATTTCAAAAATTGTCAGTAAGATAAAAATGAATTATCAAGATTCAGTTACATGTGATTTTCAATGCTCAGGGAAAGGACTAACCTCAGAAGAAGAATTAAGCATGAAAGAAAATATAAATAACCAAATAAACTGTAAAGTCAACAGTATTACACCTGAAGAGGAATTCAAGAAGAAATAACCAGAGATAGCTTTGTCACAGGGATTACCAAGTGAAACCCAATCTGAAGCCAAAATAAATAATGACCATATGGAATTGAACAAAATGGATTTATCAGAAGGAAGCATTGAATAAAATATCAAGGGAAATAAGAAAAGAGAAGGAATGATGTTTAAGCTCAATATATATGACTTAGAAGGTAAGGTGTCCAGTGAAAAGACTTGAACCAGAAATATACCTACAGAAAATCATCATGTTTGAATTGATCATAGCTTTAAAAACCTTTCAACCACTTATATAAGGCTGGGCTATGAGACACTACCAATTATGGCAATTTGGCTGAAACTTCAGCTTCAAGTATTATACCTATAAAAATGGTAATAGAAATGGGTATAGGACTCAAGAGTACTCAAATGCATGTATGGAAGAATCATATTTTAAGGAACAAAACAGCTGGAAAGGGTTTGGTAATACTCACAGCTGGAGAAAAAACTTATTTGAAATTTTCAGAAGCAATGATTGATTATGTTGTTTTGGGACAAAAATTCTGTTATTGGATCAAAATGGAAAGAAGATTAAGTAGTTCAGCTCAAGAAAAGGGTCAGAATAAGGAATTAAGAGCATCAAGATCAAGAATTGAATAATACAAGGGTAATAACTTAGAAAAGGAAGAAAAGGAATATGGAAATTTGGATTTGGAGGAATATGACAAATTATTAAAAAGACAGTATAATATGGGATACTACTATGATCAGCAAAGAAAGGAAGAAAGTTGTTCAAGCGCAAAATTGGACCATGTCAGTGAGAACATTAAGGAAAATTATGGAATAAATAATCCAATGGAAGAAACATACTCACAATTTACAGAAAATCAAATTAATAAAGATGAAGAAGCGACAGAAAGCTATCAAGCATTCAATTTGGCCTTATCAGACTATAATGAAGAAGAAAATATGGAAACTAATGATTGTTATTTTTTTAATCAGCAAAAACCTGAAAAAGAAGTGAACTGGGAAGAATTAATTTTTGGAAGAAACTTGGAAGGAAAGGAAGAATGGGTTACTAGAGCTTCAAGTCCAGCTCTGAAGGTGGATTTATGTGAAGAAATGAAAATAAAGAATACACTCAATCATCAAAATCAAAATAATGAAAATATTCTTTCAGATGATGAAATATTAAGGCAAATAACTGAACTTTTAAATAAAAACCACCAATAAAGATCAGGAAGAAATACCTAAAATACCTCAAGTTACGGAATTTCCCATATTTAGCAATAGAAAGAAGATTCACAAGAGGAAATTCAAGCATAAAAAACAAAATAATACTTCAAAATTGATAAAAAATATGAAAATGAATTTACATTTCAGTCTTGAAATGAACCATAAAAAGAACAAAAGGATATCTTTCAATAAAAGAAGTTTTAGGGAAGAAAGATTTTCCTTTATAAATAATTTTTTCTTGAATGATGAAGAAAGGATTAAAAATAACATTAATAAACAGGAAAAAGGAATATTTAACGGTCAAAGGAAGGGTAAATCCTCCCGAGAGGCCTAAAATTCTCCATTTTATCAGAAATTTCTATTTATTTGTATTATTAATTTTCTTTATATATAAAAAAAATAAGATAAGTTACACATAAAAAATATATAATAATGATGATAAGAAAGGGTTTTTTATTTTACTCAGTGTAAATTTTATATTATAATATTTTTTACAAGGTTTTTTATTATTATTTGATTTGTTACTCATTGATTTTTCTTTCTTTCTTTTCCAGCTTACTTATTATAAAATAAGGGAGAAGTATATATTTTTTCTTATTCCATTATAAATGATAATAATAATAATAAAAAGAAATAAGAAAAATTAATTCTTAATCAATAAAATGAAATACAATAAATTATTAATAGCAGTTTAATTTCCTGAGTAAGACATTAAACTTCTTGAACTTTTTTTATATATATTAATACTTAAACATTTTACCTCAAATAAAAAAAATATATAAAGAATGAATACTTATAAATTCTTTTTTTGGGCATGCTGGTACTTATAGCCCAAATTCTGGTTTCTTTTAGAAATGGGGCAAGTTTATATTCCCGGGAAAACAGTCACATATAAAATTTCCAGAAGCAAGTCAAAAAATAAAATAAAATTAATAAATAAAAAACCTAGTAATGATACATGCAAACAACTACATGTATATATTCCAACAGCAGTAAAAAAACAATCAATTAAAAAAAGGATATGTTATTCATTTATGTTATTGTTTACAAAACTAGTATTACATCTGTTTTTTTATTTTTTTTTAGCGTTTTATGATTTTAAATGGAAGAGTATAAAAAAACTGAGTAATTGTTTAATTAAAATAAAATAAGGGGGATGAGGAAGTAAAATTGTGTGGCCTAGGAGTTACTACTGTGGTAGACCTCCTCATATGGACCATTTGTTGGATAATATGTTGGTTCCAACGGAGGTTGATGTTCCACAATCAGGATCAAAATACTTCATATAAGAAAAAATTAAAAATTAAAAAGCCAAAAAGAATACTTACTCCTCGAAGTAAGTATATCATAGAACAATAGAACAAACCAATGCCATAATGATATTGTGAGCATCACGGAAGGTATCATAAGCAGGGGGAGTTGTACCAAAGAATAGGTGTATTTTAGCACCAAGCTGATTCATTTCAGCATTGAATAAAAAAAATAATGACTGAAGTTGGTCTTCAACTCATTGATTGTGGAAGCCAAAGGGGGAGTTGGAATATTGGATTGTACCCAGGACGGTGTATCAGGAGACACAACTGGAATTTCATGGGGAATAAAAGCAGGAGATGAAAGATTTTAATTGGAAAACATGTTGGAAAATGGCAAAATAGCGGCTACAGGATTGGAACCTAGGCTCTGATTAATAGGGAAGTTGGTTACAGTAGTGGCAGCAGAGGCTAAATTTTTGTTTGAGTTTGTACTATTGATTATAGTACTATCCAGCTCATTATTGTTATTTGGCGGAGGATTGGGAGGAGTAAGGTTCAAGAACGCATTATAAAGAGATGAATAAAGAAAGTTATTTGGAACAGCATATAAATTGAAAAATGGGCCGCTTGGAAGTGGCAAACTAAAAGTATATCATACATTGTTAAAATAAATTAGTATGTTCTGCTCACCAGAAACATTAGGATGGACCTCTAAGGAAAAAGAAATATCAATTTGTCTACTAACAAATGAAATATATGAACCATGGTGGGTACTTATCTAAAGAAATAGCAAAAAGAAAACAGTCAGTCAGTATGAAGTAAAAGAATGTAGATCAGTAAAGAGTGGGTAACAGGAAGAACTTACCTAAAAGTCGGCCGCTTATTCTCCATGGGCCAAATGTAGGTTGGTGGACTTAAGAAACATCAATCAAATATAAAAAAAAGGAAAAAAAAACAAATGTATTATTAGTGTTATATGTAAAACAAATATAAAAATAAAAATAAAAATAATAAGATCCTCACAAAGAAATCCATCAATGCAGATCAGATTGGCAAGTTTTAGCTTGAATGACAACAAACATCAGCTAAAATAAAAACAAAAGAAAACAAATAAATAATAATAAAACTTTATTAACAAAGAAAACAATCAAATAAAAAAATAAAAAATAAAAGAAGAAAAGACTTATGAATAAATGCAACAACAAGGTAAGACATTGGCCAGTTTTAGCTGATCAATCAATGACAAAGAAGAAGAATACAGCCAAAAATAATAACGGACGAATAAATAAATTAAATCATAAAATAAGACAAACCCACAATGTTGCTTGGGATAAATGAAAATACTATGCCACAAACAAATAGATATGGCAGAAGAACAGAAGATAACGTAAAGAAAACAAACAAAATAAATAAATAAAATAAATAAAAAAATAAAAAATACAAAGAGAGTGGGTTTTGGACAGGCGAGAGTCCAAACATCATTGGCAAGTAATACAATGACAAAAAAATCATGCAGCCGCGCGACCTGTTACAAGGTGGTTTATTTTACATATGTGACGTTGCAGATGTAATTTAAATTTTTTTATTTAATTATTTTTAATATTATTATACTTATTTTTTATATTTTCAATATATCTTTCATTTTATATAAAAAAAGGAATTGAAAATTATAAAAATATATAAAATAAAAGAAACTGATATAATAATTATAAAAAATAAAAAATTAATTATAATTTAAAAGAAAAAAATAATAATAAATAAAATTAAATTAAATATTAAATAAACATAATCAAAACTCAAATTAAATAAAAAAATGGAAATATATGAAGATTAAATTAAATATATATATAATTGAATTTAAATTTTATTGTATTTAATTTAATTCTTTGATATTTCATTAATTTTAATATATAAAATAAATTATTATAATAAATTGAAAAAAAAATAAAATAAAATAAAAATATAAAACATATGATGGAACAAAAGATTCAATATTTAAAACAAAACATAATGAGTACATATCTTTTAATTTATTTATTTTAATCTTCAACATACAAAAGATTGAGTAATATAAATTAGAATTTATTTTAATTTTTCTTTATTGTATACAGTAAAATATATATAAAGAAAAGAAAAAATAAATAAATATATATATATATATATTTAAATATGAATTTATTTTATTCCAAATGATATTATAAGAAGAAATAACAAAATATCAAGCTACAAGAAATGTAGCAGTTACATATAAAATCAAATAATAAAAGTTATACAAAACACATAGATAAAATAAAATAGAAGTCCTCAGTAAGACTTTAAAAATCTAAATTTATATCAATTCATATTAAAATGAATATTGAATTAGTATTTAGTTATTCTCCACCTGTTTCATTATTTATTTAAAAAAGTGGAGAGGGGAATTTTCCCCTCAATCTTATCAACTTATAGCTATTATAAAAAAATAAAATTATAATAAATATTAAATTCAGATTTGGCTTTTGTTTTTATTATGATTTTATTTTATTGTGAAAGAATGAAAGTATTTATTATTTTATGGTAGTGTTATAAAAAAATAATAAGAATAAGTAAATAAAAAATGGAGATGTATGGAACCCTCATCCATATAATCAATATTGAATGGAAATGGTTTTACTTTAGTTTTATTGCATATAATTATATTCAATATTAATATACCCAATTTATTTAGGTTATTTTTAGCTGATCTGGTTTTGAAAGTTTGTTTGTGTATTGGATTATTGGTCATTTGATAAATGTAGTTGTAGTGTATTTTAATAATCACCAAAAATCAATAGGACTAAAACAGAGGACTTAGACAAGGCCTTAAACTGTCCAAATCATCTTATATTTATGTTTTTTCTCAAGAAACTTTAAAACCTCAATCAAAGGTCGTGAGTATGACCTTAAACTGCCTCATAAAGATATTTTTATTATAATTATAGTCTCAGGACTAAAACAGAGATCCTAGACAAGACTTTAAACTGTCCAAATCATTTTATATTTTTTTTTATCAAGAAACTTCAAGAATTCAATCAAAGGACCTGAGTATGACTTTAAGCTGCCTCATGGAGATATTTTTATTTCTATTATAGTCTCAGGACTAAACAGAGGTCGTGGACAGGACCTTAAACTGGCCTAAATTATTTTATTTATTTTGATGGAAAATTATGGTGGAAATAGTTAATCAGAAGGAATTTATCAAATGGAGAAGGAAATTGCCCTCAAGAAGGAATCATGGTATTGGAGCGGAAAGATCTCATAAAAGTAAGGGGTGGTACTTATTTCTTCTCATCACTCCTTATGATGTTAAGTTTTGGGGGAGTATTGGGAAATAATCAGTTATTCAATAGTTTCATTAGCATTTATCTCATTCTTTCTATTATATAAAACAAGAAGAATAAAAAATAATACATTATTAAATGAGGTATAAAGGCAGCAAGATTCAAATCCAATATAAAGAAACATCAACAGACAATCTCAACATTATTGAACTGTGAACATAAGAACTGGAATATTTGCCATAAACAAACCAAGAGAAAGATAAAAAAAATTGGAAGGAAAATTAAGGAAAATTTAATTAAGCTTCAGTGGATACTGAATGCTGGGGACAGCATTAAATGGAGAGGGGGAGGTGGTATGCCATACCATATCAGCTTAGTTTTTTTTTGTAGGGAGTGAAAAGTAGAAGTACCCCTATGGGTAGCTTCTGTTTGAAACAAAACAAAACAATATTTGTCCTAGCTGGTAAGGTGATTCCTTGTGTCAAGAAAAATGGCCATGTAATTGGTTCAAGCCACATTGAAGACATAAAATAAAATTAAAATTAGAATAAAGATGTTGAAATTTTGAAAACTACTTTTAAAGTTTGGAAAATACCTGAAACCTAACCCTAAAATAAAATTAGGTTTCAACCCACAAATTGGCCTCAAAATCAAAATTCTACAGTCAAGACAGAAGAAGAGGATACATATACAGATTGAATAAGCAGGAAGGAGTTAAGAAAGTATTTGTAATCAGATTACTTGATTAGTAATACTTAGGGAGCTAAGGGATACAGGTACCAGGAGGATTAGTCGGCAAGTCTGAGCATTATTAATCAAGTTCAAATGAGCACCAGCAAAAAATACCTCAAATTAGTAAGCAACCCCAAAAATGACATCATCAACCAAACCAATGATGCAATTATTTACATATATGAAATCATTTAGGTGGGACCACCAGAAAAGAATGTTCCCAGCCAAAAGAAACTGAAAAATTCTAAGTCCCTCTTTTTGAACACCTCCTATGGAGAGCCCAAAAATTATAAATAGTGGGCCTCTCTCCCCAAATTTTTCCTCTTTCACTCAAGTCTTTTATCCCCCCAAAAGTGAAAAGTGGATTTAAATTCATCCCTGACTATCAGGTTAGCTAGTCTACAAATATATAATTCTATTATATACAGGATAAAAAGGCCTTATATAATTGTCTTATAATAAAAAAAGTCTTAAAATAAAGATTCAGTCTTATAAAGAAAATTTCAATAAAAAATACCTTATAATATAGGTTTTTATTATATAAAGGATAAAAAGGCCTTATATAATAGTCTTATGATAAAATAGAAAAGGAGGCATTCTTATAAAAAAAGAAGTATTAAAGAAAAAGTAGTCCTATAATATAATTTTATTATATAAAGGATAAAAAGGCCTTATATAATAGTATTATAAAAAGAATTTTTACCTTATTAAAAGCAATAAAAGCTTTGAAGGAAGGAAAGAAGGGTCATTTGGTTATTTTATTAATAAATTATCATTCTTATTTATTTCATAAAGTTATAATTTGTTTACTACAAAGAGATTTTATTGATCATGAAGGAAAATACCTATTATAGGAATACCATAGTGATATCTTATTAAAAAAGGAAGAGTTGGTATCAAATTAAGTTATCAAAGAGTGGCTTTTGAATAGTCTGGTCATATCAGAATTTACTCACAAAAAGAAAGAAAGTAATAAATCATAAATTCTATAAAAAAGTCTTTGATTGTTTGTTTTAGTATTATTATTGACTTAGTGTCTTCAGATTATATTGAACTATTGTTTTAGTTGTATTTTGTGTGATTTGTGCTGGTTTTTTTTGTTGTTTTGGTTGATTAAATAGTGTTATATTTCAAAGTTTAAATAAATATTTTGAGATCAAGCGGAGTCTGATAGAGTCTGTTGAATACAATTTTCTGAACTAGCCACCATCAATAAATAAATTGATTGTGAACTCAAGTTAAGATAATTCAGCATTTTTTAGGAAGGGCAGTTCACATTATTCTGACCTACAAGTAGAGCAAGGGTTACAAGCTTGAACAGAAATTCAAAACCGTTTTCTTGTAATTTCCCCTTCCAGTTACTGCCTCATTTTATCCCACACAAGAGGAGTTCTGACAATGGAAATCAGGTATTTTATTTTATGAAAGGCATTCCTCTTCATGTTGTGGGTCTCTGTACCTGAATAAGTATTCTTTTCATTTTTCCCCCTGGGTCATCTTTCTTTTATGACTTTCAGTACCTTTTTCTCTTAAATTCAATTAAGTGGTGGTATCTGTAACAGTTGTTCATTTCTCAATGGAAATAATTCCTCATATCTTGAAGTATGATTCTTTACTAGACTAACAGGGAAGGCTGGATTTTCATGGTAAGATGTGACTATGAAGCTGATGATAATATTACTATTAATCAACAGTACTATGTCTGTTCTTATGAAATATAATAATAAAATATTATTATAAACACAATTAAATAATTAAAAATTATTACTTTCATGTGTTAAACAGTACTAGTTATTTTAACAGTAAGCAAGTAATTGTCTACAAGAATCAATTACAAGAAGATTTTAATAATAAAAACTTGATTTATTAAAACGATAAAATTATTTTAATATATAATTATCTTTTTCAAGAATAATTATAATGGTAATTCTTGAAGAAAACTAATTTTAGAGAAACACTTGAAGAATTAAAAATAAATCACTCACTAATATTCCAAAGAACTTATTGAAAGATAAGGTAGAGAGATTTGACGTAGAATTGTGGATTTAAGGATCAAAATGGATTTAAAACAGTATTACAACAATATATAGTTGGATTCTATGATTTCACTTCTTTCTGGTTGATTCTGAAAGATTTAAAACACTTAAGAATAGCTGTAACTAATACTTACTTGTTGGTAATAATGGTTTAAATGATAATAAGATGATGATGATGTGGAAAAAACAGCAAGAGGAAGCCTCTTTTAAGTCAACAACAGCTCACAGAGGTGTGCCATGGAGCAAACTGAAAAACTAGTGAGTGAGAAAACAATAAACCTTTTTGGATTATTGATTACATCATCTGTTGTCATGTAAGATTATCATAATTACTTAATTGATGCTTTTACGTGACTACCAACCCCAATATGGTTAAGAATAAAAGAAGTAACATCTGTAAATATTCTTTTATTCCAAAATAATCATTTATTTCTCAAAGCTATCAATGTTATTGCCAATTTCATCACAGGATGTAATTACTGTGAATTTTTGAAGATTCAGTGTTTCACGTAGAATAGTCAAAAATGGACTTTAAGTAAAACTTTCACTTTTACTAGTAAAACTTGTATTCTTTTTTGGTTTTACCATAGACAATACAGTTCTCCATTAGTCCTGAAGGTTTCAGAAATATTCATTAAGAATTGTATTTTGAATGAATTTTTGAAGTTTTTACCTCATTTCTATGTAGAATTGCAAATATCAGTGTTTCACTGGTTGCTATGAGGTAAATCAATGGATACAAGTCCAAAAAGGGTTTTCATTACTCTTTTGGGGTTTATCCATGGAAAGTCATTAAGAATTTATGTGGTTACAGGAGTCTAAGTAGCTCTTTACCTCCTTGGCATGTCAAAATAGCAGGTTATTTGCTATTTTCTTAAGATTTACAGTAGTTGTGACATGGTAACCAAGTTCCCAAAAGGTTCTAGTTTACCAATTAGGCCAAGATCAGCCATGGATCCAAGATTTGGAGCTGTCCATGCCTCTGAGGCCTCAGAAGTTGGGTACCCTGGCTCTCTTTGATGTCTTTTGTCCCCCTTGCCTATTTTTCACATCAAAATAGAAATTTAAGCTTAAAGTGAGATATCCACTATGGGTGTACAAAAGGTCCATGTAAGAATACCATGATATTAAGTGCTCAAAACATGCATAACACTATTCTTAGTGTATATGTAACATGGGATTTCTCACATTCCCATTATTTTGGTGTGAAATTAAGAAAAACAAAAATTTTCACGGATCTTTTATGTGGTATTGATGATGTGGTATTGAAGTATTTTCCATTTTACCACCTCAAAGAGTTACTTTGAGCTTATTCACTCTATGGGGCTACCCTAGGTGAATTTTCGTGTAGAATCCAAATCTGGTCTTAAATCTATGGATTTACTTACTCAATAAAAAGTTATTCATCTTTTCTGAAATCAAAAATGATGAATTTTGGATATATGCATGACTTATGAGTTATGCATAATTCAAAATTTATTTTTAAGATAATTGTGGTCTCTTTGGGTATGTAAAATATACCTCAAGGCTCACATTCATTCTCAAAATATCCTGTTAGTTTGACTTGTAATGCATTTTTTCCATGAAGGTGTTCAATAATAAAGATTCCCAGAAAGGAATTTTATAAATTGCTTTGACTTTCAATATTATTAAATTTAAATGTTGAAAGTAATATTAAATACCTTATTTTTGAATTTGGAAGTCTTATTTCTGTTTAGCCTATTCAAAATAATCAGTCATCCTTTTGTTTTCATGATTCCTTCCTTGCTCCAGCATTAATTTTAAGCTTGATGAGGCTAGATGAATATACACTAAGGTTTTCTTCAGAGTATCAACCGGAAGTTTTGGATTGCATCTTTTTTTCCAACATTTTAGAATTTTTTTCCTGTTGAAGCATGGATCAAAACCTTTTAGGCTAATTCCAATGCTGGTATAATTGTACACTAGTCATGGGTAAAGCCATCAGGATCCTCAAACTCCAGTCTGTAAGAAAAATTATTCTGATCATTTTCCAAAGGGTCTGAATAATTCTTTCAGCTAATAAATTAGGTTGTGGATGATAAGCTGTTGAAAATGAGAGCTCAGTGCCCAAAGGCTTAGGTATATTTTTCCATAAGGCTGAAGTAAATCATGGGTCTCTACCACTAATTATATTTACAGATAGAATTTTATGAGTTATAACTCTATTCTAAATCAAGATTTCTGTATCCATAGCTGTGTCATCTTTATGAAATGGTAAAAAAGATTGTAGTTTTGCTGTACCTGTCCACAATAAGAAGACATGAATTTCAACTTTTCTCACCACCAGGTGGGAAGGCAGCCACCTTGAGCCTTTGATATATGACCCAATATTCAAAATGGTCACAAAGAGACTTTACAAGACTTATTTTAACAATACATATTGAGATTATAATATTAAAATAAGTAATAATTCCATAAAAAGGTATAAATTCTTGAATATCTCAGAAGGAAATTGATAAATATGTGAAGCTAATTAAACCGTTGGATTCCTCAGCAAAAACTATATATATGAAATATTTATTCCCTATCTTTAAAACCAATACTTACTGAGATAACCTGGATATATGCACTCTTACAATCAGTGCATCTATCCATGGTTTTTAGTTCATCCCTTTTGAATTACACATGATAGAGAGCTTATTCAAAAGAAATTTACCACAAAATGGCTTTAAGAATAAATATATAAGCTTTATTTGGAATTTTGTAAACATGGATAAAGTTCATAAGGGGATATGGGGCAAAATAGCAATAGCTGTTGACCACTTCAAATTAAAAGTGCTCCAAACTTAAAAGTTGTTTTTTTTTAAAATATTGATTTTTGATGTGTTTTTAACTTATGAGAAACATTTATTATAAAAGCTGTTGTTGTGTGACTTGTTGTATTAAATAAATATTATAAGTAAGTTTTTTTAAAAGCTCTATATTTTTTTATCTAGTATTAGTTTTTTTTATATAATTTTTCTATAATAATTATCTCTACACAGTGTGTGTGATGTTTTCTTCTATAAATAATATTCTTATATTCTTTATATGTGGATAAATATTAATATTTTTATGTGTGATAGTCTCATTAACAGCTTTACACTTCTTATTGCGAAAAGTGTGAGTGACTACAACAATAATGGTGTCAGCCTGTGACTCAAAACCAGAGCACAAGCATGAAAGCCAAATACCATAAATCAATGGTAATGCCAAGATACCACCAAAACATGGAGCTGAGCCAAAGCATCTCAAAAGTTATCAAAGGACAGAGGGAACCCACCACTTTCTAAATACAAAAGGCCCATAACCATAGGACACAGAATAAAAAACTTATTCCGGCTCAAAGTTGTTGCTGAGCATAAACCTTAATTTTCACCTTTCATCTGAGATAAAGAGGTAGAGGATTAACCCCATCAAATGGGTATTCAAGGTGAAGATCTAAGTCAGGGCTATCAAATGGTACTAGCCAAATTGAGCTAGCATCATAATTACTGAAGATATGACCAAAATAAGGTCAAATAAGGGGGAATAAATTATTCACCTCCCATCTAGCTTCCACAGGCTTAGCTTGAGATACCTAAAGTGGGGTCATTTTGGAAAGAGAACAATCAGGGCTATCTGATGGTGCCACCATTTCCCCATATCTCATCTAGAACAAAATTTATAGGGCAAACAAGCTTCATACAGATTTTAAGCAAATGATACATATGTACAAAACATCTTGTAAATGGCATAGATTTGCCATAAAAAATGATATCCATATCAAATGAGGTATCATTGTGTAGAGCACATCCAGGACTAAACAATGAACCAACTTTGAGCTTGATATCTCAAAAACGGACAAAGTTATTTCAGTTTTAAGGTCAAAATCCCACAGTTAGACCAATACAGCCTTACTGTGGGATGTTCTCCCATAATTATGATTATGAGGTGTCAAACAGACAAACAAGCATGTTCATACTTCAATACCTTCTAGGTTTTTAAATACTTGGGTCCTGTACAGGTTCTGTACAGAATTCTACACATCATACATGTCAGAAGAGAGCTATGTGGTCCCCAGGTGAAATGTTTCACCCTGTATTGGTGAAAACTTCCCAGATGTGGTTTCAAAGACACATCTGAGCTCAATACAGGATAAACAGGCCTTTTAAAGACCCCAAGCTAGTCCCTGGAAGTGAAAAATCTTTACTTCCTCCATGTGGAAAGGTCTAGAGGCCTTTTTCACACAATTTTAGGATAAAAAGGGACCTTTTCTTCACAAGAAAAGGTTTCCTTGTCCTGCTCTTGAACTCCTACGTAGTAAAACTGTCAAAAACAGCTATACTGTTGGAAAATAGGCAGGTTATAGGGCTGATATTAATCATTGTAGTAGTTATTCTAGTAAACCAACTGATAATTATTGCACCCAGGGCTTTAAACAGTGCTCACCACCCCTATTCTTCAATAGTAAAGCCATGTATACCTCATCATCAACCTTTATTATCATAAACACAATCTTTTTCAATCATTTTCACCGTGTCACAGTCGTAGTTAAAGCTTGTAATTAGTCTTTATTAGCTTAATCATAGACTCAGCCTGACAAATAGATTGCCATAAATATATTTATCTTATTATATTATTCTTATAGTATAATTCATATTATCCCATTGATTCAAATAATATGAATAAATTTAAGCCATAATTAAAATATATTTTCATTATTACATTTTTTCATGTTATTGTTCATTAGATTAGCACATCCAGAGTACAATAAGTAAAATATTAGTAATTTTTACTTATTTTTTCTTAGTAAAACCTAACATCTGGGGGCCTGGAAATGATATTTACTTGAAAGACCTTCATTGGGATTACAACTGAGCTTAACTAATGATAAATCATATATTCAATAGTAAAATTATATAATAGTTTCATATTTATTGACTTTGGAAGCTATTGAGACATTAAAAAAGGAATGTTATTGTATTAAACATGGTTTTTCAGATTGTTAGACTTTCAAGGCCTAACTTTGGGTTACTCTAGTAGCTCAAAAGATATTTATAAATTGAAAAGAGGACTATATTATAATTCAATTAAAAAATGAGTAAATTTAATTTTTATTATTTTTTCATAAATTAAAAAATAAAAAACAAGGAGATGTTATAAGATAAGTAAAAAAACAGTTTTTTTCTTTATTTATCTAATCCAAGAATAGAAAGCAATGTTTTGTGGGAATTTCCATATCTTTCCAAGCATGACACTTTGTATGAAAAAAGACTTATATTTGTTTGTCTTTTATAGTGTTTTAAGACAACTCAAAAAAGGAAAATCAAACCACTGTTGAAATATTAGTGATGTCAGGCTGAGTCTATGATAAAGTGTTAATAAAGGTATATACAGCTTTTAACTATGACTGTGACATGGATAAAAGGCATTTAGAAAGGGTTTGGGTTCAAGATATCAAGAGCTTTACTAATAAAATTAGTGGTGGTGAGTGCTACTGAAAGCCCTGGATGCAGTTTTACCTCTTGCATTACAATAATCAAGACTACAATACGTAATTTGAAAGTATTCCTGAGTTGTTTTCCAAGAGTGTAACATTTTTGGACAGCTTTACTACATACCAATTCAATAACAGGATGAGAAAACCTTTTCTGGTGGAGAAAAGGACCCTTTTTAACCTAACATGAGGTGGAATGGCCCTCTAGACCATCCAGGTAGAGGAATTGAAGAGTTTTTTACTTCAGATCACTGGCTTGTGGCTTTCACAAAGCCTGTATGCACTGTATGGGGCTCAGATGTGGTTTTGAAACCACATCGGGGCAGGTTCACCAATCCAGGGCCAAAGGTTTCATCTTGGGACCACATAGCCCTCTTCTGACGTGTATGACATGTAGAATGCTATACAGAGCCTGTATGAGTCCCAGTATTGACTGAAATATCAGGTATTGAAGTATAAACATGCTTCTTTGTCTGTATAACACCTCATAATCATAGTTATGGGAGAATATCCCACAGTAAGGCTGTATAGGTCAGACTGTGGGATTTTGACCTTAAGACTGCCATACCTTTGTTGGTCTTTGAGATATCGGGCTCAAAGTTGGTTCATTGTGTAGCCCTCGATGTTCTCTACACAATGGCACCTCATTTAATAGGGTCATCATTAAATATGGCAAAGCTATGCCATGTATAAGGTTTCTTATACATATTCATTATTTTGCCCAAAAAGTGTATGGAGCTTGTTTGCCCCATAATTTTTGCTCTAGATGGTAAATCAGTAAATGGATGGCACCATCAGATAGCCGTTATTGTGCTCTTTCCAAAAAATCCCACTTTAGGTATCTCACACTAAACCTGTTGAAGTTAGATGAGGTAAATATTTTATTCACCCTATTTGACCTTATTTTGGCCATAACTCCTGTATTTCTGATGGTAGCTCAGTTTAGCTAGTACCATTGTATAGCCCTGACTTAGAGCTTCAATTTTGATACCCATTTGATGGGGTTAACTCTCTGCCTCTGCATTTCAGATGAGAGTTGAAAAATAGGGTTTATGCTCAGAAACAGCTTTGAGAAGGGATAACTTTGTTATTTGTTTTCCTATGATGGTTGAACTTGTGTATTTAGAAATTGGTGGGTTTACTCTTTCTTTTCATAATTTTTGAGCTAATTTGTCTCAGCTCCATGTTTTGGTGGTATCTTGGATTTACCATTGGTTTATGGTATTTGGCTATCATGCTTGTGGTCTGGTTTTGAGTCACAGGCTGACATACCCTCCCTCCAAAGAAGGCTCATCATTGATGAGACTTGTCAGTCCTCCATAAATGAAGGTTTCCATCTGGTATGGCCTTTTCTGACAAGAATTTGTCTTTGTCTTCTGTCTGGTTTTAAATATGACCAAGTATTGTCTCTGGTCTTTACCATTTAGCCTGATTTTCTTCACATGGCCAGGGAAGTCTTCCAATTCCACTATTCCTGGTGGAGTGGTATTTTTCTTCCTGGAGGGGAAGTTATCCTCCTCTGTTTGGAAGCATGGCTTAACCAAACTCACTCAGAATACTGGGTGTTTCCTAGAAAATTCCTCTGTGAGTTTGACCTCCACTGCATTTTCCTCTAACAGTTTAATGATAGTGAAGGGAACTAGAAATGAGTCTCTCATCTTTTTTTTGGTCCCCTAAGGCTGTTGAAGTTGAGTGTGGACACTAACACCTGGTCCCCTTCTTTAAAGTCAGGTTCAATGTGGGATTTGTCCCACCTCTGTTTTTTGCATTCTTTTACCTCAGCTATGCATCTAGCAGCTTTATAACAAGCCCTCTTCCACATATCATGGAATTCTTTGGCTGTTGGGTGGATAGTCAGAAGATCTTTCTTCAGGTAATCCACAAGAAATAGGGGGTTCCACCCTTTTTTTACCAGGGATGGTGATTTCCCTGTGGTAGAGTGCTGGCTTGTGTTGTAAGCCAGTTGGACTTCTGGTAGAAGGGTAACCCAGTCATGTGTATATCGTTGATGGTACTTGTATTCCATTCCATATGCACAGAGTCTCCTGATGATATCTTCCATAGTCTAGATCATCCTTTCAGCTAAACCATCTGTCTGTGGGTGATAAGCTGTAGAGAATGCAAGTTTTGTATCCAGCATGTCATAGAGGTTGGTCCAAACTTCTAATGTAAATTTTGGGTCCCTGTCACTAATAATGATTTTTGGGACTCCACATGTGGATATGATGTTATCCCATAATAACAAAGCTTTATCCATTTCTGTGTCCTCCTTGTGACATGGAAGGCCCCTCACTTCTTTACTGAACATATAAACTATGATCGGGAGAGGATTGAAGTTTTCTCTGCCTCCTGGTACAAGTCCTGTGACCCAGTCCATGTTGATGGTTTCCCATGTGTGTTTGGGTTCTTCTATGGGTTGAAGTAACCCATACTTCTTCCCATGCTTTCTGTTTGCCTTCTGGAATCTTTCACAAGTGTTTATATATTCACTCAACTCTTTTTCAAATTTGGGCCACCAATCTGTGCTTGATACCCTCTCCTTGGTCCTATCTTCACTCCTGTGTTGCATATAGGGGCAGTCATGAAATTACAGTAGGATCAGGGATATATGGTGTCTGTCTATAGCTTTCAGTACACTTGTGTGCTTTTATTTATTATAGAGTGGGCCATCTAGAAGGAAAAACCTGTTATCCCTATAGTCCCTCAAACAGGGTCCCCCTAGCTGGGATTCTAGTTCTGATCTCCTGCACTTCTGTTGAAGGAGTTGCAGCAGTATGCCACCCTGTTTATGTTTGGCATAGGTCTTCATTACTTCACCAAAGAGCTCATTATGCAGTTCTGAGGAACATATTCCCAATATGGGAGTTTCTGTTCCTTCTGACTCAGTGTCTCCACTGTCTGGGGTACCACTTCCTGGTGCCCATTCAGAAATTCTGAAGTTCTTCCTCCTATCTATTTCCATGAGGTAGATAGTAATCTTGGATGCTACTTCAGGGTCATAAGCTGGGTTTCTTTTGAAATTATCCAGTGGCCATCTGCATTGTTGTGGCTTTTTCCCTCCTTTTATATGATCGTCATATTGCCTCTATACTCCTGGATGGCTATTTGCCACCTCCACATGTGTCTATTGGTAATCTTCATGTTCAGTAAAGACATCAAGGCTGTGAAGTCTGTTTAAAATTCAAATACTGTACCTTCCAAATAATAGTGGAGTTTCTCTAGAGCCCAGACTAGGCATAAAAATTCAGTCTGGGTGGCCCCATACCTGGCTTTTGAATCTTTCATTTGCCTAGAGATAGAGCATATTGATCCGTCACAGGGGCTCTTGGACAGAAAAACAAGAGTGACCTGGCACTCAGTAATCAGGGAGCTCACTTGGAAGACTCCAAAAGATTAAAGAAAATAAAAATAAAGAATTGAATTTCTCTAAGAAGAATGCAAGTACAAAGATGAGATGCAATAAGAGAAATGAGAAGCCAAATGGCCAAAGAGCCAACCAAGTAAGTCCCTAATCACTGTTTAAACCTTCCAAAATGAACAATGAAATTACTAAGGATATGACCACCAAATATCCATTTACAGGCAAAAGAAAGAAGAGAAAAGGTTTTTAATTACGGACTTGATAATATCAGTATTCACTTAACAAAAATGATGAGATAAATAAAAATAAAATCAAATCAAAATATATTAATTAACTGGGGGAAAATGCCCCAGGTTCAAAGGAGGCTGGTATATGTGAAACGTTGGGAGCTTGACTCCTTCAGGCTGACAGCTGGTGTGTATTGAATCCTTGAAGCTGTATTTGTCTGAGCCTTGAGGTATATTTTACATACCCAAATAGGCCACAATTATCTTAAAAATAGTTTTGAATCATGCATAACTCATAAGTCATACATATATCCAAAATTCATCATTTTTGATTTCAGAAAAGATAAATAACTTTTTATTGAGTAAGTAAATCCATGTATTTAAGGCCAGAGTTGGATTATACACAAAAAGTCACCTAGGGTAAATCAATAGATTTAATAAGCTTAAATCAACTCTAAGAGGTGGTAATATGGAAAATACTTCAATACCACTTAAAGATCCATGAAAATTTTTGTTTTTCTTAATTTCAAGCCAAAATAATGGGAATGTGAGACATCCCATGTTACATATACACTAAGAATAGTGTTATGCATTTTTTGGGAACTTAATATCATGGTGTTTCTACATGGACGTTTGGTACACCCATAGTGGATATCTCACTTGAAGCTCAATTTTCTATTTTGATGTGAAAAATAGGCAAGGGGGACAAAAGACATCAAAGAGAGCCAGGGTACCCAACTTCTAATGCCTCAGACGCGTAGACAGCTCCAAAGCTTGGATCCATGGCTGATCTTGGCCTAATTGGTAAACTAAAACCTTTTGGGAACTTGGTTACCATGTTACAACTACAGTAAATCTTAAGAAAATAGCAAATAACCTGCTATTTTGACATGCCAAGGAGGTAAAGAGCTAGCTAGACTGCTGTAACCATGTCAATTCTTAATGATTTTCCATGAATAAATCCCAAAAGAGTAATTAAAACCCTTTTTGGACTTGTATCCATTGATTTACCTCATAGCAACCTGTTAAACACTGATATTTGCAATTCTACATAGAAATGAGGTAAAAACTTCAACAATTCTTAATTAATCTTTCTGAAACTTTCAGGACCAATAGAGAACTTTATTAACTATGGTACAACCAAAAAGAGATATGGTTTGAGTAGTAAAATTGAAAGTTCTACTTACAGTCCATTTTTGACTATTCTAGGTGAAACACTGAATCCTCAAAAATTCACAGTGATTACAACCTGTGATGAAATTGCCAATAACATTGATAACTTTGAGAAATCAATGATTATTTTGGAATGAAAGAATATTTACAGATTTTACTGCTTTTATTCTTAACTATATTGGGGTTGGTAGTCACACAAAAGCATTAATTAAGTAATTATGATAATCTTACATGACAACAGATGATGTAATCAATAATCCAAAAGGGTTTATTGTTTTCTCACTCACTGGTTTTTAGTTTGCTCCATGAAACGCCTCTGTGATCTGTTGTTGACTTAAAAGAGGCCTCCTCTTGCTGTTTTTTTCACATCATCATCATCATCTTATTATCATTTATATCATTGTTACCAACAAGTAAGTATTAGTTAAAGCTATTCTTAAGTGTTTTAATTCTTTCAGAATCAATCAGAAAGACATGGAATCAGAAAATCCAACTATATATTGTTGTAATACTCTTATAAATTCATTTTGATCCTCTAAATCCACAATTCTACGTAAAATCTCTCTATCTTATCTTTCAATAAGTCCCTTGGAATATTGGTGAGTGATTCATCTTTAATTCTTAAAAACTTTCTCTAAAATTAATTTTCTTCAAGAATTACCATTATAATTATTCTTGCAAAAGATAATTATATATTAAAATAATTTTATTATTTTAATAAAAGAAGTTTTATTATTAAAATCTTCTTTTAATTGATTCTTGTAGACAATTACTTTCTCACTGTTAAGATCACTAGTAGTGTTTAACATGTGAAAGAAATAATTGTTTAATTATTTAATTGTGGTTATAATAACACTTTGTTATTATATTTCATAAGAACAGTCATAGTAATATTGATTAATAGTAATATTATCATCAGTTTCATAGACACATCTTACAATTTGACGGCTTGATGAAGTGTATACCTTGCCAAGCTGGGAAATTAACTGAGCTGAATGAAATTCCCATGGTGTATGAATGAAATACAGATCTTGATGAATCCAGACTGTATTGAATGAATGTGGTTGCCAAGGTAGATTGATAGAGCATTGACCCTTTACAGGTTGTTTTGGAACTGCCTCTTGAATATCCCTTGAGAATGAACTGCCAGTATTCAATTGGAGGAATACTGTGAATTAGAATAACCAATGATTGCTTGATGGCATCATTGGTATTTGAGTTTTGACACTAGCCCTTGGGCCTCAATTAATCTCCTGATTGACATTCCTTAATGACCTGATGATAATTGCAAATAACCATTTTATATTGGTGCTATTGGATTGCTGCTGAAAAAATATGCATGATGGTGTATAACACCATTTATGGGACTTTTGGTTGTTGGAGGTTGAAAATAGACAAGGGTCTTCTGAGGTGATTCCAGGAGTATAGAAGTGAAAATTGGCTTTGAGTGGATTCAAGGGTGAGAAACTGTCTCTTGGGTGATTTGGCCATTTGTGGGTTTTTGTCCAAATACAGCTTATACAGCTTTAAAACTGCATTTGTGCAAAGTGCGCAAAAAAATGCACAAAACTGCCCATTAAGCCCCAAAAGACCTGATATGACATTTTGGGCATATTTCCCATAATACATGGGAAAATGGAATATAAAGATGAATACAGAAAAATGTGCACAATGCGCCAAACTGTGTTCAGAGCTTAAAAAGACAAATACAGGATTTACGGCCAAATTTTCCCTGTTGACTGGAAAATACCCAATATTTCCCAAAAACAGAAACTGGCCAGGAAAGGCCTGGCTATGGTGAAGGGTCCAGGGTGGCCCCAGATGCTGAACTGACCATAAAGGCCAAGAATGACAATGTCCAATTTGGCCAATGATTACCATATATTGGGTATGGCATGGATATGCCATATTGAGGTCCAAGAGAGTGAATTTCCATGGTTGTGACATACTCCCTCTCTTGGTTCACCATCTACAATTTGTCTCTGGTGAAGGGCTGCCCCTAAGCCTTGGCTACAGGCTGCATCTATATATAGCTTAAATAGTAGTTTAAAGTTAGGTAATATGAGCACATGTGCATTAGTGAGTTCATGTTTGATCCTCTCATATGCATCCCCTCTTTTGTTGGTAATTTCAAAATCTACATCTTTTGAACATAACCTGTATAGACTACTAGTTATGTGGGCAAAATTTCTGATGTGGTTTCTGTAGTACCTAGCGAATCCAAGGAAAGATTGCATCTCTTTGATGTTCTTTGGTACTGTTCTTTGCATTACTGCTGCTACTTCATTTTGGTCTATGGCCAGACTAAGGCCTGAGGCTTTATGTCCTAGTGCCAGTAATTCTTTTTGGCCGAAATTGCACTTCTTAAGTGAAATTTTCATATTTATGGGTGTGCATTTACTTAGTACTCTGTCTATGTACTGCACATGGTCTTCCCTTGTCTCTGAGTATATAATTATGTCATTAATATATATTACCATCCAGCCTTCCAGTATTTTTTCTTGAAATATTGTGTCCATCATCCTTTGGAAGTGGGATGGTGCATTTTTGATGCCAAATAGCATCCTGGTGTACTCATATATACCCATATGACATATGATTCTGAGTAACTTCATGGAGTTTGGTTTAACTCCATTCTGCTGAAAGTCTTTCATACAATCCATTTTGGTTATATATTTGGCTTTTTCCAGCTTTTCTAGGGCATGAGGCATACTTGGTATAGGGTACCTACCAGCTTTTGTGTTCTTATTGAGAGCTCTGAAATCCCCACACAACCTGGATTTTCCATCATGCCAGGTGATAAGGACAGGAGTGGTGATTTCCACTATTTCATTGTGTCCTATCTTCCTGATGACATCCATGTCTAGGAGCTCCTTTATGTTTTTCTCAATTTCCTTCCCAGTTTACAGACTTTCTGGGTATGGAGGTCTTCCCAGTATGGGTTGAGAGGTTCTTTCCACATCTAGATATAATTCTATATCATGGCCTCTTATTTTTCCTAAGGGTTCTTCACCAATGGCAAATGCTGGTCTATTTTTTTCTCAGCATTTTCAGTGAACTAAGTCTTGGTTTACTGGTGAGGGTAGTGCTGAATTGGCCCTCTCTGAATTAATTTAGTAGTTCTTCCAGAGGGCCATGGGTAGATATTCGGTATATATCAAGTGAAAATTACTTTTCCTTGTTTGTACCAATGGTGATATTCCTGTTTCTTACTATTTTAAATATCAATGCCATACATCCTCTGGTAGTCTGTCCCCAGTAAAAGCCCTTGGATATGGGCATCTTCAAGCACAACAAACTCTGGGTTGAGTCTGATATTACCTTTCCTATAGGGTATGATTATCTCTTTGATAATTTCCCCAATGGATGTCATCTTCCCTGATGCACTTTTGAAGTTCTTTTCCTTGGTTGGAAAGAGTTGTTTTTCCCAATTTGAGAAGTGATGATCCAGATAATTTCTGGCCACTATTGAGCAGTATGCACCACTGTCAATGATCAATGGTTGTTGAGCATTGTCAAGAAAAACAGTAATCTTTGTTGCTGTCCAATGTATATATGCCATTCCTTCAGTTGGTGTGACTAGGAATTTTTGTGCATCCTGTGTGTCTTTACACAAGCTTTTATTTGCAGTATCTTGTGTCATGCCTGCCTCTAGCTTTATGTCCTGAATTTCTATTTGCATTTTGTCTTGGTACTCCACTAGAAATTCTCCTCTTGGGTCTTGGTCATCATCAGATTTTTCTCTGATGGCATCACCCATAGAGTATGATTCAGAATCCGCTGCTGGGGATTCTTCCTTTGGGAATTTCTCAATGGAATAGACTTTCTTTTTTGCTTTTGGACAGTTATTGGAATATTGGTCTGTTGAACCACAGTTGGGACAAGTATTCTTCTTTTTGGTTGCTTCTGCCATTTTCTCTTTGGGCTTGTCTTTGAGGTACACCTTGAAAGGTTGGCTCTCTTTGACACTACTGCTTCTAAATTGGCAATATTTCTCTATATTTGTTCTTTCCCTTACATCTTGTAAGGTGTTTGCAATGTCATCTAGAGTTCAAATTTGGTTGCCTCTGCATTTCACTGAATTTTCTAGTTCCACTGGAATTTGTGTCAACAGTTTGTGGTTTCTAAATTGAATATTCATTTGGGGATCAATGGCTTTAATTCTTTTGTACTGTCTAACACACATCTCATATGGATCTTTGTCCACAGAGTACTTGTCATTTTCAAACGACATAGTCTTTTGCCATATCTAAGTACCATTGCTGTACCTTTGGATAATCTGACTCTTCCACCATGGACAGTTTCTTCTGCCATGGATTTCCTTCATCTATGTGTACCATATTCTAGCATGACCTTTGAATTCTGTATTGAGTCTATCAGCAATCCATTAATCTGGTATGCTTGGTACATCAATGAAGAGTCCATCAATATAATCAATGACCTTCATATGATCTTATCCTCCTGTGCCAGAAATTTTGGGCCATCTTGAGGCCTCTGGAAGCTGTTTCAAGATTTCCTTCTCATGATAGGACATATTGTATCAATCTTGCTATTGAGATGGAGATATTTCCTTATTCCCCAATAAGGCATCTGTTTTGATGTCTTCTTGGTGGTAAGGATCATCCAAAGCATGGCCTTGTGGTTAGGGCTTCATGTTTTTGTAGACATTCAAAAAGTTTTTTATGTCCTGATTTAGACAATCCCTGTCCCTTTTGTAGTTTTTTCCCTTCAAAGACTTGATTCAGTCTTTTCTTTGTTTCTTCAGAGGTTTGGCTCAATTGAGCACAGCTCTCTTGGATGGCTTTAATTGTAGCCTCTTGTAAGATTTCATTTTTTTGAACTCTTTCATTCAGCCTCTTGAAATCATCAAGTTGTTGTTGATTTTGAACTGAAAATTGGGACATTTGTGACCACAGCTTATTATTGTTTAGGTTACTCTCATGTGTAACAACATTATGTTCTGTCTGAGTGGGGGTAAAATTTCTATTAGTGAGGGTACTTATTCTAGAAAAATTTAAAACTATTTCTGGCTCTTGTGTACTTCTCTCACCAAGTCCAACAGCTTCTGGATCATTGGGTCTGACTCTCTCTGCCTTTTGTTGAAAGAGGTATTATTTTTTCCGTGTATCCTTGTCTTCTCCTGGAAACTTCCTGGGATTGTGAAGAATGGTGACTCTTGGGCACTGATCTGTTGGTGCCTGAATGGTGTGAAGCCACTGGAGAGCTGGTTTGGTCTACTCCTTGTGAGCCCAAAGGAATCAGTGTAGGCCCTGTCTAGTTCAGCTGTTCTTCTATATCTTGGATAGTGGCTTGATTCTCCCTTATCCTGGTTGCCCTCTCCTCCAGGAGTCTGAGCTTCCTGGTGGGGTTCCAACCTTTGGTAATTTCCATGAGGTCTTTGAAGGGTATCTCTTGGATACATATCTTCTGGAAACTTGCTCCAAGTTCCTCCCAGTGTGATGCTAGGTTGAACTTCTTGTTTCCCATGCTCCATTGGAAAAGATCTTTTAGGAGTTTGTGGAGCTGAAGAACTTGATTCATATCCTTCCAGTCCTCTGGTTTCATGTTTCTGTTTAATTGGAAAGTGAATTGCAGAGTGGATATGATTTCCCTCAGTGTCTTACCATCCACAGCTGTGTCAAAGGTGTCCTCTTCCAGGTATTTTGGTTCTGCACAAGCCTTTCCTGTCCTCTGCCTGGTTCTTTGGTATTCCAAGGTTCCTGAGGTGTACATGTGACATATCAGTGTTTGCAAGCACTCAAAAACTTAATTTTCCTAGGGTATTTGCCTTTGACTGTGCCTTGTACAAATTTATTGTCTACTGCTTTGGGAAATTTGCCTTTAGAGGTTACAACTGGGTTAATTATTGGATTTTTCCCTGTACAAGTGGTTAAGGTTGGTTTACCTTTTATTGATGCAGAGTTTGGTGGTTTTCTACTCCTCTGGGTGGCAATTGGTGTCCACTTCTTTGCTGTGATGAGGCCTTCACTGTAGCTCTTTCCTTTGCCCTTGTTTCCCTCTAGTTCTGGGGGTGTGTGAGCCTTGAGGTATACTTTACATACCCAAATACGCCACAAATATCTTCAAAAACACCTTTTTAACTATTCATAACCCATAAGTAATGCATATATTCAAAATTCATCATTTTTTATTTCAGAAAATATGTATAACCTTTTTTTAGTAAGTAAATCCATGGATTTAAGACCAGAGTTGGATTATACACAAAAGGTCACCTAGGGTAAATCCATAGAGTGAATAGGCTTAAATTATGTAAGGTTTGACTATGAAACAATAAGTAAAAATTACTAATATTTTACTTATTGTACTATGAATGTCCTTATGAATGAAATAAATAAGATAAAGATAATTATAATAATAAAGAATTATTATAATTATGGCGTAAAAATAATTACATTATTAATAAAATATGATAATATAATTTATATTATAAAATATAATATAATAAATGAATATATTAATATAAAATAATTAATAAATTTAATAGCACTTTATTATTGTTACAAACAAATAATAAAGGCGTAAAAAATTGTTTTTTATTAATAAAAAACAATTAATAACAATAATATTACCAATATTAAAGTTATAAATTAATATAAAGACTATTTATATTAATTAAAGAATTATTAAAAGAATAATATAGAGAAAATTATTAATATAAGAGAAAATAACCTACTTTTAACACTTAATATAATAATTTTGAGATATTTTACGCCAAATAATGTAGATACAATTTATACAAATTGTATTTACAATAAAAAATAGAGAAATTACAAATATTCTTGATTTTTTATGTGGGAATGAGTTTTAGAGAGATTTTTAACAAAAACAATTAAACAAATGATTTAATCACGTCAAAATTGATGATTATAATAAAGATGAACTTTGGTCTTTAATAATATAGAAGTTTTATATATAAAGAATCAAGATATTACCTTTTTGTTTGTATTGATTTGATGTTTTTGATGCGTCTGAGGGGAAAGCAGAGCAGAAAGAGCTCTATTTATAGTAAATACCTCTCTCCTAGAGTCCAAAAGGCTTCTAGTAGACGTGTACCAATCATATCAACTGGAATTGATCAATATTCTAAGGTTTGGTGATGATTACATCATGATCAAACCTCATTACATCACTATTACGCCATTATTTAGAGTTATCACTATAACTCTAAGTCTGATGACATCAAAGGCTTTGCAGAACCCCCAATTTTGTGTATTTTATTAGTTTTAATCATAAACTAATAGTATTCACCAATGTTATCACTTATATCACTGTTAAACTTAATTTAAGGTTACAGTGAGTGATCATAAATGATCAAATTAAGCTCAAACCTTGATCCTGAATAACTTTTAGGATTTACATGCAACAGAAATTCAAAGAGTGAATTCTAATAGCTTGGCATGAGCTTCTAATTCTGCCAAGAGCATTTAATTACATCATCAAAAAATCTATTTTTGATGATTTTTCTTGCAACTCATCTTTTCTGTTGAAATTTAATATTTTAAACTTCAAACTATGATTTCAAGGGGTTATACCTTGAATATTATAATAAAAAATACATCATTCTTCACGAAGGAACTAGTATGATCCAACTGTCTACTTATTTTTAAGCTTGGAGCACTTTCACAACAAAGTGGTCAACAGCTCTATTGATTTTAATCAATAATTCCTTACAGGTTTTAACTTTGTTTATAACTTGTGAAATAAACTTTATATATGTATTTTTACAGTAATTAAGTGATGACTTTATTTTTGGTTCATCACTCTATCATGCATAATTCAAGAGATATTAGCTAAAATCCTTGAATATATGTGTTGACCAAAAAAGTGCATATATTCAGGTTAATTCCTTAAGTATTGGTTTTGAAGCTTAGCTTATTAATTGTTTTATGTGTGGATGTTTATGAAGAATCCAATGGTACCATTCATTTCACATGTTGTTTCATTTGTTTTTGAAATGAATAAGGATTTGTGTCTTTTATAAGGTATTATTACTTATAACTTATTAAATATTGACTTTACAGATATGCCATAAAAATGGTATATGTGTGTTTCACCATGGGGAATCCAATGGTGTAATTTATTTCACATTTTTATTCATTTTTTTTTTAAGTTAAACCAGGTTTTATACCAATTTATGGTATTTTTGTAGTTTTAAGGTACTTACTTTTAATATTAAATATTTCTTGTGACCTTTTTGGGTATGTGGTCATATCTCAAAGGTTCACAAATTAACTCTAAGAGGTTTTAATATGGAAAATAATTCAATGCCACATCATCAATACCACATAAAAGAATTGTGAAAATGTTTGTTTTTCTCAATTTCACACCAAAATAATGGGAATCTGAGAAATCCCATGTTACATATACACTATGAATAGTCTTATGCTTTTTTTTGGCACTTAATATTAAGGTATTCTTACATACACGTTTGGTACACCCATATTGGATATCAGTCTTGAAGCATGAATTTCTATTTTTGATGTGAAAATAGTCAAGGGGGATGACAGACATCAATGAGAGCCAGTGTACCCAGCTTCTGAGGCCTGTGAGGTGTGGAAAGCTCTAAAGCTTAAATCCATGGCTTATATATTCCCAATCAGTATACTAAAGCCTTTTGGGAACTTGGTTACCAAGTCAAAATCTCATCAAATCATAAGAAAATAACAAATAAGCTGCTATTTTGACGTGCCAAGGAGGTAAAGAGCAGCTTAGACTCCTGTAACTAAGTCAATTCTTAATTATTTTCAATGGATAAACTCTAAAAGCGTAATTTGAACCCTTTTTTAAATATTATCCATTGATTTACCTCATAGCAACCAGCAATATCATATTATTTGCAATTCTATGTAGAAATGAGGTAAAAACTTCAAAAATTCATTAAAAATGCAATTCATAATTAATCTTTCTTAAACTTTGAGGACCAATCAAGAGCAGTGAATTTCGTATAGAAACTAAAAGTAATAATACTTTCATAAGTAAAATTCAAAGTTTTCCTTACAGTCCATTTTTGATGATTCCATGTGAAACACTGAATCTTCAAAAATTTACAGAAAATACACTCTGTGATTTAATTGCCAATAACATTGATACCTTTGAGAAATCAATTATCATTTTAAAAGAAAAGAATATTTACAGCTTTTACTCCTTTTATTCTGAACCATAAATGGGTTGGTAGTCAAGTAAAAACATCAATTAAGTAATTATGATAATCTTACATGACAACAGATGATGCAATCAATAATACAAGAAGGATTATTGTTTTCTCACTCAATTGTCTTTCAGTTTGCTCAATGGCATGCCTCTGTGAGCTGTTGTTGACTTAAAAGAGGCCTCCTCTTGCTTTTTTTTCCCAAAATCATCACATTATTCAATTATACCATTATTACCAAAGAGTAAGTATTAGTTAATCTTTTCTTAAGTGTTTTATTCTTTCAGAAGTAGTAAGAAATACCTTAAATAATAAAAATCAACTATATATTGCTGTAATCCTGTTATAAATCAATTTTCATCCTTTAAATCCACAATTATTTGTCAAATTTCTCTACCATTATCTTTCAATAAGTTCTTTGGAGTATCAGTGAGTGTTTTGTCTTAATTCTTAAAGTTTTTCTCTAGTAATAGTTTTCTTCAAGAGTTATATTTATCATTATTCTTGTAAAAGACAATTGTATATTAAAATAATTTTATTATTTTAATAAAGAATCTTTTATTATCAAGTTCTTCTTGTAATTGATTCTTGTAGACAATTACTGCTTACTGTTATGATCACTAGTAGTGTATAACAAGTAAAAGAAATAATTAAGTAATTAATTATTGAATTGTGGATATGATAATTTTTATTATTATATTTCATAAGAACAGTCATAGTACTGTTGATTAATAGTAATATTATCAATGGTTTCATAGAAACATCTTACATTTTGGGGCCTAGCCTTGTTTTTTGAACCTTGTACCCTTAATTGATATCTTTTTAAGGTCTAAAAAATATTCATTCAATTATTTTTTCCTTAAATTTGAATTTAAAATTATTTTTTATTTTTGAAATTGTCTTTAAAATCTTTTTCATTGAGGAATTTGGTTCAATTTTATATTCTTTTACACATGGCTTTTTCACATCCAAAAACTTATAAAATAATTCTTTGAGTTACTCTGAATTAATTTTGAATCTAAATGTTAAATTCTTAATTCTTTTCGCTTCAAAAAGAATAATTTTTTTATATAAAAGATAATAAAAACTTATAAAAAATCTTTCAAGTGTAAAAAATAATTTTCCTCTGTTGATTTTTTCTCTAGTGCCTTTAATCAAATACTGTTCTGCTGGTAAAAGACTCAGTAAAAGATAAATTACCAGTCCAGAATCTTCAGAATCAAAATCTGAAGACAGTATCAAAGTTCAAATTGCTAAAAGAGGCCCTTTGTTTCAAACAGAAAAAGCAAAAGAACCACCAAAAGGTGTGTATTTTTGACTTTATTCTTAATTTTTTCTCTCAAAGTGACATAGAATGGTGCATACCAGAAATGGAAGCAACTATTCAGTGCAACCAGATACATGTGGACAAAGACAAGGAAAGACCAATTCCATAAGTGGCAATTCTTCCTCAAGAAAGACACATCTGCAGGATGCCAGAGTTTCCCCCCATTCCCCAAGGTCTGAACCCACAAGCTTTGATGTGAACTCTGAGCCTGAACCAATTCATGATAATATTTCAAGGGCTGAAATATTTTCAAGTGGCAGAAATAGAGATTTATCAATTCCAATACAGGAATTGGGGAAGAGAAGCCAAAGAGGAGGAGTGGTAAATATGCCCAAGCCTTTGGCAGGGCACCATGAACTCCTACTTACATATCAAGAGGTCTCTGAGTCAAGAGAAGACCATAGAACTCTTAGGAGGATGGAGACCAATTTCTTGCAAAGACAAGGTCAAAAATATAAAGAACTTGTTTAACGATAAAAGTCTTTTATCCATAGAAAAGAAGAAGGAACTGGAAATTACTCCAGCTTTGGAGAAGGAAGGCCCAGTGGCGTCTACCAGCTCCAAACCGGCTCCATAAGTGTCCAAACACAAGCCCAAAGGACCTCAGAAGAAGCAGAGAGCTCCCAAGAACCATCAAAGAAAGGGAAAAGGCAGAGCCAATTTTCACAGACCTTACCCACAGGGGTACAGGATCCCCGAATTGGAGCCTTCAGCCATGGACAGTGTCTTTAATATGGCCAGAACTCTCATGGACCTCACAGACAAAGAGCAGGAAAGGATGAATAGGACCTTTCCACACAAACAATACAAGGAATACAATTTGTTAAATCTAGTATTGATGTAGAACTTGGTAAATTTGATGAAAAATTGAATAAAATAACATCAGATATAATTGAATTAGAATAAAATGACAGAAAATGTACTGAGTGGTATAAGCTTACAAATGCAAGACTTAATTCAATTACCAATACATGTGACAGAATTGAAAGTAAATGTCAAGTTCAAAAGCATGAAATAGAATATATTTCCATTTCACACATCAATGAACAACTTGCAACTCTGAGAAGTCAGGTTTTGGAAATAATTAATAATACCAATCAGTTTGCCACACATTTGGCAAAAAGTGACAATGAAAGGCAAAAATTAAAGAATGAAGTCATTTCAAATGTGGAGAAAATTCATAAAAATTATGAACCAAATATGCCAAGATATTCTACACCTTTGACTGAAGAGAAACATCCTGTAAAAGAAGTTTGACCCCCTTCTTAGGAGAAAATCCTATCTGTGCAAAAGATATTCTCAGACTGGAAGAATGGCTAAAATTCTCTGGTGAAGGAGAATGCAATCATATTGAGTTCATCAGAACAATTGATGTGTTGAAAGAAGATTCTCACATACCTGATGAAATTATAGTGGGAAAGCTACACACCTTGTTTACCAGAACTGCAAAGAAATGGTATTACAAAATGAGAAAAGATCATGGTAAACATGATTGGCCTTGGTGGAAATCTGAAATAATCTCCAAATGGGCTAACAATTCCTGTAGATTTAAAATGGAAAATGTTTTTGAAAGTGCCATTTTTAACTCAGAAAAGGATAAACCACTTATCTGGTTCCTCAAACAGAATGACAGATTATCTGGCTTACACCCAGATATGTCTAGCTCTATGATTAATATGAAAATATGAAGAAAATGTGGAGGAGAACTAGAACCTGCTATCAAGTGCAGGTGTGTAGAGCCCTGTTCAACAGAAGACTACATCAATGCCATGGAAGATATCATTACTAGGACAAGAACTTGCAGAACCTGGACTAGAGTCCCTATGGAATCCAAAATGGTCTACAAACCTTCCAGAGAAGATGCGAGGCCTGAAAGACCTCTCTTAATTTGTCGTAAATGTGGAAGAACCTTACATTTGGCCAACACTTGCATCAAGCAGACAAAAATTAATGAGGTTCAAGTCATCGAAGAAGTTCAGTTTACTGAAGAGAAAGAGGAGTCTGATGTAGAGTCTGCAGTCTCTGAGTATACACCAGTAGAAGACTATCCCATTGAAAAAATTACAGCTTCCTTTGAGGTCACAGAAGTCCATACTCACTTGCCACAGTACATTGAGGATTGTCATAACCTGATCAATATCCATGATGCCAGAATGTGCAAAACCAAACCTGCTAGAGGTAAAGGATATACTTCTGGAGCATCCTGTATCACATCAGTTTTGATGAGTGATATTGAAGCCAAAGTAAATTTGGATACAGGGGCATTTTGCACTTGTGTAGGCAAAGATTATCTTTGAGCCATACTCCCTGGATGGAATAACCATCTAATACCAATAGAGGGTGTACACCTTAGTAGTGCCAGTAACAATATGTACCCTTTGAGCATATTGGACACTAATCTTGTATTTCCACATCCAGCAGGAAGTGTAATACTGAGTAAAGGGATTTTACTAATGGAAAATTGCACAGCTTGGCACATCACTCTTGGAAATGATTACTTGAATATTTATGGTATTGAGATCAATAACCATAAAGACAGATATTTCACAATTGGAGAAAATAATAGGCACAAATTTTCTTTTTCCAATATTCCAAAGCAAATATCTATAATATCTTCTGTTAAAGATACTTATAAAGAAGAATTTGAGGATAATCAAATTGTTGAAGCACAAATTAATCCATCATTATAACCCAAAATGAGGCATGATATTATTGATGTATTATACACATATAGAAGTGCCTTTGCTTCTGATAATGAACCATTAAGTTCTATTAAGGGGCATGAAGTTGATATTACTCTTAATATTGACAGACCATACCCTCCAGTACTTAGAAGAACAGCTTATCCAGCCAGTCGCAGAGCTAGAGAAGCCTTGGAAAAACATATCCAAGAGTTGATCTAACTTGGTGTACTAAGAAAAGTAGGCCATAATGAGGAAGTTGAAGTGACAACACCTGTTATTATTTCTTGTCATAATGATAAATCAAGGATGGTTTTGGATTTTAGAGAATTGAACACCTACACAGCTCCAGATAGGTATCCAATTACTAGAATTCAAGAAGCCTTGACTCAATTTTCTAAAGCCAAATATATAACATCCATGAATGCATTGAAAGGTTTTCATCAGAATGTTTTGACACCCAAAACAAAGAAATTACTTAGAATTATCACTCACTCTGGTATTTATTAGTATCTTGGAATTCCATTTGGTATTAAAAATGCACCATCTCATTATCAAAGAGTTATGAATACCATCTTCCCTACAGAATTATCTGAAGGATGGCTTATCATTTATATTGATGATATTATCATATGTTCTGACTCATGGCCTTTAAACCTTGAAAGATTTGCAAGATTAGTTGACAAAGTTACAAGAGTGAATATGAAGATTTCACTCAAGAAATTTAACTTTGG
Organism: Austropuccinia psidii; assembly: GCA_023105745.1. Taxonomy (NCBI): domain Eukaryota; kingdom Fungi; phylum Basidiomycota; class Pucciniomycetes; order Pucciniales; family Sphaerophragmiaceae; genus Austropuccinia; species Austropuccinia psidii. The sequence goes on from JALGQZ010000013.1 coordinate 41,414,765, forward strand.
CTTTGAAGAACTTAAAGCTTTAGGACATATTGTTTCTGCCTTAAGCTTGGGTATTGACAAAAATAAATTAGCAGCAGTGTTACTTAAGCCAATACCGCAGAATAAGAAAGGAATAAGGTCTTTTCTTGGATTTACCAGCTATTACAGGCAACACCTGAAAGACTTTGCAATTCCAGCCCAAATTACTATATATAATCTGTGATCAACAGACAGTATTTGAGATGACACAGGAAAGAATTAAAGCTTATGAGAAGATAAGGAAAGCTCTTACAGAAGCACCTTTACTCCTCATGCCTCACTGGAATATACCTTTTAAATTGTACATTGATGCATGTGTAGATGGATTAGGGGCAGCCCTACATCAGGTCCAAATTATTGATGACAAACCTACAGAGGGACTAGTTTTTTACATCTCAAGACAAATCAAACCAACAGAATACGGATATGGTGCAAGCCAGATGGAGTGCTTATGTTTGGTATGGGAAATTGAAAAATTATACTATTATCTTGATGGCAGTTTTTTTGAGGTCATAACTGACTGTAATTCCGTGAAATCACTTCTTAACATGAAACCTCCCAACAGACATATGTTGAGATGGCAAATAGCCATTCAAGAATATAGAGTTAGCATGACTATACTTCATAAGGCAGGAAACATTCACAAGAATGCTGATGAACTTGGCAGGTGGGAATTAGCTAATAGTCCTGATAACTCAGCTTATGTACCATTGGAATCAGAACCATATATTTCAATTGAAGGAATTAACATAACTGATATTGGGACTGAATTTTTTGAAGAGGTCAAAGAATCTTATAAGGAAGACAATAATTGCCATATCTTGACTTCCTTGTTAGATAAATACTTCAAATATACATCTTTAGTCAATTCACTGGATGAGGTTTGGAAAGATTCATATTCTGAAGGAATATTTCACTTGTTTGATGGCATAATTTATCACAGAACCAAACATTCTTGTGTAATGAGATTGTGTAGCAGATTGCTTATCAATACCATTCTTCATAAATGCCATGATAGAATCTACTCTAGACACCTGTCAGAAGACAGGACACTCCAAAGAGTGAAAAACTATGCATGGTGGCCGTCTTTGAGAAAAGAAACCATTGAATATTGCCATACCTGTGATAGATGCCAAAAAGCAAACAAGAGTACAGGCAAGAAATTTGGACTGATGATTCATATTCAAGAACCAAAATCCCCTTGGGAAGTTGTTCATATGGATTGGGTCACAGCACTTCCTCCAAGTGATGACAAAAGTTATGATTCTTGTTTAGTCATTGTAGACATATATAGCAAGACTCCCATATTCTTACCATGTCGTAAAGATGACACTTCGATGGATACAGCTCTTCTTCTATGGAGTAGAGTTATTTCTCATTAGTGACAGAGATCCCAAGTTCACATCTGCACTTTGGACCAATCTTCACAGATTTTTTGGGACTAAATTATCATTCTCCACAGCATATCACCCTCAAACAGATGGACTAACAGAGAGAATTATTTGAACTTTGGAAGACATGATCAGGAGATTCTGTGCTTATGGATTATAATTTAAAGACTCAGATGGCTTTACCCATGACTGGTGCACTTTAATACCTGCCTTAGAACTGGCATATAAGACATCAGTCCATTCTTCTCCAGGCCAAACTCCTGCTATGTTAGAAAAACGATGCAATCCAAGACTCCCAGCAGACACACTGAGGAAAGACTTGATTGAAATTCATCCTACAGCTTCCAGCTTCAATAAAATTCTTGTTAAAGTGAAACATGATGCAAAACAGAGTATAAAGGATGCTTTTGACTATGCAAAACAGAAGTGGGACAAGAGTCACAAGGTACCAGACTTCAAATTAGGGGACCTAATTCTAGTTTCAACCTTGAATTTTAATAATATCAAAGGCCCAAATAAACTTAAACATTCTTATGGAGGACATTTTGTTATTGTTGCTTTATATTGAAACAATGCAGTTCAAGTGGAGTTGAGTGGTGAAATAGAATATAAACAACCCACCTTTCCAGTCAGCTTGATAAAACCTTATCAACCAGCTGACAAAGAATTGTTTCCTTTAAGGAGCCCAACTCCTTTGACTGTACCACCAGAGGAACAGAGTGAAGACAAAAGAATAAAGAAATTCATTAAAGAAAGGAGACTTAGGGGTAAAAATCAAAGAGAATATCTTGTTGGATATAGAAATCCAGTTCATGAAGATGAATGGCTGACAGAATCAGAAATACCTGACTCAGATAAACTCTTAAGAATATTTATACATGAAAGAAGGCCACAAGCCTGAATATGTCTATAAATGTGCTTTGAATTACTTGATCTGAGCATTGTAAAGAGGTTGGACAGTGTACATTAACCCGCTTTGGGGCATTTTTCTTCTTGATACTATTAATAAAATTGTAGTACAATTACATTTTTTGGTGGGAAGGAATGTGAGCCTTAAGGTATATTTTACATACCCAAATAGGCCAAAAATATCTTTAAAAATAGATTTCAAATTATGCATAACCTATAAGTCATGCATATATTCAAAATTCATCATTTTTTATTTCAGAGGAAATGAATGGCTTTTCTTGAGTAGGTAAATCCATGGATTTAAAACAAGATTTGGCTTCTACACAAAAATTCACCTATGGTAACTCCATAGAGTGAATAGGCTCAAATTAACTCTAAGAGGTGGTAATATGGAAAATACATCAATACCACATAAAATAATCGTGAAATATTTTGTTTTGCTCAATTTCAGGCCAAAATAATGGGCATGTGAGAAATCCCATGTTACATCTACACTAATAATAGTGTTATGCATCATTGTGGCACTTAATATTATGGTGTTTTTACATACACCTTTGGTACACCCATAGTGGATATCAGTCTTTAAGCCTAAACTTCTATTTTTGATGTGAAAATAGTCAAGGGGGAGAAAAGACATCAAAGAGAGCCAGGGTACCCAGCTTCTGAGGCCTCTGAGGCCTGGACAGCTCCAAAGCTTGTATCCATGGATGATCTTGGCCCAATTAGTATACTAAAGCCTTTTGGGAACTTGGTTACCAAGTTAAAATCTCCGTAAATCATAAGAAAATAGCAAATCAGCTGCTATTTTGATGTTCCAAGGAGGTAAAGAGAAACTTAGACTCCTGTAACCAAGTTGATTCTTAATTATTTTTCATGGAAAAACCCTAAATGAGTAATTAAAACCCTTTTTGGAATAGTATCCATTGATTTACCTCATAGCAACCAGCAATATAGTATTATTTGCAATTCTATGTAGAAATGAGGTAAAAACTTCAAAAATTCATTAAAATTGCAATTCTTAATTGATCTTTCTTAACCTTTCATGACCAATTAAGAAAAGTAAAATTCATAGAAAAACCAAAAATAATCATACTCTTATAAGTGAAATTAAAACGTTTACTTACAGTCCATTTTTGACGATTCCATGTGAAACACTGAATCTTCAAAAATTCACAAAAAATACACTCTGTGATGTAATTTCCCATAAAATTGATACCTTTCAGAAATAAATTATCATTTTGAAATAAAAGAAGATTTAAAGTTTTTACTGCTTTTATTCTTGACCAAAAATGGGTTGGTAGTCACATAAAAACATCAATTAACTAATTGTGATAATCTTACATGACAACTGATGATGCAATCAATAATCAAACAAGGATTATTGTTTTTTCAGTTTTCTCCATGGCACACCTCTGTCAGCTGTTGTTGACTTAAAAGAGGCCTCCTCTTGCTGTTTTTTCCCAAAATCATACCATTATTACCAACAATTATTAGTTAATCTTTTCTTGAGTATTGTCTTCTTTCAGAATCAATAAGATGTGAAATAATATAAATCAACTATATATATTTTTCATCCTGTTATAAATCAATTTTGATCCTTTAAATCCACAATTATTTGTCAAATTTCTCTACTATTATCTTTCAATAAGTTCTTTGGAGTATTAGTGAGTGTTTTGTCTTAATTCTTAAACTTTTTGTCTAGTAATAGTTTTCTTCAAGAGTTATCTTTGTAATTATTCTTGTAAAATATAATTATATATCAAAATAATTTTATGATTATAATGAAGAACTTTTTATTATTAAATTCTTCTTGTAATTGATTCTTGTAGACAATTACTGTTTACTGCTATAATCACTAGTAGTGTATAGCAAGTAAAATAAATAATTAAGTAATTTTTTATTTAATTGTGGCTATGATATTTTCTATTATTATATTTCATAAGAAAAGTCATAGTACTGTTTATTAATACTAATATTATCAGCAGTTTTATAGACACATCTTACAGGGTGTCACAGGTGTGTTGGCCTGTGAATGGGTTTCCAGTTTTATGAAGCTTCCTTCCACTGAATCAAAGGAAAAAAAGGTCTTATGTCAGTTAAGACTTCTTACAATGCTGTTTGCACATCTAAGAATTGCCTCTGGGCAATATATTTCTATATCATACCCTTGTATTATGATGATGTGATTGAAAGTATCAATTACAAGTCAAAAATACAGGTATATCTGACTTGTGTTCCAAGAGTAAAACTATTTTGGACAGTTTCACTATTTACAAACTTAGGAACAGGATGAGAAAACCTTTTGTGGTGGAGAAAAGGACGCTTTTTATCCTAAAATGGGGTGGAATGGCCCTCTAGACCATCCACATTGCGGAAGTGAAGATTTTTTCACTTCAGAGCACTGGCTTGTGGTTTTCACAAAGCCTGTATGCACTGTATGGGTCTCAGATGTGGTTTTGAAACCACATCTGGGCAGTTTCACCAATACAGGGCCAAAAGTTTCATCTGGGGACCACATAGCCCTCTTCTGATGTGTATGACCTGTAAAATGCTGTACAGAACCTGTATGAGGCCCAGTATTGACTGAACTATGAGCTATTGAAGTATAAACATGCTTCTTTGTTTTTTTGACACCTCATAATCCTAGTTATGGGAGAATCTCCCAAGGTAAGGCTGTATAGGTCAGACTGTGGTATTTTGACCTTAAGGCTGCCATAACTTTGTCGTTTTTTGAGATATCAGGCTCAAATTTGGCTCATTGTGTATCCTTAAATGTGTTCCACACAATGGTACCTGATTTAATAAGGCTATCATTCAATATGGAAAAGTTATGCCATGTATAAGGTTTCTTATACATATTCATGATTTTGCCCAAAAACTGTATGGAGCTTATTTGCCCCATAATTTCTTTTCTAGATGGGATATGGGGAAATACATGGTACCATTAGATAGCCTTTATTTTTCTCTTTCCAAAAAGATCCCACTTTAGGTATCTCACATCAAAACTGTGGAAGTTAGATGAGAGGTGAATATTTTATTCACCCTATTTGACCTTATTTTGGCCATAACTCCTGTATTTCTGATGCTAGCTCAGTTTGGCTAGTACCATTAGATAGCCCTGACTTAAAATTTCAATTTTAATACCCATTTGATGGGCTTAAGTCTCCTCCTCTGGATTTCAGATGAGAGGTGAAGAATAAGGTTTATGCTCAGCAAAAACGTTGAGCAGGGATAACTTTGTTATTACTTTTCTTATGATGTTTAGACTTGTGTATTTAGAAATTGGTGGGTTTACTCTCAATTTTCTAACGTTTTGAGCAAATTTGGCTCAGCTGCATGTTTTGTGGTATCTTGGCTTTACCATTGGTTTATGGTATTTGGCTGTCATGATTGTGCTCTGGTTTTGAGTCACAGACTGACAAGTGAAATCAACTTATCAAAGTTCTCAAACACAATTTGTTAATAAGAAAGTGAAAAATCAAGAAATTAGTTTTTCCAGTCCCACCATTAAGGACACGGAAGGTGAGCACCTTTCCTTAAATTCTATAGAAAGAGTAAATCTTGCTGAAGGCCTTTCTATTATCATTTTATTGTAATTATGACTACTAGAAGTGGTTCCCAATATTTCATCCAATCAGATGGAAGTAGACTCAGAAAGAGAAATGAGTCCATAAAAGCAAAAAGAAAGGGTTAAATCCCCAGTGGAACAGAATTCACAGAAGGAAGTGCCATATCCCAAAGGCAAGCTCCAGAAGTTCCCATAATCTCTGAACCAGAATGAGAACTAAAAATTAGTAATTTAAATAGAAACAAATCACATCAAGAGGGCTCAAATAGAAATCTACATGAGCCAGTACAAGGAGCACTTATGAACTCCTGCCACATCCTCAAGCAGTTTGTCAGGGTGAGTCTATGATGAGAGTATTAAAGGGTATTTACAACTCTTATATATGACTGTGACACGGTAAAGAAAGATTTAAAAGGGTTTTATAAGAGTTAAATATGGTTTGATTTAATAATAAGAGGGCTTTACTATAAGGAATATAGTGGTGGTGAGCGCTGTTGAAAGCCCTGGGTGCAGGTTTACCTGTTGGGTTGCAATAATAAAGACTACAATACTTTAAATTAAGAGTATACCTGGTTATTACCCAAGAGTAAGACTGTTTTTGACAGTTTACTACATAGCGTATTCAAGAGCAGGATGAGGAGACAATTCTGGCTGTGAAAAAGCCTCCTTTTATCCTGAAATGGGGTGGAAAGGGTGCTAGACCTTTCCACATAGAGGAAGTGAAGATTTTTCACTCTCTAGGACTGACTTGTGGTTTTCAACAGCCTGTATAGCCTGCATTGGGCGCAGATGTGGTTGTGAAACCACATCTGGGCAGTCTTCACCAATACAGGGTGAAAATGTTCATCTGGGGACCTCACAGCCTGATTCTGACGTGTATGACGTGTAGAATGCTGTACAGAAACTGTATGGGACCCCAGTATTGACTGACTTATGAGGTATTGAAGTATTAACATGCTTCTTTGTCTATTTGACACCTCATAATCAGGGTACAACTGTATCCTGTCATAATACAGCTGTATTGTTCATATTGTGGGATTATACCTTTCAAATGGCCATAACTCTGTCGTTTTTTGAGATATCATGCTCAGAGTTGGTTCATTGGATAGCCCTGTATGGACTCTACACAATGATACCAAATTTGGTATGGTTATCATTAAATATGACAAAGTTATCCCATGTACAAGGTTTTGTACATAGGCGTGGTTTGGGCAAAAGCTGTATTGAGCTTGTTTGCCTCATAACTTCTTTCATAGTTGAGATATGAAGAAGTGGATGGCACCATCAGATAGCCCTGATTGTTCTCTTTCTAAAAAGACCCCACTTCAAGTATCCCACACTAAAGCTGTAGAAGTTAGATGAGAGGTGAATGTTTTTTTCACCCTTATTTGGTCTGAAATTGACCATAACTCTAGTAATATTGGTGCTAGCTCAGTTTGGCTGGTACCATTGGATAGCCCTGGCTTAGATCTTCATTTTTAGTACCCATTTGATGGGGTTAAGCCTCTCCTTCTAGATTTTAGATGAGAGGTGAAAATTAAGGTTTATGCTCAGCTATAACTTTGAGCAGGAGTAACTTTGTTATTTCTTGTCCTATGGTGATGGGACTTATGTTTTCAGAAAGAGGTGAGTTTCCTCTTTCTTTTGATACCTTTTGAGATTATTTGGCTCAGCTCCATGTTTTGGTGGTATCTTGGCTATACCATTGGTTTATGGTATTTTGGCTGTCATGCTTGTGCTCTGGTTTTGAGTCACAGGCTGACATACCCTCCCTCTAAAAAAGGCTCATCATTGATGAGGCTGGTCAGTCCTCCTAGAGGCCCTGAATCTCCTTAGATGAAGGTTACCATCTGGTATGGCATCTTCTGCCAACCATTTGTCTTTATCAGCTGTCTGGTGTTTGAATCTGACTAAGTATTGTCTTTGATCCTTTCCATTAAGTCTGATCTTCCTGGCCCTGATGATCTTACTCACAGGCCCTGGGGAGTCCTCCACTTCCACTATGTCAGGTGGTGTGGGGTTCTTCTTCCTGGAGGGGAATTTATCCTCCTCTGTTTGGAAGTATGGCTTGACCAAACTTACTGGGAAGACTGGGTGTTTCCTGGAAAACTCCTCTGTGAGCTTGACTTCCACTGCATTCTTTCCTATCAGCTTTATGATAGTGAAGGGCCCTACAAATGAGTCTCTCATCTTCTTGGGTACTTTAAGATTGTTAAAGTTCAGTGTAGATACTAACACCTGGTCCCCTTCCTCAAAGTCAGGTTCCATGTGTGTCTTGTCCCACCTCTGCTTATTATATTCTTTTGCCTCAGCTATGCATTTGGCAGCTGTGTCAAAAGCCCTCTTCCACATATCATGGAAGTCTTTGGCTGTGGGGTGGATAGCTAGAAGATTCTTCTTTAAGTGATCCACAGGCAACAGGGGATTCCACCCTTTCTCTACCACTGCAGGTGTTTTTCCTGTTGTGGAGTGCTGACTTGTATTATAAGCCAGCTGGACAGCTGGTAGAAGGGTAACCCAGTCATGGGTGTATCCTTCATGGTCCTTGTATTCCATGCCATAGGCACAGAACCTTCTAAGGATGTCTTCCATAGTCTGGATCATCCTCTCAGCTAGTCCATCTGTTTGGGGATGGTAAGCTTTGGAAAAAGCAAGCTTGGTGCCAAGCATGTCATACAAGTTGGTCCAAAATTCAGATGTGAATTTTGGGTCCCTATCACTAATGATGATTTTAGGGACTCCACAGGTAGATATGATGTTAATCCAAAATAACAGGGCAGTATCCATGGCTGTGTCCTCTTTGTGGCATGGTAGACACCTCATGCTCTTGCTGAACCTATCAACTATGATTAGGCAGGCATTGTAGTTTTCTTTGCCTCCTGGGACAAGTCCTGTGACCCAGTCCATGTTGATGGTTTCCCATGGGTGCTTGGATTCCTCTATGTGCTGAAGTAACCCATACTTCTTCCCATGTTTCCTGTTTGCCTTTTGGCATCTTTCACAGTTGTTGATGTATTCACTCAACTCCTGCTCCCACTTGGGCCACCAAGCTGTGCTTGCTACCCTCTCTTTGGTCCTGTCTTCACTCATGTGTCCCATATAGGGGCAGTCATGCCATTCCTGCAGGATCAATGAGATGTGGTCTCTGTCTACCACTGTGAATGCACTTGTGTGCTTTTCTCTCTGGTAGAGCAGGCCATCTATAAGTAAAAACTTGCTATCCTTATAGGCCCTCAACCAGGGATCTTCCAGTTGGGCTTCCAGTTCTGGACTCCTGTATTTTTGTTGAAGGAGTTGTAGTAGTATGCCACACTGTTTGGTTTTGGCATAAGACTTCAGTACTGCACTGAAAAATTCATTGTGAAGTTCAGAGGAACTTATTCCCAATATGGGAGTTTCTGTCTCCTCTGAATCAGTGTTTCCACTGACAGGGGTACCACTCTCTGGTGCCCATTCAGAAAATCTGAAGTTCTTCCTCCTATCTATTTCCATGACATGGATAGGTATTTTGGCTGCAACTTTGGGGTCATAAGCTGGGTTGCTCTTGACATTATCCAGTGGCCATCTGCTAAGGCCATCTGCATTGGTATTACTTTTACCTTCCTTGTATATGATGGTCATGTTCCCTCTATACTCCTGGAGGGCTATTTGCCATCTCAGAATGTGTCTATTTGTAGTCTTCATGTTTAGTAAAGACTTCAAGGCTGTGCAGTCTGTGTAGACTTCAAAGACTGCACCCTCCAGAGAATAATGGAGTTTTTCTAGAGCCCAGACTAGAGATAGACATTCAGTCTGGGTGGTGCCATACCTGTCTTATGAATCTTTCAGCTGCCTTGAGATGTAGCAAATCACTCCTTCTCTTGGTTCACCATCCACAATTTGTCTTTGATGAAGGGCTGCTCCTAGGCCTTGACTGCATGCTGCATCTATATATAACTTGAATGGTAGCTCAAAGTCAGGCAACATGAGCACAGGTGCATTAGTGAGTTCATATTTGATCCTCTCATATGCATCCCTCCTTTCCTTGGTTATTTCAAAAACTACATCTTTTGAACATAACTTGTATAAACTACTAGTTATGTGTGCAAAGGTTTTGGTGTGGTTTCTATAGTAGCTAGCAAACCCAAGAAAGGATTGCATCTCTTTGATGCTTTTTGGTACTGGCTTCTGCAGTACTGCTGCTACTTTGTTCTGGTCAATTGCCAGACTAAGACCTGAGACTTTATGTCCTAGAGCCAGTAACTCTTGTTGGCCAAAATTGCATTTTTTAAGTGAAATTTTGAGATTTATGGGTGTGCATTTACGTAGTACTCTGTCTATGTATTGCACATGGTCCTCCCATGTCTCTGAGTATATAATGATATTATCAATATATACTACCATCTAGCCTTCCAATATTTCATCTTGAAATATTGTGTCCATCATCCTTTGGAAGTGGGCTGGTGCATTCTTAATGCCAAATAGCATTCTGGTGTACTCATATATGCCCATATGGAATATTATTCTGAGTAATTTCATGGAGTTTGGTTTAACTCCATTCTGGTGGAAACCTTTCATACAATCCATTTTGGTTATGTATTTGGCTTTAGCCAGTTTATCCAAGGCATGAGCTATCCTGGGTATAGGGTACCTGTCTGCTTTTGTGTAGTTATTCAGATCTCTGAAATCTCCACACAGTCTAGACTTTCCATCATGCCAGGTGATTAGGACAGGGGTGGTGATTTCCACTATTTCATTATGTCCAATCTTCCTGATGACATCCATATCCAGGAGTTCATTGATATGTTTCTCAATTTCTTTCCTGGTTTCCAGCCTTTCTGGATAAGGAGGTCTCCTCAGCATGGGTGGATGAGGCCTTTCCACATCCAGATATAGTTCTATATCATGTCCTTTGATCTTGCCTAATGGTTCTTCACCAATGGCAAATGCTGATCTGTTCTTTCTTAGCATCTTCAGTAAGCTTAGTTTTTGTTTACTGGTGAGGGTAGTGCTAAACTGTCCCTCTCTGAATTCCTTCAGAAGTTCTTCTAGTGGATCTTGAGAAGATATCTGGTATATGTCAAGTGAAAATTTCTTTTCCTTGTTAGTACCAATGGTGATGTGCCTATTTTTACTGTTGTAAAAGTGTATTCCATACATCCTCTGGTAATCTGTTCCGAGTAAAATCCCTTGGATGTGGGCCTCATCAAGCACTACAAACTCTGGGTTGAGTCTGATATTACCCTTCCTGTGGGGTATAATTATCTCTTTGATAATTGTTCCAATGGAAGTCATCTTCCCTGATGCACCTTTAAAGTTCTTTGCCTTGGTGGGCAAGAGCTGTTTTTCCCATTTTGGGAAGTGGGTATCCAGATAGTTTCTGGCCACTATGGAGCAGTGTTCTCCACTATCAATAATCAGTGGGTGCTGACCATTGTCAATACAAACAGTCATTTTTGTGGTTTTCCCATGTATATATGCTATTCCTTTGGTTTGTGTAACCAGGAATGTTTGTGCATCTTGTGTGTGTTTGCACAAGTTCTTGTTAGCAGTGTCCTGTGGCATGCCTGCTTCCAACTTTATGTCCTGGATTTCCAGTGGGGTTTCCTCTTGGTATTCCACTAGAAATTCCTCTCTTGGGTCTTGATCATCATCAGATGGTTCTCTGATGGCATCACCCATGGAATCTGAATCAGAATCCTCTGTTGGAGGTTCTTCCTCAGGGACTTTCTCTATGGCATAGACTTTTTTCTTTGCCTTTGGAGTGTTGTTGGCATAGTGGTCTGTTGAACCACAATTGTGACAAGAATTCCACTTCTTTGCCACTTCTGCCACTCTTTCTTTGGGTTTGTCTTTAAACTCTACCCTGAAAGGTTGTTTCTCTTTGAAACTACTGCTCTTATATGGGGTGAATTTCCCTATATTAGTCCTTTTCCTTATGTCTTGTAAGGTGTTGGCAAGGTCATCTAGAGTGCAATTTTGGTTGCATCTGCATTTTACTGCATGCTCTAGTTCTCCTGGCAATTGTGTCAGAAGTTTATGATTCCTCTTTTGGATGTTCATCTGAGGATCAATGGCTTTAAGTCTTTTAGACTGTCTAAGACACCACTCATATGGGTCTTTGTCCACAGAGTATTTGTCATTTTCAAATGACATAGTCTTTTGCCATATCCAAGCTCCATTACTGTACTTTTGGATGATTTGACTCTTCCACCATGGCCAGTTTCGTCTGCCATGGATTTCTTTCATTTCTGTGTACCATATACTGGCATGACCTTCAAATGCTGTATTGAGTCTAGCAGTGATCCAGTAGTCTGGTATGCTTGGTACATCAATGAAGAGTCCATCAATATAATTTATGAGTTCCATATGATCATATTCTCCTGATCCAGAGAATTTGGGCCAGCTTGAGGCCTCAGGAAGCTGTTTCAAGGCTTCCTTCTCTGAATAAGACATTCCATCTCCATCCTGGTATTGTGATGGAGATCTTGCTTTATTCATCAACATGGCATCTGGTTTGATGTCATCTGGTTGATATGGATTTTCCATAGCTTAGCCTTGTGGTTGGGGCTTCAAGTTATGGTAGACATTAAACAATTTGTTTATGTCTTGGTCCAGACAACTTCTGTCCCTTTTTCTGTGGTGTTGTTCTTCAAAGACTATATTCAGTCTTTTGTTGGTTTCTTCAGAGGCTTTTCTCAGTTGAGCATATCCTTCCTGAAGGTTCTTAACTATCTGTTCCAAGGAGGCTTGAGTTTCTCTCATCCTCTCTTTGCCAGCTTCAAGTTCTGCAAACTGCTTTGCAGATTGTTCAGCATATTGGGACATTTGTAACCACCATGTATCACTGTTGATGTTACTCTCAGATGTGACAATGTTATTTTCAGTCTGAGTGGGGGTAATGTTTCTATTACTAGGACTACTGATTCTAGAGTGTTTTACAACTACTTCTGGTTCTTGTGTACTTCTTTTACCAAATCTAACAGCTTCTCGATCATGGGGTCTGACTCTTTCCTCCTCTGGTTGAAGGAGGCTTTGTTCTTGCCCTTGGTTCGTTGTCTTCTCCTGGAAACTTCCTGGAATTGTGAAGAATGGTGACTATTGGCCACTGATCTGCTGGTTTCTGAATGGTGTGAAGCCACTGGAGAGCTGATTTGGCCTGCTCCTTGTGAAACTGAAGGAATCTGAGTAGGCCCTGTCTGGGTGTGAGCCTTTGAGATATGACCACATACCCAATAAGGTCACAAGAAAGACTCAGAATAATTATACCTTTAAGATAATTATACTAAAATTACTTAGAATAATTATACATTAAAAATAATTGCTTCAAAAATACAAAAATACCATAAATTGGTACAAAAATTGGTTTAACTCAGAAACCCAATGCATCAACATGTGAAATAAACTATACCATTGGATTCCCCATGGTAAAATACACATATACCATTTTTATGGCATATCTGTAAAGTCAATATTTAATGAGTTATAAGGAATAATACCTTATAAAAACCATAAATCCTTATTTATTTCAAGAACCAATGAAACAACATGTGAAATAAATTGTACCATTGAATTCCCAATGAAATGTCACACATAAAACAATTAATGAGCCAATTTCCAATGTTAATACTTAAGGAATTAACCTGAATATATGCACTTTTTTGGTCAACACATATATTCAAGGATCATAGCTAATATCTCTTAAACTATACAAGATAGAGTGATGAACCAAAGAAAAAGTTACCACGTAATTACTGTAAAAACACATATATGAACTTTATTTTACAACTTATAAACAAGGTTAAAACCTATGATGAAATATTGATAAAAATCAACAGAGCTGTTGACCACTTTGTTGTGAAAGTGGTCCAAACTTAAAATAAGGCACACAGTTGGATTCTACTAGTTTATTTGTGAAGAATGACGTAATTCGTATTATTAAATTCAGGGTATAACCCCCTGAAATCATGATTTGAAGTTTAAAATATTGAATTTCGACAGAAAAGATGAGTTACAAGAAAAATCATCAAAATTAGAGTTTTGATGATGTAATGAAACGCTCTTGGAAGCATAATGAGGTTATGTCAGGCTATCAGAATTCATCCTCTGAATTGCTGTAGCGTGTAAAACTTAAAAGTTATTAAAGATCAAAGGTTGAGCTTAAATTGAGCAGTTATGATCACCTACTGTAACCTTAAATTAAGTTTAACAGTCATATGAGTGATAAAATTGGTGAATACTATTAGTTCATGATTAAAACTAATAAAATCCACGAAATTTGGGGTTGTTCCAAGCCTCTGATGTCATCAACTTTAGAGTTATAGTGATAACTCTAAATAATGGTGTAATAATGATGCAATATGGTTTGATCATGATGTAATCATCCCCAAACCTTAAAGTATTGATCAATTCTAGTGGATATGATCAGTACACGTCTACTAGAAGCCTGTTGGACTCTAGGAGGGAGGTACTTACTATAAATAGAGCTCTTTTTACTCTATTTTCCCCTCAGACGCATCAAAAACATTAAATCAATTAAATCAAAGGTAATTTCTTTATTCTTTATATATAAAACCATTATATTATTAAAGACAAAAGACCACCTTGTTGTAATCATCTATTTTTACGTGATTAAATCATTTATTTAATTGTTTTTGTTAAAAATCTCTCTAAAAAACTCATTTCCACGTAAAAATCAAGAATATTAGTAATTTTCTTTATTTTTTATTGTAAATACAATTTGAAAAGGTTGTATTTATATTTTTGGGCGTAAAATATTTCAAAATTATTATATTAAGTGTTAAAAGTAAGTTATTTTTCTCTTATCATAATAATTTTCTCTTTATTATTATTTTAATAATTCTTTAATTAATATAAATAGTATTTATATTAATTTATAACTTTAATATTGGTAATATTATTGTTATTAATTGTTTTTTATTAATAAAAAACAATTTTTTACGCCTTTATTATTTGTTTGTAACAATAATAAAGTGCCTTTAAATATATTAATTATTTTATTATATTATATTTTATATTATAAATTGTATTATTATATTTTATTAATAATATAATCATTTTTACGCCATAATTATAATAATTCTTTATTATTATAATTAATTTTTATCTTATTTATTTCAATTATAAGGACGTTCATAGTACAATAAGTAAAATATCAGTAATTTTTCTTATTGTTTCATAGTCAAACCTTACACTGGGTTAACTGTTCTTCTATAGCTTGGATAGTGGCTTGATTCTCCCTTATCTTCTGTGCCCTTGCCTCCAGGAGTCTGAACTGCCTGGTAGGATTCCAACCTTTGGTGACTACCATCAGGTCTTTGAATTCTATCTCTTTGAGACAGATCTTCTGGCAACTTGCTCCAAGTTCTGCCCAGTGACTTGCCAGGTTGAACCTTTTG
This sequence comes from Austropuccinia psidii, assembly GCA_023105745.1. Taxonomy (NCBI): domain Eukaryota; kingdom Fungi; phylum Basidiomycota; class Pucciniomycetes; order Pucciniales; family Sphaerophragmiaceae; genus Austropuccinia; species Austropuccinia psidii. Next base: position 41,430,049 of record JALGQZ010000013.1, read on the forward strand.
TTGTCCATGCTCCATTGAAATAAATCTTTGAGGAGTTGGTGGAGCTGAAGAACTTGATCCATATCCTTCCAGTCCTCTGGTTTGGGGTTCCTGTTGAATTGGAGTGTGAATTGCAAGGTTGATATTATCTCCCTCATTGTTTTTCCATCCACCACTGTGTCCAAGGTGTCCTCTTCCAGGTCTTCTGGTTCTGGACAAGCCTTCTCTGTCCTCTGGATGGTTTCTTTGGAAGCCAAGGTCTCTGAGGTATGCAGGGGACATATCAGTGTTTGCAAGCAGTCAAAAACTTTATGTTCTTAGTGTATTTACCTTTGACTGTGCCTTGTACAAATTTGTTATCTGCTGATTTTGGAAGTTTGCCTTTGGAGGTTACAACTGGGTTAATAATTGTAATTTTTCCTGTACAAGTGGTTAAGGTTCGTTTACCTTGTATTGAAGCAGAGTTTCGTGGTTTTCTACTCCTCTGAGTGGCTATTGGTGTCCACTTTTTTGGCTGTAAGGAGGCCTTCACTAAGTCTTTTTCCTTTTCCCTTGCTTCCCTCTGGTTCTGAGGGTGTCACTGGTGTGTTGGCCTGTGACTGGGTCTCAAGTGGTATGAAATTTTCTTCCACTGAATCAAACAGGAAAAGAGGGCTTATGTCAGTTAAGACTTCTTAAAAGGCTGGTTTTTCACGTTTAATAATGGCCTCTGGGCTTGTATATTATTACAATATGCCCTTGTATGATGACAGTGTAATTGAATTAACAACTCCACATCAAAAATACAGCTTATTGATATGTGGTAGACTGTTTGTATACCAATATCTTACAGAATACTTGTAGTTAGCAAGTATAATTTGTCAAAGGTGGTGTATTACAGGGCAATTGAGTTAACAATGTGCCCAAACACGCCTCAACTGTTGTTTTATCAGTATGAGCTGTCTTGATTCAATTAAGAATTAAGACTGTATTAGTGGCTTGAAAGTGTTTTTATATACAAAACACGCCAAAAATACTGGTCTTGTGGTTATTAGCCACGTGACAGATACCCTTAAAAATATGAGTATTTTTTTGAAAAATAAAGAAAAATATATAAAAATATATATTTTTAGAAGAAATGACCCCTAAAAAAGATAAAACAAGTGTCAATAAGTGATAAAAGTGAAAAAACTTACTTGTAAAGGTCCAAAGAAGGTTTTAAAACATGGCCAGGCCCCCAAAATGTCAGGGTGAGTCTATGATGAGAGTATTAAAGGGTATTTACAACTCTTATATATGACTGTGACACGGTAAATAAAGATTTAAAAGGGTTTTATAAGAGTTAAATATGGTTTGGTTTAATAATAAGAGGGCTTTAATATAAGGAATATAGTGGTGGTGAGCGCTGTTGAAAGCCCTGGGTGCAGCTTTACCTGTTGGGTTACAATAATAAAGACTACAATACTTTAAATTAAGAGTATACCTGGTTATTACTCAAGAGTAAAACTGTTTTTGACAGTTTACTATGTAGGGTATTCAAGAGCAGGATGAGGAGACAATTCTGGCTGTGAAAAAGCCTCCTTTTATCCTGAAATGGGGTGGAAAGGGTGTTAGACCTTTCCACGTAGAGGAAGTGAAGATTTTTCACTCTCTAGGACTGACTTGTGGCTTGCAAACAGCCTTTATAGCCTTTATTGGGACCAGATGTGTTTTTGAAACCACATCTGGGCAGTTTTCACCAATACAGGGTGAAAATTTTCATCTGGGGACCTCACAGCCTGATTCTGATGTGTATGACGCGTAGAATGCTGTACAGAAACTGTATGGGACCCCAGTATTGACTGACTTATGAGGTATTGAAGTATTAACATGTTTTTTTGTCTATTTGACACCTCATAATCAGGGTACAACTGTATCCTGTCATAATATAGCTGTATTGGTCATATTGTGGGATTATACCTTTCAAATGGCCATAACTCTGTCAGTTTTTGAGATATCATTCTCAGAGTTGGTTCATTCGATAGCCCTGTATGGGCTCTACACAATGATACCAAATTTGGTATGGTTATCATTAAATATGACAAAGTTATCCCATGTACAAGGTTTTTGTACATAGGCGTGGTTTGGGCAAAAGCTGTATTGAGCTTGTTTGCCTCATAACTTCTGTTATAGTTGAGATATGAAAAAGTGTATGGAACCATCAGATAGCCGTGATTGTGCTCTTTTTAAAAAGACCCCACTTCAAGTATCCCAAACTAAAACTGTAGATGTTAGATGAGAGGTGAATGTTTTGTTCATCCTTATTTGGTCTGAAATTGACCATAACTCCAGTAATATTTGTGCTAGCTCAGCTTGGCTGGTACCATTGGATAGCCCTGGCTTAGATCTTCATTTTGAGTACCCCTTTGATGGGGTTAAGCCTCTCCTTCTAGATTTTAGATCAGAGGTGAAAATTAAGGTTTATGCTCAGCAATAACTTTGTTATTTCTTGTCATATGGTGATGGGACTTATTTTTTCAAAAAGAACTTAGTTTCCTCTTTCTTTTGATACCTTTTGAGCTGATTTGGCTCAGCTCCATGTTTTGGTGGTATCTTGGCTATACCATTGGTTTATGGTATTTTGGCTGTCATGCTTGTGCTCTGGTTTTGAGTCACAGGCTGACACAGTTCCTCAAAGAGGGTGAAATAGTGAAATACTTCAATTTATTTAATCCACTATCATTTGAAACTCAAATCAAACAGATAAAGGACTGTCACAACATAAAGAGGGAGGAAAGATTAGAAGAAGTCCCAGTATCTTCTGCCAGACAGCCTCCCCAAGAGTAGATGAAGAAAAAGAAAAGGAACAGGAATAAACAATATTCCCCAATCTACAGTATCACAAGAATCCAAAAGAATTCCATGTACAATGTCTTGAATATGGCCACAGACTTGATGGAATTAAAGGAAAAATAGGAGCAAAGAATGAGACAACCACATTTCCCAAAGAAATAACTTTGTCTCCTGATTTTTTAGATACTTTAGAAGAAATTGAAAATAATATATTAACTCCAAAAAATATTAAATAAAGTCTATTATAATCAAAAGAAATAAACAGTAGTATATTATCTTTGAGTAAAATTGTTTTCAAAAACAAGAAAGAAATGGACAATATTAAACTTATGGTTGAAAATAATAAACCCAAAATTCCAATTGAAAACACCCAAAAGATAATACAAGGACAACAAGAGCTGTATAAATACATAAAATATATTAGATCAAAGACTTTGAAAATCCATTACAACAAGATTATCAAACATTTTACTTAAAAATTAAACAATTTTTGATTTCTCTTGAAAGATTTGAAGAAAAGACTTCATCACACCAAAATATACTTCTGGACCATGTAGAAAAGAGTTATGAAGCAAGAATTAATCTCAAAGATGATATCCAAAGTGAAATCACACTCATTACAAAGAAAGTGGATAAAATAAAGGAGGCTAACTTAAATATGCTAAAGCTATAAACCCCATTTTCCCATGTAAGAAGTCCTTGTAAACCAAAAGAGGAAATAGCAAATCCCTTAATAACAGATTTAAGCTATTAAGACAGCAATAAAGTCTTAATGAAATAAGTACCTCAGCTTGAATAATGGCCAAAATTCACAGGTGAAGTTGAATATGACCATATGTCATTCATTGAGACAATTGACATGTTACAAAAAGATTATTCCATACCAGATGGATTAATCAATACAATATTACATTCATTGTTTGAAAAATGTTCCAAAAGATGGTATTATTGCATAAGACAAGCAAATGGCAAAAATTTGCAGTCTTTCTGCAAAAATGAAATAATCACCAAGTGGGAAAATGATGCCTCAAGGCATAAGATAGGAAATGCATTTGAAAACTCATTCTTTGACCCAGAGAAAGACAAACCCTTAACTTGGTTCTTGTCATTCTGTGACTCAGAACAAGAGCACAAGCATAACAGCCAAATACCATAAACCAATGGTAAAGCCAAGATACCACAAAAACATGGAGCTGAGCCAAATTATCTCAAAAGGTATCAAAATAAACAGGAAACTCACCACTTTTCAAATGCACAAATCCCACCATCATAGGACGAGGAATAACAAAGCTATTTCTTCTCAAAGTTGTTGCTGAGCATAAACCTTAATTTTCATCACTCATCTGAAATCCAGAAGAAGAGGCTTAACCAAAGCAAATTGGCATTCAAAGTGAAATTCAAAGTCAGGGCTATTCAATGGTACTAGCCAAATTGTGCTAGCACAAGAAATACAGGAGTTATGACCAAAATAAGGTCAAATAAGGGTGAATAAAATATTCACCTCCCATCTAACTTCTACAGTTTTAGTGTGAGATACCTAAAGTGGGGTCTTATTAAAAAGTTCACAATCAGGGCTATCTGATTTTTTCATCCATTTCCCTATATCTCATCTAGAACAAAAGTTATGGGGAAAACAAGCTGCATACAGATTTCAATCAAGTCATACATATGTACAAAAAGTCTTGTACATGGCATAACTTTGCCACATTTAATGATAACCATATCAAATGAAGTACCATTGTGTAGAACACATCTAGGGCTACACAATGAGCCAACATTGAGCTTGATATCTCAAAACCTGACAAAGCTTCCGCAGTTTTAAGGTCAAAATCCCACATTTAGACCAATACAGCCCTACTGTGGCACATTCTCCCATCATTATTAATATGAGGTGTCAAAAAGAGAGAAGGCTTACTTTTACTTTAATACCTCATAGTTTGGTTAATACTGGGGTCCTGTGCAGGTTCTGTACAGCATTTTACGCATCATACACGTCAGAAGAGGGCTATGTGTTCCTCAGATGAAAATTTTGGCCCTGTATTGGTGAAAACCTGCCAGATGTGGTTTCAAAAACACATCTGAGCCCAATAAAGGCTATACAGGCCTTTTTCAAACCACAAGCTAGTCCTTGGAAGTTAAAAATTTTCACTTACTCTACGTGGAAAGGTCTAGAAGCCTTTTTCACCTAATTTTAGGATAAAAAGGACCTTTTCTCCACCAGAAAAGGTTTCCTCATCCTGCTCTTCAATTCCTGCATAGTAAAACTGTCAAAAACAATTATACTCTTGGAAAATAATCAGTTATACTTCTAATCTTAAGTATTTTGGTCTTTATTATGATAACCCAATTGGTAAAGCTGCACCCAGGGCTTTCAACAGCGCTCACCACCACTATTTCTCAATAGTAAAGCCCTGAATATCTTATTATTAACCCTTATTATCATCAATTAAGACTTTTAAAATAAGTTTTACTGTGTCACAGTGATAGTTTAGGTTTTAAATACATCTATTATCACCTTTTCATAGACTCAACCTGACAGGATTAGTGGCTCTCAGAAAGTGAAATACTTCATTTGCTGAAGTTTCTCAAAATATTCAGACATGAGATAAGACAAATTACTCAATGAAAATTCTTAATTGTTTGCTTTAAATACTTGAAATTATAAGTAGAGAGGCTGGACAGTGGATTATACCCCCCCCAATTGAATTCGTGTGATACTTGTTAATGAAAAATTGTAGTAAACTTTTTTGGGTGGTAGGGAATGTGAGCCTGTGAGATATGTATGAAATACCCATAAGGCCACAAATAACTTTTTATACAATCAATTTGGTCCTGAAAAGACTCAAAAATTCAATTTAAAACACAAAATAACAAAAAAATAAGCATAGCTTTATTTCGGATAGACAAAGCTACAATTATTATGTTATTTTTAGATTCTACACCAAAAATAACCTAGGGTAGACCTATAGGGTCATATAGCTAAAAATGGCTATTTCTTATGTTATTAGAAGATTTAAGAATCTCACAGTACAAGTGAAACTTTTTTAACATTTGTTTAAATTGTTGAATTTAAGCTTAAATAAACTTAAATTTGAAGTTGAATAAGGTTTATGCAAGCTTACCAAAATTTTAGTTCAAATTGAGGTGTGGTGTATATTTACTTAATTGGCTAAGGCTTTTTCATACAGGATGTAAATCCTTCATGAACTCAATTTAAAGCTATTTAAGGCCATAGCATGGCTATAAATAAATAAAAGACAAAAAACCACACAGAAAGCTGGGACAAAGGAAAAAGAATGAATAGAGCCAGGGTACCCAGCTTTTTGGGATCTGCAAGGATTCTATCAACATTTGCCACCTGCATTGGAGGATTTTCAACCTTATTCAAACTTGAATATTATAAATTTATTGAAAATTGAAGTTTAAACTGGCTTCATCCTAATTTAGACAGGAAATACAAGCTTCCAAATGGTAAATCCCTATATAGAGGCTTGTAATCAAGGTTACAGGCACCTTCAAAGCTTAAAAAAGCTGAAACTTTGAATTTTGAAGTCTTGAAGCTTTATCTCAAGTTAAGTTTCTGTGTGTATTGTTATTTTATGTGTAAAAATAGCAATAACTTCAAAAATTCATTTAAAAACCAATTGTTAATGGATTTGCTTCAAATTTTCACACAGCTTACGCCTTGATATTATATGTGTATAGATTAAATTTAAGTTATCTCTTTTAAACAGGATTAGCTGGTAATTGGTCTTGAAATTATCCTTACAGAAAATGAATATATCTTTCAAAATTAATTTAACATACAGCTTAAAAGATTTCTGCTTGAAACTTTATTTTTAAGTTTTTCATGTGATGAAATTCAATATAAATAAGCTTATCTTATATTTAAACTTAAAGTAATGGATCCAAAAGAGGATTAAATATACTTGGAGATGAGAATAACGCTTGTAACTTTAAATTAGAATTAAAAATAAGCTACCTTAAATTAAAAATCTTATTCTCAAGGATGGCTTTTCAGTTTTTACCTGAGCACACCCTCAATTTTGATTAGGAATCATGAGAGCTTCTTTTCAGGAATAAAAAAAGCCTTTACATTGCTTTTTATTCCAATAATAAATAATCATTCCAATCAATATTATACATTTGAACATTTAAAGGTTTATTAAAAGTATTTCTTAAGTATTTTGTCCTTTATAAATTCTAAATGAAAGATTTTATATCATATAATTCAGATTATTGTTGTAATCACCAATAATAAATTTTATCTTATGAGATTATTGTCTTAAATATCTTTAAAAATCTACAAATTCCTCTAAAGAACTCTTAAATATTCTTTTATCATAAAAAGCTGTATTTATCCATTATAATATTGTATTTTGGACCCTTGTTAGCTTATAAACAGTGCTTAATACTATAGCTTTTTTTGTTTTACTTGTTGTATTAAACAGATATTACAATTAAGTTTTCTTCAGAATTCTATATCTTTTTCATATATAATTTTTCTATAAGAACTATCTCTGCACAGTGTGTGTGATATTTATATTAGTTATAAGTGGCTAAATATCAATATTTTCTATATATAATTGTCTCATTAGGACCTTTATACTTCTTATTATTATAGCTGTAAGTTACTATAATGATAATAGAATAATTATAATTTATTATAGTTATTAGGATTTTGTTATTATTGAATTATTTAATAATAAAAGAATTCTCTTTTTTATGTAATTACTTTGAATAACTGTATTAAATTTTGGTTAGAATATTAAATTATGTTATATTTTCTACTGAGAACATTCATAGTACTGTTGATATTTGTTACTATTTTCAAGAGTTTAATGGACAAATCTTACAGCTTCTGTAGTTTTTATGTTAGCTTAATTTGGCTAGTACCATTGAATATCCCTGACTGAGGGCTTCAATTTAAACACCCATTAGATGAGGTTCTTCCTCTTTCTTTGGATTTCAGATGAGAGGTTGAAATTGAGGTTTGGGCTTAGTTCTTGCTTTGAGAAGGGATAACTTTTTTGTTCCTTATTCTATAGCTATGGGAGTTATATATTTGGAAAGAAGTAGATTTCCTCTTTCTTTTAATACTATTCACGGGCTATTTTTGCTCAGCTCCATTTTTGGTGGTATTTTTCTCTGCCATTGGTTTATGGTATTTTGACAGTCATGCTTGTGCTCTGGTTTTGAGTGACAGGCTGACATTAAGACTGATGATTGAATAGGCTATATTATTTCTATGATGATCAATATTGAGCTGTTAACCAATTTTTTCAGGATTTTCCACACCAGTAATTATTTAATACTAGCCTCAAATGAGGGGAATATAATTCATGAATTTTTAGAAATAAATGTAATTAGAACAAATGAATTTGAGCTTGTTGGAAAGTTTATGATGGAAAGGGGTTCCTTTTTTCATGAAGTGTTTCTTTGTTTCAGATAGGGAAAATTCCTGATCTCATAATCTAAAAGACAAGATTCAGAAGGAGGAAGTTCCTTTAGGAAGCAACTGACAGGATTCAGAGAGGAGGGGAGGTGGAGTAAGACCTGTTGAGTAGAAAAAACAGAAAGGAGAGCAGCATTGACATGAGGAGGAATTGGACTAGATACATGAGCACTCTCCTTATCAAAGGCTACTGGAAGGATCTCAAAAAAGGCTAATTTACAAGCTTCAATAGAATGATGAAATGAAAGAGAGAAATTTACAACATCCAGAAATGTTATGGAGTTGGTTAAGTAATGCCAGCCCATGACTCAAAACCAGAGCACAAGCATGAAAGCCAAATTACCACCAAAAATTCAACTGATCCAAAATAGCTTGTAAATGATAATAAAAAAGGAAAAAACCCACCTCTTGCCAAATATATAACTCCCATATACATAAGACAAAGAATAAAAAAGCTATCCCTGTTCCAAGAAAGAACTGAGCATAAACCTGAGCTTTCACCCCTCATCTATAATTCAGAGAAGGAGGCAAAATCCATCAAATGTGTGTTATAATTGAAGCCCTCAGTAAGGGCTTTCCAATGGTACTACCCAAATTGGGCTAGCATCAAAACCATAGAAGCTATGGCCCAATAAGGATGAATAAAATATTAACCTCTCATCTAACTTCTACAGTTTCTTTGTGAGATACCTAAAGTGGGGCCCCTTTAAAAGGAGAAAAATCAGTGCTTCCTAATGGTTTCATCTATTTTCTCATAGCTCATTCACAAAAAAAAATTATGGAGCAAACAAACTCTATACAGAATTTCAGAAAGATTCATATCTGAATAATGGAATTTAAAAGTGGCATAACTTTGCCATATTTAATTTTACCTACACCACATTAGATACTATTGTGTAGCCCTTCTCCGAGACTGCAAAAATTAGATACTATTGTGTACCCCTTATCCAGGATTACCCAATGAACCAGCTTTAAGCTCATTATCTTCAAAACCAATAAGGTTATGGCAGTTTTAAGGTCAAAATCCCACAGTATGTTCAAAAGCCCAATACTGTGATATACTATCCCATACCTTTGAGTATGAGGTGTTTATTCTAAAAAAGAACCTATGTATCCTTCAATACCTCATATCTTGGGCTGTATGGGGTCCCTGTACAAGATCTGTACAGTATTATATTTTTCACACATGTAAGAAGAAGGCTGTGTAGTCCCCAATTGAAAAGTCTCACCCTGTAATGGTGAAAACTGCTCAGATGTGGTTTCAAAGCCACATCTGAGCCCAATACAGGCTGTACCAGCTGTGTATGAACCACAAGCCTGCCCTTGGAAGAGAAAAATATTCACTCTTCCTATGTGAACAAGTCCAGAGGCCCTTTCCACTCAATTTTAGGAGAAAAAGGGGCCTTTTCTCTGCCAAAACAAGAATTCCCATCCTGCTCTTAAATTCCTACATAGTACAGCTTTCAAAGAAAGCTATACTTTTGGAAATGATCTGGTATACTCTAAGTCTTAATTATTTTATTGCTTATTATAATTATTCAATTGATAATCAGTGCACCCGGGGCTTTCAGAAGTGCTCACCACCCCTATTTTCTCATATTAAAGCCCCCAAAATACCCTTAAATCTATTTTCATTCTATATAACCATGTCACAGGAATATCTAAAGCTGTAACTACATTTATAATAGCTCTATAATAGACTCAACCCAACAAGTACCATTTTATTCTTGCATTCAACTGATAATTTTTCTGTTTTATTTTTTAAAAAACTAAATAAATATCTTTAGATCATCAATTTTATGTGAAATTCTTTTTAAATAATAAGAAGTAAAATAAATATTGCAAAAAATTTCAAATAAGGAACCTCATCAAATGAAAATAAAGAACATCTGAAAAATATAATATTCTTTGTTTTGAACAAGAAAAAATAACAAATAATTGTGAAAGACATGGTATATAGTAATTATTCAGTAGGGATAATTATAAAACCAAGCACAAAAAAACTAAGAAACATCAGAGAAAACATTTACTTAACCTTCAATAAAATTTGACTCAAAAAAGGATCTGTTTGTTAATTATTCTGAGAAACAGATTTTTGAAAATTAAATGTTGAAATAATATATATCAAATAAATTTCCTTTTATTTAGGAATTTTAAATATTTCATAATTTTAATTTGAATAAGAACTTTACACTTTATGAATGTAAAAAAATATAGTGACGAGTTGAAGATAAACATTTTTCATAATTGTTGTGAGAGATCATTCACCGGAGTAAGTGATAGTCAAATTAAACTTGGTTAATCAATGGCTGTTGAGATAAAATTCAAAATTGGATGATAAATTGTTCATAAAATGAAGTACAGTACTGCTAATAAGCAAAAATTGTACAATTCTATTGGAAAGTTAAGCTTGCATGGTGACCACAAGACGTATGAGTGTAGGGGAACATTATGCCCTTATTCAAGAATAACAGTTATACAACACCAAGACATAGAAATTTTGAGAGAAGGTAAGAAAATAATAAAGCAAGATGCTGTGGGAAATGTTGACATAAAAGCACATGAGCTGATTTAACCAAAGAGCTCTGAAAAGAGTATTTAAGTTTTAGCTAAATGACTTCATAAGATCACCGTGATCTTATTGTGACGACTCTCTATATCAATGTATATTTAATAGCGTTGTTTCCTACATCACAGTCCTGATCAAATTAATTCTCTCTTTTTTTTATTCTAATTTTCCATTTGTTTAATTCTTTTATTCTTCAATCAAATTAAACCTAGCTGTTAAGAAATTCCAGCCCGTTTCTGGAACTAAGGCAGATATAATGTTACATGTCACATTATTGTTTTAATTAGAATACACTAACATCATACTCAAACAGCTTCACTCCAAAGCTGTCATACTTGTCTTTCCTTGGAATTCAGAAGGAGATTTAGTTGAATGTTGAGGTATTTAACATTCTTTGTATTAACCAATATATATATCATTAGCTTACGAGTTCAACAATCAGTAAATATTATAGTATAGACGACATAGTTATTCTATTTTAATTGAATTATGATCAAAGATAGTTACAAGCCAGGTTAATCAACATCCTACTTTAATATCATCATTATACATCGTGTATCTAAACTAACATTTATTTTATTAGTTATTGCTACTGGTTAAACTTTTACCGCAATAGAAAGATTGTTAGCAAACTCTTGCAGGAAATTCACTCGCATGTAAAGCGCTTTCGCCCAAGGATAATCATTCTTGAGGCATATCCGGGATCGCTTTATGGATATTTTACATACAGCTTGAGTCAATGCTATGTGCGGCGTTAATAATAATAACGCGTGACGTTCCAAAGTTAATCCCGATGGGTGTCAAGCTCTGGGAAAGTGAGAATGCTGTTTTATGCGAACATAGCTAGTGGTGAATCACGCAAAAGTTTCAAAGCTTCATAATATCCATCATGCAGTTTTCAACCTACAACTTCAACTATTTACTTGCAATTGAGAAAGTTTGAATTGTCGGATTTCTACCTAAAATTACTTAAATGGTCGGAACTTTTGATATGCCGATTTTCCCCATTCCACTTGGAAGCTCAGGCAGGGGGGGAATGGAGCCGTCTCCAGTCTTTGAGAAAAAACAAGAAAATCGTGTTGGGAGGTGTGAGAAAGAGATAACGCTTAACGCCCTTGGTTTGGGTAGCCAAGCAGGTTTGGGCGAAGAAGGGACTGCTGCTTGCTGGGCTGGATTTTTCTCCGAGCCATCTAGAGGGGGATCGTCAGAGACAACGTACTGTGGAGTTCCGCACTGTGAGCTGAAAGTAAGACTTCGGTGCCATTGCAAAAATTTGGTAGAAAAAGTCGAGAAGTGCGAGGAAGGTGCTTTGCTTGATCGTGTCATACTAATTAAAGCAATTTGAAAACACAGCTGAGTCCCCAAACCAATCTTTAGGGCAAAAAGTAAGGGGTTTTACTCACTGACTACCTGTAAAGCGAGAATTATTTATGTCGGCAAAACTATTTGCTGTGGGGGTCGAGGAAGACATGGTTCCGGGGCGAGACGCAAGTTTTGTAGTTTTTGAGATACATACGGCTTCTGTGCCATCATCTACAGCTTCATCGCTTTGAGTTACTTCAATTGGCAAGCTGAGTTTCTTTTCGTCTACTTCCAGCGTTTTTCGATCGGGGTTTGATACCACGGTGTATTCTTCAAAAGGTGGTGGGAGATCGTCAGCTATCTCTGCTCTTGTGCAAGGTTTGCTATGGTCTAGCCACAAGATTTTTGCGTTCTCCTGCCGTCTTTTTCGAACAGAAAATAGCAAGACAACAAAGCAACAGCCCACTAGGAGTAATAGCATTCCCAATATAACCGCGGCTACTCCAGCAGGTGTAAGTCCGCCATTTCTCGATGTGTGAGTTTCGGCGTGGTTTGAGTGCGTTTTGGGATCTACAGCGCTCAATGAATTCCAGGAAGGCGCTGGTTTTAGAGGTCTTTTGTCGCTAGGTTGAGCAGCGACAGCAGCATTTGCTATCAAAGCAAGTAAAAGCTGGGTAAGTAAATAGCTCCGCGGACAACGTCGGAAAAACAATGTCAGGTTGATATAAAAGAATTGGGCTGAGAAAGCTGCCTGTTGATTTTTGCTTGCCAGCAAGCAAGAATCTTTGGCTTCCGTTTCGGAACGAGCTCGAACAAGAAGGTAGGTCGAAAAAGAAAGCATTAAGGCAACAAATAGTTTATTACGGCGTTTGGCTTGACGTCAAGACCCAAGCGTACAACGCAGAAAGGTCGAAGTCGAAAATGCGAACGGGCTGCTATAAAAAATATAAATAAAATCTTCAAGAGCGTAGATGCGAAGAAGCTCCGGTATCAACGTATATGGTTCCAAAAGACAGACAGGCCGGCAAAAGGTTCATGCAGCTATTGCAAACAATTGGAGTGCCTTGAAGAGAAAAGAAGAGCAACCCCAACCTGAGTGATTGGGACCTTGAACTTGCTCATCAGGGCATCCTGGTGCAGCAGTCGCCCTGGCACTTCCCAGTCTATGCCGCTTCTGGAGCAGGCCTAGGGTTGTCACCGTTCATCGCAGAAAGAGTGCGATAGCGTCAGGATCGGCTGAGAGCACAGGGCATCCTTCAAGATGGGCGATTGTGACATCCAAAAAGCTGGCTTGATTACCACGGCGCCCTAGGCCAATCCTCCAAAGGAAGTCGAAGAATGCGAAATACTGAGGACAGGGACTTCGCCAGTAGTCACGGTGTTGAAGAAGCTAAACCAAGCCTTATCCGCTTGTGGCCTCCGTCGCAGCCCAATGAAATCTATTGATAGCTCGAATCGCTCATCAAACTACAAGCTCTGGTGATTGGCCATTCTGACCTCTTCTGCTTCTGCTGAGAACCCATTTCTTCGCCATAGCTTCGTCATATGTTTTCGGCCGCTGAGCAACGGAGCGCAAAATCCAGGCGACATATTCTCATATCAAAATTACTATTCCGAAATAGCAACCAGTTTGTGGAACGCAACGGAAATGATTATAGCCTCTTTTTTGACTGAAGATGCATATTTGACAAAAAAACTTGCTTCTAACGCAAAACTAGCTAACTGAAACTCGAGGCTGTCGCCTTGTCACTTGTTAATTGTCTAGTAATACTCTGTGTACTGTGTTGAGATGAGAAATTGATATGCAACTCATGCTTCAGAAAAACTTAAGTGGAACTGTTGGCTAGTTACTTGAGTATTGGCTCTTTTGCCCTAATTATCTTGCAATTGTCACTTGTGAGAGGTGGAAAATACGAGAGAGTCATTGAGAGCAAGCTGGTACTCATATCTACTTTTGAATGAGTCAAGAGTCTTGATTCTACTGTTCTCCTTTCATTTCACTATAATCAGTATAGATTTCACTCTCCAGTTGTGGAAAGAACCTATTTATTAAGAACATAAGAAACTATTTTGTAAAAAAAATCCATTCACTCTTATATTTTCTGTTTCAGAACTCTTAATTTCAAGATTTCTCAAAATACTCTCACAGAGATTGGCTATTTGAATAAATCGATTTCCTAACTACAGTAGATCTATACCTCTGGGACTGTCTTCAGCATAACCCCTTATTCAACCCAGTCAGCTAATCTTAAAACCATTCGAAATCCCTCATATGTTGAAATTTGAGGAGAACATGTGAAAAGTAAGAATGAGTGTGCTGAAAAGAAAGAGTAATGTGAAATCAAAAACCTCAATTACTCTTAAAACAATGTTCTCTCAAAAGACAAATAACATTCTCTTAAACAAAGAATGAAAAAAGAAGGAATGATGTAATGATCACTAATGGAGCATTACTATATAAGGAAGGAGTTCATTGCCATCCCTGATTTCTCTCCTTGGAGAACTTCACTTGTAGATCAATCATAATACCATTTATAAACATTTCATTATCTTAAATCATTAGTTTTATTGTTTTCTTCTTTTCTCCCCAACACTGTAGTGTGTGTTGTATAACATAATCACTTCAGTTTATTTATTTTAACTATAATAACCATATTATCAATAAATAGCTACCTAAATCATGGTCATTAACAGTACCTTTGCTAGAGCTTTTTTGTGTATTATCTTTTCACCTTTCAGAAAGATTTATTTCATATTTTTTGCTAAAAAAAACTTCCATGTTGATAATGAAATACAAAACCTTTCAGTTTTCATCTTGATAGATTTACAACAGTCTTGAGGCTCTGAGCAAGAACCCCCAGCTGACAGGTGGAAAGACACAACAATGACCGACAAATTACTAGAGGCTAAAGATAGTTCAAACATTCCGGTACTTAATGGTGTTAACTACAGAGAATGGTACCAAAGAATAAAAATATTTCTTCAATAATAAGAACTCCTTGACGTATGCATCAATCAAATTGATGCAGATGTCAACACTGCAGCTAAGAACAAATGGACAAAATTCAGTAGTGATTCCATTAGTTTCATCTCAAGAAAATTGGATCCTACTTTCTTTGCAGAAGTCATTGATGATGAAACCATCAATGATTCATGATTTTTGTGGAACAAGATTAATGACAAATACTCTTCAAAAACAGAAATAAATAGAGGCAGACCTTTCATGTATTGGGGAGCTATCTCACATTGATGAAACTTAGATGAATTCATCATAAAATTCAGGAAATCCATGATTGATATGGCAGCAGTAAACATTAAAATTCTCCCCAGCGTCCTTCCCTATTCAATCCTTGGAAAATTGGGTGATGATAGAAATATTTATCACCTTTCTGATAACTTAGCCATTTCACCTGATGCTACTGAAGATCCCAATACAGCTCTCAACCTCCTTCAAAGCTTTGCCAGTTATCAGGAATCTAAGAAGAACTCTTCAGATTTAGTCACAAGAACAGGTATGAATACTCAATATCCAAGTAAAATGGTTTATTTTTGGGCCAAAAGGAGTCAAAATCTCTTACATACCACACATAAGACTAATTTATGCTATATTTAATTTCCTCATCTTCGACCAAAAAGAAAGAACAACAAAGATAAAGATGGAAAATTATTAAAAGTACCTCCTGCCACTAATCTATCAACTGCACAGGCTCTGATAAAAAAAATTAAAAAAACGAAGTTATCAAGAAAGCATGTGAGACTCAATTTTTCAGCCACCAAGCACATGTTCCATCAAAGATTCTTCTTTTTGAGATCTCTGAAATTTCTCCATTTATTGCATCAACTGGTGATAAATCCGGTGCACTCTATGATAAAGGAGTGGGATCAGTGAGCCTAATGATCAACGGAAATGTAATAAGATTGAATTGGTATATATATGCTCCTTGAATTTCCACAAATCTTATCAGCCTTCTTAAGCTATTTGATAAAGAGGTCACATTTCACAATTTTCCCACTGATTTATGCAAAATTAGAAGTAAAGACATCCTCATGACTGGAAGGATAGTTGACTTATTGATTTTAGTTCACTGTGATTCACCCCAATTTGATTTTACAACATCTTACCTATGGCATCAAAGATTTTGAAATCCACCTAATCAAACTCTGAAGCCACTTGGACTATCTACCATGGATTATTCTTGTAATACATGTCTGAGTGAAAAATAAATGATATTATCGTACCCTGGTCACTTTGATGAGGTTAGTCAGGTCTTTGAATGTTTTTTTCTGGATCTTGTTGCTCCAATTACTCCCTCATTAGTTTCCGGAAAAATGCATTTTCTCACAATAGTTGAGAAATTTTCATTGTATAAGTCAGTAAGCTTCCTCAAAAAGTAAGGAATCTGCTATTAAGAATTCTTGAATCAGAAGAATTTTTCTGAAAATTTGCATAAGAAAATATCAAAAGGGTGGTATGTGTTAAAGTCGGAAAATTTTAAAATAAGGCCCATTAGGCTTTGGCACTGAAGTGTGGTTTTACTCATATTTGTTCACAAACAGCAACTCCTAAGCATAATTTCTTTTCTGAGAGCGTACAGAACCATCCTTGACCAAGAAATATTTCTGTTTATTGGATCAAACGTTTCCAAACAATATCAGCTGGAAGCTGTAAATACCGCTAACTTTCTATCAAAGCTCATCCCAACTCCATCAAGAAACAAGCTGTCACCTTTCTCTCTATGGTACAATAAATCATCTAGAATCAAATGAATCAGAACATTATTTTTAAAATCCATAATCATCATTTCCAGAAGTTTACAATCATTGAAATTCTCCTCCAGAGGAGAAAAGGGAATACTTCTTGTTTATGAGGACAAAAATGTGCTCTAAGGGATACTATTCATTTGAGTTTTGGTATTAATATCCTTATGAAACCTTCTCTTTCTAAAAGATTGGAACAGTATGCTTGGACATTTTTGTGGTTATCCCCCTTATTGTTTATTGTTTATTTCTGCATTTTATTCAAACTTGATCTTCTCATTCTTCATTATTGGAAATATTATCCTATTCTTACACTTATTGAGTGTATTCGTATTATTTCTAAGCCTCTTAAAGTGAGTCCAATTCCCTAAATTCCATTCCCGCTACACTTAGAAGAGCCCCTGTGACAGTTTTCTCCAATAGAATACTGTCCATGGACTTTAAGGACTAAGTCCAAGGATGTTCCAAGACTATTTTTAAATGTAACAAAGATCATTAAATAATTGGAAAAATTAATTCAGAAATAAAGACTTCAGTCAAAAATAAACTTGCATGGAATTGACCTTTTTGGTCGATTAAACTCAATACTGTGGGTATTTAAATACACATAGTTCATTTCCCAACTCACCAAGTTATAATTTCCAAAACAGTCAATATATCTGTGAGCCAATCATAGAACTTGCTTTCAAAATCTCCAAGACCAATTTTTCAACATTTCACATATAATGGCCACTCATCCATTGCCTAGAGACTTTTCCCAATTAATTAATCTACCACATTCACTTTTATACTTTATTTTATTTCATATTTTGAGATTGAATACTGATAATATTAAGTAAGTCATTTACAACCTTTCTTTTCTTGTTCATTGGGTATTTGTGGTCATATTCTTGCTGATTACTTTCTTCCTTCAGAACAAGTAAAAACAGTGTCATAAGGATTTAATTAGTTGTCTCTTTGGCCATTGTATTTTTTCCTCTTACTAGATTTTTAATTCATTCCTGTTAAGGAAATATAATCCATATTTTTTTATTTCTTGAATTCTATGGACTCCTTCCAGCCCTTTTTAGTCCAAACCAGGGTTCAATTATTCCATTATTGGATTTCATTTTTTCAATGTGTTATTAATGACTGATTAGAGTGAATCTTACTTTTGAATAAAGAAAAATTGTGGCTATAAAATAATGTCTTCTTTTCCCCATCTTTCCTCTTCATGTTGGAATCTTTTTCTTTTATACTTAGCTTGAGCTCTGTTAAACCAATCAATAAAAAATTCAAATAACCTCCTTTTGATAAACTTTAACCTTTTGAACACATGAAATAAATTATTCTAATCATAGTTTATTAATATTTATATTCATTTTTCTCCTTGAACCACACCAAAAGTGATTTAAAGCATATTTTATCACTTTAAACTTTTTCACTTTGTTTCCAAATGACTCTGTTCACTTTTGTCTATTTTTTCTCTTCAATCTGCATTTTAAGGACTCTTTTCTCATATTAATTTTATTCATATGTTTTTCAAATTTATTCCATTTAAAATTTTTCTTGAATAATTGTCTTTTGTAGCCATAGACATCACTCATAATATTTTTTTTTTATACTAGCAAAGTTAAGAGAAATTAGTTTGGAAGAACTCTTGTTTCAAAACTCTTTAAATTGATATTCTTATATAATTTTACCTTATATAAATTTTGAGGACTGAAAAAGTATTTGACTTTCAATCAAAGTTTCATATCCACACCTTAAATCATAGAAAGCCTGTGCATGGTCTGGGGATAAATTGACTGAATAAAATAGGTTCCCAAAATCTTTTTTTAATTATCCTGAAGCTTTTCTGGGCCCCAAAATTCCAGAACATATGGTGATGCCAGAATTTCTGTAAAGGGCCTTTGTAGCAATTATTCTATGGGTGATTAACCAATCCTTTCTGTGAGGGGTGGAAAAGTTGTAAAGCATTTTTACAGGGAAGAGGGCTCTTTTTATGGCTCTGTACCATATCCAGGTCATGTAGCCAGTTGCTTTACAGCTTCTCTCTGTGTTAAGTTGATAATCGTGTTTCAATTTTTGCTCAAAGTGTGGCTCTGAGATCTGTCTGAGAGGTTTTGGATTCGAGTTTATGAAGTGACTAATCTTATTAGCAAATATTTGGATTAGTCTGTATAATTTTTTCAGTTCATTTTCTATATATATTGAAATCCATTTCAAATACTACATACTGTACTTTTTTTCTCTGTAATGTAGGTCATTTTTTTATACAGTAAGGTGAAGTGTAATATGCATGGTTTGTGGAATGCAATTGTGATTTTAAATTAAAGTTCAATTGAACTTTATTTATTCCTTTTTCTAGGGTTCCAAGTTTATTCAATGTTTTGGATCAAGGGCTAAGGGGTTTTTATAGAATACTTATGGGTATTTGACTTGTTTTATTTTCTGAATGAAGTTGGTTAAGGCCTTTTTAGTTTTTGACTGAGGATATTATTCAAGTATTTTTGTAAATGGCGGTTTGTTTTCTCATGGATTTGATATTGAATATTCATATTTTAGATGGACAGTTTGCAAAACCTAACACATATTCCACTTTTGGGGGATCTATTAAAGCTTGATGTGATCATAAGGATAAAATTGGAATTCTTGATATCATATATATGGTGTAATTATGGCTCTTTGAGTGGTTGTGAGATTGATACTGAAATTAAGGTATGGAATACCAAATTACCTTTAGTTTAATTTGACCCCTGAAGTCATGTCTTTGGAAAAGAATAATTCTTATTAATGTCTTTATGGAACTTATTAATATTTCAAAATTATCATAAAACTGTAACATGGACAAATTCGTGAGATATATGTATTACATCTATATATTAATACTTCAAGTAATAAAAATACAAATTAGATCCAATTTGGAATTATTTTCCAATTTTCATGGCTATATTAGCTAAATACTGAAGTATTTATAGTAATCTAATTAATTGAGTTGATCTGAATTAAGAAGTATACTACAAATTCGAAAGCTAATATACTCAAAAACCATTCCTAAGGCTAAAATTTATTCATTTTACAAGTAAACACTTTTCTATTTATGGATTATGATATATAGAGAATGAGATTCATCCGATCAATAATTAGGGAAACAATATTTCCAATTTATTTTTCTCCACTATCCAAGGCATTCTGATAGCTTTCAGGAATTGAAGGCTTGTATATCAGATATTTTTAAAAAATGCTTTCATCCACTATGGTTAGAGAGCTATGATAAAAAATAATTTAAGGTTAGATCTGATAATATTTTCTCAATAAGAAATTTTATAAATTATTATATCAAGAATTTTATGAAGCTATACTTTCATTTTATTACAAACTAATGAAATATTTGAGGAAAATTAGAATATTCACTTTCTTTTTCTTGGTATATTATATCCCACATTGTAGACCGTTTTTTCACAAATAAGTAAGCTCTCTTCATCATATCACCATGAGAAAAGTGGCTTCACCTGACAGAAGGTGTTTCATTAGAAAACTAGCTTGGAACAAACATAGAATGAGCTTGGATCCATCATCTCAACTACGTTGTACCCAGGATTTAAATGTTCCTTGATATTACAATTTATTCTAAGTCACTAGAATGTTACAGAAGATATAAGATTCCCATTATATTGATTGTAGGTAATACATATATATACTATATTATATTAAATCTCTTAGGTTTTTTGGGGTGGCACAAAAGCCATTAAACTCTATTGCCATCTCCATGAAGCCATGAAATATTATAGATATTCACTCTTTATGTATCCTGATTTAAAAAACAGTTTCTGTCTTTTAAGAGTGTGAGCCTTAGAGGTAATTTCATATACCCAAAAGACCACAAATACAAAACTAACAGATTAATATAAATAAAATAAATTTATTTATATTATTAAGATAAAAACCAAAATATAAATATAAAATTATATTCAAAATAAAAAAATTAATTACAATTTTATGCCATAAAAATGGTATATGTGTATTTCACCATGGGGAATCCAATGGTGTAATTTATTTAAAATCTTTATTCATTGGTTTTTAAGTTAAACCAAGTTTTATACCAATTTATGGTATTTATGTAGCTTTAAGGTACTTATTTTTAATGTATAATTATATTAAATATTTCTTGTGACCTTTTTGGGTATGTGGTCATATCTCAAAGGTTCAAATTCCCTACCACAAAAAAAGATTGTACCACAATCTGATATGTGTAATTAGGGTATCATCCACTGTCCTACCTCTTCAATAGACTTTGTTAGTCTTGAAGCTCAATAATGCTTAACTTTTCTATTTTTCAGGCTTTCTTTCATGTCTGAACCTTCTTAGTAGTTTATCAGAATTTTTTATATCTTTCTCAAGTAGCCGTTCATCTTCTTGAGTTGAATTTCTATACCTTACAAGGTATTCCCTTTCTTTTTTGTTTCTTGTCCTTCTTTCTTTAAGGACTTTTACTATTTTCTTCTCCTCTCCTTCTTCCAAGTGGGGGTTTATTTCTTAGTGGAAATAACTCTTTCTCACTTGAACTGTAAGGTTTTATTTGACTTAAAGGGAAAGTTGGGTGTTTGTTCATTAGTTCACCTGTGAGTTCCAATTGCACGGCATTGGGTCCATGAAGTGCTTTTATCATAAATGGTCCTGCAAAGGAATCTTTCAATTTCTTTGGACCTTTTATGTTATTAAAGTTAAGGGTTGATACTAGGACCAAGTCTCCTACTTTGAAGTCAGGTGGCTTATGACTTTTATCCCATCTTTATTTTGCATATTTGAAAGAATCTTGCATACATCTGTTTGCATGGTGTCTTTCCTTATCAAGCATTATCTTAAAACTGCTTGCTGTTGGATATATATCCACTAAGTCCTTTTTGAGGGTATCATAAGAAAGTCTTGGATTCCAACCTTTTTCAAGCATTGCTGGTGTTTTGCCAGTAGAAGAATGGATTGATGTTTTATATGCCAGTTCAAGAGCTGGTATTAGTGTACACCAATCATGGGTAAAGCCATCAGAATCTTTGAATTCTAGCCCATAAGCACAGAATCTTCTGATCATGTCCTCTAAGGTCTGTATCATTCTTTCTGCTAAACCATCAGTTTGAGGATGGTAAGCTGTTGAGAATGATAACTTTGTCCCAAACAAGTTATGGAGATTTGTCCATAATGCTGAAGTGAACTTTGGGTCTCTGTCACTTATAATATTCTGGAATAAGCCTGTATGGCTAATAACTTTATTCCATATCATTATGGCTGTGTCCATAGCTGTGTCATCTTTATGACATGGTAGGAACATGGGAGTTTTGCTATACCTGTCATCCAATACTAGGCATTCATTATAGCTTCTGTCTCCTCCTGGAGGTAATGCTGTTACCCAATCCATATGGACTATTTCCCAAGGGGATTTCGGTTCTTGGATTTGGAGCATCATTCCAAATTTCTTTCCTGTGGCTCTGTTGGCTTTTTTGACATCTGTCGCAGGTTTGGCAGTATTCTATAACATCTTTCTTCCAATTTGGCCACCAAGATTAAGTAAAAATGAAATTTTAACAAAATTGTAAAAAAATAAATAAATTTGGAAAAAAGTTAAATAAAAACTATTATAGCTTTTTATCCAATAAATAAACATATAGAAATTATTTCACCATTGGATTCCTCATAAAAAATCAGGTGGGGTCACCTCTGAGTGAAATTATTGTAACTCAACTCTAAATAAGCTTAAATTAAGTTTTTAGTATTTTCAATACAAAAGTTGAAAATCCTCAAAACTTTAATTTGATTCACACCACATGTGGTGTTTACCATCAATTTTTGTGTTAAAATTGAGTTTTTGTGTTTAGTTTAGAAGTTATGAGGAATTGAAGTATTTTCAATTGAATCTAATTGAAATGTCAAAATGTGCGTGTGTATTACATAAGTGAACTTTGATTTACATATGAGGTATCAATTATTACTGTATTGTACTTGACAATTCAATTGAATTACATATGTAAATTATAAGTATAATACATGATGAGGAATTAAAGGAAAAATAAATTGGAAGATTAAATTTGGGGGGGGAAAAGGAACTCCAGCTCTAAGGGGGAGCTAGACCCCCAAAATCCGTGCTGACAGGCGTGTGGTATCAAAATTCACGCAAACGTTCTTCACTTTTGGCCTGGAATTGAGTTACAGGGTCTGTGGACTCAATTGATGATGAGGTTTTGATACCAACTGGGGTAGTTTTAGCTATTGCCAAGAAGGTAAAACTACCCTTAAGATAAAACAATCATAGTAAAAACAGTTTCAACTGGTTTCTACGTCTCTTACACACATTCTGACGTGTTTTGAAGGCTCTAGACCAGGTATTGCCATAGTGATGGCTGATTTAAGGGTCTAAAATGGCTAAAAATGGCTTAAACCAGCCCTTTTTGGTCTAAATCAGGGTTCAATGATGCCATAATTGGCTTTTCTGTTGTCAGACTGTTTTTCATGACTGACAAGAGTAAATTTTACTTTTGGAGTAAGAAAATTGATGGCTATAAAAGAATGTCTTCTTTGCCCCACTTTTCTCTTCATGTTAGAATCGTTTCCTTTTATAATTAGTTTAAACATTGTTAAACCAATGAATAAGAGATTCCAACCACCATTTTTCAATCATTTTAATCCTTTTAACCACGTGAAAAATCATTATAATCATTTTTACCCCTGAACCACCCCAAAAGTGAATTAAAGCATCTTTCATCACTGTAAACTTTGTCACTTTGTTTCCAAATTCACTCTGGTCACTTTTGGGCCTGTTTTCTCTTTAATATTCTTTTTAAAGACTTTGTTCTTTAATTAATTGCTTGCAGTTATTTGCTCAATTAATTCCAGTTGAAATTGCTCTTGAAGAAATTTCTTTTGTAGCCTTAAATATCTCTTGTAGAGTATTTTTGGATAAATTTTTATTGTTGGTAAAACAATATATCTTTATAATATTATTGTTTTAAACTAATAAAGTTATAAAAAATAAAATTGGTGTGTTTTCTTTTAAAAATAATATTTCTTACTATTTTTAATTGATTTTTACCTTATACAAATTTTAAGGACAGGAAAATTACTTGAATTTCAATCAAAGTTTCATATCCACACCTTACATTTGGGGGCCCAGCCGTGATATTTTACCTGTGACACATTTTTTTACTCTTTTTAAATCTTTTTTCTTATATTGAAAAATCTAAAAAAATATATAAAAAATACTTATAATTCAAAAAATCCACAAAAAATAATTTTCTTTTCATATTATAAGTGAGGCTTATATTTTTATTTCTTTTTTGAAATAACCTTTTTTTACTCAATTAATTGGCTTTTTCATTAATTGTAGTGTCTGACAACATGGTAAGACAAGAAAAAATTGAAACAGCCTCAACAGTAACCAGCATCATTCCTGCCAGTACTGTTAATTCTAATTATAATAGTACTATTATTGTGACTCAGAATATTCAACCAGAGCCAATTTCTTCTGAATTAGTTAACTTGGAAAGAAATAATACTCTTCAGAAAGCCAAAGATTTGGCCAATAGAACGTTTTTTGATGTAAAATTACTATTTTAAGCCTTTTTAACCATAATTATACCTTCAACCAGGTCAGGAGCCAGCTATAACCCCTCAAGCAGCTCCCAGAAAGGTAATAGACATGATTATGGCAGAGACCAATCAGGTACAGAAGGAAAAGGGTCAGTTGATGACTTACAAACAACTAAAATGGGTCATTCTGAAGCTGATAATACCATTTTACCTTCAAAAAGAGCTGAAACTGCCACAACAAGCCTCTGTGGACATATACAAAGCCAGCCACAGTGCATACAACAATGCACTCCAGTTCAAGGAGTACCAGATCCTTGCAGACCTGTGGAAGAATTGCATGAATTCTTACCTGACAGTGAGAAAATTCCTGGGCCATCCCAATACTTGCAAATTGCTCAATAGATGGCATCCATTGATGGAGAAGAAAAACATGATGCTTTTGACACTAGAATGGAGGGAAAACAACCCTCCACCACCCAAACAAGTGCCAAAAACAGCCCAAGTGGCCAGCAGCAGCAATTCCAATGTGAAAAAGCAGCCACAAACTCCAAACAAGGGCAAAGGGAAGGCACCAGCCCCAAAACCTTACAGCCAGGGCTACAGAATCCCAAAGATTCAACAGGATGCCATGGAAAATGTATTTCAGATGGCCAGAACCATGATGTAATTACAAAAGAAGGAGGAAGCCAGATTAAAATATCAAAAATGATTTCTGATACTTTTAATTGTATTCCAGAGTTGTATAAAGCCATTATTGACATAAAAAATCATCTTTCTGATAATCATACATCAATTTGTGACAATCTTAAAACAAACAACTTGAGTCTGAGCCAAATAAATGATACACTTAAATGCTTTGAAAGAGTTTTAAGAACAATCAAAACTTCCAATAATGATGATCCTTTTGGCATTAAGATAAATGAACAATTTGCCATTATTAAAGAATTAACAGACAAATATTCTAAATTCAATATTGATGACATAATTGAAACAAGAATAAAACAAGCTATTAATACTATCAAAGAAGATAATAAAAAAGTTCTTGATGATATTTCAAAATGATATGCAGAAGTAAAGACAAATACAGTTGCCTTGAAAAAGCATTTTGATACCTCAAGAGAGGAAATATCAAAATTAACAATAAAGTTAAATGAAGTTATATCTTATAATACTAAGCAAACAGACTTATGGAATGAGCTTACATATAAAGAGGATGATCATAAAAAGAATGTCATAGACTCTATACAAATCTTACAACATGAGTTAAGAATTTCACAAAGGTGTAATAACAGTAAAATGAATGATATTGAACAACTGCTAAACACTTTACCAAGAATGTCTACACCTCTGAATCAAAATGAAGATGCAAGAATTCCCAATCCACAAGTATTGGATATTGAAAATTCACAGTTAAAAAATGACATTTCTACTTCTTTTCATAACTTAGAACCATCAATGGGCCAAGCACTCTTCAAAGAAGTTCCAAAACTTAAAGAATGGCCTCACTTCAGTGGTGAAGGAGAGTATGACCATATGGAACTCATTAGAGGTATTGACATGATCAAAGAGGATTTTGAATTACCAGACAGATTGGTAACAGCCAGGTTTAACACCTTGCTTACCAGATCAGCTCACAGATGGTACATCAAAATAAGACAAGCACATGGACACCAGAGTTGGACTTGGTGGAAAACCCAAATCATCAACAAATGGGCAAATGATGCTTGAAGGTTTAAAGCTGAAACAGCCTTTGAATCTGCCAAATTTAATGCTGATGAAGACAAAGCTCTACCATGGTTTTGCCAACAAAAACACAGATTAACAGCATTATATCCTGACATGTCAGAACTTATGATCCATACAAAAATTCTGAGACAATGTGGAGGTGACTTAGAGCATGCTATCAAAAGCAGGACTACTGAACAATCTTCAGCAGAGGATATTATCAATATACTAGAAGAAGTAACCACCAGAACCAAAATAGGTTCTAGTAGGGTGAATCTCGAAACAAGTTTTAATACACCTTGGAAAGATTTTGTGGACAAAAACACCAAAGAAAATTCCAATAATATTAAGTATAAATCTGCAGATACAGTCATAAAGTGCCATATTTTCCAAAGCACCACCCATTTAGCCAATACATGTCCAAAAAAGGGAAAAATCAATGAAATTGATATTTAAAAGGAACCTGATGTTGAAAAAGATGGCATAATTGAAGACAATTCAGATGATAAGTCATCAATATTTTCTGGATCTTCAAAAGATATAGAAAATATCAATGCCACTTTTGACATCATGAAATCTTATTCCCACTTGCCACAATTGAGCAATGGTCAACTTGATTTATCAAATGTTTAGGATGCACAACTTATGAAAACAAAACCAAACAGGGGAAAAGGTTATACAGCTGGTAACTACTGTATAACATAAGTGGTGATTGATAACAAGCCCACCAACCTTTTGCTTGACCCAGGAGCCTTCTGCTCTTGTGTTGGAAAATCTTTTCTTAAGACTTGTGTACCAAATTTTGAAGACCAATTGTTACCAATTGATGGTATAAAATTCAACAGTGCAAGTAACCCAATGAAAGCATTAGGAATATTTGAGACCAATGTCATATTCCCACACATAAATGGGAATTTAAGAATCACAGTTGAATTTGTTGTTATGGAAAATTTCTCTAGTACCCATTTTATATTGGGAAATGACTATTTAATCATGTATGGGATAGATTTACATAATAACAAAGACAGATACTTTACTATTGGAGACAATAAGCGCCAAAAATTTGCCTTTTTACCATTTAAAAGACAAATTACAGTAAACAAAGTATCACCAGTCAACTTAGAGTTAGAGAAATTCAAGTCTTAACAGTTAAATGAGGCTGAAATAAGCCTTCATCTGATTGATAAAAAAGAAAATGAACTTTCTTCCCTTTTGTATGACCACAGAGGAGCATTTGCTTCAGACAAAGAACCTCTAGGAGCAATTATTGGTCATGAAGTTGACATCATTCTTAACATTGAGAGACCTTATCCACCACTCTTAAGAAGACCTGCATATCCAGCAAGTCCAAAATCAAGAGAAGCTCTAAAAGTTCATATCAAAGAACTTCTGGACCTTGGTGTAATAAGAAAAGTAGGCCACAATGAAGAAGTAGAAATAACTACACCAGTCATAGTGGCATGGCATAATGGAAAATTCAGAATGGTTGGGGACTTTAGAGCTCTGAACACTTACACTGGTCCAGACAGATACCCAATACCAAAAATCCAAATTGCCCTTACTCAAATATCTCAAGCAGTGTATATAACCACTATGGATGCCCTTAAAGGATTCCATCAAAATGTGGTGACACCAAGAGCAAGAAAATACTTGAGAATTATTGTTCATTGTGGAGTGTATGAATACTTGAGGATGCCCTTTGGTATCAGAAATCCACCTTCACACTTCCAAAGAATGATGAATGAAATCTTCCCTGAAGAACTCTCAGAGGGATGGTTAATCATTTACATTGATGACATTATTGTCTGTTCCAAGACTTAGGAGGAGCAAATGTACAGATTGTCCAGAGTTTTGACAAAAATTCAATCAGTAAACATGAAAATCTCCTTGAATAAATGTCATTTTGGATTTAAAGAGCTTAAAGCACTAGGACATGTTGTATCTGGTTTGTCCCTTGGAATTGACAAAAACAAAGTTGCAGCAGTATTGCTAAAGCCCATGCCTCAGAATAAGAAGGAAATTCAGTCATTCTTAGGTTTTGCAGGATATTACAGGAAACACATTAAAGATTTTGCATCCATCGCAAGACTACTTTATAAATTGTGTGACAAAGACACAGTATTTGAAATGACTGTTGACAGAGTCAAAGCTTTTGAGTCTCTAAGAGAAGCCTTGACCACTGCTCCACTCTTACTGATGCCAGAATTTAAATTAACTTTCAAACTGTATATTGATGCATCAGGGGATGGACTGGGTGCTGCACTTCACCAAGTTCAGATCATAAATAATAAACCTGTAGAAGGACGCATATGTTTCATATCCAGGCAAATCAAACCAACTGAAGCCAGATATGGAGCAAGTCAAATGGAATGTCTATGTCTTGTCTGGGCCTTGGA
Source organism: Austropuccinia psidii (assembly GCA_023105745.1). NCBI lineage: Eukaryota > Fungi > Basidiomycota > Pucciniomycetes > Pucciniales > Sphaerophragmiaceae > Austropuccinia > Austropuccinia psidii. The sequence goes on from JALGQZ010000013.1 coordinate 41,458,604, forward strand.
GAAATTAAACTACTTCTTGGAGGGATGTGTTTTTGAGGTGATAACAGATTGTACAGCTGTCAAATCACTTTTAAACATTAAAACACCCAACAGAAATATGCTCAGATGGCAGATAGCCATACAAGAATACAGAGGAAATATGACTATTGTTCATAAGGATGGTAACATTCATAAGAATGCAGATGGACTAAGCAGATGGCCATTACCAAATAATATTGATAATTCTGCTTATGTGCCAGAACAAGCTTCACCACAAATTCCAATAGAAGGAATAAGTGTTACAGACTTGAACACCACCTTCTTCGAGGAAGTCACACGTAGTTACACTCAAGATAAGAATTGTAGCATCTTATGCCAATTACTTAACAAAGACTGTAAAGACAACTCTCTAATACATGCCTTGGATGAAGTATGGAGAAAATCTTATGATTAAGGAAGATTTCACCTACTGGATGGTATAATTTACCACAGAACCAAGCACACATGTGTCATGACAGTTGTAGACAGGTCATTAATCAATCATGTACTGAAAGAATTCCATGATAGCCCCTTTTCAGGAAGTCTGTCTGAAGACAGAACAAGAGAGAAAGTAAAGACCTGCATATGGTGGCCAATGTGGCAGAAATATGTTGCAGAGTATTGCAAAACCTGTGACAGATTCCAAAAGGCAAATAAATCCACTGGCAAGAGACTTGGAAATATGATGAAAATCCAAGAACCAAGCAGACCTTGGGAAATTGTCCATATGGATTGGGTAACTGGCCTACCACCAGGAGATGACAGGAGCTATAATGCTTTCCTAGTAATTGTGGACAGATTCAGTAAAACTCCAATCTTTTTACCATGTCACAAGGATGATACAGCCATGGATACAGCTCTTCTGATATGGAATAGAGTAGTGTCATGGACTGGGATATTTACAAATATCATTAGTGATAGGGATCCCAAATTCACTTCAGCACTATGGACAAATCTTCACCAATTATTTGGCACTAAATTGTCTTTCTCCACAGCCTACCACCCACAAACTGATGGCCTGGCTGAAAGGATGATCCAAACCTTAGAGGACATGGTGAGAAGATTTTGTGCATATGGCCTTGAATTAAAAGATTGTGATGGATTTACCCATGATTGGTGTACTCTGTTTCCAGCACTGGAATTAGCATATAAAACATCAATCCATGCCAGTACCAATCAGAATCCTGCTATTCTAGAAAAAGGATGGAACCCCAAGTTACCCCACGATTCCTTGAGGAAAGATTTAATTGAAATAAATCCCACAGCTGCTAGCTTCAAAAGAATGCTAGACAAAGCTAGAAAGCATGTAGTAAGGTGCATGGAGGACTCTTTTGCATATGCTAAAGACAAATGGGATAAATCACATGCAACTCCAGATTTCAAAGTGGGGGACCTAGTTCTGGTATCCACCACTAACTTCAATAACATCAAAGGATGTAAAAAGTTGAAAGACTCCTTTGAAGGACCTTTTGTGATTAAGGCCCTCCATGGAGAAAATGCTGTTGAAGTAGAGTTATCTGAAGAACTTAGCAATAAGCATCCTACATTTCCAGTGAGCTTGATAAAGCCATATAAATCTAATGATGCTGAGAAATTTCCCTTGAGGAATAAGATTCCCCATGTTATATCTCCTATTGAGACATCTGCTACTAAGAAAATTACCAACGTTATTAAAGAAAGGAAATTAAGAACCAAGAAAGTAAGGGAATACCTTGTTAGGTACAGTGACCCAACTTGTGAAGATAAATGGTTAGAAGAAAAAGATATACCAGAAGCTACCAAACTCCTCAGGAGATTCAGACACACTAGAAAAACCAATATTACAAAGTAATATTCCTTTTTAGGGGGAGGGAATGTGAGCCTTAGAGGTAATTTCATATACCCAAAAGACCACAAATACAAAATTAACATATTAATATAAATAAAATGAATTTATTTATATTATTAAGATAAAAATCAAAATATAAATATAAAATTATATTCAAAATGAAAAAATTAATTACAATTCAAAAATAAAATTACATTAAATTTTGGAATTGTAAAATTACATTTATAATTGAAAAAATTAAGTAAAAATGAAATTTTAACAAAATTGTAAAAAAATAAATAAATTTGGAAAAAAGTTAAATGAAAATTATTATAACTTTTTATCCAATAAATAAACATATAGAAATTATTTCACCATTGGATTCCTCATAAAAAATCAGGTGGGGTCACCTCTGAGTGAAATTCTTGTAACTCAACTCTAAATAAGCTTAAATTAAGTTTTTAGTATTTTCAATACAAAAGTTGAAAATCCTCAAAACTTTAATTTAATTCACACCACATGTGGTATTAACCATCAATTTTTGTGTTAAAATTGAGGTGTTGTGTTTAGTTTAGAAGTTATGAGGAATTGAAGTATTTTCAATTGAATTCAATTGAAATGTCAAAATGTGCGTGTGTATTACATAAGTGAACTTTGATTTACATATGAGGTATCAATTATTACTGTATTGTACTGTACAATTCAATTTAATTACATATGTAAATTATAAGTATAATACATGATGAGGAATTAAAGGAACAATAAATTGGAAAGATTAAACTTGGGGGGGAAAAGGAACTCCAGCTCTAAGGGGGAGCTAGACCCCCAAAATCCTTGCTGACAGGCATGTGGTATCAAAATTCAGGCAAAAGTTCATCACTTTTGGCCTTGAATTGAGCTAAAGGGTCTGTGGACTCAATTGATGATGAGGTTTTGATACCAACTGGGGTAGTTTTTGACGTAATCACTGACATAATCACTGACGTTATCAATGACCTAATCGAGTGACGTCAGGACTGGTCAACAGATGACGTAATCAGTAACCAACTCTACCTCACCAGTTTCAACCTCATGCCTATATAATCTCGCTCGCTCCCACTCCCTCAACTTCAAGAAACCAAAATCATCCCTTTTGACGCTCTAATCCCCTTCTTTTCTTTTCCCATTTACATTCAATACAACTCAACAGACACGACAAACCAAGACAAGATCTAATACTATCAACCGACTACGGGTGATACGCAGATACAGTGGAGGTAAAGGATCACCAAATAATAGAGCTACTGTCACCTCATAATAAACTTATTAACCCTACCTCTCTTTCTACTTAGGCTGTATATGTGTAGTTGAAAAAGTAGTACGGTCAGATAGATTGATCTCTAGTATAAGTGTTCTAGTTGTTAAAGGTATTTATTCACTGAACTCCATAGTTATCCAGTTAAGTTATTAATGTCTAAGCAGAATTACTTACGCTGTATCCAATCAGTGTTACCACTACTGTGTGTTTTAGTTAATCAAGATTATACTTCAATAAAGTGACACAGAGGTCGTTAGATTGTAACTAACTCTTGACTAAGTCTGCATGGTAGCGAACGAGTCTCACTTGGTATAATAATGAACACACAGAGCTGGAAAAGGAAAGTTGTAATCCAAATGCAATCCTAAACAAACGACCAGAAGCTGTTTCCAATGGAAGCAGAAGGGGATGTTGTCGCAAGACAATCCATCATAAAACTAACCCGCCAGAACTGGATATGGTGGCACCAACAATTAAAATATGTTTTTGTATACAAAGGATACAACAACTTATTCGATGCAGAATGGACTAAATCAAACAAGTCATCCTCAGAATTCATCAAGGCAAATGCCTTTGGTATGTCTACCCTACTATCCACTGTGTCTGACGAGCTCCAGCCAGTACTACTCCAAAAGGATTACTTCCTTGAATCCTTGGAGGCACTAGCCGAAGCATGCGGCCAAAACTCTATCATAACCCTATGCCAGAAACTCTACGACCTTGTCAACCTTATCTATGACCCCAATACATCTCTTGCAAGCCATGCATACAAATTTGTTGACCTATACCGTACGTTCCAGAACTGTGCAGCAGGAAACACCTTTCAGATGGACATTGGAGAAGGTGCCGTCGCTGCTATGCTACTAATGAGCATCGGTCAAGATTCATCCCTCACAGGTCTCGTACAAACACTATACTACGCAACCCCCTTTAACCTAGAACAAATAACTAATCGATTAGTTGTTGAAGATAGCCGGAGGTCCAAGAAAACTACTGACTCTACTCTATACCTAAACCAATCCAAACAACTATATCAACCACCCCATCTCCACAACTCTAACCAGGACCAATCCAAGGCCGGTTTTCGACCAGGTAAACCAAATTTCTCAAATCGTATCTCCCAGAGGTCGACTCCATCTGGATCAACGCCTACCCGTTTTAACCAAGGATCAAACCTGGAAGAGAAGTTCAAAGTATTTCTAGACAAGTATATGAAGGACTATATCACCAACTCACACTCAGCAAACCAAGCTGAGGAGAACAGTGGTGAAGACAGAAGCACTGAAGACACACTAGAGGATGACGAAGGTTTCTACATCCAAATGGATCAATCCAACAACCTACAAGTAATGTCCCTATCTGAGCACAACACAGAACTAATTAATGACTCTGGCGCTTCACGATCAACTGTGTGTAATCTAGATCTCCTGTCTGAACCACAACCAACGTGGGTCACTATGAGAACGTTCTCTGGCACTATCAAAATCACCCTAATGGGAAAGTTAAGTTTGGGCGGGTTTACTCTTTACCCAGTATACTACGCACCTCAAGGGCGATCAAACCTTATCTCAGCATCCCAACTTGAGGATCATGGACTTAGATTGTATCAGAAGAACAACATGATTATTGTCAAGTCAGGCAACAAGATAGTTCAGACCTTTCCAAGAAATGGGAACTTATATGTGTCTCAATACAATTTCTCATCTAATCTGATCCGAGAAGAACCCTCATTCCCTTCAGGTACGGACTGGCACATCCTGTCAGGACACCCGTCAACCCAATACCTGAAGAAATTCCTGCAACTTAACAAAATTAACCAACAACCATCCTTCCGCACCATCAAACAATGCCATGTGTGTAAGTCATGTAAATTGAAAGCAATGCCACAGAACCGACCCATTCCTTCCGCAAAGCTCCACTTTGACACACTCGAAATTATGCCTTTAGCTAAACACTCCACCAGATACGTACTTGTCATCATAGACGACTTCTCCCGGTTCAACCGTGTCTACCTACTCACCCAGAAGTCACAAGCTGAAGCAAAACTGCTCTCCTTCATCAATGAAATAAAAAATAAGATTCACAGGTGGCCAGCTTATCTCCACTCTGACCGGGGCAGAGAATTCAACTCCACCCAATTTTGTACGGCCATTGAGGCAATGGGCATTGTTTTCGAGCGAGGGCCAGCTGACAGCCCCCAAACAAACGGCATCGCTGAACGATTCAACCAAGCCCTGTTGACAAAATGCCAGTGTCTCCTTGCCCAGTCGAATGTACCCATCAACTTCTGGGATGAGGCAGTCAAATACTCCTCCCTACTAATCAATAACCTGCCCTCTCGCAATCTAGATTGGAACTCACCTGTCAGTACCCTATTAACTCATAGGTCCACTATTGAACCAACACGCAACCTGAATCACTTAATCACGTTTGGCCTGAAGGTATTTGTATCCAGGTCTATGGGTTCAAAAGTACTTCCTCCATCCAAACCACTACTCTACCTTGGCCCAGAAGACTACTCAGATGCAGGACATTTCTTTGATCCTCCAAGCCATAGGATCGTAGTCAGCCGAGACTACACTCCCACTCACCTCAAGTTTGACTATCACTCCCCTGACAGTGTTAAGAAACCTACTACCATCCTCCCATACAGACCACCAACCACAGATCCACCTACTTGCCCAAATACGTTCACCACAATACCCTTACAACCTAGTTCACCCAGTTTAACGAGTCAACAACAACCTACCCCACCTAACTTGAGTCCTCCAACTCAAGAGTCACCAGATGTCCCAATTGAAGCAACAGAACCTGAAGAACCAACTGAACACCAGCCGGTATCTGTCTCATCAGCATCACCATCTCATATCCCAATTCCCCAAAAGAAAGGATACTCATATGTACCACACTACACAACCGCGCCTCAGAACATCAGCAGCTCAATCTCACAAGACAACATACTAACTTCCTCTCAACACAACAAACCAACTACGGGAGGTAACCTCCCTTCATCAACAATTGATGAAGACTTATTCCTCAACGAGGACGTACCCTTCAAAACTGCACTCCAGGATCCTAACAAGGCCCCAAGGTGGAGAGAAGCAATGGACAAAGAATTTAACTCACTAACATCAGAAAACACTGGAACCCTAGTCCCTTCTCCTGGAACAGACAAAACCATAGGGGGTATGTGGCGACTAGTAATGAAACGAAATGAATTTGGCGAAGTACTTAAGTATAAGGCTCGCTGGGTCTGTTTTGAAAATCACCAGGAACATCAAGTGAATTACTTTGACACCTACTCTGCAGTAGCACGCACTGAATTGTTTAAGGTACTACTATCAATATTAGTCAACCGTAGATACTCAGCCTACCAATTCGACGTGGAGACTGCCTTTCTGTACGGAGAGATGGATGCACCAAACTATGTTGCTCAAGTTGCCAACTATGAAGTACTGGGAAAAGAAGACTGGGTCTGGAAACTCAATAAATCCTTATACGGTACAAAACAAGCACCCCGACAATGGAAGGCCCATTTAGTTAACACGTTGAACATATTAGGACTGAGCTCAAAAGACACCGATGAATGCCTCTTCACCAACCATGACAAAACCCTCTTTCTCCACATCCACGTGGATGATGGCTTCATAGTGGGTGAATCAGAAGCTATGATTGAAGATCTCCTAACGCATCTCAACCAGACGTACACAATAAAAACCAAGAAATACCCAACTCAACACTTAGGGTATACACTAGACTGGCAACCGGATGGCTCGATCATTCTGCACCAAGATTCTTGAAGAATTTAATATGTTGTCCTCTAATAGCATCAAGACCCCAGCTCCAGCAAATATACATAATACCGTAGCGCAAACCTCAACCCCCTTTCCCAAGCATACTATGCAAAAGGCCATTGGGATGCTCAATTACCTCACTCTTCACACCCAACCAGACATCATGTTCACCACCAACTTACTCTCACAGTTTGTCAGCAAACCCACCATGTCCCATTGGAATCTAGTCAAGCACCTCCTACGCTACCTGAATGGCACACGAGGACTTGGTTTACACTACACCAAAATTCAACAACACGAAAGCGAGCTGGTGGGCTGGGAAGATGCTGACTACGCTACATCCCTGGTAACCAAGAAGTCACACTCGGGCTACCTGATCATGTTTCTGGGCAATCCCATCTCATGGACAACAAAGAAGCAATCAATTGTAGCACAATCAACCACCTAAGCAGAGTTTGTCTCAATGAACAAATGCTCAAAAGAGGTGTGATGGCTATCCCACCTGATAACGTCTTTAGGGATCAACTTGAAGGTACCAACACTCAAGAACGACAATACGGGTGCAATCACTATCAGTAACAAGGCACAACTCAATCCAAACTCCAAACACATCAAAGTAAGATTTCAATATCTACGCGACTTGGTCAGAAAGAACCTACTGAAAGTGCAACATGTCCCAACTAATGACATGGTTGCCGACGTCCTCACAAAAGCACTGGGCACGGTCAGACATGCCCGAGCAACCAAGATGCTTAAGCTGACGTACTCTGATAAGGCCACGGAGGGGTGACGTAATCACTGACGTTATTGATGACCTAATCGAGTGACGTCAGGACTGGTCAACAGATGACGTAATCAGTAACCAACTCTACCTCACCAGTTTCAACCTCATGCCTATATAATCTCACTTGCTCCCACTCCCTCAACTTCAAGAAACCAAAATCATCCCTTTTGACGCTCTAATCCCCTTCTTTTCTTTTCCCATTTACATTCGATACGACTCAACAGACACGACAAACCAAGACAAGATCTAATACTATCAACCGACTACGGGTGATACGCAGATACAGTGGAGGTAAAGGATCACCGAATAATAGAGCTACTGTCACTTCATAATAAACTTATTAACCCTACCTCTCTTTCTACTTAGGCTGTATATGTGTAGTTGAAAAAGTAGTACGGTCAGATAGATTGATCTCTAGTATAAGTGTTCTAGTTGTTAAAGGTATTTATTCACTGAACTCCATAGTTATCCAGTTAAGTTATTAATGTCTAAGCAGAATTACTTACGTTGTATCCAATCAGTTTTACCACTACTGTGTGTTTTAGTTAATCAAGATTATACTTCAATAAAGTGACACAGAGGTCGTTAGATCGTAACTAACTCTCGACTAAGTCTGCAGTTTTAGCTGTTGCCAAGAGGGTAAAGCTACCCTTAAGATAAAACCATAATAGTAAAAACAGTTTTAACTGGTTTCTACGTCTCTTACACACATTCTAATGTGTTTTGAAGGCTCTAGACCAGGTATTGCTATAGTAATGGCTGATTTAAGGGTCTAAAATGGCTAAAAATGGCTTAAACAATCCCTTTTTGGTCTAAATCAGGGTTCAATGATGCCATAATTGGCTTTTCTATTGTCAGACTGTTTTTCATGACTGACAAGAGTAAATTTTACTTTTGTAGTAAGAAAATTGATGGCTATAAAAGAATGTCTTCTTTGCCCCACTTTTCTCTTCATGTTAGAATCGTTTCCTTTTATAATTAGTTTAAACATTGTTAAACCAATCAATAAGAAATTCCAACCACCATTTTAATCCTTTTAACAATGTGAAAAAATCATTATAATCATTTTTTGTAACTTTTATAATTATTTTTACCCCTGAACCACCCCAAGAGTGAATTGAAGCATCTTTCATCACTGTAAGCTTTGTCACTTTGTTTCCAAATTCACTCTGGTCACTTTTGGGCGTGTTTTCTCTTTAATATTCTTTTTAAAGACCTTGTTCTTTAATTAATTGCTTGCAGTTCTTTGCTTAATGAATTCCAATTGAAATTTCTCTTGAAGAAATTTCTTTTTTAGCCTTAAATATCTCTTGTAGAGTATTTTTGGATAACTTTTTATTGTTGGTAAAACTATAAATCTTTATAATATTATCGTTTTATACTAATAAAGTTATAAACAATAAAATTGGTGTTTTTTCTCTTAAAAATGATATTTCTTACTATTTTTAATTTATTTTTACCTTATACAAATCTTGAGGACAGGAAAAGTACTTGATGTTTAATCAAAGTTTCATATCCACACCTTACAAAGAGACTTAGTAAGGACAATGAATTTTCAAAAATGAAGGGAGCTTTTATTCAGATCAATTTTTTATTGATTAAAAATCCATAATAATAATACTTCCCATTTTTTTCATAAAATTCAAGTTGGCTGAGAGAACTTCTTCTACTGAATGAAATACTCCTCTTCAATATAGTACTTATTTTACCTTTTCTTTGCTTTATACAGTCAGTTTTATTTGAAGTCAATAAAAAGAAGAAAATACCCAAAATCTTTGTTGAATGAAATTTTTCAAAAAATAAAAAAGTACAAATAATATACATTTTCCATTTTATTTATTATTATGTCACAACCATGGCAATTCACTCCCTTGGATCCCCATATGGCATATCAAGCCACAGCCCTTTTATGGCCAATTGGCCATATCCATCACCAGTGGCCAATATGGCCACGTCATCATCTCATGGACCATTTATGGCCATTTGTGTTTTGGGGCCTTCATGGCCCTTCACCTCAATCCAGCACCCATAGCGGCAATTTATGGCCAAATGGGTATTTCTGGTCATCTCCCTCAAAACCAGGGGAAATGGCCCAAATGGCTGTTTTTGGCCATTTGGGCTCATAATGCGCATTTGCGCATTTTTGCGCATTTTTGCGCATTTGCGCATTTTTGCGCATTTTGCGCACTTTTGCGCATTTGCGCACTTTTTGCGCATTTGCGCACTTTTTGCGCATTTTGCGCACTTTTGCGCATTTGCGCATATTTGCGCACTTTTGCGCACTTTGCGCATTTGCGCACTTTTGCGCATTTTGCGCATTTTTGCGCACTTTGACGCAAAGTGTCCAAAAGACATTTTCCCGCCTTTTGGGCCAGTTTTTGGCTCAGAACCCAAAAGTGGCCAAAAACCCCAAAAGGCCCAGAAACACCATTCCAAGCTCTGAAGCCATTACATCCATCCTTTTCCCTCTGCCTTTCCATCTCAAGACCTTTGGACGTAATCTTCTTGCCAATCAACCAATATGCCATAAATGATGTTATATATCATTGTGCATCATTTTTCAACAGCAATTCAATGGTGGCAATATCAAATGTTCATTTCAACATTCCAACATCTCATCACGTCATCAAGGCACCCAATCATTCAGAGGAATCATCAAGGCTCAAGAGCAAGTGTTTCAGCGTCAAAGACCAATGACGCCATCAAGCAGTCATTGGTTATTCTCATTCCAAGTATTCCTTCCAAGGGAATACTTTCAATTCATTCTCAAGTGTATTCAAGAGGCAGTGCCAAAAAGAAGTTGTCAAGTGTCAAAGCTCCACTCAATCCATCTTGGCAACCATATTCATTTCAATACAGTCTGGATCCATCAAGACCTGTATTTCATTTTCAATCATGGGAAATTCATTCAACCCAATTCAATTTCAATATTAGCCAGCTGTATCAATTCCCAAAAGAATCAATACAGCCTCAAGGATCAATACAGATCAGTTTTCAGCCTGAAGAACTCAAGCTCCCAACTTTTCACATATACCGGCTACCCTTTCCACCCTGGGGGGTTTTCCCCAGTTAATTAATATATTTTGATTTTATTTTATCTCTATTTTCTTTTCACTTTAGTTAAGCAAATACTGATATTATTAAGTCAGTCATTTAGCACCTTTCTCTTTTCTCTTTCTTCGCCTGTCAATGGATATTTGGTGGTCATATCCTTACTAATTCCATTATTCATTTTTGGCAGGTTGAAACAGTGATTAAGGACTTACTTGGTTGGCTCTTTGGCCATTTGGCTTCCCTTTCCTCTTTTGCATCTCATCTTGTACCTGCATATCTTTTAGAGGAATTCATTCTTATTACTTTTATTCTTTATCCTTTTGGAGTCTTCCAAGTGAGTTCCCTGATTGCTGAGTGCCAGGCCACTCTTGTATTTCTGTCCAAGAGCCCCTGTGACATTATATTAATTAACTCATAATTTCTTTTTCATTCTGTTCATTCTTTCTTTATAATTTCATTCACTCATTTCATCGAAATTATGATTCTTTTACGCTTATGAACTTAATGATTCATCGTCACCTCTCAATTTTCTTTCATTCATTCTTCATTTTGAAAATTGAAAGCTGACCCATTTTTTATTTTTGTTATTCTCTTTAAAATCTTTTTCAAATCATCAATTTCCATTTCATTCATAATTCAGGCGTCATCTTAATTTTCTTTGATTTTCAAATTTTTCATCAAGATATTCAGACACGTTATTCACATCAAGATTCATAATTGATTGTTTCTTCAAGAATTTTGAATTTTAAAGAATAATTCACTTGATTTTGATTGATTGATTGATTTGACATATTTGATTTTGACCTCAAGAAAATTGATTGACCTGAAGATTTCATTGATTTTGCTGATTTTTCACATCAAGAATTTTGACATAAATTGATTTTTCTTCAAGATTTTCATTTGATTGATTGATTCTGCAAGATTTTTTATTTTGATTGATTTGATTGATTTGATTTTGACTTCAAGACTTCATTTGATTTTGATTTATTGACGTACTTGAAGATTTTCATTTTGATTCATTGATTTTCCTCAAGATTTGATTGTTGACTCTTTTCACTTCAAGCAAATTTTGATTTTTAATTCATTATTTCATTTTGTTCCTGATATCATGCCTGTTCAACACTCACCTCCAGCAAGACAGACAAGATCTCAGGCCAGAGCTCAAGCTGTTCTCACTCCAACTCCAAGAGCTCCTCTAGATGGCACCCCAGCAGTTCCTCAACTGAGGGCCCAATTAGATAGAGGACCCCGCATGGAAGGAGCAGCACCATCCAGGAAGGAAGGAAGAGGGCCAAGAAGATCATGTTCATTCTCAGGAGTAGTTGGCGGTTTTCCAGGAACTTCAAGGACTATTTTCAAAGGTCCAGGTGAAGATGGTGAAGAGGAGGAGGAGAATTCTGTGGAAGAGGAAGAGTCTGATGGTACTGAAGGTGTCCCTGCTCCGGTGGAGGCATCCCAAGGTACTGGAGGACCAACTCTAGCCCAGTCTAATCAGCCTGTCTCTCATCAGTCTGAACCATCCCTATTGGCCATCATGCAGCAAATGACTCAGATTATGGCCAATCTTCAAGCAGCTTCATCCTCTGAAGCATCAAGACCATCAGCCTTCAAGACTCCATCTATGAAGGCACCGGAATGCTTTGATGGGACTCAGCCCTTCAAAGTTAGAAGCTTTATTCAGTCTTGTCAATTGATTTTTCACAATGATCCGGCAAACTTCGCTCAAGACAGAAAGAAGGTCCTTTATGCCACTTCATTTCTCGTTGGCAGGGCTGCAAAATGGATTGAGCCTTATCTTTCCAATCTCACCAATCAGGATTCAAATTACCTTCTCAATTCTTGGCGTTTGTTTGAATCTCAACTCTTCACTCTATTTGGTGACCCAAATGAAGTCAGAAAAGCAGAAGCTGAGTTGGATTCTTTAATAATGAAAGAAGGTGGGCATGTATCCTTATACATTGCTGATTTCAGAAGCTTAGTCTCAAGAATCGGGGATTGGGGTGAAAGAGCTCTCATCCATCACTTCAGGAAGGGATTGCCATCCAGGATTTTGGATCAGTTGGCCTCCCATCCTTCAAGAATTGACTCTCTTCAAGACTTAATGGACGTTACCCTGGAACTTGATACCAGGTACCATGAGAGGCAAAATGAAAAGGGTCATCATCAAGAGAAGAAGCCAGAAGCCTCAAAGTCAAGTTCTTCTCATCCTCAAAATTCTTCAAGCTCAAGTCAAAAGAAGAAGAAGAATTTTCAGAAGAGGGACAAGCCCCATTCTTCTTTGTTGAATAAAGATTTCAAGCTCATGAACTCTGAAAAAGAAAGAAGAATCAAAGAGGGTCTTTGTACCTATTGTGGTGGGAAGCATAGTCTTGAGTCCTGTTTCAAAAGGCCTCAAAACAAGCTTACCCAACCGTCAGGCAAATTTCCCAGCCAGGGAAAAGCCTGAGTGAAGATCATGTTGTGTTCAATGGTCTTCACAGTTTTCCATCCAGAGCACAATTGTGCATTCTGAATACTGGTGTCAAAAATTCTCTTAAATTTTTTGTTTTTTCTTCTCTCTCTGATATGTTTTACAGTATTCTCATTGATTCTGGTGCTACCAACTCATTTATTGCAAAGCAGTTTGTTCACAAGTATTCTTTGACCATGTCAGAACTCCCGGAGAAGATTCCCCTCATTATTCTTGACTCCTCTGAGTCTCCTTCTTTATTTGTGACTCACCATACTAAATATATGGTTGAGCTCCCTTCCTTCCCAAGCTTTGAATGGGACTTTTTAGTCATTGATACTCCCAAGGGAGAAGACCTCATATTGGGCTTTGACTTTCTTAATCATTTTAATCCGTTTATTGATTGGAGGCAAGGATTGATCACCTTTAATTCTGATCATAAGGACTATAATGATCCTTCAATTTCTTTCAGTAATGACTTTTCTTCTGCCAAATCATGTGCAGCTCTGGTTGGTGATTCTAGAACACCATCATTTCCGTCTTCTGTCCATATTCCTTCCCTTAATTCCCATCAGTCATTACTATCATCTAGAGATGAAGTCTTCAAAGAGATTCAAGATGTTGGAGAAGATAATTCTGTATCTTCACTTCATCTCTTCTTTGGGAATATGGACCTTCCTCCTTCATCTTATCATGACTCCCTGGAGGAGTTGTGGGATGAAGAGGAAGAGCCAGAAGAAATAGAAACCGTGATGAAGGTTGTTCCTTCTGTTTATCACCAATACTTGGATGTATTTTCCAAGGTGAAAGCAGAGAAACTTCCTCCTCACCGCGCCTGTGATCATCATATCGAGCTGGAGGGGTCTCTACCTCCAGTTGGGGTGATCTACTCTTTATCAAACCAAGAGTCAGATACACTCAGGGCCTACATTTCAGAGAATGTAGAGAAAGGTTTCATCCGGCCAAGCTCCTCTTCTACAGGAGCACCTGTTCTTTTTGTCAAAAAGAAAGATGGTGGCCTCCGTTTGTGTGTTGATTACCGCAAGCTCAATGCTGTTACTAGGAAGAACAAGTATCCTGTTCCTCCTATGAATCAGCTTCTCACTGTTTTTAATGGTTCTTCTATCTTCTCCAAGATTGATTTGCGTGGTGCATATAACCTGCTCAGAATCAAGGAAGGTGATGAACATTTGACTTGTTTTAGAACCAAATATGGTAGTTATGAGTACTTGGTTATGCCATTTGGGCTTACCAATGCTCCTGCTTCTTTTCAAAATCTCGTCAATGATATTTTTTATGATCTTCTTGATGTTTATGTTGTGGTTTATTTGGATGACATTATGGTCTTTTCCAAATCTGAGGAAGAACATGTCACTCATGTGTCCACTGTTCTTTCCAGACTCAGAGCCAATAACCTCTTTGCTAAGGCGTCCAAATGCCTATTTCATGTTTCAAGTGTGGAATATCTTGGTTATGTAGTTTCTTCTGAAGGCCTCAAGATGGACCAAGCAAAAGTCCAGCAAATTCTCAATTGGCCACCTCCAAGAAACCTCAAGGCTCTTCAATCATTCCTTGGCTTTGCCAATTTTTACCGCCGTTTCATCAAGAATTATTCAAAGAAAATTAGTTCACTCACAAGTTTCCTCAAGAAAGATTCCCGTTTTCCCCTCAATGAGGAAGCTCTTAGACAGTTTCATCAACTCAAAGAGGCATTCACCACTGCTCCAATCCTTTCTCATTTCAATCCTTCTCTACCCACCATTGTAGAGACCGATGCATCAGATTATGCCTTGGGTGCTGTACTGAGTCAGGTCTCTGACTCAGGAAAACATCCCATTGCATTTGATAGCCGCAAGCTTCTCCCAGCTGAGCTCAATTATGAGATTCATGACAAGGAACTCCTTGGCATAGTCTGGGCTCTCAAGCGCTGGAGAGCTTTCCTTCTTTCTATTTCTTCCCCTTTTGAAGTTCTCACCGATCATTCATCCCTTCAATATTTTATGTCTTCCAAGATTCTCACTCGCCGTCAAGCCCGCTGGGCTGAATTTTTATCTGAATTCCATTTCTCAATCACTTACCGCCCTGGCCGCCTGGCCACCCTTCCAGATGCCTTGTCACGTCGGGACGACGTTTACCCGGAGAGGGGGGAGGATTTCATCAGCAAGAATCCAATGAACTATCAGAAGATAATCAAGCAAGATGAAATTCAAGCCTCAAAGTTTTTTGCAGTCAAGGTGGATTCATTTTCAAATTTGATTGATTCAATTCAGAAGGCAGTGTGGCAAGATTCTCAATATAGAAGTGTCCTTGAAGATTTGGGTAAAGGTAAATCTGTCCAAGATTATTCTCTTGATTCCTCTTCCAAACTTCTCCTTTTCAAAGATCGAGTGGTGGTCCCAAATGACCCCACAATTCAACTCAATATACTTCAAAAGCGGCATGACTCTCCTCTAGCTGGACACCCTGGCCAAGAGAAGACTCTCAAACTTGTCAAGCGGGATTTCCACTGGCCCGGCATGACTCAATTTATCAAGGATTATGTCTCATCCTGTCAACAGTGTTCAAGAAACAAAAATATTCATCACAAGAAGTTTGGACTCCTCAAGCCTCTTCCAATTCCAAGTGGTCCTTGGATTTGTCTTTCAATGGATTTCATCACTCAATTGCCACTGTCCAATTCCTTTGATTCAATTTTAGTCATAGTGGACAGATTCTCAAAAATGGCGATTTTTATTCCAACAATAGCTTCAATCACTTCATTAGACTTGGCCCATTTATTCATCAAGAATATTTTCTCAAAGCATGGCCTTCCTTCAAGCATTGTTAGTGATCGAGGTTCTGTTTTTGTTTCTTCCTTTTGGACCAACCTTTGTCAGCAGCTCAAGATTTCAAGAGACTTGTCAACTGATGGACAGACAGAGAGGGTAAATCAGATACTAGAACAGTACCTTCGGATGTATGTCAGTTATCATCAAGATGATTGGAACACCTGGCTCCCTCTGGCTGAATTTGCCTACAATAACTCTGACCACTCTTCAACAAAGCAATCACCGTTTTTCACTGTTTATGGAAGAGATCCTCATTTTGACTCAGTTCACATCACTCAAGACACTCCGGCTGGAAAGTTATCAACAAAAATCCAATCAGTACAGCAAGATGTCAAGAGAGAACTTGAAGTTGCCATAAACAGGTTTAAGAGGTATGCAGATAAAAGTAGAGCAAGTCCACCTGTTTTCAATCCCGGTGACATGGTATGGCTTTCTTCCAAGAACATCAAATCAACCAGACCCACCAAAAAGCTGTCTGAAAGATGGCTGGGTCCTTTTCCAATCTTGAAGAAAGTCAGCACTCATGCCTACCACCTCAAGCTTCCATCTCAATGGAAATCCATCCACCCGGTTTTCCACATTTCCCTGTTGGAACCAGTCAAGACGTCAACAATCCCAAATAGGCATCAAGAGCCTCCTCCTCCAATCACCATTGAAGAAGAAGAGGAATGGGAAGTCTCTCAAATACTGGACTCAAAGCTCAAGAGAGGAAAATTATGGTATCTGGTGGAATGGAAAGGTTTCAGTCAAGACCCAGAAAGATCCACTTGGGAACCAACCGAAAACCTCAAGAATTGTCCTGAACTTGTCAAAGATTTTCATTCATTATATCCTGACAAGCCTGGGCCAAATTCTTCAAAAGCTTGATTCATTATGGTGCTTGGTGGGGAGAGGAATTACCAAAAGTAAGTCCCACTCCTGGTATGCACCTTTAGGGGTATTCTACTCTGTTTTGTTGTAAGCATCACCTTGGCCACTCTGTGAGCACTTTGCAATTTTGGACACAGATCCCTGGCAGGGCTTTCAACTTCATTTCCAATTTTATGGCCATTCTCACTTGGGACAATGGGCCATTCACTTTTCAATTCATTTCCAAGACTTCAAAATTCAAATTCATTCCTTCAACAGTTTTGTTTTATTTTTTATGGCACTGGCGGGAGTGGTAACTACCAAAAGTAAGTTCCTCTCCTGGTGTGCACTTCCCTGAGGGGTCTACAATCTTGTCAAAACATCACCTTGGCCACTTTGTGAGCACCTGGCATCAATTTTATCTTTCCAGGTCCTTGGCCAATTTCAAAATCAGTCATGAACCTCCGTGATGAAGATTGGAACCTCCTCAAGATTCAATTCATTTTTCTTTTTTCTTTTTCCTTTTCTTTTCTTATTTTCATTTTCATTCTTTATTATTATTTTATTTTTATTTTAAATTTTCTTTTATCACGTCAATTATCACGTCAAAAATTTTCATTCATTTCAAAATTAAATTCAAATCATGAAGCCAATGTCAAAAGAAGATCAAGCAAGTCCTGCGTCAAATGTCAAATTCTCAATATCAGTTTTCAAATCTTTACATTAATCCGTCCTCTTGAATCACTCTCTCAAAATCCTTCCAATAGCCTCAACAGGCTTCACCTTGTATTGGTGCTCAGGAGCTCACCATTTCAAGGTGGGGGGTACTGTCACAACCATGGCAATTCACTCCCTTGGATCCCCATATGGCATATCAAGCCACAGCCCTTTTATGGCCAATTGGCCATATCCATCACCAGTGGCCAATATGGCCACGTCATCATCTCATGGACCATTTATGGCCATTTGTGTTTTGGGGCCTTCATGGCCCTTCACCTCAATCCAGCACCCATAGCGGCAATTTATGGCCAAATGGGTATTTCTGGTCATCTCCCTCAAAACCAGGGGAAATGGCCCAAATGGCTGTTTTTGGCCATTTGGGCTCATAATGCGCATTTGCGCATTTTTGCGCATTTTTGCGCATTTGCGCACTTTTTGCGCATTTTGCGCACTTTTGCGCATTTGCGCACTTTTTGCGCACTTTGCGCATTTGCGCATATTTGCGCACTTTTGCGCATTTTGCGCATTTTTGCGCACTTTGCGCATTTGCGCACTTTTGCGCATTTTGCGCATTTTTGCGCACTTTGCGCATTTGCGCATTTTTGCGCACTTTGACGCAAAGTGTCCAAAAGACATTTTCCCGCCTTTTGGGCCAGTTTTTGGCTCAGAACCCAAAAGTGGCCAAAAACCCCAAAAGGCCCAGAAACACCATTCCAAGCTCTGAAGCCATTACATCCATCCTTTTCCCTCTGCCTTTCCATCTCAAGACCTTTGGACGTAATCTTCTTGCCAATCAACCAATATGCCATAAATGATGTTATATATCATTGTGCATCATTTTTCAACAGCAATTCAATGGTGGCAATATCAAATGTTCATTTCAACATTCCAACATCTCATCACGTCATCAAGGCACCCAATCATTCAGAGGAATCATCAAGGCTCAAGAGCAAGTGTTTCAGCGTCAAAGACCAATGACGCCATCAAGCAGTCATTGGTTATTCTCATTCCAAGTATTCCTTCCAAGGGAATACTTTCAATTCATTCTCAAGTGTATTCAAGAGGCAGTGCCAAAAAGAAGTTGTCAAGTGTCAAAGCTCCACTCAATCCATCTTGGCAACCATATTCATTTCAATACAGTCTGGATCCATCAAGACCTGTATTTCATTTTCAATCATGGGAAATTCATTCAACCCAATTCAATTTCAATATTAGCCAGCTGTATCAATTCCCAAAAGAATCAATACAGCCTCAAGGATCAATACAGATCAGTTTTCAGCCTGAAGAACTCAAGCTCCCAACTTTTCACATATACCGGCTACCCTTTCCACCCTGGGGGGTTTTCCCCAGTTAATTAATATATTTTGATTTTATTTTATCTCTATTTTCTTTTCACTTTAGTTAAGCAAATACTGATATTATTAAGTCAGTCATTTAGCACCTTTCTCTTTTCTCTTTCTTCGCCTGTCAATGGATATTTGGTGGTCATATCCTTACTAATTCCATTATTCATTTTTGGCAGGTTGAAACAGTGATTAAGGACTTACTTGGTTGGCTCTTTGGCCATTTGGCTTCCCTTTCCTCTTTTGCATCTCATCTTGTACCTGCATA
Organism: Austropuccinia psidii; assembly: GCA_023105745.1. Classification (NCBI taxonomy): domain Eukaryota; kingdom Fungi; phylum Basidiomycota; class Pucciniomycetes; order Pucciniales; family Sphaerophragmiaceae; genus Austropuccinia; species Austropuccinia psidii. The sequence goes on from JALGQZ010000013.1 coordinate 41,477,815, forward strand.
TCTTTTAGAGGAATTCATTCTTATTACTTTTATTCTTTATCCTTTTGGAGTCTTCCAAGTGAGTTCCCTGATTGCTGAGTGCCAGGCCACTCTTGTATTTCTGTCCAAGAGCCCCTGTGACATATTATTTTATTAAGATCATTATTTATTTGATTTTTATTTCATTTGATGATCCTTCCTATTATAAAGCAGGATCATAAATGCTTTACAAATAAGGCTCTTGTTTCCCTTCTTACAAAAGAAACAATGCCTTCATTTTTTGGTATTTCGAATTGTTTGTTTTTTATTCAAAAGGAAAGTAGCAGGGTCTGTCAACAACATCCTGCTACTGAATGAAACCTTACATTTTTCTTGAATTTTGGATTTCCAGGAATCAAAGGGCCAACTACTGTAAAAAATGTAAATCAATTTTTACAGTAGCATTTTTACAGTAGCAGAAATTGAAGACCCCAACTGTAAAATTGTCGACAATTGTTGACAATCTTACAGTAGCATACTTTAAAGTTCTTCTATTGTAATTTTCAATAGAAAACTAATGGAAAAGTATCAAAACATAAAAAACTTCAGACAGACTGAAACATCAACATCCAAGAGCAAAAGTTATTGATCTCAAAAAATAACTAGAACATTTGATGATAGAATTGAAAAATGAATTAAAATGAATAAATAAGATTTTTTGACATAAAAAGAAATATACTTTTGACTACTCATTTTCTTTGAAAAAAATGACAAAATAATTCCAACCATAAGAATAGAAAACATATATAGCTCATTTTTCATACTGTTTCTTGTTATTCTTTCTCTTAGGCATCCTTTGTTATCAATTATTTTAGAAATAAAATTTTCATTGAATTTTTTGTGGTTTTTTTTGTTTCTCTTTGCCCTTTGAACAATCAAGAAAGGAGATATTTTGTTTCAAAACAAAAATTTGGGACTGTATTAATTCAATATCCTAATGATCATATTACTTTTAAATTTGGATATTCTGTTGGATCTTAAGAAAAGAGGACTAAGTCACTCAATATCTCAAAATTATATGCATATATCTCTCCTAAGCCTGAGTGAAAAAAAATTTAAAAAAAGTAATTATAGTGTAATACTGTTAAACTCCGCTCAAACTTCAAGCTATAAGTATTATATATATTTTCAAGGCTCAAAAGCAATCCTTTCATTTTCAATTTTTCTTTTGCAAAATTAGATTGTGATTCAATTAGAAAAAGCTTATGATTGATGAATTAGATTTTTAATAAATTCAGTTTATGAAACAGATTCTTGTTTGTGATCTTTGATATTTTAATAAGGGAAATGTTGGTAAATTACCATTCAGAACTTATTGAAATATGGGTGAATTGCTTGTTTTATTTTGAATTACTCAGATTAAATCTTTGTAATGTGATTGTGAAAGTGTTTTGAATCTGGTTGTATATGGCTATGAAGCAATATTTGCATCACTTAAAGCCTAATTACAAGCAAGTTTCAGCTTAATTCTGTAGCCCCCATTCAAAAGATATCAATTTAATTTATATTATATGTTATTAAAAAATCTCAATAACAAAACACAGAAAAAGGAGGCTCCTTTATATTTCATCTTATGAATATTTAAATGCTATCAATCTATTATTCCATCACCTATATTTTGAAAATAACTTATTATTACAAAGCTACCATTATTTTGGCTTGAAAGAATCTGTCAAGTTATATTGATATTCATAACCTTCTCACAGGCTTTATAAATGAAACTTGAGAAATGCACTGGGTAAAAACACTCATTAATACCAATTATTTTGTTTTAATATCACATATATTTTCATTATGTAAAAACAATTCAATGATTATTTATCTTTTCATAAAACAATATTATTTAATTCTTTCTACTAACTACCAGATAAGCATATTATACTTGCTTCAATTTTTGAACAGAGTTTAAATAGATTCCCCCATACCTTTCAGGGAAATAATATTATTATTTCTTGAGTTAGATTTACTAGTTTTTTTCTCTTAATTGTTGAGTATTGAAAATTCATATTTCTTTCTTAAGAATTGAATGTTTTATCCATTAGAAAAACACAATTTTCGTCTGTAAACAAATTGAGAACTCTCCGTAGATTTCAATTATTAAAAAAGATATCAAAATTTAAGTAATTAAAAGAACAAGAAACGAGGTGCTCTTATTAAATAAAGAGATCATAATTTAAAGAAAAACTAAATATAAAAGAAAATCAATGGATTCTTCAGATAAAAATTCAATTGGAGAAAATTCAGCTCAATCATCTCAATAAATAAAGGTTAAATCTACTAAAGCTTAACACATATACCTTAAGTGGTTTGATATAGAAAATATAAATATTAATTTTCAGAGCTATAATCAAATTATGTATCTGGTTTCTCCCCTTATTTTGTTGAAACAATTAATCATAAATTCAAAAATCTTGAAAAAATTATTGTACATTTTGAAATATTTAAATGTGCCATTACATCAAGAGGATCCATTTCAAAAAATATTATTCTCCAGAAATGATATATTAAGTGACACATAATTCTGTATTACAAAATAAAATGTGTCATTGTGCAAAAAAACTAATAAACAGATATCTGAAAGGAAAATTAAACTAGCTATTTTATGGTTAGGCTATGGTTCCTTTCTGAAAATAAGAGTGATAATTAGCTCATATCCTTTTATTTTATCACAAAAAAACTTCCAAGTATACAGTTAAAGCAAGGTATTTCCCTTTCAATATAGGTCATGAAATTTGCAATACATAAATTCGTGGGCTGAAATATTAGTCATATTTGATTTATGTATATTATATTTTGGTAATGCCTGCTTAAAATAGCTTTCGTGATATTAAGATTAAGTTTATTTCAGATTTAAAAGAAAAAAACTGACTTTATAAGATAATAAAACTAAAGTATATTATGTGTCACTTAATGAAGTATTTTGGAAGGGGTACCAATATGATTTCAGGGTCACTCCCTTGTGATATCTATATTCTTATAAGATACTCAATCAATCTATAAATTTATTCATTAATGAGATATTTAGAAGTACAATGGTTTCAGCTTTAATATTCTTAATATATGGTTTTTAATATTTGGGTTGGTGAATCTGTAATTTCTATGTGAAAGCCTATGAAAATGACTTTAAATGTTGATTTCTCTGTCCATGAAATGATATGAATTAGGTAAAAAAAATTAAAATACATAGTGAATTGAATCAATACTTTTGCATTTATTTTCAATCTATTGAGCTTTGACCAGGCTTAGCAAACAAGGATATTCCGGAAGCTAAATTGAAGCTTTTTGGCTTGCTTGTGTGGCTTGAATTTTTTCCAAAACTTCATTTTGAAATTTAACTTCTGTCCTAGCTCCCACCTGCATCCAATGTATCTTCCATGTCAAATCCTAAATGCGAAAGCTGCTTCCATTTGTAGCCTATTTGCCCATGGTGTATGTTATAGAAAATTCTTTATGGAAGAGAAAGATCATTTTCAATCCAGACCCTTTAATTTTTCTTTGAAGCTTGTCTAAGATATGCCTTGAAATTACATATTAATTTACAAATGAAAAGTTAATATTTACAGGTAATATTTGTGGGAAGGCTTCTTGATTTGATCTTATGAAATCTCATCTGCAAAAGATCTCTTGAGTTAATTTGGAATAATTCATGTACTGTTATATCCTACTTCAGATTTCATGACATGATGCAACAATTTTTTTTATGGATAAAACTGCTACTATTTAGTTTTTGAGTGAAGTCTCATTTTTAAAGCAAATAAATAGAGTCATCATATTTATCAGGCCTTTCTTAGATTAATACATCCAGAAAATAATTAATCAGTCACAGCATAGACTTTTTCCCATGAATATTTCTTTCCTTTGTTATAATAAATAATCCATTCCTGATATATTTCCAGATTCCTTTTTATTAAATCTCACATGAGTTCCCTGAAAATTATCTTCTTCTTTGCTAGTAAAAAATCTCCTACTTTCCCTTTTAAAATCTTGTCTTATCATTTTAAAACATTGTTCTTGTTGTTTTTATTCTGAATAAATCAAAGAAATTTAACAAAATTCAAAAAATTTAGTATCCTCATTACATCTAAAATTACTAAATATTTTAATTTTTGTAATCTCTCTATCTTTTTATTCATTTTAATAAATGATTAAATGACTCATATCTCTCAGATGTTAGCATAAAACATCAAGCCTTAATAAAACCTTGTCTTAAATCATTATTTTTTCTGGAATTTATTTTATTAAGATTTTCAAACTTGAATTCAAATCGTAAGTCTCCTCTTTTAAGATTTATAAAAGTAGCGTTCAATCAAACCTGAGTTTTCCCTTTCATATAATCATTAATAATCAATTAACATATTGCAATAAATTTTTTTTCTAAATCGAAAATATCTCAAGTATATGACTATTTCTCCTTATTAATAGCACTTCAATTGAGCTTGAATTTAAAAGTATCAAATATTTATTCTAATTTTATTTTTTGATAGATATATGTAGTTTTGATTACTAAGCTCTCATAATTCAAATTAATAATAAAAAATACCTTCTTCTAATATTATTAAACATATAAGTGCAATAAGATATGTAAAAAATAAGTCAATCTTGTGAAGATTTTGAATCTAGCATAGGAATCATTGTGGGAAAGCCAGAAATGAGCAAATTGATCAGAAGCATTTTTTGGGTTCACAATGATCACAGATCAATTTAAAGCGATCTGAGAGGACTAGTTATCAATAAAATGAAGTTCTTCCAAAAAACTCTCTTTATTTTTTCAAATTCAGAATCTCCATGTTGGCCATGAGTCGATATTTCCTACACCAATCTTTTAGTCTGGTTTCACCTGTTTGGGTAGTGGCTTTCGCAAATAACCCTAACCCGGCTTTCGCATACATGTCTATCCTTTAAAGCCATGATTTCTGTCAATCAGCGCCATATGTGGTAAGAGCACTTCAATATAAACTGGTCAGGAAGTTTTTAGTTTTCGGAAAAATCTCTCAAATCCCATATCTCATCACCAGCAGACCGGAAGTCATCAGGAGGAGCGGTTGGTGAGCGATTGATTGTCATCGATGGCGCCAACAAAGTCAAAATTGAAATCAAAGTATTCTAGATCCGATCCGTTCACGCCGCCCTCACCGCTCTTTGAAGTCGACACTTCCGGGTCGGCTGCGATCCGTCATTCTGTCCTCCATGGTGCGTTTGCTTCACGCGCAAGAAAAGGCGTCAAACGCACTCTGCAGGTTGACGAAATCTTGAATCATTCCGCCAGCCATGGTCCTCCTCCCCTCACAGGACGCGCTCGTCCTGCAACCACCGAACAAAGCAAGTTGAAACTGCTTACGCTTGGCGAAAAGAAACGCTTGGAAAAAATTGTCATTCGCAAAGGTCGTCAGACTGGTCTCAACAGCATCGATCCAGAAAAACGGCATGGAACTTTGGCCGCCTTAAAACCTCCCACTTTGCCTACTGGAGATATCTGGCAAAGCGACTCTTTAGCCTCTTGTGCTGCATCCGAGGCTCTGCCACCTGTGAAAGCTCCCCGCGGCTTGCGCAAATCCGAGACCGAAAACCTTGTGCTTGATCAAATACCTGCCGTTGGCCTCGTGCCAGTTCCAATTCCTCATCCAGGTCAGAGTTACAATCCCACGCTAGAAGATCATCAAAAGATTTTACGAACAACACTTGAAAAACTTGAAGAAGAAAAGTTCGAAGAAGATCGACTTGCTGAAGTTCAGAAGCGTGTGAATGCAGGTTTAGATCGCACAAAATCCAAAACGCAATGGGAAATATGTGAAGAAGAGGTGGGTGATGGTGAGAGCCATGGAGAAGAAGATCAGGGTCAAAATAAATCAGAAGAATTGCCCATCAAGAAAAAAGCCCCCAAGAAAAAGACAACTGCTCAGCGCAACCGTCGAGCTAGAGCCCAAGAAGAGGTGATTTGTTGAAAATCAATTGTCTAGACAGAGTTTCTTTGACTAACACGCACATCCATCCCTTTATACTTACCTGTCATTTAGTTACGAGCGTTATCGCGAAAGAAAGAGGCAAAGCGTATGGCACATTCATTGCTACAGCTTCCCAAGATTATGAAGGATTTGACCGCCGCTGAGGTTGCGGCCAAGCAAGCTAAATTGGAACGCAAAGCGCGACGAGCAGGCCTTGTAGGCAAATATGGGATAAGTGCAAAAAGAGGAGGACAGCCCAAGGGACTCAAGTCAATTCAAGATCAACATGAGTATCAACTAACTGAAGACTTAACCGAGGCCGGTCTTAGAGGTCTCAAACCGGAAGGCAATCTTTGGCGAGACTGGTCTCAAAGTAACATCAGACGTGGCAGGCTGGAGTCCAGACCGAAGATTGGGTTGGTAAAAGGACAGAAGTTTGAAAAAGGTCGAAAGTTCAAGGAAGTAGAAAAACATGCCTGGAAGAACTTTGAAGCATAGACTTTTGGTGTTGGAAGAAAGATTGTACTCTTGTTTTGCTTTATCGCATACTCATTACACATATAGATAAATATTAACTTTTTTGATTGTGCTTAACATCACCAAGGTGCAAAACAAAGTGGACAAGATTTACAACCTTTTTAGGCAAGTATACCCAATCTTGCTTTGATGACAATAGTATATCGTCGCAGCATCACAAGTAAAAAATATTTCTGGATGGCTGTGAAGAATTATCCCACGTCAATTCTAAAGCGAAGATGCAACTAATGATCAAGTTTCATCACCAATTTGAAAATTCATGATTTTAATGTTGGCGTACAAGCTAACTTTTCCTAGTTGGTACTTCATTTTGGAAGAGTATCATGAAAAGAAAATTGTTTTACGAAGTTGCAAATATATGTAAATATTAATTACGCATTCATGATGAAGGGCTTAGTCAAATTTCAAACAAAAAGTTACTCCAAAAAGTAGCAGCTCTTTGTTATCCAAATGGGAAACTGATGTTGCTTAAAAAGTTTTGGATAATCATATTAAATTGATAGCGCTACCCTGAAGCTTTTCTTTTCCCTTGATATAACGTTTTGTATTTGTTTATGAAATAACTAAATTTTGAAAACTGCTTTGATGCTGGTGATTTTAAAATTGATGAGCGATTCCTTACATAATGTAACATTTGAGAATGTACTTCAACATATCAGATTGAATAGGCTGTACATATATTCAAAGAGTTTTTATTATGGAAGAATGGGTTTGGTAAAGACACATGCATTTGGTAAATTCACAGAAGCTCCTTAAGTGTTTTTGAAATTTGTTTACCATTTGTCTTGTTTTCATAATCATTCAGGCATGATAGAGCCCCCAGGAAAAAATTCAAAGTGTTTTCAAAAGGTAAATTGGGTAAATTCTGCACAATTCACAAGAAAAAGTAAAACACAATTTCAGTGATGTAATTTCAAAAAAAAAGAGAAAAAGATTAATATTTGGAGCTACAAAAAGAAACCCAACCCTACAGTAGAAGATTTGGGTGAAAAAATATATATCAACAAAAATGTTTTCATGGCTGACTTTAAAGAACTACAAGAGATACTTTGACTATATATTTTATCAGCAAAAACCCTTTAATATAGCAAAGAATTTATTTGTTAATTACACATAAACATATTTATTTCTATTTATTTTTTTTTGAAAAACTTCTATGAATGGAATTACTATTCATAATTGCTTCTTCCACTAGGGTAGGGAAAAAAATGGTTGTTTTTATTAATAATTTTGTGAAAATTTGCCTTTTTAAAGATTTGAATTATTTTTTAGTTGGCTGGGAGAACTTTAAACAAAAAATATTATCAAGACATAGAAAAAATGAAAAAAATTATAAGCAAACAACAAAAACATATTATTTCTCATATGCTTTGATCAAACCTGTGTAGGAATTTCAATTAATAAAGGAATAAGGATATGTATAGGGTGTTGGTAAAAGCATATGAGCTCTTAGATGTTTTTTCCAATTTATGGCCAAAATACATAAGTTACCCAATTTCTCAAAAAAAAATATCCCCAGGCCAAGTTTTGAGGAATTTTTAAATTTTTTTGGCCATATTTTTTCTGTTGGGGGATGTTAAGATTCACAATTTTTTCATATTGTTTTCACCAAATTTCTATGAATTGGCCAATTTGTTTTTCAAAATTTCATTAAAAAAAGCTCATGCTTATTAATTTCATTGATTTCTTTTTTATAATTAAGGGGTAAATATTGAGAATCATAAACCAGAAGCCCATATTTTTGGCAGGGACAAGTGTAGGCACAAAAAGTGTTTTTGTTTATACTTCTTTGTTCATGTTTGTAATATGACTGTCTGTGAGCACAAAAGTATCATCTTTTTGATAAAAATAACCAACTGAGGTGGTATTTATGAAATTAATAAGAATAAGAAGGGGGATAAGTGGGATAAATTGTATATAAAACAAATAATTATAATTTCAATCTGAATCAACTTTTGAAATAGTGGGTTTTTTCTGAAAGCAGGGAGGAATATTGGACAAATTCAACATTCCGTGATTATTAAATTTATCTTCCCACCCCAGGGCTTGTGGTTGAGCATTAACTTCCCAACTCACAGTAATAGGAGGAGGCAGGGTAAAATTTAGAAATGATGACATCCAAGGGAACAAAATGAGAACTGCTATGAAAAACACAAATTAAAATGGGTGGATTGCCATTTGGGGAACAAAAATAAGGGGGAAAGGAGAAATATTGGATTGTGGAATAAATGAAAACTTGTATTAGATACTTATTTACATTTGGATCCCCCATATCAAGCATGAAAATCCACTTTCTCTTTGGAGCATGGCCAAAATCTGCATACCACTCAATTATGTCCAAATACAAGATTACTGAGGGTACCAAAGTATTCATGAATTCATTAATGTGAGCCTTCGAGATATTACCACATATTCAAAAAGGTCACAAAACAACATTATAAATCTTATTTTAATAATAAGAATTGAAATTATAATCTTAAAATAAGTAAAAATGCCATAAAAAGGCATAAATTCTTAATTATCTCAGACACCAATGGGTAAAAATGTGAAAGACATTATACCATTGGATTCCCCATGAAGCACTACATATGTGAAATCTTCATTTCATATCTTTGAACCCATTACTTACTGTGATAACCTGGATATATGCACTTTTATGATCAATGCATATATTCATGGCTTTCAGCTCATATCTTTTGAATTAAACAAGATAAAAAGGGGATTCAAAAGTAAAGTTACCACAAAACAACTCTAAGAAGAAAGATATAAGCTTTATTTAGAAAGCTATAAACAAGGTTAAAACATATAAGAAGATATCAGACAAAATAGCAATAGCTGTTGACCACTTTAAATTAAGAATACTCAAAACTTAAAAAAAGTAGATATTCAGACTCTAATAGTTCATACTTGAAAAATGGAATTATTTTTCTCATTTCATTCAAGGTACAACCCCATGAAATCATTGTTTGAAGTCTAAAATATTAAATTTTGACAGAAAAGTAGAGTTACAAGAAAAATCCTCAACAATAGATTTTTGATGATGTAGTAAAATATTCTTGGAAACTTAGTAAGGAAATGTCAATAAATTGGAATTAAATCTCTGAATATGTGAGCCTTAGAGGTAATTTCATGTACCCAAAAGACCACAAATACAAAAATTAGTATATAAATATAAATAAAATAAATTTATTTATATTATTAAAATAAAAATTAAAATATAAATATAAAATTATATCAAAAATAAAAAATTAATTACAATTTAAAAATAAAAATACATTAGATTTTGTAAGTATAAAATTACATTTATACTTGAAAAAATTAAGTAAAAATGAAATTTTAACAAAATTGTGAAAAAATAAATAAATTTGGAAAAAAGTTAAATAAAAATTATTATAACTTTTTATCCAATAAATAAACATATAAAAATTATTTCACCATTGGATTCCTCATAAAAAATCAGGTGGGGTCACCTCTGAGTGAAATTCTTGTAACTCAACTCTAAATAAGCTTAAATTAAGTTTTTAGTATTTTCAATACAAAAGTTGAAAATCCTCAGAACCTTAATTTAATTCACACCACATGTGGTGTTAACCATCAATTCTTGTGTTAACATTGAGGTGTTGTGTTTAGTTTAGAAGTTATGAGGAATTGAAGTATTTTCAATTGAATTCAATTGAAATGTCAAAATGTGCGCGTGTATTACATAAGTGAACTTTGATTTACATATGAGGTGTCAATTATTACTGTATTGTACTGTACAATCGAATTGAATTACATATGTAAATTATAAGTATAATACATGATGAGGAATTAAAGGAAAAATAAATTGGAAAGATTAAATTTGGGGGGGGAAAGGAACTCCAGCTCTAAGGGGGAGCTAGACCCCCAAAATCCTTGCTGACAGGCGTGGGATGTCAAAATTCACGCAAAAGTTCATCACTTTTGGCCTGGAATTGAGTTACAGGGTCTGTGGACTCAATTGATGATGAGGTTTTGATACCAACTGGGGTAGTTTTAGCTGTTGCCAAGAGGGTAAAACTACCCTTAAGATAAAGCAATCATAATAAAAACAGTTTTAACTGGTTTCTACGCCTCTGAAACACATTCTGACGTGTTTTGAAGGCTCTAGGCCTGGTATTGCTATAGCAATGGCTGATTTAAGGGTCTAAAATGGCTAAAAATGGCTAAAAATGGCTTAAACCAGCCCTTTTTGGTCTAAACCAGGGTTCAATGATGCCATAATTGGCTTTTCTGTTGTCAGACTGTTTTTCACGACTGACAAGAGTAAATTTTACTTTTGGAGTAAGAGAATTGATGGCTATAAAAGAATGTCTTCTTTGCCCCACCTTTCTCTTCATGTTAGAATCTTTTCTTTTTATTAATTAGTTTAAAACTGTTAAACCAATCAATCAAAGATTCCAACCACCACTTTTAAATCATTTTAATCTTTTTAACCACGTGAAAAAATCATTATAATCACTGTTTGTAACTCTTATAATCATTTTTACCCCTGAACCACCCCAAAAGTGAATTAAAGCATCTTTCATCACTGTAAACTTTGTCACTTTGTTTCCAAATTCACTCTGGTCACTTTTGGGTGTGTTTTCTCTTTAATATTCTTTTTAAAGACTTTGTTCTTTAATTAATTGCTTGCAGTTCTTTGCTCAATTAATTCCAATTGAAATTGCTCTTGAAGAAATTTCTTTTGTAGCCTTAAAATATCTCTTGTAGAGTATTTTTTGGATAAATCTTTATTGTTGGTAAAACAATAAATTTTTATATTATTGTTTTATACTAATAAAGTTATAAACAATAAAATTGGCGTGTTTTCTCTTAAAAATAATATTTCATACTATTTTTAACTGAATTTTACCTTATACAAATTTTGAGGACAGGAAAAGTACTTGATTTTTAATCAAAGTTTCATATCCACACCTTACATTTGGGGGCCCAGCCGTGATATTTTACCTGTGACATATTTTTTTTACTCTTTTTAAATCTTTTTTCTTATATTGAAAAATTTAAAAACATATAAAAAATACTTATAATTCAAAAAACCCATAAAAAATATTTTTTTTCATATTATAAGTGAGGCTTAAATTTTTATTTCTTTTTTTTGAAATATCCTTTTTTTACTTAATTAATTGGCTTTTTCATTAATTTTAGTGTCTGACAACGTGGTAAGACAAGAAAACATTGAAACAGCCTCAACAGTAACCAGCATTATCCCTGCCAGTACTGTTAATTCTGATCATAATAGCACTGTTATTGTGACTCAAAATAACCAGCCTGAACCAATATCTTCTGAATTGATTAACTTGGACATAAGTAATACCCCTCAGAAAGCTAAAAATTTGGCCAATAGTAAGTTTTTGACGTAAAAATACTATTTTAAGCCTTTTTTAACCATAATTATGCCTTCAACCAGGTCAGGAGCCAGCTACAACCCCTCAAGCAGCTCCCAAAAAGGTAATAGACGTGATTATGGCAGAGGCCAACCAGGTACAGAAGGAAAAGGGTCAGTTGATGACTTCCAAACAACTAAAATGGGTCATTCTGAAGCTGATAATACCATTTTACCTTCAAAAAGAGCTGACACCGCCACAACAAGCCTCTGTGGACATATACAAAGCCAGCCACAGTGCATACAACAATGCACTTCAATTCAAGGAGTACCAGATCCTTGCAGACCTGTGGAAGAATTGCATGAATTCTTACCTGACAGTAAGAAAATTCTTGGGCCATCCCAACACTTGCAAATTGCTCAATGGATGGCATCCATTGATGGAGAAGAAAAACATGATGCTTTTGACACTAGAATGGAGGAAAAACAACCCTCCACCACCAAACCAGTGCCAAAAATAGCCCCAGTGGCCAGCAGCAGCAATTCCAACGTGAAAAAGCAGCCACAAACTCCAAACAAGGGCAAAGGGAAGGCACCAGCCCCAAAACCTTACAGCCAGGGCTACAGAATCGCAAAGATTCAGCAGGATGCCATGGAAAATGTATTTCAGATGGCCAGAACCATGATGGAATTACAGAAGAAGGAGGAAGCCAGATTAAGGTTCCAGAAATGATTTCTGATATATTTGATTCCATCCCAGAGTTGTATAATGCTATAAATGACGTGAAAAAACATCTTTCTGATAAAAATGAAACCATTTGTAACAACATTAAAACAAACAACCTGAGTCTGTGCCAAATTAATGAAACACTTATATGTTTTGAAAAAGTTTTGAGAACAATTAAAAATTCCAATAATGATAATTCTTCTAACAATAAAATAAAGGAACAATCTGCCATTATTAAAGAATTAACAGATAAATATTCTAAATTCAATATTGATGACATAATTGAAACAAGAATTAAACAAGCCATAAATATTATCAAGACAGATAACAAGAAAGTCCTTGATGACATTTCAAATTCATTTACTGAAGTAAAGACATATACCATTGCCTTGAAAAAGTGTTTTGATGCTTCACAAGAAGAAGTATCAAAATTATCAATGAAATTGAATCAAGTCACTGCTGATAATACAAGACAGACAGAGTTATGGCAAGAACTTACACATAAAGAAGACATGTATAAAATTGAAGTAATAAATTTAATACAAAGCTTCCAACATGAATACAGAAATTCCCAAAGGTGTAGCAACAGTAAAATGAATGACATTGAACAAATACTGAACACCTTACCAAGAATGTCTACACCTCTAAATCAAAATGAGGGCACAAGAATTCCAAATCCACAAGTATTAGATCCTGATAATTCACAATTAAAAAATGAATTATCCACTTCTTTTCATAACTTGGAACCATCAATGGGCCAAGCACTCTTGAAAGAAGTTCCAAAACTTAAAGAATGGCCTCACTTCAATGGTGAAGGAGAGTATGACCATATGGAATTCATTAGAGGTATTGACATGATCAAAGAGGATTTTGAATTACCAGACAGATTGGTAACAGCCAGGTTTAACACCTTGTTTACCAGATCAGCTCACAGATGGTACATCAAAATAAGACAAGCACATGGACACCAGAGTTGGACTTGGTGGAAAACCCAAATCATCAACAAATGGGCAAATGATGCTTGGAGGGTTAAAGTTGAAACAGCCTTTGAATCTGCCAAATTTAATGCTGATAAAGACAAAGCTTTACCATGGTTTTGCCAACAGAAGGACAGATTAACAGCATTATATCCTGACATGTCAGAATTTATGATCCATAGAAAAATTCTGAGACAATGTGGGGGTGACTTAGAGCATGCTGTCAAGAGCAGGACTACTGAACAATCTTCAGCAGAGGATATTATCAATATATTAGAAGAAGTAACCACCAGAACAAAAATTGGTTCTAGTAGGGTGGATCTTGAATCAAGGTTTAATACACCTTGGAAAGATTCTGTGGACAAAAACCCCAAAGAAAATTCTAACAATGTTGGGTATAAATCTGCAGATACAGTCAAAAAGTGCCATATTTGCCAAAGCACCACCCATTTAGCTAATACATGTCCAAAAAGGGGAAAAATCAATGAAATTAATATTGGAAAGGGACCTGATGTTGAAAAAGATGACATAATTGAAGACAATTCAGATGATAAATCATCCATATTTTCTGAATCTTCAAAAGATATAGAAAATATCAATGCCACTTTTGACATCATGGAATCTTATTCCCACTTGCCACAATTGAGCAATAGTCAACTTGATTTATCAAAAGCTCAAGGGGCACAACTTATGAAAACCAAATCCCAATAGAAGGAATAAGTGTCACAGACTTGAACACCACCTTCTTTGAAGAGGTCAGAAATAGTTACATTCAAGATAACAATTGTAGCATCATATACCAATTAGTGAACAAATACTGTAAAGACAACTCTCTAATACATGCCTTGGATGAAGTATGGACAGGATCATATGATAAAGGAAGATTTCACCTACTTGATGGTATAAAATTCAACAGTACAAGTAACCCAATGAAAGCATTAGGAATCTTTGATACCAATATCATATTCCCACACATAAATGGGAATTTGAGAATCACAGTTGAATTGGTTGTTATGGAAAATTGCTCTAGTACCCATTTTTATTGGGAAATAACTATTTAATCATGTATGGGATAGATTTACATAATAACAAAGACAGATACTTTCCTATTGAGACATCTGGTACTAAGAAAATTACCAAAGTTCTTAAAGGAAGGAAATTAAGAACCAAGAAAGTAAGGGAATACCTTGTTAAGTACAGTGACCCAACTTGTGAAGATGAATGGTTAGAAGAAAAGGATATACCAGAAGCTACCAAACTCCTCAGGAGATTCAGACACACTAGAAACACCAATATTACAAAGTAATATTCTTTTTTAGGGGGAGGGAATGTGAGCCTTAGAGGTAATTTCATGTACCCAAAAGACCACAAATACAAAAATTAGTATATAAATATAAATAAAATAAATTTATTTATATTATTAAAATAAAAATTAAAATATAAATATAAAATTATATTAAAAATAAAAAATTAATTACAATTTAAAAATAAAAATACATTAAATTTTGTAAGTATAAAATTACATTTATACTTGAAAAAATTAAGTAAAAATGAAATTTTAACAAAATTGTGAAAAAATAAATAAATTTGGAAAAAAGTTAAATAAAAATTATTATAACTTTTTATCCAATAAATAAACATATAAAAATTATTTCACCATTGGATTCCTCATAAAAAATCAGGTGGGGTCACCTCTGAGTGAAATTCTTGTAACTCAACTCTAAATAAGCTTAAATTAAGTTTTTAGTATTTTCAATACAAAAGTTGAAAATCCTCAGAACCTTAATTTAATTCACACCACATGTGGTGTTAACCATCAATTCTTGTGTTAAAATTGAGGTGTTGTGTTTAGTTTAGAAGTTATGAGGAATTGAAGTATTTTCAATTGAATTCAATTGAAATGTCAAAATGTGCGCGTGTATTACATAAGTGAACTTTGATTTACATATGAGGTGTCAATTATTACTGTATTGTACTGTACAATTGAATTGAATTACATATGTAAATTATAAGTATAATACATGATGAGGAATTAAAGGAAAAATAAATTGGAAAGATTAAATTTGGGGGGGAAAAGGAACTCCAGCTCTAAGGGGGAGCTAGACCCCCAAAATCCTTGCTGACAGGCGTGGGATGTCAAAATTCACGCAAAAGTTCATCACTTTTGGCCTGGAATTGAGTTACAGGGTCTGTGGGCTCAATTGATGATGAGGTTTTGATACCAACTGGGGTAGTTTTAGCTGTTGCCAAGAGGGTAAAACTACCCTTAAGATAAAACAATCATAATAAAAACAGTTTTAACTGGTTTCTACGCCTCTGACACACATTCTGACGTGTTTTGAAGGCTCTAGGCCTGGTATTGCTATAGCAATGGCTGATTTAAGGGTCTAAAATGGCTAAAAATGGCTTAAACCAGCCCTTTTTGGTCTAAACCAGGGTTCAATGATGCCATAATTGGCTTTTCTGTTGTCAGACTGTTTTTCACGACTGACAAGAGTAAATTTTACTTTTGGAGTAAGAGAATTGATGGCTATAAAAGAATGTCTTCTTTGCCCCACTTTTCTCTTCATGTTAGAATCTTTTCTTTTTATTAATTAGTTTAAAACTGTTAAACCAATCAATCAAAGATTCCAACCACCACTTTTAAATCATTTTAATCTTTTTAACCACGTGAAAAAATCATTATAATCATTGTTTGTAACTCTTATAATCATTTTTACCCCTGAACCACCCCAAAAGTGAATTAAAGCATCTTTCATCACTGTAAACTTTGTCACTTTGTTTCCAAATTCACTCTGGTCACTTTTGGGCGTGTTTTCTCTTTAATATTCTTTTTAAAGACTTTGTTCTTTAATTAATTGCTTGCAGTTCTTTGCTCAATTAATTCCAATTGAAATTGCTCTTGAAGAAATTCCTTTTGTAGCCTTAAAATATCTCTTGTAGAGTATTTTTTGGATAAATCTTTATTGTTGGTAAAACAATAAATTTTTATATTATTGTTTTATACTAATAAAGTTATAAACAATAAAATTGGCGTGTTTTCTCTTAAAAATAATATTTCATACTATTTTTAACTGAATTTTACCTTATACAAATTTTGAGGACAGGAAAAGTACTTGATTTTTGATCAAAGTTTCATATCCACACCTTACAGAATAGCTGTGGCATGAATAACTTAAAATTTATTTAGGATCATATTTAGGCTTAAAAATGATCATTTATGATCATTAACTCTAATCTTATTTTAAGTTAAGCAGTTGGATAAGTGATAAAACTGGTGTATGATAGTATTTCATGATGAAAAATCCTAAAGTACATGAAAATTAATCATTTTCCAAGCTTATGATGTCCTAAAATTGAAATTATAGTGATAACTCTAAAAATGGCATAATAATGAGATAAAAACTTTTCATAATGATGTAATCATCACTAAAACTTAGGAAACTGATCAATTACAGTGGATGAAATCAGTAAAGGTCTACTAGAAGGAAGGATCTTCACTATAGAAGAACCTCTTCTTCCTCTTTCCCCCCCTCAGATGCATCAAAAACACTAAAACATTAAAATAAAAGGTAGTTTATTTAGGCTTTATATATGAAACTGTTATATTATTAAAGACCAAATATTCACTTTGAAGTAATAACTAGATTTGAGGTGATTAATCCAATATTTTATTGTTTTTGTTAAATTCTCTTAAATATCTTTAATCCATGTAAAAATCGTTAAATTTTTAATCATCTCTATTTTTTATTGTAAAGACAATTTTACTAGGTTGTATTTCTCTTATTAGGCCCCAAACTAATCAAAATTATTATCTCAAGTGTCAAAAGGAGCTTATTCTCTCTTATTATAATATTTTTCTCTTTATTATTATTTTTGATAATTATTTTATTAATATAAATAGTATTCATATTAATATATAGGCCTAAATAGTAGTAATATAATTTTTGAAAATTGTTTTTTATTATTAAATGAAAATTTCTTACAAATTAACCATTTATTGGTAAAAATAATCAATTTCCATAAATCTATTAATTATTATATATTAACATATTTATCTCATTATATTATTCTTATTATATAGCTTATATTATCTTATTTATTCAAATAATATAAATTTTTTCATGACATAATTATAATAATTATTTAATAGAATTACTTTTTTGTTCAGATAAATTAGGAAATTCAGAGTACAATAAGCAAAATATTAGTGATCTTTAATTATTGTTTCATAGTCAAATTTTACAATGAAGGTCTTAATTTGTTTTAGTTTCTTCAGCTAAGTCACACCTGACATCAGCCATTTGATCCTGTGTTTTGTAAATGTGATTCCAAAGTTTGAATCACCCTAGACATTGATGGGCTTGAAGGTGTATTTAAAAATAGATTTTGGCAAGTATTCTAAGCAAGGTACCTAATTGAGATGGGTCAAAAATATCAACAAATCCTGAAATAAAAAAAAATCTACATCAAAATGAATCAACAGCTCACAAAGAGCTTGAAGAATCCATCACTTGTGTAATAATTTCCTTGGCAATTCTCACAGGTTAAGTAAATTGCATCATGAATTCTCAAAGTTGTTTCAGGATTGTGGACTTTCTTTGTGAGGTTCTTATGATCTTGGCCAATCTTGTGGACCACCTAAGGGTAACTCCGGATCTTACATATTGATTAAAGTCAGTTTCTGATGAAGTTATTGATTTAGATAATGAATCCTCATAATCTTCAGATAAATCCACTTCCATAATTTGAGGGGGGGGGAAATTGACTGTGCTGGTGACTTTTTATGAAGGTTTTCCTCTTCTCTTGGGTTGACTTCAAATTATTTCAAACCTTGAGCAATATTTCTTCTTTGTATTGTTATTTTTTTCTCCTTGAAGTCTTCCACAAGTATTTTTGAATTAAAGTGGGTCCTCTTTACTCTTGAAAATTTGATCCAAGGGTAACTGTAAAATTAAAACATCTCCAAAATGTTGAAGAATTTGTGTTTTTGCTGTCATTGGTCTTTGAAAAAGGTATTCACCAATATATTCAAATCTTCTTTTGGCTTAATTCTTTCTTTCTTTCTCAAAAATTTGAAAATATCCTTTATAGCTATTCTGAGAATAATATTTCAAAGAAAATCAGTGAATGTGAAAAAAAGGTAAAAATTGAAGATGAAAGATACTTACAGATAAATTCACATTCAACTGTGGATAAAAATCTGAGAGCTTCAGCCTTTGGCACTTGTGCTTGCAAGGTCAACCTTAATAATTGATTTATTTCCTGGTTCCTTTTGCATTGGGAAGAAAGTTCATTTTTAAATCGTCAAAGGCCATCTGAAGTGCATAATGAGACACCTTGCCATTGGGGGAACAGATGTGAGGAGGGAAATATTTGACATTAACAATAACTTTTTTGGTTATGCTGTTGATAGTTTCAATAAATTGTTTCTTGAAATCCTCTTTAAGGGCTCTAATATCCTCCAGGAGAGTACCAATGGAATTTGAATCCAAATTTTGACCATGGCTGTGAGCCTTGGTGTATATTTTACATACCCAAATAGACCACAATTAAAATTGAAATAAATTCTGAATTATAAATAACCCACAAGTCATGCATATATTCAAAATTTATCATTTTTCATTTAAGAAAACATGAATAAATTCTTTTTGAGTAAGTAAATCCATGGATTTAAGACCAGATTTGGATTCTACAGAAAGATTCATCTAGGGTAGCTCCATAGAGTGAATAAGCTTAAACTAACTATATCAGGTGGTAATATGGAAAATACTTCAACACCACATCATCAATACCACATGAACAAATTGTGAAGATTTTTGATTTTTTCAAATTTGCACCAACATAATGGGAATTTTAGAAATACCATGTTAAATATATCCTGAGAATAGTTTTATGCATGTTTTTGGTACTTAAAATTACTTTATTCTTACATACAGTTTTGATAAACCCATAGTGGATATCACCAGGGTACCCAAGTTCTGCGGCCTCTGGGGAATGTCCAGCTCTAAAACTTGGATTTATGGCTGATCATGGCCTCATTAGTATACTAAAGCCTTTTGGGAAATTGGTTACCAAGTTAAATTCCTATTAGATCATAAGAAAATAACAAATAAGTTGCTATTTTGACATGAAAAGGAGGTCATGAGCTACTCTGAATCCTGTAAAAATATCAATTTGTACTTATATTCCATGAAGAAACCTTAAAAGAGTAATTAGAACCCTTTTTTGGACTAGCATCCATGCATTTACCTGATGGAAAGAGCTACAACCGCACTCTTTGCAATTCTATGTATAAATAAGATTAAAACTTCAAAACTTCATTAGAAATACAATTGTTAATGAATATTTACTAAGCTTTTGGACCCAACGGAGAAAGGGATGAACCATTTAAAAACCGAAAAAAATTGTGACTTCATAATCAAACTGAAAGTTTTACATACAGTCCATTTTTGATGATTCCATAAAACACTGAATCTTCAAAAATTTACAAAAAATAAAGTCTGTGATCAATTTTCCAATAAATATAATAGATTTCAGAAATAAATGATCATCTCAAAATAAAAGAATAAGAACAGTTTTTAATAATTTATTTCTTAATCATAAATGGGTTGGTAGTCATGTAAAATGACTCAATCAAGTAATTATGATAATATTATGTGACAAAAAGTGATATAGCCACTTATCCAAAGAAGCTTAACAGGTTCTCACTCACTGGTTTTTAAGTTTGCTCCATGGAATGTCTATGTGACATGTTGTTGACTTAAAAGAGGTTGCCTCGTTGCCTCTTGCTGTTTTTTCCAAATTGTCTTATTATTCAATTATACCATTATTACCAACAAGTAAGTATTACTTAAACCTGTTCTTGTTTGTTTCAATTCTTTCAGAATCAATCAAGAATATGTGAAATCATAGAAATATACTATTCCAAATAGTATTTAGCTATTACATGGATGTATTACTGTTATAATACAATTTTGATCTTTTAAATTCACAATTTATCCATCAAATCATTCTACCAATTCTTGTGAAGGTATTGGTGGAGTAATAGTTAGTTTTTTCACTTAATTATTAAATTTTTTTTCTAGTGATAGTGTTCCTCAAGAGTTATTTTTATAATTACTCTTGCAAAAAATAATTATACATTGAAATAATTTATATTATTTTAATAAGAAGTTTCCTTATTAAATAACTCTTGTAATTGATTCTTGTAGACAATCATTGCTTAATTTCATAATAACTAGTAGGGTATAACAAGTAAAAGCAAAAATGAAGTAATAAATTATTTAATTGTGTATATAATAAACTTATTTATTTAATTTAAAAAGAATATTCAGAGTGTTCTTGATTAATAGTAATATCATCAAGAGTTTCATAGACACATCTTACATTGGGGAGACTGGAAATGTTTTTTGAACCTTGAAACCTTAGTGGATATATTTTTAAGCTCTAAAATCTATTAATTTAATAAATTTTTTATTTATTTCGAAGTTAAATTATATTTTTTGAAATTGTCTTGGAAATCCTTTTCATTGAGGAATTTGGATTAATTTTATATTGTTTTACACATGACTTTTTCACATCCAAAAACTTATGAAATATTCTTTGAGCTATTCTGGATCAGTTTTTGATTTCGAATCTCAGAATTTATCTTCTTTTATTTAAAAATAATAATTTTGATATACAGAAAATAATAAACTTGTGAAAAATCATAAAAATAGTTTACAAGTATAAAAAATAATTTTTCTTTCATCAATTTTTCTCTAGTGTCTTTAATCAAGTATATTGCAGTTGTTAATAAGCTCAGTAAGTGTGAGCCTTGAGGTATATTTTACATACCCAAATAGGCCACAATTATCTTCAAAATAAATTCTGAATTATGCATAACTCATAAGTCATGCATATATCCAAAATTCATCATTTTTGATTTCAGAAAAGATGAATAACTTTTTATTGAGTAAGTAAATACATGGATTTAAGGCCAGATTTGGATTCAACACAAAAATTCACCTAGGGTAGCTCCATAGAGTGAATAAGCTCAAATTAACTCTTTGAGGTGGTAATATGGAAAATAATTCAATACCACATCATCAATACCACATAAAAGATCTGTGAAAATTTTTGTTTTTCTTAAATTCACGCCAAAATAATGGGAATGTGAGAAATCCCATGTTACATATACACTAAGAATAGTGTTATTCATGTTTTGTGCACTTAATATCATGGTATTCCTACATGGACCTTTTGTACACCCATAGTGGATATCTCACTTGAAGCTTAAATTTCTATTTTGACGTGAAAAATAGGTAAGGGGGACAAAAGACATCAAAGAGAGCCAGGGTACCCCACTTCTGAGGCCTCAGATGTGTAGACAGCTCCAAAGCTTGGATCAATGGCTGATCTTGGCCCAATTAGTAAATTAAAACCTTTTGGGAACTTGGTTACCATGTTACAACTGCAGTAAATCATAAGAAAATAGCAAATAACCTGCTATTTTGACGTGTCAAGGAGGTAAAGAGCTACTTAGACTCCTGTAACCATGTCAATTATTAATAAATTTCCATGGATAGACCCTAAAAGAGTAATTAAATCCCTTTTTGGACTTGTATCCATTGATTTACCTCATAGCAACCAGCTAAACACTGATATTTGCAATTCTACGTAGAAATGAGGTAAAAACTTCAAAAATTCATTAAAAATACAATTATCAATGAATATCTCCAAAACTTTCAGGACCAATGGAGAGCTGTATTATTTATGATACAACAAAAAAGAATCATATTCGTGCTAGTAAAATTAAACATTTTACTTACAGTCCATTTCTGATTATTCAACATGAAACATTGAATCTTCAAAAATCACAGTAAATACAACCTGTGATGAAATTACCAATAACATTGATAACTGTGAGAAATCAATTATCATTTTGGAATAAAAGAAGATTTACAAGTGTTACTCCTTTTATTCTTAACCATATTGGGGTTGGTAGTCATGTAAAAGCATCAATTAAGTAATTATGATAATCTTATGTGACAACAGATGATGCAATAAATAATCCAAAAGGGTTTATTGTTTTCTCACTAATTGGTCTTTCAGTTTGCTCCATGGAACTCCTCTGTGAGCTGTTGTTGACTTAAAAGAGGCCTCCTCTTGCTGTTTTTTCCAAGAATAACCTTATTATCCATTTACATCATTGTTACCAACAAGTAAGTATTAGCTAAACTATTCTTAAGTGTTTTAATTCTTTCAGAATAAATCAGCAAGACATTAAATAATATAATACAACTATATATTGTTGTAATCCTGCTATAAATCATTTTGATCCCTTGAATCCACAATTCTATGTCAAATTTCTCTACTTATATCTTTCAATAAGTTCTTTGAAGTATAAGTGAGTCATTTATCTTTAATTCTTAAAGTTTTTCTCTAAAATTAGTTTTCTTCAAGAATTATCTCTATAATTATTCTTGCAAAAGATAATTGTATATTAAAATAATTTTATTATTTTAATAAAAGAAGTTTTTATTATTAAATTCTTCTTGTAATTGATTCTTGTAGACAATTACTGCTCACTGTTAAAATCACTAGTAGTGTTTAACAACTGAAAGAAATAATTTTTTAATTATTTAATTGTGGTCATAATAATATTTTATTATTATATTTCATAAGAACAGACATAGTACTGTTGATTAATAGTAATATTATCAGCAGTTTCACAGGCAAATCTTACAGTAAGGAATACATTGCTAGTCCAGAATCTTCAGAAAGAATTGAAGTGAGAATTGCTAAAAGAGGCACTTTATTCAAGACAGAGTTATCCAATAAAATGACAAAAGGTGTGTGTTTTTTGTCTGTATTCTTTGTTTTCTCTTAAATTGACATGAAAATGAGGAATTCCAGAAATGTAAGGAACTATTCAGTCCAACCAGACTTCTCTGGAAAAGGAAGAGGCAAGACCAGGGACAAACCTGGCAGGCCTTCCTCAAGAAAGGCACATTTGGAGGATTCCAGAGTTTCCCCCCATTTCCCAAGGTCTGTACCAACAAAGTTTGACATTAACTCTGAGCCTGAACAGATTCAAGGTGATGTTTTAAGTGCTGAACCACTTCCAAGTGGCAGCTATAAATATATATCAGTCCCAGTACAAAAGCTGAAACAGAGAAGCCAAGGAAGAGGAATTGAAAATTTTTCCAAGCCTTTGTCAGGGGGCCATGAAGTCCTACTAACACATAAAGAGCTTTCTGGGTCAGATGAAGACCATAGAAATCTTAGGATGATGGAGTCCTTTTCTTCAAGTGTGAGCCTTAGAGGTATTTTTACATACCCAAAAGACCACAAATGACAAATTATGTTACAATTATAAACCAATAAACTTATTCATATTATAAAAAACAAATTAAAATATAAAGATAAAATTAATAAAGAAAATCAAAAAATTACATTGCAATTTAAAATTGTGAAAATACCATTTTACTTGAAAAAATTAAGTTTAAATAAATTTCCAACAAAAATATTAAAAATAAAATATTTTTGAAAAAAATTTAAATGAAGATTATTATAGCTTTTTTCCAATCAAGAAGCTTATAAAAATTCTTTAACCATTGGATTCCTCATAAAAAATTAGGTGGGGTCACCTCTGAGTGAAAATTATGTAGCTCAACTCTAAATAAGCTTAATGTAAGTTTTTAGTATTTTATTAATAAAAATCTAAAAATACTCAGAAAATTAATTTAATTCACAACACATGTTGTGTCAACCATAAAATTTTGTGTTAAAATTGAGTTGTGGAATGTAGCTTAGACGTTATGAGGAATCGAAGTATTTGAAATCAAAATGTCAAAATATGTGTGTATATTAAATAATTAGAATTTGATTTAAATATGAGGTATCAATCATTAGCATTGTGTACTGTGAAATATCAATTGAATTACATACGTAAATTACAAGTATAATACACAATGAGGAATTTAAGAAAAAATAAATTGAAAAGATTAATTATGGGGGTGGGGGAAGGAAATTTTGGCTCCAAGGGTGCCAGACTCCACCAAATTCCTTTCTGACAGGAATGGGATTTCAAAATTTACAAAATTTCATCACTTTTGGCCTGGAATTGATTCACACTGTCTCTGATTAAATTGATGATGAAGTTTTGATACCAACCAAGGCAGTTTTAACTGTTTCCAAGAGGATAAAATTACTCTTACGCTAAAAAAATATTAGTAAAAACAGTTTCAACTGGTTTTGAAAGCTCCTAAACACATTCTGATGTGTTTTGAAGCCTTGAAACAAGGTATTACTATAGTAATGGCTGATTTAATGATCTAAAATGGCTAAAACCAGCCCTTTTTTCAGTCCAAACCAAGTTTCAGTGAGGCCGTAATTTACTTTTCTGTTGTGAGAGTGTTTCTCATGACTGAAAAGAGTAAATTTTCCCTTTTAAGTAAGAGAATTTGTGTCTATAAAAGAATTTCTTCTCTTCCCCACTTTTCTCTTCATGTTGGAATCCTTTCCTTTTATAATTAGTTTAAAAAGTGTTGAAAAAATCAATAAAAGATTCCAAACACCATTTTTCAATGATTTTAAAACTTTTAACCAACTGAAAAATTATTATAAGCACTTTTTTGTAACTATTAAGATCATTTTTACCTTAAACCACCCAATAAGTGAACTGAAGCATCTTTCATCACTGTTAACTTTGTAACTTTGCTTCCAAATTCAGCCTTGTCACTTTTGGGCATGTTTGCTCTTTAATATTATTTTTAAAGACTTTTTTGTTATATTAATTGCCTGCAGTTTTTTCTCAATTAATTCTAATTGAAATTGCTCCTGAGGACATTTCTTTTTTTGTCAGCCTGTGACTCAAAACCAGAGCACAAGCATGACAGCCAATATACCATAAATCAATGGTATAGCCAAGATACCACCAAAACATGGAACTGAGCCAAATCAGCTCAAAAGGTATCAAAAGAAGGAGGAAACTCACTTCTTTCTGAAAATATAAGTCCCATCACCATAGGACAAGAAATAACAAAGTTATTCCTGCTCAAAGTTATTGCTGAGCATAAACCTTAATTTTCACCTCTCATCTAAAATATAGAAGGAGAGGCTTAACCCCATCAAATGGGTACTCAAAATGAAGCTCTAAGCCAGGGCTATCCAATGGTACCAGCCAAACTGAGCTAGCACCAGTATTACTTGAGTTATGGTCAAATTCAGGCCAAATAAGGGTGAACAAAACATTCACCTCTCATCTAACTTCTACAATTTTAGTGTGGGATACTTGAAGTGGGGTCTCTTTGGAAAGAGCACAATCAGGGCTATCTGATGGTGCCATTCACTTCTTCATATCTCAACTATAACAGAAGTTATGAGGCAAACAAGCTCAATACAGCTTTTTGCCCAAACCAGGCCTATGTACAAAAAACCTTGTACATGAGATAACTTTGTCATATTTAATGATAACCATACCAAATTGGGTATCATTGTGTAGAGCTCATACAGGGATATCCAATGAACCAACTTTGAGCATGATATCTCAACAACTGACAGAGTTATGGCTGTTTGAAGGTTATAATCCCACAATATGGCCAATACAGCTGTATTATGACAGGATACAGTTGTACTCTGATTATGAGGTGTCAAACAGACGCTGAAGCTTATTTATACTTCAATACCTCATAACTAAGTCAAATACAGAGGTCCATACAGGTTCTGTACAGTTTCTGACGTGTCAGGAGCACCAGAATACACCTGTAAAGTCCATTGGTGAAAGTTTTCACCCTGTATAGGGTAAAACTGACTACTTGTGGTTCTAAAACCACATTTCAACCCAATACTAGCCTGTATTGAGTGTATAGAACCACAAACCAGCCCACAGTAGTGAAAATTTTCACTCTGTGGTCGTGTGCAGAGGTAAACCACCTCCCACTACCCCAGAACAAGATAAAAGGAGGCTTTGCCTCACCAGGAAGCAAATCCAGCATCCTGTTCTTGATATTCTTATGTGGTATAACTTCATAAAAAGGAAGTGATACTCTTAGAATTTAACAGGTATACTTTAAGTAAGTATTGTAGGGTTTGCTATTGTAAACCAACAGGCAAACACTGCACCCAGGGCTATCAGCAGTACTCACCATCACTAAATTATTTTAGTATAGCCCTTTTCACTCATATTTCCACTCTAATATCATCATTATTTTCGTGTCACACTCAGAGTTATAGCTTTTATTATCATTCTGAAGCTATATCATAGAGTCACCCTGACATTTTTAGCCTTGAATATCTCTTGCAGAGTATTTTTGGATAAATTTCATTGTTGGTAAAACAATAAATGCTTATATTATTATTTTTTTATACTAAAAAAGTCAAAAAAAACAAAATTTGGTGTGTTTTCTATTAAAAATCTCAAGATTTACTATTTTTAATTAAATTGTACCTTATACACATTTTAAGGACAGGAAAAGGACTTCTTTTGAATCAAAGTTTCATATCCACACCTTAGATTTGGGGGCCCATTGGCGATATTTTAAATGTGACATATTCTTTTCTAATTTTTTTGAACTTTTTATTATATTGAAAAATTAAAAAATCCATAAAAAAGACTTATAATTAAAAAAATCATGAAAAATGAAACTTTTTTCATATTATAAGTGAGGCCTTATTTTTCATTTCTCTTTTGAAAAACACGTTTTTATGTAATTAATTTCATTTTCATTTATTTTTAGTTTCTGAAAATGTGGTAAGACAAGAAAAATTTGGAACAGTATCAACAGCTACTAATATTATTCCTGCCAGTAATGTTACTTCTGAGTATAATGGAACTACTATTATCACTCAGAATAACAAAACAGATCCAATTAGTTCTGAATTAATCAATATGGATGTTAGAGGTACACTCCAAAAGGCAAAGAATTTTTCCAATAGTAAGTTTTTTGACATACAACTAATATTTTTAAGCTTTTTAATAATAATTATTGCTTCAGCCAGATCAGGAGCAAGCTAGAAACCCTTAAGAAGCTTTCAAAAAGGTTATAGACGTGATTATTGCAGAATCCAATTAGTCAAAGAAGGAAAAGGGTCAGTAAATGAATCCCAAACTGACAAATTCTACAGTTCTAAAGCTGATACTAGTTTTTTACCTTCAAACAGAGCTGAAACTACCACAAGAAGCCTCAGTGGATATATAAAAAGCCAGCCAGAAGGCTTACAACAATGCATTGTAGCAAAACAAGTACCAGATCCTTGCATATCTGTGGAAAAACTGCATGAATTCATACCTGACTGTGAGAAAGTCTCTGGCCTATCCCAACACTTGCAAGTTACTCAATGGATGGCATAAATTGATGAAAAAAAAACATGATACTTTTAACAGAAGAATGGAGGAAAAACAACCCTCCACCTCTCAGGCTGAGTCTACAATAAAGGTGTATAATAGTATTTACAAACTTTAACTATGACTTTGACACGGTGAAAATGATGTAAAACATTTTTGATAATGATGATAGATGGCTTAAAAGAAGATATTAAGGGCTTTACTATAAAAATATTGTGGCGGTGAGTGCTGCTGAAAGCCCAGGGTGCAGTCTTACGTGTTGGGTTACTATAATAGGAACTACAATAGTTAAGTTGAAAGTACAACCTGGTTATTTTCCAAGAGTATAACTGTTTTGACATTTTTACTACGTAGGAATTCAAGAGCAGGATGAGGAAACCTTCTCTGGCTGTGAAAAGGGCCCTCTTTATCCTAAAATGGGGTGAAAAGGCTTCTAGACCTTTCCATATAGAGGAAGTGAAGATTTTTCACTACCAGGTACTGGATTGTGGTTTTCACAAAGCCTGTATAGTCTGTATTGGGCTCAGATGTGGTTTTGAAACCACATCTGGGCAGTTGTCACCAATACAGGGTGAAAACTTTCATCTGGGGACCACATAGCCTGATTCTGACGTGTATTATGTGTAGAATGCTGTACAGAAACTGTATGGTACCCCAGTATTGAATGAAATATGAGGTATTGAAGTATAAACATGCTTCTTTGTCTGTTTGACACCTCATAATCATGGTTATGGGATATTATCCCAGTATAAGGCTGTATTGACTATACTGTGGGAGTTTGACCTTTAAACAGCCATACCTTTGTCAGTTTTTCAGATATCAACCTTGAAATTGGTTCAGTGTGTAGCCCTGAATGCTTCCTACACAATGGTACCTCCTTTGATATGGCTATCATTAAATATGGGAAAGTTATGCCATGTACAAGGTTTTTTGTACATATGTATGTTTTGGCCAAAAGCTGTACGGAGCTTGTTTGCTCCATAATTTTTTATTCTAGGTGAGGTATGGGGAAATAGATGGGGCCATTGGATAGCCCTGATTGTGCTCTTTTCAAAGAGACCCCACTTTAGGTATCTCACTAAAACTGTGGAAGTTAGATGAGAGGTGAATATTTTGTTCACCCTTATTTGGCCTGATTTTGGCTATAACTTCTGTAATACCAGTGCTAGCTCAGTTTTGATAGTACCGTTGGGTAGCCCTGACTTAGATCCTCAGTTCAAATAAATTAAGGTTTATGCTCAGCAACAACTTTGAGCAGGAATAACTTTGTTATTCTTTGTCCTATGATGATGGGACTGGAATGTTTGGAAATGGGTGAGTTTCCTCTTGCTTTTGATAACCTTTTAGCTGATTTGGCCCAGCTCCATGTTTTGGTGGTATCTTGGGTATACCATTGATTTATGGTATTTGGCTGTCATGCTTGTGCTCTGGTTTTGATTCACAGGCTGACATACCCTGCCTCTAAAAAAGGCTCATCACTGATGAGACTGTTCAGTCCTTCTGTAAGGTGTGGATATGAAACTTTGATTAAAAATCAAGTACTTTTCCTGTCCTCAAAATTTGTATAAGGTAAAATTCAGTTAAAAATAGTATGAAATATTATTTTTAAGAGAAAACACGCCAATTTTATTGTTTATAACTTTATTAGTATAAAACAATAATATAAAAATTTATTGTTTTACCAACAATAAAGATTTATCCCAAAAATACTCTACAAGAGATATTTTAAGGCTACAAAAGAAATTTCTTCAAGAGCAATTTCAATTGGAATTAATTGAGCAAAGAACTGCAAGCAATTAATTAAAGAACAAAGTCTTTAAAAAGAATATTAAAGAGAAAGCACGCCCAAAAGTGACCAGAGTGAATTTGGAAACAAAGTGACAAAGTTTACAGTGATGAAAGATGCTTTAATTCACTTTTGGGGTGGTTCAGGGGTAAAAATGATTATAAGAGTTACAAACAATGATTATAATGATTTTTTCACGTGGTTAAAAGGATCAAAATGATTTAAAAGTGGTGGTTGGAATCTTTGATTGATTGGTTTAACAGTTTTAAACTAATTAATAAAAGGAAAAGATTCTAACATGAAGAGAAAAGTGGGGCAAAGAAGACATTCTTTTATAGCCATCAATTCTCTTACTCCAAAAGTAAAATTTACTCTTGTCAGTCGTGAAAAACAGTCTGACAACAGAAAAGCCAATTATGGCATCATTGAACCCTGGTTTAGGCCAAAAAAGGGCTGGTTTAAGCCATTTTTAGCCATTTTTAGCCATTAAATCAGCCATTACTATAGCAATACCAGGCCTAGAGCCTTCAAAACACGTCAGAATGTGTGTCAGAGGCGTAGAAACCAGTTAAAACTGTTTTCATTATGATTGTCCTATCTTAAGGGTAGTTGTACCCTCTTGGCAACAGCTAAAACTACCCCAGTTTGTATCAAAACCTCATCATCAATTGAGTCCACAGACCCTGTAACTCAATTCCAGGCCAAAAGTGATGAACTTTTGCGTGAATTTTGACATCCCACGCCTGTCAGCAAGGATTTTGGGGGTCTAGCTCCCCCTTAGAGCTGGAGTTCCTTTTCCCCCCTAAATTTAATCTTTCCAATTTGTTTTTCCTTTAATTCCTCATCATGTATTATACTTATACTTTACATATGTAATTCAATTCAATTTGTACAGTACAATACAGTAATAATTGACACCTCATATGTAAATCAAAGTTCACTTATGTAATACACGCGCACATTTTGACATTTCAATTGAATTCAATTGAAAATACTTCAATTCCTCATAACTTCTAAACTAAACACAACACCTCAATTTTAACACAAAAATTGATGGTTAACACCACATGTGGTGTGAATTAAATTAAGGTTTTGAGGATTTTCAACTTTTGTATTGAAAATACTAAAAACTTAATTTAAGCTTATTTAGAGTTGAATTACAAGAATTTCACTCAGAGGTGACCCCACCTGATTTTTTATGAGGAATCCAATCGTGAAATAATTTTTATATGTTTATTTATTGGATAAAAAGTTATAATAATTTTTATTTAACTTTTTTCCAAATTTATTTATTTTTTCACAATTTTGTTAAAATTTCATTTTTACTTAATTTTTTTCAAGTATAAATGTAATTTTATACTTACAAAATTGAATGTATTTTTATTTTTAAATTGTAATTAATTTTTTATTTTTAATATAATTTTATATTTATATTTTGATTTTTATCTTAATAATATAAATAGATTTATTTTATTTATATTAATATGTTAATTTTGTATTTGTGGTCTTTTGGGTATATGAAATTACCTCTAAGGCTCACATTCCCTCCCCCTAAAAAAGAATATTACTTTGTAATATTGGTGTTTCTAGTGTGTCTGAATCTTCTGAGGAGTTTGGTAGCTTCTGGTATATCTTTTTCTTCTAACCATTCATCTTCACAAGTTGGGTCACTGTACCTAACAAGGTATTCCCTTACTTTCTTGGTTCTTAATTTCCTTTCTTTAAGAACTTTGGTAATTTTCTTAGCACCAGATGTCTCAATAGGAGGTATAACTTGGGGAATCTTATTCCTCAAGGGAAATTTCTCAGCATCACTAGATTTATATGGCTTTATCGAGCTTACTGGAAATGTAGGGTGCTTATTGCTAAGTTCTTCAGATAACTCTACTTAAACAGCATTCTCTCCATGGAGGGCCTTAATCACAAAAGGTCCTGAAAAGGAGTCTTTTAACTTTTTACATCCTTTGATGTTATTGAAGTTAGTGGTGGATACAAGAACTAGGTCCCCCACTTTGAAATCTGGAGTTGCATGTGATTTATCCCATTTTTCTTTAGCATATGCAAAAGAGTCCTCCATGCACCTTACTGCATGCTTTCTAGCTTTGTCTAGCATTCCTTTGAAGCTAGCAGCTGTGGGATGTATTTCAATTAAGTCTTTCCTCAAGGAATCTTGGGGTAACTTGAGGTTCCATCCTTTTTCTAGAATAGCAGGAGTCTGATTGGTACTAGCATGGATTGATGTTTTATATGCTAATTCCAGTGCTAGTAACAGAGTACACCAATCATGGGTAAATCCATCACAATCTTTGAATTCAAGGCCATATGCACAAAATCTTCTCACCATGTCCTCTAAGGTTTGGATCATTCTTTCAGCCAGGCCATCAGTTTGTGGGTGGTAGGCTGTAGAGAAAGACAGTTTAGTGCCAAATAATTGGTGAAGATTTGTCCATAGTGCTGAAGTGAATTTGGGATCTCTATCACTGATGATATTTGTAAATATCCCAGTCCATGACACTACTCTATTCCATATCAGAAGAGCTGTATCCATGGCTGTATCATCTTTGTGACATGGTAAAAAGATTGGAGTTTTACTGAATCTGTCCACAATTACTAGGCAAGCATTATAGCTCCTGTCACCTCCTGGTGGTAGGCCAGTTACCCAATCCATATGGACAATTTCCCAAGGTCTGTTTGGTTCTTGGATTTTCATCATATTTCCAAGTCTTTTGCCAGTGGATTTATTTGCCTTTTGGCATCTGTCACAGGTTTTGCAATACTCTGCAACATCTTTTTGCCACATTGGCCACCATATGCAGGTTTTCACTTTCTCTCTTGTTCTGTCTTCAGAAAGATTTCCTGAAAAGGGACTATCATGGCATTCTTTCAGTACAAGATTGATTAATGACCTGTCTACAACTGTCATGACACATGTGTGCTTGGTTCTGTGGTAAATTATACCATCCAGTAGGTGAAATCTTCCTTCATTATAAGATTTTCTCCATACTTCATCCAAGGCATGTATTAGAGAGTTGTCTTTACAGTCTTTGTTAAGTAATTGGCATAAGATGCTACAATTCTTATCTTGAGTGTAACTATTTCTGACTTCTTCAAAGAAGGTGGTGTTCAAGTCTGTAACACTTATTCCTTCTATTGGAATTTGTGGTGAAGCTTCTTCTGGAACATAAGCAGGATTATCAATGTTATTTGGTAGTGGCCATCTGCTTAGTCCATCTGCATTCTTATGAATATTCCCATCCTTATGAACAATAGTAATATTGCCTCTGTATTCTTGTATGGCTATTTGCCATCTGAGCATGTGTCTGTTAGGTGTTTTCATGTTCAAAAGTGATTTCACAGCTGTACAATCTGTTATTACTTCAAAAACACATCCCTCTAAGAAATAGTTCAATTTCTCCAAGGGCCAGACAAGGCATAGACATTCCATTTGACTTGCTCCATATCTGGCTTCAGTTGGTTTGATTTGCCTGGATATGAAACATATGGGTCCTTCTACAGGCTTATCATTTATGATCTGAACTTGGTGAAGTGCAGCACCCAGTCCATCCCCTGATGCATCAATATACAGTTTGAAAGGCAATTTAAAGTCTGGCATCAATAAGAGTGGAGCAGTGGTCAATGCTTCTCTTAGAGACTCAAAAGCTTTGACTCTGTCAAAAGTCATCTCAAACACTGTGTCTTTGTCACACAACTTATAAAGTGGTCTTGCTATGGATGCAAAATCTTTAATGTGTTGCCTGTAATATCCTGCAAAACCTAAGAATGACTGAATTTCCTTCTTATTCTGAGGCATGGGCTTTAATAATACTGCTGCAACTTTGTTTTTGTCAATTCCAAGGGACAAACCAGATACAACATGTCCTAGTGCTTTAAGTTCTTTAAATCCAAAATGACATTTCTTCAAGGAGATTTTCATGTTTACTGATTGAATTTTTGTCAAAACTCTTGATAATCTGTACATGTGCTCCTCCCAAGTCTTTGAACAGATAATAATGTCATCAATGTAAATGATTAACCATCCCTCTGAGAGTTCTTCAGGGAAGATTTCATTCATCATTCTTTGGAAGTGTGAAGGTGCATTTTTGATACCAAAGGGCATCCTTAAGTATTCATACACTCCACAATGAACAATAATTCTCAAGTATTTTCTTGCTCTTGGTGTTACCACATTTTGATGGAATCCTTTAAGGGCATCCATAGTGGTTATATACACTGCTTGAGATATTTGAGTAAGGGCAATTTGGATTTTTGGTATAGGGTATCTGTCTGGGACAGTGTAAGTGTTCAGAGCTCTAAAGTCCCCAACCATTCTGGATTTTCCATTATTCCACGCCACTATAACTGGTGTAGTTATTTCTACTTCCTCATTGTGGCCTACTTTTCTTATTACACCAAGGTCTAGAAGTTCTTTGATATGAATTTCTAGAGCTTCTCTTGATTTTGGACTTGCTGGATAAGCAGGTCTTCTTAAGAGTGGTGGATAAGGTCTCTCAATGTTAAGAATGATGTCAACTTCATGACCAATAATTGCTCCCAGGGGTTCTTTGTCTGTAGCAAATGCTCCTCTGTGGTCATACAAAAGGGAAGAAAGTTCATTTTCTTGTTTATCAGTCAGATGAAGGCTTATTTCAGCCTCATTTAACTGTTCAGACTTGAATTTCTCTAACTCTAAGTTGACTGGTGATACTTTGTTTACTGTAATTTGTCTTTTAAATGGTAAAAAGGCAAATTTCTGGCGCTTATTGTCCCCAATTGTAAAGTATCTGTCTTTGTTATTATGTAAATCTATCCCATACATGATTAAATAGTCATTTCCCAATATAAAATGGGTACTAGAGCAATTTTCCATAACAACAAATTCAACTGTGATCCTTAAATTCCCATTTATGTGTGGGAATATGACATTAGTCTCAAAGATTCCTAATGCTTTCATTGGGTTACTTGCACTGTTGAATTTTATACCATCAATTGGTAACAATTGGTCTTCAAAATTTGGTACACAAGTCTTAAGAAAAGATTTTCCAACACAAGAGCAGAAGGCTCCTGGGTCAAGCAAAAGTTTAGTAGGATTGTTGTCAATCACCACTTCTGTTATACAGGAGTTACCAGCTGTATAACCTTTTCCTCTGTTTGGTTTTGTCTTCATAAGTTGTGCATCTTGAACTTTTGATAAATCAACTTGACCATTGCTCAATTGTGGTAAGTGGGAATAAGATTCCATGATGTCAAAAGTGGCATTGATATTTTCTATATCTTTTGAAGATTCAGAAAATATGGATGACTTATCATCTGAATTGTCTTCAATTATGTCTTCCTTTTCAACATCTGGTCCCTTTTCAATGTCAATTTCATTGATTTTCCCCCTTTTTGGACATGTATTGGCTAAATGGGTGGTGCTTTGGCAAATATGGCATTTTCTGACTGTATCTGCAGATTTATATTTAATATTACTAGAATTTTCTTTGGGGTTTTTGTCCACAGAATCTTTCCAAGGTGTATTAAACCTTGTTTTAAGATTCACCCTACTAGAACCAATTTTGGTTCTGGTGGTTACTTCTTCTAGTATATTGATGATATCCTCTGCTGAAGATTGTTCAGTAGTCCTGCTTTTGACAGCATGCTCTAAGTCACCCCCACATTGTCTCAGAATTTTTCTATGGATCATAAATTCTGACATGTCAGGATATAATGCTGTTAATCTGTCCTTCTGTTGGAAAAACCATGGTAAAGCTTTGTCTTTATCAGCATTAAATTTGGCAGATTCAAAGGCTGTTTCAACTTTAAACCTCCAAGCATCATTTGCCCATTTGTTGATGATTTGGGTTTTCCACCAAGTCCAACTCTGGTGTCCATGTGCTTGTCTTATTTTGATGTACCATCTGTGAGCTGATCTGGTAAACAAGGTGTTAAACCTGGCTGTTACCAATCTGTCTGGTAATTCAAAATCCTCTTTGATCATGTCAATACCTCTAATGAATTCCATATGGTCATACTCTCCTTCACCACTGAAGTGGGGCCATTCTTTAAGTTTTGGCACTTCTTTCAAGAGTGCTTGGCCCATTGATGGTTCCAAGTTATGAAAAGAAGTGGATAATTCATTTTTTAATTGTGAATTATCAGGATCCAATACTTGTGGATTTGAAATTCTTGTGCCCTCATTTTGATTTAGAGGTGTAGACATTCTTGGTAAGGTGTTCAGTATTTGTTCAATGTCATTCATTTTACTGTTGCTACACCTTTGGGAATTTCTGTATTCATGTTGGAAGCTTTGTATTAAATTTATTACTTCAATTTTATACATGTCTTCTTTATGTGTAAGTTCTTGCCATAACTCTGTCTGTCTTGTATTATCAGCAGTGACTTGATTCAATTTCATTGATAATTTTGATACTTCTTCTTGTGAAGCATTAAAACACTTTTTCAAGGCAATGGTATATGTCTTTACTTCAGTAAGTGAATTTGAAATGTCATCAAGGACTTTCTTGTTATCTGTCTTGATAATATTTATGGATTGTTTAATTCTTGTTTCAATTATGTCATCAATATTGAATTTAGAATATTTATCTGTTAATTCTTTAATAATGGCAGATTGTTCATTTATTTTATTGTTAGAAGAATTATCATTATTGGAATTTTTCATTGTTCTTAAAACTTTTTCAAAACACATAAGTGTTTCATTAATTTGGCACAGACTCAGGTTGTTTGTTTTAATGTTGTTACAAATGGTTTCATTTTTATCAGAAAGATGTTTTTTCACGTCATTTGTAGCATTATATAACTCTGGGATGGAATCAAATATGTCAGAAATCATTTCTGGAACCTTAATCTGGCTTCCTCCTTCTTCTGTAATTCCATCATGGTTCTGGCCATCTGAAATACATTTTCCATGGCATCCTGCTGAATCTTTGGGATTCTGTAGCCCTGGCTGTAAGGTTTTGGGGCTGGTGCCTTCCCTTTGCCCTTGTTTGGAGTTTGTGGCTGCTTTTTCACGTTGGAATTGCTGCTGCTGGCCACTGGGGCTATTTTTGGCACTGGTTTGGCTGGTGGAGGGTTGTTTTTCCTCCATTCTAGGGTCAAAAGCATCATGTTTTTCTTCTCCATCAATGGATGCCATCCATTGAGCAATTTGCAAGTGTTGGGATGGCCCAAGAATTTTCTTACTGTCAGGTAAGAATTCATGCAATTCTTCCACAGGTCTGCAAGGATCTGGTACTCCTTGAATTGAAGTGCATTGTTGTATGCACTGTGGCTGGCTTTGTATATGTCCACAGAGGCTTGTTGTGGCGGTGTCAGCTCTTTTTGAAGGTAAAATAGTATTATCAGCTTCAGAATGACCCAATTTAGTTGTTTGGAAGTCATCAACTGACCCTTTTCCTTCTGTACCTGGTTGGCCTCTGCCATAATCACGTCTATTATCTTTTTGGGAGCTGCTTGAGGGGTTGTAGCTGGCTCCTGACCTGGTTGAAGGCATAATTATGGTTAAAAAAGGCTTAAAATAGTATTTTTACGTCAAAAACTTACTATTGGCCAAATTTTTAGCTTTCTGAAGGGTATTACTTATGTCCAAGTTAATCAATTCAGAAGATATTGGCTCAGGCTGGTTATTTTGAGTCACACTAATAGCACTATTATGATCAGAATTAACAGTACTGGCAGGGATAATGCTGGTTACTGTTGAGGCTGTTTCAATGTTTTCTTGTCTTACCACGTTGTCAGACACTAAAATTAATGAAAAAGCCAATTAATTAAGTAAAAAAAGGTTATTTCAAAAAAGAAATAAAAATATAAGCCTCACTTATAATATGAAAAAAAGTTATTTTTTATGGATTTTTTGAATTATAAGTATTTTTTATATGTTTTTAAATTTTTCAATATAAGAAAAAAGATTTAAAAAGAGTAAAAAAATATGTCACGGGTAAAATATCACGGCTGGGCCCCCAAATGTAAGGTGTGGATATGAAACTTTGATTAAAAATCAAGTACTTTTCCTGTCCTCAAAATTTGTATAAGGTAAAATTCAGTTAAAAATAGTATGAAATATTATTTTTAAGAGAAAACACGCCAATTTTATTGTTTATAACTTTATTAGTATAAAACAATAATATAAAAATTTATTGTTTTACCAACAATAAAGATTTATCCCAAAAATACTCTACAAGAGATATTTTAAGGCTACAAAAGAAATTTCTTCAAGAGCAATTTCAATTGGAATTAATTGAGCAAAGAACTGCAAGCAATTAATTAAAGAACAAAGTCTTTAAAAATAATATTAAAGAGAAAACACGCCCAAAAGTGACCAGAGTGAATTTGGAAACAAAGTGACAAAGTTTACAGTGATGAAAGATGCTTTAATTCACTTTTGGGGTGGTTCAGGGGTAAAAATGATTATAAGAGTTACAAACAATGATTATAATGATTTTTTCACGTGGTTAAAAGGATTAAAATGATTTAAAAGTGGTGGTTGGAATCTTTGATTGATTGGTTTAACAGTTTTAAACTAATTAATAAAAGGAAAAGATTCTAACATGAAGAGAAAAGTGGGGCAAAGAAGACATTCTTTTATAGCCATCAATTCTCTTACTCCAAAAGTAAAATTTACTCTTGTCAGTCGTGAAAAACAGTCTGACAACAGAAAAGCCAATTATGGCATCATTGAACCCTGGTTTAGGCCAAAAAAGGGCTGGTTTAAGCCATTTTTAGCCATTTTTAGCCATTAAATCAGCCATTACTATAGCAATACCAGGCCTAGAGCCTTCAAAACACGTCAGAATGTGTGTCAGAGGCGTAGAAACCAGTTAAAACTGTTTTTATTATGATTGTTCTATCTTAAGGGTAGTTTTACCCTCTTGGCAACAGCTAAAACTACCCCAGTTGGTATCAAAACCTCATCATCAATTGAGTCCACAGACCCTGTAACTCAATTCCAGGCCAAAAGTGATGAACTTTTGCGTGAATTTTGACATCCCACGCCTGTCAGCAAGGATTTTGGGGGTCTAGCTCCTCCTTAGAGCTGGAGTTCCTTTTCCCCCCTAAATTTAATCTTTCCAATTTATTTTTCCTTTAATTCCTCATCATGTATTATACTTATACTTTACATATGTAATTCAACTCAATTTGTACAGTACAATACAGTAATAATTGACACCTCATATGTAAATCAAAGTTCACTTATGTAATACACGCGCACATTTTGACATTTCAATTGAATTCAATTGAAAATACTTCAATTCCTCATAACTTCTAAACTAAACACAACACCTCAATTTTAACACAAAAATTGATGGTTAACACCACATGTGGTGTGAATTAAATTAAGGTTTTGAGGATTTTCAACTTTTGTATTGAAAATACTAAAAACTTAATTTAAGCTTATTTAGAGTTGAGTTACAAGAATTTCACTCAGAGGTGACCCCACCTGATTTTTTATGAGGAATCCAATCGTGAAATAATTTTTATATGTTTATTTATTGGATAAAAAGTTATAATAATTTTTATTTAAATTTTTTCCAAATTTATTTATTTTTTCACAATTTTGTTAAAATTTCATTTTTACTTAATTTTTTTCAAGTATAAATGTAATTTTATACTTACAAAATTTAATGTATTTTTATTTTTAAATTGTAATTAATTTTTTATTTTTAATATAATTTTATATTTATATTTTGATTTTTATCTTAATAATATAAATAAATTTATTTTATTTATATTAATATGTTAATTTTGTATTTGTGGTCTTTTGGGTATATGAAATTACCTCTAAGGCTCACACCTTCTAGAGGCTCTGAATCTCCTTAGATAGAGGTTCCCATCTGGTATGGCATCTTCTGCCAACCACTTGTCTTTGTCAGCTGTCTGGTTCTTGAATCTGACACAGTACTTTCTTTGATCCTTACCATTAGGTCTAATCTTCCTGGCCCTGATGATTTTCTTCACGGGTCCAGGGGAATCCCCTGATTCCAGTATTTCTGGTGGGGTGGGGTTCTTCTTCCTGGAGGGAAATTTGTTCTCCTCTGTCTGGAAGTATGGCTTGACTAAACTCACTTGAAAGACTGGGTGTTTCCTCGAAAATTCCTCTGTGAGTTTGACTTCCACTGCATTTTTCCCTATCAATTTAATGATAGTGAAGGGCCCTAAAAATGAGTCTCTCATATTCTTAGGTCCTTTGAGATTATTAAAGTTCAGTGTAGACACTAATACTTGGTCTCCTTCTCTTCTAAAGTAAGGTTCCATGTGTGATTTGTCCCACCCCTGCTTATTATATTATTTTGCCTCAGCTATGCATTTGGAGGCTGTGTTACAAGCCCTATTCCACGCTTCATGGAAATCTTTGGCTGTGGGGTGAATGGTCAGAAGATTTTTCTTCAAGTGTCCCACAGGAAAGAGGGGATTCCACCTTTTCTCTATGAGTGCAGATTTTTTTCCTGTTGTAGAGTGCTGACTTGTATTATAAGCCAGCTGGGCTGCTGGTAGAAGGGTAACCCAGTCATGGGTGTATCCTTCATGGTCCTTGTATTCCATGATATAGGCACAGAATCTTCTAAGGATGTCCTCCATTGTCTGGATCATCCTTTCAGATAATCCATATGTTTGTGGATGGTAAGCTGTGGAAAATGCAAGCTTGGTGCCAAGCATGTCATAAAGGTTTGTCCAAAATTCAGATGTGAACTTTGGGTCCCTATCACTAATAATGATTTTTGGGACTCCACAGGTAGATATTATGTTATTCCAAAATAACAGAGCAGTATCCATGGCTGTATCCTCCTTGTGACATGGTAGGCACCTCATACTCTTGTTGAACCTATCAACTATGATCAAGAAGGCATTGCAGTTCTCTTTTCCTCCTGGGACAAGTCCTGTGACCCAGTCCATGTTGATGGTTTCCCATGGGTGTTTGGGGTCTTCTACATGTTGAAGTAACCCATACTTCTTCCCATGTTTCCTATTTGCCTTCTGGCATCTCTCACAAGTTTTGATGTATTAACTCAACTCCTTCTCCCATTTGGGCCACCAAGCTGTGCTTGTTACCCTTTCCTTGGTCTTGTCTTCACTCATGTGTTCCATATAGGGGAAGTCATGGCATTCTTGTATGATCAAGGATATATGGTCTCTATCTATTATTGTGAGTGCAATAGTGTGATTCTCTCCATGGTAGAGAAGGCCATTTATAAGGAAAAATTTGTTGTCCTTATAGTCCCACAATCAGGGTTCCTCTAGCTGGGATTCCAGTTCTGGGATCCTGTACTTTTGTTGAAGGAGTTGCAACAATATGCCACACTGTTTGTGTTTGGCATATGTCTTCATCACTGCATTGAAGAACTAATTATGCAGTTCTGAGGAGCTTATTACCAATATGGGAGTTTCTGTTCCTTCTTAATAAGTGTTTCCACTGTCTGGGGTACCACTTTCTGGTTCCCATTCAAAAAATTTGAAGTTTTCCTCCTATCTATTTCCATGAAATGGATAGGGTTCTTGGCTGCTACTTCAGGGTCATAAGCTGGATTGCTTTTGACATTATCCAGTGGCCATCTGCTTTGGTATGACTTTTACCTTCTTTGTATACAATTGTCATGCTCCCTCCATACTCTTGGATGGCTATTTGCCACCTCAACATGTGTCTATTGGTAGTCTTCATTTTTAGTGAAAGCTTCAAGGCTGTGCAGTCTGTGTAGACTTCAAAGATTGCACCCTCCAAATAATAATGGAGTTTCTCCAGAGCCCAGACTAAGCATAGACATTCAGTCTTGGTGGCCCCATACCTGGCTTCTGAATCTTTCAGTTGCCTAGAGATATAACATATGACTCCCTCTCTTGGTCCACCATCTACAATTTGTCTCTGGTAAAGGGCTGCTCCCAAGCCTTGGCTACATGCTGCATATATGTATAACTTGAATGGTAGCTCAAAGTCAGGCAAGATGAGTACAGGTGCATTTGTGAGTTTATGTTTGATCCTCTCCTATGCATCCCTTCTTTCCTTGGTAATTTCAAAAACTACATCTTTTGAACATAACCTGTATAAGCTACTAGTTATGAGGACAAAATGTTTGATTTTTCTTCTATAGTAACTAGCAAACCCAAGGAAAGATTTCATCTCTTTAATGTTTCTTGGTACTGGCTTTTGTGGTACTGCTGCTACTTTGTTGTGGTCAATTGCCAGACTGAGACCTGAGACTTTATGTCCTAGAGCTAGTAGCTCTTTTTGGCCAAAATTTCACTTTTTAAGTGAAATATTCAGGTTGATGGGTATGAATTTACTTATCACTTTGTCTATGTATTGCACATGGTCTTCCCATGTCTCTGAGTATACAATGATGTCATAAATATATACTACCATCCAGCATTTCAATATTTCTTCTTGAAATATTGTGTCCATCATCCTTTGGAAGTGGGCTGGTGCATTTTTGATGCCAAATGGCATCCTGGTATACTCATATATGCTCATATGGCATATGATTCTGAGTAATTTCATCAGGTTTGGTTTAACTCCATTCTGGTGGAAGCCTTTCATACAATCCATCTTGGTTATGTATTTTTGGATTTTGCCAGTTTGGCTAGGGCATGAGGTATCCTTGGTATAGGGTACCTGTCAGCTTTTGTGTAGTTGTTCAGAGCTCTGAGATCTCCACACAGCCTAGACTTGCCATCATGCCAGTTGATTAGGACAGGAGTAGTAATTTCCACTATTTCATTGTGTCCAACCTTTCTGATGACATCCATGTCCAGGGGTTCATTGATATGTTTTTCAATTTCATTCCTGGTTTAAAGACTTTGTGGGTATGGAGGTCTCCTGAGAATGGGTGGATGAGGTCTTTCCACAACTAGATATAGTTTTATATCCTGGCCTCTAATTTTGCCTAGGGGTTCTTCACCAATGGCAAATGCTGGTCTGTTCATTCTCAGCATCTCCAATAAGCTT
This sequence comes from Austropuccinia psidii, assembly GCA_023105745.1. Taxonomy (NCBI): domain Eukaryota; kingdom Fungi; phylum Basidiomycota; class Pucciniomycetes; order Pucciniales; family Sphaerophragmiaceae; genus Austropuccinia; species Austropuccinia psidii. Next base: position 41,520,409 of record JALGQZ010000013.1, read on the forward strand.
AGCTTATGTTTACTGGTGAGGGTAGTGCTAAACTGGCCATCCCTGAATTCATTCAGTAGCTCTTCCAGTGGCTTCTGGGAAGATATTTGGTATATATCAAGTTAAAATTTCTTTTCCTTGTTGGTACCAATGGTAATGTGCCTGTTTTTACTATTTTAAATATCAATACCATCCATCCTCTGGTAATATGTCCCCAGTAAGAACCTTTGGATGTGGGAATAATTAAGCACTACAAACTCTGGGTTGAGTCTGATATTACCTTTCCTATGTGGTATAATTATATCTTTAATAATTGTCCCAATGGATTTAATCTTCCCTGATGAACTTTTACAGTTCTTTTCCTTGGATGGAAATATCTGTTTCTCCCAGTTTGGGAAGTGGTTATCCCAATACTCTCTTGCCACTATTGAGCAGTGTGCACCACTGTCAATTATCAATATGTGTTGAGAATTGTCAATGCAAAAAGTCATTTTTGTGGCTGTTCCATGTATGTATGCCATTCCTTTGGTTGGTGTGACCAGGAATGTTTGTGAATCCTGTGTATGTTTGCACGAGTTTTTATTAGCAGTGTCTTGTGGCATGCCTGCGTCCAACTGTATGTCCTGGATTTCTAGTGGGGTTTCCTCTTGGCATTCCACTAGAAATTCTTCTCTTGGGTCCTTCTCTTCATCTGATTGTTCTCTGATGGCATCCCCCATAGAGTCTGATTCAGAATCCTCTGTTGGGTATTCCTCCTCTGGAACTTTCTCAATGTCATAGATTTTTTTCTTTGCCTTTGGAAAGTTTTTGGCATAGTGGTCTATTGAACCACATTTGTGACAAGAATTTTTCTTCTTGGACACCTCTGCCACCCTTTTCTTGGGTTTGTCTTTAAACTCCACCCTGAAAGATTGTTTCTATTTGAAACCACTGCTTTTATATGGGGTGTATTTCTCTATATTTGCTCTTTTCCTTATGTCTTGTAAGGTATTTGTAATGTCATCTAGATTGAAATTTTGGTTGAACCTGCATTTTACTGCATGTTCTAGTTCTCCTGGACTTTGTGTCAGGAGTTTTTGATTCCTCATCTGAATTTTCATTTGAGGATCAATGGCTTTAAGTCTTTTAGAATTTCTAAGACACCATTCATATGGATCTTTGTCCACTGAATACTTGTCATTTTAAAATGACATGGTCTTTTGCCATATCCAAGTACCATTGCTGTACTTATGGATGATTTGACTTTTCCACCATGGCCAGTTTCTTCTTCCATGGATTCCTTTCATTTCTGTGTACCATATACTAGAATGTCCTTTGAATGATGTATTAAGTCTAGCAGTGATCCAGTAGTATGGTATTCTTGGTACATCAATGAAGAGTCCATCAATATAATCTATGAGCTCCATGTGATCATATTTTCCTGTTCCACATAATTTGGGCCAGCTTGAGGCCTCAGGAAGCTATTTCAAGGCTTCTTTCTCTGAATAAGACATATTATCTCCATCCTGGTATTGTGATGGAGATGTTTCCTTATTCAGAAACATGGAATCTGGTTTGATGTCACCTTTGTGATATGGATTATCCATAACATGGCCTTGTGGTTTGGGCTTTATGTTATGGTAGACATTAGACAGTGTGTTTATGTCTTGATCCAGACAATCCCTGTCCCTTTTGCTGTGGTGTTGTTTTTCAAAGACTAGATTCAGTCTTTTGTTGGTTTCTTCAGAGGCTTTGCTCAATTGAGCATGTTCTCCTTGAAGGGTTTAAACAATTTTGTCCATGGAGGCTGGAATTTTTTTCATCCTCTCATGGCTTGCTTCAAGTTCTGAAAACTGCTTTTGAGCTTGCTCAGAATATTGGGACATTTGTAACCACAGTGCATCACTGTTTAAGTTACTCTCAGGTGTGACAAAATTATGTTCAATCTGAGTGGGGGTAATATTTCTATTAATAGGACTACTAACTCTAGAGTTATGTACAACTAGTTCTGGTTCTTGTGTACTTCTTTCACCAAATCCAACAGCTTCTGGATCATTGGATCTGACTCTCTCTTCCTTTGGTTGAAGGTGGTCTTGTTTTTGCCCTTGTATCCTTGTCTTCTGGAAGCTTCCTGGGATTGTGAAGAATGGTGACTCTTAGCCACTGATCATTTGGTTCCTGAATGGTGTGAAGCCACTGGAGAGCTGGTTTGGTCTACTCCTTGTGAGCCTGAAGGAATCTGAGTATGCCCTGTCTGGGTCAGTTGTTCTTCTATAGCTTGGATGGTAGCTTGATTCTCCCATATCCTGTTTACCCTCACCTCCAGGAGTCTGAACTGCCTGCTGGGGTTCCAACATTTGGTGATTACCATAAGGTCTTTGAAGTCTATCTCTTTGAGACAAATCTTCTGGCAAATTTCTCCAAGTTCTTCCCAGTGGGATGCCAGTTTGAACATCTTGTTGTCCATGCTCCATTGAAAGAAATCTTTGAGGAGTTGGTGGAGCTGAAGAACTTGATCCATATTTTTCCAGTCCTCTGGTTTGAGGTTCCTATCAAATTGGAAAGGGAATGCCAGAGTGGGTATGATTTCCCTCAGTGTCTTGCCATCCACCACTGTGTCCAAGGTGTCCTCTGGCTGGTTCCTTTGAAAGACAAGGTCTCTGAGGTATTCAGGTGAAATATAAGTGTTTGAAAGCATTCAAAACCTTTATGCTCTTAGGGTATATACCTTTGACTGTTCCTTGTACAAATTTGTTGTCTGCTGCTTTTGGCAATTTTCCTTTAGAGGTTACAGCTGGCTTAATTATGGTAATCTTCCCTGTAAAAGCTGCTAAGGTTGGTTTACCTTGTATTGAAGCAGAGTTTTGTGGTGTTCTATTCCTCTGAGTGGCAATGGTTATACACTTTTTTGCTGTTCTGAGGCCTTCACTGCACCTCTTTCCTTTGCCCTTGCTGCCCTCTGGTTCTGAGGGTGTCACTGGGATGTAGCTTTCTTTCACTGAAATAAAACAGGAAAAGAGGGCTTAATGTCATTTAAGACTTCTTAATATGCTGTTTGCATGTCTGAGAATGGCCTCTGGGCTTATATATTTCTATGTTATGCCCTTGTATAGTGACAGTGTAATTTAATTAACAGTTCCACTCCCGAAATAAAGCTTACAGATATCTGGTACACAGTTTGTATACCAGTATCTCACAGATTAACTTGTAATTAGCAAGTATAATCTAAAAAATGTGGTATGTAAGAGGGTAATTGAATTAACAATACACAACCATGCCTCAACTGTTGGTTTTACAGTAAGAGGTGTCCTTATTTAATCAAAAAAAGGACTTTATTAGTGGCTTAAAGTGTTTTTATATGTAAAACATGCCAAAAAGAAGGGTTGTTGTGGTGATTAAATTATAATCAACCATGCAACAATGTAATTCAAAAAAGATGAAAAATCATGGTATATGGCATGTAGAGCTTTAAAAGTATATATAAGATCTGTAATATATATATATATTTCAAGAAATTACACCTAAAAAGATGAAAAAATATGTCAGAATATAAGAAAATAAGGGAAAAACTCACTTGTAAGGTCCAAAAAAGTCAAAAAGCACACCAGGCCGAGTCTATGTTAAAGGTGTATAATGGTATTTACAAACTTTCACTATGACTGCGACACGGTGAAAGTGATATAAAACGTTTTTGATAATGATAATAGATGGTTTGAAATGAGATATTAAGGGCTTTACTATAATAATATAGTGGTGGTGAGCGCTGCTGAAAGCCCAGGGTGCAGTCTTACCAGTTGGGTTACTATAATAAGAACTACAATACTCAAGTTTAAAGTAGAAACTTTTTCTTTTCCAAGGGTATAAATTTTTTTAACAGTTGTACTATGTAGGAATTCAAGAGCAGGATGAGGAAAGCTTTTCTGGCTGTGAAAAGGCCCCTTTTTATCCTAAAATGGGGCGAAAAGGCTTCTAGACCTTTCCCATAGAGGAAGTAAAGATTTTTCACTCCCAAGTACTGGCTTGTAGCTTTCACAAAGCCTGTATAGTCTGTATTGGGCTCAGATGTGGTTTTGCAACCACATCTGGGCAGTTTTCACCAATACAGGGTGAAAATTTTTGTCTGGGGACCACATAGCCTGATTCTGACGTGTATTATGTGTAGAATGCTGTACAGAAACTGTATGGTACCCCAGTATTGAATGAAATATGAGGTATTGAAGTATAAACATTCTTATTTGTCTGTTTGACACCTCATAATAATGGTTATGGGATATTATCCCACTATAAGGCTGTATTGGCCAAAATGTGGTATTTTGTCCTTCAAACAGCCATACCTTTGCCAGTTTTGGAGATATTGACCTCAAAACCTGTTCAGTGTGTATCCCTGAAAGTGTTCTACACAATGGTACCTCTTTTGATAGGGCTTTCATTAAATATGGAAAAGGTATGCCATGTACAAGATTTTTTGTGAATATGTATGTTTTGGCCAAAGGCTGTATGGAGCTTTTTTTCTCTATAACTTTTTTCCTAGGTGGGGTATTGGGAAATGAATGACACCATAAAATAGCCCTGATCGTGCTCGTTCCAAAGAGACCCCACTTTAGGTATTACACACTAAAACTGTAAGATTTGATTATGAAACTGATGATAATATTACTATTAATCAACAGTACTATGTCTGTTCTTATGAAATATAATAATAAAATATTATTATAACCACAATTAAATAATTAAAGAATTATTTCTTTCACGTGTTAAGCACTACTAGTGATTTTAACAGTGAGCAAGTAATTGTCTACAAGAATCAATTACAAGAAGAATTTACTAATAAAAACTTCTTTTATTAAAATAATAAAATTGTTTTAATATATAATTATCTTTTACAAGAATAATTATAATGATAATCTATGAGGAAAACTAATTTTAGAGAAAAACTTTAAGAATTAAAGATAAATCACTCATTAATATTCCAAAGAGCTTATTGAAAGATAAGATAGAGAGATTTGATGTAGAACTGTGGATTTAGAGGATCAAAATGAATTTATAGATGTATTACAACAATATATAGCTGATTTCTATGATTTCACGTCTTTCTGATTGATTTTGAAAGAATAAAACACTTAAGAAAAGTTTTAACTAATACTTACTTGTTGGTAATACTGATATAAATGATTTAATAAGATGATGATGATACGGAAAAAACAGCAAGAGAAGGCCTCTTTTAAGTCAACAACAGCTCACAGAGGCGTGCCATGGAGCAAACTGAAAAACCAGTGAGTGAGAAAGCATTAAACCCTTTTGGATTAGTACTTACATCATCTGTTGTCACGTAAAATTGTCATATTTGCTTAATTGATGCTTTTACGTGACTACCAACCCCAATATGGTTAAGAATAAAAGGAGTAACATTTGTAAATCTTCTTTTATTGAAAAGTAATCATTGATTTCCCAAATTTATCAATGTTATTGACAATTTCATCCCAGGTTGTATTTACTGTGAATTTTTGAAGATTCAGTGTTTCACGTAGAATAACCAAAAATGGACTGTAAGTAAAACTTTTAATTTTACTGGTAAAACTGTAATTCTTTTTGGTTGTACCATAGATAATACAGTTCTCAATTGGTCCTGAAAGTTTCAGAAAAATTCATTAGGAATTGTATTTTTAATGAATTTTTGAAGTTTTTACCTCATTTCTACGTAGAATTGCAAATATCAGTGTTTGACTGGTTGCTATGAGGTAAATCAATGGATACATGTCCAAAAAGGGTTTTGATTACTCTTTTGGGGTTTATCCATGGAAAGTCATTAACAATTGACGTGGTTACAGGAGCGTAAGTAGCTTTTTACCTCCTTGGCATGTCAAAATAGCAGGTTATTTGCTATTTTCTTATGATTTACAGTAGTTGTGACATGGTAACCAAGTTCACAAAAGGTTTTGGTTTACCAATTAGTCTAAGATCAGCCATGTATCCAAGCTTTAGAGCTGTCCACGCCTCTGAGGCCTCAGAAGTTGGGTACCCTGGCTCTCTTTGATGTCTTTTGTCCCCTTTACTTATTTTTCATGTCAAAATAGAAATTTAAGCTTCAAGTGAGATATCTACTATGTGTGTACCAAAAGTGCATGTAAGAATACCATAATATTAAGTGCTCAAAACATGTATAACACTATTCTTAGTGTATATGTAACATGGGATTTCTCACTTTTCCATTATTTTGGCATAAAATCAAGAAAAACAAAAATTTTCATGGATCTTTTATGTGGTATTAATGATGTGGTGTTGAAGTATTTTCCATATTACCACCTCAAAGAGTTAATTTGAGCTTATTCACTCTATGGAGCTACCCTAGGTGAATTTTTGTGTAGAATCCAAATCTGGCCTTAAATTCATGGATTTACTTACTCAATAAAAAGTTATTCATCTTTTCTGAAATCAAAATGATGAATTTTGAATATATGCATGATTTATGAGTTATGTATAATTAAAAATTTCTTTTCAAGATAATTGTGGCCTATTTGGGTACGTAAAATATACCTCAAGGCTCACATTCCCTCCCACCAAAAAATAAAATTGTACTACAATTTTATTAGTGATAAAAGAATAAGGCCCCAAAGGGGGTTAATGTCCACTGTCCAACCTCTTTACATTACTCAGATCAAGTAATTTAAAGCACATTTATAGACATATCCAGGCTTGTGGCCTTCCTTCATGTCTAAATCTTCTTAAGAGTTTATCTGAGTCAGGTATTTCTGATTCTGCCATCCATTCATCTTCATGTACTGCATTTCTATATCTGACAAGATATTCTCTTTGATTTTTACCCCTAAGTCTCCCTTCTTTAATGACTTTCTTTATCTTTTTGTCTTCATTCTGTTCCACAGGTGGTACAGTTAAAGGAGTTGGGTTTATTAAAGGAAACAATTCTTTGTCAGCTGGTTGATAAGGCTTTATCAAGCTGACTGGAAAGGTGGGGTGTTTATTTTCCAATTCACCACTCAATTCCACTTGAACTGCATTGGTTCCATGTAAAGCAACAATAACAAAAGGTCCTACATAAGAATCTTTAAGTTTCTTTGGGCCTTTGATATTATTAAAATTCAAGGTTGAAACTAAAACTAAGTCCCCTACTTTGAAGTCTGGTACTTTATGACTCTTGTCCCACTTCTGCTTTGCACAATCAAAAGCATCATCCATACTTTGTTTTGCGTGGTGTTTTACTTTATCAAGCATTATCTTGAAGCTGGAAGCTGTAGGATGAATGTCAATCAAGTCTTTCCTCAGTGTGTCTGCTGGGAGTCTTGGATTCCATCCTTTTTCTAACATAGCAGGAGTTTGTCCTGTGGAAGAATGGACTGATGTCTTGTATGCCAATTCTAGTGCAGGTATCAGAGTGCACCAGTCATGGGTAAAGCCATCTGAGTCTTTGAATTCTAATACATAAGCACAGAATCTCCAAATCATGTCTTCTAAAGTCTGAATCATCCTCTCTGCTAGCCCATCTGTTTGAGGGTGATATGCTGTAGAGAATGATAACTTAGTCCCAGACAATCTATGAAGATTGTTCCAAAGTGCAGATGTGAACTTGGGATCTCTGTCACTTATGATATTATTAAATAATCCTGTATGAGAAATAACTCTACTCCATAAAAGAAGAGCTGTATCCATAGCAGTGTCATCTTTATGACATGGTAAGAATATGGGAGTTTTGCTATATCTGTCTACAATGACTAAACAAGCATTATAACTTCTGTCACCACTTGGAGGAAGTGCTGTGACCCAATCCATGTGAACAACTTCCCAAGGGGATTTTGGTTCTTGAATATGGATCATTAATCCAAATTTCTTGCCTGTACTCCTGTTTGCTTTTTGGCATCTGTCCCAGGTATGGCAATATTCAATGGTTTCTCTTCTCCAAGATGGCCACCATGCACAGTTCTTCACTTTTTCAAGTGTTCTGTCTTCTGACAGGTGTCCAGAGTAGATACTATCATGACATTCATGAAGAATGGTATTGATAAGTAATCTACTGCACAATGTCATAACACAAGAATGTTTTGTTCTGTGGTAAATGATTCCATCAAACAAGTGAAATCTTCCTTCAGAATAGGAATTTTTCCAAACTTCATCAAGTGCATTAAATAAAGATGTATCTTTGCAGTCTTTATCTAATAAAGAAGTCAAGATATGGCAATTCTTGTCTTGTTTATAAGATTCTCTGACCTCCTCAAAGAATTCAGTTCCAATATCAGTTATGTTAATTCCTTCAATTGGAATCTGTGGTTCAGCTTCCAAAGGTACATAAGCTGGGTTATCAGGAGTGTTGGCTAAAGCCCATCTACTAAGTCCATCAGAATTCTTGTGAATGTTTCCTGCTTTATGAAATATAGTCATGTTTCCTCTATATTCTTGAATAGCTATTTGCCATCTCAACATATGTCTGTTGGGAGTTTTCATGTTAAGAAGTGATTTTACTACATTACAGTCAGTTATCACTTCAAAAACACTGCCATCAAGGTAATAGTGTAATTTCTCAAGTGCCCATACCAAACATAAGCACTCCATTTGGCTTGCACCATATCTGGCTTCTGTTGGTTTGATTTGCCTTGAGATATAACAAACTGGTCCTTCTGTAGGTTTGTCATCAATAATTTGGACTTGATGTAGGGCTGCCCCTAATCCATCTCCACATGAATCAATGTACAGCTTAAAAGGAATATTCCAGTCAGGCATGAGGTGTAAAGGTGCTTCTGTAAGGGCTTTCTTTATCTTCTCATAAGCTTTAATTCCCTCCTGTGTCATCTCAAATACAGTCTGTTGATCACAGATTCTATAGAGTGATTTGGCTAGAATTGCAAAGTCTTTTAAATGTTGCCTATAGTAACTAGAAAATCCAAGAAAAGACATCATTTATTTTTTATTCTGGGGTATTGGCTTAAGTAGTACTGCTGCCACTTTATTTTTGTCAATACCCAAGCTTGAACCAGAAACAACATGTCCTAATGCTTTAAGTTCTTCAAAACCAAAGTTGCATTTCTTAAGTGAAATTTTCATATTCACTTCTGCAACTTTGTGAAGTACTTTTGCAAGTCTTTCAAGGTGCAAAGACCATGAGTCAGAACATATGATAATATCATCAATATAAATGATAAGCCATCCTTCAGACAATTCTGTGGGGAAGATGGTATTCATCATTCTTTGATAATGAGATGGAGCATTTTTAATGCCAAATGGCATTATAAGATAGTCAAAAATACCACAGTGAGTGATAATTCTGAGTAATTTCTTAGCTTTAGGCGTCAAAAAATTTGATGGAAGCCTTTCAATGCATCCATTGATGTTATATACTTGGCTTTAGACAATTGAGTCAAGGTTTCTTGTATTCTAGGGATTGGATACCTATCTGGAACTGTGTAGGTATTCAAAGCTCTAAAATCTCCAACCATTCTTGACTTATCATTATGCCAAGCAATGATAACAGGTGTTGTCACTTCAACCTCCTCATTATGGCCTACTTTCCTTAGTACACCAAGTTGAATTAACTCTTGGATATGTTTCTCCAAGGCTTCTCTAGCTCTGGGACTGGCTGGATAAGCTGGTCTTCTAAGTACTGGGGGATATGGTCTGTCAATATTAAGAGTAATATCAACTTCATGTCCTCTTATAGCACCTAATGGTTCATTATCAGAGGCAAATGCAGTATTGTATGTGTATAACACCTCAATAAGTTCATTCTTCATTTTTGGTGACAATGATGGAATGATTTGTGCTTCAACAAGTTGTGTGGACACAAATTCTTCCTTATAAGTATCTCTCTCAGAAGATACTACTGATATTTGCTTTGGCATATTGGAGAAAGCAAATTTTTTTCTGTTGTTCTCTCCAATTGTGAAATATCTGTCTTTATGGTTATTGATATCAATACCATAAATACTTAAGTAATCATTTCCAAGAATGATATGTTGAGATGTGCAGTTGTCCATTACTACAACCTCAGCTTTCATTCTTATACTTCCTGTTGGATGGGGAAATACAAGAATAGTGTCCAATATATCCAAGGGGTACATATTGGTCCTGGCACTACTAAATTGTACACCTTCTATTGGTAATAGATGGTTTTTCCATTCAGGAAGTATAGTTTGGAGATAATCTTTGCCTACACAAGTGCAAAATGCTCCTGTATCCAAATTGACTTTTGCTTCAACATTATTCATCAGAATTGATGTGATACAAGATGCTCCAGCAGTATAACCTTTTCCTTTAGCAGGTTTGGTTTTACACATTCTGGCATCCTGAACATTAATAAGGTTGTAGCAATCTTCACTATACTGTGGCAAGTGGGTATGGACTTCAGTGACTTCAAGAAAACTGTGATGTTTTCAATGGGATAGTCCTCCACTGGTGTATCTTCAGAGATTGCAGAATCTTGATCAGACTCTTCTTTCTCTTCAGTACACTGCATATCTTCAATGACTTGCATTTCATTGATCTTTGTCTTCTTAGGACAAGTGTTGGCTAAATGTGAAGTACTTCCACATTTATGACACTTCAAGACAGGTCTTTCTGGTCTTCTTTCCTCTCTAGGAATCTTTGAGACTACTTTGGACTCTATTGGGTTTTTAATCCAAGTCTTACCAATTCTTGTTCTGGTAATGATATCTTCCATAGCATTAATGTAGTCCTCTGTTGAACAAGGTTCCAAACATCTGCTTTTGATAGCATGTTCCAGTTCTCCTCCACACTTTCTTAATATTTTCATATTAATCATAGTGTCAGACATATCTGGTTGTAAAGCAGATAATCTGTCTTTTTGTTTGAAGAACCAAGTAAGTGGTTTATCTTTCTCTGAGTTAAAAATGGCACTTTCAAAGGCATTTTCTATTTTAAACCTCCAAGAATTATTGGCCCATTTGGTAATCATTTCAGATTTCCACCAAGACCAATCATGTTTACCATGATCAATCCTCATTTTGTAATACCATTTCTTTGCAGTTCTGGTAAACAGACAGTGTAATTTTCCCACTATGATTTCATCAGGTATATTAAAGTCTTCTTGCAACATATCAATAGTCCTGATGAATTCAATATGGTTGTATTCTCCTTCACCAGAGAATGTTGGCCATTCTTCTATTTTGGGAATATCTCTTGCAGAGTAGGCATTTTCTCCTAAGAATGGGGTGAGACTTTCTTTAACAGAAAGTTTTTCTTCAGTTAAAGGTGTAGAATGTCTTGGCATATGTGGCTCATGATTCACACTTGCAATTATTTTATTCTTCAGCTTATGCCTTTCACTGTCACTTTTTGCTAAGTGTATAGCAAATTGATTGGTATTCTCAACTATTTTTAAGACTTGGTCTTGTAAAATTGTAAGTTGATTATTCACCTTAAAAATGGAAGGTTCTTCCATCTCATCATGCTGAACTTGGCACATGTTTTCAATTCTTTTGCAAGAATTGGTAATTGAGTCAAGTCTGGCATTTGTCACTTGGTGCAATTCAATGTATTTCTTGTCATTTTTCTTTAATTCAACTATATCTGATGCAATTTTAGTTAACTTTCCGTCAAGTTTACCAATTTCTACATTAATACTAGTCTGTACACCAATTATTTGCATGGAAAGGTTCTGTCCATCCTTTCCTGCTCCTTGGCTGTGAATTCCATCAGAGTCCTGGCTATATTGAAGACACTGTCCATGGCTGAAGGCTCTAATTTGGGGATCCTGTACCCTTGTGGGTAAGGTCTGTGCCAATTGGCTTTGCCTTGATGGTTCTTGGGACCTTTCTGCTTCTTCTGAGGTCCCTTGGGCTTGTCCCTGGACACTTCTGGATCTGGTCGACGCCACTGGTGCCTCTGTCTTCAAAGCTGGAGTCATTTCCAACTCTTTCTTCTGGTCTATGGATAAAAGACTTTGGTTCTTCAACAAATTCTTTATCTTTTTGACCTTGTCTTTGCAAGACAGGGGGCTCCATCCTCCTAAGAGTTCTATGGTCTTCTCCTGACCCAGAAAGCTCTTGATGTGTAAGTAGGAGTTCATGGCCCCCTGCCAAAGGCTTGGGCATATTTCCCACTCCTCTTCCTTGGCTGCTCTGAACCAATTTTTGTACTGGCATTAATATATTCCTATTGCTGCCACTTGAAAATGGTTCAGCCCTGGAAATAATATCATGAATTAGTTCAGGCTCAGAATTCACGTCAAAATCTGATGGTACAGACCTTGGGGAATGGGGGGCAACTCTGGCATCCTCCAGATGTGTCTTTCTTGTGGAAGATTTGGCACTTCTGGATTTGGCCTTGCCTCTTCCTTGTCCAAATCCATCTGGTTGGACTGAATAGTTGCTTCCATTTCTGGTATGCACCATTTCTACGTCAATTTAAGGATAAAGAGTAATTTTAAAGATAAAAACACACCTTTTGGTGGTAATTTATTCTTTTCTGAGTTGAATAAGGTGCCTCTTTTAGCAATTTGCACCTCAATACTTTCTTCAGATTCTGCTTCTGAAGATTCAGGACTATTGATGTATCTTTTACTGAGTCTGTTGCCAGCTGCACAGTATTTGATTAAAGACACTTAAAAGGAAAATATGATAAAAGAAATTATTTTTTATGATTTAAGATATTTTAAAAGATTTTTTATAAGTTTTATTATTTTGTTTGATATTAAAAAAATATTCTTTTCAAAGAAAAAGTATTAAAATTTAAGAATTTGAATAAAAAATTAAGTCAGAGTAACTGAAAGAATAATTTTATAGGTTTTTGGATGTGAAAAAGCCACGTGTAAAAACAGTAAAAAATTAAACCAAATTCCTCAATGAAATAAGATTTTAAGACAATTTCAAAAATAAAATTGATTTTTCTTTAAATTGAAGAAGAAAAATATTAAATTAATATATTTTAGAACTTAAAAATATATTAATTAAGGGTACAAGGTTCAAAAAAACACGGCCAGGCCCCCAAATGTAAGATTTGACTATGAAACTGATGATAATATTACTATTAATCAACAGTACTATGTCTGTTCTTATGAAATATAATAATAAAATATTATTATAACCACAATTGAATAATTAAAGGATTATTTCTTTCACGTGTTAAGCACTACTAGTTATTTTAACAGTGAGCAAGTAATTGTCTACAAGAATCAATTACAAGAAGAATTTAATAATAAAAACTTCTTTTATTAAAATAATAAAATTGGTTTAATATATAATTATCTTTTACAAGAATAATTATAATGATAATTCTTGAAGAAACCCAATTTTAGAGAAAAACTTTAAGAATTAAAGATAAATCACTCACTAATATTCCAAAGAGCTTATTGAAAGATAAGATAGAGAGATTTGATGTAGAATTGTGCATTTAGAGGATCAAAATAAATTTATAAATGTATTACAACAATATATAGTTGATTTCTATGATTTAACGTCTTTCTGATTGATTCTGAAAGAATAAAACACTTAAGAAAAGTTTTAACTAATACTTACTTGTTGGTAATACTGATATAAATTATTTAATAAGATGATGATGCTATGGAAAAAACAGCAAGAGAAGGCCTCTTGTAAGTCAACAACAGCTCACAGAGGCATGCCATGGAGCAAACTGAAAAACCAGTGATTGAGAAAGCATTAAACCCTTTTGGATTAGTACTTACATCATCTGTTGTCACGTAAAATTGTCATAATTGCTTAATTGATGCTTTTACGTGACTACCAACCCCAATATGGTTAAGAATAAAAGGAGTAACATTTGTAAATCTTCTTTTATTACAAAGTAATCATTGATTTCCCAAATTTATCAATGTTATTGACAATTTCATCACAGGTTGTATTTACTGTGAATTTTTGAAGATTCAGTGTTTCACGTAGAATAACCAAAAATGGACTGTAAGTAAAACTTTTAATTTTACTGGTAAAACTGTAATTCTTTTTGGTTGTACCATAGATAATACAGTTCTCAATTGGTCCTGAACGTTTCAGAAAGATTCATTAGGAATTGTATTTTTAATGAATTTTTGAAGTTTTTACCTCATTTCTACGTAGAATTGCAAATATCAGTGTTTGACTGATTGCTATGAGGCAAATCAATGGATAAATGTCCAAAAAGGGTTTTAATTACTCTTTTGGGGTTTATCCATGGAAATTCATTAAGAATTGACGTGGTTACAGGAGCCTAAGTAGCTTTTTACCTCCTTCGCACATCAAAATAGCAGGTTATCTGCTATTTTCTTAAGATTTACAGTAGTTGTGACATGGTAACCAAGTTCCCAAAAGGTTTTGGTTTACCAATTAGTCTAAGATCAGCCATGTATCCAAGCTTTAGAGCTGTCCACGCCTCTGAGGCCTCAGAAGTTGGGTACCCTGGCTCTCTTTGATGTCTTTTGTCCCCCTCGCTTATTTTTCACGTCAAAATAGAAATTTAAGCTTAAAGTGAGATATCCACTATGGGTGTACCAAAAGTGCATGTAAGAATACCATAATATTAAGTGCTCAAAACATGTATAACACTATTCTTAGTGTATATGTAACATGGGATTTCTCACTTTCCCATTATTTTGGCGTAAAATCAAGAAAAACAAAAATTTTCACGGATCTTTTATGTGGTATTAATGATGTGGTGTTGAAGTATTTTCCATATTACCACCTCAAAGAGTTAATTTGAGCTTATTCACTCTATGGAGCTACCCTAGGTGAATTTTTCTGTAGAATCCAAATCTGGCCTTAAATCCATGGATTTACTCACTCAATAAAAAGGTATTCATCTTTTCTGAAATCAAAAAGGATGAATTTTGAATATATGCATGATTTATGAGTTATGTATAATTCAAAATTTCTTCTTAAGATAATTGTGGCCTATTTGGGTATGTAAAATATACCTCAAGGCTCACAAAAACTGTAGAAGTTAGATGAGAGGTGAATATTTTGTTAACCCTTATTTGACCTGATTTTGGCCATAAATTCTGTCATACTGGTTCCAACTCAGTTTGGATAGTACCATTGGGTAGCCCTCACTTAGAGACTCATTTTGAATACCCATTTGATGGGGTTAAGCCTCTTCCTCTGTATTTCAGATGAGAGGTGAAAATTAAGGTTTATGCTCAGCAACAGCTTTGTTATTCTCTGTCCTATGATGATGTGACTTGTATGTTTGGAAACAGGTGAGTCTCCTCTTTATTTTGATACCTTTTGAGCTGATTTGCCTCAGCTCCATGTTTTTGCCGTATCTTGGCTATACCATTGATTTATGGTATTTGGACCTCATGCTTGTGCTCTGGGTTTGAGTCACAGGCTGACACCACCACCCAAACAAGTGCCAAAACCATCCCCAAAAGCCATAAGCAGAATTTAAAATGTTAAAAAGCAGCCACAGACTCAAAACAAGACAAAAGGCAACATAGCTGCCTCAAAATCATACAGCCAGGGCTACAGAATCCCAAAGATTCAGCAGGATGCCATGAGAAATGTGTTTCAGATGGCCAGAACCATGACAGAATTACAGAAAAGGAGGAAACCATATTAAAATATCAGAAATGATTTCTGACTTTTGGGATGCCATTGTCACAGGGGCTCTTGGACAGAAATACAAGAGTGGCCTGGCACTCAGCAATCAGGGAACTCACTTGGAAGACTCCAAAGAATAAGAATGAATTCCTCTAAAGTTATGCAGGTACAAGATGAGATGCAAAAGAGGAAAGGGAAGCCAAATGGCCAAAGAGCCAACGAAGTAAGTCCTTAATCACTGTTTCAACCTGCCAAAAATGAATAATGGAATTAGTAAGGATATGACCACCAAATATCCATTGACAGGCGAAGAAAGAGAAAGAGAAAAGTGCTAAATGACTGACTAAATAATATCAGTATTTGCTTAACTAAAATGAAAAGAAAATAAAGATAAAATAAAATCAAAGTATATTAATTAACTGGGGACAAACCCCCCAGGGTGGAAAGGGTAGCCGGTATATGTGAAAAGCTGGGAGCTTGAGTTCTTCAGACTGAAAACTGATCTGTATTGATCCTGGAGGCTGTATTGATTGTTTTGGGAATTGATACAGCTGGCTAATATTGAAATTGAATTTGGTTGAATGAATTTCCAATGCTTGAAAATGAAATACAGTTATTGATGGATCCAGACTATATTGAAATGAATATGGTTGCCAAGATGGATTGAGTGGAGCTTTTACACTTGACAGTTCTTTTTGGCACTGCCTCTTGAATACACCTTGAGAATGAACTGACAGTATTCCCTTGGAAGGAATCCTTGGAGTGAGAATAACAAATGACTGCTTGATGGCGTCATTGGTATTTGAGGTTTTGACACTTGCCCTTGAGCCTTGATGAATCCTCTTGATGACGTGACTGGATGGCCTGATGGAAAGCTGAAATAACCAGATGATATTTCCTCCAGTGGATTGCTGCTGAAAAAATATGCATAATGGTGTATAACACCATATATGGCATTTTGGTTATTGGAGGTTGAAAATGGCTATAAGTCTTTAGAGATGACACCAGGAGGATATTGGTGAAATTTGATTTTTGAGTACTTCAGAGGTGTCAGAGTGTCTTTTGAGGTATTTGGCCAAATACAGCTCATACAGTCTTAAAACTGTATTTGCGCAAAGTGTGCAAAAGTGCGCAAATGCTCAGAAACTGTATTTAAGGCCAAATACAGCTTCTTGGGCTGTATTTCCCCTGTTGACTGGGAAATACCAAAATTGCCCAAAAGGTAGAGAAAGGCCAGGAAAGGCCTGATGACGGTGAAGGGCCCAGATGATGAAATGGCCATAAAAGGCCAAATGAGGTGAGATGGCCAATTTGACATATATTGGACGTGGCATGGATATGCCATATTGAAGTCCAAGGGGATGAATTGCCATGGTTGTGACAGTACCCCCCACCTTGAAATGGTGAGCTCCTGAGAAACAATACAAGGTGAAGCCTTTTGAGGCTATTGGAAAGATTTTGAGAGAGTGATTCAAGAGGACTGATTAAGATAAAAAATTTGAAAACTGATATTAAAAATTTGACATTTGATGCAGGACTTGCTTGATCTTCTTTTGACATTGGCTTCATGATTTGAATTGAATTTTGAAATGAGTGAAAATTTTTGACGTGATAAAAGAAAATTTAAAATGAAAATAAAATAAAAATAAAGAATGAAAATGAAAATAAAAGAAAGAAAAGAGAAAATGAATTGAATCTTGAGGAGGTTCCAATCTTCATCACAGAGGTTGATAACTGATTTTGGAATTGGCCAAGGACCTGGAAAGAGAAATTTGATGCCAGGTGCTCACAAAGTGGCCAAGGTGATGTTTTGACAAGATTGTAGACCCCTCAGGGAAGTGCACACCAGGAGAGGAACTTACTTTTGGTAGTTACCACTCCTGCCAGTGCCATAAAAATAAAAAACAAAAATGTTGAAGGAATGAATTTGAATTTGGAATCTTGGAAATGAATTGGAAAGTGAATGGACCATTTTCCCAAGTGAAATGGCCATAAGATTGGAAATGAAGTTGAAAGCCATGCCAAGATCTGTGTCCAAAATTGCAAAGTGCTCACAGAGTGGCCAAGGTGATTCTTACAACAAAAAGAAGAGTAGAATACCCCTAAAGGTGCATACCAGGAATGGGACTTACTTTTGGTAATTCCTCTCCCCACCAAGCACCATAAAAAATCAAGCCCTTGAAGAATTGGGTCCTGGATTGTCGGGATATAATGAATGAAAATCTTTGACGAGTTCAGGAAAATTCTTGAGGTTTTCAGTTGGTTCCCAAGTGGATCTTTCTGGGTCTTGACTGAAACCTTTCCATTCCACCAAATACCATAATTTTCCTCTCTTGAGCTTTGAGTCCAGTATTTGATAGACTTCCCATTCTTCTTCTTCTTCAATGATTATTGGAGGAGGAGGCTCTTGATGCCTATTTGGGATTGTTGACGTCTTTACTGGTTCCAAAAGAGAAATATGGAAAACTGGGTGGATGAACTTCCATTGAGATGGGAGCTTGAGGTTGTAGGCATGAGTACTGACTTTCTTCAAGATTGGAAAAGGACCCAGCCATCTTTCAGACAGCTTTTTGGTGGGTCTGGTTGAT
Source organism: Austropuccinia psidii (assembly GCA_023105745.1). NCBI lineage: Eukaryota > Fungi > Basidiomycota > Pucciniomycetes > Pucciniales > Sphaerophragmiaceae > Austropuccinia > Austropuccinia psidii. Next base: position 41,538,446 of record JALGQZ010000013.1, read on the forward strand.
TTGACGTTCTTGGAAGAAAGCCATACCATGTCACCGGGATTGAAAACAGGTGGACTTGCTCTACTTTTATCTGCATACCTCTTGAACCTGTTTATGGCAACTTCAAGTTCTGTCTTGACATCTTGCTGTACTGATTGGACTTTTGTTGATAACTTTCCGGCAGGGGTATCTTGAGTGATGTGAACTGAGTCAAATTGAGGATCTCTTCCATAAACAGTGAAAAACGGTGATTGTTTTGTTGAAGAGTGGTCAGAGTTATTGTAGGCAAATTAAGCCAGAGGGAGCCAGGTGTTCCAATCATCTTGATGATAACTTAAATACATCCAAAGGTACTGTTCTAGTATCTGATTTACCCTCTCTGTCTGTCCATCAGTTTCTGGATGATAAGAAGTTGACAGATCTCTTGAAATCTTGAGCTTCTGACAAAGATTGGTCCAAAAGGAAGAAACAAAAAGAGAACCTTGATCACTAACAATGCTTGAAGGAAGGCCATGCTTTGAAAAAATATTCTTGATGAATAGATGGGCCAAATCTAATGAAGTGATTGAAGCTATTGTTGGAATAAAAACCACCATTTTTGAGAATCTGTCCACTATGACTAAAATTGAATCAAAGGAGTTGGACAGTGGCAATTGAGTGATGAAATCCATTGAAAGACAAATCCAAGGACCACCTGGAATTGGAAGAGGCTTGAGGATTCCAAACCTTTTGTGATGAATATTTTTGTTTCTTGAACACTGTTGACAGGATGATACATAATCCTTGATAAATTGAGTCATGCCGGACCAGTGGAAATCCCGCTTGACAAGCTTGAGAGTCTTCTCTTGGCCAGGGTGTCCAGCTAGAGGAGAGTCATTCTGCTTTTGAAGTATATTGAGCTGAATTGTGGGGTCATTTGGGACCACCACCCGATCTTTGAAAAGGAGAAGTTTGGAAGAGGAATCAAGAGAATAATCTTGGACAGATTTACCTTTACCCAAATCTTCAAGGACACTTCTATATTGAGAATCTTGCCACACTGCCTTCTGAATTGAATCAATCAAATTTGAAAATGAATCCACCTTGACTGCAAAAAACCTTGAGGCTTGAATTTCATCTTGCTTGAATATCTTCTGATAGTTCATTGGATTCTTGCTGATGAAATCCTCCCCCCTCTCTGGGTAAACGTTGTCCCAACGTGACAAGGCATCTGGAAGGGTGGCCAATTGGCTAGGGAGGTAAGTGATTGAGAAATGGAATTCAGATAAAATATAAGCCCAGCAGGCTTGACGGCGAGTGAGAATCTTGGAAGACATAAAATATTGAAGAGATGAATGATTGGTGAGAACTTTAAAAGGGGAAGAAAGAGAAAGAAGGAAACCTCTCCAGCGCTTGAGAGCCCAGAATATGCCAAGGAGTTCCTTGTCATGAATCTCATAATTAAGCTCAGCTGGGAGAAGCCTGCAGCTATCAAATGCAATGGGATGTTTTCCTGAGTCAGAGACCTGACTCAGTACAGCACCCAAGGCATAATCTGATGCATTGGTCTCTACAATGGTGGGTAGAGAAGGATTGAAATGAGAAAGGATTGGAGCAGTGGTGAATGCCTCTTTGAGTTGATGAAACTGTCTAAGAGCTTCCTCATTGAGGGGAAAATGGGAATATTTCTTGAGGAAACTTGTGAGTGAACTAATTTTCTTTGAATGATTCTTGATGAAACGGCAGTAGAAATTGGCAAAGCCAAGGAATGATTGAAGAGCCTTGAGGTTTATTGGAGCTGGCCAATTGAGAATTTACTGGACTTTTGCTTGGTTCATCTTGAGGCCTTCAGAAGAAACAACATAACCTAAATACTCTACACTAGAAACATGTAATAGGCATTTGGACGCCTTAGCAAAGAAGTTATTGGCTCTGAGTCTGGAAAGAACAGTGGACACATGAGTGAAATGTTTTTCCTCAGATTTGTAAAAGACCATAATGTCATCAAAATAAACCACAACATAAACATCAAGAAGATAATAAAAATATCATTGACAAGATTTTGGAAAGAAGCAGGAGCATTGGTAAGCCCAAATAGCATACCCAAGTACTCATAACTACCATATTTGGTTCTAAAACAAGTCAAATGTTCATCACCTTCCTTGATTCTGAGCAGGTTATATGCACCATGCAAATCAATCTTGGAGAAGATAGAAGAACCATTGAAAGCAGTGAGAAGCTGATTCATAGGAGGAACAGGATACTTGTTCTTCCTAGTAACAGCATTGAGTTTGCGGTAATCAACACACAAACGGAGGCCACCATCTTTCTTTTTGACAAAAAGAAATGGTGCTCCTGTAGAAGAGGAGCTTGGCCGGATGAAACCTTTCTCTACATTCTCTGAAATGTAGGCCCTGAGTGTATCTGACTCTTGGTTTGATAAAGAGTAGATCACTCCAACTGGAGGTAGAGACCCCTCCAGCTTGATATGATGATCACAGGCACGGTGAGGAGGAAGTTTCTCTGCTTTCACCTTGGAAAATACATCCAAGGATTGGTGATAAACAGAAGGAACAACCTTCATCACGGTTTCTATTTCTTCTGGCTCTTCCTCTTCATCCCACAACTCCTCCAGGGAGTCATGATAAGATGAAGGCGGAAGGTCCATATTCCCAAAGAAGAGATGAAGTGAAGATACAGAATTATCTTCTCCAACATCTTGAATCTCTTTGAAGACTTCATCTCTAGATGATAGTAATTACTGATGGGAATTAAGGGAAGGAATATGGACAGAAGACGGAAATGATGGTGTTCTAGAATCACCAACCAGAGCTGCACATGATTTGGCAGAAGAAAAGTCATTACTAAAAGAAATTGAAGGATCATTATAGTCCTTATGATCAGAATTAAAGGTGATCAATCCTTGCCTCCAATCAATAAACGGATTAAAATGATTAAGAAAGTCAAAGCCCAATATGAGGTCTTCTCCCTTGGGAGTATCAATGACTAAAAAGTCCCATTCAAAGCTTGGGAAGGAAGGGAGCTCAACCATATATTTAGTATGGTGAGTCACAAATAAAGAAGGAGACTCAGAGGAGTCTAAAATGATGAGGGGAATCTTCTCTGGAAGTTCTGAAGTAGTAAATGAATACTTGTGAACAAACTGCTTTGCAATAAATGAGTTGGTAGCACCAGAATCAATGAGAATACTGTAAAAAACATCAGAAAGAGAAGAAAAAACAAAGAATTTAGGAGAATTCTTGACACCATTATTCAGAATGCACAATTGTATTCTGGATGGAAAACAGTAAAGACCATTGAACACAACATGGTCTTCACTCAGGCTTTTCCCTGGCTAGGAAATTTGCCTTACGGTTGGGTAAGCTTGTTTTGAGGCCTTTTGAAACAGGACTCAAGACTATGCTTCCCACCACAATAGGTACAAAGACCCTCCTTGATTCTTCTTTCTTTTTCAGAGTTCATGAGCTTGAAATCTTTATTCAATAAAGAAGAATGGGGTTTGTCCCTCTTATGAAAATTCTTTTTCTTCTTATGACTTGAACTTGAAGAATTTTGAGGATGAGAAGAGCTTGACTTTGAGTCTTCTGGCTTCTTCTCTTGATGATGACTCTTTTCAGTTTGCCTCTCATGGTACCTGGTATCAAGTTCCAGGGTAACATACATTAAGTCTTGAAGAGAGTCAATTCTTGAAGGATGGGAGGCCAATTGATCCAAAATCCTGGATGGCAATCCCTTCCTGAAATGATGGATGAGAGCTCTTTCACCCCAATCACCGATTCTTGAGACTAAACTTCTGAAATCAGCAATGTATAAGGATACATGCCCACCTTCTTTCATTCTTAAAGAATCCAACTCAGCTTCTGCTTTTCTGACTTCATTCGGGTCACCAAATAGAGTGAAGAGCTGAGATTCAAATAAAGGCCAAGAATTGAGAAGGTAATTTGAGTCTTGATTGGTGAGATTGGAAAGATAAGGCTCAATCTATTTTGCAGCCCTGCCAATGAGAAATGAAGTGGCATAAAGGACCTTCTCTCTGTCTTGAGCGAAGTTTGCCGGATCATTATAAAAAATCAATTGACAGGACTGAATAAAGGTTCTAACCTTGAAGGGCTGAGTCCCATCAAAGCATTCTGGTGCCTTCATAGATGGAATCTTGAAGGCTGGTGGTCTTGATGCTTCAGAAGATGAAGCTGCTTGAAGATTGGCCATAATCTGAGTCATTTGCTGCATGATGGCCAATATAGATGGTTCAGACTTATGAGAGACAGGCTGATTAGACTGGGCTAAAGTTGGCCCTCCAGTACCTTGGGATGGCTCCACCGGAGCAGGGACACCTTCAGTACCATCAGACTCTTCCTCCTCCTCTTCACCATCTTCACCTGGACCCTTGAAAATAGTCCTTGAAGTTCCTGGAAATCCGCCAACTACTCCTGAAAATGAACTTGATCTTCTGGGCCCTCTTCCTTCCTTCCTGGATGGTGCTGCTCCTTCCATGCGGGGACCTCTATCTGATTGGGCCCTCAGTTAAGGAACTGCTGGGGTGCCATCTAGAGGAGCTCTTGGAGTTGGAGTGAGAACAGCTTGAGCTCTGGCATGAGATCTTGTCTGTCTTGCTGGAGGTGAATGTTGAACAGGCATGATTTCAGGAACAAAATTGAAATAAATGAATTGGAATCAAAATATGCTTGAAGTGAAAAGAGTCAACAATCAAATCTTGAGGAAAATAAATGAATCAAATGAAAATGTTCAAGTACGTCAATAAATCAAAATCAAATGAAGTCTTGAAGTCAAAATCAAAATCAATTTCTTGAAGTAAATCAATGAATCAAATCAAAATGAAGTCTTCAAGTCAATAAATCAATGAATCAAATCAATCAAAATCAAAATCTTGCAAAAATCAATCAATCAAATGAAATCTTGAAGAAAAATCAATTTATGTCAAAATTCTTGATGTGAAAAAATCAGCAAAGTCAATGAAGTCTTCAGGTCAATCAATTTTCTTGAGGCCGATATCAAATATGTCAAGTCAATCAATCAATCGAAATCAAGTGAATTCTTCTTAAAAAACCAAAATTCTTGAAGAATGAATCAATTATGAATCTTGATATGAAGAAAGTGTCTGAATATCCTGATGAAAAATTTGAAAATCAAAGAAAATGAAGATGACGTCTGAATTATGAATGAAATGAAAATTTGATTATTTCAAAAAGATTTTCAAAAAAGAATAACAAAAATAAAAATGGGTCAGCTTTCAATTTTCAAAATGAAGAATGAATGAAATAAAATTGAGAGGTGATGATGAATCATTAAGTTCATAAGCATAAAAGAATCATAATTTCAATGAAATGAGTGAATGAAATTATAAAGAAAGAATGAACAGAATGAAAAGAAATTATGAGTTAATTAATATAATTTCACAGGGACTCTTGGACATAAATACAAGAGTGGCCTGGCACTCAGCAATCAGGGAACTCACTTGGAAGACTCCAAAGAATAAAAATTAAAAATAATAAGAATGAATTCCTCTAGAGTTATGCAGGTACAAGATGAGATGCAAAAGAGGAAAGGGAAGACAAATGGCCAAAGAGCCAACCAAGTAAGTCCTTAATCACTGTTTCAACCTGCCAAAAATGAATAATGGAATTAGTAAGGATATGACCACCAAATATCCATTGACAAGCAAAGAAAGAGAAAGAGAAAAGTGCTAAATGACTGACTTAATAATATCAGTATTTGCTTAACTAAAATGAAAAGAAAATAAAGATAAAATAAAATCAAAGTATATTAATTAACTGGGGAAAAACCCCCCAGGGTGGAAAGGGTAGCCGGTATATGTGAAAAGCTGGGAGCTTGAGTTCTTCAGGCTGAAAACTGATCTGTATTGATCCTGGAGGCTGTATTGATTGTTTTGGGAATTGATACAGCTGGCTAATATTGAAATTGAATTTGGTTGAATGAATTTCCCATGATTGAAAATGAAATACAGTTCTTGATGGATCCAGACTGTATTGAAATGAATATGGTTGCCAAGATGGATTGAGTGGAGCTTTGACACTTGACAATTCTTTTTGGCACTGCCTCTTGAATACACCTTGAGGATGAATTGACAGTATTCCCTTGGAAGGAATACTTGGAGTGAGAATAACCAATGACTGCTTGATGGCGTCATTGGTATTTGAGGTTTTGACACTTGCCCTTGAGCCTTGATGACGTGACTGGATGGCCTGATGGAAAGTTGAAATAACCAGATGATATTGCCTCCAGTGGATTGCTTCTGAAAAAAGATGCATAATGGTGTATAACACCATATATGGCATTTTGGTTATTGGAGGTTGAAAATGGCCATAAGTCTTTTGAGATGACGCCAGGAGGATATTGGTGAAATTTGGCTTTTGAGGGCTTCAGAGGTGTCAGAGTGTCTTTTGAGGTATTTGGCCATTTTTGGGTTTTTGGCCAAATACAACTCATACAGTCTTAAAACTGTATTTGCACAAAGTGCGCAAATGCGCATAAACTGTATTTAAGGCCAAATACAGCTTCTTGGGCTGTATTTCCCCTGTTGACTGGGAAATACCAAAACTGCCCAAAAGGTAGAGAAAGGCCAGGAAAGGCCTGATGACGGTGAAGGGCCCAAGCTGGGCCCAGATGATGAAATGGCCATAAAAGGCCAAATGAGGTGAGATGGCCAATTTGGCCAATGATTTATGGATATGGCCAAATTGACATATATTGGACGTGGCATGGATATGCCATATTGAAGTCCAAGGGGATGAATTGCCATGGTTTTGACAGCCATTCTAAACTTGTATATAGATATAAATCATGTGAAAGGCCATATTTCTGATAAACATTTATCAATTTGTAAACTGCTTAAGATAAATAATCTGAGTTTGAGCCAAATAAATGAAACACTTATGTGTTTTGAAAAAGTTTCAAGAAAAATTCAACCTTCAAATAATTAAAGTCCATTTAGTATTAATATAAATGAAAAATCTGAAATTATAAAAGAATTGACAGATAAATACTCTACATTCAATATTGATGACATGATTCAAACAAGAGTAAAACAAGCCATAAATATTATCAAAGCAGACAATAAGAAAATCCTTGATGATATTTGAAATTCATTTAATGAAGTACAGACCTATATAATTTCCTTAAAAAGCATTCTCACACCTCACGAGAGGAATTATAAAGATTAACAATGAAATTAAATCAAGTCATTTCTGATAATACTAGAAAAACTGAATTATTTCAATAAAAGAAAGTTAAAGAAGAGATTTATAAAATTGAGTTGATAGATTTAATACAAGGGTTTCAACATGAATTTGAGAATTCCTAAAGGTGTAGCACCAGTAAAATGAATGATATTGAACAATTGCTGCACAACTTACCAAAAATTTTGACAACGTTTAATGAAAATGAGGGTACAAAAAATTACAACCCACAAGTATTGGATGTAGAGAATTCACAAGTGAAGAATGAATTTTCCACTTCTTCCCATAACTTAGAAACATCAATGGGCCAAGAACTGTTGAATTAGAAAGAAGTATCAAAATTTAAAGAATGGCCTCACTTCAGTGGTGAAGGAGCATATGACCATATGGAACTCATAAGAGGTATTGAAATAGAACTCATAAGAGGTATTGACATAATTAAATAATATCTAAAATTACCAGAAAGATTGATAACAGAAATATTTAACACCTTATTTACCAAATCAGCTCATAGATGGTATATCAAATTAAGACAAGCACATGAACACCAAAGCTGGAATTGATGAAAAACCCAAGTTATTAAAAAATGGGCCAATGATTATTGGAGATTTGTGGTGGAAAAGGCCTTTGAATCTGCTGAATCTAATTCTGACAAAGACAAAGCTTTACAATGGTTTTGCAAACAGAAGGACAAATTAACAGCATTATATCCTGACATTTCAGAAGTTATGATTCACAGAAACATTCTGAGAAAATATGGAGGTGACTTAGAGAATGCTTTTGAAAGAAAGACTAATGAAGCATCTTCAGCAGACTATATTATAAATATATTAGAAGAAGAAAGCACCAGAACTAGAATGGGTTCTAGTAGGGTGAATCTCAAAACAAGGTTTAATACACCTTGGAAGGATTCTGTGGACAAAACTCCAAAAGAAAATTCTAATAATATGAATTGTAAATATGGATATGCAATCCAAAAGTGCCATATTTGCCAAGGCACCACACAAGTAGCAAATAAATTCCCACAAAGAGGAAACATAAATTAAATTAACATTGAAAAAGAACCTGATGTTGAAAAATATTATGTAAATGAAGAAAACTCAGATAATAAATCATCACTATTTTCTAAATCTTTAAAAGATATTGAAAATATTAGTGTAACCTTTGAAATGCTGGAATCTTACTCCCACTTGTCACAATTGAGCAATGTTCAACTTGATTTGTCAAAAATTAAAGATGCAAAACTCATGAAAACCAAACCAAACAGGGGAAAAGGCTATACAGCTCGTAATTCCTGCATAACAGAAGTTTCAATTGATACCAAACCCACTAAGATTCTACTTGTCCCAAGAGAATTCTGCTCTTGTGTTGGCGAATTGTTTCTTAGCAACTGTGTGCCAAATTTTGAAGACCAATTATTACCCATTGATGGAATAAAGCTCAACAGTGCATGTAATCCAATGAAACAATTGGGAATACTTCAACAGATGAATGGAAATTTAAGAATTACTTTTTGATTTGTTGCTATGGAAAACTGCTGTAATACCCATCTTATTTTGGGAAATGATCACTTAATCATGTATGGCATAGATTTATGTAACAATAAAGACAGATACCTTTCTGCTGGGGACTATAAGAATCAAAATTTTGCCTTTGTACCTTTCAAAACACAAATCACAACAAATAAAGTATTAACAGTAAGCATAGAGTTAGAGAAATTCAAGTATGAACAGTTAAATGGAGCTGGAGTAAGTCTCCATCTTACTGATAAACAGAAAAATGAAGTCTTTACCCTTTTATAAGATCACAATGAATCCTTGGAATCAGATAAGGAACACCTAGGGGAAATTGTTGGTCATGGACTTGTGTCACAACCATGGTAATTCACCCTCTTGGACCTCAATTTGGAATATCCATACCATACCCAATTCATGGCAATTTGGCCATATCCATAATCCTTGGCCAACTTGGCCTCTTCATCATAATCAGGCATTTCCTGACAAGTCTTTGATTTCGGGAACTCTTAGATGTTTTCAAGTCAACAGGGAAAATACAGCCCAAAACCCTGTATCTTGCTTTTTAAGATTTGAAATACAGTTTTGCACATTTTTATGCCTTCTTCCAATGTAATATGGGAATTATGCCCAAGTGACCATATTAGGCCAATTGGGACTTGATTTCCAGTTTTGCGCATTTCTGCACATTTTGCGCCATTTGCACAAATACAGCTTTAAAGCTGTATAGGCTGTATTTGGCCAAAAACACCCAAAACCACTTTGTCACCTCTGAAGACACCCAAAGCCCATATTTCACTTATATCCTCCTGTAATTCTTCAAAAGGAGCTTTGGCCACTTTCACCCTCCAGTAACCAAGAATACCATAAATGGTGTTATACACCATTATGCACCTTTTTTCACCAGCAATCCAATGGTGCAAATCTCACAGGGCTATTTCAACATTTAATAAGCTCATCAAGGAATCATGCCATCCAGAGGATTCATTAAGGCTCAAGGACAAATTTAACTCTCAAATATCAATGATGCCATCAAGAAAGAATTTCATATTATCATCACAGTACTCCTCCAAGTGAATACTAGCAGTTCCCTTTCAAGAGGTATTTCCAAAAAATTTGTCAAGTTTCAATGCTCCATCAATCCACCTTGGAAACCATATTCATTCAATACAGTCTGGATTCATCAATACCTGTATTTCAATCATACATCATGGGAAGATCATTCAACCCAGTTCATTTCTCAATTTGGCAAGGTATTGTAACAGGGGCTCTTCTAAGTGAAGAGGGCCTGGAACTCAGTAAACTAGTACTTACTTATGGAGTGTGAGCCTGTGAGGTATGTATAACATACCCATAAGGCCACAAATGATTTTATAAACAGTTAATTTTGTCTTAAACAGACTTTTTAGTTGAAATTAAAATAAAAAACAACAAAAAATAAGTATAACTTTTTTTGGATAAACAAAGTTACAAATATTATGTCATTTTTGGATTCTACACCAAAAATGACCTAGGGTACATCCATAAGGTGTTATACCCAAAAACACTTATTTCTTGTGTTATTAGAACATTTAAGAATCTCACAGTACTAATGAAACTTTTTTAACTTTTTTTAAAATTGTTAAATTTAAGCTTAAATAAGCTTAAATTTAAAGTTGCATAAGGTTAATGCAAGCTTACCAAAATTTTAGTTAAAATTGAGGTGTGGTGTATATTTACTGAATTGGCTAAGGATTTTCCATACAGAATGTAAATCCTGCGTGAGCTCAATTTAAAAGGGTTTAAAGCCATGGTATGGCTTTAAATAAATAAAAGGGCAAAATCCATGCAAAAAGGTGGGACAAAGGAAAAAGACCAAATAGAGCTGGGGTACCCAACTTTTTGGATCTGCAATGATTAAATTAAGGTTGTCCACCTGTATTGGAGTATTTTCAACCTCATTTAAGCTTTAAGATTAAGCTTTGATCCAACCTTAAGGTTTAAACTGGTTTTATCCCAATTTGGACAGGAATTTCAAGCTGCCAAAGGGTAAATCCCAATATGCAGGCTTGAAATCAAGGTTTTAAGAACTGTCAAAGCTTAATAAAGCTTAAAAACCTTAGATAAGCTTAAAACTTTGAAGTTACAAGCATCAAAACCTTATCAAAAGCTAAGGTTTGGTGTGTATTGCTATTTTACATGGAAAAATAGCAATAACTTTAAAAATTCATTAAAAATCCAAATCTTAATGAATTTGCTTGAAAATTTCACGCAGCTTAGAATTTAATATTATGTATATATAAATTAAATTTTAAGTATCTTTTATAAATAAGTTTCCTGGGTAATTAGCCTGGAAATTTACTCTTTTAATTAAACTCAAAGAAATTCATGATTTCTTTAAAAATTAATTAAAAATTGAGTTTAAGAGATTTCTACTTGAAAATCTATTTTTAAGTTTTTCATGTGATGAACTTTAATATAAATAAGTTTATTTATATTAAAAACTTAAAATACTTAGTTTAAATGAGGATTAAAGTTACATGGAGTTAAGAATAACTCTGGTAACTTTAAATTGGAATTAAAAACAAGCTGCCTTAAGTTAAGAGCTTTGTTTTTAAGTATGGTTTTTCAGTTTTGACCTAAGCACGCCCTCTATATTTATTATGAATCATGAGAGCTGCTCTGAAGACATAAAAAGAGTCTTTTCATCACTGCTTTTGTCCATAATTCATCATCAATCCAATCATACTAGAAATTTAAACAGGTAAAGTTTTATTATTTATAAACTCTTATTATTAAAGTAATTCTTAAGTTCTTTTATTCTTTCTTAATTTTAAATTAAAGAATTGAAATCATAGAATTCAGATTATTTTTGTAATCATCAATAATATATTTTATATTATAAAATTATCATCTTAAATATCTTTTAAAAACCATAAATTCCTCTTAAAAACTCTTTAATATTAAATTTTATCATGAAAAGTTGTTTTATCTTTAAAATTATTGATTTTAGGCGTGTTTTTAACTTATAATCATTATTTAATATAATAATTGTTGTTGTTTGACTTGTTGTATTAAACAAATATTATAAGTAAGTTTTCTCTAAAGTTCTATATCCTTTTTATCTAGTATTAGTTTTTTTATATAGAATTTTATTATATAAGAATTATTTCTGCACAGTGTGTGTTATAATTCTTTTAAAAATAATATTTATATTATTTATAAGTGGTTAATATTTATATTTCCACATGTAATTGTCTCATTAAGAGCTTTACAATTCTTATTGTTATAGCTGTCAGTGACTATAACAATAATAGAATAATTATAATTTATTATAATTATTATTATTTTTTTATTATTATATTTTTATAAAAATAATTAAATTTATTTTTTTATATATAATTATTTTTTAATAATTATATTGAAATTTGTGGTTATAATATTTTATTATATTATATATTTCCATTGAGGACAGTCATAGTACTCTTGATCTTGCTACTATATCAAGAGTTTCATAGACAAACCTTACATGGAGGGCTCAGGATATGGTAAGAAAGAATACACTTAAGAGTGTTATGAGCTGAATTACTAAATAAAGAATATAAGAAAAGCAGCAACAAAGAATAAGAGTAAGAATAAAAGAGCCAACCACAAACAAGTCCAAGTCTACTGTTTCAACCCGTCAGAATGGAAAGAGAAGGGTTAATAAGGATATAGCCACACAATTCATACTGTACAGGCAAAGAATGAAAAGGGCTATAACTAACTTAAAATCAAATAATTATAATACCCAAAATAAGGATAAGAATAATTATAAAATAATACATATACTAAATTGATTAACTGGGGAAAAGTCCCCAGGGGGAGAAAGAGGGGCTGGTATATGTGAGAAACACCAGCCCCAATCCAGACAGAGAATTTTCATGAGAAGATTTGATGATTGAATTGAGTCTGGCCAATACAGGTCCTGTACGGCTGTACAGGGTCTATGCAAGAGGATTGGTGGTACTGAGTGATCATACAGTTTGGGGATGGTGTATCCAAACTGTATTGGGTAATTCCAGCCTGTACAAGTATTGAAAGGCTGTATTGATGAACCAGACTGAATGCATTCTTCAGCAAAATAAGATTTCTGAAACTGAATGCTGATACACACAGTGGATTTGCTGGTTTGAGGTGTTTGAGTGGGTGTAAGTATGAATACCCTTACCCCTGATTAGTGGTTGTTACAGTATCCCCCTCTTGAAACTGGTGGGCTCCTGAAAACCATAATACCTTGCCGCTGTTGAGTAGCATCTCAATATCCCCCCATTCTTTCAAAAGTTTTCTTTTTAATTATATTTTCCTCTTGAACATTATCCTGAAAATCCCCTCTTCATTTCTTCACTGCAATACTTGATTTGAATTATCTTCCCCCTTCTTTTAACTTGAGTAAGTGCTTTCAACTTCGAAATATGCTTTGTTTTGGATTCAGTCATTTCCTCCCTTTTGAGGCATGGCCCTTGGGTTGTATCCCAAAATGAGTGCCACAGAGCTCTTGTACTCAAAATTTGATGGCCAACAAGTATATGATCATATACCTCATTGTAAATGGGCCAAATTGATGTTTGGCCCTTCTTGCCTTGATTGGATTTTTTTTAAAAATGTTTCAAGGGGGGTCTTCTCCTCATTGTGCCTGAAAGTGCCTCAAATTTTGCATTTGGGGACCTTTTCACCCTTTGATTGAATTTGGGTCTTGGCCCTTCTTCTGGTGATTCTTGATGTTCTTGGCTTCATGGCATTTTTTGGCCCATTTTGGGGTCATACCCCATGGTCTGTGGGCTGTGGGGGTCATTGGAGAACCCCAGGACCTAGAATGACCCCCTGAGCCCAAATTTGCTTGGGCTTCAGGGGTTCCATGGCCCAATTTCTTCACCTACATGGCCTGGGCCCATTGGATGGGTCCAGGACCATCAACATTCTGACCTCCCAAAACTTGCAGGAGAGGTCCTGGGTGGTGATTTCAGTCCAACAGGGACCTTGACTCACCACCTTCAGGATTTTGAGGTCATTTCTTTCAGGCTTGAAGTGATTTAAATCTGACTCCTTGAATCTTCTGCTGGCATATTCCTTAGTCATGAGTTCCAAACTGACTGAAATAACTGAATCTTCCCCTTCTGCACCGCCACCATCTGTCCTCAATGGTTCTGGCATTCTCAGTCGATTTTCTTCACCATCAATGGCTTCTTCTGGTCATTTTGATCCCACCCAAGCTGATGACGGTTACAAGGCAGTTGAAGTTCTTGATCCTGCTTGTACCAAATGTGTGGAAAAGGGGAAGGATTGTTTAGAACATCAAAATCCCAGATCTTCAAAATGCCACTACTGCTTTATTAGGAAGAAACCATGTTGTCGTACTGGGAAGCAAGCGTCAAATTTCAGGAGCTATTTGTGGAGTAAGAAAGATGGCCTTTTGGGGAAGGGTCCCCAGTTTCTGAGGCCCCTACTCTTGATGGTACTTCAGGGTATTCTGATTGTGAGTGAAATTATTTTCTTGCTTGAAATGGATACTGATATCTTGATTCAGTGACTGGTTCTAGGCAGAGGGATGTGGCCAGGTGGACTAATGTTGGAGGGCCCATCCCAGTTTGTGGTAGGCCAATATGATCCAGCTCAGAATTCCAATTTCCAGGATCAATGCTGAAGGCATGGTGAAACAAATAAGACAAATTGTTGATTCCCCACCTTATCAGGATGCTGAAGGTAGTGATGAACTGGATGGTGAAGAAGTTGAGGTGGTTCCTAATTCTGCTACTCATCCATCCAATAATTCTCCTTCCCATCCTCCTGCCAAGAGATTACAAAGTCACATCATGCCCAGTACCCCCAGAAATTTCCAAGCCACTCTTGCTACCATTCCTCCTGCCTCCCCAAATTCTTCCCACACCAGTCCTTCCTTGAATCCATCAGTAAGACCATCCCCCATCCAACAGCCCAGAGACTCACTCATAGTCACCTCACAACAACTGAAGCATGTGGTCAATACAAGTTGAAGAAGAGAAGAACTTTCTCCTTAGCTGTTTCCTGCCCCTCAAGTGTTTCAGCGCAGGGATTGCTGGCCTATCCAAGCTACCAGAGAAGATCCAAATACAGTGAGTGAAAATCAGGATGATGTGTCCAGTTTATCTAGGAGAGTTGATAGAAATAGTAGGGAGGTGATTATGTATGCTAATGATAGGAATATTCCGGGGACTGCTTCTGAGGAGATGGCTGCAAAATTTCCCTGGTATGAAGATGAGTTGATTAATGATTTCCAGAAAACATTTGATCATTTGGGTAGAGATAACTAGTTTCCTTGTCCTTGTTTGTGTTTGGTTTGACTTCTATCCCCACCCTTATAAAATTCTAACATAAAAAATAAAAAATAAATGGAACCTCCCAATACATGATTTGGGAGAGGATGCTGCTTCTTTAAAAAGAGATAAAAGAAATAGACATGTAAAGAAAAGAAAGAAAATGAGAGAAAAAGAGAGTATAGAAAAATAAATAGAGAAATTCCTGAGGTTTTTCCTTCTTGTGGCAACTTGCTTGATTTTGGCCAAGAGTTTTCTGAAAGATAAAAACCAAGAATTTGATGCTCACAGAGTGGCCAAGGTGATGTTTCACAAGAAGTAGAACCCTAAGGGATGCATACCAGAAGATGGAACTTACTTTCATAACTTCCACTCCCCACCAAGCGCCATAAAACAGCTAATTTTTCCATAATTGACTTGAAGTAATGAATGTATTGAATAAATGTGATTGGCAAAAGTTGGAAAAGAATTAAAAATAAAAGAAGAAGGAATTTGGCCATATATTGAAGAAAGGTCCAAATTTGAGGGTATTGATGTTGCAAGGCCTTCAAAATCTGTTCAAAGAATTGAAAAGTGCTCACAAAGTGGCCAAGGTGATTCTTACAGAAACATTTTGGTAGAATACCCCCTTAAAGGTGCATGCCAGGAGAGGAACTTACTTTCATAACCTCTTCTCCCCACCAACCACCATAAAATCAAACTCTTGAGCTAATTGGGCCAGGCTTGTATGTATACAATGAATGGAAATCCTTGACAAGGTCTGGTAAGTTGGTAAGCTTGGGAGCTGGTTCCCAAGTTGTTCTTTCTGGATCTTCACTTAATCCTTTACACTTTACAAGATACCATAATTTACCTCTTTTGAGTTTAAGTCCAGAACCTGAGCCACTTCCCATTCCTCTTTCTACTCCACTAGAACTGGTTGTGGTGGCAATTGATTACAATTTGGGATGATTGCCTGCTTGACTGGTCCTAGTAATGACACATGGAATACAGGGTGAAATGACTTCCATTGCAAAGGCAACTTGAGGTGATAAGCATGACTTCCAATCTTCTTAATGAATTGAAAGGGTCCCAGACATCCTTCTGAAAGTTTCTCGGTGGGTCTTGTGATGTTGATGTTCTTGGAAGCTAGACATATTCAGTACCCAGGTTGAAAATAAGGTGTGATTGTCCTATTTCTATCTGCATACTTGAATCTCCTTATTGCTTACTCCAATTCTTCTTTGACAACCTCCTGTACTTATTGGAGTTTTGTTGATAACTTTCCAGCAGGTGAGTCTTGAGAAATATAAATTGAGTCAAAGCTGGGATTTCTTCCATAAATGCTGAAAAAAGGTGATTGCTTTATTGATGAATGTTCTGCATTATTGTAGGAAAATTAAGTCAGAGGGAGGCAGGTGTGCCAGTCAACTTGATGGTAACTGATATACATCTGAAGATACTGTTCTAGAATTTGATTTACCCTCTCTGTCTGTCCATCTTTTTCAGGATGAAAAGCATTTGAAAGATCTCTTGATATCCTGAGCTGCTGACATAAATTGGTCCAGAATGATGAAAAAAATGAAGATCCCCTATCACTGACAATACTGACTGAAAGTCCATGTTTGGAAAACACATGGCTGATAAAGATTTGAGCTAATTCCAGGGAAGTCATTGTTCCATAAGCTGGAATGAAGATTGCCATTTTTGAGAATCTATCCACAACTACTATAATTGAATCAAAGTTGTTGGACAGTGGCAATTGAGTGATGAAGTCCATTGATAAAGAATTCCAATTACCAGATGGAATTTGAAGAGGCTTGAGTAATCCGAACTCCTTATGATGAATTTTCTTGTTTCTTGAAAATTTCTGACATGAGGACACAAAGTCCTTAATGAATTGATTCATGCCAGCCCAATAAAAATCCCTCTTGATGGGATTGAGGGCCTTCTCCTGGCCAGGATGGCCAAACAATGGTGATTCATGACGCTTTTAAGGAATATTGAGTTTGATTTCTTCATTGCTTGGGATTACCACTCTATCTTTGAATAATAATAACTTGGCTTGAGGTTCAAGAGAATAGTCTGTAACGTATTCACCTATTGCTAGTTTCTTGAGTATTTCCTTATAGTCTTTGTCTTACCATACTTCTTTTTGAATCTTGGAAACTAAGTATGAGAATATTTACACTTTGATTGAGAAGAATCTTGCCTCTTGAATTCCATCTTGCTTGATTACTTGATGAAAATTCTGAGCATTATTGCTGATGAAGTCGACCCCCTCTCTGGGTACACATTGTCCTGTTGTGACAAGGCATCTGGTAAAGTGGCCAGCCAGCCTGGGCAGTAAGTGATAGTGAAATTAAACACAGAAAGAAATTCAGCCCAACAGGCCTGACAAGTAAGAACTTTGAAAGACATGAAATACGAAAGAGAAGAGTGGTCTGTCAAAACCTCAAAAGGATTGGAAAGAGAAAGAACATAAGCCCTCCAGCACTTGAGAGCCCAAACTATGCCAAGGAGTTCCTTGTCATAAATTTCATAGTTCAACTCAGCTGGGAGCAGCTTGCAAATTTAAAATGCAATGGGATGCTTTCCAGAGTCATTCACCTGACTCAGTACACAACCCAAGGAATAATCAGAAGCATCAGTCTCTACAATAGTTGGTAGAGAAGGATTGAAATGGGAAAGGATAGGAGCAGTGGTGAATGCTTCTTTGAGTATTTGACAATGACTAAGAGCTTCCTCATTGAATATAAAAGGACAGTCCTTTTTTCAGAAGAGAAGTGAGAGCAGTGATATTTTTGGAGTAATTTTTAATGAAAAAATGATAGAAATTGGAAAAGCCAAGGAAAGATTGAAAATCTTTGATGTTCTTGGGCTGAGGCCAATTGAGGATTTGCTGAACCTTTGAAGAATCCATCTTGAGGCCATCACTTGAAAAGACATAGCCCAAGTATTCCACACTTGAGGCATGGAATAAACAATTGGAGGCTTTGGCAAAAAAATATTGTCCCTCATAGTTTAGAGGACAGAGGCCACATATTTGACATGTTACTTGTTGGCCTTAGAGGTAATTTCATATACCCAAAAGACCACAAATACAAAATTAACATATAAATATAAATCAAATAAATTTATTTCTATTATTAAAATGAAAATGAAAATATAAATATAAAATTATATTCACAATTAGAAATCTGATTAAAATTTAAAAATAAAATTACATTAAATTTTAAAATTATAAAATTACATTTATACTTGAAAAAATTAAGTAAAAATGGATTCTTAACAAAATTGTAAAAAAATAAATAAATTTGGAAAAAAGCCAAATAAAAATTATTATAGCCTTTTATCCAATAAATAAACATATAAAAATTATTTCACCATTGGATTCCTCATAAAAAATCAGGTGGGGTCACCTCTGAGTGAAAACTTTGTAACTCAACTCTAAATAAGCTTAAGTTAAGTTTTTAGTATTTTCTGTATGAAAACTGAAAATCCTCAAATCTTCAATTTAATTCACATCACATGTAGTGTTCATCACCAAAGTTTGTGTTAAAATTGAGGTGTTGTGTTGAGTTTGGAATTTATGAGGAATTGAAGTATTTTCAATTGAATTCAATTGAAATGTCAAAATGTGCGCATGTATTAAATAAGTGAACTTTGATTTACATATTAGGGATCAGTTATTACTGTATTGTACTGTACAATTAAATTGAATTACATATGTAAATTACAAGTATAATACATGATGAGGAATTAAAGGAAAAAATAAATTGGGGGGGAAAAGGAACTCTAGCTCTAAGGGGGAGCTAGACCCCCAAATTCCCTGCTGACTGGCTTGAGATGTCAAAATCCACGCAAAAGTTCATTACTTTTGGCCTGGAATTGAGTCACGGGGTCTGTGACTCAATTGATGATGAGGTTTTGATACCAACCAGGTTGGTTTTAACTGTTGCCAAGAGGGTAAAACTACCCTTAAGCTGAAAAAATGTTAGTAAAAACAGTTCTAACTGGTTTCTACGCCTCTTACACACATTCTGACGTGTTTTGAAGGCTCTAGACAAGGTATTACAATAGTAAAGGCTGATGTAAGGGTGTAAAATGGCTAGAAAGAGCAAAAAATGGCTAAAACCAGCCCTTTTTTTGGTCTAAACCAAGGTTCAATGATACCATAATTGGCTTTTCTGTTGTCAAACTGTTTTTCACGACTGAAAAGAGTAATTTTACTTTTGGAGTAAGAAAATGGATGGCTATAAAAGAATGTCTTCTTTGCCCCACTTTTCTCTTGATGTTAGAATCTTTTCCTTTTATAATTAGTTTAAACATTGTTAAGCCAATCAATAAAAGATTCCAACCAACTTTCTTAAATCATTTTCAACCTTTTAAACACATGAAAAAATCATTATAATCATTTTTTGTAAGTTTTATAATCATTTTTACCCCTGAACCACCCCAAAAGTGAATTGAAGCATCTTTCATCACTGTAAACTTTGTCACTTTGTTTCCAAATTCACTCTGGTCACTTTTGGGCGTGTTTTCTCTTTAATATTCTTTTTAAAGACCTTGTTCTTTAATTAATTGCTTGAAGTTCTTTGCTCAATTAATTCCAATTGAAATTGCTCTTGAAGAAATTTCTTTTGCAGCCTTAAATATCTCTTGTAGAGTATTTTGGGATAAAGTTTTATTGTTGACAAAACAATAAATCTCTATAATATTATTGTTTTATACTAATAAAGTTATAAGCAATAAAATTGGCTTGTCTTCTCTTAAAAATAATATTTCTTACTATTCTTAATTGATTTTTACCCTATACAAGTTTTGAGGACAGGAAAAGTACTTGATTTTTAATCAAAGTTTCATATCCACACCTTACATTTGGGGGCCCAGCCATGATATTTTACCTGTGACATATTTTTTTTACTCTTTTTACACCTTTTTCTGATATTGAAAAAACTTAAAAACATATAAAAAATACTTATAATCCAAAAAATCCATAAAAAATATTTTTTTTTCATATTATAAGTGAGGCTTATATTTTTATTTCTTTTTTGAAATAACCTTCTTTTACTTAATTAATTGGCTTTTTCATTAAATTTAGTGTCTGAAAGCATGGTAAGACAGGAAAACATTGAAACAGCCTCAACAGTAACCAGCATCATTCCTGCCAGTACTGTTAACTCTGATCATAATAGTACTATTATTGTGACTCAGAATATCCAACCAGAACCAATTTCTTCTGAATTAGTCAACTTGGAAATAAGTAATACTCTTCAGAAAGCCAAAGATTTGGCCAATAGTAAGTTTTTTGACGTAAAATTACTATTTTAAGCCTTTTTAACCATAATTATGCCTTCAACCAGATCAGGAGCCAGCTATAGCCCCTCAAGCAGCTCCCAGAAAGGTCATAGATGTGATTATGGCAGGGGCCAATCTAGTACAGAAGGAAAAGGGTCAGTTGATGACTCCCAAACAACTAAAATGGGTCATTCTGAAGCTGATAATACCATTTTACCTTCAAAAAGAGCTGACACTGCCACAACAAGCCTCAGTGGACATATAGAAAGCCAGCCACAGTGCATACAACAATGCACTTCAGTTCAAGGAATACCAGATCCTTGCAGACCTGTGGAAGAATTGCATGAATTCTTACCTGACTGTGAGAAAATTCCTGGGCCATCCCAATACTTGCAAATTGCTCAATGGATGGTATCCATTGATGGAAAAGAAAAACATGATGTTTTTGACACTATAATGGAGGAAAAACAACCCTCCACCACCCAAACCAGTGCCAAAAACAGCCCCAGTGGCCAGCAGCAGCAATTTCAACGTGAAAAAGCAGCCACAAACTCCACAAAAGGGCAAAGGGAAGGCACCAGCCCCAAAAGCTTACAGCCAGGGCTACACAATCCCAAAGATTCAACAGGATGCCATGGAAAATGTATTTCAGATGGCCAGAACCATGATGGAATTAAAAAAGAAGAAGGAAGCCAGATTAAAATATCAAAAATGATTTCTGATACTTTTGATTGTATTCCAGAGTTGTATAAAGCTATTTCTGACGTAAAAAGTCATCTTTCTGATTAAAATACATCAATTTGTGACAATCTTAAAACAAATAACTTGAGTCTGAGCCAAATAAATGATATACTTAAATGCTCTGAAAGAGCTTTAAGAACAATCAAAACTTCCAATAATGATAATTCTTTTGGCATTAAGATAAATGAACAATCTTCCATTATTAAAGAATTCAAAGACAAATATTCTAAGTTCAATATTGATGACATAATTGAAACAAGAATAACACAAGCCATAAGAACTATCAAAGAAGATAATAAAAAAGCTCTTGATGATATTTCAAAATAATTTGTTGCAGTAAAGACAAATACAGTTGCCCTGAAAAAGCATTTTGATACCTCAAGAGAGGAAATATCAAAAGTAACAATAAAGTCAAATGAAGTTATATCTGATAATACTAAACAAACAGAATCATGGAATGAGCTAAAATATAAAGAGGATGATCATAAAAAGAATGTCATAAACTCTATACAAAGCTTGCAACATGAATTAAGAAATTCACAAAGGTGTAACAACAGTAAAATGAATGATATTGAACAACTGCTAAACACTTTACCAAGAATGTCTACACCTCTGAATCAAAATGAAGATGCAAGAATTTCCACTCCACAAGTATCGGATATTGAAAATTCACAGTTAAAAAATGAATTTTCTACTTCTTTTCATAACTTAGAACCATCAATGGGCCAAGCACTCTTTAAAGAAGTTCCAAAACTTAAAGAATGGCCTCACTTCAGTGGTGAAGGAGAGCATGACCATATGGAATTCATTAGAGGTATTGACATGATCAAAGAAGATTTTGAATTACCAGAAAGATTGGTAACAGACAGATTTAACACCTTGTTTACCAAATCAGCTCACAGATGGTACATCAAAATAAGACAAGCACATGGACACCAGAGTTGGACTTGGTGGAAAACCCAAATCATCAACAAATGGGAAAATGATGCTTGGAGGTTTAAAGTTGAAACAGCCTTTGAATCTGCCAAATTTAATGCTGATAAAGACAAAGCTTTACCATGGTTTTGCCAACAAAAAGACAGATTAACAGCAGTATATCCTGACATGTCAGAATTTATGATCCATAGAAAAATTCTGAGACAATGTGGAGGTGACTTAGAGCATGCTATCAATAGCAGGACTACTGAACAATCTTCAGAAGAGGATATTATCAATATATTAGAAGAAGTAACCACCAGAACCAAAATTGGTTCTAGTATGGTGAATATCAAAACAAGGTTTAATACACCTTGGAAAGATTCTGTGGGAAAAAACCCTGAAGAAAATTCTAATAATGTTAGGTATAAATCTGCAGATACAGTCAGAAAGTGCCATATTTGCCAAAGCACCACTCATTTAGCTAATACATGTCCAAAAAGGGGGAAAATAAATGAAATCAATATTAAAAGGAACCTGATGTTGAAAAAGATGACATAATTGAAGACAATTCAGATGATAAGTCATCCATATTTTCTGAATCTTCAAAAGATATAGAAAATATCAATGCCAGTTTTGACATCATGGAATCTTATTCCCACTTGCCACAATTGAGCAACGATCAACTTGACTTATCAAAAGTTCAAGATGCACAACTTCTGAAAACCAAATCATAATAGAAGGAATACACCAGGGCAAATCTTGCGTCAATCGTCAGCGATTGACTTCATGTCGCACCACGGTCAGTATAAAATCCTGCTTCAGTCGTGTTAGTGTCACTTCATAGTAACTGGATTTAGTGGGTCACCTCACGTCAGAATCAAGACAATTTCAATTGTCACATGTGTCACATGAGAATGTCACTCTAAGCCCAAACCCATTTCAACACTATTTGCAATGTTTGGGTAATTTCACCTCATTGGCTTCCGCATCCCCACCTAATCTACCCCAATGCTTTGCATGCTTATGTGCCCGCACCGCCCTCCAGATGAGACTCCGACACTGCCCCCCATCTCCATCCTCACCACTTCTTATGCTTTCACACCCCCGCCCTGACCATCCTTACGCTCGCGGAGTGCCCTCCCAACATGCTCCCAACACCACTGATCCTTACGCTTGTGTAGTGCCCTCCCAACATGCTCCCGACACTGCTTATGATCCTTACGCTCGGAGTTCCCTCCCAAAATGCTCCTGACACCACTTATCCTTACGCTTGTGTAGTACCCTCCTGAAACCACTGATCCTTACGCTCAGAGTGCCCTCCTGACATGCTCCCGACACCACTGATCCTTACGCTTGTGTATTGCCCTCCCAACATGCTCCCAACACCACTTATGCTTACGCTTGTGTAGTGCCCTCCCGGCATGCTCCCAACACCACTTATCCTTATGCTTCCATACTACATCCATAGTGTATGGTGGCTTGTTGGTGTACACAACGAACGCAATTGCC
This sequence comes from Austropuccinia psidii, assembly GCA_023105745.1. Classification (NCBI taxonomy): domain Eukaryota; kingdom Fungi; phylum Basidiomycota; class Pucciniomycetes; order Pucciniales; family Sphaerophragmiaceae; genus Austropuccinia; species Austropuccinia psidii. The sequence continues at coordinate 41,561,915 of JALGQZ010000013.1, forward strand.
GAAATATGCTGAGTGGCCTTCTCTACCAACAGGACCTAAGGGGAAATTTGTCAGTATATTCACAATGTTGTGGTTAGGATTTAGATCATGAGACTCACAAATTAAAACCTAATAAGTGGACTATTGAAGACAAGAATTGTGTCTCCTGTATCCCCAACAAAACCATTTTATTTCATATCATTCAAATGGAACACTTTGCTTAGTCCTTACCTCATGAGCGTTGAATAGTTCAAAAGTTGACTTTAGTACGTTTCTCACTAGTCAGCTTTATTCAATGTCTCACAGAGACGTGATTTCATTTGAATGATATGAAATAATTTGCAACACATCACCTGCTTGAATTTCCCAACAAATCATCTTTTCCAAATGCAATACAATTTAAATAGAAGGTTCCAAGTCTGTTGATGCACAGGTTTATTTTGGTCAGCTTGTGGTTCTAAAATATATTTTTCTAGAATATTTAATATATCTTAAACTGCTTTAACTTGATATTTAACTTCTTTCAAACTCGCCAAAATTCTCCAATATTACCTCAAAAAGAATCAATCATTTTAAACTTATTTTACTTGCACCTTTTTCTTCTACAATCTTCAATCAACTCATCATCATCTATTTGCTTAATAAACTACCTCTGCTATGGCCCAAATCCCGGGAAATTCAACTGAATTCAATTAATGACCAACTTCAGCCCCAGAGAGTGGAAGTGAAATCTCTGATATGGCCAGTAGTCGTGAATTAGGCATTGAAGTAGTGAGCCAGTCACATGAAGATAATCAAGATCGTCCAGTTCTTCCAGAATGTGAGTATGCATCCATCTTGAATATTTCTAATCTCTCAAAACCTGATATTGTGTCATAGCCTTTATTTCAGCTCAGCCTTCAAGCTCTCAGAAACCAAATTTTAAAGGTTCTGAGAAAGAAAAGTGTCAGGATGATACTATGATAAAGGTATAACTAGGCTAATTACAACTTTAACTGTGTATGTGACACGGCAGAAAATGATTAAAAAAGATTTATAAAGGTTTTATAATAAGATAAAAGGGTTCTACTACTGAGAAATAGTGGTGGTGAGCGCTATTGAGAACCCTGGGTGCAGGCTTTATCTGTTGGATTACAATAATAAAGTCTACAATAATTAAAGATTATAATTATACCTGATTATTTAACCAAGAGTAAAACTGTTTTTGACAGTTTACTACATAGGTTATTCAAGAGCAGGATGAGGAAAGGTTTTTGGCTGTGAAAAGCCCTCCTTTTATCCTGAAATTGAGGTGGAAAGGCTGCTAGACCTTTCCACGTAGAGGAAGTGAAGATTTTTCACTCTCTATGACAGGCTTGTGGTTTGCAAACAGCCTGTATACCGTGTATTGGGCTCAGATGTGGTTTTGAAACCACATCTGGGCAGTTTTCACCAATACAGGGTGAAAATTTTCATCTGGGGACCTCACAGCCTGATTCTGACATGTATGACGCGTAGAATGCTGTACAGAAACTGTATGGGACCCCAGTATTGACTGAAATATGAGGTATTGAAGTAAAAACATGCTTCTTCGTCTATTTGACACCTCATATTCATGGTTATGGGATATTATCCCATGGTAAGGCTGTATCTGACAGAAGGTGGGATTTTGACCTTAAAATGGTTATAACTCTGTCAGTTTTTGAGATATCAAGCTCAACGTTGGTTCATTGAATAGCTCTGTATGAGCTCTACACAATGGTACCCAACTTGACATGGTTATCATTAAATATGACAAAGTTATCCCATGTACAAGTATTTTTGTACATTGGCGTGGTCTGGTCAAAAGCTGTATTAAGCTTGTTTGGCCAATAACTTCTGTTGTAGTTGAGTTATGAGGAAATGGATGGCACCATCAGATAGCCCTGATTGTACTCTTTCCGAAAAGACCCCACTTTAGGTATCTCACACTAAAACTGTAAAAGTTAGATGAGAGGTGAATGTTTTGTTCACCCTTATTTGGTCTGAATTTGACCATAACTCAACTAATACTGGTGCTAGCTCAGTTTGGCTGGTACCATTGGATAGCCCTGGCTTAGAGCTTCATTTTGAATACCCATTTTATGGGGTTAAGCCTATCCTTCTAGATTTTAGATGAGAGGTGAAAATTAAGGTTTATGCTCAGCAATAACTTTGAGCAGGAATAACTTTGTTATTTCTTGTCCTATGGTGATGGGACTTATATTTTCAGAAAGAGGTGAGTTTCCTCTTTCTTTTGATACCTTTTGAGCTAATTTGGCTCAGCTCCATGTTTTGGTGGTATTTTGGCTATACCATTGGTTTATGGTATTTTGGCTGTCATGCTTGTGCTCTGGCTTTGAGTCACAGGCTGACATACCCTCCCTCTAAAAAAGGCTCATCATTGATGAGACTGTTCAGTCCTCCTAGAGGCTCTGAATCGCCTTAAATGAAGGTTCCCATCTGGTATGGCATCCTCTGCCAACCATTTGTCTTTGTCAGCTGTCTGGTTCTTGAATCTGACTAGATATTGTCTCTGATCCTTCCCATTAAGTCTGATTTTTCTGGCCCTGATGATTTTACTCACAGGTCCAGGAGAGTCTTCTACTTCCACTATTTCTGGTGGAGTGGTGTTTTTCTTCCTGGAGGGGAATTTATCTTCCTCTGTTTGGAAGTAGGGTTTGACCAGGCTCACTGGAAAGACTGGGTGTTTCCTAGAAAACTCCTCAGTGAGCTTGACCTCTACTGCATTCTTCCCTATCAACTTAATGATAGTGAAGGGCCCTACAAATGAGTCTCTCATTTTCTTGGGTCCTTTGAGATTGTTAAAGTTCAGTGTAGACACTAACACCTGGTCCCCTTCCTTGAAGTCAGGTTCCATATGTGATTTGTCCCACCTCTGCTTGTTATACTCTTTGGCCTCAGCTATGCATTTGGCAGCAGTATCACAGGCTTTCTTCCACATATCATGGAAGTCTTTGGCTGTGGGGTGGATGGTCAGAAGATGTTTCTTCAAGTGATCCACAGGTAACAGGGGATTCCACCCTTTCTCTACCAGTGCAGGTGTTTTTCCTGTGGTAGAGTGCTGGCTTGTATTATAAGCCAGTTGGACTGCTGGTAAGAGGGTGACTCAATCATGGGTATATCCCTCATGGTCCTTGTATTCCATGCCATAGGCACAGAACCTCCTGAGGATGTCCTCCATTGTTTGGATCATCCTCTCAGCTAGGCCATCTGTTTGTGGATGGTAAGCTGTGGAAAAAGCAAGCTTGGTGCCTAGCATGTCATATAAATTGGTCCAAAATTCAGATGTGAATTTTGGGTCCCTGTCACTAATTATGATCTTAGGGACTCCACAGGTGGATATGATGTTATTCCAAAATAACAGAGCAGTGTCCATGGCTGTGTCCTCTTTGTGGCATGGTAGACATCTCATGCTTTTGCTGAACCTATCAACTATTATTAGGCAGGCATTGTAGTTTTCTTTGCCTCCTTGGACAAGTCCTGTGACCCAGTCCATGTTGATGGTTTCCCATGGGTGTTTGGGTTCTTCTATGTGTTGAAGCAACCCATATTTTTTCCCATTTTTTCTATTTGCCTTTTGGCATCTTTCACAAGTGTTGATGTATTCACTCAACTCTTGCTCCCACCTGGGCCACCAAGCTGTGCTTGCTACCCTCTCTTTAGTCCTGTCCTCACTCATGTGTCCCATGTAGGGGCAGTCATGGCATTCCTGCAGGATTAAAGAGATGTGGTCTCTGTCTATCACTGTGAGTGCACTGGTGTGCTTTTCTCTGTGATAAATCAGGCCATCTATAAGGAAGAATTTATTGTCCTTATAGGCCCTCAACCAGGGTTCCTCCAGCTGGGTTTCCAGTTCTGGGCTCCTGTATTTTTGTTGAAGGAGTTGGAGTAGTATGCTACACTGTTTGTGTTTAGCATATGATTTCAGCACTGCATTGAAAAATTCATTGTGCAGTGCTGAGGAACTTATTCCCAGTATGGGGGTTTCTGTCCCTTCTGAATCAGTGTTTCCACTGTCAAGGGTACCACTACCTGGTGCCCATTCACAGAATCTGAAGTTTTTCTTCCTATTTATTTCCATAAAATGGATAGGAATTTTTGCAGCAACTTCAGGGTCATAAGCTGGATTGCTTTTGACATTGTCCAGTGGCCATCTGCTAAGGCCATCTGCATTGGTATGGCTTTTACCTTCCTTGTATATTATGGTCATGTTCCCTCTATACTCCTGGATGGCTATTTGCCATCTCAGCATGTGTCTATTAGTAGTCTTCATGTTTAGTAAAGACTTCAAGGCTGTGCAGTCTGTGTAGACTTCAAAGACTGCACCCTCCAAATAATAATGGAGTTTTTCTAGAGCCCAGAGTAGACATAGACATTCTGTCTGGGTGACCCCATACCTGGCTTCTGAATCTTTCAGCTGCCTGGAGATGTAACATATTACACCTTCTCTTGGTTCACCATCCACAATTTGTCTTTGGTGAAGGGCTGCTCCCAAGCCTTGGCTGCATGCTGCATCTATATATAACTTGAATGGTAGTTCAAAGTCAGGCAAGATGAGCACAGGTGCATTTGTGAGTTCATATTTGATCCTCTCATATGCATCCCTCCTTTCCTTGGTTATTTCAAAAACTACATCCTTTGAGGATAACTTGTATAAACTACTAGTTATGTGAGCAAAGTTTTTGATGTGGTTTCTATAGTAGCTAGCAAATCCAAGGAAAGATTGCATCTCTTTGATGTTCTTTGGTACTGGCTTTTGCAGTACTGCTGCTACTTTGTTCTGGTCAATTGCCAGACTAAGGCCTGAGACTTTGTGTCCTAGAGCTAGTAGCTCTTGTTGGCCAAAATTACACTTTTTAAGTGAAATTTTCAGATTGATGGGTGAACATTTACTTAGCACTCTGTCTATGTATTGTACATGGTCTTCCCATGTCTCTGAGTATATAATGATATCATCAATATACACTACCATCCAGCCTTCCATTATTTCTTCTTGAAATATGGTGTCCATCATCCTTTGGAAGTGGGCTGGTGCATTCTTGATGCCAAATGGCATCCTGGTGTACTCATATATGCCCATATGGCATATCATTCTGAGTAACTTCATGGAGCTTGGTTTAACTCCATTTTGGTGGAAGCCTTTCATACAATCCATCTTGGTTATGTATTTGGCTTTGGCCAGCTTATCCAAGGCATGAGGTATCCTTGGTATAGGGTACCTGTCTGCTTTTGTGTAGTTATTCAGGGCTCTGAAGTCTCCACACAATCTAGACTTGCCATCATGCCAGGTGATCAGGACAGGAGTGGTTATTTCCACTATTTCATTATGTCCAATCTTCCTAATGACATCCATGTCCAAGAGTTCATTGATATGTTTCCCAATCTCTTTCCTGGTCTCCAGACTTGCTGGGTAAGGAGGTCTCCTTAACATGGGTGGATAAGGCCTTTCTACATCCAGATTTAGTTCTATATCATGGCCTTTGATCTTGCCTAATGGTTCTTCACCAATGGCAAATGCTGGTCTATTCTTCCTCAGCATCCTCAGTAAACGTTGCTTTTGTTTACTGGTGAGGGTAGTGCTAAACTGTCCCTCTCTGAATTCTTTCAGAAGTTCTTCCAGTGGGTCCTGAGAAGATATCTGGTATATATCAAGAGAAAATTTCTTTTCCTTGTTAGTACCAATGGTAATATGCCTATTTTTACTATTGTAAATATCTATGCCATACATCCTCTGGTAATCTGTTCCCAGTAAAAACCCTTGGATGTGGGCATCTTCAAGCACTACAAACTCTGGGTTGAGTCTGATATTACCTTTTCTGTGGGGTATAATTATCTCTTTGATAATTGTCCCAGTAGAGGTCATCTTTCCAGATGCACTCTTAAAGTTCTTTGCCTTAGTGGGCAAGAGCTGTTTTTCCCAGTTTGGGAAGTGGCTATCCAGATAATTTCTGGCCACTATGGAGCAATGTGCTCCACTGTCAATGATCAGTGGGTGCTGAGCATTGTCAATACATACAGTCATTTTTGTGGCTGTTCCATGTATCTATGCCATTCCTTTGGTTGGTGTAACCAGGAATGTTTGTGCATCTTGTGTGTGTTTGCACAAGTTCTTGTTGGCAGTATCCTGTGGCATGCCTGCTTCCAACTGTATATCCTGGATTTCCAATGGGGTTTCCTCTTGGTATTCCACTAGAAGTTCCTCTCTTGGGTCTTGATCATCATCAGATAGTTCTCTGATGGCATCTCCCATAGAGTCTGATTCAGAATCCTCTGTTGGAGGTTCTTCTTCAGGGACTTTTTCTATAGCATAGACTTTTTTCTTTGCCTTTGGACAGTTGTTGGCATAGTGGTCTGTTGAACCACAATTGTGACAAGAATTCTTCTTCTTTGCCACTTCTGCCACTCTTTCTCTGGGTTTGTCTTTAAACTCTACCCTGAAAGGTTGTTTCTCTTTGAAACTATTGCTTCTATATGGGGTGAATTTCCCTATATTAGTACTTTTCCTTATGTCCTGTAAGGTATTGGCTATGTCATCTAGAGTGCAATTTCGGTTGCATCTGCATTTCACTGCATGCTCTAGTTCTCCTGGCAGTTGTGTCAGAAGTTTTTGATTCCTCATCTGGATGTTCATCTGAGGATCAATGGCTTTAAGTCTTTTAGACTGTCTGAGACACCACTCATATGGATCTTTGTCCACAGAGTATTTGTCATTTTCAAATGACATGGTCTTTTGCCATATCCAAGTTCCATTACTGTACTTTTGGATTATTTGACTCTTCCACCATGGCCAATTTCTTCTGCCATGGATTTCTTTCATTTCAGTGTACCATATACTTGCATGACCTTTAAATGCAGTATTCAGTCTAGCAGTAATCCAGTAATCTGGTATGCTTGGTACATCAATGAAGAGTCCATCAATATAATCTATGAGTTCCATATTATCATATTCTCCTGATCAAGAGAATTTGGGCCAGTTTGAGGCCTCAGGAAGCTGTTTCAAGGCTTCCTTCTCTGAATAAGACATGCTATCTCCATCCTGGTATTGTGATGGAGATCTTGCCTTATTCAACAACATGGCATCTGGTTCGATGTCATCTGGTTGATATGGATTCTCCATAGCTTGGCCTTGTGGTTGGGGCTTTAAGCTATGGTAGGCATCAAACAATTTGTTGATGTCTTGGTTCAGACACTCCCTGTCCCTGCTGCTATGGTGTTGTTCTTCAGAGACTTGATTCAGTCTCTTGTTGGTTTCTTCAGAGGCTTTGCTCAGTTGAGCATATCCTTCCTGAAGGTTTTTAACTATCTGCTCCAATGAGGCTTGAGTTTTTCTCATCCTCTCTTGGGCAGCTGCAAATTCTGCAGCCTGCTTTGCAGATTGCTCAGCATATTGGGACATTTGCAACCACAGTGTGTCACTGTTGATGTTGCTCTCAGATGTGATAATGTTATTTTCAGTCTGAGTGGGGGTAATTTTTCTATTACTAGGACTACTGATTCTAGAGTGGTTTACAATTACTTCTGGTTCTTGTGTACTGCTTTTACCAAATCTAACAGCTTCTGGATCATGGGGTCTGACTCTTTCCTCCTCTGGTTGAAGGAGGCTTTGTTCTTGCCCTTGTTGCCTTGTCTTCTCCTGGAAACCTCCTGGAATTGTGAAGAATGGTGACTCTTGGCCACTGATCTGCTGGTTTCTGAATGGTGTGAAGCCACTGGAGAGCTGATTTGGCTTTCTCCTTGTGAACCTGAAGGAATCTGAGTAGGCCTTGTCTGGGTTAACTGTTCTTCTATAGCTTGGATAGTGGCTTGGTTCTCCCTTATCCTCTGTGCCCTTGCCTCCAGGAGTCTGTGCTGCCTGGTAGGGTTCCAACCCTTGGTGATTACCATAAGGTCCTTGAAGTCTATCTCTTTGAGACAGATCTTCTGGCAACTTGATCCCAGTTCTGCCCAGTGAGTTGATAGGTTGAACCTCTTGTTGTCCATGCTCCATTGAAACAAATCTTTGAGGAGTTGGTGGATTTGAAGAACTTGATCCATATCCTTCCAGTCCTCTGGTTTGAGGTTTCTGTTGAATTGGAGTGTGAATGGAAAGGTTGATATTATCTCCCTCATTGTTTTGCCATCCACCACTGTGTCCAATGTGTCTTCTTTCAGGTCTTCTGGTTCTAGACATTCCTGCTCTATCCTCTGGCTGGTTCCTTTGGAAGCCAAGGTCTCTGAGGTATGCAGGGGACATATCAGTGTTTGCAAGCAGTCAAAAACTTTATGTTCTTAGGGTATTTACCTTTGACTGTGCCTTGTACAAATTTGTTATCTGCTGATTTGGGCAATTTGCCTTTGGAGGTTACAACTGGGTTAATAATTGTAATCTTCCCTGTACAAGTGGTTAAGGTTGGTTTACCTTGTATTGAAGCAGAGTTTCATGGTTTTCTACTCCTCTGAGTGGCTATTGGTGTCCACTTCTTGGCTGTAATGAGGCCTTCACTAAGCCTTTTTCCTTTACCCTTGCTGCCCTCTGGTTCTGAGGGTGTCACTGGTGTGTTGGCCTGTGACTGGGTTTCAAGTGGGATGTAGTTTTCTTCCACTGAATCAAAACAGGAAAAAGAGGGCTTATGTCAGTTAAGACTTGCTAAAAGGCTGGTTTTGCACGTCTAAGAATGGCCTCTGGGCTTGTATATTATTACAGTATGCCCTTGTATAATGACAGTGTAATTGAATTAACAATTTCACATCCAAAATACAGCTTATGGTGTCCTGTCACACTGTTTGTGTGTCAGTATCCCTCAGATACACTTGTGGTTTGCAAGTGTATTCTGTAAAAAGTGGTTTGTATACAAGTGTTATTGAATTAACAATACACTTGACCACGCCTCAACTGATGGTTTTTCAGTCAGAGGTGTCCTTATTCAGTCAATAATACAGGACTTTATTAATGGCTTATGTGTTTTTATATGCAAAACACGCCAAAAATAATAAATTACTGTGGGTGTTAACCACGTAAAAAATACTCTTATAATATGAGTATATAAAAAAAAGGTAAAAAATATATAAAATATATATTTTTAGATAGAAATTACGCCTAAAAAGGATAAAACAATGGTTAATAAGTCATAAAACAGAGAAAAGACTTACTTTTAAGGTCCAAAAAAAGTCAAAAACACGGCCAGGCCCCCAAAATGTCACGATGATACTATGATAAAGGTATAACTAGGCTAATTACAACTTTAACTGTGTATGTGACACGGCAGAAAATGATTAAAAAAGATTTATAAAGGTTTTATAATAAGATGAAAGGGTTCTACTATTGAGAAATAGTGGTGGTGAGCGCTATTGAGAACCCTGGGTGCAGGCTTTATCTGTTGGATTACAATAATAAAGTCTACAATAATTAAAGATTATAATTATACCTGATTATTTAACCAAGAGTAAAGCTGTTTTTGACAGTTTACTACGTAGGTTATTCAAGAGCAGGATGAGGAAAGGTTTTTGGCTGTGAAAAGCCCTCCTTTTATCCTGAAATTGAGGTGGAAAAGCTGCTAGACCTTTCCACGTAGAGGAAGTGAAGATTTTTCACTCTCTATGACAGGCTTGTGGTTTGCAAACAGCCTGTATACCGTGTATTGGGCTCAGATGTGGTTTTGAAACCACATCTGGGCAGTTTTCACCAATACAGGGTGAAAATTTTCATCTGGGGACCTCACAGCCTGATTCTGACGTGTATGACGCGTAGAATGCTGTACAGAAACTGTATGGGACCCCAGTATTGACTGACATATGAGGTATTGAAGTAAAAACATGCTTCTTCGTCTATTTGACACCTCATATTCATGGTTATGGGATATTATCCCATGGTAAGGCTGTATCTGACAGAAGGTGGGATTTTGACCTTAAAATGGTCATAACTCTGTCAGTTTTTGAGATATCAAGCTCAACGTTGGTTCATTGAATAGCTCTGTATGAGCTCTACACAATGGTACCCAACTTGACATGGTTATCATTAAATATGACAAAGTTATCCCATGTACAAGTATTTTTGTACATTGGCGTGGTCTGGTCAAAAGCTGTATTAAGCTTGTTTGGCCAATAACTTCTGTTGTAGTTGAGTTATGAGGAAATGGATGGCAACATCAGATAGCCCTGATTGTACTCTTTCCAAAAAGACCCCACTTTAGGTATCTCACACTAAAACTGTAAAAGTTAGATGAGAGGTGAATGTTTTGTTCACCCTTATTTGGTCTGAATTTGACCATAACTCAAGTAATACTGGTGCTAGCTCAGTTTGGCTGGTACCATTGGATAGCCCTGGCTTAGAGCTTCATTTTGAACACCCATTTGATGGGGTTAAGCCTCTCCTTCTAGATTTTAGATGAGAGGTGAAAATTAAGGTTTATGCTCAGCAATAACTTTGTTATTTCTTGTACTATGGTGATGGGACTTATATTTTCAGAAAGAGGTGAGTTTCCTCTTTCTTTTGATACCTTTTGAGCTAATTTGGCTCAGCTCCATGTTTTGGTGGTATTTTGGCTATACCATTGGTTTATGGTATTTTGGCTGTCATGCTTGTGCTCTGGTTTTGAGTCACAGGCTGACAAAAAGACTGTTGAACCTTGTGCACCGACAGAAGATGATGGGCAAGATGATGTAATTTTCAGTGGGGAGGTGAAAATTATATCCAAGGAACAATTCGTCTCAAACATTTCTCAAACAATCCCAAGGCTTGAAAAAATTCAAAATGATAGTAAAATTCCTGATTATGTGTGTCAAAAGATTGCTGAAGCCATGAGCCTCCTAAAAATGGATTTGAATCGTAAGTCCATGACTAATTAAAAACCAAATTGATAAAAATAGCTTCTTACAATATATGGGCAGGTGTGGAGGTGGGAGAATCTCTACCTGAAGGATCTCGAGTTGTAATTGGATTTCCAGGCAAAGGATTAGGAAAAAGACCAAATATACATGCAACCAAAAAAACAAACAAAAAACGCCATACCTTTGAAGCCGCAAAGGATTCTTGGGATCAAGGTGATGAAATGATCAATGTTGAAGTGGACCATATTGACAATGAACCTCCGCATACTAAACCCCCCCCCATACTCAATGAAAAAATCCATGATGAAGCTTCACATAGTGAAAGCCCCCCAATACTCAATGAAACAATCCATGATGAAATACCTCCTGCCTCTCCTTGGAATATTCAAGCCTTTCAAGAAAGGGAGACAATTAAATATGATACAATGGGACGAGATATGACTGATATAATTCCTGACCCTGAGCCCAAAGTGTCATTGTCTTCTAATTTTCAAGGAATATTTTTATCCTGCATGGAAGAGTTTGCAGGAATTTTGAATTATCATTCCAATATTACTCAACAATCATGGAAAAGGGGGCTTGATAATATCAATAGTATTTACAAAAATTGATGGGACAATTTACCAACAAAGGATTCTCATACATTCCTGCCCGTTGGTATTGAGGTGATTAGTAACTGAGAGCTTAAAATGTCGGCCTGGCTGGAGGACCTTGAGATGGCAGGTGAGTTTTATCTTTGTGCATGATACATGATTATTGGCTGTTGACTGGTGATATAAATTGCAATATACAGGGCTAGACTTTATTAAGCCAACAGAAACAGAAGCATTTTTTGATCACAACATTTGGAATCTCAAATTGATGAAGGAATCAGCTAAACCTCCAGAGAATCTCCCAAAATCTGAACACTCCTTCTTCAAAATGGTTCAGAGCCTTCTTTACCCGGCCAATCCAGTTAAACATTTTTGGGCAAATTTTATGTTTGAATCCATTAGTTTAGTCTCATACAATGTGATTGCACCCAAACCATATGTTGCACCAACATCAAATTTGACTGATCCTCTTGGACTTGAACGGGGAGCAGTTGAATACCTTGCCTCCTGCTTGAGTAAATCAAAGCAACATGCAACACAACTCAGCATTGAAGGTGGCGGGGCTGACAATGAGATATCCACAAAGCCGCACAAGAACCTGGAGGATCTAATGGATACAGTTATCCATTTGTTGATTGCGTACAACATGGTACGTGCACATACAAAGGTCGAAGTGAATGGCATCAAAGGCAAACTCATGAACTCAAAAAAAAAGAGGCCATCAAAGATCTTTTGACGTGTCACAAGAATCTCGGAATAAATTGAATTTTCTATGGTATATTAGCGGCATTCTGTGCGGCGGGGGTTCGTGGTTTGATGGTATGCTCAGATGACTGGAGAACAAGCTCAGTTAAAGGGGCTTTATCACTAATTGACATTTCCTAAAAACTTTCAGAGGGCAAAATTCTAGTGCAGCCGGTGTGGCTACGTACTAATAAGTATATATGTAATTTACTGAATAAAAGTTTCTTATCAGAGTCTTTTAACCCCACTGTACCTCTTTGATTTCAATTTGCACAATGTTTAGTATTAGACTTTGGTGATGCCTGGGTGGCGAAGCGCGGTCTTGGTTCAAGTGATGAGGCCACCTTGACTGTACCCAGGTCAGCTAAACTCACAACCAGGATTGACCTGTTTTAGATTAGCTTTGTACTAGATAGATTGTAATTGAATTTTGCAAAGTTATGTATGAATTTAATAATCATGACTTCCTATCCTACTACTGCCCGGATGCCACAGTCTGAATACCAATAGGAATTGTACGGCGGCATGCCTTGGTACATCATTGAAAAGACTCCGACAAGACGCAAGCTAAGTCAGGCAGTTGTGCGCGCAAGTAGCACATGCGGGAAGTCGTGTTTATCACTTCCCGCCAGCCCACAATAGGCCAAATGTTCCTGTGTCTTTCAAGAGGACTAGGCTAACTAGGGATCCCCAGAAGGGTGCATATTGCATTCGTGTGTGCTTGGGATATTCCACATGGTTGGATTGGAAAGTGATTGCATGGGAACATCAATATGTCAAATTGAATAATGCACTATCCACTGCAATTTTCAGGTTCAGGTATTTGAGATCGCGAATTCGCAAAGGTCAGGTGTGATCTTTCTTTTTAGCTGCAATTAAAAAAGATTCATCGACCGCAATCAAATTTAGGTGATATTAATAAATCAGTAAGCATTTGGTTTCATTTCATTTTCTGCTTCAAGCATGCCATTCACAAAAAAAGGAAAAGAACGTGAAGGCAACTCGTGGGAAAGTGTTGGGATGAGGAAGGAAATTGTGAGTTGCTTGCTTAATCTCAGTGTGTATATATATATATATATATATGCTTCCACATTTATGTGGCACCCTCATTGGGCCCCATGGAAGAACATTGGATTTAGTTGGTTCAGATCAAGCCAATGTCATGTGGGCTCCAACAGGGAAGTCAAAGGATGTGTCCCAAATAGAGCTCCTTGGGCATTGGGCACAGTTCTGGACTCAAAACTCCTTAGCTTAAAATGGCAGGAAGAAGTATCTGATATCTTGTCTGCTTCAACACAAAGTGATCGCTCAACCACTTGGGAATAGTGGGAGATCCCAAAAGCCAAAGGTTTCAATTGACAATACTCAAAAATTAATACAAAGACAATAGGATTGTATAAATACATAAGAGATATCAAAGGAAAAACTTTTACAATTAATTATGACATAAGGATTTATAATCTTACAGAAAAATTAAACAAACGGAGTATTTCTGTTTAAAAATTTGAACAAAAGACTCCATCACATCAAAAATTACTTCTAGACCATGTAGACAAAAGTTATTAAGAAATAATGAATCTTAAAGAGGACATTCAAAGCAAAATAAGACTTTTTATTGAAAAAATGGATGAAATTAATGATGCTAACTTAAATACTTCAAATTTATCAACACCATTGTCTCATATAAAAAGTCATGGTAAGCCAAAAGAGGAAATAAAAATTCACTCATAGCAGACTTTATCCATCAAGACAATAACCAAGTCTTAATTCAAGAGGCACCTCAATTAAAAGAATAGCCAACATTCACAGGTGAAGGTGAGAATGACCATATGTCATTTATCAAAACAATTGACATGCTATGTAGGGTTTGACTATGAAACAATAAGTAAAAATTACTAATATTTTACTTATTGTACTATGAATGTCCTTATAAATGAAATAAATAAGATAAAAATAATTATAATAATAAAGAATTATTATAATTATGGCATAAAAATAATTATATTATTAAATAAATATAATAATATTATTATAAAATATAATATAATAAAATAAATATATTAATATAAAATAATTAATATATTTGCGGCACTTTATTATTGTTGCAAACAAATAATAAAGGCATAAAAAATTGGTTTTTATTAATAAAAAACAATTAATAACAATAATATTACCAATATTAAAGTTATAAATTAATATAAATACTATTTATATTAATTAAAGAATTATTAAATTAATAATAAAGAGAAAATTATTACAATAAGAGAAAATAACCTACTTTTAATACTTAATATAATAATTTTGAGATATTTTATGCCAAAAAATATAAATACAACTTATCCAAATTGTATTCACAATAAAAAATAGAGAAAATTACAAATATTCTAGATTTTTACATGGAAATGAGATTTTAGAGAGACTTTTAACAAAAACAATTGAATAAATGATTTAATCACTTCAAAATTGATTATTATAATAAGATGATCTTTGGTCTTTAATAATATAAGAGTTTTATATATAAACAATAAAGATATTACCTTTTTAATTGTATTGATTTAATGTTTTTGATGTGTCTGAGGGGAGAACAGAGTAAGAATAGCTCTATTTATAGTAAATACCTCCCTCCTTGAGTCAAACACGCTTCTAGTAGATGTTTACGTATCATATCCACTGGAATTGATCAATATTTTAAGGTTTGGTGATGATTACATCATTATTACGCCATTATTTAGAGCTATCACTATAACTCTAAGTTTGATGACGTCAAAGGCTTGGCAGAACCCCAAAATTTGTGGATTCTATTGGTTTTAATTATTAACTAACATTATTCACAAATTTTATTACTCATATGACTGTTAAACTTAATTTAAGGTTACAGTGAGTGATCACAAATGATCAAATTAAGTTCAAACTTTGATCCTTAATAACTTTTAAGATTTACACGCTACAGCAATTCAGAGAGTGAATTCTAATAGTTTGGCATAACCTTATTATTCTTCCAAGAGCATTTTATTACATCATCAAAACTCTATGTTTGATGATTTTTCTTGTAACTCATCTTTTCTGTCGAAATTTAATATTTTAAACTTCAAACTATGATTTCAAGGGGTTATACCTTTAATATTATAATAAAAAATACATCATTCTTCACGAATGAACTAGTGGAATCCAACCGTCTACTTTTTTTATAAGTTTGGACCACTTTCACAACAAAGTGGTCAACAGCTCTGTTGATTTTAATCAATAATCCCTTACAGGTTTCAGCCTTGCTCATAGCTTGTAAAATAAACTTCATTTCTGTAATCCTACAGTAATTACGTGATGACCGTATTTTTGGTTCATCACTCTATCATGCATATTTCAAAAGATATTGGCTAAACTCCTTGAATATATGCGTTGACCAAAAAAGTGCATATATTCAGGTTAATTCTTTAAGTATTGACTTTGGAGCTTAGCTTCTTAATTGTTTTATATGTGGATGTTTATGGAGAATACAATGATACCATTTATTTCACATGTTGTTTCATTGGTCTTTGGAATAAATAGGTATTCGTGTTTTTTATAAGATAGTATTACTTATAACCTATGAAATATTGACTTTACAGATATGCCATAAAAATGATATATGTGTATCTTACCATGGGGAATCCAATGGTATAATTTGTTTTACATGTTTATTCATTCGTTTTTAAGTTAAACCAAGTTTTATGCAAATTTATGGTATTTTTGTAGCTTTAAGGTAATTATTTTTAATGTATAATTATTTTAAATATTTCTTGTGACCTTTTTTGGGTATGTGGTCATATCTCAAAGGTTCACATACTATAAGAGGATTATTCCATACCAGATGAATTAATCACTTCCAGGTTACATTTATTATTTGAAAAATCTGCCAAAAGATGGTATTATGGCATAAGACAAATAAATGGAAAAGATACCTGTTCTTTGTGGGAAAGTGAAATAATCACCAAGTGGGAAAATGATTCCTGGAGGTACCAAATACAAAATGCATTTCAAAATTCCTTCTTTGACCCAGATGAGGATAAACCTTTGACTTGGTTATTTAAACAAGCTGAAATATTAAATGCACTGTATCCAGAAATGTCACAGAAAATGGTGCATATGAAAATAATCAGTAAATGTGGAGGAGAACTAGAACATGCCCCAAGAAGCAGGTGTGTAGAGCCATGCTTTGCAGAAGAGTATCTTAATGCATTAGAAGATATAATGACAAGAACAAGAATTGGCAGAACTTGGAAAAAATTGGATATTAAAAGCCCAAATAAACCATTTATCAAGAAAAATAAACCAAAAGAGCCTTTCAAGCCCAATACACCCAACACTAATGAGCAAAGAAAATTCCATTAATGTGGAGTTATTGGACACTTATCCAATAATTGCCTTAATAAGCAAAAAGAAATGAAATTGTCAAAACAGAAAACCACAATGACAAAGAAGATGAATCTGATTCTGAAAAAGACACTAAAGAGTCATAAATGTCTTAAAGTAATCAAATTAATATAATTAATGCACAAATTAATAATATTTATTGAATATATGAAGTAATAGATGTAAATTCAAGCTTACCACAGGTTGAAACATCTGACACATTCCTCACAAATGTACAAGATGCCAAGCTGTATAGAACCAAACCAGCAAAAAGAATGGGATATACAGCTGGAAGGTCAAGTATGAGTATTGCCATGGTTTAAAACCAAGAGTCAAAAGAAAACTTAGATACAGGAGCATACTGTACCTGTGTTAGTAAGGATTATTTACAAACAATTGTACCAGATTGGGAAGAAAGCCTTATACCAATACAAGGGGTTAAATTTAGTAGTGCAAGTGAAAGTATGAAGCCCCTTGGGATAATTGACTTGACATTAATTTTTCCTCACCCTTCCCAATATGAAGGAGTGAAAGTAGAGTTTGTATTAATGAACAACTTTAGTAGTAACCCTGTTATACATGGAAATCATCACTTGTCAACTTATGGCATAGATATCTCTAATCAAAAAGACAGATATCTCACAATAGGAGACAATAAGAGGAAGAAAGTTGGCTTTTTAGATAACAAAAAAACAAATTACAGCTATAAAAAATGAAAAGAAAATCTCATAAAATCATTCTTTCATAAGTGAACAACTTAATAAGGCAGAATTCAAGCAAGAATTAACAGAAGAAATGAGAGAAAAACTGATTGATATCTTGCTTAATTAAAAAAATTCTTTTTCAACTGACAAAGAACCACTAGGGAAAATCATTGGTCTTAAAGTAGAAATTATTGTTGATGTGGAAAAACCTTAACCACCCTTTTTAAAAATACCAGCTTACCCAGCTAGCCCAAGAGCTAGAGACGCCTTAGAGGTACACATGAAAGAATTAATGGACCTTGGAGTATTAAGGAAAGTAGGACATAATGAAAAAGCAGAGGTCACTAAACCTGTCATTATAACTTGAAACAATGGAAAATCAATGATGGCAGGGGATGTTAGGGCTCTAAATACCTATACTATCCCTGACAGATATCCAATATCCATAATCCATGAGACATTAACACAATTGTCACAGGCTGTGTCAGGCAGAGTCTATGAAGAGGTGATAATAATAGTATTTACAGCCTAGGCTATGACTGTGACATGGATAATAATGATAAAAAAGGTTTTAATTGAAATATAAGGGCTTTACTAAAAGAGTTTAGTGATGGTGAGTGCTATTGAAAGCCCTGGGTGCAGCTTTATCAATTGGATTATTATAATAAAATACTATAGTAATTAAAACTATAATTATACCTGATTATTTCCAAGAGTATAACTGTTTTGGATAGCTGTACTACATAGGATTTGAAGAGCAGGATGGGAATTCCTCTTTTGGGCAGAGAAAGGTCCCTTTTTATCCTGAAATTTGGTGAAAAGGTCCTCTAGACCATTTCACATTGATGAAGTGAAGATTCTTCACCTCATAGTACTGGCTTGTGGTGTCCACAAGGCCTTTATACTCTTTATTGGGAACAAATGCAGTTTTGAAACCACATATGGGCAGTTTTCACCAATACAGGGTGAAAATTTCATCTGGGGACCACACAGCCCTCTTCTGAAGTGTATTACACGTAGAATGCTGTACAGAACCTTTATGGGACCCCTGTATTGAATTATAAACATGCTTCTTTGTCTGTTTGACACCTCATAATCATGGTTATGGGATATTATCCCACAGAAAAGGTTTATTGGCCCAATTTGGGGATTTTAGCCTTAAGACTGCTATAGCTTTGTCAGTTTTTGAAATATTGAGCTCAAAATTTGCTCATTGTGTAGCCCTAGATGAGATCTACACAATGTTACCTCATTTGGTATGGGTAACATTAAATATGGCAAAGTTATGCCATGTACAAATTTTGTTATTCAGATATATGATTTTCTCAATATCTGTATGGAGCTTGTTTGCTCCATAACTTTTGTTCTAGATGTGATATGGGGAAATGAATGGCACAATCATATAGCCCTTATTGTGCCCTTTCCAAAAAGGCCCCACTTTAATTATCTCACACTAAAACTGTAGAACTTAGATATGAGGTGAATATTTTATTCACCCTTATTTGACCTTATTTTGGCCATAACTTCTTTAATTTTTTATTAGCTCAATTTGGCTATTATCGTTGAATATCCCTAACTTAGAGCTTCAATTTAAATACTCATTTGCTGGGTTTAAGCCTCTTCCTCTGGATTTCAGATGGGAGGTGAAAATTAAGGTTTATGCTCAGCAACAACTTTGAGCAGGAATAACTTTGTTATTCTTTGTCCTATTATGATGGTACTTATATATTTGGCAAGAGGTGAGCTTTCTGTTTTTTTTTATGCCTTTGGAGCTTGTTTGGCTCAGCTCCATGTTTCTGTGGTATCTTAGCTTTACCATTGGTTTATTGTATTTGGCTTTCATGCTTGTGCTGTTGTTTTGAGTCACAGGCTGACACTAAGTTCATTACAGCCATGGATTCTCTAAAAGGCTTTTACCAAAATGTCTTAACAGACACTGCCAAAAATCCACTGAGGATAATAGTCCGCTGTGGAAATTATGAATACTTAAGAATTCCATTTGGTATAAAGAATGCACCTTCCCATTATCAGAGAATGATGGATACCATATTTCCTGAAGAATTATCAGTAGGATGGTTAATTATCTATATTGATCACATCATGGTTTTCCCAGAAGCTTGGGAAATCCACTTAACAAGACTAGAAAGAGTATTTCAAAAAAATAGTATAATTAAATATAAAAATTTCCTTGAAAAAATATCATTTTGCATACACTGAACTGAAAGCACTAGGACATGTTGTATCTGGACTAAGTTTGGGCATAGATAAAAAAAATTAGCAGCAGTACTACTGAAACCAATGCCCCAAATCAAAAAAGAAATGCAATCATTTCTAGTATTTGCTGGTTATTACAGACAGCATATAAAAGACTTTTCAAGAATTGCCAAAACATTGTACAAGCTCTGTGACCAACAGAAAGTCTATGAAATGAGTTAAGAAAGGGATAAAGAATATGAGGAATTGAAAAATTCCCTCAAAAATGCTCCGTTTCTTTGAATGCCAGATTGGAAACTATTCTCAAAACTGTACATTGATGCTTATGGAGAAGGACTAGGTGCTGCACTACACCAAACACAAATCATCAATGATAAACCTTTTGAAGAACCAATTTTCTTTATTTCAAGACAAATCAAGCCAACGGAAGCAAGATATGGAGCAAGCAAAATGGAGTTTCTTTGCCTAGTATGGGCTTTAGAAAAATTATGCTATTATTTGGATGGAACAGTGTTTAATGTGATAACAGACTGTAATGCTGTAAAATCTTTATTAAACATGAAGAAACCAAATAGACACATGCTGAGAGGGAAAATTTCTATCTAAGAATATAGAGGAAACATGAATATAGCTCCTAAAGCTGGGAATATTCATAAAAATGCATATGGTCTTAGCAGGTGGGCTTTAGCAAATACACATGAAAACCCAGCATGAGTACCCCAGGAAGAACATCATAAAGAAGGCACATGTGTCACAAATATTGGAACAGAATTCTTTAACCAGGCTAAATAACTCTATGAGACAGACAAGAACTATAATATCTTATTCCAATTTCTAATTGAATACTGTAAAGAACCATCATGTGCATCCAAACTAGATGAAATATGGGGAAAAGCATATGATGAAGGAAGATTCCATCTCCTTGATGGAATCCTCCATCATAGGATTAAACATACATGTGTTATGACTTAAACAGATATAACTCTGATAAAAGCTATACTACATGAATGTAATGATACTGTTACATCTGGAAATCTCTCAAAAGACAGAACACTAGAGAGGGGAAAAACCTGCTCATGGTGTCCAAATTGGAGAAATGATGTTGTAGAATACTGCCAAACCTGTGACATATGTTAAAAAGCAAACAGAGCCACAGGGAAGAAATTTGGAATTATGATCCAAATACAAGAACAAAAAGCCCCATGGGAAATAGTTCACATGGATTGGGAACAGCCTTACCGCCAGGAGGAGTGTCAGGGTGAGTCTATATAGTAGCTATAAAGTGTAAATACAAGCTAGTATTATGACTGTGACACGTCAAATAATAAATAATTTTAATTCTTCAGGTCCTACTGCTACGTGGTAACAGTGGTGATGAGTCTATTGAGGACCTGGGTTGCAATACTCTAATATCTTTGACTGTAAAGAAGGACTACAATAATTATGTTTTAATTATATCTTTTAATAATTCTAAGGACACTACTGATGGATAACAGTTTTGTCACGTAAGAATATAGGTAAAAGATAAGATAAGAATGATGGGTTTTGAAGGAAAAAACCCTTCTTTTTATATCTTTCAAGACTGTCAAGAGTTATTAACTCTTCACACGTCAGAGGAGTGAAGATTTTCACTCCAATGGTCAGTCTGTGGTTCTGGATCATCAATTCTGACGTCAATAGAGGCAGAATTGTGGTTTTGGAACCACAAATGATCATTCTGGATCAATACAGGGTGAAAAAACTTTTCACCTGCCACGTCAGCACTTGGATGACGTTGTTCTAGTGTATTTATGATCAATATTAGTCATTCTGGGCGGGTTTAAGCTTTAAACAACCATTATTTTGAGTATCAAGACAGTACTGGTTGGTACAGGTTTGGTACAGGCCAGTATTGGTCAAAATACTTCCAACCAAGATATCTTGGTCAGTTTTTGAGATATCAAGAAACCAAGAGCACAGAATTGAAGGGCTTAATGAGCTCTTCAATTTGGTATGCTTCATGTTTACCCTTCTTTCAAATAGCAAAAGTTATAAGGGTTTTAAGTTTTTGGATGTAATTTTGTACATCAGTATGAGGCTTCAAAAACTTCCAAGCCAGATATCTTCTCCAATTTGGAAGATATCTGTATTCTTATGATACAGTTTTGTAGGGCTTGATTAGCTCTACAGTTTGGTATATTACACTGTACATTTGTATGAGTGTATGCCAAAGATACAGGGGTTTGTTTACTTTCTTGTTTTCAGAATATCTGTATTTTTGGTTTTTAAACCTTTGAACCAAGATCCCTCAGTCAATTTAATAGATACAGAGGTCTAATGTATCTCAAATTAAAGCTCTTGCTTATATCTTTAATTTGGTTATACTTTTGTACAGTTTTGTACAAGCCCTCTTTGATTTTCAGGGGGGTCTTGGTTTTGAAATAAAGGTCATATGGTATCTCCAGTTGTAGTGGTGTTACAACAACATGGATGATATCAATGTGTAGCTCTTCATGTGAGCTTTAAGAAAAATACCATTTTGGTATAGAATAACTTAAATATGCATAAGTTAGATGAGAGGTGAAAATAAGGGTTTTGACTTGTTTATTCTCCTCTAGGTTTCCTTATTCTGTTTGGATAAGGTTGGTGTTTAATTTAAGAGGATTGTTTTCCTCTTATTTATTACCTGTATTGACTATGTTTGTTCAATACTTGTCATACTATTATTTATGGTATGTTGGATGTCATGCTAGTGCTCTGTTTTGAGTCACAGGCTGACAAGGAGATACAAGTTATAATGATTTCCTAGTTTAAGTTGACAGGTACAGCAAAACTCAAATTTTCTTACCATTTCACAAATATGAAACAGCTATTCACACAGCCATAATGATATGGAATAAATTTACCAGCCATGCAGGACTATTCCAAAGTATCATAAGTGACAGAGACCCAAACTTCACCTCAGAATTATGGACAAACCTCCCTAACTTGTTTGGAACAAAGTTATCATTCTCCACAGCCTACCAATCTCAAACTGATGGTCTGGAAGGAAGAATGATACAAACCTTAGAAGATATGATAAGATTCTGTGTTTATGGCCTAGAATTCAAAGACTCTGATGTCTTTACCCAGGATTGGTGTACCTTAATACCAGCTCTTGAGCTGGCATATAAAACATCAATTCATTCTTAAACTGGTAAAACAACAGAAATGTTAGAAAAAGGATGGAATCAAATACTTCCATATGATACTCTTAAAAAGGATTTAGTGGATTTAAATCCAACAGCAAGAAGTTTCAAAATGATACCTGACAAGGCAAGACATCATGAAAACAGATCTATAAAAGATTCTTTCAAGTATGCAAAAGAAAGATAGTATAAAATTCATAAACCACCTAAATTCAAAATAGGAGACTTGGTGTTAGTATCAACTTTGAATAATTATCATGTAAAAGTCCCAAAGAAATTGAAAGATTCCCTTGCAGAACCATTCATGTTAAAAGCACTACATGGACCTAATTCTGTGCAACTAGAACTCACAGATTAATTAATGAATAAACACCCAGCTTTCCCTGTAAGCATGATGAAACCTTACAGCTGAAGTGACAAAGAGTTATTTACCCTAAGACATAAAGCAACACTTGAGGTCCCCCCTCTAGAAGAAGGAGAAGAAAGGAGAATTGTAAAATTCCTTAAATAAAGGAGGACTAGAAGCAAAAAAGAAAGAGAATGCCTTGTGAGGTATAAAAGCCCAAATCAATAAGAGAGATTGCTACTTTGGAAAGATATGACTAATGCTGATAAACTACTAAGAAGGACTAGAAATGAAATAAGGCCTATAGAAAAGAAAAGTTAAGAATTATTGAGATTCAAGACTAAGAAAGCCCAATCAAGAGGTAGGACAGTGGATGAAACCCTAATTAACTATATCAGATTGTGGTACAATATTTTTTGGTGGTAGGGAATTTGAGCCTTTGAGATATGACTATACATCCAAAAAGGTCACAAGAAAACTTTACAACAATTATTCTTTTAAAAATAATTATTTTAAAATAAGTAAAAATGCCATAAATAGGCATAAATTCATAATTACCTTAGAATCCAATGATTAAACATGAAAAATCAATTATAAAATTATATTCCTCATGATAAGATATAAATATCCTATGTTTATGGCATATCTGTCAAGTCAATAAATGATGAATAATAAGTAAAAAATGTCATAAAAAAGACGTAAATTATTAATTATCCCATAAACCAATGAAACAACATGTGAAATGAATTTCATCATTGGATTCCCCATACAAATCTACAAATATAATATTTTCATGTTGTATTTGTAAATTCAATATTCAGGGAAATAAGCTGAATATATGCCCTTTTATGGTCAGTGCATATATTCATGGTTTTTGGCTCATATCTCTTAAACTACACATGATAAAAAGCTAAACCAAAGGTAAAGCTACAACATAATTACTGTAGAAATACATATATAAGCTTTATCCAACAGCTTATAAACAAGGTCATAACTTGTAAGGGTTTATTGAATGAAATTGCTATAGCTGTAGACCACTTTGTTGTGAAAGTAGTCCAAAATTGAAACAAAGTATATATTCAGGGTTTAATAGCTCATACGTGAATAATGATGTATTTTCTGTCACTATATTCAAGGTAAACCCCCCTGAAATCATGGTTTGAAGTTTAAAATAGTGGATCTCAACAGAAAAGATGAGTTAAAAGAAAAATAATCAAAAATAGATTTTTGATGATATAATTAAATGCTCTTGAAAGTTTAATGATGACATTCTAGGCTATCAGAATCAACTCTTTAATTGGCTGTAGCATGTATAACCTCAAGGTTATTAATGATCGAAGTTTAAGCTTAAAGTTGGTCATTTATGATCACTCACTGTAATCTTATTTTATTTTTAACAGTTATATAAGTGATAAACCTGGTTAATACTATTATATGTTGATTAATAATAGCAAAATAAAAGAATTTCAGGCTTCTGCCAAGCCTATTATGTCATCAAACTTAGAGTTATAGTGATAACTCTAAATAATTGTGTAATAATGAGATAAGATTGCTTAATTATGATGTAATCATCACTAAACCTTAAAATACTGATCAATTCCAGTGAATATCATCAGTACATGTCTACTAGACGCCTTTTGGATTCTAGGATGGAAGAACTTACTATAAATAGAGCTCTTTTTACTCTATTTCCCCCTCAGATATAACAAAAACAATAAATTATTAAAAGCAAAGGTTAAATTTTTTCTCTTTTT
This sequence comes from Austropuccinia psidii, assembly GCA_023105745.1. Taxonomy (NCBI): domain Eukaryota; kingdom Fungi; phylum Basidiomycota; class Pucciniomycetes; order Pucciniales; family Sphaerophragmiaceae; genus Austropuccinia; species Austropuccinia psidii. The sequence goes on from JALGQZ010000013.1 coordinate 41,586,632, forward strand.
GAATGAAAATGCTATATATACTAAAAGAATCAAGTTCATCTTTATTATAATCATAAATTTTGACATGATTAAATCAATTTTCAATTGTTTTTGTTGAATTTGTTTGAAAAATCTCTAATTCCACGTAAAAACAAGAATATTTGTAATTTCTTTTAATTTTTATTTTAAATACAATTTGAATAATTTGTGTTTGAATTTTTTGGAATAAAATTATTAAAAATTACTATATCAAGTTTTGAAAGTAGGTTATTCTCTCTTCTTGTAATAATTTCTCTTTATTATCATTTTTGTAATAATTCTTAAACTAACATGAATAGTATTTATATTAATTCATAAGTTCGACATTATTAATCTTACTTTTATAATTGTTTTTATTATTCAAAAACAGTTTTTTAAGCCCTCATTATTTGTTTGTAACAATAATAAAGTGGTATAAATATATTAATTATCATATATTAATATATTTATTTTATTATATTAATCTTTTTAATATATAATTTATATTATTATATTCATTTAATAATATAAATATTTTACGCCATAATTATAATAATTATTTATAATTATAATTATCTTTTATTTTATTCTTTAAATTTGATAAGTAAATTCAGAGTACAATAAGTAAAACATTAGTAATTTTTGCTTATTGTTTCATAGTCAAACCTTACACACTGTTTCAACCTGTCAGAAGGAAAGGAAAGGGTTGATAAGGATATGGCCAGCACAACTCTACTGAAAAGGTGAGGAAAATATGAAAAGACTAACTTAATACCAATAAATATAATACCCAAAAATATGAGTAATAATATTCATTAGATAATAAATCAACTAAATTAATTAAGTGGGGCAAAGTTCCCAGAGGCAGGAAGAGGGACTGGTATATGTGAGAATCCACCAGCCCTGATTCAAAGAGTGAATTATCTTGAGAAGAATTTTGATTTGAATTGATTTGGATAATACAGCCCTTGTATGGACATACAGGGTCTGTACAACAAGTGTGGTGAAGTTGGGTGATCATACAGCTTCAGTCTTGTGAATCCAACACTGAATTTGCAATATCCAGCCTGTACAACTATTGACAGACTGTATTGATGAAACAAGCTGTATGATTGTTTCATCAACAAGATTTGCTGAAATTGATTCCTGATACACATACTAGATTTTCTGTTTTCGTGAGCTTGAGTGGGTTTAAGGTTGAATATCCTTACCCCTGATAATGATTGTGACAGTCAAACAATATTGTTGCTGTCAAGAGATTTGTTTATTTATTTATTCAATTTTGAACTATATGAGGATTCAGTTTCATTCTTAATCAAGAAAAAGCCCCAGAAAAGGTCTTATTTTTTGAGCTGAATCCAACAATATGAAAAGGGGAATTTTGTACTTTTTTGGTTTATAAGTACAATCCACAAGAATAACATGAGGAAAGCCATGAAAGATTTCTATGTAAAGGGGGTGAGTGAAAAACAAGAAGGTAATGTGTCCCTCAGCATCCCTCACAGAGGACCACACAAAATTTTCTTCTTTGAGAGTGTCAATAAGAGCATCAAGGGGCCTTCTGCTTTCCAAGTTTTCTTTCTTAATTTTCTTGACTTGGTTGTATATTTCTTGAAGGATTACAGGCCTGTCAGACTCCCTCTGGCTTCATAATTGGGCTTTAATATTCCTTGGCATGAGCAGTGATTCAGACATTTAATCAATTTGGGATGTTTCTTGCTCATTGAATTTTCTGAAAGCAGGATGTGCCATGATATTTTCAGTGTCATCATGGCTGTGTTCAGTATTTTTGACTTGAAGAGTCCAAGTGGTACTCTTGTCATATTTTCTGGAATAATGTCTACATGGACAGTCAATCTTTCTTGAAGTCACTGTTTGGGAGGTGTTGTGGGAACCTGGGGTCCCAGAACTTTCACAAGCTATTTCAATTCGGTTGTGGGTCATATTGGACCTCAAGGTGGACACAGCATATCCCTGAGCCTTGGCAACATTGTCCACATGATTCCAAAGAAGCTCAAGGGTCTGAAATTCACCTTCAGTGGGGGGTTGAAGCATTATTTAATGAAAAATATGTATAAATTTCTAAAAAAGGGCAATTCAGGGATTTGGAATGAGGAAAGAACCTTTGAAATGTGAGAAAGTAGTGATCAAAGGTGTGTAAAGTCAAATAAAGTGGGAAAAGGTGAAATGAAGAGGTTTAAATTTAAGAATAAAAGAAGAGGGAAGATAAAAAAGGGGAATTTTGAAGGCTTGGAAGCAGGCTGTTTTGGAGGAAAATGCAGTCTTTGGGGGAAAAAAACAAAAAGAAGTGTGAAAAGCTTTGCAAATTTTGTTTGGTAAGGAAGTTTTTCAAAAAAAATTGTTTTGGGGGGGCATCATGTGGATTATTTGGGGGGGATGTGCAAAAAAATGAAACAAATGGGTAAAGGGGGGTTGTGGGAGGTTTTGTCCCAATACAGGTTTTTTTGTTTCATTCTAATTTAAACTGGGCCCAGGGCACCCCTTATGTGTTTTTACCAAAATGCTCACAACCAATTATGAATTTAAAAATAATGATTATTGTTTTAAGAGATGAGTTAACATTTAAAGCTGTACTTAGCTTCTTAGTTTTTTGTTTCTTCGAAGGAGGGGTGTAAAGTGTCAAATGTGTCAAATGTCAGCATCTTTGCAATGGTAACAGCAGTCTAAAAGAAACTTTTCAAATAACAGTAGGATCAGTTCACATGCAAAAGATTCATTATGCTCTTGTATCACCTGAGACAAATTATAAGCACAAGGTTTTTTCCCTGGAAAACTCGACTTGCTCTGTTTTTTTTTTGGATGAAAACAAACTTGTGAGGTTCAAATTGTTGATTAATGGTTAGCACGATTTATTGTATTGAATCATCGCTTTTAGATTGGTATGTCAATATCACCCATCATGAGATAATTTGATTGTTAAGATTTGTTTTGGACTTTTAAACAGGAGATGAGATAAATCAAATTTACAAAACAAATGCGGGTTGTTTGCTACAACTCTATACAGAAACCCGTGAACTTTCATCTTCACATATCTATAAACAAGCAAATAAGCACTTTTGTGAATAATATTAACTCCTTTCTAGTTAATTAGAAACTGTTCATGGAGAAAACATAAACAATGCTAGGACGAATGATGGATAAACGAATTCTGTAAATGGGCAGGTAAAAAGACTTTCAATTGGTAGGCCAAATTTTTGTTTCGCTGTCTGTTGATGGTTCATTTCAATTACGTTTGAAGCCTTGTTCCGCAAGTGCAATAGGAAGCGGGATTCCATGTAATTCAGCTTCTGCTTTGGTCTCTGCATAAAGCTTTTTGGCCAACGCCTTTTCACCTCTCATCTCGGCCAAACTGGCCATATTATGACGAGAAACAAGTTTGACTGAAAGACATTCAGTTAGTGAGTTCTCACGAATTGCAGCAAGATTTTGGGGAACTTTGGCTAAGACTGATTGAGAAATATCAAAAGATTTGTTAGCCCAAGCGGTGGCATCACTGACTCTCGGATTCGATTGATTTTCGGCCGCCAGAGTTGCCTGAGTCAATAATTGAGATAAATTGTTCATCAACATGGCGGCATGACAGCGGTCTTGATCGGTCGGTGTTGAATGGCTTTTTGGAACCTTCGGAGGAAGAATGATATTGATGGCGCTCAGATAAAGTGGCAAGGCAAAACTACCAAACAAAAGGAGGGCTTGTTTGAGACCAATTTCGTAATGTTCTGTGAAACGCTTAGCGGTTAAATGAAGAGAAATGGACAAACTTGACATTCCCGTTGCGAGCATAAAATTCCCCAAGAGACTCTAAACATCCCCCAAGATCAGACTTTTTGATCCAAGTTGGTAAATCGGGTTCCTCTAATCCTTTGTCTAAATTTGATCGCTCATGAGCTGTTTCAGGCGATCTTTTCACAAGTCTTAACATTTCTTCAAGGCTGGTAGTAAGATAGTGCTCTATTTTGGAATTCAATGCTTGTTGATCTGCTAAAGAGCGATCGGGGAGTGTATTAATGGCTTGATATAATTCTGCCAACTTTTGTGCCAATTGTACCCTGCGCAAGATTTCGGACCGATTTAGATTTTTCTGGCGAGCTGCTTGATCAAGATCTTTATAGACTTTCTCGTAGACATTGGCGGCCTTTTCAAGCTGTCCGATATTTTCCAGTAATCCGGCCCATCTGATACCGACTCCAGTGGTTTTCATCCAATCCATCTGAACTCCCTCTGTCTTTTGATCTACCATCTTTAGTGACAAATCATAAGATTTTTCAAAAATCCTCTCTGACTCTCGGTAGTCTTTTTCATATTCAGCATGGAGGGCTAGGCGAAGCAACCGATCAAGTGAGGCTGGAAGTGGCTGGGGAGCATTAAAAGGATATCGATAGATCAAATACCCCGAGCTGGCCAAAACGATCAAGATGACGCCTATTTTTGATGAGCCTTGCATTGAATTTCTTTGATAAGAGCTGACATTCGATGACCAACGATCCTGAAATTTCTCAAGGCGGGATGGAGTGATGGATGGAGTTCGTCGTAATATATGAGCAGTGCTGTCTGGCCTGAGTCTTGGCCATCTTACTCTGCAAAGGTTCGATATTGACTTTTTGGAGTATGTTGGGAATAAAAATGACATCAAAGCTATTTAAGGATGTTGGAGGAATGTTTTGTGGCGCCAAGCTGCTGGCACAACGGCAGGAAAAATATGAACAAACTGACTTCAATTCAAAACCCTTCAACAAACTATTTAAAAGCCACAAGAGGCTATAATTATCTAGTCATGTTTTATGATAACTTTTGTAATGAAAACACAATTAACAAAAGCTATTGCACTTCCTTATTTTTAGAAAACACTTGGGCTGGATCCCATTCACTATCATCGCCATTCTCATTGATTGTTTCATGTCCCACATCATTTTCAGTCCCATTGTGTTCAACCCATAAGTTGAAACCAAATAACGTACCAATGAAGGTATCTTGCTTTGAAATAGGCTGGTTTCAAATCCAAACACACCTTCAAATGCTTCGAGCTCCCCTGGTGAATCAAAAGCATTATAACACCTCATTTGATCAAATTCACAGGAAGAACTGAAGCAAACAACTTTTTTGGTGCTCGTTGTTGCACCTTTGTTGTGTGATTTGAGGGATTGAACAAGTTGAAGATTTCTTTGACTTAACATTTTGAGCATTGTTGGATGCATTGGATTACAGATTTTGTTTTAATTGCTGACATCATGGAGAAAAGGCCCTCCACTCTGGCTGCATGAGGGACAATCTCACCAATTATCATGGCCAATTTCTTCAAGGCCTGTGCTTAGATGCTCACATCCAGTACTCAAGAATCTTCAGTTCAGTTTTATTCCCTAAAAATTTCTCAAAGGATCAGAATACATAGAAAAAAATTACAAAAGTTAAAGCTCACCTTCAGCTATAATACTATATGGATAATTTTCATTGTAGTAGTGTAAGACCTGTGTTGCCATCATCTCAGAATCACTTCATTGGAATTCCCAATCCTTTGCAAGCTCTAGTATCATAATTGTTATATCCTCCAAGGAGTGCTTTTGAGAAAAAGCAGATCTTTGGTATCATGGATACAAGAAGAACACAATTGTATAAAGATTGTTATCAAGCTTGCTTGAGCTCTGATGCAAAACCTTATTTCAGGGCTGCTTGAATAGCTGATATCATGGATAATTTTCAATTTCTGAAATCTCCTTCCATATGTCTGATAGACATGTTTTAGCATGTTCAAGTCATACTATACTATTTATCGAGGGATTAAGAAGAGAGACAGGTACCTGGTTTGAGGTGGAGTGATCATGATTCTGGATTATTCTGATAACCAGCTTTGTGATGGCTGGTGTATCAAATTGTGGATTAAGAATAAGAGATAAACATTTTTTGAACCCTTACTCATGTGATTGAACACCAAGGCATACTTTAGCCATTGAATACCATTGTGTCTCACAAAAAGTTGTCAAACCATTTGTTATTTTATTTTCCTCAGCCCATTGTTGTAGTTGTTTACTCCAGAATACAGAGGACCCAAAGAAGTTGAAAAGGGTGAAATTGGTCTTGACATTATCAATGATCATTGGATGAGAGGTGATGTTTTTTGCAACAAATTTAACTACATGTAGTGTGCAAAAGAGTTTTTGAATGTGAGGAAACTCTTTTTTAAGAAGTTCCTATTTAAACAAAGTTGACTTAGTATACTATTTTTAAAGCTCATAAAGAAGGAGGTACTTGAAATTTAACCATGACTGAGGGTGAATTGGTTACAAAAGCCCCAATCTCTTGGGGATTTATGTGTTTGCATGTAAAAATTTGCATAACTGCATTAATGATGTTTTTGGACGTATGTCGGATGCAGTTGAGGTCTAGTATGTTAACGAAAATCTTTAAAAACTGTCCATGTGAATGTAGCATTGCATAAATTCTATTTCCTGAGACATCAGTCCACCAATCAAGTGACATAGTAAGGCTGTCTTGATGGGCGATATCTTGCAAAAGGGATAGTTCATGCTTTGCATGGAGCAGAGGTAAAATACTGTTGGTGATTTGATGTTGGTTTAGAATGGTAAAAGGTGATTTCACCAGCCATTCTTGGTATTTCTTGAAGAAAGGAATCTCAAAAAATTGAAAGGGTATGTTAACTGTGATAAGGGCCTTAAGAATGAGTTCAGGTAAGTGGTTTGTTTTTTCTTTTGAAATTGGTCTGAAGTAAAATTCCAAGGATTTTTGGGAATGAGACCTCTTTGTTGGGATGGTAAGCTGAAGAAAGGATTGTTTGTATTTCCTACTCAATATTCTGGAGTTTGCATTGTTTGAACAATCCACAATTTTGACTTCAGATTGAAGCACCATGGGGTTATTTAATAATGACTGTAGGCATTGGGATTTTTGTGATAGAGAAATTGAATGGAATTGATCCTTGATATGTGCCATGGGATGATGAGGATGAGCTTTATGGAATATATTCTGACAGTGGGTACACTTTCCTTTTCATAATTGTGCTGATTTGTGAGAGAACTCTTGTGACATCAAGAATCCTGTCAAACTTGGACCATGATGGGCTGAGGGTTTGATCCCCAATGTATAACATTTTTTCATGTAGATAAGAAAACTAAATGGATGAGTTTTATTGAATATGAATAATGAAAGATCAGTTCAATCAACAATAAAAATCCCAAGAAAAGAGAAAAAAGAGGGAAAGATGAAAGAAACAGGAAGAAAAATATTGAGAGGAGTCTGAACAAGATGGTTAAAAAATAAAAAGGAATTTTCAAAATTTCTTTTGGTTATGGTAAATGGCTGCACAATTTTCCAACCCTAATTTGGTGATGGTGGCAAGCAACAAGGGTGAGGTGCCATTTGTGCCTCACCCCCCACCCTACTGGTAACATTTCACAGCGCAAAATTGTTTTGCCAGCTGTAATACAAAAAAAAGATAGAGATTTTTTGGAACTGACATGTCATAATTGGTCACATTTTTGCACCACTAATTTTTTGTATCATGTAAGGTTTGACTATGAAACAATAAGTAAAAATTACTAATATTTTACTTATTTTACTATGAATGTCCTTATAAATAACCTAAATAAGATAAAAATAATTATAATAATAAAAAATATTATAATTATAGCCTAGAAATAATTATATTATGAAATAAATATAATAATATAATTTATATTATAAAAAAATAATATAATAAATAAATATATTGATATAAGATAATTAATATATTTAAAAGCACTTTATTATTGTTACCAACAAATAAGAAAGGTGTGAAGAATATTTTTTTATCAATAAAAAACAATTAATAACAATAATATTACTAATATTAAAGTTATTTATTAATACAAATACTCTTTATCTTAATATAAGAATTATTAAAAATAATAATAAAGAGAAATTCTTATAAAGGAGAAAATAACCTACTTTTAACACTTAATATAATAATTTTGAAAGCGCTTATGCCAAAATAATGTAAGTACAATTTATGAAAACTGTATTTAAAAATAAAAATAGAGAAATTACAAATATTCTTTAATTTTTACATGGAAATTGAGTTTAAAGAGATTTTTGAACAAAAACAATTAAGTAATTGATGTAATCACGTCAATATTGATGATTATAATAAAGATGATCTTTGGTCTTTGATAATATAAAAGTTTTATATATAAAGAATAAATAATTTACCTTTTTGATTTAATTATTTAGTGTTTTGTAAGCGTCTGAGGGGAAAATAGAGTAGAAAGAGCTCTATTTATATTAAATACCTCCCTTCTAGAGTCCAGAAGTCTTCTAGTAGACGCATACTGACTCTTTTTACTAGAAATGATCAATATTTTAAGTTTAAGTGATGATTACATCATGATCAAACCATCTTATCTCATTATTACGCCATTATTTAGAGTTATCACTACAACTCTAAGTTTGATGGCATCATAGGCTTTGTAAAAGCCTAAACTTCATGAATTTTATTAGTATTAATCATAATCCAATATTATTCATCAGTTTTATCACTTATATGACTGTTAAACATAAAATAAGATTACAGTGAGTGTGTCACAGGGGCTCTTATGGAAGCAAGAGGGCCTGGCACTCAGGAATCAAGAGCTCACTTTGAGGGCTCCAAAAGATATAATGAATAATAAAGATTGAATTTTTTTAAAGAATAAGAAGAGGAAAGACAAGGATGCCAAAGATAAAAGAAAGAGATAAGAAGCCAAAGGCCAAGAAGCCAACCAAGTGAATCCTCAATTCACTGTTTCAACCTGCCAGAAAAGGGAATGGAATTAGTAAGGGATATAACCACCAATATCCACTGACAGGCAAGGAAGAAAAGAGAAAGGTGCTGAATGACTGACTTAAGATTATCAGTATTAACTTTAATAAGGTAAAAGAAAAAAAAGATAATAATAAATCCAGTATATTAATTAACTGGGGAAAAAGTCCCCAGGTCCTGAAAGGTGGCCAGTATATGTGAAAAGTTGAAAGACTGATCCTGGAAGGTGAGTCACCAGCTGTATTGTCTGAATTGGGTCAATACAGCTCTGCCCATCTTGAAAATTAAACTGTGTGATTGAACTCCCACAGTGGAATATGAATTGTCCCAATTGGGCCAAGTACATACAGGTTGATTGATTGACACCTGTATGGACCAATTGAGTTGTCCAAGGAGTATTGAAATACTTGATGCCTTGACAACTGATTGAAAGACTGTATAGCCTCTGAGAATGCCCTTGGAATAATCCTGAATGAAATTTCCAACCCAACTCCTGCAGGGCCAGGTGATTGGGATCCTTGAATGGTCTTCTGGTTGCCGCCATGGACTGCCAGACTGATGAATTAAGAAATCCTCCTTCAAAATGGGCATTGGATTTTGGGACCTTGATTTGGAAAGATAAAATTGGGTCCTGAACATGTCACCATTGAATTGCTGAGTAAAAATGGTGCATAATGGTATATAATACCATATATGCACCACTCCTGAAAGCTTGAGTACGGGATGCATGAAGCAGTGAAAGAATTCCCCTTAAGGTGAGGGGATGGATTGAGCTGAGCAGATCTGGTGGCCTCTGGTGGTTACCAGAGGCCATGGGCTGAAAAGTGGTCCATGATGATCCTGGGCCAAAATGGGTCTTATGGTGATTTATGGCCATTTTGGGTTTGATGGGATTTGGGGCCAAGATTGGCTCAGGAGGGCCCAATTGCTCTTTGGGACCCACCTGGCCTTGGGGGCTGATGGGCTGCCCCCTTTGGCCTCATTGGATTAGGCCAGGGACCCCCTAATGAAAGGAGGTGGCCCAGAGCCCATGATGAGGGCTAGGGGACCCAGAACCCCCTAGGAGACAAAGAGACCCCCCAGGCCCAAAAACAAAGATAGAGGCCTGGGGGTTGAGGATATGGAAATTGGCGAGGGAGGCCAATGATGGCAGGATATGGCCTGAGGCAATAAAAGGCCAGGGGATGGTGATATGGCCAAAATGCCATAGAGCACCAGAAGGGGCCAAATTGGCCATACATATGGTATGGCCAATTGGCCCCAACTTGGTTCCAGGTTGGAATTGCCGCAACAGCAATGGAGGAGGGTCATTCTTTGTGGTTGTGAGAGTACCCCCTAGCTTCAATGGTGACCTCCTGAGCACCAAGATAAGGTACAAGCCTGTTGAGGCTGTTGAGACGGATTGGATGTAGGGATTCCAGAGGTATTTGAATCTTGAAAAGAAAAATTTTGAACTGATAAAAGTGTTGGCATATGAATTGAGGTTGACTTGTCTTCTATTGACATTTGGGTTGAAAATGTTGAAGACATGATTTTGGCATAAGATTTGTAAGAAAATGAATTTAAGAAGATATAAAGAATAAAAAAGTAAAAGAAACAAATATAAAGAGAGAAAAAGAAAATAAAAGAAAAATAAATTTTGAGGGGGAGTCCAATCTTCATCACGGATTTTGACAATTGATTTTGAAAGTGGCCAAGGACCTGGATAAAAGAACTTGATGCCAGGTGCTCACAGACTGGCCAAGGTGATGTTTTGAAAGATTGTAGACCCCTCAGGGGAGTGCATACCAGGAGGGGAACTTACTTTTGGTAGTTACAAATCCCGCCAGTTCCATAAGTAAGAAAATATTTTGACAAAAGAATGTCTTGAAGGAATACTATCTTGGGAAGGAAAATAAGAAGGAATGGTCCATTTGCCCTAAGTGGAAATGGCCATAAATTGGAATTGATGTTGAAAGATGGGCAAAAGGATCTGTGTCCAAATTGCAAAGTGCTCACAGAGTGGCCAAGGTGATGCTTACAACAGAGAAGAGTAGAATACCCCTAAAGGTGCATACCAGGAGTGAGACTTACTTTTGGTAATTCCTCTCCCCACCAAGCATCATAAAAATTCAATCTTTTGAAGAATTGGGTCCTGGCTTGTCAGGATACAAAGAATGGAAATCTTTGACAAGTTCAGGAAAATTCTTGCGGTTTTCAGCTGGTTCCCATGTGGATCTTTCTGAGTCTTGACTGTAACCTTTCCATTCCACCAGATACCCTAACTTTCTTCTCTTGAGCTTTGAATCCAGTATTTGAGAGACTTCCCATTCCTCTTCTTCTTCAATGATGATTGGAGGAGGAGGTTCTTGATTCCAATTTGGGATTGTTGATGTCTTGACTGGTTCCAAGAGTAAAATATGGAAGACTGGGTGGATGGATTTCCATTGAGATGGAAGATTGAGGTGGTAAGCATGAGTACTGACTTTCTTCAATATTGGAAAAGGACCCAACCATCTTTCAGACAGTTTCTTGGTGGGTCTGGTTAAGTTGATGGTCTTGGAAAAAAGCCATACCATGTCACCAGGATTGAAAACAGGTGGACTTGCTCTACTTTTATTTGCATACCTCTTAAACCAGTTGATGCCAACTTCAAGTTCTCTCTTGACATCTTGCTGTACTGATTGGACTTTTGTTGATAACTTTCCAGCAGGAGTATCTTGAGTGATTTGAGCTGAGTCAAATTGTGGATCTCTTCCATAAACAGTGAAAAACGGCAATTGCTTGGTTGAAGAGTGGTCAGAATTATTGTAGGAAAATTCAGCCAGAGGGAGCCAGGTGTTCCAATAATCTTGATGATAACTGACATACATCCAAAGATACTGTTCTAGTATCTGATTTACCCTCTCTGTCTGTCCATCAGTTTCTGGATGGTAAGCAGTTGACAAATCTCTTGAAATCTTGAGCTGCTGACAAAGATTGGTCCAAAAGGAAGAAACAAAAGGGGACCTCTATCACTGACAATGCTTGAATGAAATTGCCAACCCAACTCCTGCAGGGCCAGGTGATTGGGATCCTTGAATGGTCTTCTGGTTGCCCCCACGGTTTGCCAGACTGATGAATTAAGAAATCCTCCTTCAAAATGGGTATTGGATTTTAAGACCTTGATTTGGAAAGATGGAATTGGGTCCTGAAAGCGCCACCATTGAATTGCTGAGCAAAAATGGTGCATAATGGTATATAATACCATATATGCACCACTCCTGAAAGCTTGAGTACAGGATGCATGAAGGAGTGAAAGAATTCCCCTTAAGGTGAGGGGAAGGATTGAGCTGAAAAATCTGGTGGCCTCTGGTGGTTACCAGAGGCCATGGGCTGAAAAGTTGTCCATGATGATCCTGGGCCAAAATCGGTCCTATGGTGATTTATGGCCATTTTGGGTTTGATGGTATTTGGGGCCAAGATTGGCTCAGGTGCGCCCAATTGTGGTTTGGGACCCACCTGGCCTTGGGGGATGTTGGGCTTCCCCCTTTGGCCCATGGACCGCAGAGGGCATAGGGGGCTTAAATGGCCCAAAAAGACCATTTAGGCCAGGGACCCCCTAATGAAAAGGGTTGTCCCAGAGCCCATGATGAGGGCTAGGGGACCCAGAACCCCCTAGGAGACAAAGAGACCCACCCAGGCCCAAAACAAAGATAGAGGCCTGGGGGTTGAGGATATGGAAATTGGCCAGGGAGGCCAATGATGGAAGGATATGGCCTGAGGCCAAAAATGATGGTTGGGGCCATAAAAGGCCAGGGGATGTTGATATGGCCAAAATGCCATAGAGCACCAGAACGGGCCAAATTTGCATAAAGATATGGTATGGCCAATTGGCCCCAGCTTGGTTCCAGGTTGGAATTGCCGCAACACCAATAGACAAGGGTCAGTCTTTGTGGTTGTGACAGAGTTATCATAAGTGATCAAATTTAAGCTTAAACTTTGATCACTAATACCTTTTAAGTTAGAAATGCTAAAGATATTCTGAGAGTGGATTATGATAGCTTAGCATGTCGTTACTAAACTGTCAAGAGAATTTCATTACATCATCAAAACTCTATTTTTGATGATTTTTCTTGTAACTTATCTTTTCTGTTGAAATTTAATATTTTGATCTTCAAACCATGATTTCAAGGGTTTATACCTTGAAGATTCTAGTAAGAATTACGTCATTCTTCACGTATGAACTAGTAGAATCTGACTGTCTACTTTTTTCTGAGTTTGGACCACTTTCACAAGAAAGTGGTCAACAGCTCTATTGATTTTATTCAATAATCCATTACAAGTTTTAACCTTGTTTATAACTTGTGAGATAAAGTTCATATCTGTACTCCTACAGTAAATACGTGGTGACTTTATTTTTGGTTTATCTCTCTACCTTGTATATTTCAAGAGATATTAGCTAAAAACCTTGAGTATATGCATTGACCAAAAAAATGCATATAATCAGATTAATTCCTTAAGTATTGACTTTAGATATTAGCTTTATGATTGTTTTATGTGTAGATATTTATGGATAATCCAATGTTTCAATTTATTTCACATGTTGTTTCATTGGATTCTGCAATAAATGAGGTTTTGTACCTCTTTCAAGATATCATTATTTATACTTCAGTAATCTTGACTTTTCAGATATGCCATAAAAATGAAATATGTGTATTTTACCATGAGGAATCTAATGGTGTAATTTATTTCAAATTTTTATTCATTAGCTTCTGAGTTAACTCAGATTTTGTACTTATTTATGGTATTTTACTAATTTTTGAGATAATTATCATAGATATAATTATTACAGAAATTCTGCTGTGACTTTTTTAGATATGTCGTCATATCTCAAAGGCTCACATATCAAAACTTACTGATCAATCATGATTTACCTTTTCAGTAAAAATAAAATAAAAATAAAAATGGGAGAGATCAGACAGGCCAGCCAACCAGATAAAATTTAGCTCAGAAATAAGCTAAAATATGAATTAAATTTAATTCAAAAATCCCGCTGAGTCTGTGAATTCCAAGTGCAAACATAAGATAAAAATATTGTATTTTACCTCTAAAAGAATTTATGTGCTTGATAAAAACCCTCATAGTCAGACACAAGTCAGGCTCCTGTGCTCTCACCTGATGTCATCATCTGGGAGTTTTTTTGAGGTGATAAGATTGGATCTGAAACATGGGTTGTGATAAAAAACCCTTTGAGTCTCAAAATCAATATTGGACAGTTTTGAGCACCTAAATATTTTGAAAAAAGGGTACACCTAAAAATTCCCAGATGCCAAAAGTGCCTACAATATGAAAAGCCATCAAGTATTGGTACATAATCTGGCTTTTGGCTGAAATGGATGACCTGCAAGAATACTGAAATAAATTATCTGGATACATGCCTTTTCTATGCTTTAGTGTTTTGATTTCACCAAGTAGTTCTTTAAATTAATCCACTTGGGAAACTGTCTTTGGTGATGCAGAAATTTATGAGGGAGCCCTCAAGGCTATTTTGAAGACACATTAGGGTGTGTCAAGCTCACCAAATCCCAACACTAAATCCCAGGTTTTTCATGTTTAAATCACATTGCATTTTAACTGAGTCCCCTGGTATTTTCACCAAATCCCATGCATCTGAGATTTTGGTTTGAAAACTAACTCAACTGAGTATTCACAATTCAAAACTGTATAACATATTCTTCCACACTCCATTTTTAATAATCTGACCAAAAAAGCTTACAATCCATTTATATATCTTCATTCATATAATAGTGCCTTGTTGCAAAGAAAAACACATATATTCAGATATGAAGATACCTCTGATCTGCCTCATCCATAAGGTCACTTAATCTGTACTGATTATTTAACAATAATTAATTGGCTTTCAATAAAATCCAATATCAAGTCATTTTTTGGTACTAGTGCTTCAACATCAATTGGAAGGCCACCTTCATCAAAGCAGCATGGGTTTCAGCTTATGGCCATTGAGGTTAAGAAAAAATCATGAACTTGCCTAAACCTTACCTCACGAAGCATCCCAGAACAATAACAAACATGTAAAAAGAAGTATATGGCAGAAAAGAAATTTGAAAATTTAACAGGGGATGGACTAACTGAAGAATATGAGAGTAAAGGTATCAAAAAAGTGAGTGAAAAGCTTGAAATTATGTGTCCTTGCTATGCCAAACTTGATGCACTCTTTTTCCACAAGGCCAATGTCACTCTCATTGCAAGCTATTATTCACAAGAGAAAGACATCTTAAATGGTGGTGATTATGATATTTTTCTTGATAATAAAAGTTATAGGATCTTTTGCATTTTAACTGAGATAATTAAGGCTAATTTGAATCTTAAAGGGGAATAATCCTTTGGAATCACCTCTCAATATTGATCCTTTGAATAATAATGATGATGACTTACTTCAAGCAGAAAACCTTCAAGATGATTCAGTAAGTACATTTATACCTGATATTTATGAAATCCAATGTTAATTATTTCTCCTTTGACCAGAAAATTAAATAAATAATGCATTCAACACAAAATCATAATAAAGAATTGATTCCCAACATGAAAGAAAAGAGTGGATCTAGGAAAAGGTCAATGGATATGTTTGCTCCTACATATGAAAATATGGTTGAATCACAGCAAAAGGGTATGTCTTGAATTTATGGTTAGTCTGATCAATCCTACTGACAATGGTAATGATTAATAGCCCTTGAAGCCAGTAATAATGCTTTTTTGGAGTGGGACAAGGAGAGTTGTCATGAAGAGAAAGTGAGATTATGGAAAAGAAATGGTTTGAAGAAGCCAATATACAGAAGCAAATGGAGCTTGACAAAAAACAACACAACAAGAAATATGAGTTCAAAAAAGAAAATTAAGATCATGAATTGGAACTGAAGAGAAAGAAATGCCAGATGGATCTCACTATAGCAGAATTTTCATCAAGAAGGCCAATTGTAGAGCTGGAACACATTCTGAAATTAATCAAGAATAAATAATACATTAGGTATATGTTGTGTGATCATTTTATAACATGGTGATTTGTCAAATGAAATTGATATTTATATTTAATTGTGGCACAACGTTAAAATTGATTTCATGTTTTGAAATTCAAACATTGGGAAAGTTTTGAATTGAGATTTTAGGTGCCAAATACCAATGACCAAGTTTGTTCAAATAAAATTTGAATGCTCCCTCCCATTTTTTGCAAATTCAAGTGAATTTACTCTACAAATTGGAATTTTGTTTTTTAAATTAAAAAATCTGTTTCAAAACTCCCCCTGGTAAAAATTACTCTCCCTCACTACCAACTCTTTCACTGAAACTGATTTTTTTGGCATTTGTAAATTTTTTTTTAGCTTTTTTTTGTTTTTCCAACTAGGTCAGTTTTTTTATTCAATTTTCTTTATTTTTGCTTCCCCTCACTTCCAACTCTCTCACTCAAACTCATTTTTTTAATTTTTTTTAGATTTTCAAATTTTTTTCTTGTTTTTTATTCAATTTTTTCATTTTTCGAACAGGTACAACTCCACCATCATCACCTCAGTGTCAGCCACCATAAACCATCCATCTATCCAACTCCACTCTCCATCTATCTATTTCCACCGCCCTGCTATCTGCCTTCACATCACTCCTACCTTCCACCATCCACCCCTCAGTAGCCCTAGAACCTCCCAAAAAGCCTTCTGGGAGTTTCTAGGGATTCTCCAGCTCAGATCAATCTGAATCAACTTGGAATTTTTTCAGAAGTCCTTCCAAATTAATTCCAAGAAAATTTAAGGTGTTTTTTTTTAATTTTCAACTGGATGATGGCCTCCAAGAGGCCACTATTAATTTTTTTATATTTGAATTTAATTTTCTTTAAATAGACTTCATAATAAATAATTATGAAGTCTAGTACCTTTAATCTATCATTTCTGACACATTCTGATTTTTTTGATCATTCATTCTTTTTCTCTTTTCACTTTTATAATAATGATTATAACCAACCCATGTTTTCTTTTTTGTTCTTTAATGATCATCACTGATTATCATTTTTATTTTCTTTGTTCAATAATGATCATGATTTATCATCTGTATTAACAATTCTACTTTTTCTTTTTTATTATTCTGATGATTGTCATAAGTGACTAAGGATTTTTTTTTCTTTCTTCTTTCTTTTTAATCAATTATTATCCTTACCAATGATCGTTAATTTGAATTTATTTTCCATTCTTTTTATTTTTCTGATGATCTCATAAGTAACCAATCCTTTTTTTTCTATTTTTTTCTCATGATCATCACTGATGATCAATTTTGTTTTTTTAAATCATGATCATTAATGATAATGATTATTTCTTAAATTAACCATTATCCTTTCTTCTCTTATTTTTTTCCTTATTATCATAACTGATGAATATTTTTTCTTATTTTTTTTGATTAATCATGATAACAACTCATGATTCTTATTTTGACTTTTCTTTATATATTTTTCTGGGATTCTTTTTTTAATAATAATGGATAATGCTGATGATTCTGTTTAATTGATTGTCATTGTTTTATCTTTTTTAATTTTGTATCAATATAGGGGGAATTATTTATAAGGGTTATTTCTGCAATGTAAATGAATTTCATCCCCTTCCTGCATTGTTTAAATTCAAAAAATTCTCTTCCTTTCTCTTACTATGCAAATATTGCTGATGATGTCATGGTTAGGACTAGACCAGATTCAGTACATCATCAGAATGATTTGAAGCATGATGAAACCACTATTCCTCCTCTTGATTTTTTCTTGGTTAGGACTAAACCAAAAATAGAAAATTATGAGGACAATAATACTTAAACAAATCATCAAAGAAAACTTACCCAAAGCCAAAGACCACACATCCATGGTTCAAGACAGATCATGTCTCACCTTGGCCTTTTTTTATACATATCATCTAACAACACCACCTACAGATAATAGACTTGTTATATAGACAATTTTTAGGAAGTGAATTTGGTAACCAAAAATAGGGGACAGGTTTCAAACTGCTGTCTCTCAATCATCTGCTCTCACAGATCCCCACCACACAAGATTTTTCCTGGTAAAAACTCCCTCCATCATCCTACCCCTTGCGGAGTAAGATTCTGGCATATGGTTTGGCCTTGCCCTGAGAATCCAAACTGAGAATATAAGAGCTTCTCAACCATCTCAATTTATACAAAAGCAGCTAATTCATCATTGTTAAAGCTTCCATCAGTAAAAGATTTACCCCATCCCTATATATATAATCATTGATAAAACACAAAAGGAATTGTTACCTGTTTTCATTTATGAAATCACCCCTTTTGAAAATACTTCCCGCCACTCTCAAATTCTAAAAGGCCTTATCCCCAAATCTCCAAGAAATTAGAACCAATAAAAAGGTACTAGGTGGAATCATAAAAAGTATTTGCTTTCATCCTGGTTGTGATTCTGGTAAATAAGCAGGTTAGTGATATTTTTCCCTGTTTTTTAGTAATTACTGATTAATCTCAAAATGTTTAGGTGCTTATTCCTGAAAACCTTGTCTGACTCCTCAGCAAATTGAAACTGGTAATAAGCAAAGGTCCAAACTTCAACAGTATGAAAAATTTATTTACTCAAAAATATTTAATTTTTCTAAATTAGCAGAAAATTAAAATAAATGATCAATGGAAGTAGCAAGACTAGCAAACTTCAGTCAAATGTAATTGACTTCTGCCAAACAAAAGGAAGAACTTAGACCTTCTACAAATTCCAGTGTCACTCAAGATGGATTTTTTCAATAAGCTGCATGAAGATTTGATTGATCTCAATGCCTGTACCTATGCTATACTTTTTTTTATCCAAAAAATATTTCCATCCCCTTCCAACTTCCTTCACCCCAACTGGACATGGCTTGCACTTCCCCAAATTTAAAATGGAGATTGATTTTTCAAAAAAACTTGGCATCATGAAAATCCTTTGGAGGACATCAAAAATGGTTCATCATACAAAAAACCCTTCTCCGGCTATTTTCAAGCATTACAAAATAACTCATTTTATAAGTTCTTTTCAAATCAATCATAAATTATTTAATGTAGGTGACAACTTCTTAAAAATGACACCTACCAAAATTAATTCAAAAGTAAATGGGTACTTTGAAAGGAATATGCAGGACAAAAGAAGAGACAAAAAGTATTAATTGTAAATAGTTTCATTTTATCAATAAAATCTTGACTACATGGTATTCCATTAAATTAAGTACATAAGTAAATTTTGGTGACGAATTTCACAATGGACTCTCCTTCCACACCAAAGTGATTGGTTTAACTTTTTCATGCATATTTACAACACCTTCCCCACTGTCATTATTGAAAGCATTTTCTGATTGTAGTTGATCATCATCTTCATATAAATGAAACAATTGATCTCCAATTCTTACTAACATGATATGTAAAATTGTGCAAGAAACAACACAAATGAAAAAGTATTGGATTTTTTGAGGATCCCTCATTTTAGTTGTCATTTCACTGAGAGGAAACCACCTCCCTTTCAAAATTCCAATTGCATTCTCAATTCTGACCCTTTCTTTTGCTAGACAGTAATTGAAGGTACAGGTGTCTTCATTCTGTGCCACAGCTCCCTTATACTCTGGGACAACCCAAGGAGAGCTTGCATATACTGAATCAGAAAGTAAGTACTGAATTTTTTCATAAACTTCTTGAGGCGTTTGTGCAACCTTCATCTGTTGATATACATTTCAATCATTAAGTGACCCAGTAAAACCCACTGTCACAGGGGCTCTTCAAGGTGAAGAGGGCTGGGCAATCAGTAAACTGGGAATTACTTATGGAGGGCTCTGTAACAACCACTAATCAGGGGTAAGGGTATTCACACTTACACCCACTCAAACACCTCAAACCAGCAAATCCACTGTGTGTATCAGAATTCAGTTTCAGCAATATTCTTTGATGATACATGCATACAGGTGGTTCATCAATACAGCCTGTCAAGACTTGTACAGGTTGGAATTACCTAATACAGTTTGGATACACCATCCCCAAACTGTATGATTACTCAATACTACCACTCCTTTTGTACAGATCCTGTACAGCCATACAGAACCTGTATTGGCCAGACTCAATTTAATCATCAAATATTCTCATGAAGCTTCTCTGTCTGGATCAGGGCTGGTGATTCTCACATATACAAGCCCCTCTTTCTCCCCCTGGGGACTTTTCCCCAGTTAATTAATTGAGTATGTTTATTATGTTATAATTATTCTTATCCTTATTTTGGGTATTATAATTATTTGACTTTAAGTTAGTCTTAGCCTTTTTTCTTTCTTTGCCTGTACAGTATGAATTGGGTGGCCATATCCTTTATAACCCTTCTCTTTCCATTATGACAGGTTGAAACAGCGTACTTGGTCTTGTTTGTGGTTGGCTCTTTTATTCTTACCATTATTATTTGTTGCTGCTTTTATTCTATTCTTTTATTTAGTAATTCATCTCTTAACACTCTTCAGTGTACTCTTTTCTTACCATATCCTGAGCCCTCCATAAGTAAGTCCCAGTTTACTGAGTGCCAGGCCCTCTTCAATTAGAAAGGCCCCTGTGACATTAAATTAATTAACTCATATTTGATCCTTTCTTTTAATTCATTCAACTTCATTTCTCTCATTCATCAAATTAGGACTCTCTTATGATCTTATGATTTCTCATGATTATGATTTTTCTCATCAATTTTCATCTCATTCATTCTATTCATATGAAATTTGATTCTTTTTATTTCTTAATTATTGCTGACCAACTCATTTCACTTCATTTTTATCTCAAATCAAATTTCTCTTTGTTTGTTTATTCAGGTCTTATCAGGAGTTATTGATTAGTTGATTGATTGAGATTCATTTGGGTTATTGATTGAGCAATTCAGGATCTTATTTGGATTGGACTGATTGACTTTTGGGTTCCTAAAGATAACTATTTTATCCTTAAGAATTGACTTTTGATTATTGATTCATTTTGATTCCTGAAGATATTGATTTGAATGATTGATTCCTCCAGACCTTGAATTGACATTGAAGACATTTGTCAGGTTGAGTCTATGTAGTAGTAGTAATTAGGCTATTTACAACTTTAACTGTGACTGTGACACGTGATAAAAGATTAAGAATAGAACTATTGATTGAGAATAAGGGTTTATAATAAGACTTATAGGGCTTTACTATTATAAAAGAGTGGAGGTGAGCACCGTTGAAAGCCCTGGGTGCAGCTTTACCTGTTGGATGACAATAATAAAGAATACAATAATTAATATTATAATTATACCTGTTTCTTTTCCAAGGGTATAACTGTTTTTGATAGTTGTAAAATGTAGGAATTTAAGAGCAGGATGTGGAAAGCTTTTCTGGCAGTGAAAAGCCCTCCTTTTATCCTGAAAGGGGGTGGAAAGGCTGCTAGACCTTTCCACGTAGAGGAAGTGAAGATTTTTTCACTCTCTGAGACAGGCTTGTGGTTTGCAAAGGCCTGTATGGCCTGTATTGGGCTCAGATGTGGTTTTGAAACCACATCTGGGCAGCTTTAACCAATACAGGGTGAAAAAGCTCATCTGGGGACCACATAGCCTTCTTCTGATGGGTATGACATGTAGAATGCTGTACAGAAACTGTATGGGACCCCAGTATTGACTGACGTATGAGGTATTGAAGTATAAACATGCTTCTTTGTCTGTTTCACACCTCATAATCATGGTTATGGGATATTATCCCTTGGTAAGGCTGTATTGGCCACAATGTGGTATTTTGACCCTAAAACAGCCATACTTTTGTCAGTTCTTGAGATATAAACCTCAAAATTGGTACAGTGTGAAACCCTGTATGTTTTCTACACAATGGTACGTTATTTGATATGGCTATCATTAAATATGGCAAAGCTATCCCATGTACAAGTTAATTTGTACATATGCGTGTTTTAGGCAAAAGCTGTATTGGGCTTGTTTGCCCCATAACTTTTGTTCTAGTTGAGATATGACGAAATGGATGAAACCATAAGATAGACCTGATTGTTCTCTTTCCAAAAAGACCCCACTTTAGGTATCTCATACTAAAACTGTAGAAGCTAGATGGGAGGTGAATGTTTTGTTCACCCTTATTTGGCCTGAATTTGACCATAGCTTCTGTAATAATGGTGCTAGCTTGGTTTGGATGGTACCATTGGATAGCCCTGACTTAGAGCTTCCTTCTGCATACCCATTTGATGGTATTAAGCCTCTTACTCTGTATTTCAGATGGGAGGTGAAAATTAAGGTTTATGCTTAGCAACAACTTTGAGCAGGAATAACTTTGTTATTCTTTGTCCTATGATGATGGGACTTGTATAATTGTAAAGGGGTGAGTTTTCCCTTTCTTTCGATACCTTTTGAGCTCATTTGGCTCAGCTTCATGTTTTGGTGGTATCTTGGCTATACCATTGGTTTATGGTATTTTGGCTGTCATGCTTGTGCTCTGGTTTTGAGTCACTGGCTGACATACCCTCCCTCTAAAAAATGCTCATCATTGATGAGACTGTTCAGTCCTCCTGTCACAGCCAAGGAGGCAGGGGCATTACCAATCATATTCAACAATCATTACTTCATTGATACCCCTCAAAACCCAATCAGCAAGGGGGTTTCATTCAACATTCTCCAAATACAGTTTTCATACAGGAAAGATCCAAATACAGTTTCAGACCTCAATACAGCTCATACAGGCAAGACCCAAATACAGGATTCACCAAATACAGGCCTGTAATCAATACAGGGGCAAATACCTGTATTGACTGTATAACCTGTATTGGATTCACCAATACAGGATTCAATCCCACATCTAACTTCTTCCAGCATACAGACAAGTATCTCAACACTCAAACTCCAAGGCTGGCATTTCTCACATATACCAGCCCCTCTTCACCCACCTGGGGGTTTTTCCCCCAGTTAATTAAAATATTGGATTTATTATTTAATATTATTTTATTTCTCATTTAAGAAATATTATTTTATTATTTATTAAGTTAGTCTTTGCCTTCCCTCACCTGTTCAGTAGAGTCCTGGTGGCCATATCCTTTATTAATCCTTTTCTCTTTTCTGAACAGGTTGAAACAGTGGTACAGGATTATTTGTGGTTGGCTCTTTATTATTGCTTTTGTGTTTCTCTCATATCTTTTATGCTTATTATTTTATGACTAGGAATTTATCCTCTTACTACATTACTCTTATCATTGAGTATTTTATTCTGAGCCCTCCATAAGTAAGTCTGTTCACTGAGTGCCAGGCCCTCTTCATTTAGAAGAGCCCCTGTGACTTTATTTTAATTAATTCATATTTGATTCTTTCTTTTCATTCCTTTATATTCATTTCTCTCATCCATCAATTATGATTTTTTCATGATCTTACAATTTTTATGATTTTTTCTCTCTCATCAATTTTCATCTCATTCATTTCATTCAAATGAAAATTGATTCTCTTTCTCATTTCAAAATTGTGCTGACCATTTCATTTTCTTTTAATTCTCAATCAAATTTCATCTTCATTTTCTGTCTGAATTCAGGTTTTTTATCAGGTTTAATTGATTGGAATTTGGGATTAATTGATTCATTGTTTCAGGATTATTGAATTGGGGTTATCATTGGTTGATTTTAAAATTTCTCAATATTTAGTGATTTATTGATTGATTGCTCAAGAAATTGACTTACCTCAAGAATCTGATTTGATTTAATTGATTGATCTGATTTGATTCCTCAAGATATCTGATTTATCCTCAAGATTTGATTTAATTGATTGATTTGAATTTTATTCCTCAAGAAAATTGAATTGATTTTTGAAGATATTGATTGAATTCCTCAAGACTTAATTGAATTGATTTTAAATTGACTTGATTTACTTGATTTGACTTATTGATTGAAATTGATTATTCATAAGAATTTGACTTTGGCATATTCACTCTTCAAGATTTATTCATATTGATTCACTTCAAGACAATTGATTGATTTCTCAAGTTCATCAAGATTCTCATTTGATTGTTTTGGTCAAGCCTTCTTTTATTCAAAGTATAATCAAGTTTTTATTCATTCTTCTTCCATAATGCCAGTTCAGCATAGCCCCCCAGCCAAGAATACAAGATCTCAAAGACATCAAGCTGTTCTCACTCCTACAGCAAGGGCTCCTCTTGACCTCACACCAACATTTCATCAACTGAGTGCAAAATTGGACAGAGGACCACCAATGGAAGGAGCAGCACCCTCCAGAAGAGGAGGTGTGAAGTCAAGAAGATCAAGATCATTCTCTGGCTTGTTGGGTGGCTATCCAAGCATTCCTAAAGTGCATAGGAGCAGATTAGGGGGAGGAGTCTGAAGAGACTGAAGTTGCAGCTGCCTTGGCAGGTGCTCCTGAGGCTTCTGAAGCTCCAAATCTAGCCCTTTCTAATCAACCTCTTGTCTCTCAAGTTGAGCCCAATTTTCTCAAGATAATGGAGAAAATGACTCAATTTATGGGACAAATCACTCAAGCAGTTGCCCCAAGGGACACTTCAAAAGCCCCTGCATTCAAGACTCCATCAATGAAGGCACCTGATTCTTTTTATGGTACTAAAGCTTATAAATTGAGAGGATTTATTCAATCTTGTCAATTAATTTTCCATAATGACCCAGCAAACTTCTTCTCTGACAGGAAGAAGGTTTTGTACTCAACTTCTTTTCTTACTGAAGACCCTTCTTATCTCCTCAATAACTGGCAGTTGTTTGAAACCCAGTTATTCACTCTGTTTGGTGATCCCAATGAAGTCAGAAAAGCTGAACAAGAGTTGGACAATTTGAGGATGAGGGAAAGTGGTAAAGTTTCCTTGTACATAGCTGATTTCAGAAGTTTAATTTCAAGAATTGGAGACTGGGGGGAAAGGGCCTATATTCATGTGTATAGGAGGGGCTTGGCATCAAGGTTGTTGGACCAATTGGCTTCTCACCCTGGAACTTTTGATAGTCTTCAAGAGCTCATGGACATCACCTTGGAATTAGATACCAGGTACCATGAGAGGCAGAAGGAAAAGGGTAGTCATCAAGAGAAGAAGCCTCCAATCAATGAATCCAACTCCTCCAAGCCCCCTCAAAGTTCATCATCAAAGAAGCCTTATCATAAGAAGAATAAGAAGGGCAAGAGTTTTCTAGTGTCCAATAACAAGCCTCATGCTTCTCTCCTCAATAAGGACAATAAATTAAATGGTTCTTAAAAGGAGAGGAGGATCAAAGAAGGCTTGTGATATTATTGTGGTGGTAAACACCCATTTGAAAAATGCTTCGAGAGGCCTGAAAATAGGCAAGGGTCATCAAAAGGCTTCCCTAGCAAGCAGGGAAAAGCCTGAGTGGGAATAATGATGTGTTCAATGGTTCTCACTTATTTCCTTCAAGAGCACAACTGTGCACTTTGAATACTAGTGTCAAGAAATCTTTAAAATTTCTTATTTTTTCTTCAATCTCTGATATTTTTTATAGTATTCTCATTGATTCTGGTGCTACAAACTCCTTTATTGCAAAGAATTTTGTTCTCAAGTACTCATTGACCATGTCAGAGCTCCCTGAAAAGATTCCTCTTTTCATTCTGGATTCCAGTGAATCCACTTCCTTGTTCATCACCCATTATACCAAGTGGGTTGTTGATTTACCTTCCTTCCCAAGCTTTTAATGGGATTTCTTTATCATAGATTCACCCAAGGGAGAAGACCCAATATTGGGCTATGATTTTCTTTACCACTTCAATCCCATTATTGATTGGAAAATGGATTGATCACCTATGATTCTAATCATAAGGATTCTAGTGGTATTATTCCTTCTGCTAGTAATGACTTTTCCACTGCTGTCAACAGTGTTTCTCTGGTTTGTGAACTTAAGACACCTCCCCTTCCTCCTTCTGTCCATAATCCCTCCATTTTTCCCTCTCAGTCATTACTTCCATTAAGAGATGAAGTCTTCAAAGAGATAAAAGATGTTGGAGAAGATGTTGCTATATCTTCACTTCATCTCTTTCAAGGGGATATGGACCTTCCTCCTTTATCTTTTCATGCCTCCCTGGAGGAGCAGTGGGATGAGGAGGAAGAGCCAGAAGAGATTGAAACTGTGCTGAAGGTAGTCCCTCCTGTTTATCACAAATATTTTGATGTATTCTCCAAAGTGAAAGCAGAGAAACTTCTTCCACACCGTGCCTGTGATCATCATATCAAACTGGAGGGTCTTCTACCTCCAGTTGGTGTTATCTACTCTTTCTCTAAAAATGAGTCAGAAACACTGCGGGCCTACATTTCAGAGAATGTAGAGAAAGTTTTCATTAGACCAAGCTCCTCCTCAGCAGGAGCACCTGTCCTTTTTGTCAAGAAAAAGGATGGTGGTCTTCGTTTGTGTGTTGACTACCGCAAACTTAATGCTGTCACTAGGAAGAACAGATATCCTGTCCCTCCAATGAATCAGCTTTTTACCGTCTTTAACATTGTTACTATCTTCTCCAAGATAGATCTGCGTGGTGCTTATAATCTTCTGAGAGTTAAAGAGGGGAATGAGCACTTAACTGCCTTTAGAACCAAATATGGTAGTTACAAGTATTTGGTTATGCCATTTGGCTTAACCAATGCTCCAGCTTCATTCCAAAATCTTGTGAATGATATTTTTTCAGATTATTTGGATATTTTTGATGTAGTGTACTTAGACGATATTATGGTCTTCTCTAGCTCTTTGGATGAACATGTTAAACATGTGGCCTCTGTTCTCCAAAGACTGAGAGACAATAAATTGTTTGCTAAAGCCTCAAAGTGTGTATTCCATGCCTCAAGTGTGGAATACTTGGGCTATGTTGTTTCAAGTGATGGCCTCAAGATGGATTCTTCAAACGTTCAATAAATCCCCAATTAGCCTCAGCCCAAGAACATCAAGGCCCTCCAATCTTTTCTTGGCTTTGCCAACTTTTATTGTTGTTTCATTAAAAATTATTCCAAAAAAATCTCTGCTCTCACTTCCCTCCTTGAAAAATATTCTCCCTTTATCTTCAATGAGGAAGCTCTTAGTAAGTTTCAAATACTCAAAGAAGCTTTCACCACTCCTCCTATTCTCTCTCATTTTAATCCTTCTCTACCAACTATAGTAGAGACTGATGCTTTTGATTATGCCTTGGGTGCTGTACTGAGTCAGGTGAATGACTCAGGAAAGCATCCCATTGCATTTGATAGTTGCAAGCTCTTACCAGCTGAACTCAACTATGAAATTCATGACAAGGAACTCCTTGGCATAGTTTGGGCTCAAGCGCTGGAGAGCTTTTCTCCTTTCTCTTTCTGATTCCTTTGAGGTCTTGAAAGACCATTGTTCCCTTCAGTATTTTATGTCCTCTAAAGTCCTTACTCGTCGTCAAGCCTGTTGGGCTTAATTTCTATCCGAATTCCATTTCATCATCACTTACCGACCAGGCAGGCTGGCCACTTTACAAGATGCCTTGTCACGTTGAGACAACGTGTACCCAGAGAGGGGGCTGGATTTCATTAGCAAGAATCCTCAAAATTTTCATCAAGTTCTCAAGCAATATGAAATTCAAGAGTCAAGATTATTTACAATAAAAGCTGATATGTTTTCAGATGTAGTTGATCAAATTCAAAGACAAGTATGGTAAGACAAAGATTATAAGGAAATCCTCAAGAAATTAGCAAGAGGAGAATCAGTCCCAGACTATTCTCTTGAACCTCAAGCAAAATTATTATTGTTCAAAGATAGAGTAGTCATTCCAAGCAATCATGAAATTCAATTGGACATTCTTCAAAAGCGTCATGACTCACCGTTGGCTGGCCATCCTTGCCAGGAGAAGACCCTAAAGCTCATCAAGAGGTATTTTTATTGGGCTGGCATGAATCAAATAATCAAGGACTATGTGTCCTCATGTCAGCAATGTTCAAGAAACAAGAACATCCACCATAATAAGTTTGGATTACTCAAGCCTCTTCAAATTCCATCTGGTCCTTGGAATTCTTTGTCAATGGACTTTATCACTCAATTACCCTTGTCAAGCAACTTTGATTCAATTTTAGTAGTTGTAGACAGATTTTCAAAAATGGCAATATTTATTCCAACTTATTCAACAATGACTGCTTTGGACTTAGCTCAAATATTCATTAATCATGTCTTTTCCAAACATGGTCTTCCAGTCAGTATTGTCAGTGATAGAGGTTCATTATTTGTTTCATCATTTTGGACTCAATTGTGTCAGAAGATCAAGATATCAAGAGATCTTTAAACTGCCTTTCACCCTGAAACAGATGGACAGACAGAGAGGTTAAATCAGATTCTAGAACAGTATCTTTGGATGTATGTCAGTTACCATCAAGATGACTGGCACACCTGGCTCCCTCTGGCTGAATTTGCCTATAATAATGCAGAACATTCATCAACAAAACAGTCACCATTTTTCACTATTTATGGAAGAAATCCCAGCTTTGATTCAATTCACATATCTCAAGATACACCTGCTGGAAAGTTATCATCAAAACTCCAATTAGTACAGCAAGTTGTCAGAGAAGAATTAGAGTCAGCCATAAAGCGTTTTAAGAAGTATGCAGATAAAAATAGAGCAATTCCACCTGATTTCCAACCTGGGGACAAAGTATGGCTAGCTTCCAAGAACATCAAGACAACAAGACCCACCAAGAAACTTTCAGAAAGATGGTTGGGACCCTTTGAAGTTCTCAAGAAGATTGGCAGCCATGCATATCACCTCAAGTTGCCTCAACAATGGAAGTCAGTTCACCCTGTCTTCCATGTGTCCTTGTTAGAACCAGTGAAGCAATAAACTATCCCAAATCAACACCAATTGCCACCACCTCCAGTAATAGTGGAAGAGCAAGAAGAATGGGAAGTGGCTCAGGTTCTGGACTCAAAGCTCAAGAGAGGTTCATTATGGTATTTAGTGGAGTGGAAAGGATTCAATGAAGACCCAGAAAGAACAACTTGGGAACCAGCTTCCAGCCTTACCAACTCCCCAGACCTTGTCAAGGATTTTCAAGCTTTGTATCCAGCCAAGCCTGGCCCAAATGCCTCAAGAGTTTGATTTATGGTGCTTGGTGGGGATTGGAGGTTATGAAAGTAAGTTCCTCTCCTGGCATGCACCTTTAAGGGGGTATTCTACCCAAATTTGTTGTAAGCATCACCATGGCCACTTTGTGAGCACTTGTCAATTTTTTTGACAGGTTCAGAAGGCCTTGCAACATTATCCCCTCAAGAATTGGACCTTTCATCAAGATATGGCCCAATCTTTTCTCTTATTTTCTTTTCTTTCTTTAATAATGCCATCAATTATCTTTCAAGACATTCATTACCAAAATTCATGTTATGGCATAATTTTTTTTTTTCATTTATGGTGCTTGGTGGGGAGTGGGAGTTATGAAAGTAAGTTCCATCTCCTGGTATGCATCCCTGAGGGGTCTACTTCTTGTAAAACATTAACTTGGCCCTTCTGTGAGCATCAAATGCTTGATTTTATCTTTCAGAACCTTTTGGCCAAAATAAAGCAACTCACCACAAGAAGGACAACCCTCAGGCATTTCTTATTTCTTTCTTTACTCTCTTTTTCTGTCAATTCTTTTCATTTTTATTTTTTATTTCATTTTCTCTTACTTGTATCTTTTACTTTTATTTTTATTTTTATTTTTATTTCTTATTTCAAAAAGCAGTAGTCATCACTCCCATATCACGTTTGGGGAGTCAATTCATTCAATAATCAAAGAGCAAAACACTAGTAACGGTAAAGACCACCTACAGATAACCCTCATCAAAACTTCTTCAAGTCAGCCTTAAAATCATTCCTTAAGATCAAAATTGAAAGCCAAAAACCCAATCAGCAAGGCATCTATGGCAATTGACCATTCAAGGAGGAGATAAGAAGAAAGACATTCAGGAAGAAATCAAGATCAAAAAGGAAAACCCTGCTTCAAATGGCCCAATTGGCCAATTCCATGAATTTATGCACTTTGGCACAAATGGCCATATCAAACCTCAAAACTTCAAAATAGCTCAGTTTTATCATTTTCATCAAAATATGCTTAATTAGGAATATTGGCAAATTTGCGCACTTTTGCACAAAAGGCCTGTGTATCTTGTCAAAAGGCTTCAAAAGGCCTTTTTGGCCAATTTCATCATAATTGCGCATTTGCGCACTTTGTGCATATTTGCAGATTTTGCGCAAAAATGCGCAAAACGGCCAGAACACCTTATAGTCCATTTTTCCATCATTAATCAACTTTTTCAATTTTTTCACCAATATATGCCATTATGGCATATATGTGCATTTGCGCAAAAATGCGCAAAATGGCCATAACCCTTTATAAGGTGATTTCTTCACCATTAAGAAAGTTTTTCAATTTTTCACCAATATATGCCATTATGGCATATATGTGCATTTGCACACTTTGTGCAAATTTTGCGCAAATTGGCCAAAATCCCCTTTCAATCACAAATTCAAGGATTTTGGACAGGACTTCTGAAATGGTCCAAAACCTCAAGTATTGGCCACTTCATGCTAACACTCTCAAGATTCAAAATTATGATGAAGTCAGGTGTTCTTGGGACATAAGCCCAGGTTACCCCCTTTTCAAAAGCCATGAGAGCTCAAGAAAAGTTTAGTGAAAACACTCAAGACAAGAATGAACATGATTTAAGAAGAATGAAGACTTTTTGAAGGAGAAGAGGGAATTCAGTATCATGATCAAGGAGAAGATATCTACAAGTGATTAAATGAAGATTTTGTTTGAGTATTGATTGAAGAAGAAAGTTAATGGGATAAATTTAAGGAATTGGGGGAAAGAACTGTATGTATTGTTTGCAAGCTCATCAAGACTCACTGTACTAATGGTGCTCAGAGCTCACCACTTTCAAGAGGGGCATAATGTCACAGCCAAGGAGGCAGGGGCATTACCAATCATATTCAACAATCATTACTTCATTGATACCCCTCAAAACCCAATCAGCAAGGGGGTTTCATTCAACATTCTCCAAATACAGTTTTCATACAGGAAAGATCCAAATACAGTTTCAGACCTCAATACAGTTCATACAGGCAAGACCCAAATACAGGCCTGTAATCAATACAGGCGCAAATACCTGTATTGACTGTATAACCTGTATTGGATTCACCAATTCAGGATTCAATCCCACATCCAACTTCTTCCAGCATACAGACAAGTATCTCAACACTCAAACTCCAAGGCTGGCATTTCTCACATATACCAGCCCCTCTTCACCCACCTGGGGGTTTTTCCCCCAGTTAATTAAAATATTGGATTTATTATTTAATATTATTTTATTTCTCATTTAAAAAATATTATTTTATTATATATTAAGTTAGTCTTTGCCTTCCCTCACCTGTTCAGTAGAGTCCTGGTGGCCATATCCTTTATTAATCCTTTTCTCTTTTCTGAACAGGTTGAAACAGTGGTACAGGATTATTTGTGGTTGGCTCTTTATTATTGCTTTTGTTTTTCTCTCATATCTTTTATGCTTATTATTTTATGACTAGGAATTTATCCTCTTACTCCATTACTCTTATCATTGAGTATTTTATTCTGAGCCCTCCATCAGTAAGTCTGTTCACTGAGTGCCGGGCCCTCTTCACTTAGAAGAGCCCCTGTGACACCTCCTAGAGGCTCTGAATCTCCTTAAATGAAGGTTCCATCTGGTATGGCATCTTCTGCCACCAATTTGTTCTATCAGCTGTTTGGTTCTTGAATCTGACTAAGTATTTTCTTTGATCCTTCCCATTAAGTCTGATCTTCCTGGCCCTAATGATTTTACTCACAGGGCCAGGGGAATCCTGCACTTCCACTATCTCTGGTGGTGTGGGGTTCCTCCTCCTGGAGGGGAATTTGTCTTCCTCTGTGTGGAAGTATGGTTTGACTAAACTTAGTGGAAAGACTGAGTGCTTCCTGGAAACTTCCTCTGTAAGTTTGACTTCCACTGCATTATTTCCTATCAACCTAATGATAGTGAAGGGCCCTACAAATGAGTCTCTCATCTTCTTGGGTCCTATAAGATTATCAAAGCTTAGTGTAGACACTAGCACCTGGTCCCCTTCCTTGAAGTCAGGTTCCATGTGTGTCTTGTCCCACCTCTGTTTATTATATTATTTTTCCTCAGGTATGCATTTGGCAGGTGTGTCACAAGCCCTCTTCCACATATAATGGAAGTCCTTGGCTGTGGGGTGGATGGTCAGAAGATTCTTCTTCAAGTGATCCACAGGTAACAGGTGATTCCACCCTTTCTCTACCAGTGAAGGTGTTTTTCCTGTGGTAGAGTGCTCACTTGTATTATAAGCCAGCTGGACAGCTGGTAGAAGGGTAACCCAGTAATGGGTGTATCCCTCATGGTCCTTGTATTCTATGCCATAGGCACAGAACCTTCTAAGGATGTCCTCCATTGCCTGGATCATGCTTTCAGCTAGGCCATCTGTTTGTGGATGGTAAGCTGTGTAAAATGCAAGATTTGTGCCAAGCATGTCATACAAGTTGGTCCAAAATTCAGATGTGAATGTTGGGTCCTTATCACTAATGATGATTTTAGGGACTCCACAGGTAGATATGATGTTATTCCAGAATAACAGAGCAGTATCCATGGATGTGTCCTCTTTATGGCATGGTAGACACCTCATACTCTTCCTGAACCTATCAACTATGATTAAGCAGGAATTGTAGTTCTCTTTGCCTTGTGGGACAATTCCTGTGACCCAGTCCATATTGATGGTTTCCCATGGGTGTTTGGGTTCCTCTATATGTTGAAGTAGCCCA
Source organism: Austropuccinia psidii (assembly GCA_023105745.1). NCBI lineage: Eukaryota > Fungi > Basidiomycota > Pucciniomycetes > Pucciniales > Sphaerophragmiaceae > Austropuccinia > Austropuccinia psidii. The sequence continues at coordinate 41,619,233 of JALGQZ010000013.1, forward strand.
TACTTCTTCCCATGTTTCCTATTTGCCTTTTGGCATCTTTCACATGTGTTGATGTATTCACTCAACTCTTGTTCCCACTTGGGCCACCAAGCTGTGCTTGCTACCATCTCCTTACTCCTGTCCTCACTCATGTGTCCCATATAGGGGCAGTCATGGCATTCCTGCAGTATCAGGGAGATATGGTCTCTGTCTACAACTGTGACTGCACTTGTGTGCCTCTCTCTGTGGTAAAGCAGGCCATCTACAAGGAAGAACTTGTTATCCTTATAGGCCCTCAACCAGGGTTCTTCCAACTTGGATTCCAGTTCTGGGCTCCTGTATTTTTGTTGAAGGAGTTGTAGTAATGTGCCACACTATTTGTGTTTGGCATAAGACTTCAGTACTGCACTGAAAAATTCATTATGCAGTTTTGAGGAGCTTATTCCCAGTATGGGCGTTTCTGTTCCTTCTGAATCAGTGTTTCCACTGTCAAGGGTACCACTTCCTGCGTATCATTCACAGAATCTGAAGTTCTTCCTCTTATCTATTTTCATGAAATGGATAGGGATCTTGGCTGCAACTGCAGGGTCAAAAGCTGGATTGCTCTTGACATTATCCAGTGGCCATCTGCTAAGGCCATCTGCATTGGTATGATGTTTACCTTATTTGTACATGATAGTCATATTACCTCTATACCCTGGATGGCTATTTGCAATCTCAGCATGTGTCTATTTATAGTCTTCATGTTTAGTAAAGAATTCAAGGCTGTGCAGTCTATGTAGACTTCAAAGACTGCACCTTCCAGATAATAATGGAGTTTTTCCAGAGCCCAGAATAGACATAGACAGTCAGTCTGGGTGGCCCCATACCTGGCTTCTGAATCTTTCAGTTGCCTAGAGATGTAAAATATTACTCCCTCTCTTGGTTCACCATCTACAATTTGTCTTTGGTGAACGGCTGCTGCTAAGGCTTGGCTACATGCTGCATCTATGTATAACTTGAATGGCATTTCAAAGTCAGGAAAGATGAGCACAGGTGCATTTGTGAGTTCATATTTGATCCTCTCATATGCATTCTTCCTTTCCTTGGTAATTTAAAAAACTACATCTTTTGAACATAGCTTGTATAAACTACTAGTTATGTGGGAAAAATTCCTGATGTGGTTCCTATAGTAGCTAGCAAATCCAAGGAAAGATTGAATCTCTTTGATGCTCTTTGGTACTGGCTTTGGCAGTCCTGCTGCTACTTTATTCTGCTCAATTGCCAGACTAAGACCTGAGACTTGATGTCCTAGAGCTAGTAGCTCTTGTTAGCCAAAATTACACTTTTTCAGTGAAATTTTCAGATTGATGGGTGTACATTTACTTAGAACTCTGTCTATGTATTGTACATGATCTTCCCACATCTCTGAGTAGATAATGATATCATCTATATATACCACCATCCAACCTTCCAATATTTCTTCTTGAAATATTGTGTTCATCATCCTTTGGAAGTGGGCTGGTGCATTTTTGATACCAAATGGCATCCTGGTATACTCCTATATGCCCATATGGCATATGATTCTGAGCAATCTCATGGAGCCTGGTTTAACGCCCTTTTGGTGGAAGCCTTTAATACAATCCATTTTGGTTATGTAGTTGGCTTTTGCCAGTTTATCCAAGGCATGAGGTATCCTGGGTATAGGGTACCGGTCTCCTTTTGTGTAGTTATTCAGAGCACTGAAGTCTCCATACAGTCTAGACTTGCCATCATGCCAGGTGATTAGGACAGGAGTGGTTATCTCAACTATTTCATTATGTCCAATCTTCCTGATGACCTCCATGTCCAGGAGTTCATTGATATGTTTTTCAATTTCTTTCCTGGTCTCCAGACTTCCTGGGTAAGGAGGTCTCCTGAGCATGGGTGGATAAGGTCTTTCCACATCCAGATATAGTTCTATAACATGGCCTTTGATCTTGCCTAATGGTTCTTCACCAATGGCAAATGCTGGTCTATTCTTCCTCATCATCTCCAGTAAACTTAGTTTCTGTTTACGGGTGAGGGTAGTGATAAACTTGCCCTCTCTGAATTCATTCAGTAAGTCCTCCAGTGGGTCATGGGTAGAGATTTGGTATATATCAAGTGAGAATTTCTTATCCTTTTTGGTACCTATGGTAATGTGCTTGCTTTTAATATTGTAAATATCTATGCCATACATCCTTTGGTAATCTGTTCCCAGTAAGAAGCCTTGGATGTGGGCATCATCAAGCAATAAAAACTCTGGGTTGAGTCTGATATTACGCTTCCTGTGGAGTATAATTATCTCTTTAATAATTTTCCCAATAGAAGTAATCTTCCCTGAAGTACTTTCAAATTTTCTTGCCTTGATGGGAAAGAGCTGTTTTTCCCAATTTGGGAAGTGGTTATCCAGATAGTTTCTGGCCACTTTAGAGCAGTGTGCCCCACTATCAATGATCAGTGGATGTTTAGCATTTTCAATACAGACAGTCATTTTTGTGGCTGTTACACGTATATATGCCATTCCTCTGGTTGGTGTGACCAGGAATGATTGTGCATCCTGTGTATGTCTGCACAGATTTTATTGGCAGTGTCCTGTGGCATCCCTGCTTCCAACTGTATGTCCTGAATTTCTAGTGGGGTTTCCTCTTGGTATTCCACTGGATTTTCTTCTCTTGGGTCTTGGTCATCACCAGATGGTTCTCTGATTGCATCACCCATAGAGTCTGATTCAGAATCCTCTGTTGGGGATACCTCCCCTGGGACTTTCTCAATGGCATAGACTTTTTTTCTTTGCCTTTAGACAGTTGCTGGCATAGTGATCTGTTGAGCCACAAGTGTGACAAGAGTTCTTCTTTTTTGCCACTTCTGCCACCCTTTCTTTGGGTTTGTCTTTAAACTCTACCCTGAAAGGTTGTTTCTCTTTGAAACCACTGCTCTTATATGGGGTGAATTTCTCTATATTAGTTCTTTTCCTTATGTCTGGTAAGGTATTAGCAATGTCATCTAGAGTGCAATTTTGGTTGCATCTGCATTTTACTGCATGCTCTAGTTCTCCTGGAAGTTGTGTCAGAAGCTTGTGATTCCTCATTTGAAAGTTCATCTGAGGATCAATTGCTTTAAGTCTTTTTTACTTTCTAAGACACCACTCATATGGATCCTTGTTCACAGAGTATTTGTCATTGTCAAATGACATGGTCTTTTGCCATATCCAAGTACCATTACTGTACTTTTGGATTATTTGACTCTTCCACCATGGCCAGTTTATTCTGCCATGGATTTCTTTCATTTATGTGTACCATAGACTAGCATGACCTTTAAGTATTGTGTTTAGTCTAGCAGTAATCCAGTAATATGGTATGCTTGGTACATCAATGAATATTCCATCAATATAATCTATGAGTTTCATATGATCATATTCTCCTGTTCCAGAGAATTTGGGCCAGCTTGAGGCCGCAGGAAGCTGTTTCAAGGCTTCCTTCTCAGAATAAGACATATTATCCCCATCCTGGTATTGTGATTGAGATCTTGCCTTCTTCATCAACATTGCATCTGGTTTGATGTCATCTTGGTGATATGGATTATCCATAACATGGCCTTGTGGTTGGAGCTTTGTGCTATGGTAAACATTAAACAGTTTGTTTATGTCTTGATCCAGACAATCCCTGTCCCTTTTGCTGTGGTGTTGTTCTTCAAAGAATAGATTCAGTCTTTTTTTGGTTTCTTCAGAGGCTTTGATCAATTGAGCATGTCCTTCTTAAAGAGTTCTAACAATTTTATCCATGGAGGCTGTTAATTTTTTCATCCTCTCATGGCTTGCGTCAAGTTCTGCAAACTGCTTTTGAGTTTGCTCAGCATATTGGGACATTTGTAACCACAGTGCATCACTGTTTAAGTTACTCTCAGGTGTGAAAACATTATGTTCAATCTGAGTGGGGGTAATATTTCTATTAATGGGACTACTGATTATAGAGTTATTTACAACTACTTCTGGTTCTTGTGAACTTCTTTCACAAAATCCAACAGCTTCTGGATCATGGGGTCTGACTCTCTCTCTTCCTCTGGTTGAAGGAGGTCTTGTTTTTTCCCTTGTTTCCTTGTCTTCTCCTGGAAACTTCCTGCAATTGTGAAGAATGGTGACTCTTGGCCACTGATCTTCTGGTTTCTGAATGGTTTGAAGCCACTGGAGAGCTGATTTGGCCTACTCCTTGTGAGCCTGAAGGAATCTGAGTATGCCCTGTCTGGGTCAGTTGTTCTTCTATAGCTTGGATATTGGCTTGATTCTCCCTTATCCTGGTTTCCCTTGCCTCCAGGAGTCTGAACTGCCTGGTAGGATTCCAAACTTTGGTTATTATCATAAGGGCCTTGAAGTTTATCTCTTTGAGAAAGATCTTCTGGCAACTTGCTCCAGGTTCTGCCCAGTGAGATGCTAGGTTGAAACTCTTGTTGTCAATGCTACATTGAAACAAATCTTTGAGGAGTTGGTGGAGCTGAAGAACTTGATCCATGTCTTTCCAGTCCTCTGGTTTGAGGTCCCTGTTGAAATGGAGTGTGAATGGCAAGGTTGATATTATCTCCCTCATTGTTTTTCCATCCACCACTGTGTCCAAGGTGTCCTCTTCCAGGTCTTCTGGATCTGGACAATCCTTCTCTGTCCTCTTTTTGGTTCTTTTGGAAACCAAGGTCTCTGAGGTATACAGGTGACATGTCAGTGTTTGCAAGCAGTCAAAAACTTTATGTTCTTAGAGTATTTACCTTTGACTGTGCCTTGTACAAATTTTTTGTCTGCTGATTTGGGAAATTTACCTTTAAAGGTTACATCTGGGTTAATTATAGTAATTTTCCCTGTAAATGCTGTTAAGGTTGGTTTACCTTGTATTGAGGCAGAATTTTGTGGTTTTCTACTCTTCTGAGTGGCTATAGGTGTCCACACCTTTGCTGTTATCAGGCCTTCACTGTGCCTCTTTCCTTTTCCCTTGATTCCTTCTGGTTCTGAGGGTGTCACTGGTATGGTGGTCTGTGACTGGCGTTCAAGTGGTATGAAGTTATCTTCCACTGAATCAAACAGGAAAAGAGGGCTTAATGTCAGTTAAGACTTCTTAAAATGCTGTTTTCGCATCTAAGAATGGCCTCTGGGCTTGTATATCACTACAATATGCCCTTGTATAATGACAGTGTAATTGAATTAACAATTTCACATCAGAAATACAGCTTACTGATATTTTTTATACTGTTTGTATACCAATATCTCACAGAATAACTTGTAATTAGCAAGTATAAACTGATAAAAGTGGTATGTAAGAGGGTAATTGAATTAGCAATATGACCAACCACGCCTCAACTGTTGGTTTAACAGTAAGAGGTGTCTTTATTTAATTGAAAGAAAAGACTATATTAGTGGCTTAAAGTGTTTTTATAGGCGAAACACGCCAAAAATAGGGGTCCTGTGGTTATTAGCCATGTGACAGCTACTCTTTTTAATATGAGCACAAAGAAATATAATATATATATATATATATTCAATAGAAAATTAGGCCTAAGAATAAATAAATAGAAATGTCAGAAATAGAGAAAATAAGTGAAAAAACTCACTTTTAAGGTCCAAAAAAAGGTTAAAACACAGCCAGGCCTCCAAAATGTCAGGCTGAGTCTATGTAGAAGTAGCTACTAGGCTATTTACAGCCTTAACTGTGACTGTGACACATGATGAAAGATTAAGAATAGAAGTATTGATTGATAATAAGGGTTTATAATAACATTTAAAGGGCATTACTATTAGAAAATAGTGATGGTGAGCGCTGTTGAAAGCCCTGGGTGCAGCTTTACCTGTTGGATGACAATAATAAAGACTACAATAATTAATATTATAATTATACCTGTTTTTTTTCCAAGGGTAGAACTTTTTTTGACAGTTGTACTATGTAGGAATTTAAGAGAAGGATGTGGAAAGCTTTTCTGGCAGTGAAAAGCCTTCCTTTTATCCTGAAATGGGTGGAAAGGCTGCTAGACCTTTCCACATAGAGGAAGTGAAGATTTTTTCACTCTCTGAGACAGGCTTGTGGTTTTCAAAGGCCTGTATGGCCTGTATTGGGCTTGGATGTGGTTTTGAAACCACATCTCCCCAGTTTTCACTAATACAGGGTGAACATTTTCATCTGGGGACCACATAGCCTTCTTCTGATGTGTATGACATGTAGAATGCGGTACAGAAACTGTATGGGACCCCGGTATTGACTGACGTCTGAGGTATTGAAGTATAAACATTCTTCTTTGTCTGTTTGAAGCCTCATAAGCATGGTTATGGGAAATTATCCCATGGTAAGGCTGTATTGGCCAGAATGTGGGATTTTGACCTTAAAACAGCCATACCTTTGTTAGTTCTTGAGATATAAAGCTCAAAATTGGTTCAGTGTGTCAGCCTGTATGTGTTCTACACAATTCTTCCTTATTTGATATGGCTATCATTACATATGGCAAAGTTATCCCATGTACAAGATATTTTGTACATATGCGTGCATTAGGCAAAAGCTGTATTGGGCTGGTTTGCCCCATAACTTTTGTTCTAGTTGAGATATGAGGAAATGGATGATACCATCAGATAGCCCTGATTTTGCTCTTTCTAAAGGACTCTACTTTAGGTCTCTCACACTAAAACTGTAGAAGTTAGATGAGAGGTGAATGTTTTGTTCACCCTTATTTGGCCTGAATTTGACCATAACTTCTGTAATACGGGTGCTAGCTCAGTTTGGCTGGTACCATTGGATAGCCCTGACGTGGAGCTTCATATTGCATACCCATTCAACGGGCTTAAGCCTCTTAGTCTGTAATTCAGATGAGAGGTGAAAATTAAGGTTTATGCTCAGCAACAACTTTGAGCAGGAATAACTTTGTTATTCTTTGTCCTATGATGATGGGACTTGCATATTTGGAAGGAAGTGAGTTTCTCCTTTCTTTTGATACCTTTTGAGCTAATTTGGCTCAGCTCCATGTTTTGGTGGTATCTTGGCTATACCATTGGTTTATGGTATTTTGGCTGTCATGCTTGTGCTATGGTTTTGAGTCACAGGCTGACAACATTGATTGATTTATTGATTGATTATTGAATTATTCAAGATTATTGATATCTAATCTGAATTGATTCTTGATATTGGTTGTATTTATTGATTGATTGTTGATTGAATTTGAGTTCACCTTAAGCTTGTTGATTGATTGCTCAAGATCATCAAGGTTTTATTGATTGTTGATTTGGCCAAGCTTTGATTCCTTTTTTGAAGTATCATCAAGTGTTTATTCTTAATTTGTCAACAATTCCAGTTCAGCATAGCCCTCCAGCCAAGAATACTAGATCTCAAAGAAATCCAGCTGTTCTCACTCCTACAGTAAGGATTCCTCTTGACCACACACCATCAGTTCATCAACTGAGTGCAAATTTGGAGAGAGGACCCCCAATGGAAGGAGCAGCACCTTCCAGAAGAGGGGGAAGGAAATCAAGAAGTTCAAGGTCTTTCTCTGGCATGTTGTGTGGTTATCCTTGCATGTCTTAAGGTGCAAGAGAAAGAGGGGGAGGAGTCTTTGGAAGAGGAAGATTCTCGGGAAACTGAAGGGGAAGATGGTTTGGCAAATGCTCCAGAGGTACCCCAGGGTTCTAATCTAGCCCCTACTAATCAACCTCTTGTCTTTCAACCTGATCCAAGTCTCCTCAGGATCATGGAGAAAATGCCTACTATTATAGGACAACTTTCTCAAGAAGAAGCCCCCAGGGACAATTACAAAGCCCCTGCATTCAAGACTCCAGCAATGAGGGCACCTGATTCTTTTGATGATACTCAAGCTCATAAATTGAGAGGATTTATCCAATCCTTTCAATTGATTTTCCATAATGATCCAGCAAATGTCTTCTCTGACAGGAAAAAGGTTCTGTACTCAACTTTTCTCACTGGTAGATCTGGAAGTTGAATTGAACCCTACCTCTCTAATATTTCTAATGAAGATCCTTCCTACCTCCTCAATAATTGGCATTTATTTGAAACTCAATTATTCATGCTGTTTGGTGACCCCAATGAAGTCAGGAAATCTGAACAAAAGTTGGACAGTTTTAGGATGAAGGAAACTGGTCATGTATCCTTGTACATTGCTGATTTCAGAAGCTTAATTTCAATAATCGGAGATTGGGGAGAAAGAGCTTAGATTCATTTTTTTGAAGAATATTGGCATCAAGACTTTTGGACCAGTTGGTGTCCTACCCTGGAAAATTTGATACTCTTCAAGAACTCATGGACATTAATCTGGTATTAGATACCAGATACCATGAAAGACAGAAGGAGAAGGGTAGTCATCAAGAAAAGAATCCTCCTGTTACTGGTTCAAATTCTTCAAGGCCTCCTCAATACTCATCTTCAAAAAGGTCTCATTATAAGAAGAAAAAGAAGGGCAAGCAATTTTAAGCTTCAAAGGACAAGCCCCATTCTTCTCTGCTTAATAAGGACAATAAAGTAATTGGTTCTGAAAAGGAGAGGCGGATCAAAGAAGGGTTATGTACTTATTTTGGTGGAAAGAACCCAATTGAAAAATTCTTCAAGAGACCTCAGGACAAGCCTAGGTCATCAAGAGGCTTCCCTAGCAAGAAGGGAAAAGTGTGAGTGGGGATCATGATGTGCTCAATGGTTCTCACTTATTTCCTTCAAGAGCACAATTGTGCACTCTGAATACTAGTGTCAAGAAATCTTTAAAGTTTCTTATTTCCCTTCTGTCTCTGATATTTTTTATAGTATTCTCATTGATTCTGGTGCTAAAAGCTCTTTTATTGCAAAGAAATTTGTTCTCAAGTACTCATTGACTATGTCAGAGCTCCCTGAAAAGATTCCTCTTTTCATTCTGGATTCAAATGAATCCCCTGCCTTGTTCATCACCCATTATACCAAGTGGGTAGTTGACTTGCCTTGATTCCCAAGCTTTGAATGGGATTTATTTATCATACATTCACCCAAAGGAGAAGACCTGATATTGGGCTATGATTTCCTCTACAATTTTAATCCTATTATTGATTGTAAAACTGGACTGATCACCTATGATTCTAGTCATAAGGATACTAGTGGCATCAAATCTTCTGCTACTGATGCCTTGGCCACTTCTATTAACAGTGTTGCTCTGGTTGGTGAAATTAAGACACCTTCCCTTCCTTCTTCTGTGCATATCCCTTCCATCATGCTATCTCTGTCATTACTTAAATAAAGAGATGATGTTTTCAAAGAGATAAAGGATGTTGGAGAAGATGTTGCTATATCTTCACTTAATCTCTTTCAAGGGGATATGAACCTTCCTCCCTGGAGGAGCAGTAGGATGAGGAGGAAGAGCCAGAAGAAATTGAAACTGTGTTGAAGTTAGTCCCTCCTGCTTATCACGACTATTTGGATGTATTTTCTAAGGTGAAAGCCAAGAAACCTCCTCCACATTGCACCTGTGATCATTATATCAAACTGGAGTGTCTTCTACCTCCAGTTGGTGTTGTCTACTCCTTATCAAATCAAGAGTCAGAAACACTGTGGGCCTACATTTCAGAGAATGTAGAGAAAGGTTTCATAAGGCCAAGCTCCTCTGTAACAGGAGCACCTATCCTTTTTGTCAAGAAAAAAGAGGGAGGCCTTTGTTTATGTGTTGACTACTGAAAACTCAATTCTCTCACTAGGAAAGACAGGTATCCTGTTCCTCCTATGAACTAGCTTCTCACCATATTGTACGGTTCAACTATCTTCTCAAAGATAGATCTGTGTAGTGCATATAATCTCCTGAGAATCAAAGAGGGGCATGAGCACTCAACTGCCTTTAGAAGCAGATATGTTAGTTATCAGTATTTGGTTATTCCATTTGGCCTTACCAATGCTTCAGCTTATTTCCAGATTTCTTGGATATTTTTGTTGTAGTTTATCTAGATGATATTATGATCTTTTCCAGTTCTGAGGAGGAACATGTCAAACATGTGGCCTCTGTCCTCCAAAGACTGAGGGACCATAATTTGTTTGCCAAAGACTCCAAGTGTGTATTCCATGCCTCAAGTGTGGAATACTTGGGCTATGTTGTTTCAAGTGATGGCCACAAGATGGATTCTTCAAAGGTTCAGCAAATCCTCAATTGGCCTCAGCCCAAGAACCTCCAAGCTCTTCAATCCTTCCTTGGCTTTGCCAATTTCTATTGTTGCTTCATTAAACATTACTCCAAAAAAACACTGCTCTCACTTCTCTTCTTAAAAAAGACTCTCCTTTTATCTTCAATGAGGAATCTTTTAGTCAGTTTCAAATACTCAAAGAAGAATTCACCACTGCTCCTATCTTATCCCATTACAATCCTTCTATACCAACTATTATAGAAACCAATGCTTGTGATTATGCCTTGGGTGCTGTACTGAGTCAGGTGAATGACTCAGGAAAGCATCCCATTGCAATTGACAGTCACAAGCTTCTCCAAGCTGAGCTGAACTATGAAATTCATTACAAGGAACTCCTTGGCATAGTTTGGGCTCTCAAGCACTGGAGAGCTTTTATCCTTTCTCTTTTCAACCCCTTTGAGGTCTTGAAAAACCACTATTCTCTTCAGTATTTCATGTCTTCCAAAGTGGTTACTCATTGTAAGGCCCATTGGGCTGAGTTTTTTTTTTGTGTTTCGTTTCACTATCACTTACCGCCCAGGCAGGCTGGCCACTTTACCATATGCCTTGTCACTTCAGGACAACATATACCCAGAGAGGGGGTGGACTTCATCAGCAAGAATCCTCAGAATTTTCATCAAGTAATCAAGCAAGATGGAATTGAAGAGTCAAGATTCTTCTCAATCAAAGTGGAAATATTCTCATATTTAGTTGACAAGATTCAAAAAGAAGTATGGAAAGACAAAGAATACACAGAAATACTCAAGCAACTAGCAATAGGTGAATCAGCTACATATCATTCTCTTGAACCTCAAGCCAAGTTGTTATTATTAAAAGATAGAGTGGTAATCCTAAGAGATGAAGAATTCCACCTCAAAATTCTTCAAATGTGTCATGAATCACCATTGGCTGGCCCCCCTGCCCAGGAGGAGACCCTCAAGCTCATCAAGAGGGATTTTCATTGGGCTGGAATGAAAAAATTCATTAAGGACTATGTGGCCTCATGTCAGCAATGTTCAAGAAACAAGAACATTCATCATAAGAAGTCTGGATTACTCAAGCCTGTTAAAATTCCATCTTTTCCTTGGAATTATTTATTGATGGACTTCATCACTCAATTGCCACTATCCAACAGCTTTGATTCAATTATAGTAGTTGTTGATAGATTCTCAAAAATGGAAATCTTCATTCCAACTTATGAAACAATCACTTCCCTGGAATTAGCTCAAATTGTTATCAGCCACATCTTTTCCAAACATGGACTTTCAGTCAGTATTGTCAGTGATAGAGGGTCTTTGTTTGTTTAATCATTCTGGACCAATTAATTTCATCAGCTAAAGATATAAAGAGATCTTTCAGCTGTCTTTCATCCTGAAACAGATGGGCACACAGAGGGTAAATCAGATTCTAAAACAGTATCTTTGGATGTATGTCATTTACAATCAAGATGACTGGCACACCTGGCTCCCACTGGCTAAATCTTCCTACAATAATGCAGAACATTCATAAAAAAAGAAATCACCTTTTTTCACCATTTATGGAAAAAATCCCAGATTTGACTCAATCCATATTTCTTAGGACTCACCTGCTGGAAAGTTATCAACAAAACTCCAATCAGTACAGCAAGTTGTCAAAGAAGAATTAGAGTCAGCAATGAGGAGATTCAAGAAGTATGCAGATAGAAATAGGTCAATTCCACCTGATTTCCAACTTGGGGACAAAGTATGGCTAGCTTCCAAGAACATCAAGACAACGAGAACCACCAAAAACATTTTAGAAAGATGGCTGGGACCCTTTGAAGTCATGCTTATCACCTCAAGTTGCCTTTGGAATGGAAGTCAGTTCACCCTGTATTCCATGTGTCATTACTGGAACCAGTCAAGCAGTCAAGCATCCCAAATTTTAGTCAATTGCCACCACCACCAGTGCTCTTGGAGGAGACATACAAATTGGAACTGGCTCCATTTCTGGACTCAAAACTCAAAAGAGGTAAATTATGGTATCTTGTAGAGTGGAAAGGAGTTAGTGAAGACCCACAAAGAACAACTTGGGAACCAGCTTCCAACCTTACCAATTCACCAGACCTTGTCAAGGATTTCCATTCATTGTAGCCAGAAAAGCCTGGCCCACTTACCTCAAGAGTTTGATTTTATGCTTCTTGATGGGGAGAAGAGGTTACTAAAGTAAGTTCCTCTCCTGGAATTCACCTTTAAGGGGGTATTCTACCCAAATGTTGTTTTAAGCATCACCTTGGCCACTTTGCGAGCACTTGTCAAGTCTTTGGACAGATTCAGAAGGCCTTGCAACATCAATACCCATGAATTTGGACCTTTTGTCAAGATATGGCCAAATTCCTTCTTCTGTTATTTTTTATTCTTTTCCAACCTATGCCAATCACATTTATTCAAGACATTAATTACTTCAAAGTAAATTATGGCAAAGGTATCTGTCTTATGGTGCTTGGTGGGTAGTGGACATTATGAAAGTAAGTTCCATCTCCTGGTATGCATCCCTGAGGGTTCTACTTTTTGTAAAACATCACCTTTGCCACTCTGTGAGCATCAAATGCTTGGTTTTTATCTTTCAGACAATTTTTGGCCAAAATCAAGCAATTCACCATAAGAAGGAAAACCTCAGGAATTTTTCTATTTCTTTTCTTTACTCTCATTTTCTTTCTTTTCTTTACTAGTATATTTCTTTTTATTTATTTCTAAAAGCAGCAGCATCCCCTCCCAAATCATGTATTGGGAGGTCCCAATTATTATTATTTTTTATTTTAGTATTTTATAAGAGTGGGGATAGAAGTCAAACCAAACACAAACAAGGAAAAGGAAACTAGTAATCTCTACCCAAATAATCAAAGGTTTTCTGGAAATAATTCATCAACTCATCTTCATACCAGGAATTTTTTGCAGCCATCTCCTCAGAAGCAGTCCCTGGAATAGCCCTATCATTAGCATACATAATCACCCCCCTACGTTTTCTATCAACCCTCCTAAATAACCTGGCCACAGAATCCTGATTATCCCTTGCCATATTTGGATCTTCTCTGGTAACTTGGATAGGCCCTTAATCCCTATGCTGAAACACCTGTGCAGCAGGAAATTGCAAAGGAGAAAGTTCTTCTCTTCTTCTACTGGTACTGGCCACAGGTTGAAGTTGTTGTGATGTAAACATGGGTGGGTCCCTGGGCTGTTGGATGGGGGATGGTCTTACTGCTGAATTGAAGGGAGGCCTGGTGTGGGAGGATTGTGGTGAAGCAGTAGGAATGGAAATAAGAATGGTAGCAAGAGTGGGTTGGAAGTTTCTGGGGGTACTGGGGATGATTTGACTTTGGAATCTCTTGGCAGGAGGCTGGGAAGGAGAAGTATTTGATGGATGACCAGAACAATTGGGAACCACCTCAACTTCTTTGCCATCCAGCTCATAACTACCTTCAGCATCTGGATCTGTTGGTGAATCAGCAATTTGTCTTATTCTTTTCACTATGCCTTCAGTGTTGATCCTGGAAATTGGGACTTCTGAGCTGGAGTATATTGGCCTACCACCATTTGGGATGGGCCCTCCAACATTAGTCCACCTGGCCACATCCCACTGCCTAGAACCAGTCACTAAATCAAAATATCAGTATCAATTGCAAGAAAGAAAATCATTTCACTCACAAGCAGAATACCCTGAAGTACCATCAAGAGTAGGGGCATCAGAAACTGGGAACTCTTTTCCAAAAGGCCCATCTTTCTTACTCCACAAGTACCTCCTGACATTTGAAGCTTGCTTCCCAGTATGGAGGCATGGCTTCTTCCCAATAAAGCAGTAGTGGTAGCTTGAAGATCTGGGTTTGTGATGTTCAAAACAATCTGTTCCCTTTGCCAAAAATTCAGTACAAGCAGGATAAAGAACTTCAACTTCCTTGTAACCATCATAAGTTTGGGTGTCATCAAAATTACCAGAGGAAACAATTGATGGTGAAGAAAATTGACTGAGAATGCCAGAAGCATGAAGGACAGATGGTGGTGGAACAGAAGGGGAAGATTCAGTGAGTTAATTCAGTTTGAAACTAATGACTAAGGAATATGCAAGAAGAATATTCAGAGAGTCAGATCAAATCACTTCAAGTCTCAAGAAAATGACTTCAAGGAAGTGGGGGCCATAACTCAATGATGGTCCCCCTCAAAGTCCTTAAGGTGGTGAGTTCATGTCTCCTTTGGACTGAAGTAACAACACAGGACCTCTCCTGCAACTTTGGGGAGTTCAGAATCTTTATGGTCCTGGACCCTTCTAATGGGACCCCTGAAGCCCCAGCAAATTTGGGCTCAGGGGCCATTTTAGGTCCTGGGGGTCTCCAATGGCCTGCAGACCATAGGACCCCAAAATCAACCCAAGACCAAAAAGGGGCAAAAAATGCCATGAAGCCATAATGTTTAAAAATCACCATACGAAGGGCCATGACCCAAAATCAATGGTAGGGCCATTTGGGCCCCAAATCCACATTTTGAGGCATTTTCAGGGACAATGGGGATAAGACCCCCCTTGGAGACTTTTGAAGGGATTCCAATCAAGGCAGGAAGGGCCAAAACATCAAGTTGGCTCATTCACAATGAGGTATATGAACATATACTCATTGGCCATCAAATTTTGAGCAGAAGAGCTCTATGGCACTTATTTTGGGATACAGCCCAAAGGCCATGCCTTGAAGGGAAGGAAATGACTGAATCCAAAAAAGAACCATTTTTCTAAGTTGAAAGCACTTACTCAAGCTAAAAGAAGGGGGAAGATAATTTAAATCAAGTATGAAAGTGAAGAAATGAAGATGGGATTTTCAGGATAATAGTCAAAAGGGAAATATAATTAAAAAGAGAATTTTTGAAAAAAATGGGGGGATATTGAGATTCCACTCATCAGTGGCAGGGTATTTTGGTGTTTGGGGGCTCACCAGTTTCAAGAGGGGGATACTGTAACAACCACTAATCAGGGGTAAGGATATTCATACTTACACCCACTCAAACACCTAAAACCAGAAAACCCACTGTGTGTATCAGAATATAGTTTCAGTAATCTTCTTTGCTGAAAAAGGCATACAGTCCAGCTCATCAATACAGCCTGTCAATACTTATACAGGTTGGAATTACCCAATACAGTTTGGATAAACCATCCCGAAACTGTATGATCACTCAATACCACCACTCCTCTTGTACAGATCCTGTATTGGCCAGACTCAATTAAATCATCAAATCTTCTCATGAAAATTCTCTGTCTGGATCAGGGCTGGTGATTCTCACATATACCAGCCCCTCATTCTCCCCCTGGGAACTTTTCCCCAGTTAATTAATTTAGTATATTTATTATTTTATAATTATTCTTATCCTTATTTTGGGTATTATAGTTATTTTATTTAAGTTAGTCTTAGCCTTTTTTTTTTCTTTGCCTGTACAGTATGGATTGGGTGGCCATATCCTTATTAACCTTTCCCTTTCCATTCTGACAGGTTGAAACAGTACACTTGGACTTGTTTGTGGTTGGCTCTTTTATTCTTAATCTTATTATTTGTTGCTGGTTTTCTTATATTATTTTATTTGGTAATTCATCTCTTAACACTCTTCAGTGGACTCTGTTCTTACCATATCCTGAGCTCTCCATAAGTAAGTCCCAGTTTACTGAGTGCCAGGCCCTCTTCACTTAGAAGAGCCCCTGTGACAGGCTCAAGGATTGAATAAGAGTGAGTACACTTAGGAGTGTAAATAAGATAAGATCACTAGTAAAATAATCATAAGAAAAGAAACAAAAAGAAAATGAGAGTAAGAATAAAAGATCCAACCACAAACAAGTCCAAGCCCACTGTTTCAACCTGTCGGAACGAAAGAGAGGGGTTAATAAGACTATTGCCACCACAAATCCACTGAACAGGTGAAGAAAATATACAAAGGCCAACTTAATACCAATAAATATAATACCCAAAAATGATAGTTAGAATATTCATTAGTTAATTAATCAACTTTATTGATTAACTGGGGAAAACGTCCCCAGAGGGAGGAAGAGGGGCTGGTATATGTGAGAATCAACCCGCTCTGATCTAAAGAGTAAATTTTCTTGAGAGGAATCTTGATTTGAATTGATTTGGATGATACAGCCCCTGTATGGATTTACATGTTTGTACAAGAGGCATGGTGCAGTTTGGTTATAATACAGTTTCAGTCTTGTGGATACAAACTTTATTTGGGATATCCAGCCTGTAGAAGTAGTGACAGGATGTATGCATGTTTCAGCAAGAAGATTTTCTGAAATTCTATTCTGATATACATACTGGGTTTGCTGGTTTCATGAGTTTGAGTGGGTTTAAGGTTGAATGCCCTTACCCCTGATAGTGGCTGTGACACCCACTTGTAGAGCAGTGAACTGTTTGTTTATATTTAAAACATGTTTTATTCGCATAAAATAACTTGACTTTAAAAAATCAGTAGAAATGAAAGAAAGAGCAAAGATTCAAAAGCTTGCCTATTTTTATAATCAAAATTGGCTTCCCCATCATTGGTGTAAGATTTGTCTATGAAACTGTTGATAATATTACTATTAATCAAAAGTACTATGACTGTTCTTATGAAATATAATAATAAAAATTATTATAACCACAATTAAATAATTATTCAATTAATCACTTCTGTGACTTGTTATGCACTTCTTGTAATTATAACAGTAAGAAGTAATTGTCTACAAGAATCAATTACAAAAAGTATTGAAAACTTCTTTATTGAAATAATAAAATTATCTTAATATATAATTAGCTTATACAAGAAGAATGAACCTAGAAAGAGTTTGGTAGAGATATTTGATGGATAATTGTGGATTTAAATGATCATTGAATGATTTATAACAGCATTAAAACAATATATAGTTAATTTCCATGATTTCAAGTCTATCTTATTTATTGCAAAAGAATTAAAACACTTAAGAAAATTATTCAACAAATACTTACTTGTTGGTAATAAAGGTATAATTGGATGATAAGATCTGGAAAAAACAGCAAGGGGAAGCCTCTTTTAAGTCAAATACAGCTCACAGAGGTGTGACATGGAGCAAACTGAAAGACAAGTGAGTAAGAAAAGAATAATCATTTTTGGAGTATCTATTGCATCATTTGTTGTCACAGAAGATTATCTTCATTACTTAATTAATGCTTTTACATGACTACAAACCCATTTATGGTTGATAATAAAAGGAGTAACAACTGTAAATCATCTTTTATTTCAGAATGAACATTAATTTATCAATGTTATTAATGTTATTGGAAATCTTATCACAGGTTGTATTTTCTGTGAATTTTTGAAAATTCAGTATTTCATGTGGAATCATCAAAAATAGACTGCAAGTAAACCTTTTAATTTTACTTATGAAACTGTAATTCTTTTTGATTTCTATACCAATACTACTGTTCTCCATTGGTCCTTAAGGTTTCAGAAAGATTCAGTAATAATTTTATTCTTAATGAATTTTTGAAGTTTTTACCTCATTTCTATGTAGAATTTGCAAACAGCACTATATGGCTGGTTGCTATGAGGTAAATCAATGGATACTAGTCTAAAAAGAGTTTTAATTAATCTTTTAGGGCTTAGCCATGAAAATTCATTGAGAATTGACATGTTCAAAAGAGTCTAAGTAGCTCTTTACCTCCTTGGAATGTCAAAATAGCAGCTTATTTGCAATTTTCTTATGATTGAATGAGATTTTAACTTGGTACCCAAGTTCCCAAAAGGTTTCAGTACACTAATTTGGCCATGATCAGCCATGGATCCAATCCTTAGAGCTATCCATGCCTCAGAGGCCTCAGAATTTGGGTACCCTGGCTCTCTTTGATATCTTTTGTCCCCCTTAGCTATTTTCACATCAAAAATAGAATTTCAGGATTCAAGACTGAAATGCACTATTGGTGTATCAAAACAGTAGTAAGAATACCATGATTTTAAGTTCCACAAACATTCATAACACTATTCTTAGTGTGTATGTAACATGGTATTTCTCACATTCCCATTATTTTGGCATAAAATTGAGAAAAACAAAAAGTTTCACAATTATTTGATGTGGTATTGAAGTATTTTCCATATTACCACCTCTTAGAGTTAATTTAAGCTTATTTACTTCATGGATCTACCCTAGGTATATTTTTGTGTAGAGTCCAAATCTGGCCCTGAAACCATGGATTTACCTACTCAATAAAATGTTATTCATCTTTTCTGAAATCGGAAATGATGAATTTTAAACATATGCATGACTTATGGGTTATGCATAGTTCAAAAAGTATTCTAAAAAATAATTGTGGCCTATTTGGGTATGTAAAATATACCTCAAGGCTCACATTCCCTCCCATGAATAAATAAAGCTTTATTACAGTTTTATCTATGATATCAAGAAGAAGAAAGGCCCCAAAGGGGGTTAATATCCCCTGTCCAACCTCTTTACATTACTCATATCAAGTAAAATAAAACACATTTATAGAAATATTCAGGATTGTGGCCTTTGTTCATGTCCAAATATTCTCAATAGTTTATCTGAGTCAGGTATCTCTGATTCTGCCAGCCCTTCATCTTCATTTACTGGATTTCTATATATGAGAAGATATTCTCTTTGATTTTTGCCCCTCAGTCTCCTTTCTTTGATGACTTTCTCTATCTTTTTTTCTTTACTCTGTTCCACTGGTGGTACAGTTAAAGGATTTGGCTTCCTTAAAGGAAACAATTCTTTATCAGCGTGTTGATAAGGTTCTATTAAGATTACTGGACAAGCTGGGCCTTTATTTTCTAATTCACCACTAAATTCCACTTGAATTGCATTGGTTCCATGTGAGGCAACAATAATAAAAGTTCCTACATAAAAATATTTCAGTTTCTTTGTGCCTTTAATATTTTAACAAAATCCAAGGTTGAAACTAGAACTAAGTCCCGTACATTGAAGTCTGGTACTTTATGACTCTTGTCCCACTTCTGTTTTGCATAGTGGAAAGCATCATTCATGATTTTTTGCATGCTGTTTCACTTAATCAAGCATTATCTTGAATCTGGAAGCTGTAGGATGGATTTCAATCAACTCTTTCCTCAGTGTGTCTGCTGGAAGTCTTGGGTTCCATCCTTTCTCCAACATAGCAGGAGTTTGACCTGTGGAAGAATGGACTGATGTCTCATATGCCAATTCTAATTCAGGTATTAGAGTGCACCAGTCATGGGTAAAGCCATCTGAGTCTTTGAACTCTAATCCATAAGCACAGAAGCTCATAATCATGTCTTTTAAAATTTGAATCACTCTCTCTGCTAGCACTGCTGTTTGAGGGTGATATTCTCTTGAAAATGATAGCTTAGTCCCAAAAAATGTGTAAAGATTTGTTCAAAGTGCAGATGTGAATTGTGGATCTCTGTCACTTATGATATTCTTAAATAATCCTGTATGAGAAATAACTCTACTACATATAAGAAGAGCTGTATCCATAGCAGTGTCATCTTTATGACATGGTAATAATATGTGAGTTTTGCTATATCTGTATACAATGACTAAAAAATCATTATAACTTCTTTCACCATTTGGAGGAAGTTCTGTGACCCAATACATGTGAAAACCTTCCCAAGGGTATTTTGTTTCTTGAATATGACTCATTAGTTAGATTTCTTGCCTGTACTCCTGTTTGCGCTTTGGCATCTGTCACAGGTATGGCAATATTCAATGGTTTCTTTTCTCCAAGATGGCCACCATGCACAGTTTTTCACTCTTACAAGTATTCTGTCTTCTGACAGGTGTCCAGAGTAGATGCTATCATGGTATTAATGAAGAATGGTATTGATAAGCAATCTGCTAGACAATTTAATCCTACAAGAATGCTTATTTCTGTGGTAAATTATTCCATAAAACAAGTGAAATATTCCTTCAGAATAGGAATTTTTCCAAACTTCATCTAGTGAATTGACTAAAGATGTATCTTTTTCAGTCTTTATCTAAAAGGGAAGTCAATATATGGCAATTCTTCTCCTGCTTATAAGATTCTCTGACTTCTTCAAAGAATTCAGTCCCAATATCATTTATGTTAATTCCTTAAATTGGAATCTGTGGTTCTGCCTCCAAAGGTACATAATTTGGGTTATCAGGAGTATTGGCTAATACACACCTACTAAGTCCATCAGAATTCTTTTGGATGCTTCCTGATTTATGAAATATATTCATGTTACCTCTGTATTCCTGAATGGCTATTTGCTATCTCAACATATTTCTGTTGGGATCTTTCATGTTAAGAAGTGATTTCACCCCATTACAGTCATTTATCACTTCAAAAACACTTCCATCAAGATGATATTGTAATTTCTCAAGTTTCCATACCAAACATAAGCACTCCATTTGGCTTGCACCATATCTGGCTTCTGTTGGTTTGATTTTTCTTGCGATGTAATAAACTGGTCCTTCTGTAGGTTTTTCGTCAATAATTTGGACTTGATGTAGGGATGCCCTTAATCCATCTCCACATGCATCAATGTACAGTTTCAAAGGAATATTCCAAACAGGCATGCGGAGTAAAGGTGCTTCTGTAAGAGCTTTCCTTATCTTCTCATAACCTTTAATTCTATCCTGTTTCATCTCAAATACTGTCTGTTGATCACATATTCTATAGAGTTACTTTGCTAAAATTGCAAAGTCTTTCAGGTGTTGCCTGTAATAACTGGCAAATAATAGAAAAGACATCATTTCTTTCTTATTCTGGCGTATTGGCTTAAGTAACACTGCTCCCACTTTCTTTTTGTCAATACCCAAGCTTAAACCAGAAACAATATGTCCTAAAGCTTTAAGTTCTTCAAAGCCAAAGCTGCATTTCTTGAGTGAAATTTTCATATTCACTCCTGCCACTTTGTAAAGTACTTTTGAAAGTCTTTCAAGGTGTAAATATCATGAGTCTGAACATATGATTATATCATCAATATAAATAATGAGCCATCCTTCAGATAATTCTGTGGGCAAGATGGTATTCATATCTCTTTGATAATGTGATGGAGCATCTTCAATACCAAATGGAACTCTAAGATACTAATAAATACCACAGTGAGTGATAATTGTAAGTAATTTCTTAGCTTTAGGCATCAAAACATTTCGATCCATGGATGCTATATACTTAGCTTTAAACAATTGCATCAAAGCTTCTTGGATTCTAGGAATTGGATACCTATCTGGAGCTGTGTAGGTATTCAGTCCTCTAAAATCTCCATCCATTCTGGATTTATCATTTTTCCAAGCAATAATAACAGGAGTTTTCACTTTAACTTCTTCATTATGGCCTACTTTTCTTAGTAAACCAAGCTGTATTAATTTTTGGATATGTTTTTTCAAGGATTCTCTATCTCTTGGACTTGCTGGATAAGCTGTTCTTCCAAGTACTGGAGGATATGGACTGTCAATATTAAGAGTAATATCAACTTCATGTCCTCTAAGAGTGCCTAATGGTTCAGTATCAGAAGCAAATTCATTTTTATATGTGTAAAACACATTAGTTAGTTCTTTCCTCATTCTGGGTGACAATTAAAGATTAATTTGTGCTTCAAAAAGTTGATCAGTCACAAATCCTTCCTTATAAGTATCTGTATTTGAAGATACTATTAATATTTGTTTGGGCATATTGGAAAAAGCAAATTTTTATCTTTTGTTTTCTCCAATTGTAAAATATCTGTCTTCATGTTTATTGATGTCAATACCATAAATATTCAAGTAATCATTCCCAAGAATGATATGTTTAGATTTACAATTGTCCATTACTACTATCTCTGCCTTCATTATCACACTTCCTGCAGGGTGTGGAAATACAATATTAGTGTCTAATATGCCCAAAGGGTATATATTATTACTGGAACTGCTAAATTGTACACCTTCCATTGGTACTAGATGGTTTTTCCATCCAGGAGGCATGGCTTGAAGGTAATCCTTTCCTACAGAAGTGCAAAATGCTCCTGTGTCCAAATTTACTTTGGCTTCAGTATCATTCATCAGTATTGATGTGATAAAATTTTCCCCAGAAGTGTCTCCTTTACCTCTGGCAGGCTTAGTCTTACACATTCTGGCATCCTGGATATCAATCAGGTTACAGTAGTCCTCACTATATGGTAGTAAGTGGGTATGGACTTCTGTGACTTCAAAGAAAGCTGTAATGTTCTCAATAGAATAGTCTTCTATTGTTGTGTCTTCAGAGACTGCAGAATCTTGGTCAGATTCTTATTTCTCTTCATCACATTGAACTTCTTCAATGACTTGAACTTCATTGAATTTAGCCTTCTTGGTACAATTATTGGCTTAATGTGAGGTGCTTCCACATTTATGACACTTTAAGACAGGTCTTTCAGGTCTTTTTTCTTCTCTGGAAATCTTTGGGATAATTTTGGACTCCATGGGATTTCTAGCCCAGGTTTTACCAATTCTTGTCCTAGTAATGATATCTTCCATGGAATTAATGTAGTCCTCTGATGAACAAGGTGCTACACATCTGCACTTGATAGAATGTTCTAGTTCTCCTCCAAATTTCCTTAGTATTTTCATATTAATCAGTGAATCAGACATATCTGGGTGTAAAGCAGATGATTTGTCTTTCTGTTTGAGGAACCAAGTAAGTGGTTTATCTTTTTCTGAGTTAAAAATGGAACTTTCAAAAGTGTTTTCCATTTTTAACCTCCAAGAACTGTTGGCCCATTTGGTGATTACTTCAGATTTCCACCAAGGCCAATCATGTTTTCCATGATCTTGCCTCATTTTGTAATTTCATTTCTTTGAAGTTCTGGTAAACAAGGAGTGTAATTTACCCACTATTATTTCATCAGGTATATGAAAATCTTCTTGAAACAGATTTTTTTCCATTGTTCTTATGAACTCAATATGCTTGTACTCTCCTTCACCAGAGAATGATGGCCATTTTTCCAATTTGGGAATATCTTTTGCAGAGATAGAATTTTTTCCTATAAAAGGGGTTAAACTTCCTTTCAAAGAAATTTCTCTTCAGTCAAAGGTGTAGAATTTCTTGGCATATGTGGATTTGGTTTATAATTCTTATGAATTTGTTCCACATGTGCAAGTATTTCATCTTTCAATTTCTTCCTTTCACTGTCACTTCTTGCCATATGTATGGCAAATTGATTGGTATTATCAACTACTTTTAAAACATGATTTTTTGTAATTTCAAGCTGGTCATTAATGTTTGTAGTGGAAAGATCTTCCATTTAATCATCTTTTAATTTGTATTCACTCTCAATTCTGTCACATGTATTGGAAATTAAATCAAGTTTGGAAGTTGTAGACTTATGCCATTCAGAAGAATTTCTGTCATTCTTTTTTAAGTCATTGATATCTGATGTTTTTTTAGTTAACTTTGAATCAATTTTACCAAGTCCTACATTAATAATAGCTTTAACAAATTGTATTTCTTGTATTTTTTGTGTGGAAAAGTCCTGTTCATCATTTCCTGCCCCTTGGCTGTGAATTCTATAAGAGTCCTGGCCATATTGAAGACACTGTCCACTCCTGAAGGCTCCAATTTGGGGATCCTGTACCCCTGTGGGTAAGGTCTGTGCCAATTGTCTTTGCCTTTTCCCTTTCCTTGATGGTTCTTGGGACCTTTCTTCTTCCTCTGAGGTCCCTTGGTCTTGTCTTTGGACATTTCTGGAGCTGTCTTGTAGCTGTTAGACACCACTGGGCCTTCTTTCTCCAAGGCTGGAGTCATTTCCAACTCTTTCTTCTGGTCTATGGAGAAAAGAATTTGGTTCTTCAACAAATTATTTTTCTTTTTGACCTTTTCTTTGCAATAAAATGGGCTCCATCCTCCTAAGAGCTCTATGGTCTTCTCCTGACCCAGGAATCTCTTGATGTGTAAGTAAGAGTTCATGGCTCCCTGCCAAAGGCTTGGGAATATTTCGCACTCCTCTTCCTTTCCTGCTCTGAACCAGTTTTTTTACTGGGACTGATATATTTCTATTTCTGCCACTTGGAAATGGTTCAACCCTTAAAATATTACCTTCAATTGGTTCAGGATAAGAGTTTAAATCAAAGTTTGTGGGTATATACCTTGGGGAATGGGGTGAAACTCTGGAATCCTCCAGACATGTCTTGCTTGAGGAAGACTTGCCAAATCTGGATTTTGTATTTCCTCTTCCTTGTCCACATCTATCTGGTTGGCTTGCATAGTTGCTTTCATTTCTGGTATGTACCATTTTCATGTCAATTTAAGAGAAAATGAAAAATAAAGACAGAGAACACACCTTTTGGTCATTGTTTGGCTTGTTCTTTTCTAAATAAAGTGCCTCTTTTGGCAATTTTTACTTCAATTCTTTGTTCAGATTCTGCTTGTGAAGATTATGGACTAGTAATATATCTCTTACTGAGCTTATTACCAGCTGCACTATAGTGTATTAAAGACACTAAAAAATTGATAAAAGAAAGAAATTACTTATTTTTTATGCTTTTTTTTTAAAAAAAAACTATTTCAGAATTTTTTATAAGTTTTATTATTCTTTAATATGAAAAAATTGATTCTTTTTGAAGAAAAAAATTCAAATTTGAGAAATTGGAACTTGAAGTTAATTCAGATTAACTCAAAGAATAATTTCATGAGTTTTTGGATGTGAAAAAGCCACATGTAAAAACAGTATAAAATTAAACCAAATTCCTCAATGAAAGATATTTCAAAGACAATTTCAAAAATAAAAAAAATTTCAACTATAAATTTAAAGAAAGAAAATATTAAATCAATATATTTTAGAACTTAAAAATATATTAATTGAGGGTACAAGGCTCAAACAAAATGGCCATCCCCCAAATGTAAGCTTTATCTATGAAACTGTTGATAATATTACTATTAATCAACAGTACTATGACTGTCCTTATGAAATATAATAATAAAAATTATTATAACCACAATTAAATAATTAATTAATGAATCATTTATTTGACTTGTCATACACTACTAGTGATTATCGCAGTAAGAAGTGATTCTCTACAAGAATCAATTACAAGAAGTATTAAAAACTTCTTTATTGAAATAATAAAGTTATTTTAATATATAATTAGCTCATACAAGAAGAATTATAAAGATAATTATTGAAGAAAACTATTACTAGAGAAATACTCTTAAGAATTAATAATAAATCACTCAATAATACTCCAATGAACCTAGAAAGAGTTTGGTAGAGAGATTTTCCAGATAATTGTGAATTTCAATGATCAGTAAATGATTTATAACAGTATTAAGACAATATATAATTTATTTCTATGATTTCACATCTTTCTGATTGATTATGAAAGAATGAAAACACTTAAGAAAATCATTTAACTAATACTTACTTGTTGGTAATAAAGGTATAATTGGATGTTAAGATGATTTGGGAAAAAAAGCAAGAGAAAGCCTCTTTTAAGTCAAAGACAGCTCACAGAGGCATTCCATGGAGCAAGCTGAAAGACCAGTGAGTGATAAAACAATAATCTTTTTTGGATTATTGATTTCATCATTTGTTGTGACATAAGATTATTATAATTCCTAAATTGATGCTTTTATGTAACTACCAACCCATTTATGGTTAGGAATAAAAGGAGTAAAAACTGTAGATTTTCTTTTATTTTGAAAAAAACATTGATTTATCAAAGTTATCAATGTTATTGGAAAGTAAATCACAGGTTGTATTTTGAGTGAATTTTTGAAGATTGAGTATTTCATGTGGAATCATTGAAAATGGATTGTAAGTAAATCTTTTAATTTTACTTATGAAAGCTTAATTCTTTTTGTTCCCTTTATGGATTGTACCTCTCTCCAATCGTCCTGAAAGGCTCAGAAATATTCATCAAGAATTGTATTTTTAATGAATTTTTGAAGTCTTTACCTCATTTCTACGTAGAATTTGCAAATAGCACTATTGTAACAACCACTCACCAGGGGTAAGGGTATTCATTAATACACCCACTCAAACACCTCAAATCAGCAGATCCACTAT
Source organism: Austropuccinia psidii (assembly GCA_023105745.1). Classification (NCBI taxonomy): domain Eukaryota; kingdom Fungi; phylum Basidiomycota; class Pucciniomycetes; order Pucciniales; family Sphaerophragmiaceae; genus Austropuccinia; species Austropuccinia psidii. The sequence continues at coordinate 41,645,333 of JALGQZ010000013.1, forward strand.
CTTCATCAGCATTCAGTTTCAGCAATCTTCCTTGCTGAAACATGCATACAGCTTGGTACTTCAATACAGCCTGTCAACATCTGTACAGGTTGGATTCACCCAATACAGTTTGGATACACCATTATGAAACTGTATGATCACTCAACTTCACCACACCTCTTGTACAGGTTTGGTACAGCTGTACAGGACCTCTATTGGCCAGACTCAATTCAATCATTCAATCCTCTCATGAAAATTCTCTCTCTGGATCAGGGCTGGTGATTCTCATATATACCAGCCCCTCTTTCTCCCCCTGGGGACTTTTCCCCAGTTAATTAATTTAGTTTATTTATTGTTTAATGAATATTATTATCCTTATTTTGGGTATTATATTTATTTAATATTAAGTTAGTCTTTGCCTTTTCTCTCTTTGCCTGTACAGTATGATTTGGGTGGCCATATCCTTATTAACCCTTCTCTTTTCATTCTGAAAGGTTGAAACAGTGGACTTGGACTTGTTTGTGGCTGGCTCCTCTATTCTTTACTCTTATTTATTTTGGTTCTGCTTTTTTATATTCTTTATTTTAGTAATTAATCTCTTTGCACTCTTAAGTGTATTTCTCTCTTACCATATCTTGAGCCCTCCATAAGTGAGTCTCAGTTTACTGAGTGCAAGGCCCTCTTCACTTTGAAGAGCCCCTGTGACATTAAATTAATTAACTCATATTTGATTATTTCTTTTCATTCATTTATATTCATTTGTCTCATTCATCAATTATGACTCTATAATGATCTTATGATTTTTTCATGATTATGACTTTTTCTCTCATCAATTTTCATCTCATTCATTTCATTTATATGAAAATTGATTCTTCTTCTTTCTTAATCATTGCTGACCATCTCATTTCACTTCATTTTATTTCAATCAAATTTCTCTTTGTTTGTCTATTCAGGTCTTATCAGGAGTTATTGATTGGTTAGTTGATTGGGATTCATTTGGGTTATTGATTCAGAGATTTAGGATTTATTTGGATTTATTTGATTGACTTTTGAATTCCTCAAGATAACTAATTTATCCTCAAGAATTGATTATTGATTATTGATTTATTTTGATTCCTGAATATATTGATTGACTGATTGTTTTCTCAAGACTTTGAATTGACGTTGAAGACGTTGATTGATTGATTGACTGATTGATTATTTAATTCTTCAAGATTATTGATATTGAATTTGAATTTATTGTTGATTATTGATTGAAGTTGTTTCACCTCAAGAATTGAATTGGTTCCTCAAGACTCATCAAGATTTTTATTGTGATTGACTTGGCCAAGCTTTGATTTCTGTTCTCAATACCATCAAGTTTCTATCCTATTTCTATTTATAATGCCAGTTCAGCATAGTCCCCCAGCAAAGAACACTAGATCCCAAAAGATTCCAGCTGTTCTCACTCCTACAGCAAGGGCTCCTCTTGACTGCACACCATCAGTTCATCAACTGAGTGCAAACCTGGATAGAGGATCACCAATGGAAGGAGCAGCACCCTCAAGAAGAGGTGGAATGAAAACTGGAAGATCAAGATCCCTTTCAGGACTTTTGGGTGGCTACCCTGGCATGTCTGAAGGTGCAAGAGCAAGATTAGGGGAAGTCAAAGACAAAGAGGGGGAAGAGTCTGTGGAAAAGGAAAATTCTGGGGAGACTGAAGTGGCAGATGCCTTGGCAAACGCTCCAGAGGTGGCTCAGGGTTCTAATCTAGCCTTTCTAGTCAACCTCTTGTCGCTTAAACTGTTCCAAGTCTCCTCAAGATGATGGAGTAGATGACTCAATTCATGGGGAAGCTCACTCAAGCATTTGCTCCCAGGGACAATTCCAAAGGCCCTGCCTTCAAGACTCCATCCATGAAGGCACCTGATTCTTTTGATGGTACTCAAGCTCATAAATTGAGAGGATTTATCCAATCCTGTAAATTAATCTTCCATAATGATCCAGCAAATTTCTTCTCTGACAGAAAGAAGGCTCTTTACTCAACTTCCTTTCTCACTGGTAGAGCTGGAAAATGGATTGAACCCTATCTCTCAAATATTTCCAATGAAGACCCTTCCTACCTCCTCAATAATTGGCCATTATTTGAATCTCAATTATTCACTCTGTTTGGTGACTCCAATGAAGTGCGGAAAGCTGAACAAGAGTTGGACAATTTGGAGATGAAGGAAAGTGGTCATGTATCCTTGTACATTGCTGATCTCAGAAGCTTAATGTCAAGAATTGGAGATCGGGGGAAAGAGATTATATCCATGCTTACAGAAGAGGATTGGCATCAAGATTATTGGATCAGTTGGCTTCTCACACTGGAACCTTTGACACTCTTCAATAACTTATGGATGTCACTTTAGAATTGGACACAAGATATCATGAGAGGCAAAAAGAAAAGGGTGGCGATCAAGAGAAGAAGCCTCCTGTGACTGGATCCAATCAATCTAGGCCTCCTCAAAACTCATCTTCAAAGAGGCCTCACCAGAAGAAGAACAAGAAGGGAAGGCAGTTTCAATCTTCAAAAGACAAGCCCCATGCTGCTCTCCTCAATAAGGACAATAAATTGATTGGTTCTGAAAAGGAGAGGAGGATTAAAGAGGGGTTGTGTTCTTATTGTGGTGGAAAGCACCCAATTGAAAAATGCTTCAAGAGACCTCAGAACAAGCCTGGGTCATCATCAAGAGGCTTCCCTAGCAAGCAGGGAAAAGCCTGAGTCAGGATCATGATGTGTTCAATGGTTCTCACTTATTTCCTTCAAGAGCACAATTTTGCACTCTGAATACTAGTATCAAGAAATCTTTAAAGTTTCTTATTTTCTCTTCTGTCTCTGATAATTTTCATAGTATTCTCATTGATTCTGGTGCTACAAACTCTTTTATTCCAAAGAATTTTCTTCTCAAGTACTCATTCACTCTGTCAGAGCTCCCTGAAAAGATTCCTCTTTTCATTCTGGATTATAATGAATCCCCTGCCTTATTCATCACCCATTATACCAAGTGGGTAGTTGACTTGCCTTCCTTCCCAAGCTTTGAATGGGACTTCTTTATCATAGATTCACCCAAGGGAGAAGACCTGATAATGGGCTATGATTTCCTTTACCATTTTAATCCCATTATTGATTGGAAAAATGGATTGATCACCTATGATTCTAGTCATAAGGATTCTAGTGGTATTATTCCTTCTACTAGTAATGACTTTGCCACTGCTGTCAACAGTGTTGCTCTGGTTGGTGAACTTAAGACACCTTCCCTTCCTTCTTCTGTCCATATCCCTTCCATCATTCCCTCTCAGTCATTACTTCCATTAAGAGATGAATTCTACAAAGAGATAAAAGATGTTGGAGAAGATGTTTCTATATCTTCACTTCATCTTTTTCAAGGGGATATGGACCTTCCTCCCTTATCCTTTCATGCATCCCTGGAGGAGCAGTGGGATGAAGAGGAAGAGCCTAGAGAAATTGAAACTTTGTTGAAGGCAGTCACTCCTGTTTATCACCAATATTTTGATGTATTCTCCAAGGTGAATGCAGAGAAACTTCCTCCACACCATGCCTGTTATCATCATATTGAATTGGAGGGTCTTCTACCTCCAATTGGTGTTATCTACTCATTATCAAATCAAGAGTCAGAAACACTACAGGCCTACATTTCAGACAATGTAGAGAAAGTTTTCATAAGGCCAAGCTCCTCTTCAACAGGAGCACCTGTCCTTTTTGTTAACAAAAAGGATGGAGGTCTTTTTTTGTGTGTTGACTACTGCAAACTCAATGCTGTCACTAGGAAGAACAGGTATCTTGTTCCTCCTATGAACCAGCTTCTTACCATATTCAACGGTTCCACTATCTTCTCCAACATAGATTTGTGTGGTGCATATAATCTCCTGAGAATCAAAGAGGGGGATGAGCACTTAACTGCCTTTAGAACTAAATATGGTAGTTATGAGTATTTTGTTATGCCATTTGGCCATACCAATGCTCCAGCTTCTTTCCAGAATCTTGCAAATGATATATTTGCAGATCTCTTGGATGTGTTTGTTGTAGTTTATTTAGATGATATTATAGTCTTTCCCAGTTCTGAGGTGGAACATGTCAAACATGTGGCCTCTGTCCTCCAACGACTGAGGGACAATAATTTGTTTGCCAAAGCCTCCAAGTGTGTATTCCATGCCTCAAGTGTGGAATACTTGGGTTATGTTGTTTCAAGTGATGGCCTCAGGATGGATTCTTCAAAAGTTCAGCAAATCCTCAATTGGCCTCAGCCCAAAAACATCAAGGCTCTTCAATCCTTTCTTGGCTTTGTCATTTTTAACGTTGTTTCATAAAAAAAATATTCTAAAAAAATCACTTCTCTCACTTCCCTTCTCAAAAAAGATTCTCCCTTTATCTTCAATGAGGAAGCTCTTAGCCAGTTTCAATTACTCAAAGAAGCTTTCACTACTGCTCCTATCTTATCTCATTTCAATCCTTCTCTACCTACTATTGTAGAGACTGATGCTTCTGATTATGCCTTGGGTGCTGTACTGAGCCAGGTGAATGACTCAGGAAAGAATCCCATTGCATTTGATTGTCGCAAGCTTCTCCCAGCTGAGCTGAACTATGAAATTTATGACAAGGAACTCCTTGACATAGTTTGGGCTCTCAAGTGCTGGAGAGCATTTCTTCCCTTTCTTTCCAATTCTTTTGAGGTCTTGACAGACCACTCTTCCTTGCAGTATTTTATGTCTTCCAAAGTTCTTACTTGTTCTCAGGCCCATTGGGCTGAGTTTCTTTCTGAATTTCATTTCACTATCACTTACTGCCCAGGCAGGCTAGCCACTTTTCCAGATGCCTTGTCATGTTGGGACAACATGTACCCAGACAGGGGGTAAACTTCATCAGCAAGAATCCTCAGAATTTTCATCAAGTAATCAAGCAAGATGGAATTCAAGAGTCAAGATTCTTCTCAATCAAAGTGGAAATATTCTCAGATTTAGTTGACAAGATTCAAAAAGAAGTATGTGGGAAAAAGACTAAAAAGAAATACTCAAGCAACTAGCAAGAGGTGAATCAGTTCCAGATGATTCTTTTGAACCTCAAGCCAAGTTGTTTTTATTTAAGGATAGAGTGGTAATCCCAAGCAATGAAGAACTTCAACTCAATATTCTTCAAAAGTGTCATGACTCACCATTGGCTGGCCACCCTGGCCAGGAGCAGACCCTCAAGCTCATCAAGCAGGATTTCTATTGGGCTGGCATGAATCAATTCATCAAGGACTATGTGTCCTCATGTCAGCAAGGTTCAAGAAACAAGAACATTCATCACAAGAAGTTTGGACTACTCAAGCCTCTTCAAAGTCCATCTGGTCCTTGGAATTCCTTATCAATGGACTTCATCACTGAATTGCCCTTGTCAAACAACTTTGACACAATTCTAGTAGTTGTGGACAGGTTTTCAAAAAATGGCAATCTTAATTCCAACTTATGAAGCAATCACTGCTCTGGACTTACCTCAAATCTTCATTAGTCATGTATTTTTCAATCATGGCCTTCAAGTCAGTATTGTCAGTGATAGAGGATCTTTATTTTTTTCATCATTTTGGACTCAATTATGTAAGCAGCTCAAGATATGAAGAGATCTTTCAACTGCTTTTCATCCTGAAACGGATGGACAGACAGAGAGGGTATATCAGATTCTAGAACAGTATCTTTGGATGTATGTTAGCTATCATCAAGATGACTGGTACACCTGGCTCCCTCTGGCTGAATTTTCCTATAATAATGCAGAACATTCATCAACAAAGAAATCACCTTTTTTCACCATTTATGGAAGAAATCCCAGCTTTAACTCAATCCATATTTCTCAAGATTCACCTTCTGGAAAGGTATCAACAAAACTGCAATCAGTACAGCAAGTGGTCAAAGAGGAATTAGAGTCAGCAATAAGGAGATTCAAGAAGTATGCAGATAGAAATAGAGTAATTCCACCTTATTTCCAACCTCGGGACGAAGTATGGCTAGCTTCCAAGAGCACCAAGACAACAAGACCCACCAAGAAATTATCAGAAAGATGGTTGGGACCTTTTGAAGTTCTGAAGAAGATTGACAGCAATGCATATCACCTCAAGTTGCCTCAAGAATGGAAGTCAGTTCACCCTGTATTCCATGTGCCCTTATTAGAACCAGTGAAGCATTCAACTATCCAAAATCGACATCAATTGCCACCACCAACAGTCTTGGTGGAGGAGCAAGAGGAATGGGAAGTGTCCCAGGTTCTTGATTCAAAACTCAAGAGAGGTAAATTATGGTATCTTGTAGAGTGGAAAGGATTCAGTGAAGACCCAGAAAGAACCACTTGGGAACCAGATTCCAACCCTACCAGCTCACCAGCCCTTGTCAAGGATTTCCATTCATTGTATCCAGACAAGCCTGGCCCAAATACCTCAAGAGTTTGATTTTATGGTGCTTGGTGGGGATAAGAAGTTTTGAAAGTAAGTTCCTCTCCTGGCATGCACCTTTAAGGGGTATTCTACCCATATGTTGTTGTAAGCATCACCTTGGCCACTTTGTGAGCACTTGTCAATTCTTTGGACAGGTTCAGGAAGCATGCAACATCAATGCCCTCCATTTGGACCTTATCAAGATATGGCCAAATGTTTCTTTCTTTCTTTTTCTTTTCTTTTTTCTTTATCATTATGTCAATTCATTCCAATCATAATTATTCAAGACTTTCATTACTTCAAGTCATTTATGGCAATCAATTTCAGTTTTATGGTGCTTGGTGGGGAGTAGGAGTTATGAAAGTAAGTTCCATCTTCTGGTATGCATCCCTGAGGGTTCTACTTCTTGTAAAACATCACCTTGGCCACTCTGTGAGCTTAAAATTCTTGCCTTTCATTTATCAGACAATTCTTGGCCAAAAATCAAGCAACTCACTATAAGAAGGACAAAACATCAGGAATTTCTTTTATTTCTTTTTCTCTACTGTCTTTTTCTCTCATTTTCTTTCTGTTCTTTACTTGTATAGTTTGTTTTATTTTTATTTCTTTAGAGCAGCAGCACCCCCTCCCAAATCATGTATTGGGAGGTTCCATTATTTTTTCATTTTTTAGTATTTATAGGAGTGGGGATAGAATTCAAACCAAACACAAACAAGGATAAGGAAACTAGTTATCTCTACCTAAATCATCAAAGGTTCTGTGAAAATCATTTATCAATTCATCTTCATAACAGGAAAATTTTGCAGCCATTTCTTCTGAAGAAGTACCAGGCATAGTCCTGTCATTTGCATACATAATCACCTCCCTGCTATTTCTATCAACCCTCCTGAATAATCTGGCCACAGCTTCTTGGTTTTCACTCGCCGCATTGGGATCTTCTCTGGTAATTTGGATAGGCTAGCAAATTCTTCTTTGAAAAACTTGGGTGGCAGGAAACCAAAAAGAAGAAAAACCATCCCTTCTTCTACTGGAACTGGCCACAGGTTGGAGTTGTTGGGAGGTGGTTATGGGTGAGTTCCTGGGTTGCTGGCTTGGTGATGGTCTTACTGCTGGATTTAAGGCACGCCTGGCATGAGAAGTACTTGGTGAAGAAGGTGGAATGGTAGTAGGAATGGAAGAAAGCACTGGTTGGAAGGTTCTGGGAGTACTGGGAATCACTTAGCTTTGGAATCTGTTGGCAAGAGGCTGAGCAGAGGAATTTCTGGATGGATAGCCAACTGAATGAGGAACAACTACAACTTCTTCACCATCCAATTCATTACTACCGTCAGCATCTGGATCAGCTGGGGAATCAGAAATCCTTCTTATTCTTTTCACTACCCCTTCAGTGTTGATCCTGGAGATTGTGACTTCTGAACTGGAATATATTGGCCCATCACCAACTGGAATTAGCCCTCCAACACTAGTCCACCTTGCCAAATCCCTCTGCCTGGAACCAGTCACTGCATCAAAATATCAGTACCAATTCAATCAAGATATGCAAATAACTCACATTGAGAAAATCCTGAAGTTCCATCAGGAGTAGGTGCCTCAGAGACTGGGAACTCTTTCCCAAAAGGCCCATCTTTTTTACTCCATCAATACCTCCTGACGTTAGAAGACAACACCCCGGTATGGTGACATGGTTTCTTCCCAATGAAGCAATAATGGCCCTTTGGAGATCAGGGATTGTAGTGTTGAAAACAATCCTTACCCTTGGCCAAACATTCAGTACAGGCAGGATCAAGAATTTCAACTGCTCTGTATCCATCATAGATTTGGGAGGGATCAAAGTGACCAGAAGAAGCCATGGAGGGTGAAGATAATTGACTGAAGAAGCCAGAACCACTAAGAACAGATGGTGGTGGTGCAGAAGGAGAAGATTCCGTCAGTGCAGTTAGTTTAGAACTCATAACTGAAGAATATTCAAGCAGACGATTTAAGACGTCAGAATCAACCCACTCCAAATCAAAAGAAATTGCTCTCAAGGAAATGGGGGCCATAACTCATTTATGCCCCCCCTCAAAGCCTCTAAGGTGAGGATTCAGACCCCTTTGGGGATGAATTCATCACCCAGGGCCTCCCCTGTAACTTTGGGGAGGCCAGTATCTTGATGGTCCTGGACCCCCTCAATGGGTCCAGGCCATGTAGGTGAGATTATGGGACCATGAGCCATTTTATGGTCCCATGGTACCCCTGGGTCCCCAGAAAAATTGGGCCCAGAGGGTCATTTTTGGTCCTGGGCCACAGGATCCCAAGACAGCAAGATGGCCAAAAATGGCCATATATTCAAAAACATCAATAAAATCACCTAGACCCAAAAAAGGCCCAAAGGGCCATAAAGTCAAGAAAAGTCCAACTCATCATAGGAGGGGCCAAAGCCCAAAAGACACTATGGGAAGGGATTTTGAGGCACTTCCAAGGACAATGGGGACAAGACCCCTTGAAGACTTCATTTCAAGATATTTACAGGAGGGCCTTGACAAATGAGTATACTTCATATACTCATTTTGCATCATTTTTTGAGCACAAGAGCTCAGTGGCCATCATTTTGGGATACACCCCAAGGCCATACCCCAAGGAAAATAGATTGATTGAATCAGAAGAAAAAGAAGCATATTTCAAAGTGGAATACTTACTCAAATTTGAAAGAAGGGGGGAATCAATTTAATTTGACAGAGAAGAATTGAAGAAGGATTTTCAGGATAATGGTCAAGAGGAAATGAAAATTAAAAGGAAAATTTTTGAAAAAATGTGGGGATATTGAGATGCCAATCAACAGTGGAAGGGTATTATGGTGTTCAGGAGCCCACGAGTTTCAAGAGGGGGATACTGTATCAACCACTCACCAGAGGTAAGGGTGTTCATTAATACACCCACTCAAACACCTCAAATCAGCAGATCCACTATCTGCATCAGCATTCAGTTTCAGCAATCTTCCTTGCTGAAACATGCATACAGCTTGGTACTTCAATACAGCCTGTCAACATCTGTACAGGTTGGATTCACCCAATACAGTTTGGATACACCATTATGAAACTGTATGATCACTCAACTTCACCACACCTCTTGTACAGGCTCTGTACAACTGTAAAGTACCTGTATTGGCCAGACTCAATTCAATCATTCAATCCTCTTGTGAAAATTCTCTCTGGATCAGGGCTGGTGATTCTCACATATACCAGCCGCTCTTTCTCCCCCCTGGGGACTTTTCCCCAGTTGATTAATTTAGTTTATTTGTTATTTGATAAATGTTATTATTATCCTTATTTCGGGTATTATATTTATTTAATATTAAGTTAGTCTTTGCCTTTTCTCTCTTTGCCTGTACAGTATGAGTTGGGTGGCCATATCCTTATTAACCCTTCTCTTTTCATTCTGACAGGTTGAAACAGTGGACTTGGACTTGTTTGTGGTTGGCTCTTCTATTCTTTACTTGTATTTCTTTTGTTGCTACTTTCTTATATTCTTTATTTTAGTAATATATCTCTTTGCACTCTTAAGTGTATTTCTCTCTTACCATATCTTGAGCCCTCAATAAGTGAGTCCCAGTTTACTGAGTACCAGGCCCTCTTCACTTCAAATAGCCCCTATGACAACTATATGGCTGGTTGCTATGGGGTATATCAATGGATACTAGTCCAAAAAGTGTTTTAATTAATCTTTTACGTTTTATCCATGGGAAATAATTAATAATTGATATTGTTACAAGAGTCTAAGTAGCTCTTTACCTCCTTGGCATGTCAAAATAGCAGCTTATTTGCAATGTTCTTACGATTTAATGAGATTTTAACTTGGTAACTAAGTTCCCAAAAGGCTTTAACACACTAATTGGGCCATGATCAGCCATGGATCCAAGCTTTTGAGTTATCCATGCCTCAGAGGCCTCAGAAGCTGGGTACCCTGGCTCTCTTTGATGTCTTTTGTCCCACTTAGCTATTTTAACATCAAAAATAGAATTTCAGGATTCAAGACTGACATGCACTATGGGTGTATCAAAACTGTATGTAAGAATACCAAAATTTTCAGTGCCAAAAACATGCATAACACTATTCTTAGTGTATATTTAATATGGTGTTTCTGAAATTCCTATTTTTTTGGTGTGAAATTGAGAAAAACCAATATTTTCACAATTATTTTATGTTGTGTTGAAGTATTTTCCATATTACCACCTCATAGAGTTAATTGAAGCTTATTCATTCTATGGAGCTACCCTAGGTGATTTTTTGTGTAGAATCCAAATCTGGCCTTAAATACATGGATTGACTTACTCAATAAAAAGTGATTCATCTTTTCTGAAATCCAAAATGATGAATTTTGAATATATGCATGACTTATTGGTTATGCATAGTTCAAAGAGTATTCTTAAAGATAATTGTGGCCTATTTGGGTATGTAAAATATACCTCAAGGCTCACAATTGGGGGGACATTGTGATAATTTTATGAGACTCTCATCAAAAATTTAAGGCACCCAGGGAAGGCTTCAGCCTGAAAAACTTTAAAAATCTCTCTGCATTGTTCTATTTTTGACCAGGAAATCATTTTTTGCTTCAACTTCATTAATGTCTGGATAACCCTTTGAGTGTACAACACAATAGCACCATAGCTAATTCCAAATAACATTCCAATCTTACCCAAAGAACCCCAATTGCCATTTGATCCTAATATTGATAGTTCTACAGACAATTTTATGGAAGGATTGCATTGTTTTTTGTGATTATTCTTGGGAGGCTTTATCATGAATTTGTGCAACCAATTCTTCAATTGATTCATGTGTGGTCCTACATAGCTGGAAAAACATTTCAGATCATAATGTTTGTAGATAATTCATTCTATACATGTAATTTGATGGATATCTTCTATTATTATTGATGTATCTTTGTGAGTTTATAATATCTAATAACATTATATCTTTCTGAATATCAGAATCACTATCAGAGCTGAAAGCATTGAGGAACTGAAGAAAGTTTAATTTCTGAAGTAAAGGTAGCCATTGAAATTTCTTTGGCATGGTAAATGAAGAAATGATCTATAGAAAACTCAATTTGGGATTAAATATTTGAATAAATGACCAGTGTATTGAGAATTTATGGAGGATACAGGACTTTTTATGAAATTTAACATGCCCTTACTGAGTTGTGTGTTGTAAAAATGTGCTCTTGAGTGAAGCTAAAGGTGGGATTTCACTTTTGAAAAATGGGATTTGGTACCAAAAAACCTGGGTTTTCATACCTCAAGATACCACATTGCTTGAGGTGTGGGTTTTCCCAAATCAAAGAAAGTTAATTTGGGATTTGGCAAAAAAACTTGGGATTTTGAGTGTGGGATTTGGTAACTTTGACAAACCCTAATATGTGCAGAGTTTTCCAAAGCCTCTTCAATTGGAAAATTGCAACATAGAAATTCTTTTCAGTATGAGGGAATTGTCACAGCAACTATCAGGGGTAAGGGTTTTCAATTTTAAACCCATTCAAACTCACCAGACCATAAAATTCTTGATTATATGGAGATTCAGTTTCAGAAAATCTTCTCTTGAAACATTAATACAGTTTTGTTAATCAATATTGCCTCACAACACCTGTACAGGCTGAATTTACCGAATAAAGTTTTGGCTAAACCAGCCTGAAACTGTATGATCACCCAATTCTTCCACACCCCTTGTACAGGCCCTGTGCGTTCAAAAAGGGCCTGTATTGTCCAAAATCAATTAAACCAATGATTCCTCTCAAGAAAATTCACTTTTTGGATCAGGGCATGTGAATTCTCACATATACCAGCACCTCCTCCTCATCCTGGCAACTTTTTCCCAGTTAATTAATATATTTTATTTATTATATGATAAATATTCTTATTATTAATTTTTGAATATCTCATTTATTGGTATTAACTTAGTCTTTGCATTTCCTCACCTGTCAAGTAGATTTGTGGTAGCCATATCCTTATTAAGCCCTCTCTTTCTTCCTGACAGATTGAAACAGTGGAATTGGACTTGTTTGTGGTTGGCTCTTGTATTCCTTACTATTATTCCTTTATTTTTTCTGATTTTTTATATTACTTTCATTGTCAATACCATCCTTATTACACTCTTAGGTGTATTCTTTCATATCCCTCATGAGCCCTCCATAAGTGAGTGTCAGCCCCTCTTCACTTAGGAGAGCCCCGGTGAGACTATATTAATTAGTTCATAATTTCTTCCTTTGTTGTTCATTGTTTTCACAACATAGCTCACTCATTCATAAATTATGACGTCTTTATGAATTGATGATTCTTTTGTGATTTTATGATTCTCTAATCAATTTTAATTTCATTAATTTTATTCACATGAAAATTCAATTATTTCAAATTTCTTATCCATTTCTGACCATTATATCTTATTCTTAATTCTCAATAAACTCTCAATTTCCTTTTTATGTTTTAATTCAGGTGCTAATAAGGCTTCAATTTAGTGGTTAACTTGTGATTGGGCTTTTATCAGGAAAATTGAATCACATTTCAAGACTTTGATTTGCTTTTATTGAAAGCAATTTGATTCCTCAAGATAACTCATTGTTTAGCAAGATTTTTTTATTGATTTTTTGAAGTTGTTTCTTAAAGAGCCTGAATTTATTTTTGAAGAAATTGGCTGATTTACTGAATTTCTCAAGATGTAATTAACATTGATTTTGAATTGAATTGATTGAAATTGGTTTGAAGTTCCTCAAGACATTGATTTATCAATAAGAGTTGGACTCTGTAATTTTTACTCTTCAAAAAGTATTTCAAATCAATTTCACTTTAAGATTTTGATTTATTAATCTATTTCTCCTTTGTTTTATTTGGCCAAGATTTATTTTTTTATTCTCAAAGAATCATCAATTTCTTATTTCCTACTCTTCAACAATTCCTGTTCAGCATAGCCCCCAGCCAGGAATACAAGATATCAAACAGAAAAAAAATGTTATAACTCCTAGAGCAAGGGCTCCTCTTGACATCACACCATCAGTTCATCAACTGAGTGCAAATTTGGACCAAAAATCACCAATGGAAGGTGAAATACCCTCCAGAAGAGGAGGTATGAAGTCAGGAAGATCAAGATCATTCTCTGGCGTGTTGGGTGGCTATCCAAGCATTTCTCAAGGGCTTAGAAGCATATTCTGGGAAGCTTCATATGAAGAGAGGGAGGATTCTGTGGCAGAGGAAGAGTCTGAGAAAACTAAAGTGGCAGCTTCCTTGGCAGGTGCCCCTGAAGCTCCTCAGGACCAATATATAGCCCTTTCTAATAAACCTCTTGTCTCTCAAGCTGAAACAAATTTCCTCAAGATTTTGAAGCTTTGGAATATGACCACATACCCAAAAAAGGTCACAAGAAATATTTAAAATAATTATACATTAAAAATGATTACCTTAAAGCTACATAAATGCCATAAATTGGCATAAAACTTGGTTTAACTCAAAACCCAATGAATAAACATGTGAAATAAATTATATAATTGGATTCCCCATGGTAAAATACACACATACCATTTTTATGGCATATCTGTAAGGTCAATATTTAATGAGCTATAAGTAATAATACCTTATAAAAACACAAATCCTTATTTATTTCAAAGACCAATGAGACAAAATGTGAAATGAATTGTACCATTGGATTCTCCATAAAATTCCACATATAAGACAATTAAGAAGCTAAGCTCCAAAGTCAATACTTAAGGAATTAACCTGAATATATGAGCTTTTTTGGTCAATGCATATATTCAAGGATTTTAGCCAATATCTTTTGAGATATGCATGATAGAGTGATGAACCAAAAAAGAATTCATCACTTAATTACTGTAGAAATACAGAAATGAAGTTTATTTCACAAGTTATAAACAAGGTTAAAAGCTGTAAGGGATAATTGATTAAAATCAGCAGAGATGTTGACCATTTTGTTGTGGAAGTGGTCCAAACTTAAAAAAGAGTAGACAGTTGGATTCTACTAGTTCATTCGTGAAGAATGATGTATTTGTTATTATAATATTCAAGGTATAACCCCTTGAAATCATGGTTTGAAGTTTAAAATATTAAATTTCAACAGAAAAGATGAGTTACAAGAAAAATCATCAATAGAGCTATTATGATGTAATGAAATGCTCTTGGCAGAATAATAAGGTTATGCCAAGCTATTAGAATTCACTCTCTGAATTGCTGTAGAATGTCAATATTAAAAGTTATTAAGGATCAAAGTTTGAGCTTAATTTGATCATTTATGATCACTCACTGTAACCTTAAATTAGGTTTAACAGTCATATTAGTGATACAATTGGTGAATACTGTCAGTGTATGATTAAAACTAATAAAATACACGAATTTTGGGGTTCTGCCAAGCCTTTGACGTCATAAAACGTAAAGTTATAGGGATAACTCTAAATAATGGTGTAATAATGATGTAATGTGGTTTGATCATGATGTAATCATCACCAAACCTTAAAATATTGATCAATTCCAGTGGAAATGATCACTACACGTCTACTAGAAGCCTGTTGGACTCTAGGAGGGAGGTATTTACTATAAATAGAGCTGTTTTTACTCCATTTTCCCCTCAGATGCTTACAAAACACTAAATAATTAAATCAAAAAGGTAATTTCTTTATTCTTTACATATAATACTCTTATATTATTAAAGACCAAAGATCATCTTTATCATAATCATCAAATTTGATGTGATTACGCCAAATTATTTAATTGTTTTGTTATATTTCTCTCACAAATCTCAAATCCACATAAAAATAACATTATTTGTAATTTCTCTTATATTTTCTTGTAAATACAATTTGAATAATTGTATTTACATTTTTTGGCGTAACATTATTCAAAATTATTATATTAAGTGTTAAAAGTAGGTTATTTCTCTTATTATAATAATCTCTCTCTATTATTACTCTTAATAATTCTATAATTAATATAAATAGTATTTATATTAATTTATAGCTTTAATATTGGTAATATTATTGTTATTAATTGTTTTTATTCATGAAAAACAATTCTTTACGCCTTTATTATCTGTTGGTAACAATAATAAAGTGCTTTTAAATATATTAATTATCTTTTATTAATATATTTATTTTATTATCATATTTTTTTATAACATAAGCTATATTATTATATCTATTTAATAATATAATTATCTTACACCATAAATATAATAATTCTATATTATTAGAATTATTTTTATCTTATTTATTTTATTTATAAGGACATTCATAATACAATAAGTAAAATATTAGTAATTTTTACTTATTGTTTCATAGTCAAACCTTACAAAGATGATGGAGCAGATCACTTAAGCAATTTCCCCAAGGGACATTTCCCAAGCCCCAGCATTCAATACTCCATCCATTAAGGCAACTGATTTTTTTTGACGGTACTCAAGCCCATAGATTGAGAGGATTGATTTGATCCTGTCAATTAATCTTCCATAATGACCCAGAAAAGTTCTTCTCTCACAGGAAAAAATATTCTCTGAAAAAATTGATGATTTTATGAATGAATAATACTTCATTTAAATTTAAAAATGAATATTGATATGAGCTTTTCGATATTGTATTTTCAGTCTTAATTAAATTGTGCTTTTGAAAATGACTGTGGTTGAACTGATTATTATGGGATATATCATTTCAAGATGGTGAATAATCATCATCTGATTTCTGAAAAAAACTTTTTGATCTTATATTTAAATATCCAACATTTAAATACAATTATCTTATAACATACAAGAGCATAACTCAATACTATATTAACTTTTGACATAATCATTCAAATTATTTTTGAATGGTCAGTTTTTTTGAGAGCTTGGAAATAAAACTAAATGAGGCTTAGAAGCAGGTATTTCCCTGTATTTGGAAGGAAAATATCTGTTAGTAAATAATATCCAGTAGGATAACTCATAATTTCATACTTACAGCTTGATTTATGGCAACAGAAGAAAGAACTTAATAATCTGAATCCAAAGTTTTGATGAGCTCTTGTAGCTTGCAAAATGACCTTGAATATTGTCTTGACTTATCAAAATGAATATTTTAGATTTATTTAAAAATACTCTTGCATTCAAGTAAGTGAGCTCTTTGTAAGGATCTTCATGCTTATTCAAATTTGGTAGTGTAGTAAGTATTCTTATCAATAAGAAATATGTTTTTGAAAGTTCCTCCCAAATTATTTCCTCAACAATTGCAACTTGTAATGAGGGACTACCACCTTCTTGAATAAATGTGATCTGAGACTTCCCAAGGTGTGATGATTCAGGGGAAACAGTATTCCCCTTAAACTTCATAGATGCACACATGGTCCACTCAAAAGAATCAAATTCAGGAAAAGAATTTCTCAAAAAATTTTCAAGGAATATTTTCAAAAGATTTAGTTGTTTTGATTGAATTGAACCAGATTTTGGTGATACTCTTGTATCTTTGCCATACAGTATTAATCTCAGATCTGGGAAATCTGATAATGATTTGAAGTAGTTTGATTTGGGGAGCTTTTCACCTATTCCATCCACAATCTTCCTTCAGCTTATCTTTTGAAGAAATTTTTGGAATACTGACTTGTCAAGATGTGCTGGAATTTTTCATCAAGGTTAATATGTATTAATAATAATTCAACTCAAATCAAAAAAACTCTCACCTGTGTTTTTATTTTTATTTTCCAGGGTCACCAGGTGATTTATTCTCTCTCCTGCCCAGCAAGAATAAACTGAGGGTGGTCCATAGTTGAAAATAACTTCAGATAAATGTTGAGAAATGTGAATAGTGGGTTTTGGCTTTATATTTGGGTCCCAATTTTCCAAAAAGCTCTGGAAATAGTGACCTAAGACCAATTCAAATAAAGCTATTTGAGACTACGAAATTTAGTGAGACATTGCAATTTTAACTGAAGAAACTAAAGTGGAATTGGATGAAAAAAGTATTTCTTTGGAGGGATTTTGATCCTTTTGATGAATCCTTTTTGGGATGAGTAATATGACTAAATTTACTGTATGTAAGATAAGCCAATCAGAAGCCTTTGGGGTTCCACATAAGGGCATTCCCATGTGTCTGGGTATATGGGTTATCCATGATTTAAGAATAATTTTCTGGTTACCTTCATGTAGAAATTCAAGCTCCTCAGTGGTTATATTGTGTTGGTTGGGGATTCAACCTAGAGTGGTGAAAAAGAAGACATGTATTCTTGATTTGAGAGAGATAGGGCTGCCTGTGGAAAACAACTGATTAATTGAGGATTATTCATTCCATCTTCCTCCTTTAAAAAGATACCAGGTGAGCATTTCAAAATATCTTGGGATAATGATGAAGTGGAGCTTGGATAAACTTCCTTTTCCTTTCCTTTCCCAGATGATCTTTTCAGTATTTCCTAAGGAGAACTTGTTGATGAAATTAGTGATTACCTTCTTAGTTAATATATTGATGGAGGTTGAGGGCTTGAAAAAAGGTTTGAGCCTTTGGGGTTTCTTAGATAAACCTTGGAGCTTGGCTTATTTACCACTTGAAATTTGGGTGATGGACCCGATGTCTGAATTTGACTCTCTTGACATTCTTAAATTCTTTCAGTGGCACTGTATAATGACTCAAAATCTGAGTTATTCAAGGCTTCCCTTAGTGTTAACTTATATTTTTGGATGGACCAGGGATTTCAATTGTTTCAGTTTCCTTCCTTTTGAGCTTTGATGAATTTGATTCTGAAGTTCCAAATGATGAAGTATGGATGTTTCTTTTTGTGGTTCTTTCCTTTGTTGATTAGGTTTCTCCAGAATTTTGAATTTTCTGATAGGTTAAGCTATAATCCCTTGGAAAACCCAATAAAAAAGTATGCATAAAATAAATAGTCATTATTTGAGAATGGTTCCAGTAAGGAAGTTTTCCCAAAATAATGTAACAAGATTTATGCGAAAAGTTTCTTTTTTTGGTTAGTTGTGGTTGCTTGAAGCCATTGTGTAATTCCTCATTTCTGCTTATCTTCATCCTTTTGGGGCCAAGAGGGCTTGTCAATATTTTGAATATCTTTAATGGGTAAACTACAATGTGCACAAAAGCAACTTTCTGAGTGAGATGCTAAACCTCCAATTTTTTGGAGGGCTGGAATAACCCTATAGCAACTGCAGGGCCACTTTAATGAGACATCCATTATTGAATCTGGCTGTTGGAGTAAGCTGGACACCTATTGTCAGCCTGTGACTCAAAACAGAGCACTAGCATGACATCCAACATACCATAAATAATGGTATGACAAGTATTGAACAAACATAGTCAATACAGGTAATAATTAAGAGAAAACAATCCTCTTACATTAAACACCAACCTTATCCAAACAGAATAAGGAAACCTAGAGGAGAATAAACAAGTCAAAACCCTTATTTTCACCTCTCATCTAACTTATGCATATTTAAGTTATCCTATACCAAAATGGTATTTTTCTTAAAGCTCACATAGAGAGCTACACAATGATATCATCCATGTTGTTGTAACACCACTACAACTGGAGATACCATATAACCTCATTTTCAAAACCAAGTCCCCCTGAAAGTCAAAGAGGGCTTGTACAAAACTGTACAAAAGTATAACCAAATTAAAGATCTCAGCAAGAGCTTTAATTTGAGACACCTTAGACCTCTTTATCTCTTAAATTGACTGAGGGATCTTGGTTCAAAGGTTTAATAGCCAAAATACAGATATTCTGAAAATAAGAAAATAAACAAACCCCTGTATCTTTGGCATACACTCATACAACTGTACAGTGTAATATACCAAACTGTAGAGCCAATCAAGCCCTACAAAATGTATCATCAGAATACAGATATCTTCCAAATTGAAGAAGATATCTAGCATGGAGGTTTTTGAAGCCTCATACTGATGTACAAAATTACATCCAAAAACTTAAAACCCTTATAACTTTTGCTATTTGCAAGAAGGGTAAACATGAAGCATACCAAATTGAAGAGCTCATTAAGCCCTTCAATTCTGTGCTCTTGGTTTCTTGATATCTCAAAAACTGACTGAGATATCTTGGTTGGAAGTATTTTGACCAATACTGGTCTGTACCAAACCTGTACCAACCAGTACAGTCTTGATACTTAAAATAATGGTTATTTAAAGCTTAAACCCGCCCAGAATGACTAATATTGATCATACAGACACCAGAACAACGTCATCCAAGTGCTGACGTGGCAGGTGAAAAGTTTTTTCACCCTGTATTGATCCAGAATGATCATTTGTGGTTCCAAAACCACAATTCTGTCTATATTGACGTCAGAATTCAGGATCCAGAACCACAGACTGACCACTGGAGTGAAAATTTTCACTCCTCTGACGTGTGAAGAGTTAATAACTCTTGACAGTCTTGAAAGATATAAAAAGAAGGGTTTTTCCCTTGAAAACCCCTTATCTTATCTTACCTTACCAATATTCTTACGTGACAAGACTGTTATTCATCAGTAGTGTCCTTAGAATTATTTAAGATATAATTAGAATATAATTATTGTAGTGTTTCTTTACATTCAAAGATATTAGAGCATTGCAACCCAGGTCCTCAATAGACTCATCACCACTGTTACCACGTAGCAGTAGGACCTGAAGATTCCATTTTTTATTTATTTTGACGTGTCACAGTCATAGTACTAGCTTGTATTTACTATTTTTTAGCTACTACATAGACTCACCCTGACACCTATCCACATTTCTCAAAGTTCTAAAAAAGAGGCTTCAATAAGCTGTTCAATTGATCAGAGGTGGGCTCTTTGGGGGTTGGAGTGAACCTGTATACAAATAGGTTTTGATACTTATATCTTTTTTCAGGTGGAGGATTGAATAAAATCAAAAGAATAAAACCTATTTAAATACTCCTTGAGCCAATCTTGGATCCATGTGGATTTCTACAGTCAATATACAAGCCAAAAACCAAGCTTCAAGGATTATCAGTGAACTTTGAGTTTTCAATATCTTCAAATTTTTTCCAAACATGGCCATCTGCTATTTCAGAGAAAATTTCTTATTTCCGATAACTTGATTTCTGGGGTGAGTACAGTGCATTCTCAAAGGTAGTAATCATGAGCTTTTTTAAGATCCATTTTTTCAAAGATTGGGAGTGGAACTGTTTTGTAGGTTGTAGTTTTTGGTGTTTTGTATTCTCTTAATATAAGAAGGTGTTGCATTTTTGTTGGTTTCTGTATTTTCCATAAACAGGCTGTATCAATTGAGGTATTTTCAAATCTTAATGACATTTGGTCCCAAAAACATGCTTTTTCTCTAAATCTAAATATAGGAAAAAACATGTTTGGAAACATATGTGGGTCTTGAAGAAACTCAAGAGCTGCAATCTTTTATGAGAGTTTTCAGACTTTGGGGAATTTTAAAGCTGAGATCTAGGTTTTGTTGGATTTTTGGCGCTTTTTTTAATCTTTTTTGTTCCAATTTGATACTTTTTTCACAGTTATGGTCACTAATGCTTTTGTGAATGTTGTCATGTGAAATTTGAATAGTAGATAAAAATACTGTTTAATAATGATACAGGAATGAGGGAAGTGGAATTCTAGTTGAATGATAAATGTTCTCAATATTTGGTGGTAGGTTGGGGCTTTCCTATGCATTGCTAGAAAGGTGTTGATGTTTCTCAACTAAAGATAGCATGCTAGATATCTATGTAAAATTGGGAAATAAATCAAAAATTCATTTATCTTAATATAATTTGAATAATCAAATGTGATGGATAAGCTTAAAGAAGAATAAAAAACACCATTCTTTGGGTTTTTCCCTGAAACAGAAGTCCATTCCTCTGGGGTAGATCATAAACCTTCTCATTCTAAAATATAACATATTTGAACAGGTTAATACTTTAAATAACAATGAATTTTTTTATTTGATTCTGCTATGATGTACACTCACCTGGAGGTTTTCAGTCAAGGACTCCTGATGATTTGAATGAGCCATTTTGTATCTTCCAAATCCTTTGTATGTATTACCCCCAATTTGGAAAACCTTTACGATACAAGTAGTGCATTTTCAAATATAAATGTTTCCAAATCTTTGTTCATAGATATATGGCATTGGGGATTATTATTTGATTTAAATGATGATAAATGTAAAGTATATAGATTCAATTTAAATTTGAAACTTGGGATTTTTTGAAAGGCATATTATTTGTATTCAAATGATTATCTAGAATATTTGATTCAATCCAATTATTAGAATTAGTTGTAAAAGTATGCTAATAATTTTGTGGGATCTTTTATGAAAGGGTCAATAAGCTTGGAAAGTTCCCATTGATATGGAATTTAGTCTTTCAAAGGCATTTATGATATATGTAATCAATTTTATGAAGATTGGTGAAATTCATATAGTAAATTTCTGCTGAAAGATTATGCTCTCAATTTGACAAGGCTTTTGTCTCTTTATTTTCTTATTTCAGCTAGTAAATAGGATTTATTCATATAAAAGATTTATGGAGAGTTATATTTTAATCCAAATACTTATAGCTATTTTGTTGGAATGATTCCACTCAAAAAATAGATAATTCTCACATTCTTTCAATCTTCTGGCCCATGTCTTTGAGACTCAAATTGAAAAGGTTTTAGCTGTTGGTTATTGGGAACTTCAATTTCAATATGATTTGTACTCATATATAAAATTTAGAATATATAGTTTATATCTTTGCTCCAATATGTGGAAAAAACAATAAAAGAAAGTTTTGGGACAAAAAAGGGTGTTTCTAAGGAAGAAATTACAAAGAATAGTTTATTTTATATGTTGGGAAAAATCTTCAAGAGTGGCAATTATCAGTTCTTTATGTTTGAATATATGAGGACTGTGTAACAGTTGGACATCTATTCATAGATCTAAGATTATAAATGGCAATTGTGAGCCTTGAGGTATATTTTAAATACCCAAATAGGCCACAATTATCTTAAAAATAAATTTTGAGCTATGCATAACCCATGAGTCATGCATATATCTCAAATTTATCATTTTTGATTTCAGAAAAGATGAATACTTTTTTATTGAGTAAGTAAGTCCATGAATTTAAGGCCAGATTCGGATTCTACACAAAAATTCACCTAGGGTAGCTCCATAGAGTGAATAAGCTCAAATCAACTCTTTGAGGTGGTAATATGGAAAATACTTCAATACCACATAAAAGATCCGTAAAAATTTTTGTTTTTCTTAATTTCACGCCAAAATAATGGGAATGTGGGGAATCCCATGTTACATATACACTAAGAATAGTGTTATGCATGTTTTCAGCACTTAATATCATGGTATTCTTACATGCACTTTTGGTACACACATAGTGGATATCTCACTTGAAGCTTAATTTTCTATTTTGATGTGAAAAATAGGCGAGGGAAACAAAAGACAGCAAAGAGAGCCAGGGTACCCAACTTCCAAGGCCTCAGAGGCATGGAAAGCTCCAAAGATTGGATCCATGGCTGATCTTGGCCTAATTGGTAATCTAAAAACTTTTGGGAACTTGGTTACCATGTTACAACTACTGTAAATCTTAAGAAAATAGCAAATAACCTGCTATTTTGATGTGCCAAGGAGGTAAAGAGCTACTTAGACTCCTGTAAACATGTCAATTCTTAATGATTTTCCATGGATAAACCCCAAAAGATTAATTAAAACCCTTTTTGGCCTTGTATCCATTGAATTACCTCATAGCAACCAGTTAAACACTGATATTTGCAATTCTACATAGAAATGGGGTAAAAACTTCAAAAATTCATTAAAAATACAATTCTCAATGAATCTTTCTGAAAGCTTCAGGACCAATGGAGAACTGTATTACCTATGGTACAACAAAAAAAATAAAGTTTTACTAGTAAAATTAAAAGTTTTACCTACAGTCCATTTTTGACTATTCTTCGTGAAACACTGAATCTTTAAAAATTCACAGTAATTACAACCTGTGATGAAATTGGCAATAAAATTGATAAATTTGAAAAATCAATGATTTTTTTGGAATAAAAGAAGATTTACAGATGTTACTCCTTTTACTCTTAACCATATTGGGGTTGGTAGTCACGTAAAAGCATCAATTAAGTAATTATGACAATCTTACATGACAACAGATGATGCAATCAATAATCCAAAAGGGTTTATTGTTTTCTCACTCACTGGTTTTTCAGTTTGCTCCATTGAACACCTCTGTGAGCTGTTGTTGACTTAAAAGAGGCCTCCTCTTGCTGTTTTTTCCAAATCATCATCTTATTATCATTTAAATCATTATTACCAACAAGGAAGTATTAGTTAAAGCTATTCTTAAGTGTTTTAAATCTTTCAGAATCAATCAGAAAGACTTGAAATCATAGAATCCAGCTATATATTGCTGTAATATCATTTTGATCCTTAAAATCCACAATTCTATGTCAAATCTCTCTATCTTATCTTTCAATAAGTTCTTTGGAATATTAGTGAGTGATTGATTATTAATTCTTTAAGTTTTTCTCTAAAATTAGTTTGCTTCAAGAATTACCATTATAATTATTCTTGCAAAAGATAATTATATATAAAATCAATTTTATTATTTTAATAAAAGAACTTTTATCATTAAAATCTTCTTGTAATTGATTCTTGTAGACAATTACTTGCTCACTGTTAAAATCACTAGTAGTGTTTAACACATGAAAGAAATAATTTTTTTTATTATTTAATTGTGGTTATAATAACATTTTGTTATTATATTTCATAAGAACAGTCATAGTACTGTTGATTAATAGTAATATTATCATCAGTTTCATAGACAAATCCTACAGCAATGGAGAGGTCAACAGGCTCTTTAAGCTTTATTCCCCTTCTTTCCACCTCTGTTAATGTTGCCAAAGCCTCTGGTGCTACCCAATTTTATTGAATCTTATTGTATATATTTCCAAATCCTTGAGCTTTGGGGATATGAGGATCTTTTTTAAGCTGTTTTATTTTGTTATTGTGAGCCTTGAGGTATATTCTACATAGCCAAATAGGCCACAATTATCTTAAAAATAAATTCTGAACTATGCATAACCCATGAGTCATGCATATATCCCAAATTCATCATTTTTGATTTCAGAAAAGATGAATACTTTTTTATTGAGTAAGTAAGTCCATGAATTTAAGGCCAGATTCGTATTCTACACAAAATTTCACCTAGGGTAGCTCCATAGAGTGAATAAGCTCAAATCAACTCTTTGAGGTGGTAATATGGAAAATACTTCAATACCACATAAAAGATCCGTTCAAATTTTTGTTTTTCTCAATTTCACGCCAAAATAATGGGAATGTGAGAAATGCAATGTTGAATATATACACCAAGAATAGTGTTATGCATGTTTTGGGAGCTTAATATTATGGTATTTGTATATGCACCTTTGGTACACCCATAGTGGATGTCAGTCTTGAAGCCTGAATCTCTATTTTTGACGTGAAAATAGCAAGAGGGGACAAAAGACATCAAAGAGAGCCAGGGTACCCAACTTCTGAGGCCTCTGAGGCATGGACAGCTGTAAAGCTTGGTTCCATTATTGATCTTGGCCCAATTAGTAAACTGAAACCTTTTTGGGAACTTGGTTACCAAGTCAAAACTTCAGTATATCATAAGCAAATAGCAAATAAGCTGCTATTTTGATGTGCCAAGGAGGTAAAGAGCAACTTAGACTCTTTTAACCATGTCAATTCTTAATGACTTTGCATGGCTCAACCCCAAACGAGTAATTAAAACCCTTTTTGGACTAGTATCAATTTATTTACCTCATAGCAACCAGCCATATACTGCTATTTGCAATTCTATGTAGAAATGAGGTAAAAACTTCGAAAATTGATTAAAAATACAATTCTTAATTACTATTTCTGAAACCTTAAGTACCAGTTAAGAGCTGTATAATTCATATAAAAATCAAAAATAATTATACTTTATAAGTAAAATTAAAAGTTTTGCTTACAGTCCATTTTTGATGATTCCACATGAAATACTGAATCTTTAAAAATTCACAGAAAATACACTATGTGATGAAATTTCCAATAACATTGATAACTTTGGGAAATCAATGATTATTTTGAAATCAAAGAATATTTACAGTTGTTACTCCTTTTATTCTTAACCATAAATGGGTTGGTAGTCACATAAAAGCACTAATTAAGTAATTATGATAATCTTACATGACAATAGATGATGCAATAAAGAATCCAAAACATTTTTTTGTTTTTTCACTCACTGGTTTTTCAGTTTTCTCCGTGGCAGGCCTCTGTGAGCTGTCTTAGACTTAAAAGAGGCTTCCTCTTGCTGTTTTTTTCCATATCATCACATTATTCACTTATACCTTTATTACCAACAAGTAAGTATTAGTTAAATCTTTTCTTAAGTGTTTTAAATATTTTAGAATCAATTGAAAAGACATGAAATCACAGAAATCAAATATATATTGTTGTAATATTGTTATAAATTATTTTTTGATCCATTGAATCCACTATTCTATCTCAAATCTCTCTACTATTATCTTCTAAAAGGTTCATTGGATTAATAGTGAGTGATTTATCTTAATTCTTAAAGTTTTTCCCTAGTAATAGTTTTCTGCAAGAGTTATTATTATAATTATTCTTGTAAAAGATAATTATATATTGAAATAATTTTATTATTAAATTCTTCTTGTAATTGATTCTTCTAGACAATTACTACTTACTGTTATATTCACTAGTAGTCTATAACATGTAAAAGAAATAATTCTTTAATTTTTTGATTGTGGCTCTAATAACTTTTTGTTATTATATTTCATAAGAGCAGTCACAGTACTTTTGATTAATAGTAATATTATCAACAGTTTCATAGACACGTCTTACAGTTATTTTGGTTCCTTTTTTGCTTTTGGAATGTTGGAAAGATGTTTTTAGCCCTCATCAAGAATATTCAAAAGTTAATGTATTTGAGTGAAGTGGCTGGCCAGGAGATTCTGGCTCCCAATAAGACATCATCCCATCTACCAAAAATACTGCAGCTTCTCTTGGATTATCATTGATGATGAGTTCTTGTGCCACTTCTTTGGGAATCTGCTTTGTGTTATTCTATGGTTTCAGATATGGTAAGCTTATTTGAGTTTATATTACAGTCAATGTAATCTGATGAAAGAAAATTTGAATACCTTTTTCTTGGAATTCCTCAAGCTACCAGTTTGCCTACTTGTGGTGAATTCCATTAGTGCATTTTGTGTTTTCTTCTTCCATATAGATTTCCTTCCAAGGAGCCATGTATAAACAATTTTGATTTGGTTTGCCTGGTTATTCAGCTCCTCTTCCATTTGTTAGTTTCCTGTGCCACCATGCCAATACCTTAACTTCCAAGAATGAAGAGGAACGTTTGTAGTGGATTTATTCAATAGTGATGAGGGGGAGAGTTCCATGAAAATGTAAATTGGGAGAATCTACACTTTTTGGAAAGATAATTCCCATTAGAAAGCCATTCTTTACTGTGTGAATTGATTGCTTTTGGTGAAGAGCTTCCAACCTAGTAGTGGCTACAAGGAAGTATTCTGTCCATTTCTTTCAATTAGACTTTTGGAATAAACTTATTTTCATCTTCAATAATATTTCCATATGCCCTTTCAGCTGAATCCAAAGAGCCATTCATGTAGACTGTGTATTTCTGCTTAAGAGATGAAAAGTGCTTCTCAAGACTTCTAATTTCTGCTTCAGTGGGTGGATGTCAGCCTGTAACTTGAAACCAGAGCACAAGCATGACAGCCAGATACCATAAATCAATGGTATAGCCAAGATACCACCAAAACAAGGATCTGAGCCAAATCAGCTCAAAATGTATCAAAAGAAAGAGGAAGCTTACCCCTTTTCAAATATACAAGTCCTATCACCATGGGACAAAGAATAACAAATTTATTCCTGTTCAAAGTTGTTGCTGAGCATAAACCTTAAATTTCACCTCTCATCTTAAATACAGAGTAAGAGGCCTAACCCCATCAAATGGGTATTCAAAGTCTAGCTCGCAGTCAGGGCTATCTAATGGTACCAGCCAAACTGAGCTGGAACCAGTATTACTGAGGTTATGGTCAAACTCAGGCCAAATAAGGGTGAATAAAATATTCACCTCCCATCTAACTTCTACAGTTTTAGTGTGAGATACCTAAAGTGGGGTCTTTTTGGAAAGGGAACAATCAGGGCTATCTGATGGTGCCATTCATTTCCCCATATTGTATCTAGAACAAAATTTTTCAGGCAAACAAGCCCAATACAGCTTTTTCCTAAAACCACACATATGTACAAAACTCTTGTACATGGGATACCTTTTCCATATTTAATGATAACCATATCAAATGTGGTACCACTGTGTATAACACATACAGGGCTACACGCTGAACCAATTATGAGGTTTATATCTCAAAAGCTTACAAAGGTATGGCTGTTTTAAGGTCAAACTCCCACAGTTTGGCAAATACAGCCTTACCATGGGATAATATCCCATAACCATGATTATGAGGTTTCAAACAGACAAAAAAGCTTGTTTTTCCTTCAATAACTCATAGTTCATTCAATAATGGGGTTCCATACAGGTTTTGTACAGCATTTTACCCGTCATACACGTCAGAATCAGGCTGTGTGGTCCCCAGATGAAAGCTTTCACCCTGTATTGGTGAAAACTGCCCAGATGTGGTTTCAAAACCCCATCTGAGCCCAATACAGGCTAAAAAACCATTTTCAAACCACAAGCCTATCCTGGAGAGTGAAAAATCTTCACTTCCTCCACGTGAAAAGGTCTAGCTACCTTCTCAACCCATTTCAGGATAAAAAGGGGCCTTTTCACAGCCAGGAAAGGTTTCCTCATCCTGCTCTTGAATTCCTATGTAGTACAACTGTCACAAACAGTTATATTCTTGGAAAATAACCAGGTATACTGTAAATTTAAGTATTTTAGCTTTATTATTGTAATCCAGCAGGTAAAGCTGCACCCAGGGCTTTCAAAAGCGCTCACCACCACTATTCCACAATATTAAATCCCTTTTATTTTATTTATAAACCCTTATTATCATCAATACCCTTTATTTTAAACCTTTATCACTGTTTCACAGTCATAGTTGAAGTTGTAAATAGTTTAATTACTGCTTCATCATAAACTCAGCCTGACATTTTGGGGGCCTGGCCGTCCTTTTTTGATCTTTTTTGTACCTTAAAAGTGGGTTTTTTCACTTATTCTCTATTCTAAAACTTGTTTGATCTTTCTTTAGGCATAAAATCTCTTAAAAAATATATAATATATATCTTATTATATTTTTTCTGAGTGGTATATGTCTTATACCAATTCTTATTAATACTATTATTCAGTGGTTAATAACCATAAACCACTTATTTTTGGCGTCTTTTACATATAAAAACACATTAAGCCATCAATACAGTCCCAGTTTTAATTGAATAAGGACACCTCTTACTTTAAAACCAACAGTTGAGGCATGGTGAGGTGTATTTTTAATTCAATTACCCTCTTATACAAATCACTTTGTACAGATTATACTTTCTAATCACAAGTTAATCTGTGATATACTAGTATACAAGCAGTATACCAGATATCTGTAAGCTGTAATTCTGACGTGGAATTGTTAATTCAATTACACTGTCAGTATAAAGGGCATATTTTAGTAATACACAAGCCCAGAGGCAATTCTTAGAAGTTCAAACAGCATCTCAAGAAGTCTTAACTGAAATTAAGCCCTCTTTTACTGTTTGATTCAGTGGAAGAAAACTATATACCACTAGAAACCCAGTCACAGGCCAACACACCAGTGACACCCTCTCAACCAAAGAGCAGAAAGGCAAAAGGAAAAAGGCACAGTGAAGGCCTTATCACAGCAAAGAAGTGGACACCGATTGCCACCAAGAGGAGTAGAAAACCACAAAACTCTGCTTCAATCCAAGGGAAACCAACCTTAACAGCTTGCACAGGGAAGATTACCATAATTAACCCAGTTGTAACCTCTAAAGGTAAATTGCACAAAGCAGCAGAAAACAAATTTGTACAGGGCACAATCAAAGGTAAATACCCTAAGACCATAAAGGTTTTGACTGCTTGCACACACTGATATGTCACCTGCATACCTCAGAGACCTTGGCTTCCAAAGGAACCAACCAGAGGACAGAGAAGGCTTGTTCAGAACCAGAAGACCTCAAAGAGGACACCTTGGACACAGTGGTGGATGAAAAAACACTGAGGGAACTCAAACCCACACTTTCATTCACATTACAATTCAACAGGAACCTCAAACCAGAGGACTGGAAAGATATGGATCAAGTTCTCCAGCTCCACCAACTTCTTAAAGATTTATTTCAATGGAGCATGGACAACAAGAGGTTCAACCTAGCATCTCACTGGGCAGAACTTGGAGCAAGTTGCCAGAATATCTGTCTCAAAGAGATAGACTTCAAAGACGTTATGATAATCACCAAAGGTTGGAATCCCACCAGGCAGTTCAGACTCCTGGAGGTGAGGGAAAACAGGATAAGGGAGAATCAAGCCACTATCCAAGCTATAGAAGAACAACTGACCCAGACGGGGCACATTCAGATTCCTTCAGGCTCACAAGGAGAACGCCAAATCCATTCTCCAGTGGCTTCCCACCATTCAGAAACCAACAGGTCAGTGGCCAAGAGTCACCATTCTTCACACTCCCAGGAGGGTTCCAGGAGAAGACAAGGACACAAGGGTAAGAGCAAGACCTCTTTTCACCAAAGGCAGAGATAGTCAGACCCAGTGATCCAGAAGCTGTTGGACTTGGTGAAAGAAGTACACAAGAATCAATATCCCCCTTAATAGAAATATTACCCCCACTCAGATTGAACATAATGCTGTATCACCTGAGAGTAACTGAAACAGTGATTCACTGTGGTTACAAATGTCCCAATATGCTGAGAAACCTCAAAAGCAGTTTGCAGAACTTGAAGCAAGCCATGAGAGGATGAAAAAATTAACAGGCTCCATGGATAAAATTGGTAAAGCTCTTCAAGAAGGAAATGCTCAATTGAGAAAAGCCTCTGAAGAAACCAACAAAAGACTGAACATAGTCTTTGAAGAACAACACCACAGCAGAAGGGACAGGAATTGTCTGGATCAAGACATAAACAAACTGTTTGATGTCTACCATAACATGAATCCCCAACCACAAGGCCATGTTATGGATAATCCATATTACCAAGATGACATCAAACCAGAAGCCATGTTGATTAATAAGGCAAGATCTCGATCACAATACCAGTATGGAGATAATATGTCTTATTCTGAAAAGGAAGCCTTGAAACAGCTTCCTGAGGCCTCAAGCTGGCCCAAATTCTCTGGAATAGGAGAATATGATCATATGGAACTCAAAGATTATATTTATGGACTCTTCATTGATGTACCAAGCATACCAGACTACTGGATTACTACTAGACTCAATACAGCATTTAAAAGCCATGCTAGTATATGGTACACAGAAATTAAAAAAATCCATGGCAGGAGAAACTGGCCATGGTGGAAGAGTCAAATTATCCAAGATTACAGAAATGGTACTTGGATATGGCAAAAGACCATGTCATTTGAAAATGACAAATACTCAGTGGACAAAGATCCATATCAGTGGTGTCCTAGACAGTCTAAAATACTCAAAGCCATTGATCTTCAAATGAAAACTCAAATGAGGAATCACAAACTTCTGACAAAGATGCCAGGAGAACTAGAGCATTCAGTAAAATGCAGATGCAATCACAAATGCACTCTAGATGACATTTCAAAAACCTTACAAGATGTAAGAAAAAGGACTAATATAGGGAAATTGACCCCATATAGAAGCAGTAGTTTCAAAGATAAACAACCTTTCAGGGTAGAGCTTAAAAAAAACCCAAGGAAAGAGTGGCAGAAGTGAGTAAGAAGAAAAATTCTTGTCACAATTGTGGTTCAACAGACCAATATGCCAAAAACTGTCCAAAGGCAAAGAAAAGAGTCTATGCCATTGAGAAAGTCCCAGAGGAGGAATCCCCAACAAAGGACTCTGATTCAGACTCTATGGGAGATGCCATCAGAGAACAATCTGATGAGGAGAAGGACCCAAGGGAAGAATATCTAGTGGAATACCAAGAGGAACCCCCACTAGAAATACAGGACATACAGTTGGAAGCAGGCATGCCACAAGATACTTCCAAAAAAAACTTGTTCAAACATGCACGGAATGCACAAACATTCCTAGTTACACCAACCAAAGGGATGGCATACATACATGGAACAGCCACAAAAATGACTGTTTGTATTGACACTGCTCAAAATTCATTGATAATTGACAGTGGAGCACACTGCTTCATAGTGGCCAGAAATTGTCTGGATAACCCCTTCCAAAATTGGGAAAACCAGCTTTTTCCCACCAAGGCAAAGAACTTCAAAAGTGCTTCATGGAAGATGACTTCCATTGGGACAATCATCAAAGAGATAATTATACCCCACAAGAAGGGTCATATCAGACTCAATCCAGAGTTTGTAGTGCTTTATGATGCCCACATCCAAGGGTTGTTACAGGGGACAGATTACCAGAGGATGTATGGCATTGAAATTTACAACAGTAAAAACAGGCACATTACCATTGGTACCAACAAGGAGAAGAAATTTTCACTTGATATATACCAAGTATCTACCCAAGATCCACTAGAAGAACTACTGAATGAATTCAGAGAGGGCCAGTTTAGCACTGCCCTCACCAGTAAACAAAAACTAGCTTACTGACAATGCTGAGAAAGAACATACCAGCATTTGCTATTGGGGAGGAACCATTGGCAAGATTAAAGGCCATGATATAGAACTATATCTGGATGTGGAAAGACCTTATCCACCCATGCTCAGGAGACCTCCTTACCCAGCAAGTCTGAAAACCAGGAAATAAATTGAAAAACATATCAATGAACTCCTGGACATGGATGCCATCAGAAAGATTGGACACAATGAAATAGTGGAAATTACCACCCCAGTCCTAATCACCTGGCATGATGGCAAGTCCAGGATATGTGGAGATTTTTGAGCTCTGAATAACTACACAAAAGCTGACAGGTATCCTATGCCAAGGATACCTCATGCTTTAGACAAACTGGCAAAAGCCAAATATGTAACCAAAATCGATTGTATGAAAGGCTTCCACCAAAATGGAGTTGAACAAAATTCCATGAAGTTACTCAGAATCATATGCCATATGGGCATATATGAGGACACCAGGATGCCATTTGGCATTAAAAATGCACCAGCACACTTCCAAAGGATGATAGACATAATATATCAAGATGAAATACTGGATGGCTGGATGGTAGTATATATTGATGATATCATTATATACTCAGAGACATGGGAATACCATGTACAATACATAGACAGAGTACTAAGTAAATGTAAACCCATCAATCTGAAAATTTCACTTAAAAAGTGTAATTTTGGCCAACAAGAGCTACTAGCTCTAGGACATAAAGTCTCAGGTCTTAGTCTGGAGATTGACCAGAATAAAGTAGCATCAGTACTGCAGAAGCCAGTACCAAGAAACATCAAATGGATGCAATTTTTCCTTTGTTTTGCTAGCTACTATAGAAACCACATCAAAATATTTGCCCACATAACTAGCAGCTTATACAAGTCATGTTCAAAAGATGTAGTTTTGGAATTACCAAGGAAAGAAGGGATGCATATGAGAGGATCAAATATTAACTCACAAATGCACCTGTTCTCATCTTGCCTGAATTTGAACTATCATTAAAGTCATACATAGATGCAGCATGTAGCCAAGGCTTAAGAGCATCCCTTCACCAAAGACAAATTGTGGATGGTGAACCAAGAGAGGGAGTAATATGTTACATCTCTAGGAAGCTGCAAGATTCAGAATCCAGGTATGGGGCCACCCAGATAGAATGTGTATGTCTAGTCTGGGCTCTAGAGAAACTCCATTATTCTTTGGAGGGAGCAGTCTTTGAAGTCTACACAGACTGCACAGCCTTGAAGTATTTACTAAACATGAAGACTACCAATAGACACATGCTGAGATTGCAAATAGCCATCCAAGAGTATAGAGGTAATATGACTATCATATACAAAGAAGGTAAAAGTCATACCAATGCAGATGGCCTTAGCAGATGGCCACTGGATAATTTCAAGAGCAATCCAGCTTTTGACCCTGAATTTGCAGCCAAGATCCCAATCCATTTCATGGAAATAGATAAGAGGAAGAACTTCAGATTCTCTGAATGGGCACCAGGAAGTGGTACCCTTGACAGTGGAAACACTGATTCAGAAGGAACAGAAACTCCCACACTGGGAATAAGCTCCTCAGAACTGCATAATGAATGTTTCAGTGCAGTACTGAAGTCTTATGCCAAACACAAGTAGTGTGGCACATTACTACAACTCCTTCAACAAAAATACAGGAGCCCAGAACTGGAATCCCAGTTAGAAGAACCCTGGTTAAGGGCCTATAAGGATAACAAGTTCTTCCTTGTAGATGGCCTGCTTTACCACAGAGAGAAGCACACAAGTGCACTCACAGTGGTAGACAGAGACCACATCTCCCTGATCCTGCAGGAATGCCATGACTGCCCCTATATGGGACACATGAGTGAGGACAGGACTGAGGAGAGGGTAGCAAGCACAGCTTGGTGGCCCAAGTGGGAACAAGAGTTGAGTGTATACATCAACACTTGTGAAAGATGCCAAAAGGCAAATAGGAAACATGGGAAGAAGTATGGGCTACTTCAACATATAGAGGAACCCAAACACCCATGGGAATCCATCAATATGGACAGGGTTACAGGACTTGACCCAGGAGGCAAAGAAAACTACAATGCCTGTTTAATAATATTTGATAGGTTCACAAAGAGTATGGGGTTCCTACCATGTCACAAAGAGGATACATCCATGTATACTTCTCTGTTATTCTGGAACAACATCATATCCACCTGGGGAGTCCCCAAAATCATAATCAGTTATAGGGACCCAAAGTTTACATCTGAATTTTGAACCATCCTCTATGACATGCTGGGCACTCAACTTGCTTTTTCTACAGCTTACCATCCACAAACAGATGGACTAGCTGAGAGGATGATCCAGACAATGGAGGACATCCTTAGAAGATTCTGTGCCTATGGAATGGAATACAAGGATCATGAAGGATACACCCATGACTGAGTTACCCTTCTACCAGCAGTTCAACTGGCTTATAACACAAGTCAACACTCTACCACAGGAAAAACACCTGCACTGGTAGAGAAAGGGTGGAATCCCCTATTGCCTGTGGATCAAGTGAAGCATAATCTTCTAACCATCCACCCCACATCCAAAGACTTTCATGAAATGTGTAAGAGAGCTTGTGACACAGCTGCCAAATGCATAGCTGAGGCAAAAGAATATAACAAGCAGAGGTGGGACAAATCACACATGGAACCTGAATTTAAAGAAGGGGACCAAGTGTTAGTGTCTACACTTAACTTTAATAATCTCAAAGGACCCAAGAGGATGAGAGACTTATTTGTAGGGCCCTTCACTATCATTGAATTGATAGGGGAAAATTCAGTGGAAGTCAAACTCACAGAGCAGTTTTCCAGGAAACACCCAGTCTTCCCAGTGAGTTTAGTCAAGCCATACTTCCAGACAGAGGAGGATAAATTCCCCTCCAGGAAGAACAACCTCACACCACGAGAAATAGTGGAGGTGGAGGATTCCCCTGGACCAGTGAAGAAAATCATCAGGGCCAGGAAGATCAGACTTAATAGTAGGGATCAGAGACAATACTTCGTCAGATTCAAATACCAAGCAGCTGATAAAGACAAATGGTTGGAAGAAGATGCCATACCAGATGGGAACCTTCATTTAAGGAGATTCAGAGCCTCTAGAAGGACTGAACAGTCTCATCAATGATGAGCCTTTTTTTGGGGGAGAGTATGTCAGCCTGTGACTCAAAACCAGAGCACAAGCATGATAGCCAGATACCATAAATCAATGGTATAGCCAAGATACCACCAAAACATGGAGCTGAGCCAAATAAGCTCAAAAGGTATCAAAAGAAAGAGGAAACCTACCCCACTCCAAATATACGAGTACCATCACCATAGGACAAAGAATAACAAAGTTATTCCTGCTCAAAGTTGTTGCTGAGCATAAACCTTAAATTTCACCTCTCATCTAAAATACAGAGTAAGAGGCCTAACCCCATCAAATGGGTATTCAAAATGTAGCTCTAAGTTAGGGTTATTCAATGGTACCAGCCAAACTGAGCTAGCACCAGTATTACTGAAGTTATGGTCAAATTCAGGCCAAATAAGGGTGAATAAAATATTCACCTCCCATCTAACTTCTACAGTTTTAGTGTGAGACACCTAAAGTGGGGTCCTTTTGAAAAGGGCACAATAAGGGCTATCTGATGGTGCCATTAATTTCCCCATATCTTATCCAGAACAAAAGTTTTAAGGCAAACAAGCCCAATACAGCTTTTGCCTAAAACCATGCATATGTACAAAACTCTTGTACATGGGATACCTTTGCCATATTTAATGATAACCATATCAAATGAGGTACCATTGTGTATAACACATACAGGGCTACACACTGAACCAATTTTGAGGTTGATATCTCAAAAACTGACAAAGGTATGGCTGTTTTAAGGTCAAAAGCCCACAGTTTGGCAAATACAGCCTTACCATGGGATAATATCCCATAACCATGATTATGGGGTGTCAAACAGACAAAGAAGATTGTTTTTCATTTAATACCTCATTGTTCATTCAATACTGGGGTCCCATACAGGTTCTGTACAGCATTCTATGTGTCATACATGTCAGAATCAGGCTGTGTGGTCCCCAGATAAAGGTTTTCACCCTGTATTGGTAAAAACTGCCCAGATGTGGTTTCAAAACCACATCTGAGCCCAATACAGGTTATACAGGCCTTTCTCAAACCACAAGCCTGTCCTGGAGAGTAAAAAGTCTTCACTTTCTCCATGTGAAAGGGTCTAGCTATGTTTTCAACCCATTTCAGGATAAAAAGGGGCCTTTTCACAGCCAGAAAAGGTTTCCTCATCCTGCTCTTGAATTCCTATGTAGTAAAACTGTTGCAAACAGTTATACTCTTGGAAAATAATCAGGTATATGTTAAATTTAAGTATTGTAATTCAACAGGTAAAGCTGCACCCAGGGCTTTCAACAGCACTCACCACCACTATTCCACAATAGTAAAGCCCTTTTATTTTATCTATAAGCCCTTATTATCATCAAAACCCTTTATTTAAAGCCTTTATCACCATGTCTCAGTCATAGTTGAAGTTGTAAATAGTTTAATTATGGCTTCATCATAGACTCAGCCTGACAGCGGAGTTGGAATTAAGAAGGAGGGGGGTTGGATTCCCAAAATTTATCTGCCCAATCCTGTACTTTCAGATGGTTTCTCCAAGTTTTGAGCATTTCTTGATAGACTTTGTGATAATTGTGAATTTCTCTTTTTCCCTTCTTGCTTGTGATATTGACCAAGCATCAAAAGGGCAGCTACATGGTATGACTATGGATTTGCTGGAGGAGGAGGTACTTCTGTGGGGTTGGTAGATATTTCTGGAGCTTAAAATTTAGTTTTGAATCAAATAAATTTCAGGTGGGAAAAATGGGATAGGCATATTAAAATGAGAATAATAAATGAAATGAGAACTTCCATACCCTCTTAAATTGGTCTTTCAGACATTTTTGAAAGATTTAGTTTTCAAATCAGCTTGATGATTGTATCAGCTTTATGAATGTAGTTTAGCTTCAAAGAAAATAATAAGTTGTTAATAAGGCATCTGATCAAAGAATTTAATCATATTTCATCAATGATGAATGCAGATGATTCTTCATCCCTCTCTGTAATATTTGAATACTCACTTGCTCACAAATGAGCCAGTTGAATATTTAAATGAAACTGGGTTTTGATAGGCTTTTGATATAAAAAGGGAGGAAGAATATTTTTGAGAGGAAAAGATTGATAAATTGAATGTTTTGTTCTGGAAATTTGGTATGGGGAGTGTAGGAATATGATTGGTCAATTTGATGAAAGGGTTTGAAATTTTAGTGGTGGATCTGTAATGACTTACATTAGCGCATATAATAAGTAAAATTGTACATGGTAAACTTTCTGTCACCAGTAAAAGTGTCTATGTTGAAAAAAATTAAGTATTATTCCAATTTAATTGAACCTTAAAGTGCAGAATTAAATGATGAAATTTTGGAGTGCAATACACAGAATTTGAAGATTTTACTTTAAATAAAAAACACAATGATGTATGTGGAATTTGATAATAGATTGTATTAAACATATATTATTAATATCAATGAGGGCTATAGTCACAAAATATATGTCAAATGTATGCATGTAAGCTAAATTTGGGAGGGTAAAAGGACGTGTTAAACTTGGATTCAGCTTTGAAAAAAGTTGAAAATGACTGTGGCCTTATGACTACATTATGTCAAGCTGAGCTCCAAGCTACCTCCACACCGTTGGCTTAACCCACATATATATATTCCAAGAAAATTCCACATTTCATTCAAATTCCTCTTTGCCAATTTGGAAGTTTTTGAATAAAGTTTCTCAATATTCAATGAATCAAATATAAAATACTATGTTGAATATTTGAATTAGTATTATAAGCTGAATCCAATATCCCACTGATGACTTTCAATACCCTCAACTTTAAATTGGGAATTATTTTGAAAATACCATCTACAAACTTACATTGAATTCAGTCAGAAATTTAAGCTGCAAAATATCTTAACTTGTTGGAAAATCCACAGTTTAAATTTGGCATACAAAATTTTCAGATAAAAAGAGCTTCATACCACCTTCCCCACAATTCTATAAAAACAATGGGGTTTAAACCTCCTTTCCAAAGGTTATTCAATTTTTCCTTGCAAAACTAAGCCAATGTGTGGCCAAATACCAATCACCAAGGATTGAAAGAGTATTAGAAACCATTTTTGGGGCTTATTCCCACCAAGGGATAAATGGTAATGAAATTCAATGAATAAATGTTACAATTGGGCTTTTTTTCTAATCATTTGCAAAATAAGTACTTGATAAATATTTTCAAAATGACTAACTTCTTTCTTTATAATGGATTTTGACCATATTTTTTACAATGTGATTGAATATGAAAGAAATAATGTGGAAACTTAATGAAAATTTAATTTTTCCTTTGTCCCAGCCACAAAAATATAATTCTTGGTGTTCTTACATCAATGCATGTGAGTGTCCTAAAACATGCACAAGAATTTTTTTGCACTAAAATGGAAGGTCTGAAAAATCTCCAATTGAGACAAAAAAGAAAAAACTCATTTTAATAACAATTTTATTTATTAAAATTGGAAATTCAACTTTTGAAATATGTGGTTTGAGCTTATAGCTCTAAAAAATCCAACAGCATCATTGATGCTTCATGTCAACAATGTATTTGATTGCAGTAGCAAGATTGCAGGAGCAAGTTGTTGACAATATTACATAAGCAGATGTAATATATTCATTAATCACATGGTGATTAAAGAATATATTACACACTTCTTTAAGTAATTGTTGACTGTCACAGTCAAAGATTACTCTTATTTCAGTAACAACCTCTCATTGGTGGTTACTGAAATATAGTATGATTGTCAACAATCATCAGCAATCATACTATTTTTGAATGCAGCCCTGCTCCATCAAAACCAACATATATTTATTTACTTATTTTTCTCTCTTGTATTAGCCATCAAGAGAATATGAATAATTCTCTAAAAAATTAAAAAATCAAATCTTATTAAATTTTTGAAAGAAATTGTATAATAATTTTCTAAGCTTTAATCTTTTGTTTTTTTAAAAAAATTCAATTAAATTCCAGTTAAGAAATTGGGTAAAAATGCCCATACTGGTATTTTTATCAAAAAAACTGTGTTACAATACTTACAGAAAGGTGTTTCATGGTGTAATTTAAGATATATGAGATTTTGCATAAAAACTTGTAGTTTATGTGAAAATACTGAATTTATTCTTATGGAACAGGTTTCATTTTTAAATAAACCTGTTTCATTAAAATATTTAGATTTAAAGCACATTATCAGGCCATGTCTTCAAACATGAATTACTGAAACCATTCTGTGTAAAAACATATGAATCTCTAACAAGTATTTGACACAAATTAGAGTTTACAATGTTTTAGTTAACCCTAAACAAGTGTAAAATTCCAAAGATTAACATAAAACTTTGATATTTTATGTAAACATTTTTTTCCCTTTGACCCTCCTGATCAGACTTTGACTTTCCCCCCTCAAAATTCAATTTCTATTTGTTTTTTTACCCCTCATTATAGGCCTTATAATGGTTTCTTTTTCAAGCCAGGTTCAATTTAAAGAGCCTTCTGATCTTCATCATGGCATATTTTTCAGGTAAGCTTACAATTCTCCACAACCCATCCATCTTAATTGAGACTGATATTCACCAATACAGAACCCCTTATCATACACTACCTTGAAAGTGCACAAAGCATTCCCAATTTCAAGAAGAAGTATCAAAAATTCTTTATTAAATCAAAGCAGAGTACCTTTGAGATCTCCAAATTAAAAGACATAAATTGATTGAACATCAAGTAAAAAAATGGACCATGAAGCTATCAACATTAGTCTGAGCCCTCCTGGAAAGGCTCTTTCTTATAATTTCAATCAAACATCCAATTTAAAATCAAAACTTTTGAAAACAACCCCTCAAAAACTTGAAAGATCTACATCTGTTTCACTTGAAGAAGATTTGTCATTGAGAGGACAAACCTTCACTTCCAAAACCTTATTCAGAAGTCCTTCGCCAGCAGTTCAAGGGCAGAGGCTCCACTTGGAAGAATTCATTGGTGAATGTGATATTCTAACAAAACAATATGATATTTTTCTCTGAACATTCTTCCTTCATTGAACAGCTGCTACTTCAAATTCAACTAAACTTCACCATTAAAAGCTTTACAGACCCAAATTTAATCCCACTCCTCCCATATCCACTAGGAATGACCACACCCAAGTCCCCTCACCCACCCGAACCAATCAAAATGCCTTTTTGCACATATCAGAAATAACCCAAGAGAAAATTGTGTCCAAAATTTGTCTCATTATTCCTTATTCTCCTCTTTTTGAAATCCCATCACTTCCCTCAAGTCTATATGAAGATCCCCCTCAATAATCAACATTGGCACTTAATTTGGAATCCAAAACATCCCATCATCCAATACAACCCCCCAAATAGCTCCTATTACCTCAACACTTTTACCTTTGAATAAAACTGGAGCCATATTGCCAAATAAACCTTCCAGTGTAAGTCAATAGAATTCAAACACTCCAACACTTTCCTTGGCTTCTGATTTTCAGAATACTACACAGATCTCTCAAACATGTTCACTTACTTTTCCCCAATTCAAGCATCTTCCAACTGGTGCCTCACAAAAAGAATATCCAAATCACCCTAGCCTACCAAATTTGTATGGTCCTAAGGCCAAAGGTGCACCTTTTCAAACCTCATCCAATATCCCACAATCTCCTCAAATTCCTCCTGAAATTAAGTAATAATCCTTTTACAGTAAGAATTGAGCATACTAACCATAATTTTTGAACAGACCCAGTTATCAAGACGCTTTCTGAGGGTCCCAAGAGAATGGTTTCAAAATGTCAAACCCAAATGACAGGCAAGGAAGATTATAAAAATGCCCTTCAAAGTATTTTTTCATTGTGAAAAACCTTCCCAAATTCTTAGGCTATAAGGTTCCCATGGTACCTGTGACTGGTAATCTCCTGACAACAGATATTGACACTGTTCTTATCAGGGTAATAAATTGTCAATTAATGCTAAATTAGTTAACTTATTATCAAATTACTTACATTTGATATCAGCCAATATTCTTTCTGATCATAGCAAAGATGCGTTTTCTGGTGATCAAATCATAGACCACCGCCTCATCAATAAATCCCAAAAAACTGAAGTAACTGCAAGGTCAGATACAAGTGATGTCATCGAATCCTTATTGGAACCCCTTCACATACCTGTCAATACTTTCTGGCCAATACTTAAAATGGTAATTCAGGATATTTCCATGCTTTTGGACACCAGGAGCTGCTAAATACCTCTGACTCCTTAGTAAATATGGATCCTACTGACTAAATGGCCTTCATTATGGTTCACAAAATCTTCCAATGTCTCCATGATGGCACATCTGTAACACAAAAGTTTCCTGACAACAAAAGTCCAAAAATCAAGGAAAACCAAATTTATGATCAATACAAATAATATCATGGTGGAATAAGAATCTTAAATGACTAAATTACTGCAGCAATGGCTGGAATCATGTCCATTGCATATGATTTTAAAAGATGGACTTCTACCAAAGGATGATCACACTGTCAAGAGGGCTTATCATCACAGACCCAAGATTATGGCAGCACTCTAAAACCTCCTTCTTCTGGGTTCAGTTTCAATGTTGATATGCTCAACTGATAAAAAGAACTACCCAACTTGGAAATATTTGGTAAGACTTCAAGCTGTAAAAGAGCTCATTGAATCTAATCTCAAGAATTCACCGTAAGCCCCTCAATGGTATTGTTTTGGTAACCTCAGAGTTCATTTTTTGAAAACACTTGGCAAGATGGGATTTGATGGTCACTCAGCAAAATTGAACTGAGAAATATGTCTTGATTTATACCATTCATAATCTTCAGTTAGTAGACTAAGAGATGTTTTGATTGAGAATTTGGAGTTAGTTTATGATTTTGAGAAAGGAAAATGTCCTCTTTTAAGCTCAATTCACCCTTTACTAGTAAGAATATCAAAGTTTAGCGTCAAAGACTTTCAGTATATGCCCTTTAGCTCTCAAAATCAATTATAGTACGTTTAAAATTGTGTTATTATCTTGATATAGGATTATTTCAAGTTGTCTTTTGAAGAAAATGTGCTTTTTTGTATCATGAAGAGTAATTTTGAAAAATGAAATGGTTATCAAATATTAAATAATTTATTCTTGAAAATAGCACCAAATTTATTAAAAAGAATTACCAAGGCCCTTATCAATAGTTTATGTAAGAAAGGCCAAATAATATTCCTTATTCACATATATTTTCCCATTCTTATAATGAATTGATATCCAATAAAATTTGGAACTCTTTTCCCATAATAAGAGGATTACAATAGCAACAAACCCACAATAATTATATTAATTGATCTCTAAACATCACTCACCAATCATTTCCAAAACCTCCTTTGATACTTCTGAAAATTATAAATATAATGGTTCATCATACCAAATTCCCCACCTCAACTAGAAGAATAAAAAAAGCAGTATCACAGTACCTTCCAAGCTCAAATGATAAAATCTGCCTTTTCCTGAGGTATTTCATTAAAACGGTCCTTGGAATTTCCCCTCATGTATCCCCATTACTAGAACCACCTTAAGAGCAGCGTATCTCAAATTTAATTTAGCCATCTACTGAAGAACTAGTTTCAAATTAATCTTGCTTTGAGATACTATCTTTGGATACAAGCTATTATGGAGGAAGAAAGGGAA
The DNA here is from genome assembly GCA_023105745.1 of Austropuccinia psidii. Classification (NCBI taxonomy): domain Eukaryota; kingdom Fungi; phylum Basidiomycota; class Pucciniomycetes; order Pucciniales; family Sphaerophragmiaceae; genus Austropuccinia; species Austropuccinia psidii. Next base: position 41,688,330 of record JALGQZ010000013.1, read on the forward strand.
TTCCATGGATGCACAAAGATGAACTCACTTATGAGCCCTCCAACTATGGAATTCAAACAGTTTCCTTTCAACTGAAAATCAAAACCATCACAAAATGGAAAAATATAATATTTGGAGTTATTAAAAAGCACTTGCTTCATGAATTTAATATAGGATCTTTCAAAAATTATGCCCTTGATCCATCTCAATGTCATCATGAAACAGTAATTGGAATTTCGGAAAGATGGCTGAGAGGAAAAAAATACAATTTTAGAAAGCCAAAAAAACTAGGAAGAAAAGGAAAAATCCTCATGTAAGATCACAGGTATGGAATTTTTCAATAGGAATAGGAGTAGGGATAATGAAACTATGGATGATCCAATCATCTGAAATTTATTCAGAGATAGAGTATTCACATCAAAAATGTACCTTGGACAAGAAATAAACTCAAATATTATTCCTTCCGTTTACTGTTTCTCTGAGACTGAGGAGGATCTTGAGGGAAATTAATATCTAACAATACTTAACTGGAGGACTGAGTCATTCAAGCTTCTTTTGGGTAACTTAAATTCCCATTACTTAAGCTACTTATATGAGCTTAAAAGTATAAACAAGGCTGAAAGAAGTGTTGAATAAAACCAAAAAGAAGGCACAAACACAACAGAAATTCAAGCATGCCCATCATTTCCATCAAGCCTCTATACAAATTCTTATAAAAACTCAATTTCCAATACTTAACAAATATTCATGAGCTTTCAGACACCATGGGATTATCTTGATTCCAAGACTTTAGATCATACTTATTATGCCCACATTGACCTGGAACCAATCTCTAGTACTTAATGAACACTAAAAGATCTGGTTACTCTCATTTCAGCTAATGATGTTTCTTAATATTGTTCTAATTATAAAGTTTCAGATAATCCTGGACAATAATAAAGATATTCTTTGATTAATATTATTAAGTCCTTTATTGGATTAAATTTTGTGATAATTTATTTTTCTTAAAATAACAAATGAATTAATTTTCTTATAAATTGAAGAGGAATATGAGATTTCATAGATCAATTTCTGTCTTATCATGATCAAAAAAACAACTCTTTTCTCAAAAAGTAGCAAATCACATCTCTTTTTCAAATATATTTTTTTATGTCAAAATGATGGCCAAAATATTTATTACTGAAATTGGATTTTAACAAGTCCTTTATATTTTCGAGCTTTACATACCTGCAAATAATTAATGAATTTACTATTCTGTGTTTAAAATCACTTGAATCTTTCCTAGTGGCTAAATTATTCTGAATTTTTCTCTGAAGATACAGATAACTACCAAATGGTCAATAGAATGTATAGGGTATAAATCAATAAGCTATACAAGAGAGATAGGTGTTTTAAACATTCAAAATGATGTGATTATTTCTTAACACAATTTTTTATAATTTAACTCATTCCCAGATTTTGAAATTCAAGCACCTAAGTCAGAAAATCAGAGCCTTTGAACATCATTTATTTCCATTTTTATGGAAATAAATCAAGCAAATAATTGAGCTTGGCTTAGTTTTTCTTAGTATTAATGAGGATCCACACTATTTTGACTCAATATATTTAAATATTTGGACCAATTGAGCTGCATTGTGTAAAATAAACATAAACGGTGAAAAAATTAAGTCAATAATAGACTTGATTGAAATTAGAAAATTGAGAATGGTCCCAAATATTTTTTCATTATATTTTGGAATTATAAAATGTTCTTGGGAAGATTATTCACATATTCAAATTCATTCCTTTCATATATGCATACTTCGAAGAATTAAAACCCTGGTCATTTATAACATCATCTTGATTCAAAAGCTTTAAGCTCAGAGATAAAATATTTAATAAGATTGAATATATCAATATAATTGTGTAAAATTCATTATCAGACTTGCATGAATGAAGAAAAAAACTTATTGATGTAAATTTGATTTTGATATTTGACTGATTTGATAAATTTTTTATTTTACATTCATTGGCGACTTAACATTTCCAAAAAATTGATACACAAAAGTTTACATTAGTTCATATTTACAAATACTCCGCAAGAAAACTCAATTCATCTCCTTCCTTAATTCTAAAAAATTAATTCAAAATTTCTACTCTTAAAACCTTTTGTCATGTTTTCATTATTTTATATTGATTGAATGTCTTCTTATAGCTTTCATTTTCTTTTGAAATTCTGCTCTTCTATTAAATTTATTCACAGAAAATTATATATCCCTGAAAATCTTCAGTTTGAAACTGAAGTCACATTTTAAAATAACCAAATATATACCATATTGAAAATTCAAAACAATGCTAATAAAAGAAAACCTTTGATAAAATAAATAACTGATATCTTGTGGTGATTAATGAAAGGATAATAATGAAAAAAACATTAAAATGAGGAAAATAAGAAATAATTTCATATTTGGTATAACTGGAAAATCTCTCTTCAAACAATTAGGAATTTATTTTGTAACATAAAGTTTATGATACATCTATAATATCAAGAGTTAAATTATTTTCAATACTCTTATCAAACTATAATAGATTAAAGGATTGAATGTGAAAGGGGATAAAGAGGGTTATAGGAAGAAAAATGGAAGTAGAACAGTAAAACTCCAAAAGGCAGCCTATAAGGCTGATGCCTGATTTTTGAATTGAAAATACTCTAAAATAAGGCGCTAAATGCTATAATATGTATCATCTGTATTTATTAAACATCAAAATGAAAGATAAAAATGAGTTGAATTAATTCTTAAGCTATGAATAGTTTGAATTCTAACCTTTGAGGTTGGTTATTTCAAGATGATTCCCCTGAAGGCTTTGAAACTGTATCGAAAACTATGGCCATTTATCAATAAAGTTTAGTTAATTGAGCCAGATTAAATAAGTAACTTAAGACCTACAATACTCTTTAATCATTCTATAGAGGTATGATCAACCTTTTTTTAATTGGATATACACCTTCTGGTAGTACTCTTCAAGAAAATTTATTTTAAAACTTGCAAACCTCTTGTATTTTGTATTTTTTCTTCTCAAGTTGGAGACCTTAATTACTTTCAATTGATAATTAAAAGGTTGGGGTATAATTATTGAAAAAAAAAACTAATTTTTGAGTGGGTGTTTTCATCAAAATTATTAAAATAAAAGAATTTTTTATATTCTGGAGTTTCAAAGCTGAAATAAGAATGTGGTTTAAATTAGGTAAAGAATTTTAACAACTATGATTATAATTTCTTGATATTTCTATGCTCTTCTTTTGGCTTAGAAAATACACACATTTTTCCACACAGAAATAATCATGGTTAAACTCATTTCAGAAGAACAGTCAAAGCCCAGCCTGAGCTGTGTCCAAGCTGATTTCCAAATGGTGCACCTGCTCACAAGTGTAGCTAATTTTCTCATGGTAAATTCTGATTTTTTTTAAAGCTTTTTTTAGTAGTTGAAATCATATTTATTTTAAAATTGCCTTTGAAAAAAGTGCAAATAAATATCATGAGGGGGTTTAATTGGATAGAAAAATAACATTTTTTTGAATTTCAATTTTCCCTTTTGATTGTTTTTAGAACTTGGGTGCCTGATTAGATTTTGGGCTTTTGTTATATATCTATATTTAGTTGTTTTGCAGCAATTCAAAAAAAGCAATTTTTGTTTAGATTTTTTTTTCTATTTTTTTTACTTCTTCTGATTGTGTCAAAAATTTTGAATTTCTTTATTCAATGATTTTTGTTTAGTATTTCAAGAAAAAAAGCATTTTTATTTATATTTTTCTTTTTTTATATCCATTCATTTCTTTTTTCCATGTCAACTTCTCCTACTGTGAATTATCTTTATTTTTGCTTCTCTATGTTTTTTCAAATTTTGATTTTTTTATTTTAAGCTTTGTAACTTTGTTTAGTTTGATTTTTTTTTTTAAAAAATTTATATGTAATTTATTTTCTTTGAAATTTGAAATGTAATTTTTTGGGGGGGTGCAGAAACTCCAAATAAGTTCTTGGAGTGTGCGCACCCCTCAAAAAATTAAAAATTAGAAATAAAATGAAAATAAAAACAAAAACAAAAATGCAAATAAAGAAACAATTTTTTTTGGTTTTTCAATTAATTTTTCAATATTTAAATATATCAAAAAATTAATAGCTTTAGAAATATTTTTTTAAATAAATAAGAATTCAGATTATTGGGAAATATAATTGAGAAATTTCTATTTAAAATTTCAAAAAATAATATTTATTGAAATAATTTTGATTAAAAAAGATTCAATATATAATAAAAAAGATATCATTTGAATTTGAAGGAATTTGTTTTTTCATTTATCATAAATTAAAATTTTTAATTATATTTAATTATCAAAAAAATACAAATTAAGACAAGTCCAAAAAAAATAAAAATATCATTAGAAAATGAATTAACATGAATAATGAAAATAAAACATAAAATTACAAGAGAATAAGGTATTCATAATTTCAAAAAATGAAGGAAAACAGTGACAAAAATTAATATTATTTCAAGTGTGTTGATTCAATATACAAATATTGTGCCAGAAAATTAGATAAAAATTTAATAAAATTGGAATTGAGATGACATGAATTAAAAACTGGTTTAAAATAGTGTAGAAAAATGAGGAATCATGTTTCTGTATCAATTGCTACATATTCAAAAAACAATGTATTTTGATTTAATAAATTACTGTGCATTGAATTATATTGAGTTTAAAATTGACTTTGCATTTCAAAGTTATAACCCATCATTGTCAAAAGAAATTGAGAAAAGCTCAAATCTCAAGAATATCACTATTCTCAAAAGGATTGAAAATTTGAAAGAGGATTATTAGTTAAAGTATTTCAAAAAACTTTATGTGTTAGTTAGTTTCAATAATAACCTTAAACATACAATTACTGTTTTTTCAATTCAGGAATCTATAGAAATAGTTAATTATTAGATAATCCTTTATCCAACATGTGTCCAACTTTACTACAACCTGGCCACTGAATGTAGGTTGTACAAAGGTTTTAGCCAAATTTGAATAAAGGTAGGAATAAGCTTCACCCAAAGCTTTAAAGAAAAAAATACACCACCAAAAGGTCTGTAGGAACTAATTTCAAATATGATATATTATCACTTCTGGAGGTATGAATTTTTTCAATAAGTAACAGAGTCTATGTAAGGTGTGGATATAAAACTTTGATTTAAAATCAAGCACTTTTCCTGTCCTCAAAATTTGTATAAGGTCAAAATCTGACTAAAAATAGTATGAAATAGTATTTTTAACAGAAAACACACCAAATTTATTGCTTTTAACTTTATGAGTATAAAACAATAATATTATAAAGACTTTTTGTTTTACCAATAATAAAAATGTATCCAAAAATACTCTAAAAGAGATATTTAAGGCTACAAAAGAAATTTCTTCAAGAGCAATTTCAATTGGAATTAATTGAGAAAAGAATTGGAAGAAATTAATTAAAGGAAAAGTCTTTAAAAATATTATTAAAGAGAAAACACACCGAAAAGTGACCAGAGTGAATTTGGAAACAAAGTGACAAAGTTTACAGTGATGAAAGATGCTTTAATTCACTTATGGGGTGGTTCAGGGGTAAAAATGATTATAGGAGTTACAAAAAGTGATTGTAATGATTTTTTCCCATGGTTAAAAGGTTTAAGCTTATTAAAAAAAGGTGGTTGAGATTTTTTATTGATTGGTTTAACAGTGTTTAAACTAATTATAAAAGGAAAAGATTCTAACATGAAGAGAAAAGTGGGGAAAAGAAGACATTCTTTTATAGCCATCAATTTTCTTACTCCAAAACTAAAGTTTAATCTTTACAGTCGTGGAAAACACTCTGACAACAGAAAAGCCAATTATGGGATCATTTGAATGTGGTTTAGACTAAAAAGGGATGATTTTAGCCATTTTAGACCCTTAAATCAGCCATTACTATAGTAATACCTGGTCTAGAGACTTCAAAACATGTCAAAACCTGTGTAAGAGACGTAGAAACCAGTTAAAACTGTTTTTGCTAAGAGTTTTTTGATTTAAGGGTAGTTTTACCATCTTTGCAATATTCAAAACTGCCCTGGTTGGTATCAAAACCTTATCATCAATTAAGTCACAGACCCTGTTACTCAATTCCAGGCCAAAAAAAGAGAAACTTTGTGTGTAATTTGACATCTCACGCCTGTCAGAAAGGATTTTGCGGGTCTGGCTCCCCCTTAGAGCTAGAGTTCCTTTGCCCCCCCCAAATTATTTTTCCTTTAATTCCTCATCATGTATTATACTTGTAATTTACATATGTAATTCAATTGAGTTTTACAATACACGTACTGTAATAATTGACACCTCATATGTAAATTAAAGTTCACTTATGTAATACACTTGCACATTTCAATATTTCAATTGAAAATACTACAATTCTGCATAACTTCTAAACTACACACAAAACCTCAATTTCAACACAAAATTTGATGGTTAACACCACATCTGATGTGAATTAAATTAAGCTTTTGAGTATATTTAACTTTTGTACAGAAAATACTAAAAACTTAATTTAAGCTTATTTAGAGTTGAGTTACAGAAATGTTACCCAGAGGTGGCCCCACCTTAATTTTTAAGAGGAGTTCAATGATAAAGCACTTTTCACATGTTTCTTTGTAGGATAAAAAGTTATGATAATTTTTATTTAACGTTTTTCCAAAAATATTTTAATTTTGATATTTTTGTTGAAAATTCATTTTTACTTAATTTTTTCAAGTGAAAATGTGTTTTCACAAATTTCAAATTCAATATAATTTTATTTTTCAGCTATAATTAAATTTTTATTTTTATATAGAAATTTATATTTATATTTCACTTTTATTTTGATAATATAAATAAATTCATTTTATTTATATTCATATCTTATTTTATTATTTGTGATATTTTGGGTATATGAAAATACCTCAAGGCTCACAAACTATTACCACTTACCAGTTTATTTACATGTTTCAAGGGAAATTTCAAATGATACTCTGATCTGACTTGACTCAGATAGATTAATAGCTTATACTACATTCCTTCAGTGATATAAAAATCTTGTGCCTATAGACATTTGCTTCAATATTTTCTTCTCAAAATTTTACAAATATTCCATTTCAAAGGTGCTTATGATAAATTATATTTTAATCTCTGAAGATAGATGGAAGATTCATGATAATTTGATCACTAATTTAACTGTGATCACAAACCAAATAAGGGTTTGAAAATTTAGACTGTTTATATGTAATTACCTTGCCATTTTTTCCAATTCAATAACAAAGTATTCCAATGAAAATTTCCTTTGAAGGGACAAATTTTTTATATATTGAAACACAATTTTTATGAATCCATTTTAAAGGGTGAAAATCCAAAATTTCAGCTTTGTATATTCCATTTTTGGAAAAACTAATAGCAATAATGTTGGAATGACAGAAGAAAATAATGTGTTTTGACATGTTTAAGTCTTTCATATGTAGGGGCTGAATCCATACTTGATCAAGAAATTTCAAATCAAAAGCAAGTACAGGCTCATAGGTCAGAAATATATGTAAGCTTATATATAGATGAAGTTTGTAAATTCTAAATAAAATTGCTATCTTAAAGGAAGAATTTCAAAATTTCAACAGATATATAAAATTAGAATTTTTTCTTCCAGTTCCCTTTTGAGGGGGTTAAGAGCTTTAGTATTATCATTTCTAGAGATCAAAAATTCTATAAAAACATATCAATGTTTCAATTGATAATCTTACATATATTTTTTATTTTTCAAATATAAGAGCAAAATATGTTGAAAGCTTTCTGTTTATATGCTAAATTTGAAGGGATTCAATCCTTCAAAGTATCTTTGAGGTGTATTCTTGGAAGCATAATATGTCAGAAATTTCAGGTTTACAAATTAACTTTCATGTGACAGAGATTTAGAATTTAGGAATGTAATGAGTTTATCGGAAGATATTAGTTTAACCACCAATTTGATTGCATTATATTGATCCAAATATAGTACCTGCAGGGTTTTGAAAATGACAATAACCAATGAGCATTCTATAAAAGCCTATTAATTGGAGGAAGATTTCAGAAGTAATTATATTATTCTCATACCTAAATGAGAGATTTGTATATGATTATTATTATGAAGCTCTTTATCCAGTGCTAAACCTTTATAAAATTAATTCAATTTTCATGATGGTAAATTTATTTTATCAGGAACATTAATTTTTATTGTTTCCACTCAGATATTAATATTAATATACAAGAAAATATCTTTTTCCAAGAAATTTGTAAGCTTGATGAATTTTCTTCAAAGATCAAAGATTTTAATTTTGGATCATGAATCATAACCATGGTGAAAATTTATTATTACCACAGAAATGGAAATATAAAATAGATTGCATATCCAATTGAAAAGATGATTTTGAAGCAAATAATTCTAATAGAAAAAAGATTTTGTGAATATTTAACACTAATAACATGAGGCATAATTTTTATTGAAATAATTACTTCCCTGATTTAAGATTTAATGCTTTACAAAACCTTGGATATTGGTTCTTTATTTTGATACTATGGGAGCTTATGGCATACCTTAAATCCAATGAAAATTATTTCTATATGCATAATTGAAGCATTTAAGTGTAAAATTAATCTATTCAATTGGTGTTTTGACAAATAGTTGGTAATTTTTCAACAGTATTCTTATTGGAAAAAAATATTATAGGATTGCTGACTTTTCTCTGGAAATTAAGAAAATATTGAGATCCTGAGTTAAATTTTATTGACCCACAACAGTATGATATGATAAATTCTTCTTTGAAGAATATCCTTTTTATGAATTACTTGATATTTAATAATATATTTCTATCAGCCTGTTTTTTGGCAATGTTTGGATACATTTAATGTTATTTAATATGGCAAGAAATACATTTTTTGTCATAAGAGGTCTCAGGTCACTTCCATCATTGGACAAGGTGTGAGAGTGTAACAACCATCCATCAGGGGTAAGGGTATTCATTCATACACCCACTCAAACACCTCAAATCAGCAAATCCAGTATCTGCATCAGCATTCAGTTTCAGCAATCTTCATTCTGAAACATGCATACAGTTTGGTACATCAATACAGCCTGTAAATACCTGTACAGGTTGGATTCACCCAATACAGTTTCAATACACCAGTATGAAACTGTATGATCACTCAAATACACCACACCTCTTGTACAGGCTCTGTACAGCTGTACATGACCTGTATTGGCCAGACTCAATTCAATCATCATTTATTCTCATGAAAGTTCTTCCTCTGGATCAGGGCTGGTGATTCTCACATATACCAGCCCCTCTTTCTCCCCCCTGGGGACTTTTCCCCAGTTAATTAATTTAGTTTATTTATTATTTTATAATTATTCTTATCCTTATTTTGGGTATTATAACTATTTAATTTTAAGTTAGTCTTTGCATTTTCTTTCTTTGCCTGTACAGTGTGAGTTGGGTGGCCATATCCTTATCAACCCTTCTCTTTCCATTCTGACAGGTTGAAACAGTGGACTTGGACTTGTTTGTGGTTGGCTCTTCTATTTCTTACTCTTATTTCTTTGTTGCTGCTTTTCTCATATCTTTTATTATAGTAATTCATTCCTTACACTCTTAAGTGTCTTTAATCTTTCCATATCCTTGAGCCCTCCATAAGTGAGTCCCAGTTTACTGAGTGCCAGGCCCTCTTCACTTCAAAGAGCCCCTGTGACATTAAATTAATTAACTCATATTTGATTCTTTCTTTTCATTCATTTATATTCATTTCTCTCATTAATCAATTATGATCTTTAATGATTATGATTTTTCTCTCTCATCAATTTCATCTCATTCATTTCATTCATATGAAATTGATTCTTCTTCTTTCTTAATCATTGCTGACCATTTCATTTTATCAAATCAAATTTTTTCTGTGTTCTTATTCAGGTCTTATTCAGGATTGATTATTGGTTTAATTGATTGGATTATTTCATTGGGATTCATTGGGTTATTGATTCAGCGGCTCAGGATTCTTATTTGGATTGATTGATTTTGACTTCTCAAGATATTGATTGATCCTCAAGAGCTGATTTTGATTATTGATTGACTTTGAATCCTCAAGATATTTTATTGATCCTCAAGAATTGATTTTTATTATTGACTGATTTTGACTCATCAAGATATTGAATTGATTTCTGAAGACTTTAAATTGATTGATTGATTCCTCAGGACCTTGATTTCATATCAAAGACACTGATTTATTGATTGATTGAGTATTGATTGAATATTGATTGAATATTGATTGATTGTTGACTTTCTCAAGATTATTGATATTTGATTTGAATTGATTGTTGATTGTTGAATTGATTTGACTGTTGACTGAATTTGATTTCACCTCAAGATTTGAATTGATTCCTCAAGATTCATCAAGATTTTATTGTGATTGATTTGGCCAAGTTTTGATCTCTGTTATCATACCATCAAGTTTATTTCATTTTATTCAAAATGCCAGTTCAGCATAGCCCCCCAGCCAAAAATACTAGATCCCAAAAAATTCAAGCTGTTCTCACTCCTACAGCAAGGGCTCCTCTTGACCGCACACCATCAGTTCATCAACTGAGTGCAAACTTGGACAGAGGACCACCAATGGGAGTAGCAGCACCCTCAAGAAGAGGTGGAATGAGATCTAGAAGATCAAGATCTTTCTCTGGACTTTTAGGTGGCTACCCTGGCATGTCTGAAGGTGCAAGAGCAAGGCAAGGGGAAGTTGAAGATGAAGAGGGGGAAGAGTCTGTGGAAGAGGAAGATTCTGGGGAAACTGAAGTGGCAGATGCCTTGGCAAATGCTCCAGAGGTGCCTCAGGGTTCTAATCTAGCCGTTTCTAGTCAACCTCTTGTCTCTCAAACTGATCCAAGTCTCCTCAAGATGATGGAGCAGATGACTCAATTCATGGGGCAACTCACTCAAGCAGTTGCTCCCAGGGACAATTCTAAAGCCCCTGCTTTCAAGACTCCATCCATGAAGGCACCTGATTCTTTTGATGGTACTCAAGCTCATAAATTGAGAGGATTTATCCAATCCTGCCAATTACTCTTCCATAATGATCCAGCAAATTTCTTCTCTGACAGGAAGAAAGTTCTTTACTCAACTTCTTTTCTCACTGGTAGAGCTGGAAAGTGGATTGAACCTTATCTCTCAAATATTTCCAATGAAGACCCTTCCTACCTCCTCAATAATTGGCCATTATTTGAATCTCAATTATTCGCTCTGTTTGGTGACCCCAATGAAGTCAGGAAAGCTGAACAAGAGTTGGACAATTTGAGGATGAAGGAGGGTGGTCATGTTTCCTTGTACATTGCAGATTTCAGAAGCTTAATGTCAAGAATTGGAGATTGGGGGGAAAGAGCTTATATCCATGTTTACAGAAGAGGATTGGCATCAAAATTATTGGATCATTTGGCTTCTCACCCTGGAACTTTTGACACTCTTCAAGAACTTATGGATGTCACTTTAGAATTAGACACAAGATATCATGAGAGGCAAAAAGAAAAGGGTGGCAATCAAGAGAAGAAGCCTCCAGTCATTGGATCCAATCAATCTAGGCCTCCTCAAAACTCATCTTCAAAGAGGTTTCACCAGAAGAAGAACAAGAAGGGCAAGCAATTTCAATCTTCAAAGGACAAGCCCCATGCCGCTCTCCTCAATAAGGACCACAAATTAATTGGTTCTGAAAAGGAGAGGAGGATCAAAGAGGGGTTGTGTACTTATTGTGGTGGAAAGCACCCAATTGAAAAAGGCTTCAAGAGACCTCAGAACAAGCCTGGGTCATCATCAAGAGGCTTCCCTAGCAAGCAGGGAAAAGCCCGAGTGAGAATCATGATGTGTTCAATGGCTTCCACTTATTTCCTTCAACAGCACAATTGTGCACTCTGAATACTAGTGTCAAGAAATCTTGAAAATTTCTTATTTTCTCTTCTGTCTCTGATATTTTTTATAGTATTTTCATTGATTCTGGTGCTACAAACTCTTTTATTGCAAAGAATTTTGTTCTCAAGTACTCATTGACTCTGTCAGAGCTCCCTGAAAATATTCCTCTTTTCATTTTGGATTTTAATGAATCCCCTGCCTTGTTCATCACCCATCATACCAAGTGGGTAGTTGACTTGCCTTCCTTCCCAAGCTTTGTATGGGACTTCTTTATCATAGATTCACCCAAGGGAGAAGCCCTGATATTGGGGTATGATTTCCTTTACCATTTTAATCCCATTATTGATTTGAAAAATGGATTGATCACCTATGATTCTAGTCATAAGGATTCTAGTGGTATTATTCCTTCTACTAGTAATGACTTAGCCACTGCTGTCAACAGTGTTGCTCTAGTTGGTGAACTTAAGACACCTTCCCTTCCTTCTTCTGTCCATATCCCTTCCATCATTCCCTCTCAGTCATTACTTCCACTAAGAGATGAAGTCTTCAAAGAGATAAAGGATGTTGGAGAAGATGTTGCCATATCTTCACTTCATCTCTTTCAAGGGGATATGGACCTTCCTCCCTTATCTTTTCATGCATCCCTGGAGGAGCAGTGGGATGAGGAGGAAGAGCCAGAAAAAATTGAAACTGTGTTGAAGGTAGTCCCTCCTGCTTATCACCAATATTTGGACGTATTCTCCAAGGTGAAAGCAGAGAAACTTCCTCCACACCGTTCCTGTGATCACCATATCGAATTGGAGGGTCTTCTACCTCCAATTGGTGTTATCTACTCATTATCAAATCAAGAGTCAGAAACACTGCAGGCCTACATTTCAGAGAATGTAGAGAAAGGTTTCATAAGACCAAGCTCCTCTTTGACAGGAGCACCTGTCCTTTTTGTCAAGAAAAAGGATCGAGGTCTTTGTTTGTGTGTTGACTACCGCAAACTCAATGCTGTCACTAGGAAGAACAGATACCCTGTCCCTCCTATGAACCAGCTCCTTACCGTATTCAACGGTTCCACTATCTTCTCCAAGATAGATTTGCGTGGTGCATATAACCTTCTGAGAATCAAAGAGGGGGATGAGCACTTAACTGCCTTAAGAACCAAGTATGGTAGTTATGAGTATTTGTTCATGCCATTTGGTTTGACCAATGCTCCTGCTTCTATCCAGAATCTTGTAAATGATATATTTGCAGATTTCTTGGATGTGTTTGTTGTGGTTTATCTAGATGATATTATGGTATTCTCAAGTTCTGAGGAAGAACATGTCAAACATGTGACCTCTGTCCTCCAAAGACTCAGAGAAAATAATTTATTTGCCAAAGCCTCCAAGTGTGTATTCCATGCCTCAAGTGTGGAATACTTGGGCTACGTTGTTTCAATTAATGGCCTCAAGATGGATTCTTCAAAAGTTCAGCAAATCCTCAATTGGCCTCAGCCCAAAAACATCAAGGCCCTTCAATCTTTTCTTGGCTTTGCCAATTTTTATTGTTGTTTCATTAAAAATTATTCCAAAAAAATCACTTCTCTCACTTCCCTTCTCAAAAAAGATTCTCCCTTTATCTTCAATGAGGAAGCTCTTAGTCAGTTTCAAGCACTCAAAGAAGCTTTCACCTCTGCTCCTATCTTATCCCATTTTAATCCATCTCTACCTACTATTGTAGAGACTGATGCTTCTGATTATGCATTGGGCGCCATACTGAGTCAGGTGAATGACTCAGGAAAGCATCCCATTGCATTTGATAGTCGCAAGCTCTTACCAGCTGAACTCAACTATGAAATTCATGATAAGGAACTCCTTGGCTTAGTTTGGGCTCTCAAGCGCTGGAGAGCATTTCTTCTTTCTCTTTCCCATTCTTTTGAGGTCTTGACAGACCACTCTTCCTTGCAGTATTTCATTTCTTCCAAAGTTCTTACTCTTCGTCAGGCCCATTGGGCTGAATTTCTCTCAGAATTTTACTTCACTATCACTTACCGCCCAGGCAGACTGGCCACTTTACCAGATGCCTTGTCACGTTGGGACGACGTGTATCCAGAGAGGGGGGTGGACTTCAGCAAGAATCCTCAAAATTTTCATCAAGTACTTAAGCAAGATGGAATTCAAGAGTCAAGATTCTTCTCAATCAAAGTGGAGATTTCCTCAGATTTAGTAGACAAGATTCAAAAAGAAGTATGGCAAGACAAAGACTATAAAGAAATACTCAAACAACTAGCAAGAGGTGAATCAGTTCCAGATTATTCTCTTGAACCTCAAGCCAAGTTATTATTATTCAAAGATAGAGTGGTAATCCCAAGCAATGAAGAACTTCAACTCAATATTCTTCAAAAGCGTCATGACTCACCATTGGCTGGCCACCCTGGCCAGGAGAAGACCCTCAAGCTCATCAAGCAGGATTTTTATTGGGCTGGCATGAATCAATTCATCAAGGACTATGTGTCCTCATGTCAGCAAGGTTCAAGAAACAAGAACATTCATCACAAGAAGTTTGGACTACTCAAGCCTCTTCAAAGTCCATCTGGTCCTTGGAATTCCTTATCAATGGACTTCATCACTCAATTGCCCTTGTCAAACAACTTTGACGCAATTCTAGTAGTTGTAGACAGGTTTTCAAAAAATGGCAATCTTCATTCCAACTTATGGAACAATAACTGCTCTGGACTTAACTCAAATCTGCATTAGTCATGTATTTTCCAAGCATTGACTTCCAGTCAGTATTGTCAGTGATAGAGGATCCTTATTTGTTTCATCATTTTGGACTCAATTGTGTCAGAAGCTCAAGATATCAAGAGATCTTTCAACTGCCTTTCACCCTGAAACAGATGGACAGACAGAGAGGGTAAATCAGATACTAGAACAGTTCCTTTGGATGTATGTCAGCTATCATCAAGATGACTGGTACACCTGGCTCCCTCTGGCTGAATTTGCCTATAATAATGCAGAACATTCATCAACCAAGCAATCACCCTTTTTCACCATTTATGGGAGAAATCTCAGCTTTGACTCAATCCATATTTCTCAAGACTCACCTGCTGGAAAGTTATCAACAAAACTCCAATCAGTACAGCAAGTTGTCAAAGAAGAATTAGAGTCAGCAATAAGGAGATTCAAGAAGTATGCAGATAGAAATAGAGCAATTCCACCTGATTTCCAACCTGGGGACAAAGTATGGCTAGCTTCCAAGAACATCAAGACAACAAGACCCACCAAGAAATTATCAGAAAGATGGTTGGGACCTTTTGAAGTTCTGAAGAAGATTGGCAGTCATGCATATCACCTCAAGTTGCCTCAGCAATGGAAGACAGTTCACCCTGTATTCCATGTGTCCTTATTAGAACCAGTCAAGCATTCAACTATCCCAAATCGTCATCAATTGCCGCCACCACCAGTTTTAGTGGAGGAGCAAGAAGAATGTGAAGTGGCTCAGGTTCTGGACTCAAACCTCAAAAGAGGTAAATTAGGGTATCTTGTAGAGTGGAAAGGATTCAGTGAAGACCCAGAAGAAACACTTGGGAACCAGCTCCAAACCTTACCAACTCACCAGACCTTGTCAAGGACTTCCATTCATTGTATCGAGACAAGCCTTGCCCAAATACCTCAAGAGTTTGATTTATGGTGCTTGGTGGGGAGAAGAAGTTATGAAAGTAAGTTCCTCTCCTGGCATGCACCTTTAAGGGGGTATTCTACCCATATGTTGTTGTAAGCATCACCTTGGCCACTTTTTGAGCACTTGTCAATTCTTTGGACAGGTTCAGGAAGCATACAACACCAATACCCTCTGATTTGGACCTTATCAAGATATGGCCAAATGTTCTTTCTTTAATTTTCCCTTCTTTCTCTTTTATTTATCATTTCATTTATGCCAATCATCACAATTCAAGTCATTTACGGCAATTCTTTTCAGAAGTCATTTATGGCAATTCATCTCAGAAGTCATTTATGGCAATTCTTTTCAATGTTATGGTGCTTGGTGGGGAGTGGAAGTTATGAAAGTAAGTTCCATCTCCTGGTATGCATCCCTGAGGGTTCTACTTCTTGTAAAACATTACCTTGGCCACTCTGTGGGCATCAAATGCTTGGTTTTCATTTTTCAGACACTTTTTGGCCAGAATCAAGCAACTCACCACAAGAAGGACCAACCATCAGGATTTTTCTTTACTTCTTTCTTTACTCTCATTTTCTCTTATTCCTTTATTTTTTCTTTCTTTTATTTCTTTAAAGCAGCAGCATCCCCTTCCATATCACGTATTGGGAGGTTCCTTTATTTTTTATTCTTATTTTACTTTTATTCATTGTTATTCCATTTATTAGTATTTATAAGAGTATGAACGGAAGCCAAACCAAACACAAACAAGAACAAGATACTGGTTTTAACTCCACCCAAATTGTCAAAGTTCACGGGGATTCAGTCATCAACTCATGGAGAATACCCAAGCAGAAGGGTCAAGACGTCAAATCAGCCCACGTCAAATTCAGAGAAAACCCTCAAGGAAGTGGGCCATAACTCAATTATGGCCCCCCACTCAAGCCCTCCTTGGGCTGGATTCATCACCCAGGGCCTCCCCTGCAATTTTGGGGAGGCCATGGTCTTGGTGGTCCTGGACCCCCCCAATGGGTCCAGGCCATGTAGGTGAAGTTATGGGTCAGGGGGCCAATTTATGGTCCCATGGCACCCCTGGGTTCCCAGCAAATTTGGGTCCAGGGGCTCATTTTTGTCCTGGGGGCCTCCAATAACCCCCACAGCCCACGGACCGCAGCGTACAGTCCACGGCCCGCAGACCGTAGGACCCCAAAATCGAAAAATGGCCAAATAGGCCCAGAATTCCAATGAACCCAAAAATGGCCATGAATGGCCATAGTTCAAGAAAGTCACCATAAGCACCTAGGACCTCAAAAAGGCCAGAAATGGCCATATGTTCTAATATGACCAAAGATCACCAAGAAGACCAATTAGGCCAAAAGGTCCATAAGTGCATGAGTCACCCAGACTTACCATAGCAAGGGCCATAGCCCAAGATTGTTATGGAGGGCTGTTGAGGCAGTTTTTTCAAATCCAATGGGGACAAGACCCCTGAATTCACTCTTTAATAAATTTCTTCTGATTAAGCCTGGCCAGATGGGTACACTTCATATACTCATCTGGCCCCATTTTTTGAGCACAAGAGCTCAGTGGCCATCCATTTGGGATACAACCCAAGGCCAGGCCCCAAGGACAAGTGAACTCATGAATCAGAAGAAAAGTTTAGTCCAAAGTGGGGTACTTACTCAAAGTTAAAAGAAGGGGGAAAATAAATTTAATTGACAGAGAAGAGTTGAAGAAGGATTTCAGGATAATGGCCAAGAGGAGAGGAAAGTTAAAAAGAAAATTTTTTGAAAAAATGTGGGGATATTGAGATGCCACTCAACAGTGGCAGGGTATTATGGTGTTCGGAGCCCACCAGTTTCAAGAGGGGGATACTGTAACAACCATCCATCAGGGGTAAGGGTATTCATTCATACACCCACTCCAACACCTCAAATCAGCAAATCCAGTATCTGCATCAGCATTCAGTTTCAGCAATCTTCATTCTGAAACATGCATACAGTTTGGTACATCAATACAGCCTGTAAATACCTGTACAGGTTGGATTCACCCAATACAGTTTCAATACACCAGTATGAAACTGTATGATCACTCAAATACACCACACCTCTTGTACAGGCCCTGTACAGCTGTACAGGACCTGTATTGGCCAGACTCAATTCAATCATCATTTATTCTCATGAAAGTTCTTCCTCTGGATCAGGGCTGGTGATTCTCACATATACCAGCCCCACTTTCTCCCCCCTGGGGACTTTTCCCCAGTTAATTAATTTAGTTTATTTATTATTTTATAATTATTATTATCCTTATTTTGGGTATTATAATTATTTAATTTTAAGTTAGTCTTTGCATTTTCTTTCTTTGCCTGTACAGTATGAGTTGGGTGGCCATATCCTTATTAACCCTTCTCTTTCCATTCTGACAGGTTGAAACAGTGGACTTGGACTTGTTTGTGGTTGGCTCTTCTATTTCTTACTCTTATTTCTTTGTTGCTGCTTTTCTCATATCTTTTATTATAGTAATTCATTCCTTACACTCTTAAGTGTCTTTAATCTTTCCATATCCTTGAGCCCTTCATAAGTGAGTGCCAGGCCCTCTTCACTTCGAAGAGCCCCTGTGACAGAGAGTAATTGAATGTTGAATTTTGGTAAAATTGGAATGATATTTGGTTTCAAATTTGAAAAAAGGATATTGAATTTCCAGGATAAGAGAGAAAAATACTTGGTAAATTTCTTTTGGGTGAAATTTCTGTTGATTTGGGTATTCACAAGAAAGTTTCAAATGTGATTTACAAAGTGTAAAGAAGGACATGATATATCTTGATAGGAGAATATAATAATGAAACATATCAATTCTTCTGTTTCTTTGAGTGAATTAGAGAGAATGATTATACATAATTTTATAAAGAGATATATTTTGATGTGAATATTTTTAAAATTAGAAATATTGAGGTCTGACAAATGAGCTTTCAGAGAAAGGAAGTACATGAAAGAAAGGATATGATAGCAGATAAGGAAAGTGGGTATGTTGATTTTGAGAATTGTAAAGAAACATTCATGACTAATGGGTCCATATTCATTTCAAAGCTTTTGGCTTTGCTTTCAAACAATTTTATGGAATAAAGGATTTTTTGATATTTCCAGAAGTTAAATAATTAAATCAACTTTGTGAAATATTTCTTAATCTTGAAAATCCAGCTTGGAATATGACCAAATATAAATAGCAATTGGGAAGCTGGGTTTGACCTGCTACCCCCACCAGCAGGGATGACATTTTTCATGGTTAATGTGTTTAAGAGACCTTAAAATCAGTTAAACCTGTTTTGAGTGAGTTTTTAAGTTTTTTTTAGCTTAAGGGGAGTCTTACCCTCTTGGTAATAGTCACAACTGCCCTGGTTGGTATTGAAACCTCTTCATCAATTGAGTCACAGACCCTGTGACTCAATTCCAGGCAAAAAGTGATGGAAGTTTGTGTGAATTTTGACATCCCATGCCTGTCAACAAGGAATTTGGGGGAGTCTGGCACCCTTGGAGCCAATATTCCTTTTCCCCCAAAAAAAATTAATCTTTTCAATTTATTTTTCTTTAATTCCTCATTTTATACTATAATTAAATTTCACACATGTAACTGAATTGCAAAATTGCAGTACACAACTATAATTATTAATTTCTTGTATGTAAATTTAAGTTCACTTATGTAATACATGCAAACATTTTTACATTTCAATTGAAATTAATTCAATTCCTCATAGCTTCTGAGAAGCACACCACAACTCAATTTTAACACATAAATTGATGGTTAACATTGCATGTGGTGTGAATGAAATTAAGGGTTTTAGTATTTTTAGATTCTCATACAGAAATAATAAAAAATTAAGTTAAGCTTATTTATAGTTGAGTTACACAGTTTTCACTCAGAGGTGACCTCATCTTATTTTTTATGATTAAGCCAATGGTGATGAAAGTTTTTTTTACTTTATTTTTTCATGTAAAAGAATATTTTCACATTTTGTAATTTTGATGTAAACTTATTTTTGACTTTTAATTATAAATTTCATTTTTGCATTTAAAATTTATACTTATATTCATTTTTTTTTCAAAAATCAATTTATGATTTTCAAGTATGAATTATTTTAATTCTTTGTGGGGTTTTTGGGTATATGAGAATACATCCAAGGCTCAAATGTTTTTGATTATTAATTTTTTTAATTTTTTGGACAAATAATAATATTATTCTTTAATTAAGCTATAATATAAATTTATATTTCAGATTTATAAATATTGTATTTAATCACTAGAGTCACTCAAAGAAAGGTCTTACAAGTCTAAGTATATGAAAAGCCCTTTTTAATACAATACAATTACTTTCAAAATGTCTAAATAGAATTTGAACTCAATATATATGTAGTTATTAAGCAAAGTCTGATTATGAATATAACTTTTTATTGGATAAACCAAACTTCATAAGTAAAAATTACTAATATTTTACTTATTGTATTCTGAATTTCCTAATGGGAATTAAGAATAAGATTAAAATAATTATAATAATGAGATATTATTATCATTATAGCATAAAATATATTATATTATCTATAAAAAATCAATTAATATAATAATATAAGTATATCAATACTCAATAAATGAATATACTTATGGCAATTTATGATTGTTACAAACAAATGATAATCACATAAGAAAGTGTAATTTAATGATAAAAAACAATTTATAACAATAATTCTACTAATATTAAGTTTATATATTAATATAAGTACCCTTCATATTAATAAAAGAATTATTGAAGAATAATAATAGAGAAAACATATTATAATAAGATAAAATAACCTACTTTTGACACTTAACATGTTAATTTTGCTTAATTTCATTCTTAAGAAATTAATTAGAGCCTTTTTAGAATGTTATTACAATAAAAAAAAGAGATAAATACAATTCTTATTATTCTATGTGGAGTTACAGAATTTAGAAGAATTTTAACAAGCTACAACAAAATATTGATGTAATCACATAGAAGCTAGTGATCACTACAAAGAACAATTTTGGTATTTTATATTATAAGAGTTTTACATATGAAGAATGACAAGTATTACCCTTTATTCAATGCTTTATTTGTTGTGACATGTCTGAGGGGAAAAAAGAGGAAGAAGGGGTCTTCAAATAGTAAATATAATTCCTTCTAGTAGACTTGTACTTATTCTATCCAATATAATTGATCAATATTACAAGTTTTGGTGATGCATACACCATTATGAAACTTTTCTATCTCCTTCTTACCCATATCTTAGAGATATAACTGAAGAAGAATGTAGCTTTTATCATGATATTCAAGTTATACCCCTACGAAATGATGGTTTAAATTCTAAAATAGTGAATTTTGACAGAAAAGATGAATTAAAAGGAAAATAATCAGAAATAGACTTTTGATGATGTAATAATATCCTCTTTGGACCTTATTAAAGACATTCCAAGCTATCATAATTAGCTCTCTGATTTTCAGCCTCATAAAAAACTGAAAAGTTGTTATATATTAAGCTTAAGGCTCAAAAATGATAATTTTTGGTCTTTAACTGTAATCTTATTTTAAATTTCACAGTTGAATAAAAGATACAAGTGTTTCATATTTGTATTTCATGATTAAAGCTACCCTAATACAGGAAATTAATTCATATTTAAATCTTATTATGCTAGCAAATTTGAGCTACAGTGATACCTCTAAAATATTTGTAATAATGAGATAAAAAGGTTTAATAATTAGGTACTTGTCACCAAACCTTGTAATATTGTTCAATTCTAGTGGAGAAAACCAGTAAACATCTGCTAGAAGGAATGATTTTTACTATATCAAGACCCCTTCTTCCTCTTTTTCCCCCTCAGATTCATCAAATTTAATAAAACATTGAATGAAGGGTAATAATCTTCATTCTTTATATGTAAAACGCTTATAAGAGAGAAATACAATTTTTATTATTTAATGCGTATTTAGATAATTTGAGAGAGTCTTAAAAAATTGGAATAAAATACTTATTTAATCATGTAGAAGGTAGTTATTACTACAAGATATTATTTTGGTCTTTTACAATATAAGAGTTTTACATATAAAGGATGAAGAGTATAACCTTTTGTTCAATTTTTTATTGAATTTCATGTGTCTGAGGGGGGTAAAGAGGAAGAAAGGGTCACTATATAGTCAATATCATTCCAATATCATTCCTTCTAGTAGACTTTTAGTGACTTTATCCACTGGAACTCATCAATATTACAAGGTTTAGTGATGATTACATCACTATTAAGCATTTTTATCTCATCATTACCCATATTTTAAAGATATCACTATAACTCTAATTTTCTGAAACAATAAGCTTGAAATATGACTTAATTTCGTTTATTAAGGTAGCTTTAATTATGAAATACCAAGATCCAACAATTTTATCTCCTATTCAACTATCAAGCTTAGAATAAGATTACAGTTAAGGATCAAAACTGATAACTTTTAAGCCATAACCTTAATATTGAGTACCTTTTGAGTTTAGATTAACCTAAAATTTGAAGAGTTAATTATAATAGCTCTTAATGTCTCACCTAAGGTTTGAATAGTATTTTATCAAATCATCAGAGCTCTATTTGTCATTATTTTTCTTTTAATTCATTGCTTCTGTTGAAATTTGCTATTTTAGATATTAAACCATGATTTTGTAGAGTTATAACTTGAATGTCATAATACAAATTACATCATTCTTCAGGTATGATCTATTATAATCTTAATAACTACTTTTTTTTAAGTTTGTACCACTTTTAATTTCAAGTGGTCAATTGAAACTGCTATTTTGACCAATTTCTCTTTATTATTCTCAACCTTGTTTATAACTTGCCACACAAAATTTATATCTTCATTTTTAAGGTTTTTTTGTGGTAAATTTGACTTTTGGTCAAGTCCTTATAGCTAGTATATCAAAATATATGAGCTAAAAACCATAGATATATGCACTGATCATAAAAGTGCATATATCCAGGTATCTCAGTAATTCTTGGGTTTACAGATATGATAATAAAGAGGCATATATTTAGTTTTTGATGGTTAATCCAATGGTGTCATTTTCTTAAATTTTTATTTACTTTTCTCTGAGATAATCAAGAATTTATTACTTTGTATTGCAGTTTTAGTTATTTTAATTCTTTTTATGATTTGAATTTGAATTATTAGCATTGAAATAAGCTTTGCAATATTTTTGTGACCTTTTTAGATATTTGGCCATACCTCAAAGGCTCACAGGAAGGTTCAGAATTAATCACTCAAAAATCTTTCAGAAAAGAATATTTATAACACTTGATTTCCAATTTAGTGAAGAAGAGGTGTATTATTCCATATTAAAAACTTAAAGAGTAAAGGTTCTCAGTTTATATTTTACTACAATAAAAATCATTGAAAAGAATAATTCATAATTTATGAATAACTTCTTATCAATTAGAGATAGATGAAGAAAATATACTTCAAGGACATTCATTAAGTTTCTTTGGCAGATATATCTCAATTCAACTATGAATAAAGTAGGTATATCTTGACAACTCAAAAATACTTTGTTTGAAAACATTGCTTGTAATTGTATTTCAGACAAGGATGCACAAATATCTGATTGACTCATGCCAAAATGGATTTAAAGCTCCATAAATGATTGAATTTGACTTAAAGAGTGGAAGATCTAAGCTTTGTAGAATTGAATTTTTTTAAGACTAAAAACTGGAAGCATAATAATTGGAATATTTGTCCAATATCTTAAATCAAATTCCAAAGAAAGAAAAACTTCAGATATAATCTTATTCTAATCTCAGTCTAACAGGGCCCTGACCTGACCCTGGGGGAAGGCTGAGGCACATTTGAACTTGGATTTTACTCCAGCTAAATTTATATTATTTTGTATTTATCTTTATATAAAAACATTATTTTATGAAAATATTGTTTTTTTTGTCAAAATCATTTCTTTTAGGAAAAATGTTTGGTTTTGAAAAACACCTGAAAAGTTTATATTATACAGGAAAATTGCCTCCACATAGATGTGATATAGAAATAATTATGCAAAATACCTGTTCAAGCACCTTTTTAAGATTTCTTAATTAATTCAAAAATCATTGAAACTAAACTTCCTGTTTTAACAGAATGATTTTTTTCTTCAAAAAAAAACAAAAAAACAAGCCATATTTCATTTGAATAAATTTCTGTATGCCTTGAGCCTAATTGAATTTTTTGGACAAGCTGATTTAAATTTGTATGCATATTTTTATATTCAATAAATGATCTATTATAATTTATCAATCAATTTGGCTTCTCAATATCAGAAAAGATAACGTAAAATGAAGATAATAGGTAATATTGAAAGTGTGTTGCTATGTATAAATCTCTAAAGTAAGCAGCTTTATATAGCTGCTCATTTTATTACCAAACTTAATTAATATTCTGGATCAAATAAAACAAAAAACTCAAATTATTCTCTGGTTATTTTTCATGACTGGCCATTCCTTCCCAAATCTCAAGTTAAAGTATTGAAGTCAAAACTATCAATACACAAGTTGTAATCCATTTTCCTACTTCTATCAAATGTTTTTCCCTTTTCCAAATATAGTAACAGATTATCAATTACTTTATTTTGACAAAATTGTTTTTAAAATTTAAATTAAGTCTGAGAAATTTGCACCATAATAGAAAATTACCAATCATCTAAATCCTAAAGTCACATTTTTCATATAGTTTTTTTTAATTTCTCAATTGAAACCACTTTTTCCTTATTTGAGATACTTGAATATCTTTTTAGTTTTCGTATTCTTTTGTTATTATTTCCCCCTCACTAGGGCTTCATATTTTTCAAAGAAAGAGGCATTGAATAATCAACATATTCTTCACAAATACATCAGTGACTTATTAATTATGCATTGGCTCATGTAATTATTATTCAACAATTGCAAACTGTAAAGAATTAAATATAAACATTTCTTATATCAAAAAACAAACAAAAGACAGCTGATTATTTTTCTATATGTATTCTTTCATGGCCTCTTTTGGTAAAATAGGGGCCCAAAGGAGAAAAAATCCAATAACTGAAAAGTTTTGAAGCTTAATTATCAATTTTATTATTATGATAAAATAATACTCATAATAAAAGTGATAAAATGAGCATAATATAATTATTATCATAATATTAGTATCATTACTTCTATAATTTTTTCTAATTATAATTATTGATATTTTTATTATAATTATCTTTAAAAAATTTATTCTCAAAAGTGGGAAAAAAGTGAAAAATTATTTAATGCAGTCAAGTCTCATGAGAAAAACCTTTTTTGAAATCACGAATATTATTATTCTAGTTTTGCTTCGGCACATTTATTTTCAAAATGTAATTCCTAAGAAAGGAAACAGAAAGAAAAAGATTTAGCGATTTTAATAAATATTAACTATTTTTGTTTTGTCTTTTCTTAGCTTTAAATTTGTTCCAGGGTGTGTAAAACCCCATAAACCCCCAGGGGGTACCCTCAAAATATCTGATCACCAAGAAGCACTTCTGAGTGATTGGAGATCCCCTAGGGGACATAGTGTGGGTTTGAAAGTGTTTTAAACCCTCTGAAACACTTTTTGGGTCTGGAAAACCCAAATAAACAGGAAAAAATGTAGCATTTTTTTATTTTAAGTTTTCAATTTTTTCCCCTTGTTTTCTTTTCTTTTTGTCACATTGATGCTAGAAACTGTCAACAATCACTTGAGCTCTCCACTCAGGGTCATGTCAGAACAGGCGGTCCTCCAACACCACCATGAGTAAACCCTATGTTGCTTGATTGTGTGAATCATCACAACTGAGCAGAAAAGGCTACAAGATCAAGGTTGAATTTCCTTGATCTTTTTCTGGTATCATAGGTCACAGTTCCACCGCCTGTGACACTTTTGCTTTGTTTTTCTGTATTTTTTGGCCTTTATTGATCATAAACAAGCCAAAAATAGGATAACAATAATTATCATTAATTTTTCTTTATTAATGTTAAAAAATTCGCTTTTTTACTTTCTTAATAATTTTTTATTACTTTCTTCCCAATTTTAATCACAAGAGGCCCAAAATCAATTGTAAAAGTATCATTTTATTATTATGCTTTTTTTTCTTTTATAAAAATTGAGCCACCATAGCCATGAAAAATCTTTCAGATGAACTCATGAGAATATGCCTAAGTTCTATTAAAAGCACCTTCAACAATTATTAGGAGTTTTTGTGAGTAATCCATAAGAATTTATTATTTTAAAGATCTGTACAGGTGAAATTCAAAGGATTTATGGGTAATTTTGTCATCATGTAAGGAGTCTTATGTCAGAAAGGAATTTTCAGAAAAATCATTAGTAAATTGGTTCTCTTTGAAAGATTTATAATTCGTGGATGAAAGGGAATAAAAAAGAGTTTTATTCACAAGAATTAGAAATATAAAGAATTTCATTGCATGCTGCTGTATGAAACTTTAATTCAGTTTGTATAGCTTTATGAAAGTACGGCATGGAATATAACAAAATTTTGTTTCTGTTTAGGAAGAGCTAGACTGTTTCTTCAAGCACATTTTTAGCAGGTTTCATCTAGTTTTGACCAAGGTTAAACCTATGGTACCTACCAGAAGGTGCTACCTCTCCTTCATAGTGTATGCCTTCAGACATGTATAGTCATATCACATGCAGGCGGGCACCTTTGTGTTATATATATCTGAAAATGTGTGCCCATGGATTTGCACACAGGGAAACTTGTTTCTATTTGTAGTTTCTCACTTTCCGACAGGAAATTTCCACACAAAAAAATTTGGTACTGGATTTTTGGGGGCTCTCACCTATACAATCCACTTAGAAGTGGGATATTTATTATAATATTTGAGCTCATCTATAAAACCTATGACACAAGTCAAATGATAAGATCATTTAAAAGATGAAAGGAATATATTAGCATGATATTTCATGTATAATACAGAAAAATACAAATGTTTTACAAAATTGATTGACAAGATACAAAACTTTGCAATCATCAAAAATAAATTGAGAATAGAATGTGTTTTTCAAAAAGAAAAAAAAATACTAAGAAATAAAGTACAACCACATGATAATTTTTCAATTTTTTTGAAAAAATTTCATTTCAGTGTATATGTGTCCACTTCCTTTCCCAGAAGTATGTTGAGTTTTTCCTGATATTAACATCAAATCTTGTTTAAATTTATGGCATTAGCAAAATTAAAATCATATCGATAAATTGACAGCTCTCAATCAAAATCTATTTAATGACCTCTTTGAGTTTTGAATTTTGAATCAGATGTGGGTATTTTCTGATTGTGAGAAACCTTGGGCTGGTGGACTTGGGGGGAAGGTCATGGTTTTAAGACAAATCAGGGGGATAAGTCTCATTGGAAGGTGCAGGGGAGCAAATACCAGTGAGATTTATGTAACAGGATTTAGCTTTAACCTAATTCCCATTTGGTTTATAGTTTTACTGTGATTAATGCTTCAAATTCCTTTTATTCTTTCCTGAATTGATCTTGATATATAGCTGCATTTAAATTTGATTGATGTGAAGTCAATCACTGGTGATTGAAATGAATTTTACCATGGTGCATTTGAAATCCCAAGATTCCAGATTCTGGGAATACTTCTAATGAGAACAACATTCTTTTCAAATAATCCAATTTAGGGAGAAGAAAATCTCTCTATTAAAGTGGTATTGCATTTGAGTACTCTCTTAATTCTTCACTTGTGTGACTTAAGTCCCTATGTGTCAGAGACAAAAATTCCCTTTCCTTGTGAGATGCTTGAAAAAAAAATAAGAAATTAAAACATAAATTCAAGCAAAAAATTCAAGTCCAAATGGAATAAAAATGGATTTAAAAGTAAGAAATGGAATTTTTGTCAATATTGAATATATCCTTGAGGTGAGTTTTCTGAATGACTCATTCAATATTTTGATATTCCTTTTGTGTGAGCCTTTGAGATATGACCACATATCCAAAAAGCTCATGAAAAACTTTACAAAACTTATTCTTATCATAAGAATTGAAATTACAATCTTAAAATAAGTCAAAATGCCATGAAAAAGCATAAATGATTTATTATCTCAGAAAATAAATTAATAAAAATTTAAAATAAATTACACCATTTGATTCCTCATCAAAAAATACATCTATGACTCTTTTATTTCATACCTGTAAACCAAATACTTATTTAGATAACCTGAATATATGCACTTTTATGATCAGTGCATATATTTATGGTTTTTAGCTCATAAATTTTGAATTATGCATGATAAAGAGTTAAATAAAAAACTATCAAAAAATAACTATAATAATAAAGATATAAAATTTATTTTGCATTTTTTAAAAAAGGTTAACACTTATAAGGGGATATTGGGCAAGATAGCAATAGCTGTTGACCACTTTAAATTGAAAGTGATCCAAACTTAAAAAGGAGATATTAATATTCTACAAGTCCATAAATGAGGAATTATGTAATTTTCATCATTATATTGAAGGTAAAACCCCATGAAATCATGGATTGAAGTCAAAAATAGTAAATTTTGCCAGAAAAGATAAGCTACAAGAAAAATAATCAAAAATGGAGTTTTGATGATGTAGTCAAATCCTCTGAGAAGCTTAGTAATGAACTTCCAAGGGATCATAATTCACTCTCTGAATTTATTTAGTTTGAAAACATAAATTTATTAATGATCATGGTTAAGGCTCAAAAATTATCATTTATGATCAATAACTCTAATCTTATTTCAGGTTAAACAGTTGAATAAGAGATAAAACTGGTGTATATTATTATTTTATGATTAAAACCACTATAATAAACTAAATTAAATCATTTTCTAATCTTATGATGTCAGAAAATTAGATTTAAAGTGTTAACTCCAAAAAATGGTGTAATAATGAGATAAAAAGGTTTAATCATGATGTGATCATCATCAAACCTTAAAATACTGATCAATTCCAGTTTATAACATCATGTCACGTCTACAAGAGGGAATATTGTCACCAGAAGGAAGGATCTTTACCATCAAAGGACCCCTTCTTCTTTTTCCCCCTCAGATGCTACAAATACAATAAAAACATTAAAGGAAAGGTAAATTTCTTTATTCTTTAATATAAAAATCTTATATTATTAAATTAAAAAGCTTTATCCTATATTAATCATTATTTTATATATTATTACATTGAATTTTTATTGTCATTTTCTAAATTCTCTTAAAAAAATTTAAATCCATGTGAAAGTAGTAAAATTTGTAATTATCTCTATTTTTTACTGTAAATACAATTTAAATAAGTTGAATTTATATTCTTATGCATAAAAAAATCCAAAATAACTATCCAAAGTGTTAAAAGAAGGTTATTTTATTCTTATTCTTATTTTTAATAATTCTAATATTGATATAAATAGTAGTTATATTAATATATAGCTTTAATATTAGTAATATTATTGTTATTAATTTTTTATTTATTATTAAATATCATTTTCCTATTCTTCATGAATTGTTCTCAGAATTAATAAATTTCCATAAATATATTGATATATTTGATTTATTATATTACTTTATAATTAATTAACATTATATTATTATTTCTTAATAATATAATAAATTTTACACCATAATTATAATATATATTTATTATTATAATTATTTTGAATCTTATTATTCATTAAACTAGGACATTCATAGTAAAATAAGTAAATGATTAGTAAATTTTATTTAATGTTTTAGAATGAAACCTTACATTTTGACTTGAACAAGTTCTAGCTCAAATTCCTTATCATGAAGGCATATTTGGGTGATTCTTTTGTGACTCTCAAATTCCTATCAACATCTATTTCCTAACAAATGTTACTTTCTCAAAGAATTACCAGCTCATCAAGAAAAAAAATTCATTTATCACATACCATACTTACAGTAATATTGAAATTGGACACAAGGTATTGAATTCTCTATTCCTTAGCAATTCTGTTAATGTAAGCACAGTTTATTGTGTTTACTTTATTGGTATTATAGACTACCACTTGATATTTCCTTTTGATATCTTCAAAATATTTATTTAAAGCCAAAATTTGTGGCTGTGTAATCCCGATATTGGGATAGACATTTGCAAAATACATTTCCATATTTACTTGTATCTTCCCAATCAAATCCTTCCCCTTGAGGATTTATATTAATTATTGTGGTATTATGGCTTGGCCCTTTGATTGTGGAAGTTTCTTAATTTTATCTTGCTTTCGTTTTTGTAGCTTGCTTCATCCCTTTTACAGTAGGCGTTTGGGGTCAACATTTATGCTTAAATTTATTGGTTGAATTTTCAGGCATTTATTTTGATTTTGTTGAAGCCTCAAGTATAATTTTTGAGTTCTTCAAAAGGTGTTTAGGGAATTCAAAAAGGCGAGATGTTTCATGTTGAAGTATCACAAATTCATGGTCTTTAATCTCAAATCACTCATCAGAATTCTTGAATTCTGAAATGCTCTTGTTGAGAAGAATTGATTCTTCGAAATTGTTTCTCTCATTATAGATAAATTTGTCTTTCTCTGTAGTGAAAAAGGTTAGAATATTGAGGCAATGATAAATGTTTTTTTGGATTCTATGGAATCTAAATGTAGAATACGTTTTTCAAATTTATTGATTAAAATATCAAGTATGATAGCATGGAAATTAGTTATTTTGGAGAAAAAAAGACATTTTTAATCAATCACGCACCATAGATAGAATGAGTGGAGTTAGGAAGAAGAGATAGAGTAATTGAGGTGTACAAGTTATCAAAAGTATGTGGAGTTTCTATGACAATGCTTTGAAGAAAATAAAAAAGAGAAAATAAGCCAAATATTAACATTAAAAGCAGAATTTTTCTGAGAAATCACAAAAAATATGGGTGTTTAAGTTTTGGTGGGAAAAAATGCATGTGTTATGGGTTACCACAGGTCTAGGGGCTTGTTACCCTTTTTTTGCCTGCACCAAAATGTGGACACAAAAAAGTATGGGTTAGAAAGGTTTCTACTGTAATATGGACATTTAAGCTGTACTCTTGGGTTATACTCACCTTTTTTCTGGAGATTCCAAATAAGAATTTCCTTCTTTAATTTCCTCTCTTTTTGTCAACTTGGAGATTTTCATTGTATGCTGGAATGAAGGAGATGAAGTTTTTAAAAAGCAATTTCTGATTTATGGCGCTTGGTGGCGTGCCTAAGCCACCCTCAGCGCAAAGCGCGCCATGCACACGCACGCGCCTTATGCAAAGACCCGCCCCCTCATTAGGCGGAGTTTCCGTGAGGCCGTCCTGAAGACTTCCAATCCCCATCTGCAGAATAGAATCGATCCACTCGACATGCCCAGGGTAGCATATTATTTTGATGGTGAGCTCATAGATTTATTATTTTAAACATAAAGGAGTCATTCAAAATAGTCAGCTGATGGTCTTCGTTGATTTTGCTAGATGATATTGGTGCTTATGCTTTTGCTGTATGTTTTGTCTTCGATTGTTTTGCGTCTTTGAAAAGCAAATTAACAGTTCTTTTGAATATTATCGATTTCAGCCACATCATCCCATGAAGCCTCATCGAATTAAAATGGCGCATAACTTAATCTTAAACGCTGGCTTGAATAATAAAATGGATATGCTGGTAAAACAGTCTCATGGTTGAAAAAAAAAACAAGAAAAATAAAGGCTTAATAGACTTCTCAATTACTTTTGTTTTAAAGACGGCCAAACGGGCCACTCGAGAAGAAATGACAAGATTCCATACGGATGAATATATCAATCATATTGCTCAAATTAATCTAGATGATCCAGAAACATTGGCATCGGGTCGTGATAAGAGCGGTGAAAACAGATGTGAGATAGCCCTTTGGTCGTTTTTTTTTGCAACAACAGACAAGATTCTCAAGTTACTGGTTTTCTAATGTAGCACAACTATCTACAAATATACATATGCTCCTTTGACTCCAACAGTTTTGGTCGGCGACGACTGTCCAGGCTTTGAGGGTTTATTTGAATTTTGCTCAATTTCCGCCGGTGGTTCTATTGGTTCGCATCTTTTTTGAGACCGACAAGCCAAGCCTTACAAGCGTTCTAATGCCTCATCTCGGTTTCCATAGCGGCTGCAAGAAGGATTAATGCTGGCCAAGCAGACATTGCCATCAATTGGGCTGGTGGCTTACATCACGCCAAGAAACGTGAAGCCAGCGGGTTTTGCTATATTAACGACATAGTTTTGGCCATATTGGAGTTACTCAGGTTAGCTTTTGAACTTATTTTTTGGTTAAATCGATATCTCGTTTGAACCTTTTTCATCTATAATTCAATCGACAGATTTCATTCTCGAGTGCTCTACATTGACATTGATATTCATCATGGCGATGGGGTTGAGGAAGCGTTTTATACGACCGACCGAGTATTGACTTGCTCCTTTCATAAATTTGGGGATTTCTTCCCCGGGACCGGTCATGTTGGTGATCGTGGCATCGGCAGAGGCAAAGGCTATGCTGTCAATGTCCCCCTCAAAACCGGCATTGATGACGAGACCTATCGGAGTATTTTTCGGCCTGTGTGTGAATTCCTTCCACTTATTGGCCAAACTACTCCGCATTTTGCAGCCAATTAATTTTTCTCATCGATTTTTACCCCTTAAAAAATATCAAGGTTGTTAATCACATAATGAGCTGGTACCATCCCGGAGCCATTGTACTTCAATGCGGTGCTGACTCTCTTGCAGAAGATAAACTCGGAAGCTTTAACTTATCTATGAATGGTTGGTGATCTTCCAACACTCTTAATGTGGTTTATCTTTAGTTGACATCATTTTCTTTGCTTTTTCTGGCACTTACCACAGGACACGCAGAGTGTGTGCGATACGTCAAATCTTTCAACATTCCCCTCATAGTTTTAGGTGGTGGTGGATACACCATTCGGAACGTTGCTCGCACTTGGGCCTTCGAGACCTCTGTCTGCTTGGGTCCCAGCGAAGAAATGTCAACATCCGACTTGCCCTATAACGAATACATGGAGTATTTTGGTCCGAATTTCAAGTTGGATGTCCCATGTAACAATATGGACAATCAAAATTCGATCGAGTACCTCAATGGAATTCTGTAAGTTATTAAACAAGTCATGATGATGGGTGGATAAGAATTGACGCGATAGAAGCTATCGGCTTTCAGGGCTACAGTTGTGGATCACTTGCGAGATCTTCCATTTTCCCCCAGTGTCCACCAGCGACCATTGTCTTGCTTTCCAGAAGCAAACTCGGGCAATGACACCGATGACTCAGACTTGACTGATATGCCTGAGGGACCTGTGACAACGGTTTCTTCCACGAACAATGCTGGCGAAGGCCAAAATGCCGAACCACCTCCTCCACCGCCACCGCAACCTCATCATCCTAACCGAGTTGGACGCCCATCTCGACTTAAACCCCCTCCTGCCCCAAGAAGAGTATCTCCTAGACTTGCCGATACCACCGAAACTTTAAATCCAACTGTCCCCCCAAAGGATACTAATACCTTGAGTGTCAATCAGGCAGGGAACGAGCGCAAAAAGAGGATTTTTTTTAGGAATTGCTCATTCGATCGACCTGCTCGAGGTGATCATCTGTCTTCAACTCGCCTTCATGGACTTGACGGAATTCGAACACGTATTAAATCCTCTACGACGTGTCATCAGTCATCTCACAGGTTGCCTCTCGATCAATCAACGGTATATGCATCAACTACTGATCGCTTGAGAGAAACTGTCAATGGAACTGACGAAGAATGTACAAATATAGAAGCTATTCAGGCATTAAATAAGCCAAAAGAAATTGTCTTGAGTTGGGATTGGGATCATTGCTTTTGAATATTATAAATCTTATTCACCTATCTTCAAAATTCTTACGATTTTTCGTCCTTGCACTCAAAATGTAAAATGTATCGAGCAAATAATGGATTATGCCAGAATAATAGGCATTCAAAAGTCAAAGTATTTAACTCAAGTCTGCATTCTCTTTATTTTCTAGTTTTGAAATAATAGAATGATATTCTTGGCCAAAATGTCTAATTAGACTTAAGCCTCTTCAAAAACCTTGCAACATATGTAGCTATAAATTTCTTGACGGAGTCTTGGTGCAGGGCCAATCAAAACAGTATTAAAAATTCTAACTGATGTGATGAGACCAACTTAAGGCAACGATAGCGAAAACAATCTTCTAAAATAGAAGTTTTTGACATCCATGAGTGTGCAATTATCATTTCTTTATTAATTTCCCTTCAGATTGGCCATTTTTGCAACTCTTCCAACTTTTAGGCTATTGTCAAACTAACACCAGGCCTTTTTGCCAGCCATTCTCCTGGCCTCAAATCAAAAATGATAAACTCAAAATTTTCATTTTTGTTGAAGCTTCGCGCTATTGATTTTGGCCGCTGAAGCCCCCCCACAACCTTTTTTAATAAAGCATTGGCAAAAGTGGCCAGAAAAAATTGAGAGTAAAAATGAGCAAGAGACTCCCTCAAGAAATAAGATGTGAAGGAAATCATATTAGTGGCGTCAATCATTTAGTACACTGTCAAATTTTTTTAGGCAAGTTTTTATGATGGCCAAAAAGGCTAAAGAATGGTGTTTTTGGTAATGATGATACATTAGACCTCTTCTGTTAGGCATTTTGGGTGTTGAAAGAGGTAATAGGGGCGTCAGTCTTTAGCTGATGTGGGGAAAATCAGAATTCTGATATGCATCCAAATACCCCCATGGGAAACAGCAAAATCAGGCAAGATTTCCCCAAAATGGTCCAAGGGACCCCCTGAAAAGAAACTTCCCCTGGTACAATTTTTTAGTACCTTTTTTTGCATCTGCCCAACTCTGTCAACAAACCTGGGCCTTTTTTTTCTTTTATCTCACCAGCTCTGTCAACCAACCTGGTCATTTTTTAATCATTGATTTTTTTCACCCTTTTTAATAATTTTTGGTCAGTTTCAAATGATGAGTGTTTTTTTAAATGTACAATGCTTACTAACATAAATCTATATTTCTATTTTATATCATAGTAAATGACACAACCAGCCATTTTGGTGGAAACCATTTATTCTTTTTGGGTCTGTTGTGCCCTCAACATTTGGTTTGATTTAGAAAATTAGTTATAAATAATTGAAGGTGAGTTTTTTTGATTCAGATATATTACACTTGGTAACCCACTCCTATTTCTTGTTTAGCTGATCCCAGATAGCCCTATTGGTCTCCCCGTCTTGAGTGTGTATGAGGAGAGGCATTTGTCTATGTCTTCAGGTGGAGTACCCATGAATAGCCCAGGTTTGCAACAAACAGTTCAGCAGAACATGGAAATAAATAGTCCTTAAATGCTTTATCCTCAACAAATGGCCAATATTCAAGAGCCAGAATCACAGAATATTTAAGTCCATGTCTTTCCAGGGCAGGTGCTCCCATGGAATGGGGATTACAACCATGTTATGATTCCCAAAACCCCAGGCCAATGTGTGTGGCAAATCTTCACTAACCTTGTTATCTAGGTAGGGGCTATCAGCATTAGGACCATATCCTAACTCCCCATTGAGCAACACTGCAGGATTGACATCATTAGTGCAAAGTTCTAGCTCACCCTCAGGCTACACCTTGGGATAAATTGCTTTATGACCAAAGGTGAGCTCACCATCCAGAATGACCCAGGCTATTCCTTCACTGGGAATTTCGGAAGAGAGTCCTTGTGCCTCTCCAAGAAGTACAATATCTCACACACAATAAGTGTCTGAATTAGACTTGAGTCCCTCACAGATGACTAGGGGATTGAGAAACTCCACCACCAATACCACTGGATCCAATTTGGCAAGTCTCAATCCAACACTGATCAACCAGAATAAATGGTGTCAGAAATACATGCAGAAGCCAGACAGCAGGGAAAATTTTATTTTTCAGGATAATGAGAACATTTGTTCTTGGATAAAAGATAGAGACAGCCATAATAATCTATTTGGGAAGATTTTGAGGACCAATATTGGCAAGAAATTTATTACCCAAGCTTGCACATATGAGATCTTTTCTGGTTACCTCAACTCCTTAAGTCTGGGACTGAAGCTGAATGGAAAAAAGTGTTCTCAAAGACTCACTAATTACATGACTTACATAGAGGAATAATTGAAAACATGTGCATGGTCTCAAAATAAAGGGGCAGGTTTTAATGAAGAAGAAATGGGCATGACTATGTCAGAAAAGTTGGAATCCATGTATTTATGCTATGAATCAATGGATGCCATTTCTTTTGACAAGGAAAATGTGGAATCAATGAAGAAACTCAATGTGACTCAAGGGACTATGTGTTTTGATCTTTCAGAATTTGATGAGAATGGACTTCTGGTAGAGGAAAGTAATAGCAGCTCAGGCTTATATTATTCTTACTCAAGGGGAAGGAAATTACACAAACTCAATTAATATGAAACCACTTATTTTACACAGAAAGAAAAGGAGAAAAAGATTTTGATTGAAAAGCTTGATTTATTTCAATCTCAAGAAACAGAAATTTGGGATTAATTTCCAGAAGGGGAAAAATAATTTTAAAGAGTTTCATGCTCAAGAGAGGTGAGAGAACTTTAATTTGATACTGAAGCTATTAAAAAACTTAAGCTTTATTCAAGAAGAAAAGCTCCCTGGTGAAGAAAGAATTTTCAATTGGCTTTACAACTTAAAAAAAACAACAGTTTGAGGTACAAATGCAAGAAGATTCTGAAGTAAAAGAAGAGATGAAAAAAAGGACTGAGCAGGATTAGAATTTCCCAAGGGAGCAGCCTCAAGATCATGATAAGAATAGTTTACCCAACTCATTGAATCCTTTTCATTTTTGAATTGCAGGGAATTATTAGCTGAAACATTTTGCCAATTGACTTGACATACCATGCCTGTGGCGTCAATAAGCTTGAGGAGGCAGCAATGGCCATGGGATGATTGTTAATTTGCAATAATTAGAATTTTAGGTTCTCATGTTCTTGTGGAAAATTGGGCCACAAGGGCTTCCATTGTGCTAGAATTTATCAATAGATGGCACTCCAGAAGCACTTGAGGCAATAATCTTAATAAGGTAAGGCATTTAGATTCAAAACGTGTGAGCCTTGAAGTATATTTTACATACCCAAATAGGCCACAACTATATTTATAAATAAATTCTGAACTCATGCATATATTCAAAATTCATCATTTTTTATTTCAGAAAAGATGAATACCTTTTTTGTGAGTAAGTGAATCCATGGATTAAGGGCCATATTTGGATTCTACACAAAAATTCATCTAGAGTAACTTCATAGAGTGAATAAACTTAAATTAACTCTAAGAGGTGGTAATATGGAAAATACTTTAATACCACAACATCAATACCACATAAAAGGATTGTGAAATTTTTTGTGTTTCTCAATTTCAGGCCAAAATAATGGGAATGTGAGAAATCCCATGTTACATATACACTAAGAATAGTGTTATGCATGTTTGTAGCACTTTTTATTATGGTATTCTTACATACACTTTTGTTACACCCATAGTGGATATCAGTCTTGAAACCTGAATTTCTATTTTGATGTGAAAAAGAGTCAAGGAGGATAAAAGACATCAAAGAGAGCCAGGGTACCCAACTTCTGAGGCCTCTGAGGCGTTGATAGCTCTAAAGCTTTCATCAATGGCTGATCTTGGCCCAATAAGTATACTAAAACATTTTGGGAACCTGGTCACCAAGCTAAAATCTCATTAAATCATAAGAAAATTGCAAATTAGCTGCTATTTTGACGTGCCAAGGAGGTAAAGAGCAACTTAGACTCTTGTAACCATGTCATTTCTTAATTATTTGCCATAGATTAACCCTAAAAGAGTAATAATTTTTTTTGCACTAGTATCCATTGATTTACCTCATAGCAACCAGTAGTATAGTGCTATTTGCAATTCTACATAGAATTGAGGTAAAAACTTCAAAAATTCATTGAAAATACAATTCTTAATGAATATTTCTGAAACTTATAGGGAAAAAAAGGAGAACAGTATGATACATAAAGAAACCAAGAGGAATTCCAGTTTCATAAGTAAAATTAAAATTTTTACATACAGTCCATTTTTGATAATTCCATGTGAAATACTGAATCTTCAAAAATCCATAGAAAATACAACCTGGGATGAAATTTCCAATGAAATTGATAACTTTGAGAAATTAATTTTAATTTTGAAATAAAAGCAGATTTACTGTTGTTACTCCTTTTATTCCTAACCATATTTGGGTTGGTAGTCACATAAAAGCATCAATTAAATAATTATGATAATCTTACATGACAACAGATGA
The DNA here is from genome assembly GCA_023105745.1 of Austropuccinia psidii. Lineage (NCBI taxonomy): Eukaryota > Fungi > Basidiomycota > Pucciniomycetes > Pucciniales > Sphaerophragmiaceae > Austropuccinia > Austropuccinia psidii. The sequence continues at coordinate 41,726,238 of JALGQZ010000013.1, forward strand.
TGCAATCATTAATCCAAAAAGGATTATTGTTTTCTTGCTCAATTTTCTTTCAGTTTTCTCCATGGCATGCCTCTGTGAGTTTTCTTAGACTTAAAAGAGGCCTCCTCTTGCTGTTTTTTCCAAATCATCTTATTATCCAATTATACCATTACTACCAACCAGTAAGTATTAGTTATAACTTTTCTTAAGTGTTTCAACTCTTTCAGAATCAATCAGAAAGACATGAAATCATATAAATCAACTATATATTGTTGTAATATTGTTATAAATCAATTTTTATCCCTTAAATTCACAATTATACATCAAATCTCTCTTACAATCTCTTTCTCAGGCTCATTGGAGTATTAGTGAGTGATTTATTATTAATTCTTAAGAGTTTTTCTCTAGTAACAGTTTTATTCAAGAATTATACTTATAATTATTCTTGCAAAAGATAATTACATATTAAAATAATTTTACTATTTTAATAAAGAAGTTTTCTTATTAAATAATTCTTGTAATTGATTCTTGTAGACAATTAATGCTTACTGTTATAATCACTAGTACTGTATAGCAAGTGAAAGAAATAAATAATTAATTAATTATTAAATTGTGTTTATAATAATTTTTTGATTATTATATTTCATAAGAACAGTCATAGTACTGTTGATTAATAGGAATATTATCAACAGTTTCATAGACAAATATTACAAAATGTCTTAAAAAAAGGCACCAACATGGCCATGATGTGGAATCATTAAGGTAAATGGGCTAATAACTTGAGAGCCTAAAGCTTTATCCTTTTCTTTACATATATTTTGACATACAAAGCTGATACAATATGTATAAAATAATAAATAGGCCTACAATACACCATGAAATTGCAAAAAGTCCAAGTGCACCTTTGAGTTATTTACTTGCACTGGAGACCTATTACCTTGAAATCTAGTTGGAAACAAGGCCATAGAATCCAGAGGAGTTACCACTTCCTCCCAATTTTTACTGATGTTGATAAGCCTGTTGTGTAGAGCTGCACATGTATAAATCCAAAATTTGATATGCTTCATGTCTTTGTGCTTATTGCAGCTCAAAAAAATTATTTTAAGTGATGGCCACCTATTTTTGTGAATGCCAATACAGTGCTCAATTCAAAAAAACAGTTGTGAAATATAAAGATTAAAAAAACAATTAATCTCATTATCTCAATTGTTACCTTTATAGCAAGGTATACAGTGAAATCTCAATGGATATGAGGAATTTGTCAGAATATATCCTCCTGCAAGAATGGTCAGTTTTCCAAAAACCAACATATTATATTTTCCCCCAAAAACTTACCTGAACTAAAAAAAGACTCATTTAAATCAAAAAGGCCCATTATTTTGTACATCTTACTATCACCAAAAGAAGTCAGCCACCCACTTAAAATAGCTGTGATCTTCTTACAATGATAAAAAGCCAGCGGAAAATTCAATGATTACCTTTTTTTTCTCAAAGAATAATTCTCCATCAACCCCTTCACACTGACATAATAGGATTTTTGTCCTATCAAAAACAAGCTACAAACCCTGCAAAACCTTCCTGCGCCATGTGGAATGAAATGTTTTGAATTTTGTGAGGATTAGGCCAGTAGAGATGATTGGAGTCTAAGACCCCTCCATGAAATTCTTACCATTATTACTCTTATGATTTGATAAGCTCTTTCAAAGCGCTGCAGGGAGGCCCAATTCCATTCACCATGAAAAAAAGTCAGCCCCTGAGGGCAGGGGCTGCAGGTTCAATCCATCTCCCAACCTGGAAGGAATTCTGATTGGAAAATTTATTCAAAATGGGTTCAACCCTGACATTTTTTGGCCAATACTCAGCCACACTTTCAGAAAATGTAGATCTAACCAAACTTTATTCATAGCATTGTTTGATGTATGGATGACAAACAGTTATTAGAGTAGTGAATGATTCACATTTTTTGAAGAAAGATATTTCCCAAAAACTTGATGGGATAATTTTCATATTATTTTCCATGTTAATTTGAACTCTTTATAATGAGAAAAAATATATATAATTTATTCAAAGTTTTGATTAAATTCTCTGAAAAATAGGTTTATGAATAATATCATCCTCACATATGTGGAAACAAAGGTTTTTTTAAATTACAAAATATAGAATTCAGAGCTAATTTTAATCAAAGGAGGACAATCAAATTACATTTTTTTAGTTTCTGATGTCTTTACTGAGAAAAATTGTTTTTTCTACATAAAATAATTCAAAATGAGGTCTTTACTACACATTCTTATTAATACCCAAAATTATCTTATGAAATATATTTCATTTTAAACAAGAGAGCCTCAGAAAAATTCTCATTTGAAGAATAAATTTAAATCATTTTTTACCACCCAATCTTCCTGTAGATTGTTCTATGTCCAAAATCAAAGTCCAGATGTCCTTCCTTAATTGTGTGTGATAAGGAAATCAGGTGGAACTAAGGAATCTGAATTTCAATTTTTGTTTTATTTTTATTATCAAAAAAAATTTACCAGTACATAAACCTCAATTGAAGACAAATATTAAGTGTTTTTACCAATGTGAAAGATTTGTATGAGATTAAAAATTCATGAATAAAGAAGTTTATGGAAAAATGAATGTCTTCAAATGTTAGAGCTAAGCTACTTTAAGGATTATTCCTCTCAATAAAAAAAACACAAAGAAATGGCCATAGGTTATCAAAATAATTGGTTTTGAATTTTTTCCCATTTAGTAAGAAAAATTGAAATCTGAAATTCCTTTCCAGAGAAATTAAGGCTTTTGTATTTTTCGGAAAAATGATGGAGTTTCAAAAAATTGTATGGAGTGAAAAGAAACCTTTCAGATTTCAACAATTCTTTAAAAAATGGATAGTAGTAATTTTTTTATGAATCAAGAGAATGATATTTATTCTGAGAATTTTCAAGTCATTCATGAGCATGGGCTGAATTCATGGTCTATGAAATAATTTAAAATAAAAAAGCTATTACAAACTTATAGGTTGAATGTAGCAATAAATTAATTTATAGTTGTAGCTTCCAAAATTTAAATAAAACTCCCACCTTTAAGGAATCATTCAAAAAATCCTGGAGAAAATTTCAATTTTAATATTTTATTGCAATTTCACCTTTAGGGGAGCAAAAATATGTGTATATTATGTTGTAGAGATCACTGAGCCTATTCAGATATATATATATTCATATCTATTTTATTGTGAGCCTTGAGGTATATTTTACGTACCCAAATAAGCCACAATGAATATCAAAAAAAATTCTGAACTGTGTGTAACCCATGAGTCATGCATATATCCAAAATTAATCAGTTTTTTGTGAGCCTGTGAGATATGTATGACATACATATAAGGCCACAAATAGCTTTATACAAAGTTGATTAAGTCTTAAACAGACTTATCAATTGAATTTAAAATAAAAGATAACAAAAAAGAAGGATAGAATTTTCTGGATAAACAAAGTTATTATTATAATTTCATTTTGGGATTCTTAATTAAAAATAACATATGGTAGACCCATATGGTGTTATACCCAAAATGGATATTTTCCATGTTATTAGAAGATATAATAATCTCACAGTACAATTGCACTTTTTTTTAACATTTTTTAAAACTTTTAAATTTAAGCTTATTTAGGCTTAAATTTAAATTTGCATAAGGTTTATGCAAACTTACCAAGATTTTAGTTAAAATTAAGGTTTTGTGTATATTTACTGAATTGGCTAAGTATTTGCCATACATAATGTAAATCCTGAATGGGCTCAATTGAAAAGGTTTTAAGGCCATAGTATGTCTTTAAGTAAATAAAAGGCCAAAATACACACAGAAAGATGGGACAAAGGGAAAAGACCAAACAGGGCTGGGGTATCCAGCTTTTTGGATCTGCAAGGATTCAAGTAAGGTTTTACACCTGTCTTGGAGGATTTTAAACCTTATTTAAACTTTAAGATTAGACTTTGATCCAACCTTAAATTTTAAACTTGTTCATCCCAATTTGGACAGGAATTTCAAGCTGCCAAAGGGTAAATCCCAATATTCAAGCTTGAAATCAAGGTTTTGAGAAGTTTCAAAACTTAATTAAGCTCAAAAAGCTTAAATAATCTTAAAACTTTAAAACTACAAGTATCAAGACCTTCTCAAAAGTTAAGGCTTGGTGTGTATTGGTATTTTACATTGATAAATAGCAATAACTTCAAAAATTTATCAAAAATCCAATTTTGCACGGATTTGCTTGAAGATTTAACACAGCTTACAAAGTAATTTTATCTGTGTAAAAATCAAATTTTGAGTATATTTTATAGAAAGTTTTAAGTTTTAATTAGCCTTGAAATTAACAATTTTCATTATTCTTGAAGAAAATTAAGAGTTCTTTAAAAATTAATTGAAAATTCAGTTTAAGATATTTTTGCATTAACCTTTATTATTAAGCTGTTAATATGATGAAATTAATATAAAAAATCTTTTTTATATCAAAATTTAAAGTAGTTAATCCAAAAGAGGATTACAGCTATTTGGAGATAAGAATAAAACTGGTAACTTGAAATTGGAATGAAAAATAAGTTCCCTTAAGTTAAGAACCTTATTTTTAAGCGTGATTTTTCATTTTTGACATGAGAATTCCCTCTAAGTAAGTTTTCCCCAAAATTCTGTATCTTTTTTTATCCATAATTAGGTTTTTTATAAAGAAATTTTCTATAAGGATTATCTCTGCACAGTGTGTGTGATAATTGCTTTTATAAATAATATTTATATATTCTTTATAAGTGGTTAAATGTTATTATTTCCCACATGTAAGTGTCTCATTAAGAGATCTACACTTCTTATTGTTATAATTGTCAGTGAATATAAAAATAGTAGAATAATTATAATTTATTATAATTATTAAGATTTTTTGTATTATTAAATTATTTCATAATAATTAAAGCTTCTTTTTTATATATAATTATTCTTAATAATTATATTATATTTTCTACTGAGGACAGTCATAGCAATCTTGATATTTGCTACTATTATCAAGAGAGTCATAGACAAACCTTACAAATATGAGCCTCTTCATTAATTAGTTAGTTTGAAGGGTCAATCAGTTTGAAAGTTATCAATTTTCATTTCCAAAAATTTGTAATAAAGTTTTCATTAATCATTTAAATTTGGATAATTTTGAAAAAATATGGTATTCCACCTTATTTTTGGATTTAGAAGAGGTCAAATGCATTCAATATGAGTTTATTATTTCAATTAATTAATTATTTGGTTCTCTTCTGAAAAATTACAGAGGAGAAATTATTTTTATTATATAAATTTTACTTCAACAGGGTACTTCTGTCAAAACAACTGTAAATATCCTAAATCTTGAATGAATAAATATCTTTTTATTAGCTTTTATAGGAATTCTTTAATTGGTATCTCTATGCATTTTTTGATAACATCAATTTTTGAAATATTATTAAATTATTACTTGAATATTTTGATTAAATTAATTCACCTTTTATATTTAATTACTCCCCTCACAATAATAAGTGATTTTTGGTGCTTATACTAACTTGCATATTTTTCTTTTGAAATGTTCAAATTCACAGTAATGTATATCACAAAAAGAGAATTCAAACTTATTATTCTATATTCATAGATTCTTCTGGTTCATTTAAATCTTAATATCTTAATTATATTCAAAATTATTTCAAAGAAATTCAAAAAAATAATCTTAACAATCAATCTGTTTGGATCTCAATGGAAGCTGAGAGGAATTCTTGTAAGAAAACCTAAATTCTCTCTAGGCTATTACTTTAGTTATTATGAATAGGATTAAAAATCTCAACAGAATGAAAGAATGAAAGAATCAAATATTTATGGACCTTTTATGTAATATTGAGAAAGTCTGAATATGTGATTAAAGATTAATATTTATAGCTAGGAGGAGTTTTACACCTTAGAATTATTCAAAATTAATTCAAGGATATTTTCTCTTTTGAAAATTATAGAAATTGAAATGCGGAGGAGATGACTCCTTGATATTGAATCTTTTCCATTATTTTCTTCATTACCAAAACCAATGTTATATCCATAACCAAGATCAACTTTTGGGTAGCTCTTTTCAAGCTTATATAAAGCAGTGAATTGACAATAACATATTTTACTGTAAGCAATTTTATTTCTGATGATAGGAATAATTGTTTTATTAAATTTCCAAGTTTATTATCTGTATCTTATTTTTATGTATCAGATCTATGTCTCACCTCCCTAGTTATGGTTTTTGTATCAAAATTACTATCATAATTACTCTTGAGTTAATTAATTAATTTAATAAAATAATTTTATGATTTTTGAGGTACACTGGGTAAATTCTCCACCTTATTTCAACTATCTTTGTTCTGGAATAAAATTTTACAAAAATATGTAATTCTCTAACAGCCAATCCAGTCACCATTAAGTTTTGGAAATTCCTCAAATCAATGTTATTTGATTCATAAAATCTCATATATTATCGTCAATAATCATACAAAAATAAGTCATAGTATCAGATATTCTCCCTTATTGTTATATCATTCTTGAAAAATTCCCAGCCTCTCTCCTTGGATAATATTTACACATTATTTACATCTCTGATAATTTTTGAAATTATTTAATATATGTATCACAAAGGATCATACCGTAATTTTTTGGACTAAAGTGACCTTTCAAAAAGTGATACAAAATACCATAAATATTTCCAGTTTTTCGATAAAGGAATGAATGTTGACTTGAAGAATAGTTATTAATTATTCCCAATTTATTATCTATTAATTATTTATTTGGAAAATATATTATTAATTTCACTTCCTTATTACTTTCCGCTTCAGTATGGCCCATATTTCATTTTTTTGGGCTTAGTGGATTGCTAAATAAAATATTGAAAGTTTTTGTAAGTTTTCAATTCACAAAATCTCAAAATATAGCCAAAATGAAGGAATTCGGATTTATATCATTTTAAACAATTAAATATCATTCTAAGCTAAAAATATAGCTCCATATTCCTTTTGAAGTGGTTCTTCTTAAATTTCAAACATCATTTCTTTGAGAACAACCCCATTATCTTATGCTTCAAGTAATATCTAACATTATTCAACTTAATTGCTTAATCTTTGTGCCTAGGCTGTTCAATTTATTATTCCCTTTCATTCTAAGTATCTTTTTTTAAATGAATCTCCACCCTTATTGATCAAAAATCCTAATTATTTTCTTTAAATGAATCATGCCAAACAAACTTCAAATATCTTGATCTTCAATGTGTATTTTCTTAGAATAACTAAGAATCTCTTTGTAATCATTTGGTAATTTGAATTATCCTTAATCAGTTTCTACATCAGAAAAATTTATGTAACATACAATTTGACTTATTTGATTTAATTGAAAACAAAATGAATGGAGCTTATCAATAAAAAAGCTAAATTCATCTTTGAAAATTATAGTGAAATATATTCTCAATATCATATAACTCCCTTAAAGTTTTAATCCTTTCTTGCAACAACCTTTAGAAAAAAATAAATCTTTCATGGATAAGTTACAATTTTTCTCTTAAGTAAATATGGTATAAAGGCATAAAGATTTTACCTGCATTATTTCCACATAACTATGTTTCATAATTAAAATTGCAATTTTTTGAGAAACCTAGCTATCGAAAATTTGGACTTTTGATGGAAAATTTGTACATATGAAAAATGTAGCTTAAAAAAGCCCCATTGAGTTTAAGTCCACAATTCAGGGATAACATATTCTCAATAATTCCTTATATAAAATTGAGGAGATGTCAGAACTTTGAATATGTGTCAGAATGAGTCTATGTAGAAGCTAATAAATAGTTAATACAAGCAGGGACTATGACCATGACACAGTAAAATAGCTAAAAAGGATTAATAAGACCCTACTATTATGAGTAACAGTGGTGATGAATCTACTGAGGGTCTTAGTTTTAGCTGTTGAATATATAATGACTATGACAATCAAGTAAAATAGTTAAAAATATGATTATATAAATAAAGCTCTAAGAGTACTACTGGATAGTAACAATTTTACTATGTAAAAATTCTAAATATATAATGTTGGAATCCTTTTCCAGTAAGAAAAGGCCCGCTTCTATCCCTTTTGGGGAAATTGGGGGCTGGTAAGCTCTCCACATGTCTTCACAGTGAAATTTTTTACTTTGTATACTGGATTGTGGTTCTATACCATTAATTCTGAGGTCAGAATAGTCAGAATTGTGGTTTTGGGACCACAAACGATCATCCTGGATCAATACAGGGTGAAGGAACTCTTTACAGGCCACATCAGCCTCTTTATGAACCCTCCAGAGTTTATGGATAACTTATATTAGTCATTATGGGTGGTGTTAAGGTCTAAACTACCATTATTTTGAGTAATAAGCCAGTACTGGTTGGTGCAGTTTTGGTACAGAACAGTATTGGCCGCAAACCTTGCAATCCAGATATCTCAGTCAGTTTTTGAGATATCAAGAATCCAAGAGCTTATAGTTTAAGGGCTTAATGAGCTCTTCAATTTAATATTATTTACTTTTACCCTTCTCAAAAATAGCAAAATATATAAGGGTTTTAAGCTTTTTTGCTGTATTTCTGTAAATCAGTATGTGGCTTCAAACCTTCCAAGCCAGATGTATTTGCCAACTTAGAATATATCTGTATTCTAACTATACATAATTGTAGGGCTTTCTGCGCTCTACAGTTTGGTATAAAACACAGTACAGCCATATGGATATATGCCAAAGATACAGGGGTTTCTAGATATTTCTATTTTAAGAAATCCTGTAATTTGGTTAATGAACCTTTGAAAAAAGATTCATTTGCCAAATTTTGAGATACAGAGATCTATTTAATATCAAATTAGCCCTCTAATAGAGACCCTCAATTTGATTATACTTTTGTACAGTTTGGTACAGGCCCTCTTAGAGTTTAAGGGGCTATAGTGGTATTTCCTCAAGTAAGGGTGCTACAGAAAAAGAGATAGTACCATAGGAAATATATCATTGGGAGCTTTAAGAAAAGTACCATTTTTGTTAGGTTTTGCATCAAAGATAAATAAGCTAGATGAGAGGTGAAAATAAGGGTTTCTACTTCTTTTTCTTATATTTGTTGTTTCTTATCCTATTTGGATAAGGTTTGTATTTTTATATTTGGGGATTTTTCCTCTTTGTATTTATACCTATGTTAGCTATGAGCTTCCAATATTTTTATAACCTTAATTATGGTATTTTAATGTCAGGCTGGTGTGCTGTTTGGAGTCACAGGCTGACATACTACCCTCCCTCCAAAAAAAACTCATCATTTAGGAGACTCTTTTGTCCTCATGGAGGCTCTTTATACTTTCAAATGATACTCTTGATCTTTAATATTCTCTATTAATACCCACTAGTCTTTGTTTGGTGGTCCATTATTTTATTATATTAGATAATACTTATTGGAATATATTTTTATTTGATTGGGCATTCAATCTCAAGGTAGAACTTTATTTATTTTTCATCCCCAACTGTAAAGAAATTCTCTGTGAAATTATGTATGATTATTCCATAGATTCTGGGGTACTCTCTACCTCTTAAGAATCAATCAATCTCAGTATTTTACAGTAAAAATAATTCAGTGTGTAATCTGAGATTTCCCATTTTGTGTGGCTTTATAATCACATTTTTGGATTGTCCCAAGTGACTTCATTTTTGCTGAAGCACTGTTAAAGTTTCTTTCCTTTTTTCACAAGTATCTCTGCATGCCACATTGGGAAGTTGCTGTTCAAGTGTTCCTTGGCTACTACTGAGAATTTTGCTGCTGTTTCAAAATTAGAAGCATGCTTATTATTTTCAATACAAACATAAAGCTTTGATTTTGCTTTATAAGTAAATGCCATACCCATTTTGTGTTTTTCCAAATATTCCTTGGAAGTAGTGATTCTCCCACTAGGGTCATTTTGGGTCTACTGAACTTGGGTTTCAAAGAGTTTTCTAGGACTGATTCTGGTTTTTCATCCTCATACTCCAATGATTATTTCTTGATAGGTGCTGATTCACCATTTGAATCCTGTGAGCCTTGAGGTATATTTTACATACCCAAATAGGCCAAAATTATCTTAAAAATAAATCTTGAATTATGCATAACTCATAAGTCATGCATATATCCAAAATTCATCATTTTTGATTTCAGAAAAGATGAATAATGTTTTATTGAGTAAGTAAATCCATGGATTTAAGGCCAGATTTGGATTCTACAAAACAATTCACCTAGGGTAGCTCCATAGAGTGAAGAAGCTCAAATTAACTATTTGAGGTGGTAATATGGAAAATACTTCAATACCACATAAAAGATCTGTGAAAATTTTTGTTTTTCTTAATTTCACGCCACAATAATGGGAATGTGAGAAATCCATGTTACATATACACTAAGAATAGTGTTATGCATGTTTTGGGCACTTGATATTATGGTATTCTTACATGGACCTTTGGTACACCCATAGTGGATATCTTGCTTGAAGCTTAATTTTCTATTTTGACGGGAAAAATAAGCAAGGGGGACAAAAGACATCAAAGAGAGCCAGGGTACCCAACTTCTGAGGCCTCAGAGGCGTGGACAGCTCCAAAGCTTGGATCAATGGCTGATCCTTTCCTAATTGGTAAACTAAAACCTTTTGGGAGCTTGGTTACCATGTTACAACTACAGTAAATCTTAAGAAAATAGCAAATAACCTGCTATTTTGACATGCCAAGGAGGTCAAGAGCTACTTAGACTCCTGTAGCCATGTAAATTCTTAATGATTTTCCATGAATAAACCCCAAAAGAGTAATTAAAACCCTTTTTGGACTTGTATCCATTGATTTACCTCATAGAAACCAGTTAAACACCGATATTTGCAATTCTATGTAGAAATGAGGTAAAAACTTCAAAACTTCATTAAAAATACAATTTTTAATTAATCTCTCTGAAGCTTTCAGGACAAATGGAGAACTGTATTATCTATGGTACAACCCAAAAGAATTACAGTTTTACTAGTAAAATTAAAAGGTTTGCTTACAGTCCATTTTTGACTATTCTACGTGAAACACTGAATCTTCAAAAATTCACAGTAATTACAACCTGTGATATAATTGCCAATAACATTGATAAATTTGAGAAATCAATGAATTTTTTGGAATAAAAGAAGATTTACAGATGTTAATCCTTTTATTCTGAACCATATTGGGGTTGGTAGTCACATAAAAGCATCAATTAAGTAATTATGATAATCTTACGTGACAACAGATGATGCAATCAATAATCCAAAAGGGTTTATTGTTTTCTCATTCACTGGTTTTTCAGTTTTCTCAATGGAATTCCTCTGTGAGCTGTTGTTGACTTAAAAGAGGCCTCCTCTTGCTGTTTTTTCCATATTATCATCATCATCTTATTATCATTCAAATCATTGTTACCAACAAGTAAGTATTAGTTAAAGCTATTCTTAAGTGTTTCAATTCTTTCAGAATCAATCAGGACGACGTTAAATCATAGAATCAAACTATATATTGTTGTAATACTGTTATAAATACATCTGATCACTCAAATTCACAATTCTAGGTCAAATCTCTCTGTCTTATCTTTCAATAAGCTCTTTGGAATATTAGTGAGTGATTTATCCTTAATTCTTAAAGTTTTTCTCTAAATAATTAGTTTTCTTCAAGAATTATATTTATAATTATTCTTGCAAAAAATAATTATATATCAAAATAATTTTATTATTTTAATAAAAGAAGTTTTATTATTTAAATCTTCTTGTAATTGATTCTTGTAGACAATTACTGCTCACTGTTAAAATCACTAGTAGTGTTTAACATGTGAAAGAAATAATTCTTTAATTATTTAATTGTGGTTATAATAATATTTCATTACTATATTACATAAGAACAGACATGCTACTTTTGATTAATAGTAATATTATCATCAGTTCCATAGTCACATCTTACAAATTCTCTGTTAGACCATTCCACATAACTTCAGAGTCAGATTTGTATTCTATGTGCTATCCTACTAGCTCTTCCCCTATTGTAAATTCTCCTTTCTTCCCTTGGGACAATTATTTTCATAATTGTCAGTTGATCCACAATTATTACATGTGTTTGTTTTCTTTCGTGCTTCTGCACCATTGGTAGGGTTGATAACTTTTTCCATGTGTGAGCCTGTGAGGTATGTGTGACATACCTATGGGGCCACAAATACCATTATACACAGTTAATTTAGTCTTAAACATACTTATCAACTGAATCCAAAACAAAAATAGCAAAAAAAGTATAACTTTCTTTGGATAATAAAAATTTATAATTATTATGTTATTTTTTGGCTTCTACTCCAAAAATAACCTAGGGTAGACCCATAGGGTGTTATACCCAAACATGATCATTTCTTAGCTTATTAGAAGATTTAAGAATCTCACCGTAAAACTGCAAATTTCTTGACATTTTTTTAAAATTGTTATATTTACAGTTGCATAAGGTTATGCAAACATACCAAAGTTTTAGTTCAAATTAAGGTGTTGTGTATATTTACTGAATTCGCTAAGGATTTTCATACAGAATGTAAATCCTTTGTGAGCTCAATTTAAAGGTGTTTAAGGCCATAGTATGGCTATAAATAAATAAAAGGGAAAAATCCACATAAAAAGGTGGGACAAAGGAAAAAGACCAAACAGAGCTGGGGTACCCAACTTTTTGGATCTGCAAGGATTCAATTAAGGTTGTCTACATGTATTGGAGGATTTTCAACCTTATTTAAATTTTAAGATTAGACTTTGATCCAAAATTAAAGTTTAAACCGGTTTTATCCCAACTTGGAAAGGAATTTCAAGCTTCCAAAGTGTAAATCCAAATATGCAAGTTTGAAATAAAGGTTTTAAGAGCTTTTAAAGCTTAATAAAGCTTAAAAACCTAAAAATAAGCTTAAAAAGCTTAAAATGGGCTTAAAAAGCTTCAAATAAGCTTAAAAAGCTTAAAATAAGTTTAAAAACCTTAAAAAGGTTAAAATGAGCTTAAAAAGATTCAAATAAGCTTTAAAAGCTTAGAATAAGTTTCAAAAGCTTTAAAAGCCCAAAACAAGCTTAAAAAGCTTCAAATAAGCTTAAAGCGCTTCGAATAAGCTCAAAAAGCTTAAAAAGGTTCAAATAAGCTTAAAATTCTAAAGCTACAAGCATTAAACCCTTATCAAAAAGTTGAGGTTTTGTGTGTATTGCTATTTTACATGGAAAAATAGCAATAACTTCATGAATTAATTGAAAGTCCAATTATCAATGGATTTTGTCAGCCTGTGACTCAAAACAGAGCACTAGCATGACATCCAACATACCATAAATAATGGTATGACAAGTATTTAACAAACATAGTCAATACAGGTAATAATTAAGAGAAAACAATCCTCTTACATTAAACACCAACCTTATCCAAACAGAATAAGGAAACCTAGAGGAAAATAAATAAGTCAAAACCCTTATTTTCACCTCTCATATAACTTATGCATATTTAAGTTATCCTATACCAAAATGGTATTTTTCTTAAAGCTCACATAAAGAGCTACACAATGATATCATCCATGTTGTTGTAACACCACTACAACTGGAGATACCATATAACCTCATTTTCAAAACCAAGTCCCCCTGAAAGTCAAAGAGGGCTTGTACAAAACTGTACAAAAGTATAACCAAATTAAAGATCTCAACAAGAGCTTTAATTTGAGATACCTTAGACCTCTGTATCTCTTAAATTGACTGAGGGATCTTGGTTCAAAGGTTTAATAACCAAAATACAGATATTCTGAAAATAAGAAAATAAACAAACCCCTGTATCTTTGGCATACACTCATACAACTGTACAGTGTCATATACCAAACTGTAGGGCTCATCAAGCCCTACAAAACTGTATCATCAGAATACAGATATCTTCCAAACTGAAGAAGATATCTGGTATGGAAGTTTTTGAAGCCTCATACTGATGTACAAAAATACATCCAAAAAACTTAAAACCCTTATAACTTTTGCTATATTGAAGAAGGGTAAACATGAAGCATACCAAATTGAAGAGCTCATTAAGCCCTTCAATTCTGTGCCCTTAGTTTCTTGATATCTCAAAAACTGACCAAGATATCTTGGTTGGAAGAATTTTGGCCAATACTGGCCTGTACCAAACCTGTACCAACCAGTACAAGTCTTAATACTCAAAATAATGGTTGTTCAAAGCTTAAACCCGCCCAGAATGACTAGTATTGGTCATACAAACACCAGAACAACGTCATCCAAGTGCTGACGTGGCAGGTGAAAAGTTTTTTCATCCTGTATTGATCCAGAATGATCATTTGTGGTCCCAAAACCACAATTCTGCCTCTACTGACGTCAGAATTGAGGATCCAGAACCACATACTGGCCAATGGAGTGAAAATTTTCACTCCTCTGACGTGTGAAGAGTAAATAACTCTTGACAGTCTTGAAAGATATAAAAAGAAGGGTTTTTGCCTTCAAAAATCCTCATCTTATCTTTTTATTATATTCTTACGTGACAAGACTGTTAATCATCAGTAGTGTCCTTAGAATACTTAAAGATATAATTAAATATAATTATTGTAGTGTCTCTTTACAGTCAAAGATATTAGAACATTGCAACCCAGGTCCTCAATAGACTCATCACCACTGTTACCACGTAGCAGTAGGACCTGAAGATTTTTTTTTATTACTTATTTTGACGTGTCACAGTCATAGTACTAGCTTGTATTTACTGTTTTTAAGCTTCTACATAGACTCACCCTGACAATTTGGGGGCCTGGCCGTGGTTATTCAACCTTATTGGACGTATTTTGAACTGAATTAGGCGTAAAATTCAGCTATTTAAAAGGTATTTCACTACAAGTGAGTAAAAGTTTTATTTTATTATCATTTTTTTTATACAATTCTTTTTTTTTACTCCAAAAATATATATTATAAAATATTTTTGTTGAGAATAAGAGTACATATCCTCTTTATTTTTTTTATTGCAATAAATTCCACGAAATTTCATAATAATACATCTGTATTATTTAAATTTCAATATAAATAATAATATACAAACAGTATATTATTTATTTTACTATTATTTTTCACCAAAGTGCGTGAAAATTAATATATAAACATTTATTAATTAATAATTAATAAATATAAAATAATAAAATAATTTTTTATTATTTTACAAGGAATATTTTAATTAAATATTTCCTTTAAAACAAGATATCACTCAAATTGACGTGAAAACTTGTAATTACTTGATATTTAACTAATATCAAAGTCTTATAATAAATATTATTTATAATATTTATAATAAAAAATCAAATTTATTATAATTTAATAAATTTGACGTGTTTACACAAAAACACAATAATATCCAAGTGAATCATTCACAAAACACTTGGATATTACAGTTTTTTCACTTATAAAACATAAGTGAAAAACTCAAAACTGTTATTTTTCAAACAAAAAACATATAAAAACAATAAAAAACATAAAAACACTTAAAAATTTCGAAAAATAACAGTAGAATTGAATATAATCATTTTGTTTTATCATAAAATACTGATATACAATCTGAAATATCTTTTCTGAATAGTGGAAAAGGACTACATTCCATTAAAAACCCAGTCACAAGGAAACCCATCTGTGACAGGCTCAGAAGACAGAGAGGCGCTGCCAAACACCAAGGGCAAGCAGAAAAGACACAGTGAAGTGACAATCAACTCAAAAGATTGGACACCAATAGCTGTGCCAAGGGCCAAAAAACCCAGAAAAGCTCCAACAAAACCAGTTGGATCACCAAAACAAGTTGAGAAACAGAAAATCACTGTTATCAACCCAGTTGTAAACTCCAAAGGCAAATTGCCAAAGAGTATAGATCATAAATTTGTACAAGGGCCTGCCAAAGGTAAATAAACCTTGAAAAATACAACATTTTTTATTGTCTGTCATTTTTTAACATTGTTAACATGACACCTCCACTTCTTAGAGATCTTGGATTCCCAAGAAATCAACCAGAACACTGGCCAAGAAGACACAGAGGAAGAAGAAATGGAGCAGATGACCAGCAAAGGACTTACCATCAGGGAACTCCTACCCAAAGTCTTGTTCCAAATCAAATTCAACCCAGGAGTCCAACCAGGAGATTGGACAGATGCAGAACAGGTCCTCCAAATACACAAACTCCTGAGAGACCTATTCACATGGAGCATGGACAACAAAATGTTCACCATGGCAGCATCATGGGCAGAAGTGGGGATAACAACCCAGAAGATCTGTCTCAAGCAAATGGCTTGGATGGAACTTATGACAGAAATGCAAGGTTGGAATCCCAACAAGAATTTCAAACTCTTAGAAGAAAGAGCAACCAGAATCAAAGAGAACCAGGCAGCCATACAAGCCATAGAGAGATCTTGGCACAAGGAAGAGCCCAGTCAGATTCAGGCACCCCCAGAAATGGAAGAAGAAGCCCCATCTTCCCCACAACCATCCAGCAGTTCCAGGCCTTACAAGCCAAAGGAAACTTCATCCAAAGCTCCCCCACCATTCCAGGTAGTTTCCAACAGGAGAAAAGGAGCCCAAGGGAAAAACAAAACTTCTTTCAACCAGAGGAAGAAAGAAGCAGACCCATTGATGAAAAAGCTGATGGACTTAGTCCAAGAAGTACACAAAAACAAGAAATAGTTGTACCTACAAATAGTTTTTCTAGTTCTGACTCAATAGACCCAGAATTAATAACTGAAACTACAATGCACACTCATGAGTTTGAAAACAAATTCACATGGACCAAATTGGCCCAATTCATGGAGTGGACACATGAAACCTCAGAAAAAATGAGGACAGAAGTGGAAACATTGAAAGAAGAAAATGCTTTCCAAGCAACAGTCATAAAAGACTTGAATTCAAATCTGGCCAAAATTTGGACAGAATTTGAAAAAACCAACAGACAGTTGAATTCAATTCTAGAAGAACAACAAACTGTGAGGAGGGATCTGAGGAATATCCAGCAGCAGCAGGATAACCTTGACAAAGAAATTGATTACCTCTATGACAGGGAAGACAATCAATACCCTCCAACACAAGGTCACCCTACTACCTCTACAAAATTAAAAGAAGAGGACTGTAAGGTGTGGATATGAAACTTTGATTAAAAATCAAGTACTTTTCCTGTCCTCAAAATTTGTATAAGGTAAAAATCAATTAAAAATAGTATGAAATATTATTTTTAAGAGAAAACACGCCAATTTTATTGTTTATAACTTTATTAGTATAAAACAATAATATTATAAAAATTTATTGTTTTACCAACAATAAAAATTTATCCAAAAAATACTCTACAAGAGATATTTTAAGGCTACAAAAGAAATTTCTTCAAGAGCAATTTCAATTGGAATTAATTGAGCAAAGAACTGCAAGCAATTAATTAAAGAACAAAGTCTTTAAAAAGAGTATTAAAGAGAAAACACGCCCAAAAGTGACCAGAGTGAATTTGGAAACAAAGTGACAAAGTTAACAGTGATGAAAGATGCTTTAATTCACTTTTGGGGTGGTTCAGGGGTAAAAATGATTATAAGAGTTACAAACAATGATTATAATGATTTTTTCACGTGGTTAAAAGGATTAAAATGATTTAAAAGTGGTGGTTGGAATCTTTGATTGATTGGTTTAACAGTTTTAAACTAATTAATAAAAGGAAAAGATTCTAACCTGAAGAGAAAAGTGGGGCAAAGAAGACATTCTTTTATAGCCATCAATTCTCTTACTCCAAAAGTAAAATTTACTCTTGTCAGTCGTGAAAAACAGTCTGACAACAGAAAAGCCAATTATGGCATCATTGAACCCTGGTTTAGACCAAAAAGGGCTGGTTTAAGCCATTTTTAGCCATTTTTAGCCATTTTAGACCCTTAAATCAGCCATTACTATAGCAATACCAGGCCTAGAGCCTTCAAAACACGTCAGAATGTGTGTCAGAGGCGTAGAAACCAGTTAAAACTGTTTTTATTATGATTGTTTTATCTTAAGGGTAGTTTTACCTTCTTGGCAACAGCTAAAACTACCCCAGTTGGTATCAAAACCTCATCATCAATTGAGTCCACAGACCCTGTAACTCAATTCCAGGCCAAAAGTGATGAACTTTTGCGTGAATTTTGACATCCCACGCCTGTCAGCAAGGATTTTGGGGGTCTAGCTCCCCCTTAGAGCTGGAGTTCCTTTTCCCCCCCAAATTTAATCTTTCCAATTTATTTTTCCTTTAATACCTCATCATGTATTATACTTATAATTTACACATGTAATTCAATTCAATTGTACAGTACAATACAGTAATAATTGACACCTCATATGTAAATCAAAGTTCACTTATGTAATACACGCGCACATTTTGACATTTCAATTGAATTCAATTGAAAATACTTTAATTCCTCATAACTTCTAAACTAAACACAACACCTCAATTTTAACACAAAAATTGATGGTTAACACCACATGTGGTGTGAATTAAATTAAGGTTTTGAGGATTTTCAACTTTTGTATTGAAAATACTAAAAACTTAATTTAAGCTTATTTAGAGTTGAGTTACAAAAATTTCACTCAGAGGTGACCCCACCTGATTTTTTATGAGGAATCCAATGGTGAAATAAAATTTATATGTTTATTTATTGGATAAAAAGTTATAATAAATTTTATTTAACTTTTTTCCAAATTTATTTATTTTTTCACAATTTTGTTAAAATTTCATTTTTACTTAAATTTTTCAAGTATAAATGTAATTTTATATTTACAAAATTTAAAGTAATTTTATTTTTAAATTATAATTAATTTTTTATTTTTAATATAATTTTATATTTATATTTTTTATTTTTATTTTAATAATATAAATAAATTTATTTTATTTATATTAATATGTTATTTTTTATATTTGTGGTCTTTTGGGTATATGAAATTACCTCTAAGGCTCACATCCCCTCCCCCTAAAAAAGAATATTACTTTGTAATATTGGTGTTTCTAGTGTGTCTGAATCTCCTCAGGAGTTTGGTGGCTTCTGGTATATCTTTCTCTTCTAACCATTCATCTTCACAAGTTGGGTCACTGTACCTAACAAGGTATTCCCTTACTTTCTTGGTTCTTAATTTCCTTTCTTTAAGAACTTTGGTTATTTTCTTAGTACCAGATGTCTCAATAGGAGGTATAACTTGGGGAATCTTATTCCTCAAGGGAAATTTCTCAGCATCACTAGATTTGTATGGCTTTATCAAGCTTACTGGAAATGTAGGGTGCTTATTGCTAAGTTCTTCAGATAACTCTACTTCAACAGCATTTTCTCCATGGAGGGCCTTAATCACAAAAGGTCCTGCAAAGGAGTCTTTTAACTTTTTACATCCTTTGATGTTATTGAAGTTAGTGGTGGATACAAGAACTAGGTCCCCCACTTTGAAATCTGGAGTTGCATGAGATTTATCCCATTTGTCTTTAGCATATGCAAAAGAGTCCTCCATGCATCTCACTGCATGCTTTCTAGCTTTGTCTAGCATTCCTTTGAAGCTAGCAGCTGTGGGATGTATTTCAACTAAGTCTTTCCTCAAGGAATCTTGGGGTAACTTGGGGTTCCATCCTTTTTCTAGAATAGCAGGAGTCTGATTGGTACTGGAATGGATTGATGTTTTATATGCTAATTCCAGTGCTGGTAACAGAGTACACCAATCATGGGTAAATCCATCACAATCTTTGAATTCAAGGCCATATGCACAAAATCTTCTCACCATGTCCTCTAAGGTTTGGATCATTCTTTCAGCCAGACCATCAGTTTGTGGGTGGTAGGCTGTAGAGAAAGACAGTTTTGTGCCAAATAATTGGTGAAGATTTGTCCATAGAGCTGAAGTGAATTTGGGATCTCTATCACTGATGATATTTGTAAATATCCCAGTCCATGACACTACTCTATTCCATATCAGAAGAGCTGTATCCATGGCTGTATCATCTTTGTGACATGGTAAAAAGATTGGAGTTTTACTGAATCTGTCCACAATTACTAGGCAAGCATTATAGCTCCTGTCACCTCCTGGTGGTAGGCCAGTTACCCAATCCATATGGACAATTTCCCAAGGTCTGTTTGGTTCTTGGATTTTAATCATATTTCCAAGTCTTTTGCCAGTGGATTTATTTGCCTTTTGGCATCTGTCACAGGTTTTGCAATATTCTGCAACATCTTTTTGCCACATTGGCCACCATATGCAGGTCTTTACTTTCTCTCTTGTTCTGTCCTCAGAAAGATGTCCTGAAAAGGGACTATCATGGCATTCTTTCAGTACAAGATTGATTAATGACCTGTCTACAACTGTCATGACACATGTGTGCTTGGTTCTGTGGTAAATTATACCATCCAGTAGGTGAAATCTCCCTTCATTATAAGATTTTCTCCATACTTCATCCAAGGCATGTATTAGAGAGTTGTCTTTACAGTCTTTGTTAAGTAATTGGCATAAGATGCTACAATTCTTATCTTGAGTGTAACTATTTCTGACTTCTTCAAAGAAGGTGGTGTTCAAGTCTGTAACACTTATTCCTTCTATTGGAATTTGTGGTGAAGCTTCTTCTGGAACATAAGCAGGATTATCAATGTTATTTGGTAATGGCCATCTGATTAGTCCATCTGCATTCTTATGAATATTCCCATCCTTATGAACAATAGTCATATTGCCTCTGTATTCTTGTATGGCTATTTGCCATCTGAGCATGTGTCTGTTAGGTGTTTTCATGTTCAAAAGTGATTTCACAGCTGTACAATCTGTTATTACTTCAAAAACACATCCCTCTAAGAAATAGTTCAATTTCTCTAAGGCCCAGACAAGGCATAGACATTCCATTTGACTTGCTCCATATCTGGCTTCAGTTGGTTTGATTTGCCTGGATATGAAACATATTGGTCCTTCTACAGGTTTGTCATTTATGATCTGAACTTGGTGAAGTGCAGCACCTAGTCCATCCCCTGATGCATCAATATACAGTTTGAAAGGCAATTTAAAGTCTGGCATCAGTAAGAGTGGAGCAGTGGTCAATGCTTCTCTTAGAGACTCAAAAGCTTTGACTCTGTCAACAGTCATCTCAAATACTGTGTCTTTGTCACACAACTTATAAAGTGGTCTTGCTATGGATGCAAAGTCTTTAATGTGTTGCCTGTAATATCCTGCAAAACCTAAGAATGACTGAATTTCCTTCTTATTCTGAGGCATGGGTTTTAACAATACTGCTGCAACTTTGTTTTTATCAATTCCAAGGGACAAACCAGATACAACATGTCCTAGTGCCTTAAGTTCTTTAAATCCAAAATGACATTTCTTCAAGGAGATTTTCATGTTTACTGATTGGATTTTTGTCAAAACTCTTGATAATCTGTACATGTGCTCCTCCCAAGTCTTTGAACAGATAATAATGTCATCAATGTAAATGATTAACCATCCCTCTGAGAGTTCTTCAGGGAAGATTTCATTCATCATTCTTTGGAAGTGTGAAGGTGCATTTTTGATACCAAAGGGCATCCTTAAGTATTCATACACTCCACAATGAACAATAATTCTCAAGTATTTTCTTGCTCTTGGTGTTACTACATTTTGATGGAATCCTTTAAGGGCATCCATAGTGGTTATATACACTGCTTGAGATATTTGAGTAAGGGCAATTTGGATTTTTGGTATTGGGTATCTGTCTGGAACAGTGTAAGTGTTCAGAGCTCTAAAGTCCCCAACCATTCTGGATTTTCCATTATGCCACGCCACTATGACTGGTGTAGTTATTTCTACTTCCTCATTGTGGCCTACCTTTCTTATTACACCAAGGTCTAGAAGTTCTTTGATATGAATTTCTAGAGCTTCTCTTGATTTTGGACTTGCTGGATAAGCAGGTCTTCTTAAGAGTGGTGGATAAGGTCTCTCAATGTTAAGAATGATGTCAGCTTCATGACCAATAATTGCTCCCAGGGGTTCTTTGTCTGTAGCAAATGCTCCTCTGTGGTCATACAAAAGGGAAGAAAGTTCATTTTCTTGCTTATCAGTCAGATGAAGGCTTATTTCAGCCTCATTTAACTGTTCAGACTTGAATTTCTCTAACTCTAAGTTGACTGGTGATACTTTGTTTACTGTAATTTGTCTTTTAAAGGGTAAAAAGGCAAATTTCTGGCGCTTATTGTCTCCAATTGTAAAGTATCTGTCTTTGTTATTATGTAAATCTATCCCATACATGATTAAATAGTCATTTCCCAATATAAAATGGGTACTAGAGCAATTTTCCATAACAACAAATTCAACTGTGATCCTTAAATTCCCATTTATGTGTGGGAATATGACATTGGTCTCAAAGATTCCTAATGCTTTCATTGGGTTACTTGCACTGTTGAATTTTATACCATCAATTGGTAACAATTGGTCTTCAAAATTTGGTACACAAGTCTTAAGAAAAGATTTTCCAACACAAGAGCAGAAGGCTCCTGGGTCAAGCAAAAGTTTGGTGGGTTTGTTGTCAATCACCACTTCTGTTATACAGGAGTTACCAGCTGTATAACCTTTTCCTCTGTTTGGTTTTGTCTTCATAAGTTGTGCATCTTGAACTTTTGATAAATCAACTTGACCATTGCTCAATTGTGGTAAGTGGGAATAAGATTCCATGATGTCAAAAGTGGCATTGATATTTTCTATATCTTTTGAAGATTCAGAGAATATGGATGACTTATCATCTGAATTGTCTTCAATTATGTCTTCTTTTTCAACATCTGGTTCTTTTTCAATGTCAATTTCATTGATTTTCCCCCTTTTTGGACATGTATTGGCTAAATGGGTGGTGCTTTGGCAAATATGGCATTTTCTGACTGTATCTGCAGATTTATATTTAATATTACTAGAATTTTCTTTGGGGTTTTTGTCCACAGAATCTTTCCAAGGTGTATTAAACCTTGTTTTAAGATTCACCCTACTAGAACCAATTTTGGTTCTGGTGGTTACTTCATCTAGTATATTGATAATATCCTCTGCTGAAGATTGTTCAGTAGTCCTGCTTTTGACAGCATGCTCTAAGTCACCTCCACATTGTCTCAGAATTTTTCTATGGATCATAAATTCTGACATGTCAGGATATAATGCTGTTAATCTGTCCTTTTGTTGGCAAAACCATGGTAAAGCTTTGTCTTTATCAGCATTAAATTTGGCAGATTCAAAGGCTGTTTCAACTTTAAACCTCCAAGCATCATTTGCCCATTTGTTGATGATTTGGGTTTTCCACCAAGTCCAACTCTGGTGTCCATGTGCTTGTCTTATTTTGATGTACCATCTGTGAGCTGATCTGGTAAACAAGGTGTTAAACCTGGCTGTTACCAATCTGTCTGGTAATTCAAAATCCTCTTTGATCATGTCAATACCTCTAATGAATTCCATATGGTCATACTCTCCTTCACCACTGAAATGAGGCCATTCTTTAAGTTTTGGAACTTCTTTCAAGAGTGCTTGGCCCATTGATGGTTCCAAGTTATGAAAAGAAGTGGATAATTCATTTTTTAATTGTGAATTATCAGGATCCAATACTTGTGGATTTGAAATTCTTGTGCCCTCATTTTGATTTAGAGGTGTAGACATTCTTGGTAAGGTGTTCAGTAATTGTTCAATGTCATTCATTTTACTGTTGCTACACCTTTTGGAATTTCTGTATTCATGTTGGAAGCTTTGTATTAAATTTATTACTTCAATTTTATACATGTCTTCTTTATGTGTAAGTTCTTGCCATAACTCTGTCTGTCTTGTATTATCAGCAGTGACTTGATTCAATTTCATTGATAATTTTGATACTTCTTCTTGTGAAGCATCAAAACACTTTTTCAAGGCAATGGTATATGTCTTTACTTCAGTAAATGAATTTGAAATGTCATCAAGGACTTTCTTGTTATCTGTCTTGATAATATTTATGGCTTGTTTAATTCTTGTTTCAATTATGTCATCAATATTGAATTTAGAATATTTATCTGTTAATTCTTTAATAATGGCAGATTGTTCATTTATTTTATTGTTAGAAGAATTATCATTATTGGAATTTTTAATTGTTCTCAAAACTTTTTCAAAACACATAAGTGTTTCATTAATTTGGCACAGACTCAGGTTGTTTGTTTTAATGTTGTTACAAATGGTGTCATTTTTATCAGAAAGATGTTTTTTCACGTCATTTATAGCATTATACAACTCTGGGATGGAATCAAATATGTCAGAAATCATTTCTGGAACCTTAATCTGGCTTCCTCCTTCTTCTGTAATTCCATCATGGTTCTGGCCATCTGAAATACATTTTCCATGGCATCCTGCTGAATCTTTGGGATTCTGTAGCCCTGGCTGTAAGGTTTTGGGGCTGGTGCCTTCCCTTTACCCTTGTTTGGAGTTTGTGGCTGCTTTTTCACGTTGGAATTGCTGCTGCTGGCCACTGGGGCTGTTTTTGGCACTGGTTTGGCTGGTGGAGGGTTGTTTTTCCTCCATTCTAGTGTCAAAAGCATCATGTTTTTCTTCTCCATCAATGGATGCCATCCATTGAGCAATTTGCAAGTGTTGGGATGGCCCAAGAATTTTCTTACTGTCAGGTAAGAATTCATGCAATTCTTCCACAGGTCTGCAAGGATCTGGTACTCCTTGAATTGGAGTGCATTGTTGTATGCACTGTGGCTGGCTTTGTATATATCCACAGAGGCTTGTTGTGGCGGTGTCAGCTCTTTTTGAAGGTAAAATGGTATTATCAGCTTCAGAATGACCCATTTTAGTTGTTTGGAAGTCATCAACTGACCCTTTTCCTTCTGTACCTGGTTGGCCTCTGCCATAATCACGTCTATTACCTTTTTGGGAGCTGCTTGAGGGGTTGTAGCTGGCTCCTGACCTGGTTGAAGGCATAATTATGGTTAAAAAAGGCTTAAAATAGTATTTTTACGTCAAAAACTTACTATTGGCCAAATTTTTGGCTTTCTGAAGTGTATTACTTATATCCAAGTTAATTAATTCAGAAGATATTGGTTCAGGTTGATTATTTTGAGTCACAATAACAGTACTATTATGATCAGAATTAACAGTACTGGCAGGGATAATGCTGGTTACTGTTGAGGCTGTTTCAATGTTTTCTTGTCTTACCACGTTGTCAGACACTAAAATTAATGAAAAAGCCAATTAATTAAGTAAAAAAAAAAGGTTATTTCAAAAAAGAAATAAAAATATAAGCCTCACTTATAATATGAAAAAAATTATTTTTTAAGGATTTTTTTGCATTATAAGTATTTTTTATATGTTTTTAAATTTTTCAATATAAGAAAAAAGATTTAAAAATAGTAAAAAAAATATGTCACAGGTAAAATATCACGGCTGGGCCCCCAAATGTAAGATGTGGATATGAAACTTTGATTAAAAATCAAGTACTTTTCCTGTCCTCAAAATTTGTATAAGGTAAAAATCAATTAAAAATAGTATGAAATATTATTTTTAAGAGAAAACACGCCAATTTTATTGTTTATAACTTTATTAGTATAAAACAATAATATTATAAAAATTTATTGTTTTACCAACAATAAAAATTTATCCAAAAAATACTCTACAAGAGATATTTTAAGGCTACAAAAGAAATTTCTTCAAGAGCAATTTCAATTGGAATTAATTGAGCAAAGAACTGCAAGCAATTAATTAAAGAACAAAGTCTTTAAAAAGAGTATTAAAGAGAAAACACGCCCAAAAGTGACCAGAGTGAATTTGGAAACAAAGTGACAAAGTTAACAGTGATGAAAGATGCTTTAATTCACTTTTGGGGTGGTTCAGGGGTAAAAATGATTATAAGAGTTACAAACAATGATTATAATGATTTTTTCACGTGGTTAAAAGGATTAAAATGATTTAAAAGTGGTGGTTGGAATCTTTGATTGATTGGTTTAACAGTTTTAAACTAATTAATAAAAGGAAAAGATTCTAACCTGAAGAGAAAAGTGGGGCAAAGAAGACATTCTTTTATAGCCATCAATTCTCTTACTCCAAAAGTAAAATTTACTCTTGTCAGTCGTGAAAAACAGTCTGACAACAGAAAAGCCAATTATGGCATCATTGAACCCTGGTTTAGACCAAAAAGGGCTGGTTTAAGCCATTTTTAGCCATTTTTAGCCATTTTAGACCCTTAAATCAGCCATTACTATAGCAATACCAGGCCTAGAGCCTTCAAAACACGTCAGAATGTGTGTCAGAGGCGTAGAAACCAGTTAAAACTGTTTTTATTATGATTGTTTTATCTTAAGGGTAGTTTTACCTTCTTGGCAACAGCTAAAACTACCCCAGTTGGTATCAAAACCTCATCATCAATTGAGTCCACAGACCCTGTAACTCAATTCCAGGCCAAAAGTGATGAACTTTTGCGTGAATTTTGACATCCCACGCCTGTCAGCAAGGATTTTGGGGGTCTAGCTCCCCCTTAGAGCTGGAGTTCCTTTTCCCCCCCAAATTTAATCTTTCCAATTTATTTTTCCTTTAATACCTCATCATGTATTATACTTATAATTTACACATGTAATTCAATTCAATTGTACAGTACAATACAGTAATAATTGACACCTCATATGTAAATCAAAGTTCACTTATGTAATACACGCGCACATTTTGACATTTCAATTGAATTCAATTGAAAATACTTTAATTCCTCATAACTTCTAAACTAAACACAACACCTCAATTTTAACACAAAAATTGATGGTTAACACCACATGTGGTGTGAATTAAATTAAGGTTTTGAGGATTTTCAACTTTTGTATTGAAAATACTAAAAACTTAATTTAAGCTTATTTAGAGTTGAGTTACAAAAATTTCACTCAGAGGTGACCCCACCTGATTTTTTATGAGGAATCCAATGGTGAAATAAAATTTATATGTTTATTTATTGGATAAAAAGTTATAATAAATTTTATTTAACTTTTTTCCAAATTTATTTATTTTTTCACAATTTTGTTAAAATTTCATTTTTACTTAAATTTTTCAAGTATAAATGTAATTTTATATTTACAAAATTTAAAGTAATTTTATTTTTAAATTATAATTAATTTTTTATTTTTAATATAATTTTATATTTATATTTTTTATTTTTATTTTAATAATATAAATAAATTTATTTTATTTATATTAATATGTTATTTTTTATATTTGTGGTCTTTTGGGTATATGAAATTACCTCTAAGGCTCACAAGGACAAAGACTATGACCAGGAACCTGAATATCAGATTCCAAAGTTAAGATCAGAGTCAGTGTACCAAGATGGGGAAAATCTCAACTATTCAGAGAAACAGGCACTGAAACAGTTACCAGAAGTAACAAACTGGCCAAAGTTCTCAGGAATAGGGGAATATGACCATATGGAGATCATTGACTATATTGATGGACTCTTTGTTGATGTCCCAAAGATACCAGACTACTGGATCACAACAAGACTCAACACAGCATTCAGAGGCCATGCAAACATATGGTATACTGAAATGAAAGAAATACATGGCAGGAAAAGCTGGCCATGGTGGAGGAACCAGATTATACAAAAGTATAGCAATGGTAGCTGGATCTGGCAAAAAACCATGTCCTTTGAAAGTGATAGATACTCCACAGAAAAAGACCCTTATGAATGGTGCCTCAAACAAACAAAGAGGCTAAAAGCTATTGATCCCAATATGACAATAGAAATGAGAAACCATAAACTCCTGACAAAATTGCCAGGAGATCTAGAACATGCAGTCAAATGCAGATGCAACAACATCAGCAGCATTGATGACATAGCAAATGTTATACAAGATGTGAGAAAAAAGACCTCCATAGGAAGGTACACATCTTTCAAACCAAACTTCAAAGACAAGAGGTCTGAAGTTAAAGAGACAAACAAAGAAAAAGGGAAAGAAACCCCAAAAAAGAAATATGTGTGCCACAACTGTGGTTCACCAGACCATTATGCTAACAATTGCACAAAACCAAAAAAGAAAATATATGCAATTGATGAAGAATCAGAAGAAGAACAAACAGGTGAAAAATCTGATTCTGACAGCATGGGAAATGGTATGAGAGCAGAATCACAAAGTGAACCTGATACCATAGAAGAATACATAGTGGAATGCAATGAAGAAAGTTCACTTGATATACAAGACATTGAATTGGATTCAGGCATACCACAAATAACAACAGACAAAGAGCTCTGTAAGCACACACAGAATGCACAAACATTCCTGGTAACCCCCAATAAAGGGATGGGATTCATTCATGGAACACCTACAAAATTGACAGTTTATATTGAGAACTGTAAACACCCAATGATCATTGACACAGGAGCAAGTTGCTCCATAGTGGCAAAAGAATACTTGGAACAACATTTCCCCAAATGGGAAGATGATATAATCCCAACAAAAGCCAGAAACTTCAAAAGTGCATCAGGCAAAATGCACTCACTAGGGACAATAATCAAAGAGATAATTATCCCACACCAAAAAGGAAATATCAGACTGGAACCTGAATTTGTAGTTCTAGAAAATGCACATGTACAAGGATTCTTACTAGGTACAGAGTACCAAAGAATGTATGGTATGGATATTTGCAATAGTAAAAACAGATATCTTACCATAGGTACAAACAAAGATAAAAAATTTTCCTTTGACATTAATCATATAACAAATGATAACACCTTGAAAGAACTAGTGGAAGAATTCAAAGAGGCCCAATATGGCACTCAACTCACCAGTAAAATGAAACTCAACTTACTGAAAGTATTGAGAAAGCATAGAGGAGCTTTTGCAATAGGAGATGAACCACTAGGAAAAATCAAAGGACATGATATAGAATTATATCTGGATGTAGAAAGACCATATCCACCTATGCTTAGGAGACCACCATACCCAGCCAGAATGGAAACTAGGAAAGAAATTGAGAAACACATCAATGAACTCCTAGAAATGGGGGTAATAAGAAAGATAGGACATAATGAGATAGTAGAGGTCACTACACCAGTCCTTATAACATGGCATGATGGTAAATCCAGACTATGTGGTGACTTCAGGGCTTTGAATAATTACACCAAAGCAGATAGGTACCCCATCCCAAGGATACCACATGCACTAGATAAACTAGCAAAAGCCAAGTTCATTACAAAAATGGACTGCATGAAAGGTTTTCACCAGAATGGGGTAAAACCAGATTCCATCAAATTGCTAAGAATTATATGCCATATGGGCATATATGAATATACCAGAATGCCATTTGGCATTAAGAATGCACCAGCCCATTTTCAGAGGATGATGGATACCATATTTCAAGATGAAATAATGGAAGGGTGGATGGTAGTGTACATTGATGATATCATCATATACTCAGAAACATGGGAAGACCATGTGAAGAAAATTGATAAAGTATTGGGAAAATGCACACCAATCAATATGAAGATATCTCTTAAGAAATGTAACTTTGGACAGCAAGAACTGCTAGCCCTAGGACACAAAGTTTCAGGTTTAAGTCTAGCTATAGACCAAAACAAAGTTGCTGCAGTACTAAAGAAACCAGTACCAAAGAACATCAAAGAAATGCAATCTTTTTTGGGCTTTGCTAGCTACTACAGAAGCCACATAAAGAACTTTGCACACATCACTAGTAGCCTATACAAACTGTGCTCAAAAGATGTGGTCTTTGAAATTACCAAGGAAAGAAGGGATGCATTTGAAAAGATCAAACATGAACTGACCAATGCCCCTGTCCTAATGATGCCTGATTTTGAACTACCATTCAAACTATACATAGATGCAGCATGTAGCCAAGGGCTAGGAGCAGCACTACACCAGAGGCAACTAGTAGATGGCATACCCAAAGAAGGAGTAATTTGCTATATCTCAAGACAACTGAAAGACTCAGAAGCCAGATATGGAGCTACTCAGACAGAATGTCTATGCTTGGTATGGGCATTAGAAAAACTCCATTACTACTTAGAAGGAGCAGTATTTGAAGTTTTTACTGACTGCACAGCCCTCAAGTCACTGTTGAACATGAAAACAACAAACAGACACATGCTTAGGTGGCAAATAGCCATACAAGAATACAGAGGGAACATGACTATCATCTATAAAGAAGGGAAAAGTCATACTAATGCAGATGGTCTCAGCAGGTGGCCACTGAAGAATGACCAAGAAAATCCAGCATATGACCCAGAAAATGGGGCCAAAATACCTATACAATGCATGGAGATAGACAGGAGAAAGAACTTCAAACTATCAAACTGGGCATTAGGGAATGATTCATCAAACCCAGCACAGAGCTATGGGGAGATTAAAGAGATACCCATACTGGGAATCAGCTCCTCTAATCTGAATACAGAATTCTTTAGTATAGTACAATCAGCATACAATAAACACAAACAGTGTAGTATATTGATACAACTACTAAAACAAAAGTACAGGAGTCCTGAACTAGAGAGTCAATTGGAAGAGCCATGGCTCAAAAACTTTAAAGAAAATAGATTTTTTCTGATAGATGACCTACTGTACCATAGGGAAAAACACACAAGTGCCCTGGTAATAATAAGTAGAGAACACATTTCCCTCATACTACAGGAATGCCATGACTGCCCATACATGGGACATATGAGTGAAGAAAGAACTAAAGAAAGAGTCTTTAGCACAGCTTGGTGGCCAAAGTGGGAACAAGACTTGAGTGAATACATCAACACTTGTACCAGATGCCAAAAAGCCAACAGAAGTCATGGCAAAAGATATGGATTACTCCAGAGTATAGAGGAGCCCAAACACCCCTGGGAAATAATAAACATGGATTGGGTAACAGGCCTGGTCCCTGGAGGGAAAGACAGCTTTAATGCATGCCTAGTAGTAGTAGACAGGTATAGCAAGAGTGTCAGATGTCTCCCCTGTCACAAAGAGGACACAGCAATGGACACAGCCATATTGTTCTGGAACAATGTGATAGCTAACTGTGGAGTCCCAAGAATTATAATTAGTGACAGAGACCCTAAATTCACATCA
Source organism: Austropuccinia psidii (assembly GCA_023105745.1). Classification (NCBI taxonomy): domain Eukaryota; kingdom Fungi; phylum Basidiomycota; class Pucciniomycetes; order Pucciniales; family Sphaerophragmiaceae; genus Austropuccinia; species Austropuccinia psidii. The sequence goes on from JALGQZ010000013.1 coordinate 41,757,297, forward strand.
GAATTTTGGACTAATCTATATGAGATGCTGGGAACCAAACTAGCATTTTCCACAGCTTACCATCCACAAACAGATGGTCTAGCAGAAAGAATGATCCAGACATTGGAAGACATCATTAGAAGATTTTGTGCATATGGCATGGAATATAAAGACAATGAGGGATATACCCATGACTGGGTAACCCTCCTACCAGCTGTGCAATTGGCATACAACACAAGTATACACTCAGTGACAGGAAAAACCCCTGCCACATTAGAGAAAGGATGGAACCCACTACTTCCAGTAGATTACTTGAAGAAGAACCTCCTCTCAGTACATCCTACAGCCAAAGACTTTCACACAATGTGGAAGACTGCCTGCGAAAAAGCAGAGCAATGTGTGGCTGAAGCCAAATTATATAACAAACAGAGATATGATAAAAGTCACCAAGAACCTGATTTCAAAGAAGGAGACCAAGTTCTAATCTCAACTCTTAACTTCAACAACCTAAAAGGACCCAAGAAGATGAGAGACTCATTCATAGGACCATTCACCATTATTAAAATGATAGGAAAGAATGCAGTAGAGGTCAACCTGACCAAAGAGTTCTCTAGGAAACACCCAGTTTTCCCTGTGAGCCTGGTCAAACCTTATCACCAGACAGATGAGGAGAAATTCCCTGACAGGAAGAAGACAGTCACCCATGAAAGATTGGTAGAGGAAGATGACTCACCTGGACCAGTGAAAAAGATCATTAAAGCCAGGAAGATCAGAATCAATGGGAAAGACAACAGGCAATACCTGGTTAGATTTAAGAATCAACCAGCAGATAAAGACAAATGGTTAACTGAGAAAGAAATCCCAGATGGACAAATACACCTCAGAAGATTCAGAGCCTCCAAGAGGGCTGAAGAGTCTCATCAATGATGAGCCTTCTTTTGAGGGAGGGTATGTCAGCCTGTGACTCAAAACAGAGCACTAGCATGACATCCAACATACCATAAATAATGGTATGACAAGTATTGAACAAACATAGTCAATACAAGTAATAATTAAGAGAAAACAATCCTCTTACATTAAACACCAACCTTATCCAAACAGAATAAGGAAACCTAGAGGAAAATAAATAAGTCAAAACCCTTATTTTCACCTCTCATATAACTTATGCATATTTAAGTTATCCTATACCAAAATGGTATTTTTCTTAAAGCTCACATAAAGAGCTACACAATGATATCATCCATGTTGTTGTAACACCACTACAACTGGAGATACCATATAACCTCATTTTCAAAACCAAGTCCCCCTGAAAGTCAAAGAGGGCTTGTACAAAACTGTACAAAAGTATAACCAAATTAAAGATCTCAACAAGAGCTTTAATTTGAGATACCTTAGACCTCTGTATCTCTTAAATTGACTGAGGGATCTTGGTTCAAAGGTTTAATAACCAAAATACAGATATTCTGAAAATAAGAAAATAAACAAACCCCTGTATCTTTGGCATACACTCATACAACTGTACAGTGTCATATACCAAACTGTAGGGCTCATCAAGCCCTACAAAACTGTATCATCAGAATACAGATATCTTCCAAACTGAAGAAGATATCTGGTATGGAAGTTTTTGAAGCCTCATACTGATGTACAAAAATACATCCAAAAAACTTAAAACCCTTACAACTTTTGCTATATTGAAGAAGGGTAAACATGAAGCATACCAAATTGAAGAGCTCATTAAGCCCTTCAATTCTGTGCCCTTAGTTTCTTGATATCTCAAAAACTGACCAAGATATCTTGGTTGGAAGAATTTTGGCCAATACTGGCCTGTACCAAACCTGTACCAACCAGTACAAGTCTTAATACTCAAAATAATGGTTGTTCAAAGCTTAAACCCGCCCAGAATGACTAGTATTGGTCATACAAACACCAGAACAACGTCATCCAAGTGCTGACGTGGCAGGTGAAAAGTTTTTTCATCCTGTATTGATCCAGAATGATCATTTGTGGTCCCAAAACCACAATTCTGCCTCTACTGACGTCAGAATTGAGGATCCAGAACCACAGACTGGCCAATGGAGTGAAAATTTTCACTCCTCTGACGTGTGAAGAGTAAATAACTCTTGACAGTCTTGAAAGATATAAAAAGAAGGGTTTTTGCCTTCAAAAATCCTCATCTTATCTTTTTATTATATTCTTACGTGACAAGACTGTTAATCATCAGTAGTGTCCTTAGAATACTTAAAGATATAATTAAATATAATTATTGTAGTGTCTCTTTACAGTCAAAGATATTAGAACATTGCAACCCAGGTCCTCAATAGACTCATCACCACTGTTACCACGTAGCAGTAGGACCTGAAGATTTTTTTTTATTACTTATTTTGACGTGTCACAGTCATAGTACTAGCTTGTATTTACTGTTTTTAAGCTTCTACATAGACTCACCCTGACAGATTTGCTGGAAATTTCACACAGCCTACAATTTAATATTATCAGTGTATAAATTAAATTTTAATTATCTTTTATAAGCAGATTTTCTTGGCAATTATCCTGGAAATTCACTCTTGAAATTATACTTAAAGAAAATTAAGATCTCTTTTAAAACTTAATTAAAAATTGAGTTTAAGAGATTTTTGTTTGAAACTCTATTTTTAAGTTTTAATATGATAAAGTTTCAAAAAAATTAACTTAATTTATATTGAAACTTAAAATAGTTAATTCAAAAGAAGACTAAAGATGCTTGGAGCTAAGAATAACACTGGTAACTTGAAATTGGAATTAAAAATAAGTTACCTCAGGTTAAGAACCTTATTTTTAAGTATGGTTTTGCAGTTTTGACCTAAGAATTCCCCCTATATCCATTATGAATCATGTGAGATTCTCCTCAAACTTTGATAATATTAAAGGCCCAAAGAAAATTAAAGATCATTTTGCAGAACCATTTATTATTAAACCCTTCATGGGCCAAATGCAGAACAAGAAGAACTTTCAGGATAATTGGAAAGAAATCATCCAGCTTTCCCTATCAGCCTTGTAAAGAATTACACTTCAAGTGATAAGGAATTATTTCCTTTGTGAAATGAAACACCCTTAGAAGTACCACCACTTTATGAAAGTGAAGAGAAAAAAGGACTAAAAGTCTTGAAATAAAGGAGACTTAGGGGAAAAAATGAAAAAGAATACTTAGTCAGGTACAGAAAGCCACAACATGAAGATCAGTGGCTTGCAGAAAGGAAAATACCTGATTCCCAAAAGTTTCTCAGAAGCTTCAGACATGAGAGAAGGCCAATTCCTCAATAATAAGCTTGAATTGTGTGCTTTACATACTTGAAAAAGTAAAATTAGAGAGGTTGGACAGTGGATTATACCCCCCAAATAAATTGGGGGGAAACTACTAAGTAAAAATTGCAATACAATGTTTTTGGTGGTAGGGAATGTGAGCCTGTGAGGTATGTGTGACATACCCATAAGACCACAAATAACACTATACACAGTTGATTTAGTCTTAAACAGACTTATCAACTGAACTTATAATAAAGAATACCAAAAAACAAGTATAGATATTTTTTTGGATAAACAAAACTATAATTATTATGTCATTTTTGGATTCTACTCCAACAATTACCTAGGGTAGACCCATAGGGTGTTATAACCAAAAATGAATACTTCTTAGCTTATGAGAACGATTGCAACTTTCTTATTTTTTTTTAAAATTGCTAAATTTAAGCTTAAATTTAAAGTTGCATAGGTTTATGCAAACATACCAAAATTTTAGTTAAAATTGAGGTGTTGTGTATATTTACTGAATTGGCTAAAGCTTTGCAATACAGAATGTAAGTCCTGCGTAAGCTCAATTTAAAGGTGTTTAAGGCCATAGTATGCCTTTAAATAAATAAAACCACAAAATCCACATAAAAAGGTGGGACAAAGGAAAAAGACCAAACAGAGCTGGGGTACCCAGCTTTTTGGATCTACAAGGATTCAATGTAGGTTGTCCACCTGTATTGGAGGATTTTAAACCTTATCTCCACTTTAAGATTAGACCTTGATCTAAAAATAAAGTTTAAACTGGTTTTATCCCAATTTGGACAGGAATTTCAAGCTGCCAAAGGGTAAATCCCAATATGAAAGCTTGAAATTAAGTTTTTAAGAGCTTTCAAAGCTTCATTAAGCTTAAAAAGCTCAAAATTTTAAAGTTCAAAGCATTCAAACCTTATCAAAACTTGGGGTTTTGTGTGTATTTCTATTTTACATGGAAAAATAGCAATAACTTCATAAGTTCATTAAAAGTACAATACTTAACGGATTTGCTTGAAATTTTGCACAGCCTACAATTGAATATTATCTGTCTACAAATTAAATTTGAATTATCTTTCATAAAAAGGTTTTATTGGTAATTAGCCTGAAAATTCACTGTTTTAATTATACTTAAAGAAAATTAAGAGCTTTTAGAAGTTAATTAAAAACTGAGTTTAAGATATTTTTGCTTGAAACTCTATTTTTAAGTTGTGCATGTGATGAAATTTAATGTAAGTAAGCTTAATTTAAATTAAAGCCTAAAATTATTAATTCAAAAGAGGATTAAAGCTTCTTGGGGATAAAAATAACACTGGTAAATTTAAATTGGAATTAAAAATAACTTACCTTAAGTTGGGAACCTTATTTTTAAATATGGTTCTGCAGTTTTCACCTGAGAAGGCCCTTTATATCCATTATGAATCATGAGAGAATCTCTGTAGAAATAAAAAGAGTCTATTAATCACTGTTTTTGTCCATCAATCATCATCATTCCAATTATATTAGACATTTTTACAGGTAAAGGTTTATCAAACATAATATCTTATTATTAAAGTAATTCTTAACCTATTGTATTATTTATTAATTTTGAATTTGAAGAATTGAAAGAATACAATTCAGATTATTGTTGTAATCATCTATAATATATTTTATTATATAAAACTATTCTCTTGAATATCTTTCAAAATCCACAAATTCCTCTTAAAAACTTGTTAATCATATTTTTTATCATAAAAAGTTGTTTTATATTTCAAAATATTGATTTTTGGTTTGTTTTTAACTTATAATAATTCTTCAATATAATAACTGTTGTTGTTTGACTTATTGTATTACATAAATATTATATGTAAGTTTTCTTTAAAGTTCTATATTTTTTTATCTGGTATTAGTTTTTCTGATAGAATATTTCTACAAGAATTATCTCTACACATTGTGTCTTATAATTTCTTTTATAAATAATATTCTTTTATTATGTATAAGTGGATAAATATTAATATTTTCCACATGTAATTTTCTCAATAAGAGCTTTACACTTCTTATTGTTATAACTGTCAGTGACTATAAAAATAATAGAATAATTATAATTTATTATAATTATTAATAATTTTTGAATTATTAAATTGCTTAATAATAATTAAATTGATTATATATATATATAATTATTTTAATTATTATATAAATTTGTGGTTATAATATTTAATTATATTATATTTTCTACTGAGGAAAGTCACAGTACTCTTGATATTTGTTACTATTATCAAGAGTTTCATAGACAAACCTTACACCATGAGCCACTTTGGCTTTACCCTGATATCATGTGAGCTATAGGGTGAACTACTTCCAATTGATCTCTTCTTGTATGACATTTGCCATGTAATAAATGCTTCTTATTTTTCTGAATCTGAATTTTACTGCATTTTCTAAGTCTCCTGGAAGTTTTTTTTGGAAGTTGGTGATTTCTCATCTCTATTCTCAGGTTTGGATCAATAGAATTGAGTCTTTTGGTTTGCTTCAGACACAATTCATAATGGGCTTTCTCTGTAGAGTATCTGTCATTATAAAAAGGGATGGGTTTTGCCCAAATCCAAGTAACATTTATGTGAATTTTTATTCTTTTTTTCTCCACCATAGCCAGATTTCCCTTCCATGCCTCTCTTTCATCTCAGTGCACCATATGTCCGCATGGCCTCTGAATGAAGTGTGGAGTCTTGTGGTCATCCAGTAGTCTGTTAGCTTTGGAAAATCAATGAAATTCTAAAAATATAATCAATTATATACATGTGGTCATATTCTCAAATTACTGAGAATTCAGGCCAATTTACCACTTCAGATAATTGCTTCAGTGCTTGTTTCTCAGAGTAACTGAGGTTCTCACAATATTGGTTAATAGACTCAGACCTTTACCTTGGATCCTGAAATGTAGGAGCTCAATTGTCTTATTTTTCTTCCTCTTTTACTTTTTGGGAGTTGTGGATGAGGGGTTCATCACTATGGTTTGTGTGAGGGAAGAAATTTTTTTCTTGTTCCTCTTCCTCATAGAGTTAATAAACCCCTTTTACAATGTTTTCATGCTGCTTTTGGACATTTCTTAGGTACCTCATAATACTCTGTTTGTAAGGTGTGGATATGAAACTTTGATAAAATGTCAAGTACTTTTCCTGTCCTCAAAATTTGTATAAGGTAAAATTATTTAAAAATAGTAAGAAATAGTATTTTTGAAGAGAAAACACATCAATTTTATTGTTTTTAGCTTTGAAAGTATAAAATAATAATTTAATAAAAACTTATTGCTTTACCAACAATAAAGATTTATCCAAAAATACTCTACAAGAGATATTTAAGGCTACAAAAGAAATTTCTTCAAGAGCAATTTCAATTGGAATTAAGTGAGCATTGAACTGAAAGCAATTAATCAAAGAACAAAGTCATCAAAAAGATATTCAAAGAGGACACATTCCCAAAAGTGCCCAGAGTGAGTTTGGAAACAAAGTGACAAAGCTAACAGTGATGAAAGATGATTTAATTCACTTTTGGGGTGGTTCAGGGGTAAAAATGATTATAATGATTTTTTGACGTGGTCAAAAGGCTCAAAATTTTTAAAAAAGGGGGGTCAGAATCTTTTATTGATTGGTTTAACAGTGGTTAAACTAATTATAAAAGGAAATGATTCTAACATGCAGAGGAAAGTGGGGCAAAGAAGAAATTCTTTTATAGCCATCAGTTTTCTTACTACAAAGGTAAAGTTTACTCTTGTTGGTCGTGAAAAACAGTCTGACAACAGAAAACCCAATTATGGCATCATTGAACCCTGGTTTAGACCAAAAAAGGGCTGGTTTTAGCCATTTTAGACCCTTAAATCAGCCACTACTATAGTAATACCTGGTCTAGAGCCTTCAAAACACGTCAGAATGTGTTTAAGAGGCATAGAAACCATTTGAAATTGTTTTTAGTAACATTGTTTTAACTTAAGGGTAGCTTTACCCTCTTGGCAGCAGTTAAAACTATCCTGGTTGGTATCAAAACCTCATCATCAATTGAGTCACAGACCCCGTGACTCAACTCCAGGCCAAAAGTAATGGAATTTTATGCGGTTTTTGACATCCCACACCTGTCAGCAAGGATTTTCAGGGTCTGGCTTCCCCTTGGAGCTAGAGTACCTTTCCCCCGCCAGAATTAATCTTTCCAATTTATTTTTTCTTTAATTCATCCACATGTCATACAATTAGAGTTTAAATATGTAATTCAATTGAGTTTTTAATTACACATCTGTAATAATCAATACCTCATATGTAAATTAAAGTTCACTTATTTAATACACATGCACATTTTGACATTTCAATTGAAAATACTTCAATTCCTCATAGCTTTTAAACTAAACACAACACCTCAATTTTAACACAAAAATTGATGGTTAACACCACATGTGGTGTGAATTAAATTAAGGTTCTGAGGATTTTCATACTTTTTTACAAAAAATACTAAAAACTTAATTTAAGCTTATCTAGAGTTGAGTTACAGAAATTTAATCCAGAAGTGACCCCACTTTATTTTTTATGAGGAATCCAATGGTGTGATAATTTCTTTATGTTTATCTATTGAATAAAAAGTTATAATATATTTTATATAACTTTTTACCAAAAATATTTTAATTTCATAATTTTTATTAAAAATTAATTTTTCCTTCATTTTTACAAGTAAAAATGTATTTTCATAATTTTAAATTTTATTGTAATTTTATTCTTAAATTATTCTTAAATTTTAATTTTTAAATATAAATTTGTATTTAGATTTCAATTTTTATTTTTATGATATAAATAAATTTATTTTATATAAATTTGTATCTTAATTTATCATTTGTGGTCTTTTGGGTATATGAAAATACCTGTAAGGCTCACATTACCTCCCATTAAAAAAAGAATATTACTTTTTAATATTGTTATTTATAGTGTTTCTGAGCCTTCTGAGAAGTTTAGTAGCTTCAGGTATGTCTTTTTCTGGCAACCATTCATCCTCACAAGTTGGGTCACTGTACCTAACAAGGTATTCCCTTACTTTGTTGGTTCTCAACTTTCTTTCTTTGGGAACTTTGGTAATTTTCTGACTACCAGATGACTCAATAGGAGGTATAACTTGGGGAGCTTCAGTCCTCAAGTGAGATCTTCCACCATCACTCGAGTTATATGGCTTTATCCAGCTCACTGGAAATGTAGCATTATTATTGCTAAGTTCTTCAGATAACTCTACTTCAACAGAATTTTCTCCATAGAGGGCCTTAATATAAAAAGGTACTGAAAAGGAGTCTTTCAGATTTTTACACCCTTTGATGTTATTGAAGTTAGTGGTGGATAAAAGAACTAAATCCCCCACTTTGAAATCTGGAGTTGCGTGTGATTTATCCCATTTGTCCTTAGCATATGCAAAAGAGTCTTCCATGCACCTTACGGAATGCTTTCTAGCTTTGTCTAGCAGCTGTGGGATGTATTTCAATCAAATCTTTCCTCAAGGAATCTGGAGGTAATTTGGGGTTCGGTCCCTTTTCTAGGATAGCAGGAGTTTGAATGGTACTGGCATAGATTGATGTTTTATATGCTAGTTCCAGTTCTGGCAACAGAGTACACCAATCATGGGTAAATCCATCACAATATTTGAATTCCAGGCCATATGCACAAAATATCCTTACCATGTTCTCTAGGGTCTGGATCATCCTTTCAGCCAGACCATCAGTTTGTGGGTGGTAGGCTGTAGAGAAAGACAGCTTAGTGCAAAATAATTGGTGAAGATTTGTCCATAGTGCTGAAGTGAATTAAGGATCCCTGTTACTAATGATATCTGTAAATATGCCAGTCCATGACACTACTCTATTACATATCAGAAGAGCTGTATTCATGGCTGTATCATCTTTGTGACATGGTAAAAATATTGGAGTTTTACTGAATCTGTCTACAATCACTAGGCAAGCATTATAATCTCCGTTGTGGTATTCCATACCTTAATGGCCCAGTTTCAAGTGAAATTTCATTTATAAGGCTATAAATTGAAGAAATAACAAAGAAAAAATCAATAATTATCAATTATAATAGAGGAATTCAGCAATAAAATGGATTTAAATTCATCTATAATCCCATAAGAAAATTCTTGAAGAATGGTCCATTTGATTACAACAATAACAATAAAATAAGGAAAAGAATAAGACAAGCTAGCAAAGAAATGTTAAAGTTACCAGTTAAAGGGGGTAGTGTAACACTCAAGTTACCCTAGCTCTGCTCAACCTTTGGATTACTCAGCAATGCCGTTATTAAAGTAAGGCCATTTTAATAAGGAATAAATTAAAACTGTATCAATCAACAGTCACAAGACAGAAAAAAAAAGAAATCAATCAATTTATGCAAGGAAAATCCATCAAAAACCTTAAATTACCCAGCAAATCTGTGGAAATACAAGCACAGACACCTGATAAGACAATAAATATAAATTAAAAACAGAATTAAGTTAGATAAAGAAAAGAAAAAACTCATACAGGACAAATAGAATCCCCACAATACACAGCATTCTCCACCTACAGTTCAAACAATGCACAGACCTATGGTGCAATAACTGTACAAAATCATCTCATACCACCAAAAATTGTGAAACAAACCAAACAAATGGTGCAATACCTGGAAGAAATGACACCATCTCAAAATTACTCACCAGCTAAATACCCTCAAGGCTGTGCATAATAATATTAAAGTTTGAGCAAAATATAAATAAAGCTTCAGAAATGGTGCAATATACCAAACATATGGTGCAATATCTTGATCAAATAACACCATCTCAAAATTCCTCACCAGCAAAAACATCTCAGATTACATAATCATACATAAATTGATACAACCAACCAAACAAATGATATCTCACCACTATAAAGAAATTATCCCAGCCAAAAGAAGTGAAAAATTCTAAGTCCCTTGTTTTTGAGTGCCTCTATGGAGAGCCCAAAGAATATAAATAAAGGTCCTCTCTCCCTCATTTCTTTCCTCTTTTTCCCCATGAATGACTGGATGAATGAATCCAATTAGTTATATACCAAGAAGGAGAATAACTATTCATCCCTCACTAGTAGGTCAACCTAGTATTATTATTAAAGAGGAATTATATACCCAGAAGGAGAATAATTCATCCATCCCTTACTAGTAGGATGATCTAGTTATTTTATTAAAATTATTATAGACTCATAAGTTCAATTCATAGTGATTTCTAATTAATAGTAGTTAACAGAAGGTCTACTTAATATTATTAATCCACCCTATGTTTAAATTAGTAGTCTTATAATTATAGTACTATCAATAATACTCATAATATTGAGTTTATCACCATAACCTTTACATTATAAAGGAAAAATAGCCTTATTATATCTTCATATTGAAAAAAAACCAACCTTACAACTATATATTATTATATATATAAAAAAACCCTACCCTTATATTATATTATATCTTTTATATATTTAACAAACATCCTCTCTATATTGCACAATATCTTACCAATAAATTATTAAAGGTCTTATTATTATATTATATTAACAATTACCCTCTCAAACCATTAATTATTATAACATATATAACATCAAATTGAACTTACCCCTTAAAATATATATTATTACTATTATATTAAATCAACCTCTTATACTATTAAGGTCTTACCCTTAAGATTATCTTATATTATTATTTGAAAATTATATTTTATACTGCTTTAACTTATAGGTTACTTATCTGATTATGAAATAGGTCTGATAGAGACTGCTAAAAAGTCTTCTCTAGTTGTAAAGCCACAATTTTAAATATTGATTTGTGAGCTCTGTAGGGAGATTGTTTAGTATATTCAGAGGGGCAGCTAAAACACCATTAGCACCCTTAGTTACAGGATTATTTCAGCAATTCAAAACTGTTTACCTGTGATTTCCCCCTCAAGGACTGCCTTATCCAATCCCACACAAAAAGGAGTTCCACATCTGGTGTCCCAACAGTGGCCATTTCAACTTCAACATTCAATAATCAGTCAATCATCCATAAAAGAAGAAACCCAAATCAACATAACTCACAAAAATAATCATCATTATCAAGAATTAACCATCAACATTCTCATACAATCTGGAATCTGGAAACAAATCCCATCCCAAATCATCATCACCATCACAATCCTCAAATCAATCATACCATTTTTATTATCCAGTAAAAGAAGGAACACCAGAAAATCAAACACCTCAGGATATTGATTTACTCATTGCAACACCAAGAACAGAACAGAAGGAAAAGGAAGAATTAAGAAGATTTTTCTTCAAGTTAATTCAAGAAGCAAGAAGAAACAAGAGAAGTAAAAAATAATTTAAAGGATCAGTTTATCAAATAGAAATGAATCAACAATCAACATCTGACTTACCACCATTACCTCCAGATACTGTAGAAGAACAGTATGCAGAAGAAAGTGAAGAGGAAGATCAAACAGTACAGATCCAAAGTCTTATGAAGCAAATGCAAGATTTATTATTAACACAAAGTAAAAAGAAAGGAAAAAGAAGGGAACAAACATCTTACACACCTGGAGCCAGTCCAAGTGAACAAACATTACCAAGGCATGTTAGACCTGAAGACTCACCAATATCACCTACACCTGGTACTAGAGCAACCTCTACTCCAGTAACAGAACCAAGAACTCAAAATATTCCAAGGAGAGTTTTTGTCACTACACCTAATAATCCAAGTCCATTACAGCAGAAAGTTCCAAGACAAGAAAGACCTGTGGTTTAAACTAAAGCAAAAGATTACAATCTAAATTTTGATGGAGAAGAAGTAGAGAAATTTATCAAGAAAGTGGAAAGAATAGCTCAAATTGAAGGAGCAACAGATGAAGACCTAGCAATGCAAATGGCATTTTGGACAACAAACCAAAAGGTGAGTGATGCAATTGAAGCTATGCCAGGTTATGAAGAAGGAAATTGAACACAACTCAAGAAAGATCTCATAAAAAAATGGGGAAGAGTTGAACCTGAAAGAAGATACAGAAAAGACTCACTGATGAAGCTTTTTTCTGAAACTCAAGAAGATGGAGGAATTGGTAGTCTATCACAATATAAACGTTTTATGGGAGAATATGAAACTATTGTTACTTACTTATTAAGATACAAGTATATTCCTCAAGATAACATGTTCAATGAAGATTTATTTGACTGTCTTTCAGCTGATATTAAAGGGGCCATAAGCAAGGAAATAATTTTCTCTTATTATCAAAATCCTCTTTAAAAAATAAATAAATAAATAAATAAAAAGATTAAAATCAACCAATGAATCAAAATCAAATATATCAATATGGGGAATGTTCAAAATAGTCATACTTCAAAACAAAGACAAGAAAAAGAAGAATACAACACAAAAGAAGAAACCATGGAGATTCAAAATCAATATAAAGAGCTACAAACAGAAAGTATCAAGTGAATTTATTAGAATAGAGATTTAAATAAATAAAGTTTTGATGAATGAACCCAGAATATTCCTCTTGAAACTTGAATGCTGGGGACAGCATTAAATGGAGAGGGGGATGTGGTATTCCATACCTTAATGGCCCAGTTTCAAGTGAAATTTCATTTATAAGGCTATAAATTGAAGAAATAACAAAGAAAAAATCAATAATTATCAATTATAATGGAGGAATTCAGCAATAAAATGGATTTAAATTCATCAATATGTATAATCCCATAAGGAAATTCTTGAAGAATGGTCCATTTGATTACAACAATAACAATAAAATAAGGAAAAGAATAAGACAAGCTAGCAAAGAAATGTTAAAGTTACCAGTCAAAGGGGGTAGTGTAACACTCAAGTTACCCTAGCTCTGCTCAACCTTTGGATTACTCAGCAATGCAGTTATTAAACTGAGGCCACTTCAATAAGGAATAAATTAAAACTGTATCAATCAACAGTCACAAGACAGAAAAAAAAAGAAATCAATCAATTTATGCAAGGAAAATCCATCAAAAACCTTAAATTACCCAGCAAATCTGTGGAAATACAAGCACAGCCACCTGATAAGACAGTAAATATAAATTAAAAACAGAATTAAGTTAGATAAAGAAAAGAAAAAACTCATACAGGACAAATAGAATCCCCACAATACACAGCATTCTCCACCTACAGTTCAAACAATGCACAGACCTATGGTGCAATAACTGTACAAAATCATCTCATACCACCAAAAATTGTGAAACAAACCAAACAAATGGTGCAATACCTGGAAGAAATGACACCATCTCAAAATTACTCACCAGCTAAATACCCTCAAGGCTGTGCATAATAATATTAAAGTTTGAGCAAAATATAAATAAAGCTTCAGAAATGGTGCAATATACCAAACATATGGTGCAATATCTTGATCAAATAACACCATCTCAAAATTCCTCACCAGCAAAAACATCTCAGATTACATAATCATACATAAATTGATACAACCAACCAAACAAATGATATCTCACCACTATAAAGAAATTATCCCAGCCAAAAGAAGTGAAAAATTCTAAGTCCCTTGTTTTTGAGTGCCTCTATGAAGAGCCCAAAGAATATAAATAAAGGTCCTCTCTCCCTCATTTCTTTCCTCTTTTTCCCCATGAATGACTGGATGAATGAATCCAATTAGTTATATACCAAGAAGGAGAATACCTATTCATCCCTCACTAGTAGGTCAACCTAGTATTATTATTAAAGAGGAATTATATACCAAGAAGGAGAATAATTCATCCATCCCTTACTAGTAGGATGATCTAGTTATTTTATTAAAATTATTATAGACTCATAAGTTTAATTCATAGTGATTTCTAATTAATAGTAGTTAACAGAAGGTCTACTTAATATTATTAATCCACCCTATGTTTAAATTAGTAGTCTTATAATTATAGTACTATCAATAATACTCATAATATTGAGTTTATCACCATAAACTTTACATTATAAAGGAAAAATAGCCTTATTATATCTTCATATTGAAAAAAAACCAACCTTACAACTATATATTATTATATATATAAAAAAACCCTACCCTTATATTATATTATATCTTTTATATATTTAACAAACATCCTCTCTATATTGAACAATATCTTACCAATAAATTATTAAAGATCTTATTATTATATTATATTAACAATTACCCTCTCAAACCATTAAGTATTATAACATATATAACATCAAATTGAACTTACCCCTTAAAATATATATTATTACTATTATATTAAATCAACCTCTTATACTATTAAGGTCTTACCCTTAAGATTATCTTATATTATTATTTGAAAATTATATTTTATACTGTTTTAACTTATAAGTTACTTATCTGATTATTGAATAGGTCTGATAGAGACTGCTAAAAAGTCTTCTCTAGTTGTAAAGCCACAATTTTAAATATTGATTTGTGAGCTCTGTAGGGAGATTGTTTAGTATATTCAGAGGGGCAGCTAAAACAACATTAGCACCCTTGGTTACAGGATTATTTCAGCAATTCAAAACTGTTTACCTGTGATTTCCCCCTCAAGGACTGCCTTATCCAATCCCACACCAAAAGGAGTTCCACACCGTCACCTCCTGGTGGTAGGCCAGTTACCCAATCCATATAGCCAATTTCCCAAGGTCTGCTGGGTTCTTGGGTTTTGATCATATTTCCAAGTCCCTTGCCAGTGGATGCATTTGCCTTTTGACATCTGACACAGGTTTTGCAATACTCTGCAACATCATTCTGCCACATTTGCCAACATATTCAGGTCTTTACTTTTTCTCTTGTTCTGTCTTCTGACAGATGTCCTGAAAAGGGACTGTCATGGCATTCTTTTAGTACAAGATTGATTAATGACCTGTCCACAACTGTCATGACACATGTGTGCTTGGTCCTGTGGTAAATTATACCATTAAGTAGGTGAAATCTTCCTTCATAATAAGATTTATTCCATACTTCATCCAAGGAATGTATTAGAGAGTTGTCTTTACCATCTTTGTTAAGTAGTTGGAATAAGATGCTACAACTCTTATCCTGAGTGTAACTGTTTCTTAATTCTTCAAAGAAGGTGGTTTTCAAGTCTGTAACACTTATTACTTCTATTGGGATCTGTGGTGAAGCTTCTTCTGGCACATAAGCAGGATTATCAATATCGTTTGGTAATGGCCATCTGCTTAGTCCATCTGCATTTTTATTAATATTCCCATCTTTATGAACAATAGTCATATTGCCTCTGTATTCTTGTATGGCTATTTTCCATCTGAGCATATGTCTGTTAGGTGTTTTCATGTTTAAAAGTGATTTGACAGCTGTACAATCTGTTACCACTTCAAAAACACATCCCTCTAAGAAGTAGTTCAATTCTTCCAAGGCCCAGACAAGCCATAGACATTCCATTTGACCTGCTCCATATCTGGCTTCAGTTGGTTTGATTTGCCTGGATATGAAACATATGGGTCCTTTCACAGTTTTATCATTTATGATCTGACCTTGGTGAAGTGCAGCACCCAGACCATCCCCTGATGCATCAATATACAATTTGAAAGGGAACTTAGAGACTGGAATCAGTAAGAGTGGAGCAGTGGTCAAGGATTCTCCGAGAGACTCAAAAGCTTTGACTGTGTCAACAGTCATTTCAAATACTGTGTCTTTGTCACACAATTTAAACAGTGGTCTTGATATGGATGCAAAATCTTTAATGTATTTCCTGCAATATCCTTCAAAACCTAAAAATGACTGAATTTCCTTTTTGTTCTGAGGCAAGGGGTTTAGCAATACTTCTGCAAATTTGTTTTTGTCAATTCCAAGGGACAAACCAGATACAACATGTCCTAGTGCTTTAAGTTCTTTAAATCCAAAATTAAATTTCTTCAAAGAGATTTTCATTTTCACTGGTTGAATTTTTGTCAAAACTCTGGACAATCTGTACATGTTCTCTTCCCAAGTCTTGAAACAGACAAGAATGTAAGCAATGTAAATGATTAACCATCCTTCTGAAAGTTCTTCAGGGAAGATTTCATTAATAATTCTGTGGAAGTGTGAAGGTTCATTTTTGATACCAAAGAGCATTCTTAAATATTCATACACTCCACAATGAACAATAATTCTCAAATATTTTCTTGCTCTTGGCGTCACCACATTTTGATGGAATCCTTTAAGGGCATCCATAGTGGTTATATACACTGCTTGAGATATTTGAGTAAGGGAAATTTGGAGTTTTGGTATTGGGTACCTATCTGGAACAGTGTAAGTGTTCACAGCTCTAAAGTCTCCAACCATTCGAGATTTTCCATCATGCCATGCCACTATGACTGGTGTAGTTATTTCTACTTCTTCATTATGGTCAACCTTTCTTATTACACCAAGGTCAAGAAGTTCTTTGATATGAGTTTCCAGAGCTTCTCTTGACTTGGGACTTGCTGGGTATGCAGGTCTTCTCAAGAGTGGTGGATAAGTTCTCTCCATATTAAGAATGATGTCAACTTCATGACCAATAATTGCTCCTAGAGGTTCTTTGTCTGAAGCAAATGATCCTTTGTGGTCATACAAAAGGGAAGAAAGCTCATTTTCTTGTCTGGCAGTCAGATGAAGGCTTATTTCAGCCTCCTTCAACTGTTTAGATTTGAATTTTTCCAATTCTAAGTTGACTGGTGATACTTTATTTACTGTAATTTGTCTTTCAAATGGTAGAAAGACAAATTTCTGACGCTCAGTGTCTCCAATAGTAAAATATCTGTCTTTGTTGTTATGCAAATCTATCCCATACATGATTAAATAGTCATTTCCAATATAAAATGGGTACTAGAGCAGTTTTACATAGCAAAAAATTCAACTGTGATTCTTAAATTCCCATTAATGTGTGGGAATATGACATTGGTCTCAAAAATTCGTAATGCTTTCATTGGATGAATTGCACTATTGAATTTTATACCATCAATTGGTAACAATTGGTCTTCAAAATTTGGTACACAAGTTTTAAGAAAAGATTTACCAACACAAGAGCAGAAGGCGCCTGGGTCAAGCAAGCGTTTAGTGGGCTTTTTGTCAATCACCACTTCTGTTATACAGGAGTTACCAGCTGTATAACCTTTCCCCCTGTTTGGTTAGGTTTTCATAAGTTGTGCATCTTGAGCTTTTGATAAATAAAGTTGACCATTGCTCAATTGTGGAAAGTGGGAATAATATTCCATGATGTCAAAAGTGGCATTGATATTTTATATATCTTTTGAAGATTCAAAAAATATTGATGACTTATCATCTGAATTGTCTTCAATTATGTCATCTTTCTCAACATCAGGTTCCTTTTCAATATCCATTGCATTGATTTTCCCTCTTTTTGGACATGTATTGGCTAGATGGGTGGTGCTTTTGCAAATATGGCACTTTCTGACTGTATCTTCTGATTTATACTTATTATTAGAATTTTCTTTGGGGCTTTTGTCCACAGAATCTTTCCAAGGTGTATTAAAGCTTGTCTTGAGATTCACCCTATTAGAACCAATTCTGGTTCTGGTGGTTACTTCTTCTAATATATTAATAATATCTTCTGCTGAAGATTGTTCAGTAGTCCTGCTTATGACAGCATTCTCTAAGTCACCTCCACATTGTCTCAGAATCTTTCTGTGGATCATAAATTCTGACATATCAGGGTATAATGATGTTAGTCTGTCTTTTTTTTAGCAAAACCATGGCAAAGCTTTGTGTTCATCAGAAATGAATTTTGCAGATTCAAAGGCTGTCTCCACCTTGAACCTCCAAGCATCATTGGCCCATTTGTTGATAATTTGTGTTTTCCACCAAGTCCAACTTTGGTGTCCAAGTGCTTTTCTCAATAAATAAGGTGTTAAATCTAGCTGTTACCAATCTTTCTGGTAATTCAAAATCTTCTTTGATCATTTAGATAACTCTGATTAATTCCATATGGTCATATTCTCCTTCACCACTGAAGTGAGGCCATTCTTTAAGTTTTGAAATTTCTTTCAAGAGTTCTTGGCCCATTGATGGTTCCAAGTTATGAAAAGAAGTGAGGAATTCATTTTTTAACTGTGAATTTTCAATATCCAATACTTGTGGATTGGGAATCCCTGTACCCTCATTTTGATTCAGAGGTGTAGACATTCTTGGTAAGGTGTTTAGTAGTTGTTCAATATTAGTCATTTTACTATTGTTACACCTTTGTGAATTCCTTAATTCATGTTGCAAGCTTTGTATAGAGTTAATCAAATTCTTTTTATGATCATCCTCTTTATATGTCAGCTCATTCCATAATTCTGTTTGTTTAGCATTATCAGAGATACCCTCATTTAAATTTATTTTTAATTTTGATATTTCCTCTTTTGAGGTATCAAAACACTTTTTCAAGGCAATTATATGTGTCTTTACTTCAGTAAATGATTTTGAAATATCATCAAGAGATTTCTTATTATCCTCTTTGATAGTACTTATGGCTTGTTTGATTCTTCTTTCAATGATGTCATCAATATTGAATTTAGAATATTTGTCTGTCAACTCTTTAATAATGGCAGATTGTTCATTTATTTTATTTCCAAAAAAAATATCATTATTGGAAGTTTTAATTGTTCTTAAGACTTTTTCAAAGCACATAAGTGTTTCATTAATTTGGCACAGACTCAAGTTGTTTGTTTAAATGTTGTTACAAATGGTTTCATTTTTATCAGAAAAATGATTTTTCATGTCATTTATAGCTTAATACAACTCTGGGATGGAATCAAATATGTCAGAAATCATTTTTGGAATCTTAATCTGGCTTCCTCCTTCTTCTGTAATTTCATCATGGTTCCGGCCATCTGAAATACATGTTCCATGGCATTCTGCTGAATCTTTGGAATCCTGTAGCCCTGTCTGTAAAGCCTTTGGGCTGATGCCTTCCCTTTGCCCTTGTTTTGAGCTTGTGGCTGCTTTTTTCACATTGGAATTGCTGCTGCCGGCCACTGGGGCTGGTCCTGGCACTTGCTTTGGTGGTGGAGGGTTGCTGTTCCTCCATTATGCTGTTAAAAGCATCATATTCTTCTTTTCCATCAATGGATGCGATCCATTGAGTAACTTGCAAGTTTTAAGATGACCCGGGAATTTTCTTACAGTCAGGTATAAGTTCATGCAGTTTTTCCACAGATCTGCGAGGATATGGTACTCTTTGTGCTGCAGTGCATTGTTGTAAGCCTTCTGGCTGGCTTTGTAAATGTCCACTGAGGCTTCTTGTGACAGTGTCAGCTCTTTTTGAAGGTAGAATAGTGTCATCAGCTTCAGAATTGGACAATTTATTGTTGTGGAAGTCTTTTACTGACCCTTGTCCTTCTGTATCTGATTGGCTTCTGCCAAAATCACGTCTATGACCTTTTTGGGAGCTGCTTGAGGGCTTATAGCTTGTTCATGATCTGATTGAAGGCATATTTTATGATTAAAAAGGTTTAAAATAGTAATTTTACGTCAAAAACGTACTATTTGCCAAATTTTGAGCTTTCTGAAGAGTATTACTGATATACAAGTTGATCAATTCAGAAGAAATTGGCTCTTGTTGGTTATTCTGAGTTATAATAGCAGTCCTATTATGATCAGAAATCACAGTGCTTGCAGGAATAATGCTAGTAACTGTGGAGGCTGTTTCCATATTTTGTTTTCTTACCACGTTGTCAGACACTAAAACTAATGAAAAAAATCCAATTAATTAAGTAAAAAAGGTTTTTCAAAAGAGAAATAAAAAATAAAGTCTCACTTATAATTATAAAAAGCAATTATTTTTTGAGGATTTTTTGAAACATAAGTATTTTTTTAAATATTTTTGAATTTTTCAATATAAGAAAAAAGATTAAAAAAAAGTAAAACATTATGTCACAGGTAAAATATCATGGCTGGGCCCCCAAATGTAAGGTGTGGATATTAAACTTTGATAAAATAACAATTACTTTTCCTGTCCTCAAAATTTGTATAAAGTAAAATTATTTAAAAATAGTAAGAAATAGTATTTTTAAAGAGAAAACACACCAATTTTATTGTTTTTAACCTTATAAGTATAGGACAATAACATAATACAAATTTATTTTTTTACCAACAATAAAGATATATCCAAAAATACTGCACAAGAGATATTTAAGGCTACAAAAGAAATTTCTCCAAGAGAAATTTCAATTGGAATTAATTGTGCAAAGAACTGCAAGCAATTCATTAAAGAAAAAAGTATTTACAAAGATATTTAAAGAGAAAACATTCCCAAAAGTGACCAGAGTGAATTTGGAAACAAAGTCACAAAGCTAACAGTGATGAAAGATGCTTTAATTCACTTTTGGGGTGGTTCAGGGGTAAAAATGATTATAAGAGTTAAAAACAATGATTATAATTATTTTTTCTTGTGGTTAAAAGGTCCAAAATGTTTAAAAAAGGGGGGTTGGAATCTTTTATTGATTGGGTTAACATTGTGTAAACTAATTATAAGAGGAAAGGATTCTAACATGAAGAGAAAAGTGGGGCAAAGAAGAAATTCTTTTATAGCCATCAGTTTTCTTACTCCAAAAGTAAAATTTACTCTTGTCAGTAGTGAAAAACATTCTGACAACAGAAAACCCAATTATGGCATCATTGAACCCTGGCTTAGACCAAAAAATGGCTGGTTTTAGCCATTTTAGACCCTTAAATCAGCCACTACTATAGTAATACCTAGTCTAGAGCCTTCAAAAACGTCAGAATGTGTGTAAGAGGCGTAACAACCAGTTGAAATTGTTTTTACTAACATTTTTTCAACTTAAGGGTAGTTTTACCCACTGGGAAGCAGTTAAAATTTCCCTGGTTGGTATCAAAACCTCATCATCAATTGAGCCACAGACTCTGTGACTCAATTCCAGGCCAAAAGTAATGAACTTTTGGGTGGATTTTGAAATCCCATGCCAGTCAGCAAGGAGTTTGGGGGTCTAGCTCCCCCTTTGAGCTAGAGTGTCTTTTCCCCCCAGAATTAATCGTTCCAATTTATTTTTTCTTTAATTCCTCATCATGTAATACAATTATAATTTCCATATTTAATTCAATTGATTTTTGAATTAAACATCTGTAATAATTGATACATCATATGTAAATTATAGTTAACTCATTTAATACATGTGCACATTTTGAAATTACAATTTAAAATACTCCAATTCCTCATAACTTTTAAACTAAACACAACACCTCAATTTTAACACAAAAATTGATGGTTAACACCACATGTGGTGTGAATTAAATTAAGGTTCTGAGGATTTTCATACTTTTTTACAAAAAATACTAAAAACTTAATTTAAGCTTATTTAGAGTTGAGTTACAGAAATTTCATCCAGAAGTGACCCCACTTTATTTTTTTATGAGGCATCCAATGGTTTTATCATTTCTTTGTGTTTATTTATTGGATAGAAGGCTATCATATATTTTATATAAATTTTTACCAAAAATATTTTAATTTCATAATTTTTATTCAAAATTCATTTTTACTTAATTTTTACAAGTAAAAATGTATTTTCATAATTTTAAATTTTACTGTAATTTTATTTCTAAATTAGGATTAAATTTTGATTCTTAAATATAAATTTGTATTTATAATTCAATTTTTATTTTTATAATATAAATAAATTTATTTTATTTATATTTGTATCTTAATTTATCATTTGTGGTCTTTTGGGTATATGAAAATACGTTCAAGGCTCAAACTGTTGTTCCTCTAGCATTGAGTTCAACCATATATTTTTTTCCAAATTCTGCCCATGCTTTCATTTCTGAATTTAATTCTTGTAAATGATCATGTGTCAATTCCCTGAGGTTTCCCATGTTTGACCATAGGAAACTGCCACCTCTGGGATCATTGGTTTCAAATTTCTGAGGGGGTATTTATCACAAATAAGAATAAGCTGAGGATCAGTTTATTCTGAGATAGCAACACTATTGAGAGGTACAGTAAATCTTTGATTTTGAGTACCTCTTGGACTAATTCCATTGAAGGATCTGATTCTTTCTTCTCTTTTCTGAAAAAAGTCTTGTTTTTCATTTGGGCACCATGTCCTCTACTGGAAGCTACCAGTGATGAATGGGGGGTCCTGGAAAGGTTCTTCTTTGGATTTCAACTCCTGTAGCTTTTGGACTGTTGTAGGGAACATATAATATATCCCCCCATGTCTTGGTGTTCCTTAATCAGATTAAGCTCTTCCATATCCCAAGAATTCTCTATGGCTTGGATTGCTTCCCGATTTCCTCTAATTCATGTTTCTTTCCCTTCCAAGGGTATGAAGTATCTTTCATTACCTTTAATCTCTTTCAGAAGTTCTCGGAAATCTATCAGATTGAGTAAGATTTTATGACTCATTATTCCAATTTCTCACCATGATGCTTCCATGGTGAAAGCTTTGTTTTAAAAACTCCATGCAAACCAGTCTTTTAGGAGTAGATGCATCTGTCCAATTTTTTGGTTGGACTTGGTTGACTTTGGTTTGGAATTGGACTTTGGGAAGAATTTTCCTGATGGTAAGTCCCTTGCTGGGAATTTTATCCAGAAGGTGGCTGTCTTTTTCCTTGAAAGATTTCTGGCTTATGTCTTAGGTATCCAAGATCTCTGAGAAATGGAGGTGCCATTCCAAAAAAATGAAAAAAGACACAAAAAATGGTATTTTTAAGTTTCATTCAGCTTTAGAAGGCCCTTGGACAGATTTCTTCATCTATACTCCTTGGAAATTTGCCTTTGGAGCTGATAAGTGTGTTAAACACTGTTATTTTATTGTCAAACCGTCTGGTTTATTCAACCTGTTTGGTTGATGAGTTCTTGTGCTGAGAAAGATGGATTTTTCTGTAATTCTGTCTGAATTGGGATATTTTCTTTTTTGACTTTAAAAAAATATAGAAAAAATTTGGAATTAAACCTGAATAAACAAAAATTCCAATATTCTACTGATATTTCTTCTGGTTTTGGTTTGAATTTTTTTGAATTTTGAATTTTTGAAGTATTTTGGTTATTTATTTTTTGAAGAAATATAAAGTTTCTTAAGGTTTTTGTTTTACTCAATTTCTATAGTTGAAATATTAAATATTAAAATTTGATTCTATGATATTAAGCTGGAATATTATTCTAAGGTTTTAGTATGAAAAAATAAGTAAATATTGCTAATACTTCACTTATTGTACTATGAATGTCCTTATGAAATTAAAGAATAAGATAAAAGATGATTATAATAATAAAGAATTATTATAATTATGGTTTAAAATACTTATTTTACCAAATAAATAAAAATCAATATATTAATATTTGATGATTAATATATTTATGGCACTTTATTATTGTTATAAACAAATAATAAAGGCATAAAAAATTGTTATTTAATGATAAGAAAAAATTGTAACGATAATATTACTAATATTAAGTTTATTGATTAATATAAATACTATTAATATTAAGACAAAAATTATCAAAAATAATAATAAAGAGAGATTATTATAAAAAGGGAAAAAAACCTACTTTCAACACTTAATATACTAAATTTGAATAAATTTACGCCAAAAAAATGTAAATAAAACTGATGTAAATTGTATTTACAACAAAAAATAAAGATATAACAAACATTCTTGATCTCATATGGGATTAAATGTTTCAAGAGAGAAATATAAAAAAAATCAAATCATTGTGAGCCTTAGAGGTATATTTATATACCCAAAAGACCACAAATGATAAAAGATTATACAATTATAAATAAAAGAAACGTATTTATATTATTAATAACAAAGTCAAAATATTAATATAAAATTCATATACAAAATAAAATTTTCAATTATAACTTAAAATAAAAATTACTTGGGAATTTAAAACTGTGAAAACACATTTTTACTTGAAAAAATTAAGTAAAAATAAATTTTCAACAAAAAATACTAAAATTAAAATATTTTGGAAAAAAGTTAAATAAAATTTATTACAAATTTTTATCTAACAAATAAACATAAGAAAATCATTTCACCTTTGGACTCCTCATACAAAATAAGGCAGGGTCACCTCTGGGTAAAATTTCTGTAGCTCAACTCTAAATAAGCTCAAATTAAGTTTTTAGTATTTTCTGTAAAAAGTTGAACATCCTGAAAACCTTAATTTAAACCACATAGAATGTGGTGTTAAAAATCAATTTTTGTGTTAAAATTGAGGTGTGATGGTGGTTTATAAGCTATGAGGAATTGAAGTCTTTTCAATCAAAATGTCAAAATGTGCATGTGTGTTACATAAGTGAAACTTAATTGAAATATGAGGTATCAATATCGAAGTTGTGTATTGTAAAAACTCAACTGAATTAAATATGTAAATTACAAGTATAATGCATGATAAGGAATTGAAGAAGAAATAAGTTGGAAAGATTGATTCTAGGGGGAAAAAGGAATCTTGGCTCTAAGGGGGAGCCAGACCCCCAAATTCCTTGCTGACAGGAATGAGATGCAAAAATCCACTCAAATGGTCATCAATTTTGGCCTGGAATTTAGTCACAGGGTCTGTGTCTCAATTGATGATGAGGTTTTGATACCAACCAGGGAAGTTTTAATTGTTGCCAAGAGGGTAAAACTAACCTTAAGTTAAAACAATAATAGTAGAAGCAGTTTTAACTGGTTTTGAATTCTCTTGCACAAATTCTGACATATTTTGAAGTCTTAAAACAAGGTATTACTATAGCAATGGCTGATTTAAGGTTCCAAAATGGCTGAAAATAGAAAAGAATGGCTAAAACCAGCCCTTTTTTGGTGTAAAATGGGGTTCAATGATGCCATAATTGGCTTTTCTGTTGTCAGAGAGTTTTTCACGACTGACAAGAGTAAATTTTACTTTTGGAGTAAGAAAATTGGTGGCTATAAAATAATTTCTTCTTTGCCCCACTTTTTGCTTCATGTTAGAATCTTTCCCTTTTATAATTTGTTTAAAAAATCCTTAAACCAATCAATGAAAGATTCCAAACACACTTTTCTTACCATTTTAACCCTTTTAAACACGTGAAAAAACATTAAAATTATTGTTTGTAACTATTGTACTCATTTTTATCCTTGAACCACCCCATAAGTGAATTAAAGCATCTTTCATCACTGTTAACTTTGTCACTTTGTTTCCAAATTCACTCTGGTTTCTTTTGGGCGTTTTGTCTCATTAATATTATTTTTAAAAACTCTGTTATTATATCAATTTCCTGCAGTACTTTGCTCAATTAATTCCAATTGAAATGGCTCTTGAAGAAATTTCTTTTGTAGCCTTAAATATCTCTTTTAGAGTATTGTTTGTAAAACCATAAATCTTTATAATACTATTGTTTTATACTTATAAAGTTAAAGACAATAAATTTGGCATGTTTAATTTTGAAAATCCTAATTATTAATATTTTTAATCATATTTTTACCTTATGCAAATTATGAGGACAGGAAAAGTAGTTGATTTTTAATCAAAGTTTCATATCCACACCTCACAATAATGCTGCAATCACTTCAAGATTGATTATTATAATAAAGATGAACTTTGATCTTTAATATTATAGTAGAATTATATATTAATGATGAAGTTATTACCTTTTGATTTATTAACTGAATGTTTTTGATGCACCTGAGGGGGAAATAGAGGGGAAAAGAGCTCTATATATAGTATAATCCTCCTTCTTTTAGTCCAGAAGGCTTCTATTGGACTTTCAATGATGGTATCCACTGTAATTGTTAGTAATTCAAGGTTTAGTGATGTTTATATCATAATTAAACCATATTATCTCATTATTATGCCATTATTTAGAGTTATCACTGTAACTCTCAGTTTTCCAACATAATAGGCTTGAAAGAAATCTAAACTTTGTGGATTCTATTAGTTTGAATCATAATAAACTAGTATTCACCACTTGTATTACTTATATGACTGTTAAAATCAAATCAGGATTACAATGAATGATCATGAATGATCAATTTAAGCTTAAACCTTTATCATTAAGAGCCTTTAACTTATACATGCTAAAGCCATTCAGAGAGTGAATTCTGATAGCTTGGAATGTCATTATTAAGATTCAAGAGAATTTTATTACATAATCAAAAATATATTTTTGATGATTTTTCTTTTAACTCCTCTTTTCTGTTAAAATTGACTATTTTAAACTTCAAACCATTATTTCAAGGAGTTATACCTTGAATATGATGATAAAATTTATATCATTATTCATGTATGAGCTACTAGAATCTAAATATCCACTTTCAAAACAGATTGGCCAACTGTTTTAGCAATTTTCCTCAATAAACACCTACAAGCTATACATTGTCTATAACATTTAAAATAAAGTGCATATCTGTATTACTACAGTAATTAAGTGTTAATTTTTTTTTTAAACTCTGTATCATGTATACTCTAAGAGATATGAGTTAAAAGCCATGAATATATGTTAGCTGGGGCCTCTTTTGTGGCTTCCGGACTAAAATACTAGGAATTTCATAAACCAAAAGAAGTGGAATACTATTGTTCAAAGTAATTGACACTTCACTTGATTCATAATTGAGTACTGTTAAAATTTAAGCTTCAACAAGTATAATAAATGGTAAGAGGGAATTGAATCACTCATAAGCGAGAGCACAAATATTTCTAGAATAAAATGTAGGTAATTTTAATTGTAAAAATATATTTGTTTAAGAGCTTTGAGGATTAATTCCAAGAGAATTAATCCTCTTGTGAATGTTGTAGTTACAAATTTTAAATGAAAACTACACAGAGAAATTTTATTATAATAAAGAAAGATCTGTTATGGTAACAGGAACAAATCTAACAACAAAATTAATGACATAGTGGGAATATATACTATGACACAAATGAGTAATTAGTAATAGCAACAAGATTCGATTCATATGATAATAATATGAATTTAAGTATTTTAAATTTATACAAAATAATGAAAGAAAATGAGAAGAAAATTTAAAGAAAGTAATGGGAGTCTGTATAGCAAGTAAGGGCTTACATGCTTTCAGGCTCACACTATATGCGCTGATCATAAAAGTGCATATATTCAGGTCATTTCCTTAAGTATTGACTTTACAGATATGAAATAAAAAAATCATATGTGTAGTTTCTCATGGGGAATCCAATAGTGCAATCATTTCCAATTTATGTTTCATTTTCCTCTGAGATAAACAAGAATTTATGCCTTTTTACGGAATGTTTACTTATTACACAATAAGTATTGTCTTTACAGATGTGACATAAACATTTTATATGTGTACTTTACCATGAGGAATCTAATTTTACAATTTATTTGACATGCTTATTCATTATATTCTGAGGTAATAAAGTATTTATGCCTATTTATGGTATTTTTACTTATTTTAAGATAATATTTTTAATTCTTATGATTAGAATAATTATTGTCAAGTTATTTTGTGACCTTTTTGGTTATTTGGTCATATCTCGAAGGCTCACAGTTATATTGAAAATAAGTTATTCACTTATTGAAATGGAAAGATAGTTATATTTATGGTTTTTCTTTTTCTTTTGAAGCAAGAAAAGTTCAATATCTTGATTTTACAGCAATTTTGTTGTATAATTGAGTTGTTTTTTTGTTTTTATTTGATTATTTATAAAATAGAACAAATTTCAATCAGTTTTTTTCCTGAATTTTATTAAAAAAAGATATCATTAAATAATATTCAGCTTAAATATTTAAGAATTACAAAAATAATTAATCTATTATTCAAAATTTATTGTTGGTTTTTCAATAAATCTTCTGATTCAAGTTAATCCTCAAACAATTTGGTAAAAAACAATATTCTTTTAGCTGAAATATACTACTTTTATATGAAAATCACTTTGAATTATTAATAGTAATAACTTATCATTATGAAGGTTTATTTCTTTTTTGATTATTTATAAAAAAAATTAATAATTGTTTTCCTCAAATTGAGTAAAAGAATATTTCTATTCAGTAATATTCAACTTAAATATTAAAGAATAGAAATAATAATAAGATTATTATTTCAATATTTATTGTTGATTTACAATAAATAATATTACCTCAATTAATTTTTACACAATTTGGTAAAAAATAATATTTTTTGATATAAATATACTACTTTTATATGAAAATAACTTTGAATAATTCATAATAATAACTTATTATTTTTAATTTTTGTGAAAAATTGCAATCTTAAACTTTTGAAGATTATAAATACTCAAAGATAAAAAAATATATTATTCAATATATTTTTGAAAATAGAATATATAAATATATATACATTATATTTTCCTAATAAAAGAATAGAAATTGGATTAAAAATGAAGAAAACTCAAAAGTGTACTTCCTTTCATAGTAAAACCCTGAAAAATAGTGCAAATCATCCAAAAAGTGCCAAAGTTTGTCTATGATAGGCTAAAAGAATGGCCAGGACCCGAAAATGTCAGTGTGAGTCTATGTAGCAGCTGAAACATAATAAATATGAGCTGGTATTATGACTGTGACCTGGTAAAGTAGTTGAAAAATAATAAATAAGACCCTACTGTTATGAGTAACAGTGGTGATGAATCTACTGAGGGTCTTGGTTGCAGCTGTTGAATATCTCCTGACTATGAAAATCAACTAAAATAATTAATAATAAAATTCCAAGAGTACTACTGGTTATTAACAGTTTTTCTATGTAAGAATTCTGAAGATATGATGATGAGGTCCTTTTACAGTGAGCAAAGACCCACTTTTACCTCTTTTATGGACATAGAGGGGCTATTAAGTTGTTCAAATTTCCTAAGGAAGCAAAATTTCACTTTGGAGGCTGGATTGTGGTTGTTTACCATCAACACCTGATGTCAGCATAGTCAGAATTGTGGTTTTGGGACCACAAATAATAATTCTGGATCAATACAGGGTGAAGGAATGCTTCAGAGGACACATGAGCATCTTTATCAAGCCTCCAGAGTTTATGTATGACTAATATTAGTCATTATGGGCAGTTTTTAGGTTTATACACCATTATTTTAAGTATCAAGCCAGTACTGGTTGGTGAAGGTTTGGTAAATAACAGTATTGGTTTTGTGATATCAAGAATTCAAGGGAAGAAAATTAAAGTCCTTAATGTGCTCTTCAATTTGATATGCTTTATGTGAGCTTTGAGGTATATTTTACATACCCAAATAGGCCACAATTATTTTAAAACAAATTTTGAATTATGCATAAATCATGAGTCATGCATATATCCAAAATTCATCATTTTTGATTTCAGAAAAGATGAATAACCTTTCTTGAGTAAGTAAATCCATGCATTTAAGGCAGGATTTGGATTCTACACAAAAATTCACCTAGGGTAGCTCCATAGAGTGAATAAGCTCAAATTAACTCTTTGAGGTGGTAATATGGAAAATACTTCAATACCACATCATCAATACCACATAAAAGATCTGTGAAAAATTTTGTTTTTCTTAATTTCACGCCACAATAATGGGAATGTGAGAAATCCCATGTTACATATACACTAAGAATAGTGTTATGCATGTTTTGGGAACTTAATATTATGGTATTCTTACATGGACCTTTGGTACACCCATAGTGGATATCTCACTTGAAGCTTAATTTTCTATTTTGACTCAAAACATAAGCAAGGGGGACAAAAGACATCAAAGAGAGCCAGGGTACCCAACTTCTGAGGCCTCAGAGGCATGAACAGCTCCAAAGCTTGGATCCATGGCTGATCTTGGCCTAATTGGTAAACTAAAACCTTTTGGGAACTTGGTTACCATGTTACAACTACAGTAAATCTTAAGAAAATAGCAAATAACCTGCTATTTTGACATGCCAAGGAGGTAAAGAGCTACTTAGATTCCTGTAACCATGTCAATTCTTAATGATTTTCCATGAATAAACCCAAAATGAGTAATTAAAACCCTTTTTGGACTTTTATCCATTGATTTACCTCATAGCAACCAGTTAAACACTGATATTTGCAATTCTATGTAGAAATGAGGTAAAAACTTCAAAAATTCATTAAATATAGAAATCTTGATGAATCTCTCTGAAGCTTTCAGGACAAATGGAGAACTATATTATCTATGGTTCAACCAAAAATAATTATGGTTTTACTAGTAAAATTAAAAGTTTTACCCACAGTCAATTTTTGATTATTTTATGTGAAACACTGAATCTTCAAAAATTCACAGTAATTACAACCTGTGATGAAATTGCCAATAACATTGATAACTTTGAGAAATCAATGATTGTTTTGGAATAAAAGAAGATTTACAGATGTTAATCCTTTTATTCTGAACCATATTGGGGTTGGTAGTCACATAAAGGGCATTATTTAAGTAATTATGATAATTTTATGTGACAACAGATGATGCAATAAGTAATCAAAAAAGGGTTTATTGCTTTCTCACTCACTGGTTTTTCAGTTTTCTCCATGGCATGCCTCTGTGAGCTGTTGTTGGCTTAAAAGAGGCCTCATCTTGTTGTTTTTTCCACACCATCCTCTTATTATCCATTTATATCATAGTTACCAACAAGTAAGTATTAGTTAAAGCTATCATTAAGTGTTTTAATTCTTTCAGAATCAATCAGAAAGAGGTGAAATCAAAGAACCCAACTATATATTGTTGTAATACTCTTATAAATACATCTTGATCCCTTAAATCCACAATTCTACGTTAAATCTTTCTATCTTATCTTTCAATAAGCTCTTTGGAATATTAGTGAGTGATTTATCTTTAATTCTTAAAGTTTTTCTTTCAATAATTAGTTTTCTTCA
The DNA here is from genome assembly GCA_023105745.1 of Austropuccinia psidii. Lineage (NCBI taxonomy): Eukaryota > Fungi > Basidiomycota > Pucciniomycetes > Pucciniales > Sphaerophragmiaceae > Austropuccinia > Austropuccinia psidii. Next base: position 41,788,317 of record JALGQZ010000013.1, read on the forward strand.
AGAATTCTATTTATAATTATTCTTTCAAAAGATAATTATATATTAAAATAATTTTATTATTTTAAGAAAAGAAGTTTTATTATTAAAATCTTCTTGTAATTGATTCTTGTAGACAATTACTGCTCACTGTTAAAATCACTAATAGTGTTTGAAATGTGAAAGGAATAATTCTTCAATTATTTAATTGTGATTATAATAATATTTTATTATTATATCTCATAAGAACAGACATAGTACTGTTGATTCATAGTAATATTATCATCAGTTTCATAGTCAAATCTTACATTTGGGGTCCTGGCCGTGATTTTAACCATAGACTTGGCCTTAATCATATTCTAGACTTCATTTTTTTGTTCTAAAAACTACCATTGCTACCAAATCTTACATTTGGCTGCCTGGCTGTGTTTTTTTGAACCTTGTACCCTTAATTAATATATTTTTAAGTTCTAAAATATATTAATTTAATAATATTTTTTTTTTCATTTTGAAGTTAAAATAATTTTTTTTTGTAATTTTTTTGGAAATCTTTTTCATTGAGGAATTTGGTTTGATTTTATATTGTTTTTACATGTGGCTTTCTCACATCCAAAAACTTATAAAATCATTCTTTGAGTTACTCTGAATTAATTTTCATTAAAAATGTTAAATTTTAATTTTTCTTCAAAAAGAATAATTTTTTTAATATTAAAAAATATAAAAGCTTATAAAAAATGTTTAAAAATATTTTAAAAAATATAAAAAATAATGTTTCTCTTTTATAATTTTTTCTAGTGTCTTTAATCAAATACTGTGCAGCTGGCAACAGAATCAGTAAAAGATATATCACTAGTCCAGAATCTTCAGAAGAAGAATCTGAAGACAGTATTGAGGTGCAAATTGCTAAAAGAGGCACCTTATTTAACTCAGAGAAGAATAAATTACCACCAAAAGGTGTGTGTTTTATCTTATATTTTTCACCTTTTATCTTTAAATTGACATGAAAATGGTGCATACCAGAAATGGAAGCAACTATTCAGTCCAACCAGATGGATGTGGACAAGGAAGAGGCAAGACCAAATCCATAAGTGCCAAGTCTTCCTCAAGAAAGACACATTTGGAGGATGCCAGAGCTTCCCCCCATTCCCCAAGGTCTGTACCGACAGATTTTGACGTGAATTCTGACCCTGAACTAATTCATGATAATATTTCCAGGGCTGAACCATTTTCAAGTGGAAGAAATAGAAATATATCAATGACAATACAAAAATTGGTTCAGAGCAGCCAAAGAAGAGGAGTGGGAAATATTCCCAAGCCTTTGGCAGGGGGCCATGAACTCTTACTTACACATCAAGAGCTTTTTGGGTCAGGAGAAGACCATAGAGCTCTTAGGAGGTTGGAGCCCACTTTCTCACAAAGACAAGGTCAAAAACATAAAGGATTGGTTGAAGAACCAAAGTCTTTTATCTATAGAACAGAAGAATGAGTTGGAAATGACTCCAACTTTGGAGACAGAGGCCCCAGTGGAGTCTACCAGCTCCAAGCCAGCTCCAGAAGTGTCCAAGGACAAGAACAAAGGACCTCAGAAGAAGCAGAGAGGTCCCAGGAACCATCAAAGCAAGGGCAAAGGCAAAGCCAATTGGCACAGACCTTACCCACAAGGGTACAGGATCCCCAAATTGGAGCCTTCAGCCAGGACAGTGTATTCAACATGGCCAGGACTTTGATGGAATTCACAGGCAAAGAGCAGGAAGGATGAACAGAACCTTTCCAAAGAAATAATAGATCAGATACATTTTGTTCAATCTAATATTCATGTAGCCCTTGGTAAATTTGATGCAAAGATAAATGAACTTACATCATACATGAGTTAATTAAAAAGAAATGACAAAAGATATACTGAAGGGCATCAAGTGGCAAATGCCAGAATTGATTCAATTATTAATACATGTAACAGAATTGAAAGTACATGTAAAGTTCAGAATGATGAAAAGGAAGATCTTTCCATTTTTAAAATGAACGATCAACTTAAAATTCTAAAAGGTCATGTCTTAGAAATAGCTGAAAATACTAATCATTTTGCTACACATTTAGCAAAAAGTGACAGTGAAAGGCAGAAGTTAAAAAATGAAATCATTGCAAATGTAGAACCAATTCATAAGAATTATGTGCCACATATGCCAAGATATTCTACACCTTTGACTGAAGAAAAACGTTCTGTTAAAGGAAGTTTGACCCCATTCTTAGGAGAAAATGTTATCTCTGAAAAAGATATTCCCAAATTGAAAGAATGGCCAACATTCTCTGGTGAAGGGGAATACAACCATATTGAGTTCATCAGGAGTATTGATATGTTGCAAGAAGACTTTCATATACCTGATGAAATCATAGTGGGAAAGTTACACTCTCTGTTTACCAGAACTTCAAAGAAATTGTATTACAAAATGAGGATGGATCATGGGAAATATGATTGGTCTTGGTGGAAGTCTGAAGTGCTTACCAAATGGGCCAACAATTCTTGGAGGTTTAAAATGGAAAATTCTTTTGAAAATGCCATTTTTAACTCAGAAAAAGATAAGCTGCTTACTTGGTTCTTCAAGCAGAAAGACAGATTATCTGACTTACACCCATATATGTCTGACACTATGATTAATATGAAAATATTAAGAAAATGTGGCGGAGAACTGGAACATTCTATCAAAAGCAGATGTGTGGAACCCTGTTCAACAGAGGACTACATTAATGCAATGGAAGATATCATTACCAGGACAAGAATTGGTAAAACCTGGACTAAAATCCCGATGGAATCCAAGATGGTCTCAAAGATTCCTAGAGAGGACAGAAGACCAGAAAAACCTGTCTTGAAGTGTCATGAATGTGGAAGTACTTCACATTTAGCCAACAATTGCACCAAAAAGACAAAAATCAATGAAGTTAAAGTCATTGAAGAACTTAATTGTACTGAAGAGAAAGAAGAATCTGATCAAGATTCTGCAATCTCTGAGGACACACCAGTTGAAGACTATCCCATTGAAAACATCACGGCTTTCTTTGATGTCACAGAAGTCCATACCCACTTACCACAGTTCAGTGAAGATTGCTACAACCTGATCAATATCCAGGATGCCAGGATGTGTAAGACCAAACCTGCTAGAGGAAAAGGTTATACTGCTGCAGCATCCTGTATCAAATCAGTTGTGATGAATGATATTGAAGCCAAAGTAAATTGAAATACAGGGGCATTTTGCACTTGTATGGGCAAAGATTATCTCCAAGTTATACTTCCTGAATGGAAAAACCATCTATTACCAATAGAAGGTGTGCAATTTAGTAGTTCCAGTAACAATATGTACCCCTTGGGTATATTAGACACTAATCTTGTATTTCCACACCCAGCAGGAAGCATACGAGTGAAAAGTGAGATTGTGGTAATGGACAATTGCACATCCCAGCATATCATTCTTGGAAATGATTACTTGAATATTTATGGTATTTACATCAATAACCATAAAGACAGATATTTCAAAATTGGAGAGAACAAAAGACAAAAACTTGCTTTTTCCAATATGAAAAAACAAATATCAATAATATCTTCTAAAAATGATACTTATAAAGAGGAATTTGTGTCTAATCAACTTGTTGAAGCACAAATTAATCCATCATTGTAACCAAAGATGAGGAATGAACTTATCAATGGGTTATACACATACAATAATGCATTTGCCTCTGATAATAAACCATTAGTTGCTATAAGGGGACATGAAATTGATGTTACTCTTAATATTGACAGACCATATGCTCCAGTACTTAGAAGACCAGCTTATTCAGCCAGTCCCAGAGCTAGAGAAGCCTTGGAAAAACATATCCAAGGGTTAATCAAACTTGGTGTACTAAGGAAAGTAGGCCATAATGAGGAAGTTGAAGTGACAACACCTGTTATTATTGACTGGCATAATGATAAGTCAAGAATGATTGGAGATTTCAGAGCATTGAATACCTACACAGTTCCAGATAGGTATCCAATGCCTAGAATTCAAGAAACCTTGACTCAATTGTATAAAGCCAAGTATATAACATCAATGGATGCATTGAAAGGCTTCCATCAAAATGTTTTGACGCCTAAAGCTAAGAAATTACTTAGAATTATCATTCACTGTGGTATTTATGAGTATCTTGGAATGCCATTTGGCATTAAGAATGCTCCATCCCATTATCAAAGAATGATTAATACCATCTTTCCCACAGAACTGTCTGAAGGATGGCTTATCATTTACATTGATGATATTATCATATGTTCTGATTCATGGTCTTTGCACCTTGAAAGACTTTCAAGAGTACTTCGCAAAGCTGCAGAAGTGAATATGAAAATTTCACTCAAGAAATGCAATTTTGGTTTTAAAGAGCTTAAAGCATTAGGAAATGTTGTTTCTGGTTTAATCTTGGGTATTGACAAAAACAAAGTAGCAGCAGTGTTACTTAAGCCAATACCCCAAAATAAAAAAGAAATGATTTCTTTTCTTGGATTTGACAGTTATTATAGGAAACACTTGAAAGACTTTGCAATTCTAGCCAAGTCACTATATAGAATATGTGATCAACAGACTGTATTTGAGATGACACAGGAGAGAATCAAAGCTTATGAGAAGATAAAGAAAGCTCTTACAGAAGCACCTTTACTCCTCATGCCTGACTGGAATATACCTTTTAAGTTGTACATTAATGTGTGTGGAGATGGATTAGGGGCAGCCCTACATCAAGTCCAAATTATTGATGACAAAACTACAGAGGCCTACAAGCAAGACAAGAACTTCCATATCTTGACTTCTTTATTAGATAAAGACTGCAAAGAAACATCTTTAGTCAATGCACTAGATAAATTTCGGAAAAATTCCTATTCTGAAGGAAGATTTCACTTGTTTGATGGGATTATTTGCCACAGAACCAAACATTCTTGTGCAATGACACTATGCAGCAGATTGCTTATCAATACCATTCTTCATGAATGCCATGATATCATCTACTCTGGACACCTGTCAGAGGACAGAACACTTGAAAAAGGGAAAAACTGTGCATGGTGGCTATCTTGGAGAAAAGAAACCATTGAATATTGCCATACCTGTGACAGATGTCAAAAGGCAAACAGGAGTACAGGCAAGAAACTTGGACTTATGATCCATATTCAAGAACCAAAATTCACTTGGGAAGTTGTTCATGTGGATTGGGTCACAGCACTTCCTCCAAGTGGGGATAAAAGTTATAATGCTTGTTTAGTCATTGTAAAGAGATATAGCAAAACTCCCATATTCTTACCATGTCATAAAGATGACACTGCTATGGATACAGCTCTTCTTCTATGGAGTAGAGTTATTTCTCATACAGGATTATTTAAGAATATCATACGTGACAGAGATCCCAAGTTCAAATCTGCACTTTGGACCAATCTTCATAGATTGTTTGGGACTAAGTTATCATTCTCTACAGCATATCACCCTCAAACAGATGGGCTAGCAGAGAGGATGATTCAAACTTTAGAAGAAATGATAAGGAGATTTTGTGCTTATGGGTTAGAATTCAAAGACTCAGATGGCTTTACCCATTACTGGTGCACTCTGATACCCGCATTATAATTGGCATATAAGACATCAGTCCATTCTTCCACAGGACAAACTCCTGCTATGTTAGAAAAAGGGTGGAATCCAAGACTCCCAGCAGACACACTGAGGAAAGACTTGATTGAAATTCATCCTACAGCTTCCAGCTTTGAGATAATGCTTGATAAAGTGAAACATCATGCAAAACAAAGCATGTATGACGCTTTTGATTATGCAAAACAGAAGTGGGACAAGAGTCACAAAGTACCAGACTTCAAAGGAGGGGACTTAGTTCTAGTTTCAACCTTGAATTTTGATAATATCAAAGGCCCAAAGAAACTTAAATATTCTTATGTAGGACCTTTTGTTATTGTTGCCTTACATGGAACCAATGCAGTTCAAGTGGAATTGAATGGTGAATTGGAAAATAAACACCCCACTTTTCCATTCAGCTTGGTAAAACCTTATCGACCAGCTGACAAAGAATTGTTTCCTTTAAGGAACCCAACTCCTTTAACTGTACCACCAGTGAAACAGAATTAAGACAAAAAGATAAAGAAAGTCATTGAAGAAAGGAGGCTTAGGGGTAAAAATCAAAGAGAATATCTTGTCAGATATAGAAATCCAGTATATGAAGATGAATGGCTGGCAGAATCAGAAATACCTGAATCAGATAAACTCTTAAGAAGATTTAGACATGAATGAAGGCCACAAGCCTGAATATATCTATGAATGTGCTTTAAATTACTTGATCTAAGTAATGTAAAGAGGTTGGACAGTGGAAATTAACCCCCCTTTGGGGCTTTTATTTTTCATACCATTGATAAAATTTTAGTACAATTTTATTTCTTGGTGGGAGGGAATGTGAGCCTTGAGGTATATTTTACATACCCAAATAGGCCACAATTATCTTAAAAATAAATTTTGAATTATGCATAACTCATAAGTCATGCATATATCCAAGATTCATCATTTTTGATTTCAGAAAAGATGAATAACATTTTATTAAGAAAGTAAATCCATGGATTTAAGGCAAGATTTGGATTCTTCACAGAAATTCACCTAGGGTCGCTCCATTGAGTGAATAAGCTCAAATTAACTCTTTGGGGTGGTAATATGGAAAATACTTCAATACCACATAAAAGATCTGTGGAAATTTTTGTTTTTCTTAATTTCACACCAAAATAATGGGAATGTGAGAAATCCCATGTTACATATACACTAAAAATAGTGTTATGCATGTTTTGGGCACTTAATAGCATGGTATTCTTACATGGACCTTTGGTACACCCATAGTGGAGATCTCACTTGAAGTTTAATTTTCTATTTTGACGTCAAAAATAAGCAAGGGGGACAAAAGACATGAAAGAGAGCCAGGGTACCCAACTTCTGAGGCCTCAGAGGCGTAAACAGCTCCAAAGCTTAGATACATGGCTGATCTTGGCCTAACTGGTAAACTAAAACCTTTTGGGAACTTGGTTACCATGTTACAACTACAGTAAATCTTAAGAAAATAGCAAATAACCTGCTATTTTAACGTGCCAAGGAGGTAAAGAGCTACTTAGATTCCTGTAACCATGTCAATTATTAATTAATTTCCATGGATAAGCCCCAAAAGAGTAATTGAAACCCTTTTTGGACTTTTATCCATTGATTTACCTCATAGCAACCAGTAAAACACTGATATTTGCAATTCTACGTAGAAATGAGGTAAAAACTTCAAAAATTCATTAAAAATACAATTCTTAATGAATATCTCTGAAGCTTTCAAGACCAATGGAGAACTGTATTATCTATGGTTAAACCAAAAAGAATTATGGTTTTACTAGTAAAATTAACAGTTTTACTCACAGTCCATTTTTGATTATTCTATGTGAAACACTGAATTCTCAAAAATTCACAGTAATTACAACCTGTGATTAAATTGCCAATAACATTGATAACTTTGAGAAATAAATGATTGTTTTGGAATAAAAGAAGATTCACAGATTTTAATCCTTTTATCCTTGACCATATTGGGGTTGGTAGTCATGTAAAGAGCATTAATTAAGTAATTATGATAATTTTACATGACAACAGATGATGCAATCAATAATCAAAAAGGGTTTATTGTTTTCTCACTCACTTGTTTTTCAGTTTTCTCCATGGCACGCCTCTTTGAGCTGTTGTTGACTTAAAAGAGGCCTCCTCTTGCTGTTTTTTCCACATCATCATCTTATTATCCATTTGTATCAAAGTTACCAACAAGTAAGTATTAGTTAAAGCTATTCTTAAGTGTTTTAATTCTTTCAGAATCAATAAGGCAGACGCAAAATAAAAGAACCCAACTATATATTGTTGTAATACTGATATACATACATTTTGATCCCTTAAATCAACAATTCTACGTCAAATCTCTCTATCTTATCTTTCAATAAGCTCTTTGGAATATTAGTGAGTGATTTATCTTTAATTCTTAAAGTTTTTCTTCAAATAATTAGTTTTCTTCAAAAATTATATTTATAATTATTCTTGCAAAAGATAATTTTATATTAAAATAATTTTATTATTAAAATCTTAGCGTACTTGATTCTTGTAGACAATTACTGCTCACTGTTCAACTCACTAGTAGTGTTTAACACGTGAAAGAAATAATTCTTTAATTATTTAATTGTGGTCATAATAATATTTTATTATTATATTACATAAGAACAGACATAGTACTGTTGATTAATAGTAATATTATCATCAGTTTCATAGTCAAATCCTACACTTCATGTTCACCATTCTCAAAAATAGCAAAAGCCATAAGGGCTTTAAGTTTTTTGCTGTATTTTTGTAAATCAGTATGTGGCTTCAAAAACTTGCAAGCCAGATTTTTTTTAATTCAGAACATATCTGTATTTTAATGATAAATAATTTTAGGGATTGATGAGCTAAAAAGCTTGGTATGCTTTACAGTACAGCTGTGTAAATAAATGGAAACGATACAGGGCTTTCTTCATATTTCTGTTTGCAGAAATCCTCTATTTTTGGTTATAAACATTTGAAAATCCCTTTTCCAATTTTGGAGAGAAAGAGATTTACAGTATTTCAAAATAAAACTATAATTTAGATTTTTTATTTGGTTATACTTTGGTTCAGCTTGTACAATCCCTCTCAGAGTATAAGGGGTTTTTTTGTTAAAAAGGGGGCTATAATGGTATTTCCTGAAGTAACGGTGCTACAGAAAAATGGATTGTACCATTTGATAAATTTCATTGGAACAGTTAAGAAAGCTACCATTTTGTTGGGGATTTCATTGAATATAAATAAGTTATATGAGAGGTGAAAATAAGGATTTTTACCTATTTTGTCTCATTTTTGTTGTTTCTTATCCTATTCGGATAAGCTTGGAATTTTTATATTTGGGGATTTTACTTCTGTATATTTATACCTGAATTGGCTATGATTTCCCAGAATTTGCTATATTATTAGTTATGGTATTTGGATTTAAAGCTGGTGCTCTGTTTAGATTCACAGGCTCACAATATGTGATTTGTTTCTGTGTTTATTCAACTAATAGTGTTATCTGGGGCCTCTTTTGTGGCTTCCAGACCAAAATACTAGAAATTTCATAAACTAAAAATAAGTGGAATACTATTATTCAAAGTAATAGATGCTTCACTTGATTTTTACTGGAGTACTTTTGGAATTGAAGCTTCAAAAAGTATAATAAATGGTAAGAGTGAATTGAATCACTTATAAGTGAGAGTGCCAATATTTCTAAAATAAAATGTAAGTAATTTTAGTTGTAAAAAAATATTTTTTTAAGAGCTCTGAGGATTAATTCTAAGAGAATTAATCCTCTTTAAATTTTGTAATAACAAATTTGAAATGAAAAATACAGAGAAATTTTATTCTAATAAAGAAAGATTTGTTATGGTAACAGGAACAAATCTAACAACAAAATTAATGACATAGTGAGAATATATACTATGACACGAATGAATAATCAGTCATAGCAAAAAGATTAATTTCATATAATAATAATATGAATTTAAGTATTTGAAATTTATACAAAATAATGGAAGAAAATGAGAAGAAAACTTAAAGAAAGTAATTTGAGTCTGTATAGCAGGTAAAGGTTTACATTCTTTCAGGATCACATTTGGTAATACTAAAAAAAAGTAAAAAAAGATTTAGTTATAGTAATATGTATAGGCGTGTTGTATTTTTGTAATGATTTACTGTATATTTGTATTTTTATGATAAAAGTTGTTTCTGTCCTCTGTAGAGTAATCATGAAAAATTCCAAAATTATTATTTTGTCCTTATTCAATATACCCTCACTATGTTTTTATTTTTGTAGTATGTATTTAATTGACGTATTTAGTCTACTCATATAGTTATCTGAGTTTAGTAGGCAGTAGACATCTTCTTCATTGTCAATGTCAGTGGTAATATTTTTCAATGTAGTTTATACTCTTTCTTTTGTTGAAATAGGTTGATCGTTTATTTTTCTTTCAATGTAATGTAAAATTTCATTCAATATTGTTTTTTCATTATTTTCGTAGCAGTCTCATCTATTGTTTCAAGCTCAATTTTGTTGGTACTGGAGCTAGTAATACGCATAGTAGGCTTGAAATTTTGTTTGTCTTTTTTTATATATCTCATGACTATTTGTGTCAGGTTAAATAATACTCAAAGGTCTGTGAATATTACTAATTGTCGTTTTTGTATTAGTACTAGGATTGCTATTTGTTTTAATAGTCTCTGCATTAATCTTCTTGCAACCAATACAAGGACTACCACTAGTTTTACTTGTATTAATAGTTTTATTAACCAAACTTGGAAGATTGTAACAGTTAAGAGACTTATCAAGTTTTGGTGTCATATCATTGTGTTGGAGAGGAGATTTTCCATTTTCTACACAATGAAGTATTGACCGATATTCTGAAGCTTTACCGTTTTCAACGTTTGATTTATGTTGATGTTTTTGCTTCGTTGTTATGGTTTTTACATCCTCATCACCCAATTGTGAACCTGTATGTCAAAAGGGCTTCAAATTGAACTCGTGGGTGGTCCTAGGTGTTGTGATTATACTAAACGGTATAATACACTCATTGAATATACATCTAGAAATTAGAAAACCTATTAATGATACAAACAAATAAAAGCAATATTTCAAAGTGTAAAATAGAGTTGACTCAAAAATTATCCCTTAGGGGAGATCTTTTTCATATCTCTATATCTCAATTTTACTAATCCATTATTATTATTGTTATTATATTCAAAGGTATGCTACTCTTACAGGGGAGATCTTTTTTGTATCTCTATATTTTAATTTTACTAATCCATTTATTTTATTTTTATATTCAAAGGTACGCTACTCTTCAATATTTGAATTGTAAGTAGACTAGCATACCTATTATTTAGCTATACAATTAGTTAAAGTTAAAATATAGTAATATACATTTATATTAAGTTATAACACTAGGACTTCTGGATTGAAGATTTGCATTAGGACGCAAGGATGAAATATTATAACTACAAGATTCATCTCGGAAATGGTCTTTTTTCCAGGCTTCTGACCAAGCTGAAGGCTTCCTTCCCCAAAACCAAGAACTGGTATGGTTAATAGAACAGCTACTGGTCATCATTTTGGATAGATGACCAGCAAAAAGGCTCAAGTATTTCATGAACAAAGACAAGCGTTGGAAAGCTTATATTTCAGGGGGGGAATGGTAATTGAAACTTGATTTTTGGAGTTGGAGAGTACTATAGATGGCTCCAACAAGAGTTTGAGAAAACTACAATCTTTAAATTTGAAACTTTGGTATTTATTCTTCAAAATGATCAAAAAAAATCAGGATGTTATTGTTAATTCTTGATTTTTGAGGAAAGAGTAGCTTATAGAAAGAAAATTCTTTGTCACTTAGGTATTTCAGCGTCTAATCAATTTGTTATATGTAATTAATTGATAAATTAAATCTAATATAAATGTTAATATATTAAATGTTAGCTTGGGCCTCTTTTGTAGCTTCCAGACTAAAATACTAGTAATTTAATAATCTAAAAAGAATTGGAATACTATTATTCAAAGTAATAGACATGTCACTTAATTTTTAATGGAGTAATGTTGAAATTTAAGCTTCAACAAGTATAAGAGATGGTAAAAGTAAATTGAATCACTTATAAGTGAATGAAATAATATCTCTTAACTAAATGTAAGTAATTTTAACTTTAAAAGTATATTTGGTTAAGAGCTCTGAGGATTGATTCTAAGAGAATCAATCCTCTTTAAATGTTGTAATTACAGATTTGCAATGAGAAATATACAAAGCAATTTTATTTTGATAAAGAAAGATTTGTTATGGTAACAGGAACAAATATAACAAAAAAATTAATGATATACTAGGAATATATACTATTACACAAATGAGTAATCAGTCATATTAACAAGATTTAATTCATATGATAATATAATGAATTTAAGTATTTGAAAGTTATACAAAATAATGAAAGAAAATGAGAAGAAAATTTAATAAAAAGTCATTGGAGTCTTTATAGAAGGTAAAGGTTTACATGCTTGTAGGCTCACACATAGTCTTTCATATAAAAAATAAACAAAGAAAAGTAGTTTCCTTTTTTCCTGGTTATTGAAGAAAATAATAAATATCGTAAATATTCAAATCATAATTAATTTAATATCAAAAGTAAAACATGATTGCAAGAAGTTTTTCAATGCACATTGACACTAGAAACCCGCAAATATTATCTCAAGAACAAATTTCATTGAAATTGATTGATAATTCATCTTTTATATTTATAAGCATGTCATCTGTGATTGGCCATGACAGATCTCTCAAAGCCTGAAAATAATTTTTTCCCTCTAACAAATTCAAAAATTAAATCCTTTTAAAGTGAGACCTTGAATTGCACTCAGCTTTGTATTACTCCTTTTGGATTTGATTAGTGAGTGGGCCATCCTTTCTAAAAAAGTTTCTTGTACCGTACAATAACTCTCAGATTTAAACTTTCATGCTATATATAATGAATAAAAGGAATTTATATTTTTTTCCTCCTTATCTAGCCAAAAAGTGATTGATGATATATATGTCCTGGTAATTGGTATTTTTCCATTTGAAAAAAACAAAAGGTTTGATTTGAGCTTAATGGGTTCTGAAAACTTAAATAATACTTTCATTCAATAGAATACCTTAAAAATTTAAATTAATTCAAAAAGAGGTCTACTTGAATCCCCTGATGGCACATTGAAGATTTGTTTTCCATTAAAAGGAGGTAGATTGGTTGATTGAAAACTATAACACTAGGCAGGCTTTGATGGAATAGAAGCTACATATTTTCTGTCAAAATTCATGTCATTTTTCTCAAAACATAATTATTCAGTTGGAAATGAAAAGAGCAACATTTTCATAAATTAAATTCAATTCTTTTAATATTAAGAAATCTCCACTTCCTTCTACTAATGAGTTAATACTTGTATTGAGGTTTTGTGTCATGTTTTAGGATTTTGAATTTTACTTCTACTTTTGAATGGAGCTTAATCCAAATGATATGATAAGTTTCTTTTTGGAATTGATTTCAGGAAAACCAAGGATCATCCTTTTTCCCGTGCAGAGGAGTTTCTCTTTTCAAAATTTTTTGATTTTCATCATTTCTACAATTTTTTTGGGTTTGCACTAGTTTTTTCAATCTCTTAGATTTTGTAAAATACCTGCAAGAAATATGTAAGCTATATTGTATGAAGGTTTGTAGGTCTCTAATATCCATGTTGTTGTATTTTGATCTTTAACTAATTGGCGTTTCTTTCATTTTCTGATTTTTTAATATAACATTTAGAGAATGGCGGAATTGCAGACCCCCTGGTGCATTGAGTTTCTAAAGGTTGGTGGTTTTCTCTTTTTATTTTCTGGCCAAATCAGATGAAAAAGTAAATATTACGTATCAAAAGGGAACAACATTCTTTGTGCTTTATATGCAAATTAATTTACTTCTATTTATTTCAATCTTCTGAGGATAGTTAATGGATCATCATATTTATATAATTTCCTCAGTATTGGAGAGCTTCATATCAATCTATTTAGCCATTGATGAGTGAGAAAGATGTTTGATATTGATTTATGTCTTGGAATAATGAGTAATCACATTGATCCTGATTATTGCCAAAAATAGGCAATAGTAACAGAATGGCAAAATAAAGTCTTAAATACCCTATTAGGTACTTGGGATATACATTATTAATGGCTGTTTCAGGAATTGAATATATTCTGGATTATTTTCCCTTTAGCTATCTAATTTCTTTTATGAATTTAAAATGAGAACTGAAATTACTTCTTTATTTTCAAAATATTATTGAATTGATATATTGAAGCATACCCTTGTCAAAATTGAGATCCATAAAGAATTCATACCCTAAATTCTTCAAGAAATTTCTGGCTTAAAAAATAAAACCAACATTCTACTTACACCTTATATTAGATTCCCTTATCAATTTATTCTAATTCAGTGAAGTAGAGGGGATTTGGTGAATCATCTCAATTAATTATGTTAAATTAATAGACCTATACTATCTCCTTCATCAGAAAAGACTCACATTTTATCATTTTAACATCATAGTTTTTATAGTTTTCATGATTTAAATTAGAAATATTTTTGTGTCCCTTAGCTGGAGTGTTTTTCAACAATATCAATAACAAATTGGATATTATTACTTCTTTCTTATATAGTTTTTGATTAATGGAAGGTCTGTTTTCTTATTAAATGATGTGTATTTAGTGATTAAAATATGGCTCTTCAATTAAATAATATTTAATTTGAATATTAGATGTGAATTTCTTTCACTGAAGTAAATTGATTATAAAATGGAAATTCATTATTGTATTCATAAAGTTCATAATTCATAACAGAAATATCTAAAAATTGTTTTATTCAAAAGAATTTCAAACTTATAATTTAAGAAAGGATGAAAGAATTATTAATCATTAAAGATTTATCAAACAAAGTACACAGATGGATACATTATTTTTTCTCAATAAAGGCTTATGGTTTAATGAATAACTAACCTCCCTATCTATGAAATTGATGACTGTAATCCCAATATTCATGTTCTTTCCTAAACAAAGAAAGACATTTAAATATTTATATTTGATCTGTGAAAAACTTTATAAAAACCGCTCACCTGACAGTTTATCATCACAATATCAAGAATATAATCTTTTATAACTGATTTAATTTTTGAATATGCAATAATTTCAAAATGACCCATGATTCCCTTCTGCTGAATTACTATTAGATCTCTTTTATCTCTGGATACAATTGGAAAATTCAGAATTTCTAAGCTTTGGACTGGGTCGTATGGAAAGTCTTGATTTTTCACTGGCTTGAATCTTTCAATTAGTAAATAATTGCTCTTTTACTTTGACTCTATTTAAATTGATTTAACCCTACCAGCATGAAAGGAGGATCAAATATCCTCCTGATTTCTGGAATATATATGGGAGTTTCTTATATGATATTTCTCTGGTGAAATCACTTTGCTTTGAAATATCATAGATTTGAAGTTAATCCATGTGGTGTGAGTTTCTTGAATTTAAATTCCAAATTCATAACTATTACTAGAATAGCTCACAAATATTCAAATAATCCTTGCCCAATGCTTCAAAATAATAAGAGCTATAAATCTGCTTATTGTAGAGGATATGAGAAAAACTGGAGAGGAGTGGAGCTGGATTCAAGGTAGTTCTCCATAATCTTAGTAGCTGTTCAAAAAGCCATTCAAGCTTTGATCTTTCTAAAAGTAAATTCAATGAAGGCTTATCCACCATTCCTGAAGAAAATAATTTCAGTATAAGCCAATATTCATTTATTAAATGAAATTTTCTTATGTGAATTATTATTTTTTAATCCCAGTCAGAATATGACTCAAGGACTCACCAGACCAGAAAGAGAATATTTATGTAGGTCCATATAGCTTCATTAAGTGATAGATGTTCTGTTAAAAGTGAAAAGTAGGCTTTGGGTTTGCAATTATATTCCAATAAGAAATTAATTAACTTCAATATTGTTCAACAAGAATTCTCTGAGTTTCATATTTTTTTTGAGACATGAATCTATTTGTACTCCCTATGGTCACAGCTATGTATTATTACCCTCCTTGACCATTTAATGGCCTGTCAATTCCATATCCAATTGATGGCAATTTGGCCATATCCATCATTTTCTGGCCAAATTTGCCACTTTCACCTTCTTGAACTTTTATGGCCATTTAATCATCTGGGGCCAACCTTCCACCTTTACCATTATAAGTCCATTCTTGGCCACTTTTGAGAATTTCCCAGTCAACAGGGTAAATACAGCCCAAAAAGGGCTTATTATGATTTTTAAGCTTTAAATACAGTTTTGCACAGTTTTGTGCATTATACACCTTTTGGTGCATTTTGCCCTAATATTCCAGTTTTCCATGAAATATGGGAATTGTGGACAAATGGCTATATCAGGACATTTAGGGGTCAATTGATATATTATCCCAAATACAGTTTTAAGCCAGTACAGGATTATTTTGACCACAAACCCAAAGATGGCCAAGACACCAGAACTGTCCACAAACACGCAGAAAGCCTATGAAGCCCTCAAAAACAGCTTCTCCAATGTTTTTCAAGGTCATAATCAAGAAGTCTTTTGCGCACATTTTACCTTCAAGAACCAAAAGTGCCATAAATGGTGTTATACAGGATTATGTACCTTTTTTATTAGAAATCCAATGGTTACCAAATCAAGGAGACATCCTTTAATTTTGAAAATACCATTCAGAACTTATGGCTAAATATTTTCAGGAATATTAATCAAGGCTTGTCAGCATTTGAGATATGACCAAATATCCAATAAGGTCACAAAACAACTTCACAATATTCATTCTAAGAATAATAATTCAAATTATCATCTTGAAATAAATGAAAATACAATAAAAAGGAATAAATTATTTATCATCTTTGAAGCTAATTATAAAAAATGTAAAATAAATTTCAGAATTAGATTCAGAATGATAAAATACACATATAACATTTTTATGTCATATCTGTAAAGACAATACTTACTGAGCAATAAGTAAAAATGCCATAAAAAGCATAAATCCTTGATTATATCAGAAACCAATGAATCAATGTGTGAGAGAATTTTCACCATTTGATTCCCCATGAAAGATTACACATATAACATTTTTATGACATATCTATAGAGTTAATACTTAAGGTAACAAGATAAATATATGCAATATTATGATCAGAAAATATATGAAATATTATGATCAGAAAATATATTCATGGTTTTCACTCATAACTATTGGTAAGTGGTAAATAAGGTTATAACTTGTAAGGGTTTATTGAACAAAATTGTTATAGCTGTTGACCACTTTGTTGTGAAGGTGGTACAAACGCAAAGAAAAGTGTATATTCAGGCTCTACTAGTTCATTCATGATGAATGATATAGTTTGTATCATTACATTCAAGGTATAACCCCTTGAAGTCATGGTTTGAAGTTTAAAATAGTAAGTTTTGACAGAAAAGATGAGTTACAAGAAAAATCATCAAAAATATGTTTTTTATGATGTAATAAAATTTTCTGGGTGGTTGACTAATGGAATTTAAAGCTATTAGAATCCACTCTCTGAATGGTTTTAGCATGTATAACTCAAGAGGTATCAAGGATTAAAGATTAAGCTTAAAATTGATCATTTATGATCACTCACTGTGATCTTAATTTAAGTTTAATAATCATATAAGTGATGAAAGCTCTGAACACTAGTTTAAAATGATTTGTAATAATAAAATCTAAAAATTCCATTCTTCATTAAAGCCTATCATGTCAGAAAACAAAGAGTTACAGTGATAACTCTGAATAATTGCATAATAATGAGATAATATGCTTGAATTATGATTCAATCATCACTAAACCTTAAACTACTGACCAATTCCAGGTGATACCATCAATAAGCTTTTTTTAGAAGCATTAGGGACTCTAGGAGGGAGAATTTACTATATATAGAGAGCTCTTTTTACCTCTATTTCCCCCTCAGATGCAACAAAAACATTAAATTATTAAAAACAAAGTTAAAAACTTTATTCTTTTTATATAAAGCTATTATATATCTTATGACTCAAGCTCATATTTCTTTTAATCATCAATTTTGATGTTCTTAAATAAGTTTTTAATTGTTTTTATTAAATTTTTCTCTAAAATTTCTAATTCCATGTAAAACTAAGAATATTTGTAATTTCTTTTATTTTTAATTTTAAATACAGTTTAAATAAGTTGCATTTATACTTTTTGGCCTAAAAAAATTCAAAATTATTATATTAAGTATCAAAAGGAGGTTGTTTTAATCTCTTATAATAATTTTCTCTTTATTATTATTTTTAATAATTCTTTTATTAATATAAATTTTATTTATATTAATAAATAATGTTAATATTGATAATATGATTGTGATGAATTTTTTTATTATTGAATTTTTTTTAAGCCTTTATTGTTTGTTTGTAACAATAATAGAGTGCCATAAGTATTAATATATTTCTTTTATTATGTCATTTTATTTATTTCATAATATAGACATTTTAGGCCATAATTATAATAATTATTTTTTTATCTTATTCTTTATTTTCATAAGAGCATGCATATTATAATGAGTAAAATATTGGCAATATTCACTTATTGCTTCATAGTAAAAACTTACATTTGGGGGCCTGGCCATGATATTTACCTAAGAGAACTTTAAAAAAAGATTCAAATTGGGTTTATCCAATATGAAATTATATTGATAATCATAAAATTATAGAATAATTATATATTCATTAAATTTAAAAGCTATTAAAGAATTTGGAAAGAAATAATGCTGTCTTACACTTGGTTTTCACATCCTTAGACTTGCAAGAACTTTCTTTGAGTGACTCAAGTAATTTAAAAAGATATGCAAAAGCTAAAAACTGATTTATATTCCAATTTAATTCCAAAAAGAATCATAATTCTTATTTTATTCTTAAAAAAATAAAAATAAAAGAAATAAATCAATAAAAAAGACATTTTATTCTCTTTTTCATTTCTTTCATTCAAAAAAATATAAAAGCAATTTTTATGTTGAAATTAACATATCTTATCAAAAATAACACTTCTTATAAAAAGAATTATATTTATTTGTCTTTTTTAGGGCTTGAAGAGACCCAAAAGAGGACAAACAGACTACTGTTGAGAGATTTGTGTAAGAAACTTGTCAAAATTCTCCAATACATGTTTTTAATAAGAAAAGAAAGGAAAAGAAATTAGTCTCTCAAGGACCAACATTTCAGGACTCTGAAGGTCAGTCACTCTCTTCAAATTGACACAAAATGTTTTTTAGTGTTCTGAAATCAGTTTTATTTCTTATTCCTTGTTTATGAATACTAGAAAAGAATCCCAATACTCCACTTAATCAGATGGAGCTGGACTCAGAAGTATAATTAATCCCTCAAAAGGGAGAAGAAAGGGCAACATCCCCAGTGGAAGGAAATACACACAAGGAAGTGCCATATCCCAAAGGGAAGTCCTGGAATTGCCCATAATATCTGAGGCAGAGTTGGAACTAAGTATGAGTAACCCCAACAGGTACAGATAACAATCAGAGGGCTCAGATAGACATATAAATGAGCCAGTGAAAGCAGTATACATGGTGTACAACAAAAAGGATTGGGAAATGTTACCACAAATCCACCAAGGAGTGATGAACTCCTGGAACATGCTGAAAAAGCTCCTCAAAGAGGAGGAAATCATGAGATACTCCAATGGATGGAATCCACTATCATCCAAACCTCAAATCAAAAAAATAAAGGATTACCATTCCAAAAAGAGGGAGGAAAGCAAGGAAGAAGCCCAAGCAGCTTGTAGCAGCAAGCCTCAAGTCAGGCAACCTCCTGAAGAAGGGAAGAAGGACAAGAAAAAGAATTTGAGAAAATCATATTCCCCAAGTTGCAGGACTCAAAAAATCAAAAATATTCCATGGACAATGTCTTGAACATGGCCAGAACCTTGATGGCATTCAAGGAAAAAGAGGAACAAAGAATGAGACAACCCCATTTCCCAAAGAAATCAATTTGTCTCCTGATTTTCTAAATACTTTAACAGAAATCAAAAATAGTATATTAATTCTAAAAGACATTAAGAATAAGTTATCATCTTTAACAAAATATATAGTAATTTATTATCTTTAAGACAAATTGTTTTACAAAATAAAAAAGAAAGAGATAGCATTGAATTCATGGTTTAAGATTAAGCCAAAATTCTTAATTGAAAACACTCAATAATGGATACAAAGACAACAGGAATTGTATAAATACATTAGATATATCAAAGAAAACACTTTGACAATCAATTATGGTGTTAGTATTGACAATCTGACAAAAAAATTAAACATATTAAGAATCTCTGTTGAAACATACAAAGGAAAAACTTCATCACATCAAAAATTACTTCCAGACCATTGAGAAAAGAGTGATGAAGAAAGAATGAACCTTAAAGATGAAATTCAAAGTGAAATAAGACTTATTACTGAGAAAATGCATAAAATAAATGAGGCCAACTAAAATATGCCAAAGTTATCAACCCCATTTTCTCACATGAGAAGTCCTGTTAAACCAAAATAGGAAATGAAAAATCCATTCATAACAGACTTGAGCCATCAAGACAATAATCATTTCTTAATGAAGGAAGTACCTCAATCAAAAGAATGGCCAACATTCACAGGTGAAGGTGAATATGACCATATGTCATTTATTAAGGAAATTGACATGTTACAAGAGTATCATTCCATACCGGATGAATTAATCACTGCAATATTATATTCATTATTTGAAAGATCTTCAAAAAGATGGTGTTATTGCATAAGACAAACAAATGGCGAAAATTGTGAGCCTTAGAGGTATTTTCATATAACCAAAAGACCACAAATAACAAAATAAGATACAAATATAAGTAAAAATAAATTTATTTATATTATCAAAATAAAAATTAAAATATAAATAAAAATCTATATACAAAAATGAAATTTTAATTATAATTTAGAATAAAAATTACATTAAATTTTCAAATTATGAAAATACATTTTTACTTGAAAAAATTAAGTAAAAATGAATTTCTTTAGTGAAATTAGAATATTTCTGGTAAAAAGTTACATAAAATATATTAAAATTTTTTATCCAATAATTAAACATAATAAAATCACTTCACCATTGGATTCTTCACAAAAAATAAGGTGGGGTCACCTCTGGGTAAAATTTCTGTAACTCAACTCTAAATAAGCTTAAAGTAAGTTTTTAGCATTTTCTGTACAAAAGGTGAAAATACTCAAAACCTTAATTTAATCCACACACCATGTGGTTTCAACCATCAATTTTTGTGTCAAAATTGAGGTGTTGTGTGTAGTTTAGAAGTTATGAGGAATTGAAGTATTTTCAATTGAAATGTCAAAATGTGTGTGTGTATTGCATAAGTGAACTGTAATTTACATATGAGGTATCAATTATTACAGTTGTGTACTGTAAATATCAATTGAACTGTATGTGTAGATTAAAAGTGTATTACATGATGAGGAATTAAAAGAAAAAATAAATTGAAAAGATTAATTCTGGGGGGGGAAAGGTACTCTAGCTCCAAGGGGGAGCCAGACCCCCAAAGTCCTTGCTGACAGGCATGGGATGTCAAAGTCCGCGCAAAGGTTCATCACTTTTGGCCTTGAATTGAGTCACAGGGTCTGTGTCTCAATTGATGATGAGGTTTTGATACCAACCAGGGCAGGTTTAACCGTTGCCAAGAGGGTAAAACTACCCTTAAGTGAAATCAATCTTAGTAAAAACAGTTTTAACTGGTTTCTATGTCTCTTACACAATCTCTGACATTTGTTTAAGGATCTAGAACAGGTATTAGTATAGTAATGGCTTATTTAAGGATCTAGAATGGCTAAAAATAGCCAAAAATGGCTAAAATCAGCCCTTTTTTGGTCTAAACCAGGGTTCAGTGATGCCATAATTGGCTTTTCTGTTGTCAAGTATTTTCCACAGCTGACAAGAGTAAATTTTACTTTTGGAGTAAGAAAATGGATGGCTATAAAAGAATTTCTTCTTTGCCCCACTTTTCTCTTCATGTTAGAATCTTTTCCCTTTATAATTAGTTTAAACACTGTTAAACCAATCAATAAAAGATTCCAACCAACCTTTTTATATCATTTTAAACCTTCAAAACACGTGAAAAAATCATTATAATCATTTTTACCCCTTGAACCACCCCATAAGTAAATTAAAGCATCTTTCATCACTGTTAACTTTGTCACTTTGTTTTGAGATTCACTCTGGTCACTGTTGGGCGTTTTTTCTTGTTAAATACCTCTTTAAAACTTTTTCTTTAATTAATTTCTTGAAGATCTTTGCTAAATTAATTTTAATTTAAATTTCTTTTGTAGCCTTAAATATCTCTTGTAGAGTATTTTTGGATAGATTTTTATTGTTGGCAAAACAATAAATCTTTATAATTTTATTTCTTTATACTTATAAAGTTAAAAACAATAAACCTGGCATCTTTTATCTTAAGAATACTATTTCATACTATTTTTTAATCATATTTTACCTTATACAGATTTTGAGGAAAGGAAAAGTACTTGATTTTTAATCAAAGTTTCATATCAACACCTTAAATTTGCGGGCCAAGGTGTGATATTTTACCTGTGACATGAATTTTTACTCCTTTTTAAATCTATTTTTCTTATATTGAAAGATTTGAGAACATATAAAAAATACTTATAATTCAAAAAATCCATAAAAAATATTTTTTTTCATATTATAAGTGAGGCTTTATTTTTTCATTAATTTCACTGTCTGACAACGTGGCAAGACAAGAAAATATTGAAACTTCCTCAACAGTAACAATCATTATTCCTGCAAGTACTGTGAGTTATGACCATAATAGTACAGTTATTATAACTCAGAATAATCAACCTGAAGGAATTTCTTCTGAATTAATTAACTTTGATATAAGTAATACCCTCCAGAAGGTAAAGAATTTGGCCAATAGTAAGTTTTTTGAGGTAAAATTACTATTTTAAGCTTTTTAATCATAAAATATGCCTTTAACCATATCAGGAGCCAGATATAACCCCTCAAGCAGCCCCCAAAAAGGTCATAGACATGATTATGGCAGAAGCCAATCAGTTACAGAAGGACAATTGTCAGTTGATGACTTCCAAATTAATAAATTATGTCATTCTGAAGCTGAAAATACTGTTTTACCTTCAAAAAGAGCTGAAATTGCCACAAGAAGCCTCATTGGACATATACAAAGCCGGCCAGAAGGCTTATAACAATACATTGCAGCACAAAGAGTACCAGATCCTTGCAGCTCTGTGTAAAAACTTCATGAATTGGAAAAGACAAACATGATGCTTTTAACAGCAGAATGGAGGAAAAACAACCCTCCACCACCCAAGAAAGTGCCAAAAACAGCCCCAGTAGCCAGCAGCCGCAATTACAACATGAAAAAGCAGCAAGAGGCTCAGAACAAGGGCAAATGAAAGGCACCAGCCACAAAACCTTAACAATCTTAAAACAAACAAATTAAGTTTGAGCCAAATGAATAAATAACTTATGTATTCTGAGAACGTTTTGAGAGCAATTGAAACTTCTAATAATGTCAATTATTTTGGTAATAAGTGTAAGGTTTGCCTATGAAACAATAATTAAAAATTACTAATATTTCACTTATTGTACTATGGACGTCCTTATAAATAAGATAAATAAGATAAAAAATAATTATAATAATAAAGAATTATTATAATTATGGCGTAAAAATAATTATATCATTAAATAAATATGAAAATATAATAAATAAATATATTCATATATTTAAAAGCACTTTATTGTTGTTACCAACAAATAATAAAGGCGTAAATAATTGTTTTTTATTAATAGAAAACAATTAATAAAAATAATATTACTAATATTAAAGCTATAAATTAATATAAATACTATTTATATTAATTGAATAATTATTAAAGTAATAATAAAGAGATGATTATTATAATAAGAAGAAATAACCTACTTTTAATACTTAATATAATAATCTTGAATGATTTTGCTCCAAAAAAATATAAATACAAATTATTTAAATTGTATTTACAATAAAATTAAGAGAAATTACAATTTATCTTGATTTTACCTGGATTTGAGGTTTTTAAGAGAATTTAAAAAAAACAATTAAATAATTGAAGTAATCACGTCAAGAATGATGATTATAATAAGGATGATCTTTGGTCTTGGATAATATAAGATTTTTATATATAAAGAATAAAGAAATTACCTTTTGGTTTAATTATTTAGTGTTTTGTAAGCATCTGAGGGGTAAATAGAGTAAAAGGAGCTCTATTTATAGTAAATACCTCCCTTCTAGAGTCCAGAAGGCTTCTAGTAGACGCATACTGATGCTTTCTACTAGAATTTATCAATAGTTTAAGGTTTAGTGATGATGACATCATGATCAAACCATTTTACCTCATTATTACACCATTATTTAGAGTTATCACTGTAACTCTAAGTTTGATGACATCATAGGCTTGGAAGATGCCTGAACTTCTTGGATTTTATTAGCATTAATCATAATATAATAGTATTCATCCGTTTTATCACTTATATGACTGTTGAGCTTAAAATAAGATTACAGTGAGTGATCATAAATTCCCAAATTTAAGCTTAAACTTTAATCATTAATACCTTTTACATTATACACACTACAGCTATTATGAGAGTGTATTCTGATAGCTTGGAGTGTCCGTATTAGACTTCCAAGCGCATTTAATTACATCATCAAAACTGTATTTTTGATGAGTTTTCTTGTAACACATCTTTTCTGTTGAAATTTAATATTTTAAACTTCAAACCATGATTTCAAGGGGTTATACCTTGAATATTGTAATAAAAATTACATCATTATTCACGAATGAACAAGTAAGATCTAACTGTCTACTAATTTTAAGTTTGGACCACTTTTACAACAAAGTGGTCAACAGCTCTATGGATTTAATTCAATAATTCATTACAAGTTTTAACCTTCTTTAGAGCTTGTGAGATAAAGTTCATATCGGTATTCCAACAGTAATTAAATGGTGACTTTATTTTTGGTTTATCTCTCTATCTTGTATATTTCAAGAGATATAAGCTAAAAACCATGAATATATGCATTGACCAAAAAGTGCATATATTCAGCTTCATTCCTTAAGTATTGGCTTTAAAGATTAGCTTTATAATTGTTTTATGTGTATAACTTTATTGGGAATCGAATGGGACAATTTATTTCACATGTTGTTTAATTGGTTTCTGAGATAAATGAGGTGTTGTACCTTTTTTAAGGTATTATCACTTATACTTCAGTAATTATTGACTTTTCAGATATGCAATAAAAATGACATATGTGTATTTTACCATGAGGAATATAATGGTGTAACCTATTTCAAATGTTTAGTCATTAGATTCTGAGTTAATTCAGATTTTGTACTTATTTGTGGTATTTTGCCAATTTTTGAGATAATTATCATAAGTATAATTATTACAGAAAGTTTGCTGTGACCTTTTTGGATATGTGGTCATATCCCAAAGGCTCACAATAAGATAAATGCACAATCTGTCATTATCAAAGAATTGACAGACAATTATTCTAAATTCAATATTGATGACATAATTGAAACAAGAATTAAACAAGCCATAAATATTATCAAGACAGATAACAAAAAAGTCCTTGACAAAATTTCAAATTCATTTACCGAAGTAAAGACATATAAAATTGCCTTAAAAAAGTGTTGTGATGCTTCACAAGAAGAAGTATCAAAATTAACAATGAAATTGAATCAGCTCACTGCTGATAATACAACACAGACAGAGTTATGGAAAGAACTGACACATAAAGAAGACATGTATAAAATTGAAGTACTAAATTTAATACAAGCCTTCCAAAATGAATTGAGAAATTCCCAAAGGTGTAGAAACAGTAAAATGAATGAAATTGAGCAGATACTAAACCCCTTACCAAGAATGTCTACACCTCTGAATCAGAATGAGGGTACAGGAATTCTCAATCCACAAGTATTGGATGCTGAACATTCACATTTACAAAATGAATTTTCCACTTCATTTAATAACTTGGAACCATCAATGGGCCAAGCACTATTGAAGGAGGTACCAGAACTTGAAGAATGGCATCAATTCAGTGGTGAAGGATAATATGACCATATGGAATTCATCAGAGGTATTGAGATGATTAAAGAAGATTTTGTATTACCAGGAAGATTGGAAACAGAAAGATTTAATACCATGCTTACCAGATCAGCCCACAGATGGTATATCAAATTAAGACAAGCACTTGGACAGCAGACTTGGACTTGGTGGAAAACCCAAATTATCAAAAAATAGGCCAATGATTCTTGGAGGTTTAAAGTGGAAACAACCTTTTAATTTGCCAAATTTATTTCTGATAAAGACAAAGCTTCACCAAGGTTTTGCCAACAAAAAGACAGATTAACAGCATTTTATCCTGACATGTCAGAATTTATGATCCACAGAAAAATTCTGAGATAATGGGGAGGTGACTTAGAGCATGCTTTCAAAATAAGGACTACTGAAGAATCTTCAGCAGAAGATATTATTAATATATTAGAAGAAGTAACCACCAGAACCAGAATTGGCTCTAGTAGGGTGAATCTCAAGGCAAGGTTTAACATACCTTGGAAAGGTTCTGTCAACAAAAATCTCAAAGTAAATTCTAATAATATGAACTATAAATGTGCAGATGTAATCAGAAAGTGCCATATTTGCGAAAGAACCACCCACGTAGCCAATACATGTCCAAAAAGGGGAAAAATCAATGAAATTTACATTGAAAAAGAACCTGATGTTGAAAAAGATGATAATATAATTGAAGAAAATTAAGATGATAAGTCATCAATATTTTCTGAATTGTCAAAAGATATATAAAATATCAATTCCACCTTTGAAATCATGGAATCTTATTCCCACTTGCCACAATTAAGCAATGCTCCACTTGATTTGTCAAAAATTTAACATGCACAACTTATGAAGACCAACCCAAACAGGGGAAAAGTTTATACAGCTGGTAACTTCTATATAAAAGAAGTGGTAATTGACAATGAACCCACTAAACCTATAATTGACCCAGGAGCCTTCTTCTCTTGTGTTGGCAAATCTTTTCTTAAAAATTGTGCACCAAATGTTTAACACCAATTCTTACCAATTGATGGCATAAAATTCAATAGTGCAAGTAATCCAATGAAAGAATTAGGGATCTTTGAGACTACTGTCATAAATCCAAATATTAATGGAAATTTGAGAATCACTGTTGAATTTTTTGTTATGGAAAATTGCTCTAGTACCCATTTTATATTGGGAAATGACTATTTTATCATGTATGGCATCGACTTACATAACAAAAAGGACAGATACTTTACTATTGGAGAAAATAAGCGTCGGAAATTTGCCTTTTTACCATTTAAAAGACAAATTACAGTGAGCAAAGTAGCACCAGTCAACTTAGAATCGGAAATATTCAAATATGAACAGTTAAGTGAGGCTGAAATAAGCCTTCATTGGACTGATAAACCAGAAAATGAACTTTCTGCCCTTTTATATGACCACAAAGAAGCATTTTCATCAGACAAAGAACCTTTGGGGAAAATGATTGGTCATGAACTTGACATCATCCTTAATATTGAGAGACCTTGCCCACCACTCTTAAGAAGACCTGCATATCCAGAAAGTCCTAAATCAAGAGAAGCTCTAGAAATTCATATTAAAAGACTTCTAGAACTTGGTGTAATAAGAAAGGTTGGTCATAATGAGGAAGGCAAAATAACTACACCAGTCATAGTGGCATGGCATAATGGAAAATCTAGAATGGTTGGGGACTTTAGAGCTTTGTACACTTACAATGTTCCAGAAAGGTACCCAATACCAAAAATCCAAATTGCTCTTACCCAGATATCTCAAGCAGTGTATACAACCACTATGGATGCCCTTAAAGGATTTCATCAGAATGTGGTGACACCAAGGGCAAGAAAATACTTGAGAATTACTGTTCATTGTAGAGTATATGAATATTTTAGGATACCTTTTGGTATCAAGAATGCACCTTCACACTTCCAAAGAATGATGAATGAAATCTTCCTTGAAGAACTTTCAGAAGGATGGTTAATCATTTACATTGATAAAATTATTGTCTATTCCAAAACTTGGGAAGAACATATGTACAGATTATCCAGAGTTTTGACAAAAATCCAATCTGTGAACATGAAAATTTCTTTAAAGAAGTGCCTTTTTGGACTTAAAGAACTGAAAGCACTGGGACATGTAGTATCTGGTTTGTCCCTTGGAATTGACAAAAACAAGGTTGCAGCAGTATTTCTGAAACCCATGCCTCAGAATAAAAAAGAAATTCAGTCATTTTTGGGGTTTGCAGGATATTACAGGCAACATATTAAGGATTTTTCATCCAAAGAAAGACCTCTTTATAAATTGTGTGACAAAGACACAGTATTTGAGATGACTGTTGACAGATTCAAAGCCTTTGAATCTTTGAGTCAAGCCTTGAGCAGTGCTCCACTCTTACTGATTCCAGACTTTAAACTGCCTTTTAAACTATATATTTATGCATCAGGAGATGGGCTGGGTGCTGCACTTCATCAAGTCCAGATTATAAATGATAAACCTGTGGAGGGACCCATATGTTTCATATCCAGGAAAATAAAAACAACTGAAGCCACATATTGCACAAGTCAAATGGAGTGTTTATGCCTTGTCTGGGCCTTGGGGAAATTAAATTACTTCCTTGAAGGATGTGATTTTGGAGTCATAACAGATTGCACCACTGTTAAGTAACTTTTAAACATGAAGACACCTGACAAACATATGCTAAGATGGCAAATAGGCATACAAGAATATAGGGGCAACATGACTATTGTTCACAAAGATGGGAATATTCATAAAACTTTAGATGGACTAAGCAGATGGGCACTACCAAATAATATTGATAATCCTGCTTATGTTCCAGAAGAAGCTTCCCCACAAATCCCTATAAAAGGAATAAGTGTTAGAGACCTGAACACCACTTTCTTTGAGGAGGTAAGAAACAGTTATAATCAGGATAAAAATCGTAGCATTTTATGCCAATTACTTACTAGGGAATGTAAAGACAATTCGTTGATACATTCCTTAGATGAGATATGGAGAAAATCATATTATGAAGGATGATTCCACTCAATGGATGGTATAATTTAATGCAGAACTAAGCCTAAATGTGTCATGACAGTTGTGGACAGCTCCTTAATCAATCTTGTACTTAAAGAATGCAATGACAGCCCTTTCTCAGGACAGAACAAGAGAAAAAGGAGAAAACTGCATATGATGGCTAATGTGGGAGAAGTATGTTTCAGAGTATTTCAAAACCTGTGACAGATGTCAAACGAAAATAAATCCACTGGAAAAAGACTTGGAAATATGATCAAGATCCAAGAGCCCAGCAGAACTTGGGAAATTGTCCATATGGATTGGGTAACTGGTCTGCCACCAGGGGGTGACAGAAGCTATAATGCTTGCCTAGTTATTGTTGACAGATTGAGTAAAACTCAAATCTTTCTACCATGTCACAAGGATGATACAGCCATGGATACAGCTCTTCTGATATAGAATACAGTAGTATCATGGACTGGCATATTCACAAACATCATTAGTGACAGAGATCCCAAATTCACCTGAGCACTATGGACAAATCTTCAACAACTATTTGGGACAAAATTATCCTTCTCTACAGCCTTACCACCCACAAACTAATGGTTTGGCTGAAAGGATGATCCAAACCTTGGAAGATATGGGAAGAAGATTTTGTGCATATGGCCTTGAATTCAAAGATTTTGATATATTTAACCATGATTTGTGTACTCTTTTACCAGAACTAGAATTGGCATAAAGGACATCCATTCATACCAGTACCAATCAAACTCCTGCTATTATAGAAAAAGTATAGAATCCCAAATTACCCCAAGATTCCTTGAGTAAAGATTTAGTTGAGATAAATCCTACAGCTGCTAGCTTCAAAGGAATGCTAGAAAAAACTAGAAACCATGCAATAAGGTGCATGGAAGACTGTCACAGGGGCTCTTGGAAGAAGAGGGCCTGGCACTCAGGAATCAAGAACTCACTTGGAGGGCTCCAGAGATAAAAGAATAATAAGACTGAATTTCTTTAAGAAGAATAAGGGGGAAAACAAGTATGCCAAAAGATGAGATAAGAAAAGATGAAGCCAATGGCCAAGGATAATAAAGAAGCCAAAAGCCAAGAAGCCAACCAAGTGAATCCTCAATTCACTGTTTCAACCTGCCAGAAAAGGAAATAGAATTAGTATAAGGATATGACCACCAATATCCACTGGACAGGCGAGGAAATAAAAGAAAAGGGGTGCTGAATGACTGACTTAAGATTATCAGTATTAACTTTAATAAGGTAAAAGAAAATAAGGATAAAAATAAATCCACTATATTAATTAACTGGGGAAAAAGTCCCCAGGTGCTGAAAAGGTGGCCAGTATATGTGAAAAGCTGAAAAGTTGATCCTGGAAGGTGGATCAATGACTGTATTGTCCGAATCGGGAAATACAGTTCTGGCCATCTTGAAATTTGAACTGTGTGATGGAATTCCCACAGTGGAATAAGAAGTGGCCCAATTGGGCCAAGGCCATACAGGTTGATTGAATAAGGCCTGTACGGATGAATTGGGTTGTCCAAAGAGTATTGAATACTTGATATCTTGACAACTGATTGAATTTTGTAATACCTCTTGAGAATTGACCTTAGAATAATCCTGAATGAATTGTACCAACCCAACTCCTGCAGATACAGGTGGTTGGGATCCGTGAATGATCTTCTGAATTGCCGCCATGGATTGCCAGACTGATAAGCTGAAAAGTCCTCCTTCGAAATGGGCGTTGGAATTATGGACCTTGAAATGGAAAGGTGGAATTGGGTCCTGAAAACGTCACCATTGGATTGCTGAGTAAAAATGGTGCATAATGGTATATAATACCATATATGCACCACACCTGCAATCTTGAGTACGGAGTGCATGAAGGAAAGGAAAGAATTCCCCTTAATTTGAGGGAAATGCTTGTTGAGATGATTTGGTGGCCTCTGGTGGTTGCCAGAGGCCATGACGGTGAAGTTGGTCCATGGTGGTCCAGGACCAAAAGTGGGTCCTATGGGATTTATGGCCAAAATGGGTCCAAGGTGTTTTTGGTCCAATTTGGGTCCAAGGGATTGGTGGCCAAAAATGGCTCAGGTGGGCCCAATTGTGGTTTGGGACCCACCTGGCCTTGGGGGCTAGGTGGCTGCCCCCTTTTGGCCTCATTGGATTAGGCCAAAAGGGGCCTAATCCGCCTACGGACCGCGGCCCACGGACCGCGTATTACGGCCTGCGGACCGTAGAAGCCGTGGGGGGCCTAAATGGCCCAAAAAAGGCCATTTAGGCCAAAACCCCCATAATGAAAGGGGTGGCCAGGAAACCAATGAAGGTGGCCATGGGGCCTGGAAGCCCCTGGAAGACAAAGGGACCCCCCAGGCCCAAAAACAGTGATGGAGGCCTGGGGGTTGGTGAGGTGGAAATTGGCCAAGAGGGCCAATGACCCAGGATATGGCCTGAGGCCATAAAGGATGATGGGGCCATAAGTGGCCAATGGAATGGGTTATGGCATAAGAGCCATGGAACACCCAAAAGGGGTCAATTGGCCATAAATGATATGACATGGCCAATTGGCCCCAACTTGGCTCCAGGTTGGATTGCCGCCGCCATCAAGGAGGAGGGTCAAAATACGTGGTTGTGACATTACCCCCCTACCTTGAATGGTGAGCTCCTGAGCACCAAGATAAGGTAGAGGCCTGTTGAGGCTAATGAGACGGGTTTGACGTAAGGATTCCAGAGGTATTGAATCTTGAAAAGAAGAATTGGACTGATAAGCTTGTTGGCATATGAATTGAGGTTGACTTGATCTTCTCTTGACATTTGGCTTTGACAAAGTTGAAGACATGATTTGACGTAAAGATTTTGGCGTTAAAGAGTTATAAGAAAAGAAATTTTGAAAAAATATAAAGAGTAAAAGAGAAAAGGAAACAGATATAAAGAGAGGAACAGAAAAAATAAAGAAAATGAAATTTGAGGAGGAATCCAATCTTCATCACGGATTACGACAATTGATTTTGAAAGTGACCAAGGACCTGAATAAAAGAATTTGATGCCAGGTGCTCACAGAGTGGCCAAGGTGATGTTTTGACAGATTGTAGACCCCTCAGGGAAGTGCACACCAGGAGAGGAACTTACTTTTAGTAGTTGCCCCTCCCGCCAGTGCCATAAATAAGAAAACTCTTGATAAATGAATGTGTTGAAAGAATAAAGTCTTGGGAAGGAGAGTAAAAAAGGAATGGTCCATTTGCCCAAGTGTGAATGGCCATAAATTTGGAACTCGGATGTTGAAAGCCGGGCCAAAAGGTCTGTGTCCAAATTGAAAAGTGCTCACAGAGTGGCCAAGGTGATGCTTACAACAAAGAAGAGTAGAATACCCCTAAAGGTGCATACCAGGAGTGGGACTTACTTTTGGTAATTCCTCTCCCCACCAAGCACCATAAAAATTCAAGCCATTGAAGAAGTGGGTCCTGGCTTGTCAGGATATAACGAATGAAAATCTTTGACAAGTTCAGGACAATTCTTGAGGTTTTCAGCTGGTTCCCATGTGGATCTTTCTGAATCTTGACTGAAACCTTTCCATTCCACCAGATACCATAATTTTCTTCTCTTGAGCTTTGAATCCAGTACTTGAGAGACTTCCCATTCCTCTTCTTCTTCAATAATGATTGGAGGAGGAGGCTCTTGATGCCGATTTGGGATTGTTGATGTCTTGACTGGTTCCAAGAGTGAGATATGGAAGACTGGGTGGATGGATTTCCATTGAGATGGAAGCTTGAGGTGGTAAGCATGAGTACTGACTTTCTTCAAGATTGGAAAGGGACCCAACCATCTTTCAGACAGTTTCTTGGTGGGTCTAGTTGATTTGATATTCTTGGAAGAAAGCCATACCATGTCACCAGGATTGAAAACAGGTGGACTTGCTCTACTTTTATCTGCATACCTCTTAAACCGGTTTATGGCGATTTCAAGTTCTCTCTTGACATCTTGCTGTACTGATTGGATTTTTGTTGATAACTTTCCAGCAGGAGTATCTTGAGTGATGTGAACTGAATCAAATTGTGGATCTCTTCCATAAACAGTAAAAAACGGTGATTGCTTGGTTGAAGAGTGGTCAGAATTATTGTAGGCAAATTCAGCCAGAGGGAGCCAGGTGTTCCAATCATCTTGATGATAACTGACATACATCCAAAGATACTGTTCTAGTATCTGATTTACCCTCTCTGTCTGTCCATCAGTTTCTGGGTGATAAGCAGTTGACAAGTCTCTTGAAATCTTGAGCTGCTGGCAAAGATTGGTCCAGAAAGAAGAAACAAAGAGTGAACCTCATACACTGACAATGCTTGATGGAAGGCCATGCTTTGAGAAGATATTCTTGATGAATAAATGGGCCAAATCCAAAGAAGTTATTGAAGACATTGTTGGAATAAAAACCGCCATTTTTGAGAATCTGTCCACTATGACAAGAATTGAGTCAAAAGAATTGGACAGGGGCAGTTGAGTGATGAAATCCATTGAAAGACAAATCCAAGGACCATTTGGAATTGGAAAAGGTTTGAGGAGTCCAAACTTCTTATGGTGGATATTCTTGTTTCTTGAGCACTGTTGACAGGATGATACATAATCCTTAATGAATTGAGTCATGCCGGACCAGTGGAAATCCCGCTTGACAAGTTTGAGAGTCTTCTCTTGGCCAGGGTGTCCACCTAGAGGAGAATCGTGACGCTTTTGAAGAATGCTGAGTTGAATTGTGGAGTCACTTGGGACTACCACCCGATCTTTGAAGAGAAGGAGTTGGGAGGAGGAATCAAGAGAATAATCTTGGACAGATTTACCTTTACCCAAATCTTGAAGGATACTTCTGTACTGAGGATCTTGCCATAATTTCTTCTGAATTGAATCAATCAAATTTGAAAAAGAATCCACCTTGACTGCAAAAAACTTTGAGGGTTGAACTTCATCTTGCTTAATGAGTTGTTGAAAATTCATTGGATTCTTGCTGATGAAATCCTCCCCCCTCTCCGGATAGACGTCGTCCCGACGTGATAAGGCATCTGGAAGAGTTGCTAGGCGGCCAGGGCGGTAAGTGATTGAAAAATGAAATTCAGATAAGAATTTGGCCCAACGGGCTTGACGGCGAGTAAGGATCTTTGATGACATGAAGTACTGAAGAGAAGAATGATCGGTGAGAACTTCAAAAGGAGAGGACAGAGAAAGAAGAAAAGCCCTCCAGCGCTTGAGAGCCCAGACTATACCAAGGAGTTCCTTGTCATGAATTTCATAGTTGAGTTCTGCTGGAATAAGCTTGCGGCTGTCAAAGGCAATGGGATGTTTTCCTGAGTCAGAGACCTGACTCAGTACAGCACCCAAAGCATAATTGGATGCATCGGTCTCTACAATGGTCGGTAGAGAAGGATTGAAGTGGGAAAGGATTGGAGCGGTAGTGAAGGCCTCTTTGAGTTGATGAAACTGGCTAAGAGCTTCCTCATTGAGGGGGAAACAGGAATCTTTCTTGAGGAAACTGGTGAGTGAACTGATTTTCTTTGAATAATTCTTGATGAAACGGCGGTAGAAGTTGGCAAAGCCAAGGAAGGATTGAAGAGCCTTGAGGTTTCTTGGAGGAGGCCAATTAAGGATCTGCTGGACTTTTGCTTGGTCCATCTTGAGGCCTTCAGAAGAAACAACATAACCAAGATATTCTACACTAGAAACATGAAAAAGGCATTTAGAAGCCTTGGCAAAAAGGTTATTGGCTCTGAGTCTGGAAAGAACAGTGGACACATGGGTGACATGTTCTTCCTCAGATTTGGAAAAGACCATAATGTCATCCAAATAAACCACAACAAAAACATCAAGAAGATCTTGGAATATATCATTGACAAGATTCTGAAAAGAGGCAGGAGCATTGGTGAGCCCAAATGGCATAACCAAGTACTCAAAACTGCCATATTTAGTTCTGAAGCATGTCAAATGTTCATCACCCTCCTTGATTCTGAGCAGGTTATATGCACCACGCAAATCAATCTTGGAGAAGATAGAAGAACCATTAAATACATTAAGAAGCTGGTTCATAGGAGGAACAGGATATTTGTTCTTCCTAGTGACAGCATTGAGTTTGCGGTAATCAACACACAAACGGAGGCCACCATCTTTCTTTTTAACAAAGAGGACAGGTGCTCCTGTTGAGGAGGAGCTTGGCCGGATGAAACCTTTCTCTACATTCTCTGAAATGTAGGCCCTGAGTGTATCTGACTCTTGTTTGGATAAAGAGTAGATCACCCCAACTGGAGGTAGAGACCCCTCCAGTTCGATATGATGATCACAGGCACGGTGAGGAGGAAGTTTCTCTGCTTTCACCTTGGAGAATACATCCAAGTATTGGTGATAAACAGAGGGAACAACCTTCATCACGGTTTCTACTTCTTCTGGCTCTTCCTCTTCATCCCACAACTCCTCCAGGGAGTCATGATAAGATGAAGGAGGAAGGTCCATATTCCCAAAGAAGAGATGAAGTGAAGATACAGAATTATCTTCCCCAACATCTGGAATCTCTTTGAAGACTTCATCTCCAGATGATTGTAATGACAGATGGGAATTAAGGGAAGGAATATGGACAGAAGATGGAACTGATGGTGTTCTAGAATCACCAACCAGAGCTGCACATGATTTGGCAGAGGAAGAGTCATTACAGAAGGAATTGGAAGGATCAGAATAGTTCTTTTGATCAGTATTAAAGGTGATCAGCCCTTGCCTCCAATCAATAGAAGGATTAAAATGATTGAGAAAGTCAAAGCCCAATATGAGGTCTTCTCCCTTGGGAGTATCAATGACTAAAAAATCCCATTCAAAGCTTGGGAAGGAAGGGAGCTCAACCATATATTTAGTATGGTGAGTCACAAATAAGGAAGGGGACTCAGAGGAGTCCAAAATGATAAGAGGAATCTTCTCTGGAAGTTCTGACGTAGTCAATGAGTACTTGTGAACAAACTGCTTTGCAATGAATGAGTGTGTAGCACCAGAATCAATGAGAATACTGTAAAAAACATCAGAAAGAGAAGAGAAAACAAAAAATTTAAGAGAATTCTTGACACCAGTATTCAGAATGCACAATTGTGCTCTGGAAGGAAAACTGTGAAGACCATTGAACACAACATGGTCTTCACTCAGGCTTTTCCCTGGCTGGGAAAACTGCCTGACGGTTGGGTAAGCTTGTTTTGAGGCCTTTTGACACAGGACTCAAGACTATGCTTCCCGCCACAATAGGTACACAACCCCTCCTTGATTCTTCTTTCCTTTTCAAAACCTTTCAACTTGAAGTCCTTATTCAACAGTGAAGAATGGGGCTTGTCCCGCTTTTGAGAATGAAATTTCTTCTTTGGTCTTGAACTTGAAGAAACTTGATGATGAGAAGAGTGAGACTTTGAGGCTTCAGGCTTCTTCTCTTGATGATGATTCTTTTCCTTCTGCCTCTCATGGTACCTGGTATCAAGTTCCAGGCTGACGTCCATTAAGTCTTGAAGAGAATCAATGTTTGAAGGATGGGAGGCCAATTGATCCAGAATCCTGGAGGCCAAACCCTTCCTGAAATGATGAATAAGAGCCCTTTCACCCCAATCCCCAATTCTTGAAACCAAACTCCTGAAATCGGCAATGTACAAAGCAACATGCCCACCTTCTTTCATCCTAAGGCCATCCAATTCAGCTTCTGCTTTTCTAACTTCATTTGG
Source organism: Austropuccinia psidii (assembly GCA_023105745.1). Lineage (NCBI taxonomy): Eukaryota > Fungi > Basidiomycota > Pucciniomycetes > Pucciniales > Sphaerophragmiaceae > Austropuccinia > Austropuccinia psidii. The sequence continues at coordinate 41,824,891 of JALGQZ010000013.1, forward strand.
GTCTGCAAATAAAGTGAACAATTGGGATTCAAATAATGGCCAGGAATTGAGGAGATAATTTGAGTCTTGATTATTGAGGTTGGATAAATAAGGCTCAATCCATTTTGCAGCCCTGCCAAGAATGAAGTGGCATAAAGAACCTTCTTTCTGTCTTGAGAGAAGTTTGCCGGGTCATTATGAAAGATGAGTTGGCAAGACTGAATAAAGCTTCTGACTTTGAAGGGCTGAGTCCCATCAAAGCATTCTGGAGCCTTCATAGAGGGAGTCTTGAAGGCTGGTGGTCTTGATAATTCAGAAGAAGAAGCTGCTTGCAGATTGGCCATAATCTGAGTCATTTGTTGCATAATGGCCAATAAAGACGGTTCAGGCTGATGAGAGGCAGGCTGATCAGACTGGGCTAGAGTTGGTCCTCTGGTGCCCTCAGATGCTCCCACAGGAGCAGGAGCAGCCTCAGTGCCATTAGACTCTTCCTCTTCCACAGAATTCTCCTCCTCCTCTTCACCATCTTCACCTTGAACCTTGGGACTGGTTCTTGAAAATCCTGGGAATCCGCCAACCACTCCTGATAAAGACATTGACCTTCTTGGCCCTCTTCCTTCCTTCCTGGATGGTGCTGCTCCTTCCATAATGGGTCCTCTGTCCAATCTGGCCCTCAGTTGAGAAACTGCTGGGGTACCATCAAGAGGAGCCCTTGGAGTTGGAGTCAGAACAGCTTGAGCTCTGGCCTGAGATCTAGTCTGTCTTGCTGGAGGTGAATGTTGAACTGGCATGATTTCAGGAATAATCAACCAAATAAATGAAATAAAATCAAAATTTTCTTGAAGTACAAAATCAGCAATCAAATCTTGAGGAAATTGGATAATCAATGAATCAAAATTCTTCAAATACGTCAATCAATCAAATCAAATGAGTCTTGAAGTAAACATCAATATCAATGAGAATCTTGAAGTCAATAAAAACAATCAATCAAACAATCAAAATCTTGCAGAAAAAATCAATCAATCAAAATGAATTCTTGAGTCAAAATCAATTTATGTCAAAAATCTTGATGTGAATAGTCAGCAAAATCAATAAAGTCTTCAGGTCAATCAATTATCTTGAGGTCAATTTCAATTATGTCAAATTAGTCAATCAAATCAATTTTCAAGTGAATTCTTCCAAAAAATCAAAAATTCTTGAGGAATAAATCAAAGTGAATCCTGATATGAAGAACGTGTCTGAATAACCTGATGAATAACTTGAGAACCAAAGATAAAAATGCCTGAATTATAGATAAAAATAGATTGATTAAGATTGAGAATGAGATTGAAAAGATAACAGAAAATAAAAAATGGGTCAGCTTTCAATTTTCAGAATGAAGAATGAATGAGAGAAAATTGAGAGGTGACGAAGAATCATAAGATCATAAAACGTCAAAGAATCATAATTTTGATGAAATGAATGAATGAATTTAAAATATAAGAATAAAAGAATGAATGAATGAAGAAGAATTATGAGTTAATTAATATAATGTCACAGGGGCTCTTGGAAGAAGAGGGCCTGGCACTCAGGAATCAAGAACTCACTTGGAGGGCTCCAGAGATAAAAGAATAATAAGACTGAATTTCTTTAAGAAGAATAAGGGGGAAAACAAGTATGCCAAAAGATGAGATAAGAAAAGATGAAGCCAATGGCCAAGGATAATAAAGAAGCCAAAAGCCAAGAAGCCAACCAAGTGAATCCTCAATTCACTGTTTCAACCTGCCAGAAAAGGAAATGGAATTAGTATAAGGATATGACCACCAATATCCACTGGACAGGCGAGGAAATAAAAGAAAAGGGGTGCTGAATGACTGACTTAAGATTATCAGTATTAACTTTAATAAGGTAAAAGAAAATAAGGATAAAAATAAATCCACTATATTAATTAACTGGGGAAAAAGTCCCCAGGTGCTGAAAAGGTGGCCAGTATATGTGAAAAGCTGAAAAGTTGATCCTGGAAGGTGGATCAATGACTGTATTGTCCGAATCGGGAAATACAGTTCTGGCCATCTTGAAATTTGAACTGTGTGATGGAATTCCCACAGTGGAATAAGAAGTGGCCCAATTGGGCCAAGGCCATACAGGTTGATTGAATAAGGCCTGTACGGATGAATTGGGTTGTCCAAAGAGTATTGAATACTTGATATCTTGACAACTGATTGAATTTTGTAATACCTCTTGAGAATTGACCTTAGAATAATCCTGAATGAATTGTACCAACCCAACTCCTGCAGATACAGGTGGTTGGGATCCGTGAATGATCTTCTGAATTGCCGCCATGGATTGCCAGACTGATAAGCTGAAAAGTCCTCCTTCGAAATGGGCGTTGGAATTATGGACCTTGAAATGGAAAGGTGGAATTGGGTCCTGAAAACGTCACCATTGGATTGCTGAGTAAAAATGGTGCATAATGGTATATAATACCATATATGCACCACACCTGCAATCTTGAGTACGGAGTGCATGAAGGAAAGGAAAGAATTCCCCTTAAGTTGAGGGAAATGCTTGTTGAGATGATTTGGTGGCCTCTGGTGGTTGCCAGAGGCCATGACGGTGAAGTTGGTCCATGGTGGTCCAGGACCAAAAGTGGGTCCTATGGGATTTATGGCCAAAATGGGTCCAAGGTGTTTTTGGTCCAATTTGGGTCCAAGGGATTGGTGGCCAAAAATGGCTCAGGTGGGCCCAATTGTGGTTTGGGACCCACCTGGCCTTGGGGGCTAGGTGGCTGCCCCCTTTTGGCCCCTTTTGGCCTCATTGGATTAGGCCAAAAGGGGCCTAATCCGCCTACGGACCGCGGCTTACGGACCGCGTATTACGGCCCGCGGACCGTAGAAGCCGTGGGGGGCCTAAATGGCCCAAAAAAGGCCATTTAGGCCAAAACCCCCATAATGAAAGGGGTGGCCAGGAAACCAATGAAGGTGGCCATGGGGCCTGGAAGCCCCTGGAAGACAAAGGGACCCCCCAGCCCCAAAAACAGTGATGGAGGCCTGGGGGTTGGTGAGGTGGAAATTGGCCAAGAGGGCCAATGACGCAGGATATGGCCTGAGGCCATAAAGGATGATGGGGCCATAAGTGGCCAATGGAATGGGTTATGGCATAAGAGCCATGGAACACCCAAAAGGGGTCAATTGGCCATAAATGATATGACATGGCCAATTGGCCCCAACTTGGCTCCACGTTGGATTGCCGCCGCCATCAAGGAGGAGGGTCAAAATACGTGGTTGTGACAAAGACTCTTTTGAATATGCTAAGGACAAATGGGACAAATCACATGCCACTCCAGATTTTGAAGTGGGTGATTTAGTGCTTGTATTCACCACTAACTTCAATAACATCAAAGGATGTAAAAAGCTCAAAGAATCCTTTGCAGGAATTTTTTTTATTAAGGCCCTCCATGGAGCAAATGCTGTTGAAGTAGAACTATCTGAAGAAATTAGCAATAAGAATCCTACATTTCTAGTGAGATTTACAAAGCCATATGAATCTAGTTATACTGAAAAACTTCCTTTGAGAAATGAAGTTTCCCAAGGTATACCTCCTATCAAATCATGTGGTATTAAGGGAATTACAAAGGTTCTCAAAGAACGAAAGTTGAGAACCAATAAAGTAAGGGAATACCTTGTTAGGTACAGTGACACAACTTGTGAAGATGAATGGTTGGCAGAAAAAGACATACCTGAAGCTACTAAACTTCTCAGAAGGTTCAGAAACACTAGAAATAACCATATTACAAAGGAATATTTTTTTAGGGGGAGGGAATTTGAGCCTGAGAGGTATTTTCATGTACCCAAAAGACCACAAATAACAAAATATGATACAAATATAAATAAAAATGAATTCATTTATATTATCAAAATAAAAATCGAGATATAAATAAAATTTTATATACAAAAAGAAAATTTTAATTATAATTTGAAATGAAAATTACATTAAATTTTTAAATTATGAAAATACATTTTTACTTGAAAGAATTAAGTGAAAATGAATTTTCTTAGTGAAATTAAAATATTTTTGGTAAAAAGTTACATAAAATATATTATAACTTTTCATTCAATAAATAAACATATCAAAATCACTTCACCATTGGATTCTTCACAAAAAATAAGGTTGGTTCACCTCTGGGTAAAATTTCTGTAACTCAACTCTAAATAAGCTTAAATTAAGTTTTTAGTATTTTCTGTATAGAATCTTAAAATCCTCAAAACCTTCATTTGTTTCACACCACATGTGGTGTTAACCATCAATTTTTGTGTTAAAATTGAGGCGTTGTGTGTAGTTTAAAAGTTATGAGGAATTGAAGTATTTTCAATTGAAATGTCAAAATGTGCACGTGTATTACATAACTGACTGTAATTTACATATGAGGTATCAATTATTACATTTGTTTACTGTAAAGCTAAATTGAATTGTATGTGTAAATTACAAGTGTATTACATGATGAGGAATTAAAAGAAAAAATAAATTGGAAAGAGTAATTCTGGGGGGGGGAAGGTACTCTGACTCCAAGGAGGAGCCATACCCCCCAATTCCTTGCTGACAGGCGTGGGATGTCAAATTCCCGCAAAGGTTCATCACTTTTGGCCTGTAATTGAGTCCCAGGGTCTGTGTCTCAATTTATGATGAGGTTTTGATACCAACCAGGGCAGTTTTAACTGTTGCCAAGAGGGTAAAACTACCCTTAAGTTAAATCAATATTGGTAGAAACAATCTCAACTGGTTTCTACGCCTCTTACACAAATTCTGAGGTGTTTTGAAGGCTCTAGACCAGGTATTACTATAGTAATCCCTGATTTAAGGATCTAAAATTTCTAAAATAAGCCCTTTTTTGGTCCAAAACAGGGTTTAATGATGCCATAATTGGCTTGTCTCTTGCCAGAGTGTTTTCCACGACTGAAAAGAGTAAATCTTACTTTTTGAGTAAGAAAATTGATGGCTATAAAAGAATTTTTTCTTTGCCCCACTTTTCTCTTCATGTTATAATCTTTTCCTTTCATAATTAGTTTAAACACTGCTAAACCAATCAATAAAAGATTCCAACAACCCTTTTTATATCATTTTGGACCTTTTAACCACGTGAAAAAATCATTAAAATCATTGTTTGTAACTCTTATAATCATTTTTACCCCTTGAACCACCCCATAAGTGAATTAAAGCATCTTTTATCACTGTTAACTTTGTCACTTTGTTTCCAAATTCACTTTGGTCACTTTTGGATTTGTTTTTCTTTAGATAACTTTTTGAAGAATTTGTTCTGCAATCAATTGCTTGCAGTTCTTTGCTCAATTAATTCCAATTGAAATTGCTCTTGAAGAAATTTCTTTTGTAGCCTTAAATATCTCTTGTAGAGTATTTTTGGATACATTTTTATTGTTGGTAAAACAATAAATCTTCATAAACTTATTTTTTTATACTTCAAAAGTTAAGAGCAATAAGATTTGCATGTTTTCTCTTTAAAAATACTACTTCTTACTATTTTTTAAATAATTTTACCTTATACAAATTTTGAGGACAGGAAAAGTACTTGATTTTTAATCAAAGTTTTATATCCATACCTTACAAAAATACCTGGTCTTGAATATAGTTTTATTGTTGGTAAAACAATAAAGCTTTATAATTTTCTTTTTTTATACTTATAAAGTCAAAAACAATAAAATTTGCATATTTTCTTTGAAAATACTATTTCATACTATTTTTTAATCATATTCTACCTTATACAAATTTTGAGGACAGGAAAAGTACTTGATTTTTAATCACAGTTTTATATCCATACCTTACACAATTACCTTGTCTTGGTGGAAAAATGGAACAATTACCAAGGGATCAAATGATTCCTGGAGGTACAAAATAGAAAATTCATTTGAAAATTCCTTCTTTGACCCAGATAAGGATAAACCTTTCACTTGGTTCTTAAAGAAATTTCAAAGATTAAATGCACTGTGCCCAGAAATGTCTCATAAAATGGTCCATATGAAGATACTCAAAACATTATGGAGGAGAACTGGAACATGCCCTGAAAAGCAGGTTCATAAAGCCATTTCGCACAGATGAGTACATTAATTCACTAGAAGACATAGTGACAAGAACCAAAATTGGGAGGACTTGGAAAAAATCAGATATTAAAATTCCAAATACACCATTTCTTAAAAAAGATAAAGCAAGACAACCTTTCAAGCCCAGTACACCCAAAAACAATGAGAAAACAAAATTACATAAATGTGGTGGTATTAGACACTTAGCAAACAATCTCCTAAAAAAAGGCAAAAATCAATGAAATTGTGGAAACAGAATACCACAATGATAAAGAAGATGAATCTGATCCTGAAAAAGACACTGAAGATTTGGAGACTTCTGAAAGTGATGAAATTAATATAATTAATGCACAAATCAACAATATTGATTTAATATATGAAGTACTAGATTTAAACTCACACTTACTGCAAGTTGGAACATCTAATACAAGCCTCACAAACATACAACATTCCAAACATCATAGAACCAAACCTGCAAAAAAATGGCATATACATCTGGAAAGTCAAGTATAAATATTGTCATGGTTGAAAACCAAGAGGAAAACATAAGCCTGTACACGGAAGCATACTGCACCTGTGTTGGTAAGAGTCATTTGAAAACAATTATACCAGATTGGGAAGAAAAACCTATACCAATACAGGAGGTAAACGTTAGTCATGCAAGTGAATTGATGAAGCCCCTTGGGATAATTGACTTGACAATAATTGTTCCTTATGTTTCCCAAAGTATAAGAGTGAAAGTAAAGTTTTGAATTATGGAAAACTGTACTAGTAACCATTTCATACTAGGAAGTGATTACTTGTCAATTTATGGTGGAGATATCTCTAACCAAAAAAATAAATATTTCACCATAAGAGACAATAAAAGACAGAAATTTGGTTTTTGAAACCATAAAACCAAATTACTGTCATAAAAAATATAGAGACAAGCTCCAAAAGACATTCATTCCTAAGTGAACATTTTATAGAGGCAGAATTCAATCAACAATTGACATAAAAAATGAATGAAAGATTGATTGATCTCTTCTTTACATACCAAAGTCCCTTTGCAACTGACAAAAAACCACTAGGTGCTATCATTAGACATTAGGTAGATATTATTCTTAATGTGAAAAATCCTTATTCAACCCTATTAAGAAGGCCAGCTTACCCAGCTAGCCCAAGAGCTAAGGAAGCCTTAGAAGTACAAATTAAAGAGTTAATGGACCTTGGAGTATTAAGGATAGTAAGACATAATGAGCAAGTAGAAGTCAATAAACCTGTTCTTATAGACTGGAATAATGGCAAAGCAAGGATGGCAGGTGACTTTAGAGCTCTAAGTACCTACACTATCCCTGACAGGTGTACAATACCCAGAATCCATGAGACATTAACACAATTATCACAGGTTAAGCTTATTAAAACCATCAATTCTCTAAAGGAGTTTCACCAGAATGTTCTAACAGACAATTCCAGAAGCCTACTAAGGATAATAGTCCATTGTTGCATATATAAATACCTAAGGGTTCCTTTTGGTATAAAGAATGCCTCTTCCCATTTAAAATGATTAATACTGTACCTCCTGAAGAATTATCAGAAGAATGGTTCATCATATATTGATGATATCATGGCTTTCTCAGAAACGTGGGAAGATCAGTTAAAAAGACTGGAAAGAGTCTTACAAAAGATAGTCCAAGTAAATATGAAAATTCTGTTGAAAAAATGTCACTTTGCATATAGTGAGCTAAAAGCACTGGGACATCTTGTATCTGAATTAAGTTTGGGCATAAAAAAAACAAAGAAGAAGCATTCCTACTGAAACTAATGCCCCAAACCAAGAAAGAAATGCAATAATTTTCAGGATTTACTAGATATTACAGGAAGGATATAGAAGAATCTACAAGAATTTCCAAATCCTTTTACAGACTCTTTTATCAACAGACAGTCTTTCAAATTACTGAAGAAAGAGTTAAAGCATATGAGGATCTGAAAAAAGCCTTCACAAATTCCCCATTTCTTCTAATACCATATTGGAAACTACCTTTCAAGCTGTAAATTGATGCTTGTGGAGAAGGAATAGGTGCTGCACTACACCAGACACAAAAAATCAATGATAAACCTGTTGAAGGACACATTTCCTTCATTTCAAGAAATTTTAAGCCAACAGAAGCAAGATAAGGAGCATTCCAAATTGAATGCCTTTGCTTAATGTGGGGTCTAGAAAAATTGCACTACTATTTGGATGGAACAGTGTTTGATGTAATAACAGACTGTAATTATGTGAAGTATTTATTGAACATGAATAAACCAAAGAGGCATATGCTAAGATGGCAGATTAATTACCAAGAATATAGTGGAAATATGACCACAGTTCATAAATCCGGAAGTATTTCCAAAAATGCAGATGGGCTTTAGCAAATACACCTGAAAACTGAGCATGGGTACCACAGGAAGAACATCATATAGAAGGCAGATGTTTTATAGATATTAGCACAGAGCTCTTCAATAAAGTTAAAGAAAGCTACAAAATTAACAAAAATTGTCATATCTTATTCCAAATTTTCATGTAAGATTGCAAAGATCAATCATTATCCTCAAAGCTAGATGAAATATGGAAGAAAGCATCTGATGAAGAAAGATTCCACCTCCTTGAAAGAATTCTTTATCATAGGATTAAACACACATTTTTTATGATCCTGACAGATAGAACACTGCTAAACACTATACTAAATGAATGCCATGATAGTGTTGTATCTGGACCCCTCTCAGAAGATAGGACACTAGAGAGAGTGAAGACCTGCGCTTAGTGGCCAAATTGGAGAAGAGATATTACAGAGTATTGCCAAACCTGTGACAGATGTCAAAAAGAAAACAGAGACACAGGCAAGAGATTTGGAATGATGATCCAAATACAAGAACGAAAATACCCCTGGGAAATAGTTCACATGGATTAGGGAGCAGCCTTACCCCCAGGAGACAGGAATTTTAATGTATTCCTAGTACTAGTTGACAGGTACAGCCAAACCCCAATGTTCTTACCATTTCATACAGAAGACATAGCTATGAGCCCAACCACTCATACAGGCCTATTCCAAAGCATCATAAGCAATAGAGACCCAAAATTTACTTCAGTATTATGGATAAATCTTCATAACTTTTTTGGGACAAAGTTATCATTTGGAACGGCTTACCGCCCTCAAACAGATGGCTTATCAGAAAGAATGATACAAACTTCAGAAGACATGATAAGAAGATTCTGTGCCTATGGTTCAGAATTCAAAGACTCTTATTGTTTTACCCATGATTGGTGAACCTTAATACCAGCTCTTGAGCTGGCATATAAGACATCAATCAATTCCTCAACTTGAAAAACACAAGCAATGATAGAAAAAGGTTAGAATCCAAGACTTCCTTATGATAATCTCAGGAAGGGATGAGTGGATATACATCCAACAGAAAGAAGTTTCAAAATAATGCTTGAAAAAGCAAGAAATCATGCAAACAGATGTATGCAAGATTATTTCAAATATGCAAAAGAAATATGGGACAAAAGTCACAAACCACCTGAATTTAAAGTAGGAGACTTAGTCTTAGTATCCACTCTAAGCTTTAATGACATTAAATTCCCAAAGAAATTGAAAGATGCCTTTGCAGGACCCTTTATGATAAGAGGACTACGTGGCTTCAATTTTGTGCAACTAAAACTGACAGGTGAATTAATGAATAAAAACACAATTTTCCCTTTAGCTCTGATAGACCCTTACAGCTCAAGTCATGAAGAGTTATTTCCCCTAAGAATTAACCCAAAACTTGGAATTAGCCCTATGAAAGAAGGAGAAGGAAAGAAAATGGTAAAATTCCTTAACCAAAGGAGGACAAGAAACAAAAAAGAAAGGGTGTCAGCCTGTCCAGAGCACAAGCATGACAGCCAAATACCATAAACCAATGGTAAAGCCAAGATATTACCAAAAAAAGCAGCTGAGCCAAATCAGCTCAAAAGAGGAAACCCACCAAATTCCAAATACACAAGTCCCACCATCATAGGACAAAGAATAACAAGATAATTCCTTCTCAGAGTTGTTGCTGAGCATAAACCTTAATTTTCACCCCTCATCTGGAGTCCAGCCAAAGAGGCTTAACCCCATCAAATTAATATTCAAAATGAAATTTTAAGTCAGGGCTATCCAATGGTACTAGCCAAATTGAGCTAGCATCAGAATCACTGAAGTTATGACCAAAATAAGGTCAAATAAGGGTGGACAAAATATTCACCTCTCATCTAGCTTTTACAGTTCTAGTGTGAGATACCTGAAGTGGGCCTTTTGGAAAGAGCAAAACCAGGGCTATCTGATGGTTCCATTAATTTCCTCATATTGCATCTAGAACAAAATTTATGGGGCAAAGAAGCTCCATAAAGATTTTAAGCAAATAATACATATGTACAAAAAGTCTTGTAAAAGGCATAACTTTTCCATTTTTAATGATAGACAAATCAAATGAGGTGACATTGTATAGAATGCATCCAGGGCTACACAATGAACTAAGTTTGAGCTTTCTATCTCAAAAACTGACAAAGGTATGACTGCTCTAAGGTCAAAATCCCACAGTTAGACCAAAACAGCCTCACTGTGGGATATTCTCCCATAATTATTATTATGGGGTGTAAAACAGACAAAGAAGCCAGTTCATACTTCAATTCCCCATAGTTTGGTCCATACTGGGGTCCTGTACAGGTTCTGTACAGCATTCTACGCATCATACACATCAGAAGAGGGCTATGTGGTTCCCAGATGAAAGTTGTCACCCTTCATTGGTGAGAATGGCCCAGATGGGGTTTCAAAACTACATCTGAGCCCAATACAAGCTATAAAGGCCTTTTCAAAACCACAAGTCAGTTGTTGGAAGTGAAAAGTCTTCACTTCCTCTACATGGAAAGGTCTACAAGCCTTTTTCACCCAATGTTAGGATAAAGAGGGAACTTTTCTCCACCAGAAAAGTTTTCCTCATCCTCTTCTTAAATTCCTGCATAGTAAAACTGTCCAAAACAGTAGTACCCTTGGAAACGAAGTCAGTTATACTTTGGACTTAAGTATTGTATTCTTTATTATTGTAACACAACAGATAAACCTGCATCAAGGGATTTCAACAGCACTCACCACCACTAATCATTATTAGTAAAGACCTTAATATCTTTTAAGCCAAACCCCTTTTAAATACTTTCATCCATGTAACAGTCATAACTAAAGTTATACTTACCTTTATAATCACTTTATCATGGGCTCATCCTGAAATTTGGGGGCCTGGCCGCATTTTCAATGTCTTTTGGACCTTATAAGTTAGTTTTTCTCTTATTATCTTAATTCTGACATTACTGTTTCTTTTTTTAGGCATAAATGTATTAAAAATAGCTATAATACACATCTTATACTTATTGTCCAAGTGGTATATGTTATATACCACTTTTTTTTTCTTTTTTGATTGCCTTGTTGTGTGGTTGATTATAGTTTAATCACCACCAAAACCTTATTTTTTGGTGTGTTTTGCATTTTAAAACACTCAAAGCCATTGATATTGTTCTTTTTTAATTATAAAAACACCTCTCTTACTGTAAACCCAGAGTATTAGAGGCATAGCTGGATATTTTGATAATTTCAATTGCCCTTTACATAACCACTTCCAGATTACACTTGCTAATTAGAAGTTAGTCTGTGAGATTCTGGTATAAAAACAGTGTACCAGAAATCCACAAGCTGTATTTTTGACATTTAAGTGATAATTTTAATTACACTGTCATAATACAAGGGTATAACATAGAGATATATAGCCCAGAGGCCTTTCTTAGACATGAAAACAGCATTATAAGAAGTCTCAACTGAAAATAAGCCCTTGATTTCCTGTTTGATTCAGTGGAAGAAAACTTCATACCACTTGGAACCCAGTCACAGGCCAACACACCAGTGACACCCTCAGAACCAGAGGGAAACAAGGGCAAAGGAAAGAGGCACAGTTGAGGTCTCATCGCAGCTAAGAAGTGGACACCAATTGCCACACAGAGAAGTCAAAAACCCCTAAACTCTGCATCAATACAAGGTAAACAAACCTTAACCACTTGTACAGGGAAGATTACAGTAGTTAACCCAGTTGTAAACTCTAAAGGAAACTTTTTCAAAGCAGTAGAAAATAAATTTGTATGAGGCACAGTCAAAGGTAAATACCCTAAGAACATAAAGTGTTTAACTTCTTGCAAACACTGATATGTCACCTTTACACCTCAGAGACCTTGGTTTCCAAAGGCACCAGCCAGAGGACAAAGGCTTGCCCAGAACCAGAAGACCTGGAAGAGGACACCTTGGACACAGTGGTGGATGGAAAGAAATTGAGGGAAATCATACCCACTATTCCATTCACCTTCCAATTCAACAGTAACCTCAACGCAGAGGACTGGAACGATATGGATGAAGTTCTTCAGCTCCACAAAAGCCTCAAAGACCTTTTTCAATGGAGCATGGACAGCAAGAGGTTCAACCTAGCATCCCACTGGGCAGAACTTGGAGCAACTTGCCAGAAGATCTGTCTCAAAGACATAGACTTCAGAGAACTCATGGTAATCACCAAAGGTTGTAATCCCACCAGGCAGTTAAGACTGCTGGAGGTGAGGCCAAACAGGATAAAGGAGAAGCAAGCCACTATCCAAGCTATAGAAGAACAACTGATCCACACAGGGCATACTAAGATTCCTTCAGGCTCACAAGAGTAGACCAAACCAGCTCTCCAGTGGCTTCACACCATTTAGGAACCAACAGATTAGTGGCCAAGAGTCACCAAGAGTCACCATTATGTACAATCCCAGGAAGTCTCCATGAGAAGAGAAGGACACAAGCCCAAAAACAAGACCACCTTCAACCAAAGGAAGAGAGTGTCAGACCCAATGATCCAGAAGCTGTTGGATTTGGTGAAAGAAGTACAAAACGACCAGAAGTAGTTGTACATTGCTGTAGAATCAGTAGCCCTATTAATAGAAATATTAGCCCCACTCAGATTGAACATAATGTAGTCACAACTTAGAGTAACCTAAACATTGATGCACTGTGGTTACAAATTTCCCAATATGCTGAGAAAACTCAAAAGCAGTTTTCAGAGCTTGAAGTGAGGCATGAGAGGATGAAAAAATTGACAGCCGGCATGGACAAAATTGTTGAAGCCCTTCAAGCAGGAAATTCTCAATTGAGAAAAGCCTCTGAAGAAACCAACAAAAGAATGAATCTAGTCTTTAAAGAACAACACTACAGAAAACGGGGCAGGCATTTTCTGGATTAAGACCTAAACAAACTGTTTAATGTATACCATAACTTGAAGCCCCAACCACAAGGCCATGTTATGGATAATCCATATCACCAAGAGGACATCAAATCAGATGCCATATTGGTTAATAATACAAGATATCCATCTCAAGACCAGGATTGAGATAATATGTTTTATTCTGAGAAGGAAGCCTTAAAACATCTCCCTGAGACCTCAAGTTGCCCCAAATTCTCTGGTACAGGAGAACGAGAACATATGGAACTCATAGATTATATTGATGGACTCTTCATTGATGTACCAAGCATACCAGATTGCTAGATTACTGCCAGACTTAATACAGAATTTAAAGGACATGTTAGTATTTGGTACACATAAAAGAAAGAAATCCATGGCAGGAGAAACTAACCATGGTGGAAGAGTCAAATCATCCAAAGGTACAGCAATGGTACTTGGATATGGCAGAAGACCATGTCATTTGAAAATAACAAGTATTGAGTGGAGGAATATCCATATGAATGGTGTCTTAGACAGTCTAAAAGACTTGAAGCCATTGATGCTCAAATGAACATTCAGATGAGGAATCACAAACTCCTGACACAAATGCCAGGAGAACTGGAGCATGCAGGAAAATGCAGATGTAACCAAAGTTGCACTCTAGATGAGATTTCAAATAGCTTACAAGATTCAAGAAAAAGAACAAATATAGGGAAATCTTTTCCATATAAAAGCAGTGGTTTCAAAGGGAAACAACCTTTCAGGGTAGAGTTCAAAGACAAAAACAGAGAAAGAGTTGCAGAAGTGACCAAGAAGAAAAGGTCTGGTCACAATTGTGGTTCAACAGACCACTATGCCAAAAGCTGTCCAAAGGCAAATAAAAAGGTCTATGCCATTGGGAGAGTCCCAGAGGAGGAATCCCCCACAGAGGATCCTGAATCAGATTCTATGGGAGCTGCAATCAGAGAACAATCTGATGAAGAGCAAAACCCAAGACAGGAATTTCTAGTGGAATACCAAGACAAAGCCCCACTAGAAATCTGGAAATACAGCTGGAAGCAGGCATGCCACAAGACACTGCCAATAAACACTTGTGCAAACATACACAGGATGCACAGACATCCCTGGTCACGCCAACTAAAGGAATTGCATCAAAACATGGGACAGCCACAAAAATGACTGTTTGCATTGACAATTCTCAAAACTCATTGCTCATTGACAGTGGAGCACACTGCTCCATAGTTGCCAGAAATCATCTGGCCAACCACTTCTCAAATTGGTAAAAACAGCTCTTTCCAACCAAGGCAAAGAACTTCAAAAGTGCTTTAGGGAAGATGACTTCCATTGGGACAATTATCAAAGAGATAATTATACCCCACAGTAAGGGTAATATCAGACTCAACCCAGAGTTTGTAATGCTTGATGATGCCCACATCCAAGGGTTCCTACTGGGGACAGATTAGCAGAGGATGTATGGTATTGGTATTTACAATAGTAAGAACAAGAATGTTAACATTGGTACCAAGGAAAAGAAATTTTCACTTGATTTCTACCAAATATCTTCACAGTATCCACTGGAAGAACTACTGAGTGAATTCAGAGAGGGCCAGTTCAGAACTACCCTGACCAGTAAACAGACACTAAGCTTTCTGAACATGCTGAGGAAGAATAGATCAGCATTTGCCATTGGTGCAGAACCATTAGGCAAAATTAAATCCCAAGATATAGAACTATATCTGGATGTGAAAAACCCTTATCCACCCATGCTTAGAAGACCTCCATACCCAGAAAGTCTGGAGACTAGGAAGGAAATTTAAAAACACATCAATGAACTCCTAGACATGGATGTCATTAGAAAGATTGGACACATTGAAATAGTGGAGATCACCACTCCTGTCCATATCACCTGGAATAATTGCAAATCTAAACTGTGTGGAGATTTCGGAGACCTGAACAACTACACAAGATCTGACAGGTACCCTATACCTAGGATACCTCATGCCTTATACAAACTGGGAAAAGCCAAATACATAACAAAAATCAATTGTATGGAATTTTTTCACCAGAATTTAGTTAAACCAAACTCCATGAAATTACTAAGAATCATATGCCATATGGGCATATGTGAGTATACCAGGATGCCATTTGGCATTCAAAATGCACCAGCCTACTTTCAAAGGATGATCAACAAAATATTTCAAGAATAAATATTTGAAGGCTGGATGTTAGTGTATATTAATGACATCATTATATACTCAGAAGCATGGGAAGACCATGTACAATAAATAGACAGAGTGCTAAGTAAATGCATACCCATTAATCTGAAAATTTCACTTAAAAAGTGCAATTTAGGCCAACAAGAGTTACCAGCTCTAGGACCTAAATTCCAGGTCTTAGTCTAGCCATAGACCAGAACAAAGGAGCATCAGTACCTCTAAAACCAGCACCAAAGAACATCAAAGAGATGAAATATTTACTTGGGCTGGCTAGCTACTACAGAAACCTTATCTGAAATTTTGCCCACATAACTAGTAGTCTGTACAAGTTATGTTCAAAAGATATAGTTTTTGAGATTACCAAGGAAAGGAGGGATGCATATGAGAGTATCAAACATGAACTCACAAATGCACCTGTACTCATCTTACCTGACTTTGAACTACCATTCAAGCTATACATAGATGTAGCATGTAGCCAAGGCTTAGGGGGAGCCCTTCACCAGATAAAAATTGTGGATGGTGAACCAACAGAGGGAGTAATATGTTACATCTCTAGGAAACTGAAGGATTCCAAAGCCAGGTATGGGGCCACCCAGACTGAATGTCTATGCTTAGTCTGGGCTCTAGAGAAAGTCCACTATTATTTGGAGGGTGCAGTCTTGGAAGTCTACACACACTGCACAGCCTTTAATTCTTTACTGAAAATAAATACTACCAACAGACACATGTTGAGGTAGCAAATAGCCATCCAAGAGTATAGGTGCAATATGACCATTGTATACAAAGAGGGTAAGCGTCCTACCAATGCAGATGGCCTCAGCAGACGGCAATTGGATAATTCCAAAAGCAACCCAGCTTATGACTTGGAAGTAGCAGCCAAGATCCCTATCCATTTCATGGAAATAGATAGGAGGAAAAACGTCAGATTTTCTGAATGGGCACCAGAAAGTTGTACCCCAAACATTGGAGACACTGATTCAGAAGGAACAAAGACTGCCATACTGGGAATTAGCTCCTCAGAACTGCATAATGAATTCTTCAATGCAGTGAAGAAGACATATGCTAAACACAAACAATGTGGCATATTGTGGCAACTCCTTCAACAAAAATACAGGAGCCCAGAGCTGGAATCCCAGCTAGAGGAACCCTGGTTGAGGGACTGTAGGGATAAAAAGGTTTTCCTTATAGATGGCCTGCTCCACCATAGAGAAAAGCACACTAGTGCACTCACCATAGTAGACAATGACCATATATCGTTAATCCTACAAGAATGCCATGACTGCCCCTATATGAGACACATGAGTGATGAAAGAACCAAGGGGAGGGAAGCAATCACAGCTTGGTGGCCCAAATGGGAACAAAGTTGAGTGAATATATCAAAACTTGTGAAAGATGCCAAAAGGTAAATGGAAAACATGGGAAGAATTCTGGGTTACTTCAACACAAAGAAGAGCCCAAGCACCCATGGGAAACCATCAACATGGACTGGGATACAGGACTTGTACCAGGAGGCAAGGAGAACTTCAACGCTTGTGTCACAGGGGCAGTAATCAAGATCTCAATTGTAGGCCTCCAAAAGAATAAAGGAATAAAAGGATATATTTCTTTAAAGAAGAATAGAAGGTAAAGACAAGTATGCCAAAGGATAAAAGGAAAGGAATCCAATGGCCAGCATAATAAGAGGTCAAAAAACAAAGAGCCAACCAATTGAATCCTCAATTCACTGTTTCAACCTGCCAGAAAGAAAAATGGAATTATTGAGGGATATGACCAACAATATCCACTGACAGGAGATGAAGACAGGTGCTAATGACTGACTTAATATCATCAGTATTTACTTCAATAAGGTAAAAGGAAATAGGAATAGAAGTATATCCAATACATTAATTAACTAGGGAAAAAGTCCCCAGGTGATGAAAGGTGGCCAGGATATGTGAAAAGCTGGAAGGCTGATCCTAGAAGGTGAATCATCTGGCTGTATTGTCTGAATTGGGCCAATACAGCTCTGGCCATCTTGAGAATTGAACAGTGTGACTGAATTCCCACAGTGGAATATGAATTGGCCCAATTGGGTGAAGGCCATACAGGATACTTGATTAATACCTGTATGGACCAATTGATTTGTCCAAGGAATGCTGAGTGCTTGATTCCTTGAAAATGATTAAATATGATTGATTAACTCTGAGAATTGCCTTTAGAATAGTCCTGGTGAGAATTGACAACCCAACTCCTGCAGGGCCAGGTGGTTGGGGTCCTCAAATGATCTTCTGGTAGCCACCAGGGAATTGCCATACTGAATAGCTGAAAGGTCCTCCTTCAAAGATGGTGATGGATCTGGGTACTTCATGTGGAATCACATAATTGGGTCCTGAAAGTGTCACCATTGGGCTTTTGAGTAAAAATGGTGCATAATGTTATATTATACCATATATGCACCACTCCTGGTCCTTGAGTACGGAGTGCTTTGAAGGAAGGGAAGTCTTCCCCTGAACTGGAGGGGAATCCCTGCTTGGAGCTGATTTGGTGGCCTCTGATGATTTCCAGAGGCCATGGACTGATTTATGGCTAACTTGTGGTTGTTGGTCAATTTGGGTCCTAAGGTCTATTTTGGCCATTTGGGGTCAAATACCGGCTCAGGTGGGAACACTTGAGGTTTGGGACCCACCTGGCTTTGGGGGCTGATGGAATTCCCCCTTGGCCCCTTTTGACCTCATTGGAATCGGGCCAAAAGGGGCCTAAGGGTCCAATAGACTGTGGGCCATAGAGGGCATAGGGGGCCTAAATGGCCTTTTTGGGCCATTTAGGCCCAAAAACCCCTAATATAAAGGGCTGGGCTGCCGGCCCTGATGGTGGCTAGAG
This sequence comes from Austropuccinia psidii, assembly GCA_023105745.1. Lineage (NCBI taxonomy): Eukaryota > Fungi > Basidiomycota > Pucciniomycetes > Pucciniales > Sphaerophragmiaceae > Austropuccinia > Austropuccinia psidii. The sequence continues at coordinate 41,843,291 of JALGQZ010000013.1, forward strand.
GGGCCATAGGCCCCTGGAAGACTGAAAAGACCCCCCAGGCCAAAACACAAGGATAATGGCCTGTGGAATTGGCCAGTGGAAGGGTGTTATGGCCAGGAGGCCATAGAGCACCAAAAGAGTGAATTGGCCATAAAAAAATGTTATATGGCCAATTGACCATGACTTGGGTTCAGGTTGAAATTGCCACAACACCCATTGAGAGGGGTGATTATTTGTAGTTGTGACAGTACCTCCCTACATTGAATGGTGAGCTCCTGAGCTCCAAGATAAGGTACAAGCCTGTTGAGGATATTAAGATGAATTGGAAGTAGGGATTTCAGAGGTATTAAATCTTGAAAAGGGTTTTGAGACTGGTAAAAAAGTTGGCATATGAAATGAGGTTGATTTGGTCTTCCTTTGACATTTGGCTTTGAATTTTTGACAAATGAGTTGACGTAAAGATTGGCATAAAAGTTATCAAAAGAAATTCCAAAACCAGAAAGAGAGAAAGATAACAAAGAAATTTCAAAATAAGAGAAAGAGGAAATAAAAGAAAAAGAATCTTGAGGGTGATTCCAATCTTCACCATGGATATTGACAGTTGATTTGAGTTGGCCAAGGACCTGGAGAGAGAAGATTTGATGCCGGGTGCTCACAGAGTGGCTAAGGTGATGTTTTGAAAAATTATAGACCCCTCAGGGAAGTGCACACCAGGAGAGGAACTTACTTTCGATGGTTACCACTTCCGCCAGTGCCAGAGAGTAAAAATATTGATGAAAGAATGTAATGAAAAGTAATTACTTTGAAAAAGGATTAAGAAGAAAAATGGTCCATTGCCCCAAGTGGAAATTGCCATAAATTGGAATATGATGTTGAAAGCAAGGCCAAAAATCTGTGTCCAAAATTGCAAAATGCTCACAGAGTGTCCAAGGTGATGCTTACAACAGAAAGAGTAGAATACCCCTAAAGGTGCATACCAGGAGTGGGACTTACTTTTTGTAATTCCTCTCCCCACCAAGCACCATAAAAAACCAAGCTCTTGAAGAATTGGGGCCTGGCTTGTCAGGATATAAAGAATGGAAATCCTTGACAAGTTCAGGGCAATTCTTGAGTTTTTTGGCTGGTTCCCAAGTGGATCTTTCTGGGTCTTTACTGACACCTTTCCATTCCACCAGATACCATAGTTTTCTTCTCTTGAGCTTTGAATCCAGTATTTGTGAGACTTTGCATTCCTCTTTTTCTTCAATGATGATTGGAGAAGGAGGCTCTTGATGCTAATTTGGGATTGTTGATGCCTTTACTGGTTCAAGGAGGGAAATATAGAAGACTTGGTGGATGTATTTCCATTTAGGTGTTAGGCATGAGTACTGACTTTCTTCCATATTGGAAAGGGACCCAACCATCTTTCAAACAGTTTTTTGGTGGGTCTGGTTGATTTGATGTTCTTGGAAGAAAGCCATACCATTTCACCAGAATTGAAAACAGGTGTACTTGCCCCATGTTTATCTACATACCTCTTAAACCTGTTTATGGAAACTTCAAGTTCTCTCTTGACATCTTGCTGTACTGATTTGACTTTTGTTGATAACTTTACAGCAGGAGTATCTTGAGTAATGTGAACAGATTCAAATTGTGGATCTCTTCCATAAACAGTGAAACATGGTGATTGTTTTGTTGAAGAGTGGTCATTGTTATTGTAAGAAAATTAAGCCAGAGGGAGCCAGGTGTTCCAATCATCTTGATGATAGCTTCCCTACATCTGAAGGTACTGTTCTAGTATCTGATTTACCCTCTCTGTCTTTCCATCATTCTCTGGCTGGTAAGCACTTGACAGATCACTTGAAATCTTGAGCTGCTGACAAAGATTAGTCCAAAAAGAAGAAACAAAAAGTGAGCCTCTATCATCAAAAATGCTGGAAGGAAGGCCATATTTTGAAAAGATATTCTTGATGAATAAATGGGTCAAATCCAGTGAAGTAATTGAAGACATTGTTGGAATAAATACTGCCATTTTGAGAACCTGTCCACTATGACCATAATTGAATCAAAAGAATTGGACAGTGGCAGTTTAGGTATAAAGTCCTACAGAATACAAATCCAAGGACCATTTGGAATTGGAAGAGTTATGAGGAATCAAAACTTCTTGTGATGAATATTCATGTTTCTTGAGCACTGTTAACATGATGATACATAATCCTTGATAAATTGAGTCATTCCAGGCCAGTGAAAATTCCACTTGATAAGCTTGAGAGTCTTCTCTTGGTCAGGATGTTCAGCTAAAGGAGATTCATGACGCTTTTGAAGAATGCTGAGTTGAATTGTGGGGTCATTTGGGACCACCACGCAATCTTTGAATAAAAGAAGTTGGGAAGAGGAATCAAGAGATTAATCTTGGACAGATTTACCTTTACCCAATTCTTGAAGAATACTTCTGTACTGAGAATATTTTCATAGAGCCTTCTGAATTGAATCAATCAAATTTGAAAAGGATTCCACCTTGACTGCAAAATATCTTGAAGGTTGGATTTCATCCTGCTTGATGATCTGTTGAAAGTTCATTGGATTCTTGCCTATGAAATCCTCCCCCCTCTCCGGATAAACATTTTCCAGGCGTGATAGAGTGTCCAGAAATGTACCTAGGCAGCCAGGGTGCTAAGTCATTGAAAAGTGGAATTCAGCGAGTAATTCAGCCCAGCAGGTTTGACAGCAAGTAAGAACTTTTGAAGACATCAAGTAATGAAGGGAAGAGTGATTGGTGAGAACTTCAAAAGGTGAAAAAAGGGAAATAAGAAAAGCCCTCCAGTGCTTGAGAGCCCAGACTATTTCAAGGAGTTCCTTGTCATGAATCTCATAGTTTAGCTTTGCTGGAAGAAGCTTTTGGCTGTCAAATGCAATGGGTTGTTTTCCTGATTCAGAGACTTGACTCAGTACAGCACCCAAGGCATAATTGGATGCATCGGTCTCTACAATGGTGGGTAGAGAAGGATTGGAGCAGTGGTGAAAGCCTCTTTGAGTTGATGAAACTGACTGAGAGCTTCCTCATTGAGGGGAAAACAGGAATCTTTCTTGAGGAAACTGGGGAGTGAAATATTTTTTTTGAATAATTCTTGATGAAACAGCAGTAGAAATTGGCAAAGCCAAGGAAAGATTGAAGAGCCTTGGGGTATATTGAAGGTGGCCAATGGAGAATTTGCTGAACCTTTTCTTGGTCAATCTTAAGGCCTTCAGAAGAAACAATACTAACCCAAATATTACACACTAGAAACATGGAATAGACACTTGGAGGCCTTAGCAAAAAGGTTATTGGCTCTGAGTCTGGTAAGAACAATGGACGCATGAGTGACATGTTCCTCCTCAGATTTGGAAAAGACCATAATTTCATCCAAATAAACCACAGCATAAACATCAAGAAGATCTTGGAAAATATCATTGACAAGATTTTGGAAGGGGAAGACGCATTGGTGAGCCCAAATGGCATAACCAAGTACTCATAGCTGCCATATTTAGTTCTAAAAGCTGTCAAATGTTCATCACCCTCCTTGATTCTTAGCAGGTTTTATGCACCACACAAATCAATCTTGGAGAAGATAGAAGAACCATTAAATACATTAAGAAGCTGGTTCATAGGAGGAACAGGATATTTGTTCTTCCTAGTGACAGCATTGAGTTTGCGGTAATCAACACACAAACGGAGGCCACCATCTTTCTTTTTAACAAAGAGGACAGGTGCTCCTGTTGAGGAGGAGCTTGGCCGGATGAAACCTTTCTCTACATTCTCTGAAATGTAGGCCCTGAGTGTATCTGACTCTTGTTTGGATAAAGAGTAGATCACCCCAACTGGAGGTAGAGACCCCTCCAGTTCAATATGATGATCACAGGCACGGTGAGGAGGAAGTTTCTCTGCTTTCACCTTGGAGAATACATCCAAGTATTGGTGATAAACAGAGGGAACAACCTTCATCACGGTTTCTACTTCTTCTGGCTCTTCCTCTTCATCCCACAACTCCTCCAGGGAGTCATGATAAGATGAAGGAGGAAGGTCCATATTCCCAAAGAAGAGATGAAGTGAAGATACAGAATTATCTTCCCCAACATCTTGAATCTCTTTGAAGACTTCATCTCCAGATGATTGTAATGACAGATGGGAATTAAGGGAAGGAATATGGACAGAAGATGGAACTGATGGTGTTCTAGAATCACCAACCAGAGCTGCACATGATTTGGAAGAATAAAAATTATTACTGAAAGATTTTGAAGCATAACAATAGTCCCTATGATCAGCATTAAAGGTGATCATCCCTTGCCTCCAATCAATAGAAGCATTAGAGTGATTCATAAAGTCAAAGCCCAATATGAGCTCTTCTCCATTGGGAGTATCAATGACCAAAAAGTCCCATTCAAAGCTTGGGAATGAAGGAAGCTCAACCATATATTTAGTATGATGAGTAACAAATAAGGAAGGGGACTCAGAGGAGTCCAAAATGATAAGAGGAATCTTCTCTGGAAGTTCTGAAGTAGTCAAGGAATACTTGTGAACAAACTTCTTTCCAATAAATGGGTTGGTAGCACCAGAATCAATGAGAATACTGTAGAAAATATCAGAAAGAGAAGAAAAAACAAAGAATTTAAGAGAATTCTTAATACCAGTATTCAAAATGCACAATTGTGCTCTGGATGGAAAACAGTGAAGACCATTGAACACAACATGGTTTTCCCCAAGGCCTTTTGCTGGCTGGGAATTTGGACTGATAGTTGGGTAAGCTTGTTTTGAGGCCTTGTGAAACAGGACTCAAGACTATGCTTCCCACCACAATAGGTACTTAGATCCTCCTTGATTCTTCTTTCTTTTTCATAATTCATTACCTTGAATTCTTTATTCAGGAAAAAATAATGGGGCTTGTCCATCTTCTGAAAATTCTTCTTCTTCTTATAACTTGAGCTTGAAGAATTTTGAGGATGAGAGGAATTTGACTTCCATTAAGTCTTTAAGAGATTCAATTCTTGAATAATGGGAGGCCAAATGATCCAAAATCCTGGATGACAATCCCTTCCTGAAATGATGGATAAGAGCCCTTTCACCCCAATCTCCAATTATTGATACCAAACTGCTGAAATCGGCTATGTATAAAGAAACATGGCCACCTTCTTGCATTCTTAGAGAATCCAATTCTGCTTCAGCTTTTCTGACTTCATTTGAGTCCCAAAATAAAGTAAAGAGTTGAGATTAAAACAAGCTCCAAGAATCAAGAAGGTAATTCAAGTCTTGGTTGGTGAGATTGGAATGATAAGGCTCAATCCATTTTTCAGCCCTGCCAATGAGAAATGAAGTGGCATAAATAACCTTCTTTCTGTCTTGAGAGAGGTTTGCCAGATCATTATGAAAGATTAACTGGCAAGACTAAATGAAGCTTCTGACTTTGAATGTCTGTGTCCCATCAAAGCATTCTGGTGCCTTCATAAATGGGGTCTTGAAGGCTGGTGGTCTTGATGACACAGAAGATGAAGCTGATTGAAGATTGGCCATATTTTGAGTCATCTGCTGCATAATGGCCAATAAGGATGCTTCACACTGATTAGAGACAGCCTGATAAGACTGGGCTAGAGTTGGTCCTCCAGTACCTTGGGATTCCCCCACTGGAGCAGGGACTGTCAGCCTGTGACTCCAAACCAGAGCACAAGCATGACAACCAAAATACCATAAACCAATGGTATAGCCAAGATACCACCAAAACATGGAGCAGAGCCAGATTAGCTCAAAACGTATCAAAAGAAAGAGGAAACTCACCCCTTTTTGAATATATAAGTCACATCACCATAGAACAAAGAATAACAAAGTTGTTCCTGCTCAAAGTTGTTGCTGAGCATAAACCTTACTTTTCACCTCTCATCTAAAATGCAGGAGAGGCTTAACCCCATCAAACTGGTATTCAAAATGAGGCTCTAAGCCAGGGCTATCCAATGGTAGTAGCCAAACTGAGCTAGCACCAGTATTACTTGAGTTATGGCCAAATGAGGGTGAACAAAACATTCACCTCACATCTAACTTTTGCAGTTTTGGCGTGAGATACCTAAAGTGGGGCCTTTTTGGAAAGAGAAAAATCAGGGCTATCAGATGATGCCATCCATGTCCCCATATCTCAACTAGAACAAAAGTTATGGGGCAAATAAGCCCAATACAGCTTTTTGCCTAAACCACACAAATGTACAAAAATCTTGTACATGGGATACCTTTGCCATATTTAATAATACCCATATCAAATGAGGTACCATTGTGTAGAGCACATACAGGGATCTTCATCAAACCAATGTTGAGGTTGATATCTCAAGAATTGACAAAGTTATAGCTGTTTTAAGGTCAGATTCCCACCTGCTGTCATATACAGCCTTACCTTGGGATAATGTCCCATAATCATGAATATGAGGTGTAAAATAGATGAAGAGGCTTGTTTTTACTTCAACACCTCATATGTCAGTCAATACTGGGGTCCCATACAGTTTCTGTACAGCATTCTACACAACATACACGTCAGAATCAGGCTGTGAGGTCCCCAGAAGAAAGTTTGCCCCCTGTATTGGTGAAAACTGCCCAGATGTGGTTTCAAAACCACATCTGAGCCCAATACAGGTTAATACAGGTCTTTGCGAACCACAAGCCTGTCTCAGAGAGTGAAAAAATCTTCACTTCCTCTACCTGGAAAGGTCTAACACCCTTTCCACCCCATTTCAGGATAAAAAGGAGGCTTTTCACAGCCAGAATTGCTTTCCTCATCCTGCTCTTGAATTCCTACATAGTACAACTGTCAAAAACAGTTATACTCTTGGAAAATAATCAGGTATACTCTTAATTTAGTAGGATTGTAGTCTTTATTATTGTAATCCAACAGGTAAAGCTGCACCCATGGCTTTCAACAGCGCTCACCACCACTATTGCAAAATAGTAAAGCCCCTTTATTTCATCTATAAACCCTTATTATCCATAAATACCTTTATTTTATCACTTTATTTCTATGTCACAGTCAAAGTTAAAGTTGTAACTAGCCTAATTGCTGCTTCTACATAGACTCAACCTGACATTTTGGGGGCCTGGCAGTGTTTTTTTGACCATTTTGGACCTTATAAGTGAGTTTTTTACCGATTTTCTTTATTTTATGACACTTTTTTTATCTTATCAGGTGTAATTATTTCCTAAAACTATATATTTATTATATATTTATCCTTATACCATATTAAAAAGAGTACTTGTCACATGGCTAATAACCACAAGAGTCTTAATTTTTAATTAAATTAAGATATCTCATACTGATAAACCAACAGTTGAGGCATGGTTGGGCAGATTGTTAACTCACTTACCCTCTTACATACCACTTTTTGACAGTTTATACTTTCTAATTACAAGTTATTCTGTGAGATATTGGTATACAAACAGTATCCCAAATATCAGTAAGCTTTATTTCTGACATGAAATTGTTAATCCAATTCCACTGTCATTGTACAAGGGCATATTGTAGTAATATACAAGCTCAGAGGCCATTCTTAGACATGCAAATAGCATTTTAAGAAGTCTTAACTGACATTAAGCCCTCTTTTTACTGTTTTTTTTCAGTGGAAGATAACTTCATACCACTAGAAAGCCAGTCACAGGCCAACACAGCAGTGACACCCTCAGAGCCAGAGGGCAGCAAAGGCAAAGGAAAGAGGCACAGTGAAGGCCTGATAACAGCAAAGAAGTGGATACCCATTGCCACACAGAAGAGTAGAAAACCACGAAATTCTGCTTCAATACAAGGTAAACCAACCTTGATAGCTTGTACAGGGAAAATTGCTATAATTAACCCAGTTGTAACCTCTAAAGGTAAATTGCCCAAATCAGCAGACAATAAATTTGTACAAGGCACAGTCAAAGGTAAATACCCTAAGAACATAAAGTTTTTGACTGCTTGCAAACACTAACATATCACCTGTACACCTCAGAGATTTTGGCTTTCAAAGGAACTGGCCAGAGGACAGAGAAGGCTGGTCCAGAACCAGAAGACCTGAAAGAAGACACCTTGGACACAGTAGTGGATGGCAAAACAATGAGGGAGATAATATCAACCCTGCCATTCACACTGCAATTTAATGGAGACCTCAAACAATAGGACTGGAAAGACATGGATCAAGGTCTTCAGCTCCACTAACTCCTCAAGGATCTATTCCAATGGAGCATGGACAACAAGAGGTTCAACCTGGTATCTCACTGGACAGAACTTGGATCAAGTTGCCAGAAGATCTGTCTCAAAGAGATAGACATCAAAGACCTTATAATAATTACCAAAGGTTGGAATTCTACCAGGCAGTTCAGACTGCCAAAGGCAAGGGCACAGAGGATAAGGGAGAATCAAGCCACTATCCAAGCCATAGAAGAACAATTAACCCAGACAGGGCCTACTCAGATTCCTTCAGGCTCACAAGGAGCAGGCCAAATCGGCTCTCCAATGGCTTCACACCATTCACACACCAACAAATCAATGACCAAGAGTCACCACTCTTCACAATTCCAGGAGGTTTCCAGGAGAAGAAACGGATACAAGGGGAAAAACAAGACCTCTTTGAGCCAAAGGCAGAAAGAATCAGACCCCATGATCCAGAGGTTGTTGGATTTGGTGAAAGAAGTGCACAAGGACAAGAAGTAGTTGCAAACCACTCTAGAAGCAGTAGTCCTAGTAATAGAAACATGACCCCTACTCAGACTGAACATAACATTGTCAGATCTGAGATTAACATCAACAGTGATACACTGTGGTTAAAAATGTCCCAATATGCTGAGCAATCTGCAAAACAGTTTGCAGAATTTTAAGCAAGCCATGAGAGGATGAAGAAATTAACAGCCTCCATGGATAAAATAATTAAAAATCTTCAAGAAGGACATGCTCAATTGAGAAAAGCCTCTGAAGAAACCAACAAAGGACTTAATCTAGTCTTTGAAGAACAACACCACAGCAGAAGGGACAGGGATTGTCTGGACCAAGATATAAACAAATCGTTTAATGTCTACCATAACTTGAAGCCCCAACCACAATGCCAAGTTATGGAAAATCCACATCAACTAGATGCCATGTTCACAATACCAGGATGGAGATGGCATGTCTTATTCAGAGAAGGAAGCCTTGAAACAGCTTCCTGAGGCCTCAAGCTGGCCAAAACTCTCTGGATCAGGAGAATATGATCATATAGAACTCATAGATTGTATTGATGGACTCTTCATTGATGTACCTAGCATACCAGGTTACTGTATTACTGCTAGATTGAATACAGCATTTAAAGGTCATGCTAATATATGGTACACAGAAATGAAAGAAATCCATGGCAGAAGAAACTGGCCATGGTGGAAGAGTCAAATAATCCTAAAGTACAGTAATGGAGCTTGGATATGGAAAAAGACCATGTCATTTGACAATGACAAATACTCTGTGGACAAAGATCCATATGAGTGGTGTCTTAGACAATCTAAAAGACTTAAAGCCATTGATCCTCAGATGAACATCCAAATGAGGAATCAAAAACTTCTGACACAACTGCCAGGAGAACTAGAGCATGCAGTAAAATTCAGATGCAACCAAAATTGCACTCTAGATGACATTGCTAAAACCTTACAAGACAGAAGGAAAAGAACTAATATAGGGAAATTCACCCCATATAAGAGCAGTGGTTTCGGAGAGAAACAACCTTTCAGGGTAGAGTTTAAAGACAAACCCAAAGAAAGAGTGGCAGAAATGGCAAAGAAGAAAAATTCTTGTCACAATTGTGGTTAAACAGACCACTATTCCAACAACTGCCCAAAGGCAAAGAAAAAAGTCTATGCCATTGAGAAAGTCCCAGAGGAGGAATCCCCAACAGAGGATTCTGAATCAGACTCCATGGGTGATGCCATCAGAGAACTATCTGATGATTACCAAGACCCAAAGGAATAATTTCTAGTAGAATACCAAGAGGAAACCCCACTAGAAATTCAGGACATACAGTTGGAAGCAGGCATGCCACATGATATTGCCAATAAAAACTTGTGCAAACACACACAAGATGCACAAACATTCCTGGTTACACCAACCAAAGGAATGGCATATATACATGGAGCAGCCACTAAAATGACTGTCTGTATTGACAATGCTCAACATCCATTGATCATTGATAGTGGGGCACACTGCTCCATAGTCGCCAGAAATTATCTGGATAACCACTTCCCAAATTAGGAAAAACAGCTCTTGCTCACCAAGGCAAAGAACTTTAAAAGTGCCTCAGAAAAGATGACTTCCATTGGTACAATTATCAAAGAGATAATTATACCCCACAGGAAGGGTAATATCAGACTCAACCCAGAGTTTTTAGTGCTTGATGATGCCCACATCCAAGGGTTCTTAGTGGGAACAGACTACCAGAGGATGTATCACATAGATATTTACAACAGTAAAAATAGGCATATTACCATTGGCACCAACAAGGAAAAGAAATTTTCACTTGATATATACCATATATCTTCTCAAGATCCACTAGAAGAACTTCTGAATGAATTCAGAGAGGGATAGTTTAGCACTACCCTCACCAGTAAACAAAAACTAAGTTTACTGAAGATTCTGAGAAAGAACAGACCAGCATTTGTCATTGGTGAAGAACCATCAGGCAGGATAAAAGGCCATTATATAGAACTATATCTGGATGTGGAAAGAGCTTATCCACCCATGCTCAGGAGACCTCCTTATCCAGCAAGCCTGGAAACCAGAAATGAAATTGAAAAACACATCAATGAACTCCTGGACATGGATGTCATCAGAAAGATTGGACATAATGAGATAATGGAAATCACCACTCCTGTCCTAATCACCTGGCATGATGGAAAGTCTAGACTGTGTTCCGACTTCAGAGCTCTGAATAACTACAAGAAAGCAGACAGGTACCCTATACCCAGGATACCTCATGCCCTGGATAAACTGGCAAAAGCCAAATACATAACCAAAATGGATTGTATGAAAGGCTTCCACCAAAATGGAGTTAGACCAAACTCAATGAAATTACTCAGAATAATATTCCATATGGGCATATATGAGTATACAAGGATGCAATTTGGAATCAAAAATTCACCAGCCCACTTCCAAAGGATGACGGACACAATATTTCAAGAAGAAATATTGGAAGGCTTGATGATATTATTATATGCTCAGAGACATGGAAAGACCATGTACAATACATAGACAGAGTGCTAAGCAAATGTACACCCATCAATCTGAAGATTTCACTGAAAAAGTGTAATTTTGGCCAATATGAGCTACTAGCTCTAGGACATAAAGTATCAGGTCTCAGTCTGGCAATTGACCAGAATAAAGTAGCAGAAGTACTGGAAAAGCCAGTACCAGAGAGCATCAAAGAGATGCAATCTCTCCTTGGGTTTGCTAGCTACTATAGAAAACAAATCAAGAATTTTGCACACATAACTAGTAGTTTATACAAGTTTTGTTCAAAAGATGTAGTTTTTGCAATTACCAAGGAAAGAAGAGATGCATATGAGAGGATCAAACATGAACTCAGAAATTCACCTGTACTCATCTTGCCCGACTTTGAACTACCATTCAAGTTATATATAGATGCAGCATGTAGTCAAGGCTTAGGAGCAGCCCTTCACCAAAGACAAATTGTGGATGGTGAACCAAGAGAGGGAGTGATATTGTGAGCCTTGAGGTATATCTTACATACCCAAATAGGCCACAAGTATCTTAAAAAGAAATTTTGAATTATGCACAACTCATAAGTCATGCATATATCCAAAATTCATCATTTTCAATTTCAGAAAAGATGAATAACTTTTTATTGAGTAAGTAAATCCATGAATTTAAGACCAGATTTGGATTCTACACAAAAATTCACCTAGGGTAGCTCCATAGAGTGAATAAGCTCAATTTAAGTATTTGAGGTGGTAAAATGGAAAATACTTCAATACCAGTTCATTAATACCACATAAAAGATCCGTGAAAATTTTTGTTTTTCTTGATTTTTAGCCAAAATAATGGGAAAGTGAGAAATCCCATGTTACATATACACTAAGAATAGTGTTATGCATGTTTTGAGCACTTAATATCATGGTATTCTTACATGCACTTTTGGTACACCCATAGTGGATATCTCACTAAGCTTAAATTACTATTTTGACGTAAAAAATAGGCAAGGGGGACAAAAGACATCAAAGAGAGCCAGGGTACCCAACTTCTGAGGCCTCAGAGGCGTGGATAGCTCCAGAGCATGGATCCATGGCTCATCTTGGCCCAATTGGTAAACCAAAACTCTTTGGGAACTTGGTTACCAAGTTACACCTACTGTAATCATATGAAAATAGCAAATAACCTGCTATTTTGACATGCCAAGGAGGTAATGAGCTACTTACACTCCTGTAACCATGTCAATTACTAATGACTTTCCATGGATAAACCCCAAAAGAGTAATTGAAACCCTTTTGGGACTCATATTCATTGATTTACCTCATAGCAACCAGCAAAACACTGCTATTTGCAATTCTACGTAGAAATGAGGTAAAAACTTCAAAAATTCATTCAAAATACAATTCTTAATGAATCTTTCTGAAACGTTCAGGACTAAAGGAGAGCTGTTTTATCTATGGTACAACCAAAAAGAATTACAGTTTTACTAGTGAAATTCAAAGTTTTACTTACAGTCCATTTTTGGTTATTCTACGTGAAACACTGAATCTTCAAAAATTCACAGTAATTACAACCTGTGATGAAATTGGCAATAACATTGATAACTTTGAGAAATCAATGATTATTTTAGAATAAAAGAAGATTTACAAGTGTTACTCCTTTTATTCTTAACCATATTGGGGTTGGTAGTCACGTAAAAGTATCAAATAAGTAATTATGATAATGTTACGTGACAAATAATGATGCAATCCATAAACCAAAAGGGTTTATTGTTTTCTCACTCACTGGTTTTTCAGTTTGCTCCATGGCACGCCTCTGTGAGCTGTTGTTGACTTAAAAGAAGCCTTCTCTTACTGTTTTTTCCACATCATCATCATCTTATCAATTTATTAAATCATTATTACCAACAAGTAAGTATTAGTTACACCTATTCTTAAGTGTTGTAAATCTTTCAGAATCAACCAGAAAGACGTGAAATCATAGAATCCAACTATATATTGTTGTAATACTGTTATAAATCCTTTTGATCCCTTAAATCCACAATTCCACGTCAAATTTCTCTACTTTTATCTATCAATAAGTTCTTTGGAGTATTAGTGAGTCATTTATCTTTAATTCTTAAAGTTTTTCTCTAGTAATAGTTTTCTTCAAGAATTATCTTTATAATTATTCTTATAAAAGATAATTATATATTAAAATAATTTTATTATTTTAATAAAAGAATTTTTTATTATTAAACTCTTCTTGTAATTGATTCTTGTAGACAATTACTGCTCACTGTTATAATCACTAGTAGTGTATAACACGTGAAAGAAATAATTTTATAATTATTTAATTGTGGTTATAATAATTTTATTATTATATTTCATAAGAACAGACATAGTACTGTTGATTAATAGTAATATTATCATCAGTTTCATAGTCACATCTTACAAATATGTTACATCTCTAGGCAACTGAAATATTCAGAAGCAAGGTATGGGGCCACCCAGACTGAATGTCTATGTCTAGTCTGGGCTCTAGAAAAACTCCATTATTACCTGGAGGGTGCAGTCTTTGAAGTCTTTACTGGACATGAAGACTAGAAATAGACACATGCTGAGATGACAAATAACCATCCAGGAGTATAGAGGGAACATGAGTATCATATACAAAGAAGGTAAAAGCCATACCAATGCAGATGGCCTCAACAGGTGGCCACTGGATAATGTCAAAAGCAATCCAGCTTATGACCCTGAAGTTTCAGCCAAGATCCCCATCCATTTCATGGAAATAGATAGGAGGAGGAACTTCAGATTCTCTGAATTGGCACCAGGAAGTGGTACCCTTGACAGTGGGAACACTAATTCAGAAGGGACAGAAACTCCCATACTGGGAATAAGCTCCTCAGAACTTCCCAATGAATTTTTCAGTGCAGTACTAAAGTCTTATGCCAAACACAAACAGTGTAGCATATTACTACAACTCCTTCAACAAAAGTACAGGAGTTCAGAACTGGAATCCCAGCTGGAAGAACCCTGGTTGACGGCCTACAAGGATAACAAGTTCTTCCTTAAGGATGGTCTGCTTTACCACAGAGAGAGGCGCACAAGTGCACTCACAGTGGTGGTCAGAGACCACATCTCCCTGATCCTGCAGGAATGCCATGACTGCCCCTATATGGGACACATGAGTGAAGACAGGACCAGAGAGAGGGTAGCAAGCACAGGTTGGTGGCCCAAGTGGGAACAAGAGTTGAGTGAATACATCGACACTTGTGAAAGATGCCAGAAGGTAAATATAAAACGTGGGAAGAAGTATGGGTTATTCCAACATATAGAAGAACCCAAACACCCATGGGAGACCATCAATATGAACTGGGTCACAGGACCTGTCCCAGGAGGCAAGGAAAACTACAATGCCTGCCTAATCATAGTTGATAGGTTCAGCAAGAGCATGAGGTTTCTACCATGCCATAAAGAGGATACAGCCATGGATACTGCTCAGTTATTCTGGAATAACATCATATCCACCTGGGGAGTCCCTAAGATAATCATTAGTGATATGCACCCAAAATTCACATATGAATTTTGGACCAACTTATATGACATGCTTGGCACCAAGCTTGCATTCTCCACAGCTTACCATCCACAAACAGATGGCCTAGTTGAAAGGATGATCCAGACTATGGAAGACATCCTTAGAAGGTTCTGTGCCTATATAATGGAATACAAGGATCATGAGGGATACACCCATGACTGGGTTATCGTTCTACCAGCTGTTCAACTCACTTATAATACAAGTCAGCACTCTACCACAGGAAAAACACCTGCAGTGGTAGTGAAAGGGTGGAATCCCGTGTTGCCTGTGGATCACTTGAAGAAAAATCTTCTGACCATCCACCCCACAGCCAAATACTTCCATGATATGTGAAAGAGGGCTTGTGACACAGCTGCCAAATGCATAGCTGAGGCAAAAGAATATAATAAGCAGAGGTGGGACAGGACACACATGGAACCTGACTTCAAGGAAGGGGACCAAATGCTAGTGTCTACACTAAGCTTTAATAATCTTAAAGGACCCAGGAAGAGGAGAGACTCTTTTGTAGGACCCTTCACTATCATTAGGTTGATAGAAAGGAATGCAGTGGAAGTCAAACTTACAGAGGAATTTTCTAGGAAGCATCCAGTCTTTCCAGTAAGTTTAGTCAAACCATACTTCCAAACAGAGGAGGACAAATTCCCCTCCAGGAAGAAGAACCCCGCACCACCTCATATAGTGGAAGTGGGGGACTCCCCTGGACCTGTGAGTAAAGTCATCAGGGCCAGGAAGATCAGACTTAATGGGAATTATCAAAGCCAATACTTGGTCAGATTCAAGAACCAGACAGCTGATAAAGACAAATGGTTGGCAGAAGATGCCATACCAGATGGAAACCTTCATTTAAGGAGATTAAGAGCCTCTAGGAGGACTGAACAGTCTCATCCATGATGAGGCTTTTTTAGAGGGAGGGTATGTCAGCCTGTGACTCCAAACCAGAGCACAAGCATGACAGCCAAAATACCATAAACCAATGGTATAGCCACAATAACACCAAAACATGGAGCTGAGCCAAATTAGCTCAAAAGGTATCAAACAAAAGAGGAAACTCAACCCTTTCTGAAAATATAAGTCCAATCACCATAGGACAAAGAATAACAAAGTTATTCCTGCTCAAAGTTGCTGCTGAGCATAAACCTTACTTTTCACCTCTCATCTAAAATCCAGAACAAGAGGCTTAACCCCATCAAATGGGTATTCAAAATGAGCTCTAAGCCAGGGCTATCCAATGGTACAAGCCAAACTGAGCTAGAACCAGTATTACCTGAGTTATGGCCAAGTGAGGATCAGATGAGGACCAAATGAGGGTGAACAAAACATTCACCTCTCATCTACCTTTTGCAGTTTTCGCATGAGATACCTAAAGTTAAGTCTTTTTAGAAAGCGTACAATCAGGGATATCAGATTATGTCATCCATTTCCTCATATCTCAACTAGAACAAAAGCTTTGGGACAAATAAGCCCAATACAGCCTTTTGCCTAAACCACACATATGTACAGAAATCTTGTACATGGGATAACATTGCCATATTTAATGATACCCATATCAAATGAGGTACCATTGTGTATAGCACATACAGGGCTACACACCAAACCAACTTTGAAGTTGATATCTCAATAATTGACAAAGCTATAGCTGTTTTAAGGTCAGATTCCCACCTGTTGTCATATACAGCCTTACCATGGGATAATGTCCCATAATCATGAATATGAGGTGTGAAATACATGAAGACGCTTGTTTTTACTTCAATACCTCATATGTCAGTAAATAATGGGGTCCCATACAGTTGCTGTACAGAATTCTATGCTTCATACACGTCAGAATCAGGCTGTGAGGTCCCCAGATGAACATTTTCACCCTGTATTGGTGAAATCTGCCCAGATGTGGTTTCAAAACCACATCTGAGCCCCATACATGTTAATACAGGTCTTTTCAAACCACAAGCCTGTCTCAGAGAGTGAAAAAATCTTCACTTCCTCTACGTGGAAAGGTCTAGCACCCTTTCCACCCCATTTCAGGATAAAAAGGAGGCTTTTCACAGCCAGAATTGCTTTCCTCCTCCTGCTCTTGAATTCCTATGTAGTACAACTGTCAAAAACAGCTATACTCTTGGAAAATAATCAGGTATACTCTTAATTTAGAAGTATTGTAGTCTTTATTATTGTAATCCAACAGGTTAAGCTGCACCCAGGGCTTTCAACAGTGCTCACCACCACTATTGCAATATATTAAAGCCCCTTTATTTCATCTATAAACCCTTATTATCCATAAATAACTTTATGTTATCACTTTATTTCCGTGTCACAGTCAAAGTTAATGTTGTAACTAGCCTAATTACTGCTTCTACATAGACTCAACATGACAGGGACACACTCAGTGCCAGCAGATTCTTCCTCCCCCTCTTCACCATCTTTGCCTGGACCTTTGAGATTGGTCCTTGAAAGTCCTGAGAATGAATTTGATCTTCTTGGCCCTCTTCCTTCCTTTCTGGATGGTGCTGCTCCTTCCATGCAGGGCCCTCAGTTGAGGAACTGCTGGGGTGCCATCAAGAGGAGCTCTTGGAGTCAGAGTAATAACAGATTGAGCTCAGGCCTGAGATCTGGTCTGTCTTGCAGGAGGTGAATGCTGAATAGGCATGATTTCAGGAATAAAATTGAATTAAATGAATGAAAAATCAAAATTTGCTTGAATCACAAAAAATCAACAATCAAATCTTGAGGGAAATTAATCAGTATAATGAGATGTTGAAGTTATCAATCAATCAAGGTCAAATGGAATCTTCAAGTCAAGAAATCAATATTTTAAAATCAATCGAATCAAAATCCTTCAAAAATCAATCAATCAAATGAACTCTTGAGGAAATATCAATATATGTCAAAAGTCTTGACGTGAAAGATCAGCAAAATCAATGAAATATTCAGGTCAATCAATTTTCTTGAAGTCAATATTAATTATATGTAGAATCAATCAATCAATTCAATTCAAGTGAAATTTTCTTAAAAATCAAGAATTCTTGAAGAACAATTCAAAATGAATCTTGATCTGAAGAGTGTGTCTGAACAATCTTGATCATCAATTTGCAAAATCAAATGAAAAATGACATTACACCTGAATTAAGAATGAAATGAAATTGATGATTTGAAAGAAGATTAAAAAGAGAGAACAGAAAGAAAATTTGGGTCAGCTTTCAATTTTCAAAATGAAGAATGAATGAGAGTAAATTGAGAAGTGACAAAGAATCATAAAGCTCATAAGCATTAAAGAGTCATAATTTTGATGAAATGAGTGAATCATAATTAGTAAAATAATGACTGGATAGAATGAAAATGAACTATGAGTTAATTAATATAATGTAGCAGGGGCTCTTTTGATAATAACAGTGACCTGGCACTCAGGAATCAAGAACTCACTTGGAGGGCTCCAAAAGGATAGAGGAATAAAAGGATATATTTCTTTAAAGAAGAATAGAAGGTAAATACAAGTATGCCAAAGGACAAAAGGAAAGGAAGCCAATGGCCAGGATAATAAGAAACCAAAAGTAAAAGAGCCAACCAAATGAATCCTCAATTAGCTGTTTCATCCTGCCAGAAAGAAAAATGAAATTTGCAAAGGATATGACCAACAATATCCACTGACAGGAGAAGAAGAAAGGTGCTAATGACTGACTTAAGATTATCTCTATTTACTTCAATAAGGTAAAAGGAAATAAGGAGAAAAATAAATCCAATATATTAATTAACTGGGGAAAAAGTACCCAGAAAAGTCCCCAGGTGATGAAATGTGGCCAGTATATGTGAAATGCTGGAGGGCTGATCCTGGAAGGTGAATCATCTGTCTGTATTTTCTGAACTGGGCCAATACAGTTCTGGCCATCTTGAGAATTGAACAGTGTGACTGAATTTGCACAGCGGAATATGAATTGGCCCAATTGGGCCAAGGCCATACAGGATACTTGATTACTACCTGTATGGACCAATTGAGTTTTCCAAGGAATTCTGAGTGGTTTATTCCTTGACAATGATTGAATATGATTGATTACCTCTGAAAATTGCCCTTAGAATAGTGCTGGTGAGAATTGACAACCCAACTCCTGCAGGGCCAGGTGATTTGGGTCCTCAAATGGTCTTCTGGTAGCCACCAGGGAATTGCCAGACTGAATAGCTGAAAGGTCCTCCTTCAAAGATGGTGATGGATCTGAGTACTTCATGTGGAATCACGTAATTGGGTCCTGAAAGTGTCACCATTGGGCGTTTGAGTAAAGATGGTGCATAATGGTATATTATACCATATATGCACCACTCCTGGTCCTTGAGTACGGAGTGCTTTGAAGGAGGGTAAGTCTTCCCCTGAACTGGAGGGGAATCCCTGCTTGGAGCTGATCTGGTGGCCTCTGATGGTTGCCCAAGGCCATGGACTGATTTATGGCTAACTTGTGGTTCTTGGTCAATTTGGGTCCTAAGGTGGGTTTTGGCCATTTGGGGTCAAATACTGGCTCAGGTGGGCCCACCTGGCTTTGGGGGATGATGAACTGCCTCCTTGGCCCCTTTTGACCTCATTGGAATTGGGCCAAAAGGGGCCTAAGGGTCCCATGGACCGTGGGCCATAGAGGCTGTAGGGCCAAAGGGTTGGGCCAAGGGCTCTGGTGGTGGCTAGAGGGGCCATAGTCCCCTGGAAGTCTGAAAAGACCCCCAGGCCCAAAAACAAGGATAATGTCCTGGGGGTTGGTGAGAT
Organism: Austropuccinia psidii; assembly: GCA_023105745.1. Lineage (NCBI taxonomy): Eukaryota > Fungi > Basidiomycota > Pucciniomycetes > Pucciniales > Sphaerophragmiaceae > Austropuccinia > Austropuccinia psidii. The sequence goes on from JALGQZ010000013.1 coordinate 41,862,764, forward strand.
GGGGAATTGGACAATGAGGCCAATGGAGGCACGATATGTCCTGGGGCCATATTTGGCCAGGAGAAGGGTGTTATGGGCAAGAGGAAATAGAGCACCAAAAGAGTACAATAGGCCATAAAACATATTATATGGCCAATTGACCATGACTTATGTTCAGGTTGAAATTGCTGCAACACCCATTGAGAGGGGTGATTATTTGTGGTTGTGAAAGCTTGCTGGATAATAGTTGATAGGTTCAGAAAGAGTGTGACGTGCCTGCCATGTCATAAAGTGGATACAGCCATGGATACTGCACTGTTATTTTGAAATAACAAAATATCTACCTTCAGATTCCCTAAGATTACCATTAGTGATAGGGAACCAAAATTCACATCAGAATTTTGGACCCACCTCTATGACATGCTGGGTACTGAACTTGCTTTTTCTACAGCTTACCATACACAAACAGATGGATTAGCTGAAAGGGTGATCCAAGCAATGGAAGACATCCTTAGAAAATTCTGTGCCTATGGTATGGAATATAAGGACCATGAAGGTTACACCCATTACTGGGTTACCCTTCTACCAGCAGTCCTGCTGGCATATAACACAAGCCAGCACTGTAACACAGGAAAAACACCTTGACTGGTACAGAAAGGGTGGAATCCCCTATTGCCTGTGGATCACTTGAAGAAAAATCTTCTGAACATCCACCCCACACCCAAAGACGTCTATTATATGTGTAAAGGTTCTTGTGACACAGCTGCAAAATTCATAGCTGAAGCAAAGGAATATAATAAGCAGAGGTGGTAGAAATCACACTTCGAACCTGACTTTAAAGAAGGGGACCAAGTTTTAGTGTCTACACTGAGATTTAATAATCTCAAAGGACCTAAGAAAATGAGAGACACATTAGTAGGGCCCTTCACTATCATTAAATTGATAGGATAAAATGCAACGGAAGTCAAACTCACAGAAGAATTTTATAGGAAACACCCAGTATTTCCAATAAGTTTGGTCAAGCCATACCTCCAGACAGAGGAGGATAAATTTCCCTCCAGGAAGAGAAATTCACCCCACCAGAGATAGTTGAAGTGGAAGACTCCCCTGGGCCTGTGAAGAGAATCATCAAGGCCAGGAAGATTAGACTGAATGGTAAAGACCAGAGGCAGTACTTGGTAAGATTTAAAACCAGACAGCAGATAAAGACAAATGGTTGGCTGAAGATGGCATACCAGATGGGATCCTTCATTGAAGGATATTCAGGGCCTCTAGGAGGACTGAACACTTTCATAAGTGATGAGCCTTTTTTGGAGGGAGGGTATGTCAGCCTGTGACTCAAAGCCAGAGCACAAGCATGACAGCCAAATACCATAAATCAATGGTATAGCCACGATAACACCAAAACATGGAGCTGAGCCAAGTCAGCTCAAAAGTTATCAAACAAAAGAGGAAACACATGCCTTTCCAAATATACAAGACCCATCATCATAGGACAAAGAATAACAAAGTTATTCCTGCTAAGAGTTGCTGAGAATGAACCTTAATTTTCACCTCTTATCAGAAATAAAGAGGAAGAGGCTTAACCCCATCAAATGGATATTCAAAATGGAGCTCTACGTCAGGGCTATCCAGTGGTACTAGCCAAACTGAGCTAGCACCAGAATTACAAAAGCTATCACCAAAATAAGGTCAAATAAGGGTGATTAAAATATTCACCTCACATCTAACTTCTACAGTTTTAGTGTGAGATACCTAAAGTGGGGTCTTTTTGGGAAGCACACAATCAGGACTATCTGATGGTGCCATCCATTTCCCCATTACTCATCTAGAACAAACATTATGGGGCACACAAGCTTGATACAGTTGTTAAGCAAAACATATATATGTACAAAAAATCCTGTGCATGGCATTCCTTTTGCCATACCTCCACCACAAAGGGTTGCCTAATCCTGCCCTTCAATTCCTACGTAGACAAACTGTCAGCCTGTGACTCAAAACAGAGCACCAGCATGACATCCAACATACCATAAGTAATGGTATGAGGAGTATTGGACAAATATAGCCAATACAAGTAAGCTATAAAGAGGAAACCTCCTCAAATATAATAAGAAAGGACAAAGATATTCCCTATCAAAGATAAGACCAAATAAGCAAAAACTCTTATTCTAGCCTCTAATCTAACTTATACATATTTCATGAAACCCCAACCAGAATGGTTTTTTTCTTGAAGCTTTAAGGTAGAGCTATCCAATGGTATCATCTATTTATCTGGAGCACTCCTAAATCAGGAGATAGCATTATACCACCTTTTTCACCAACAACCCCTCAAAGGTGTAGGAGAGCTTGTGAGCCTTTGAGATATGACCACATACCCAATAAGGTCACAAAAAAGACTAAGAATAATTATACCTTTAATATAATTATATTAAAATTACTTAGAATAATTATACATTAAAAATAATTACTTAAATATACAAAAAATACCATAAATTGGTACAAAAATTGGTTTAACTTAAACACCAATGAATCAAAATGTAAAATAAATTATACAATTGGATTCCCCATGGAAAAATACACATATACCATTTTTATGGCATATCTGTAAAGTCAATATTTGATGAATTATAAGGTATAATACCTTATAAAAACCATAAAACCTTATTTATCTCAAGACCTAATGAAGCAGCATGTGAAGTAAATTGTACCAGTGGATTACCCACAAAAATCCACACATAAAACAATTAATAAGCTAATTTCCAAAGTTAATACTTAAGGAATTAACCTGAATATATGCACTTTTTTGGTCAACGCATATATTCAAGGATCATAGCTAATATCTCCTAAACTATACATGATAGAATGATGAACCAAAAACAAAGTTACCACGTAATTACTGTAAGAACACAGATATGAACTTTATTTTACAAATTATAAACAAGGTTAAAACCTATGATGAAATATTGATAAAAATCAACAGAGCTGTTGACCACTTTGTTGTGAAAGTGGTCCAAACTTAAAAAGAAGTATACATTTGGATTCTACTAGTTCTTTCGTGAAGAATGATGTAATTTTTATTATTAAATTCAGGGTATAACCCCCTGAAATCAAGGTTTGAAGTTTAAAATATTGAATTTCGACAGAAAAGATGAGTTACAAGAAAAATCATCAAAATTGGAGTTTTGATGATATAATGGAAAGCTCTTGGCAGCATAATAAGGTTATGCCAGGCTATCAGAATTCACTCTCTGAATTGCTGTAGAATGTAAATCGTAAAGGTTATTGAGGATCAAAGTTTGAGCTTAATTTGAGCAGTTATGATCACTCACTGTAACCTTAATTTAAGTTTAACAGTCTTAAGAGTGATAAAATTGGTGAATACTATTAGTTTATGATTAAAACTAATAAAATCCACGAAATTTGGGGTTCTGCCAAGCCTCTGATGTCATCAACTTTAGAGTTATAGTGATAACTCTAAATAATGGTGTAATAATGATGTAATATGGTTTGATAATGATGTAATCATCTCCAAACCTTAAAATATTGATCAATTCCAGTGGATATGATCAGTACAAGTCTACTAGAAGCCTGTTGGACTCTAGGAGGGAGGTATTTACTATAAATAGAGCTCTTTTTACTCTATTTTCCCCTCAGACGCATCAAAAACATTAAATCAATTAAATCAAAGGTAATTTCTTTATTCTTTATATATAAAAGTATTATATTATTAAAGAACAAAGACCACCTTGCTATAATCATCTATTTTGACATGATTAAATCATTTATTTAATTGTTTTTGTTAAAAATCTCTCTAAAACTCATTTCCATGTAAAAATCCAGAATAATTTGTAATTTTCTTTATTTTTATTGTAAATACAATTTGAAAAAGTTGTATTTATATTTTTTGGCGTAAAATATTTCAAAATTATTATATTAAGTGTTAAAAGTAGGTTATTTTCTCTTATTATAATAATTTCTCTATTATTACTCTCTTAATAATTCTTTAATTAATATAAATAGTATTTATATTAATTCATAACTTTAATATTAGTAATATTATTGTTATTAATTGTTTTTTATTAATAAAAAGCAATTTTTTACGCCTTTATTATTTGTTGGTAACAATAATAAAGAGCTTTTTAAATATATTAGTATATTTAATTATTATATTATATTTTCATAATATAAATTATATTATTATATTTATTTAATAATATAATTATTTTACGCCATAATAATAATAATTATTTATTATTATTATATTTTTAATCTTATTTATTCAATTAATAAGGACATTCAGAGTACAATAAGTAATAAATTAGTCATTTTTACTTATTGTTTCATAGTCGAACCTTACATTTGGGGGCCTGGCCGTGATATTTACTTAAAAGACCTTTTAAAAGATTCTAATTGGGTTTATCCAATAATAAATTATATTTATAATCATAAAATTATATAATAATTTTATATTTTATTGATTTTAAAAGCTATTGAGGCATTTGGAAAGCAATTGTACTGTCTTACACTTGGTTTTTCACATCCTTAGACTTGCAAGAACTTTCTTTGAGTGACTCTAGTGATTAAAAGAGATATTTTATAAATTGAAAATAATTTTATTGTAATTTAATTTTATAAGAATCATATTCATCTTTTATTTTATTCTTTAAAAATAAAAATAAAATAAAAAATATTAAAAAAAAAATATTAAAAACCAATAAAAAAAGTTATTTTTATTCATTTTTATTCATTTCTTTATTCATTTCAATTTTTTCAAAGATATAAAAGCAATTTCTACGTGGAAAATTGCCATATCTTACCAAAAAATAACACCTCTTATAAAAAGACCTATATTTATTTGTCTTTTTTAGTGTTTGAAGATAACCTAACAGAATACAACCAAGCTACTGTTGAGAGATTGGTGGAAGAAACTTGTCAAAGTTCTCCAACACCAGTTATCACTAAAAGAAAGAAAGCTAAGAAATTAGACTTTCCAGGACCCACCATTCAAGACTCTGAAGGTGATCACCTCTTTTATAATTGCCATAAAAAGAAGTTTATTCTAAAATATTTTTATTTTTTCTTATTCCTTAAACTATGACTACCAGAAGAGGTTCCCAATACTCCATCCAATCAGATGGAGCTGGACTCAGAGGTAGAACTGATCCCTCAAAAGGGAAAAGAAAGGGCAATATCCCCAGTGGAACAGAATCCACACAAGGAAGTGCCTTATCCCAAAGGCAAGTCCCAGAAATGCCCATGATATCTGAGCCTGAATTGGAACTAAGTATGAGTAACTCAAACAGGTACAAATCACATTCAGAGGGCTCAAATAGACATCTACATGAGCCAGTACAAGCAGTATTGCACAGTGTACAAGGACAAAGATTGGGAAATGTTGCCTCAAATACACCAAGGAGTGATGAACTCCTGGCACATCCTGAAAAAGTTCCTCAAAGAGGAGGAGATAGTGAAATACTCCAATGGATGGAATCCACTGTCATCCAAACCTCAAATCAAAAAAATCAAGGACTACCATGCCAAAAAGAGGGAGGCAACCAAGGAAGAAGCCCCAGTAGCTTCTACCAGCAAGCCCCAAGCCAACCCACTTCCCCAAGAAGGGAAGAAGAACAAGAAAAAGCATTGGAGGAAACCATATTCCCCAAGCTACAGAATACCAAGAATCCAAAAGGATGCCCTGGACAATGTTTTCAACATGGCCAGAACCTTGATGGAATTCAAGGACAAGGAAGAGCAAAGAATGAGACAACCTCATTTCCCAAAGAAATAACCTTGTCCAAAGATGTTGTAAATACTTTAACAGAAATTAAAAATAGTATATTACTTCTAAAAGAAATTAAAGATAGTTTATTATCACTACAAGAAATAAATAACAATTTATCTTCTTTAACAAAAATTGTTGTGCAAAACAAGAAAGAAATCGACAACATTAAGTTTATTGTTGAAAATAATAAACCAAAGAATTTAATTGACAATACTCAAAAATTAATACAAGGACAACAAGAATTGTATAAATACATAAAAGATATCAAAGACAAGACTTTGACAATCAATTATGATGTGAGTATTGACAATCTTACAGAAAAATTAAATAAATTAAGTATTTCTGTAGAAAAATTTGAAGAAAAGACTTCATCACACCAAAAATTACTTTTGAACCATGTGGAAAAAAGTGATGAAGCAAGAATGCATCTGAAAGATGATATTCAGAGTGAAATAAGGCTTATCACTGAAAAAATGGATAAAATTAATGAGGCTAATTTAAATATGCCAAAGTTATCAACACCATTTTCTCATATAAGAAGCCCTGTTAAAACAAAAGAGGAATTGTCAAATCCTTTCATAACAGACTTGAGTCACCAAGATAATAACCAAGTCTTAATGAAGGAAGCACCTCAATTGAAAGAATGGCCAACATTCACAGGAGAAGGTGAATATGACCACATGTCATTTATTAAAACAATTTACATGTTACAAGAAGACTATGCCATACCAGATGAATTAATTACTGCAAGATTACATTCATTGTTTGAGAAATCTGCAAAAAGATGGTATTATGGCATAAGACAAACAAATGGTAAAAATACCTGGTCTTGGTGGAAACAAGAAATAATCACCAAGTGGGCAAATGATGCCTGGAGGTATAAGATAGAAAATGAATTTGAAAACTCTTTCTTTGACCCAGAGAAAGACAAACCTTTAACTTGGTTCTTGAAACAAGTTGAAAGGCTTAATGCACTGTACCCAGAAATGTCACAAAAGATGGTGCACATGAAAATACTTAAAAAATGTGGAGGGGAACTAGAACATGCCCTAAGAAGCAGGTGTATAGAACCATGCTCTACAGAAGAGTATATAAATGCACTAGAAGATATAGTGACAAGAACAAAAATTGGCAGGACTTGGAAAAAATTGGACATTAAAAGCCCAAATAAACCATTTATCAAAAAAGATAAATCAAAAGAATCCTTTAAGCCCAATACATCCAACAATAATGAGCAAAGAAAATGCTATAAATGTGGAGGTATTGGACACTTAGCCAATAATTGCCTTAAAAAAGCAAACATTAATGAAATTGTGGAAACAGAAAGCCAAAATGACAAAGAAGAGGAATCTGACTCTGAAAAAGAGACAGAAGAGTCAGAAATCTCTGAAAGTGATGAAATCAATATAATTAATGCACAAATTAATAATATTGATATAATTTATGAAGTACTGGATGTTAATTCAAACTTACCACAAGTTGGAACATCTGACACAAGCCTGACAAACATACAAGATGCCAAAATGTATAGAACCAAACCTGAAAGAGGAATGGGATATACAGCTGGAAAATCAAGTATAAGTATTGTTATGGTTGATAACCAAGAAGGAAAAGTTAACTTGGATACAGGAGCATATTGCACTTGTGTTGGCAAAAGTTATTTAAAAACCATTTTCCCAAACTGGCAAGAAAAACTTATGCCAATACAAGGTGTCAAATTTAGTAGTGCAAGTGAGAGCATGAAGCCCCTTGGAATAATTGCTTTAACACTAATTTTTCCTCATCCCTCACAATGTGTCAGAATTAAAGTAGAGTTTGTAGTAATGGACAACTGTACTAGTAATCATTTCATACTTCGGAATGACTACTTATCAATCTATGGTATAGATATCTCCAACCAAAAAGATAGATATTTTACCATAGGAGATAACAAAAGACAAAAGTTTGGCTTCTTAAATAACAAAAAACAAATCACAGTTATTAAGAAAGAAGAAAAATTCCAGAAAAGGAACTTTTTATATCTGAACAACTTAAAGAGGCAGAATTCAATCAAGAATTAACAGAAAAAATGAAAGAAAAATTGATTGACCTCTTATTTAAGTATAAAAATGCCTTTGCAACTGACAAAGAGCCACTCGGTGCCATAATTGGACATGAAGTGGATATAATTCTTAATGTAGAAAAGCCTTACCCACCTTTATTAAGAAGACCTGCTTATCCAGCCAGTCCAAGGGCTAGAGAAGCCTTAGAGGTGCACATTAAAGAATTAATGGACCTTGGAGTATTAAGAAAGGTTGGACATAATGAACAAGTAGAAGTTATTACACCTGTCATTATAACTTGGCATAATGGAAAATCAAGGATGGTAGGAGACTTCAGAGCCCTGAACACCTATACCATTCCAGACAGATATCCAATACCTAGAATCCATGAGACATTGACCCAATTTTCACAAGCTAAGTTCATCACAGCTATGGATGCTCTTAAGGGTTTTCATCAAAATGTCTTAACAGACAATGCCAAGAGACTACTAATAATAATAGTCCATTGTGGAATTTTTGAATACTTAAGAATGCCATTTGGGATAAAAAATGCACCTTCCCATTATCAAAGAATGATGAATACCATATTCCCTGAAGAATTATCAGAAGGATGGTTAATTATCTATATTGATGATATCATAGTTTGCTCAGAAACTTGGGAAAATCACCTTACAAGACTAGAAAGGGTACTACAAAAAATAGTCCAAGTAAATATGAAAATTTCCTTGAAAAAATGTCATTTTGCATATAGTGAATTAAAAGCACTAGGACATGTTGTATCTGGCCTTAGTCTAGGCATAGACAAAAATAAAGTGGCAGCAGTACTACTTAAACCAATGCCTCAAACCAAAAAAGAAATGCAATCATTTCTAGGATTTGCTGGTTACTATAGACAGCATATAAAGGACTTTGCAAAGATTGCTAAATCCTTTTATAAGCTATGTGACCAACAAACAGTCTATGGGATGACAGAAGAAAGAGTCAAGGCATATGAAGAATTGAAAAATTCCTTAACAAATGCCCCATTTCTTCTAATGCCAGATTGGAAACTACCCTTAAAACTGTACATTGATGCTTGTGGAGAAGGACTAGGTGCTGCACTTCACCAAACACAAATTATCAATGATAAACCAGTGGAAGGACCAATTTGTTTCATTTCAAGGCAAATAAAGCCAACAGAAGCAAGGTATGGAGCAAGCCAAATGGAATGCTTATGCCTAGTGTGGGCTTTAGAAAAACTGCATTATTATTTGGATGGCACAGTATTTGATGTAATCACAGACTGTAATGCTGTGAAATCACTATTAAATATGAAGACTCCAAATAGATATATGCTGAGATGGCAAATTGCTATCCAAGAATATAGAGGAAATATGACTATTGTTCATAAATCTGGAAATATTCATAAAAATGCAGATGGTCTCAGCAGATGGGCTCTAGCAAATACCCCTGACAATCCAGCATGGGTACCACAAGAAGAACACCATATAGAAGGAATATGTGTTACAGACATTGGCACAGAATTCTTTAACCAAGTTAAGGAAAGCTATAAGACAGACAAAAATTGCCATATCTTAAGCCAACTTCTAATGAAAGACTGCAAAGACCCATCACTTTCATCAAAACTAGATGAAATATGGAAAAAGGCATATGATGAAGGAAGATTCCACCTCCTTGATGGAATCCTTTACCATAGAACAAAACACACATGTGTTATGGCCTTAACAGATAGAACACTAATAAACACTATTTTACATGAGTGTCATGATAGTGTTGCATCTGGACATCTCTCAGAAGATAGGACACTAGAGAGGGTGAAAACCTGCTCTTGGTGGCCAAATTGGAAGAAAGATGTTGCAGAGTACTGCCAAACCTGTGACAGATGTCAAAAAGCCAACAGAGCCACAGGAAAGAAATTTGGAATGATGATCCAAATTCAAGAACCAAAATCCCCATGGGAAATAGTTCATATGGATTGGGTAACAGCACTACCTCCAGGAGGAGACAGGAGCTATAATGCATGTCTAGTGTTAGTTGACAGGTACAGTAAAACTCCCATGTTCTTACCATGTCATAAAGATGACACAGCTATGGATACAGCCATAATGATATGGAATAAAGTCATTAGCCACACAGGCTTATTCCAAAATATTATAAGTGACAGAGACACAAAGTTCACTTCAGCATTATGGACAAATCTCCATAACTTATTTGGGACAAAGTTATCATTCTCAAAAGCTTATCATCCTCAAACTGATGGTTTAGCAGAAATAATGATACAGACCCTAGAGGATATGATCAGAAGATTCTGTGCTTATGGGCTAGAATTCAAAGATTCTGATGGTTTTACCCATGATTGGTGTACACTAATACCAGCACTTGAGCTGGCATATAAGACATCAATCAATTCTTCTACTGGCAAAACACCAGCAATGCTAGAGAAAGGATGGAATCCAAGACTTCCTTATGATACCCCCAAAAAGGACTTAGTGGACATACATCCAACAGCAAGCAGTTTTAAGATAATGCTTGAAAAAGCAAGACACCATGCAAACAGATGCATGCAAGACTCTTTCAAATATGCAAAAGAAAGATGGGACAAAAGTCATAAACCACCTGACTTCAAAATAGGAGATTTGGTATTAGTATCAACTCTTAACTTTAATAACATAAAAGGACCAAAGAAATTGAAAGATTCCTTTGCAGGACCATTTATGGTAAAAGCACTTCATGGACCCAATGCTGTACAATTGGAACTTACAGGTGATTTAATGAATAAACACCCAACTTTCCCTGTAAGTCTTATAAAACCTTACAGCTCAAGTGACAAGGAATTATTTCCTCTAAGAAATAAACCCCCACTTGAAATTCCCCCTTTGGAAGAAGGAGAAGAAAAAAGAATTGTAAAAGTCCTTAAAGAAAGAAGGACAAGGAACAAAAAAGAAAGAGAATACCTTGTAAGGTATAGAAATCCAACTCAAGAAGATGAATGGCTAATTGAGAAAGATATAACAAATGCTGATAAACTACTGAGGAGGTTTAGACATGAAAGAAAACCTAAAGAATAACAAAATCAAGAATTATTGAGCTTCAGGACTGATAAAGTCTAATGAAGAGGTAGGACAGTGGATGATACCCTAATCACACATATCAGATTGTGGTACAATCTTTTTTGGTGGTAGGGAATGTGAGCCTTTGAGATATGACCACATACCAAATAAGGTCACAAAAAAGACTAAGAATAATTATACATTTAATATAATTATTTTAAAATTACTTAGAATAATTATACATTAAAAATAATTACTTAAATATACAAAAAATACCATAAATTGGTACAAAAATTGGTTTAACTTAAACACCAATGAATCAACATGTAAAATAAATTATACCATTGGATTCCCCATGGAAAAATACACATATACCATTTTTATGGCATATCTGTAAAGTCAATATTTGATGAATTATAAGGTATAATACCTTATAAAAACCATAAAACCTTATTTATCTCAGGAACTAATGAAGCAGCATGTGAAATAAATTGTACCAGTGGATTACCCACAAAAATCCACACATAAAACAATTAATAAGCTAATTTCCAAAGTTAATACTTAAGGAATTAACCTGAATATATGCACTTTTTTGGTCAACGCATATATTCAAGGATCATAGCTAATATCTCCTAAACTATACATGATAGAATGATGAACCAAAAACAAAGTTACCACGTAATTACTGTAAGAACACAGATATGAACTTTATTTTACAAATTATAAACAAGGTTAAAACCTATGATGAAATATTGATAAAAATCAACAGAGCTGTTGACCACTTTGTTGTGAAAGTGGTCCAAACTTAAAAAGAAGTATACATTTGGATTCTACTAGTTCTTTCGTGAAGAATGATGTAATTTTTATTATTAAATTCAGGGTATAACCCCCTGAAATCAAGGTTTGAAGTTTAAAATATTGAATTTCGACAGAAAAGATGAGTTACAAGAAAAATCATCAAAATTAGAGTTTTGATGATATAATGGAAAGCTCTTGGCAGCATAATAAGGTTATGCCAGGCTATCAGAATTCACTCTCTGAATTGCTGTAGCATGTAAATCGTAAAGGTTATTGAGGATCAAAGTTTGAGCTTAATTTGAGCAGTTATGATCACTCACTGTAACCTTAATTTAAGTTTAACAGTCTTAAGAGTGATAAAATTGGTGAATACTATTAGTTTATGATTAAAACTAATAAAATCCACGAAATTTGGGGTTCTTCCAAGCCTCTGATGTCATCAACTTTAGAGTTATAGTGATAACTCTAAATAATGGTGTAATAATGATGTAATATGGTTTGATAATGATGTAATCATCTCCAAACCTTAAAATATTGATCAATTCCAGTGGATATGATCAGTACAAGTCTACTAGAAGCCTGTTGGACTCTAGGAGGGAGGTATTTACTATAAATAGAGCTCTTTTTACTCTATTTTCCCCTCAGACGCATCAAAAACATTAAATCAATTAAATCAAAGGTAATTTCTTTATTCTTTATATATAAAAGTATTATATTATTAAAGAACAAAGACCACCTTGCTATAATCATCTATTTTGACATGATTAAATCATTTATTTAATTGTTTTTGTTAAAAATCTCTCTAAAACTCATTTCCATGTAAAAATCCAGAATAATTTGTAATTTTCTTTATTTTTATTGTAAATACAATTTGAAAAAGTTGTATTTATATTTTTTGGCGTAAAATATTTCAAAATTATTATATTAAGTGTTAAAAGTAGGTTATTTTCTCTTATTATAATAATTTCTCTATTATTACTCTCTTAATAATTCTTTAATTAATATAAATAGTATTTATATTAATTCATAACTTTAATACTAGTAATATTATTGTTATTAATTGTTTTTTATTAATAAAAAGCAATTTTTTACGCCTTTATTATTTTTTGGTAACAATAATAAAGAGATTTTTAAATATATTAATTATTTTATATTAATATATTTAATTATTATATTATATTTTCATAATATAAATTATATTATTATATTTATTTAATAATATAATTATTTTACGCCATAATAATAATAATTATTTATTATTATTATATTTTTAATCTTATTTATTCAATTCATAAGGACATTCAGAGTACAATAAGTAATAAATTAGTAATTTTTACTTATTGTTTCATAGTCAAACCTTACACCAGGGCAAATCTCGTGTCAATTGTCGGCGATTGACTTCACGTCAAGCAAACGTCAAGCAGGATAAAAGTCGAGCTCACGTCAAGCAAAAATCAAGCGAACGTCGAGCACACGTCCTACTCTTGTCTTACACCAAATCCTGTGACATCCACCAATATTGGTTCCCCTGTGCCTTCAACTCAGATTCCTCACCTCCTGATCATCCCGCAACCGTCCGATGGTTGGTGAAAATTACACAAGACCCGCCTGTTTGCACAAACACACATCAAAGAGGTCCTTCAGCCAGTCTTGATATAGGCGGGGGGTTTGAATTCACCAGGTCATCCATAAAAGGACTCCGCCTGAGCGGGATTGTCGTTTTGCAGGTGACACTGGTAGGGCCCGCCGCACAATACCGCGTGTGCGTGTGCGGGTGCGCATGCATGTGCATTGGCGTGTGCGTGTGCGCTTGCGCTTGTGTGTGCATTGGCGTGTGTGGGTGTGGGTGCGCTTGCGTGTGCATTGGCGTGTGTGCAAGGGCCGCTTCCCCTTCCAACATGATGATGGCGCAGTTAGAAATTTTGGATGCTGTGAAAGGTGAGTGTGTGGGTCATTTGATCATTGAACTTGGCTTATTCACACTGTACCCAATGTCAAAATAGTAAGTTCTTTGTGGCAATGTGAAATAATGGGCTTTGCTTGTCACAATGGCATGTCTCTGTCACTAAATTTTGAGGCAGTTATTTCACTAGCAAAATTGCTAATGAATCTGAGATATTTGCATTTCTGTAGACTAAATTTCATGAAATAACGGCTTTATCATTACAAGCAGTTCACATGACAGAACTTTGTTATCATACAATCCACAGTTACCTTCTATTTCTTCTTCAGATATAATCAAATGTCCATCATCAAAACCAACAGCTTTATAAATATTCAGATGTGGCCAATCTGGTAAGAAATTCACATCAATCTTCAAAGTTTTTAAGATCAGAAAGTTATTGTTCAGTATGCTAGATGGCTCAGAGACTTTAAAAATGCTATTAATAATACCAAAGCGTCGTGAGTTGCCCCTCAGAAAACATATCACACTGTTGCTGACATTTTTGGATTCAGTTGAAAATATATTGTTCCCAATATTAATGTTTGTAACTGGAAAATACCAAGGTGAGACAATCCTTGAAGTGAGATGACTTGTGGATTGCACAGTAGTGTCTAAGCTGATCCAATCAACTATTCCCCTTGTTGCATGAAAATTCTGTAAGTACTCAACCAGGCAATCATAATTTTCTTGGTCATGGCGGGATGGTTTGTTATATTTATGGTCATTGAACAGGGCAGGTGGCTGTGATTCGAAAAGCTGTTTTATTTCACATGGCACGGATGGGGATTTCAGGAGAACGGAAAGGTTGGAACATCAACAGATATGTTGAAGTAAGGTTTTATCTATATCATCTATTTAGAGTTGCAAGAAGTTAATCTTATTCAGTTCAGGTGTTTAATCAATGTGAATATATTGATCTCATTAATTGACATACATATTTTGTTATTTGTTGGCATTTTTGCAAATACTCCAATCAAGCGCTCATAACCCCATGTGGCTGAGGCTTGTGCCAGGCCCCAGCGTTGGAAGAGTTCGGGAATATGGTCAGCAAAATGATGATTTGGTTTACTTTTCTGTTTTGGGAACAGGAGTTGATTGGAAAGGCGGAATTTTTTCCAATGCTCAGCAAATGCAGTTGCATCTCCTATTGAAACAGTCCAACTTGTGGCAATGTTGATAGCACTAAGCAAATGGAATGTATTCTTGGTTAGTTCATTTCCAAGTTCTTCTGACTGACCCATTTGCCTTTGAATGTTGGCGGATTGGTGTACATCTAATGACATCTGTTGACTGAGCATTAAAAATGGAATATAGACCTTATATAAGAGAGCCCATTCAACGGCTTTTAAGCTACCATGAGAGGGGGAACCCATGTTGCAAGGTACTCTTGTCCATGATGAGGGAATTATCATCTCAGATATGATTTGTCGGAGATGCTCCAGAGCCTCACCCTTGATCTGGTGATCACTCAGTGCAGTGATATCCAATTCAGAGGGGATTTCAGAAGTGGGGATGTAATCGGCATCAAATGAAGGAATCTCCGCAGAACCACTAGATGGATGTTCTGTGTTAGGGGTGGGCATTGAGAAGTAGTGGGGAGTGGCTCCTTTATTATTTTTGCTGCGTCTCTTCTCAGGGAGCGGGCCTCTCTCAATGTGATTTTATCAAGAGAGCTGTTGGAGGTCATGGAATCTGAGTCTGAACTGTTGGTTTCATTGGATTTCCTGCGGGACCTGAGGTAAATTTTTGATTTGGACTCTGGAATGCACAATTTGAAAGTTGCATGATCCTTCAAAATTCCAAGTATTAAATTATGCATTATGTCAAGATTAACCATTCTGGTTGCATCCCAATATGGAAGGTCTTCTAAAATTGAATATCGCACTCCATACTCAGAGAAAATTGCTTGTCTTTGTTGTGGGGTTGCCCGAAGCCATTTGGCAATGGTTGATTTATGATTTTGATATGAGCGTGTGTAGTGAAATTGAGGACCAATTTCATCAATTTGAGCTTTGTGAATGGTGCAAAAATTACAAAAGTGGTTGCCTGAATGGGAAATAAATCCAGTAAGCTTGCGCATGGCAACCACATCCGCAATGGCTGTGAGAATGGCAACGCGGATAAGGGATCCTGAAGGACCTGTTGAGGTGGGTGAAAAATGGTAACCTTGCCATAGCTCTTTGAGCTCCTTGATGAGTGGCATTAATAAATAATTCAATTGAAGGGAAGTTGGCTCCTTTGGACCAGGGATGATTCCTGCAACATAGACATTCTCTGGCTTCAATCTTTCACTTGGGGGGAGATTAAGACAAATAAGCATGATAGGTCCAATGCTGGCCAACCAGGTGGACTTTCCATGTGCATTAAACCAGTCCACATAAATGGAGAAGGCCAATGCACCAGGAATGGACATGAATGGGGGGTCATGGATATTTCTAGTGCCAGTGAAGCATCTCCAGACCAATCCATCCCAGACGTCACGTTTTGGGGAATCTTCGGGAGTTTGGGATTGTTGATGTTGATGCAGAATGTCCATAATTCCAGCCCACTGGAGAAATCTGGCAAGCCAATTTTTGAATGGTTGATAAATGAAATGTTTTGTTGGTATAAATTTTTGCTTCATGTCGGTGGTGTTTTGGGTGTGGGCTTCAAATGAATAGATGAATTTGCCTGATGATTGTGTGCAAGGGGGATCATGATCATTTGGGTCATTATGGCATTGACAGTGGGGTTGGTCCGTTGTGACTGATTCAGTAAGGCCATTAAGAGAGAAACATTGAGGACAACATATATAGTTTTGAATCACTGGCTCCAATTGGAGATGTTCAAATATGGTACTCAGATCTTGAGGTATATGGAATGCAGGAATGGGGAGACCACCGGAGCTTGAGATGCTGGACTTGATCAGCAGGTTTAGGGCGGGGTTGAGAATGCGTGAAGCCCTGCGGGGTATATTATACCTTAATGATAGAATGGCAGATATTATCATTCCAAGGTCTTGTGGAGGAAGGGTTTGACTGCTGCTGTATGGTTTCTGTGCAATTGAATTGAGCCCCAGTGCTGTGGAGAAGGTTCTTTGGGCCCATGGTGAATAATCAGCTGGGAATGTTTGATCCAATAGAAGTTGTGGGCACTCAGATCCTGATGCAGAAGTTGGGATGTTTGGAAGAGATTTGGGTGCAATGGTTGATTTGAGCTTTTTAATGTGCTGTTTATATTGGAAAGGTGTGAAGGCAACTCCAGGCCTATCACCCTCAGGGGAAGAGTGTGTTTGAGTTGAGCAGTGTTGACACATGCATATACGCATTGAGGAATAGCGGCGGGTTGTCATTGTTGCAGGAATTGGGAGTACGGTTGGTTTGTGTATAAATATCTATGGCTGATGTGAAAGTGTTTAGGAGTGTTATTAATTGGCAAAAAAAATTGAGTGAGTATTTATGAAGGGGGAGATGATTTGAGCCATCTGAGAATTTTATCCCATTTGTAATGGTGCGTGAGCTGCAGCTGATGGAGTGTAACATGTCTCATCTGGATGGCGGAATTGGTTAGGAGTTTAATTGGGTAAAATGCCATGCTGCTCAATGCTCATACATATACTATTTTATTTACACATGGCGATACTGCGGTTTTGACCCTTGAGGGGTGTTCCAATAGGGATGTGTCAACATTGATTTGAGGGGATTGACATTCAAACCATGTATTCTGGCACGACATTGTACATGGCTTAAACCTTATTACAGACATAAAGATATAACTCTATTACATAAAAGGTTGGAGTGCAGCTAAAGTCTTGGTATTTGGTTTGAGTGCAGCAGGCTTTTAATCGGTTGGAATGTGATTTGGATTCTCTCGCCTTTCTTGAAAAGGTGATGTCTCTTTTGTGGGTAAATCCTTCATGAATATACCCCTTTACAGATGTACAATGCTGTGGAATTTCAATACATATATTGGCAGTTTGGATAATTCACAAAATGTGACAATGGGGAGGCAGAAATGTTACCAAATATGTTTACTTATGGATGATGGGTCCCCTTTGAGATCAAGGAAATATTACATTATATGGTGGTAGGCCGTGCCGGGTGGTTTCCGATAAAAGCGGAGGAGCTCAAGAGGAGCCAGGGAGGATACTCCTAAAAAGAGGCTTATTGGACTTTCACGCAACACTTAGTTCCAACTATTCATAGAATTTCTCTATTCTAAATTTGAAAAGATTTCATCTCATATCACTCTATTTTATCATAATACTGAGGTGTTTTATCTAGTTAAAAATATTACTGTACTTTTTCGGCCCTTATGTCATCTTTCAAGTCACATAAATCCCATTCAGGTTCTGTTCATGACTCAAATAGTGAATATAGCATAGAATATGTTCAAACACAGTCACCATTGAGTCCCAACATTCCTCTCACAACCCCTATCGCATCCTCAATGAATGTATCAGGTCTTAACATTGATGTGGGCAATCCAAAGGCTCCAACTTCAAGAACTTGGTCGATATCAAATATTTCCGTCACTCCAATTCCCCCAAATCTCACTAATACACAAACGCATGTGTCTCAGGGGCCAGAAGGCACACCTCAAATCTCATCACACGCTAATCCCCAATCAAAATTTCCGCGTGAGTTCCTCCTTAATCCCGGTCGGAATCCAGTCGTATCCCAGGATCCCTTTGGCCAGGATAAACAGCCAACCCTCAATATTCCATCAGGATCTCAGGTTCATGTGGGTGATGAAAGGCGCGTGGATGGGGGGCGACGAAAAAGACCATTGGAGAATGTAACTTGGAGTGGTCTGTCAGAGGGAAATCCAGGATTGACGCTTCATCAAAGTAAGTCATTTTAATTTCGGAGTATAACCTTTTTCACAATTTCATATGTTTGTTTCATGGGTTAGATATGGCACCTAAAGGCAAGTCAGTCCGATCTCAGGAGCCAATTGAAGATTGTGAGTATGACCAGTCTTCATTAATTTTTTGATGTGTTAACTGATGATGTGCATGGCAGGTGATGAACTTTATGCATCTTCACCTCTGGTCCATAAAGAGAAAGTCACTGGACGTCATCATCCATATTCCTCCAAACCAAGAACAGCTCATGCCAGTTCATCAAGAGAAAAAATGGTGAATGATGAGGATGAGAACATGTCTCCGACTCAAATGGAAACAAATGATGAACCAAGGAGTGACAATTTCACGGCGCATGAGCATGGCACTCAGTCAAATAATGAGTTCACCCATCCTCAAATGCCCCTTGCCCAGAGTATGCTTGAACAATCCGAGGTCAGACAGCAAAGGAACCAGGCTTGTAAAGCTCACAATGTGGCGAAACTTGCAAGCCAGAAGGAGCAACAAAAATGGCTGAAAGCAGAACTTCCAGAGAATGTCCATGGAATGAGATCAGCAGTACATGCCCATTGCCTGTTCCTACTCAAAGTTAGGGATAAGGATTTTTCCTCACTACCAGCACCACCAAGCACAGAAGAGCGTGAAATTGCAATTCAAGTGGCTGGTCATCTCGGATATGTCCCCGAGGATGTTTTCAATGAGCCATCAACACAGGTTCAGTCTCAGGGTTTCCAAAGCTACTGCGAAAATGAGCTCCACAAGCTAGGACTAAAGTGATTCACTTGGGACTGGGAGAGCTCATGGCAACATCCGTTCAATGAGCTGATTTCTATGGTGTTTTACCGTACATTCCATCTTGCACTGGTCAGCACCGAGTATCATCATTACTGTTGGAACAAGGATCATAATAACTATGGGGTTGTGGCGGCTTTAATGGAGCGATATTTCACTTATTTGAAAAGAGAATGGAAGTCTATTCAAAAGGATGCCGAGTATTTGGTTAAAAAGAAGGAGAATCAAAAGCTCGCGAAGATTCTTCAAAGGGTTAGTTAATGTATCTCTTTTTCATTGGGAGCAAAGACTGATGATGATCTACTTCATTATGTGCAGACCTGTGAGCGCCGTCGTGAATGGTGTGATACGGCTAAATTTCCCATTCTAGCATCACAATTCAATGACCCTTGAGTATGTTCAGATACTGAGGAGGTACTGGAAAATGGCCGTCAAGTTTACCCCAAAGTGGGATTACGCTGGCGCTCCCAGTTATTTAATGAATTGGTATTAAAAATGGATCGAGACATAGAGTTTTGTAATCGCATTGAAAATAAGGGTAAAAAAACTATTGATAGATTGCCAGAATTACGATCGACAGATGATGGTGATATTCCGGAAGGCTTATCATTTCAGGTATTTGATCAAGATTGGCTCAAAGGCTGTAGTAAGATGCAGACTAGCGCCCTCAAGATACTTGACATGCCAGTTATTAGGCCGAATGGTGATGCTCTGCAATAACTTAGTAATATATATGTATAGCACCGTTACAAATTAACATTTTGTGAATTATTTGTGCAGGTGTAATACAATCTGAGTAGTAATCCTTAAAGATGCAACTTGCTAAATATGTCAGAATATAGACAATATGAGTTGGACTGTATCACCATCTCCCTTAGAAATAATACTCTATTGCTCATTTTCATTCAGAAAATATTGAAGGAGTTCGATCCAACTCATGGGGTTCATAATTGTGGACCTATGCCAGGGTAAACAAGAGTTATCAACTTGGTCAAACACAAATTATATAATATCAGTAAGGCTCACGCAGTTAATGATTTTTTCTTTTCTTGGACCTATTGGTGTTTGGAAAATGGCATTTCCATAAGGAAGGATTTTAGAATAGCAATACAATTAGGGTCAAAGATGATCTTGAAAGGTACCTTCCGCATGTTGACCTCAACTGAATGAGGAGTGATATAGTGGATGACCTTTACAGGTTGTTGTTGGCCAATACGATGGAGTCCATCAACAGCCTGAGCCTCAATGGCTGGGTTCCAATGGGGCTCCTAGAAATGTGGATGTCAGGGGCCGCAAATCAGGGCAGAATTTTGGGGGTCCCCTCACCATTAAATAGACTGTATTAGCACAAGTTATATTGAGGCCAGTTCCAGCTGCGGCAATGGATGCAATCAGTACTTCACATTCAGGATTATTGAAGAAATTGTCCAGTGCCTTCTCCTGTGCTTGTGCTGTAATTGTTCCATCAATTTGTGCTGAAAGGATAGAGTGATGGGCAAGGGCAATACCAATTCTACAATATGAAAAAGTCAGATGGATTCAATTGGTAATGGATGCATATTAGAATTAACGCACAAATCTAGAAATTGGGTCCATTGCGGGTAAACCACCGATTTCGTTGGACCACACCTTGTTTGTTTGTTCTTCATTAAGCTTTGTAGGAGGTGTGCAATTTTACTACTCATCATGCATGTTTCCACATCCACAATAGTTCGTGTGATTGTTGGCGAGCTATCCTGAGTGCTCCTGCCCTCGAGGTCTTCCAAATCTGCCTCCGCAATTGTGTTAAGCATGATGTGATGGTTACAACATATTTGTAACTTATTAATATTTCTGAAAAATTCTCCTGGTCCTTTGCTTTTGGATGATAGGAATTCTTTATATAATATGGAATATTCTTGCTGCATGTTTGGGTTGAGTGGGAGCAGCTCATAATGATGGCTAATAGTGGGGAGGGATTTGAGATGTGTGGTTTTAGTGTGGCGCAAACTTAAATGCCACAATGCCAAATGCAAGATATCATTGCAACCTTTGGAAAGACTACTCAGGATGAATGGTGACCAGTTATCTTGATCGGCGCTCTGGGGTTGAGTGATGAATGATATTATGCCCAAAAGGTCATAAATGGTGTTGTGAATAGGTGTGCCCGTTAAACATATTCGGCGGGATGAAAGGAGGCTATTAATGGCACGGTGAGTGGCAGTGTATTGAGAGCGAATATAGCTATAAGATGGGGCAAGGGATATTGGATATAAAAGGTAATTTGAATCATTTAAGATCAGACACTCACTGTGCTTCATCCAAAATTATACAATGCCAATTGATTTGAAAAATGAATGATGTAGAGGTATTGGTTTGCTTAAATTCTTGGGTGATAGTATTGTAAGAAGTGATGATGATATCATATTTTAAGATGTTGTCTTTGGATAATGAGTGACGAGTGGGACCATGGTAGATTTTGGAATGCAGCGCTTCAGTCTGAGCATGCTTGGATATTTCTGATTGCCAGTTGGTAATTAAGCGAGGGGGGCAGATGATCATGGTGGGCGTGGAGCGATGGGGGTTTGCAATCATCCGCTCCTTGGAGGTACCAATTAGAGCAATGGCCTGAATGGTTTTACCTAATCCCATATCATCCGCGAGCAGTCCTCCAAGAGGGGTATTGGTCGAAAGGGATTCAAATGAGCTAACGACCTTGTTTGTAATGATGTGCCTGGCATTGAAAGTGGATCCTGGGGGTGAGGTGGCCCAAAGGTTACAGGCTGATTGGCCATTGGGTATTTCTCGATCCCTGAGAAAAGCGAGTCCGGTCTTTTGATGAGGGAGGAGGGGGGTTTGAATAATGGCATGGGGAGGTCTGATCCACTGGGTAAGTGTATCAGTTTTTGCTTGGAAATCAATGATGAAACAGCAGGATATGAAGCTTGCGTTGAGTTTAAAGCGGGAAATGATGGAGTAAAAAGTTGACATTGACTATTAGTATTACAGTCATATTCTTTGGGCATTTTAAGCTTGAAATCTTGTGTTCGAAAGCTTTCCATTATGAATAAAAGGTTTGGATACCATGTGAAGAACATCAATGCTAGATTGGGTTTCTGAGATGAGGAGGGATCATTTGCATCAGTCATAAATACTCCCTCAACGAATAATATTTGAGTAGGATTGGATTGGCAATTTTCAATCCATGCCCCACCAGGACCACAGTGCATGAAAGTTTTTGGTGCCCCAAGGAATGGTATCAACATTTTGGAAAGGGTTCCAGGTAGAGAGCCAATAGCACGCTGGTGATTAGGGAGATAAACGAATATGTTGTGTTGATTGTGCCATATGATAATCCAAGAAGCTAAGTGGGAATCCTCAGGATTTAAGGCTATATCACTATTTATTTCAATACAAATATTAATCATCCCAATGCAGAGTGGTTGTGAAGGGGTTGACATGATGGCTATTTTAAATTATTTGGGGATAGTCGGAAATTATATGATCGGGAAGGGTTAGCTAAACGGAATGAAGACAGATAAGCGCAGGTGGGGAGCTTATATGAGAGGCAGCGATGGGGTCAAGGGGGGATGGCCTGTGGTTACGTGCATGGACTTGATGGGGGTGGGCCTCTTGGGGTCATAATTTTCATATCCAATTTGGGGCATATATCAAGGCAAGGTGGCCAAAATGTGGGTGCACCAATATGAATGGTGGATCTGCAGCAAGTTACGAAACCTTTGGTGGAACAAGGTTGACATTAGCATATCCGAGATTGGGTGGGTTGTAGCAACTTATTGTGGAGGGGCATATTAGAGGCATGCGGCCATTTTCGCTGGTGTGACAGCGAACAATGAGCGTATCATCCCCAGGTTAATTGTCGCACAGGGACCTACTGGGCAATGTTGGCGGTTTCAAAGGGCAATCTCACTGTGGGGATGTTTGTGTGTGGGCGGGTGAGATTTGTTCGGTGGCGTGCCACCGAACATGAGTTTGATTTTGCGTGAACTTTTTTTTGATGACTGATGCCAACTAGGCTTCAGGGGGGGAAGTGTGGCATGATCAAACGGGGCACCCACCGTGAGGCATGATCCACATCTACATTCACCCCTATTGCGTTTGAGGCGGCTACTAATCCCCCGAGATTGGGATCATGGTCTTTGCCTCACGCGTGTACGAAACTCCGGAGAAAGAGGCCACACGCCCAAGCAACTTTTTGGCTGCAAGCCAGGTGGCACAACTTGCGCGGGGCGTGTGAGAATGTGAAGAAAATGACCCACGCAAACATGACCAGCCTCAGCAATCATAGGCTGGGATTATTCTAATGTGGATGAGGCTCAAGCAAATCCACACTGATTGGCCTCAGGTCTCCACGCGCAAGCGGGTGAGCGTCTGCAGTCAAGCTGACAACCCGACCAAGAAAATAGGCAGTTGGAAGACTGGCAGTCAAATATCTTCCAGGCATGTGAAAGTTACCTGTATATGACCCGTTGGGGGAGCTTATGAAAGCATGTGGCTGCGCGACAATGAACACGCGCAATGAACAAGCAGGGCCAGTCATTGTTTGCCCCAACAATGGCACCGGATGGAATCCAATGTTTGCGTATGACCCAAATAAACAGTCATCCCACTATGACCCACTTACATTAACTTGGATTACATGCGCATCTGTGCCGTAGTTTGGCAGAGCTGTCCAACAAGGTGCATCAAAGGGATGCAGTTGAGATATATGACTTAATGGCCTGACGTGATTGCATGTTACATTGCTGAACAGTTTTTGCTCTGCCCCGCAGCATACATTAACACAGGTGTACTGCATACTACAGTGTTGGCTGTACAGATCAGGAAGGTGTAATACTACTTGAGCCTGCATGCATATAGCAAATGTGCATGCACCTTCTGATCGTTTGCATATACGTAGCTCATGTGCCACATGCTCAGCATTGCGTTTCACCCGATTTGCACACGCAAGCTGAGCATATCGTGGTCAAAAGCACCGTGTGAAAGTGCTCAGTAAAGCCATGGAAGAACTATTTTTGCAATAGTTCATTGGAAGGCTCAGTTTGGAGCACTTCACCAAAGCGTGTGAAATGCTGCAGCTGGCTGAAATGTCACCTGATGCTGTGCCAAATGCTCAGATTGTGGGCATACAAAAACGACTGAGCAATGGCTCAGCATGGTGCATTTGATATTGTTATATCAATAGCTCAATCACTGTGCCATTAAAATGTTCAGCCACTGAGCATTTCAATTATGACCCGAAAGCAAACCTGAGCAATGGGTCGAGGCAAGCTCACGCTGTATTCACTTGGCTTACAGCCCCCCTCTTTGTTCAAACCCTATTAGCAGGCCATACGGCCGGTAATCTCGCCGCGGTCACTTGTGACCAAATGCACCGGGTGCATTTCTGCATGGGTCACTTGTGCATTGCACCCACAATGCACATTCAACAAGGGCCTCACGACCACCCTCCTGGGTGATCGGGTGGCTATTTAAGGAAACAAAGGGGATTTGACTGAGGTTGACAATTCAATCAATAGCAATACTCAGCCAGACCGCCATTGTTCTTCTGCCTCACGCAAGCATTTCACTTCTCAGTTGCAGCATTCCCTGAGACTCAGCTTCAGTTTTGCCCACACGCCTTGAAGCTGAGCCTTTTGCGGGTGCTGCAACTGCTGAGATCGTCTCAGCTTCACCATGGTATAAAAGACCATCTTCACACAACACGCCCTTCACTTTATTTCTCACCCGATCCACTTTGTTCAACCTCACCCGCGTTTGTCCTTCTTGTGCGTATTCCCCTTGCTCTTCCTGCCTTTCTACTTTTGTCTTTTGCACTCCACTAAACCCACTCCCCTTACTTTCGCTTGTTTGTTTCTTCTGCTGATCCTTTCAGAATGTCAGCCTGTGACTCAAAACCAGAGCACAAGCATGACAGCCAAAATACCATAAATCAATGGTATAGCCAAAATACCACCAAAACATGGAGCTAAGCCAAATTAGCTCAAAAGGTATCAAAAGAAAGAGGAAACTCACCCCTTTCTGAAAATATAAGTCCCATCACCATAGGACAAGAAATAACAAAGTTATTCCTGCCCAAAGTTATTGCTGAGCATAAACCTTAATTTTCACCTCTCATCTAAAATCTAGAAGGAGAGGCTTAACCCCATCAAATGGGTATTCAAAATGAAGCTCTAAGCCAGGGCTATCCAATGGTGCCAACCAAACTGAGCTAGCACCAGTATAACTTGAGTTATGGTCAAATTCAGGCCAAATAAGGGTGAACAAAACATTCACCTCTCATCTAACTTTTACAGTTTTAGTGTGAGATACCTAAAGTGGGGTCTTTTTGGAAAGAGCACAATCAGGGCTATCTGATGGTGTCATCCATTTCCCCATAACTCAACTACAACAGAAGTTATTGGCCAAACAAGCTTAATACAGCTTTTTGCCCAAACCACGCCAATGTACAAAAATACTTGTACATGGGATAACTTTGTCATATTTAATGATAACCATGTCAAGTTGGGTACCATTGTGTAGAGCTCATATAGAGCTATTCAATGAACCAACTTTGAGCTTGATATCTCAAAAACTGACAGAGGCATGACCATTTTAAGGTCAAAATCCCACCAGCTGTCATATACAGCCTTACCATGGGATAACACCCCATAATCATGAATATGAGGTGTCAACAGACAAAGGAGCATGTTTTTGCTTCAATACCTCATATGTCAGTCAATACTGGGGTCCCATACAGTTTCTGTACAGCATTCTACGCGTCATACACGTCAGAATCAGGCTGTGAGGTTCTTAGATGAAAATTTTCACCCTGTATTGGTGAAAACTGCCCAGATGTGGTTTCAAAACCACATCTGAGCCCAATACAGGTTATACAGGCTGTTTGCAAACCACAAGCCAGTACTAGAGAGTGAAAAATCTTCACTTCCTCTACGTGGAAAGGTCTAGCACCCTTGCCACCCCATTTCAGGATAAAAAGGAGGCTTTTCACTGCCAGAATTGCTTCTTCATCCTGCTCTTGAATAACCTATGTAGTAAACTGTCAAAAACAGCTTTACTCTTGGTTAATAATCAGGTATACTCTTAATTTAAAGTATTGTAGTCTTTATTATTGTAATCCAACAGGTAAAGCTGCACCCAGGGCTTTCAACAGCGCTCACCACCACTATATTACTATAGTAAAGCCCTTTAAATTCTTAAATTAAAACTTTTATTATCAATCATATCCTCTTTAAAATTATTTTTACCGTGTCACAGTCATAGTTAAAGCTTGTAAATACTCTTATACACCTTTATCATAGACTCAGCCTGACACAGAACCTCCCTTCTATTCACCTCGTGCGTTACCTCTTTTTTTAACTTTTGTCAACATTATGTACCGATATTAATACTTATTTTTCTTCACGACTCTTTTCCAGACTTTTAAAAACTTTGGACTAGAGCGTTGTTATTGTGTTTTCGTTTTAAATTTATATATCATCGTACGTCTTCATTTTTTCTCTTGATTGTTTACTTTGTATGCAGTTACTAACCTCAATTGTTTTGTTTTTAGATGTCATGCACTTTATGCACCAAGCGGGGTATCCCCTGCATTCGTTCCTCGACGACGAACGACGCTTGTGATGCTTGCCGACAAGCACACAAGAAATGTTTGTTCGTTGTCCGCCCCTTCCAACCACGAGGCCAGAGGAGTTCCTGCCCAAGACGCCCTCGCGAGGACTCCTTTGTGGTCGACAATGATGAAACCATTTCCGAGCGTGAATGGACGCTGGGCCCCCAAACAGGCCAACAGGAACGATTCCGGACGATTAGCCCTGTGCCCTCCAGTATTGATTTGTCCACTCCCCCTCCTAGGCCACCATCTGATGGTCACTTCACTCCTTGACCGGAGCGAAGTGATTATCCGGCCGATGAAGGATGGCGATGGCGAGAGGACATTCGAGCTTGGGGTGATCGTCACCATGTCTTGTCACCGATGGGATTCAAACGCCAAAGTAAGTTTTCTTTCTCCTCCTTATCTCATTTCTCTTCACGCAATAATACTGACTTTTTTCCATTTCTCATAGAACAAAACCCCCCAAATCCCCCCCGACAAGACTCTCCCGTTCCTAGTTTGCCTCGCGAGCAAACCCCCCGGCAACCCACTCCAGGCCCAAGTGGCACCCGATGGTCTGAGGAATTATTCCGCGGTAAGCAGACAAAGTTTCATTTCATTTTCACTTTCACTTTTGAGTCGAGTGAACTGACTCTTCCTCCTTTTTTAGAACCCTCCCAAACCGAAGAGCCACCTATTCCTGGCCCAAGTCCAACATCCCAACAACCTGAGGACAATACGACTCGTGAGCCAGAACCTGAGGTGGCTCCTACGCAATCCACGGAGGAAGCTTATGGTAATTCACCCCTTCTTTCTCTTCGATCCATATCCACTTTTCCTCATTTTTTCTTTGACCGTCTCCAGATCGTCCCGCGACTCCACGCTCGATAATCATCATCGACGATACGCCCGTGGGATCCCCCCTCCCCCTTCTTCTTCACCGACTCCACCATCTTCCCCTCCTGTTCCCCCTCCCTCCACTCCTACCCCGGTACCTTCCCAGGATATCCCTCCCATTGCCCCCGAGAACCCAACCTCCTCCTCCCCCCCGGTGCCAAGCTCCTCTCATTCCCACGATGACGCTCGCCAGGAATTCACCGACCTGCGACCGACCCTAATGATTCCTCGAGCCATCGTCCACGAGTCGATCAACCGAATCTTGTTGGAGCATCGTCGCTTGCTCCACATGATTCCTTTCGTGGATGCAACTCATCAAAATGAGATGCACCGGGAATTCCGGGAGGAACTAAACTCCCTCCTTGCGCAGGCACTGGAGGCTTATCCAAAGGAGGACATCACCGGGATAGTCTCGAAATTCTTAGAAAAATAAAAATTTAAAAAAAATCTCATTATTTCCTCTATTTATTATTTGTAATACTTTCTTTTAAATAAATTATTTGTATTGAATGATTGTTATTTTCCATTTCTATTACATTCTTTGTGCACGTGAAATTATATTTTCCTCAATGGTTCAAATATCCTATTGCGTGAGAAAAATTTTTATAAGTGCCCCACCAAAATTTTGAGTGAGTATTTGTTTTTGTGAACCTCTTTTTCCCAAAATGCGCCAATAGTTGCCGTTAGTGTCTCCTATATTTTCTTCTATCCATGGTTTAGAGCCATATCCATTCTGTAAGGTTTGACTATGAAACAATAAGTAAAAATTACTAATTTATTACTTATTGTACTCTGAATGTCCTTATAAATTGAATAAATAAGATTAAAAATATAATAATAATAAATAATTATTATTATTATGGCATAAAATAATTATATTATTAAATAAATATAATAATATAATTTATATTATGAAAATATAATATAATAAATAAATATATTAATATAAAATAATTAATATATTAAAAAGCTCTTTATTATTGTTACCAACAAATAATAAAGGCGTAAAAAATTGTTTTTTATTAATAAAAAACAATTAATAACAATAATATTACTAATATTAAAGTTATGAATTAATATAAATACTATTTATATTAATTAAAGAGTTATTAAGAGAGTAATAATAGAGAAATTATTATAATAAGAGAGAATAACCTACTTTTAACACTTAATATAATACTTTTGAAGTATTTTACGCCAAAAAATTCAAATACAACTTTTTCAAATTGTATTTACAATAAAAATAAAGAAAATTACAAATTATTCTGGATTTTTACGTGGAAATGAGTTTTAGAGAGATTTTTAACAAAAACAATTAAATAAATGATTTAATCACGTCAAAATAGATGATTATAGCAAGGTGGTCTTTGGTCTTTAATAATATAATGCTTTTATATATAAAGAATAAAGAAAATTACCTTTTGATTTAATTGATTTAATGTTTTTGATGCGTCTGAGGGGAAAATAGAGTAAAAAGAGCTCTATTTATAGTAAATACCTCCCTCCTAGAGTCCAACAGGCTTCTAGTAGACGTGTACTGATCATATCCACTGGAATTGATCAATATTTTAAGGTTTGAGGGTGATTACATCATGATCAAACCATCTTACATCATTATTGCACCATTATTTAAAGTTATCAATGTAACTTTAAATTTGATGACATCAGAGGCTTGGCAGAACCCCAAATTTCGTGGATTTTATTAGTTTTAATCATAAACTAATAGTATTAACCAATTTTATCACTCTTGTGACTGTTAAACTTAATTTAAGGTTACAGTAGGTGATCATAACTGCTCAATTTAAGCTCAAACTTTGATCTTCAATAACTTTTAAGATTTACACGCTACAGCAATTCAGAGAGTGAATTCTGATAGCCTGGCATAACCTTATTATGCTGCCAAGAGCTTATCATTACATCATCAAAACTCTAATTTTGATGATTTTTCTTGTAACTCACCTTTTCTGTTGAAATTCAATATTTTAAACTTCAAACCTTGATTTCAGGGGGTTATACCCTGAATTTAATAATAAAAATTACATCATTCTTCACGAATGAACTAGTAGAATCCAACTGTATACTTTTTTTTAAGTTTGGACCACTTTCACAACAAAGTGGTCAACAGCTCTGTTGATTTTTATCAATATTTCATCATAGGTTTTAACCTTGTTTATAATTTGTAAAATAAAGTTCATTTCTGTGTTCTTACAGTAATTACGTGGTAACTTTATTTTTGGTTCATCATTCTATCATGTATAGTTTAGAAGATATTAGCTATGATCCTTGAATATATGCGTTGACCAAAAAAGTGCATATATTCAGGATAATTCCTTAAGTATTGACTTTGAGAATTAGCTTATTAATTTTTTTATGTGTGGATTTCTATGGGGAATCCACTGGTACAATTTATTTCACATGTTGCTTCATTGGTTTCTGAGATAAATAGGATTTTATGGTTTTTATAAGGTATTATACCTTATAATTCATTAAATATTGACTTCACAGATATGCCATAAAAATGGTATATGTGTATTTTTCCATGAGGAATCCAATGGTATAATTTATTTTACATGTTTATTCATTGGTTTTTAAGTTAAACCAATTTTTGTGTTAATTTATGGTATTTTTTGTATATTTAAGTAATTAATTTTAATGTATAATTATTCTAAGTAATTTTAGTATAATTATATTAAAGGTATAATTATTCTTAATCTTTTTGTGACCTTATTGGGTATGTGGTCATATCTCAAAGGCTCACATCAAAATAGCAGGTTATTTGCTATTTTCGGGTGTTTTACAGTAGTTGTAACTTGGTAACCAAGTTCCCAAAGAGGTTTGTTTACCAATTGGGTCAAGATCAGCCATGGAACCAAGCTTTGGAGCTATCCACACCTCTGGGGCCTCAGAAGTTGGGTACCCTGGCTCTCTTTGATGTCTTTTGTCCCCCTTGCTTATTTTTCACGTCAAAATAGAAATTTAAGCTTCAAGTAAGATATCCACTATGGGTGTACCAAAAGTGCATGTAAGAATACCATAATATTAAGTGCTCAAAACATGTATAACACTATTCTTAGTGTATATGTAACATGGGATTTCTCACTTTCCCATTATTTTGGCGTAAAATCAAGAAAAACAAAAATTTTCACGGATCTTTTATGTGGTATTAATGATGCAGTGTTGAAGTATTTTCCATATTACCACCTCAAAGAGTTAATTTGAGCTTATTCACTCTATGGAGCTACCCTAGGTGAATTTTTTTGTAGAATCCAAATCTGGCCTTAAATCCCTGAATTTACTTACTCAATAAAAAGTTATTCATTTTTTCTGAAATCAAAAATGAAGAATTTTGAATATATGCATGATTTATGAGTTATGTATAATTCAAAATTTGTTTTTAAGATAATTGTGGCCTATTTGGGTATGTAAAATATACCTCAAGGCTCACAGGCATACTTTTGCAACTCCTTCAACAGAAGTACAGGAGCCCAGGACTGGATTCCCTGTCAGAGGAACCCTGGTTGAGAGACTATAAGGACAACAAATATTTCCTTATAGATGGCCTGCCCTACCATAGAGAGAAGCATAAAAATGCACTCACAGTAGTAAACAGGGACCATATATCTCTGATCCTGCAGGATTGTCATGACTTCCCCTATATGGGACACATGAGTGAAGACACGACCAAGGAAAGGGTAACAAGCACAGCTTGGTGGCCCAAATGGGAACAATAGTTGAGTAAATAGATTAACACTTGTGAAAGCTGCCAGAAGGCAAATAGAAAACATGGGAAGAATTATGGGCTACTTCAACACATAGAAGAACCCAAAAGCCCATGGGAAACCATCAACATGGACTGGGTTACATGACTTGTCCCAGCAGGAAAAGAAAACTTCAATGCTTTCCTGATCATAGTTGATAGGTTCAGAAATAGTGTGAGGTGCCTACCATTTCACAAAGAGGACACAGAAATGGATAATGCCTTGTTATTTTGGAATAACATAATATCCACCTTTGGAGTCCCTAAAATCATTATGAGTGATTTGGACCCAAAATTCACATCAGAATTTTGGCCCACTTGCATGACATGCTTGGTACTAAACTTGCATTCTCCACAGCTTACCACCCACAGACAGATGGCTTAGCTGAAAGGATGATCCAAGCAATGGAGGACATCATCAGAAGATTATGTGCATATGGCATGGAATACAAGGACCATGAAGGATACACCCATGATTTGGTTACCCTTTTCCCAGAAGTACAACTGCCTTACAACAGAATTCAGCACTCCACCACAGGGAAATCACCCTCACTGGTAGAAAAAGGGTGGAGCCCCTATTGCCTGTGGATCACCTTATCACAGGGGCTCTTATGGAAGCAAGAAGGCCTGGCACTCAGGAATCAAGAGCTCACTTGGAGGGTTCCAAAAGATATAATAAATAATAAAGATAAATTTCTTCAAAGAAGAAGAAAGAGAAAAGACAAGTATGCCAAAGATAAAAGCAAAGATAAGAAGCAAAGGTCCAAAGATAATAAAAGAAGCCAAAGCCCATGAAGCCAACCAAGTGAATCCTCAATTCACTGTTTCAACCTGCCAGAAAAGAAAATGGAATTAGTAAAGGATATGACCACCAAGATCCACTGACAGGAAAGGAAGAAAAGAGAAAGGGTGCTGAATGACTGACTTAAGATTATAAATATTAACTTAAATAAAGTAAAAGAAAATAAAGATAAAAATAAATCCAATATATTGATTAACTGGGGAAAAAGTCCCTACGTACTGAAAGGTGGCCAGTATATGTGAAAAGTTGAAAAACTGATGCTGGAAGGTGAGTCACTGGCTGTATTGTCCAAATGGGGTCAATACAGATCTGGTCATCTTGAAATTTGAACTGTGTGATTTAATTCCCACAGTGTAATATGAATTGGCCCAATCGGGCCAAGTACATACAGGTTGATTGATTGACGCCTTTATGGACCAATTGAGTTGTCCAAGGAGTATTGAAATACTTGATGCCTTGACAACTGATTTAAATGATTTATAACCTCTGAGAATGCCCTTGGAATAATCCTGAATGAAATTGCCCACCCAACTCCTGCGGGCTAGGTGGTTGGGATCCTTGAATGGTCTTCTGATTGCCACTATGGATTGCCATACTGATGAGTTAAGAGATCCTCCTTTGAAATGGGCGTTGGATTTTGGGACCTTGATTTGGAAAGGTGGAATTGGGTCCTGAAAATGTCACCATTGAATTGCTGAGCAAAAATTGTGCATAATGGTATATAATACCATATATGCACCACTCCTGAAACCTTGAGTATGGGGTGCATGGAGGAGTGGAAGGATTCCCCTTAAGATGGGGGGAAGGCTTGAGCTGAGCTGATCTGGTGGCCTCTGGTGGTTACCAGAGGCCATGGGCTGAAAAGTGGCCCATGATGATCCTGGGCCAAAATGGGTCCTATGGTGATTTATGGCCATTTTGGCTTTGATGAGATTTGGGCACAAATTTGGCTCAGATGGGCACAATTGTGGTTTGGGACCCACCTGGCCTTGGGGGCTAATAGATTTCCCGCTTTGGCCCCTTTTGGCCTCATTGGATTAGGCCAAAAGGGGCCTAATTGGCCCACGGACCGCGGAGCATAGAGGCCATAGGGGGCCTAAATGGCCCTAAAGGCCATTTAGGCCAGGGAACCCCTAATGAAAAGGGTTGGCCCAGAGCCTATGATGAGGGCTAGGAGACAAAGAGACCCCCCAGGCCCAAAAACAAAGGTAGAGGCCTGGGGGTTGGGGATATGGGAATTGGCCAGGGAGGCCAATGATGGCAGGATATGGCCTGAGGCCATAAAAGGCCAGGGGATAGTGATATGTCCAAAATGCCATAGAGCACCAGAAGGGGCCAAATTGGCCATAAAGATATGGTGTGGCCAATTGGCCCCAACTTGGTCCCAGGTTGGAATTGCCGCAACACCAATGGAGGAGGGTCATTATTTGTGGTTGTGACACACTTGAAGAGAAATCTTCTGACTATCCACCCAACAGCTAATGACTTCCATGATATGTGGAAGAGGGCTTGTGATACAGCTGCTAGATGAATAGCTAAGGCAAAGGAATCCAATATTCAGAAGTGGGACAAATCTCACATGGAACCTGAGTTGAGAGAAGGGCACCTGTAAGGTTTGTCTATGAAACTCTTGATAATAGTAGCAAAATCAAGAGTACTATGACTGTCCTCAGTAGAAATATATAATATAATAAAATATAATAACCACAAATTTAAATATAATTATCAAAAATAATTATATAAAAAATAACTTTAATTATTATTATAAAAATATAATAAAAAAAATATAATAATTATAATAAATTATAATTATTCTATTATTGTTATAGTCACTGACAGTTATAACAATAAGAATTGTAAAG
Source organism: Austropuccinia psidii (assembly GCA_023105745.1). Classification (NCBI taxonomy): domain Eukaryota; kingdom Fungi; phylum Basidiomycota; class Pucciniomycetes; order Pucciniales; family Sphaerophragmiaceae; genus Austropuccinia; species Austropuccinia psidii. The sequence continues at coordinate 41,896,907 of JALGQZ010000013.1, forward strand.
CTCTTAATGAGACAATTACATGTGGAAAATATAAATATTAACCACTTATAAAAAATATAAAAATTATTTATATTATAAATAATATAAATATTATTTATAAAAATAATTAAACACACACTGTGCAGAAATCATTCTTATAGAATAAAAATTCTATATAAAAAAACTAATACTAGATAAAAAAGATATGAACTTTAGAGAAAACTAACTTATAATATTTATTTAATACAACAAGTCAACCAACCACAGTTATTATATTAAATAATAATTATAAGTTAAAAACACGCCAAAAATCAATGTTTTTAAAGATAAAACAACTTTTTATAATAAAAATTATGATTAAAGAGTTTTTAAGAGGAATTTGGGGATTTTAAAAGATATTTAAGATGATAATTTTATAATATAAAATATATTATTGATGATTACAACAATAATCTGAGTTCTATGATTTCAATTCTTTGATTTACAATTAATAAAGAATAAAATAACTTAAGAATTACTATAATAATAAGATTTTATAAATAATAAAACTTTACCTGTTTAAATTTCTAATATGATTGGATTGATGAATTTTTGGACAAAAACAGTGATGAAAAGACTCTTTTTATGTCTTCAGAGCAGCTCTCATGATTCATAATGAATGTAGAGGGCGTGCTCAGGTCAAAACTGAAAAACAATACTTAAAAACAAAGTTCTTAACTTAAGGCAACTTGTTTTTAATTCCAATTTAAAGTTACCAGTGTTATTCTTAACTCCATGTAGCTTTAATCCCCATTTAAACTAATTATTTTTGAGTTTTCAATATAAATAAACTTATTTATATTAAAGTTCATCACATGAACAACTTAAAAATAGAGTTTCAAGCAGAAATCTCTTAAACTCATTTTTTAATTAATTTTTAAAGAAATCATAATTTTCTTTGAGCGTAATTAAAAAAGTAAATTTCCAGGCTAATTACCCAGGAAATTTATTTATAACAGATACTTAAAATTTAATTTATATATAGATAATATTAAATTCTAATTTGTGTGAAATGTTCAAGCAAATCCATTAAGATTTGGATTTTTAATGAATTTTTGAAGTTATTGCTATTTTTCCACGTAAAATAGAAATACACACAAAACCTTAGCTTTTGATAAGGTTTTGATGCTTGTAGCTTTAAAGTATCAATCTTATTTAAGGTTTTTAAACTTGATTAAGCTTTGACAGTTCTTAAAACCTTGATTTCAAGCCTGAATATTGGGATTTACCCTTTGGCAGCTTGAAATTCCTGTCCAATTTGGGATAAAACCAGTTTAAACCTTAAGGTTGGATCGAAGTCTAATCTTAAAGTTTAAATGAGGTTGAAAATCTTCCAATACAGGTGGAAAACCTTAATTGAATCATTGCAGATCCAAAAAGTTGGGTACCCCAGCTCTATTTGGTCTTTTTGCTTTGTCCCACCTTTTTGCGTGAATTTTGCCCTTTTATTTATTTAAAGCCATACCATGGCTTTAAACCCTTTTAAATTGAGCTCACGCAGGATTTACATTCTGTATGGCAGATACTTAGCCAATTCAGTAAATATACACCACACCTCAATTTTAACTAAAATTTTGGTAAGTTTGCATTAACCTTTTGCAACTTTAAATTTAAGCTTATTTAAGCTTAAATTTAACAATTTTAAAAAAATGTTAAAAAAGTTACATTAGTACTTTGAGATTCTTAAATCTTCTAATAGCACAAGAAATAAGTGTTTTTGGGTATAACACCTTATGGATGTACCCTAGGTCATTTTTGGTGTAGAATCCAAAAATGACATAATATTTATAACTTTGTTTATCCAAAAAAAAGTTATACTTATTTTTTGTTATTTTTCATTTTAATTTCAACTAAAAAGTCTGTTTAAGACAAAATTAACTGTTTCTAAAATCATTTGTGGCCTTATGGGTATGTTATACATACCTCACAGGCTCACAGCACCAGCTATTAGTGTCCACACTCAACTTCAACAATCTCAAGGGACCAAAGACAATGAGGGACTTATTTGTAAGGCGCTTCACTATCATTAAGCTGATAGGGAAAAATGCAGTTGAGGTCAAACTCGGAGAGGAATTTTCTAGGAAACACCCAGTATTCCCAGTGAGTATGGTTAAGCCATACTTCCAGACAGAGGAGGACAAACTCCCCTCAAGGAAGAAAAATCACACTCCACGAGAAATAGTGGAAGTGTAAGGCTCCCCTGGCCTTGTGAAGAAAATCATAAAGGCCAGGAAGATCAGACTGAATGGTAAAGACCAAAGGCAATACTTGGTCAGATTTAAAAACCAGACAGCAGATAAAGATAAAAGGTCGGCAGAGGATGCTATTCCAGATGGGAACCTTCACCTAGGGAGATTCAGGGCCTCTAGGAGTACTTGAAAGTCTCATCAATGATGAGACTTTTTTGGAGGGAGGTTATTTCAGCCTGTGACTCAAAACCAGAGCACAAGAATGACTGCCAAATATCATAAACCAATGGTAAAGCAAAGATACCACCAAAACATAGATCTAAGCCAGATCATCTCAAAATGTATCAAAAGAAAGATGAAACCCACCACTTTCCAAATACACAAGTCCCACCATCATAGGAGAAAGAATAACAAAGTGATTACTGCTCAAACTCGTTGCTGAGCATAAACCTTAATTTTCACCTCCCATCTGAAATCCAGAGGAAGAGACTTAACTTCATCAAATGGGTATTTAAAATAAAGCTTCAAGTCAGGGATATCCACTGGTACTGGCCAAATTGAGCTAGAATCAGAATTACTGAAGTTATGACCAAAATAAGGTCAAATAAGGGGGAATAGAATATTCACCTCTCATCTAACTTCTACAGTTTTAGTGCAAGATAACTAAATTTTGTCCTTTTTGGAAAGAGCACAATAAGGGCTATCTGATGGTTCCATCCATTTCCCCATATTCCATCTAGAACAAAAGGTATGGGGCAAACAAGCTCCATACAGATTTTAAGCAAATCATAAATATGTACAAAAAATCTTGTACATGGCATAACATTTCCATATCAAATGAGGTACTTTGGTATACCATGAAAGTTCAGCTGAATCAATTTTTTATTTTTATGCTAATTCTTTATATCAAAGAGCATATAAATAGTATGAGATCACATTTGAGGGCAAGTAACAGTAAAATAAACATGGAATAACACAAATTATATATTAATTAAGGAAAATTGACCACAGGTTTTCTCTGCAAGTGTCACCCCACTGCACTATCCAACACATAATTGTTATAGACAGTACCCAAATCAAAGACATTTTTCAATTTTCTCTATAAATAATTTTTTCATATATATTTTTTAGTATGCTTAAATATAAGCAATTGGGTGATTAATATAATAAAAGTCAAAATTAGGATACCAATGAATAAATAGCAGGGTTGTAGGAATTATAGGGGAAATACAAGGTTCAAGGTGTGGAACAAAACACTTTTGAGGTAGCAATTTTGGGAAATTTCATGTATTTTGCTGTTATGAACCACCCAAAAAGGGGATAAGCATCATTAGGTCCCTTTAAATAAATAAATGATTAATTTTTGAAGACTGAAATAATTTATTGTTGAATTGGAAAGGCCATATTACATCAACTTTTCTGTCAATGTAACCGCAAATTTCTCATTGAAGCTGAAGAAACAAATAGTGGGATTGGATGTTGGAAAGGATATAATATGTATTTGTTTTTCATTTTGTTTTTATCTATTAGTATTTCATAGTTCTCCTCCTTTAAGGAAATTATGCAAGGCTAGTTGTAAGGTTTGACTATGAAACAATAAGTAAAAATTACCAATACTTTACTTATTTTACTATGAATTTCTGTATAAATAAAATACATCAGAACAAAAAAAATTATCATAATAAATAATTATCATAATCATTGCGTAAAAATAACTATTTTATTAAATAAATATAATAAATAAATATATTAATATAAGATAATTAATATATTTAAAAGCACTTTATTATTGTTACCAACAAATAATGAAGGTGTAAAAAATTGTTTTTTATTAATAAAAAACAATTAATAACAATAATATTACTATTATTAAAGTTATAAATTAATATAAATACTGTTTATATTAATTAAAGAAATATTAAAGTAATAATAAAGAGAAGATTATTATAATAAGAAGAAATAACCTAAGTTTAATACTTAATATAATAATCTTGAATGATTTTGCTCCAAAAAAATATAAATACACCTTATTTAAATTGTATTTACAATACAAATTAAGAGAAATTACAATTTATCTTGATTTTATGTGGATTTGAGGTTTTTAAGAGAAATTTAAACAAAACAATTAAATAATTGAAGTAATCACGTCAAGAATGATGATTATAATAAGGATCATCTTGGTTCTTTAATAATATAAGATTTCTACATATAAAGAATAAAGGAATTACCTTTTGTTTCAATTATTTAAAGTTTTGTAAGCGCCTGAGGAGAAAATAGAGTAAAAAGAGCTCTATTTAAAGTAAATACCTCCCTTCTAGAGTCCAGAAGGCTTCTAGTAGACGTATACTGATTCTTTCTACTAGAATTGATCAATATTTTAAGGTTTAGTGATGATTAAATCATGATCAAACCATCTTACTCCATTATTACACCATTTTTTTGAGTTATCACTGTAACCTTAGGTTTGATGACATCATAGGTTTGGCAGAAGCCTAAACTTCGTGGATTTTATTAGTATTAATCATGATCTAATACTATTCATCAATCGTATCACTTATATGACTGTTAAACTTAAAATAAGATTACAGTGAGTGATCTTAAATGATCAAATTTATACTTAAACTTTGATCATTAATAACTTTTAAGTTATACACGCTACAGCTATTCTGAGAGTGGATTCTGATAGGTTGGAATGTCTGTATTAAACTTCCAAGAGCATTTCATTACATCATCAAAAATCTATTTTTGATGATTTTTCTTGTAACTCATCTTTTCTGTCAAATTTAATATTTTAAACGTCAAACCATGATTTCAAGGGGTTATACCTTGAATATTGTAATACAAACTACATAATCCTTCACTAATGAAGTATTAGAAACCAACTGTCTACCTATTTTCAAGTTGGGACCACTTTTACAACAAAGTGGTCAACAGCTCTATTGATTTTATTCAATAATCCATTACAGGTTTTAACCTTGTCCATAACTTGTGAAATAAAGTTCAGATCTATATTCCTACAGTAATTATATGGTGACTTTTTTTTTGGTTGATCTCTCTATCTTGGATATTTCGAGAGATATTAGCTAAAAACCATGAATATATGCATTGACCAAAAAAGTGCCTATATTCAGCTTAATTCCTTAAGTATTGACTTTAGAGATTGGCTTTATAATTGTTTTATATGTAGCGCTTTATGGAAAGTCCAATGATACAGTTCATTTCACATGTTGCTTCATTAGTTTCTGAAGTAAATGAGGTTTTGTACCTTTCTTAGGGTATTATTACTTATACTTCAGTAATTATTGACTTTTCAGATATGGCATAAAAGTGACATATGTGTATTTTACCATGATAAATGTAATGGTGTAAATTATTTCACATTTTTATTCATTATATTCTGAGTTAATTTAGATATTGTGCTCATTTATGGTATTTTACTAATTTTTGAGATAATTATTATAAGTATAATTATTACAGAAATTTTGTTGTGACCGTTTTGGATATGTGGTCATATCTCAAAGGCTCACACTAGTATGTTTGAAAGAATATTTTTGAAAATAAAGGGAATGGCACATGTGAATTTGGTCACTATTTTGGAAGTCTCAGGAAAGGCCAACTGGCAGAGTTGGTAACACAGCATGCATTTGACAGACGTTGCATATGCAACATCACCCTGTCTTTACAGTAGGGTATTCTCACGGAACCCTGTTGCTTGCCCCACTGACAATTCCCAATTTGGGAATGACAGACCCTCCAATGAGGTGTTGAGCAACGACAGAAACGCCTCTTTGCAATGGCTGCTCTTTACACTCTTACAACATCACCTCACCACTTAAAAGACAAATCTTTTTTTGCACTTCATGTCCTTAGAAGTTATATTATATCTACTTGGTGGTTAGTGCCTCAAGAAACGGACCTATGCACATGTCTCCATTGTATTACATACACAACAAATCAACCCACCAGTCCAGTAGCTGGATGACTTATATCTTTATGCAATAAACAAAAACATCAAGAAAATGATTACGTCAACCCACCATCAAAAGAATCTGGTTCTGAAGACTCTGAATCTCTCCCATCTGAAAGTGAAAGTGAAGATGTCAATTATCCTGCCTATTCTGATGAAAGTCTCTCAGGTGAGCCCTTCATGAGATCACCACCATCACAATGGATTAATGCTGATGTGATTTGTCTTTTCAATTAGTACTTGTTGCTGTTTTTATATGTTGGCAACATTTAATATGCTCCTTGAGCTGGAAAAACTGTCAGATTATCTCTGATTTAACACGCTTCTGACTTATTTTTGGCTTTCCAGCCTGGCTCCTAGGTTCTGTAGGGGCTAGTTTTGTTTTGGAAAGCTTAGAATCAACATTCTTGGGCAATTCAGGTGTCAATTTCAATCAATCAACATCTTCCTTAAGGGTGCGAACTGAATGTGATATGCATTCTTGGGACTGAAGTATGGTCATAAGAATGACATGGATGTCGGGATAGGGTGGTTCTGATGATGCATTATTGGGACTTGACTGAATTGGATCCATTGAAATGTGAAGGAGCCTTAGAAACAATGAGTATTTATAGCTGTAGGGATAATCACAAGATAAAAAAATGGTTAAGTAAGAAAAAAGTGGAAGGAGACAAAGTACGGAAAAAGTCCACCCGGCAGCTACAAAGAGGGGTGTCTTTTAAGTGGTGAGGTGATATTGTAATAGTGTGAAGAGCAGCCATTGCAAAGAGGTGTTTCTGTCATTGCTCAAAACCTCATTGGAGGGTCTGTTGTTCCCAAATTGGGAATTGCCGTTGTGGCAAGCAACAGGGTTCCATGGGAATACCCTACTGTAACAACAGGGTGATGTTGCATATGCAACGTCCGTCAAATGCACGCTGTGTAAGGAGGATCTCTGAAGCTGAGATCTGGAAAGGTCATAGGTTCAAGCCACAGTGGAAACATTCCAAAAAATTGAAAATTTTGGAAAAATCCATTTTCTGGAAGTTTTGGGAAGATTTAAGAAGAATCAGGAATTTTCAGGAATAATACAGGTAATACAGGCCAACAAGGAATACAGGTAATTAGTCCTATGTGAATTTTCATAAAAAGGTGAAACTTAACCCACAAGTCAGCCCTCAAAGGCCCAAAAACTATAATCCAGTAAAATCAGCTGACAGATTAGTAATCAATTCAGTAATACATGGAGATAAGGGTTCCAGGGCCAGAAATCAAGCTTTGACTGTATTTCACAGTCACATGTCACAAACATGTCATGTGAATAGGAGAAATAAGAATGAATTGATCTGATTGGTCAGAAACATGTCACGTCGTTATAAAATTCAAGTGAAGCAAACTGATTGGTCAGAAATCTAGACTCATGTCACGTCACAACATGTTGCCCCTTCAAATCCAAATATAAAGTTTTCACAGCTTTGCACAGCCACCAGAGGCTGAAAATTTCTAAGTCCCCTTGCTTTTGCACTCCTATGGAGGGCCCCACGGCTATAAATTGAGGCCCTCTCTCCCAATTTTTCCCTTTTCCCTGTCTAGGAATTGTAAATTGAATTTATTTTTTCTGATCCCTCCTAGGAGTTTATACTAGAAATTTATTTGATAAATTAAGCCTAGTAACTGATGTTTGTTGTTGATGTGGATCAAGAAAACCAACAGTGTGAAAAGACTTTAATTCATCCCTTACTAGCAGGTAGAGTAGTGCCTTATTTAATTAGGATCTTAAAGCTTGAAGCTCATGATCAAGGCGTCTCTGGAGTTTAGTGTTTAAATCCTTAAAGGTAATTTTTAGAGAGCTTCAAAAGAAAACCATCAAACCAAAGTAATTTTGTAGGTGTTAAGATAAAACCTAACCATTTTTAATTTGTTTTGGGCTAGTTTTTGTTGTAAGCTTCCTCAAAGAGAGTAATTTTGCTTGTTTTCAAAGAAAACCTGCACAACTAAAGTAATTTTAGTACTTTTAAAATGAAAGTGGATTTGTATTTATTGGGTAATACCTAATAAATTATCATCAAGGAACAGAAAGGAACAAAATTAAATTTAAATACTTTAGTGTTTAGCTAAGATTAATATTGAGCCTATAGCAATTAGCTAGTATTATTATCAACAACCCAGAATATATTATATAATGTATTATTACAACAAAACACCAAACATAACATTTAATTACCCATATTATACTATATTATTAACACTTATTAGAGTATTAGCTTGTCCATCATATCACAAAGCGCTTAAAATATCATTTTACTCTTTCAAGTTTGTCATTTCATAGAATTGAAGATAGCTATTATCTTAGCTATTAGTTTCTATATTTACTCAAGAATTATCAATAAAAGAAGATTGTGTGTCTTTTTTGTATTATAAGATAGTATTTCCTGTTATTTTTTATTTATTTCAGTTATTATATTATTTTATGGGTGTTGGTAAACACACGTAAGCTTTTAGTAAAAACACGTAAGACCTTACGTGTTTTTACCATAAACTTACGTGTTTTTACCAAATTATGGCCAAAACACGTAATTTTATGGTAAAAACACGTAAGTGACCTAATTTTTTAATAAAAATTCCTCAGGATCATTTTTGAGAATTTTTACCATTTTTTTTTGCCATATTTTTTCCAACATGGGATGTGAAGGTCCCCAAATTTTTTCAAATTTTTTTTTTTTGCCCAATTTCTCTATTTTGGGCAATTTGGCAAAATGGCCAATTTTTTTGAAAAAATTCATCAAAAATGTTCCCACTTATGAATTTCCATAAATTTTTTTTTAAAATGAAGGTGTGAATGTTGAGAATAAAAAACCAGAAGCCCAAAATTTCGGGATATTTTTTTCCAGGACAGTTGTAGGCCCAAAAAGTTCCTTTTTTCTGTTTTTTGTTCATCTTTGTAATTAAGTTGAAAATGTTATTTATGACATCAATTCAATTAAAAATTTAATTTATGACATTAGTGGGATTTAAAAATTCTATTGGTGGAATTAACAGTGCCATTTATGGCATTAAAAGTGCCATTTATGGCATTAAAAGTGCCATTTATGGCATTAAAAGTGCCATTTATGGCATTAAAAGTGCCATTTATGGCATTAAAAGTGCCATTTATGGCATTAAAAGTGCCATTTATGGCATTAAAAGTGCCATTTATGGCCTTAAAAGTGGCATTTATGGCATCACAAATGACATAATAATGCCATAAATGGAATCAAAAGTGCCATAAATGGCATCAAGAATGATATATATGCCATTTATGGCATTACAAAAATGCCATAAATGGCATTGTGTGGCCTTAACAATGCCATAAATGGCATTCTGTGGCCTTAACAATGCCATAAATGGCCTCAAAAATGCCATAAATGGACTTCACAATGGCCATTTAAAGCCTTGACAATGGCCATTTATGGCCTCAACAATTCCATTTATGGCCCCAACAATGCCATAAATGGCATTGAAAATTCCATGAATGGAATGAATAATGCCATGAATGGAATTAACAATAGCCATTTATGGCCTCAAAAATGCCATTAAGGAATTAACAATGGCCATTTATGGCCTCAGAACTGCGATAAATGGAATTAACATTGGTCATTTATGGCTTCAACAATGCTATAAATGGCTCTAAAAATTCCATTTGTGGAATTAAAAGTGGCATTTATGGAATTAACAATGCAATTGTTAAGTCCAGTCATGCCATAAATGGCCTTAAGAAATGGTATTAATAGACTTAAAAATGCCATAAATGGCCTTAAAATGCCATTTATGGCATTAACAATGTCATTTTTGGCCTTGAAAATGCCATTTATGGCCTTACCAATGCCATTGATGGGATTTTTAATTCCATAAATGGCATCAATGGCTTCAGAAATGCCACAAATAGCTAAATTTTATTCAAAAAACACCCCTTACGTGTTTTTACCATAAAATTACATGTTTTTACCAATTGATGGTAAAAACACGTAAGTTTTTAGTAAAAACACGTAAGCTCTTTCGTGTTTTTACCAATTTGCTTACGTGTTTTTACCAACACCCTATTTTATTTATTTCTGTACAATTGTTTGGTGGAATCCACTCAGCCTGCTGAAAGTTTTAAAAAGAATTTACTTGTTAAGGTTTTAAATAACCATTGTTTTGAGTAGAGAAAAGTCTGATTAGAGATTGTTGAGTACAATATTTTCTGATCAACCCAATATCAATAATAAAAATTGATTTGGCGAGCTCAGTAGAGATAACCTAGCATATTAGGAAGAGCAGTCTAGATTATTCTAGCACACAAGCAGAGCAAGGGTTACAAGTCTCAAACAGAAATTCAAAACTGTTTTCTGGTCATTTCCCCTTCCAGGTACTGCCTCATTTTATCCCACACGCAGAGGGGTTCTCACAGTACCATTGTGTAGAACACATCCAGGGCTATACAATCAACCAACTTTGAGCTTTATATGTCAAAAACTGACAAAGTTATGACCATTTTAAGTTCAAACTCCCACAGTTAGATCAATACAGCCTCACTGTGGGACATTCTCCTATAATTATGATTATGAGGTGTCAAAAAGACAAATAAGCCTGTTTATACTTCAATACCTCATAGTTTGGTCCATACTGGGGTCATGTACGGGTTCTGTACAGCATTCTACGCATCATACAGGTCAGAAGAGGGCTATTTGGTCCCCAGATGGAAACCTTCAACTTGTATTAGTGAAAACAGCCCAGATGTGGTTTCAAAACCACATCTGAGCCCAATAAAGGCTATAAAGGCCTTGTGAAAACTACAAGCCAGTCCTTGGAAGTAAAACATCTTCACTTCCTCTATGGTTTCCTCATCCTGTTCTTAAATTCCTGTGTAGTAAAACTGTCCAAAACAGTCATACCCCTGGAAAACAAGTCAGTTATACTTTAAACTTAAGTATTGTAGTCTTTATTATTGTAAACCAGCAGATAAACCTGCATCCAGGGCCTGCAACAGTGCTCACCACCACTAATTATTATTAGTAAAGCCCTTAACATCTTTTGTGAAAAACCTTTTTCAATGCTTTTATCCATGTCACCATCATAGTTGTAGTCTTATATACCTTTATTATTACTTTATTATAGACTTGGCCTGACAAAGGGGATACCTTGTAAGATATAGAAACCCAGCTCAAGAAGGTGAATGGCTACTTGAGAAAGACATTAATAATTATTATAATCTATCAAGAAGGTTCAGAGATGAAAGAAGACCTAAATAATTGAAAAGTTAAGCATTATTGAGCTTCAAGACTCATAAAGTCTAATGAAGAGGTAGAGCAGTGGATGATACCCTAATTAAGTATATGAGATTGTGGTACAATCTTCTTTGGTGGTAGGGAATTTGAGACTTTGAGATATGACCAAATATCCAAAAAAGCTCACAAAACTTTACAATATTTATTCTAATATGAAGAATTCAAATTATTATCTTAAGATAAAGAAAAATACCCTAAAAGGGCGTAAATTCTTGATTATCTCTGAATCAAAGAATAAACATGCAAAATAAATTTCATTATTTGGTTCACCATGGTAAAATACACAGATAAAATCTTTATGTGATATCTTTAAAGACAATACTGACTGAGCAATAAGTAAATGTCCATAAAAAAGCATATATCCTTGATTATATCAGAAACAAATTAATTAAAATTTAGAATCAGCTTCACCAGTGGATTTTCCATGAAAGATTCCAAATATAAAACTCTTCTTTTGTATATTTAAAGTTAATACTTGAGGAAATAACCTGAATATATGCACTTTTATGATCAGCACATACATTCATGGCTTTTACCTCATAGCTCTCTGAATATAAATGATAGAGGGCTTAACCCAAAATAAATTTACCACTAAGTTACTGTAAGAATACAGATATAAGATCCATTTGAAATTTTATAAACAAGTTTATAGCTAATAAGGGTTTATTGAACAAAATTGTTATAGCTGTTGACCACTTGATTTTGAAAGTGCCCCAAACTGTAAAGAAAGTAGATATTAAGGTTCACTAGCTCATGTCTGAATAATTATGTAGTATTTATTATTATATTCAAGGTATAACCCCTTGATATTATGGTTTGAAGCTTAAAATAATAAATTTTGAGTGAAAACATCAGTTACAAGAAAAATCATCAAAAATAGAGTTTGAATTATTTAATGAAATTCTCTTTGAATTGAATAATTTCATGCAAAGATATCAGAATTCACTTCCAAAGTTTCTTCAGAAGGTATAATTCAAAAGCTATTGAGGATCAAAGTTCATTCTTAAAATTGATCATTTATGATCACTCAATGTAATCTTAATTTAAGCTTAACAGTCATATAAGTGATAAAAGTGGTTAATACTAGTTTATTACAATACAAATAATTAAATTCACAAAGCTTAGTCCTCTTCCAAGCCTATAATCTCAGCAAACTTAGAGTTAAAGTGATAACTCTACATAATGGCATAATAATGAGAGAAGATGGTTTAATTATGATGTAATTAGCACTAAATCTTAATATGATGATCCATTCCAGTGGATATCATTTGTACAAGTCTACTAGAATCCTTCTGAACTCTAGGAGGGAGCATTTACTATATATAGAGCTGTTTTACCTCTATTTCCCCCTCAGACACAACCAAAACATTAAATTATTAAAACCAGAGGTAAAAAAAATTCTTTTTATATATAAAACTATTCTATAATTGAACACTGAAGTGCATCTTTGCTTTAAGCATCAATCTTTACGTGATTGAATAAATTTTTAATTGGTTTTGTTAAATCTCTCTCTAAAATCTCTAATTCCATGTAAAAATAAGAATATTTTAAATTTCTTTTATTTTTAATTGTAAATACAATTTAAATAAGTTTTATTTATATTTTTATGTGTAGAATAATTCAAAATTATTATATTAAGTATCAAAAGTGGGTTATTTCAATTTCTTATAATAATTTTCCCTTTATTATTCTTTTTACTAATTCTTTTATTAATATAAACAGTGTTTATATTAATATATAGCTTTAATATTGGGAACATTATTTCTATACATTGTTTCTTATTATTATAAGCGATTTTTGTATGCATTTATTTTTTTTGTAACAATAATGCAATGACATAGATATATTAATATATTCATTTTATCATATCATTTTATTCATTGAATAATATAAACATTTTACACCATAATGATAAAAACTTTTATTAGTATAGTTTTTTTATCTTATTATTTGATTTCATAAGTACATTCAAAGTACAAAAAGTAAAATATTTGTAATATTTACTTATGGTTTCATAGTCAAACTTTACATGGCTCAAGCTCAGTTTTTCCTTAAATACCAATAACCTCAATAATAAGGTATGGGTTCTGTTGAGGAATCCAGTATTTCTCCAAGGGAATACTTGCAGTTCATTTCAAGGGATATTTGAGATTAAGTTTCAGTTCTCCAGCAATCCACCTTGGAAACAACATTAATTCAATACAGCCTTGTTGATAAAAGCCTGTATTTCAACCATAGAACCTTGGAAGATCTTTCAACCCATTCAATTTCCAATTTGGCCAGGTGTAAATTTCCTCCAGCAATAAATACAGCTTCATGGATTGAATACAGAAAATTTGTCAGCATGAAGAAGTGAAGCTCTCATATTTTCATATATACCAGCCTCTCTCTCAACCCTGGGGGTTTTTCCCCCAGTCTCAGCTTGTGATTCAAAACCAGAGCACAAGCATGACAGCCAGATACCATAAACCAATAGTAGAGCAAGAATACCACCAAAACATGGAGCTGAGCCAAACCAGCTAAAAGGAGTATCAAAAGAAAGAGGAAACTCACCTCCTTCCAAATATACAAGTCCCACCATCATAGGACAAGGAATGACAAAGTTGTTGCTGAGCATAAACCTTATTTTTCACCTCTCATCTGAATTCCAGAGGAAGAGACTTAACCCCATCAAATGAGTATTCAAAATGAAGCTCTAAGTCAGGGATATCCAATGTTACTAACCAAGTTGCACTAGCATCAGAATTTGTGAAGTTATGACCAAAATAAGGTCAAATAAGGGTGAATAAAATATTCACCTCTCATCTATCTTCTACAGTTTTAGTGTGAGATAGCTAAAGTGGGGTCTTTTTGGAAAGGGAACAATCAGGGCTATCTGATGTGTCCGTCTATTTCCCCATTTCCCATATAGAACAAAAATTATGGGGCAAACAAGCTCCGTGCAGAGTTGAAGCAAATCATACATATGTACAAAACATCTTGTACATGGCGTAGCTTTGCCATATTTAATGATAGACATTACAAATGAGGTACCATTGTGTAGAACCCAACTAGGGCTACACAATGAACCAACCCTGAGCTTGATATATCAAAAACTGGCAACGTTATGGCAGTTTTAAGGACAAAATCCCACATTTAGACCAATACAGCCTTACTGTGGGATTATCTCCCATATTTATGATTATGAGGTGTCAAACAGACAAAGAAGCCTGTTTATACTTCAATAAATCATAGTTTGGTCAATACTGGGGCCCTGTACAGGTTCTGTACAGCATTCTATGCATCATACATGTCAGAAGAGGGCTATGTGGTCCCCAGACAAAGATTTTCCCCCTGTATTAGTGAAAGCTGCCCAGATGTGGTTCCAAACCCACATCTGAGCCCAAAACAGGCTATACAGACCTTTTGAAAACCACAAGCCAGTCCTTGGAAGTGAAAAATCTTCACTTTCACTATGCAGAAAGGTCTAGAAGCCTTTTTCACTGAATTTTAGGATAAAAAGGGGCCTTTTCTCCACCAGAAAAGGTTTCCTCATCCTGCTCTTGAATTTCTACGTAGTACAACTGTCAAAAACAGTTATACTCTTGGAAAATAATCAGGTATAATTTTAATTTTAACTCTTGTAACCCAATAGGTAAAGCTGCACCCAGGGCTTTCAACACTGCTCACCACCACTATTTCTCAATAGTAAAGCCCTCAATATATTATTATTAACCTTTATTATCATCAATTAAGCTTTTTATAATACATTTTACCATGTCACAGCCATACGTTAGGTTGTAAATACAGCTATTATCACTTTCTCATAGACTCAACCTGACATTTTGGGGGCCTGGCCATGTTTTTTGGTTTTTATTGACCTTTTTACACATAAAAGTGATTTTTTCTTATGTTTTTGTTATTTCTGACATTTGGTTTCTTTTTTTAGGCGTAATTTTATTAAAAAATAAATCTTAACATATATCTTATATTTATTTTTTGAGGGGTATATGTTATATACCACTGTGTTCTTTTGTTTTCAATTGCCTTTTTGTGTGGTTTAATCACCAAAACAACCCTTATTTTTGTGGTGTTTCACATATTTAAACACTTTAACCCATCAATACTGTCCATTTTCTAATTAAGGAGGACACCTCTTACTGAAGAACCAACAGTATTAGAGGCATGGTTGGGTATGATGATAATCTCAATTGCTCTTTACAGAACCACTCTTTGGATTATACTTGCTAATTAGAAGTTGATCTATGAGATACTGGTATACATACAGTGTACCAGATATCCATAAGCTGTATTTCTGACATGTAATTATTAATTTCACTTGCACTGTCATAATACAAGGACATAATATCAATATATGTTGCCCAGAGGCCATTCTTAGATGTGCAAACAGCCTTTTAAGAAGTCTTAACTGACATTAAACCTTCTTTCTCCTGTTTGATCTAGTGGAAGAAAATTTCATCCCACTTGAGACCCAGTCACAGGCCAACACACCAGTGACACCCTCAGAACCAGAGGGCAGCAAGGTCAAAGGAAAGAGGCACAGTGAAGGCCTTATCACAGCTAAAGGGTGGACACCAATTGCCACTCAGAGGAATAGAAAACCACAAAACTCTGCATCAATACAAGGTAAATCAACCTTAACCACTTGTACAGGAAAGATTACAATCATTAACCCAGTTGTAACCTCTACAGGAAAATTTCCAAAAGCAGTAGACAGCAAATATGTACAAGGAACAGTAAAAGGTAAATACCCTAAGAAAATTAAGTTGTTGACAGCTTGTAAGCACTGATATGTCACCTGTACACCTCAGAAACCTTGGCTTCCAAAGGAACCAGCCAGAGTACAGAGAAGGCTTGTCTGGAACCAGAAGACCTGGAGAAGGACACCTTGGACTCAGTGGTGGATGGGAAGACATTCAGGGAAATCATACCCACTCTGGCATTCACATTCCAATTCAAAATAAATCTCATACAAGAGGATTGGAAGGATATGGATCAAGTTCTTCAGCTCCACCAACTCCTCAAAGACCTTTTTAAATGGAGCATGGACAGCCAGAGGTTTAACCTAGCATCCCACTGGACAGAACTTGGAGAAAGTTTCCATAATATATGTCTAAAAGAGATAGACTTCAAAGACATTATGTTAATCACCAAAACTTGGAATCCCACCGGGCAGTTCAGACTCCTGGAGGTGAGGGAAAACAGGATAAGGGAGAATCAAGCCACTATCCAAGCTATAGAGGAACAGCCCACCCAGACAGGGAATACTCAGATTCCTTCAGGCCCATAAGGAGTAGGACAAACCAGCTCTCCAGTGGCTTCACACCATTCAGGAACTAGCAGATCAGTGGCCGATAGTCACCATTCTTCACAATGCCAGGTAGTTTCCAGGAGAAGAAAAGGACACAAGGGCAAAAACAAGACCTCTTTCAACCAAACAAAGAGAGAGTAAAACCCAATGATCCAGAAGCTTTTGGACTTGGTGAAAGAATTACACAAGAGCCAGAAATAGTTGTACATACTTCTAGAATCAGTAGCCCCATTAATAGAAATATTACCCCCACTCAGATTGAACATGATGTTGTTAAACCTGAGAGTAACTTAAACAGTGATGCACTGTGGTTGCAAATGTCCCAATTTGCTGAGAAAACTCAAAATCAGTTTGCAGACCTCCAAAAAGCCATGAGAGGATGAAAACATTAACAGCCTCCATGGACAAAATTGTCAAAACCCTTCAAGAGGGATATGCTCAATTGAACAAAACCTCTGAAGAGACCAATAAAACACTTAATTGAGTCTTTGAAGAACACTACCACAGCAAAACAGACAGGGAGTTTCTGGATCAAGAAATAAACAACCTGTTTAATGTCTAACATAACATGAAGCCCCAACCACAAGTCCATGTTATGGATAATCCATATCACCAAGAGGACATCAAACCAGATGCCATATTGGTGAATAAGACAAAATCTCCATCTCAATACCAGGATGGTGACAATATGTCTTATTATGAGAAGGAAGCCTTAAAAAAGCTTCCAGAGTCCTCAAGCTGGCCCAAATGCTCTGGAGAAGGAGAATATGATCATATGGAACTCATTGATGTACCAAGCATACCAGACTACTGGATTATTGCTAGACTCAATACAGCATTCAAAGGACATGCTTCTAAGGCTGAGTGTAACAACCATGGAGATTACCCTCCTGGACTCCATATCCATAATCACTGGCCAAATTGGCCCTCTCATCATTTCTGGCCTTTTATTGTCATTTCACTCCTGGGGACAACCTGGCCCTTTCATAATCATCAGGCTCTTCCTGGCCTTTCTCTTCTTTTGGGAACTCTTTGGTATTCTCCAGTCAATAGGGAAAATACATCCCAAAAGCCTGTATTTGGCCTTTTAAGCTATAAATACATTTTGCGCACTTTGCGCAAATACAGTTTTAAAACTGTATTAGCTGTATCTAGCCAAAAACCCAAAAATGGCCAAATCACTCAAAAGACACTTCCTCACCTCTGAAGCCTTTCAAAACCCAAATTTCATTCATATACTCCTGACATCACCTCAAAAGACCTTTGGCCCATTTCAACCTTCAATAACCAAAAGTACCATATATGGTGTTATACACCATTATGCATCTTCTTTCAGCCGCAATCCAATGGCTTCAATTTCAAATGGTTATTTCAACTTTTCAACAGGTCATCAAGGCACACCTTCCAGAGGATTCATCAAGCCTCAAGGGCAAGTGTTATAATCTCAAATACCAATGACGCCATCAAGCAATCAATGGTTATTCTCACTCACAGTATCCCTCCAAGGGAATACTGGCTGTTCATTCTCAAGGGATATTCAAGAGGCAGTTCCAAAACAATGTGTCAAGGGTCAATGCTCCACCAATCCACCTTGGCAACACAATTCATTCATTAAAGTCTTGATTCATCAAGACCTGTATTTTTCATTCATACACCATAGGAAGATCATTCAACTGGGTTCATTTCCAAATCTGGCAAGGTATATACTTCATCAATCTGTCAATACAGCTTCAAGGATACAATACAGACCATCTGTCAGCCTGAAGGAGTCAATCTCTCAAATTTTCACATATACCACCCTCCTTTGACCCTGGGGGGTTTGTCCCCCAGTTAATTAATATATTTTGATTTTATTTTACCTTTATTTATCTTACCATATTTTTTAAGTGAATACTGATATTATCAAGTCAGTCATTTAGAACCTTCTCTATTTTCTTTCTTTGCCTGTCAAAGGATATTTGGTGGTCATATCCTTACTAATTCCATTGTTCATTTTGGCAGGTTGAAACAGTGATTAAGAGCTTACTCGGTTGGCTCTTTGGCCATTTGGATTCTCACTTCTCTTATTGCATCTCAACTTTGTACTTGCATTTTTCTTAGAGAAATTCAATTCTTTATTTTTATTTTCTTTATTCTTTGGAGTCTTACAAGTGAGATCCCTGATTGCTGAGTGCCAGGCAACTCTTGAATTTCTGTCCAAGAGCCCCTGTGACATTATATTAATTAACTAATAATTTCTTTTCATTGTGTTGATCCTTTCTTTATAATTTTATTCACTCATTTCATTGAGATTATGACTCTCTAATGCTTATGAGCTTTATGATTCGTTGTCACCTCTCAATTTTCTCTCATTCATTCTTCATTTTGAAAATTGAAGCTGGCCCAGTTTTATTTTTGTTTCTCTTTTTTAAATCTTATCTCAAATAATCAAATTTTAATTCATTCATAATTCAGGCATAATCTTAGTTTTCATTTGATTTTCAAATTTTTCATCAAGTTGTTCAGAGACATTCTTCACATCAAGATTCATATTTTATTTATTCTTCAAGAGTTTTGATTTTTAAGAAGCACTCAGTTGATTTTGATTTGATTGATTGATTTGACATAAATTTATATTGACCTCAAGAAAATTGATTGAGCTGAAGATTTCATTGATTTTGCTGAACTTTCACATCCCAAATTTTGATATAAATTGATTTTGCCTCAAGAATTCATTTTGATTGATTGATTTTCTGCAAGATTTGGATTTTGATTGATTTGACATATTGATTCATTGACTTCAAGATTTCATTTGACATTGAATTAATTGACTGTCCTGAAGCTTTCATTTTGACTTATTTGATTCATTGACTTCAAGTTTTCATTTTATATTCAATTGATTGATTTACCTGAAGATCTCATTTTTATTTATTGATTTGTCTTTGAGATATTTATGTTGACTGTTGACTTCAAGCTTTATTTCCAATTGCCTCCAGTTTTCATCCTCAAATCTTCATTCTTGTTCATTTTAGTTCATTTTTATCCTGAAATCATGCCTATCCAACACTCACCTCCTACAAGGCAGACAAGATCTCAGGCCAGACCTCAAGCTGTTCTCACTCCAACTCCAAGGGATCCTCTTGATGGCACCCCAGCAGTTCCTCAACTGAGGGCCAAATTGGACAGAGGACCCATTTTGGAAGGAGCAGCACCATCCAGGAAGGAAGGAAGAGGGCCAAGAAGATCAAGTTAATTTTCAGGAGTAGTTGGTGGATTTCCAGGAACTTCAAGGACCATTTTCAGAGGTCCTGGGGAAGATGGTGAAGAGGAGGAGGAGAATTCTGTGGAAGAGGAAGAGTCTGAAGGTACTGAAGGTGTTCCTGCTCCTGTGGGGGCATCCCAAGGTACTGAAGGACCAACTCTAGCCCAGTCTCATCAGTCTGAACCATCTTTATTGGCCATTATGCAGCAGATGACTCAGAATATGACCAATATTAAAGCAGCTTCATCCTCTGAAGCATCAAGACCACCTGCCTTCAAGACTCCATTCATGAAGGCACCAGAATGCTTTGACAGGACTCAACCCTTCAAAGTTAGAAGCTTTATTCAGTCTTGTCAACTGATTTTTCATAATGATCTGGCAAACTTCTCTCAAGACAGAAAAAAGGTCCTTTATGACACTTCATTTCTCATTGGCAGGGATGCAAAATGGATTGAGGATTATCTTTCCAATCTCACAAATCCAGATCCAAATTACCTTCTCAATTCATGGAAATTATTTGAATCACAACTCTTCACCTTATTTGGGGACCCAAATGAAGTCAGAAACTCTGAAGCAGAATTGGATTCTTCAAGAATGAAAGAAGGTGGGCATGTATCTTTATACATTGCTGATTTCAGAATTCTGGTCTCAAGAATTGGATATTGGGGTGAAAGGGCTCTTATCCATCATTTCAGGAGGGGGTTGCCATCCAGGATTTTGGATCAATTGGCTTCCCAACCTTCAAGAATTGACTCTCTTCAAGACTTAATGGAAATTACCTTGAAGCTTGATACCAGATACCATGAGAGGCAAAATGAAAAGAGTCATCATAAAGAGAAGAAGCCAGAAGCCTCAAAGTCAAATTCTGTCAGCCTGTGACTCAAAACCAGAGCACAAGCATGACAGCCAAAATACCACCAAAACATGGAGCTGAGCCAAATTAGCTCAAAAGGTATCAAACGAAAGAGGAAACTCACCTCTTCCTGAAAATATAAGTCCCATCACCATAGGACAAGAAATAACAAAGTTATTCCTGCTCAAAGTTATTGCTGAGCATAAACCTTAATTTTCACCTCTCATCTAAAATCTAGAAGGAGAGGCTTAACCCCATCAAATGGGTATTCAAAATGAAGCTCTAAGCCAGGGCTATCCAATGGTGCCAACCAAACTGAGCTAGCACCAGTATAACTTGAGTTATGGTCAAATTCAGGCCAAATAAGGGTGAAAAAAACATTCACCTCTCATCTAACTTTTACAGTTTTAGTGTGAGATACCTAAAGTGGGGTCTTTTTGGAAAGAGCACAATCAGGGCTATCTGATGGTGTCATCCATTTTCCCATAACTCAACTACAACAGAAGTTATTGGCCAAACAAGCTTAATACAGCTTTTTGCCCAAACCATGCCAATGTACAAAAATACTTGCACATGGGATAACTTTGTCATATTGAATGATAACCATGTCAAGTTGGGTACCATTGTGTAGAGCTCATATAGAGCTATTCAATGAACCAACGTTGAGCTTGATATCTCAAAAACTGACAGAGTTATGACCATTTTAAGGTCAAAATCCCACCAGCTGTCATATACAGCCTTACCATGGGATAACACCCCATAATCATGAATATGAGGTGTCAACAGACGAAGGAGCATGTTTTTGCTTCAATACCTCATATTTCAGTCAATACTGGGGTCCCATACAGTTTCTGTACAGCATTCTACGCGTCATACACGTCAGAATCAGGCTGTGAGGTCCCCAGATGAAAATTTTCACCCTGTATTGGTGAAAACTGCCCAGATGTGGTTTCAAAACCACATCTGAGCCCAATACAGGTTATACAGACTGTTTGCAAACCACAAGCCAGTACTAGAGAGTGAAAAAATCTTCACTTCCTCTACGTGGAAAGGTCTAGCACCCTTGCCACCCCATTTCAGGATAAAAAGGAGGCTTTTCACTGCCAGAATTGCTTCTTCATCCTGCTCTTGAATAACCTACGTAGTAAACTGTCAAAAACAGTTTTACTCTTGGTTAATAATCAGGTATACTCTTAATTTAAAGTATTGTAGTCTTTATTATTGTAATCCAACAGGTAAAGCTGCACCCAGGGCTTTCAACAGCGCTCACCACCACTATATTTCTATAGTAAAGCCCTTTAAATTCTTAAATTAAAACTTTTATTATCAATTATATCCTCTTTAAAATTATTTTTACCGTGTCACAGTCATAGTTAAAGCTTGTAAATACTCTTATACACCTTTATCATAGACTCAGCCTGACATTTTGGGGGCCTGGCCATGTTTTCTTGACTTTTTGGACCTTACAAGTAAGTCTTTTCTCTTTTTTATGACTTATTAACCATTGTTTTTATCTTTTTTAGGCGTAATTTCTTTATTTAAATATATATATTATATATATTTATCCTTTTTTATACATACTCATATATTAAAGAGTATTATTCACGTGGCTAATACCCACTGAATTTAATTATTTTTTGGCGTGTTTTGTATATAAAAACACATAAGCCATCAATAAAGTCCTGTATTCTTGACTGAATAAGGACACCTCTCACTGAAAAACCATCAGTTGAGGCGTGGTCAAGTGTATTGTTAATTCAATAACACTTGTATACAAACCACTTTTACAGAGTACACTTGCAAACCACAAGTGTATCTGTGGGATACTGGCACACAAACAGTGTGACAGGGCACCATAAGCTGTATTTTTGATGTGAAATTGTTAATTCAATTACACTGTCATTATACAAGGGCATATTGTAATAATATACAAGCCCAGAGGCCATTCTTAGACGTGCAAAACCAGCCATTTAAGAAGTCTTAACTGACATAAGCCCTCTTTTTTCCTGTTTTGATTCAGTGGAAGAAAACTATATCCCACTTGAGACCCAGTCACAGGCCAACACACCAGTGACACCCTCAGAACCAGAGGGCAGCAAGGGTAAAGGAAAAAGGCTTAGTGAAGGCCTCATTACAGCCAAGAAGTGGACACCAATAGCCACTCAGAGGAGTAGAAAACCACGAAACTCTGCTTCAATACAAGGTAAACCAACCTTAACCACTTGTACAGGGAAGATTACAATTATTAACCCAGTTGTAACTTCCAAAGGCAAACTGCCCAAAGCAGCAGATAAAAAATTTGTACAAGGCACAGTCAAAGGTAAATACCCTAAGAACATAAAGTTTTTGACTGCTTGCAAACACTGATATGTCCCCTGCATGCCTCAGAGACCTTGGCTTCCAAAGGAACCAGCCAGAGGATAGAGCAGGAATGTCTAGAACCAGAAGACCTGAAAGAAGACACATTGGACACAGTGGTGGATGGCAAAACAATGAGGGAGATAATATCAACCTTGCCATTCACACTCCAATTCAACAGAAACCTCAAACCAGAGGACTGGAAGGATATGGATCAAGTTCTTCAAATCCACCAACTCCTCAAAGATTTGTTTCAATGGAGCATGGACAACAAGAGGTTCAACCTAGCAACTCACTGGGCAGAACTGGGATCAAGTTGCCAGAAGATCTGTCTCAAAGAGATAGACTTCAAAGACCTTATGGTAATCACCAAGGGTTGGAATCCTACCAGGCAGCACAGACTCCTGGAGGCAAGGGCACAGAGGATAAGGGAGAATCAAGCCACTATCCAAGCTATAGAAGAACAGTTAACCCAGACAGGGCCTACTCAGATTCCTTCAGGTTCACAAGGAGCAAGCCAAATCAGCTCTCCAGTGGCTTCACACCATTCAGAAACCAGCAGATCAGTGGCCAAGAGTCACCATTCTTCACAATTCCAGGAAGTTTCCAGGAGAAGACAAGGCAACAAGGGCAAGAACAAAGCCTCCTTCAACCAGAGGAGGAAAGAGTCAGACCCCATGATCCAGAAGCTGTTAGATTTGGTAAAAGAAGTACACAAGAACCAGAAGTAGTTGTAAACCACTCTAGAATCAGTAGTCCTAGTAATAGAAACATTACCCCCACTCATACTGAAAATAACATTATCACATCTGAGAGTAACATCAACAGTGACACACTGTGGTTACAAATGTCCCAATATGCTGAGCAATCTGCAAAGCAGGCTACAGAATTTGCAGCTGCCCAAGAGAGGATGAGAAAAACTCAAGCCTCATTGAAGCAGATAGTTAAAAACCTTCAGGAAGGATATGCTCAACTGAGCAAAGCCTCTGAAGAAACCAACAAGAGACTGAATCAAGTCTCTGAAGAACAACACCATAGTAGCAGGGACAGGGAGTGTCTGAACCAGGACATCAACAAATTGTTTGATGCCTACCATAGCTTGAAGCCCCAACCACAAGGCCAAGCTATGGAGAATCCATATCAACCAGATGACATCAAACCAGATGCCATGTTGTTGAATAAGGCAAGATCTCCATCACAATACCAGGATGGAGATGGCATGTCTTATTCAGAGAAGGAAGCCTTGAAACAGCTTCCTGAGGCCTCAAACTGGCCCAAATTCTCTGGATCAGGAGAATATGATCATATGGAACTCATAGATTATATTGATGGACTCTTCATTGATGTACCAAGCATACCAGATTACTGGATTACTGCTAGACTGAATACTGCATTTAAAGGTCATGCAAGTATATCGTACACTGAAATGAAAGAAATCCATGGCAGAAGAAATTGGCCATGGTGGAAGAGTCAAATAATCCAAAAGTACAGTAATGGAACTTGGATATGGCAAAAGACCATGTCATTTGAAAATGACAAATACTCTGTGGAAAAAGATCCATATGAGTGGTGTCTTAGACAGTCTAAAAGACTTAAAGCCATTGATCCTCAAATGAACATTCAAATGAGGAATCATAAACTTCTGACACAACTGCCAGGAGAACTAGAGCATGCAGTAAAGTGCAGATGCAACCAAAATTGCACTCTAGATGATATAGCCAATACCTTACAAGACATAAGGAAAAGGACTAATATAGGGAAATTCACCCCATATAGAAGCAATAGTTTCAAAGAGAAACAACCTTTCAGGGTAGAGTTTAAAGACAAACCCAGAGAAAGAGTGGCAGAAGTGGCAAAGAAGAAGAATTCTTGTCACAATTGTGGTTCAACAGACCACTATGCCAGCAACTGTCCAAAAGCAAAGAAGAAAGTCTATGCTATAGAAAAAGTCCCTGAAGATGAACCTCCAACAGAGGATTCTGAATCAGACTCTATGGGTGATGCCATCAGAGAACCATCTGATGAAGAGCAAGACCCAAGAGAGGAATTTCTAGTGGAATACCAAGAGGAAACCCCACTAGAAATCCAGGATATACACACCAGGGCGAATCTCGCGTCAATCGTCGGCGATTGACTTCACGTCGCACCGCGGTCAGTATAAAATCTTGCTTCAGTCGCATTAGTGTCACTTTATAGTCACTGGATTTAGTGGGTCACGTCACGTCAGCGTCAAGACAACGTCAATCGTCACATGTGTCACATGAGAATGTCACTCAAAGCCCAAACCCATTTCAACACTATGCGCAACGTTCGTGTAATTTCACCTCATTGGCTTCCGCCTCCCCGACGCTTAGCATGCTTACGCACCCGCACCGCCCTCCATCCGGATGAGACTCCGACACTGCCCGCCCCTCTCCGTCCTCACCACTCGCTACGCTTTCACACCCACGCCCCTACCATCCTCACGCTTATGTAGTACCCTCCCGACATGCCTCCGACAACGCTTACCATCCTTACGCTCATGTAGTGCCCTCCCGACATGCCTCCGACACCACTGATGACCCTTACGCTTGTGTAGTGCCCTCCCGACATGCCTCCGACACAGCTTACCATCCTTATGCTCATGTAGTGCCCTCCCGACATGCCTCCGACAACAGTTACCCTCCCTCCCGACATTCTCCCGACACAGCTTACCATCCTTACGCTCATGTAGTGCCCTCCCGACATGCCTCCGACAACAGTTACCCTCCCTCCCGACATTCTCCCGGCACAGCTTACCATCCTTACGCTCATGTAGTGCCCTCCCGACATGCCTCCGACAACAGTTACCCTCCCTCCCGACATTCTCCCGACACTGCTTACCATCCTTATGCTCATGTACAGTAGTGCCCTCCCGACATGCCTCCGACAATGCTTACCCTCCTCACGCTTCCGTATTACATTCATAGTGTACAGTATGGTGGCTTGTTGGCGCACACGATGAACGCAATTGCCGAAACATGCTGAGTGGCCTTCTCTGCCAACAGGACCTAAGGGGATATTGGTCAGTATATTCACCATGTTGTGGTTAGGGTTTAAATCATGAGACTCACAAATTAAAACCTAATAAGTGGACTATTTAAGACAAGAATTGTGTCTCCTGTTTCGCCGACAAAACCATTTTATTTCATGTCAATCAAATGAACACTTTGCTTAGTCCTTACCTCATGAGCATCGAATAGTTCAAAAGTTGACTTTAGTAGGTTTCTCACTAGTCAACTTTATTCAATGTCTCACAGGGAAGTGATTTCATTTGCATGATATGAAATAATTTGCAAAACATCGCCTCCTTCAATTTCCCGCCAAATCGCATTTTGCAAATGCGATTATTTTACTTCCACCTATTTTCTTCAATTTGGATCTTTTTATTCAAAATTTTCAAACAAGTTATCAATCAACTCGTCACCATCTATTTGCTTACTAAACTACCTCCGCGATGGCCCAAACCCCGGGAAATTCAACGGAATTTAATGAACGACCAACTTCAGCCCCAGAGAGTGGAAGTGAAATCTCTGATATGGCCAGTAGTCGTGAATTAGGCATTGAAGCAGAGAGCCAGTCACATGAAGATAATCAAGATCCACCAGCTCTTCCAGAATGTGAGTATACATCCATCTTGAGTATTTCTAATCTCTCAAAACCTGATATTGTGTCATAGCCTTTATTTCAGGTCAACCGCCAAGCTCTCAGAAACCGAATTTTAAAAGTTATGAGAAGGAAAAGACTGTTGAACCTTGTGCACCGACAGAAGATGATGGGCAAGATGATGTAATTTTCAGTGGGGAGGTGGAAATTATATCCAAGGAACAATTTGTCTCCAACATTGCTCAAACAATCCCAAGGCTCGAAAAAATCCAAAATGATAGTAAAATTCCTGATTATGTGCGTCAAAAGATTGCTGAAGCCATGAGCCTGCTCAAAATGGATTTGAACCGTAAGTCCATTACTAATTCAAAACAAAATTGATAAAAATAGCTGCTTACAATATATGGGCAGGTGTGGAGGTGGGAGAATCTCTACCTGAAGGATCTCGAGTCGTAATTGGATTTCCAGGCAAAGGATTAGGAAAAAGACCAAATATACATGCGACCAAAAAAACAAACAAAAAACGGCGTACCTTTGAAGCCGCAAATGATTCTCGCGATCAAGGTGATGAAATTATCAATGTTGAAGGGGACCATATTGATAATGAACCTCCGCATACTGAACCCTCCCCAATACTCAATGAAACAATCCATGATGAAGCTCCACATACAGAAAGTCCCCCGATACCCAATGAAACAATGCATGATGAAACCCCTCCCACCTCTCCTCGGAATATTCAAGCCTTTCAAGAAAGGGAAACAATTAAACATGATACAATGGGACGAGATATGACTGATATAATTCCCGACGCTGAGCCCGAAGTGTCATCCGCTGCGAATTTTCAAGGAATATTTTTATCCCGCATGGAAGAGTTTGCAGGCGTTTTGAATTATCATTCCAATATTACTCAACAATCATGGAAAAGGGGGCTTGATAATATCAATAGGATTTACAAAAATAGATGGGACAATTTACCAACAAAGGATGCTCATACATTCCTGCCCGTTGGTATTAAGGTGATCAGTAACCGAGATCTTAAAATGTCGGCTTGGCTGCAGGACCTTGAGATGGCAGGTGAGTTTTTTTTTATCTTTGTGCATGATACTTGATTATTGGCTGTTGACTGGTGATATAAATTGCAATATACAGGGTTAGACTTTTTTAAGCCAACCGAAACAGAAGCGTTTTTTGATCACAACATTTGGAATCTCAAATTGATGAAGGAATCAGCTAAACCTCCAGATAATCTCGCAAAATCTGAACACTCCTTCTTCAAAAGGGTTCAGAGCCTTCTTTACCCCGCCAATCCAGTTAAACATTTTTGGGCAAATGTTATGTTTGAATCCATTAGTTTAGTCTCATACGATGTGATTGCACCCAAACCATATGTTGCACCAACATCAAATTCAACCGATCCTCTTGGACTCGAACGGGGAGCAGTTGAATACCTTGCCTCCTGCTTGAGTAAATCGAAGCAACGTGCAACCCAACTCAGCATTGAAGGTGGCGGGGCTGACAATGAGATATCCACAAAGCCGCACAAGAACCTGGAGGATCTAATGGATACAGTTATCCATTTGATGATTGCATACAACATGGTACGTGCACATACAAAGGTCGAAGTTAATGGCATCAAAGGCAAACTCACGAACTCAAAAAAAATGTGGCCATCAAAGATCTTTTGGCGTGTCACAAGAATCTTGGAATCAATCGAATTTGCTATGGTATATTAGCGGCATTCTGTGCGGCGGGGGTTCGTGGTTTGATGGTATGCTCAGATGACTGGAGAACAAGCTCAGTTAAAGGGGCTTTAGCACTAATTGACATTTCCGCAAAACTTTCAGAGGGTAAAAATCTAGTGGAGCCAGTGTGGCTACGTACTAATAAGTATATATGTAATTTACTGAATAAAAGTTTCTTCTCATCAGAGTCTTTTAACCCCACTGTACCTCTTAGATTTGATTTTGCACGATGCTTAGTATTAGACTTTGGTGATGCCTGGGTGGCGAATCGCGGGCTTGGTTCAAGTGATGAGGTCACCTTGACGGTACCCAGGTCAGCTAAACTCACAACCAGGATTGACCCGTTTTAGATTAGCTTTGTACTAGATAGATTGTAATTGAATTTTGCAAAGTTATTTATGAATTTAATAATCATGACTTCCTATCCTACTACGGCCCAGATGCCACAGTCTGAGTACCAATAGTAATTTTACGGCGGCATGCCTCCGTACATCATTGCAAAGACTCCGACAAGATGCAAGCTGAGTCAGGCGTTGTGCCCGCGAGTAGCACACGCGGGGCATTGCGGGAAGTCGCGTTTATCACTTCCCGCCAGCCCATAATAGGCCAAATGTTCCTGTGTCTTTCAAGAGGACTAGGATAGCTAGGGATCTGCAGCACAATGCAAATTGCATTTGCGTGTGCTTGCAAGATTCCAAATGGTTGGATTGGAAAGTGATTGCATGGGAACATCAATGTGTAAAATTGAATAATGCATTATCCACTGCAATTTTCAGGTTCAGGTATTTGAGATCGTGAATTTGCCAAGGTCAGGCGTGAGCTTTCTTTTTAGCCGCAATTAAAAAAGATTCATCCACCGCAATCCAATTTAGGTGATATTAAGAAATCAGTAATCATTCGGTTTCATTTCATTTTCTGCTGAAAGCATGCCATTCACGAAAAAAGGACAAGAGCGTAAAAGGGAACTCGCGAGAAAGCGTCGGGCTGAGGAAGGAAAGTGTGAGTTACTCGCTTAATCTCAGTGTATATATATAGATATATATATATGCTTCCACATTTATGTGGCACCCTCA
This sequence comes from Austropuccinia psidii, assembly GCA_023105745.1. Classification (NCBI taxonomy): domain Eukaryota; kingdom Fungi; phylum Basidiomycota; class Pucciniomycetes; order Pucciniales; family Sphaerophragmiaceae; genus Austropuccinia; species Austropuccinia psidii. The sequence goes on from JALGQZ010000013.1 coordinate 41,926,568, forward strand.
TTGGGCCCCACTGAAGAACATGGGCTTTAGTCGGTTCAGATTGTGCCAATGTCATGTGGGCTCCAACAGGGAAGTCAAAGGATGTGTGCCGAAGAAAGCTCCTTGGCAGTATCTGATATCTTGTGTGCTTCAACACGTAGTGATCCCTCAACCACTCGGGAATAGTAGCAGATCCCAAAAGACAAATGAGCGCAAAACGACCCGAATGAATAGGTTGTTTTCCTCCTCTCGCCCAACAGCACAAATATCAATGCCAGTATCAGCAAATATCACCCCAAGTGAAATTCGGAGGCTTGTGGATGTCAATCAGATCAAACGCATTCACTTTGGGCGTGTGGCAATTTTCTCTTCAACCGGATTACTCATTGCCCTTGTCGAATTCCGACCATTCACAACAATGAGTGAAGTCGAGGTCAATCAATGGGATGAATTATCACAATTCCTATTTCGCGAAAAGAGTTTCACCGACCCTATTGCAACAAATGGAGCATTACTGGAGGGATTTATGTTCGCGATTGGGTGGCGCAAATGCACCACGAAGAATGAACAATTTGGTCTGTATGGTAGTGCTGGCAAAATTGAAAATGCAAAAGATGAATGGCGGGACCGAGGTGCCAATCTTAGCTCGGTGGGTCGCATTCTAGGTCAATCCTTACGATATGTTGGGGATAATTTATTTCAGAAGATTCAAAATTGCTACAACTCATTGGGGGTTCCGTCTTTTGATCAAGTCAACTATGAAGGCGATATTCCGGCAAATCAGGGTGCATTCGAGTTCGCTTCCGCACTCACTTTCACCATGAATGGATTCAAAAACGCACCTCATGTTGATAAGGATGCATCGCTGTATGCTTCGGGATGGTGGTTTCAAGCTGATAAGCGGAGCGGCCAAATTCAAAGAGATGCGTCAAAGCGGTGTACAGGGGGAAAATTGATTTTCCCAAATGAGCATTTTTGGATTGATCTATCCGCATGTCATGGGCTCATTCAGGTAGTGTGGGCCAGTAGTACATTTGTTCATTATACTGATCCAGCACAGGACAACGAAAGCACGACACTAGTGGGTATGTCCGCACAATGCTCAAGCAGGTTAGCAAAAACAATGCGGCAAAAAAGCAATGGCTATTATGAGATTGGCGAGAGAGCGGGCTATCAAATCAGGGATGGTAATACAATCTCATGCCGATTCAAAGAATGAGGAGATTTGCAAGTGGGTTGGGTAAGTAATGGTGAGGTAAGGCAGAGGACAATATACACCAGGATTGGATGGATTCGAGTGCGGGAGATGGGGTGTCTCACATGAAAAAGGGGTGAAGTGGATTATGTACGGTGGCATGCCATCGTACATCTGTCCTGGTTTGTTGCTATTGTCCAGGATGCCAATGCTTCACACGCGAATCCTCATGCTTGTGCAGGTTCTGACAATGGTGAAAGTTCCTTACGCCTATGCGGGGTGCCAACGCTACACACGCCAATCCTTGGGCCTGTGCAGGCTCCCGAAAATTTACACGCCAATCCTTACGCCTTTACAGGCTTTCGACGATTCACACGCCAATTCTTACGCTTGTGAAGCTTCCCCACAATGCTGAAATTTTCTTTAGCCTGTGCAGGATCCCAAGAATTCACACGCCAATTCTTACGCCTGTGCAGGCTCCCAACAATTCACACGCCCATCCTTATGCTTGGGGAGGGTCCCAAAAGTGCTAAAATTCCTTACGCCTGTACAGGCTTCCGACGATTCACACGCCAATCCTTACGCTTGGGAAGGTTGCCAACAATGCTGACAAATTCTTACGCCTGTGCAGGCTCCCAACAATTCACACGCCAATCCTTATGCCTGTGCAGGCTCCCAACAATTCACACGCCAATCCTTACGCCTGTGCAGGCTCCCGACAAGTCACACGCCAATCCTTACGCTTGTGAAGGTTCTAGACAATTTAAACAATTCAATACATGAGTAAGACTAATAGCGTGTGACCATAGGAAAGGCCATGTTTCACGAATCTGGACTCGATTGCTCACATACGGGAACCTCCCGCTTTTTTACAGTTAGGAATGGGTATGGCTCTAAACCATGGAAGAAGAAAATATACGAGAGGATAACGGCAACTATTGGCGCATTTTGAGAAAAAGAGGTTCACGAAAACAAATACTCACTCAAACTCTTGGTGGGGCACTTACAAAAATAATTCTCACGCAATCAGGGTTTTTCTCTAAGGAGGAAATAAGTAATTTTTACGTGAACAAAGAATGTAATAGAATTTGAACATAACAAGAGTTGAAGACAAATATTTTATTCAAAAGAAAGTATTACAAAAAATAAAAAGAGGAAATAATGGGATTTTTTTTTTTAATTTTTTATTTTTCGAGGAATTTGGAGACTATCCCGGTTATGTCCTCCTTTGGATAAGCCTCCAGTGCCTGGGCAAGGAGGCGGTTTAGTTCGTCCCGGAAGTCCCGGTGCATCTCATTTCGATGAGTTGCATCCACGAAAGGAATCATGTGGAGCAAGCGACGATGCTCCAACAAGATTCGGTTGATCGAATCGTGGACGATTGCTCGAGGAATCATTAGGGTCGGTCGCAGGTTGGTGAATTCCTGGCGAGCGTCATCGTGGGAATGAGACGAGCTTGGCACCGGGGGGGAGGAGGCGTTGGGGTTCTCGGGGGCACTGGAAGGGATCTCTGGGGAGGGAACCAGGGTTGGAGTGGAGGGGGGGGGAATGGAAGGGGAAGGTGGGCGAGTCGGGTAAGAAGAAGGGGGAGGGGGAGGGGGATGGGGAACTGGGGATCCCACGGGCGTATCGTCGATGATGATTATCGAGCGAGGAGTGGCGGGACGATCTGGAGACGGTTGAAAAAATGGTGAGGAAAAGTTGAGAAGAGTGAAGAAGGAGAAGTGGTGACTTACCAAAAGGTTCCTCCGTGGATTGCGTAGGAGCCACCTCAGGTTCTGGCTCATGAGTCGTATCGTCCTCAGGTGGTTGGGACGATGGACTCGGGCCAGGAATAGGTGGCTCTTCGGTTCGGGAGGGTTCTAAAAAAGGAGTAAGTGTCAGTTCACTCGACTCGAAAGTGAAAGTGAAAATGAAATGAAACTTTGGCTGCTTACCACGGAATAATTCCTCAGACCATCGGGTGCCACTCGGGCCTGGAGTGGGTTGCCGGGGGGTTTGCTCGCGAGGCAAACTGGGAACGGGAGAGTCGTGTCGGGGGGGATTCGGGGGGTTTGGTTCTATGAGTAATGGAAAAAAGTCAGTATTATTGCGTGAAGAGAAATGAGATAAAGAGGAGAAATAAAACTTACTTTGGCGTTTGAATCCCATCGGTGATAAGACATGGTGACGATCAGCCCAAGCTCGAATGTCCTCTCGCCATCGCCATCCTTCATCGGCCGGATAATCACTTCGCTCCGGTCGAGGAGTGAAGTGACCATCGGATGGTGGCCTAGGAGGGGGAGTGGACAAATCGATACTGGAGGGGACAGGGCTAATCGTCCGGAATCGTTCCCGTTGGCCTGTTTGGGGGCCCGGCGTCCATTCACGCTCGGAAATGGTTTCATCATCGTCGACCACAAAGGAGTCCTTGCGAGGGCGTCTTGGGCGAGAACTCGTCTGGCCTCGTGGTCGGAAGGGGCGGACAACGAACGAACATTTCTTGTGTGCTTGTCGGCAAGCATCACAAGCATCGTTTGTCGTCGAGGAACGAATGCAGGGGATACCCCGCTTGGTGCATAACGTGCACGACATCTAAAAACAAAACAAAACAGGTTAGTAACTGAATAGAAAGTAAGCAATCAAGAAAGAAAAGGAAGACATACGATGATTTATATAAATATAAAACGGAATCAAATTAAAGACGCTCTAGTCGGAAGTTTTTAAAAGTCTGGAAGGAAGTCGTGAAGAAAGAAAAATATTAATATCGGTACATAATGTTGACTAAAGTTTAATTGGAGAAAACGTACAAAGTAGATAGAAGTGGGGTTCTGAAAGTATTAGCAGGAAAAACAAAAAGCGAGCAGGAAGGGGAGTGGGGTTAGTCGAGTGCGAAAGAAAAGACTGGAAAGGCAGGAAGACGAGGGGGAATACGCACAAGAAGGACAAACGCGGGTGAGGTTGAACGAAGTGGAGCGGGTGAGAAAGAAAGTGAAGTGCGTGTCGTGTGAAGATGGTCTTTTATACCAAGGTGAAGCTGAGACGATCTCAGCAGTTGCAGCACCCGCAAAAGTCTCAGCTTCAAGGCGTGTGGGCAAAATTGAAGCTGAGTCTCAGCGAATGCTGCAACTGAGAGGTGAAATGCTCGCGTGAGGCAGAAGAACAATGGGGGTCTGGCTGAGTATTTCAATTTATTGAATTGTCAAGCTGAGTATTGCAATTTATTGAATTGTCATGCTGAGTCAAATCCCCTTTGTTTCCTTAAATTGCCACCCGATCACCCAGGAGGGTGGTCGTGAGGCCCTTATTGATTGTGCATTGTGGGTGCAATGCACAAGTGACCGCGGCAAGATCACCGGCCTTATGGCCTGGTGATAGTCTTTGAACAAAGGGGGGGGCTGTAAGAAAAGTGAATACAGCGTGAGCTTGCCTCGTCCCATTGCTCAGGTTTGCTTTCGGGTCATAATTGAAATGCTCAGTGGCTGAACATTTGAATTGCACAGTAATTGAACAATTGATATAACAATATCAAATGCACCGCTGAGTATTGCAATTTATTGAATTGTCAAGCTCAGTCACATCCCCTTTGTTTCCTTAAATAGTCACCCAATCACCCAGGAGGGTGGTCGTGAGGCCCATGTTGAATGTGCATTGGGGGTGCAATGCACAAGTGACCCATGCAGAAAAGCACCCGGTGCATTTGGTCACAAGTGACCGCGGCGAGATTACCGGCCATATGGCCTGGTAATAGTATGTGAACAAAGGGGGGGGCTGTAAGACAAGTGAATACAGCGTGAGCTTGCCTCAACCCATTGCTCAGGTTTGCTTTTGGGTCATAATTGAAATGCTCAGTGGCTGAACATTGGAATTGCACAGTGATTGAGCTATAGATATAACAATATCAAATGCACCATGCTGAGCCATTGCTCAGTCGTTTTTGTATGCGCGCACTCTGAGCATTTGGCACAGCATCGGATGACATTTCAGCAAGGTGCAGCATTTCACACGCTTTGGTGAAGTGCTCCAAACTGAGCCTTCCAGTGAGCTATTGCAGAATTAGTTCATTCCATGGCTTTACTGAGCACTTTCACACGGTGCTTTTGACCATGACATGGTCAGCTTGCGTGTGCAAATCGGGTGAAACGCAATGCTGAGCATGTGGCACATGAGCTACGTAAATGCAAACGATCGGAAGGTGCATGAACATTTGCTATATGCATGCAGGCTCAAGTAGTATTACACCTTCCTGATCTGTACAGTACAGTCGACACTGTAGTACGCAGTACACCTTTGTAAATGTGTACTGCGGGGCAGAGCAAAAAGCTGTTCAACAATGTAACATGCAATCACGTCAAGCCATCGAGTCATATCTCTCACCTGCATCCCTTTGATGCACCTTGTTGGACAGCTCTGCCTAACTACGGCACAGATGCGCATGTAATCCAAGTTAATGTAAGTGGGTCATAATGGGATGACTTAATATTTGGGTCATACACAAAGAGTTGATTCACTCCGGTGCCATGGTTGGGGCAAACAATGACTAGCCCGCTTGTTCATTGTCGGGCAGCCACACGCTTTCATACGCACCCCCGATGGGTCATACGCAGGCAACTTTCACACGCCTGGAACACATTTTACTGCCAGTCTTCCAGCTGCGTATTTTCTTGCTCGGGTTGTCAGCTTGACTGCAGACGCTCACCCGCTTGCGCGTGGAAACCTGAGGCCAATCAGTGTGGATTTGCTTCAGCCTCATCCACATTAGATTAACAATCCCAGCCTATGATTGCTGAGGCTGGTCATGTTGGCGTGGTTATCTCCCACCGCGGGTCATTTTCTTTACGTTCTCACACGCCCCGTGCAAGTTGTGGCACCTGCCTTGCAGCCAAAAAATCCCTTGGGCATGTGGCCTCTTTCTCCGGAGTTCTGTACGCGCGTGAGGCAAAGACCCAGATGCCAATCTCGGTGGATTAGTACTCGCCTCAAACGCCATAGGGGTGAATGTATATGTGGATCACGGCTCACGGCTGGCGCCCCCTTTGATCATCCCACACATTCCCCCTGAAAGCCCAGTATGCATCAGTCAGCAAAAAACTTCAGGCCAAACCAAAGTCATGTTCGGTGGCATGCCACCGAACATATCTCACCCGCCCACACACAAACATCCCCACAGTGAGATTGCCCTTTGAAACTGCCAACATTGCCCAGTAGGTCCCTGTGAATAATTAACCTGGGGAGGATACGCTCATTGTTTGCTGTCACACCAGCGAACATGACTGCATGCCTCTAATATGCCCTCCACAATAAGTTGCTACAGCCCACCCAATTTTGGATTTGCTAATGTCAACTTGGTTCCACCAAAGGTTTCGTAACTTGTTGCAGATCCAGCAGTCATGTCGGTGCACCCACATTTTGGCCACCTTGCCTGGATATATGCCCCAAATCGGATATGAAAATTATGAGCCCAAGAGGCCCACCTCCATCAAGACCATGCACGTAACCACAGGCCATCCCCCTTTTGGCCTGTTGCTGCCACTCATATAAGTTCCCCACCTGCGCTTATTCCTCTTCATTCCCTTTAGCTAACCCTTCCCGATCATATAATTTGCAACTGTCCCCAAATAGTTTAAAATAGCCATCATGTCAACCCCTTCACAACCACTTTGCATTGGGATGATTAATATTCGTATTCAAATAAATAGTGATATAACCTTAAAGCCTGATAATTCCCACTTAGGTTCTTGGATTATCCTATGGCACAATCAACACAACATATTCGTATATCTCCCCAATCACCAGCATGCTATTGGCTCTCTCCCGGGAACCCTTTCCCAAACGTTGATACCATTCCTTGGGGCACCCAAAACGTTCATGCACTGTGGTCCTGGTGGGGCATGGATTGAAAATTGCCAATCCAATCCTACTCAAATATTATTCGTTGAGGGAGTATTTATGACTGATGCCAATGATCCCTCCTCATCTCAGAAACCCAATCTAGCATTGATGTTCTTCACATGGTATCCAAACATTCTATTCATAATGGAAAGCTTTCGAACACAAGATTTCAAGCTTAAAATGCCCAAAGAATATGACTGTACTACTCATTGTCAATGTCAACTCTTTACTCCGACATTTCCCGCTTCAAACTCGACGCCTGCTTCATATCCTGCTGTTTCATCATTGATTTCCAAGCAAAAACTGATACAATTACCCAGTGGATCAGACCTCCCCATGATGACCCCGCCCCATTCCATTATTCAAACCCCCCTCATCCCTCATCAAAAGACCGGACTAGCTTTTCTCTGGGATCGAGAAATCCCCAATGGCCAATCAGCCCGTAACCTTTGGGCAACCTCACCCCCAGGATCCACTTTTAATGCCAGGCACATCATTACAAACAAGGTCGTTAGCTCATTTGAATCCCTTTCGACCAATACCCCTCTTGGAGGACTGCTTGCGGATGATATGGGATTAGGTAAAACCATTCAGGCCATTGCTCTAATTGGTACCTCCAAGGAGCGGATGATTACAAACCCCCATCGCTCCACGCCCACCATGATCATCTGCCCCCCTCGCTTAATTACCAACTGGCAATCAGAAATATCCAAGCATGCTCAGGCTGGAGCACTGCATGCCAAAATCTACCATGGTCCCACTCGTCACTCATTATCCCAAGCCGACATCTTAAAATATGATATCATCATCACTTCTTACAATACTATCACCCAAGAATTTAAGCAAACCAATCCCTCTACATCATTCATTTTTCAAATCAATTGGCATCGTATAATCTTGGATGAAGCACAGTGAGTGGCTGAGCTTAAATGATTCAAATTACCTTTTATATCCAATAACCCTTGCCCCCTCTTATAGCTATATTCGCTCTCAATACACTGCCACTCACCGTGCCATTAATAGCCTCCTTTCATCCCGTCGAATATGTTTAACGGGCACACCTATTCACAACACCATTTATGACCTTTTGGGCATAATATCCTTCATCACTCAACCCCAGAGCGCCGATCAAGATAATTGGTCACCATTCATCCTGAGTAGTCTTTCAAAAGGTTGCAATGATATTTTGCATTTGGCATTGCGGCATTTAAGTTTGCGCCGCACCAAAACCACACATCTCGAATCTCTCCCCACTATTAGCCATCATTATGAGCTGCTCCCACTCAACCCGACCATGCAGCAAGAATATTCCACATTATATGAAGAATTTCTATCATCCAAAAGCAAAGGACCAGGAGAGTTTTTCAGAAATATTAATAAGCTGCGAATATGTTGTAACCATCACATCATGCTTAACACAATTGCGGAGGCGGAGCTGGAAGACCCCGAGGGCAGGAGCACTCAGGATAACTCCCCAAGAATCACACGAACTATTGTGGATGTGGAAACATGCATGATGAGTAGTAAAATTGCACACCTCCTACAAAGCTTAATGAAGAACAAACAAACAAGGTGTGGTCCAACGAAATCGGTGGTTTATACCCAATGGACCCAATTTCTAGATTTGTGCGTTAATTCTAATATGCATCCATTACCAATTGACTCCATCTGACTTTTTTATATTGTAGAATTGGTATTGCTCTTGCCCATCACTCTATCCTTTCAGCACGAATTGATGGAACAATTACACCATGAGCGCAGGACAAGGCGCTTGAGAATTTCTTCAATAATCCTGAATGTGAAGTACTGATTGCATCCATTGCCGCGGCTGGAACTGGCCTCAATATAACTTGTGCTAATATAGTCTATTTAATGGTGAGTTTCCCCCCAAAATTCTCCCCTGATTTTCGGACCCTGACATCCACATTTCCAGGAGCCTAATTGGAACCCAGCCATTGAGGCTCAGGCTATTGATCGTCTACATCGTATTGGCCAACAACGACCTGTACAGGTCATCCACTATATCACTCCTCATTCAGTTGAGGTCAACATGCGGAAGGTACCTTTCAACCTCATCTTTCACTTGATTGTATTACTATTCTGAAATCCTTCCTTATGGGAATGCCATATTCCAATGACCAATAGGTCCAAGAAAAGAAAAAATCATTAACTGCGTGAGCCTTACTGATATTATATAATTTGTGATTGACAAAGTTGATAACTCCTGTTGACTCTGGCACAGGTCCACAATTATGAACACCATGAGCTGGATCGAACTTCTTCAATATTTCCTCAATGAAAATGAGCAATAGAGTATTATTGCAAGGGAGACGGTGATACATTTCAATTCATATTGTCTATATTCTAACATATTTAGCAAGTTGTTGCATCCTTAAGAGATAATAATCAGATTTTATTACACCTGCACAAATAATTCACAAAATTTTAATTTGTCACAGTGCTATACCATGACAAATTACTAAGTTATTGCAGAGCATCACCATTAGGCCTAATAACTGGCATGTCAAGTATCTTGAGGGCGCTAGTCTGCATCTTACTACAGCCTTTGAGCCAATCTTGATCAAATACCTGAAATGATAGGCCTTCCGGAATATCACCATCATCTGTTGATCGTAATTCTGGCAATCTATCAATAGTTTTTTTACCCTTTTTTTTAATCCGATTACAAAACTCTATGTCTCTATCCATTTTCAATACCAAATCATTAAATAACTGGGAGCGCCAGCGTAATCCCACTTTGCGGTAAACTTGACGGCCATTTTCCAGTACCTCCTCAGTATCTGAGCATACTCGAGGGTCATTGAATTGTGATGCTAGAATGGGAAATTTAGCCGTATCACACCATTCACGACGGCGCTCACAGGTCTGCACATAATCAAGTAGATCATCATCAGACTTGGTCCACAATGAAGAAGAGATACAGTAACTAACTCTTTGACGAATCTTTGCGAGCTTTTGATTCTCCTTCTTTTTTACCAAATACTCCGCATCCTTTTGAATAGACTTCCATTCTCTTTTCAAATAAGTGAAATATCGCTCCATTAAAGCCGCCACGACCCCATAGTTGTTATGATCCTTGTTCCAACAGTAGTGATGATACTCAGTGCTGACAAGTGCGAGACGGAATGTACGGTAAAACACCATAGACATCAGCTCGTTGAACGGATGTTGCCATGAGCTCTCCCAGTCCCAAGTGAATCGCTTTAGTCCTAGCTTGTGCAGCTCATTTTCGCAGTAGCTTTGGAAACCCTGAGACTGAACCTGTGTTGATGGCTCATTGAACACATCCTCGGGGACATATCCAAGATGACCAGCCACTTGAATTGCAATTTCACGCTCTTCTGTGCTGGGTGGTGCTGGTAGTGAGGAAAAATCCTTATCCCTAACTTTGAGTAGGAACAGGCAATGTGCGTGTACTGCTGATCTCATTCCATGGACATTCTCTGGAAGTTCTGCCTTCAGCCATTTTTGTTGCTCCTTCTGGCTTGCACGTTTCTCCACATTGTGAGCTTTGCGGGCCTGGTTCCTTTGCTGTCTGACCTCGGATTGTTCAAGCATACTCTGGGCGAGGCCCAGCTGAGGATGGGTGAACTCACTATTTGATTGAGTGCCTTGCTCATGCGCTGTGAAATTGTCCCTCCTTGGTTCATCATTTCTTTCACTTTGAGTCGGAGACATGTTCTCATCCTCATCATCCACCATTGTTGCTCTTGATGTACTGGCATGACCCGTTCTTGGTTTGGAGGCATATGGATGATGACGTCCAGTGACTTTCTCTTTATGGACCAGAGGTGAAGACGCATAAAGTTCATCCCCTGCTATGCAAATCATCAGTTAACACATCAAAACATTAATGAAGACTGGTCATCCTCACGATCTTCAATTGGCTCCTGAGATCGGACTGACTTGCCTTTAGGTGCCATATCTAACCCATGAAACAAACATATCAAATTGTGAATAAGTTTCTACTCCAAAATTCAAATGACTTACTTTGATGAAGCATCAATACTGGATTTCCCTCCAACAGACCGCTCCAAGATACATTTTCCAAAGGTCTTTTTCGTCGCCCCCCATCCACGCGCCTTTCATCACCCACATGAACCTGCGATCCTGATGGAATATTGAGGGTTGGCTGTTTACTTTGGCCAAAGGGATCCTGGGATGCGACTGGATTCCGACCGGGATTAAGGAGGAACTCACGTGGAAATTTTGATTGGGGATTAGCGTGTGAGGAGATTTGAGGTGTGCCTTCTGGCCCCTGAGACACATGAATTTGTGTATTAGTGGGATTCGGGGGAATTGGAGTGACGGAAATATTTGGGATCGACCAAGTGCTTGAAGTTGGAGCCTTTGGATTGCCCACATCAATGTTAAGACCTGATACATTCATTGAGGATGCGATAGGGGTTGTGAGAGGAATGTTGGGACTCAATGGTGACTGTGTTTGAACATATTCTATGCTAGATTCACTATTTGAGTCATGAACAGAACCTGAACCGGATTTATGTGACTTGAAAGATGACATAAGGGCTGAAAAAGTACACTAATATTTTTAACTAGATAAAACACCTCAGTATTATGATAAAATAGAGTGATATGAGATGAAATCTTTTCAAATTTAGAATAGAGAAATTCTATGAATAGTTGGAACTAAGTGTTGTGTGGAAGTCAAATAAGACTCTTTTGAGGAGAATCCTCCCTGCCTCCTCTTGAGCTCCTCCGCTTTTGTCGGAAACCACCCTGCACGGCCTACCAGCATATAATGTGGTATTTCCTTGATCTCAAAGGGGACCCATCATTCATAATTAATCATATTCAGTACCATTTATGCCTCCCCATTGTCACATTTTGTGAATTATCCAAACTGCCCATATATGCATTGAAATTCCACAACATTGTACATCTGTAAAGGGGTATATTCATGAAGGATTTACCCACAAAAGAGACATCACCTTTTCCCGAAAGGCAAGACAATCCAAATCACATTCCAACTGATTCAAAGCCCGCCGCACTCAAACCAAATACCAAGACTTTAGCTGCACTCCAACCCCTTATGTAATAGAGTTATATAGTTATGTCTGTAATAAGGTTTAAACCATGTACGATGGCTTGCCAGCGTACATGGATTAAATGTTAATCCCCTCAATTCAATGGTAACACTTCACTAATGGAACCCCCTCAATGGTCAAACCCGCACTATCACAATGTGTAAGTAAACTAGAATATGTATGAGCATTGAGCAGCATGGCATTTTACCCAATTAAACGCCTAACCAATTCCGCCATCCAGATGAGACATGTTAAACTTTATCCACTGCAGCTCATGCTCCATTACAAATGGGATAAAATCCTCAGCTGGCTCAAATCATCTCCCCCTTCATAAATAATCACTGAATTTTATTTCCAATTAATAACACTCCTAAACACTTTCACATCAACCATAGATATTTATACACAAACCAACCGTACTCCCAATTCCTGCAGCAATGACAACCCGGCCATATTCCTCAATGCGTATATGCATGTGTCAACACTGCTCAACTCAAACACACTCTTCCCCTGAGGGTGATAGGCAAGGAGTTGCCTTCACACCTTTCCAATATAAACAGCACATTAAAAAGCTCAAATCAACCATTGCACCCAAATCTCTTCCAAACATCCCTACTTCTGCATCAGGATCTGGGTGCCCACAAATTCTATTGGATCAAATCCTCCCAGCTGATTATTCACCTTTGACCCAAAGCACTTTCCCAACTCCAGCGGGTCTCAATTCAACTGCACAGAAACCATATAGTGGCAGTCAAACCCTTCCCCCACAAGACCTAGGAATGATAATATCTGCCATTCTATCATTAAGGTATAATTTACCCCGCAGGGCTTCACGCATACTCAACCCCGCCCTGAACCTGCTGATCAAGTCCAGTATCTCAAGCTCAGCTGGTCCCCCCGCTCCTGCATTCCATATACCTCAAGATCTGAGTACCATATTTGAACATCTCCAATTGGAGCCAGTGATTCAAAACTATATATGTTGTCCTCAATGTTTCTCTCTTAATGGCCTTACTGAATCAGTCACAACTGACCAACCCCACTGTCAACGCCATAATGACCCAAATGATCATGATCCCCCTTGCACACAATCATTAGGCAAATTCATCTATTCATCTGAACCCCACACCCAAAACACAACCAACATGAAGCAAAAATTTATACCAACAAAACATTTCATTTATCAACCATTCAAAAATTGGCTTGCCAGATTTCTCCAGCGGGCTGGAATTATGGACATTCTGCATCAACATCAACAATCCCAAACTCCCGAAGATTCCCCAAAACGTGACGTCTGGGATGGATTGGTCTGGAGACGCTTCACTGGCACTAGAAATATCCATGACCCCCCATTCATGTCCATTCCTGGTGCATTGGCCTTCTCCATATATGTGGACTGGTTTAATGCACATGGAAAGTCAACCCGGTTGGCTAGCATTGGACCTATCATGCTTATTTGTCTTAATCTCCCCCCAAGTGAAAGATTGAAGCCCGAGAATGTCTATGTTGCAGGAATCATCCCTGGTCCGAAGGAGCCAACTGCGCTTCAATTGAATTATCTATTAATGCCACTCATCAACGAGCTCAAAGAGCTATGGCAAGGTTACCATTTTGCACCCACCTCAACAGGTCCATCAGGATCCTTTATCCGTGTTGCCATCCTCACAGCCATTGCGGATGTGGTTGCCATGCGCAAGCTTACTGGATTTATTTCCCATTCAGGAAACCACTTTTGTAATTTTTGCACCATTCACAAAGCTCAAATTGAAGAAATTGGTCCTCAATTTCACTACACGCGCTCATACCAAAGTCATAAATCAACCATTGCCAAATGGCTTTGCGCAACCCCACAACAAAGACAAGCAATTTTCTCTGAGTATGGAGTGCGATATTCAATTTTGGAAGACCTTCCGTATTGGGATGCAACCAGAATGGTTAATCTTGACATAATGCATAATTTAATACTTGGAATTTTTAAGGATCATGCAACTTTCAAATTGTGCATTCCAGAGGCGAAATCAAAAATTTACTTCAGGTCCCGTAGGAAATCCAATGACACCAACAGTTCAGACTCAGATTCCATGACCTCCAACAGCTCTCTTGATAAAATCACATTGAGAGAGGCCCTCTCCCTGAGAAGAGACGCAGCAAAAATAATAAATGAGCCACTCCCCACTACTTCCACCCGGAAAAACTACTTCCCAATGCCCACCCTTCACACAGAACATCCATCTAGTGGTTCTGCGGAGATTCCTTCATTTGATGCCGATTACATCCCCACTTCTGAAATACCCTCTGAATTGGATATCACTGCACTGAGCGATCACCAGATCAAGGGTGAGGCTCTTGAGCATCTCCGACAAATCATATCTGAGACCATAATTCCCTCATCATGGACAAGAGTTCCCCGCAAAATGGGTTCCCCCTCTCATGGTAGCTTAAAAGCCGCTGAATGGGCTCTCTTATATAAGGTCTATATTCCATTTCTAATGCTCAGTCAACAGATGTCATTAGATGCACACCAATCCGCCAACACACAAAGAAAAATGGGTCAGTCAGAAGAACTTGCAAATGAACTAGCCAAGAATACATTCCATTTGATTAGTGCTATCAACATTGCCACAAGCTGAACTGTTTCAATAGATGATGCGACTGCATTTGCTGAACATTGGAAAAAATTCCGCCTTTCCAATCAACACCTGTTCCCAAAACAGAAAAGTAAACCAAATCATCATTTTGCTGATCATATTCCCGAACTCTTCCAACGTTGGGGCCCAGCACAAGCCTCAGCCACATGGGGTTATGAGCGCTTGATTGGAGTATTTGCAAAGATGCCAACAAATAACAAGATATGTACGTCAATTAATAAGATCAATATATTCACATTGATGAAACACCTGAACTGAATAAGACTAACTTTTTGCAACTCTGAATAGATGATATAGATAAAACCTTACTTCAACATATCTGTCGATGTTCCAACCTTTCCGTTCTCCTGAAATCCCCATCTGTGCCATGTGAAATAAAACAGCTTTTCGAATCACAGCCACCTGCCGTGTTCAATGACCATAAATATAACAAGCCATCCCGCCATGACCAACAAAATTATGCTTGCCTGGTTGAGTACTTACAGAATTTTCATTCCACAAGGGAAGTAGTTGATTGGATCAGCTTAGACACTACCATGCAATCCACAAGTCCTCCTACTTCAAGGATTGTCTCACCTTGGTATTTTCCAGTTTCAAACATTAATATTGGGAACAATATATTTTCAACTGAATCCAAAAATATCAGCAACAGTGTGATATGTTTTCTGAGGGGCAACTCACGACAATTTGGTATTATTGATAGCATTTTCAAAGTCTCTGAGCCATCTAGCATACTGAATAATAACTTTCTGATTTTAAAAACTTTGAAGATTGATGTGAATTTCCTACCAGATTGGCCGTATCTCAATATTTATAAAGCTGTTGGTTTTGATGATGGACACTTGATTATATCAGAAGAAGAAATAGAAGGTAACTGTGGATTGTATGATAACAAAGCTCTGTCATTTGGACTGCTTGTAATGATAAAGCCGTTATTTAATGATATTTAGTCTACAAAAATGCAAATCTCTCAGATTCATTAGCAATTTTGCTAGTGAAATCATTGCCTCAAAATTTAGTGACAGAGACATGCCATTGTGACAAGCAAAGCCCATTATTTCACATTGCCACAAAGAACTTACTATTTTGACATTGGGTACAGTGTGAATAAGCCAAGTCCAATGATCAAATGACCCACACACTCACCTTTCATAGCATCCAAAATTTCTAACTGCGCCATCATCATGTTGGAAGCGGAATCGGCTTTTGCGTACCCACACCCGCATGTGCACCCGCACGCGCCAATGCACACGCCCACGCACCCGCACACGCCAATGCACACGCACACCCACCCGCACACGCCAATGCACACGCAAACCCACCCGCACACGCCCACCCACCCGCACCCGCACACGCCAATGCACACGCAAACGCGCCCGCACACGCCAATGCACACGCACACTTCATGGATGACCTGGTGAAGTCAAACCCCCCGCCTACATCAAAACTGGCTGAAGGAAATCTTTGATGTGTGTGTGTGCAAACAGGCGGGTCTGGTGTAATTTTTACCAATCATCGGACGGTTGTGGGATGATCAGGTGGTGAGGAATCTGAGTTGAAGGCACAGGGGAACCAATATTATTGGATGTCACAGGATTTGGTGTAAGACCAGAGTGTGACGTGTGCTTGACGTTCGCTTGATTTTTGCTTGACGTGAGCTCGACTTTTATCCTGCTTGACGTTTGCTTGACGTGAAGTCAATCGCCGACGATTGACACGAGATTCGCCCCGGTGACAGTTGGAAGCAGGCATGCCACAAGACACTGCCAATAAAAACTTGTGTAAACATACACAAGATGCACAAACATTCTTGGTTACACCAACCAAAGGAATGGCATATATACATGGAACAGCCACAAAAATGACTGTATGTATTGACAATGCTCAGCACCCACTGATCATTGACAGTGGAGCACACTGCTCCATAGTGGCCAGAAATTATCTGGATAACCACTTCCCAAACTGGGAAAAAGAACTCTTGCCCACCAGGGCAAAGAACTTTAAGAGTGCATCTGGAAAGATGACCTCTATTGGGACAATTATCAAAGAGATAATTATACCCCACAGAAAAGGTAATATCAGACTCAACCCAGAGTTTGTAGTGCTTGAAGATGCCCACATCCAAGGGTTTTTACTGGGAACAGATTACCAGAGGATGTATGGCATAGATATTTACAATAGTAGAAATAGGCATATTACCATTGGTACTAACAAGGAAAAGAAATTTTCTCTTGATATATACCAGATATCTTCTCAGGACCCACTGGAAGAACTTCTGAAAGAATTCAGAGAGGGACAGTTTAGCACTACCCTCACCAGTAAACAGAAACTAAGTTTACTGAAGATGCTGAGGAAGAATAGACCAGCATTTGCCATTGGTGAAGAACCATTAGGCAAGATCAAAGGCCATGATATAGAACTATATCTGGATGTAGAAAGGCCTTATCCACCCATGTTAAGGAGACCTCCTTACCCAGCAAGTCTGGAGACCAGGAAAGAGATTGAGAAACATATCAATGAACTCCTGGACATGGATGTCATTAGGAATATTGGACATAATGAAATAGTGGAAATCACCACTCCTGTCCTAATCACCTGGCATGATGGCAAGTCTAGACTGTGTGGAGACTTCAGAGCCCTGAACAACTACACAAAAGCAGACAGGTATCCTATACCAAGGATACCTCATGCCTTGGATAAATTGGCCAAAGCCAAATACATAACCAAGATGGATTGTATGAAGGGCTTCCACCAAAATGGAGTTAAACCAAACTCCATGAAATTACTCAGAATTATATGCTATATGGGCATATATGAGTACACCAGGATGCCATTTGGCATCAAGAATGCACCAGCCCACTTCCAAAGGATGATGGACACCATATTTCAAGAAGAAATAATGGAAGGCTGGATGGTAGTATATATTGATGATATCATTATATACTCAGAGACATGGGAAGACCATGTACAATACATAGACAGAGTGCTAAGTAAATGTACACCCATCAATCTAAAAATTTCACTTAAAAAGTGTAATTTTGGCCAACAAGAGCTACTAGCTCTAGGACACAAAGTCTCAGGCCTTAGTCTGGCAATTGACCAGAACAAAGTAGCAGCAGTACTGCAAAAGCCAGTACCAAAGAACATCAAAGAGATGCAATCTTTCCTTGGATTTGCTAGCTACTATAGAAACCACATCAAAACCTTTGCACACATAACTAGTAGTTTATACAAGTTATGCTCAAAGGATGTAGTTTTTGAAATTACCAAGGAAAGAAGGGATGCATATGAGAGGATCAAATATGAACTCACTAATGCACCTGTACTCATCTTGCCTGACTTTGAACTACCATTCAAGTTATATATAGATGCAGCATGCAGCCAAGGCTTGGGAGCAGCCCTGCACCAAAGACAGATTGTGGATGGTGAACCAAGGGAAGGTGTAATATGTTACATCTCCAGGCAGCTGAAAGATTCAGAAGCCAGGTATGGGGCCACCCAGACAGAATGTTTATGTCTAGTCTGGGCTCTAGAAAAACTCCATTACTATTTGGAGGGTGCAGTCTTTGAAGTCTACACAGACTGCACAGCCTTGAAGTCTTTACTAAACATGAAGACTACTAATAGACACATGCTGAGATGGCAAATAGCCATCCAGGAGTATAGAGGGAACATGACCATCATATACAAGGAAGGTAAAAGCCATACCAATGCAGATGGCCTTAGCAGATGGCCACTGGATAATGTCAAAAGCAATCCAGCTTATGACCCTGAAGTTGCTGCAAAACTTCCTATCCATTTTATGGAAATAGATAGGAAGAAGAACTTCAGATTCTCTGAATGGGCACCAGGGAGTGGTACCCTTGACAGTGGAAACACTGATTCAGAAGGGACAGAAACCCCCATACTGGGGATAAGTTCCTCAGAACTGCAAAATGAATTCTTCAATGCAGTACTGAAATCTTATGCTAAACACAAACAGTGTAGCATACTAATCCAACTCCTTCAGAAAACATACAGGAGCCCAGAACTGGAAACCCAGCTGGAGGAACCCTGGTTGAGGGCCTATAAGGACAATAAATTCTTCCTTATAGATGGCCTGATTTATCACAGAGACAAGCACACCAGTGCACTCACAGTGATAGACAGAGACCACATCTCTTTAATCCTGCAGGAATGCCATGACTGCCCCTACATGGGACACATGAGTGAGGACAGGACTAAGGAGAGGGTAGCAAGCACAGCTTGGTGGCCCAAGTGGGAGCAAGAGTTGAGTGAATACATCAACACTTGTGAAAGATGCCAAAAGGCAAATAGAAAACATGGGAAGAAATATGGGTTGCTTCAACACATAGAAGAACCCAAACACCCATGGGAAACCATCAACATGGACTGGGTCACAGGACTTGTCCCAGGAGGCAAAGAAAACTACAATGCCTGCTTAATCATAGTTGATAGGTTCAGCAAGAGCATGAGATGTCTACCATGCCATAAAGAGGACACAGCCATGGACACTGCTCTGTTATTTTGGAATGACATCATATCCACCTGTGGAGTCCCTAAGATCATAATTAGTGACAGGGACCCAAAATTTACATCTGAATTTTGGACCAATTTATATGACATGCTTGGCACCAAGCTTGCTTTTTCCACAGCTTACCATCCACAAACAGATGGCCTAGCTGAGAGGATGATCCAAACAATGGAGGACATACTCAGGAGGTTCTGTGCCTATGGCATGGAATACAAGGACCATGAGGGATATACCCATGATTGGGTCACCCTCTTACCAGCAGTCCAACTGGCTTATAATACAAGCCAGCACTCTACCACAGGAAAAACACCTGCACTGGTAGAGAAAGGGTGGAATCCCCTGTTACCTGTGGATCACTTGAAGAAAAATCTTCTGACCATCCACCCCACAGCCAAAGACTTCCATGATATGTGGAAGAAAGCCTGTGATACTGCTGCCAAATGCATAGCAGAGGCCAAAGAGTACAATAAGCAGAGGTGGGACAAATCACATATGGAACCTTACTTCAAGGAAGGGGACCAGGTGTTAGTGTCTACACTGAACTTTAACAATCTCAAAGGACCCAAGAAAATGAGAGACTCATTTGTAGGGCCCTTCACTATCATTAAGTTGGTAGGGAAGAATGCAGTAGAAGTCAAGCTCACTGAGGAGTTTTCTAGGAAACACCCAGTCTTTCCAGTGAGCCTGGTCAAGCCATACTTCCAAACAGAGGAGGAAAAATTCCCCTCCAGGAAGAAAAACATTACTCCACCAGAAATAGTGGAAGTAGAAGACTCTCCTGGACCTGTGAGTAAAATCATCAGGGCCAGAAAAATCAGACTTAATGGGAAGGATCAGAGACAATATCTAGTCAGATTCAAGAACCAGACAGCTGACAAAGACAAATGGTTGGCAGAGGATGCCATACCAGATGGGAACCTTCATTTAAGGAGATTCAGAGCCTCTAGGAGGACTGAACAGTCTCATCAATGATGAGCCTTTTTTAGAGGGAGGGTATGTCAGCCTGTGACTCAAAACCAGAGCACAAGCATGACAGCCAAAATACCATAAACCAATGGTATAGCCAAAATACCACCAAAACATGGAACTGAGCCAAATTAGCTCAAAAGGTATCAAAAGAAAGAGGAAACTCACCTCTTCCTGAAAATATAAGTCCCATCACCATAGGACAAGAAATAACAAAGTTATTCCTGCTCAAAGTTATTGCTGAGCATAAACCTTAATTTTCACCTCTCATCTAAAATCTAGAAGGAGAGGCTTAACCCCATCAAATGGGTATTCAAAATGAAGCTCTAAGCCAGGGCTATCCAATGGTGCCAACCAAACTGAGCTAGCACCAGTATAACTTGAGTTATGGTCAAATTCAGGCCAAATAAGGGTGAACAAAACATTCACCTCTCATCTAACTTTTACAGTTTTAGTGTGAGATACCTAAAGTGGGGTCTTTTTGGAAAGAGAACAATCAGGGCTATCTGATGGTGTCATCCATTTCCCCATAACTTAACTACAACAGAAGTTATTGGCCAAACAAGCTTAATACAGCTTTTTGCCCAAACCACGCCAATGTACAAAAATACTTGTACATGGGATACCTTTGTCATATTTAATGATAACCATGTCAAGTTGGGTACCATTGTGTAGAGCTCATATAGAGCTATTCAATGAACCAACTTTGAGCTTGATATCTCAAAAACTGACACAGTTATGACCATTTTAAGGTCAAAATCCCACCAGCTGTCATATACAGCCTTACCATGGGATAACACCCCATAATCATGAATATGAGGTGTCAATAGACGAAGGAGCATGTTTTTGCTTCAATACCTCATATGTCAGTCAATACTGGGGTCCCATACAGTTTCTGTACAGCATTCTACGTGTCATACACGTCAGAATCAGGCTGTGAGGTCCCCAGATGAAAATTTTCACCCTGTATTGGTGAAAACTGCCCAGATGTGGTTTCAAAACCACATCTGAGCCCAATACAGGTTATACAGACTGTTTGCAAACCACAAGCCAGTACTAGAGAGTGAAAAAATCTTCACTTCCTCTACGTGGAAAGGTCTAGCACCCTTGCCACCCCATTTCAGGATAAAAAGGAGGCTTTTCACTGCCAGAATTGCTTCTTCATCCTGCTCTTGAATAACCTACGTAGTAAACTGTCAAAAACAGTTTTACTCTTGGTTAATAATCAGGTATACTCTTAATTTAAAGTATTGTAGTCTTTATTATTGTAATCCAACAGGTAAAGCTGCACCCAGGGCTTTCAACAGCGCTCACCACCACTATATTTCTATAGTAAAGCCCTTTAAATTCTTAAATTAAAACTTTTATTATCAATTATATCCTCTTTAAAATTATTTTTACCGTGTCACAGTCATAGTTAAAGCTTGTAAATACTCTTATACACCTTTATCATAGACTCAGCCTGACAAATTCTTCTCATCCTCAAAATTCTGCAAGCTCAAGTCAAAAGAAGAAGAATTTTCAGAAGAGGGACAAGCCCCATTCTTCTTTATTGAATAAAGATTTCAAGCTGATGAATTCTGAAAAGGAAAGAAGAATCAAGGAGGGTTTATGTACCTATTTTGGTGGGAAGCATAGTCTTGAGTCATGTGTCAAAATTCCTCAAAACAAGCTTACCCAACCGTCAGGCAAATTTCCCAGCCAGGTAAAAGCCTGAGTGAAGATCATATTGTGCTCAATGGTCTTCACTGTTTTCCATCCAGAGCACAATTGTGCATTCTGAATACTGCTGTCAAAAATTCTCTTAAACTCTTTTTTTTCTCTTCTCTCTCTGATATGTTATACAGTATTCTCATTGATTCTGCTGCTACCAACTCCTTTATTGCACAGCAGTTTGTTCAAAAGTATTCTTTGACCATTTCAGAACTCCCAGAGGGGATTCCCCTTATTATTCTTGACTCCTGAGAGTCTCCGTTTTTCTTTGTGACTCATCATACTAAATATATGGTTGAGCTCCCTTCCTTCCCAAGCTTTGAATGGGATTTTAAGTCATTGATACTCCCAAGGGAGAATAACTCATATTGGGATTTGACTTTCTAAATCATTTTCATCCATCTATTGATTGGAGGCAAGGGCTAAGCACCTTGAATTCTAATCATAAGGACTATCATGATCCTTCAAAATCTTTTAGTAATGGCTTTTCTTCTGCCATATCATGTGCAGCTTTGGTTGGTGATTCTAGAACACCATCATTTCCATCTTCTGTCCATATTCCTTCCCTTAATTCCCATCAGTCATTACTATCATCTAGAGATGAAGTCTTCAAAGGGATTCAAGATGTTGAAGAAGATAATTCTGTATCTTCACTTCATCTCTTCTTTGGGAATATGGACCTTCCTCCTTCATCTTATCATGACTCCCTCAAGGAGTCATGGGATGAAGAGGAAGAGCCACAAGAAATAGAAACCGTGATGAAGGCTGTTCCTTCTATTTATCACCAGTACTTGGATGTATTCTCCAAGGTGAAAGCAGAGAAACTTCCTCCTCACCACACCTGTGATCATCATATCAAGCTGGAGGGGTCTCTACCTCTAGTTGGGGTGATCTCCTCTTTATCAAACCAAGAGTCAGATACACTCAGGGCCTACATTTCAGAGAATGTAGAGAAAGGTTTCATCCGGCCAAGCTCCTCTTCAACAGGAGCACCTGTCCTCTTTGTCAAAACAAAAGATGGTGGCCTCCGTTTGTGTGTTGATTACTGCAAACTCAATTCTGTTACTAGGAAGAACAAGTACCTGTTCCTCCTATGAATCATCTTCTTACTTTTTTCAATGGTTCTTCTATCTTCTCCAAGAGTTATTTGCATGGTGCATATAACCTTCTCAGAATCAAGGAAGGTGATGCACACTTGACATGTTTTAGAACTAAATATGGCAGCTATGAGTATTTGGTTATTCCATTTGGGCTCACCAATGCTCCTGCCTCTTTCCAAAACCTTGTCAATGATATTTTTTATGATCTTCTTGATATTTATGTTGTGGTTTATTTTGATGACATTATTTTCTTTTCCAAATCTGAAGAAGAACATGTCACTCATGTGACCACTGTTCTTTCCAGACTCAGAGCCAATAACCTCTTTGCTAAGGCCTCCAAGTGCCTATTTCATGTTTCTAGTGTAGAGTACTTAGGTTATGTTGTTTCTTCTGAATGCCTCAAGATGGAAAAAGCAAAGTTCCAGAAAATTCTCAATTGGCCACCTCCAAGAAACCTCAAGGCACTTCAATCATTCCTTGGCTTTGCCAACTTTTATGGCCGTTTCATCAAGAATTATCCAAAGAAGATTAGTTCACTCACAAGCTTCCTCCAGAAATATTCCCATTTTCCCCTCAATGAGGAAGCTCTTAGACAGCTTCAGCAACTCAAAGAGGCATTCACAATTGCTCCAATCCTTTCTCACTTTGATCCTTCTCTACCCACCATTGTAGAGACTGATGCATCAGATTATGCCTTGGGTGCTGTACTGAGTCAGATTTCTGACTCAGGAAAACATCCCATTGCATTTGAAAGCTGAAAGCTTCTCCCAGCTGAGCTCAATTATGAGATTCATGACAAGGAACTCCTTGGAATAGTCTGGGCTCTCAAGTGCTGGAGAGCTTGTCTCCTTTCTCTTTCTTCCTCCTTTGAAGTTCTCACCGATAATTCCTCACTTCAATATTTCATGTCATCAAAGATTCTCACTAGCCAACAAGCCCGTTGGGCTGAGTTTCTCTCCAAATTCCACTTTTCAATCACCTACCACCCTGGATGCTTGGCTACCCTTCCAGATGCATTGTCATGTTGGGATGACGTTTACCCAGAGAGGGGGGAAGATTTTATCAGCAAGAATCTAATGAATTATCAAAAAATAATCAAGCAAGAAGAAATTCAAGCCTCAAAATTCTTTGCAGTCAAGGTGGAAGCTTTTTCAAATTTGATTGAATCAATTAAGAAGGCATTATTGCAAGATTCTCAATATACAAGTATTCTTCAATATTTGGGTAAAGGTAAATCTGTCCAAGATTATTCTCTTGATTCCTCTTCCCAACTTCTCCTATTAAAAAATTGGGAGGTGGTCCCAAATGACCCCACAATTCAACTCAGCATACTTCAAAAGAGGCATGACTCTCCTCTAGCTGGACACCCTGGCCAAGAGAAGACTCTCAAACCTGTCAAGGGGGATTTTCACTGGCCTGGAATGACTCAATTTCTCAAGGATTATGTATCATCATTTCAACAGTGTTCAAGAAACAAAAATATTAACCACAAGAAGTTTGGACTCCTCAAACCTCTTCCAATTCCAAATGCTCCTTGGATTTGTCTTTCAATGGATTTCATCACTCAATTTCCACTGTCCAATTCCTTTGACTCAATCCTTGTCAAAGTAGACAGATTCTCAAACATGGCAGTTTTCATTCCAACAATTTCTTTGATAACTTCACTGGATTTGGCCCATTTGTTCATCAAGAATATTTTCTCAAAGCATGGCCTTCCTTCAAGCATTTTTAGTGATAGAGGTTCCCTTTTTGTTTCTTTCTTTTGGACCAATCTTTGTCAGCAGCTCAAGATTTCAAGAGATATGTCAACTGCTTACCATCCAGAAACTGATGTACAGACAGAGAGGGTAAATCAGAGACTAGAACAGTACCTTTGGATATAAGTCAGCTATCATCAAGATGATTGGAACACCTGGCTCCCTCTGGCTGAATTTGCCTACAATAACTCTGACAACTCTTCAACAAAACAATCACCATTTTTCACTGTTTATGGAAGAGATCCACATTTTGACTCAGTTCACATTACTCAAGATACTCCTGCTGGAAAGTTATCAACAAAAATTCAATCAGTACAGCAAGATGCCAAGAGATAACTTGAAGTTGCCATAAACAGGTTTAAGAGGTATGAAGATAAAAGGAGAGCAATTCCACCTGTTTTCAATCTTGGTGACATGGTATGGCTTTCTTCCAAGAACATCAAGTCAACTAGACCCACAAAAGAACTGTCTGAAAGATGGTTGGGTCCTTTTTCAATCTTGAAGAAGGTCAGCCCTCATGCCTGCCACCTCAAGCTTCTATCTCAATGGAAGTCCATCCACCCAGTCTTCCATATTTCACTCTTAGAACCAGTAAAGACATCAACAATCCCAAATAGGAATCAAGAGCCTCCTCCTCCAATCATCATTGAAGAAGAAGAGGAATGGGAAGTCTCTCAAATACTGGACTCAAAGCTTAAGAGAGCAAAATTATGGTATTTTGTGGAATGGAAACGTTTCAGTCAAGACTCAGAAAGATCCTTTGGGAACCACCTGAAAACCTCAAGAATTGTCCTGAACTGGTTAAGGATTTTCATTCTTTATATCCTGACAAGCCAGGACCCAATTCGTCAAGAGCTCAATTTTTTATGGTGCTTGATGGGGAGAGGAATTACCAAAAGTAAGTCCCACTCGTGGTATGCACCTTTAGAGGTATTCTACTCTTTCTTGTTGTAAGCATAACCTTGGCCACTTTGTGAGAATTCTGCAATTTTTGGACACAGATCTTTGGTCTGGTTTTCAACATCAATGCCAAACTTTTGGCCATTTTTCACTTGGGCAAATGGACCATTCATTTTTTCATTTCACTTCCAAGTCATTCTTTCAACAAATTCATTTTCTTTTATGGCACTTCCGGGAGTGGTAATTACCCAAGGTAAGTTCCTCTCTTGGTGTGCACTTCCCTGAGGGGTCTACAATCTGTCAAAACATCACCTTGGCCACTTTGTGAGCACCTGGAATCAAATTTCTTCTTCCAGGTCCTTGGCCCATTTCAAAATCAGTTATCAACCTCTGTGATGAAGATTGGAACCTCCTCAAGATTCATTTCTCTTTTATTTTTTCTTTTCTTAATTTCATTTTCATTATTTTATTTTCATTTTGTTTTCATTTCAAATTTTCTCTTTATTTACGTCAAAATCAAATCATGAACTAACATCATTCATTTTAAATTTACATCAATTCTGAAGCCAATGTAAAAAGAAGATCAAGGAAGTCCTGTGTCACATGCCAGCTTTTCAATACCAGTTTCAAATTATTTTTCTCTTAATCAATCCTCTTGAATCCCTGTCTCAAATCCTTTCCAGTTGCCTCAACAGGCTTCAACTTGTGTTGGTGCTCAGGAGCGCACCATTCCAAGGTGGGGGGTACTGTCACAACCATGGAGATTACCCTCCTGGACTCCATGTGGCATATCAGTGCCATATCAATCTTATGCCAATTTGGCCATATCCATAATCACTGGCCAAATTGGCCCTCTCATCCTTTCTGGCCGTTCATGGTCATTTCACTCCTGGGGCCAACCTGGCCCTTTCACCATCATCAGGCCCTTCCTGGCCTTTCTCTGCTTTTGGGAACTCTTTGGTATTTTCCAGTCAGCAGGGAAAATACAGCCCAAAAGCCTGTATTTGGCATTTCAAGCTATAAATACAGTTTGCGCACTTTGATGCAGTTTGCGGAGTTTGCGCAAATACAATTCTAAAATTGTATTAGCTATATTTAGCCAAATACCCCAAAAGACACTTTATCACCTCTGAAGCCTCCAAAACCCAAGTTTCACTCTTATCCTCCTGATATCACCTCCAAAGTCCTTTGGCCCATTTCAACCTTCAATAATCAAAAGTGCCATATATGGTGTTTTACAAAATTATGCATCTTTTTTCAGCAGCAATCCAATGGAGGCAATTTCAAATGGTTATTTAAGCTTTTCAACAGGTCATCAAGGCTCAAGGGCAAGTGTCATAATCTCAAATACCAATGATGCCATCAAGTAATCAATGGTCATTCTCACTCACAGTATCCCTCCAAGGGAATACTGGCTGTTCATTCTCAAGGGATATTCAAGAGGCAGTTCCAAAACAATGTGTCAAGGGTCAATGCTCCACCAATCCACCTTGGCAACACAACTCATTCAGTACAGTCTTAATTCATCAAGACCTTTATTTTTCATTCATACAACATGGGAAGATCAGTCAACCCAGTTCATTTCCAGATCTGGCAAGGTATACACTTCATCAAGTTGTCAATACAGCTTCAAGGATTGAATACAGACCATCTGTCAGCCTGAAGGAGTCAATCTCTCAGCTTTTCACATATACCAGCCTCCTTTGACCCTGGGGGGTTTTCCCCAAGTTAATTAATATATTTTGATTTTATTTTATCTTCATTTATCTTCCCATTTTTTGAGTGAATACTTATATTATCAAGTCGGTCATTTAGCACCTTCTCCCTTTTCTTTCTTTTCCTGTCAATGGATATTTGGTGGACATATCCTTACTCTTTCTATTGTTCATTTTGTCAGGTTGAAACAGTTATTGAGGACTTACTTGGTTGGCTCTTTGGCCATTTGGCTTCTCACTTCTCTTATTGCATCTCATCTTTGTACTTGCATTCTTCTTAGAGAAATTCAATTAGTTATTATTTGGAGTCTTTCAAGTGAGTTTCCTGATTGCTGAGTGCCAGGCCACTCTTGTTTTTCTGTCCAAGAGCCCCTGTGACACTGAGTCTATGATAAAAGGTGTATAATATTATTTACAACTTTAACTATGACTGTGACACAGTGAAGATAGTTTAAAAAAAGTTTATTTGTAATAATGAATGATTTAAATTAAGAAATTAAGGGCTTTACTAGAATATTATAGTGGTGGTGAGCACTGCTGAGAGCCCTGGGTGCACTCTTACCAGTTTTATTACTATAATAAGAGCTACAATACTTAAGCTTAAAGTATAACCTGATTATATCCAAGAGTATAACTTCTTTGGACAGTTGTACTACGTTGAAATTCAAGAGCAGGATGAGGAAACCTTTTCTGCTGTGAAAAGTCCCCTTTTTATCCTAAAATTGGGTGAAAAGCCTTCTAGACCTTTCCACATAGAGGAACTGAAGATTTTTCACTTCGAAGCACTAGCTTTTGGCTTTCACAAGATCTGTATAGCCCTTAGTGGGCTCAGTTGTGGTTTTGAAACCACATCTGGGCTGTTTTCACTAATACAGGGTGAAATTTTCATCTGGGGACCACACAGCTTGATTCTGACGTGTATGATGCGTATAATGCTGTACAGAACCTGTATGGGACCCCAGTATTGAATTAACTATGAGGTATTTAAGTAAAAACAATTTTCTGTGTCAGTTTGAAACCTCATAGCCATGGTTATGGGATATTATCCCATGGTAGGGCTGTATTGGCCAAACTGTGGGATTTTGACCTTACAACAGCCATAACGTTGTCGGTCTTTGAGATATCAACCTCAAAATTGGTTCATTGTGTAGCCCTGTATGTGTTATACACAATGGTACCTTATTTGATATGCTTATCATTAAATATGACAAAGTTATCCCATGTACAAGAAATTTGTACATGTGCATGGTTTTGGGGAAAATCTGTATTGGGCTTGTTTGCCCTATACCTTATGTTCTAGTTGAGATATGGGGAAATGAATGACACCATAAGATATCCCTGATTGTGCTCTTTCCAAAAAGACCCCACTTTAGGTATCTCATACTAAAGCTTTAGAAGTTAGATGAGAGGTGAATGTTTTGTTCACCCTTATTTGGTATTAATTTGGCCATAACATCAGTAATACTGGTTCTAGCGCAGTTTGGCTGGTACCATTGGATATTCCTGCCTTAGAGCTTCATTTTGAATACCTATTTTATGGGGTTAAGCCTCTTACTCTGTATTTCAGATAGAGGTGAAAATTAAGGCTTATGCTCAGCAACAACTTTGAGCAGGAATAACTCTGTTATTCTTTGTCCTATGGTGATGGGACTTGTATCTTTGGAAAGGGGTTAGTTTCCTCTTTCATTTGATACCTTTTGAGCTGATTTGGCTCAGCTCCATGTTTTGGTGGTATCTTAGCTCTACCATTGATTTATGGTATCTGGCTGTCATGCGTGTGCTCTGGTATTGAGTCACAGGCTGACATACCCTCCCTCTAAAAAGGTCTCATCACTTATGAGACTGTTCAGTCCTCTTAGAGGCTCTTAATCTCCTTAAATGAAGGTTCCCATCTTGTATGGCATCTTTTGCCAGCCATTTGTCTTTATCAGCTGTTTGGTTCTTGAATCTGACTAAGTATTGTCTCTTATCCTTACCATTAAGTCTGATCTTCCTGGCCCTGATGATTTTCTTCACTGGTCAAAGGGAATCCTCCACCCCCACTAGTTCTGGTGGTGTGGGGTTTTTCTTCCTGGAGGGGAATTTATCCTCCTCTGTTTGGAAGTATGACTTGACTAAACTTACTGGAAAGACTGGGTGTTTCCTGGAAAATTCCTCTGTGAGTTTGACTTCCACTGCATTTTTCCCTATCAACTTAATAATAGTGAAGGGCCCTACAAATGAGTCTCTCATCTTCTTGGGTCTTTTAATATTATTAAAGTTAATTTTAGACACTAACACTTGGTCCCCTTCTTTAAATTCAGGTTCCATGTGCGATTTGTCCCACCTCTGATTGTTATATTATTTTTCTTCAGCTATGCATTTGGTAGCTGTGTCACAAGCCCTCTTCCACATTTCATGGAAATCTTTGGCTGTGGGGTGGATTGTTAGAAGATTCTTCTCCAGGTGATCCACAGGCAGTAGGGGATTCCACCCTTTCTCTAACAGTGCAGGTGTTTTTCCTGTGGTAGAGTGCTGACTTGTGTTATAAGCCAGTTTAACGGCTGGTAGGAGGGTAACCCAGTCATTGGTGTATCCTTCATGGTCCTTATATTCCATGCCATAGGCACAGAATCTTCTAAGGATGTCCTCCATTGTCTGGATAATCCTTTCAGCTAGTCCATCCGTTTGGGGATGTTAAGCTGTGGAAAATGTAAGTTTGGTTCCAAGCTTTTCATACAAGTTTCCAAGATTCAGATGTGAATTTTGGTTCCCTATCACTAATGATGATCTTAAGGACTCCACAGGTAGATATTTTGGGAACTCCTCTTGTGTGGGATCAAAATGAGGTAGTACCTGGAGGGGGAAATCACAGGTAACTAGTTTTGAATTGCTAATAACTCCTTTAACCAAGGGTGGCAAGGGTGTATTGCCTGCCCCTCCTAAAATACTGAACAAAATCTTCCTGGGAGCTCACAAACTAAAATAAAATTAGTAAGTGGATTTACAACTGCAGAAGACAAAATTCAGCAGTCTCAGATCAGACCTATTCAATAAATAATAATAAAAAGAAATGTCAGTTATTTTGCTTAAATTTGAGATTTTAATGAAATACTTGTCTGTTTAATTTTAATATTTTTGGTTAAATTGAGGTGAGTTGTTTCTTCTTGGTGATAAATCCTTGGTAAGATGAGTTATTTAAGGTTTTCTGGAAAATTTGATTGGTGTTGATAAAGGTAATTTTGTTAAGGTATAGTTATAATAGAGTAGAATAATTTTTGAAAGGTTTGTTATTTTTTTTAAGAGTGGTTAATAATAAGATAAAATTGTATTTGTTAAATTTCAGAGGTAAGGTTCTTTGATATCGGATTTTTAAAGGGGTAAGTTATTTTTAAGTCTTAATAAATGGTGTTAATCTTACTGGATAAAGTATTTTTGATAGAGTAGTAACCCTAATCTTGGGTACTAGATATTTTTTATTTTTTTTATTTTAATAATAATAAGATTCCACTGAGCTTAGCTACTGGGTAATCTTCAACACTATACTTCCACTGAGCTTAGCTACTGGGCAAGTAAAGTTACTATAATATACTGGACTACCTCCCAGGTGAGGGATGACTTATTCCTGTTCTCATACTGTGATGTTGATATAATGTGCATGGGATATAATTTTCATGGGGGGGATTTTGAAATTTGGGGGAGAGAGCCCCTCTATTTATACCTTTTGGGAGCCCAGGGGGCCCTCCATGGGAGCTGTCTTTTTCCAATTTAATTCCTCTTGATTTCATCATGTGACTCAATTTTTGGTGAGGCCCTTTCTTGCATGGGTCAGGTTATTTAAGGTTTGGTGATAATTTTTCTCTGCACAGCCTCCATTCATCACATGATGGTCTTTTGGTGAGCTAATTATGATGTGATTTTCCGGGATTTTCCTTGCATGCATGAGGTGATTTCATTTTGGCTGAGGATTTTTCTTGTGCACCGCCTTTTTTCTGTCACATGATATGCTGTTGGTGGGTTCAGTATCACATGATTAATTTGTATTTCCTTTGCATATGTCCTATTTTAGGCTTGGTAGAAGTGGCTGTGTAATATATGCAGGTGTAATGGTTGTTTTTCTTCTTTTTGAACTTTAAAATGAAGTCAGGTGATAATTTCTTGCACTGGTTAATTTACTGTTATGTATGAGATGATGTGATTTTTGAGTTTGACACATGCTGTGCATAGTCATGTGGCTGAGATTTAATTAAAATTGTGTACTGCATGCGACCTGTTGTAACTAGCTTTGGTTTGCATGAGGTGATGAGTGGTGTAAATAAATTTGATTCTGTTTTAAGGTTTCAAGTGGGGTTACTGTGGATATAAGATAAGGTACTCCTGTGGCTGTGTTGTAAATGAGCTTCAGGAATTCCATGGGGCTGGGCTTTGCATCATGTGACTTTAAATGAAAGTTGGCTGTATAACTAATGCATATGTCATTTTCTTGCTGCATGAGTCCTGTGGCTGTAAGGGGGTGTAAAGCTGGGTGGGGTGTGTAATTTAAAAGGTGGTACCTTATTTGTTGTAACTATTTTACTATATGTAACTTGATTTTTACATATGCATAATGAAATTGAATAATTTATTTAAACACATACACTCCCCTTTGGTGCCTGTGCCATGGTTTTATGAGTTAAATCCAGCTTCTTGCTGTAAAATTGACCCTTTGGTGTAAACTTTGAGTGTAAGTCTGCCTGTAGGCTGGATTTACTGCTGTTTTGGGGTACTATGAGCTTGAGCCTGGTGAAAAAAAATGGTATGGAATACCACAATATGATGTTATTTCAGAATAACAGAGCAGTATCCATTGCTTTGTCCTCTTTATGGCATGGTAGAAACCTCATAATCTTGTTGAACCTATCAACTATGATCAAACAGGCATTGTAGTTTTCTTTGCATCCTGGGACAATTCCTGTAACCCAGTCCATATTGATGGTTTCCCATGGGTGTTTGGGTTCTTCTATATGCTTAACTAATTCATATTTCTTCCCATATTTTCTATTTTCCTTCTGGCATATTTCACAAGTGTTGATGTATTCACTCAACTCTTGTTCCCACTTGGGCCACCAAGCTGGGCTTGCTACCCTCTCTTTGGTCCTGTCTTCACTCATGTGTCCCATGTAGGGGCAGTCATGGCATTCCTGCAGGATCAGAGAGATTTGGTCCTCTTCTACCACTGTGAGTTCACTTGTGTGCTTTTCTCTGTGGTAGAGCAGGCCATCTATAAGGAAGAACTTGTTGTCCTCATAGTTCCTCAACCAGCATTCTTCCAGCTGGGATTCCAGTTCTGGACTCCTGTATTTTTGTTGAATGAGTTGCATTAATATGCCACACTGTTTGTGTTTGGCATAAGACTTCAGTACAGCACTAAAAAATTCATTGTGCAGTTCAGAGGAGCTTATTCCCAGTATGGGGGTTTCTGTTCCTTCTGAATCAGTGTTTCCACTTTCAAGGGTACCACTTTCTGGTGCCCATTCAGAAAATCTGAAGTTCTTCTTTCTATCTATTTCCATGGAATGGATAGGGATCT
Source organism: Austropuccinia psidii (assembly GCA_023105745.1). NCBI lineage: Eukaryota > Fungi > Basidiomycota > Pucciniomycetes > Pucciniales > Sphaerophragmiaceae > Austropuccinia > Austropuccinia psidii. Next base: position 41,959,563 of record JALGQZ010000013.1, read on the forward strand.
TAGCTGCAAATTCAGGGTCATAAGCTGTATTGCTTTTGACATTATCCAGTGGCCATCTTCTAAGGTCATCTGCATTGGTATGACTTTTACCTTTCTTGTATATGATGGTCATATTCCCTCTATACTCCTGGATGGCTATTTGCCATCTCAGCATGTGTCTATTTGTAGTCTTCATGTTTAGTAAAGACTTCAAGGCTGTGCAGTCTGTGTAGACTTCAAAGACTTCACCCTCCAAATAATAATGGAGTTTCTCCAGAGCCCAGACTAAGCATAGACATTCAGTCTGGATGGCCCCATACCTGGATTCTGAATCTTGCAGTTGCCTAGAGATGTAACATATTACTCCCTCTCTTGGTTCACCATCTACAATTTGTCTCTGGTTAAGGGCTGCTCCTAAGCCTTGGCTACATGCTGCATCTATATATAACTTGAATGGAAGTTCAAAGTCAGGTAAGATGAGCACAGGTGCATTTGTGAGTTCATTTTTGATCCTCTCATATGCATCCCTTCTTTCCTTGGTAATTTCAAAAACTATATCTTTTGAACATAACTTGTATAAACTACTAGTCATGTGGACAAAATCTTTGATGTGGTTCCTATAGTAGCTAGCAAACCCAAGGAACGATTGCATCTGTTTGATGTTTCTTGGTACTCCATTTTGCAGTGTTTCTGCTACTTTATTCTGGTCAATTTCCAGACTAAGACCTGAGACTTTATGTCCTAGAGCTAGTAGCTCTTGTTGGCCAAAATCACACTTTTTAAGTGAAATTTTCAGATTGATGGGTGTACATTTACTCAGCACTCTGTCTATGTATTGTACATGGTCTTCCCATGTCTATAAGTATATAATGATATCATCAATATATACTACCATTCAGCCTTCCATTATTTCATCTTGAAATATTGTGTACATCATCCTTTGGAATTGGGCTGGTGCATTTTTAATGCCAAATGGCATCCTGGTATACTCTTATATGCCCATATGGCATATGATTCTGAGTAACTTAATGGAGTTTGGTTTAACTCCATTTTGGTGAAAGCCTTTCATACAATCCATTTTAGTTATGTATTTGGCTTTTGCCAGTTTGTCTAAGGCATGTGGTATTGTGGGTATAGGATACCTGTCAGCTTTTGTGTAGTTATTCAGAGGTACAAAATCGCCACACAGCCTGGATGTAAAAACCATCCATCAGGGGTAAGGGTATTCATTCATACACCCACTCAAACACCTCAAATCAGCAAATCCAGTATCTGCATCAGCATTCAGTTTCAGCAATCTTCATTCTGAAACATGCATACAGTTTGGTACATCAATACAGCCTGTCAATACCTGTACAGGTTGGATTCACCCAATACAGTTTCAATACACCAGTATGAAACTGTATGATCACTCAAATACACCACACCTCTTGTACAGAATCTGTACAGCTGTACAGGACCTGTATTGGCCAGACTCAATTCAATCATCAATTATTCTCATGAAAATTCTTCCTCTGGATCATGGCTGGTGATTCTCACATATACCAGCCCCTCTTTCTCCCCCCTGGGGACTTTTCCCCAGTTAATTAATTTAGTTTATTTATTATTTTATAATTATTCTTATCCTTATTTTGGGTATTATAATTATTTAGTTTTAAGTTAGTCTTTGCATTTTCTTTCTTTGCCTGTACAGTATGAGTTGGGTGGCCATATCCTTATTAACCCTTCTCTTTCCATTCTGACAGGTTGAAACAGTGGACTTGGACTTGTTTGTGGTTGGCTCTTCTATTTCTTATTCTTATTTCTTTGTTGCTGCTTTTCTCATATCTTTCATTATAGTAATTCATGCCTTACACTCTTAAGTGTCATTAATCTTTCCATATCCTTGAGCCCTCCATAAGTGAGTCCCGGTTTACTGAGTGCCAGGCCCTCTTCACTTTGAAGAGCCCCTGTGACATTAAATTAATTAACTCATATTTGATTCTTTCTTTTCATTCATTTATATTCATTTCTCTCATTTGTCAATTATGATCTCTTTTATGACTTAATGATCTTTAATGATCATGATTTTCTCTCTCATCAATTTCATCTCATTCATTTCATTCATATGAAATTGATCCTTCTTCTTTCTTAATCATTGCTGACCATTCCATTCACTTCATTTCATTTTATCAAATCAAATTTTTTCTGTGTTCTTATTCAGGTCTTGTTCAGGATTGATTATTGGTTGAATTGATTGCATTATTTCATTGGGATTCATTGGTTTATTGATTCAGCGGCTCAGGATTCTTATTTGGATTGGATTGATTTATTTTGACTTCTCAAGATATTGATTGATCCTCAAGAGCTGATTTTGATTATTGATTGACTTGAATCCTCAAGAATTGATTTTGATTATTGACTGATTTTGACTCATCAAGATATTTAATTGACTTCTGAAGATTTTAAATTGATTGATTGATTCCTCAAGACCTTGATTTCATATTGAAGACACTGATTTATTGATTGATTGATTATTGATATTTGATTTGAATTGATTGTTGATTGTTTAATTGATTTGACTGTTGACTGAATTTGATTTCACCTCAAGATTTGAATTGATTCCTCAAGATTCATCAAGATTTCATTGTGATTGATTTGGCCAAGTGTTGATCTCTGTTGTCATACCATCAAGTTTATTTCATTTTTATTCAAAATGCCAGTTCAGCATAGCCCCCCGGCCAAAAATACTAGATCCTAAAGAATTCAAGCTGTTTTCACTCCTAAAGCAAGGGCTCCTCTTGACCGCACACCATCAGTTCATCAACTGAGTGCAAACTTGGACAGAGGACCACCAATGGAAGGAACAGCACCCTCAAGAAGAGGTGGAATGAAATCTAGAAGATCAAGATCTTTCTCTGGACTTTTGGGTGGCTACCCTGGCATGTCTGAAGGTGCAAGAGCAAGACAAGGGGAAGTTGAAGATGAAGAGGGGGAAGAGTCTGTGGAAGAGGAAGATTCTCGGGAAACTGAAGTGGCAGATGCCTTGGCAAATGCTCCAGAGGTGCCTCAGGGTTCTAATCTAGCCCTTTCTAGTCAACCTCTTGTCTCTCAAACTGATCCAAGTCTCCTCAAGATGATGGAGCAGATGACTCAATTCATGGGGAAACTCACTCAAGCAGTTGCCCCCAGGGACAATTCTAAAGCCCCTGCTTTCAAGACTCCATTCATGAAGGCACCTGATTCTTTTGATGGTACTCAAGCTCATAAATTGAGAGGATTAATCCAATCCTGTCAATTAATCTTCCATAATGATCCAGAAAATTTCTTCTCTGAGAGGAAGAAAGCTCTTTACTCAACTTCTTTTCTCACTGGTAGAGCTGGAAAGTGGATTGAACCCTATCTCTCAAATATTTCCAATGAAGACCCTTCCTACCTCCTCAATAATTGGCCATTATTTGAATCTCAATTATTCACTCTGTTTGGTGACCCAAATGAAGTCAGGAAAGCCGAACAAGAGTTGGACAATTTGAGGATGAAGGAGAGTGGTCACGTTTCCTTGTACATTGTAGATTTCAGGAGCTTAATGTCAAGGATTGGAGATTGGGGGGAAAGAGCTTATATCCATGTTTACAGAAGAGGATTGGCATCAAGATTATTGGATCAGCTGGCTTCTTACCCTGGAACTTTTGATACTCTTCAAGAACTTATGGATGTCACTTTAGAATTAGACACAAGATATCATGAGAGGCAAAAAGAAAAGGGTGGCAATCAAGAGAAGAAGCCTCCAGTCATTGGATCCAATCAATCTAGGCCTCCTGAAAACCCATCTTCAAAGAGGTCTCACCAGAAGAAGAACAAGAAGGGCAAGCAATTTCAATCTTCAAAGGACAAGCCCCATGCCGCTCTCCTCAATGAGGACAATAAATCAATTGGGTCTGAAAAGTAGAGGAGGATCAAAGAGGGGTTGTGTACTTATTGTGGTGGAAAGCACCCAATTGAGAAATGCTTCAAGAGCCCTCAGAACAACCCTGGGTCATCATCAAGAGGCTTCCCTAGCAAGCAGGGAAAAGCCTGAGTGGGAATCATGATGTGTTCAATGGTTCTCACTTATTTCCTTCAAGAGCACAATTGTGCACTCTGAATACTAGTGTCAAGAAATCTTTAAAATTTCTTATTTTCTCTTCTGTCTCTGATATTTTTTATAGTATTCTCATTGATTCTGGTGCTACAAACTCTTTTATTGCAAAGAATTTTGTTCTCAAGTACTCATTGACTCTGTCAGAGCTCCCTGAAAAGATTCCTCTTTTCATTTTGGATTCTAATGAATCCCCTGCCTTGTTCATCACCCATTATACCAAGTGGGTAGTTGACTTGCCTTCCTTCCCAAGCTTTGAATGGGACTTCTTTATCATAGATTTCCCCAAGGGAGAAGACCTGATATTGGGCTATGATTTCCTTTACCATTTTAATCCCATTATTGATTGGAAAAATGGATTGATCACCTATGATTCTAGTCATAAGGATTCTGGTGGTATTATTCCTTCTACTAGTAATGACTTAGCCACTGCTGTCAACAGTGTTGCTCTGGTTTGTGAACTTAAGACACCTTCCCTTCCTTCTTCTGTCCATATCCCTTCCATCATTCCCTCTCAGTCATTACTTCCATTAAGAGATGAAGTCTTCAAAGAGATAAAGGATGTTGGAGAAGATGTTGCCATATCTTCACTTCATCTCTTTCAAGGGGATATGGACCTTCCTCCCTTATCTTTTCATGCATCCCTGGAGGAGCAGTGGGATGAGGAAGAAGAGCCAGAAGGCATTGAAACTGTGTTGAAGGTAGTCCCTCCTGCTTTTCACCAATATTTGGATGTATTCTCCAAGGTGAAAGCAGAGAAACTTCCTCCACACCGCGCCTGTGATCACCATATCAAATTGGAGGGTCTTCTACCTCCAATTGGTGTTATCTACTCATTATCAAATCAAGAGTCAGAAACACTGCGGGCCTACATTTCAGAGAATGTAGAGAAAGGTTTCATAAGACCAAGCTCCTCTTCAACAGGAGCACCTGTCCTTTTTGTCAAGAAAAAGGATGGAGGCCTTCGTTTGTGTGTTGACTACTGCAAACTCAATGCTGTCACTAGGAAGAACAGATACCCTGTCCCTCCTATGAACCAGCTCCTTACCGTATTCAACGGCTCCACTATCTTCTCCAAGATAGATTTGCGTGGTGCATATAACCTTCTGAGAATCAAAGAGGGGGATGAGAACTTAACTGCCTTCAGAACCAAGTATGGTAGTTATGAGTATCTGGTCATGCCATTTGGCTTGACCAATGCTCCTGCTTCTTTCCAGAATCTTGTGAATGATATATTTGCAGATTTCTTGGATTTGTTTGTTGTGGTTTATCTAGATGATATTATTGTATTCTCAAGTTCTGAGGAAGAACATGTCAAACATGTGACCTCTGTCCTCCAAAGACTCAGAGAAAATAATTTATTGGCCAAAGCCTCCAAAGGTGTATTTCATGCCTCAAGTGTGGAATACTTGGGCTATGTTGTTTCAAGTGATGGCCTCAAGATGGATTCTCCAAAAGTTCAGCAAATCTTCAGTTGGCCTCAGCCCAAAAACATCAAGGCCCTTCAATCTTTTCTTGGCTTTGCCAATTTTTATCGTTGTTTCATTAAAAATTATTCCAAAAAAATCACTTCTCTCACTTCCCGTCTCAAAAAAGATTCTCCCTTTATCTTCAATGAGGAAGCTTATAGTCAGCTTCAAGCACTCAAAGAAGCTTTCACCTCTGCTCCTATCTTATCCCATTTCAATCCATCTCTACCTACTATTGTAGAGACTGATGCTTCTGATTATGCATTGGGCACGGTACTGAGTCAGGTGAATGACTCAGGAAAGCATCCCATTTCATTTTATAGTTGTAAGCTCTTACCAGCTGAACTCAACTATGAAATTCATGACAAGGAACTCCTTGGCATAGTTTGGGCTCTCAAGCGCTGGAGAGCATTTCTTCTTTCTCTTTCCAATTCTTTTGAGGTTTTGACAGACCACTCTTCCTTGCAGTATTTCATGTCTTCCAAAGTTCTTACTTGTCGTCAGGCCCGTTGGTCTGAATTTCTCTCAGAATCTCACTTCACTATCACTTACCGCCCAGGCAGGCTGGCCACTTTACCAGATGCCTTGTCACGTCGGGACAACGTGTACCTGGAGAGGGGGGTGGACTTCATCAGCAAGAATTCTCAAAATTTTCATCAAGTACTTAAGCAAGATGGAATTCAAGAGTCAAGATTCTTCTCAATCAAAGTGGAGATTTTCTCAGATTTAGTAGACAAGATTCAGAAAGAAGTATGGAAAGACAAAGACTATAAAGAAATACTCAAGCAACTAGCAAGAGGTGAATCAGTTCCAGATTATTCTCTTGAACCTAAAGCCAAGTTATTATTATTCAAAGATAGAGTGGTAATCCCAAGCAATGAAGAAATTCAACTCAATATTCTTCAAAAGCGTCATGACTCACCATTGGCTGGCCATCCTGGCCAGGAGAAGACCCTCAAGCTCATCAAGAGGGATTTTTATTGGGCTGGCATGAATCAATTCATCAAGGACTATGTGTCCTCATGTCAGCAATGTTCAAGAAACAAGAACATTCATCACAAGAAGTTTGGATTACTCAAGCCTCTTTCAATTCCGTCTGGTCCTTGGAACTCATTATCAATGGACTTCATCACTCAATTGCCACTGTCAAACAACTTTGATTCAATTTTAGTAGTTGTGGACAGATTTTCAAAAATGGCAATATTCATTCCAATTTATGGAACAATCACTGCTCTGGACTTAGCTCAAATCTTCATTAGTCATGTATTTTCCAAGCATGGACTCCCAGTCAGTATTGTCAGTGATAGAGAATCCTTATTTGTTTCATCATTTTGGACTCAATTGTGTCAGCAGCTCAAGATATCAAGAGATCTTTCAACTGCCTTTCACCCTGAAACAGATGGACAGACAGAGAGGGTAAATCAGATACTAGAACAGTACCTTTGGATGTATGTCAGCTATCATCAAGATGACTGGTTCACCTGGCTCCCTCTGACTGAATTTTCCTATAATAATGCAGAACACTCATGAACCAAGCAGTCACCTTTTTTCACCATTTATGGAAGAAATCCCAGCTTTGACTCAATCCATATTTCTCAAGACTCACCTGCTGGAAAGTTATCAACAAAACTCCAATCAGTACAGCAAGTTGTCAAAGAAGAATTAGAGTCAGCAATAAGGAGATTCAAGAAGTATGCAGATAGAAATAGAGCAATTCCACCTGATTTCCAACCTGGGGACAAAGTATGGCTAGCTTCCAAGAACATCAAGACAACAAGACCCACCAAGAAATTATCAGAAAGATGGTTGGGACCTTTTTGAAGTTCTGAAGAAGATTGGAAGTCATGCATATCACCTCAAGTTGCCTCAGCAATGCAATACAGTTCACCCTGTATTCCATGTGTCCTTATTAGAACCAGTCAAGCATTCAAATATCCCAAATTGTCATCAATTGCCGCCACCACCAGTTTTAGTGAAGGAGCAAGAAGAATGGGAAGTGGCTCAGGTTCTGGACTCAAAACTCAAAAGAGGTAAATTATGGTATCTTGTAGAGTGGAAAGAATTCAGTGAAGACCCAGAAAGAACCACTTGGGAACCAGCTTCAAACCTTACCAACTCACCAGATCTTGTCAAGGACTTCCATTCATTGTATCCAGACAAGCCTGGTCCAAATACCTCAAGAGTTTGATTTATGGTGCTTGGTGGGGAGAAGAAGTTATGAAAGTAAGTTCCTCTCCTGGCATGCACCTTTAAGGGGGTATTCTACCCATATGTTGTTGTAAGCATCACCTTGGCCACTTTGTGAGCACTTGTCAATTCTTTGGACAGGTTCAGGAAGCATACAACACCAATACCCTCCGATTTGGACCTTATCAAGATATGGCCAAAGGTTTCTTTCTTTCTCTTTTATTTATCATCTCATTTATGCCAATCATCATAATTCAAGACATTCATTACTTCAAGTCATTTATGGCAATTCTTTTCAGAAGTCATTTTTGGCAATTCATCTCAGAAGTCATTTATGGCAATTCTTTTCAATTTTATGGTGCTTGGTGGGGAGTGGAAGTTATGAAAGTAAGTTCCATCTCCTGGTATGCATCCCTGGGGGTTCTACTTCTTGTAAAACATTACCTTGGCCACTCTGTGAGCATCAAATGCTTGATTTTCATTTTTCAGACACTTTTTGGCCAGAATCAAGCAACTCACCACAAGAAGGACCAACCATCAGGATTTTTCTTTATTTCTTTCTTTACTCTCATTTTCTCTTATTCTTTTCTTTTTTCTTTCTTTATTTACTTGTATAATTTTCTTTCTTTTATTTCTTTAAAGCAGCAGCATCCCCTCCCAAATCATGTATTGGGAGGCTCCATTATTTTTCATTTTTTAGTATTTATAAGAGTGGTGATAGAAGTCAACCAAACACAAACAAGGAAAAAGAAAACTAGTTATCTCTACCCAAATCATCAAAAGTTCCCTGGAAATCATTTATCAACTCATCTTCATACCAGGCAAATTTTGCAGCCATCTCTTCAGAAGCAGTACCTGGAATAGTCCTGTCATTGGCATACATAATCACCTCTCTGCTATTCCTATCAACCCTCCTGAACAATCTGGCCACAGCATCTTTACTTTCACTAGCTGCGTTGGGATCTTCTCTGGTAACCCGGATAGGCCAACATTCTCTTCTTGGAAAAACTTGAGCGGCAGGAAACGGCAAAGGGGACAATCCATCTCTTCTTCTGCTGGAGCTGGCCACAGGTTGGAGTTGACGGGAGGTATTTATGGGTGAGTTTCTGGACTGTTGAACTGGTGATGGTCTTACTGCTGGATTCAAGGCAGGCCTGGTGGTGTGGGAAGTAGTTGGTGAAGGAGGAGAAAGGGTTGTAGGAATGGAAGCAAGCATTGGTTGAAAGGTTCTTGGAGTGCTGGGAATAACTTGACTTTGGAATCTAGTGTTGGCAAGAGGTTGAGAAGAGGAATTGCTGGATGGATGGCCAATTGAATGAGGAATAACTTGAACTTCTTCACCATCCAACTCATCACTTCCTTCAGCATCTGGATCTGTTGGGGAATCAACAATTCTTTTTAGTTTCTTCACTACTTTCACCACTCCATCAGCATTGGTCCTTGAGATTGGGATTTCTGAGCTGTAGTGTATGGGCCTACCACTAATTGGAATGGACCCTCCAACATTAGTCCACCTGGCCACATCCCTCTACCTAGAACCAGTCACTAAATCAAAATATCAGCACCAATTCAATCAAAATATGCAAATCACTCACATTGAGAAGATCCAGAAGTTGCATCAGGGGTAGGTTCCTCAAGAATGGGGAATTCCTTCCCATAAGGCCCATCTTTCCTGCTCCATAAGTGTCTCCTGACCTGGGACAAAGTTGATCCGGTACAACAACATGGCTTCTTCCCAACAAAGCAAAAGTGGCATTTTGACGATCAAGGATTGTAATGTTGAAAGCATTCCTTACCCCTGGCCAAACATTCAGTACAGGCAGGATCAAGAACTTCAACTGCTCTGAACCCATCATAAGTTTGGGAGGGGTCAAAATGGCCAGAAGACGCCATGGAAGGGGAGGACAATTGACTGAAGACGCCAGAACCATGAAGAACAGACGGTGGCGGTGCAGAAGGAGAAGATTCAGTGAGCTCAGTCAGTTTGGAACTCATAACTGAAGAATATGCAAGCAGAAGATTCAAGACGTCAGAATCAATCCACTCCATATCAAGAAAAAGAATTTGACCTCAAGGAAATGGGGGCCATAACTCAATTATGCCCCCCCTCAATGCCTCTAAGGTGAGGGTTCATACCCCTTTGGGGCTGAACCCATCACCCAGGGCCTCCCCTGCAACTTTGGGGAGGCCAGGATCTTGATGGTCCTGGACCCCATCAATGGGTCCAGGCCATGTATGGTGAAAGTTATATTTGGGCCATTTCTGGGTCCCCAGCAAATTTGGGCCCAGGGGCTCCATTTTGGTCCTGGGGGCCTCCAATAACCCCCACGGACTGCAGACTGCAGACCGTAGGACCCCAAAGACACAAAAAGGCCAAATATGGCCAAAAATCATAAAAATACCCAAGTTCACCAAAACACCCAAAAGGCCATAAAAATCAAGAGGTATCAAGATTTCATCAGGGGAGAGGCCACAGCCCAAAAGCACTTTGGAGGGCTGTTTGAGGCCATTTCCATGGACGATGGGTACAAGACCCCTGGAGGAAAATTTTTCAAGATTTCATTGGATTAAGCCTTGCCCAATGAGTACACTTCATATACTCATTGGGCATCATTTTTTGAGCACAAGGGCTCAGTGGCCTTATTCTGGGATATATCCCAAGGGCATGGTTGATTGAATCAGTAGAAAAGAAATGCATATTTTGAAGTGGAATACTTACTCAAACTTGGAAAAGGGGGGAATCAATTGAATTTGACAGAGAAGGAGTGAAGAAGGATTTTCAGGATAATGGCCAAGAGGAAAAGAAAATTAAAAAGAAAATTTTTTGAAAAAATGTGGGGATATTGAGATGCCACTCAACAGTGGCAGGGTATTATGGTGTTCAGGAGCCCACCAGTTTCAAGAGGGGGATACTGTAACAACCATCCATCAGGGGTAAGGGTATTCATTCATACACCCACTCAAACACCTCAAATCAGCAAATCCAGTATCTGCATCAGCATTCAGCTTCAGCAATCTTCATTCTGAAACATGCATACAGTTTGGTACATCAATACAGCCTGTCAATACCTGTACAGGTTGGATTCACCCAATACAGTTTCAATACACCAGTATGAAACTTTATGATCACTCAAATACACCACACCTCTTGTACAGGCTCTGTACAGCTGTACAGGACCTGTATTGGCCAGACTCAATTCAATCATCAATTATTCTCATGAAAATGCTTCCTCTGGATCAGGGCTGGTGATTCTCACATATACCAGCCCCTCTTTCTCCCCCCTGGGGACTTTTCCCCAGTTAATTAATTTAGTTTATTTATTATTTTATAATTATTCTTATCCTTATTTTGGGTATTATAATTACTTAATTTTAAGTTAGTCTTTGCATTTTCTTTCTTTGCCTGTACAGTATGAGCTGGGTGGCCATATCCTTATTAACCCTTCTCTTTCCATTCTGACAGGTTGAAACAGTGGACTTGGACTTGTTTGTGGTTGGCTCTTCTATTTCTTATTCTTATTTCTTTGTTGCTGCTTTTCTCATATCTTTTATTATAGTAATTCATTCCTTACACTCTTAAGTGTCATTAATCTTTCCATATCCTTGATCCCTGCATAAGTGAGTCCCGGTTTACTGAGTGCCAGGCCCTCTTCACTTCAAAGAGCCCCTGTGACACTGGACTTTCCATAAAGCCAGGTGATCAGGACTGGAGTGGTAATTTCCACTATTTCATTGTGTCCAATCTTTCTGATGACATCCATGTCCAGGAGCGCATTGATATTTTTTTCAATTTATTTCCTGGTTTCCAGACTTACTGGGGAAGGAGGCCTCCTGAGCATGGGTGGATAAGGTCTTTCCACCTCCAGATATAGTTCTATATCATTGCCTTTAATCTTGCCTAATTGTTCTCCCCCAATGGCAAATTGTCAGCCTTGAGGTATATTTTACATACCCAAATAGGCCACAATTATCTTGAAAACAAATTTTGAATTATGCATAACTCATAAGTCATGCATATATCCAAAATTCATCATTTTTTATTTCAGAAAAGATGAATAACTTTTTATTGAGTAAGTAAATCCATGGATTTAAGGTCAGATTTGGATTCTACACAAAAATTCAGCTAGGGTAGCTCCATAGAGTGAATAAGCTCAAATTAACTCTTTGAGGTGGTAAAATGGAAAATACTTCAATACCACATCATCAATACCACATAAAAGATCCGTGAAAATTTCTGTTTTTCTTAAATTCATGCCAAAATACTGGGAATGTGAGAAATCCCATGTTACATATACACTAAGAACAGTGTTATGCATGTTTCGAGCACTTAATACCATGCTATTCTTACATGGACGTTTGGTACACCCATAGTGGATATCTCACTTTAAGCTTAAAATTCTATTTGGACGTGAAAAATAGGCAAGGGGGGCAAAAGACATCAAAGAGAGCCAGGGTACCCAACTTCTGAGGCCTCAGAGGCGTAGACAGCTCCAAAGCTTGGATCCATGGCTGATATTTGCCTAATTGGTAAACTAAAACATTTTGGGAACTTAGTTACCATGTTACAACTACTGTAAATCTTAAGAAAATAACAAATAACCTGCTATTTTGACGTGCCAAGGAGGTAAAGAGCTACTTAGACTCCTGTAACCATTTCAATTCTTAATAATTTTCCATGGATAAGCCCCAAAAGAGTAATTAAAACCCTTTTTGGACTTGTATCCATTGATTTACCTCATGGCAACCAGTGAAACACTGATATTTGCAATTCTATGTAGAAATGAGGTAAAAACGTCAAAAATTCATTCAAAATACAATTCTTAATTAATGTTTCTGAAACTTTCAGGACTAATGAAGAGCTGTATTATCTATGGTAAAACCAAAAATAATTATGGTTCTACTAGTAAAATTAAAAGTTTTACTTACAGTCCATTTTTGACTATTCTATGTGAAACACTGAATCTTCAAAAATTCACAGTAATTACAACCTGTGATGAAATTGGCAATAACATTGATAACTTTGAGAAATAAATGATATTTTTGGAATAAAAGAAGATTTACAGATGTTACTCCTTTTAGTCTTAACCATATTGGGGTTGGTAGTCACGTAAAAGCATCAATTAAGTAATGATGATAATGTTATGTGACAACAGATGATGCAATCAATAATCCAAAAAGGTTTATTGTTTTCTCACTCACTGACTCTTCAGTTTGCTCCATGGCACGCCTCTGTGAGCTGTTGTAGACTTAAAAGAGGCCTCCTCGTGCTGTTTTTTCAAGGAACCATCTTATTATTAATTTAAACCATTATTACCAACAAGTAAGTATTAGTAAAGCTATTCTTAAGTGTTTTAAATCTTTCATAATCAATCATAAAGACGTGAAATCATAGAATCCAACTATATATTTTTGTAATACTGTTATAAATACATTTTGATCCCTTAAATCCACAATTCTACGTCAAATCTCTCTATCTTATATTTCAATAAGCTCTTTGGAATATTGGTGAGTGATTGAATTTAATTCTTAAAGTTTTTTTCTAAATAATTAGTTTTCTTCAAGAATTATATTTATTATTATTCTTGCAAAAGATAATTATATATTAAAATAATTTCATTATTTTAATAAAAGAAGTTTTATGATTAAAACCTTCTTGTAATTGATTCTTGTAGACAATTACTTGCTCACTGTTAAAATCACTAGTCACCGGGGCGAATCTCGTGTCAATCGTCGGCGATTGACTTCACGTCAAGCAAACGTCAAGCAGGATAAAAGTCGAGCTCACGTCAAGCGAAAATCAAGCGAACGTCAAGCACACGTCACACTCTGGTCTTACACCAAATCCTGTGACATCCAATAATATTGGTTCCCCTGTGCCTTCAACTCAGATTCCTCACCACCTGATCATCCCACAACCGTCCGATGATTGGTAAAAATTACACCAGACCCGCCTGTTTGCACACACACACATCAAAGATGTCCTTCAGCCAGTCTTGATGTAGGCGGGGGGTTTGACTTCACCAGGTCATCCATGAAGTGTGCGTGTGCATGCGCGGGGGCGGGTGGGTGGGCGTGTGCATTGGCGTGTGCGGGTGGGTGGGCGTGTGCATTGGCGTGTGCGGGTGCGTGTGCGGGTGCACATGCGGGTGTGGTTACGCAAAAGCCGATTCCGCTTCCAACATGATGATGGCGCAGTTAGAAATTTTGGATGCTGTGAAGGGTGAGTGTGTGGGTCATTTGATCATTGGACTTGGCTTATTCACACTGTACCCAATGTCAAAATAGTAAGTTCTTTGTGGCAATGTGAAATAATGGGCTTTGCTTGTCACAATGGCATGTCTCTGTCACTAAATTTTGAGGCAATTATTTCACTAGCAAAATTGCTAATGAATCTGAGAGATTTGCATTTTTGTAGACTAAATATCATGAAATAACGGCTTTATCATTACAAGCAGTCCACATGACAGAGCTTTGTTATCATACAATCCACAGTTACCTTCCATTTCTTCTTCAGATATAATCAAGTGTCCATCATCAAAACCAACAGCTTTATAAATATTCAGATGCGGCCAATCTGGTAGGAAATTCACATCAATCTTCAAAGGTTTTAAAATCAGAAAGTTATTGTTCAGTATGCTAGATGGCTCAGAGACTTTGAAAATGCTATCAATAATACCAAATTGTCGTGAGTTGCCCCTCAGAAAACATATCACACTGTTGCTGACATTTTTGGATTCAGTTGAAAATATATTGTTCCCAATATTAATGTTTGAAACTGGAAAATACCAAGGTGAGACAATCCTTGAAGTGGGAGGACTTGTGGATTGCACGGTAGTGTCTAAGCTGATCCAATCAACTATTTCCCTTGTTGCATGAAAAGTCTGTAAGTACTCAACCAGGCAATCATAATTTTGTTGGTCATGGCGGGATGGCTTGTTATATTTATGGTGATTGAACACGGCAGGTGGCTGTGATTCGAAAAGCTGTTTTATTTCACATGGCACAGATGGGGATTTCAGGAGAACGGAAAGGTTGGAACATCGACAGATATGTTGAAGTAAGGTTTTATCTATATCATCTATTCAGAGTTGCAAAAAGTTAGTCTTATTCAGTTCAGGTGTTTAATCAATGTGAATATATTGATCTTATTAATTGACGTACATATCTTGTTATTTGTTGGCATCTTTGCAAATACTCCAATCAAGCGCTCATAACCCCATGTGGCTGAGGCTTGTGCTGGGCCCCAACGTTGGAAGAGTTCGGGAATATGATCAGCAAAATGATGATTTGGTTTACTTTTCTGTTTTGGGAACAGGTGTTGATTGGAAAGGCGGAATTTTTTCCAATGTTCAGCAAATGCAGTCGCATCATCTATTGAAACAGTCCAGCTTGTGGCAATGTTGATAGCACTAATCAAATGGAATGTATTCTTGGCTAGTTCATTTGCAAGTTCTTCTGACTGACCCATTTTTCTTTGAGTGTTGGCAGATTGGTGTGCATCTAATGACATCTGTTGACTGAGCATTAGAAATGGAATATAGACCTTATATAAGAGAGCCCATTCAGCGGCTTTTAAGCTACCATGAGAGGGGGAACCCATTTTGCGGGGAACTCTTGTCCATGATGAGGGAATTATGGTCTCAGATATGATTTGTCGGAGATGCTCAAGAGCCTCACCCTTGATCTGGTGATCGCTCAGTGCAGTGATATCCAATTCAGAGGGTATTTCAGAAGTGGGGATGTAATCGGCATCAAATGAAGGAATCTCCGCAGAACCACTAGATGGATGTTCTGTGTGAAGGGTGGGCATTGGGAAGTAGTTTTTCCGGGTGGAAGTAGTGGGGAGTGGCTCATTTATTATTTTTGCTGTGTCTCTTCTCAGGGAGCGGGCCTCTCTCAATGTGATTTTATCAAGAGAGCTGTTGGAGGTCATGGAATCTGAGTCTGAACTGTTGGTGTCATTGGATTTCCTGCGGGACCTGAAGTAAATTTTTGATTTCGCCTCTGGAATGCACAATTTGAAAGTTGCATGATCCTTCAAAATTCCAAGTATTAAATTATGCATTATGTCAAGATTAACCATTCTGGTTGCATCCCAATACGGAAGGTCTTCCAAAATTGAATATCGCACTCCATACTCAGAGAAAATTGCTTGTCTTTGTTGTGGGGTTGCCCGAAGCCATTTGGCAATGGTTGATTTATGACTTTGGTATGAGCGCATGTAGTGAAATTGAGGACCAATTTCTTCAATTTGAGCTTTGTGAATGGTGCAAAAATTACAAAAGTGGTTTCCTGAATGGGAAATAAATCCAGTAAGCTTGCGCATGGTGTCACAACCACGTATTTTGACCCTCCTCCTTGATGGCGGCGGCAATCCAACCTGGAGCCAAGTTGGGGCCAATTGGCCATGTCATATCATTTATGGCCAATTGACCCCTTTTGGGTGTTCCATGGCTCTTATGCCATAACCCATTCCATTGGCCACTTATGGCCCCCATCATCCTTTATGGCCTCAGGCCATATCCTGCGTCATTGGCCCTCTTGGCCAATTTCCACCTCACCAACCCCCAGGCCTCCATCACTGTTTTTGGGCCTGGGGGGGTCCCTTTGTCTTCCAGGGGCTTCCAGGCCCCATGGCCACCTTCATTGGTTTCCTGGCCACCCCTTTCATTATGGGGGTTTTGGCCTAAATGGCCTTTTTTGGGCCATTTAGGCCCCCCACGGCTTCTACGGTCCGCGGGCCGTAATACGCGGTCCGTAGGCGGATTAGGCCCCTTTTGGCCTAATCCAATGAGGCCAAAAGGGGCCAAAGGGGGCAGCCACCTAGCCCCCAAGGCCAGGTGGGTCCCAAACCACAATTGGGCCCACCTGAGCCATTTTTGGCCACCAATCCCTTGGACCCAAATTGGACCAAAAACACCTTGGACCCATTTTGGCCATAAATCCCGTAGGACCCACTTTTGGCCCTGGACCACCATGGACCAACTTCACCGTCATGGCCTCTGGCAACCACCAGAGGCCACCAAATCATCTCAACAAGCATTTCCCTCAACTTAAGGGGAATTCTTTCCTTTCCTTCATGCACTCCGTACTCAAGATTGCAGGTGTGGTGCATATATGGTATTATATACCATTATGCACCATTTTTACTCAGCAATCCAATGGTGACGTTTTCAGGACCCAATTCCACCTTTCCATTTCAAGGTCCATAATTCCAACGCCCATTTCGAAGGAGGACTTTTCAGCTTATCAGTCTGGCAATCCATGGCGGCAATTCAGAAGATCATTCACGGATCCCAACCACCTGTATCTGCAGGAGTTGGGTTGGTACAATTCATTCAGGATTATTCTAAGGTCAATTCTCAAGAGGTATTACAAAATTCAATCAGTTGTCAAGACATCAAGTATTCAATACTCTTTGGACAACCCAATTCATCCGTACAGGCCTTATTCAATCAACCTGTATGGCCTTGGCCCAATTGGGCCACTTCTTATTCCACTGTGGGAATTCCATCACACAGTTCAAATTTCAAGATGGCCAGAACTGTATTTCCCGATTCGGACAATACAGTCATTGATCCACCTTCCAGGATCAACTTTTCAGCTTTTCACATATACTGGCCACCTTTCAGCACCTGGGGACTTTTTCCCCAGTTAATTAATATAGTGGATTTATTTTTATCCTTATTTTCTTTTACCTTATTAAAAGTTAATACTGATAATCTTAAGTCAGTCATTCAGCACCCTTTTCTTTTATTTCCTCGCCTGTCCAGTGGATATTGGTGGTCATATCCTTATACTAATTCCATTTCCTTTTCTGGCAGGTTGAAACAGTGAATTGAGGATTCACTTGGTTGGCTTCTTGGCTTTTGGCTTCTTTATTATCTTTGGCCATTGGCTTCATCTTTTGGCATACTTGTTTTCCCCTTTATTCTTTCTTAAAGAAATTCAGTCTTATTATTCTTTTATCTCTGGAGCCCTCCAAGTGAGTTCTTGATTCCTGAGTGCCAGGCCCTCTTCTTCCAAGAGCCCCTGTGACACATGGCAACCACATCCGCAATGGCTGTGAGGATGGCAACACGGATAAAGGATCCTGATGGACCTGTTGAGGTGGGTGCAAAATGGTAACCTTGCCATAGCTCTTTGAGCTCGTTGATGAGTGGCATTAATAGATAATTCAATTGAAGCGCAGTTGGCTCCTTCGGACCAGGGATGATTCCTGCAACATAGACATTCTCGGGCTTCAATCTTTCACTTGGGGGGAGATTAAGACAAATAAGCATGATAGGTCCAATGCTAGCCAACCGGGTTGACTTTCCATGTGCATTAAACCAGTCCACATATATGGAGAAGGCCAATGCACCAGGAATGGACATGAATGGGGGGTCATGGATATTTCTAGTGCCAGTGAAGCGTCTCCAGACCAATCCATCCCAGACGTCACGTTTTGGGGAATCTTCGGGAGTTTGGGATTGTTGATGTTGATGCAGAATGTCCATAATTCCAGCCCGCTGGAGAAATCTGGCAAGCCAATTTTTGAATGGTTGATAAATGAAATGTTTTGTTGGTATAAATTTTTGCTTCATGTTGGTTGTGTTTTGGGTGTGGGGTTCAGATGAATAGATGAATTTGCCTAATGATTGTGTGCAAGGGGGATCATGATCATTTGGGTCATTATGGCGTTGACAGTGGGGTTGGTCAGTTGTGACTGATTCAGTAAGGCCATTAAGAGAGAAACATTGAGGACAACATATATAGTTTTGAATCACTGGCTCCAATTGGAGATGTTCAAATATGGTACTCAGATCTTGAGGTATATGGAATGCAGGAGCGGGGGGACCAGCTGAGCTTGAGATACTGGACTTGATCAGCAGGTTCAGGGCGGGGTTGAGTATGCGTGAAGCCCTGCGGGGTAAATTATACCTTAATGATAGAATGGCAGATATTATCATTCCTAGGTCTTGTGGGGGAAGGGTTTGACTGCCACTATATGGTTTCTGTGCAGTTGAATTGAGACCCGCTGGAGTTGGGAAAGTGCTTTGGGTCAAACGTGAATAATCAGCTGGGAAGATTTGATCCAATAGAATTTGTGGGCACCCAGATCCTGATGCAGAAGTAGGGATGT
The DNA here is from genome assembly GCA_023105745.1 of Austropuccinia psidii. Classification (NCBI taxonomy): domain Eukaryota; kingdom Fungi; phylum Basidiomycota; class Pucciniomycetes; order Pucciniales; family Sphaerophragmiaceae; genus Austropuccinia; species Austropuccinia psidii. The sequence continues at coordinate 41,978,440 of JALGQZ010000013.1, forward strand.
TTGGAAGAGATTTGGGTGCAATGGTTGATTTGAGCTTTTTAATGTGCTGTTTATATTGGAAAGGTGTGAAGGCAACTCCTTGCCTATCACCCTCAGGGGAAGAGTGTGTTTGAGTTGAGCAGTGTTGACACATGCATATACGCATTGAGGAATATGGCCGGGTTGTCATTGCTGCAGGAATTGGGAGTACGGTTGGTTTGTGTATAAATATCTATGGTTGATGTGAAAGTGTTTAGGAGTGTTATTAATTGGAAATAAAATTCAGTGATTATTTATGAAGGGGGAGATGATTTGAGCCAGCTGAGGATTTTATCCCATTTGTAATGGAGCATGAGCTGCAGTGGATAAAGCTTAACATGTCTCATCTGGATGGCGGAATTGGTTAGGCGTTTAATTGGGTAAAATGCCATGCTGCTCAATGCTCATACATATTCTAGTTTATTTACACATTGTGATAGTGCAGGTTTGACCATTGAGGGGGTTCCATTAGTGAAGTGTTACCATTGAATTGAGGGGATTAACATTTAATCCATGTACGCTGGCACGCCATCGTACATGGTTTAAACCTTATTACAGACATAACTATATAACTCTATTACATAAGGGGTTGGAGTGCAGCTAAAGTCTTGGTATTTGGTTTGAGTGCGGCGGGCTTTGAATCAGTTGGAATGTGATTTGGATTGTCTTGCCTTTCGGGAAAAGGTGATGTCTCTTTTGTGGGTAAATCCTTCATGAATATACCCCTTTACAGATGTACAATGTTGTGGAATTTCAATGCATATATGGGCAGTTTGGATAATTCACAAAATGTGACAATGGGGAGGCATAAATGGTACTGAATATGATTACTTATGAATGATGGGTCCCCTTTGAGATCAAGGAAATATCACATTATATGCTGGTAGGCCGTGCAGGGTGGTTTCCGACAAAAGCGGAGGAGCTCAAGAGGAGGCAGGGAGGATTCTCCTCAAAAGAGTCTTATCCGACTTCCACACAACACTTAGTTCCAACTATTCATAGAATTTCTCTATTCTAAATTTGAAAAGATTTCATCTCATATCACTCTATTTTATCATAATACTGAGGTGTTTTATCTAGTTAAAAATATTACTGTACTTTTTCGGCCCTTATGTCATCTTTCAAGTCACATAAATCCCGTTCAGGTTCTGTTCATGACTCAAATAGTGAATCTAGCATAGAATATGTTCAAACACAGTCACCATTGAGTCCCAACATTCCTCTCACAGCCCCTATCGCATCCTCAATGAATGTATCAGGTCTTAACATTGATGTGGGCAATCCAAAGGCTCCAACTTCAAGCACTTGGTCGATCCCAAATATTTCCGTCACTCCAATTCCCCCAAATCCCACTAATACACAAATTCATGTGTCTCAGGGGCCAGAAGGCACACCTCAAATCTCCTCACACGCTAATCCCCAATCAAAATTTCCACGTGAGTTCCTCCTTAATCCCGGTCGGAATCCAGTCGCATCCCAGGATCCCTTTGGCCAAAGTAAACAGCCAACCCTCAATATTCCATCAGGATCGCAGGTTCATGTGGGTGATGAAAGGCGCGTGGATGGGGGGCGACGAAAAAGACCTTTGGAAAATGTATCTTGGAGCGGTCTGTCGGAGGGAAATCCAGTATTGACGCTTCATCAAAGTAAGTCATTTGAATTTTGGAGTAGAAACTTATTCACAATTTGATATGTTTGTTTCATGGGTTAGATATGGCACCTAAAGGCAAGTCAGTCCGATCTCAGGAGCCAATTGAAGATCGTGAGGATGACCAGTCTTCATTAATGTTTTGATGTGTTAACTGATGATTTGCATAGCAGGGGATGAACTTTATGCGTCTTCACCTCTGGTCCATAAAGAGAAAGTCACTGGACGTCATCATCCATATGCCTCCAAACCAAGAACGGGTCATGCCAGTACATCAAGAGCAACAATGGTGGATGATGAGGATGAGAACATGTCTCCGACTCAAAGTGAAAGAAATGATGAACCAAGGAGGGACAATTTCACAGCGCATGAGCAAGGCACTCAATCAAATAGTGAGTTCACCCATCCTCAGCTGGGCCTCGCCCAGAGTATGCTTGAACAATCCGAGGTCAGACAGCAAAGGAACCAGGCCCGCAAAGCTCACAATGTGGAGAAACGTGCAAGCCAGAAGGAGCAACAAAAATGGCTGAAGGCAGAACTTCCAGAGAATGTCCATGGAATGAGATCAGCAGTACACGCACATTGCCTGTTCCTACTCAAAGTTAGGGATAAGGATTTTTCCTCACTACCAGCACCACCCAGCACAGAAGAGCGTGAAATTGCAATTCAAGTGGCTGGTCATCTCGGTTATGTCCCCGAGGATGTGTTCAATGAGCCATCAACACAGGTTCAGTCTCAGGGTTTCCAAAGCTACTGCGAAAATGAGCTCCACAAGCTAGGACTAAAGCGATTCACTTGGGACTGGGAGAGCTCATGGCAACATCCGTTCAACGAGCTGATGTCTATGGTGTTTTACCGTACATTCCGTCTCGCACTTGTCAGCACTGAGTATCATCACTACTGTTGGAACAAGGATCATAACAACTATGGGGTCGTGGCGGCTTTAATGGAGCGATATTTCACTTATTTGAAAAGAGAATGGAAGTCTATTCAAAAGGATGCTGAGTATTTGGTAAAAAAGAAGGAGAATCAAAAGCTCGCAAAGATTCGTCAAAGAGTTAGTTACTGTATCTCTTCTTCATTGTGGACCAAGTCTGATGATGATCTACTTGATTATGTGCAGACCTGTGAGCGCCGTCGTGAATGGTGTGATACGGCTAAATTTCCCATTCTAGCATCACAATTCAATGACCCTCGAGTATGCTCAGATACTGAGGAGGTACTGGAAAATGGCCGTCAAGTTTACCGCAAAGTGGGATTACGCTGGCGCTCCCAGTTATTTAATGATTTGGTATTGAAAATGGATAGAGACATAGAGTTTTGTAATCGGATTAAAAAAAGGGTAAAAAAACTATTGATAGATTGCCAGAATTACGATCGACAGATGATGGTGATATTCCGGAAGGCCTATCATTTCAGGTATTTGATCAAGATTGGCTCAAAGGCTGTAGTAAGATGCAGACTAGCGCCCTCAAGATACTTGACATGCCAGTTATTAGGCCTAATGGTGATGCTCTGCAATAACTTAGTAATTTGTCACGGTATAGCACTGTGACAAATTAAAATTTTGTGAATTATTTGTGCAGGTGTAATAAAATCTGATTATTATCTCTTAAGGATGCAACAACTTGCTAAATATGTTAGAATATAGACAATATGAATTGAAATGTATCACCGTCTCCCTTGCAATAATACTCTATTGCTCATTTTCATTGAGGAAATATTGAAGAAGTTCGATCCAGCTCATGGTGTTCATAATTGTGGACCTGTGCCAGAGTCAACAGGAGTTATCAACTTTGTCAATCACAAATTATATAATATCAGTAAGGCTCACGCAGTTAATGATTTTTTCTTTTCTTGGACCTATTGGTCATTGGAATATGGCATTCCCATAAGGAAGGATTTCAGAATAGTAATACAATCAAGTGAAAGATGAGGTTGAAAGGTACCTTCCGCATGTTGACCTCAACTGAATGAGGAGTGATATAGTGGATGACCTGTACAGGTCGTTGTTGGCCAATACGATGTAGACGATCAACAGCCTGAGCCTCAATGGCTGGGTTCCAATTAGGCTCCTGGAAATGTGGATGTCAGGGGCCGCAAATCAGGGCAGAATTTTGGGGGTCCCCTCACCATTAAATAGACCGTATTAGCACAAGTTATATTGAGGCCAGTTCCAGCTGCGGCAATGGATGCAATCAGTACTTCACATTCAGGATTATTGAAGAAATTCTCAAGCGCCTTGTCCTGCGCTCGTGGTGTAATTGTTCCATCAATTCGTGCTGAAAGGATAGAGTGATGGGCAAGAGCAATACCAATTCTACAATATAAAAAAGTCAGATGGAGTCAATTGGTAATGGATGCATATTAGAATTAACGCACAAATCTAGAAATTGGGTCCATTGGGTATAAACCACCGATTTCGTTGGACCACACCTTGTTTCGTTGTTCTTCATTAAGCTTTGTAGGAGGTGTGCAATTTTACTACTCATCATGCATGTTTCCACATCCACAATAGTTCGTGTGATTCTTGGGGAGTTATCCTGAGTGCTTCTGCCCTCGGGGTCTTCCAGCTCCGCCTCCGCAATTGTGTTAAGCATGATGTGATGGTTACAACATATTCGCAGCTTATTAATATTTCTGAAAAACTCTCCTGGTCCTTTGATTTTGGATGATAGGAATTCTTCATATAATGTGGAATATTCTTGCTGCATGGTCGGGTTGAGTGGGAGCAGCTCATAATGATGGCTAATAGTGGGGAGAGATTCGAGATGTGTGGTTTTGGTGCGGCGCAAACTTAAATGCCGCAATGCCAAATGCAAAATATCATTGCAACCTTTTGAAAGACTACTCAGGATGAATGGTGACCAGTTATCTTGATCGGCGCTCTGGGGTTGAGTGATGAAGGATATTATGCCCAAAAGGTCATAAATGGTGTTGTGAATAGGTGTGCCCGTTAAACATATTCGACGGGATGAAAGGAGGCTATTAATGGCACGGTGAGTGGCAGTGTATTGAGAGCGAATATAGCTATAAGAGGGGGCAAGGGTTATTGGATATAAAAGGTAATTTGAATCATTTAAGCTCAGCCACTCACTGTGCTTCATCCAAGATTATACGATGCCAATTGATTTGAAAAATGAATGATGTAGAGGGATTGGTTTGCTTAAATTCTTGGGTGATAGTATTGTAAGAAGTGATGATGATATCATATTTTAAGATGTCGGCTTGGGATAATGAGTGACGAGTGGGACCATGGTAGATTTTGGCATGCAGTGCTCCAGCCTGAGCATGCTTGGATATTTCTGATTGCCAATTGGTAATTAAGCAAGGGGGGCAGATGATCATGGTGGGCGTGGAGCGATGGGGGTTTGCAATCATCCGCTCCTTGGAGGTACCAATTAGAGCAATGGCCTGAATGGTTTTACCTAATCCCATATCATCCGCAAGCAGTCCTCCAAGAGGGGTATTGGTCAAAAGGGATTCAAATGAGCTAACGACCTTGTTTGTAATGATGTGCCTGGCATTGAAAGTGGATCCTGGGGGTGAGGTTGCCCAAAGGTTACGGGCTGATTGGCCATTGGGGATTTCTCGATCCCAGAGAAAAGCTAGTCCGGTCTTCTGATGAGGGAGGAGGGGGGTTTGAATAATGGAATGGGGCGGCGTCATCATGGGGAGGTCTGATCCACTGGGTAATTGTATCAGTTTTTGCTTGGAAATCAATGATGAAACAGCAGGATATGAAGCAGGCGTCGAGTTTGAAGCGGGAAATGTCGGAGTAAAGAGTTGACATTGACAATGAGTAGTACAGTCATATTCTTTGGGCATTTTAAGCTTGAAATCTTGTGTTCGAAAGCTTTCCATTATGAATAGAATGTTTGGATACCATGTGAAGAACATCAATGCTAGATTGGGTTTCTGAGATGAGGAGGGATCATTGGCATCAGTCATAAATACTCCCTCAATGAATAATATTTGAGTAGGATTGGATTGGCAATTTTCAATCCATGCCCCACCAGGACCACAGTGCATGAACGTTTTGGGTGCCCCAAGGAATGGTATCAACGTTTGGGAAAGGGTTCCCGGGAGAGAGCCAATAGCATGCTGGTGATTGGGGAGATATACGAATATGTTGTGTTGATTGTGCCATAGGATAATCCAAGAACCTAAGTGGGAATTCTCAGGCTTTAAGGTTATATCACTATTTATTTGAATACGAATATTAATCATCCCAATGCAAAGTGGTTGTGAAGGGGTTGACATGATGGCTATTTTAAATTATTTGGAGACAGTTGGGAATTATATGATCGGGAAGGGTTAGCTAAAGGGAATGAAGAGGAATAAGCGCAGGTGGGGAACTTATATGAGTGGCAGCAACAGGCCAAAAGGGGGATGGCCTGTGGTTACGTGCATGGTCTTGATGGAGGTGGGCCTCTTGGGCTCATAATTTTCATATCCGATATGGGGCATATATCAAGGCAAGGTGGCCAAAATGTGGGTGCACCATTATGACTGCTGGATCTGCAGCGAGTTACGAAACATTTGGTGGAACAAGGCTGACATTAGCACATCCGAAATTGGGTGGGTTGTAGCAGCTTATTGTGGAGGGCATATTAGAGGCATGCAGTCATGTTTGCTGGTGTGACAGCAAACAATGAGCGTATCCTCCCCAGGTTAATTATTCACAGGGACCTACTGGGCAATGTTGGCAGTTTCAAAGGGCAATCTCACTGTGGGGATGTTTGTGTGTGGGCGGGTGAGATATGTTCGGTGGCATGCCACCAAACATGACTTTGGTTTGGCCTGAAGTTTTTTGCTGACTGATGCATACTGGGCTTTCAGGGGGAATGTGTGGGATGATCAAAGGGGGCGCCAGCCGTGAGCCGTGATCCACATATACATTCACCCCTGTGGCGTTTGAGGCGAGTACTAATCCACCGAGATTGGCATCCGGGGCTTTGCCTCACGCGCGTACAGAACTCCGGAGAAAGAGGCCACACGCCCAAGGGATTTTTTGGCTGCAAGCCAGGTGCCACAACTTGCGCGGGGCGTGTGAGAACGTAAAGAAAATGACCCGCGGTGGGAGATAACCACGCCAACATGACCAGCCTCAGCAATCATAGGCTGGGATTGTTAATCTAATGTGGATGAGGCTGAAGCAAATCCACACTGATTGGCCTCAGGTTTCCACGCGCAAGCGGGTGAGCGTCTGCAGTCAAGCTGACAACCCGAGCAAGAAAATACGCAGCTGGAAGACTGGCAGTAAAATGTGTTCCAGGCGTGTGAAAGTTGCCTGCGTATGACCCATCGGGGGTGCGTATGAAAGCGTGTGGCTGCCCGACAATGAACAAGTGGGCTAGTCATTGTTTGCCCCAACCATGGCACCGGAGTGAATCAACTCTTCGTGTATGACCCAAATATTAAGTCATCCCATTATGACCCACTTACATTAACTTGGATTACATGCGCATCTGTGCCGTAGTTAGGCAGAGCTGTCCAACAAGGTGCATCAAAGGGATGCAGGTGAGAGATATGACTCGATGGCTTGACGTGATTGCATGTTACATTGTTGAACAGCTTTTTGCTCTGCCCCGCAGTACACATTTACAAAGGTGTACTGCGTACTACAGTGTCGACTGTACTGTGCAGATCAGGAAGGTGTAATACTACTTGAGCCTGCATGCATATAGCAAATGTGCATGCACCTTCCGATCGTTTGCATTTACGTAGCTCATGTGCCACATGCTCAGCATTGCGTTTCACCCGATTTGCACACGCAAGCTGAGCATGTCATGGTCAAAAGCACCGTGTGAAAGTGCTCAGTAAAGCCATGGAATGAACTAATTCTGCAATAGCTCACTGGAAGGCTCAGTTTGGAGCACTTCACCAAAGCGTGTGAAATGCTGCACCTTGCTGAAATGTCATCCGATGCTGTGCCAAATGCTCAGAGTGCGCGCATACAAAAACGACTGAGCAATGGCTCAGCATGGTGCATTTGATATTGTTATATCTATAGCTCAATCACTGTGCAATTCCAATGTTCAGCCACTGAGCATTTCAATTATGACCCAAAAGCAAACCTGAGCAATGGGTCAAGGCAAGCTCACGCTGTATTCACTTGTCTTACAGCCCCCCCCTTTGTTCACATACTATTACCAGGCCATATGGCCAGTAATCTCGCCGCGGTCACTTGTGACCAAATGCACCGGGTGCTTTTCTGCATGGGTCACTTGTGCATTGCACCCACAATGCACATTCAACATGGGCCTCACGACCACCCTCCTGGGTGATCGGGTGACTATTTAAGGAAACAAAGGGGATGTGACTGAGCTTGACAATTCAATAAATTGCAATACTCAGCGGTGCATTTGATATTGTTATATCAATTGTTCAATTACTGTGCAATTCAAATGTTCAGCCACTGAGCATTTCAATTATGACCCGAAAGCAAACCTGAGCAATGGGTCGAGGCAAGCTCACGCTGTATTCACTTGTCTTACAGCCCCCCCCTTTGTTCAAAGACTATCACCAGGCCATAAGGCCGGTGATCTTGCCGCGGTCACTTGTGCATTGCACCCACAATGCACAATCAATAAGGGCCTCAAGACCACCATCCTGGGTGATCGGGTGGCAATTTAAGGAAACAAAGGGGATTTGACTCAGCATGACAATTCAATAAATTGCAATACTCAGCTTGACAATTCAATAAATTGCAATACTCAGCTTGACAATTCAATAAATTGCAATACTCAGCCAGACCCCCATTGTTCTTCTGCCTCACGCGAGCATTTCACCTCTCAGTTGCAGCATTCGCTGAGACTCAGCTTCAATTTTGCCCACATGCCTTGAAGCTGAGACTTTTGCGGGTGCTGCAACTGCTGAGATCGTCTCAGCTTCACCTTGGTATAAAAGACCATCTTCACACGACACGCACTTCACTTTCTTTCTCACCCGCTCCACTTCGTTCAACCTCACCCGCATTTGTCCTTCTTGTGCGTATTCCCCCTCGTCTTCCTGCCTTTCCAGTCTTTTCTTTCGCACTCGACTAACCCCACTCCCCTTCCTGCTCGCTTTTTGTTTTTCCTGCTAATACTTTCAGAACCCCACTTCTATCTACTTTGTACGTTTTCTCCAATTAAACTTTAGTCAACATTATGTACCGATATTAATATTTTTCTTTCTTCACGACTTCCTTCCAGACTTTTAAAAACTTCCGACTAGAGCGTCTTTAATTTGATTCCGTTTTATATTTATATAAATCATCGTATGTCTTCCTTTTCTTTCTTGATTGCTTACTTTCTATTCAGTTACTAACCTGTTTTGTTTTGTTTTTAGATGTCGTGCACGTTATGCACCAAGCGGGGTATCCCCTGCATTTGTTCCTCGACGACGAACGACGCTTGTGATGCTTGCCGACAAGCACACAAGAAATGTTCGTTCGTTGTCCGCCCCTTCCGACCACGAGGCCAGACAAGTTCTCGCCCAAGACGCCCTCGCAAGGACTCCTTTGTGGTCGACGATGATGAAACCATTTCCGAGCGTGAATGGACGCCGGGCCCCCAAAAAGGCCAACGGGAACGATTCCGGACGATTAGCCCTGTCCCCTCCAGTATCGATTTGTCCACTCCCCCTCCTAGGCCACCATCCGATGGTCACTTCACTCCTCGACCGGAGCGAAGTGATTATCCGGCCGATGAAGGATGGCGATGGCGAGAGGACATTCGAGCTTGGGCTGATCGTCACCATGTCTTATCACCGATGGGATTCAAACGCCAAAGTAAGTTTTATTTCTCCTCTTTATCTCATTTCTCTTCATGCAATAATACTGACTTTTTTCCATTACTCATAGAACCAAACCCCCCGAATCCCACCCGACACGACTCTCCCGTTCCCAGTTTGCCTCGCGAGCAAACCCCCCGGCAACCCACTCCAGGCCCAAGTGGCACCCGATGGTCTGAGGAATTATTCCGTGGTAAGCAGCCAAAGTTTCATTTCATTTTCACTTTCACTTTCGAGTCAAGTGAACTGACACTTACTCCTTTTTTAGAACCCTCCCGAACCGAAGAGCCACCTATTCCTGGCCCGAGTCCATCGTCCCAACCACCTGAGGACGATACGACTCGTGAGCCAGAACCTGAGGTGGCTCCTACGCAATCCACGGAGGAACCTTATGGTAAGTCACCCCTTTTTTCTCTTCGATCCATATCCACTTTTCCTCATTTTTTCTTCGACCGTCTCCAGATCGTCCCGCCACTCCTCGCTCGATCATCATCATCGATGATACGCCCGTGGGATCACCCCATCCCCCTTCTTCTTCACCGACTCCACCATCTTCCCCTTCCACTCCAACCCCGGTTCCCTCCCCAGAGATCCCTTCCAGTGCCCCCAAGAACCCCAACGCCTCCTCCCCCCCGGTGCCAAGCTCCTCTCATTCCCATGATGACGCTCGCCAGGAATTCACCGACCTGCGACCGACCCTAACGATTCCTCGAGCCATCGTCCACGATTCGATCAACCGAATCTTGTTGGAGCATCGTCGCTTGCTCCACATGATTCCTTTCGTGGATGCAACTCATCGAAATGAGATGCACCGGGAATTCCGGGAGGAACTAAACTCCCTCCTTGCCCAGGCACTGGAGGCTTATCCAAAGGAGGACATAACCGGGATAGTCTCCAAATTCCTCGAAAAATAAAAATTTAAAAAAAATGTCATTATTTCCTCTTTTTATTTTTTGTAATACTTTCTTTTGAATAAAATATTTGTCTTCAATTATTGTTATGTTCAAATTCTATTACATTCTTTGTTCACGTAAAAATTACTTATTTCCTCCTTAGAGAAAAACCCTGATTGCGTGAGAATTATTTTTGTAAGTGCCCCACCAAGAGTTTGAGTGAGTATTTGTTTTTGTGAACCTCTTTTTCTCAAAATGCGCCAATAGTTGCCGTTATCCTCTCGTATATTTTCTTCTTCCATGGTTTAGAGCCATACCCATTCCTAACTGTAAAAAAGCGGGAGGTTCCCGTATGTGAGCAATCGAGTCCAGATTCGTGAAACATGGCCTTTCCTATGGTCACACGCTATTAGTCTTACTCATGTATTGAATTGTTTAAATTGTCTAGAACCTTCACAAGCGTAAGGATTGGCGTGTGACTTGTCGGGAGGCTGCACAGGCATAAGGATTGGCGTGTGAATTGTTGGGAGCCTGCACAGGCATAAGGATTGGCGTGTGAATTGTTGGGAGCCTGCACAGGCATAAGGATTGGCGTGTGAATTGTTGGGAGCCTGCACAGGCGTAAGAATTTGTCAGCATTGTTGGCAACCCTCCCATGCGTAAGGATTGGCGTGTGAATCGTCGGAAGCCTGTACAGGCGTAAGGAATTTTAGCACTTTTGGGACCCTCCCCAAGCATAAGGATGGGCGTGTGAATTGTTGGGAGCCTGCACAGGCGTAAGAATTGGCGTGTGAATTCTTGGGATCCTGCACAGGCTAAAGAAAATTTCAGCACTGTGGGGAAGCTTCACAAGCGTAAGAATTGGCGTGTGAATCGTCAAAAGCCTGTAAAGGCGTAACGATTGGCGTGTAAATTTTCGGGAGCCTGCACAGGCCCAAGGATTGGCGTGTGTAGCGTTGGCACCCCGCATAGGCGTAAGGAACTTTCACCATTGTCAGAACCTGCACAAGCATGAGGATTCGCGTGTGAAGCATTGGCATCCTGGACAATAGCAACAAACCAGGACAGATGTACGATGGCATGCCACCGTACATAATCCACTTCACCCCTTTTTCATGTGAGACACCCCATCTCCCGCACTCGAATCCATCCAATCCTGGTGTATATTGTCCTCTGCCTTACCTCACCATTACTTACCCAACCCACTTGCAAATCTCCTCATTCTTTGAATCGGCATGAGATTGTATTACCATCCCTGATTTGATAGCCCGCTCTCTTGCCAATCTCATAATAGCCATTGCTTTTTTGCCGCATTGTTTTTGCTAACCTGCTTGAGCATTGTGCGGACATACCCACTAGTGTCGTGCTTTCATTTTCCTGTGCTGGATCAGTATAATGAACAAATGTACTACTGGCCCACACTACCTGAATGAGCCCATGACATGCGGATAGATCAATCCAAAAATGCTCATTTGGGAAAATCAATTTTCCCCCTGTACACCGCTTTGACGCATCTCTTTGAATTTGGCCGGTCCTCTTATCAGCTTGAAACCACCATCCCGAAGCATACAGCGATGCATCCTTATCAACATGAGGTGCGTTTTTGAATCCATTCATGGTGAAAGTGAGTGCGGAAGCGAACTTGAATGCACCCTGATTTGCCGGAATATCGCCTTCATAGTTGACTTGATCAAAAGACGGAACCCCCAATGAGTTGTAGCAATTTTGAATCTTCTGAAATAAATTATCCCCAACATATCGTAAGGATTGACCTAGAATGCGACCCACCGAGCTAAGATTGGCACCTCGGTCCCGCCATTCATCTTTTGCATTTTCAATTTTGCCAGCACTACCATACAGACCAAATTGTTCATTCTTCGTGGTGCATTTGCGCCACCCAATCGCGAACATAAATCCCTCCAGTAATGCTCCATTTGTTGCAATAGGGTCGGTGAAACTCTTTTCGCGAAATAGGAATTGTGATAATTCATCCCATTGATTGACCTCGACTTCACTCATTGTTGTGAATGGTCGGAATTCGACAAGGGCAATGAGTAATCCGGTTGAAGAGAAAATTGCCACACGCCCAAAGTGAATGCGTTTGATCTGATTGACATCCACAAGCCTCCGAATTTCACTTGGGGTGATATTTGCTGATACTGGCATTGATATTTGTGCTGTTGGGCGAGAGGAGGAAAACAACCTATTCATTCGGGTCGTTTTGCGCTCATTTGTCTTTTGGGATCTGCTACTATTCCCGAGTGGTTGAGGGATCACTACGTGTTGAAGCACACAAGATATCAGATACTGCCAAGGAGCTTTCTTCGGCACACATCCTTTGACTTCCCTGTTGGAGCCCACATGACATTGGCACAATCTGAACCGACTAAAGCCCATGTTCTTCAGTGGGGCCCAATGAGGGTGCCACATAAATGTGGAAGCATATATATATATCTATATATATACACTGAGATTAAGCGAGTAACTCACACTTTCCTTCCTCAGCCCGACGCTTTCTCGCGAGTTCCCTTTTACGCTCTTGTCCTTTTTTCGTGAATGGCATGCTTTCAGCAGAAAATGAAATGAAACCGAATGATTACTGATTTCTTAATATCACCTAAATTGGATTGCGGTGGATGAATCTTTTTTAATTGCGGCTAAAAAGAAAGCTCACGCCTGACCTTGGCAAATTCACGATCTCAAATACCTGAACCTGAAAATTGCAGTGGATAGTGCATTATTCAATTTTACACATTGATGTTCCCATGCAATCACTTTCCAATCCAACCATTTGGAATCTTGCAAGCACACGCAAATGCAATTTGCATTGTGCTGCAGATCCCTAGCTATCCTAGTCCTCTTGAAAGACACAGGAACATTTGGCCTATTATGGGCTGGCGGGAAGTGATAAACGCGACTTCCCGCAATGCCCCGCGTGTGCTACTCGCGGGCACAACGCCTGACTCAGCTTGCATCTTGTCGGAGTCTTTGCAATGATGTACGGAGGCATGCCGCCGTAGAATTACTATTGGTACTCAGACTGTGGCATCCAGGAAGTAGTAGGATAGGAAGTCATGATTATTAAATTCATAAATAACTTTGCAAAATTCAATTACAGTCTATCTAGTACAAAGCTAATCTAAAACGGGTCAATCCTGGTTGTGAGTTTAGCTGACCTGGGTACCGTCAAGGTGACCTCATCACTTGAACCAAGCCCGCAATTCGCCACCCAGGCATCACCAAAGTCTAATACTAAGCATCGTGCAAAATCAAATCTAAGAGGTACAGTGGGGTTAAAAGACTCTGATGAGAAGAAACTTTTATTCAGTAAATTACATATATACTTATTAGCACGTAGCCACACTGGCTCCACTAGATATACCCTCTGAAAGTTTTGCGGAAATGTCAATTAGTGCTAAAGCCCCTTTAACTGAGCTTGTTCTCCAGTCATCTGAGCATACCATCAAACCACGAACCCCCGCCGCACAGAATGCCGCTAATATACCATAGCAAATTTGATTGATTCCAAGATTCTTGTGACACGCCAAAAGATCTTTGATGGCCTCATTTTTTTTTGAGTTCGTGAGTTTGCCTTTGATGCCATTAACTTCGACCTTTGTATGTGCACGTACCATGTTGTATGCAATCATCAAATGGATAACTGTATCCATTAGATCCTCCAGGTTCTTGTGCGGCTTTGTGGATATCTCATTGTCAGCCCCGCCACCTTCAATGCTGAGTTGGGTTGCACGTTGCTTCGATTTACTCAAGCAGGAGGCAAGGTATTCAACTGCTCCCCGTTCGAGTCCAAGAGGATCGGTCGAATTTGATGTTGGTGCAACATATGGTTTGGGTGCAATCACATCGTATGAGACTAAACTAATGGATTCAAACATAACATTTGCCCAAAAATGTTTAACTGGATTGGCGGGGTAAAGAAGGCTCTGAACCATTTTGAAGAAGGAGTGTTCAGATTTTGCGAGATTATCTGGAGGTTTAGCTGATTCCTTCATCAATTTGAGATTCCAAATGTTGTGATCAAAAAACGCTTCTGTTTCGGTTGGCTTAAAAAAATCTAACCCTGTATATTGCAATTTATATCACCAGTCAACAGCCAATAATCAAGTATCATGCACAAAGATAAAAAAAAACTCACCTTCCATCTCAAGGTCCTGCAGCCAAGCCGACATTTTAAGATCTCGGTTACTGATCACCTTAATACCAACGGGCAGGAATGTATGAGCATCCTTTGTTGGTAAATTGTCCCATCTATTTTTGTAAATCCTATTGATATTATCAAGCCCCCTTTTCCATGATTGTTGAGTAATATTGGAATGATAATTCAAAATGCCTGCAAACTCTTCCATGCGGGATAAAAATATTCCTTGAAAATTCGCAGCGGATGACACTTCGGGCTCAGCGTCGGGAATTATATCAGTCATATCTCGTCCCATTGTATCATGTTTAATTGTTTCCCTTTCTTGAAAGGCTTGAATATTCCGAGGAGAGGCGGGAGGGGTTTCATCATGGATTGTTTCATTGGGTATCGGGGGACTTTCTGTATGTGGAGCTTCATCATGGATTGTTTCATTGAGTATTGGGGGGGTTCAGTATGCGGAGGTTCATTATCAATATGGTCCACTTCAACATTGATCATTTCATCACCTTGATCCCGGGAATCCTTTGCGGCTTCAAAGGTACGGCGTTTTTTGTTTGTTTTTTTGGTCGCATGTATATTTGGTCTTTTTCCTAATCCTTTGCCTGGAAATCCAATTACGACTCGAGATCCTTCAGGTAGAGATTCTCCCACCTCCACACCTGCCCATATATTGTAAGCAGCTATTTTTATCAGTTTTGTTTTGAATTAGTAATGGACTTACGGTTCAAATCCATTTTGAGCAGGCTCATGGCTTCAGCAATCTTTTGACGCACATAATCAGGAATTTTACTATCATTTTGGATTTTTTCAAGCCTTGGGATTGTTTGAGCAATGTTGGAGACAAATTGTTCCTTGGATATAATTTCCACCTCCCCACTGAAAATTACATCATCTTGCCCATCATCTTCTGTCGGTGCACAAGGTTCAACAGTCTTTTCCTTCTCATAACTTTTAAAATTCGGTTTCTGAGAGCTTGGAGGCTGCCCTGAAATAAAGGCTATGACACAATATCAGGTTTTGGGAGATTAGAAATATTCAAGATGGATGCATACTCACATTCTGGAAGAACTGGTGGATCTTGATTATCTTCATGTGACTGGCTCTCTACTTCAATGCCTAATTCACGACTACTGGCGATATCAGAGATTTCACTTCCACTCTCTGGGGCTGAAGTTGGTCGTTCATTGAATTCAGTTGAGTTTCCCGGGGTTCGGGCCATAGCGGAGGTAGTTTATTATGCAAATAGATGGTGACGAGTTGATTGATAACTTGTTTGAAAATTTTTTGATAAAAGATCCAAATTCAAGAAAAAAGGTGCAAGTAAAATAATCGCATTTGCAAAATGCAATTTGTCGGGAAATTGAAGGAGGCGATGTTTTGCAAATTATTTCATATCATGCAAATGAAATCACTTCCCTGTGAGACATTGAATAAAGTTGACTAGTGAGAAACCTACTAAAGTCAACTTTTGAACTATTCAATGCTCATGAGGTAAGGACTAAGCAAAGTGTTCATTTGATTGATATGAAATAAAATGGTTTTGTCGGCGAAACAGGAGACGCAATTCTTGTCTTAAATAGTCCACTTATTAGGTTTTAATTTGTGAGTCTCATGATTTAAACCCTAACCACAACATGGTGAATATACTGACCAATATCCCCTTAGGTCCTGTTGGCAGAGAAGGCCACTCAGCATATTTCGGCAATTGCGTTCATCGTGTACGCCAACAAGCCACCGTACTGTACACTATGGATGTAATACGGAAGCGTGAGGAGGGTAAGCGTTGTCAGAGGCATGTTGGGCGGGCACTACATGAGCGTAAGGATGGTAAGAAGTGTCGGGAGAATGTCGGGAGGGAGGGTAACTGTTGTCGGAGGCATGTCGGGAGGGCACTACATGAGCGTAAGGATGGTAAGCAGTGTTGGGAGAATGGCGGGAGGGAGGGTAACTGTTGTCGGAGGCATGTCGGGAGGGCACTACATGAGCATAAGGATGGTAAGCAGTGTCGGGAGAATGTCGGGAGGGAGGGTAAGCATTGTCGGAGGCATGTCGGGAGGGCACTACATGAGCGTAAGGATGGTAAGCAGTGTTGGGAGGGAGGGTAAGCGTTGGCGGGGGCATGTCGGGAGGGCACTACATGAGCGTAAGGATGGTAAGCATTGTCGGAGGCATGTCGGGAGGGCACTACACAAGCCTAAGGATGGTAAGCTGTGTCGGAGGCATGTCAGGAGGGGACTACACAAGCGTAAGGGCCATAAGTGGTGTCGGAGGCATGTCGGGAGGGCACTACATGAGCGTAAGGATAGTAAGCGTTGTCGGAGGCATGTCGGGAGGGTACTACACAAGCATAAGGATGGTAGGGGCGGGGGTGTGAAAGCGTAGCGAGTGGTGAGGACGGAGAGGGGCGGGCAGTGTCGGAGTCTCATCCGGATGGAGGGCGGTGCGGGTGCGTAAGCATGCTAAGCGTCGGGGAGGCGGAAGCCAATGAGGTGAAATTACACGAACGTTGCGCATAGTGTTGAAATGGGTTTGGGCTTTGAGTGACATTCTCATGTGACACATGTGACGATTGACGTTGTCTTGACGCTGACGTGACGTGACCCACTAAATCCAGTGACTATAAAGTGACACTAACGCGACTGAAGCAAGATTTTATACTGACCGCGGTGCGACGTGAAGTCAATCGCCAACGATTGACGCGAGATTTGCCTTGGTGAGTAGTGCTTAACACGTGAAATGAACAATTCTTTAATTATTTAATTGTGGTTATAATAACATTTTGATATTCTATTTCATAAGAACAGTCATAGTACTGTTGATTAATAGTAATATTATCATCAGTTTCATAGACACATCTTACACAAATGCTGGTCTGTTCTTTCTCAGCATCTTCAGTCAACTTAGGTTTTGTTTACTGGTGAGGGCAGTGCTAAAATGGCCCTCTCTGAATTCATTCAGTAAGTCCTCAAGTGGATCCTGAGAAGATATTTGGTATATATCAAGTGAAAATTTCTTTTCGTTGTTGGTACCAATGCTAATATGTCTATTTTTACTGTTGTAAATATCTATGCCCTACATCCTCTGACAGTCTGTTCCCAGTAAGGACCCTTGGATGTGGGCATAATCAAGCACTAAAAACTCTGGGTTGAGTCTTATGTTACCTTTCCTATGGGGTATAATTAGCTCTCTGATAATTGTCCCAATGGAAGTCATCTTCCCTGATGCACTTTTAAAGTTCTTTGCCCTGGTGGGCAAGAGCTGTGTTTCCTAGTTTGGGAAGTGGTTTTCCATATAATTTCTGGCCACTATGGAGCAGTGTGCTCCACTGTCAATGATCAATGGTTGTTGAGAATTGTCAATACACAGTCATCTTGGTGGCTGTTCCATGTATGTATGCCATTCCTTTGGTTGGTGTGATCAGGAATGTTTGTGCATCCTGTGTATGTTTGTACAGGGTTTTATTAGCAGTGTCCTGTGGCATGCCTGCTTCCAACTGTATGTCCTGGATTTTTAGTGGTGTTTCCTCTTGGTATTCCACTAAGAATTCTTCTTTTGGGTTTTGCTCATCCTCAGATTCTTCTCTGATGGCATCACCCATAGAGTCTGATTCAGAATCCTCTGTTGGGGATTCCTCCTCTGGGACTTTCTCAATGGCATATACGTTTTTCTTTGCCTTTGGGCAGTTGTTGGCATAATGGCTTGTTGAACCACAATTATGGCAATAATTTGTCTTCTTAGCCACCTCTGCCACTCTTTCCTTGGGTTTGTCTTTAAACTCTACCCTGAAAGGTTTTTTCTCTCTTTGAAACTACTGCTTCTATATGGGGTGAATTTCCCTATATTGGTTCTTTTCCTTACATCTTGTAAGGTATTTGCAATATCACCTAGAGTGCAATTTTGGTTGCATCTGCATTTTACTTCATGCTCTAGTTCTCCTGGCATTTATGTCAGAAGCTTGTGATTCCTCATTTGGATGTTCATCTGATGATCAATGGCTTTAAATCTTTTAGACTGTCTAAGACACCACTCATATGGATCTTTGTCCACAGAGTATTTTTCATTGTCAAATGACATGGTTGTTTACCAAATCCAGGTACCATTACTGTACTTTTGGATAATTTGACTCTTCCACTATGGCCAGTTTCCCCTGCCATGGATTTCTTTCATTTCTGTGTACCATATACTAGCATGACCTTTAAATGCTTTATTGAGTCTAGCAGTAACCCAGTAGTCTGGTATTCTTGGTACATCAATGAAGAGTCCATCAATATAATCTATGAGTGCCATATGATCATATTCTCCAGTTCAGAGAATCTGGGCCGGCTTGAGGCCTCAGGAAGCTGTTTCAAGGCTTCCTTTTCAGAGTAAGACATATTATCTCCATCCTGGTATTGTGATGGAGATCTTCCCTTATTAACCAACATGGAATCTGGTTTGATTTCATCTTGGTAATATGGATTATCCATGATATGGCCTTGTGGTTGGGGCTTCATGATATGGTATACATTAAACAATTTGTTTATGTCTTGATCCAGACAATCCCTGTCCCTTCTTCTATGGTGTTGTTCTTCAAAGACTACATTCAGTCTTTTTTTGGTTTCTTCACAGGCTTTTCTCAATTAAGAATGTCCTTCTTGAAGAGTTTTAACAATTTTCTTCATGGAGGCTGTTAATTATTTCATCCTCTCATGCCTTGCTTCAAGTTCTGAAAACTCCTTTTGAGCTTGCTCAGCATATTGGGACATTTGTAACCACAGTGCATCACTGTTTAAGTTACTCTCAGATGAGAAAGCATTGTTTTCAATCTGAGTGGGGTAATATTTCTATTAAGGGGACTACTTATTCTAGAGTTATTTAATACTACTTCTGGTTCTTGTGTACTTCCTTCACCAAATCCAACAGCTTCTGGATCATTGGGTCTGACTCTCTCTTTCTCTGGCTGAAAGTGGTCTTGTTTTTGCCCTTGTATACTTGTCTTCTCCGGGAAGCTTCCTGGGATGGTGAAGAATGGTGACTCTTGGCCACTGATCCATTGGTTTCTGAATGGTTTGAAGCCACTGGAGAGCTGATTTGGCCTGCTCCTTGTGAGCCTGAAGGAATCTGAGTAGGCCCTGTCTGGGTCAGTTGTTCTTCTATAGCTTGGATAGTGGCTTGATTTTCCCTTATCCTGTTTGCCCTCACCTCCAGGATTCTGAACTGCCTGGTTAGATTCCAACCTTTGGTCATTATAATAAGCTCTTTGAAGTCTATCTCTTTGAGACAGATCCTCTGGCAACTTGCTCCAAGTTCTTCCCAGTGGGATGCCAGGTTGAACCTCTTGTTGTCCATGTTCCATTGAAATAAATCTTTGAGGAGTTGGTGGAGCTGAAGAACTTTATCCATGTCTGTCCAGTCCTCTGGTTTGAGGTTCCTGTTGAATTGGAAAGTGAATAGAAGATTGGGTATGACTTCCCTCATTGTCTTGCCATTCACCACTGTGTCCAAGGTGTCCTCTTCCAGGTCTTCTGGTTCTGAACAAGCCTTCTCTGTCCTCTGGTTGGTTCCTTTGGAAGCCAAGGTTTCTGAGGTGTAAATATGACATATCAGTGTTTGCAAGCAGTCAAAAACTTTATGTTCTTAGGCTATTTACCTTTGACTGTGCCTTGTATATATTTGTTGTCTGGTGATTTAGGCAATTTACCTTTAGAGTTTACAACTTGGTTAATTATGGTAATCTTCCCTGTACAAGCTGTTAGGGTTGGTTTACCTTGTATTGAAGCAGAGTTTTGTGGTTTTCTACTCCTCTTGGTGGCAATTGGTGTCCACTTCTTTGCTGTGATAAGGCCTTCACTGTGCCTCTTTCCTTTTCCCTTGCTGCCCTCTGGTTCTGAGGGTGTCACTGGTGTGTTGGCCTGTGACTGGGTTTCTAGTGGGATGTAGTTTTCTTACACTAAATCAAAAAGGAAAATAGGGCTTATTGTCAGTTAATACTTCTTAAAATGCTGTTTGCACATCTAAGAATGGCCTCTGGGCTTTTATGTCACTACAATATGCCCTGTATAATGACAGTGTAATTGAATTACCAATTTCACATCAAAATTACAGCTTACAGATGCCCGGTATACTGTTTTTATACCAGTATCTCACAGGTTCACTTGTACTTAGCAAGTATAATCTGTAACAAAGTGGCTGTATAAGAGGGTAATTGAATTAACAATAAACCTCACCACACCTCAACTTTTGGTTTTACAGTAAAAGGTGTCCTTGTTTAATTAAAAACTTTGACTGTATTAATGGCTGTAATGTGTTTTTATATGTAAAACACGACAAAAATAAGCTTATGATGGCTATTAACCACGTACTATTATTAATCATAATTTCAAAATAAGTTGGTATAAGACATATACCAAATATATATATATATATTATAGGACATGTCTTATATATATATTTAATGATTTTTATGCCTAAAAGGATAAAACAAAATGTCATAAATAAAGAAAAATAAGTAAAATATTCACTTTTAAGGTCCAAAATATGAAAAAACCACGGCCAGGACCCCAAAATGTCAGGCTGAGTCTATGATGAAGCAGTAAATAGGCTAATTAAAACTTTAAGATGACTGTGACACAGTTATAAAAATCAAAAATAAGGGTATTTAAATATAATGAAGGTTTATTATTGAGATAAAAAGGTTTTACTATTGAAGAATAATGGTGGTAAGCACTATTGAAAACCCTGGGTGCAGTCTTACCAGTTTGATTACTATAATAAGAGCTACAATACTTAAATTTAAAGTATAACCTGATTATTGCCAAGAGTATAACTTTTTTTGACAGTTGTACTAAGTAGGAATTCAAGAGCAGGATGAGGAAACCTTTTCTGTCTGTGAAAAGGCCCCTTTTTATCCTAAAATGGGGTGAAAAGCCTTCTAGACCTTTCCACGTAGATGAAGTGAAGATTTTTCACTTCCAAGCACTGGCTTGTGTTTTTCACAAGGCCTTTATAGCCTGTATTGGGCTCAGATGTGGTTTTGAAACCACATCTCAGCAGTTTTCACTAATACAGGGTGAAAACTTTCATCTGGGGACCACACAGCTTGATTCTGACATGTATGATGTGTAGAATGCTGTACAAAACAGGTATGGCACCCCAGTATTGAATGAACTATGAGTTATTGAAGTAAAAACAAGCTTATTTGTCAGCTTTACACCTCATAGTCATGGGTATGGGATATTATCCCATGGTAGGGCTGTATTGGCCTAACTGTGGGATTTTGACCTTAAAACAGCCATAACTTTGTCGGTTTTTGAAATATCAACCTCAAAATTGGTTCATTGTGTAGCCCTGTATGTGCTCTACACAATGGTACCTTATCTGATAAAGTTATCCCATGTACAAGAATTTTGTACATGTGTGTGGTTTTAGGCAAAAGCTGTATTGGGCTTGTTTGCCCTATAATGTTTGTTCTAGTTGAGATATGGGGAAATGAATGACACCATCACATAGCCCTTATTGTTCCCTTTCCAAAAAGACCACACTTTATGTATCTCAAACTAAAATTGTAGAAGTTAGATGAGAGGTGATGTTTTGTTCACCCTTATATAGTCTGAATTTGGCCATAACTTCAGTAATACTGGTGTTAGCTCAGCTTGGCTGTACCATTGGATAGTCCTTCCTAAGAGCTTCATTTTGAATACCCATACTATGGGGTTAACCCTCTCACTCTGTATTTAAGATGAGAGGTGCAAATTAAGGTTTATGCTCAGCAACAACTTTGAGCAGGAATAATTCTGTTATTCTTTGTCCTATGGTGATGGGACTTGTATCTTTGGAAAGGGGTGAGTTTCCTTAGTCATTTGATAACTTTTGAGCTGATTTGGCTCAGATCCATGTTTTGGTGGTATCTTAGCTCTACCAGTGATTTATGGTATCTGGCTGTCATGCTTGTGCTCTGGTTTTGAGTCACAGGCTGACAAAAAATGTATTTTCACAATTCAATGTTAAATTATAACAATAATTTTGATTTTTGTATTCAATTTTTTTTGATACCTTGAGATTAAATTTAGGGTGTTGGTAAACACCCATAAGCTTTTAGAAACAAAATGTAAGGCCTTACGTGTTTTTACCAATATATGGCCAAAACACATAATTTGATGGTACAAACACATTAGTAGTTTTTTTTTAATAAATATTCCTCAGGCTCAGTTTTGAGCATTTCTATAATTTTTTTTTGCCATATTTTTTCCAACATAGGATGTGAAGGTCCCCAAATTTTTTCAAATTTTTTTTTTTGCCCAATTTGGCAAAATGGCCTATTTTTTCAAAAAAATTCATTAAATATGTTCCCACATATGAATTTCCATAAATTGTTTTTAAAATGAAGGGCAAAATCTTGGGAATAAAAAACTAGAAGCCCAACATTTTGGGATTTTTTTTGCTGGGACATTTGTAGGCCCAAAAAGTCCTTGTTTTTGACATTTTTTTGTTCATGTTTGTAATTAAATGGAAAGTGCCATTTATGACATAAACTGAATTCAAAATGTAATTTATGATTAGTGGAAGTTAAAGTTTCTTTTGTGGAATTAACTGTGCCATTTATGACATCAAAAGTGCCATAAATGGCATTACAAATAACATAATAATGCCATAAAAGGCATCAAGCATGACATACAGATGCCATTTATGGCCAGAAAATTGGCATAAATGGCATAAATGGCATAACAACAATGCCATAATTGGCCTCAGCAATGGCATTAATGGCCTTAACATTGGCATTAATGGCCTTAAATTCGCCTCAAAAATGGAATTAATGGCCTTAACAATACCATAAATGGCATTTTTAATGCCATTTATGGTATCAAAAATGCCATTTGTGGCATTAATAATGCCACAAATGGCATTCTGCCATTTATTGCATTGATAATTCCATTAATGGAATTGTTAATGTGGCATTCATGGCATCAGAAATATTGCATTTTTAATGCCACAAATAGCGATATTTCATTGAAAACCCACCCTTTACATGTTTTTACAAATTGACGGTAAAAACACATAAGTTTTTAGTAAAGACACATAAGCTCTTACGTGTTTTTACCAATACCCTAAATTGTTTAGTTTTAATCATAGCTGAATTTTGATACTTGTGGACTTTTGGGTATATGAAAAATACATCTAAGGATCACAATTTTAGTGTATGAACACCCATGATGCTCTATAACAAAAATAAAAATAAAAAAAATAAAAAAAAATAAAAAAAAATAAAAAAAAATAAAAAAAAATAAAAAAAAATAAAAAAAAATAAAAAAAAAACAAAAAAAATAAAAAAAATAAAAACAAATACAAACAAAATAAAAATTAAATTTTTAAAAATTAAAAAAAAATCAAAAAAAAAATAAAATAAAAAAGAATAAAAAATAAATATAATAAAATAAAATAAAAAAAATAAAATAAAATAAAAAAAATAAAATAAAATAAAAAAACATAAAAAAAAGTAAAAATAAAAATAAATAAAAATAAAAAAAAAATAAAAAAAAAATAAAAAAAAAATTAAAAAAAAATTAAAAAAAAATAAAAAAAAAATAAAAAAAAAATAAAAAAAAAATAAAAAAAAAATAAAAAAAAAATAAAAAAAAAATAAAAAAAAAATAAAAAAAAAATAAAAAAAAAATAAAAAAAAAATAAAAAAAAAATAAAAAAAAAATAAAAAAAAAATAAAAAAAAAATAAAAAAAAAAATAAAAAAAAAATAAAAAAAAAATAAAAAAAAAATAAAAAAAAAATAAAAAAAAAATAAAAAAAAAATAAAAAAAAAATAAAAAAAAAATAAAAAAAAAATAAAAAAAAAATAAAAAAAAAATAAAAAAAAAATAAAAAAAAAATAAAAAAAAAATAAAAAAAAAATAAAAAAAAAATAAAAAAAAAATAAAAAAAAAATAAAAAAAAAATAAAAAAAAAATAAAAAAAAAATAAAAAAAAAATAAAAAAAAAATAAAAAAAAAATAAAAAAAAAATAAAAAAAAAATAAAAAAAAAATAAAAAAAAAATAAAAAAAAAATAAAAAAAAAATAAAAAAAAAATAAAAAAAAAATTAAAAAAAAAAATTAAAAAAATTAAAAAAAAATAAAAAAAAAGTAAAAATAAATTAAAAAAAAAATAAAAAAAAAATAAAAAAAAAATAAAAAAAAAATAAAAAAAAAATAAAAAAAAAATAAAAAAAAAATAAAAAAAAATAAAAAATAAATAAAAAATAAATAAAAAAAAAATAAATAAAAAATTAACAAAAAATAAAAAAAAATAAAAAAAAATATAAAAAAAAATATAAAAAAAATATAAAAAAAATAAAAAAAGAATAAAAGACAAATAAAAAAAATAAAAAAAATAAAAGTAAAAATAAAAATAAAAAAAATAAAAAAAATTGTAAGATGTGACTATGAAACTGATGATAATATTACTATTAATCAACAGTACTATGTCTGTTCTTATGAAATATAATAATAAAAATTATTATAACCACAATTGAATAATTATAAAATTATTTCTTTCACGTGTTATACACTACTAGTGATTATAACAGTGAACAGTAATTGTCTACAATAATCAATTACAAGAAGAATTTAATAATAAAAACTTCTTTTATTAAAATAATAGAATTATTTTAATATATAATTATCTTTTACAAGAATAATTATAAAGATAATTCTTGAAGAAAACTATTACTAGAGAAAAACTTTAAGAATTAAAGATAAATGACTCACTAATACTCCAAAGAGCTTATTGATAGATAAAAGTAGAGAAATTTGACGTGGAATTGTGGATTTAAGGGATCAAAAGGATTTATAACAGTATTACAACAATATATAGTTGGATTCTATGATTTCACGTCTTTCTGGTTGATTCTGAAAGATTTAAAACACTTAAGAATAGCTGTAACTAATACTTACTTGTTGGTAATAATGATTTAATAAATTTATATGATGATTCTTGGAAAAAACAGCAAGAGGAGGCCTCTTTTAAGTCAACAACAGCTCACAGAGGCGTTCCATGGAGCAAACTGAAAAACCAGTTAGTGAGAAGACAATAAACCTTTTTGGATTATTGATTGCATCATCAGTTGTCACGTAAGATTATCATAATTACTTAATTGATGCTTTTACGTGACTACCAACCCCAATATGATTAAGAATAAAAGGAGTAACACTTGTAAATCTTCTTTTATTCTAAAATAATCATTGATTTCTCAAAGTTATCAATGTTATTGCCAATTTCATCACAGGTTGTAATTACTGTGAATTTTTGAAGATTCAGTGTTTCACGTAGAATAACCAAAAATGGATTGTAAGTAAAACTTTCAATTTTACTAGTAAAACTGTAATTATTTTTGGTTGTACCATAGATAATACAGTTCGCCTTTAGTCCTGAAAGTTTCAGAAGGATTCATTAAGAATTGTATTTTTAATGAATTTTTGAAGTTTTTACCTCATTTCTACGTAGAATTGCAAATAGCAGTGTTTTGCTGGTTGCTATGAGGTAAATCAATGAATATGGGTCCCAAAAGGGTTTTAATTACTCTTTTGGGGTTTATCCATTGAAAGTCATTAGTAATTGACATGGTTACAGGAGTGTAAGTAGCTCATTACCTCCTTGGCACGTCAAAATAGCAGGTTATTTGCTATTTTCTGGTGTTTTACAGTAGTTGTAACTTGGTAACCAAGTTCCCAAAGAGTTTTGGTTTACCAATTGGGCCAAGATGAGCCATGGATCCATGCTCTGGAGCTATCCACGCCTCTGAGGCCTCAGAAGTTGGGTACCCTGGCTCTCTTTGATGTCTTTTGTCCCCCTTGCCTATTTTTTACGTCAAAATAGTAATTTAAGCTTCAAGTGAGATATCCACTATGGGTGTACCAAAAGTCCATGTAAGAATACCATGATATTAAGTGCTCAAAACATGCATAACACTATTCTTAGTGTATATGTAACATGGGATTTCTCACTTTCCCATTATTTTGGTTAAAAATCAAGAAAAACAAAAATTTTCACGGATCTTTTATGTGGTATTAATGATGTGGTATTGAAGTATTTTCCATTTTACCACCTCAAATACTTAAATTGAGCTTATTCACTCTATGGAGCTACCCTAGGTGAACTTTTGTGTAGAATCCAAATCTGGTCTTAAATCCATGAATTTACTTACTCAATAAAAAGTTATTCATCTTTTCTGAAATTGAAAATGATGAATTTTGGATATATGCATGACTTATGAGTTTTGCATAATTCAAAATTTCTTTTTAAGATAATTGTGGCCTATTTGGGTATGTAAAATATACCTCAAGGCTCACATTCCCTCCCACCAAAAAATAAAATTGTACTACAATTTTATTAGTGATAAAAGAATAAGGCCCCAAAGGGGGTTAATGTCCACTGTCCAACCTCTTCTCATTACTCAGATCAAGTAATTTAAAGCACATTTATAGACATATTCAGGCTTGTGGCCTTCTTTCATGTCTAAATCTTCTCAAGAGTTTATCTGAGTCAGGTATTTCTGATTCTGCCATCCATTCATCTTCATGTACTGGATTTCTATATCTGACAAGATATTCTCTTTGATTTTTACCCCTAAGTCTCCTTTCTTTAATGAATTTCTTTATCTTTTTGTCTTCATTCTGTTCCACAGGTGGTACAGCTAAAGGAGTTGGGTTTCTTAAAGGAAACAATTCTTTATCAGCTGGTTGATAAGGCTTTATCAAGCTGACTGGAAATGTGGGGTGTTTATTTTCCAATTCACCACTCAATTCCACTTGAATTGCATTGGTTCCATGTAAAGCAACAATAACAAAAGGTCCTACATAAGAATCTTTAAGTTTCTTTGGGCCTTTGATATTATTCAAATTCAAGGTTGAAACTAAAACTAAGTCCCCTACTTTGAAGTCTGGTACTTTATGACTCTTGTCCTACTTCTGTTTTGCATAATCAAAAGCATCATCCATACTTTGTTTTGCATGATGTTTTACTTTATCAAGCATTATCTTGAAGCTGGAAGCTGTAGGATGAATGTCAATCAAGTCTTTTCTCAGTGTGTCTGCTGGGAGTCTTGGATTCCATCCTTTCTCTAACATAGCAGGAGTTTGTCCTGTGGAAGAATGGACTGATGTCTTGTATGCCAATTCTAATGCAGGTATCAGAGTGCACCAGTCATGGGTAAAGCCATCTGAGTCTTTGAATTCTAATCCATAAGCACAGACTCTCCTGATCATGTCTTCTAAAGTTTGAATCATCCTCTCTGCTAGCCCATCTGTTTGAGGGTGATATGCTGTAGAGAATGATAACTTAGTCCCAAACAATCTATGAAGATTGGTCCAAAGTGCAGATGTGAATTTGGGATCTCTGTCACTTATGATATTCTTAAATAATCCTGTATTAGAAATAACTCTACTCCATAAAAGAAGAGCTGTATCCATAGCAGTGTCATCTTTATGACATGGTAAGAATATGGGAGTTTTGCTATATCTGTCTACAATGACTAAGCAAGCATTATAACTTTTGTCACCACTTGGGAGAAGTGCTGTGACTCAATCCATGTGAACAACTTCCCAAGGGGATTTTGGTTCTTGAATATGGATCATCAATCCAAATTTCTTGCCTGTACTCCTGTTTGCTTTTTGGCATCTATCATAGGTATGGCAATACTCAATGGTTTCTTTTCTCCAAGATGGCCACCATGCACAGTTCTTCACTTTTTCAAGTGTTCTGTCTTCTGATAGGTGTCCAGAGTAAATGCTATCATGGCATTCATGAAGAATGGTATTAATAAGCAATCTACTACACAGTGTCATCACACAAGAATGTTTTGTTCTATGATAAATAATTCCATCAAACAAGTGAAATCTTCCTTCAGAATAGGAATTTTTCCAAACTTCATCTAGTGCATTAACCAAAGATGTGTCTTTGCAGTCTTTATCCAATAAAGAAGTCAAGATATGGCAATTCTTGTCTTGTTTATAAGACTCTCTGACCTCTTCAAAGAATTCAGTCCCAATATCAGTTATGTTAATTCCTTCAATTGGAATCTGTGGTTCAGCTTCCAAAGGTACATAAGCTGGGTTATCAGGAGTGTTGGCTAAAGCCCATCTACTAAGTCCATCAGCATTTTTGTGAATGTTTCCTGCTTTATGAACTATAGTCATGTTTCCTCTATATTCTTGAATGGCTATTTGCCATCTCAACATATGTCTGTTGGGAGTTTTCATGTTAAGAAGTGATTTTACAGCATTACAGTCAGTTATCACTTCAAAAACACTACCATCAAGGTAATAGTGTAATTTCTCAAGTGCCCATACCAAACATAAGCACTCCATTGGGCTTGCACCATATCTGGCTTCTGTTGGTTTGATTTGCCTTGAGATATAACAAACTGGTCCTTCTGTAGGTTTGTCATCAATAATTTGGACTTGATGTAAGGCTGCCCCCAATCCATCTCCACATGCATCAATGTACAATTTAAAAGGAATATTCCAGTCAGGCATGAGGAGTAAAGGTGCTTCTTTAAGGGCTTTCTTTATCTTCTCATAAGCTTTAATTCTTTCCTGTGTCATCTCAAATACAGTCTGTTGATCACAGATTCTATAGAGTGACTTGGCTAGAATTGCAAAATCTTTCAAGTGTTGCCTATAGTAACTAGCAAATCCAAGAAAAGACATCATTTCTTTTTTATTCTGGGGTATTGGCTTGAGTAACACTGCTGCCACTTTATTCTTGTCAATACCCAAGCTTAAACCAGAAACAACATGTCCTAATGCTTTAAGTTCTTCAAAACCAAAATTGCATTTCTTAAGTGAAATTTTCATGTTCACTTCTGCAACTTTATGAAGTACTCTTGCAAGTCTTTCAAGGTGCAAAGACCATGAGTCAGAACATATAATAATATCATCAATATAAATGATAAGCCATCCTTCAGACAATTCTGTGGGGAAGATGGTATTCATCATTCTTTGATAATGAGATGGAGCATTTTTAATGCCAAATGGCATTCTAAGATACTCATAAATACCACAGTGAGTGATAATTCCAAGTAGTTTCCTAGCTTTAGGCGTCAAAACATTTTGATGGAAGCCTTTCAATGCATCCATTGATGTTATATACTTGGCTTTAGACAATTGAGTCAAGGTTTCTTGGATTCTAGGGATTGGATACCTATCTGGAACTGTGTAGGTATTCAAAGCTCTAAAATCTCCAACCATTCTTGACTTATCATTATGCCATGCAATAATAACAGGTGTTGTCACTTCAACTTCCTCATTATGGCCTACTTTCCTTAGCACACCAAGTTGGATCAACTCTTGGATATGTTTTTCCAAGGCTTCTCTAGCTCTGGGACTGGCTGGATAAGCTGGTCTTCTAAGTACTGGAGGATATGGTCTATCAATATTAAGAGTAATATCAATTTCATGTCCTCTTATAGCACCTAATGGTTCATTATCAGATGCAAATGCATTATTGTATGTGTATAATACATCAATAAGTTCATTCCTCATCTTTGGTGACAATGATGGATTAATTTGTGCTTCAACAAGTTGTTTAGACACAAATTCATCTTTGTCAGTATCTTTGACAGAAGATACTACAGATATCTGTTTTGGCATATTGGAGAAAGCAAATTTTTGCCTTTTGTTATCTCCAATTGTGAAATATCTGTCTTTATGGTTATTTATATCAATACCATAAATATTCAAGTAATCATTTCCAAGAATGATGTGCTGAGATGTGCAATTATCCATTACTACAATCTCAGTTTTCATTCTTACACTTCCCGCTGGATGTGGGAATACAATATTAGTGTCCAATATGCCCAAGGGGTACATATTGTTACTGGCACTACTGAATTGTACACCTTCTATTGGTAATAGATGGTTTTTCCATTCAGGAAGTATAATTTTGAGATAATCTTTGCCCACACAAGTGCAAAATGCCCCTGTATCCAAATTCACTTTGGCTTTAATATCACTCATCAGAACTGATGTGATACAGGATGCCCCAGCAGTATAACCCTTTCCTCTAGCAGGTTTTGTTTTACACATTCTGGCATCTTGGATATTGATCAGGTTGCAGCAATCCTCACTGTACTGTGGCAAGTGGGTATGGACTTCTGTGACCTCAAAGAAAGCTGAAATGTTTTCAATGGGATAGTCCTCCACTGGTGTATCTTCAGAGACTGCAGAATCTTGATCAGACTCTTCTTTCTCTTCAGTACACTGAATTTCCTCAATGACTTGAACTTCATTGATCTTTGTCTTCTTAGGGCAAGTGTTGGCTAAATTTGAAGTACTTCCACATTTATGACACTTCAATACAGGTCTTTCTGGTCTTCTTTCCTCTCTAGGAATCTTTGAGACTATTTTGGAATCTATTGGGTTTCTAATCCAAGTCTTACCAATTCTTGTTCTGGTAATGATATCTTCCATAGCATTAATGTAGTCCTCTGTTGAACAGGGTTCCACACATCTGCTTTTGATAGCATGTTCCAGTTCTCCTCCACACTTTCTTAATATTTTCATATTAATCATAGTGTCAGACATTTCTGGGTGTAAAGCAGATAATCTGTCTTTTTGTTTGAAGAACCAAGTAAGTGGTTTGTCTTTTTCTGAGTTAAAAATGGCACTTTCAAAAGCATTCTCCATTTTAAACCTCCAAGAATTATTGGCCCATTTGGTAATCACTTCAGATTTCCACCAAGACCAGTCATGTCTTCCATGATCTATTCTCATCTTGTAATACCATTTCTTTGCAGTCTTGGTAAACAAACAATGTAATTTTCCTACTATGATTTCATCAGGTATATTAAAGTCTTCTTGCAACATATCAATAGTCCTGATGAATTCAATATGGTTGTATTCTCCTTCACCAGAGAATGTTGGCCATTCTTCTAATTTTGGAATATCCTTTGCAGAAATAGCATTTTCTCCTAAGAATGGAGTCAAACTCTCCTTAACAGAAGGTTTTTCTTCAGTCAAAGGTGTAGAATGTCTTGGCATATGTGGCTCATGATTCTTATGAATTTGCTCCACACTTGCAATTATTTCATTCTTTAATTTCTGCCTCTCACTGTCACTTTTTGCTAAATGTATAGCAAATTGATTGGTGTTCTTAACTATTTGTAAGACATGGTTTTCAAGAGTTTTAAGCCTATCATTTACTTTAAAAATGGAAGGATCCTCTGTGTCATTATTTTGACATTGGTTCTCAATTCTATCACAAGCATTGCTAATTGACTCAAGGGTGACAGTTGTCAATTGATGCCATTCAGAATGTTGCTTGTCACTTTTCTTTAAATCATTGATGTCTAATGTAATTTGCTTTAACTTTGACTCAATTTTGCCAATTTCTACACTAATACTTCTATGTACATCATTTATTTGTGTGGAAAAGTCCTGTTCATCCTTTCCTGCTCCTTGGCTGTGAATTCGATAAGAGTTCTGGCCATATTGAAGACACTTTCCACTGCTGAAGGCTCCAATCTGGGGATCCTGTACCCTTGTGGGTAAGGTCTGTGCCAATTGGCTTTGCCTTTGCCCTTGCCTTGATGGTTCTTGGGACCTCTCTGTTTCTTTTGAGGTCCTTTTGGCTTGTCCTTGGATGCTTCTGGAGCTGGTTTGGAGCTGGTAGATGCCACTGGTGCCTCTGTCTCCAAAGTTGGAGTCATTTCCAACTCTTTCTTCTGGTCTTTGGATAAAAGACTCTGGTTCTTCAACCAATTCTTTATCTTTTTGACCTTGTCTTTGCAAGACAGGGGGCTCCAACCTCCTAAGAGTTCTATGGTCTTCTCCTGACCCAGAAAGCTCTTGATGTGTAAGTAGGAGTTCATGGCCCCCTGCCAAAGGCTTGGGCAGATTTCCCACTCCTCTTCTTTGGCTGCTCTGAACCAATTTCTGTACTGGCTCTGATATATTTCTATTGCTGCCACTTGAAAATGGTTCAGCCCTGGAAATATTATCATAAATTAGTTCAGGCTCAGAATTTACATCAAAATCTGTTGGTACAGACCTTGGAGAATGGGGAGCAACTCTGGCATCCTCCAGATGTGTCTTTCTTGTGGAAGATTTGGCACTTCTGGATTTGGTCTTGCCTCTTCCTTGTCCACATCCATCTGGCTGGACTGAATAGTTGCTTCCATTTCTGGTATGCACCATTTTCACGTCAATTTAAAGATAAAAGGTGAAAATATAAGATCAAATACACACCTTTTGGTGGTAATTTAGCTTTTTCTGAGTTGAATAAGGTGCCTCTTTTAGCAATCTGCACCTCAATACTGTCTTCAGATTCTGCTTCTGAAGATTCTGGACTAGTGATATATCTTTTACTGAGTCTGTTTCCAGCTGCACAGTATTTGATTAAAGACACTAAAAAGAAATTATAAAAAAGAGAAAAATTATTTTTTATACTTTTTAAAATATTTTTAAAGATTTTTTATAAGTTTTATATTTTTTAATATTAAAAACATTATTCTTGTTAAAGAAAAAAATTAAAATTTAAGATTTTGAATGAAAATTAATTCAGAGTAACTGAAAGAATAATTTTATAAGTTTTTGGATGTGAAAAAGCCACGTGTAAAAACAATATAAAATTAAACCAAATTCCTCAATGAAAAGGATTTCCAAAACAATTTCAAAAATAAAAATATTTGAACTTCAAATTGAATGAAAAAACATAATTAAATTAATATATTTTAGAGCTTAAAAATATATTAATTAAAGGTACAAGGTTCAAAAAACACGGCCAGGCCCCCAAATGTAAGATGTGACTATGAAACTGATGATAATATTACTATCAATCAACAGTACTATGTCTGTTCTTATGAAATATAATAATAAAAATTATTATAACCACAATTAAATAATTATAAAATTATTTCTTTCACGTGTTATACACTACTAGTGATTATAACAGTGAGCAGTAATTGTCTACAAGAATCAATTACAAGAAGAATTTAATAATAAAAACTTCTTTTATTAAAATAATAAAATTATTTTAATATATAATTATCTTTTACAAGAATAATTATAAAGATAATTCTTGAAGAAAACTATTACTAGAGAAAAACTTTAAGAATTAAAGATAAATGACTCACTAATACTCCAAAGAGCTTATTGATAGATAAAAGTAGAGAAATTTGACGTGGAATTGTGGATTTAAGGGATCAAAAGGATTTATAACAGTATTACAACAATATATAGTTGGATTCTATGATTTCAAGTCTTTCTGGTTGATTCTGAAAGATTTAAAACACTTAAGAATAGCTGTAACTAATACTTACTTGTTGGTAATAATGATTTAATAAATTTATATGATGATTATTGGAAAAAACAGCAAGAGGAGGCCTCTTTTAAGTCAACAACAGCTCACAGAGGTGTGCCATGGAGCAAACTGAAAAACCAGTTAGTGAGAAAACAATAAACCTTTTTGGATTATTGATTGCATCATCAGTTGTCACATAAGATTATCATAATTACTTAATTGATGCTTTTACATGACTACCAACCCCAATATGGTTAAGAATAAAAGGAGTAACACTTGTAAATCTTCTTTCATTCTAAAATAATCATTGATTTCTCAAAGTTATCAATGTTATTGCCAATTTCATCACAGGTTGTAATTACTGTGAATTTTTGAAGATTCAGTGTTTCACGTAGAATAACCAAAAATGGACTGTACGTAAAACTTTTAATTTTACTAGTAAACCTGTAATTATTTTTGATTGTACCATATATAATACAGTTCTCCTTTAGTCCTGAAAGTTTCAGAAGGATTCATTAAGAATTGTATTTTTAATGAATTTTTGAAGTTTTTACCTCATTTCTACGTAGAATTGCAAATAGCAGTGTTTTGCTGGTTGCTATGAGGTAAATCAATGAATATGGGTCCCAAAAGGGTTTTAATTACTCTTTTGGGGTTTATCCATGGAAAGTCATTAGTAATTGACATGGTTACAGGAGTGTAAGTAGCTCATTACCTCCTTGGCACGTCAAAATAGCAGGTTATTTGCTATTTTCTGGTGTTTTACAGTAGTTGTAACTTGGTAACCAAGTTCCCAAAGAGTTTTGGTTTACCAATTGGGCCAAGATGAGCCATGGATCCATTCTCTGGAGCTATCCACGCCTCTGAGGCCTCAGAAGTTGGGTACCCTGGCTCTCTTTGATGTCTTTTGTCCCCCTTGCCTATTTTTTACGTCAAAATAGTAATTTAAGCTTAGTGAGATATCCACTATGGGTGTACCAAAAGTCCATGTAAGAATACCATGATATTAAGTGCTCAAAACATGCATAACACTATTCTTAGTGTATATGTAACATGGGATTTCTCACTTTCCCATTATTTTGGTTAAAAATCAAGAAAAACAAAAATTTTCACGGATCTTTTATGTGGTATTAATGATGTGGTATTGAAGTATTTTCCATTTTACCACCTCAAATACTTAAATTGAGCTTATTCACTCTATGGAGCTACCCTAGGTGAATTTTTGTGTAGAATCCAAATCTGGTCTTAAATCCATGGATTTACTTACTCAATAAAAAGTTATTCATCTTTTCTGAAATTGAAAATGATGAATTTTGGATATATGCATGACTTATGAGTTTTGCATAATTCAAAATTTCTTTTTAAGATAATTGTGGCCTATTTGGGTATGTAAAATATACCTCAAGGCTCACAAAAATTAATACAATAAAAAATAAACAAAAAATAAATGAAAAATAAAAAATAAAAAAATAAAAATAAAAATAAAAAATAAAAAAAAACCATAAAAAAACAATAAAAAGCGATAAAAACAATAAAAAATAAAAAAAAACCATAAAAAAACAATAAAAAGCGATAAAAACAATAAAAATTAATAAAAAAATAACAAAAAAATAATAAAAAATAATAAGAAAACAATAAAAAAACAATAAAAAACCAATAAAAAAACAATAAAAAAACAATAGAAAAACAATAAAAAACAATAAAAAACAATAAAAAACAATAAAAAAACAATAAAAAAACAATAAAAAAACAATAAAAAAACAATAAAAAAACAATAAAAAAACAATAAAAAAACAATAAAAAAACAATAAAAAAACAATAAAAAAACAATAAAAAAACAATAAAAAAACAATAAAAAAACAATAAAAAAACAATAAAAAAACAATAAAAAAACAATAAAAAAACAATAAAAAAACAATAAAAAACGATTAAAAAACAATAAAAAAACAATAAAAAAACAATAAAAAAACAATAAAAAAACAATAAAAAAACAATAAAAAAACAATAAAAAAACAATAAAAAAACAATAAAAAAACAATAAAAAAACAATAAAAAAACAATAAAAAAACAATAAAAAAACAATAAAAAAACAATAAAAAAACAATAAAAAAACAATAAAAAAACAATAAAAAAACAATAAAAAAACAATAAAAAAACAATAAAAAAACAATAAAAAAACAATAAAAAAACAATAAAAAAACAATAAAAAAACAATAAAAAAACAATAAAAAAACAATAAAAAAACAATAAAAAAACAATAAAAAAACAATAAAAAAACAATAAAAAAACAATAAAAAAACAATAAAAAAACAATAAAAAAACAATAAAAAAACAATAAAAAACAATAAAAGAAAGAAACTCTTTTTCTTTGGAAGCAAAGAGTAAAAAAACAAAATTTTCAAAATCTCAAAAAAAAACCATCTTTTAAGAAATTTTTTTCTCTCTTAAAAAAAATAATTAATAAACTTCCTTCTTTTTAAAAAAAAAATATCAATTGAACTTTGATTTACCTTTTTTTTGATAATTTATTATTTTAAAAACAAAAAAAATAATAATACATTAATTAAATCAATTTGAAAATTTTAGTATTAAATAATAATAATAATGAAAAAGAATGAAAATAAAAAAAATAAATGACACTTTCTTTTTTTTGATGATTCCAAAATAATAATTGAATAATTTTTTTCTTTTCAAAAAACTTAAATCAATATTTATTATACTTGTTTTTTTCTTCAAAAAACTTAAATCAATATTTAGAATAATTTATTATTTTTTTTAAAAAAAAAAAAATTTTTATAGTAGTTTATTGAGGTTTAAATTTAATTTTGTTAATTCTCATAAAAAGTTAGAATTAAATTAAAATTCAAAATGAAAAAAATGAGGATGATCATCATTCTTTTATCAAATGAAATAAAATTAATTAGTTTCTTCAACAAAATGAATAAATAAACTTTAAGGTTTGACTATGAAACAATAATTAAAAATAACTATTCTTTTACTTATTGTACTTTTAATGTCCTTATAAAGTTCAAAGAATAAGATAAATAATAATTGTAATAATAAAGAGTTATTCTAGCTATGGTGTAAAATATTTATATTATTAAATGAATATAATAATATAAATTATATATCAAAAGAATGGGTCTTATAGTATACATATATTAATACATGATAATTCATATATTTACAGCACTTTATTATTGTTACAAACAAATAATCATGGCATAAGAAATTGTTTTTCATAATAAAAAACAATTATGACAATAATATTACTAATATTAATGCTATAAATTAATATAAATACTATTTATATTAATTCAAGAATTTATTGAAAATAATAATAAAGATAAAATTGTTATAAAAAAAGAAAAAAACTTACTTTTAAAACTTGATATAATTATATTTTTCCAAAAAATATAAATATAACTTATTTAAATTGTATTTACAATAAAAATTAAAAGAAATTACAAATCTTCTTGTTTTTACATGGAATTAGATATTTTTAGAAAGATTTAACCAAAACTATTAAAAATTGATGATTATAATCAAGATGAATTTGATTCTTTTAATATATAATAGCTCCATATAAAAAGAAGAAATATTTTACCATTGTTTTTAATAATTTATTGTTTTTGTTGCGTCTGAGGGGGAAATTGATTAAAAAATATAGCAAAATCCTCTCTTCTAGATGCAAAAATGCTCCTAGTAGACGTTTACTGATGGTATCAACTGGGATCAATCATTATTTGGAGCTTGAGTGATGATTAAATCATAATTAAACCATCTTATCTCATTATTATGCCATTATTCAGAGTTATCACTATATGTCAGCCTGTGGCTCAAAACCAGAGCACAAGCATGACTGCCAGAATACCATAAACCAATGGTAGAGCAAAATACCACCAATAAATGGAGCTGAGCCAAACAGGGTCAATAGGTATCAAAAGAAAAAGGAAACTCACCTCTTTCCAAATATGCAAGTCCCATCGTCATAGGACAAAAAATAACAAAGTTATTCCTGCTCATAGTTGTTGCTGAGCATACACCTTAATTTTCACCTCTCATCTGAAATCCAGAGGGAGAGGCTTAACCCCAGAAAATAGGTATTAAAATTGAAGCTCTAAGTCAGGGCTATTCAATTGTACTAGCCAAATTAAGCTAACACTAAAATTACAGAAGCTGTGGCCAACATCAGGTCTAATAAGGGTGGACAAAATATTCACCTCTCATCTAACTTCTACAGCTTTAGTGTGAGATACTTGAAGTGGGGCTCTTTTGGAAATAGCAAAACCAGGGCTATCTGATGGTGCCATCCATTTCCCCATATCTCATCTAGAACAAAAGTTATTGGTCAAACAAGTTCCATACAGATTTTGAGATAATCATATATCTGGATAGCTAAAATTGAGCATGGCATAGCTTTGCCATATTTAATGTTAACCATGTCAAATGAGGTACCATTTTGTAGATCCCATCTAGGGTTGCACAATTAACCAACTTTGAGCCCAATATCTTCAAAACTGACAAAGCTGTAGCAATTTCAAGGTCAAAGTCCCACATTTGGACCAATACAGCTTTACTGTGGGATAATATCCTATAAGTATGATTATGAGGTGTTAAGTAGACAATTAAGCCTGTTTATACTTCAATACCTCATATTTCAGTCAAATACAGGGGCCATAAAGGTTATGTACAGCTTCTGATGCGTCAGAAGCACCAGACCACACCTGTAAACTCCATCAGTGAAAATTTGCACCCTGTATAGGGTAAAAAGGACAACTTGTGGCTCTAAAACCACAATTCCACCAAATACCAGTCTTTATTGAGTGTGTAGAACCA
This sequence comes from Austropuccinia psidii, assembly GCA_023105745.1. NCBI lineage: Eukaryota > Fungi > Basidiomycota > Pucciniomycetes > Pucciniales > Sphaerophragmiaceae > Austropuccinia > Austropuccinia psidii. The sequence goes on from JALGQZ010000013.1 coordinate 42,017,041, forward strand.
CAAACCAGCCCACAGTAGTTAAAATATTCACTTTGTGGTCAGAAGGCCAATCCATCATCCTGTTCTTAGTATTGTTATGTGGTATAACTTCTTAAAAGAAGTGGTACCCTTAGAATTGAACAGGTATAGCTATAAATTGTAACTATTGTGGTTTTTATTATTGTAAGCCAACAGATAAACACTGCACCCAGGGCTATCAGCAGCACTCACCATCATGAAAAATTCTTTTAGTATATCCCTTTTACCCATATTCTCACTTTATTATCATCATTATTTTTGTGTCACACTCACAGTTATAGCTTTTTATTATCTTTGTACAGCTATATCATAGAGTCACTCTGACACTATAACTATACGTTTTATGACATCATACACTTGGCAGAAGCCTATAATTCATTCATTTTATTAGTATTAATAGTTATATAATATTATTCACCACTTTTGTCACTTATACACTGTTAAGCTTAAAATAAGATTACAGTGAGTGATCATAAATGATCAATTTTAAGCTTAAACTTTGATCATTAATAACTTTTAAGTTATAAATGCTAAAACCATGCAAAGAGTTAATTCTGATATCTTGGCATGTCATCATTAAACTTTCAAGAGAATTTCATTACATAATTGAAACTCTATCTTTGATGATTTTTCTTGTAGCTCATCTTTTCTGTCAAAATTTACTATTTTAAACTTCAAACCATGATTTCAGGGGGTTTTACCTTAAATATAATGATAAAAATACATCATTCTTCATTTATGAACCTTTAAAACCTGAATCTTCAATTATCTTTAAGTTTGGACCATTTTTCCAGAAAAGTGGTCATCAGCTATAGCAGTTTTATTCTATACACCCTTACAAGTTATAACCTTGTTTATAAATTGTCAAATAAAGTTCATATATTTATTCTTACAGTAATTGGGTGTAAACTCTATTTTTGCCTCAACTCTCTATTATTTATATTTCAAGATTTATAAGCTAAAAACCATGAATATATGCACTGATCATTAAAGCGCATATATTCAGGTTATTTCCTTAAGTATTGACTTTGAAGTCATGAAATTAAAGTCTTATATTTGTAGCTTTTCATGGGAAATCCAATGGTGCAATTGATTTCACCTATTGTTTGATTGGGGTTCTGAGGTAAACAAGCATTTTTGTGTTTCTATGGCATTTTTGCTTGTTACACAGTAAGTATTATCTTTACAGATATGACATAAAAATGTTATATATGTATTCTACCCTTAGTAATATTGGTATAATTTTTTAAATTTTTATTTGTTAGATTCTGAGGTAATCAATAATTTCTGCCTATTTATGGCATTTTTACCTATTTTAAGATAAGATTTTCAACTCTTATCATTATAATAATTATTATAAGGTTATTTTGTGACCTTTTTGGATATGTGGTAGTATCCCAAAGTCTCACATTCACTACCACCAAAAGAAATTGTACCATAATCTGATATAGCTAATTAGGGTATCACCTACTGTCCTACCTCTTCATTAGACTTTATTATTCTTGAAGCTCAATCATGCTTAATTTTTCTATTCTTTAGGTCTTCTTTCAAGTCTGAACATTCTCAATATCTTATAAGCATTAGTAATATGTTTTTCAAGTATCCATTCATCCTCTTGAGTTGGATTTCTATACCTCACAAGGTATTCCCTTTCTTTTTTGTTTCTTTTCCTCCTTTCTTTAAGTAACTTTACAATTTTCTTTTCTTCTCCTTCTTCTAGAGGGGGAATTTTAAGTGGTGGTTTATTTCCCATACGAGCTGTAAGTTTTTATTAGGCTTACAGGGAAAAGTGTGTGTTTATTCATTTATTCACCTGTGAGTTCTAGTTGCACAGAATTAGGGCATGTAGTGCATTTATCATAAAGAGTCCTGCAAAAGAATATTTCAATTTCTTTGGGCCTTTAATGTTATTAAATCTTAAAGTTGATACTAAAACCAAGTCTCCTACTTCAAAATGAGGTGGCTTATTAATTTTGTCCAAGCTTTCTCTTGCATATCTGAAATAATCTTTCATGCATATGTTGACATGATGTCTTGCCTTGTCAAGCATAATTTTGAAACTGCTTTCTGTTGGATCTATATCCACTGGGTCCTTTTTTAGAGTTTCATAAGGAAGTCTTGTATTCCAACCTGTTTCTATCATTTCTGGTGTTTTTCCAGTTGAAGAATGGATTTATGTCTTATATTCCAGTCCAAGAGCTGGCAATAAGGTACACCAATATTGGGTAAATGTCAGCCTGTGACTCAAAACCAGGGCACAAGCATGACAGCCAAAATACCATAAACCAATGGTATAGCCAAGATACCACCAAAACATGGAGCTGAGCCAAATCAGCTCAAAAGTTATAAAAATAAAGAGGAAACTCACCCCTTTCTGAAAGTATAAGTCCCATCACCATAGGACAAAGAATAACAAAGTTATTCCTGCTCAAAGTTATTGCTGAGCATAAACCTTAATTTTCACCTCTCATCTAAAATCCAGAAGTAGAGGCTTAACCCCATCAAATGGGTATTCAAAATAAAGCTCTAAGCCAGGGCTATCCAATGGTACTAGCCAAACTGAGCTAGCACCAGTATTACTTGAGTTATGGCCAAATTCAGGCCAAAGAAGGGTGAACAAAACATCCACCTCTCATCTAACTTTTGCAGTTTCAGCGTGAGATACCTAAAGTGGGGAATTTTGGGAAGGAGCACAATCAGGGCTATCTGATGGTGTCATCCATTTCCCCATAGCTTAACTAGAACAAACGTTATGGGGCAAATAAGCTCAATACAGCTTTTTGCCTATACCACACAAATGTACAAAAATCTTGTACATGGGATAACTTTGCCATATTTAATGATACCCATATCAAATGAGGTACCATTGTATAGATCACATACAGGGATACACACTGAACCAATTTTGAGGTTGATATCTCAAGAATTGACAAAGTTATGGCTGTTTTGAGGTCAGATTCCCACCTGCTGTCATATACAGCCTTACCATGGGATAATATCCCATAATCATGAATATAAGGTGTCAAATAGACGAAGGAGTTTTTTTTTACTCCAATACCTCATATTTCAGTCAATACTGGGGTCCCATACGGTTTCTGTACAGCATTCTTTGCGTCATACACATCAGAATCAGGCTGTGAGGTCCCCAGATGAAAATATTCACCCTGTATTGGTGAAAACTGCCTAGATGTGGTTTCAAACCCACATCTGAGCCCAATACCGGTTAATACAGGTCTTTGCAAACCACAAGCCAGTCTCAGAGAGTGAAAAATCTTCACTTCCTCTACGTGGAAAGGTCTAGCACCCTTTCCACCCCATTTCAGGATAAAAAGGAGGCTTTTCACAGCCAGAATTGTTTCCTCATCCTGCTCTTGAATACCCTACGTAGTAAACTGTCCAAAACAGTTTTATTATTGGGTAATAATCAGGTATAATTATAATTTTAATTATTGTAGCTCTTATTATAGTAATCCAACTGGTAAGACTGCACCCAGGGTTCTCAATAGCGCTCACCGCCACTATTCTTTAATAGTAGAACACTTTAATTATATTATAAATATTTATTTTACTCAAAACACTCTTATCTCAAATCACTTTCTACGTGTCACAGTCAAAGTTCTAGTTGTAAATAGCCTAATTACTTCTTCAACATAGACTCAGCCTGACAGTAAAACCATCAGAGTATTTGAATTCTAGCCCATAAGCACAGAATATTCTGATCATGTCTTGTAAATTGTGTATTGTTCTTTCTGATAAACTATCTGCTCAAGGGTGGTAAGCTGTTTAGAATGATAGTTTTGTACCAAACAAGTTGTGGAGGTTTGTCCATAATGCTGAAGTTAATTTTGGACCTCTATAGCTTACGATTTTTTTGAATAAGCCAGTATTACTAATGACACTATTCCATATCATCATGGCTTTATCCATAGATTTGTCATCTTTATGAAATGGTAGGAACATCAGGGTTTTACTGTACCTATCAACTAGTACTAGGCATGCATTGAAACTCCTGTCTCCTCCTGAAGGTAAGGCTGTTACCCAATCCATGTGAACTATTTCCTATGGGGATTTTGGTCTGTGTATTTGGATCATCATTCCAAAATTCTTGACTGTGACTCTGTTTGCTTTTTGACATCTGTCACAGGTTTGGCAATACTCTGCAACATCCTTTCTCCAATTTGGCCACCAAGAGAAGGTCTTTAACCTCTCTAGTGTCCTATCTTCTGAGAGATGTCCAGATACAACACTATATTGGCATTCATGTAGTATAGTTTTTATCATATTTCTATCTGTCAAGGTCATAAAACATGTGTGTTTGGTTCTATGTTAAAGTATTCCATCAAGGAGATGGAATCTTCTTTAATCATATTCCTTTTTCCATATTTCATCTAGTATGGAGGATATTGATGGGTCTTTGCAATCATTCATCAAAATTTGGAATAATATATGACAATTTCTTTCCATCTTGTATCTTTGTTTAACTTGATTAAAGAATTCTGTGCCAATATCTGTAACACATATGCCTTCTATATGATGTTCTTCCTGTGTTACCCATTCTGGGATTTCAGGTGTGTCTGCTAAGGCAATCTGCATTTTTATGAATATTTTCAGATTTATGAACTATAGTCATATTTCCTCTATATTATTGGATAGAAATCTGCTATGTCATCACGTATCTATTTGGTGTTTTCATGTTTAATAGTTATTTTGCAGCATTTGAATCTGAAATTAAATCAAACACTGTTCCATCCAAGTAGTAGTACAATTTCTCTAGAGCCCACACCAAGCAAAGACATTCCATTTCTCTTGCTCCATATCTTTCTTCTTTTGGCTTAACTTGCCTTGAAATAAAGCAAATTTGTCCTTCAACAGGTTTTTAATTAATTATTTGTGTCTGTTGTAGTGCAGCACCTAGTCCTTCTCCACAAGCATCAATGTAAAGTTTGAAAGGTAGTTTCCAATCTGGCATTAGAAGAAATAGAGAATTTATGAGGGCATTTTTCAATTCCTCATATTATTTCACCCTTTCTTCAGTCACTTCATAGAATGTCTGTTGGTCACAGAGCTAATATAAAGATTTTTCAATTCTTGCAAATTCCTTTATATTCTGCCTGTAATATCCACAAATTCCTAGATTTGATTTCATTTATTTTTTGTTTTGGGTCATTGGCTTTAGTATTACTGCTGCTACTTTGTTTTTTTCTATGCCCAAGTTTAATTCAGACACTACATGTCCCAGTGCTTTTAGTTCATTATATGAAAAGTGACATTTTTTTGAGGAAATTTTCATATCTACTTGAACTATCTTTTTTAAGACCCTTTCCAGTTTTTTTGAGTTATTTTCCCAATTTTCTGAGAAAACTATGATATCATCAATATAGATGATTAACAATCCTTCTAATGATTCTTCAGGAAATATGGTGTTTATGATTCTCTGATAATGGGAAGGTGCATTCTTAATACCAAATGGTATACATAAATATTCATATATTCCACAGTGGACTATTATCCTCAGTCGTTTCTTGGAATTTTCTGTTAAGACATTTTGTTGAAAACCCCTTAAAGCATCCATGGCTGTAATGAAACTATCCTGTTTCAATTGTGTCAATGTCTAATGTAATCTGGGTATTGGATATCTGTCAGGGATATTATAGGTATTTAAAGCTCTAACGTCCCCTACCATCCTTGATTTTCCATCTTGCCAAGTTGTAATGACAGGTGTAGTGACTTCTAACTTCTCATTATGTCCTACTTTTCTCAATACTCCAAGGTCCATTAATTCTTTAACATGTACCTCCAAGGCTTCTCTAGCTCTTGGGCTGGCTGGGTAAGCTGGTCTTCTTAGTAGAGGTGGATAAGGTTTTTCTGCATCAATAATAATGTCTACTTCATGTTCAATTATTGCACCTAATGGTTCTTTATCAGTTGCAAAGGCATTTTTGTATCCAAATAAGAGGTAAATCAATCTTTCTTTCATTTTTTCTGTTAATTCTTGGTTGAATTCTGCATCTGTGAGTTTCTCACTTATGAATGAATGCTTTTCTGGGTTTTCTCTTCATTATTTATTACAGTAATTTGTTTCTTATTGTTTAAGAAACCAAATTTCTGTCTTCTATTGTCTCCTATGGTAAAATATCTGTCTTTCTGGCTAGAGATATCTATGCCATATATTGATAAGTAATCATTTACTAGTATTCAATGGCTACTAGTACATTTTTCCATTCCTGGAAGCTCTACTTTCACTCTTATACATTGGGAAGGATGAGGAAAAATTAATTTCAAGTCAATTATTCCAAGGGGTTTCATGCTTTCACTTGCATTACTAAATTTTACCCCCTTTATTGGTATAAGCTTTTCTTCACAATATTGTATAATTGTTTTCAAGTAACTTTTTCCAACACATGTGCAGTATGGTCCTGTGTCCAGGTTTACTTTTGCCTCTTGGTTTTCAACCATGAAAATACTTATACTTGAATTTCCAGCTGTATATCCCATTCCTTTAGTAAGCTTTGCTCTATGCAGTTTGGCATCTTGTTTTTTGTCAGGCTTTTATAAGATGTTCCAACTTTCTGCACGTTTGAATTTAAATCCATTACTTTATATATTAAATCAATATTATTGATTTGTGCATTCATTATATTAACTTCATCACTTTCAGAAGTTTCTGACTCCTCAGTGTCTTTTTCAGAATCAGATTTTTCTTCTTTGTCATTTTGGTATTCTGTTTCCACAATTTCATTGATTTTTTTGTTTTTAGGGCCATTATTGGCTAAGTGTCCAATACCTCCACATTTATGGCATTTTCTTTGCTCATTATTGTTGGATGTATTGGGCTTAAAGGATTCTTTTGATTTATCTTTCTTGATAAATGCTTTATTTGGACTTTTGATGTCCAATTTTCTTCAAGCCCTCCCAATCTTAGTTCTTGTAGCTATATCTTCTGGTGAATTGATATACTCTTCTGTGGAACATGGTTCTATTCACCTGTTCCTCGGTGCATGTTCCAGTTCTCCTCCACATCTTTTGAGTATCTTCATATGTACCATTTTTTGTGAGATTTCTGGGTACATTGCATTTAACCTTTCAACTTGTTTTAAGAACCAAGTCAAAGGTTTATCCTTGTCTGGGTCAAAGAATGAATTTTCAAATGCATTTTCTATTTTGTACCTTCAGGTATCATTTTCCCATTTGGTGATTATTTCATTTTTCCACCAAGATCAGGTATTTCTTCCATTTATTTTTCTTATGCCATAATACTATCTTTTCACATATTTTTCAAAGAATGAATTTAATATGGCAGTTATTAATTCATCTGATATGGCATAATTCTCTTTTATCCTGTCAATTATTTTAATAAATGACATATGGTCATTTTCACCTTCACCTGTGAATGTTGGCCATTCTTTTAATTGAAGTTCTTCCTTCATTAATGATTTATTATTATCTTGATGTCTCAAGTCTGATATGAATGGATTTTTTTATTTCCTCTTTTGGCTTAATAGGACTTCTTATGTGAGAAAATGGGGTTGATGACTTTGGCATATTTAAGTTAGCCTCATTTATTTTCTCTATTTTCTCATTAATAATTCTTATTTCACTTTTAATGAAATCTTTAAGATTCATTCTTTCTTAATCACTTTTCTCTATATGTTCTAGAAGTAGTTTTTTATGTGATGAAGTCTTTTCTTAAAATATTTCTACAGAAATTCTTAATTTGTTTAATCTTTCTGTAAGATTATCAATACTCACATAATAATTGATTTTAAAATCCTTGTCTTTGATATCTTTTATGTATTTATAAAATTCTTGTTGTCCATGTATTAATTTCTAAGTATTGTCAATTAAGACTTTGGGTTTATTCTTTTCAGCCATAAATTTAATGCTATAAATTTATTTTTTATTCTGTAAAACAATTTGTGTTAAATATAATAAGCTATTTTTTATTTCTTGTCAAGATAATAAACTAATTATAAAGTCTTGAAGAGGTAAAGTAATATTTTTAATTTATTTTAAAGTATTTAAAACATCAGGAGACAAAGTTATTTCTTTGGGAAATGAGGTTGTCTCATTCTTTGCTCCTCCGTGTCCTTGAATTCCATCAAGGTTCTGGCCATGTTGAAGACATTTTCCATGGCATCTTTTTGTATTGTTGTAATCCTGTAGCTTGGGGAATATGGTTTCCTCCAATTCTTTTTCTTGTTCTTCTTCCCCTCTTGGGGAGTTTAGTTGACTTGTTACTTTCTGTTAGAAGCTACTGAGGCTTCTTCCTTTCTTGCCTCCCTCTTTTTGGCATGGTATTCCTTTATCTTTTTGATCTGATTTTTTGATGATAGTGGATTCCATCCATTGGAGTCTCTCACTATTTCCTCCTCTTTGAGAAACCTTTTCAGCATGTGTCAGGAGTTCATCACTCCTTGATAGATTTTTAGCAACATTTATCAGTCTTTGTCTTTTTACACTGCATAATACTGTTTGTGCTGGCTCATGTATATGTCTATATGAGCCCTCTTAATGTGATTTGTACCTGTTAGAGCTTCTCATACTTAGTTTCAACTCTGGCTCAGATATTATAGGCATTTCTGGGACTTTCCTTTGGTATATGGCAATTCCTTGTGTGGATTCTGTTCCATTGGGTATTTTGCTCTTTATTTTCCCTTTTGTGGGATCAATTCTACTTCTGAGTCCAGTTCCATCTGATTGGATGGAGTATTGGGAACCTCTTCTAGTACTCATAATTAAGAAAAAAGAAATAAAAAGAAATTTTAAAACAATAAAAATCTTTTTATGGAAATTTTAAGATAAGTACTCACCTTCAGAGTCCTGAAAAGTGGGTCCTGGAAAAACCAATTTCTTGGCCTTTCTTTTCTTATTGAAAACAGGTTTTGGAGAACTTTTACAAGCTTCTTACAACAATCTCTAAACAGTAGTCTGGTTGTCTTCAAGCACTAAAAAAGACAAATAAATATAAATCTTTTTATAAGAAGTTTTATCTTTGAGAAGATATGTCAATTTCAACATACTCAAGTCACTCAAAGAAACTTATTTAAAGTCTAAGGATTTGAAAAACCACATATAAGAAAATATAATTAATTGCTTTTCAAATTCCTAAATAGATTTTGAAATTAATAAATATAAAATTATTATAAAAACTTATTATAAAAATTATAATTGTTTATTTTAATAAAACAAATTTGAATTTTTTTTTTTAAAAAGGTCTTTTAAGTAAATATCAAAGCCAGACCCCTAAATGTAAGGTTTGAATATGAAACAATAAGTAAAAATCACTAATATTTTACTTATTTTACTATGAATGTCCTCGTTAAATTTAAAGAATAAGATAAAAGATAAATTATAATAATAAAGAATTATTATAATTATTGAATAAAAATATTTATATTATTAAATTAATATAATAATATAAATTATATAATAAAAAAAATAATAAAATAAAATAAATATATCAATATATGATAATTAATATATTTAAAGTACTTTATTATTCTTACAAAGAAATAATAAAGGTATAAAAAAAATTTGTTTTTTTTTTTAATAATAAAAAACAATTATAACAATAATATTATTAATATTAAAGTTATAAATTAATATAAATACTATTTATATTAATTTTTGAATTTATTAAAAATAATAATAATAAAGAAAAAATTATTATAAAAAAAAATAAAAATAAAATAAAATAACCTAATTTTAAAATTTTATATAATAATTTTATTTTAAAAAAAAAAATATAATTAAAACTTATTTAAATTTTATTTATAATAAAAATTGAAATAAATTAAAAATATTCTTTTTTTTTATATGGAATTAGAGATTTTTGAGAAAATTTAACAAAAACTATTAAAAAAAATTGATTTAATCAAATTAAAATTGATGATTATAATAAAGATGAATTTTGATTATTTTAATATATAATAGTTTTTATATAAAAAAGAAAGAAATCTTTTAAATTTTGGTTTTAATAATTTAAAGTTTTTGTTGTGTATGAGGGGGAAATAGAGTAAAAAGAGCTTGATTTATAGTAAATTCCTCCTTCCTAGAGTCCAACAGGCTTCTAGTAGACATGTAATGATGTTATTCACTGGAATTGATCCGTATTTTAAGGTTTAGTGATGATTACATCATAATTACACCATTATTTAGAGTTATCACTATAACTCCAAATTGGATGACATCATAGGCTTGGCAGAAACCTAAACTTTGTAGATTTTATTAGCTTTAATCATAAATTAATAGTATTCATCAATTTTATCACTTATATGACTGTTAAATTTAATTTAAGATTACAGTGAGTGATCATAAATGATCAATTTTAAGCTTAAACTTTGATAATTAATAACTTTTAACTTATAAATTCTAAATCCATTCATAGAGTGAATTCTTATAAATTAGAATTTTATCATTTAATTTATAAGAGAATTTCATTACATAATCAAAACTCTATTTTTAATGATTTTTCTTTTATCTCATCTTTTCTGTCAAAATTTCTTATTTTAAACTTGAAACAATCATTTCATGGGGTTTTACCTTGAATATAATTATAAAAAATACATCTTTCTTAATTTATAAATTAGTATAATCTGAATATGCACTTTATTTTAAGTTTGGACCATTTTCACAACAAAGTGGTCAACAGCTATAACAATTTTATTCAATAAACCCTTACAGGTTATAACCTTGTTTATAGCTTTTCAAATAAAGTTAATTATCTTTATTCTTACAGTAATTAGGTGTAAATTCTATTTTTGGTTCAACTCTCTATCATGTATATTTTAAAGAGATATAAGCTAAAAATCATGAATATATGCATTGATCATTAAAGTGCATATATTCAGGTTATTTCCTTAAGTATTGACTTTACAGATATGAAATAAAAATCTTATATGTGGAGTTTTTCATGGGTAATCCAATGGTGAAATTTATTTCACATGTTATTTTGTTGTTTTATGAGGTAAACAAGAATTTATACCTTTTTATGGCATTTTTGCTTATTACACAGTTGCAATCTAATGGTATAGTTTATTTCAAATATTTATTAATTACATTCTGAGTTAATCAATAATTTGTGCCTATTTATGGAATTTTTACTTATTTTAATATAATATTTTTAATTCTTATTATTAGAATAATTATTATAAGATTATTTTGTGACCTTTTTTGGATATTTGGTCAGATCTCAAAAGCTCACATAAATTATGTAATTATTATCATATATATTAAATCTCAAAGTAAAATAAAATAAAATAACATGATTCATATTAAAATAATATTTAATCAAAAAATTAAAATTAATAAATAAAAAAATAGTAATGCATTAAATATTTTTGTTTTGAGTTAAGTTTTGAAAAAAAAGTTGTTTTAAACAATATTTTCTTGCAACTTTTCCTTTAAAGACTTCAATGAGTTTGGCCATAATTTCTTTATTTTTAGATTTTTGGTCAAAGTGATATATACTCAACCTTGAGACTTGACTCATTTATTGGAATTTTTACAAGAAATGTTTCAAGCTCATAATTTTGCAAAAACGGTCTGAAGAGATCCAAAAGATTTGCTTTTTATTGCAGGTTTTGGTTATAATTATTTCAGGTTTTGTTTTTGATATTAAATAATGAATCGAGAAGGTCGAGGCAAACAAGACTGTTGTTACATGTTATGTTCAAGTGCTTAATTTGCAAGAAACCGCATACTGAAACGAATAATACAAATAATGCATGATAATGTTTATTCCAAAATAAAAGAACAACCTAATGGATAAATTTATCCTAATTTTAATTTAAAATGGCGGTCTACTTGTCCTAATTAAATATTCCATACTTAAACTTACATTTTGTTATGATAATTCATTCCCCGAACATAATTCATTACAGTTAGTGATACGCCCAAATCGAGAGTTCAGCTTGCAAAAGCAGACTTACAATCTTTTAATTGTTCGGGCTAGAGACTTGACGGTTTTGGCCAGTTGGGGTAACCACCTCAAAATCGCCTTCATCGGGCGCGGAAGCTTCTCCATTATCTTCGGCCCATCAACCAGCGGTCTTCTTGGAGAGGAACCGTAAGGTTTTTCAAGCTTGTCAAAGTCTTTTTTATCAAACAAAAAGGCAACAGTCCTGAGTTCGCCAAGACTTTTAATATTTATGCTCACACCTGGCTTACCTGTATCAATTGGTGGAAATTTCTCCCTCAAGTTAATGTTACCACCTTTAGAGGTCGCACTTGTTGGTATGGCCGGAGAATCACGCGGCGACTGTTGAACATCACTTTGGGAATTGAGCTCGTTTATAGATTTTGGCTTCGAGGAACCTTTGGGGACCGCTGAGGTTGAACTGACTGTATTTCTTTCAGGCGAGACAGATGATAGGTGTGAAGAATCACCTTGATGATTGGGCTCGTTCAACTGTTTGGTTTGAAGTGCATTCTTTGGCTGGTTTTGATGATTGCTAACTAATAGTTTTTCTTTTCCAAGATCCTCATTCATACCATTGCCAAATACTCTTTCAGAAGAAGCCTTTTGATTAATATCATGTTGAATTAATCTCGGAACATTAATTACTCTCGTCTCTGGAAGTACTGGGTTAGATTTAAAATTCAAAGAACTTTGAGAAAAACTGCCGTCGGTGAGCTTTGTGTTCTTGGGGGTTTCGAGTAGCTTTGGAACGTGAAGCTCTCTTATCACCCGAATTGATGATGAACTTTTTTGAGGCTGCATTTGGTTCAATTTTGCTAAGGCAGCTTGAGTATTTTTTTCGGTTCGAAAAAAGTTTGAATTTAAAAATTCGGGAACAAAAGCAGGAATTGAAACTTTTACTTTGCTTTTGAAGCCAGTTACAAATTGTGTTATTTTCTGAAAGGCTGAGAAAGCTGAATGACCCCAAGTTCGTTGCCACGCAGCAAATGTCACCCAGTCGGTCAGCTTTTGTGTGTAACTTTGACTGCGTGCGTTTTCAACGACGTGAGCTGAGGTTGATGGTAAGCTTTTAAGACCTGGGCTGATGAGGGCCTTGGGTGGAGTGTTTAAGGATGCCGAAAACCAAGGTTTGGCTGTAAAATGTGAAGAACAACAAGTGATTAAGTATTTCCAATAATAATAAAAAAAGTTTGTTGGGTAACGGTAAAGAGGTGGAGATCATGGTTGTATTTAAGATTATAGGAAGATATTGAGTAGAATAAGATGATGAATCAAGTTCAAACCTTACCGGATGCAGATTTTCCTTGTGCTATATCAAACTTTTTTATGATAAAAGATGTGAACAATTGAGATTTGGGACCTTTGAAATACTCTACTAATTGAGAAAAGAGTGGATGGTGTAGAAAAACAGAATTTCCCTTGAAATGGATTGTAAGGATATTTTGTTTGTTGGCTTGTGTAAATGACTTGAATTAATGAAAGTTAAAAGATCAGTCGTATGTTGAGTTTATCCTATATTAAATATTGATGTGACTGACCTGAAGAGGAGAAGCTAGAGTGGATATTTCAGATTTAGCACCAAGCAATGGGGCCTTTTCGGTTTTAAGAATGGGAGGGAAGTTGAAGACTTTAAAAGAATGTTGATTTTTATCCAAACTATCAGCTTGAGCACGACCCAGGGCTTGAAGCAATCTCACAAACTGTTTGTGCAATTCTGGGCCAATGGCGATTTCCAGTGAATATTGATTGGCCCTTGAGTTATGATTTTTAATATGAGATAGAAAGTTGGGGTGATTGATATCTTTTAAGGTGGAGCTGGAAACCAAAGCACCGCTCGTTTTGAAAGGCTGAAAATCCAAAGCAGGCTGCGAGATTCGTTGGGGATGATTTTTTGCAAAAGGCTGAATGGGTGAAGGACGAAAGACAAGTTTAGTGGTGGGTTTTCTAGAAAGTTCATTGGTCAATTTTTTATCTTTCAAGATTTCTTTAACAGAGCTCAAAAAGGTAGGGTCAAGGAGTTCTATCTGATGAACTAGTTGGTTTTGTTTAAGCTTCTCAATGGTTTTAAATGATGACTTGGTATTGAGAGCAAGATGAGTATTTTTGAGAGAAGAAATATCAGAATGTGCTAGGTGAGGAGGATCTTGAAGTAGTGTAGGATTGTGAGAAAAAACTTTTGGAGGTTGTTGGAATGTTGGGACGATAGCTGGACGAATATGTAAAGGTTTGGGGGTTGTTTTTGTAGAATCTGCCTCGGTGATTACCTTTTTACCAGTGAGGGTTTCTTTAGGATTGAGGAGATTGGATGGATGATTTAAAGTGGAAATAAGTTTGAAATCCGGGGTTGGGTTTTGTAATTTTGCTAAGATCTTTCGCTTAGGTTTTGATGGGGTCTTGAAAGATTTTATTTGATTCACCCAGAATTGTCTGATCTCATAATATGATGTTACCCTGTCAGGAATCGAGACTTTTGGTTTTAAAGGTACCTTTTGTGAGACATGTAATTTGGACTTGAGGTTAGAGTGATTGTGATCGGTATTTCCGTAAGTGCTCGAGTGTTCTTGATTGACATGAAGAGGAGCTGCTTCAGTTTGAGGATGATTAAGATAATTTGATGGGTAGGTAGGATTTTGAAGTTTTTGAATGGATGGTAGATTTTGAGAATTTGAAGAGAGTGAGTTTGTGAGGTCGAATTGATTTGTTTTTAATTTAAGATCAGAGGAAAGGGTGGGATTTGATTTTAATTTGAAGGCTGCTTCTGAATTATGGACTAAAGTTTGGGTTAATTTTGGAGCTGGAGTGACCAAGTCAAAAGAGCGTCGGTTGTGATGGGCTTGAGTTGAAGGGAGATTGTTGAGAGTATAAAAGCTTATGAAAATTAGAGAGGAGAGGCGTAGATAGGATAAGACTGTGGGAGACATTTCTAAAAACTAGGTCATGTGAGAATTTGAATAGGGAGCCTTAGGATGAAAGAATAATTGAGGGATTGGAGAGTATGAAATTAATGAGGTTCTGATGAGTTGACGATTTATGAATTGAAGCAGATCGACATTGAGTTGAGTTGAGAAAGATAAACAATTAGTTGAGAAAGAGTTAAGCCAACCTTTACCAGAGGGGATTGAATCTCAATTGTGAGAGGAAGTTTGAGGAGAAAGCATGAGTAAGAATTGGAGGAAGGAGGTGATAGACAAGGAGGGAAAAGGGAAATAATTTAGAATGATGAGATAGAATTAGCCTAGAATAGATGGTAAGGTAAGAGTTCCAGTGGTAAGTGGCTAGGAGAAAGTGGAAGAATTGATGGGTAAGACCTGTGGGAAGTTGAAATGATAGTTTCAGATCTTGAGGAGGATATTTGAGATTTTTTAGGATAATGAGGATCCCCAAGAATGATTTAAAGGGGGAATAGTGTAGTGATAACGGAAAGAGGAGGAGGTCGATGATGAAAAGATAAGAAGATGAGAGTGTGCAATTGTCGGAGTGAGATGACGAAATGATAGTCTGAACGACAGAAGGGATTGATGAAGTCTTGTTGGATGGTCGACTTGACTGAGGAATGATCAGGTCAGAGGTACAGTACTGTAAGATCCAAGTTGATGGAACATGTCGCAGTTTCGCTTTGGAAGATGACAGAATATCAGAAGTTTTCAATGAGTCAAGATGGATTTTACATCCAAGATCGCATGGGTTGAAGTTGGTGAGCGTTGAGGGAAGAAATGAGGAGAAGAGATTTCTTGATGGAGATCTGGAATCGATTGATAAAATCATGAGCCAGCTGGAGCGAAGAGATGTCGATTGGAGGTGGTTAAAATTTGAAATCCAAAAAAAGTCCAAGATTTCAAGAAATCGAAATGAGCAACCACTAATCCAAGAATTCCAAGACATCCACGAAGCAGTCCATCAACCATCGGCCTTGGGATGATATTCCAAAGCTGGAAGATGGGGGTCCTTCAAGGCAAGTTTAATGAACGATTTAAGATTTTGGATGATCAGTTTCAAATTGAGCACTCTTTGAGTTGAAACCCAACCGATTAGATCACCTTGACTCAAAAGAAACCATCATCGCCCCGACCAATCGGTGTCGATTTGACAGGAATGAATCAAGGAGTTTGTAGATAATCGATTGATCCGAAGAAGCCATCGATTGATTCTAGACTAGATTTGATGATGGTGATCACTAAGAAGAGCTCGATTGAAGGAACAGAATGAGCGAGAAAGGCTGCGATCCAGTAGAATCTTACGATCCATCGACCAAGCTTAAGCTGAATGGTGGACATTTGGCCCCTGACCGGCTCATGAGCCATGATCGATAGACGGATGAGCCTTGAATGAATCTTGCTGATTTCTCAAATTTGCTTAAGATTTTGCGAAAAACCCAGAAAAGCTGTGGATTGCATGAGCTTCTGATTAAATTCCTTCACAAGACCTAGCAGCCGAGCTCATGGCAAGGGGTCCCTCAGGACGGCGGCCGATGAGATCGAATGCCAGCAAGGCCGAGATCCAAGACCGAGCTGAGCCACGGATAAGCAGCATAGAAGTTTGGGGAATGAGGATTCTGATTGTTTCTTGAATTAGCACTTCTGAAATCAGTGCTCCAGTGAGCCAGCGAGAACTTATGCTCGTCCAATGCATCGATATCGGAGGTCTCAGTCAAGAAGAGCAGGAAGCCGAATAATTATTCGTAGACTGCTCTTACTGCTCAAATCCAGCCTTGAGTCTTGCCTTGAGTCACGGTGTTGGCAGAAGATGGATTCTGGGTTGATTTCTCAATTGTGACGGCGATCGGCGTTGATAGCGATTATGACGATGGATTTAAAGCAGGACTTGAAGTTTTCTGGCTGTTTGAGTCCCTGATGTCCAATTCGAAGGACATCAGCGAATTTCTCTCAATTCAGCCTCTAGGTGGCCAGATTATGACATGGCATGGTGCAGGGATGGCTATCTAGGCCGGTCGATCCTGAATCCTGAATTTGAAGGGCAAGAATGATACCAATTGAGCGAGGAGCCAAGGCCCAATCAGCTTGAAGGAAGATTTATTCACAACGAAGAAACTTGCAGGCCAAAGAGCAAGCAAACAGTTATCGTTAGATTTTGCTTGGACGATCCTGAGATTTCCTGAGGGAACCACGCAGCCAGCTTGAGAGCAAAAAAGGATGCCATCCTCATGAGTTGCCTGAGCCCCAAAAGCAAGGATTCGATTCGAGCAAGCTGGATCCAGATGTACTCTTCACAAAATTCTTAGCGCTGTCAGACACATCCTTTTTACCAGGGCGTTTTGGGTGTAACTTGCTGTCCAGTCACAGATTATGGCCAGGAGAGCTCTTTGGCATACTCTTGTTCCTAAAATGTGACTTTGTCTTTCCGATGATATCACTTGCATATTCTTGTACAGTAAAACTTGCCAAAACACATACCCCTTGGTTCAGAGCTTTTGATGTGGGTTTCAATGGGTTGGACCTGATGAAACCCATAGTCAAACCCATACTTTTGGTGGTACAAAAAGATCAAAATTTTTTCTCAAATTACAATTTAAATAACCAAATAAAATTGATAACAAAAAACTACAGTACAGTAACTAAGACTGCCTGAGATAGCCTAACAAAGTGGTCTATTTGATTGTGTTTAGTTCATCATATTCAAAGATTCTATTATAGATTTCTAAGTGATCATTTAAGTTGTCTGCTTCTTTTGTTGATTAATGCAAGAGCTAATTTGAAATTTTTGAAAAAGCCTTTTTAACTCACAAAAATCGGAGGGAGTGGTAGCTGAGGCTCTTGCTCATTTAATTTGGTTTCATCACCTTCATCTTTGTTTTGCTTCTCATTAAAAATTTCTTCAGATGTAAGCATGTGATTGATACTGTACTCATCTTCATTAATCAGATTCAAGAAATCAGAAATTGACATCCTGTTACTCCAAGTGATGACAACAATATCTTGAGAATGAGTTGATGCTTCCTCAAGTGACGCTTCAGCTTGTATTAAGCCAAAGTCATCAAGGATTGTGTTAAGTTTTGGAAAAAGTTTTGTATGATTCCAGCAGTTATTAGCATAAGAGAATTCTATGCCATATGGCAAAGCCACATGAAATTAAGCTTATCAAGATTTTAAATCTTACTCACAGTAACATTTTGATGGTAGTATTGTATTTCAAATAAAATATATCATTAGCAATAATGGACTTTGAAAGTATGGATGATTCCAGCATCCAGAGGCTGAACATGTGAAATCATATTAAGTTAGAAAAATATCACCTGGATATTGGATAGGGCACCCAAAGGTTGCTCATGGCCTTTGAAGTTTTCCAATAAAAGAATTATCTTGCAATTTCTCTCACAGAGCTTGTTGTTCCATTTTACAATTCAATTGTCATAGGGGTTCTTGGGAATAACAAGAGTGGCCTGGAACTCAGGAATCAATAACTCACTTGAAAGGATTCAAAATATTAAAGAACTAGTTGAAGAATATATTTCTTTATCAAAGAACAAGTAAAAGTGAAAATATGCAGAAGATTAGAATAAGGAAGCAAAAAGACAAAGATCTAATCAAATGAATCCTCATTCCACTGTTTCAACCTACCAGAAAGAAAAATGGAATTAGTAAAGGATATTATCACCAATATTTACTTACAGGAAAATATAAAAACATACAAATGACTGACTTATAGACAAAAAGTCCCCAGGGGATTAAAGAGTGGCAGTATATGTGAAAAGCTGGAAAACTGATCCTGAGACTTGAGAACTCAGCTGTATTGACTGTTTAGGGAAATAAGACAGGGTGTATTGAATTCCTACAGTGTATAAATAAATTTAACCAAAAGGTAAATGCAATACAGGTTGCTCTGATACTGCTTGTTATCCAAGGAGTTCTGGAGCTCCTAATGCCTTGACAACTGGTTTTGAGAATAACAACCTCTTTCAATTAACCTTGGAAAATCCTTGTCCAGTATTCCATGGGAGGTATACTTTTGAAATGAAAAAGAACAATAACTTAAGTGCCAGGTGATTAGTGTCCTCAAATGGTCTTCTGAGTGTCCCCCATGAAGTAAAAGCTTGAGTTCTTGGAAGCCTTCCTTTAAAATGGGTTGGTGGACCAGTGAATTAACTTAAGATGGAATAATTGATTCCTGAGATTTTTACCATTGAATTGATGAGGAAAAATGGTACATAATGGTATATAATACCATAAATTCCCCATGCATGGTTCCAAGATTGGGTAAGGATTTCCATTGTATAGTCTTGTGGCCTCTGGTGACTTCAAGAGGCCATGGTTTGGGTTTTGAGGCCCCCCTGGTCAGAATGGCCAATTTGAAGATTTTGGACCATTATGGAGTTTGAGAACTGATGGGCCAAAGGGCATGGCCCATTGGATTTAGACCAAAAGGAGGCCTAGGGAGTCTACAAACCGCACACTGTAATATGTGGCCTATGGACTGCAGAATTACAGTCCACAGGCCCAAAACACTCTAATCAAAGGGGGTAGGCCCAATGGCCTGATGGTGGCAGAAGGGGCCATAGGCCCCTGGAAGGCTGAGAGGACACCCCAGGCCCAAATGGCCAGAGAATCAGGATATGGCCAGTGGGGCCATAAATGAACAGAGGCCACTAATCAAGGAAAGTAGCCAATTGGTCATAAACTGGTTCAGGCAAGGAATTTCCATAAACCACTCATGGTTGTGACACCAAATCTCAAATATTTGAATCATAATCCATGTCAGGCTGAGTCTATGATAAAAGTATTAAAATGTATTTAAAACTTTTAACTATGACTGTGACATGGTAAAAAAGGATTTGAAAAGAAATATAAGCATTAAAAATGTTTTAATTTAAGAATAAAAGGGCTTTACTATATGAAATATAGTGGTGGTGAGCACTGTTGAGAGCCCTGGGTGCAGCTTTACCTGTTGGGTTACAATAATTAATATTATAATTATACCTGTTTATTACCCAAGAGTAAAACTGTTTTTGACAGTTTACTATGTAGGGTATTCAAGAGCAGGATGAGGAAAGCATTTCTGGCTGTGAAAAGCCTCCTTTTTATCCTGAAATGGGGTGGAAGGGCTGTTAGACCTTTCCATGTAGAGGAAGTGAAGATTTTTTCACTCTCTGAGACAGGCTTGTGGTTTGCAAGGACCTGTATAGCCTGTATTGGGCTCAGATGTGGTTTTGAAACCACATCTGGGCAGCTTTCACCAATACAGGGTGAAAATTTTCATCTGGGGACCACACAGCTTGATTCTGATGGGTATGACACGTAGAATTCTGTACAGAAGCTGTATGGGACCCCATTATTGACTGACTTATGAGTTATTGAAGTATAAACAAGCTTCTGTGTCAGTTTGACACCTCATAATCATGGTTATGGGATATTATCCCATGGTAAGGCTGTATTGGTCAAAATGTAGGATTTTGACCTTGAAACAGCTATAGCTTTGTCAGTTCTTGAGATATCAACCTCAAAACTGAACCAGTGTTTAGCCCTGTATGTGTCTACACAATGGTACCTTATTTGATATGGTTATCATTAAATATGGAAAAGTTATGCCATGTACAAGATTTTTGTACACATGCGTGGTTTAGGCAAAAAAGCTGTATTGGGCTTGTTTGCCCCATAACTTCTGCTATAGTTGAGATATGAGGAAATGAATGACACCATCAGATAGCCCTGATTGTGCTCTCTCCAAAAAGACCTCACTTTAGGTATCTCACACCAAAACTTTAGAAGTTAGATGAGAGGTGAATGTTTTGTTCACCCTTATTTGGCCTGAAGTTGACCATAACTTCTGTAATACTGGTGCTAGCTCAGTTTGGCTGGTACCATTGGATAGTATTGAGTTAGAGCTTCATTTTGAATACCCATTTGATGGGGTTAGGAATCTTACCCTGTATTTCAGATGAGAGGTGAAATTTAAGGTTTATGCTCAGCAACAACTTTGAGCAGGAATAACTTTGTTATTATTTGTCCTATGGTGATGGGACTTAAATTTTGAGAAAGAGGTGAGTTTCCTCTTTCTTTTGATACCTTTTGAGCTAATTTGGCTCAGCTCCATGTTTTGGTGGTATCTTGGCTATACCATTGATTTATGGTATTTTGGCTGTCATGCTTGTGCTCTGGTTTTGAGTCACAGGCTGAAAATCCATGCCTTAGTAGTGAAATAATATTTCTGACTGATTTGGAAACCATAATTTTGGTTAAAACACCTTGTTTGTTCAAATTTTCTTATAAATAAAGGTGGCAAGCACTCACCACATTTTGCATTACAGGTTAATGTAACAGCAATATGTGTTTGGTTCATCTTAAGACCAATAGAGTGAGCCAGAGCCAATCCTCTTTCAGGTAACATTATAAGAAGGAAAGTTGAATTCATACAACAAAAGAAGTAAGTTATTGAGACCACTCATTCATAAAACAATACAGTCTTGTACTTGTTGAAACTGGGGAAAGAATATTATTTAATAAATTCATTTCTTCTTGAACTTTGGAGATTTACATTGAGCCATATTTTCCATGTTGTTTGTAAGACTTGAGGTTATCTCATTGCTTGAAGGAATCAACCCATCCATTTGAGAGCTTTATAAATTCAATAGTCAGAAGATTACAGACTATTTAAAACTCCTTCCATATATTTCTTATAATTTCTCCAGTGATTGTTGAACCCTTAACTCCAACATTTGATTGATTTTTTCTAGCTTTACCATACCCAAATGTTTAATGTCAATTGAACCAGAAATCTAATTTTCTTTTCATATTCTGGTTTTTTCCTTAAGACATACTTATATTTTTAAATGCTTCAAGCATAAATGTGGGTATATTTTATCAAAACGCTTCTCATTGGCACATCTATTGATGCCATTTATATGGTACCAATCAAGAATCTTAATTTTTGGAACCAGTCTTGCAAGATGACTTGGTGTTTTTGAGTCTTTATTTCTTTTTTTGTTTTTCTGACCACTAAATTTATCTTGATTGACCTTTCTTTTCAACTTTTAATTTGTTTTAAAATCTTTTAAGTACTTGATAAACTTCTTCAGTGAATAGAATTGGGTAGCATTGAGTGATATGCTTTCCTCCCCATAACTTTTGCTTCAAAAAGCTTTCAAACAGAACTGTGCTCATCAATAATATTGCCTTTGTTATTGAGATACTGTTCTTCAGCTTTGGTAAGTATTCCAGTCTTTTGTTTCTTTAACTATTTTTTTCTTCTCTTTTATAGAAAGGTTCAGCTGGAAAAAGTCTTTCTTCAAAATCCTCAATAATTAATTAAGAATCAGAAGGATTTAAAGAAAAAACAGAAAAACAAGTTTTTCCACAATTTGTGGTGTAAATTGGGTTGTTTTCACCCATTGCAAGAAGAAAAAATAATAAGAGGTGGGGAAACTGTATTGGGCTCAAGCTAAAAACCTTGCATTGGGGGTATTTGGTATAGAATTTGGTGGGCTTATGGGCTTTAAAACCCATTATAGGGTGAACCAAGTTGGTTCATGGGTTAGGGTATGGGTTTTGTAAAGTTCAACTGTATCATTATTATTATTAGGTGGAAACCCAGTGTTTTAATTTCTCTCAATAGAATGACTTGATGATATTAATAAATTCATCCCACAGTAAGATTTACATAAAGTCCAAATTTTTTCAACTGGAAAAATCTTTCTTCAAAATCCTCAATAATTAATTAAGAATCAGAAGGATTTAAAGAAAAAAGAGAAAAAAAATGTTTTCCCCAATGTGTGGTTTAAATTGGGTTGTTTTCAGCCATTGCAAGAAGAAAAAATAATAAGAGGTGGGGAAACTGTATGGGGCTCAAGCTAAAAACCTTGCATTGGGGGTATGTGTTATAGAATTTAGTGGTCTTATGGGTTTTAAAACCCATTATAGGGTGAACCAAGTTGGTTCATGGGTTAGGGTATGGGTTTTGTAAAGTTCAACTGTATTATTATTATTAGGTGGAAACCCAGTGTTTTGATTTCTCTCAAGAGAATGACTTGATGATATTAATAAATTCATCCCACAGTAAAAATTACATAAAGTCCAAATTTCACTAAGATTTATTCTAGAGGTCTAAGCTTCTAACTGGTAGGTTTTCACTTCCTTTAATTTACAGAATGGTAAGGAATTTTACTTTAGAATAAATTAAAGAATTATTTAACATATATGAAGAGATTATCCCTTAAATAATAAATGTTAATTCATTTTTTTTTAAAAATATACTGAAGTTAAGATTTATATTTTGTTCAAGAATCTGAAACAAAAAAAATTCTCCAAATCTTTAAGAATTGAATCCCATAAAAAAGAAAAGTAATTATTAAGATCACTGAAAGTAAATTCAGTGATACTATAAAGAAATGGAGGAGAAGAAAATAATTCTTAGTTTCATTAATAATTTGAAACAATGGATAATTACATAGATATTATAAATTTCAAATTTATTTCATAATTTTTGGTGAATTGTATATATAGAAGAAGTTTTCAATTTTCACTTTCCTGATCCAAAATATGATTTTATAAATTAATATCTATATCTCATATAAGTAAATAGTATTTTGTGCTTTTGAGTGTGATGTCAAGAGATTTAATGTTAGTTTTTTCTGTCATAACTAAAAATTTGATTTTTGAACCACCCAATTTTGATTTTTCAATTTAATAAAGTCAACAATACTCTAAGATTCCTGATAGATTTTAATATATTTTTTCAAACTAAATAAAGGTTTTCTGAAGTTTCTTTTTGTACAGAACAATTCTTTTACTTTGGTTAATGTTGAAAATAATTTTTCAAAAGTATTCTTTATTAAAGAAATAACTTTTTCTTCCTTCAGAGAAATGAGATTCTTTTGAAAAAATACTTTACTTATTACAAAAATATTGTTTTATTGAGTTGAAAGCCATTAGTTATTTTTACAAAAATAATGATTTCTTTTTGAAAAGCTAGATTTTTAAATCAAGGGATTCAGTCTTAATAAAATTAAAATTTATTAGAGAAACTAGGTTTTTTGCAAAAAAACATTACTCTTTGAAAAAGTCTTTTGGAAGGTCTCAGTATTTTTGATATGAAATATAAGGTTTTCTAAAAAAATATATTTCTACTAAAAAAGAAATAATATATTTGAAAAGAGAAATATTTCTTGTTGAAAAAACTCATTTTTTCTGATAAATTAGTTTTTTTTTCAAAAAAAAGTTTCTTTAAAAAGATATATATGTTTTTGAAAAAAAAAACAGAATTTCCAAGAGAAAAAGTCATTTGGGAACGCTAGATTTTCTGAGAAAATAGGTTTTCTAAACAAAATATTTCTTTGACAACAATTATCATTTTTTCAAAGAATTTATTTTGTTTGAAAGCATACTTATTTGAAGAAAAATAGATTTTCCGGAAGGAAATAGTTTTTTTGAAAAAGTTGAGTTTTCTTGGAGCAATAAATTTTGCTTCTAAAATGATAAACAAGTGTTTTTATATGTTACAAACCTAGTTAGTTTCTTTGACAAAGAATATTTTTTTTGTAAAAAAAAAGAGTTCCCTTAAAAAAAATTTATTTTTTTTTTCAAAAAACTACCTTCTTTCAAAAAAATGATTTTTTTAAAAAACTAGTTGAATTTTATTTTTGGAAAACTAATTAAAAATATTTTTTTGAAAAGGTGCATAAAAAAAATAAAAATATAGTTTTTTGAAAAAAACTATTAATCTCCTTTTTCTTTAACAAAAAACTAGCACAAAGACAATTTTTGTAAAAAAAAACCATTACAAAAACGGTTTTTTTGGAAAAAAACAGTAAGAATTTTTTTTGGTTAAAGACAGTGTTTTTGGATGAACTTTCAACATCCAACTGTTCCTCTCCTAGAAAAGTGGAGAATTAGCTGATCCCATGGCCGCTGCCTCAGGCAGCCATTTTTCTACTGCTGGGGTCAATTGACTCTGAAGTTGATGCCACATACCTGCAAAATTTTCTTTTTGAAAAACACAATTGAATTGTTTTTAAGAAAAAAAAATTAAAAAATCCACATTTTTCTTTGAAATATTGAAAATTATTGTGATTTTCTTTCAGTAAATGGATCAGAAATCAAATTTTTCCCTTAAAAACACATCATTTGGTTTTTGTTTAAAAAAACCAAAGTATTAAGTTTTGTTGTTTAAGAAAAATAATGATTAAGTTTTGTTTTTGAAAAGAAAAACAATCATTAAGTTTTTTTTTCAAAAAAAAATTAAGCCTTTCTTCATTCAAAAAAAGAAACTAATTTTTTTTAAGAATAAAAACTTAAATTTTCTGAAAAAAAAGGAAATTTTTACAGAAAAAACAAATTTTTTTAGGAAACAAATTGAATCCTATTTTTGAAAAAAGAAAGGTTTTCTTTAAAAAAACAATTTAGTTTTTTTCTTTGAAAAAAATGTAATTAAGTTTTTGTCTTTGAAAAAAAAAACAATTGAGTTTTTTTGCTTTGAAAGAAAAATATTTTTTCAATTCAAAAAAACTACCTTCTCAATATTGAATAATTTCAAAAATCCTTAAAATATTTTCCAAGGGTCCAAAAAAAGTGCATTATAACCATATTTTATTGAAAATACATGCATAAGTCACTTTTTATTAGGAGTAAATTTAATAATGGATATTTGATACAAATACATCATATTTAAAATCTTATCATTTTCTAAAAATTGATATTGAAACAAAATGTAGATTTAAAAAACATCAGAATCGGCCATTACATTTTTATTCAAAAAAATTGATGATGTTTTTCTTTGAAATTATAATGGAATTTTTTGAACTGTGTTTAGTAAGGAAAAAGACATTGTTGCTTGTATTTTTGATTGAAATCCCATCTTTAAGGAATTTTGCTTATAAAGAACACTTTTGAATTTATTTTTTTTGAAAAATACAACTATTTGTATTGAAAATATGTCCTTTCATAGATTTTGTATCAAAAGAGTTTTGGATGCATTTTCACTAGTATCTTGTATTTCGAAAATGTATTTTTAGGGCAAAATTCATGTAGAATTGTAACTTCAACATAAAATACTTACAAGAACTTACTGTTTATTGTTGATGAATTATTGTAGCAGAGTAAATATTAATGATCATGGATATGCCATTGTGCAAAAAAGCTTGAATCAAATGAATTATTGAGGAATTTTTGTTCTGTGAAAAATGAGGGAAAGGGGCTTATTTGATGTTGGAATGGATCATATCATTCACTTAGAAATGGCTATCAATTTGCATTTGACTATAAAGGTAATTTATGATAATTTATCCTTCAAGTAATATATCTTCCTCATATCATAATATTAATGGCTTAAAATATGGAATTTAGGGAAAAGTCACAAGTACTTAAATAAAATAAACAATTTTTAGCATTAAAATAGAAGAAAATATGGATTGTTTCATTGAAGAAAGGTACAATTTTTTCATTATAAAGAAAACTATGTGGTGAATTAATTCAGAAAAGACTACCTTTGAAAACAATGGAAAATTACAAAAAGGTTCTTGTTCAATTTTCTCTAGATTATTACTCAACTTCCCAGTCAAATTGATTGAAATTGTACCAGAAAAGGAATCATTTTTGTTGAAAAGTTTGATAAAATTTATAATTCACTTCTTTCAAGATCAAAAGTAATGTTTTCTCCTTCAAATAAGGCAGAATAGGAGCCTCAGAGGTATCTTAATATACCAAAAATACCAAAAAAAATAAAAATAAGCTATAATTAAAAATAATAAATCTATTTTTGATAT
Organism: Austropuccinia psidii; assembly: GCA_023105745.1. Taxonomy (NCBI): domain Eukaryota; kingdom Fungi; phylum Basidiomycota; class Pucciniomycetes; order Pucciniales; family Sphaerophragmiaceae; genus Austropuccinia; species Austropuccinia psidii. The sequence goes on from JALGQZ010000013.1 coordinate 42,043,686, forward strand.
AAAAAAAATTGAAATACAGAAATGAAATTTATAATTGAAATTTCACATTAAAGCTACATTAAAATTTATAAATGTGGAAATAGATTTTTACATGACAAATTACAGTAAAAATAAATTTTCATCAAAAATATTTTTTGGAAAAATTTTAATAAAAATTATTACAGCATTTTTCCCAACATATCAACTTATGAAAATCATTTCACCTTTGGATTCCTCATAAAAAAAAGGCTGGTAACCACCAGGTGAAAATTATGTAACTCAACTTTAAATAAGCTTAATTATTTTCTGTATGAAAATCTGAAAATTGTAAGAAATCTAGTTAAATTCACACCACAGGGGGTTTTACACCAGGGCATTTTTGGCATAACTTTCTGGCCAGTCACAAATTATGACCAGCAGAGCTCTTTGGCATAATTTAGTTGTTCTTAATATGTGAGTTTATTTTTACCATGATATCACTTGAATATTATTATTTTATTCTTATTGGGTGTAAATACAGTGTTTTAATTTCTCTCAGGAGAAGGAATTGATTACAATAATAAATTCAACCAACAGTAAAAATCACAAAAAGTCCAAATTTCACTAAGATTTATTCTAGAGGTGTGAGCCTTGAGGTATATTTTACATACCCAAATAGGCCACAATTATCTTAAAAAGAAATTTTGAATTATGCATAACTCATAAGTCATGCATATATCCAAAATTCATCATTTTCAATTTCAGAAAAAATGAATAACTTTTTATTGAGTAAGTAAATCCATGGATTTAAGACCAGATTTGGATTCTACACAAAAATTCACCTAGGGTAGCCCCATAGAGTGAATAAGCTCAATTTAAGTATTTGAGGTGGTAAAATGGAAAATACTTCAATACCACATCATCAATACCACATAAAAGATCCGTGAAAATTTTTGTTTTTCTTGATTTTAAGCCAAAATAATGGGAAAGTGAGAAATCCCATGTTACATATACACTAAGAATAGTGTTATGCATGTTTTGAGCACTTAATATCATGGTATTCTTATATGGACTTTTGGTACACCCATAGTGGATATCTCACTTGAAGCTTAAATTTCTATTTTTACGTGAAAAATAAGCAAGGGGGACAAAAGACATCAAAGAGAGCCAGGGTACCCAACTTCTGAGGCCTCAGAGGCGTGGATAGCTCCAGAGCATGGATCCATGGCTCATCTTGGCCCAATTGGTAAACTAAAACTCTTTGGGAACTTGGTTACCAAGTTACACCTACTGTAATCATAAGAAAATAGCAAATAACCTGCTATTTTGACGTGCCAAGGAGGTAATGAGCTACTTAGACTCCTGTAACCACGTCAATTCTTGATGACTTTCCATTACTAGACCCTAAAAGAGTAATTAAAACCCTTTTGGGACCCATATTCATTGATTTACCTCATAGCAACCAGCTAAATACTGCTATTTGCAATTCTACGTAGAAATGAGGTAAAAACGTCAAAAATTCATTAAAAATACAATTCTTAATGAATCTTTATGAAACTTTCAGGACCAATAGAGAACTGTATTATCTATGGTACAACCAAAAAGAATTACAGTTTTACTAGTAAAATTGAAAGTTTTACTTATAGTCCATTTTTGACCATTCTACGTGAAACACTGAATCTTCAAAAATTCACAGTAATTAAAACCTGTGATGAAATTGGAAATAACATTGATAACTTTGAGAAATCAATGATTATTTTGGAATAAAAGAAGATTTACAGATGTTACTCCTTTTATTCTTAACCATATCGAGGTTGGTAGTCACGTAAAAGCATCAATTAAGTAATTATGATAATCTTACATGATAACAGATGATGCAATCATTAATCCAAAAAGGTTTATTGTTTTCTCACTCACTGGTTTTTCAGTTTGCTCCATGGAACGCCTTTGTGAGCTGTTGTTGACTTAAAAGAAGCCTCTTCTTGCTGTTTTTTCCATATCATCATCATCTTATCAATTTATTAAACCATTATTACCAACAAGTAAGTATTAGTTACAAGCTATTCTGAAGTGTTTTAAATCTTTCAGAATCAACCAGAAAGACGTGAAATCATAGAATCCAACTATATATTGTTGTAATACTGTTATAAATCCTTTTGATCCTTTAAATCCACAATTCCACATCAAATTTCTCTACTTTTATCTATCAATAAGTTCTTTGGAGTATTAGTGAGTCATTTATCTTTAATTCTTAAAGTTTTTCTCTAGTAATAGTTTTCTTCAAGAATTATCTTTATAATTATTCTTGTAAAAGATAATTATATATTAAAAGAATTCTATTATTTTAATAAAAGAAGTTTTTATTATTAAATTCTTCTTGTAATTGATTCTTGTAGACAATTACTGCCACTGTTATAATCACTAGTAGTGTATAACACATGAAAGAAATAATTTAATAATTATTTAATTGTGGTTATAATAATTTTTTATTATATTTCATAAGAACAGACATAGTACTGTTGATTAATAGTAATATTATCATCAGTTTCATAGTCACATCTTACAAGAGGTCTAGAATTCCAACAAGTAGGCTTTCAATTTCTTTGATTTACAGAATGGTAAGGAATTTTAAGTGAGAATAATTTACAAATGTATTTGACATGAATGAAGAGCTTTTCAATTAGATAATAAATGTTAATTCATTTTATGTTCTGGAAATATAATCAAGTTAATATTTAGTTTTTTTCAGGACCCTGAAACAAAGGAAATTTCCAAATATTTAAGAGAAAAAAAAAGAATCTATTAAAGAGAAGAATACTTATTAAGATCACTGAAATTAGCTCATGTGATACCCTCAAGGAATGGAGGAGAATAAAGTAATTTTGAATGTCAAAAATAGTTTGAGGCAATAAATAATTCAATAGATACTATAAATTTAATAATTTTCTGAGCTTTGGTGAATTGTGTAAATAAAAGAAGTTCCAAATTTGGAATTTCCTGATCCAAAATATAATTTTCTTCACACACGTGAATCAATATCTTTAAGAAAGATTGATAAATAGTATTTTTGAATTAAAGTGTGATCCAAAAATATTGGATGTCGGTTTTTCTATGATAACTACAAATTTTCTTTTTGAATAATCCCATTATAATTTTCAAATTTTATAAAGTCAGTGATACTCTAAGATTACTTGTGGAATTACACATTTTTTGAGCTCAAAAAAGGGGTTTCGAAGTTGATTTTTGGATAAGAAAAGTCTTTTACTTTGGGTAATGATGAGAATCATTTTTTTGAGTGTATTTTCACTTTTCTTGGTAGAAAAATCTTGTTTTATTAACTTGAATTCCATCCGTTATTTTTGAAAAGAAATTTGTTTCTTGTTTTAACATTATATCTTTAAATCAAATAGTTCAGTTTGAAGAAAATTTAAGGTTTTGAGACAAATTAGGTCTCTTTCAAAAAATGACCCTTTGAAAAAGTCTTTTGGGAGGTCCCAGTTTTTTGGAAAAAAAGGATAGATTTTCTAAAAAAAGTAGTTCTAAATGACAATAAATAACATGTTTGAGCAGAAAAATATTTCATTTTTGCAAAAAGGTTTTTCAAAAGAAATCTATATTTTTGGGAAAAAAACAGCAGTTTCAAAAGAAAAAGTAACTTGGGAAAGTTTTTTTTAGAAAAATAAGTTTTTCTTGTAAGATTATAAAAAAGTAAACAAAAAGTTTTTTTTGGAAAAAACTAGTCCAAAATGAAATTTTTCTAAAAAAAATAGTAAAAAAGATTTTTGAAAAAAACTAATGAAAAATAGTTAGTACAAAAAACATTTTTTGCAAAACACTAGCAAAAATATTTTTTTTTGAAAATAACTAGTACAAAAATAGTTTTTTGAAAAAAAACTCATAAGAAAAAATTTGTTGATTTTTTTTTCATTAAGTAAAGTGTTTGTGGATGAACTGGCAACATCCAACTGTTCCTCTGTTGGCAGGGAAGCATCGCATCTGCACTACTGTCACAGGGGCTCTTCGAAGTGAAGAGGGCCTGGCACTCAGTAAACTGGGACTCACTTATGGAGGGCTCAAAGATATGGTAAGAAGGAATACACTGAAGAGTGTTAAAGATAAATTGCTAAAAGAATAAATATAAGAAAAGCAGCAACAAGAAATAAGAGTAAGAAATAGAAGAGCCAACCACAAACAAGTCCAAGTCCACTGTTTCAACCTGTCAGAATGGAAAGAGAAGGGTTAATAAGGATATGGCCACCCAACTCATACTGTACAGGCGAAGAGAGAAAAGGCAAAGACTAACTTAAAATTAAATAATTATAATACCCAATTATAAGGATAAGAATAATTATAAAATAATAAATAAACTAAATTAATTAACTGGGGAAAAGTTCCCAGGGGGGAGAAAGAGGGGCTGGTATATGTGAGAATCACCAGCCCTGATTGAGAGGAAGAATTTTCATGAGAATAATTGATGATTGAATTGAGTCTGGCCAATACAGGTCCTGTACAGCTGTACAGAACCTGTACAAGGGGTGTGGTGTATTTGAGTGATCATACAGTTCCATACTGGTGTATTGAAACTGTATTGGGTGAATCCAACCTGTACAGGTATTGACAGGCTGTATTGATGTACCAAGCTCTATGCATGTTTCAGAATGAAGATTGCTGAAGCTGAATGCTGATGCAGATACTGGAATTGCTGATTTGGGGTGTTTGAGTGGGTGTATGAATGAATACCCTTACCCCTGATGGATGGTTGTTACACTATCCCCCTCTTGAAACTGGTGGGCTCCTGAACACCATAATACCCTGCCACTGTTGAGTGGCATCTCATTATCCCCACATTTTTTCAAAAAATTTTCTTTTTAATTTTCTTTTCCTCTTGACCATTATCCTGAAAATCCTTCATTACTCCTTCCCTGTCAAATTCAATTGATTCCCCCCTTTTCCAAGTTTGAGTAAGTATTCCACTTCAAAAATATGCATTTCTTGTCTTCTGATTCAATCATCCATGCCCTTGGGATGTGGCCTTGGGATATATCCCAGAATAAGGACCACTGAGCTCTTGTGCCCAAAAAATGATGCCCAATGAGTATATAAATTGTATTCATTGGGCAAGGCTTAATCCATTGAAAAATTGAAAAATTTCCTCCAAGGGGTCTTGTCCCCATTACCCATGGAAATGGCCTCAACAGCCCTCCAAAGTGCTTTGGGCTGTGGCCTTTACCCCCTGATGATTCTTGACATCTCTTGATTTTTATGGCCTTTTGGGCCTTTTGGATGTTTTGGTGAACTTAGGTCTTTATATGATTTTTGGCCATAATTGGCCTTTTTATGCCTTTGGGGTCCTATGGTCCGTGGGCCATGGGGGTTAATGAAGGCCCCCAGGACCAAAATGGAGCACCTGGGCCCAAATTTGCTGGGGACCCAGGGTGACCAAGGGGCCCAGAAATGGCTCAAGCATAAAATTCACCATACATGGCCTGGACCCATTGATGGGGTCCAGGACCATCAAGATCCTGGCCTCCCCAAAGTTGCAGTGGAGGCCCTGGGTGATGAGTTCAGCCCCAAAGGGGTATGAACCTTCACCATAGAGGCTTTGAGGGGGGGCATAATTGAGTTATGGCCCCATTTCCTTGAGGTCAAATTCTTTTTTCTTGATATGGAGTGGATTGATTCTGACATCTTGAATCTTCTGCTTGCATATTCTTCAGTTATGAGTTCCAAACTGACTGAACTCACTGAATCTTCTCCTTCTGCACCGCCACCGTCTGTTCTTCATGGTTCTTGCCTCTTCAGTCAATTGTCCTCCCTTTCCATGGCGTCTTCTGGCCATTTTGATCCCTCCCAAACATATGACGGGTTCAGAGCAGTTGAAGTTCTTGATCCTGCCTGTACTGAGTGTTTGGCCAGGGGTAAGGATTGTTTTCAACATTACAATCCTCAATCGTCAAAATGCCATTTTTGCTTTATTGGGAAGAAGCCATGCCTCTGTACCGGATCGACTTTGTCCCAGGTCAGGAGGCACTTATGGAGCAGGAAAGATGGGCCTTATGGGCAGGAATTCCCCATTCTTGAGGAGCCTACCCCTGATGCCACTTCTGGATTTTCTCAATGTGAGTGATTTGCATATTTTGATTGAATTGGTGTTGATATCTTGATGTAGTGACTGGTTCCAGGCAGAGGGATGTGGCCAGATGGACTAATGTTGGAGGGTCCATTCCAATTGGTGGTAGGCCCATCCACTACAGCTCAGAAATCCCAATTTCAAGGACCAATGCTGATGGAGTGGTGAAAGTAGTGAAGAAACTAAGAAGAATTGTTGATTCCCCAACAGATCCAGATGCTGAAGGAAGTGATGAGTTGGATGGTGAAGAAGTTCAAGTTATTCCTCATTCAATTGGCCATCCATCCAGCAATTCCTCTTCTCAACCTCTTGCCAACACCAAATTCCAAAGTCAAGTCATTCCCAGCACTCCAAGAACCTTCCAACCAATGCTTGCTTCCATTCCTACAACCCTTCCTCCTCCTTCACCAACTACTTCCCACACCACCAGGCCTGCCTTGAATCCAGCAGTAAGACCATCGCCAGTTCAACAGTCCAGGAACTCACCCATAAACACCTCCCGTCAACTCCAACCTGTGGCCAGCTCCAGCAGAAGAAGAGATGGATTGTCCCCTTTGCCGTTTCCTGCTTCTCAAGTTTTTCAAAGAAGAGAATGTTGGCCTATCCGGGTTACCAGAGAAGATCACAACGCAGCTAGTGAAAGTCAAGATGCTGTGGCCAGATTGTTCAGGAGGGTTGATAGGAAGAGCAGAGAGGTGATTATGTATGCCAATGACAGGACTATTCGAGGTACTGCTTCTGAAGAGATGGCTGCAAAATTTTCCTGGTATGAAGATGAGTTGATAAATGATTTCGAGAGAACTTTTGATTATTTGGGTAGAGATAACTAGTTTTCCTTTTCCTTGTTTGTGTTTGGTTTGTCTTCTATCCCCACTCTTATAAATACTAAAAAATGAAAAAATAATGGAACCTCCCAATACATGATTTGGGAGGGGATGCTGCTGCTTTAAAGAAATAAAAGAAAGAAAATTATACAAGTAAATAAAGAAAGAAAAATAAAAGAATAAGAGAAAATGAGAGTAAAGAAAGAAATAAAGAAAAAATCCTGATGGTTGGTCCTTCTTGTGGTGAGTTGCTTGATTCTGGCCAAAAAGTGTCTGAAAAATGAAAACCAAGCATTTGATGCTCACAGAGTGGCCAAGGTGATGTTTTTCAAGAAGTAGAACCCTCAGGGATGCGTACCAGGAGATGGAACTTACTTTCATAACTTCCACTCCCCACCAAGCACCATAAAATTGAAAAAGATTGCCATAAATGACTTTTGAGATGAATTGCCATAAATGACTTCTGAAAAGAATTGCCGTAAATGACTTGAAGTAATGAATGTCTTGAATTATGATGATTGGCATAAATTGAAATGATAAATAAAAAGAAAGAAAGGAATATTTGGCCATATCTTGATACGGTCCAAATCGGGAGAAATTGGTGTTGTATGCTTCCTGAACCTGTCCAAACAATTGACAAGTGCTCACAAAGTGGCCAAGGTGATGCTTACAACAACATATGGGTAGAATACCCCCTTAAAGGTGAATTCCAGGAGAGAACTTACTTTCATAACTTTTTCTCCCCACCAAGCACCATAAGTCAAACTCTTAAGGTATTTGGACCAGGCTTGTCTGGATACAATGAATGGAAGTCCTTGACAAGATCTGGTGAGTTGGTAAGGTTTGGAGCTGGTTCCCAAGTGGTTCTTTCTGGGTCTTCACTGAATCCTTTCCACTCTACAAGATACCATAATTTACCTCTTTTGAGTTTTGAGTCCAGAACCTGAGCCACTTCCCATTCTTCTTGCTGCTCCACTAAAACTGGTGGTGGCGGCAATTGATGACGATTTGGGATAGCTGAATGCTTGACTGGTTCTAATAAGGACACATGGAACACAGGGTGAACTGTGTTCCATTGCTGAGGCAACTTGAGGTGATATGCATGACTGCCAATCTTCTTCAGAACTTCAAAAGGTCCCAACCATCTTTCTGATAATTTCTTGGTGGGTCTTGTTGTCTTGATGTTCTTGGAAGCTAGCCATACTTTGTCCCCAGGTTGGAAATCAGGTGGAATTGCTTTATTTCTATCTGCATACTTCTTGAATCTCCTTATTGCTGACTCTAATTCTTCTTTGACAACTTGCTGTACTGATTGGAGTTTTGTTGATAACTTTCCAGCAGGTGAGTCTTGAGAAATATGGATTGAGTCAAAGATGGGATTTCTTCCATAAATGGTGAAAAAAGGTGATTGCTTGGTTGATGAATGTTCGGAATTATTATAGGCAAATTCAGCCAGAGGGAGCCAGGTGTACCAGTCATCTTGATGATAGCTGACATACATCCGAAGGTACTGTTCTAGTATCTGATTTACCCTCTCTGTCTGTCCATCTGTTTCAGGGTGAAAGGCAGTTGAAAGATCTCTTGATATCTTGAGCTGCTGACACAATTGAGTCCAAAATGATGAAACAAATAAGGATCCTCTATCACTGACAATACTGACTGGAAGTCCATGCTTGGAAAATACATGACTAATGAAGATTTGAGCTAAATCCAGAGCAGTGATTGTGCCATAAGTTGGAATGAAGATTGCCATTTTTGAGAATCTGTCCACAACTACTAAACTTGAATCAAAGTTGTTTGAAAGTGGAAATTGAGTGATGAAGTCCATTGATAATGAATTCCAAGGACCAGACGGAATTGAAAGAGGCTTGAGTAATACAAAATTCTTGTGATGAATGTTCTTGTTTCTTGAACATTGCTGACATGAGGACACACAGTCCTTGATGAATTGATTCATGCCAGCCCAATAAAAATCCCTCTTGATGAGCTTGAGGGTCTTCTCCTGGCCAGGATGGCCAGCCAATGGTGAGTCATGACGCTTTTGAAGAATATTGAGTTGAAGTTCTTCATTGCTTGGGATTACCACTCTATCTTTGAATAATAATAACTTGGCTTGAGGCTCAAGAGAATAATCTGGAACTGATTCACCTCTTGCTAGTTTCTTGAGTATTACTTTATAGTCTTTGTCTTGCCATACTTATTTTTGAATCTTGTCCACTAAATCTGAGAAAATTTCCACTTTGATTGAGAAGAATCTTGACTCTTGAATTCCATCTTGCTTAAGTACTTGATGAAAGTTTTGAGGATTCTTGCTGATGAAGTCCACCCCCCTCTCTGGGTACACGTCGTCCCAACGTGACAAGGCATCTGGTAAAGTGGCCAGCCTGCCTGGGCAGTAAGTGATAGTGAAATGAAATTCTGAGAGAAATTCAGCCCAACGGGCCTGATGACGAGTAAGAACTTTTGAAGACATGAAATACTGCAAGGAAAAGTGGTCTGTCAAGACCTCAAAAGGATTGGAAAGAGAAAGAAGAAATGCCCTCCAGCGCTTGAGAGCCCAAACTATGCCAAGGAGTTCCTTGTCATGAATTTCATAGTTGAGTTCAGCTGGTAAGGGCTTGCGACTATCAAATGCAATGGGATGCTTTCCAGAGTCATTCACCTGACTCAGCATGGCTCCCAATGCATAATCAGAAGAATCAGTCTCTACAATAGTAGGTAGAGATGGATTGAAATGGGATAAGATAGGAGCGGAGGTGAAAGCTTCTTTGAGTGCTTGAAACTGACTAAGAGCTTCCTCATTGAAGATTAAAGGAGAATCTTTTTTGAGAAGGGAAGTGAGAGAAGTGATTTTTTTGGAATAATTTTTAATGAAACGACGATAAAAGTTGGCAAAGCCAAGAAAAGATTGAAGGGCCTTGATGTTTTTGGGCTGAGGCCAATTGAGGATTTGCTGAACTTTTGAAGAATTCATCTTGAGGCCATCACTTGAAACAACATAGCCCAAGTATTCCACACTTGAGGCATGGAATACACACTTGGAGGCTTTGGAAAACAGATTATTGTCCCTCAGTCTTTGGAGGACAGAGGCCACATGTTTGACATGTTTCTCCTCAGAACTGGAAAAGACCATAATATCATCTAAATAAACCACAACAAACACATCCAAAAAATCTGCAAAGATATCATTTACTAGATTTTGGAAAGAAGCAGGAGCATTGGTCAAACCAAATGGCATGACCAAATACTCATAACTACCATATTTGGTTCTAAAGGCAGTTAAGTGCTCATCCCCCTCTTTGATTCTCAGAAGTTTATATGCACCACGCAAATATATCTTGGAGAAGATAGTGGAACCGTTGAATATGGTAAGGAGCTGGTTCATAGGATGAACAGGGTATCTGTTCTTCCTAGTGACAGCATTGAGTTTGCGGTAGTCAACACACAAACGAAGACCTCCATCCTTTTTCTTGACAAAAAGGACAGGTGCTCCTGTTGAAGAGGAGCTTGGTCTAATGAAACCTTTCTCTACATTCTCTGAAATGTGGGCCCGCAGTGTTTCTGACTCTTGATTTGATAATGAGTAGATGACACCAATTGGAGGTAGAAGACCCTCCAATTTGATATGGTGATCACAGGCGCGGTGTGGAGGAAGTTTCTCCGCTTTCACCTTGGAGAATACATCCAAATATTGGTGATAAGCAGGAGGAAAAACCTTCAACACAGTTTCAATTTCTTCTGGCTCTTCCTCTTCATCCCACTGCTCCTCCAGGGATGCATGAAAAGATAAGGGAGGAAGGTCCATATCCCCTTGAAAGAGATGAAGTGAAGATATGGCAACATCTTCTCCAACATCCTTTATCTCTTTGAAGACTTCATCTCTTAATGGAAGTAATGACTGAGAGGGAATAATGGAAGGGATATGGACAGAAGAAGGAAGGGAAGGTGTCCTAAGTTCACCAACCAGAGCAACACTGTTGACAGCAGTGGCCAAGTCATTACTAGTAGAAGGAATAATACCACTAGAATCCTTATGACTAGAATCATGGGTGATCAATCCATTTTTCCAATCAATAATGGGATTAAAACGGTAAAGGAAATCATAGCCCAATATCAGGTCTTCTCCCTTGGGTGAATCTATGATAAAGAAGTCCCATTCAAAGCTTGGGAAGGAAGGCAAGTCAACTACCCACTTGGTATAATGGGTGATGAACAAGGCAGGGGATTCATTAGAATCCAAGATGAAAAGAGGAATCTTTTCAGGGAGCTCTGACAGAGTCAATGAGTACTTGAGAACAAAATTCTTTGCAATAAAAGAGTTTGTAGCACCAGAATCAATGAGAATACTATAAAAAATATCAGAGACAGAAGAGAAAATAAGAAATTTTAAAGATTTCTTGACACTAGTATTCAGAGTGCACAATTGTGCTCTTGAAGGAAATAAGTGAGAACCATTGAACACATCATGATTCCAACTCAGGCTTTTCCCTGCTTGCTAGGGAAGCCTCTTGATGATGTCCCAGGCTTGCTCTGAGGTCTCTTGAAGCATTTTTCAATTGGGTGCTTTCCACCACAATAAGTACATAACCCCTCTTTAATCCTCCTCTCCTTTTCAGAACCAATTAATTTATTGTCCTTATTGAGGAGAGCAGCATGGGGCTTGTCCTTTGAAGCTTGAAATTGCTTGCCCTTCTTGTTCTTGTTCTGGTGAGACCTCTTTGAAGATGAGTTTTGAGGAGGCCTAGATTGATTGGATCCAATGACTGGAGGCTTCTTCTCTTGATTGCCACCCTTTTCTTTTTGCCTCTCATGATATCTTGTGTCTAATTCCAAGGTGACATCCATAAGTTCTTGAAGAGTATCAAAAGTTCCAGGGTGAGAAGCCAACTGATCCAATAATCTTGATGCCAATCCTCTTCTGTAAACATGGATATAAGCTCTTTCCCCCCAATCTCCAATTCTTGACATTAAGCTTCTGAAATCTGCAATGTACAAGGAAACATGACCACTTTCCTTCATCCTCAAATTGTCCAACTCTTGTTCAGCTTTCCTGACTTCATTGGGGTAACCAAACAGAGTGAATAATTGAGATTCAAATAATGGCCAATTATTGAGGAGGTAGGAAGGGTCTTCATTGGAAATATTTGAGAGATAGGGTTCAATCCACTTTCCAGCTCTACCAGTGAGAAAAGAAGTTGAGTAAAGAACTTTCTCCCTGTCAGAGCAGAAATTTGCTGGATCATTATGGAAGATTAATTGACAGGATTGGATAAATCCTCTCAATTTATGAGCTTGAGTACCATAAAAAGAATCAGGTGCCTTCATGGATGGAGTCTTGAAAGCAGGGGCTTTGGAATTGTCCCTGGGAGCAACTGCTTGAGTGAGTTGCCCCATGAATTGAGTCATCTGCTCCATCATCTTGAGGAGACTTGGATCAGTTTTAGAGACAAGAGGTTGACTAAAAAGGGCTAGATTAGAACCCTGAGGCACCTCTGGAGCATTTGCCAAGGCATCTGCCACTTCAGTTTCCCCAGAATCTTCCTCTTCCACAGACTCTTCCCCCTCTTCATCTTCAACTTCCCCTTGTATTGCTATTGCACCTTCAGACATGCCAGGGTAGCCACCCAAAAGTCCAGAGAAAGATCTTGATCTTCTATATTTCATTCCACCTCTTCTTGAGGGTGCTGCTCCTTCCATTGGTGGTCCTCTGTCCAAATTTGCACTCAGTTGATGAACTGATGGTGTGCGGTCAAGAGGAGCCCTTACTGTAGGAGTGAGAAAAGCTTGAATTCTTTGGGATCTAGTATTTTTCGCTGGGGGACTATGCTGAACTGGCATTTTGAATAAAATGAAATAAACTTGATGATACTTTGAATAAAATAAGGCTTGACCAAAACAATCAAATGAGAATCTTGATGAACTTGAGAAATCAATCAATAGTCTTGAAGTGAATCAATATGAATAAATCTTGAATAGTGAAGATGACAAAGTCAAATTCTTATGAACAATCAATTTCAATCAATAAGTCAAATCAAGTAAATCAAGTCAATTCAAAATCAAATCAATTAAGCCTTGAGGAATTCAATCAATATCTTCAAAATCAATTCAATTTTCTTGAGGAATCAAATTCAAATAAAATCTTGAGGATAAATCAGTTATCTTGAGGAATCAAATCAAGTCAATCAATCAAATCAAAGTCTTGAGGTGAAATCAATGTCTTGAGGAATCAATCAATAAATTTGAGAAATTTCAAAACCAAAATCACTGAATACCCCAAATCAATGAAATCCCTCAATGATGAATCAATTAACCCAAATAACCTGATAAAAACCTGAATTCAGACAAAAGAGAAATGAGAATGATAAAGAATAAAGTGAAATGGTCAGCAGAATTTTTTTGAAATGAGAAAAAGAATCAATTTTCATTTGAATGAAATGAATGAGATAAAAATTGATGAGAGAGAAAAAATCATGAAAAAGTCATAATCAAAGAATGAGGGAAATGAATAAAATGAATGAAAGAAAGAATCACATATGAGTTAATTAATTTAATGTCCCAGGGGCTCTTCAAAGTGAAGAGGGCCTGGCACTCAGTAAACTGGGACTCACTTAAGGAGGGCTCAAAGATATGGTAAGAAGGAATACACTGAAGAGTGTTAAAGATAAATTTCTAAAAGAATAAATATAAGAAAAGCAGCAACAAGAAATAAGAGTAAGAAATAGAAGAGCCAACCACAAACAAGTCCAAGTCCATTGTTTCAACCTTTCAGAATGGAAAGAGAAGGGTTAATAAGGATATGGCCACCCAACTCATACTGTACAGGCGAAGAGAGATAAGGCAAAGACTAACTTAAAATTAAATAATTATAATACCCAATTATAAGGATAAGAATAATTATAAAATAATAAATAAACTAAATTAATTAACTGGGGAAAAGTCCCCAGGGGGGAGAAAGAGGGGCTGGTATATGTGAGAATCACCAGCCCTGATTGAGAGGAAGAATTTTCACAAGAATAATTGATGATTGAATTGAGTCTGGCCAATACAGGTCCTGTACAGCTGTACAGAACCTGTACAAGAGGTGTGGTGTATTTGAGTGATCATACAGTTCCATACTGGTGTATTGAAACTGTATTGGGTGAATCCAACCTGTACAGGTATTGACAGGCTGTATTGATGTACCAAGCTGTATGCATGTTTCAGAATGAAGATTGCTGAAACTGAATGCTGATGCAGATACTGGATTTGCTGATTTGGGGTGTTTGAGTGGGTGTATGAATGAATACCCTTACCCCCGATGGATGGTTGTTACAACTACTTTCTTGCTTTCTGATGGGTTAAAATCACCCATGTGGCAGACAATGAGGTTTTCCTTTCTAACCTCAATTGGGAACCCTCCCTGCTCTTCTATTGTAGATAAAAACAACCCATTAGGCCTCAATGTTTTGCTTGACTGGTGCTGCCAGGGCCCACCTGCAATATCATAACACTGCAGAGGCTGGTGTTCACCACCCCCTATTTTGGGGGGTGGTTTGCACTAGCTGATGTGAAAAATACCTGACCTTTTACTGCTTTTTTCGGGGGGTTGTTTGCAGAAGCTGATGTAAACAATCCCCTGCCTTTTTCTTCCAGTTTTGGGGGTTGTTTTTACTAGCTAATGAAAGCAACCCCTAGCATTTTATCACTGGTTTCAGGGGGTTGTTTGCACTAGCTGATGCAAAAAAACCTCATTGCCTTTTACAGCTTGCTCTGTAGGGTTGTTAGGACTAGCTATTGCAAAAGAAGCCTTGGATTTAATTTTTTTTTTGGAAAAAGCACATGTCCCATTGTTATTTGATTTCAGACGGTTCTTCAAAACAACTTTTTGTAACCTACCCCAAAAGTCTTGGAGATGGTGTCATAAGGGCTTTCACAATAGGAGGATCAAGCCACCCCAGCTGTTTGAAGCTGGTTATGGTGGGTTGTTTACACTACCAAATATGAAAGACCTCTGGACTTTAGAGCTAGCTTGTGGGGGCTGTCTGTATAAGGTGATATAAACCAACCCCCAGCTGTTTTAGCATTGGAAGATATTATTTCGATTATCCACAACTTCAATCAAAAGGGCATAAGCTGAGTGCTTCCATGTGTTTGAACATAAATTTGAAATCATTTTAATCATTTTTTGAGGGAGGTTCATCATAAGAGTAAAAGAAAGAAACTGATGGAGAACCTCAGCTGTCATTTGTTATATTTTGGAGTCTTAACTATTCAAAAAGGCTCACATTTTCTAATTGTTTATGGCTTAATGGCTTGAAATTTATCATTAGTAGTAGTGTGTAGTGATTGGTGCAACAGAAACTAGCATGAAAGATGTACTTTAAAGCAGATGATATAATTAATGCACACACCACTATATAGCATCTGAGTAACCAGTCACTTGTTCCTACATAAAGAAATTTCATAGTACACATATTCCTCTTGAAAAAAGTGAAGATCAATCTAAACCTCACAGGAGTGAATAAACCTTATGATTTCATTTTCCCCTAGTAACTCGAATGCAAAATTTTAAGCTCTAGTGGCATGCTTCAGATATAATCTAAAATTTTACAAAAGATAAAAATTATGTTATAATGATAGATTTAATGCTCTTAATAGCTTCCAGTACCCAAAATACTTTTGAAGATGAATTTATAATTAATTAACTTTTGCGAATTTCCCATCTTTGAGCTTGAATTTGCATTTTTTGGTTGAAAGTTTTTGGATTACTACTACATTTCTGATATTATTTTAACAGAATTGAATTTTGAGGAATATTATATACAATTGAAGCAAACAAAAAAATTCCTTTGATAAAAACAAAGCCACCAAAAAATATCACTGGGGACAAGAATGTTTGTATACTGAAAAGATTAATCATTAAAAAATGTTTTTACCAAACATATTGTGAGCCTTAGAGGTATTTTCATATACCCAAAAGACCACAAATAATAAAAATAAGATATAAATATAATAAATTTATTTATATTATCAAAATAAAAATTAAATTTAAATATAAAGTAAATATAATATAAAAATTTGACTAAAATTTAAAAATAAAATAACTTTGGATTTTAAATTTGTAAAAACACATTTTTACTTGAAAAAATTAAGTAAGAATGAATTTTCAACAAAAATACCAAAATTAAAATATTTTTGGAAAAAAGTTAGATGAAAAATTATCATAACTTTTTATCCTAAAAATAAACTCATGAAAGCTGTTTTACCATTGGACTCCTCATAAACAATGAAGTGGGGTCACCTCTGGGTAAAGTTTTTGTAACTCAACTCTAAATAAGCTTAAATTAAGTTTTTAGTATTTTATGTACAAAATTTGAAAATCCTAAAAGCCTTAATTTAATTCACATCACATGTGGTGCTAACCATAAATTTTTGTGTTAAAATTTAGGTGTTGTGTGTAGCTTAGAAGTTATGAGGAATTGAAGTATTTTCAATTGAAAGGTCAAAATGTGCACATGTATTACATAAGTGAACTTTAATCTACATATGAGGTGTCAATTATTACAGTAAGTGTATTTTAAAACTCAATTGAATCACATATGTGAATTACAAGTATAATACATGATGAGGAATTAAAGGAAAAATAAATTGAAAATATTAATTTGGGGGGGGGGGAAAGGAACTCTAACTCCAAGGGGGATCCAGACCCCCAAGATACTTGCTTACAGGCATGAGATGTCAAAATGAATGCAATAGTTCATTAATTTTGGGGTGGAATTGAGTCACAGGGTCTGTGACTCAATTGATGATGAGGTTTTGATACCAACCAGGGCAGTTTAACTGTTGCAAAGAGGGTAAAACTACCCTTAAGTTAAAACAATCTTAGTAAAAAGGGCTTTAACCAATTTCTACATCTCTTCCACACATTCTGACGTGTTTTGAAGGCTCTAGACCAGGTATTACTATAGTAATGGCTGATTTAATGGTCCAAAATGGCTAAAAATAGCCAAAAATGGCTAAACCAGCCTTTTTTTGGTCTAAACCAGGGTTTGATGATGCAATAATTGGATTTTTTGTTTTCAGAGTGTTTTCCACGACTGAAAAGAGTGAAAATTAATTTTTGGAGTAAGAAAATTGGTGGCTATATGTAAGGTTTGACTATGAAACAATAAGTAAAAATCACTAATTTATTACTTATTGTACTCTGAATGTCCTTATGAATTGAATAAATAAGATTAAGAATATAATAATAATAAATAATTATTATTATTAAATACATATAATATAATAAGTAAATATATTAATATAAAATAATTAATATATTTAAAAAGCTCTTTATTATTGTTACCAACAAATAATAAAGGCGTAAAAAATTGCTTTTTATTAATAAAAAACAATTAATAACAATAATATTACTAATAATAAAGTTATGAATTAATACAAATACTATTTATATTAATTAGAGAATTATTAAGAGAGTAAAAATAGAGAAATTATTATAATAAGAGAAAATAACCTACTTTCAACACTTAATATAATAATTTTGAAATATTTTACGCCAAAAAATATAAATACAACCTTTTAAAATTGTATTTACAATAAAAATAAAGAAAATTACAAATTATTCTGGATTTCTATGTGGAAATGAGTTTTAGAGAGATTTTTAACAAAAACAATTAAATAAATGATTTAATCACGTCAAATTAGATGATTATAATAAGGTGGTCTTTGGTCTTTAATAATATAATAGTTTTATATATAAAGAATAAAGAAATTACCTTTGATTTAATTGATTTAATGTTTTTGATGCGTCTGAGGGGAAAATAGAGTAAAAAGAGCTCTATTCATAATAAATACCTCCCTCCTAGAGTCCAACAGGCTTCTAGTAGACGTGTACTGATCATATCCACTGGAATTGATCAATATTTTAAGGTTTGGAGATGATTACATCATTATCAAACCATATTACATCATTATTACACCATTATTTAGAGTTATCACTATAACTCCAGGTTTGATGACATCAGAGGCTTGGCAGAACCCCAAATTTCGTGGATTTTATTAGTTTTAATCATAAACTAATAGTATTCACCAATTTCATCACTCTTAAGACTGTTAAACTTAATTTAAGGTTACTGTGAGTGATCATAACTGCTCAAATTAAGCTCAAACTTTGATCCTCAATAACTTTTAAGATTTACACGCTACAGCAATTCAAAGAGTGAATTCTGATAGCCTGGCATAGCCTTATTATGCTTCCAAGAGCTTTTCATTACATCATCAAAACTCTAATTTTGATGATTTTTCTTGTAACTCATCTTTTCTCTTGAAATTCAATATTTTAAACTTCAAACCTTGATTTCAGGGGGTTATACCCTGAATTTAATAATAAAAATTACATCATTCTTCACGAATGAACTAGTAGAATCCAACTGTATACTTTTTTTAAGTTTGGAACACTTTCACAACAAAGTGGTCAACAGCTCTGTTGATTTTTATCAATATTTCATCATAGGTTTTAACCTTGTTTATAATTTGTAAAATAAAGTTCATATCTGTGTTTTTACAGTAATTACGTGGTAAATTTATTTTTGGTTCATCATTCTATCATGTATAGTTTAGGAGATATTAGCTATGATCCTTGAATATATGTGTTGACCAAAAAAGTGCATATATTCAGGTTAATTCCTTAAGTATTAAATTTGGAAATTAGCTTATTAATTGTTTTATGTGTGGATTTTCGTGGGGAATCCACTGGTTCAATTTATTTCACATGTTGTTTCATTAGTTCCTGAGATAAATAAGGTTTTATGGTTTTTATAAGGTATTATACCTTATAACTCATTAAATATTGACTTTACAGATATGCCATAAAAACGGTATATGTGTATTTTACCATGGGGAATCCAATGGTATAATTTATTTTACATGTTGATTCATTGGGTTTTAAGTTAAACCAATTTTTGTACCAATTTATGGTATTTTTTGTATATTTAAGTAATTATTTTTAATGTATAATTATTCTAAGTAATTTTAATATAATTATATTAAAGGTATAATTATTCTAAGTCTTTTTTGTGACCTTATTGGGTATGTGGTCATATCTCAAAGGCTCACATTCCCTACCACCAAAAAAGATTGTACCACAATCTGATATGTGTGATTAGGGTATCATCCACTGTCCTACCTCTTCATTAGACTTTATCAGTCCTGAAGCTCAATAATGCTTGATTTTGTTATTCTTTAGGTTTTCTTTCATGTCTAAGCCTCCTCAGTAGTTTATCAGCATTTGTTTTATCTTTCTCAAGTAGCCATTCATCCTCATGAGTTGGATTTCTATACCTTACAAGGTATTTCCTTTCTTTTTTGTTCCTTGTCCTTCTTTCTTTAAGGACTTTTACAATTCTTTTTTCTTCTCCTTCTTCCAAAGGGGGAATTTTAAGTGGGGGTTTATTTCTTAGTAGAAATAATTCCTTGTCACTTGAGCTGTAAGGTTTTATAAGACTTACAGGGAAAGTTGGGTGTTTATTCATTAAATCACCTGTAAGTTCCAATTGTACAGCATTGGGTCCATGAAGTGCTTTTACCATAAATGGTCCTGCAAAGGAATCTTTCAATTTCTTTGGTCCTTTTATGTTATTAAAGTTAAGAGTTGATAATAATACCAAATCTCCTATTTTGAAGTCAGGTGGTTTATGACTTTTGTCCCATCTTTCTTTTGCATATTTGAAAGAGTCTTGCATGCATCTGTTTGCATGGTGTCTTGCTTTGTCAAGCATTATCTTAAAACTGCTTGCTGTTGGATGTATTTCCACTAAGTCCTTTTTGAGGGTATCATAAGGAAGTCTTGGATTCCAACCTTTCTCTAGCATTGCTGGTGTTTTGCCAGTAGAAGAATGGATTGATGTCTTATATGCCAGTTCAAGTGCTGGTATTAGTGTACACCAATCATGGGTGAAGCCATCAGAATCTTTGAATTCTAGCCCATAAGCACAGAATCTTCTGATCATGTCCTCCAAGGTCTGTATCATTCTTTCTGCTAAACCATCAGTTTGGGGATGGAAAGCTGTTGAGAATGATAGCTTTGTCCCAAATAAGTTATGGAGATTTGTCCATAATGCTGAAGTGAACTTTGGGTCTCTGTCACTTATAATATTTTGGAATAAGCCTGTGTGGCTAATGACTTTATTCCATATCATTATGGCTGTATCCATAGCTGTGTCATCTTTATGACATGGTAAGAACATGGGAGCTTTACTGTACCTGTCAACTAACACTAGACATGCATTATAGCTCCTGTCCCCTCCTGGAGGTAGTGCTGTTACCCAATCCATATGAACTATTTCCCATGGGGATTTTGGTTCTTGGATTTGGATCATAATTCCAAATTTCTTTCCTGTGGCTCTGTTGGCTTTTTGACATCTGTCACAGGTTTGGCAGTACTCTGCAACATCTTTATTCCAATTTGGCCACCAAGAGCAGGTCTTCACCCTCTCTAGTGTCCTATCTTCTGAGAGATGTCCAGATGCAACACTATCATGACACTCATGTAAAATAGTGTTTATTAGTGTTCTATCTGTTAAGGCCATAACACATGTGTGTTTTGTTCTATGGTAAAGGATTCCATCAAGGAGGTGGAATCTTCCTTCATCATATGCCTTTTTCCATATTTCATCTAGTTTTGATGAAAGTGATGGATCTTTGCAGTCTTTCATTAGAAGTTGGCTTAAGATATGGCAATTTTTGTCTGTCTTATAGCTTTCTTTAACTTGGTTAAAGAATTTTGGGCCTATGTCTGTGACACATATTCCTTCTATATGGTGCTCTTCTTGTGGTACCCATGCTGGATTGTCAGGGGTATTTGCTAAAGCCCATCTGCTAAGACCATCTGCATTTTTATGAATATTTCCAGATTTATGTACAATAGTCATATTTCCTCTATATTCTTGGATAGCAATTTGCCATCTCAGCATATGTCTATTTGGAGTCTTCATATTTAATAGTGATTTCACAGAATTACAGTCTGTGATTACATCAAATACTGTGCCATCCAAATAATAATGCAGTTTTTCTAAAGCCCACACTAGGCATAAGCATTCCATTTGGCTTGCTCCATACCTTGCTTCTGTTGGCTTTATTTGCCTTGAAATGAAACAAATTGGTCCTTCCACTGGTTTATCATTGATAATTTGTGTTTGGTGAAGTGCAGAACCAAATCCTTCTCCACAAGCATCAATGTATAGTTTGAAAGGTAGTTTCCAATCTGGCATTAGAAGAAATGGGGCATTTGTTAGTGAATTTTTCAATTATTCATATGCCTTGACCCTTTCTTCAGTCATTTCATAAACTGTTTGTTGGTCACATAATTTATATAAGGATTTGGCAATTTTTGCAAAGTCCTTTATATGCTGTCTATAGTAACCAGCAAATCCTAAAAATGATTTCATTTCTTTTTTGGTTTGAGGCATTGGTTTGAGTAGTACTGCTGCTACTTTATTTTTGTCTATGCCTAATCTAAGTCCAGATACAACATGTCCTAGTGCTTTTAGTTCACTATATGCAAAATGACACTTTTTCAAGGAAATTTTCATATTCACTTGGACTATTTTTTGTAGTACCCTTTCTAGTCTTGTAAGGTGATTTTCCCAAGTTTCTGAGCAAACTATGATATCATCAATATAGATAATTAACCATCCTTCTGATAATTCTTCAGGGAATATGGTATTCATCATTCTTTGAAAATGGGAAGGTGCATTTTTTATCCCAAATGGCATTCTTAAGTATTCAAAAATTCCACAATGGACTATTATTCTTAGTAGTTTCTTGGCATTGTCTGTTAAAACATTTTGATGAAAACCCTTAAGAGCATCCATAGCTGTGATGAACTTAGCTTGTGACAATTGGGTCAATGTCTCATGGATTCTAGGTATTGGATATCTGTCTGGAATGGTATAGGTGTTCAGGGCTCTGAAGTCTCCTACCATCCTTGATTTTCCATTATGCCACGTTATAATGACAGGTGTAGTAACTTCTACTTGTTCATTATGTCCAACCTTTCTTAATACTCCAAGGTCCATTAATTCTTTGATGTGCACCTCTAAGGCTTCTCTAGCCCTTGGACTGGCTGGATAAGCAGGTCTTCTTAATAAAGGTGGGTAAGGCTTTTCTACATTAAGAATTATATCCACTTCATGTCCAATTATGGCACCTAGTGGCTCTTTGTCAGTTGCAAAGGCATTTTTATACTTAAATAAGAGGTCAATCAATTTTTCTTTCATTTTTTCTGTTAATTCTTGATTGAATTCTGCCTCTTTAAGTTGTTCAGATATAAAAAGTTCTTTTTCTGGAATTTTTTCTTCCTTCTTAATAACTGTGATTTGTTTTTTGTTATTTAAGAAGCCAAACGTTTGTCTTTTGTTATCTCCTATGGTAAAATATCTGTCTTTTTGGTTGGAGATATCTATACCATAGATTGATAAGTAGTCATTCCCAAGTATGAAATGATTACTAGTACAGTTGTCCATTAATACAAAATCTACTTTAATTCTGAGACATTGTGAGGGATGAGGAAAAATTAGTGTTAAATCAATTGTTCCAAGGGGCTTCATGCTCTCACTTGCACTACTAAATTTGACACCTTGTATTGGCATAAGTTTTTCTTGCCAGTTTGGGACAATGGTTTTTAAATAACTTTTGCCAACACAAGTGCAATATGCTCCTGTATCCAAGTTAACTTTTCCTTCTTGGTTATCAACCATAACAATACTTATACTTGATTTTCCAGCTGTATATCCCATTCCTCTTGCAGGTTTGGTTCTAAACATTTTGGCATCTTGTATGTTTTTCAGGTTTGTGTCAGATGTTCCAACTTGTGGTAAGTTTGAATTAACATCCAGTACTTCATAAATTATATCAATATTATTAATTTGTGCATTAATTATATTGATTTCATCACTTTCAGAGCTTTCTGACTCTTCTGTCTCTTTTTCAGAGTCAGATTCCTCTTCTTTGTCATTGTGGTTTTCTGTTTCCACAATCTCATTAATCTTTGCTTTTTTAAGGCAATTATTGGCTAAGTGTCCAATACCTCCACATTTATGGCATTTTCTTTGCTCATTATTGTTGGATGTATTGGGCTTAAAGGATTCTTTTGATTCATCTTTTTTGATAAATGGTTTATTTGGGCTTTTAATGTCCAATTTTTTCCAAGTCCTGCCAATTTTTGTTCTTGTCACTATATCTTCTAGTGCATTTATATACTCTTCTGTGGAGCATGGTTCTATACATCTGCTTCTTAGGGCATGTTCTAGTTCCCCTCCACATTTTTTAAGTATTTTCATGTGCACCATCTTTTGTGACATTTCTGGGTACAGTGCATTAAGCCTTTCAACTTGTTTCAAGAACCAAGTTAAAGGTTTGTCTTTCTCTGGGTCAAAGAAAGAGTTTTCAAATGCATTTTCTATCTTATACCTCCAGGCATCATTTGCCCACTTGGTGATTATTTCTTGTTTCCACCAAGACCAGGTATTTTTACCATTTGTTTGTCTTATGCCATAATACCATCTTTTTGCAGATTTCTCAAACAATGAATGCAATCTTGCAGTGATTAATTCATCTGGTATGGCATAGTCTTCTTGTAACATGTCAATTGTTTTAATAAATGACATGTGGTCATATTCACCTTCTCCTGTGAATGTTGGCCATTCCTTCAATTGAGGTGCTTCCTTCATTAAGACTTGGTTATTATCTTGGTGACTCAAGTCTGTTATGAAAGGATTTGACAATTCCTCTTTTGTTTTAACAGGGCTTCTTATATGAGAAAATGGAGTTGATAACTTTGGCATATTTAAATTAGCCTCATTAATTTTATCCATTTTTTCAGTAATAAGCCTTATTTCACTCTGAATATCATCTTTCAGATGCATTCTTGCTTCATCACTTTTTTCCACATGGTCTAAAAGTAATTTTTGGTGTGATGAAGTCTTTTCTTCAAATTTTTCTACAGAAATACTTAATTTATTTAATTTTTCTGTAAGATTGTCAATACTCACATCATAATTGATTGTCAAAGTCTTGTCTTTGATATCTTTTATGTATTTATACAATTCTTGTTGTCCTTGTATTAATTTTTGAGTATTGTCAATTAAATTCTTTGGTTTATTATTTTCAACAATAAACTTAATGTTGTCAATTTCTTTCTTGTTTTGCACAACAATTTTTGTTAAAGAAGATAAATTGTTATTTATTTCTTGTAGTGATAATAAACTATCTTTAATTTCTTTTAGAGGTAATATAATATTTTCAATTTCTGTTAAAGTATTTAAAACATCTTTGGACAAGGTTATTTCTTTGGGAAATGAGGTTGTCTCATTCTTTGCTCTTCCTTGTCCTTCAATTCCATCAAGGTTCTGGCCATGTTGAAAACATTGTCCATGGCATCCTTTTGGATTCTTGGGATCCTGTAGCTTGGGGTATATGGTTTCCTCCAATGCTTTTTCTTGTTCTTCTTCCCTTCTTGGGGAAGTGGGCTGGCTTGAGGCTTGCTGGTAGAAGCTACTGGGGCTTCTTCCTTGGTTGCCTCCCTCTTTTTGGTGTGGTAATCCTTGATTTTTTTTGATTTGAGGTTTGAATGACAGTGGATTCCATCCATTGGAGTATTTCACTATCTCCTCCTCTTTGAGGAACTTTTTCAGGATGTGCCAGGAGGTCATCACTCCTTGGTGTATTTGAGGCAGCATTTCCCAGTCTTTGTCCTTGTACACTGTGTAATACTGCTTGTACTGGCTCATGTAGATGTCTATTTGAGCCCTCTGAATGTGATTTGTACCTATTTGAGTTACTCATACTTAGCTCCAATTCAGGTTCAGATATCATGGGCATTTCTGGGACTTGCCTTTGGGATAAGGCACTTCCTTGTGTGGATTCTGTTCCACTGGGGATATTGCCCTTTCTTTTCCCTTTTGAGGGATCAGTTCTACCTCTGAGTCCAGCTCCATCTGATTGGATGGAGTATTGGGAACCTCTTCTGGTAGTCATAATTTAAGAAAATAAGAAATAAAAGTATTTTATGATAAAAATTCTTTTTATGGCAATTATAAAAGAGGTGCTCACCTTCAGAGTCTTGAATGGTGGGTCCTGGAAAGTCTAATTTCTTAGCTTTCTTTCTTTTGGTGATAACTGGTGTTGGAGAACTTTGACAAGTTTCTTCCACCAATCTCTCAACAGTAGCTTGGTTGTCTTCTGTTGGGTTATCTTCAAACACTAAAAAAGACAAATAAATATAAGTCTTTTTATAAGAAGTGTTATTTTTTGGTAAGATATGGCAATTTTCCATGTAGAAATTGCTTTAATATCTTTAATGAATAAAGAAATGAATAAAAATAACTTTTTTATTGTTTTTTTTTTTTTTTTTTTTTTTTTTTTTAATATTTTTTTTTATATTTTTTATTTTTAAGGAATAAAATAAAAATTAATATGATTCTTCATAAAATTAAATTATAATAAAAATTATTTTTAATTTATATAATATCTTTTTTAATCACAAGAGTCACTCAAAGAAAGTTCTTGCAAGTCTAAGGATGTGAAACACCACATGTAAGACAGTACAATTGCTTTCCAAATGCCTCAATAGCTTTTAAAATCAATAAAATATAAAATTATTATATAATTTTATGATTATAAATATAATTTATTATTGGATAAACCCAATTAGAATCTTTTTAAAGGTCTTTTAAGTAAATATCACGGCCAGGCCCCCAAATGTAAGGTTTGACTATGAAACAATAAGTAAAAATTACTAATTTATTACTTATTGTACTCTGAATGTCCTTATAAATTGAATAAATAAGATTAAAAATATAATAATAATAAATAATTATTATTATTATGGCGTAAAATAATTATATTATTAAATAAATATAATAATATAATTTATATTATGAAAATATAATATAATAAATAAATATATTAATATAAAATAATTAATATATTTAAAAATCTCTTTATTATTGCCACCAACAAATAATAAAGGCGTAAAAAATTGCTTTTTATCAATAAAAAACAATTAATAACAATAATATTACTAATATTAAAGTTATGAATTAATACAAATACTATTTATATTAATTAGAGAATTATTAAGAGAGTAATAATAGAGAAATTATTATAATAAGAGAAAATAACCTACTTTTAACACTTAATATAATAATTTTGAAATATTTTACGCCAAAAAATATAAATACAACCTTTTAAAATTGTATTTACAATAAAAATAAAGAAAATTACAAATTATTCTGGATTTCTATGTGGAAATGAGTTTTAGAGAGATTTTTAACAAAAACAATTAAATAAATGATTTAATCACGTCAAATTAGATGATTATAATAAGGTGGTCTTTGGTCTTTAATAATATAATAGTTTTATATATAAAGAATAAAGAAATTACCTTTGATTTAATTGATTTAATGTTTTTGATGCGTCTGAGGGGAAAATAGAGTAAAAAGAGCTCTATTCATAATAAATACCTCCCTCCTAGAGTCCAACAGGCTTCTAGTAGACGTGTACTGATCATATCCACTGGAATTGATCAATATTTTAAGGTTTGGAGATGATTACATCATTATCAAACCATATTACATCATTATTACACCATTATTTAGAGTTATCACTATAACTCCAGGTTTGATGACATCAGAGGCTTGGCAGAACCCCAAATTTCGTGGATTTTATTAGTTTTAATCATAAACTAATAGTATTCACCAATTTCATCACTCTTAAGACTGTTAAACTTAATTTAAGGTTACTGTGAGTGATCATAACTGCTCAAATTAAGCTCAAACTTTGATCCTCAATAACTTTTAAGATTTACACGCTACAGCAATTCAAAGAGTGAATTCTGATAGCCTGGCATAGCCTTATTATGCTGCCAAGAGCTTTTCATTACATCATCAAAACTCTAATTTTGATGATTTTTCTTGTAACTCATCTTTTCTCTTGAAATTCAATATTTTAAACTTCAAACCTTGATTTCAGGGGGTTATACCCTGAATTTAATAATAAAAATTACATCATTCTTCACGAATGAACTAGTAGAATCCAACTGTATACTTTTTTTAAGTTTGGAACACTTTCACAACAAAGTGGTCAACAGCTCTGTTGATTTTTATCAATATTTCATCATAGGTTTTAACCTTGTTTATAATTTGTAAAATAAAGTTCATATCTGTGTTCTTACAGTAATTACGTGGTAACTTTATTTTTGGTTCATCATTCTATCATGTATAGTTTAGGAGATATTAGCTATGATCCTTGAATATATGCGTTGACCAAAAAAGTGCATATATTCAGGTTAATTCCTTAAGTATTAAATTTGGAAATTAGCTTATTAATTGTTTTATATGTGGAGTTTCGTGGGGAATCCACTGGTTCAATTTATTTCACATGTTGTTTCATTAGTTCTTGAGATAAATAAGGTTTTATGGTTTTTATAAGGTATTATACCTTATAACTCATTAAATATTGACTTTACAGATATGCCATAAAAATGGTATATGTGTATTTTACCATGGGGAATCCAATGTTATAGTTTATTTTACATTTTGATTCATTTGTTTTTAAGTTAAACCAATTTTTGTACCAATTTATGGTATTTTTTGTATATTTAAGTAATTATTTTTAATGTATAATTATTCTAAGTAATTTTAATATAATTATATTAAAGGTATAATTATTCCAAGTCTTTTTTGTGACCTTATTGGGTATGTGGTCATATCTCAAAGGCTCACACTATAAAAGAATGTCTTCTTTGCCCCACTTTTCTCTTCATGTTAGAGTCTTTTCCTTTTAAAATTAGTTTAAACACTGTAAAACATATCAATAAAAGATTCACACAACCCTTTTCAAAATAATTTAAACCTTTTAACCATGTAAAAAAATCATTATAATAATTTCACCCCTGAACCACCCCATAAGTGAATTAAAGCATCTTTCATCACTGTAAACTTTGTCACTTTGTTTCCAAATTCACTCTGGTCACTTTTGGGTGTGTTTTCTCTTTAATAATCTTTTTAAAAATCATTTTATTCAATGAATTTCTTTCACTTCTTTGCTCAATTAGTTCCAATTGAAATTGCTCTTGAAGAAATTTCTTTTGTAGCCTTAAATATCTCTTGTAGAGTATTTTTGGATACATTTTTATTGTTGGTAAAACAATAAATCTTTATAATATCATTCTCTTATAATTATAAAGTTGAAAACAATACCTTTGGCGTGTTCTCTCTGAAAATTACTATTTCATACTATTTCTAATCAAATTTTACCTTATACAAATTTTGAGGACAGGAAAAGTACTTGATTTTCAATCAAAGGTTCATATCCACACCTTACACATATGTTCTGATGTTTTTGAAATTTAAATAAATTAAAAAGATTCCTTTACCTAAAAGATAAGATTAAAGAAGATTATTTTAAATTTGATGATACCTTCATCTAAAAGCTGTATCTTATCATATTCTCTCTATAACCTCCAGGGATTTCCATTGCTTATCTCTCAGAAAACTATGAATCCTTGTCCACAGAGCTTCTTTCAAAAGGTGTTGGTGGTGTATTAAGCCTATAAAGGAAGTGTATACCAATTTAAAATGATAAAAATGTTTTACTTTAAAATATATGGTTATGGCTGAGCACTCTTGATATTGGTTTCCAAAACCATTTAATAATTTCTGATATTTGGATATTGATCAATTTTTATTCTATGATCTCAATCAAAAGCTTAAGGCTCATATTGAGACATGATTAACTTATTTCTGAAAAGAATGGTGTTTCACATGGGCTCTTGTGGAAAAACAAGAGTGTATTGGCACTCAGCAATCA
The DNA here is from genome assembly GCA_023105745.1 of Austropuccinia psidii. Lineage (NCBI taxonomy): Eukaryota > Fungi > Basidiomycota > Pucciniomycetes > Pucciniales > Sphaerophragmiaceae > Austropuccinia > Austropuccinia psidii. The sequence continues at coordinate 42,072,447 of JALGQZ010000013.1, forward strand.
GGGAACTCACTTGAAAGACTCCAAAGATTGAAGAAGATAAAATAAACGAATAAAATTTCTCTAAGAATATATGCAAGTACAAGATGAGATGCAATAAGAGACAAGAAAGCTAAATAGCTAAAGAGCCAACCAAGTAAGTTCTCAATCAATTTTTCAACCTTCAAGAAAGAAAAATGGAATTAGTAAGGATATCAACATCAAATAGCCACTGACAGGCAAATAAAGAAAGGTGCAAATCACTGACTTAAGAATATCAGTATTCACTATCAAGATGAAAGAAAATGAAGATATAAATAAATCAAAGAATATTAGTTAAATTGAGGAAAAAATCCCCCAGGTTTGAAAGAGAGGCTGGTATATATGATTGGTTTAGAGCTTGAATCCTTCAGGCTGACATCTGGTCTGTATTGAATCCTTGAAGCTGTATTTACTGTTTGATGAAGTATATACCTTTTCAAATTGGGAAATGAACTGAGTTGAATGATCTTCCCAGGGTGTATGGTTGAAATACAGGTCATTATGAAACAAGACTGTATGGAAATGAATGTGGTTGCCAAGGTGGATTTATGGAGCATTGACACTTGACAATTGTTTTGGAATTACCTCTCAAATATCCCTTGAGAATGAAATTCCAGTATTACCTTGGAGGAATACTTCATGATTGAAAATAACCAATGACTGCTTGATGGTGTGATTGGTATTTGAGAACAACACTTGCACTTGAGACTTCATGAATCCTCTGGATGATGTGGTGCATTGGTGACATGATGGGATGTTGAAATAACCATCTGATATTGGGACCATTGGATTTAACATAAAAAAGGTGCATAATAGTGCATAACACCATTTATGGCACTCTTGGTATTGAAGATGAAAAGTCTACAAAGGTCTTTTGAATTAATGCCAGGAGGAAAGGGAAAAAAAGGACTTTGGGTGGCTTCAGAACTTGAAGAGTTGCTTTATGGACAGTTTTGCTGTTTTGGACAAATAAAGCCTAAAAGGCTTCAGAACTGCATTTTACCAAAGTGGGCAAATCTTTCAATTAATCCCCAAATGGCCTGATATAGGAATTTGGGCTTATTTCCCATATTAAAAGGAAATATGGCAGAAATGGCTAAAAGCACAAAATGCACATAAATTCCCAAAAGTGCACAAATTATGCAAAACTGTATTGAAATATGAAAGAAAATGATACAGGATTTTGGGCTGTACTTCCCCCATTGAATGGTAAATGCCCAAAACTGCTCAAAGGCAGAGAAAGGCCATGAAGGGCATGATGGTGAAGGGGCAAAGTTTTCCCCAGATGATGAAATAACAATAAAGGGCCATTGTCACAGGGGCTCTTCTAAAATGAAGAGGGCCTGGCACTCAGTGAACAGACTTACTTATGGAGGGCTCAGAAGGAATACTCAAATGATAAGAGTAATGGAGTAAGAGGATAAATTCCTAGTCATAAAATAATAAGCATAAAAGATAAGAGAGAAAAAACAAAAGCAATAATAAAGAGCCAACCACAAATAATCCTGAGTCACTGTTTCAACCTGTTCAGAAAAGAGAAAGGGAATTAATAAGGATATGGCCACCAGGACTCTACTGAACAGGTGAGGGAAGGCTAAGACTAACTTAATAAGTAATAAAATAATATTCCAAAAGTGAGAATAAAATAATATTAAATAATAAATCAACTATTTTAATTAACTGGGGGAAAAACCCCCAGGTGGGTGAAGAGGGGCTGGTATATGTGAGAAATACCAGCCTTGGAGTTTGAGTGCTGAGATACTTGTCTGTATGCTGGAAGAAGTTGGATGTGGGATTGAATCCTGTATTGGTGAATCCAATACAGGTTATACAGTCAATACAGGTATTTGCGACTGTATTGATTACAGGACTGTATTTGGTGAATCCTGTATTTGGGTCTTGCCTGTATGAAAACTGTATTGAGGTCTGGAACTGTATTTGGAGACTGTTGAATGAAACCCCCTTGCTGATTGGGTTTTGAGGGGTATCAATGAGGTAATGATTGTAGAATATGATTGGTAATGCCCCTGCCTCCTTGGCTGTAACAGCCATAAAAGTGAAAGTGGAAAATTTTTCTAAGAGTAATGGATATGGCCAAATTTCTGTAAAAGAGATATGGGATTGGTATTCAATAGAATTGTCCAAGGGGTATTATCCATGGCTGTGACATGGCACTCTTAAACAATAGAAATTAATGCTCAATTGATGTAATTCACATTTTTTCATTTGCTTAATTGAGAGATATTCTTCCCATATCACATAATTCTTGGAAAATGACTGAGTAATTAAAATCCTAATTTGGAATAAAATTAAGTAATAAAATATCTCATTAAAACTAATATGCAAATTCAAAGGGTAACTGAAGCTTTCTTTGTTTTTGAATTTGTAAACAAAAATTATACAGTATTTATTGATCTCTCAATCATCTTAAAGGATTAAAGCTCTAAACAATACCTTCTTGATAAGACAAAGCTGGTGCTCAAAATACTTAAAAAACCTACTTCTGCTCCATGTAATTTTCCTAGAATATATCATTGTTAAATTATGAAACGTTCTTTTGATCATAGATTGAGTCATGCCAGTTATGAAAGAGGAGTTTCATACTGAATTTTATGCAGTTAATATTTGAGATTTTCAGAGGTCATCTTATACTGATATCATTTGAATTTTCATTCCACATGAATAGCTATTTCCAAGTCACAGAAAGGACACACTATATGACTGGCTAACTAGTCACATAGAAAATTCCCTGGTGTTAACAATTAATTTTTGTGTTGTAATTGAGGTGTAGTGTGTAGTTTAAGAGTTATAAGAAACTTAATTACTCAATTGAAATGTCAAAATGTGTGCCTATATTACATAATTCAATTTGGATTTACATTTGTGGAATAAATAATTAGAGTTGTGTACTGTAAATTTTCAGTTGAATTACATATATAAATTCTTACTATAATACATGATGAGGAATTAAATAGTAAACAAATTGGAAAGATTAATTTTTTGGGGAAAAGGAATGTTAGCTCCAAGGGGGCCAGAATCCCCCAAATTCCTTTCTGAAAGGCATGTCATGTCAAAATTCGTGCAAACATTCATCAATTTTGGCCTGGAATTTAGTCACAGAGTCTGTGACCCAATTGATGATGAGGTTTTGATACTAACCAGGGCCATTTTTACTGTTTCCAAGAGAGTAAAGCTACCCCTAAGTTAAAAAGAGTTTTAACTGTATTTAAGGTTTCTTACACACATTTTTACGCATTTTGAATGATTTAGACCAAGTATTACTATAGCAATGGCTGATTTAAGGGACAAAAGTTGCTAAAGCCAACCCTTTTCAAGTCCATACCAGAGCTCAATGATGCCATAGTTAGCTCTTATTTTTTCAATGTGCTTCACACAACTGATTGAATTAAATTTTACTTTTGGAGTAAGAGAATTGGTGTATATAAAATAATTTCTTCTTTGCCCCACTTTTGTCTTCATGTTAAGATCTTTTCCCTTTATAATTAGTTAAACACTGTTCAATCAATTAATAAAAGATTATAAATTTTTTTTTGAAATCATTTTAAGCCTTTTAACCAGGTGAAAAAGTCATTATAGTTATTTTTTTTAACTCTTATAATCATTTTTACCCTTGAAACACCCCAAAAAGTCAATTAAAGAATCCCTAATGATTGTTAACTTTGTTGGTTGTTTCCAAATTCACTCTGATCACTTTTTGAGAATGTTTTTTAATTGATATTATTTTTAGAGACTCTGTTCTCATATTCATTCCCTGAAGCTCTTTGATCAATTAGTTTCAATTGAAAGCTCTTTTGTAGCAATAAATATCTCTTTCAGAGTATTTTTTGTTAAAGTTTTATCATTGGTAAAACAAAAAATCTTTCTAATATCAGTTTTTTTATATTTAAAATAGTTAAAAACAATAAATTTGTCATGTTTTCTCTTAAAAATATCAAAAATTACTATTTATAATCAAATTTACCTTACAAAAACTTTGAGGACAGGAAAAGTACTTGATATTAATAAAGATTTCATATCCACACCTTACACACAAAGTCTGTTCTTTTAGAATAACATTTATTCAAATATACATCATAACAAAGATACACAAGGTTCCAAATTGAGCTCCAATATTCTATTCATTTTCTTATGAAACAGAACAATATTTAAGGAATTGACAGTATCTTTTAAATGCACAATTTATTCAAATATGTATAGATACAAAAACTCATTATAAATGCACTATGCATTTACAAGATTATTTCAAATTGAAAATTAAAGATGTGAATTTGGGATCTATGTCACTTATGATATTCTTAAATAATCCTGTATGAGAAATAACTCTACTCCATAAAAGAAGAGCTGCATCCATAGCAGTGTCATCTTTATGACACGGTAAGACTATGGTAGTTTTGCTATATCTGTCCACAATGACTAAACAAGCATTATAGCTTCTGTCACCACTTGGAGGAAGTGCCGTGACCCAATCCATGTGAACAACTTCCCATGGGGAATTTGGTTCTTGGATATGGATCATAAGTCCAAATTTCTTGCATGTACTCCTGTTTGCTTTTTGGCATCTGTCACAGGTATGGCGAGATTCAATGGTTTCTTTTCTCCAAGATGGCCACCATGCACAGTTCTTCACTTTTTCAAGTGTTCTGTCTTCTGAAAGGTGTCCAGAGTAGATACTATCATGACATGCATGAAGAATGGTATTGATAAGTAATCTACTGCACAATTTCATAACACAAGAATGTTTTGTTCTGTGGTAAATGATCCCATCAAACAAGTGAAATCTTCCTTCAGAATAGGAATTTTTCCAAACTTCATCAAGTGCATTTACTAAAGATGTATCCTTGCAGTCTTTATCTAATAAAGAAGTCAAGATATGGCAATTCTTGTCTTGTTTATAAGATTATCTGACCTCCTCAAAGAATTCATTCCCAACATCAGTTGTGTTAATTCCTTCAAGTGGTATCTGTGGTTCAGCTTCCAAAGGTACATAAGCTGGGTTATCAGGAGTGTTGGCTAAAGCCCATCTACTAATTCCATCAGCATTCTTGCGAATGTTTCCTGCTTTATGAACTATAGTCATGTTTCCTCTATATTCTTGAATAGCTATTTTCCATCTCAACATATGTCTGTTGGGAGTTTTCATGTTAAGAAGTGATTTTACTGCATTACAGTCAGTTATCACTTTAAAAACACTGCCATCAAGGTAATAGTTTAATTTCTCAAGTGCCCATACCAAACATAAGCACTCCATTTGGCTTGAACCATATCTGGCTTCTGTTGGTTTGATTTGCCTTGAGATATAACAAACTGGTCCTTCTGTAGGTTTGTCATCAATAATTTGGACTTGATGTAGGGCTTCCCCTAATCCATCTCCACATGCATCAATGTAAAACTTAAAAGGAATATTCCAGTCAGGCATGAGGAGTAAAGGTGCTTCTGTAAGGGCTTTCTTTATTTTCTCATAAGCATTAATTCTCTCCTGTGTCATCTCAAATACAGTCTGTTGATCACAGATTCTATAGAGTGATTTGGCTAGAATTGCAAAGTCTTTTAATTGTTGCCTATAGTAGCTAGTGAATCCAAGAAAAGACATCATTTCTTTCTTATTCTGGGGTATTGGCTTAAAGAGCACTGCTGCCACTTTATTATTGTGAATACCCAAGCTTAAACCAGAAACAACATGTCCTAATTCTTTAAGTTCTTCAAAACCAAAGTTGCATTTCTTAAGTGAAATTTTCATATTCACTTCTGCAACTTTGTGGAGTACTTTTGCAAGTCTTTCAAGGTGCAAAGACCATGAGTCAGAACATATGATAATATCATCAATATAAATGATAAGCCATCCTTCAGACAATTCTGTGGGGAAGATGGTATTCATCATTCTTTTATAATGAGATGGAGCATTTTTAATGCCAAATGGCATTCTAAGATACTCAAAAATACCACAGTGAGTGATAATTCTAAGTAATTTCTTAGCTTTAGGCATCAAAACATTTTGATGGAAGCCTTTCAATGCATCAATTGATGTTATATACTTGGCTTTAGACAATTGAGTCAAGGTTTCTTGGATTCTAGGGATTGGATACCTATCTGGAACTGTGTAGGTATTCAAAGCTCTAAAATCTCCAACCATTCTTGACTTATCATAATGCCAAGCAATGATAACAGGTGTTGTCACTTCAACCTCCTCATTATGGCCTACTTTCCTTAGTACACCAAGTTTAATTAACTCTTGGATATGTTTCTCCAAGTCTTCTCTAGCTCTGGGACTGGCTGGATAAGCTGGTCTTCTAAGTACTGGGGGATAAGGTCTGTCAATATTAAGAGTAATATTAACTTCATGTCCTCTTATAGCACCTAATGGTTCATTATCAGAGGCAAATGCAGTATTGTATGTGTATAACACGTCAATAAGTTCATTCTTCATTTTTGGTGACAATGATGGATTAATTTGTGCTTCAACAAGTTGTGTGGACACAAATTCTTCCTTATAAGTATCTTTCTCAGAAGATACTATTGATATTTGCTTTGGCATATTGGAAAAAGCAAATTTCTGTCTTTTGCTATCCCCAATTGTGAAATATCTGTCTTTATGGTTATTGATGTCAATACCATAAATACTTAAGTAATCGTTTCCAAGAATGATATGTTGAGATGTGCAATTGTCCATTACTACAACCTCAGCTTTCATTCTTATACTTCCTGTTAGATGGGGAAATACAAGAATAGTGTCTAATATACCCAAAGGGTACATATTGGTACTGGCACTACTAAATTGTACACCTTCTATTGGTAATAGATGGGTTTTCCATTCAGGAAGTATAGCTTGGAGATAATCTTTGCCTACACAAGTGCAAAATGCTCCTGTATGCAAATTGACTTTGGCTTCAACATTATTCATCAGAATTGATGTGATACAAGATGCTCCAGCAGTATAACCTTTTCCTTTAGCAGGTTTATTTTTACACATTCTGGTATCCTGAACATTAATAAGGTTGTAGCAATCTTCACTATACTGTGGCAAGTGGGTATGGACTTCAGTGACTTCAAAGAAAGCTGTGATGTTTTCAATGGGATAGTCCTCCACTGGTGTATCTTCAGAGATGGCAGAATCTTGATCAGATTTTTCCTTCTCTTCAGTACACTGAACTTCTTCAATGACTTGAACTTCATTGATTTTTTTCTTTTTTGTGCAAGTGTTGGCTAAATTTGAAGTGCTTCCACATTTATGACACTTTAAGACAGGTTTTTCTGGTCTCTTATTTTCTCTGGGAATCTTAGAGGTCATCTTGGATCCTGTTGGGATTTTAGACCAAGTTTTACCAATTCTTGTTCTGGCAATGATATCTTCCATAGCATTAATGTAGTCTTCTGTTGAACAGGGTTCCACACATCTGCTTTTGATAGCATGTTCCAATTCTCCTCCACACTTTCTTAATATTTTCATATTAATCATAGTGTCAGACATATCTTGTTGTAAAGCAGATAATCTGTCTTTTTGTTTGAAGAACCAAGTAAGTGGTTTATCTTTTTCTGAGTTAAAAATGGCACTTTCAAACGCATTTTCTATTTTAAACCTCCAAGAATTGGTGGCCCATTTGGTAATCACTTCAGATTTCCACCAAGACAAATCATGTTTACCATGATCTATCCTCATTTTGTAATACCATTTCTTTGCAGTTCTGGTAAACAGACAATGTAATTTTACCACTATTATTTCATCAGGTATATCAAAGTCTTCTTGCAACATATCAATAGTCCTGATGAATTCAATATGGTTGTATTCTCCTTCACCAGAGAATGTTGGCCATTCTTCTATTTTGGGAATATCTCTTGCAGAGTAGGCATTTTCTCCCAATAATGGGGTGAGACTTTCTTTAACAGAAAGTTTTTCTTCAGTTAAAGGTGTAGAATGTCTTGGCATATGTGGTTCATGATTCTTATGAATTTGTTCCACACTTGCAATTATTGCATTCTTCAACTTCTGCCTTTCACTGTCACTTTTTGCTAAGTGTATAGCAAATTGATTGGTATTCTCAATTATCTTCAAGACATGGTCTTGCAGTGTCTTAAGTTGATCATTCATTTTAAGAATGGAAAGATCTTCCATCTCATCATTCTGAACTTGGCACATGTTTTCAATTCTATTTCAAGAATTGGTAATTGAGTCAAGTCTGGAATTTGTTACTTGGTGCAATTCAATGTATTTCTTGTCATTTTTCTTTAATTAAACTATATCTGATGCAATTTTAGTTAACTTTCCATCAAGTTTACCAATTTCTACATTAATACTAGTCTGTACACCAATTATTTCCGTGGAAAGTTTCTGTTCATCCTTTCCTGCTCTTTGGCTGTGAATTCCATCAGAGTTCTGGCCATATTGAAGACACTGTCCACGGCTGAAGGCTCCAATTTGGGGATCCTGTACCCTTGTGGGTAAGGTCTGTGCCAATTGGCTTTGCCTTTGCCCTTGCCTTGATGGTTCTTGGGACCTCTCTGTTTCTTTTGAGGTCCTTTGGGCTTGTCCTTGGATGCTTCTGGAGCTGGTTTGGAGCTGGTAGATGCCACTGGTGCCTCTGTCTCCAAAGTTGGAGTCATTTCCAATTCTTTCTTCTGGTCTATGGATAAAAGACTCTGGTTCTTCAACCAATTCTTTATCTTTTTGACCTTGTCTTTGCAAGACAGGGGGCTCCAACCTCCTAAGAGTTCTATGGTCTTCTCCTGACCCAGAAAACTCTTGATGTGTAAGTAGGAGTTCATGGCCCCCTGCCAAAGGCTTGGGCAGATTTCCCACTCTTCCTCTTTGGCTGCTCTGAACCAATTCTTGTACTGCAATTTATATATTTCTATTGCTGCCACTTGAAAATGGTTTAGCCGTGGAAATAATATCATGAATTAGTTCAGGCTCAGAATTCACGTCAAAATCTGTTGGTACAGACGTTGGGGAATGGGGGCAACTCTGGCATCCTCCAGATGTGTCTTTCTTGTGGAAGATTTGGCACTTCTGGATTTGGTCTTGCCTCTTCCTTCTCCCCATCCATCTGGTTGGACTGAATAGCTGCTTTCATTTCTGGTATGCACCATTTTTACATCAATTTAAGGATAAAGAGTAAATTTAAAGATAAAAACACACCTTTTGGTGGTAATTTATTCTTTTCTGAGTTAAATAAGGTGCCTCCTTTAGCAATTTGCACCTCAATACTTTCTTCAGATTCTGCTTTTGAAGATTCAGGACTAGTGATGTATCTTTTACTGAGTCTATTGCCAGCTGAACAGTATTTGATTAAACACTCTTAAAGAGAAAATATGATAAAAAAAATTATTTTTATGATTTAAGATATTTTAAAAGATTTTTTATAAGTTTTATTATTTTTTGATATTAAAAAATGTTCTTTTCAAAGAAAAAAGTATTAAAATTTAAGAATTTGAATAAAAAAATTAAGTCAGAGTAACTCAAAGAATAATTTTATAAGTTTTTGGATGTGAAAAAGCCACGTGTGAAAACAGTACAAAATTAAACCAAATTCCTCAATGAAATAAGATTTTAAGACAATTTCAAAATTAAAAAGAATTTTTTCTTTAAATTGAAGAAAAAAAAATATTAAATTAATATATTTTAGAACTTAAAAATATATTAATTAAGGGTGAAAGGTTCAAAAAACACGGCCAGGCCCCCAAATATAAGATGTGACTATGAAACTGATGATAATGGTACTATTAATCAACAGTACTATGTCTGTTCTTATGAAATATAATAATAAAATATTATTATAACCGCAATTAAATAATTAAAGAATTATTTCTTTCACGTGTTAAGCACTACTAGTGATTTTAACAGTGAGTAAGTAATTGTCTACAAGAATCAATTACAAGAAGAATTTAATAATAAAAACTTCTTTTATTAAAATAATAAAAAATTATTTCAATATATAATTATCTTTTTCAAGAATAATTATAAAGCTAATCCTTGAAGAAAACTATTACTAGAGAAAAACTTTAAGAATTAAAGATAAATGACTCACTAATACTCCAAAGAACTTATTGATAGATAAAACTAGAGAAATTTGACGTAGAATTGTGGATTTAAGAGATCAAAATGATTTATAGCAAGATTACAACAATATATAGTTGGATTCTATTATTTCACGTCTTTCTGATTGATTCTGAAAGATTTAAAACACTTAAGAATAGTTTTAACTAATACTTACTTGTTGGTAACAATGATATAAAATGATAATAAGGTGATGATATGGAAAAAACAGCAAGAGAAGGCCTCTTTTAAGTCAAAAACAGCTCACAGAGGCGTGCCATGGAGCAAACTGAAAAACCAGTGAGTGAGAAAGCATTAAACCCTTTTTGATTAGTACTTACATCATCTGTTGTCACGTAAAATTGTCATAATTGCTTAATTGATGCTTTTACGTGACTACCAACCCCAATATGGTTAAGAATAAAAGGAGTAACATTTGTAGATCTTCTTTTATTCCACAATAATCATTGACTTTCCAAAGTTATCAATGTTATTGCCAATTTCATCACAGGTTGTAATTACTGTGAATTTTTGAAGATTCAGTGTTTCACGTAGAATATCCAAAAATGGACTGTAAGTAAAACTTTTAATTTTACTAGTAAAACTGTAATTCTTTTTGGTTGTACCATAGATAATACAGTTCTCCTTTAGTCCTGAAAGTTTCAGAAAGATTCATTAAGAATTGTATTTTTAATGAATTTTTGAAGGTTTTACCTCATTTCTACGTAGAATTGCAAATAGCAGTGTTTTGCTGGTTGCTATGAGGTAAATCAATGAATATGGGTCCCAAAAGGGTTTTAATTACTCTTTTGGGGTTTATCAATGGAAAGTCATTAGTAATTGATGTGGTTACAGGAGTGTAAGTAGCTCTTCACCTCCTTGGCACATCAAAATAGCAGGTTTTTGCTATTTTCTGGTGTTTTACAGTAGTTGTAACTTGGTAACCAAGTTCCCAAAGAGGTTTAGTTTACCAATTGGGTCAAGATCAGCCATGGAACCAAGCTTTGGAGCTATCCACGCCTCTGGGGCCTCAGAAGTTGGGTACCCTGGCTCTCTTTGATGTCTTTTGTCCCCCTTGCTTATTTTTCACGTTGAAATAGAAATTTAAGCTTCAAGTGAGATATCCACTATGGGTGTACCAAAAGTGCATGTAAAAATACCATAATATTAAGTGCTCAAAACATGTATAACACTATTCTTAGTGTATATGTAACATGGGATTTCTCACTTTCCCATTATTTTGGCATAAAATCAAGAAAAACAAAAATTTTCACGGATTGTTTATGTGGTATTAATGATGTGGTGTTGAAGTATTTTCCATATTACCACCTCAAAGAGTTAATTTGAGCTTATTCACTCTATGGAGCTACCATAGGTGAATTTTTGTGTATAATCCAAATCTGGCCTTAAATCCATGGATTTACTTACTCAATAAAAATTTATTCATCTTTTCTGAAATCAAAAATGATGAATTTTGAATATATGCATGATTTATGAGTTATGTGTAATTCAAAATTTCTTTTTAAGATAATTGTGGCCTATTTGGGTATGTAAAATATACCTCAAGGCTCACATGCCTATCACCAATATTTGGATGTATTCTCAGAGTTGAAAGCAGAGAAACCTCCTCCACACCTTGCTTGTCAGCATCATATCAAACTGGAGGGCCTTCTACCTCCAGTTTTTGTTATCTACTTATTATCAAATTGAAAGTTAGAAACACTACAGGCCTACATTTCAGCCAATGTAGAGGAATGACTCATAAGGAGAAGATCCTCTTCAACAGGAGCACCTGTCCTTTTTGTTAAGAAAAAGGATGTTGGCCTTTGTTTGTTTTTTGAATACTGCAAACTCAATCCTGTCACTAGGAAGAACAGGTATCTTTTTCCTCCTATGAACAAGCTTCTTACTGTATTTAAAAGTTCCACTATCCTCTCCAAGAAATATCTGTGTGGTGCATATAATCTCCTAAGAATCAAAGAGGGGGATGGGCACTTAACTGCCTTTAGAGCCAAATATGGTAGTTATTCCATTTGGTCTTAAACATGCTCCCACTTCTTTCCAAAATCTCTTTAATGATATATTTGCAGATTTCTTTCATATTTTTGTTGTAGTTTATTCATATAATATTATGGTATTTTCTAGTTCTCAGGAGGAGCATGTCATACATGTGGCCTCTGTTCTCCAAAGACTGAGGGACAATAATTTGTTTTCCAAAGCCTCTGTGAGCCTTGAGGTATATTTTACATACCCAAATAGGCCACAATTATCTTAAAAAGAAATTTTGAATTATGCAAAACTCATAAGTCATGCATATATCCAAAATTCATCATTTTCAATTTCAGAAAAGATGAATAACTTTTTATTGAGTAAGTAAATCCATGGATTTAAGACCAGATTTGGATTCTACACAAAAATTCACCTAGGGTAGCTCCATAGAGTGAATAAGCTCAATTTAAGTATTTGAGGTGGTAAAATGGAAAATACTTCAATACCACATCATTAATACCACATAAAAGATCCGTGAAAATTTTTGTTTTTCTTGATTTTTAGCCAAAATAATGGGAAAGTGAGAAATCCCATGTTACATATACACTAAGAATAGTGTTATGCATGTTTTGAGCACTTAATATCATGGTATTCTTACATGGACTTTTGGTACACCCATAGTGGATATCTCACTTTAAGCTTAAATTACTATTTTGACGTAAAAAATAGGCAAGGGGGACAAAAGACATCAAAGAGAGCCAGGGTACCCAACTTCTGAGGCCTCAGAGGCGTGGATAGCTCCAGAGCATGGATCCATGGCTCATCTTGGCCCAATTGGTAAACTAAAACTCTTTGGGAACTTGGTTACCAAGTTACAACTACTGTAAAACATCAGAAAATAGCAAATAACCTGCTATTTTGACGTGCCAAGGAGGTAATGAGCTACTTACACTCCTGTAACCATGTCAATTACTAATGACTTTCCATGGATAAACCCCAAAAGAGTAATTAAAACCCTTTTGGGACCCATATTCATTGATTTACCTCATAGCAACCAGCAAAACACTGCTATTTGCAATTCTACGTAGAAATGAGGTAAAACCTTCAAAAATTCATTAAAAATACAATTCTTAATGAATCTTTCTGAAACTTTCAGGACTAAAGGAGAACTGTATTATCTATGGTACAACCAAAAAGAATTACAGTTTCACTAGTAAAATTAAAAGTTTTACTTACAGTCCATTTTTGGATATTCTACGTGAAACACTGAATCTTCAAAAATTCACAGTAATTACAACCTGTGATGAAATTGGCAATAACATTGATAACTTTGAGAAATCAATGATTATTTTAGAATAAAAGAAGATTTACAAGTGTTACTCCTTTTATTCTTAACCATATTGGGGTTGGTAGTCACGTAAAAGCATCAATTAAGTAATTATGATAATCTTACATGACAACAGATGATGCAATCAATAATCCAAAAAGGTTTATTGTTTTCTCACTCACTGGTTTTTCAGTTTGCTCCATGGCACGCCTCTGTGAGCTGTTGTTGACTTAAAAGAAGCCTCTTCTTGCTGTTTTTTCATCATCATCTTATCAATTTATTAAATCTTTATTACCAACAAGTAAGTATTAGTTCAACTATTCTTAAGTGTTTTAATTCTTTCAGAATCAATCAGAAAGACGTGAAATCATAGAATCCAACTATATATTGTTGTAATACTGTTATAAATCCTTTTGATCCCTTAAATCCACAATTCCACGTCAAATTTCTCTACTTTTATTATCAATAAGTTCTTTGGAGTATTAGTGAGTCATTTATCTTTAATTCTTAAAAGTTTTTCTCTAGTAATAGTTTTCTTCAAGAATTATCTTTATAATTATTCTTGCAAAAGATAATTATATATTAAAATAATTTTATTATTTTAATAAAGAAGTTTTTATTATTAAATTCTTCTTGTAATTGATTCTTGTAGACAATTACTTGCTCACTGTTAAAATCACTAGTAGTGCTTAACACGTGAAAGAAATAATTTTTTAATTATTTAATTGTGGTTATAATAATATTTTATTATTATATTTCATAAGAACAGACATAGTACTGTTGATTAATAGTAATATTATCATCAGTTTCATAGTCACATCTTACATTTGGGGGCCTGGCCGTGTTTTTTGAACCTTGTACCCTTAATTAATATATTTTTAAGCTCTAAAATATATTAATTTAATTAATTTTTTTCTTTCAATTTGGAGTTAAAATATTTTTATTTTTGAAATTGTTTTAAAATCTTTTTCATTGAGGAATTTGGTTTAATTTTATATTGTTTTTACACGTGGCTTTTTCACATCCAAAAACTTATAAAATTATTCTTTGAGTTACTCTGAATTAATTTTCATTCAAAATCTTAAATTTTAATTTTTTTTTTCTTTAAAAAGAATAATTTTTTTAATATTAAAAAATATAAAACTTATAAAAAATCTTTAAAAAATATTTTAAAAAGTATAAAAAATAATTTTTTCTCTTTTATAATTTCTTTTAGTGTCTTTAATCAAATACTGTGCAGCTGGCAACAGACTCAGTAAAAGATATATCACTAGTCCAGAATCTTCAGAAGCAGAATCTGAAGACAGTATTGAGGTGCAGATTGCTAAAAGAGGCACCTTATTCAACTCAGAAAAAGCTAAATTACCACCAAAAGGTGTGTATTTTACCTTATATTTTCACCTTTTATCTTTAAATTGACGTGAAAATGGTGCATACCAGAAATGGAAGCAACTATTCAGTCCAACCAGATGGATGTGGACAAGGAAGAGGCAAGACCAAATCCAGAAGTGCCAAATCTTCCACAAGAAAGGCACATCTGGAGGATGCCAGAGTTGCCCCCCATTCCCCAAGGTCTGTACCAACAGATTTTGACGTGAATTCTGAGCCTGAACTAATTTATGATAATATTTCCAGGGCTGAACCATTTTCAAGTGGCAGCAATAGAAATATATCAGAGCCAGTACAAAAATTGGTTCAGAGCAGCCAAAGAAGAGGAGTGGGAAATCTGCCCAAGCCTTTGGCAGGGGGCCATGAACTCCTACTTACACATCAAGAGCTTTCTGGGTCAGGAGAAGACCATAGAACTCTTAGGAGGTTGGAGCCCCCTGTCTTGCAAAGACAAGGTCAAAAAGATAAAGAATTGGTTGAAGAACCAGAGTCTTTTATCCATAGACCAGAAGAAAGAATTGGAAATGACTCCAACTTTGGAGACAGAGGCACCAGTGGCATCTACCAGCTCCAAACCAGCTCCAGAAGCATCCAAGGACAAGCCCAAAGGACCTCAAAAGAAACAGAGAGGTCCCAAGAACCATCAAGGCAAGGGCAAAGGCAAAGCCAATTGGCACAGACCTTACCCACAAGGGTACAGGATCCCCAGATTGGAGCCTTCAGCCGTGGACAGTGTCTTCAATATGGCCAGAACTCTTATGGAATTCACAGCCAAAGAGCAGGAAAGGATGAACAGGACTTTTCCACGCAAATAAATGATGTACATAGAAGTATTAGTGTAGAAATTGGCAAACTTGAGTCAAAGTTAAAGCAAATTACATTAGACATCAATGATTTAAAGAAAAATGATAAGCAACATTCTGATTGGCATAAATTGACAACTGTCACCCTTGAGTCAATTAGCAATGCTTGTGAAAGAATTGAGAACCAATGTCAAAATAATGACACAGAGGATCTTTCCATCTTTAAAGTAAATGATAGACTTAAAACTCTTGAAGACCATGTCTTACAAATAGTTAAGAACACCAATCAATTTGCTATACATTTAGCAAAAAGTGACAGTGAAAGGCAGAAATTGAAGAATGAAATAATTGCAAGTGTGGAGCAAATTCATAAGAATCATGAACCACATATGCCAAGACATTCTACACCTTTGACTGAAGAAAAACTTTCTGTCAAAGAAAGTTTGACTCCATTCTTAGGAGAGAATGTTATTTCTGCAAAGGATATTCCCAAATTAGAAGAATGGCCAACATTCTCTGGTGAAGGAGAATACAACCATATTGAATTCATCAGGACTATTGATATGTTGCAAGAGGACTTTAATATACCTGATGAAATCATAGTAGGAAAATTACATTGTTTGTTTACCAAGACTGCAAAGAAATGGTATTACAAAATGAGAATGGATCATGGAAGACATGACTGGTCTTGGTGGAAATCTGAAGTGATTACCAAATGGGCCAATAATTCTTGGAGGTTTAAAATGGAGAATGCTTTTGAAAGTGCCATTTTTAACTCAGAAAAAGACAAACCACTTACTTGGTTCTTCAAACAAAAAGACAGATTATCTGCTTTACACCCAGATATGTCTGACACTATGATTAATATGAAAATATTAAGAAAATGTGGAGGAGAACTGGAACATGCTATCAAAAGCAGATGTGTGGAACCCTGTTCAACAGAGGACTACATTAATGCTATGGAAGATATCATTACCAGAACAAGAATTGGTAAAACTTGGGTTAGAAACCCAATAGAGTCCAAAATAGTCTCAAAGATTCCTAGAGAGGAAAGAAGACCAGAAAGACCTGTCTTGAAGTGTCATAAATGTGGAAGTACTTCACATTTAGCCAACACTTGCCCTAAGAAGACGAAGATCAATGAAGTTCAAATCATTGAAGACATTCAGTGTACTGAAGAGAAAGGAGAGTCTGATCAAGATTCTGCAGTCTCTGAAGATACACCAGTAGAGGACTATCCCATTGAAAACATTTCAGCTTTCTTTGAGGTCACAGAAGTCCATACCCACTTGCCACAGTACAGTGAGGATTGCTACAACCTGATCAATATCCAAGATGCCAGAATGTGTAAAACAAAACCTGCTAGAGGAAAGGGTTACACTGCTGGAGCATCCTGTATCACATCAGTTCTAATGGGTGATATTGAAGCCAAAGTAAATCTGGATACAGGGGCATTTTGCACTTGTATTGGCAAGGATTATCTCCAAATTATACTTCCTGAATGGAAAAACCATCTATTACCAATAGAAGGTGTACAGTTCAGTAGTGCCAGTAACAATATGTACCCCTTGGGCATATTGGATACTAATATTGTATTCCCACATCCAGCAGGAAGTGTAAGAATGAAAACTGAGATTGTAGTAATGGATAATTGTACATCTCAGCATATCATTCTTGGAAATGATTACTTGAATATTTATGGTATTGATATAAATAACCATAAAGACAGATATTTCACAATTGGAGATAACAAAAGGCAAAAATTTGCTTTCTCCAATATGCCAAAACAGATATCTGTAGTATCTTCTGTCAAAGATACTTACAAAGATGAATTTGTGTCTAAACAACTTGTTGAAGCACAAATTAATCCATCATTGTCACCAAAGATGAGGAATGAACTTATTGATGTATTATATACATACAATAATGCATTTGCATCTGATAATGAACCATTAGGCGCTATAAGGGGACATGAAATTGATATTACTCTTAATATTGATAGACCATATCCTCCAGTACTTAGAAGACCAGCTTATCCAGCCAGTCCCAGAGCTAGAGAGGCCTTGGAAAAACATATCCAAGAGTTGATCCAACTTGGTGTGCTAAGGAAAGTAGGCCATAATGAGGAAGTTGAAGTGACAACACCTGTTATTATTGCATGGCATAATGATAAGTCAAGAATGGTTGGAGATTTTAGAGCTTTGAATACCTACACAGTTCCAGATAGGTATCCAATCCCTAGGATCCAAGAAACCTTGACTCAATTGTCTAAAGCCAAGTATATAACATCAATGGATGCATTAAAAGGCTTCCATCAAAATGTTTTGACGCCTAAAGCTAGGAAATTACTTAGAATTATCACTCACTGTGGTATTTATGAGTATCTTAGAATGCCATTTGGCATTAAAAATGCTCCATCTCATTATCAAAGAATGATGAATACCATCTTCCCCACAGAATTGTCTGAAGGATGGCTTATCATTTATATTGATGATATTATTATATGTTCTGACTCATGGTCTTTGCACCTTGAAAGACTTGCAAGAGTACTTCATAAAGTTGCAGAAGTGAACATGAAAATTTCACTTAAGAAATGCAATTTTGGTTTTGAAGAACTCAAAGCATTAGGACATGTTGTTTCTGGTTTGAGCTTGGGTATTGACAAGAATAAAGTAGCAGCAGTGTTACTTAAGCCAATACCCCAGAATAAAAAAGAAATGATGTCTTTTCTTGGATTTGCTAGTTACTATAGGCAACACTTGAAAGATTTTGCAATTCTAGCCAAGTCACTTTATAGAATCTGTGATCAACAGACTGTATTTGAAATGACACAGGAAAGAATTAAAGCTTATGAAAAGATAAAGAAAGCCCTTACAGAAGCACCTTTACTCCTCATGCCTGACTGGAATATTCCTTTTAAATTGTACATTGATGCATGTGGAGATGGATTAGGGGCAGCCCTACACCAAGTCCAAATTATTGATGACAAACCTACAGAAGGACCAGTTTGTTATATCTCAAGACAAATCAAACCAACAGAAGCCAGATATGGTGCAAGCCAAATGGAGTGCTTATGTTTGGTATGGGCACTTGAGAAATTACACTATTACCTTGATGGCAGTGTTTTTGAAGTGATAACTGACTGTAATGCCGTGAAATCACTTCTTAACATGAAAACTCCCAACAGACATATGTTGAGATGGCAAATAGCCATTCAAGAATATAGAGGAAACATGACTATAGTTCATAAAGCAGGAAACATTCACAAAAATGCTGATGGACTTAGTAGATGGGCTTTAGCCAACACTCCTGATAACCCAGCTTATGTACCTTTGGAAGCTGAACCACAGATTCCAATTGAAGGGATTAACATAACTGATATTGGGACTGAATTCTTTGAAGAGGTCAGAGAGTCTTATAAACAAGACAAGAATTGCCATATCTTGACTTCTTTATTGGATAAAGACTGCAAAGACACATCTTTGGTTAATACACTAGATGAAGTTTGGAGAAATTCCTATTCTGAAGGAAGATTTCACTTGTTTGATGGGATTATTTACCATAGAACAAAACATTCTTGTGTGATGACATTGTGTAGTAGATTGCTCATCAATACCATTCTTCATGAATGCCATGATAGCATTTACTCTGGACACCTATCAGAAGACAGAACACTTGAAAAGGTGAAGAACTGTGCATGGTGGCCATCTTGGAGAAAAGAAACCATTGAATATTGCCATACCTGTGATAGATGCCAAAAAGCAAACAGGAGTACAGGCAAGAAATTTGGATTAATGATCCATATTCAAGAACCAAAATCCCCTTGGGAAGTTGTTCACATGGATTGGGTCACAGCACTTCCTCCAAGTGGTGACAAAAGTTATAATGCTTGTTTAGTCATTGTAGACAGATATAGCAAAACTCCCATATTCTTACCATGTCATAAAGATGACACTGCTATGGATACAGCTCTTCTTTTATGGAGTAGAGTTATTTCTCATACAGGGTTATTTAAGAATATCATAAGTGACAGAGACCCCAAGTTCACATCTGCACTTTGGACCAATCTTCATAGATTGTTTGGGACTAAGTTATCATTCTCTACAGCATATCACCCTCAAACAGATGGGCTAGCAGAGAGGATGATTCAAACTTTAGAAGACATGATCAGGAGATTTTGTGCTTATGGATTAGAATTTAAAGACTCAGATGGCTTTACCCATGACTGGTGCACTCTGATACCTGCATTAGAATTGGCATACAAGACATCAGTCCATTCTTCCACAGGACAAACTCCTGCTATGTTAGAAAAAGGATGGAATCCAAGACTCCCAGCAGACACACTGAGGAAAGAATTGATTGACATTCATCCTACAGCCTCCAGCTTCAAATTAATGCTTGATAAAGTAAAACACCATGCAAAACAAAGTATGGATGATGCTTTTGATTATGCAAAACAGAAGTGGGACAAGAGTCATAAAGTACCAGACTTCAAAGTAGGGGACTTAGTTCTAGTTTCAACCTTGAATTTTAATAATATCAAAGGCCCAAAGAAACTTAAAGATTCTTATGTAGGACCTTTTGTTATTGTTGCTTTACATGGAACCAATGCAGTTCAAGTGGAATTGAGTGGTGAATTGGAAAATAAACACCCCACATTTCCAGTCAGCTTGATAAAACCTTATCAACCAGCTGATAAAGAATTGTTTCCTTTAAGAAACCCAACTCCTTTAACTGTACCACCTGTGGAACAGAATGAAGACAGAAAGATAAAGAAAGTCATTAAAGAAAGGAGACTTAGGGGTAAAAATCAAAGAGAATATCTTGTCAGATATAGAAATCCAGTACATGAAGATGAATGGATGGCAGAATCAGAAATACCTGACTCAGATAAACTCTTAAGAAGATTTAGACATGAAAGAAGGCCACAAGCCTGAATATGTCTATAAATGTGCTTTAAATTACTTGATCTGAGTAATGTGAAGAGGTTGGACAGTGGACATTAACCCCCTTTTGGGGCCTTATTCTTTTTATCACTAATAAAATTGTAGTACAATTTTATTTTTTGGTGGGAGGGAATGTGAGCCTTGAGGTATATTTTACATACCCAAATAGGCCACAATTATCTTAAAAAGAAATTTTGAATTATGCAAAACTCATAAGTCATGCATATATCCAAAATTCATCATTTTCAATTTCAGAAAAGATGAATAACTTTTTATTGAGTAAGTAAATCCATGGATTTAAGACCAGATTTGGATTCTACACAAAAATTCACCTAGGGTAGCTCCATAGAGTGAATAAGCTCAATTTAAGTATTTGAGGTGGTAAAATGGAAAATACTTCAATACCACATCATTAATACCACATAAAAGATCCGTGAAAATTTTTGTTTTTCTTGATTTTTAGCCAAAATAATGGGAAAGTGAGAAATCCCATGTTACATATACACTAAGAATAGTGTTATGCATGTTTTGAGCACTTAATATCATGGTATTCTTACATGGACTTTTGGTACACCCATAGTGGATATCTCACTTTAAGCTTAAATTACTATTTTGACGTAAAAAATAGGCAAGGGGGACAAAAGACATCAAAGAGAGCCAGGGTACCCAACTTCTGAGGCCTCAGAGGCGTGGATAGCTCCAGAGCATGGATCCATGGCTCATCTTGGCCCAATTGGTAAACTAAAACTCTTTGGGAACTTGGTTACCAAGTTACAACTACTGTAAAACATCAGAAAATAGCAAATAACCTGCTATTTTGACGTGCCAAGGAGGTAATGAGCTACTTACACTCCTGTAACCATGTCAATTACTAATGACTTTCCATGGATAAACCCCAAAAGAGTAATTAAAACCCTTTTGGGACCCATATTCATTGATTTACCTCATAGCAACCAGCAAAACACTGCTATTTGCAATTCTACGTAGAAATGAGGTAAAACCTTCAAAAATTCAATAAAAATACAATTCTTAATGAATCTTTCTGAAACTTTCAGGACTAAAGGAGAACTGTATTATCTATGGTACAACCAAAAAGAATTACAGTTTTACTAGTAAAATTAAAAGTTTTACTTACAGTCCATTTTTGGATATTCTACGTGAAACACTGAATCTTCAAAAATTCACAGTAATTACAACCTGTGATGAAATTGGCAATAACATTGATAACTTTGAGAAATCAATGATTATTTTAGAATAAAAGAAGATTTACAAGTGTTACTCCTTTTATTCTTAACCATATTGGGGTTGGTAGTCACGTAAAAGCATCAATTAAGTAATTATGATAATCTTACATGACAACAGATGATGCAATCAATAATCCAAAAAGGTTTATTGTTTTCTCACTCACTGGTTTTTCAGTTTGCTCCATGGCACGCCTCTGTGAGCTGTTGTTGACTTAAAAGAAGCCTCTTCTTGCTGTTTTTTCATCATCATCTTATCAATTTATTAAATCTTTATTACCAACAAGTAAGTATTAGTTCAACTATTCTTAAGTGTTTTAATTCTTTCAGAATCAATCAGAAAGACGTGAAATCATAGAATCCAACTATATATTGTTGTAATACTGTTATAAATCCTTTTGATCCCTTAAATCCACAATTCCACGTCAAATTTCTCTACTTTTATTATCAATAAGTTCTTTGGAGTATTAGTGAGTCATTTATCTTTAATTCTTAAAAGTTTTTCTCTAGTAATAGTTTTCTTCAAGAATTATCTTTATAATTATTCTTGCAAAAGATAATTATATATTAAAATAATTTTATTATTTTAATAAAGAAGTTTTTATTATTAAATTCTTCTTGTAATTGATTCTTGTAGACAATTACTTGCTCACTGTTAAAATCACTAGTAGTGCTTAACACGTGAAAGAAATAATTTTTTAATTATTTAATTGTGGTTATAATAATATTTTATTATTATATTTCATAAGAACAGACATAGTACTGTTGATTAATAGTAATATTATCATCAGTTTCATAGTCACATCTTACAGCCTCAAAGTGTGTACTCCATGCCTTAAGTGTGGAATATTTGGGCTATGTTGTTTCAAGTGATGGCCTCAAGATGAATTCTTCAAAAGTTCAGCAAATACTCAATTGGCCACATCCCAAGAACATCAAATCTCTTCAATCTTTTTTTGCTTTGCCAATTTCTATTGTCATGTCATGAAAAATTACTCCAAAAGAATCACTGCTCTCACTTCCCTCCTCATAAAAGACTCTCCTTTTCTATTCAATGAGGAAGCTCTTAGTCAGTTTCAAATACTCAAAGAAGCTTTCACCATGGCTCCTATCCTTTCCAATTTCAAACCTTCTCTACCAACTATTTTAGAGACATATGCTTCTGATTATTCCTTCGGTGCTCCACTGAGTCAGGTGAATGGCTCAGGAAAGCATCCCATTTAACTTGATAGTTGCAAGCTTCTCCCAGCTAAGCTGAAATATGAAATCCATGAAAAGGATGCTCCTTGGCATAGCTTGGGCTCTCAAGTGCTGTAGGGCTTTTCTTCTTTCTCTTTCCAATCCTTTTGAGGTCTTGACAGACCATTCTTATCTTCAGTATTTCATATCTTTCAAAGCTCTTACTTGTTTTAAGGATCATTGGGCTGAATTTATTTCTGTATTTCATTTCACTATCACTTACCTCCCAGGAAGGCTGGCCACTTTACCAGATGCCTTGTCACATCAGGATGACCTGTACCCAGGGAGGGGGGTGGACTTTATCAGCAATAATCCTCAACATTTTCATCAAGTAAAGAATAAAGATGGAATTCAAGAGTCAACATTCTTCTCAATCAAGGTTAAATTAATCTCTGATTTAGTTGATCAGATTCAAAAAGAAGTATGGCAAGACAAGGACTACAAGGGAATAATCAAGAAACCAGCAAGAGGTGAATCACTTTCATATTATTCTCTTGAACCTCAATCCAAGATATTGCTATTCTAAGATAGAGTGGTAATCCCAAGAAATGAAGAAATCCAACTCAATTTTCTTCAAACGCATCATGACTCACCATTGGCTGGCCATCCCGGCCAGGAGAAGACCCTCAAGCTCATCAAGAGGGATTTTATTGGGCTGGCATGAATCAATTCATGAAGGACTATCTGTCCTCATGTCATAAATGTTCAAGAAACAAGAACATTCATTATAAGAAGTTTGGATTTCTCAGGACTCTTCAAATTCCATCTGGTCCTTGTAATTCATTATCAGTGGACTTTATCACCCCAATTTCCCTTTTCAAACAACTTTTATTCAATTTTAGTAGTTGTGGACAGATTCTAAAAGATGGCAATCTTCATTCCAACTTCTGGAACAATCACTGCCCTGGACTTAATATTCATTAACCATGTCTTTTCAAAACATGGCCTTCCAGCCAGTATTGTTAGTGATAGAGGCTCTTGATTATTTTCGTAATTTTGGACTCAATTATTTCAGTAGATCAAGATTTCAAGATATCTTTCAGATTCTTTCCATCCTGAAACAGATGGACAGGCAGAGCAGGTAAATAAGATTCCAGAACAGTATCCTTGGATGTATTTCACTTACCATCAATATGACTGGCACACCTGGCTCCCTCTGGCTGCATTTTCCTACAATAATGCAGAACACTAATCATCAAAGCAATCACCCTTTTTCCTTATTAATGAAAGAAATCCCAGATTTTACTCAATCCATATTTTGCAAGACTCACCTTCTGGAAAGCTATCAACAAAATCCCAATCAGTACAGAAAGTAGTTAAAGAAGAATTCTATTCAGTAATAAGGAGATACAAGAATTATTCAGATCTCAATAGGACAATTCCACCTGATTTCCAACCTGGGGACAAAGTATGGCTAGGCTCCAAGAATATCAACACTAAAAGACCCATTAAGAAGCTTTCAGAAAGATGGTTGGGACCCTTTCAAGTCTATATCAAGGTTGGAAGCCATGTATATCACCTAAAGTTGCCTTTGCAATGGAAGTCAGTTCACCCTGTATTCCATGTGTCATTACTAGAACCAGTCAATCAGTCAAGTTTTCCAAATTGAAAAAATTTCCACCACCACCAATTCTTCTGGAGGAGCAAGAAGAATGGGAAGTTGTGCAGGTTCTGGACTCAAAACTCAAAAGAGGTAGATTATGGTATCTTTTAGAGTGGAAAGGATTCAGTGAAGACCCAGAAAGAACAGCTTGGGAACCAGCTTCCAACCTTACCAACCCACCAGACTTTTTCAAGGATCTCCATTCATTGTATCCTGACAAGCCTGGCCCAAATACCTCAAGCATTTGCTTTTATCGTGCTTGGTGGGGATTGGATTTTATGAAAGTGAGTTCTTCACCTTGCACACACCTTTAAGGAGGTATTCTACCCAAATGTTTTTGTATGCCTCACCTTGGCCACTTTGTGAGCACTTGTCACTTCTTTGGATGAATTCAGAAGGCCTTGCAACATCAATACCCTCAAATTTGCACCATTCATCAAGATATGGCCAAATATCTTCTTTTCTATTTTTATTCTTTCTTTTCCAACTTGTTGCAATAATCATTACTTCAAAGTCAATTATGGAAAATTTATCTTTTTATGCTGCTTGGTGGGGAGTGGAAGCTTTGAAATTAATTTCCATCTCCTGGTATTCATCCCTGAGGGTTCTATTTCTTGTAAAACGTCACCTTGGCCACTCTTTGTGCATCAAATGCTTTTTTTTATCTTTCAGAAAATTCTTGGCCAAAATCAAGCAGCTCACCACAGGAATGAAAAACCTCAGGAATTTCTTTATTTCTTTTATTTACTCTCTTTTTCTCTCTTTTTTTCTCAATTTCTTTGTCCTCTTTAGTTGTATAATCTTACTTCTTTTATTTATTAAAAGCAGAAGCATCCCCTCCCGTATCATGTATTGGGAGGTTACATTCATTTTTTATTTTTTATTATTTTATAAGAGTGGGGATAGAAGTCAACCCAAACACAAACAAGGACAAGGAAACTAGTTATCTCTACCCAAATGATCAAAAGTTCTTTGGAAATGATTAAACAGTTGATCTTCATACCAGGCAGATTTCGCAGCCATCTTCCCAGAGGCAGTACCAGGAATAGTCCTATCATTAGCATACCCAATCACCTCCCTACTATTCCTATCAATGCTTCTAAACAACCTGGCCACAGCATCTTGATTATCACTTTCCATATTTTGATCTTCTCTGGTAACTCAGATAGGCAAACAATGCCTTTGCTGAAATACTTGGGTGGCAGGAAACAGCAAAGGAGAAAGCTCCTCTCTTCTTCTACTGGAGCTGTTGAGAGGTGACTATGGGGGAATTGCTGGGCTGATGGATGCGGGATGGGCTTACTTCTGGAATCAAAGGCAGGCCTAATGGTAGAAGAGTTTGGTGGAGCAGGACAAAGAGAAGTGGGAATGGTGGAAATTTCTTGGGGTACTGGGAATTATATGACCTTGGAATCTCTTGGCAGGAGGATGAGAAGGAGAAGTACTGGATCTATGGCCAGCAGAATTATGAATCACCTCACCTTCTTCACCATTCAATTCATCACTACCTTCAGCATCAGGATCAGGTGGGGAATCGGCGATTTTTCTTATCCGTTTCACTACACCTTCAGTATTGATCCTGGATATTGGGACTTCTGATCTGGAATATATTGGCCTACCACCAACTGGGATGGGCCCTCCAACATTAGTCCACCTGGCCACATTCCTCCGCCTAGAACCAGTCACTATTGCAAGATATCAGTATTCAATTCAATCAAGAAATTCACCAGGCTCACAATTAGAATACTGTGAGCCTTAGAGGTATTTTCATATACCCAAAAGACCACAAATAACAAAATAAGATACAAATATAAATAAAATAAATTTATTTATACTATCAAAATAAAAATTTATATCCAAAAATAAAAATTGAATTATCATTTAAAATAAAAATTACATTAAATTTCAAAATTATGAAAAAGCATTTTTACTTGAAAAAATTAAGTAAAAATGCATTTTTATTAAAATTAATGAAATTAAAATATTTTTAGTAAAACGTTACATAAGATATATTATAACTTTTTATCCAATAAATAAACCCAAGAAAATTACTTCACCATTGGATTCCTCATAAAATATAAGGTGGGGTCACCTCTGGTTAAAATGTCTGTAACTCAACTCTAAATAAGCTTAAATTAAGTTTTTAGTATTTTCTTTACAAAATTTGAAAATACTCAAAACTTCAACTTAATTCACACCACATGTGGTGTCAACCATCAATTTTTGTGTTAAAATTGAGGTGTTGTGTGTAGTTTAGAAGTTATGAGGAATTGAAGTATTTTCAATTGAAATGTCAAAATTTGTGCGTGTATTACATAAGTGAACTGTAGTTTCCATATGAGGTATCAATTATTACAGTTGTGTGCTGTAAGACTCAATTGAATTGTATGTGTGAATTACAAATGTATTACATGATGAGGAATTAAAGAAAAAATAAATTGGAAAGATTAATTCTGGGGGGAAAGGTACTCTAGCGCCAAGGGGAAGCCAGACCCCCAAAATACTTGCTGACAGGCGTGGGATGTCAAAATACACACAAACGTTCATCACTTTTGGCCTGGAATTGAGTCACAGGGTCTGTGACTCAATTGATGATGAGGTTTCAATACCAACCAGGGCAGTTTTAACTGTTGCCAAGAGGGTAAAACTACCCTTAAGTTAAAAGAAATATCAGTAAAAACAGTTTTAGATAGTTTCTAAGTCTCTTACACATATTATGACTTGTTTTGAAGGCTAAAGACCAGGTATTACCATAGTAATGGCTGATTTAAGGGTCTAAAATGGCTAAAACCAGCCCTTTTTTGGTCTAAACCAGGGTTCAATGATGCCATAATTGGCTTTTCTGTTGTCAGAGTGTTTTCCACGACTGAAAAGAGTGAATTTTACTTCTGTAGTAAGAAAACTTATGGCTATAAAAAAATGTCTTCTTTGACCCACTTTTCTCTTCATGTTAGAGTCTTTTCCTCTGATAATTAGTTCAAACACTGTTAAACCAATCAATAAAGGATTCCAGCCACCCTTCCAAATCCTTTTAAACCTTTTAACCATGTAAAAAAAAATAATTATAATCATTTTTTGTAACTCTTATAATCATTTTTACCCCTTGAACCACCCCATAAGTGAATTAAAGCATCTTTCATCACTGTTAGCTTTGTCACTTTGTTTCCAAATTCACTCTGGTCACTTTTGGGCATGTTCTCTCTTTAAAATATCCTTTTTGAAAGACTTGGTTCTTTAATTGATTGCTTGCAGTTCTTTTCTCCATTAATTCCAATTGAAATTGCTCTTGAAGAAATTTCTTTTGTAGCCTTAAATATCCCTTGTAGAGTATTTTTGGATAAATTTCTATTGTTGGTAAAACAATGAATCTTTATGATATTATTGTTTTATACTTATAAAGTTAGAAACAATAAAATTGGTGTGTTTTCTCTTAAAAATAATATCTCATACTATTTTTTGAATTATATTTTACCTTAAATAAATTTTGAGGACAGGAACATTACTTGATTTTTGATCAAAGTTTCATATCCACACCTTACAAATACCCTGAGGTACCACCAGGGGTAGGAGCCTCAGAGACTGGGAACTGTTTCCCAAAAGTCCCATCTTTCTTACTCCATAAATACCTTCTGATGTTTGAAGCTGGCAGTCCACTACAAGGACATGGCTTCTTCCCAACAAAGCAAAAGTGACACTTTGAAGCCCTTGGATTTCAATTTTGAAAACAATCCTTTCCTTTTTCCAAGAACTCGGTACAAGTAGGATCAAGAACCTCAACTGCTTTAAAACAATCATAAGTTTGCGCAGGATCAAAGTGACCAGGTGAAGCCAATTGACTGAGGATTCCATAACCACAAAGCACAGATGGTGTTGGCACAGAAGGCAAATATTCAGTGAGTTCTGTCAGTTTGGAACTCATGAATAAAGATTATGCAAGCAGAGGAATTCAAGGCATCAAAATAATGCATTTCAAGCC
Source organism: Austropuccinia psidii (assembly GCA_023105745.1). Lineage (NCBI taxonomy): Eukaryota > Fungi > Basidiomycota > Pucciniomycetes > Pucciniales > Sphaerophragmiaceae > Austropuccinia > Austropuccinia psidii. The sequence goes on from JALGQZ010000013.1 coordinate 42,101,026, forward strand.
TGAAAATTACATCAAGGAAGTGGGGCCATAACTCAATTATGGCCCCCCTCAAAGTCCTCAAGATGAAGGTCCAAGGTCCTCTTGGGTTCAAATCACCACCCAGTACCTCCCCTTCAACTTTGGTAAGGTCAGGTTCTTGATGGTCCTGGACCCTCTCAATGGGCCAAGTCCATGTGGAGGAAGTTTGGTCTATGGGCCATTTTATTGGTCCCATGGAGCCCCTGGAGTCCCAGCATATTTGGGCCTGGGGGGCTCCAATATCCCCATGGACCATAAGGCACCAAAACCTCAAAAGACCCCAATAGGCCAAAAATGGGCCTGGACCTAATTTTTTCAAAAATGGCCATGGTGATGGCCAGGACCCAAATTCACCAGAATGGTCCAAAATGGCCCCAGCGCCATTTTTCAAGGACAATGGGGACAAGAACCCTCCTTTGATTCTTCAAAAATTTCAATCAAGTAATGAAGGGCCCAAAACACCAATTTGGCCAATTCATAATGAGGTATATGCTCATATACTCATTGTCCATCATTTTTGGAGAAGAGAAGCTCGATGGCCTTCTTTTTGGGATACAACCCAATGGCCATGCATTGAAAAGAAGTTACTGATTTAATTAAAAGAAAAAGCATATTTCAAAATTTGAAAAGGACTTACTCAATGAAAAAAGAAGGGGAAGATAATTTAATCAAGTATGACAGTGAAGGAGAGGAATGTATTTTCAGAATAATGGACAAGAGGAAAAGAAAATTATAAAATGAATTTTTTGTAAAAGAAATGTGGCGATATGGGGATGCCACTCAACAGTGGCAGGGTATTATGGTGTTCAGGAGCCCACCAGTCTCAAGAGGGGGATACTGTAACAGCCACTAGTCAGGGGTAAGGGTATTCATGCTTGCACCCACTCAAACACCTCAAACCATCAAATCCACTGTGTGTATCATCTTTCAGTTTCAGAAATCTTCCTTTCTGAAAAATGAATACAGTCTGGTTCATCAATATAGCCTGTCAACTTCTATACAGGGTGGAATTACCCAATACAGTTTGGTTACACCATCCTCCAACTGTATGATCACTCAATGCCACCACACCTCTTCTACAGTTCCTGTACAACTGTACAGGTCCTGTATTTGCAAGACTCAATTCAATCATCATTTCTTCTCATGAAAATTCTCTGTCTGGACAAGGGATGGGGATTCTCACATATACCAGCCGCTCTTTCTGCCACCTGGATATTTTTCCCCAGTTATTTAATTTAGTTGAGTTAATATTTTATGAATATTTTTATCCTTATTTTTGGGTATTATATTTATTAATTTTATGTCATTCTTTGCATTTTCTTTCTTTGCCAGCACAGTATGAGTTGGGTGGCCATATCCTTATTAACCCTTCCCTTTCCATTCTGACAGGTTGAAACAGTGAAATTGGACTTATTTGTGGTTGGCTCTTTTATTTTTTGCTGCTTTCTTATGTTTCTTTCATGAGAAATTTCATTTTATTACACTCTTAAGTGTATTCCCAATTTACCATATCTTGAGCCATCCATAAGTAAGTCCCAGTTTTGTGAGCTTTGAGATATACTTTACATACCCAAATTGGCCACAATTATCTTAAGAATGAATTCTTAACTATGCATAATTCATAAGTCATGCATATATTCAAAATTCATTGTTTTTGATTTCATAAAAGATGAATAACCTTTTATTGAGTAAGTAAATCCATGGATTTAAGGCCAGATTTGGATTCCACATAAAATTTCACGTAGGGTAGCTCCATATAGTGAATAAGCTCAACTCAACTGTTTGAGGTGATAATATGGAAAACACTTCAATACCACATCATCAATATCACATAAAAGATTGGTGAAAACCTTTGTTTTTCTTAATTTCACACCAAAATAATGGGAATATAAGAAATCCCATGTTACATATACACTAAGAATAGTGTTAAACAGGTTTGTGGCACTTAATATTATGGTATTTGTACATGAACGTTTGGTACACCCATAGTGGATATCAGTCTTAAAGCCTGAATATCTACTCTTGACATGAAAATAGCTAGAGTGGACAAAAGACATCAAAGAGGGCCAGGGTACCCAACTTCTGAGTCCTCTGAGGCGTGGACAGCTCCAAAGCTTGGACCCACAGCTGATGTTGGCTCAATTAGTAAAATAAAACCTTTGGGAACTTGGTTACCATGTTACAACTTCAGTAAATCATAAGAAAATAGCAATTAACCTGCTATTTTGACATACCAAGGAGGTAAAGAGCAACTTAGACTCCCGTAACCATGTCAATTCTTAATGACTTTCCATGGATAAATCTCAAAAGAGTAATTAAAACCATTTTTGGACTAGTATCAAGTGATTTACCTCATAGCAACCAGCCATGTACTGCTATTTGCCATTCTACGTAGAAATGAGGTAAAAACTTCAAAAATTCATTAAAAATAAAATTCTTAATTAATATTTCCAAAATTTCCAGGACTGATTGAGAACTGTATAGTTCATATATGAACCAAAAATGATTATACTTTTATATGTAAAGCTAAAGGTTTTACTTACAGTCCATTTTTGAAGATTGCACATGAAACACAGAATCTTTAAAGATTTACAGAAAAGACATTCTGTGATGAAATTTCCAATAACATTTATAACTTTGAGAAATCAATGATTATTCTGGAATAAAATAATATTTACAGTTGTTACTCCTTTTATTCTTAAACATAAATGGGTTGGTAGTCACATAAAAGCCCCAATTAAGTAATTATGATAATCTTACATGACAACATATGATGCAATCAATAATCCAAAAAGTTTTATTATTTTCTCACTCACTGGTTTTTCAGTTTTCTTCATGGCATTCCTCTTTGAGCTTTCTTAGACCTATAAGAGGCCTCCTCTTGCTGTTTTTTCCAAATAATCACTTTATTCAAATATACCTTTAGTACCAACAGGTAGGTATTATTTAAAGCTTTTCTTAAGTATTTTATTCTTTCAGACGTCAATCATGAAGACGTGAAATCATAGAAATCAACTATATATTGTTGTATTATTGTTATAAATCAATTTTGATAAATTAAATCCACAATTCTATGTCAAATCTCTCTACTATTATCTTCTAAAAGGTTCATTGGATTAATAGTGAGTGATTTATCATAATTATTAAGGTTCTTACCTAGTAATAGTTTTCTTCAAGAGTTATCTTTATAATTATTCTTGTAAAAGATAACTATATATCAAAACAGTTTTATCATTTTAATAAAAGAAGTTTTTATTAATAAATTCTTCTTGTAATTGATTCTTGTAGACAATTACTGCTTACTGTTATAAGCACTAGTAGTGTATAACACATAAAAGAAATGATCCTATAATTGTTTAATTGTGGTTATAATAATTTTCATTATGATATTTCATAAGAACAGTCATATTACTGTTGATTATTAGTAATATTATCAACTGTTTCATAGACACATCTTACATTTGGGCCTGGCCATGATTTCATCAATAGACTTGGCTTTAATCATATTCTAGACTTCATTTTTGTGTTCTAAAAAACCACCATACCTACTACATTATACATTTCTTTTCTTTAAATTTAAAGTTAAAATTGTTTTCAAACTTTTCCATTGAGGAATTTGGTTTAATCTTATACTGTTTTTACATGTGGCTTTTTCACATCCAAAAACTTAAAAATTATCCTTTGAGTTACTCTGAATTAATTTTGATTCAAAATCTTAAATTTTGATTTTTTTTCCTTTAAAAAGGATAATTTTTTTTTAATATTAAGAAATAAAAATTTATAAAAAATATTAAAATATCTTAAAAGTATGAAAAAATAAATTTTCTTTTATCAATTTTTCTGTAGTGTCTTTAATCAAATACTGTGAAGGTGGTAACAAACTCAGTAAAAGATAAATTACTAGTCCAGAATCTGCAGAAGCAGAATCTGGAGACAGTATTGAAGTAAAAATTGCTAAAAGAGGCACTTTGTTAAGACAGAACCATCCAAACAACCATCAAAAGGTGTGTGCTTTCTGTTATCAATTCTTATTTTATATTTAATTAATGTGAAAATGGTGCATACCAGAAAGAGAAGCAACTATTAATTCCAACCAGATGGAGGTGGAAAAGGAAGAGGCAAGACCAAATCCAGAAATGGCAAATATTCCTCAAGAAAGACACATATGGAGGATGCCAGAGTTGCCCCCATTTCCCAAGGTCTTTACCAACAAATGTTGATGTGAGTTCTGAATCTGGACTGGTTCATGATAATATTTTGAGGGCTGAACAACTTTCAAGTGGAAGCAATAGAAATTCATCAGTGCCAGTACAAAAATTGGTTCAGAGAAGCCAAAGAAGAGGAGTGAGAAATATACCCAAGCCTTTGGCAGGGGGCCATGAACTCCTACTTACACATCAAGAGGTTTCTGGGTCAGGAGAAGACCATAGAACTCTTAGGAAGTTGGAGCCCATTGTCTTTCAAAGACAAAGTAAAAAAGATAAAGAATTGGTTGAAGAACCAAAACTTTATCCATAGACCAGAAGAAGGAGTTGGAAATGACTCGAGCTTTGGAGACAGAAGGCCCAGTGGCATCTACCAGATCCAAACCAGCTCCGGAAGTGCCAAAGAAAAGCCCAAAGGACCTCAGAAGAAGTATAAAGGTCCCAAGAACCATCAAGGCAAGGGCAAAGCCAAAGCCAATTGGCACAGACCTTACCCACAAGGGTACAGGATTCTCAAATTGGAGCCTTCAGCCATGGACAGTGTCTTCAATATGGCCTGGACTCTTATGGAATTCACAGCGAAGGAGCAGGAAAGGATTAACACAACATTTCCGCAGAGATAATACAAGAACTGCACTTTGTTAAAAGTAGTATTAATGTAGAAATTGGTAAAATTGATGCAAACCTAACTAAAATGACTTTGGACATCAATGACTTGAAAAAGAATGACAAACATTCTGCTGAAATGCATAAGTCTGTGATTTCCAAACTGGAATTACTTACCAATACATGTGACAAAATTGAAAGTAAATATCATTTCCAACATGGTGAAATGGAAGATTTTTCCACAAGAAACATCAATGATAGACTTACAGTCCTGAAAGACTATGTTTTGGCAGTGGCTGAGAATACAAGTCAATTTGCCACATATTGGGCAAGAAGTGACAGTGAAAGGAAGAAATTAAAAGAGGAAATACTTGCACAAGTGGAGCAAATTCATGAGAATTATGGATCAAATCCACATATGCCAAGATATTCCACACCTTTTCCAGAAGAAAAGCTTTCTGTGAAAGAAAGTCTGACCACTTTTCTAGGAGAAACCTTCATGTCTGCAAAAGATATTCCTGTCACAGGGGCTCTTGGACAGAAATACAAGAGTGGCCTGGCACTCAGCAATCAGGGAACTCACTTGGAAGACTCCAAAGAATAAAGAAATAAAAATAAAGAATAAATTCCTCTAAGAAATATGCAGGTACAAGATGAGATGCAATGAGAGGAAAGAGAAGCCAAATGGCCAACGAGCCAACCAAGTAAGTCCTTAATCACTGGTCAACCTGCCAAAATGAACAATGGAATTAGTAAGGATATGACCACCAAATATCCATTGACAGGCGAAGAAAGAATAAGGGAAAAGGTGCTAAATGACTGACTTGATAATATCAGTATTCACTTAACAAAATGACAAGATAAATAAAGATAAAATAAAATCAGAGTATATTAATTAACTGGGGAAAAACCCCCCAGGGTGGAAAGGGTAGCCGGTATATGTGAAAAGCTGGGAGCTTGAGGTCTTCAGGCTGAAAACTAATCTGTATTGATCCTTGAGGCTGTATTGATTGTTTTGGGAATTGATACAGCTGGCTAATATTGAAGTTGAATTGAGTTGAATTAATTTCCCATGCTTGAAAATGAAATACAGTTCTTGATGGATCCAGACTTTATTGAAATGAATATGGTTTCCAAGATGGATTTGGTGGATCTTTGACACTTGAAAATTGAATGAATGAATGAATGAATGAACTGCCTCTTGAATCCCTTGAGAATGGTTGAACAGTATTGCCTTGGAGGAATACTGTGAATGAAATTATGCAATGACGTCTTGATGGCGTGATTGGTCTTTGACGCTGAAACACTTGCTCTTGGGCCTTTATGAGTCCTCTGAATGATTGGGTGCCTTGATGACGTGATGATATGTTGTAATGTTGAAATGACCATTTGATATTTCCACCATTGAATTGCTGTTGAAAAATGATTCATAATGATATATAACATCATTTATGGCATATTGGTTCATTGGAAAGAAGATTACGTCCAAAGGTCTTGAGATGGAAAGACAGAGGGGAAAAAGATGGATGGGATGGCTTCAGAGCTTGGAAAGGTGTTTCTGCGTCCTTTGGGGATTTCGGCTACTTTTGGGTTCTGAGCCAAAAACTGGCCCAAAGGGCGCGAAATTGTTTTTTGGACACTTTTCCTCAAAGTGCCCAAAAGTGCGCAAATGCGCAAAGTGCGCAAATATGCGCATTATGAGCACAAATGGCCAAAAATAGCCATTTGGGCTATTTCCCCTGGTTTTGAGGGAAATGACCAGAAATACCTATTTGGGCATAAATTGCCGCTATGGCTTCTGGATTGAGGTGAAGGGCCATGAAGGCCCCAAAAGACAAATGTCCATAAATGGTCCATAAGATGATGACGTGGCCATATTGGCCACTGGTGATGGATATGGCCAATTGGCCATAAAAGGACTGTGGCTTGATATGCCATATGGAGATCCAAGGAGGTGAATTGCCATGGTTGTGACAGTACCCCCTACCTTGAAATGGTGAGCTCCTGAGCACCAATACAAGGTGAAGCCTGTTGAGGCTATTGGAAAGGATTGACAGTGGGATGGAGGAAAGTTCTTTTAATAGGAAAATAAAATAATAACTGATATTAAAAATTTGTCATATGATGCAAGAATTGCTTGATCTTCTTTTGAGATTGGCTTCAAGATCGATGATGTTTGAAATGAATGATAATTTTTACGTAAAATTTGACATGATAAAATGAAAATAAAAATAAATATTGATATAAAGAATGAAAATGAAAATAAAAGAAAGAGAAAAGAGAAAAGAATAATGAATTGAATCTTGAGGAGGTTCCAATCTTCATCACAGAAGTTGATAACTGATTTTGAAATTGGCCAAGGACCTGGAAAGAGAAATTTGATTCCAGGTGCTCACAAAGTGGCCAAGGTGATGTTTTGACAAGATTGTAGACCCCTCAGGGAAGTGCACACCAGGAGAGGAACTTACCTTTGGTAGTTACCACTCCTGCCAGTGCCATAAAAATGAAAACAAAAATGTTTAAGGAATGAATTTAAATTGTGAAGTCTTGAAAATGAATTGAAAAGTGAATGGCCCATTGTCCCAAGTGAAAATGGCCATAAGATTGGTAATGGAGTTGAAAGCCATGCCAAAGATCTGTGTCCAAAGCTGGTTGAACGCCAGGCCAAATATCTGTGTCAAAGAATTGCACCAAGCACCATGAATTATCAAGCTCTTGAAGACTTGGGTACTGGCTTGTCAGGATATAATGAATGAAAATCTCTGACAAGTTCAGGACAATTCTTGAGGTTTTTGGTTGGTTCCCAAGTGGATCTTTCTGGGTCTTGACTGAAACCTTTCCATTCCACCAGATACCATAATTTTCCTCTCTTGAGCTTTGAGTCCAGTATTTGAGAGACTTCCCATTCCTCTTCTTCTTCAATGATGATTGGAGGAGGAGACTCTTGATTCCTAATTGGGATTTTTGATGTCTTGACTGGTTCTAAGAGTGAAATATGGAAGACTGGGTGGATGGACTTCCATTGAGATGGGAGCTTGAGGTGGTAGGCATGAGTGCTGGCTTACTTCAAGATTGGAAAAGGACCCAACCATCTTTCAGACAGTTTTTTGGTGGGTCTAGTTGATTTGATGTTCTTGGAGGAAAGCAATACCATGTCACCAGGATTGAAAACGGGTGGACTTGCTCTACTTTTATCTGCATACCTCTTAAACCTGTTTAAGGAAACTTCAAGTTCTCTCTTGACATCTTGCTGTACTGATTGAATTTTTGTTGATAACTTTCCAGAATTATTATCTTGAGTAATGAGAACTGAGTCAAAATGTGGATCTCTTCCATAAACAGTGAAAAACAGTAATTGTTTTGTTGAAGAGTGGTCAGAGTCATTGTAGGCAAATTCAGCCAGAGGGAGCCAGGTGTTCCAATTATCTTGATTATAACTGACATACATCCGAACGTACTGTTCTAGTATCTGATTTACCCTCTCTGTCTGTCCATCAGTTTCTGGATGGTAAGCAGTTGACAGATCTCTTGAAATCTTGCGCTGCTGACAAATATTGGTCCAAAAAGAAGAAAAAAAAGAGAACCTCTATCACTAACAATGCTTGAAGGAAGGCCATGCTTTGAGAAAATATTCTTGATTAATAAATGGGCCAAATCTAGTGAAGTGATTGAAGACATTGTTGGAATAAAAACCGCCATTTTTGAGAATCTGTCCACTATGACAAGGATTGAGTCAAAGTAATTTGACAGTGGCAATTGAGTGATGAAATCCATTGAAAGACAAATCCTAGGACCATTTGGAATTGGAAGAGCTTTGAGCAGTCCAAACTTCTTGTGGTGAATATTTTTGTTTCTTGAACACTGTTGACAGGATGAGACATAATCCTTGATGAATTGAGTCATGCCAGACAAGTGGAAATCTCACTTGACAAGTTTGAGAGTCTTCTCTTGGCCAGGGTGTCCAGCTAGAGGAGATTCATGCCGCTTTTGAAGTATATTGAGTTGAATTGTGGGGTCATTTGGGACCACCACCCGATCTTTGAACAGAAGAAGTTGGGAGGAGGAATCAAGAGAATAATCTTGGACAGATTTACCTTTACCCAAATCTTGAAGGATACTTCTATATTGAGAATCTTGCCATAATGACTTCTGAACTGAATCAATCAAATTTGAAAAAGAATCCACCTTTACTGCAAAAAACTTTGAGGCTTGAATTTCATCTTGCTTAATTATCTTCTTATAATTCATTGGGCTCTTGCTGATGAAACCCTCCCCCCTCTCTGGGTAAACGTTGTACCAATTTGATAAAGCGTCTGGAAGGGTGGCCAAGTGGCCAGGGCCGTAATTCATTGAGAAATGAAATTCAGATAAAAATTCAGCCCAGCGGGCTTCACGGCAAGTGAGAATATTTGATGACATGAAGTATTGAAGTGATGAATGATCGGTGAGAACTTCAAAAGGGGAAGAAATTGAAAGAAGGAAAACTCTCCAGCGCTTGAGAGCACAAACTATGCCAAGGAGTTCCTTGTCATGAATCTCATAACTGAGCTCAGCTGGGAGAAGCTTGCGGCTATCAAATGCAATGGAATGTTTTCCTGAGTCAGAGACCTGACTCAGTACAGCACCCAAAGCATAATCTGAAGCATCAGTCTCTTCAATGGTGGGTAGAGAAGGATTGGAGCAGTGGTGAATTCCTCTTTGAGTTGATGAAACCGTCTAAGAGCTTCCTCATTGAGGGGAAAACAGGAATCTTTCTTGAGGAAACTTGTGAGTGAACTAATCTTCTTTGAATAATTCTTGATGAAACGGCGGTAAAAATTGGAAAAGCCAAGGAATGATTGAAGAGCCTTGAGGTTTCTTGGAGGTGGCCAATTGAGAATTTTCTGGACTTTTGCTTGGTCCATGTTGAGGCCTTCAGAAGAAACAACATAACACAGATACTTTACACTAGAAACATGAAACAGGCGTTTGGAGGCCTTAGCAAAGAGGTTATTGGCTCTGAGTCTGGCAAGAACAGTGGACACATGCATGACATGTTCTTCTTTAGATTTGGAAAAGACCATTATGTCATCTAAATAAACCACAACATAAACATCAAGACGATCATAAAAAATATCATTGACAAGGTTTTGAAAAGAGGCAGGAGCATTGGTGAGCCCAAATGGCATAACCAAATACTCATAGCTGCCATATTTGGTTCTAAAACATGTCAAATGTTCATCACCTTCCTTGATTCTGAGCAGGTTATAAGCACTACGCAAATCAATCTTGGAGAAGATAGAAGAACTATTGAAAACAGTAAGAAGCTGATTCATAGGAGGAACATGATACTTGTTCTTCCTAGTAACAGCATTGAGTTTGTGGTAATCAACACACAAACAGAGGCCACCATCTTTCTTTTTGACAAAAAGGACAGGTGCTCCTGTTGAATAGGCGCTTGGCCAGATGAAACCTTTCTCTACATTCTCTGAATTGTAGGCCCTTAGTGTATCTTACTCTTGGTTTTATAAAGAGTAGATCACCCCAACTGGAGGTAGAGACCCCTCCAGCTTGATATGATGATCACAGGCGCGGTGAGGAGGAAGTTTCTCTGCTTTCACCTTGGAGAATACATCAAGGTACTGGTGATAAACAGAAGTAACAACCTTCATCACAGTTTCTATTTCTTCTGGCTCTTCCTCTTCATCCCACAGCTCCTCCAGGGAGTCATGATAAGATGAAGGGGGAAGGTCCATATTCCCAAATAAGAGATGAAGTGAAGATACAGAATTATCTTCTCCAACATCTTGAATCTCTTTGAAGACTTCATCTCTAGATGATAGTAATGACTGATGGGAATTAAGGGAAGGATTATGGACAGAAGATGGAAATGATGGTGTTCTAGAATCACCAACCCGAGCTGCACATGATTTGGCAGCAGAAAAGTCATTACTGAAATATTTTGAAGGATCATAATAGTCCTTATGATCAGAATTAAAGGTGATCAGCCCTTGCCTCCAATCTTTAGATGGATTAAAATGATTGAGAAAGTCAAAGCCCAATATGAGGTCTTCTCCCTTGGGAGTATCAATGACTAAAAAGTCCCATTCAAAGCTTGGGAAGGAAGGGAGCTCAACCATATATTTAGTATGGTGAGTCAAAAATAAGGAAGGAGACTCTGAGGAGTCAAAAATAATAAGGGGAATGTTCTCTGGGAGTTCTGACATGGTCAAAGAATACTTGTGAACAAACGTCTTTGCAATAAATGAGTTGGTAGCACCAGAATCAATGAGAATACTGTAAAACATATCAGAGAGAGAAGAAAAAACAAAAAATTTAAGGAAATTTTTGACACCAGTATTCAGAATGCACAATTGTGCTCTGGATAGAAAACTGTGAAGACCATTGAACACAACATGATCTTTACTCAGGCTTTTCCCTGGCTGGGAAATTTTCCTGATGGTTGGGTAAGCTTGTTTTGAGGCCTTTTGATACAGGACTCAAGACTATGCTTCTGACCACAATAGGTAAAAAGACCCTCCTTGATTCTTCTTTCTTTTTCAGAGCTCATGAGCTTGAAATCTTTATTCAATAAAGAAGAATGGGGCTTGTCCCTCTTCTGAAAATTCTTCTTCTTCTTATGACCTGAACTTGAAGAATTTTGAGGATGAGAAGAGCTTGACTTTGAGGCTTCTGGCTTCTTCTCTTGATGATGACTCTTTTCATTTTGCCTCTCATGGTACCTGGTATCAAGCTCCAGGGTAATATCCATTAAGTCTTGAAGAGAGTCAATTCTTGAAGGATGGGAGGTCAATTGATCCATAATCCTGGATGGCAATCCCTTCCTGAAGTGATGGATAAGAGCTCTTTCACCCCAACCTCCAATTCTTGAGACAAGACTTCTGAAATCAGCAATGTATAAAGAAACATTCCCACCTTCTTTCATTCTTAAAGAATCCAATTCTGCTTCAGCTTTTCTGACTTCATTTGGGTCCCCAAATAAGGTGAAGAGTTGAGATTCAAATAATTTCCATGAATTGAGAAGGTAATTTGGATCTTGATTGGTGAGATTGGAAAGATAAGGCTCAATCCATTTTGCAGCCCTGCCAATAAGAAATGAAGTGGCATGAAGGACCTTCTTTCTGTCTTGAGCAAAGTTTGCCAGATCATTATGAAAAATCAATTGACAAGACTGAATAAAGCTTCTAACTTCCAAGGGCTGAGTCCCATCAAAGAATTCTGGTGCCTTCATAGATGGAGTCTTGAAGGCTGGTGGTCTTGATGCTTCAGAGGATGAATCTGCTTGAAGATTGGCCATAATCTGAGTCATTTGCTGCATGATGGCCAATAAAGATGGTTCAGACTGATGAGAGACAGGCTGATTAGACTGGGCTAGAGTTGGCCCTCCAGTACCTTGGGATGCCTCCACTGGAGCAGGGACACCTTCAGCACCATCAGACCCTTCCTCTTCCACAGAATTCTCCTCCTCCTCTTCACCATTTTCGCCTGGACCCTTGAAAATAGTCCTTGAAGTTCCCGGAAATCCGCCAACTACTCCTGAGAATGAGCTTGATCTTCTTGGAACTCTTCCTTCCTTCCAAAGTGGGTCCTCTGTCCAATTTGGCCCTCAGTTGTGAAACTGCTGGGGTGCCATCAAGAGGAGCCCTTGGAGTTGGAGTGAGAACAGCTTGAGTTTTGGCCTGAGATCTTGTCTTCCTTGCAGGAGGAGAGTGTTGGATGGGCATGATTTCAGGATAAAATGAAATAAAATGAAAAGGAATCAAGACTTGAAGATGAAAGCTTGAGGCAATTTGAAATAATGCTTGAAGTCAAAAATCAAAATCAATATCTTGAGGAAAATCAATAAAAATCAATAAATCAAATGAAATCTTTGAGTAAATCAATCAATTAAATATCAAATGAGAACTTGAAGTAAATAAATCAAATTTCAAATAAATCAAAATCAAAATCTTGCAAAGTCAATCAGTCAATCAAGTGAATTCTTGAGGCAAAATCAATTTATGTCAAAATTCTTGATGTGAAAAATCAGCAAAATCAATGAAATCTTCAGGTCAATCAATTTTCTTGAGGTCAATATCAATTTATGTCAAATCAATCAATCAAATCAAAATCAAGTGATTTCTTCTTAAAAATCAAAATCCTTGAAGAAGAATCAATTATGAATTTTGATGTGAAGAATGTGTCTGAATTACTTGATGAAAAATTTGAAATCAAATGAAAATTAAGATGACGCCTGAATTATGAATGAATTAAGAAATTTGATGATTTGAATAAGAATTATAAAGAGAAACAAAAAATAACATTGGGTCAGCTTTCAATTTTCAGAATGAAGAATTAATGAGAGAAAATTGAGAGGTGACAATGAATTATAAGGTTCATAAGCATTAAAGAGTCATAATTGCAATGAAATTAGTGAATTAAATTATAAAGAAAGAATTAACAGAATGAAAAGAGATTATTATTTGATTGATATGATGTCACAGGGGCTCTTGGACAGAAATACAAGGGTGGCCTGGCACTCAGCAATCAGGGAACTCACTTGGAAGACTCCAAAGAATAAAGAAATACAAATAAAGAATAAATTCCTCTAAGAAATATGCAGGTACAAGATGAGATGCAATGAGAGGAAATAGAAGCCAAATGGCCAAAGAGCCAACCAAGTAAGTCCTTAATCACTGTTTCAACTTGCCAAAATGAACAATGGAATTAGTAAGAATATGACCACCAAATATCCATTGACAGGCAAAGAAATAATAAGAGAAAAGGTGCTAAATGGCTGACCTTATAATATCAGTATTCACTTAACAAAATGACAAGATAAATAAAGATAAAATAAAATCAAAGTATATTAATTAACTGGGGAAAAACCCCCCAGGGTGGAAAGGGTAGCCGGTATATGTGAAAAGTTGGGAGCTTGAGTTCTTCAGGCTGAAAACTAATCTGTATTGATCCTTGAGGCTGTATTGATTGTTTTGGGAATTGATACAGCTGGCTAATATTGAAATTGAATTGGGTTGAATGAATTTCCCATGCTTGAAAATGAAATACAGTTCTTGATGGATCCAGACTGTATTGAAATGAATATGGTTGCCAAGATGGATTGGGTGGAGCTTTGACACTTGAAAATTGAATGAATGAATGAATTAACTGCCTCTTGAATCCCTTGAGAATTGTTGGACAGTATTGCCTTGGAGGAATACTGTGAATAAAATTATCCAATGACGTCTTGATGGCATGATTGGTCTTTGACACTGAAACACTTGCTCTTGGGCCTTGATGAGTCCTCTGAATGATTGGGTGCCTTGATGACGTGATGATATGTTGGAATGTTGAAATGACCATTTGATATTGCCACCATTGAATTGCTGTTGAAAAATGATTCGTAATGATATATAGCATTGTTTATGGCATATTGGTTCATTGGAAAGAAGATTACGTCCAAAGGTCTTGAGATGGAACGACAGAGGGGAAAAAGCTGGATGGGATGGCTTCAGAGCTTGGAAAGGTGTTTCTGGGTCATTTGGGGTTTTTGGCTACTTTTGGGTTCTGAGCCAAAAACTGGCCCAAAGGGTGGGAAAGTGTCTTTTGGACACTTTGCGTCAAAGTGCGCAAAAGTGAGCAAATGAGCAAAATGCGCATTATGAGCCCAAATGGCCACAAAAATCCATTTGGGCTATTTCCCTTGGTTCTGAGGGAAATGACCCGAAATACCCATTTGGGCATAAATTGCCGCTATGGCTTCTGGATTGAGGTGAAGGGCCATGAAGGCCCCAAAAGACAAATGGCCATAAATGGTCCATAAGATGATGACATAGCCATATTGTCCACTGGTGATGGATATGGCCAATTGGCCATAAAAGGACTGTGGCTTGATATGCCATATGGAGATCCAAGGAGGTGAATTGCCATGGTTGTGACAATTCCCAAATTGGAAGAATGGCCAACATTCCCTGGTGAATGAGAATACAACCATATTGAGTTCATCAGAACTATTGATATGCTGCAAGAAGATTTTCACATACCTGATGAAATTATAGTGGGGAAATTACAATCTCTGTGTACCAAAACTGCAAAGAAATGCTATGACAAGATGAGACAAGATCATGGAAAACATGATTGGTCATGGTGGAAATCTGAATTGATTACCAAATGGGCCAATAATTATTGCAGGTTTAAAATGGAGAATGCTTTTGAAAGTTCCATTTTCAACTCAAAAAAAGATAAACCACTTACTTTGTTCTTCAAACACAAAGACAGATTATCTGCTTTACACCCAGATATGTCTGACACTATGATTAATATTAAAATATTAATAAAATGTGGAGGAGAACTGGAACATGCTATCAAGTGCAGATGTGTAGAACCCTGTTCAACAGAGGACTATATTAGTGGAATGAACAATATCATTACTAGAACAAGAGTTGGTAAAACTTGGACTAAAATCCCTATGCAGTCCAACATGGTACCAAAGATTTCCAGAGAGGACAGAAGAACTGAAAGACCTGTCTTGAAGTGCCATAAATGTGGAAGCACTTCACATTTAGCCAACACTTGCACCAAAAAGGCAAAAATGAATGAATTTCAAGTCATTGAAGATGCTCAGTGTACTGAAGAGGAAGAAGAATCTGACCTAGATTGTGCAGTCTCTGGGGATTTCCCAGTAGAGGACTATCCCATTGAAAACATTACAGGTTTCTTTGAGGTCACAGAACTCCATACTCACTGGCCCCAGTACAGTGGGGATTGCCATAACCTGATCAATATCCAGGATGCCAGAATGTGTAAAGCCAAACCTGCTAGAGGTAAAGAATACACTGTTGGAGCGTCTTGTATCACATAAATCCTGATGAATGATATTGAAGCCAAAGTAAATTTGGATACAGGGGCATTTTGTACTTGTTTAGGCAAATATTATCTTCAAGCCATACTCCCTGGATGGAAAAATCATCTATTAGCAATAGAGGCTGTACAATTTAGTATTGCCAGTAATAATTTGTACCCTTTAGGTATATTGGACACTAATATTGTATTTCAATACCCAGCCGGAGGTGTTAGAATGAAGACTGAGATTGTAGTAATGGACAATTGCACCTCACAGCATATCATTCTTCGAAATGATTACCTGAATATTTATGGTATTGACATCAATAAGCATAAAGACAGATATTTTCCAATTGGAGAAAACAAAAGACAAAAACTTTCTTTTTCCAATATGCCAAAACCAATATCAATAGTATGTTCTAGAAAAGATACTTATAAAGAAGAATATCTTACTAATCAACTTGTTGAAGCACAAATCAATCCATCATTGTCAGCAAAGATGAGACATGAACTTATTGATGTGTTATACACATATAACAATGCATTGGCCTCTGAGAATGAACCATTAGATGCTATAGAAGGGCATGAAGTTGATATTACTCTTAATATCGACGGACCATATATTCCAGTACTTATAAGATCAGCTTCTCCAGCCAGTCCCAGAGCTAGAGAGGCCTTGGAAAAACATATCCAGGAGTTGATCCAACTTGGTGTACTAAGGAAAGGAGGCCATAATGAGGATGTTGTAGTGAAAACACCTGTTATTATTTCTTGGCATAATGAGAAATCAAGGATGGATGGAGATTTTAGAGGATTGAATACCTACACAGCTCCAGATAGGTATCCAATTCCTAGAATTCAAGAAACCTTAACCCAATTGTCTCAAGCCAAGTATATAACATCAATGGATGCATTGAAAGGCTTTCACCAAAATTGTTTGATGCCTAAAGCTAAGAAATTACTTAGAATTATCACTCACTGTGGTATTTATGAGTATCTTAGAATTCAATTTGGTATTAAAAATGCACCATCTCCTTATCAAAGAATGATGAATACCATCTTCCCCACAGAATTATCTGAAGGATGGCTTATCATTTATATTAATGATATCATCATACGTTCTTATTCATGGTCGTTGCACCTTGAAAGACTTGCAAGAGTGCTTCACAAAGTTGCAGAAGTGAATATGAAAATTGCACTCAAGAAATGCAATTTTGGCTCTGAAGAACTCAAAGCATTAGGATATAATGTTTCTGGTTTAAGCTTAGGTATTGACAAAAATAAAGTGGCAGCAGTGTTACTTAAACCAATACCCCAGAATAAGACAAAAATAATTTCTTTTCTAGTATTTGCCAGCTATTATTGGCAACACTTGAAAGACTTTGCAATTCTAGCCAAGTCACTTTATAGAACCTGTGATCAACAGATAGTATTTGAGATGACACAGGAGATAATTAAAGCTCATGAGAAGATAAGGAAAGTGCATACAGAAGCACCTTTACTCCTCATTCCTGACTGGCATATACCTTTTAAATTGTAAATTGATGCATGTGGAGATGGATTAGGGGAAGCCCTACATCAATTCCAAATTATTTATGACAAACCTATAGAAGGACCAGTTTGTCACATCTCAAGAAAAATCAAACCAACAGAATCCAGATATGGTGCAAGCCAAATGGAGTGCTTATTTTTGCTATGGGCACTTGAAAGATTACCCTATCATCTTGATTGAAGTGATTTTGAAGTGATAACTGACTGTAATGCTGTGAAATCACTTCTTAACAGGAAAGCTTCCAACAGACATATGTTGAGATGGCAAATAGCCATTCAAGAATATAGAGGCAATATGACTATAGTTCATGAAGCAGGAAAAATTCACAAGAATGCTGATGGACATAGCAGGTTGGATTAGCCAATACTCCTGATAACCCAGCTTATGTTCCTTTGGAAGCAGAACTACATATTCCAATTGACGGAATTAACATAACTGATATTGGGACAGAATACTTTGAAGAACTCAGAGAATCGTATAAGCAGGACAAGAATTGCCATATCTTGACTTCCTTATTAGATAAATACTGCAAAGATACATCTTTAGTCAATGCACTGGATGAATGTCAGGTTGAGTCTATGATAAAGGTGTATATGAGTATTTACAAGCTTTAACTATGACTGTGACACGGTAAAAATGGTTTTAAAAGATGATAAGATTGATAATAAATGATTTAATTTAAGATTTAAAGTGCTTTACTATAGAAATATAGTGGTGGTGAGCGCTGTTGAAAGCCCTGGGTGCAGCTTTACCTGTTGGATTACAATAATAAAGACTACAATACTTTAAATTAAGAGTATACCTGATTATTTAACCAAGAGTAAAACTGTTTTTGACAGTTTACTACGTAGGTTATTCAAGAGCAGGATGAGGAAAGGTTTTTGGCTGTGAAAAGCCCTCCTTTTATCATGAAATTGGGGTGGAAAGGGTGCTAGACCTTTCCATGTAGAGGAAGTGAAGATTTTTTCACTCTCTAGTACTGGCTTGTGGTTTGCAAACAGCCTGTATAACCTGTATTGGGCTCAGATGTGGTTTTGAAACCACATCTGGGCAGTTTTCACCAATAGAGGGTGAAAAATTTCATCTGGGGACCTCACAGCCTGATTCTGACGTGTATGACGCGTAGAATGCTGTACAGAAGCTGTATGGGACCCCAGTATTGACTGACATATGAGGTATTGAAGTAAAAACATGCTTCTTCATCGATTTGACACCTCATATTCATGATTATGGGGTGTTATCCCATGGTAAGGCTGTATATGACAGCAGGTGGGATTTTGACCTTAAAATGGTCATAACTCTGTCAGTTTTTGAGATATCAAGCTCAAAGTTGGTCCATTGAATAGCTCTATGTGAGCTCTACACAATGGTACCCAACTTGACATGGTTATCATTAAATATGACAAAGTTATCCCATGTACAAGTATTTTTGTAAATTGGCATGGTTTGGGCAAAAAGCTGTATTGAGCTTGTTTGGCCAATAACTTCTGTTGTAGTTAGGTTATGAGGAAATGGATGGCACCATCAGATAGCCCTGAATGTGCTCTTTCCAAAAAGACCCCACTTTAAGTATCTCACACTAAAACTGTAAAAGTTAGATGAGAGGTGAATGTTTTGTTCACCCTTATTTGGTCTGAATTTGACCATAACTCAAGTAATACTGGTGCTAGCTCAGTTTGGCTGGTACCATTGGATAGCCCTGGCTTAGAGCTTCATTTTGAGTACCCATTTGATGGGGTTAAGCCTCTCCTTCTAGATTTCAGATGAGAGGTGAAAATTAAGGTTTATGCTCAGCAATAACTTTGAGCAGGAATAACTTTGTTATTTCTTGTCCTATGGTGATGGGACTTATATTTTCAGGAAGAGGTGAGTTTCCTCTTTCTTTTGATACCTTTTGAGCTAATTTGGCTCAGCTCCATGTTT
The DNA here is from genome assembly GCA_023105745.1 of Austropuccinia psidii. NCBI lineage: Eukaryota > Fungi > Basidiomycota > Pucciniomycetes > Pucciniales > Sphaerophragmiaceae > Austropuccinia > Austropuccinia psidii. Next base: position 42,120,151 of record JALGQZ010000013.1, read on the forward strand.
TGGTGGTATTTTGGCTATACCATTGGTTTATGGTATTTTGGCTGTCATGCTTGTGCTCTGGTTTTGAGTCACAGGCTGACATACCCTCCCTCTAAAAAAGGCTCATCATGGATGAGACTGTTCAGTCCTCCTAGAGGCTCTGAATCTCCTTAAATGAAGGTTTCCATCTGGTATGGAATCCTCTGCCAACCATTTGTCTTTGTCAGCTGTCTGGTTCTTGAATCTGACTAGATATTGTCTCTGATCCTTCCCATTAAGTCTGATTTTTCTGGCCCTGATGATTTTACTCACAGGTCCAGGAGAGTCTTCTACTTCCACTATTTCTGGTGGAGTGATGTTTTTCTTCCTGAAGGGGAATTTATCCTCCTCTGTTTGGAAGTATGGTTTGACCAGGCTCACTGGAAAGACTGGGTGTTTCCTAGAAAACTCCTCAGTGAGCTTGACTTCTACTGCATTCTTCCCTATCAACTTAATGATAGTGAAGGGCCCTACAAATGAGTTTCTCATTTTCTTAGGTCCTTTGAGATTGTTAAAGTTCAGTGTAGACACTAGCACCTGGTCCCCTTCCTTGAAGTCAGGTTCCATATGTGATTTGTCCCACCTTTGCTTATTATACTCTTTGGCCTCAGCTATGCATTTGGCAGCAGTATCACAGGCTTTCTTCCACATATCATGGAAGTCCTTGGCTGTGGGGTGGATGGTCAGAAGATTTTTCTTCAAGTGATCCACAGGTAACAGGGGATTCCACCCTTTCTCTACCAGTGCAGGTGTTTTTCCTGTGGTAGAGTGCTGGATTGTATTATAAGCCAGTTGGACTGCTGGTAAGAGGGTGACCCAATCATGGGTATATCCCTCATGGTCCTTGTATTCCATGCCATAGGCACAGAACCTCCTGAGGATGTCCTCCATTGTTTGGATCATCCTCTCAGCTAGGCCATCTGTTTGCGGATGGTAAGCTGTGGAAAAAGCAAGCTTGGTGCCTAGCATGTCATATAAATTGGTCCAAAATTCAGATGTGAATTTTGGGTCCCTATCACTAATTATGATCTTAGGGACTCCACAGGTGGATATGATGTTATTCCAAAATAACAGAGCAGTGTCCATGGCTGTGTCCTCTTTATGGCATGGTAGACATCTCATGCTCTTGCTGAACCTATCAACTATGATTAGGCAGGAATTGTAGTTTTCTTTGCCTCCTGGGACAAGTCCTGTGACCCAGTCCATGTTGATGGTTTCCCATGGGTGTTTGGGTTCTTCTATATATTGAAGTAACCCATATTTCTTCCCATGCTTTCTATTTGCCTTTTGGCATCTTTCACAAGTGTTGATGTATTCACTCAACTCTTGCTCCCACTTGGGCCACCAAGCTGTGCTTGCTACCCTCTCTTTAGTCCTGTCCTCACTCATGTGTCCCATGTAGGGGCAGTCATGGCATTCCTGCAGGATTAAAGAGATGTGGTCTCTGTCTATCACTGTGAGTGCACTGGTGTGCTTTTCTCTGTGATAAATCAGGCCATCTATAAGGAAGAATTTATTGTCCTTATAGGCCCTCAACCAGGGTTCCTCCAGCTGGGTTTCCAGTTCTGGGCTCCTGTATTTTTGTTGAAGGAGTTGGAGTAGTATGCTACACTGTTTGTGTTTGGCATGAGATTTTAGTACTGCATTGAAAAATTCATTGTGCAGTTCTGAGGAACTTATTCCCAGTATGGGGGTTTCTGTCCCTTCTGAATCAGTGTTTCCACTGTCAAGGGTACCACTCCCTGGTGCCCATTCAGAGAATCTGAAGTTTTTCTTCCTATTTATTTCCATAAAATGGATAGGAATTTTTGCAGCTACTTCAGGGTCATAAGCTGGATTGCTTTTGACATTGTCTAGTGGCCATCTGCTAAGGCCATCTGCATTGGTATGGCTTTTACCTTCCTTGTATATGATGGCCATGTTCCCTCTATACTCCTGGATGGCTATTTGCCATGTCAGCATGTGTCTATTAGTAGTCTTCATGTTTAGTAAATACTTCAAGGCTGTGCAGTCTGTGTAGACTTCAAAGACTGCACCCTCCAAATAATAATGGAGTTTTTCTAGAGCCCAGACTAGACATAGACATTCTGTCTGGGTGGCCCCATACCTGGCTTCTGAATCTTTCAGTTGCCTGGAGATGTAACATATTACACCTTCTCTTGGTTCACCATCCACAATCTGTCTTTGGTGAAGGGCTGCTCCCAAGCCTTGGCTGCATGCTGCATCTATATATAACTTGAATGGTAGTTCAAAGTCAGGCAAGATGAGCACAGGTGCATTTGTGAGTTCATATTTGATTCTCTCATATGCATCCCTCCTTTCCTTGGTTATTTCAAAAACTACATCTTTTGAGCATAACTTGTATAAACTACTAGTTATGTGAGCAAAGTTTTTGATGTGGTTTCTATATTAGCTAGCAAATCCAAGGAAGGATTGCATCTCTTTGATGTTCTTTGGTACTGGCTTTTGCAGTACTGCTGCTACTTTGTTCTGGTCAATTGCCAGACTAAGGCCTGAGACTTTGTGTCCTAGAGCTAGTAGCTCTTGTTGGCCAAAATTACACTTCTTAAGTGAAATTTTCAGATTGATGGGTGTACATTTACTTAGCACTCTGTCTATGTATTGTACATGGTCTTCCCATGTCTCTGAGTATATAATGATATCATCAATATACACTACCATCCAGCCTTCCATTATTTCTTCTTGAAATATGGTGTCCATCATCCTTTGGAAGTGGGCTGGTGCATTCTTGATGCCAAATGGCATCCTGGTGTACTCATATATGCCCATATGGCATATTATTCTGAGCAACTTCATGGAATTTGGTTTAACTCCATTTTGGTGGAAGCCTTTCATACAATCCATCTTGGTTATGTATTTGGCTTTGGCTAGCTTATCCAAGGCATGAGGTATCCTTGGTATAGGGTACCTGTCTGCTTTTGTGTAGTTATTCAGGGCTCTGAAATCTCCACACAATCTAGACTTGCCATCATGCCAGGTGATTAGGACAGGAGTGGTGATTTCCACTATTTCATTATTTCCAATCTTCCTAATGACATCCATGTCCAGGAGTTCATTGATATGTTTCTCAATCTCTTTCCTGGTCTCCAGACTTGCTGGGTAAGGAGGTCTCCTTAACATGGGTGGGTAAGGCCTTTCCACATCCAGATATAGTTCTATATCATGGCCTTTGATCTTGCCTAATGGTTCTTCACCAATGGCAAATGCTGGTCTATTCTTCCTCAGCATCTTCAGTAAACTTAGCTTTTGTTTACTGGTGAGGGTAGTGCTAAACTGTCCCTCTCTGAATTCTTTCAGAAGTTCTTCCAGTGGGTCCTGAGAAGATATCTGGTATATATCAAGAGAAAATTTCTTTTCCTTGTTAGTACCAATGGTAATATGCCTATTTTTACTATTGTAAATATCTATGCCATACATCCTCTGGTAATCTGTTCCCAGTAAAAACCCTTGGATGTGGGCATCTTCAAGCACTACAAACTCTGGGTTGAGTCTGATATTACCTTTTCTGTGGGGTATAATTATCTCTTTGATAATTGTCCCAATAGAGGTCATCTTTCCAGATGCACTCTTAAAGTTCTTTGCTCTGGTGGGAAAGAGTTCTTTTTCCCAGTTTGGGAAGTGGTTATCCAGATAATTTCTGGCCACTATGGAGCAGTGTGCTCCACTGTCAATGATCAGTGGATGCTGAGCATTGTCAATACATACAGTCATTTTTGTGGCTGTTCCATGTATATATTCCATTCCTTTGGTTGGTGTAACCAGGAATGTTTGTGCATCTTGTGTATGTTTACACAAGTTCTTGTTGGCAGTGTCTTGTGGCATGCCTGCTTCCAACTGTATATCCTGGATTTCTAGTGGGGGTTCCTCTTGGTATTCCACTAGAAATTCCTCTCTTGGGTCTTGATCCTCATCAGATGGTTCTCTAATGGCATCACCCATAGAGTCTGATTCAGAATCCTCTGTTGGAGGTTCTTCTTCAGGGACTTTTTCTATAGCATAGACTTTCTTCTTTGCTTTTGGACAGTTGTTGGCATAGTGGTCTGTTGAACCACAATTGTGACAAGAATTCTTCTTCTTTGCCACTTCTGCCACTCTTTCTCTGGGTTTGTCTTTAAACTCCACCCTGAAAGGCTGTTTCTCTTTGAAACTACTGCTTCTATATGGGGTGAATTTCCCTATATTAGTCCTTTTCCTTATGTCTTGTAAGGTATTGGCTATATCATCTAGAGTGCAATTTTGGTTGCATCTGCACTTTACTGCATGCTCTAGTTCTCCTGGCAGTTGTGTCAGAAGTTTATGATTCCTCATTTTAATGTTCATTTGAGGATCAATGGCTTTAAGTCTTTTAGACTGTCTAAGACACCACTCATATGGATCTTTGTCCACAGAGTATTTGTCATTTTCAAATGACATGGTCTTTTGCCATATCCAAGTTCCATTACTGTACTTTTGGATTATTTGACTCTTCCACCATGGCCAATTTCTTCTGCCATGGATTTCTTTCATTTCAGTGTACCATATACTTGCATGACCTTTAAATTCAGTATTCAGTCTAGCAGTAATCCAGTAATCTGGTATGCTTGGTACATCAATGAAGAGTCCATCAATATAATCTATGAGTTCCATATGAGCATATTCTCCTGATCCAGAGAATTTGGGCCAGCTTGAGGCCTCAGGAAGCTGTTTCAAGGCTTCCTTCTCTGAATAAGACATGCCATCTCCATCCTGGTATTGTGATGGAGATCTTGCCTTATTCAACAACATGGCATCTGGTTTGATGTCATCTGGTTGTTATGGATTCTCCATAGCTTGGCCTTGTGGTTGGGGCTTTAAGCTATGGTAGGCATCAAACAATTTGTTGATGTCTTGGTTCAGACACTCCCTGTCCCTGCTACTATGGTGTTGTTCTTCAGAGACTTGGTTCAGTCTCTTGTTGGTTTCTTCAGAGGCTTTGCTCAGTTGAGCATATCCTTCCTGAAGGTTTTTAACTATCTGCTCCAATGAGGCTTGAGTTTTTCTCATCCTCTCTTGGGAAGCTGCAAATTCTGTAGCCTGCTTTGCAGATTGCTCAGCATATTGGGACATTTGTAACCACAGTGTGTCACTGTTGATGTTACTCTCAGATGTGATGATGTTATTTTCAGTCTGAGTGGGGGTAATGTTTCTATTACTAGGACTACTGATTCTAGAGTGGTTTACAACTACTTCTGGTTCTTGTGTACTTCTTTTACCAAATCTAACAGCTTCTGGATCATGGGGTCTGACTCTTTCCTCCTCTGGTTGGAGGAGGCTTTGTTCTTGCCCTTGTTGCCTTGTCTTCTCCTGGAAACTTCCTGGAATTGTGAAGAATGGTGACTCTTGGCCACTGATGTGCTGGTTTCTGAATGGTGTGAAGCCACTGGAGAGCTGATTTGGCATGCTCCTTGTGAACCTGAAGGAATCTGAGTAGGCCCTGTCTGGGTTAACTGTTCTTCTATAGCTTGGATAGTGGCTTGATTCTCCCTTATCCTCTGTGCCCTTGCCTCCAGGAGTCTGTGCTGCCTGGTAGGGTTCCAACCCTTGGTGATTACCATAAGGTCCTTGAAGTCTATCTCTTTGAGACAGATCTTCTGGCAACTTGATCCCAGTTCTGCCCAGTGAGTTGCTAGGTTGAACCTCTTGTTGTCCATGCTCCATTGAAACAAATCTTTGAGGAGTTGGTGGATTTGAAGAACTTGATCCATATCCTTCCAGTCCTCTGGTTTGAGGTTTCTGTTGAATTGGAGTGTGAATGGCAAGGTTGATATTATCTCCCTCATTGTTTTGCCATCCACCACTGTGTCCAATGTGTCTTCTTTCAGGTCTTCTGGTTCTAGACATTCCTGCTCTATCCTCTGGCTGGTTCCTTTGGAGGCCAAGGTCTCTGAGGTATGCAGGGGACATATCAGTGTTTGCAAGCAGTCAAAAACTTTATGTTCTTAGGGTATTTACCTTTGACTGTGCCTTGTACAAATTTGTTATCTGCTGATTTGGGCAGTTTGCCTTTGGAGGTTACAACTGGGTTAATAATTGTAATCTTCCCTGTACAAGTGGTTAAGGTTGGTTTACCTTGTATTGAAGCAGAGTTTCGTGGTTTTCTGCTCCTCTGAGTGGCTATTGGTGTCCACTTCTTGGCTGTAATGAGGCCTTCACTAAGCCTTTTTCCTTTACCCTTGCTGCCCTCTGGTTCTGAGGGTGTCACTGGTGTGTTGGCCTGTGACTGGGTTTCAAGTGGGATGTAGTTTTCTTCCACTGAATCAAAACAGGAAAAAGAGGGCTTATGTCAGTTAAGACTTCTTAAAAGGCTGGTTTTGCACATCTAAGAATGGCCTCTGGGCTTGTATATTATTACAGTATGCCCTTGTATAATGACAATGTAATTGAATTAACAATTTCACGTCAAAAATACAGCTTATGGTGTCCTGTCACACTGTTTGTGTGTCAGTATCCCTCAGATACACTTGTGGTTTGCAAGTGTATTCTGTAAAAGTGGTTTGTATACAAGTGTTATTGAATTAACAATACACTTGAACACGCCTCAACTGATGGTTTTTCAGTCAGAGGTGTCCTTATTCAGTCAAGAATACAGGACTTTTATTAGTGGCTTATGTGTTTTTATATGCAAAACATGCCAAAAATAATAAATTACTGTGGGTATTAACCACGTAAAAATACTCTTAGAATATGAGTATATGTAAAAAGAGGTAAAAATATATAAAATATATATATTTAAACAAAAATTACGCCTAAAAATGATAAAACAATGTGTTAATAAGTCATGAAAAAGAGAAAAGACTTACTTGTAAGGTCCAAAAAAGGTCAAAAAACACGGCCAGGCCCCCAAAATGTCAGGTTGAGTCTATGATAAAGGTGTATATGAGTATTTACAAGCTTTAACTATGACTGTGACACGGTAAAAATGGTTTTAAAAGATGATAAGATTGATAATAAATGATTTAATTTAAGATTTAAAGGGCTTTACTATAGAAATATAGTGGTGGTGAGCGCTGTTGAAAGCCCTGGGTGCAGCTTTACCTGTTGGATTACAATAATAAAGACTACAATACTTTAAATTAAGAGTATACCTGATTATTTAACCAAGAGTAAAACTGTTTTTGACAGTTTACTACGAAGGTTATTCAAGAGCAGGATGAGGAAAGGTTTTTGGCTGTGAAAAGCCCTCCTTTTATCCTGAAATTGGAGTGGAAAGGGTGCTAGACCTTTCCATGTAGAGGAAGTGAAGATTTTTTCACTCTCTAGTACTGGCTTGTGGTTTGCAAACAGCCTGTATAACCTGTATTGGGCTCAGATGTGGTTTTGAAACCACATCTGGGCAGTTTTCACCAATACAGGGTGAAAAATTTCATCTGGGGACCTCACAGCCTGATTCTGACGTGTATGACGCGTAGAATGCTGTACAGAAGCTGTATGGGACCCCAGTATTGACTGACATATGAGGTATTGAAGTAAAAACATGCTTCTTCATCTATTTGACACCTCATACTCATGATTATGGGGTGTTATCCCATGGTAAGGCTGTATATGACAGCAGGTGGGATTTTGACCTTAAAATAGTCATAACTCTGTCAGGTTTGAGATATTAAGCTCAAAGTTGGTTCATTGAATAGCTCTATGTGTGCTCTACACAATGGTACCCAACTTGACATGGTTATCATTAAATATGACAAAGTTATCCCATGTACAAGTATTTTTGTACATTGGCGTGGTTTGGGCAAAAAGCTGTATTGAGCTTGTTTGGCCAATAACTTCTGTTGTAGCTAGGTTATGAGGAAATGGATGGCACCATCAGATAGCCCTGAATGTGCTCTTTCCAAAAAGACCCCACTTTAAGTATCTCACACTAAAACTGTAAAAGTTAGATGAGAGGTGAATGTTTTGTTCACCCTTATTTGGTCTGAATTTGACCATAACTCAAGTAATACTGGTGCTAGCTCAGTTTGGCTGGTACCATTTAATAGCCCTGGCTTAGAGCTTCATTTTGAGTACCCATTTGATGGGGTTAAGTCTCTCCTTCTAGATTTTAGATGGGAGGTGAAAATTAAGGTTTATGCTCAGCAATAACTTTGAGCAGGAATAACTTTGTTATTTCTTGTCCTATGGTGATGGGACTTATATTTTCAGGAAGAGGTGAGTTTCGTCTTTCTTTTGATACCTTTTGAGCTAATTTGGCTCAGCTCCATGTTTTGGTGGTATTTTGGCTATACCATTGGTTTATGGTATTTTGGCTGTCATGCTTGTGCTCTGGTTTTGAGTCACAGGCTGACAATGAAGTTTTGAAGAATTCCTATTTTGAAGGAAGATTTCACTTGTTTGATGGGATTATTTACCACAGAACCAAAGATTCTTGTGTAATGACATTATGTATCAGACTGCTTATCAATACCATTCTTCATGAATGCCATGATAACATCTACTCTGGACACCTGTAGGACGATAGAACACTTAAAAAAGTAAAGAACTGTGCATGGTGGCCATCTGGGAGAAAAGAGACCATTGAATATTTCCATACCTGTGACAGATGCCAAAAGTCAAACAGGAGTACAGGCAAGAAATTTGGACTTATGATCCATATTAAAGAACCCAAATCCCCTTGGGAAGTTGTTCAAATGGATTGGGTCACAGCACTTCCTCCAAGTGGTGACAAACGTTATAATTCTTGTTAAGTCATTGTAGACAGATATAGCAAACCTCCCATGTTCTTACCATGTCATAAAGATGACACTGCTATGGATACAGCTCCTTGTCTATGGAGTAGACTTATTTCTGCTATGGAATTGTTTGAGAATATCATAAGTGACAGAGATCCCAAATTCACATCTGCACTTCGGACCAATCTTCAAAAATTCTTTGGGACCAAGTCATAATTCTCAACAGCATATCACCCTCAAACAGATGGATTGGCAGAAAGAATAATTCAAACTTTAGAGGACATGATCAGGAGATTCTGTACGTATGGGTTAGAATTCAAAGACTCATGAGGCTTTACCCATGACTGGTGCGCTCTGATACCTGAATTAGAATTGGCATATAAGAAATCAGTCCATTCTTCCACAGGTCAAACTCCTGCTATGCTAGAAAAGGGATGGGATCCAAGACTCCCAGCAGATACACTGAGGAAAGACTTGATTGACATTCATCCTACAGCTTCCAGCTTCAAGATAATTCTTGATAAAGTGAAACCTCATGCAAAGCAGAGCATGAATGATGCTTTTTGCTATGCAAAGCAGAAGTGGGACTAGAGTCACAAAGTACCAGACTTCAAAGTAGGGGACTTAGTTATAATTTCAACCTTGAAATTTAATAATATCAAAGGCCCAAAGAAACTTAAAGATTCATTTTTAGTACCTTTTGTTATTGTTGCCTTACATGGAACCAATGCAGTTCAAGTGGACTTGAGTGGTTAGTTGGAATATAAACACCCCACGTTTCAAGTCAGCTTAATAAAATGTTATCAACCAACTGACAAAGAATTGTTTTCTTTAAGGAAATTAACTCCTTTAACTGTACCACAAGTGGAACAGAGTGAAGACAGAAAGATAAAGAAATTCATAAACACAAGGAGATTTAGGGGTAAAAATTAAAGAGAATATCTTGTCATATATAGCAATCCAGTACATGGAGATGAATGGCTGGCAGAATCAGAAATACCTGACTCAGATAAGCTCTTAAGAAGATTTAGACATGAAAGAAGGCCACAAGCCTGAATATGTCTATAAATGTGCTTTAAATTACTTGTTTTGGGTAATTTGAAGAGGTTGTAAAGTGGAAATTAACCCCCTTTAGGGCCTTTTTCTTCTTTAATACCATTGATAAAATTGTAGTACAATTTTATTTTTTGGTGGGAGGGAATGTGAGCCTTGGGGTATATTTTACATACCCAACTAGGCCACAATGATCTTAAAAAGAGATTTTGAATTATGCATAACTCATACATATATCCAAAATTCATCATTTTTTATTTCAGAAAAGATGAATAACTTTTTATTGAGTACGTAAATCCATGAATCCAAGGCCAGATTTGGATTCTACACAAACTTTCCCCTAGGGTAGCTCCATTGAGTGAATAAGCTTAACTCAACTCTTTTTGGTGGTCATATGGAAAATTCTTCAATACCAAATCATCAATACCACATAAAAGATCTGTGAAAAGTTTTGTTTTTCTCAATTTCACGCCAAAATAATGGGAATGTGAGAAATCCCATGTTACATATACACCAAGAGTAGTGTTATGCATTTTTTTGGCACTTAATATTATTGTATTCTTACATGCATCTTTGGTACAACCATAGTGGATATCTTACTTTAAGCTTGACTTTCTATTTTGATGTGAAAAATAGTGAAGGGGGACAAAAGACATCAAAGAGAGCCAGGGTACCCAACTTCTGAGGCCTATGAGGCCTGGAATGCTCCAAATCTCGGATCAATGGCTGATCGTGGCCCAATTAATAAAATGAAACCTTTTGAAAACTTGGTTGCCATGTTACAACTTCAGTAAATCATAAGAAAATGGCAATTAACCTGCTATTTTGACATGCCAAGGAGGTAAAGAGCAGCTTAGACTCCTGTAACCATGTCAATTCTTGATGTCTTTGCATGGATAAACCCCAAAATATTAATTAAACCCCTTTTTGGACTAGTATCCATTGATTTACTTCATAGCAACCAGCCATATACTGCTCTTTGCAATTCTACATAGAAATGAGGTAAAAGCTTCAAAAATTCAGTAAAAATACAATTCTTAATTAATCTTTCTGAAACTTTAAAGACCGATTGAGAGATGTATAATTCATAGAAAAACTCAAAATATTTATACTTTAATATGTAAAATTGAAAGTCTTACTTACAGTCCATTTTTGATGATTCTACGTGAAACCCAGAATCATTAAAAATTTACAGAAAATACATTCTGTGATGAAATTTCAAATAACATTGATAGATTTGAGAAATCAATGATAGTTTTGGAATAAAAGAAGATTTACAGTTGTTACTCCTTTTATTCTTAACCATAAACGGGTTGGTAGCCACATAAAAGCCTCAATTAAGTAATTATGATAATCTTACGTGACAACAAATGATGCAATCATTAATCCAAAGAGGTTTATTGTTTTCTCACTCACTGGTTTTTCAGTTTGCTCTATGGCACGCCTCTTTTAGCTGTCTTAGACTTAAAAGAGTCCTCCTCTTGCTGTTTTTTCCACATCATCACATTATTATATTATATCTTTATTACCAAACAAGTTAGTATTAGTTAAAACTATTTCTTAAGTGTTTTTATTCTCTCAGAAATCAATCAGAAAGACGTTAAATCATAGAAATCAACTATATATTGTTTTATTATTGTTATAAATCAATTTTGATCCATTAAATCTACAATTATATGTCAAATCTCTCTACTATTATCTTCTAAAAGGTTCATTGGATTAATAGTGAGCGATTTATCATAATTCCTAAAGTTTTTCCCTAGTAATAGTTTTCCTCAAGAATTATCTTTATAATTATTCTTGTAAAAGATAATTATATATTAAAATAATTCTATTATTTTAATAAAAGAAGTTTTTATTAAAACTCTTCTTGTAATTGATTCTTGTATACAATTGCTCCTTACTGTTATAATCACTAGTAGTGTATGACACGTAAAAGAAATAATTATTAAATTATTTAATTGTGGCTAAAGCCATTTTTTATTATTTTATCTCATATGAACAGTCATAGTACTGTTGATTAATAGTAATATTATCAACAGTTTCATAGACACCTGTTACATTTGGAGGCCTGGCCATGTTTTTTTAAACCTTGTACCCTTAATCAATATATTTATAACTTTTAAAATATATTAATTCAATAATTTTTTTCTTTCAATTTAAAGTTGAAATTTTCTTAAGATCTTTTTCATTGTTGAATTTGGTTTAATTTTGTACTGTTCTTACACGTGGTTTCTTCACATCCAAAAACTTATAAAATTATTATTTGAGTTACTCTGAATTAATTTTGATTCAAAATCTTAAATTTTAATTTTTTTTTTCCTTGAAAAAGAATAAATTTTTTTAATCTTGAAAAATAAAAAATTCATAAAAAATCTTAAAAATCTCTTAAAAAGTATAAAAAATAAGTCTCTTCAGTTTTTCCTCTAGTCTCTTTAATCAAATACTGTGCAGTTGGTAACAGACTCAGTCAAAGATACATTACTAGTCCATCATCTGAAGACAGTATTGAAGTGCAAATTGCTAAAAGAGGCACTTTGTTTAAAACAGCACAATCCAAACAACCTTGAAAAGGTGTGTGTTTACTGTTTCTGATTCTTATTTTATCTTGAATTGACATGATAATGGTGCATACCAGAAATGGAAGCAACTATTCAGTTCAACCAGATGGATGTGGACAAGGAATAGGCAAGAACAAATCCAGAAGTGTCAAATCTTCCTCAAGAAAGACACACATGGAGGATTCCAGAGTTGCCCCCCATTCCCCAAGGTCTGTACCCACAAATTTTGACGTGAATTCTGAATCTGGACTGATTCAATATAATACTTCAAGGGCTGAACCACTTTCAAGTGGCAGCAATAAAAATTTATCAATGCCAATACAAAAATTGGTTCAGAGCAGCCAAAGAAGAGGAGTGGGAAATATGCCCAACCCTTTGGCCCCTGAACTCCTACTTACACATCAAGAGGCTTCTGGGTCAGGAGAAGACCATAAACCTCTTAGGAGGTTGGAGCCCATTGTCTTTCAAAGACAAAGTAAAGAAGATAAAGAATTGGTTGAAGAACCAAAGTCTTTTATCCATAGACCAGAAGAAGGAATTAGAAATGACTCCAGCTTTGGACACAGAAGGCCCAGTGGCATCTACCAGCTCCAAACCAGCTCTAGAAGTGTCCAAAGACAAGCCCAAAGGACCTCAGAAGAAGCAGAAAGGTTTCAAGAACCATGAAGGCAAGGAAAAAGGCAAATCCAATTGGCACAGACCTTACCCACAAGGGTACAGGATTCCGAAATTGGAGCCTTCAGCCATGGACAATGTCTTCAATATGGCCTGGACTCTTATGGAATTCACAGCCAAGCAGCAGGAAAGGATTATCAGGATTTTTCCATGCAAATGATAGATGCAATAGACTTTGTTAAATCTAGTATTGATGTGGAACTCGGCAAATTTGATGCAAGGTTAAATAAAATAATATTGGACATGAGTGAATTGAAAAGAAATGACAAGAAGCATACTTAATAGTATCAATTGACAAATGTCCAACTTGATTTAATTGTCAATACATGTGACAGAATTGATAGTAAATTTCAAGTTCAAATGATGAAATGGAATATTGTTCCATTTTAAACATTAATGATCAACTTAGAATTCTGAAAGACCATGCCTTGGAAATAACTAACAATACCAATCAGTTTGCCATACATTTGGTAAAAGGTGACAGTGAAAGGCAGAAGTTAAAGGATGAAATCAATGTAAATGTAGAGCAAATTCATAAGAATTATGAACCACATATGGGAAGACATTCTACACCTTTGACTGAACAAAAAAGTTCTGTTAAAGGAATTTTGACCCCATTCTTAGGAGAAAATGTTATCTCTGCAAAATATATTCCCAAATTGGAAGAATGGCCAAAATTCTCTGGTGAAGGAGAATACAACCGTATTGAGTTCATCAGGACTATTGATGTGTTGGAAGAAGATTTTCACATACCTGATGAAATTATAGTGGGCAAATTACACTCTCTGTTTACCAGCACTGCAAAGAAATGGTATTACAAGATGAGACAAGATCATGGGAAACATGATTGGTCTTAGTGGAAATCTGAAGTGATTACCAAATGGGCCAATAGTTCTTGGGGGTTTAAAATGGAGAATGCTTTTGAAAGTGCCATTTTTAACTCAGAAAAAGGTAAACCACTTACTTGGTTTCTCAAGAAAAAAGACAGATTATCTGCTTTACACCCAGATATGTCTGACACTATGATTAATATGAAAATATTGAGAAAATGTGGAGGAGAACTGGAACATGCTATCAAGTGCAGATGTGTAGAACCCTGCTCAACAGAAGACTACGTCAAGGAAATGGAAGATATCATTACTAGAACAAGAATTGGTAAAGCTTGGACTAAAATTCCTATGGAGTCCAAAATGGTCCCAAATATTTCCAGAGAGGACAGAAAACCTGAAAGTCCTGTCTTGAAGTTCCATAAATGTGGAAGCACTTCACATTTAGCCAACGCTTGCACCAAAAAGACAAAAATCAATGAAGTAAAGTCATTGAAGAAGTTCAGTGTACTGAAGAGAAGGAAGAATCTGACCTAGGTTCTGCAGTCTCTGAGGATACACCAGTAGAGGACTATCCCATTGAAAACCTTGCAGCTTTCTTTGAGGTCAGAGAAGTCCATACTCACTTGCCACAGTACAGTGAGGATTGTCATAAGCTGATCAATATCCAAGATTCCAGAATGTGTAAAATCAAACCTGCTAGAGGTAAAGGATACAATTCTGGAGCATCTTGTATAACATCAATTCTGGTTAATGATATTGAAGCCAAAGTTAATTTGGATACAGGGGCATTTTTTACTTGTGTGGGCAAAGATTATCTCCAAGCCACACTCCCTGGATGGAAAAATCATCCATTACCAATATATGGTGTACAATTTAGTAGTGCCAGTATTAATATGTACCCTTTAGGTATGTTGGACACTAATCTTGTATTTCCACACCCAGCAGGAAGTATTAAAATGAAGACTGAGATTGTAGTAATGGAAAGTTGTACATCTAAACACATTATTCTTGGAAATGATTACTTTAATATTTATGGTATTAACATCAATAACCAAAAGGAGGGATATTTCACAATTGGAGAAAACAAAAGACAAACATTTGCTTTTTCCAATATTCCAAAGCAAATATCACTGGTATCTTGTAAAAACGTTACCTATAAGGAAGAATTTGTGGCTAATCAACTAGTTTAAGGACAAATTAATCCATCATTGTCACCAAAGATGAGACATGAGCTTATTGATGTGTTATACACATATAATAATGCATTTGCCTTTGATAATGACCCATTAGGTGCTATAAAAGGACATGAGGTTGATATTCCTCTTAATATTGACAGACCATATCCTTCAGTACTTAGAAGACCAGCTTGTCCAGCCGGTCCCAGAGCTAAAGAAGCCTTGGAAAAACATATCCAAGAGTTGATCCCACTTGGTGTACTGAGGAAAGTAGCCCATAGTGAAGAAGTTGAAGTGACAACACCTGTTATCATTGCTTGGCATAATGATAAATCAAGGATGGCTGGAGATTTTGGAGCATTGAATACCTACACAGATCCAGATAGGTACCCAATCCCTATAATTCAAGAAACATTTACCCAAATGTCTAAAGCTAAGTATATAACATCAATGGATGCATTGGATGGCACTCACCAAATTGTTTTGACGCCTAAAGCCAAGAAATTACTTAGAATTATCACTCACCGTGGTATTTATGAGTATCTTAGAATGCCATTTGGTATTAAAAATGCAACATCTTCCCCACAGAATTATCTGAAGGATGTCTTATCATTTATATTAATGATATTATCATATGTTCTGATTCATGGTCTTTGCACCTTGAAATACTTGCAAGAGTACTTCAAAAAGTTGCAGAAGTGAATATGAAGATTTCTCTCAATAAATGCAATTTTGGTTCTGAAGAGCTCAAAGAATTAGGACATATTGCTTCTGGTTTAAGCTTGGGCATTAACAAAAATAAAGTGGCAGCAGTGTTACGTAAGCCAATACCCCAGAATAAGAAATAAATTATGTCTTTTCTAGGGTTTGCCAGTTATTATAGGAAACACTTGAAAGACTTTGCAATTCTAGCCAAGTCACTCTATAGAATCTGTGATCAACAAACAGTATTTGAGATGACACAGGAGAGAATTAAAGCTTATGAGAAGATAAGGAAAGCTCTTACAGAAGCTCCTTTACTCCTCATGCCTGACTGGAATATACGTTTTAAATTATACATTGATGCATGTGGAGATGGATTAGGGGCAGCCCTACATCAAGTCCAAATTATTGATGACAAACCTACAGAAGGACCAGTTTGTCACATCTCAAGAAAAATCAAACCAACAGAATCCAGATATGGTGCAAGCCAAATGGAGTGCTTATTTTTGCTATGGGCACTTGAAAGATTACCCTATCATCTTGATTGAAGTGATTTTGAAGTGATAACTGACTGTAATGCTGTGAAATCACTTCTTAACAGGAAAGCTTCCAACAGACATATGTTGAGATGGCAAATAGCCATTCAAGAATATAGAGGCAATATGACTATAGTTCATGAAGCAGGAAAAATTCACAAGAATGCTGATGGACTTAGCAGGTGGGCATTAGCCAATACTCCCAATAACCCAGCTTATGTACCTTTGGAAGCAGAACCACAGATTCCAACTGAAGGAATTAACATAACTGATATTGGGACTTAATTCTTTGAAGAAGTCAGAGAATCTTATAAGAAAGACAATAGTTGCCATATATTGACTTCCTTATTAGATAGAGACTGCAAAGATACATCTTTAGTAAATGCACTGGATGAAATTTGGAAGAATTCCTATTCTGAAGGAAAATTTTGCTTGTTTGATGTGATTATTTACCACAGAACCAAACATCCTGGTGTAATGGCATTGTGTAGCAGTTTGCTTATCAATACCATTCTTCATGAATGCCATGATAGCATCTACTATGGACACCTGTCAAAGGACAGAACACTTGAGAATTCAAGAACTGTGCATGGTGGCCATCTTGGATAAAGGAGACCATTGAATATTGCCATACCTGTGACAGATGTCAAAACTCAAACAGTAGTACAGGCAAGAAATTCTGACTTATGATCCATATTCAAGAACCCAAATCTCCTTGGGGAGCTGTTCACATGGCTTGGGTCACAGCACTTCCTCTAAGGGGTGACAAATTTTATAATGCTTGTTTAGTCATTGTATACAGATATAGCAAGACTCCCATATTCTTACCATGTCATAAAGATGACAAAGCTATGGATACAGCTCTTCTCCTATGGAGTAGAGTTATTTCTCAAAAAGGATTATCTAAGAATATCATAAGTGATGGAGATCCCAAGTTCACATCTGCACTTTGGACCAATCTTCATATATTGTTTGGGACTAAGTTATCATTCTCTACAGCATATCACCCTCAAACAGATGTACTAGCAGAGAGAATGATTCAGACATTAGAAGACATGATCAAGAGATTTTGTGCTTATGGATTAGTGTGAGCCTTAGAGGTAATTTCATATACCCAAAAGACCACAAATATAAAAAATAACATATTAATATAAATAAAATAAATTTATTTATATTATTAAAATAAAAGTCAAAATATAAATATAAAATTATATTAAAAATAAAAAATTAATTATAATTTAAAAATAAAAAATACATTAAATTTTGTAAATATAAAATTACATTTATACTTGAAAAAATTAAGTAAAAATGAAATTTTAACAAAATTGTGAAAAAATAAATAAATTTGGAAAAAAGTTAAATAAAATTTATTATAACTTTTTATCCAATAAATAAACATATAAAATTTATTTCACCATTGGATTCCTCATAAAAAATCAGGTGGGGTCACCTCTGAGTGAAATTCTTGTAACTCAACTCTAAATAAGCTTAAATTAAGTTTTTAGTATTTTCAATAAAAAAGTTGAAAATCCTCAAAACCTTAATTTAATTCACACCACATGTGGTGTTAACCATCAATTTTTATGTTAAAATTGAGGTGTTGTGTTTAGTTTAGAAGTTATGAGGAATTGAAGTATTTTCAATTGAATTCAATTGAAATGTCAAAATGTGCGCGTGTATTACATAAGTGAACTTTGATTTACATATGAGGTGTCAATTATTACTGTATTGTACTGTACAATTGAATTGAATTACATATGTAAAGTACAAGTATAATACATGATGAGGAATTAAAGGAAAAATAAATTGGAAAGATTAAATTTGGGGGGGAAAAGGAACTCCAGCTCTAAGGGGGAGCTAGACCCCCAAAATCCTTGCTGACAGGCGTGGGATGTCAAAATTCACGCAAAAGTTCATCACTTTTGGCCTGGAATTGAGTTACAGGGTCTGTGGACTCAATTGATTATGAGGTTTTGATACCAACTGGGGTAGTTTTAGCTGTTGCCAAGAAGGTAAAACTACCCTTAAGATAAAACAATCATAATAAAAACAGTTTTAACTGGTTTTTACGCCTCTGACACACATTCTGACGTGTTTTGAAGGCTCTAGGCCTGGTATTGCTATAGTAATGGCTGATTTAAGGGTCTAAAATGGCTAAAAATGGCTAAA
Source organism: Austropuccinia psidii (assembly GCA_023105745.1). Classification (NCBI taxonomy): domain Eukaryota; kingdom Fungi; phylum Basidiomycota; class Pucciniomycetes; order Pucciniales; family Sphaerophragmiaceae; genus Austropuccinia; species Austropuccinia psidii. The sequence continues at coordinate 42,138,578 of JALGQZ010000013.1, forward strand.
AATGGCTTAAACCAGCCCTTTTTTGGCCTAAACCAGGGTTCAATGATGCCATAATTGGCTTTTCTGTTGTCAGACTGTTTTTCACGACTGACAAGAGTAAATTTTACTTTTGGAGTAAGAGAATTGATGGCTATAAAAGAATGTCTTCTTTGCCCCACTTTTCTCTTCATGTTAGAATCTTTTCCTTTTATTAATTAGTTTAAAACTGTTAAACCAATCAATCAAAGATTCCAACCACCACTTTTAAATCATTTCAATCCTTTTAACCACGTGAAAAAATCATTATAATCATTTTTACCCCTGAACCACCCCAAAAGTGAATTAAAGCATCTTTCATCACTGTTAACTTTGTCACTTTGTTTCCAAATTCACTCTGGTCACTTTTGGGCGTGTTTTCTCTTTAATATTCTTTTTAAAGACTTTGTTCTTTAATTAATTGCTTGCAGTTCTTTGCTCAATTAATTCCAATTGAAATTGCTCTTGAAGAAATTTCTTTTGTAGCCTTAAAATATCTCTTGTAGAGTATTTTTTGGATAAATTTTTATTGTTGGTAAAACAATAAATTTTTATAATATTATTGTTTTATACTAATAAAGCTATAAACAATAAATTTGGCGTGTTTTCTCTTAAAAATAATATTTCATACTATTTTTAACAGAATTTTACCTTATACAAATTTTGAGGACAGGAAAAGTACTTGATTTTTTAATCAAAGTTTCATATCCACACCTTACATTTGGGGGCCCCGTCAGGAATATTTTACCTGTGACATATTTTTTTTACTATTTTTAAATCTTTTTTCTTATATTGAAAAATTTAAAAACATATAAAAAATACTTATAATTCAAAAAATCCATAAAAAATAACTTTTTTTTCATATTATAAGTGAGGCTTATATTTTTATTTCTTTTTTGAAATAACCTTTTTTTTACTTAATTAATTGGCTTTTTCATTAATTTTAGTGTCTGACAACGTGGTAAGACAAGAAAACATTGAAACAGCCTCAACAGTAACCAGCATTATCCCTGCCAGTACTGTTAATTCTGATCATAATAGTACTGTTATTGTGACTCAAAATAACCAACCTAAACCAATATCTTCTGAATTGATTAACTTGGACATAAGTAATACCCTTCAGAAAGCTAAAAATTTGGCCAATAGTAAGTTTTTGACGTAAAAATACTATTTTAAACCTTTTTTAACCATAATTATGCCTTCAACCAGGTCAGAAGCCAGCTACAGCCCCTCAAGCAGCTCCCAAAAAGGTAATAGACGTGATTATGGCAGAAGCCAACCAGGTACAGAAGGAAAAGGGTCAGTTGATGACTTCCAAACAACTAAATTGGGTCATTCTGAAGCTGATAATACTATTTTACCTTCAAAAAGAGCTGACACCGCCACAACAAGCCTCTGTGGACATATACAAAGCCAGCCACAGTGCATACAACAATGCACTTCAATTCAAGGAGTACCAGATCCTTGCAGACCTGTGGAAGAATTGCATGAATTCTTACCTGACAGTAAGAAAATTCTTGGGCCATCCCAACACTTGCAAATTGCTCAATGGATGGAATCCATTGATGGAGAAGAAAAACATGATGCTTTTGACACTAGAATGGAGGAAAAACAACCCTCCACCAGCCAAAACAGTGCCAAAAACAGCCCCAGTGGCCAGCAGCAGCAATTCCAACGTGAAAAAGCAGCCACAAACTCCAAACAAGGGCAAAGGGAAGGCACCAGCCCCAAAACCTTACAGCCAGGGCTACAGAATCCCAAAGATTCAGCAGGATGCCATGGAAAATGTATTTCAGATGGCCAGAACCATGATGGAATTACAGAAGAAGGAGGAAGCCAGATTAAGGTTCCAGAAATGATTTCTGACATATTTGATTCCATCCCAGAGTTGTATAATGCTATAAATGACGTGAAAAAACATCTTTCTGATAAAAATGAAACCATTTGTAACAACATTAAAACAAACAACCTGAGTCTGTGCCAAATTAATGAAACACTTATGTGTTTTGAAAAAGTTTTAAGAACAATTAAAAATTCCAATAATGATAATTCTTCTAACAATAAAATAAATGAACAATCTGCCATTATTAAAGAATTAACAAATAAATATTCTAAATTCAATATTGATGACATAATTGAAACAAGAATTAAACAAGCCATAAATATTATCAAGACAGATAACAAGAAAGTCCTTGATGACATTTCAAATTCATTTACTGAAGTAAAGACATATACCATTGCCTTGAAAAAGTGTTTTGATGCTTCACAAGAAGAAGTATCAAAATTATCAATGAAATTGAATCAAGTCACTGCTGATAATACAAGACAGACAGAGTTATGGCAAGAACTTACACATAAAGAAGACATGTATAAAATTGAAGTAATAAATTTAATACAAAGCTTCCAACATGAATACAGAAATTCCCAAAGGTGTAGCAACAGTAAAATGAATGACATTGAACAAATACTGAACACCTTACCAAGAATGTCTACACCTCTAAATCAAAATGAGGGCACAAGAATTTCAAATCCACAAGTATTGGATCCTGATAATTCACAATTAAAAAATGAATTATCCACTTCTTTTCATAACTTGGAACCATCAATGGGCCAAGCACTCTTGAAAGAAGTGCCAAAACTTAAAGAATGGCCCCACTTCAGTGGTGAAGGAGAGTATGACCATATGGAATTCATTAGAGGTATTGACATGATCAAAGAGGATTTTGAATTACCAGACAGATTGGTAACAGCCAGGTTTAACACCTTGTTTACCAGATCAGCTCACAGATGGTACATCAAAATAAGACAAGCACATGGACACCAGAGTTGGACTTGGTGGAAAACCCAAATCATCAACAAATGGGCAAATGATGCTTGGAGGTTTAAAGTTGAAACAGCCTTTGAATCTGCCAAATTTAATGCTGATAAAGACAAAGCTTTACCATGGTTTTGCCAACAGAAGGACAGATTAACAGCATTATATCCTGACATGTCAGAATTTATGATCCATAAAAAAATTCTGAGACAATGTGGGGGTGACTTAGAGCATGCTGTCAAAAGCAGGACTACTGAACAATCTTCAGCAGAGGATATCATCAATATACTAGAAGAAGTAACCACCAGAACCAAAATTGGTTCTAGTAGGGTGAATCTTAAAACAAGGTTTAATACACCTTGGAAAGATTCTGTGGACAAAAACCCCAAAGAAAATTCTGGTAATATTAAATATAAATCTGCAGATACAGTCAGAAAATGCCATATTTGCCAAAGCACCACCCATTTAGCCAATACATGTCCAAAAAGGGGGAAAATCAATGAAATTGACATTGAAAAGGGACCAGATGTTGAAAAAGAAGACATAATTGAAGACAATTCAGATGATAAGTCATCTATATTCTCTGAATCTTAAAAAGATATATAAAATATCAATGCCACTTTTGACATCATGGAATCTTATTCCCACTTACCACAATTGAGCAATGGTCAAGTTGATTTATCAAAAGTTCAAGATGCACAACTTATGAAGACAAAACCAAACAGAGGAAAAGGTTATACAGCTGGTAACTCCTGTATAACAGAAGTGGTGATTGACAACAAGCCCACTAAACTTTTGCTTGACCCAGAAGCCTTCTGCTCTTGTGTTGGAAAATCTTTTCTTAAGACTTGTGTACCAAATTTTGAAGACCAATTGTTACCAATTGATGGTATAAAATTCAACAGTGCAAGTAACCCAATGAAAGCATTAGGAATCTTTGAGACCAATGTCATATTCCCACACATAAATGGGAATTTAAGGATCACAGTTGAATTTGTTGTTATGGAAAATTGCTCTAGTACCCATTTTATATTGGGAAATGACTATTTAATCATGTATGGGATAGATTTACATAATAACAAAGACAGATACTTTACAATTGGGGACAATAAGCGCCAGAAATTTGCCTTTTTACCATTTAAAAGACAAATTACAGTAAACAAAGTATCACCAGTCAGCTTAGAGTTAGAGAAATTCAAGTCTGAACAGTTAAATGAGGCTGAAATAAGCCTTCATCTGACTGATAAACAAGAAAATGAACTTTCTTCCCTTTTGTATGACCACAGAGGAGCATTTGCTACAGACAAAGAACCCCCGGGAGCAATTATTGGTCATGAAGTTGACATCATTCTTAACATTGAGAGACCTTATCCACCACTCTTAAGAAGACCTGCTTATCCAGCAAGTCCAAAATCAAGAGAAGCTCTAGAAATTCATATCAAAGAACTTCTAGACCTTGGTGTAATAAGAAAAGTAGGCCACAATGAGGAAGTAGAAATAACTACACCAGTTATAGTGGCGTGGCATAATGGAAAATCCAGAATGGTTGGGGACTTTAGAGCTCTGAACACTTACACTGTCCCAGACAGATACCCTATACCAAAAATCCAAATTGCCCTTACTCAAATATCTCAAGCAGTGTATATAACCACTATGGATGCCCTTAAAGGATTCCATCAAAATGTGGTAACACCAAGAGCAAGAAAATACTTGAGAATTATTGTTCATTGTGGAGTGTATGAATACTTAAGGATGCCCTTTGGTATCAAAAATGCACCTTCACACTTCCAAAGAATGATGAATGAAATCTTCCCTGAAGAACTCTCAGAGGGATGGTTAATCATTTACATTGATGACATTATTATCTGTTCAAAGAATTGGGAGGAGCACATGTACAGATTATCAAGAGTTTTGACAAAAATCCAATCATTAAACATGAAAATCTCCTTGAAGAAATGTCATTTTGGATTTAAAGAACTTAAGGCACTAGGACATGTTGTATCTGGTTTGTCCCTTGGAATTGATAAAAACAAAGTTGCAGCAGTATTGTTAAAACCCATGCCTCAGAATAAGAAGGAAATTCAGTCATTCTTAGGTTTTGCAGGATATTACAGGCAACACATTAAAGACTTTGCATCCATAGCAAGACCACTTTATAAGTTGTGTGACAAAGACACAGTATTTGAGATGACTGTTGACAGAGTCAAAGCTTTTGAATCTCTAAGAGAAGCATTGACCACTGCTCCACTCTTACTGATGCCAGACTTTAAATTGCCTTTCAAACTGTATATTGATGCATCAGGGGATGGACTAGGTGCTGCACTTCACCAAGTTCAGATCATAAAGGACAAACCTGTAGAAGGACCAATATGTTTCATATCCAGGCAAATCAAACCAACTGAAGCCAGATATGGAGCAAGTCAAATGGAATGTCTATGCCTTGTCTGGGCCTTGGAGAAATTGAACTATTTCTTAGAGGGATGTGTTTTTGAAGTAATAACAGATTGTACAGCTGTGAAATCACTTTTGAACATGAAAACACCTAACAGACACATGCTCAGATGGCAAATAGCCATACAAGAATACAGAGGCAATATGACTATTGTTCATAAGGATGGGAATATTCATAAGAATGCAGATGGACTAAGCAGATGGCCATTACCAAATAACATTGATAATCCTGCTTATGTTCCAGAAGAAGCTTCACCACAAATTCCAATAGAAGGAATAAGTGTTACAGACTTGAACACCACCTTCTTTGAAGAAGTCAGAAATAGTTACACTCAAGATAAGAATTGTAGCATCTTATGCCAATTACTTAACAAAGACTGTAAAGACAACTCTCTAATACATGCCTTGGATGAAGTATGGAGAAAATCTTATAATGAAGGAAGATTTCACCTACTGGATGGTATAATTTACCACAGAACCAAGCACACATGTGTCATGACAGTTGTAGACAGGTCATTAATCAATCTTGTACTGAAAGAATGCCATGATAGTCCCTTTTCAGGACATCTTTCTGAAGACAGAACAAGAGAGAAAGTGAAGACCTGCATATGGTGGCCAATGTGGCAAAAAGATGTTGCAGAGTATTGCAAAACCTGTGACAGATGCCAAAAGGCAAATAAATCCACTGGCAAAAGACTTGGAAATATGATGAAAATCTAAGAACCAAACAGACCTTGGGAAATTGTCCATATGGATTGGGTAACTGGCCTACCACCAGGAGGTGACCGGAGCTATAATGCTTGCCTAGTAATTGTGGACAGATTCAGTAAAACTCCAATCTTTTTACCATGTCACAAAGATGATACAGCCATGGATACAGCTCTTCTGATATGGAATAGAGTAGTGTCATGGACTGGGATATTTACAAATATCATCAGTGATAGAGATCCCAAATTCACTTCAGCACTATGGACAAATCTTCACCAATTATTTGGCACTAAACTGTCTTTCTCTACAGCCTACCACCCACAAACTGATGGCCTGGCTGAAAGAATGATCCAAACCTTAGAGGACATGGTGAGAAGATTTTGTGCATATGGCCTTGAATTCAAAGATTGTGATGGATTTACCCATGATTGGTGTACTCTGTTACCAGCACTGGAATTAGCATATAAAACATCAATCCATGCTAGTACCAATCAGACTCCTGCTATTCTAGAAAAAGGATGGAACCCCAAGTTACCCCAAGACTCCTTGAGGAAAGACTTAATTGAAATACATCCCACAGCTGCTAGCTTCAAAGGAATGCTAGACAAAGCTAGAAAGCATGCAGTAAGATGCATGGAGGACTCTTTTGCATATGCTAAAGACAAATGGGATAAATCTCATGCAACTCCAGATTTCAAAGTGGGGGACCTAGTTCTTGTATCCACCACTAACTTCAATAACATCAAAGGATGTAAAAAGTTGAAAGACTCCTTTGCAGGACCTTTTGTGATTAAGGCCCTCCATGGAGAGAATGCTGTTGAAGTAGAGTTATCTGAAGAACTTAGCAATAAGCACCCTACATTTCCAGTGAGCTTGATAAAACCATATAAATCTAGTGATGCTGAGAAATTTCCCTTGAGGAATAAGGTTCCCCAAGTTATACCTCCTATTGAGACATCTGGTACTAAGAAAATAACCAAAGTTCTTAAAGAAAGGAAATTAAGAACCAAGAAAGTAAGGGAATACCTTGTTAAGTACAGTGACCCAGCTTGTGAAGATGAATGGTTAGAAGAAAAAAATATACCAGAAGCTACCAAACTCCTGAGGAGATTCAGACACACTAGAAACACCAATATTACAAAGTAATATTCTTTTTTAGGGGGAGGGAATGTGAGCCTTAGAGGTAATTTCATATACCCAAAAGACCACAAATATAAAAAATAACATATTAATATAAATAAAATAAATTTATTTATATTATTAAAATAAAAATCAAAATATAAATATAAAATTATATTAAAAATAAAAAATTAATTATAATTTAAAAATAAAAAATACATTAAATTTTGTAAATATAAAATTACATTTATACTTGAAAAAATTAAGTAAAAATGAAATTTTAACAAAATTGTGAAAAAATAAATAAATTTGGAAAAAAGTTAAATAAAATTTATTATAACTTTTTATCCAATAAATAAACATATAAAATTTATTTCACCATTGGATTCCTCATAAAAAATCAGGTGGGGTCACCTCTGAGTGAAATTCTTGTAACTCAACTCTAAATAAGCTTAAATTAAGTTTTTAGTATTTTCAATACAAAAGTTGAAAATCCTCAAAACCTTAATTTAATTCACACCACATGTGGTGTTAACCATCAATTTTTATGTTAAAATTGAGGTGTTGTGTTTAGTTTAGAAGTTATGAGGAATTGAAGTATTTTCAATTGAATTCAATTGAAATGTCAAAATGTGCGCGTGTATTACATAAGTGAACTTTTATTTACATATGAGGTGTCAATTATTACTGTATTGTACTGTACAATTGAATTGAATTACATATGTAAAGTATAAGTATAATACATGATGAGGAATTAAAGGAAAATAAATTGGAAAGATTAAATTTGGGGGGGAAAAGGAACTCCAGCTCTAAGGGGGAGCTAGACCCCCAAAATCCTTGCTGACAGGCGTGGGATGTCAAAATTCACGCAAAAGTTCATCACTTTTGGCCTGGAATTGAGTTACAGGGTCTGTGGACTCAATTGATGATGAGGTTTTGATACCAACTGGGGTAGTTTTAGCTGTTGCCAAGAGGGTAAAACTACCCTTAAGATAAAACAATCATAATAAAAACAGTTTTAACTGGTTTTTACGCCTCTGACACACATTCTGACGTGTTTTGAAGGCTCTAGGCCTGGTATTGCTATAGTAATGGCTGATTTAAGGGTCTAAAATGGCTAAAAATGGCTAAAAATGGCTTAAACCAGCCCTTTTTTGGCCTAAACCAGGGTTCAATGATGCCATAGTTGGCTTTTCTGTTGTCAGACTGTTTTTCACGACTGACAAGAGTAAATTTTACTTTTGGAGTAAGAGAATTGATGGCTATAAAAGAATGTCTTCTTTGCCCCACTTTTCTCTTCATGTTAGAATCTTTTCCTTTTATTAATTAGTTTAAAACTGTTAAACCAATCAATCAAAGATTCCAACCACCACTTTTAAATCATTTTAATCCTTTTAACCACGTGAAAAAACCATTATAATCATTGTTTGTAACTCTTATAATCATTTTTACCCCTGAACCACCCCAAAAGTGAATTAAAGCATCTTTCATCACTGTTAACTTTGTCACTTTGTTTCCAAATTCACTCTGGTCACTTTTGGGCGTGTTTTCTCTTTAATATTCTTTTTAAAGACTTTGTTCTTTAATTAATTGCTTGCAGTTCTTTGCTCAATTAATTCCAATTGAAATTGCTCTTGAAGAAATTTCTTTTGTAGCCTTAAAATATCTCTTGTAGAGTATTTTTTGGATAAATTTTTATTGTTGGTAAAACAATAAATTTTTATAATATTATTGTTTTATACTAATAAAGTTATAAACAATAAATTTGGCATGTTTTCTCTTAAAAATAATATTTCATACTATCTTTAACAGAATTTTACCTTATACAAATTTTGAGGACAGGAAAAGTACTTGATTTTTTAATCAAAGTTTTATATCCACACCTTACAATTAGAATTGAAAGCCTCAGATGGCTTTACCCATGACTGGTGCACTCTCATACCTGCATTAGAATTGGCATACAAGACATCAGTCCATTCTTCAACAGGTTAAACTCCTGCTATGTTAGAGAAAGGATGGAATCCAAGCCTTGTAGCAGATACACTGAGGAAGTACTTGATTGACATTCATCCTACAGATTCCAGCTTCAGCATGATTCTTTATAAAGTGAGATATCATGCAAAACAAAGTATGAATGAGGCTTTTGACTATGCAAAACAGAAATGGGACAAGTGTCACAAAGTACCAGAATTCAAAGTCGGGAACTTAGTTCTAGTTTCAACCTTATATTTTAATAATATCAAAGGCCCAAAGAAACTTAAAGATTCATTTTTAGTACCTTTTGTTATTGTTGCCTTACATGGAACCAATGCAGTTCAAGTGGAATTGACTGGTTAGTTGGAAAATAAACACCCCACCTTTACAGTCAGCCTGATAAACCCCTTCTCAACCAAATTACAAAGAATTGTTTCCTTTAAGGAACCCAACTCCTTTGACTATACCACCAGTGGAACAGGATGAAGACAAAAATATAAAGAAAGTTATTAAAGAAAGGAGACTTAGGGGTAAAAATCAAAAAGCATATCTTGTCAGATATGGAAATCCAGTACATGAAGATGAATGGCTTGCAGAATCAGAAATACCTGACTCAGATAAACCCTTAAGGATATTTAGACATGAAAGAAGGCCACAAGCCTGAATATGTCTATAAATGTGCATTTAATTACTTGATTTGAGTAATGAAAAGGGGTTGGACAGTTCACATTAACCCCCTTTGGGGTCTTTTTATTCTTTATACCATTTATAAAGTTGTAGTACAATTTTATTTTTTGGTGGGAGGGAATGTGAGCCTTGAGGTATATTTCACATACCCAAATAGGTCACAATTATCTTAACAATAAATCTAAACTATGCATAACCCATAAGTCATGCATATATTGAAAATTCATCATTTTTGATCTCAGGAAAGATGAATAACATTTTACATGGTAAGTAAATCAATATATTTAAAGCCAGATTTGGATTCTACACAAAAATTCACCTAGCATAGCTCCATAGAGTTACTAAGCGCAAATCAATTCTTTGAGGTGGTAGTATGGAAAATACTTCAATACCACATAAAAGATCCATGAAAATCTTTTGTTTTTCTCTATTTCACACCAAAATAATGGGAATGTGAGAAATCCCATGTTACATATACACTACAAATAGGGTTATGCATGTTTTGGGCACTTAATATTATGGTATTTGTACATGCACTTTTGGTGCACCCATAGTGGATATCTCACTTTAAGCTTAAAATCCTAGTTTGACATAAAAAAATAAGCAAGGGGGACAGAAGACATCAAAGAGAGCCAGGGTACCCATGTTCTGAGGACTCTGAGGAGTGGACAGCTCCAAAGCTTGAATCTATGGCTGATCTTGGCCCAATTAGTAAACTAAGACCTTTTGGGAACTTTGTTACCATGTTACAACTTCAGTAAATCATAGGAAAATAGCAAATAACCTGCTATTTTTACATGCCAAGGAGGTAAAGAACAATTTAGACTCCTGTAACAATGTCAATTCTCAATGACTTACCATGGATAAGCCCCAAAAGAGCAATTAAAACCCTTTTTTGGACTATTATGCATTGATTTACCTCATAGCAACCAGCCATATACTGCTGTTTGCAATTCTATGTAGAAATGAGGTAAAAACCTCAAAAGTTCATTAAAAATACAATTCTTAATGAATATTTCTGAAATTTCAGGACCAATTAAGAACTGTATGATTCATATAAGAACCAAAAAAAATATAATTTTGTATGTAAAATCAAAAGTTTTACTTACAGTCCATTTTTGATGATTCCACGTGAAACACAGAATCTTTAAAAAATTTACAGAAAATACATTCTGTGATGAAATTTCCAATGACATTGATAACTTTGAGAAATCAATTATTATTTTGGAATAAAAGAAGATTTACATTTTTTACTCCTTTTCTTCTTAACCATAAATGGGTTGGTAGTCACGTAAAAGCCTCAATTAAGTAATTATGATAATCTTAAGTGACAACAGATGATGCAATCAATAATCCAAAAGGGTTCATTGTTTTCTCACTAACTGTTTTTTCAATTTTCTTCATGGCATGCCTCTGTGAGCTGTCTTAGACTTAAAAGAGTCCTCCTCTTGCTGTTTTTTCCACATCATCACATTATTATATTATACCTTTAGTACCAAACAAGTTAGTATTAGTTAACACTATTTCTTTAGTGTTTTATTATTTCAGGAATCAATCAGAAAGACGTGAAATCATAGAAATTGACTATATTTTGTACTAATACTGTTATAAATCAATTTTGATCCATTAAATTCATAATTACACATCAAATTTCTCTACTAATATCTTCTAAAAAGGTTCATTGGATTAATAGTCAGTAATTTATCTCAATTCTTAAAGTTTTTCTCTAGTAATAGTTTTCTTTAAGAATCATCTTTAGAATTATTCTTGTAAAAGATAATTATATATTAAAATCATTTTCTTATTTTAATAAAAGAAGTTTTTATTATTAAATTCTTCATGTAATTCATTCTTGTAGACAATTACTGCCTACTGTTATAATTACTAGTAGTGTATAACACGTAAAAGAAAGAATTCTTTAATTATTTTATTTTAATTATAATAATTTTTTATTATTATATTTCATAAGAACAGTCATAGTACGGTTGATTAATAGTAATATTATCAACAGTTTCATAGACACATCTTATATCACCTCTGCATAAAATTTCTGTAACTCAACTCTAAATAAGCTTAAATTAAGTTTTTTGTACATTCTGTATCAAAAATTAAAAATCCTCAAAACCTTGACTTAATTCACACCACATGTGGTGTTAACCATCAATTTTTGTGTTAAAATTGTGGTGTGGTGTGTAGCTTAGAAGTTATGAGGAATTGAAGTAATTTCAATTGAAACGTCAAAATGTGCATGTGTATCACATAAGTGAACTTTGATTTACATATGAGGTATCATTTATTACACTTTTGTGCTGTAAAAACTCAATTGAATTACATATGTAAATTACAGTTATAGTAAATTATGAGCAATTAAAGCAAAAATAAATAGGAAAGATTAATTCTGGGGGGGAACAAATCTTGGCTCCAAGGGTGTCAAACTCCCCCAAATTCCTTTCTGACAGGTCTCAGATGTCAAATTTTATGCAAAGATTGATCACTTTTGGCCTAGAATTGGGTCGCAGGATCTATGGCTCAATTGATGATGAGGTTTTGATACCAACCAGGGCAGTCTTAAATGTTTCCAATAGGGTAAAACTAACCTCAAGCTAAATAAACCTTAGTAAAACAGTTTTAACTGGTTTTGAAGTCTCTTACACACATCCTGACATGTTTTGAAGGCTTGAAACCAGGTATTAGTATAGCAATGGCTGATTTATAGGTCTAAAATGGCTAAATCCAGCCCTTTTTTGGTCTCAACCAGGGTTAAACAATGCCATAATTGGCTTTTCTCTTGTCAGAGTCTTTTCCACGACCTAAAACAATAAATCTTACTTTTGGAGTAATAAAATTGCTGGCTATAAAAGAATTTATTTTGCCTGCCTTTCTCTTCATGTTATAATCTTTTGCTTTGATAATTAGCTTAAATGCTGTTGAACCAAACAATATAAGATTCCAATCACTGTTCTTGAATCATTTCAAACCTTTTAACCACATGAAAAAATAATTATCATTCTTTTTGTAACTCTTATATTCATTTTTACCCTTGAGCCGCCCCATAAGTAAATTAAAGCATCTTTCATCACTGTTTATTTTTCAATTTGTTTCAAAACTCACTCTTGTCACTTTTGGGTGTGTTTTATCTTTAATATTCTTTGTAAATACTTTGCTCTTAAATACATTTCCCCCATTTCTTTGCTAAATTAACACCAATTGAAATTTCTTTTGTAGCCTTAAAAATCTCTTGTAGAGTGTTTTTGGATAAATTTTTATTTTTGGTAATACAATAGATCTCTATAGTATTGTTGTTTTATACTTATTATATTAAAAACAATAAATTTGGAATGTTTTCTCTTAAAAATCTTAAATCTTAATATTTTTAATCATACTTTACCTTATACAAACTTGAGGACAGGAAATTACTTTCTTTTGAATAAAAGTTCCATATCCACACCTTACACAAATACTGGCTGAAGGTACAAAATAGAAAATTCATTTTCAAATCCCTTCTTTGATTCAAAAAAGTATAAACCTTTAGCTTGGTTCTTAAAACAAGCTGAAATATTAAATGCACTGTACCCAGAAATGTCACAAAGGATGATGAAGATTGAGATACTTAGAAAAATATGGAGGAGAACTGGAACATTCTCATGAAAGCAGGTGCGTAGATCCATTTTCCACAGAAGAGTATATTAATGTACTAGAAGATATAGTCACAAAAACCAAAATTGGATATTAAAAGTCCAAATCAGCCATTTATTAAAAAGGTAAACCAAGAGAAACTTTTAATCCCGATATTCCCAACACTAATAAGCAAATAAAATTCAATAAATGTGGTGGTATTGGACACTTAGCGAATGATTGTCTTACAAATGCAAAAATCAATGATATTGTGGAAACAGAATACCACAATAATAAAGAAGATGAATCTGATTCTGAAAAAGACACTGAAGAGTCAGAAACTTCCGAAAGTGATTAAATAAATATAATTAATGCTCAAATTAATAATATTGATTTGATATATGAAGTACTAGATGTAAACTCAAACTTACCACAAATTGAAACATCTTATACAATCCTCAAAAACATACAAGATGCCAAATTTCATGGAACCAAACCTGCAAAAGGAATGGGATATACAGCTGTACAATCAAGTATAAGTATTGTTATGGTAGAATACAAAGAGGTAAAAGTAAACCTGGACATAGGAGCATACTGTACCTTTGTTTGTAAAAGTTATTCACAAACAATAATACCAGATTGAGAAGAAAAACTTATACCAATTCAAGGGGCTAAATTCAGTAGTGCAAGTGAACATATGAAGCCCCTGGGAATAATTGACTTAACCCTAAGTTTTTCTCATCCTTCCCAATGCATAAGGGTAAAAGTAGAGTTTGTAGTAATGGATAGCTGCACTAGTAACCATTTCATACTTGGAAAGGATTACTTGTCAGTTTATGGTATGGATATCTCTAACTAAAAAGACATATATTTTACCATAGGATATAACAAAAGACAAAAATTTGGTTTTTTTAACAACAGAAAGGAAATCACTGTTATAAAAAATGAAGAGAAAATCCCAGAAAAGAATTAATTCATAAATCAACAACTTATATAGGCAGAATTGAATTAAGAATTAACATGAAACAGGAAACAAACGCTTCTTGACCTCTTATTCAAATAAAAAAGTGTCTTTGCAACTGACAAAAACCCACTACGTTCTATCACTGGACATGAAGTAGAGATTATTCTTAATTTGTGAAAACCTTATCCATCCCTTTTATAAAGTAAATCTTACCCAGCTAGCCCAATAGCTATAGAAGCCTGAGAGGTACTGTAAGGTTTCACTATGAAACAATAAGTAAATATTACCATTTCTTTACTTATTGCACTATTAATGTCTTTATAAAATTAGATAATAAGATAAAAATAATTATAATAATAAATAATTATTACAATTATGGTCTGAAATATTTATATTTTGAAATAAATCTCATAATATAAATTATATTATAAGAAAATAATATAATAAGAATCAATATATCAATATTTAATAATTAATGTATTTATGGCACTTTATTATTGCTACAAATAAAAAAATGAAGGCATACAAAATTGGTTTTTATTAATAGAAAACAATTTATAGCAATACTATTACCAATATCAAGGCTAAATATTAATATAAAGACTATTTATATCAACAAAAGAATTATGGAATTAGTAACAATGAGTAAATTATCATAGAAGATGAAATAGCCTACTTTTGACACTTGATATAGTAATTTTGGATACATTTACACCTAAAAATGTTAATTCAACTTATTTGATATTGTATTTACAATAAAAATTAGAGGGAATTACAAATATTCTTATTTTTGCATGGAACTAAAGATTTTAGAGATAATTGAACCAAAAACAACAAAAGATTGAATGAATCACATAAAATCTGGTAATTATAATAAATATGATCTTTGTTCTTTGAGAAAATAATAAATTTATATATGAAGAAAAATATTACCATTATTTAATGTTTTTATTGTTTTTGAAGTGTCTGAGGGGGAAATAGAGGTAAAAAAAGCTCTATATATACTAGATTCTGTCTACTAGAGTCCAGAAGGCTTCTGGTAGATTTGTACTGATGGTATCCACTGTAATTGGTCAATATTTTAATGTTTAGTTATCATTACATCATAATTAGATCATCTTATCTCTTCATCATGCCATTATTTAGAGTTATCACTTTAACTCTAAGTTTTCTGAAATAATATGCTTGGAAGAATACTAATATTTGTTTATTTTATTACTTTTTATCATAATAAACTAGTATTCACCACTTTAACTTGAATTAAGATTACAGTGAGTGATCATAAATGGTTAATTTCAAGCTTAAACTTTGATCATTGATAACTTTTGGGTTATCCATGCTAAAGACATTCAGAGAGTAAATTATTTTAGCTTGTAATGTAATTATTAAGCTTCCAAGAGAAGTTTATTACATAATCAAAACTCTATTTTTGTATATTTTTCTTGTAATTAATCTTTTCTGTTGAGATTTACTATTTTAAACTTCAAACTATGATTTCAAGGGGTTATACCTTGAATATAAAGATTAAAACTAGATATTTCTTTGTTCATGAACTATTTTAATCTGAATATCTACTTTTTTCAAGTTTGGACCACTTCCACAATAAAGTGCTTGACAGCCAGAACACTTTTGTTCAATAAGTCCCTACAAGCTAGAGCCTTGTTTATATCTTGTCAAATAAAATATATATCTGTATTTGTAAAGTAATTAAGTGGTAACTTTATTTTTGGTTCAACTCTCTATCATGTATATTTAAAGAGATATGAGCAAAAAAAACATGAATATATGTGCTGATCATAAAAGTGCATATATTCAGGTTATTTCCCTAAGTATTTACTTTGAGGATATGAAATCCAAATTTTATATGTCTTTTTTTTGTGGGGAATCCAATGGTGTAATTGATTTCACATATTGTTTTATTGGTTCTGAGATAAACAACAATTGATGCCTTTTTATGACATTTTTGCTTAGTACACAGTAAGTATCATCTTTACAGATATGAAAGAAAAAGGTTATATGTGTATATCCCCATAAAACATCTAATGGTGCAATTTATTTCTCATTTTTATTCATTTTATTCTGAGGTAATCAAGAATTTATGCTTATTTGTGGCATTTTCTACTTATTTTAGGATAATATTTTTAATTCTTATTATTGGAATAACTATTGTAAAGTTGTTTTTTGACCCTTTTGTATATGTTTTAATATCTAAAAGGCTCAAAGTGTGAGCCTTTGAGATATGACCACATATCCAAAAAGGTCAAAGCAAAATTTCTGTAATAATTATACTTATGCTAATTATCTCAAAAATTAGTAAAATACCTTAAATAAATACAAAGTCTAAATTAACTCAGAATCTAATGAGTAAAATAAATTACACCATTAGATTCCTCATGGTAAATTACACATATGTCATTTCTGTGGAATATCTGAAAAACCAATAATTACTTAAGTATAAGTAATAATACCTTAAAAAAAGTACAAAACCTCATTTATCTCAGAAACCAATGGAACAACATGTGAAATAAGTTGTACCATTGGAGTTTCCATAAACATTTACACATGAAACAATTATAAAGCTAATCTCTAAAGTCAATACTTAAGGAGTTAAGCTGAATATATGCACTTTTTTAGTCAACACATATATTCATGGTTTTTAGCTAATATCTCTTGAAATATACAAGATAGAGAGATAAGCCAAAAAGAAAGCCACAATTTAATTACTGGAAGAATACAGATATGAGCTTTCTTTCACAAGTTATAAACAAGGTTAAAACTTGTAATGGATTGTTGAATAAAATCAATAGAGCTGTTGACCACTTTGTTGTGAAAGTGTTCCAAACTTAAAAAGAAGTAGACAGTTAGATTCTACTACTTCATACTTGAATAATTATGTGATTTGTATTACAATATTCAAGGTATTACCCCTTGAAATCATGGTTTGAAGTTTAAAATATTAAATTTCAACATAAAAGATGAGTTACAAGAAAAATCATCAAAAATAGAGTTTTGATGATGTAATGAAATGCTCTTGGCAGATTGATATGGACATTCCAAGCTATCAGAATCTACTCTCATAATAGCTGTAGCATTTATAACCTAAAAGCTATTAATTATCAAAGTTTAAGCTTAAATTTGATCATCTATGATCACTCACTGTAATCCTATTTTAAGTCTAACAGTCATATAAGTGATAGAACTGATGAATACTATTAGATTATGATTAATACTAATAGAATCCACAGAGTTTAGGCTTCTGCCAAGCCTATGATGTCATTAAACTTAGAGCTACAGTGATAACTCTAAATAATGGTGTAATAATGAGGTAAGATGGTTTGATCATGATGTAATCATCACTAAACCTTAAACTATTGATTGATTCTAGTAGAAAGCATCAGTACACGTCTACTAGAAGCCTGCTGGACTCTAGAAGGGAGGTATTTACTATAAATAGAGCTCTTTTTACTCTATTTTCCCCTCAGATGCTTACAAAACACTAAATAATTAAAACAAAAAGGTAATTTCTTTATTCTTTATATATAAAACCCTTATGCTATTAATGAACAAAGATCATTCTTGACGTGCTTACTTCAATTATTTAATTTTTTTGTTTAAAAGTCTCTTAAAAACCTCAAATCCACATGAAATCAAGATAAATTGTAATTTCTCTTAGTTTTTATTGTAAATACAATTTAAATAAGTTGAATTTCTATTATTTGGCATAAATTTTTGAAATTATTATATTAAGTATTAAAATCAGGTTATTTCTTCTTAATATAATTTTCTCTCTATTATTAATTTAATAATTCTTTAATTAATATAAATTTTATTTATATTAATTTATAACTTTAATATTAGTAATATTACTGTTATTGATTGTTTTTTATTAATAAAAAACAATTATTTATGCCTTTATTATTTGTTGGTAACAATAATAAAGTGCTTTCAAATATATTAATTATCTTATATTAATATATATTCATTTATTATATTATTATATTTATTTAATAATATAGTTATTTTTATGCCATAATTATAATAATTCTTTATTATTATAATGATTTTTTATCTTATTTATTTTATGCATAAGGACATTCATAGTACAATAAGTAAAATATTAGTAATTTTTACTTATTGCTTCCTAGTCAAACCTTACACACAGGTACACATTAAATAATTCATGGACCTTGGGGTACTAAGGAAAGTAGGACATAATGAACAGGTAGAGGTAACTACACCTGTTTTCATAACTTTCCATAATTCAAAATCAAGAATGGTAACGGACTTTAGAGCCCTAAATGCCTATACTGTCCCTGGCAGGTATCCAATACCCAGAATCCATGAGACATCAACACAATTGTCACAGCCTAAGTTCATTACAGTAATGGATGCTCTAAAGGGTTTTCACCAAAATTTCTTAACAGAAAATGGCAGAGAAGTGCTAAGGATAATAGTCCATTATGTAATATATGAATATCTAAGGATTCCCTTTGGTATAAGAAATGCCCTTTCCAACTATCAGAAAATAATAAACACCATATTCCCTAAAGAATTATCAGAAGCATGGTTAATCATCTACATTGATGATCTTATAAATTTCTCAAATACTTGGGAAAATTATTTAAAAAGACAAGAAAGAGTCCTACAAAAAATAGTTCAAGTAAATATTAAAATTTCATTGAAAAAATTATATTTTGCATATAGTGAGCTAAAAGCACTGGGACATGTTGTATCTTGACTAGGCTTGGTAATAGATAAAACCAAAGTAGCAGGAGTACTACTTAAACCAATGCCCCTAACCAAAACAGAAATGGAATCATTTCTTGGATTTTCTGGATATTACAGACAGAATATAAAAGACTTTGCAAGAATTGGCAAAGCCATGTATAAGATGTGTTATCAACAGAAAGTCTATGAAATTACTGAAGAAAGGGTTAAATAATATGAGAAGCTGAAAAAAGCCCTCACAAATTCCCCATTTCTTCTAATTTCAGATCGGAAATTACCTTTCAAACTTTACATTAATGCTTGTGGAGAAGGACTAGGTGCTGCACTACACCAGACAAAAATCAGTAATTATAAACCTGGTGAAGGACCAATTTGCTTCATTTCAATACAGATTAAGCCAAAAGAAGCAAGATATGGAGCAAGCCAAATGGAATTTCTTTGCTTATTGTGGGCTCTAGAAAAATTATACTAATAGATGTATGAAACGGTGTTTGATTTCATCACAGAGTGCAATGCTGTAAGATATTTATTAAAAATGAAGAAACCAAATAGACACATGCTGAAATTTCAGATTTCTATCCAAGAACATAGAGGGAATATTTTTATAGGACATAGATCTTGAAATATTCACAAGAATTCAGATGGTCTTAGCAGGTGGTTATTAGCAAATACACCTGAAAAACCAGCATGGGTACCACAGGAAGGACATGATATTGAAGGAATATGTGTTACAGATATTGGCACAAAATCATTTAATCAAGTCAAAGAAGGCTATAGGATGGACAAGAGCTTCCATATATTATGCCAACTTTCAATTAAAACTGCAAAGATCCATCATTATCTTCCAAACTAGATGAAGTATGGAAAAAAGCATATGATGAAGGAAGATTCCACCTCCTTGATGGAATTCTTGATCATAGGACTAAACACACATTCATTATGACCTTGACAGATAGGAATCTGATAAAACCTATACTATATGAATTCCATTATAGTGTTTTATCTGGAAATCTATCAGAAGATATGACACCAGAGAGGGAAAAAGACTGCTCTTGGTGGCCAAATTGGAGAAAAGATGTTGCAGAACATTTCCAAACCTGTGACAGATTTCAAAAAGCAAACAGAGCCACAGGGAAGAAATTTGGAATGATGATCCAAATCCAATAATCAAAATCCCCATGGGAGTTAGTTCACATGGATTTGGTAACATCCTTACCTCCAGGAGGAGACTGAAGTTTCCATTAATTCCTAGTATTAATTGACAGGTACTGAAAAACCCCAATGTTCTTACCCTGTTATGAACATGACACAGCTATGGACACAGCCATAATTATATGGAATACATTCATCAGCCATATAGGCTTATTTCAAAATGTCAGAAGTGATAGAGATCCCAAATTCTGCTTAGCATTATGGACAAATCTCCATAATGTGTTTGGAACAAAATTATCATTATCAACAGCTTACCACCCTCAAGCTGATGGTTTAGCAGAAAGAATGATACAGGCTTTAGAAGACATGATAAGAAGATTCTGTGCTGATGGCCTAGAATTCAAAGACTATGATAGCTTTACCCATGATTGGTGTGCCTTAATACCAGCTCTTGAACTGGCATATAAGACATCAATTCACTCTTCAGCTGGAGAAACACCAGCAATGTTAGGAAAAGGTTGGAATCCAAGAACTCCTTATGAAACTCTAAAAAAGCACTTAGTGGATATACATCCAACATAAAGCAGTTTCAAAATTATGCTTTACAATGCAAGAAATCATTCAAATACATGTATTCAAGATTCTTTCAAATATGCCAAAGAAAGATGGGTCAAAAGTCACAAGCCAACCAATTTTAAAGTAAGAAACTTGGTATTAGTATCAACTCTGAACTTCAAGTAAATTAAAGGCCCAAATAAATTGAAAATATTCCTTTGCATTACCCTTTATGATGAGAGCATTACATAGCCCTAATGCAATGCAGCTAGAACTGACAGGTGAATTGATGAACAAAAACCTAACTTTCCCTGTAAGCCTTATAAAACCTTACAGCTCAAGGGACAAGGAGTTATTTCCCCTAAGAAGTAAACACCACTTGAAATTCCCCCTCTAAAAAAAGGAGAAGAAAAGAAAACTGTTAAATTCCTTAAAGACAAGAGGACAAGAAACAAAAAAGAAAGGGAATACCTTGTAAGGTACAGAACCCCAGCTCAAGGAGATTAATGGCTACTTGAGAAGGATATAACTAATTATGATAAGCTATAGAGGAGGTTTAGACATGAAAAAAGAACTAAAGAATATAAAAGTTAAGCATTATTGAGCTTCAAGACTAAAAACGTCTATTGAAGAGGTAGGACAGCGGATGATACCCCAATTAACTATATCATATTGTGGTATAATTTTCTTTCATGGTAGGGAATTTGAGCCTTTGAGATTTGGCAACATATCCAAAAAGGTCCCAAAACAACATTACAATACTTATTTTAATAACAATGAGTGAAATTATTATCTCAAAATAAGTAAAAATTCCTTGTAAAAAATAAGACCTTAATTATCCCAGAAACCAATTGATAAACATGTGAAATAGATTACAGAGTTTGATTCCCCATGAAATACTTCCCATATAAGATATCTATGTCATATCTGAAATGTCAATACTCTCTGAGATAACCTGAATATATACACTTTCATGATCAGCACATATATTCATGGTCTTCTGTTCATATCCTTTAAGATATTAATGATAGATATTGGACCAGAAATAAATTCACCATGTAATTACTGTACAAACACAGATATAAATTTTATTTGGAAAGCTATAAACAAGGGTATAACTTACAAGGGTCTATTGATCAAAATAGCTATATCTGTTGACCACTTTGTTGTGAAAGTGGTCCAAACTCAAAAAAAAAGTAAATATTTGGATTTTCGTAGTCCATATGTGAATAATTATGTAACTTTCATTATTATCTTGAAGTTATAACCCCTTGAGATCATGTTTTGAAGTTTAAAATAGTAGATTGAAACAGAAAAGATGAGTTACAAGAAAAATAATCAAAAATAGATTTTTGATGAAGTAATTGTAATCTCTTTCATGCTTAGTAGGGACATTCTAATATATAAGAATTCATTTTCTGAATGGCTGTAGCATTTTTAACTCAAAAGTTCTTAATGATCAAAGCTTAAGCATAAAATTGATCATTTATGATCACTCACTGTAATCTTATTTTAAATTTAACAGTTATATAAGTGATGAAATTGGTGAATAATAGTTTATTATGATTGAGACTCATAAAATACACAAGTTTTAGACTTCTTCCAAGCCTATGTTGTCAGAAAACTTAGAGTTACAGTGATAACTCCAGATAATGATGTAATAATGAGATAAGATGGTTTAATTATGATGTAATCATCACTAAGCACTGAAATACTGTTCAATTACAGCGTATACCATCAGTAAACATCTACTAGAAGCCTTTTGGTACTCTAGTAGGGAGGATTTTACTATAAATAGAGCTCTGTTCCCTCTATTTCCCCTCAGATTCATCAAAAAAACATTAAAAATATTAAAACCAAAGGTAATAGCTTTATTATTTTCACATAATCCCATTATATTATAAAAGAATCAAGTTCATATTTATAGTAATTGTTGATCTTGACCTTATTACACCAATATTTAATCATTATTGTTGAATTCTCTCTAAAAATTACTAACTCCATGTAAAATCAAGAATATTTGTACTTTCTTTTAGTTTTTAGTTGTAAATACAACTCAAATAAGTTGTACTTACATTATTTGGCATAAATGTATTCAAAATTACTATATTAAATGTTGAAAGTAGGTTATTTCCTATTTTTTATAAGAATTTCTCCTTATTATTATTCTTAATAATTCTTTTATCAATATAAATAGTATTTATATTAATATATAACTTTAATATTGGTAATATTACTTTTATAAACTTTTTATTATTGAAAAACAATTTCTTATGCATTTATTATTTGTTTGTAATCATAATAGCTTCCATAGTTATATTATTTATTAAATATTAATATATTTATTTTTATTATATTACTCGTATAGTATAATCCATATTATTTTATTTATCCAAATAATATGAAACTTTTTATGCCATAATTATGATTTTTCTTTATCTTATTCATTACCTTAAGAAGTACATTAAGAGTACAAAAAGTAAAATATTGGTAATATTTACTTATTGTTTCATAGTCAAACCTTACAACTATGATTTCTCCTATGAGAATTGTAATAAAATGTTGTTCAAATTAGTATAAAACAAGTAAAATAATGAATAAATAATCCATTTATTAGCTACTATACTCATTTTTATTACATTCAATCTCAAAGAATTATTCAATTAAAAGAAAACTTAGCAAAAGAATATGAGATCCTTTGAGTAATAGTTATTTATTACAATAGTATTCATACTTGACTCTTGCAGAAAGAACTCCAATAGTTAGTGAAAACACTCACTAATACTCCCAATAATAATTGAAAATAATTCAAAAGGTTTTTTGATTTTTATTTGTGAATTTGAAGAATAAAAAGTAGATAAAAGATCAGGAATATAAAGCTTGTATTCACAAAACTATTTTGAATAGTTTCATCCATTGATCTAATGCGTTTCTGTAGGGTTTTGATTTATTTAAAATCTTTAGAGGCTATTCATAGCTAATATAGAATCTTCCATTGTAAAAATAATAAATTGACTTATTTCTAATCATTAATTTTGGTAAAATCAGAAGAAAATCACTCCTTTTAGCTCTTCAAACAGCTGATAGAAGAATTCAAGTTGTTTAAATGATGAATGAATAGATGAGAAAGAGATAAACACATTTTAAATTGCTATTAAATGACTGATTTTCAGGTAAGATCATCCCAAGTACTTATTTGTGTAATTTCCTGTTTATACCCATCATTTATGATAAATAAATAATAAATTTATCACAGTAAATCTTCCTTAATTTCAAAATAAACCTTTCTTTTAAAAATTATGGATGTTGTTGAAAACTTCATTACAGGGTGTATTTTCGGTTAAATTGTGAATATTCAGTGTTTCATTTAGAATGATGAGAAGTTGACTGTGAGGAAGGTTTCCAATTAATCTTATGAGCTCATAGTTACTTTTGGTTTTTAAATATTACCCCTTAATCTGTTATTTAAAAATTATTCAGGGTGCATTTTCAATCAATTTTTGAAGTTTTATCTCATTTCCTACATGATCTAGGCTAAATGTAAGACAACATCCTGTTTCCAGGAGGTAATTTTATTTACAATAGCCCAAAAAAGGCTTATATAAACCATTATTGGTACATCCATTAAGAATAATCAATAAGTGACATAGCTACAGGAGCCAGTATTTGAGATTTTCTAATTTCTTAATGGGATTTGTCTTGAGTAACCTGGTTCCTGAAAGGCTTTGATAAACAAATTCATTAATGATAAGCCATGGATCCAATATTTTAAGTTTTCTATGCCTCAGAGGCCCCAGATCTTGGGGTACCCTGGCTCTCTTTACATGGTTTTTCCCCCTTAGCTAGTTTTATAATAAAAGAATTACTCTTATCCCTAAGACTGATAATAAGTAGGTTTAAATCAAAGCTGTATATTAAAAGACAGTATTTTTAAGATCCAAAACAGGAATAACACTAACATCAGTGTAAGGTTTGACTATGAAACAATAAGTAAAAATTACTAATATTTTACTTATTGTACTATGAATGTCCTTATAAATGAAATAAATAGGATAAAAAAAAATTATAATAATAAAGAATTATATATATTATTAATAAAATAAAATAATATAATTTATATTATAAAATATAATATAATAAAATAAATATATTAATATAAAATAATTAATATATTTAAAAGCACTTTATTATTGTTACAAACAAATAATAAAGGCGTAAAAAGTTGTTTTTTATTAATAAAAAACAATTAATAACAATAATATTACCAATATTAAAGTTATAAATTAATATAAATACTATTTATATTAATTAAAGAATTATTAAAATAATAATAAAGAGAAAATTATTATAATAAGAGAAAATAACCTACTTTTAACACTTAATAGAATAATTTTGAAATATTTTACGCCAAAAAATATAAATACAACCTTTTCAAATTGTATTTACAATAAAAATAAAGAAAAATTACTAATATTCTTGATTTTTATGTGGAAATGAGTTTTTAGAGAGATTTTTAGCAAAAACAATGAAATAAATGATTTAATCACGTCAAAATAGATGATTATAACAAGGTGGTTGTTGGTCTTTAATAATAGAATAGTTTTATATATAAAGAATAAAGAAATTACCTTTGATTTAATTTATTTAATGTTTTTGATGCGTCTGAGGGGAAAATAGAGTAAAAAGAGCTCTATTTATAGTAAATACCTCCCTCCTAGATTGCAGCAGGCTTCTAGTAGACGTGTACTGATCATATCCACTGGAATTGATCAATATTTTAAGGTTTGGAGATGATTAAATCATGATCAAACCATATTGCATCATTATTACACCATTATTTAGAGTTATCACTATAGCTCTAAAGTTGATGACATCAGAGGCTTGGCAGAACCCCAAATTTCGTGGATTTTATTAGTTTTAATCATAAACTAATAGTATTAACCAATTTTATCACTCATATGACTGTTAAACTTAATTTAAGGTTACAGTAGGTGATCATAACTGCTCAATTTAAGCTCAAACTTTGATCTTTAATAACTTTTAAGTTTTACACGCTACAGCAATTCAGAGAGTGAATTCTGATAGCCTGACATAACCTTATTATGCTTCCAAGAGCTTTTCATTACATCATCAAAACTCCAATTTTGATGATTTTTCTTGTAACTCATCTTTTCTGTTGAAATTCAATATTTTAAACTTCAAATCATGATTTCAGGGGGTTATACCCTGAATTTAATGATAAAAATTACGTCATTCTTCACGAATGAACTAGTAGAATCCAAATGTGTACTTTATTTTAAGTTTGGACCACTTTCACAACAAAGTGGTCAACAGCTCTGTTGATTTTTATCAATATTTCATCATAGGTTTTAAACTTGTTTATAAATTGTAAAATGAAGCTCATATCTGTGCTCGTACAGTAATTACGTGGTAACTTTCTTTTTGGTTCATCACTCTATCTTGTATAGTTTAAGAGATATTAGCTATGATCCTTGAATATATGCGTTGACCAAAAAAGTGCATATATTCAGGTTAATTCCTTAAGTATTAACTTTGGTAATTAGCTCATTAATTGTTTCATGTGTGGATTCTCATGGGGAATCCAATGGTATAGTGTATTTTACATGTTGTTTCATTGGTTCTTGAAATAAATAAGGATTTATGGTTTTTATAAGGTATTATTCCTTATAACTCATTAAATATTGGTTTTGCAGATATGCCATAGAAATGTTATATGTGTCTTTTACCATGGGGAATCCAATGGTATAACTTATTTCACATGTTAATTCATTGGTTTTTAAGTTAAACCAAGTTTTGTACCAATTTATGGTATTTTTTGTATTTTTAAAGTAATTATTTTTAATGTGTAATTATTCTAAGAGATTTTAATATAATTATCGTAAAGGTATAATTTCTCTAATTATCTTTTGTGACCTCATTGGGTATGTGTTCATATCTCAAAGGCTCACAATCAGCATGTATTTCAAATGATGTTTTCTTGAATCCTATTCTTTCCACAAGAAAATCCAAAAATCCAAAATTCTCAGAATTCATTGATGTGGTGTTAATAATGAGCTGTTAGATCATTGTGCATTTCAAGAACTAATTTTCATCTTCCAGTCTGAAAGCCATATTTTTTTGGGGATATGATTACTATAGTGGGTAAAAGGATAAATACAAAACCTAAGTATTTTTGCATGATCATTGAAAGGAATAACTAAGAAAAGCAAATTCTTTTAAATGAACTATTACAAATATTACTTTTATCTTGATAGAATAGATTAGTAATTTTTTACTACTGTAGGATGTTTTTCTGCTACTTATTAAGTGAAATGTAATTAGAAACTTCCAGTTTTTCAAAATTTAAACATTTAAGGATGTGTGAGCCTGTGAGGTATATATAACATACCCATAAGGCCACAAAGGCCTTAATACACAGTTAAGTTTGTCTTCAAAAGACTTTTTAATTAAATTTAACATAAAAAATAACAAAAAAATAAGTGTAAATTTTTTTGGATAAACAAAGTTATAAATATTATGTCATTTTTGGATTCTACACCAAAAATAACCTAGGGTACACCCATAGGGTGTTATACCCAAAAATACTTATTTCTTATGTTATTGGAAGATTTAGGAGACTCACAGTACTAATGTAACTTTTTTAACATCTTTTTTAAATTGTTAAATTTAAGCTTAAATAAGCTTAAATTTAAAGTTGCATAAGGTTTATGCAAACCTACCAAAATTTTAGTTAAAATTGAGGTGTTGTGTATATTTACTGAATTGGCTAAGGATTTGCCATACAGGATGTAAATCCTGCATGGGCTAAATTTAAAAGGGTTTAAGGCCATAGTATGGCTTTAAATAAATAAAAGGGCAAAATCCACGCAAAAAGGTGGGACAAAGGAAAAAGACCAAATAGAGCTGGGGTACCCGACTTTTTGGATCTGCAAGGATTCAATTAAGGTTTTCCCTCTTTATTGGAGTATTTTCAACCTTATTTAAACTTGAATATTAGACTTTGATCCTACCTTAAAGATTAAACTGGTTTTATCCCAACTTGGACAGGAATTTCAGGCTGCCACAGGGTAAATCCCAATATTCAGGCTTGAAATTAAGGTTTTAAGAACTGTACAAACTTAATTAAGCTTAAAAAGCTCAAATAAGCTTAAATCTTTAAGGTTTCAAGCATTAATGTAAGATGTGTCTATGAAACTGATGATAATATTACTATTAATCAACAGTACTATGACTGTTCTTATGAAATATAATAACAAAGTGTTATTATAACCACAATTAAATAATTGAAGAATTATTTCTTTCACGTGTTAATCACTACTAGTGATTTCAACAGTGAGCAGTAATTGTCTACAAAAATCAATTACAAGAAGATTTTAATAATAAAACTTCTTTTATTAAAATAACAAAATTATTTTAACATATAATTATCTTTTGCAAGAATAATTATAAATATAATTCTTGAAGAAAACTAATTATTTAGAGAAAAACTTTAATAATTAAGGATAAATCACTCATTAATATTCCAAAGAGCTTATTGAAAGATAAGACAGAGAGATTTGATGTAGAATTGTGGATTTAAGGGATCAAAATGTATTTAAAACACTATTACAACAACATATAGTTGGATTATACTATTTCAAATCTTTCTGATTGATTCTGAAAGAATTAAAACACTTAAGAATAGCTTTAACTAATACTTACTTGTTGGTAACAATGATTTAAAATGATAATAAGATGATGATGTGGAAAAAACAGCAAGAGGAGGCCTCTTTTAAGTCAACAAAAGCTCACAGAGGCGTGCCGTGGAGCAGACTGAAAAACCAGTGAGTGAGAAAACAATAAAACCTTTTGGATTATTGATTGCATCATCTGTTGTCATGTAAGATTATCATAATTACTTAATTGATGCTTTTACATGACTACCAACCCCAATATGGTTACAAATAAAAGGAGTAAAATCTGTGGATCTTCTTTCACTCTAAAATAATCATTGATTTCTCAAAGTTATCAATGTTATTGGAAATTTCATCACAGGTTGTAATTACTGTGAGTTTGTGAAGATTCAGTGTTTCACATAGAATAATCAAAAATGGACTGTAAGTAAAAATTTTAATTTACCAGTAAAACTATAATTCATTTTGGTTGTAACATATATAATACAGTTCTCCATTGGTCCTGAAAGCTTCAGAGAGATTCATTAAGAATTGTATTTTTAATGAATTTTTGAAGTTTTTACCTCATTTCTATGTAGAATTGCAAACATCAGTGTTTTACTGGTTGCTATGAGGTAAATAAATGGATAAAAGTCCAAAAAGGGTTTTAATTACTCTTTTGGGGTTTATCCATGAAAAGTCATTAATAATTGACATGGTTACAGGAGTCTAAGTAGCGCTTTACCTCCTTGTCACGTCAAAATAGCAGGTTATTTGCTATTTTCTTAAGATTTACTGTGGTTGTAACATGGTAACCAAGTTCCCAAAGTGTTTTAGCTTACTAATTGGGCCAATATCAGCCATGTATCCAAGCTTTGGAGCCGTCCACGCCTCTGAGGCCTCAGAAGTTGGGTACCCTGGCTCTCTTTGATGTCTTTTGTCCCCCTTGCCTATTTTTCACGTCAAAATAGAAAATTAAGCTTCAAGTGAGATATCCACTATGTGTGTACCAAAGGTCCATGTAAGAATACCATGATATTAAGTGCCCAAAGCATGCATAACACTATTGTTAGTGTATATGTAACATGGGATTTCTCACATTCCTATTATTTTGGCGTGAAATTAAGAAAAACAAAAGTTTTTACGGATCTTTTATGTGGTATTGAAGTATTTTCCATATTACCACCTCAAAGAGTTAATTTGAGCTTATTCAGTATGTGGAGCTACCCTAGGTGAATTTTTGTGTAGAATCCAAATCTGGCCTTAAATCCATGGATTTACCTACTCAAGAAATAGTTATTCATCTTTTCTGATATAAAAAATGATGAATTTTGGATATACTTACGATTTATGCATATTTCAAAATTTATTTTTAAGATAACCGTGGCCTATTTGGGTATGTAAAATATACCTCAAGGCTCACATCTCCTCCCAGCAAAAAAAATTTTACTACAATTTTATCAATGGTATAAGTAATAAAAAGCCCCAAAGGGGGTTAATGTTCACTGTCCAACCTCTTTACATCACTCAGATCAAGTAATTTAAACAACATTTATAGAGATATTCAGGCTTGTGGCCTTCTCTCATGTCTAAATCTTCTGAAGAGTTTATCTGAGTCAGGTATTTCTGATTCTTCCAGCCATTCATCTTCATGTACTGGATTTCTATATCTGACAACATATTATCTCTGATTTTTACCCCTAAGTCTCCTTTCTTTATCTTTTTGTCTTCATTCTGTTCCACTGGTGGCACAGCTAAAGGGGTTGGGTTCCTTAAAGGGAACAATTCTTTGTCAGCTGGTTTATAAGGCTTTATCAAGCTGACTGGAAAAGTGGGGTGTTTATTTTCCAATTCACCACTCAATTCCACTTGAACTGCATTGGCTCCATGTAAGGCAACAATAATAAAAGGTCCTACATAAGAATCTTTAAGTTTCTTTGGGCCTTTGATATTATGAAAATTCAAGGTTAAAACTAGAACTAAGTCCCCTACTTTGAAGTCTGGTACTTTATGACCCTTCTCCCACTGCTGTTTTGCATAATAAAAAGCATCATTCATACTTTGTTTTGCCTAATGTTTTACTTTATCAAGCATTATCTTGAATCTGGAAGCTGTAGGATGAATGTCAATCAAGTCTTTCCTCAGTGTGTCTGCTGGGAGTCTTGGATTCCATCCTTTTTCTAACATAGCAGGAGTTTGTCCTCTGGAAGAATGGACTGATGTCTTGTATGCCAATTCTAATGCAGGTATCAGAGTGCACCAGTCATGGGTAAAGCCATCTGAGTCTTTGAATTCTAACCCATAAGCACAAAATCTCCTAATCATGTCTTCTAAAGTTTAAATCATCCTCTCTGCTAGCCCATCTGTTTGAGGGTGGTATGCTATAGAGAATGATAACTTAGTCCCAAACAATCTATGAATACTGGTCCAAAGTGAAGATGTGAACTTGGGATCTCTGTCACTTACGATATTCTTAAATAATCCTGTATGAGAAATAGCTATACTCCATAGAAGAATATCTGTATCCATAGCAGTGTCATCTTTATGACATGGTAAGAATATGGGAGTCTTGCTCTATCTTTCTACAATGACTAGACAAGCATTATAGCTTTTGTCACCACTTGGAGGAAGTGCTGTGACCCAATCCATGTGAACAGCTTCCCAAGGGGATTTTGGTTCTTGAATATGGATCATAACTCCAAATTTCTTTCCTGTACTCCTGTTTGATTTTTGACATCTGTCACAGGTATGGCAATATTCAATGGTTTCTTTTCTCCAAGATGGCCACCCTGCACAGTTCTTCACTTTTTCAACTGTTCTGTCCTCTGACAGGTGTCCAGAGTAGATGCTATCATGGCATTCATGAAGAATTGTATTGATAAGCAATCTGCTGCATAATGTCATTATACAAGAATTGTTTGGTTCTGTGGTAAATAATCCCATCAAACAAGTGAAATCTTCCTTCAGAATAGGAATTTCTCCAAACTTCATCTAGTGCATTGACTAAAGATGTATCTTTGCAGTCTTTATCTAATAAAGCGGTCAAGATATTGTAATTTCTTGTCTTGCTTATAAGATTCTCTGACCTCTTCAAAGAATTCACTCCCAATATCAGTTATGTTAATTCCTTCAATTGGAATCTGTGGTTCAGCTTCCAAAGGTACATAAGCTGGGTTATCAGGAGTGTTGGTTAATGCCCACCTGCTAAGTCCATCAGCATTCTTATGGATTTTTCCTGCTTTGTGGACTATATTCATGTTTCCTCTATATTCTTTAATGGCTATTTTCCATCTCAACATATGTCTGTTGGGAGGTTTCATGTTAAGAAGTGATTTTACTGCATTACAGTCAGTTATCACTTCAAAAACACTCCCATCAAGATAATAGTGTAATTTCTCAAGTTTCCATACCAAAAATAAGCACTCCATCTGGCTTGCACCATATCTGGCCTCTGTTGGTTTGATTTGTCTTGAGATATAAAAAACTGATCCCTCTGTAGGTTTTTCATCAACAATTTGGACTTGATGTAGGGCTGCCCCTAATCCATCTCCACATGAATCAATGTACAATTTAAAAGGAATATTCCAGTCAGGCAGGAGGAGTAAAGGTTCTTCTGTTAGAGCTTTCTTTATCTTCTCATAAGCTTTAATTCTCTCCTGTGTCAACCCAAATACAGTCTGTTGATCACATAGTCTATATAGTGACTTGGCTAGAATTGCAAAGTCCCTTAAGTGTTGCCTATAATAGCTGGAAAACCCAAGAAAAGACATCATTTCTTCTTTATTCTGGGGTATTGGCTTAAGTAACACTGCTGCTACTTTGTTTTTGTCAATACCCAAGCTTAAACCAGAAACAACATGTCCTAATGCTTTGAGTTCTTCCAAACCAAAATTTCATTTCTTAAGTGAAATTTTCATGTTCACTTCTGCAGCTTTGTGAACTACCCTTGCAAGTCTTTCAAGGTGCAAGGACCAAGAATCAGATCATATGATAATATCAGCAATATAAATGATAAGCCATCCTTCAGACAGTTTTGTGGGAAAAATGGTGTTTATCATTCTTTGATAATGGGATGGAGAATTTTTAATGCCAAATTGCATTCTCAGATACTCATAAATACCACAGTGAGTGATAATTCTAAGTAATTTCTTAGCTTTAGGTGTCAAAACATTTTGATGAAAGCCTTTCAATGCATCCATTGATGTTATACACTTGGATTTAGACAATTGAGTCAAGGTTTCTTGAATTCTAGGGATTGGATACCTATCTGGAACTGTGTAGGTATTCAATGCTCTGAAATCCCCAACCATTCTTGACTTATCATCATTCCAGGCAATAATAACAGGTGTTGTCACTTCAACCTCCTCATTATGGCCTACTTTCCTTAGTACACCAAGTTGGATTAACTCTTGGATATGTTTCTCCAAGGCTTCTTTAGCTCTGGGACTGGCTGGATAAGCTGGTCTTCTAAGTACTGGAGGATATGGTCTGTCAATATTAAGAGTAATATCAACTTCATGTCCTCTTATAGCACCTAATGGTTCATTATCAGAGGCAAATGCATTATTGTATGTGTATAACACATCAACAAGTTCATTCCTCATTTTTGGTGACAATGTTGGATTAATCTGTGCTTCAGCAAGTTGATTAGACACAAATTCATCTTTATAAGTATCCTTGACAGAAGATACCACAGATATTTTTTTGGCATATTGGAAAAAGCAAATTTTTGTCTTTTGTTATCCCCAATTGTGAAATATCTGTCATATGGTTATTGATGTCAATACCATAAATATTTAAGTAATCATTTCCAAGAATGATGTGCTGATATGTGCAATTATCCATTACCCCAATCTCAGTTTTCATCATTACACTTCCTGCTGGGTGTGTAAATACAAGATTAGTGTCTAATATACCCAAGGGGTACATATTGTTACTGGCACTACTAAATTGCACACCTTCTATTGGTAATAGATGGTTTTTCCATTGAGGAAGTATAATTTGGAGATAATCTTTTCCCACACAAGTGCAAAATGCCCCTGTATCCAAATTTACTTTGGCTTCAATATCACTCATCAAGACTGATGTGATACAGGATGCTCCAGCAGTGTAACCTTTACCTCTAGCAGGTTTTGCTTTACACATTCTGGCATCTTGGATATTGATCAGGTTACAGAAACCCTTGCTGTACTGTGCCAAGTGGGTATGGACTTCTGTTACCTCAAAGAAAGCTGTAATGTTATCAATGTGATAGTCCTCCACTGGTGTATCCTTAGAGACTGCAGAATCTTGATCAGATTCCTCTTTCTCTTCAGTATACTGAATTCCTTCAGTGACCTGAACTTCATTGATTTTTGTCTCTTTGGTGCAATTTTTGGCTAAATGTGAAGTACTTCCACATTTATAACACTTCAAGACAGGTATTTCTGGTCTTTTATCCTCTCTGGGAATCTTTGGGACAATTTTGGATTCCATAGGGATTCTAGTCCAAGTCTTACCAAGTCTTGTTCTGGTAATGATATTTTCCATTGCATTAATGTAGTCCTCTTTTGAACAGGGTTCTGCACATCTGCTATTGATAGCATTATCTAGTTCTCCTCCACATTTTCTTAATATTTTCATATGAATCATAGTGTAAGACATATCTGGGTGTAAAGCAGATAATCTGCCTTTTTGCTTGAAGAACCAAGTAAGTGGTTTATCTTTTTCTGAGTTAAAAATGGCACTTTCAAAAGCATTTTCCATTTTAAACCTCCAAGAATTCTTGGCCCATTTGGTAATCAGTTCAGATTTCCACCAAGACCAATCATGTTTCCCATGATCCATCCTCATCTTGTAATACCATTGCTTTGCAGTTCTGGTAAACAGGAGTGTAATTTTCCCACTATTATTTCATCAGGTATATGGAAGCCCTCTTGCAACATATCAATAGTCCTGATGAACCCAATATGGTTATATTCTCCTTCTCCAGAGAATGTTGGCCATTCTTCCACTTTGGGAATATCTTTAATAGAGATAACATTCTCTCCTAGAAGTGGTGTAAAACTTCCTTTAACAGAAAGTTTTTCTTCAGTCAAAGGTGTAGAATGTCTTGGCATATGTGGTTCATAATTCTTGTGAATTTGTTCTACATTTTCACTGATTTCATTTTTTAACTTCTGCCTTTCACTGTCACTTTTTGCTAAATGTGTAGCAAACTGATTGGCATTTTCAACTATCTTTAAGACATGATCTTGTAGAATTTTAAGTTGATCATTCATTTTAAAAATAGAAAGATCTTCCATTTCATCATTTTGAACTTGACATGTACTCTCAATTCTGCCACAAGCATTGATAATTGAATCAAATTTGGCATTTGTCAATTCATACCATTCAGTATATTTCTTGTCAGGTCTTTTCATATCATTAATATCCAATGTTATTTTTGTTAACTTTGAATCAAGTCTACCGATTTCTACATTAATACTTCTTTGTACATAAATTCTTTGCGTGGGAAGGTCCTGTTCATCCTCTCCTGTTCCTTGGCTGTGAATTCCATTAGAGCTCGGGCCATGTTGAGCACACTGTCTACAGCTGAAGGCTCCAACTTTGCCCTTGCCTTGATGGTTCTTGGGACCTCTCTGTTTCTTCTGAGGTCCTTTGGGCTTGTCTTTGGATATTTCTGGAGCTGTTTTGGAGCTGGTAGACTCCATTGGGGCCTCTGTTTCCAAAGCTGGAGTCATTTCCAGTTCCTTCTTCTGGTCTATGGATAAAAGACTTTGGTTCTTCAACAAGTTCTTTATCTTTTTGACCTTGTCTTTGCAAGACAGGGGGCTCCACCCTCCTAAGAGTTCTATGATCTTCTCCTGACCCAGAAAGCTCTTGATGTGTAAGTAGGAGTTCATGGCCCCCTTCCAAAGGCTTGGGCATATTTCCCACTCCTCTTCTTTGGCTGCTCTGAACCCATTTTTGTATTGGCATTGATATATTTCTATTTCTGCCAATTGAAAATGGTTCAGCCCTGGAAATATTATAATGAATCAGTTCAGGCTCAGAATTCATGTCAAAATCTGTTGGTACAGACCTTGGGGAATGGGGGGCATGTAAGGTTTGTCTATGAAACTCTTGATAATAGTAACAATATCAAGAGTACTATGACTGTCCTCAGTAGAAAAATATAATATAACAAAATATTACAACCACAAATTTAAATATAATTATTATTATAAAAATATAATAAATTATAATAAATTATAATTATTCTATTATTGTTATAGTCACTGACAGTTATAACAATAAGAAATGTAAAGCTCTTAATGAGACAATTACACATGGAAATATGAATATTAACCACTTATAAATAATATAAATATTATTTATAAAAAGAATTAAACACACACTGTGCAGAAATAATTCTTTTAGAATACAAATTCTTTATAGAAAACTAATATTTAGATAAAAAAAATAGAACTTTAAAGAAATCTTACTTATAACATTTATTTAATACAACAAGTCTAATACAACAGTTATTATACTAAATAAAGGTTATAAGTTAAGAAAACACGTCAAAAATCAATAAATTTAAAGATAAAACAACTTTTTATGATATAAATTATGATTAAAGAGTTTTTGAGAGGAATTTGTGGATTTTAAAAGATGTTTAAAATGATAATTTTATATAATAAAATATATTATTGGTGATTACAACAATAATCTAAATTCTATGACTTCAATTCTTTAATTTTAATAAATAAAGAATAAAAATAACTTAAGAATTCCTTTTAATAATAAGATTTTATATTTAATAAAACTTTACCTGTTTAAATTTCTAATATGATTGGATTGATAATGAATGATGGACAAAAACAGTTATGAAAAGACTCTTTTTATGTCTCCAGAGCAGCTCTCATGATTCATAATGGATGTATAGGGCGTGCTCAGGTCAAAACTGAAAAACCATGCTTAAAAATAAAGCTCTTAGCTTAAGGCAACTTATTTTTACTTCCAATTTAAAGTTACCAGTGTTATTCTTAACTCCAAGTAACTTTAATCCTCATTTAGTTTAACTATTTTAAGTTTTAATTTAGAATAAGGTTATTTATATTAAATTTCATCACATGAACAACTTAAAATCAGAGTTTCAAGCAAAAATCTATTAAACTCAATTTTTAATTAATTTTTAAAGGAATCATAATTTTCTTTGAGTTTAATTAAAAGAGTAAATTTCCAGGCTAATTACCCAGGAAATTTATTTATAAAAGATACTTAAAATTTAATTTATATATTGATAATATTAAATTCTAAGTTGTGTGAAATGTTCAAGCAAATCCATTAAGAATTGGATTTTTAATGAATTTTTGAAGTTATTGCTATTTTTCCACGTAAAATAGCAAAACACACCAAACCTTAAGTTTTGATAAGGTTTTAATGCTTTAAACTTTAAAGTTTAAGCTTAATTAAGCTCTGACAGTTCTTAAAACCTTGATTTCAAGCCTGCATATTGGGATTTACCCTTTGGCAGCTTGAAATTCCTGTCCAAATTGGGATAAAACCAGTTTAAACCTTAAGGTTGGATCAAAGTCTAATCTTAAAGCTTAAATAAGGTTGAAAATCCTCCAATACAGGTGGAAAACCTTAATTGAATCCTTGCAGATCCAAAAAGTTGGGTACCCCAGCTCTATTTGGTCTTTTTCCTTTGTCCCACCTTTTTGCGTGGATTTTGCCCTTTTATTTATTTAAAGCCATACCATGGCTTTAAACCCTTTTAAATTGAGCTCACGCAGGATTTACATTCTGTGTGGCAAATCCTTAGCCAATTCAGTAAATATACACCACACCTCAATTTTAACTAAAATTTTGGTAAGTTTGCATAAACCTTATGCAACTTTAAATTTAAGCTAATTTAAGCTTAAATTTAACAATTTAAAAAAAATGTTAAAAAAGTTACATTAGTACTGTGAGATTCTTAAATCTTCTAATAACACAAGAAATAAGTGTTTTTGGGTATGACACCTTATGGATGTACCCTAGGTCATTTTTGGTGTAGAATCCAAAAATGACATAATATTTATAACTTTGTTTATCCAAAAAAAAGTTATACTTATTTTTTATTATTTTTTATTTTAAATTCAACTAAAAAGTCTATTTAAGACAAAATTAACTGTTTATAAAATCATTTGTGGCCTTATGGGTATGTCATACATACCTCACAGGCTCACAGGGCAACTCTGGCATCCTCCAAATGTGTCTTTCTTGAGGAAGACTTGGCACTTCTGGATTTGGTCTTTCCTCTTCCTTGTCCACCTCCACATGGTTGGACTGAATAGTTGCTTCCATTTCTGGTATGCACCATTTTCACATCAATTTAAAGATATAGAGTGAAAATATAAGATAAAATACACACCTTTTGGTAGTAATTTATTCTTTTCTGAGTTAAATAAGGTGCCTCTTTTAGCAATTTGCACCTTCATACTGTCTTCAGATTCTGCTTCTGAAGATTCTGGACTGTTAATATATCTCTTACTGAGTTTGTTACCAGCTGAACAGTATTTGATTAAAGACACTAGAAAAAATTATAAAAGAGAAAAAATTATTTTTTATACTTTTTCAAAATATTTTTTAGAGATTTTTTATAAGTTTTATATTTTTTAATATTAAAAAATTATTCTTTTTGAAGAAAAAAATCAAAATTTAAGATTTTTAATTAAAATTAATTCAGAGTAACTCAAAGAATAATTTATCAGTTTTTGGATGTGAAAAAGCCGCGTGTAAAAACAGTATAAAATTAGACCAAATTTCTCAATGAAAAAGATTTCCAAAAAAATTTCAAAAATAAAATTTATTTTAACTTCAAAATGAAAGAAAAATATATTAAATTAATATATTTTAGAACTTAAAGGTATATTAATTAAGGGTACAAGGTTCAAAAAACATGGCCAGGCCCCCAAATGTAAGATGTGTCTATGAAACTGATGATAATATTACTATTAATCAACGGTACTGTGACTGTTCTTATGAAATATAATAACAAAGTGTTATTATAACCACAATTAAATAATTAAAGAATTATTTCTTTCACGTGTTAAGCAATACTAGTTATTTTAACAGTGAGAAGTAATTGTCTACAAGAATCAATTACAAGAAGATTTTAATAATAAAACTTCTTTTATTAAAATAACAAAATTATTTTAACATATAATTATCTTTTGCAAGAATAATTATAAATACAATTCTTGAAGAAAACTAATTATTTAGAGAAAAACTTTAAGAATTAAGGATAAATCACTCACTAACATTCCAAAGAGCTTATTGAAAGATAAGACAGAGAGATTTGACGTAGAATTGTGGATTTAAGGGATCAAGTTGTATTTATAAAAGTATTAAAACAATACATAGTTGGATTCTATGATTTCACGTCTTTCTCATTGATTTTGAAAGTATTAAAACACTTAAGAATAGCTTTAACTAGTACTTACTTGTTGGTAACAATGATTTAAAATGATAATAAGATGATGATGTGGAAAAAACAGCAAGAGGAGGCCTCTTTTAAGTCAACAACAGCTCACAGAGGCATGCCATGCAGCAGACTGAAAAACCAGTGAGTGATAAAGCAATAAACCCTTTTGGATTATTGATTTCATCATCTGTTGTCACGTAAGATTATCATAATTACTTAATTGTGGCTTTTACGTGACTACCAACCCCAATATGGTTAAGAATAAAAGGAGTAAAATCTGTAGATCTTCTTTTATTCTAAAATAATCATTGATTTCTCAAAGCTATCAATGTTATTGGAAACTTCATCACAGGTTTTAATTACTGTGAATTTGTGAAGATTCAGTGTTTCACATAGGATAATCAAAAATGGACTGTAAGTAAAACTTTTAATTTACCAGTAAAACTAAAATTATTATTGGTTTTAACATAGATAATATAGTTCTTCATTGGTCGTGAAGGTTTCAGAGAGATTCATTAAGAATTGAATTTTTAATGAATTTTTGCAGTTTTTACCTCATTTCTACGTAGAATTGCAAATATCAGTGTTTTACTGGTTGCTATGAGGTAAATCAATGGATACAAGTCCAAAAAGGGTTTTAATTACTCTTTTGGGGTTTATCCATGGAAATTCATTAAGAATTGACATGGTTACAGGAGTCTAAGTAGCTCTTTACCTCCTTGGCATGTCAAAATAGCAGTTTATTTGCTATTTTCTTAAGATTTACTGTGGTTGTAACATGGTAACCAAGTTCCCAAAAGGTTCTAGTTTACCAATTAGGCCAAGATCAGCCATGGATCCAAGCTTTGGAGCTGTCCACGCCTCTGAGGCCTCAGAAGTTGGGTACTCTGGCTCTCTTTGATGTCTTTTGTCCCCCTTGCTTATTTTTCACGTCAAAATAGAAATTTAAGCTTCAAGTGAGATATCCACTATGGGTGTACCAAACTTCCATGTAGGAATAACATGATATCAAGTGCCCAAAACATGCATAACACTATTCTTAGTGTATATGTAATATGGGTTTTCTCACATTCCCATTATTTTGGCGTGAAATTAAGAAAAACAACAGTTTTCACAGATCTTTATGTGATATTGATGATGTGGTATTGAAGTATTTTCCATATTACCGCCTCAAAGAGTTAATTTGAGCTTATTCACTCTATGGAGCTATTCTATGTGAATTTTTGTGTAGAATCCAAATCTGGCCTTAAATCCATGGATTTACCTACTCAATAAAAAGTTATTCATCTTTTCTGAAATAAGTAATGATCAATTTTGGATGTACTTATGAGTTATGCATATTTCAAAATTTATTTTCAAGATAATGGTGGCCTATTTGGGTATGTAAAATATACCTCAAGGCTCACAATTAAAAACTTATCAAAAGTTAACATTTAGTGTGTATTGCTATTTTGGGTGGAAAAATAGCAATAACTTCAAAAATTCATTAAAAATCCAATTCTTAATGGATTTTCTTGAAATTTTCACACAACTTACAGATTAATATTATCTATGTATAAATTCAATCTTAAGTATCTTTTATAAGTAAATTTCCTGGGTAATTAGCCTGGAAGTTTACTCTATTAATTAAGCTCAAAGAGAATTATAATTTCTTTAAAAATTGATTAAAAATTGAGTTTAAGAGATTTCTGCTTGAAACTCTATTTTTAAGTCTTTCATGTTATGAGCCTTAATATAAATAAACTTATTCTATATTAAAACTTAAAATAATTAGTTTAAATGAGGATTAAAGTTACTTGGAGTAAAGAATAACACTGGTAACTTTAAATTGGAATTAAAAATAAGTTACCTTAAGTTAAGAACTTTATTTTTAAGCATGGCTTTTCAGTTTTGACCTGAGCATGCCCTTTATATTCATTATGAATCATGACAGTTGCTCTGTAGACATAAAAAGAGTCTTTTCATCACTGTTTTTGACCATCATCATTAATCAATCCAATCATACTAGCAATTTAAAACAGGTAAAGTTTTATTATTTAAAAATCTTATTATTAAAAGTAATTCTTAAGCATTTTATTCTTTATTAATTTCAAATTAAAGAATTGAAAATATAGAATTCAGATTATTGTTTTAATCATCAATAATATATTTTCTATCATAAAATTATCATCTTAAATCTCTTTTAAATCCACAAATTCCTCTTAAAAACTCTTTAATCATAATTTTAATCATAAGAAGTTATTTTATCATTTAAATTATATATTTTTGACATGTTTTTATCTTATAATACTCTTTCAATATAATAACTGTTGTATTTGACTTGTTGTATTAATTTATATTATAAGTAAGTTTTTCTCAAAAATTCCATATTTTTTTATCTATTATTAGTTTTTTATATAGAGTTTTTCTATAAGAACTATTTCTGCACAGTGTGTGTTTTAATTCTTCTATAAATAATATTTATATTATTTATAAGTGGACAAATATTTATATTTTCCATGTGTAATTGTCTCATTAAGAGCTTTACACTTCTTATTGTTATAATTGTCAGTGACTATAACAATAATAGAATAATTATAATTCATTGTAATTATTATATTTATTTTATTATTATACTTTATAATAATAATTAAATTTCTTTTTTTATATAATTGTTTCTGATAATTATATTTCAATTTGTGGTTATAATATTTTATTATATTATATTTTTCTACTGAGGATAGTCATAGTACTCTTGATATTGTTACTATTATCAAGAGGTTCATAGACAAACCTTACATTTGGGGGCCTGGCCATGATTTTAACCAATATTTCGGACATAAATCATATTCTAGACCTTATTTTACTGTTTTGTGACGTAAAATTGCCATATTTACTTTTATATTGGCTCTTTTGGGACTTATCCCTTATAAATCATCTTTATAATCTTAATAAAGTTCTTTTTTTCTTAAGAATATTGTTTGAAACAATAGAGTATTGAGTGACTTGGAATAAATCTCTTTTGTCTAACTAGTGGCTTTTTCACATCACAGACTTGAAATTTATTCTTTAAGTTATTCTAGTATAAAGTGAATAATAATATAATTTTGATTGATAACTTATCAATTGCATAATTATTATTTCTTTAAAGAAAATATTAAATCAAATAAAAAATTAAAAAATTAAAAAATTAAAAATCTTTACTAAAAGCATTTTTTCTTTAATCTTAGACATTTTTCTTTATTTTTGACGTAATTTGCCATAAATTACATTAAAACAATTTTATTCAATAAGTTGAGTTTATAAGTTATTTTTATCATTTGATAAAATAACTTATATTTTTATTTTTTCTCTAGTGTCATCCATCAAAGAAAGTTTGTCAGACTCTGAAGCCTCAGAATCTAGTATTGAAATTCAAACT
Organism: Austropuccinia psidii; assembly: GCA_023105745.1. Classification (NCBI taxonomy): domain Eukaryota; kingdom Fungi; phylum Basidiomycota; class Pucciniomycetes; order Pucciniales; family Sphaerophragmiaceae; genus Austropuccinia; species Austropuccinia psidii. Next base: position 42,180,869 of record JALGQZ010000013.1, read on the forward strand.
AGCCCAGCACCAAGGGGTTTAATAACCAAAGAACCCTTCAAAGGTCCAGCAGGTGAATTTGATTCATTCTTAGTCTGTTTTATTCTTAAAATTGACTTGAAATTACTCCTACTAGAAGTGGAAGCAATTACTCCATCCAATCTAATGCATCTGGACCAGGACATTCCAGTCACAAATCCAAAAGACAAGAATGTCAGCCCAGAGGAGAGGCACAAATGGAGGATGCCAGAACTTCCACCAGTTCCCAAAGTTTAGCCAGCACCTTTGACACTCTTATTGAGAGTTCAGCAGCTGACATAACTGCTATTGCTGTTAGACCTGAATCACTTCCAACAGGCGGCAGTAGAGATATATCAGTGTCAGTACAGAAACTGGTTTCTGGCAGCAAAACAGCATGAGTGGGAACTTCTCCCAAGTCTTTGGATAGGCACCATGAACTCATATCTTCAAGTGAAGAAGTTCATGGGGCCAGAAAAGACAGAGGAGCTTCTGAAGGTTTGGACACCCATTTCTTGCAAAGGACAAGTCCAACAGATAAAAGCTTGGTTGAAAAACCAAAGCATGTTATCAGAGGATCAAAAGAAGAAGTTGGCCCAAGGCAAGGACAACACCCCAGTGGAAGCTCCCCAAGAATCCACCAGTAAAAATACACCTCAACCAGTGCCAAACAAGCCCAAGAAAACCCCAAAGACCAATCAGAAGGGAAAGGCAAAGCCCAAGTGGAACAAGCCTTACCCTCAGAATTACAGAATTCCCAAGAAAGAGGAGACAGCAATGGACAATGTATTCAATATGGTAAGAGCTCTGATGGAATTCAAAAACAAGGAAGAGGAAAGATTGAACCAATCTTTCCCAAAGAAATAGATCTTGTAAAGCTTGTAACTCAGCCTTAATCTTGTAATAAAGAAATTATGAAAAAGTGTAAAACATTTGAGTATATCCAACAGAAGTTGGGTAATGATATATTACAAGTGAGAGAAACACAAAAGACCATTGTTGGCCTTGAAAATGTTAATAAAGACAATATTCTATCTTTGACGCAAATTTGTGCAAGAATTGAGTCTAAAGTTACCTTACTCAATCAACCAGATGACAATTCAATTTCTTTTATAGCTGGACGGTTGAAAGAATTAAGAATACAATTTCTAAAATGGAAAACTCAACTGGGCACAATGCAGCTCTTTTCCAAGAGCAATTGGGAAAAAGTGATAAAGCAAGACTTGAATTGAAAGAAGATATTCAATCAAGTATTAATAATATATCACTAAAAAATTAATTGCCAAGGCAATCCACACCAATTCTTGACAGAAATGTGCTTAACTTGAATAATGATTTACATCATACAATTTCAAGTAATGCAGATGTGGAGACTGCTTGTGATTTTAAAGACATTCCAAGATTAGAGGAATGGCCAACCTTCAGTGGTGAAGGAGAATATAATCATATGGAGTTTATGAAAACAATTGATATGTTCAAAGAAGACTTTAACATACCAGATGAATACATAACTGCCAGATTACACTCATTATTTACCAAATCAGCAAAGAAATGGTATTATAAAATGAGACAAGACCATGGTAAACATTCTTGGCCTTGGTGGAAAGAACAAATTATTTCCAAATGGACAAATGATTCCTGGAGATTTAAAAGGGAAAATTCTTTTGAAGAAGCCATTTTTAATATTGAGAGGGACAGGCCCATGTCTTGGCTTCTTGAACAGAAGGACAGATTGACTTCCCTTCATCCTGATATGCCTGAAACAATGGTACATAAAAGGATATTAAGAAAGTGTGGAGGTGACCTTGAGCATGCTATAAGAAGCAGATGTATTGAGCCTTGCTCTGCAGAAGATTATATCAATGCTATGGAGGACATCACTACTAGAACAAAGATTGCAAGAAATTGGTATAAATCCCCAATAGAAAACAAGACTAGTGGGAAACCAATTTAAAAACCAAATAAACCACAAGACAGACTTCCTTTGAAATGTCATAAGTGTGGAAGTACATCTCATTTGGCTAATACTTGTCCCAAAAAGACAAGAATCAATGAAATAGAAATTGAAAAATATGACACAAAAGAAACAAATGATGTCCATGTACATGAAAGTGATTCTGAGCCTTCTTAAAAGGAGTAATTACCAGATGAACTTAGTATAGAAAATATTAATGTTTCCTTTGAAGTCACAGAAGTGCATACTCACTTACAACAGTACAGTGATGAATTTATGGATCTCATACATGTACAAGATGCTAAAATGCAAAAACCCAAGCCTGCCAGAGGTAAAGGCTATACAGCTGGATCATCTTGTATCACTAATATTGTGATAAACAGCACAGAAGCCAAGATACATCTTGACTCAGGTGCTTTTTGGACTTGTGTTGTAAAAAATTATCTTGACAAGATTTATACCAATTTGCAAGACAAGATAATGCCAATTGAAGGTATAAAATTCAGCATTGCTAGCCAAAATATGCATCCCTTGGGTATATTTGAAGCAGCAATGATATTTCCTCATCCTGCAGAAATTATCAGATTAAAAGTGTAATTTGTTGTTATGAATAATTGTACTTCACAACAATTTATACTTGGAAATGATTGCCTCAATAGTTATGGTATTGATATTAATAATCATAAAAACAGGTATTTCACTATAGGGGCAAATAAAAGACAAAAATTTGCTTTTCCCCTAGCAAAAAGAGAAATCACTGTCATTAAACAAGTGAAAAATGTTAATAAAGAAAATTTTGTGTCAAATCAATTAATTGAAGCACAAATTAATCCTGAATTAGCACTAGAAATGAAGGAAGAACTTATTGAAATTTTATTCCAATACAATGAAGCCTTTGCTTCAGATGATGAGCCACTTGGAGCTATAAAAGGCCATGAAGTGGACATTATACTTAATGTGGAAAGACCTTATCCTCCACTATTAAGAAGACCAGCTTACCCAGCTAGCCCTAGGGCTAGAGAATCATTGGAAAGTCATATTAATTACCTAATTAAACTGGGAGTTCTTAGAAAAGTTGGACACAATGAGGAAGTAGAAGTCACAACTCCAGTAATCATTACTTGGCATAATGATAAGTCAAGGATGGTTGGTGATTTTAGAGCACTGAATACCTATACTATTCCAGACAGTTATCCAATCCCTAGAATCCATGAGACTTTGACTCAATTATCCAAAGCAAGATTCATTACTTCCATGGATGCTCTTAAAGGCTTCCATCACATGTTTTTATACCTCATGCTAGGAAATTATTGGGAATACTTGCTCATTGTGGTATTTATGAATATTTGAGGATGTGTTTTGGTATTAAAAGCACACCCTCTCATTATCAGAGAATGATGAATACCATCTTCCCACATGAATTATCAGAGGGATGGTTAATCATTTATATTGATGACATTATCATTTGCTCAGAAACCTTGCAATTACATTTAGAGATACTTTCATTAGTACTTAAGAAGATTCCTCAAGTGAACATGAAAATTTCTCTTAATAAATGTAATTTTGGGTTTCATGAGTTGAAGGCTCTAGGACATGTAGTCTCAGGACTGAGCCTTGGTATTGATAAGAACAAAGTGGCTGCAGGCTTACTGAAACAAATGCCCCAGAACAGAAAAGAGATGATGTCTTTCTTGGGGTTTGCCAGTTATTACAGGCAACACCTTAAAGATTTTGCAATCCATGCCAGATCATTATACAGAATCTGTGATCAACAAACGGTTCTTGAAATGACACAGGAGAGGATTCAAGCATATGATAAAATCAAGTATACCTTGACCAATACACCATTATTATTGATGCCAGACTGGAAACTTCCTTTCAAGCTGTATATTGATGCATGTGGTGAAGGTTTAGGAGCTGCTCTTCATCAAGTTCAAATTGTCAATGGCAAACCCTATGAAGGTCCAATTTGTTTTATTTCAAGACAAATCAAGCCTACTGAGGCCAGATATGGAGCTAGCCAAATGGAGTGCCTTTGCCTTGTTTGGGCTCTGGAAAAACTTCATTACTATCTTGATGGTAGTGTGTTTGAAGTAATTACTGATTGTAATGCAATAAAATCACTTCTTCACATGAAAACCCCAAACAGACAGATGTTAAGATGGCAGATTGCTATGAAGGATTATAGAGGCAATATGACCATAGTACATAAATCTGGAAATATTGATAAGAATGCTGATTGCTTAAGTAGATGGACATTACCCAATACACCTGACAATCCTGCCTATGTTCCTACAAGTGCAGAACCTCAAATTCCAATTGAAGGAATTAACATCACAGATGTTGGAACAGAATTCTTTGAAGAAGTTAGAGAAAGCTATAAGCAAGATAAGAATTGTCATATTCTTACTTCTCTACTTGACAAAGATTGCAAAGATGTAGCCTTGGCTAATTCTCTGGATGATATTTGGAAAACATCTTATGATAATGGAAGATTCCATTTGTTTGATGGTATACTATATCATAGATCTAAACACACATGTGTCACGGTCCTATGGAGTAGAATGTTAATTAACACCATACTACTAGAATGCCATGATAACATATATTCTGGACATCTGTCTGAATACAGAACCATGGAAAGAATTAAGACACGTGCCTGGTGGCCATCTTGGAGAAAAGATGTCATTGAGTACTGTCACAGTTGTGTTAGATGCCAGAAAGCCAGTAAAGCTACTGGTGAAAGATTTGGTTTAATGATCCATATTCAAGAACCATGTACCCCATGGGAAGTGATTCACATGGATTGGGTAACTGCATTACCACCTGGAGGTGATAAAAGTTACAATGCATATGGTGTTATTGTGGACAGATATAGCAAAAAACCAACCTTTTTACCATGTCACAAAGATGACACAGCTATGGATACGGCTCTTTTGATCTGGAGTAGAGTAATATCCCATACTGGTCTCTTTAAAAACATCATTAGTGAGAGAGACCCAAAATTTAAATCAGCCTTATGAACTAATTTACATAAGCTTTTGGGTACAAGACTATCATTCTCAACAGCCTACCATCCACAAACAGATGGGCTGGCAGAAAGAATGATTCAAACCCTTTGGGACATGATCAGAAGATTTTGCGCTTATGGCCTGGAGTTTAAAAATTCTGCTGGCTTTACCCATGATTGGTGTACTCTTATACCAGCATTGGAATTAGCCTACAAGACCTCCATCCATGCTTCAACAGGAAAAACTCCTGCAATGTTGGAGAAAGGATGGAACCCCAAACTTCCAGTTGATATTCATCCAACTGCATCAAGCTTTAAATTATTTCTTGATAAAGTAAGACATCATGCAAATCAAAGAATGAATGATGCCTTTGAATATGCTAAACAGAAATGGGATAAAAGTCATGTAAGGTTTGACTATGAAACAATAAGTAAAAATCACTAATATTTTACTTGTTGTACTATGAATGTCCTTATAAATGCAATAAATAAGATAAAAATAATTATAATAATAAAGAATTATTATAATTATGGTGTAAAATAATTATATTATCAAATGAATATAATAATATAATTTATATTATATAAAAAAAAATATAATAAATAAATATATTAATATAAGATAATTAATATACTTAAAAGCACTTTATTATTTTTACCAACAAATAATAAAGGCATAAAAAATTGTTTTTTATTGATAAAAAACAATTAATAACAATAATATTACTAATATTAAAGTTATAAATTAATATAAATACTATTTATATTAATTATAGAATTATTATAGTAATAATAGAGAAAAATTATTATTTTAAGAGAAATAACCTACTTTTAATGCTTAATATAATAATTTTGGATAATTTTACGCCTAAGAATTTAAATACAACTGATTTAAGCTGTAGTTACAATAGAAATTAAGAGAAATTACAATTTTTCTTGATTTTACGTGGAATAGAGGTTTTTAAGAGAAATTTAAACAAAACAATTAAATAATTGAAATAATCACTTCAAAGATGATAATTAGAATAAGATTATCTTTGGTCTTTGATAATATAAAAGTTTTATATATAAAGAATAAAGAAATTACCTTTTTATTTAATGATTTAATGTTTTGTAAGCATCTGAGGGGGAAATAGAGTAAAAAGAGCTCTATTTATATTAAATTCCTTCCTCCTAGAGTCCAACAGGCTTCTATTAGACGTGCACTGATCATATCCACTGGAATTGATCAATATTTTAAGGTTTGGTGATGACTACATCATGATCAAACCATCTTATCTCATTATTATGCCATTATTTAGAGTTATCACTATAACTCTAAGTTTTGATGACATCAAGGCTTGGCAGAACACCAAAATTTGTGGATTTTACTATTTTTAATCATAAACTAACAGTATTCACCAATTTTATCACTCATATGACTGATAAACTTAATTTAAGGTTACAGTGAGTGATCATAAATGATCAAATTAAGCTCAAACTTTGATCCTTAATACCTTTGAAGTTTTACACGCTACAGAAATTCAGAGAGTGAATTCTAATAGCTGGGCATAACCGTATTATGTTCCCAAGAGCATTTCATTACATCATCAAAACTCTATTTTTGATGATTTTTCTTGTAACTCATCTTTTCTGTTGAAATTTAATATTTTAAACTTCAAACCATGATTTCAAGGGGTTATACCCTGAATTTTATAATAAAACATTACGTCATTCTTCACAAATGAACTAGTAGAATCTGACTGTCTACTTATTTTTAAGTTTGTACCACTTTCACAACAAAGTGGTCAACAGCTCTATTGATTTGAATCAATAATTCCTTACAGGTTTTAACCTTGTTTATAGCTTGTTAAATAAAGCTCATTTCTGTATTCCTACTGTAATTACGTTATGACTTTACTTTTGGTTCATCACTCTATCATGCATATTTCAAAAGATATTAGCTAAAATCCTTGAATATGTGCATTGACCAAAAAAGTGCATATATTCAGCTTAACTCCTTAAGTATTGACTTTGGAGTTAGCTTATTAATTGTTTTATGTGTGGATTTTTATGGAGAATCCAATGGTACCATTCATTTTACATGCTGTTTCATTGGTATTTGAAATAATTAAAGATTTATGTTTTTTATAAGGTATTATTACTTATACCTCATTGAATATTGACTTTATAGATATGCCATAAAAATGGTATATGTGTATTTTACCATGGGGAATCCAATGTTATAAATTATTCTACATGTTTATTCATTTTTTTTAAGCTAAACCAAGCTTTATTCCTATTTATGGAATTTTTGTAGCTTTAAGGTAATTATTTTTAATGTATAATTATTTTAAATATTTCTTGTGACCTTTTTGGGTATGTGGTCATATCGCAAAGGCTCACAAGTCATAACACCCCAGAATTCAAATTAGGGGACTTAATACTAGTTTCAACCTTGAACTTTAATAATATTAAAGGTCCAAAGAAATTGAAAGATTCCTTTGCAGGACCATTTATTATTAAAGCCCTTCATGGGACAAATGCAGTACAAGTAAGACTGTCAGGAGAATTGGAAAATAAACATCAAACTTTCCCTGTTAGCCTAGTAAAGCATTACACTTCAAGTGATAAGGAATCATTTCCTTTAAGAAATGAAACACCCTTAGAAGTACCCCCACTGGATCAAAGTGAGGATAGAAAGGTACTAAAAGTCTTAAAAGAAAGAAGACTTAGGGGAAAAAATGTAAGAGAATACTTAGTCAGGTACAGAAATCTACAACATGAAGATGAATGGATTGAAGAGAGTAAAATACCTGATTCCCAAAGGTCTCTCAGAAGATTAATACATGAGAGAAGACCAATTTCTCAGTAGAAAGTTTGAATTGTGTGCTTTACATACTTGAGAAGTATAAGTAGAGAGGTTGGACAGTGGATTATACCCCCCAAATAACTTGGGGGTATACTGCAAAAGAAAATTGTAATATAATTTTTTTTGGTGGTAAGGAATGTGAGCCTGTGAGGTATATATAGCATACCCATAAGGCCACAAAGGACTTGATACACAGTTAAATTTGTCTTCAGCAGACTTTTTAATTGAATTTAAAATAAAAAATAACAAAAAATAAGTATAAATTTCTTTGGATAAAGAAAGTTATAAATATTATGTCATTTTTGGATTCTACACCAAAAATAACCTAGGGTACACCCATAGGGTGTTATACCCAAAAATACTTATTTCTTATGTTATTGGAAGATTTAAGAGACTCACAGGACTAATGTAACTTTTTAACATTTTTTTTCAATTGTTAAATTTAAGCTTAAATAAGCTTAAATTTAAAGTTGCATAAGGTTTATGCAAACCTACCAAAATTTTAGTTAAAATTGAGGTGTTGTGTATATTTACTGAATTGGCTAAGGATTTGCCATACAGGATGTAAATCCTGCATGGGCTAAATTTAAAAGGGTTTAAGGCCATAGTATGGGTTTAAATAAATAAAAGGGCAAAATCCACACAAAAAGGTGGGACAAAGGAAAAAGACCAAATAGAGCTGGGGTACCCAACTTTTTGGATCTGCAAGGATTCAATTAAGGTTTTCCCTCTTTATTGGAGGATTTACAACCTTATTTAAACTTTAATATTAGACTTTGATCCAACCTCAAAGTTTAAACTGGTTTTATCCCAAATTGGACAGGAATTTCAAGCTGCCACAGGGTAAACCCCAATATGCAGGCTTGAAATTAAGGTTTTAAGAACTTTCAAAACTTAAATAAGCTTAAAAATTTAAGTTTAAAAGCATTAAAGCCTTAGCAAAAGTTAAGGTTTAGTGTGTATTGCTATTTTACGTGGAAAAATAGCAATAACTTCAAAAATTCATTAAAAATCCAATTCTTAATGGATTTTCTTGAAAATTTCACACAACTTACAATTTAATATTATCTATGTATAAATTAAATTTTAATTATTCTTTATAAATAAATTTCCTGGGTAATTAGCCTGGAAATTTACTCTATTAATTAAGCTCAAAGAGAATCATAATTTCTTTAAAAATTAATTAAAAATTGATTTTAGTAGATTTCTGCTTGAAACTATATTTTTAAGTTGTTTATGTGATGAACTTTAATATAAATAAACTTATTTTATATTAAAACTTAAAATAATTAGTTTAAATAAGGATTAAAGTTACTTGGAGTTAAGAATAACACTGCTAACTTTAAATTGGAATTAAAAATAAGTTACCTTAAGTTAAGAGCTTTATTTTTAAGCATGGTTTTTCAGTTTTGACCTGAGCATGCCCTCTATATTCATTATGAATCATGAGAGTTTCTCTGTAGACATAAAAAGAGTCTTTTCATCACTGTTTTTGTCCATCATCATTAATCAATCCAATCATACTAGAAATTCAAAACAGGTAAAGTTTTATTATTTATAAAATCTTATTATTAAAAGTAATGCTTAAGCATATTATTCTTTATTAATTGTAAATCAAAGAATTGAAATCACAGAATTCAGATTATTTTTGTAACCATCAATAATATATTTTATATTATAAAATTATCATCTTAAATCTCTTTTAAATCCACAAATTCCTATTAAAAACTCTTTAATCATAATTTTAATCATAAGAAGTTGTTTTATCATTTAAATTATTGATTTTTGACGTGTTTTTAACTTATAATACTCTTTTAATTGAATAACTTTTGTATTTGACTTGTTGTATTAATTTATATTATAAGTACGTTTTTCTCTAAAATTCTATATTTTTTATCAATTATTAGTTTTTTTATATAGAATTTTTCTATAAGAATTATTTCTGCACAGTGTGTGTTTTAATTCTTTTATATTTATATTATTTATAAGTGGTTAAATATTTATGTTTTCCACATGTAATTGTCTCATTAAGAGCTTTACACTTCTTATTGTTATAATTGTCAGTGACTATAACAATAATAGAATAATTATAATTCATTATAATTTTTTTATTATTATATTTCATAATAATAATTAAATTTATTTTTTTATATAATTATTTCTGATAATTATATTTAAATTTGTGGCTATAATATTTTATTATATTATATTTTTCTACTGAGGACAGTCATAGTACTCTTGATATTGTTACTATTATCAAGAGTTTCATAGACAAACCTTACAGGATGTATGCCTAGAAAAAAATATTCAAAATTTGAACTTGTACTTAAATTTCTTAATGCATTTTGCTTTTGTTTGCTGTATAAGAAAAGGGAAAACCTGTTCAATTGAACAACAAACAGCCCTTGATAATATGTTCCAAGTTTTTCACTCCTCCTTTTTTCATATTAATCAACTATGCCTTAAATAAAACATTCTCGTTTAAGGAAATCTCTATGAAATTCAAACTCAGACTAAGGTAGAGCAAATGAAGGGTTTGTTTACTACAGTATTCCTCCCATTTGGCAAATTTGAATTCTTGACACCCATATAACCATAAAAAATTGATTGATAAGGTTCTCAATGCATAATCATACTATTCTTCAGAGAAAAGCAAAAAAAAGCTTTTTTATATGCTTTGTTTGCCACTTTTTCACCAGTAGTTTGTAAGAGCTAAGATAACTTTCAGTTACCATTCAAAAAGACTGGACTTATTTCAAAGCTATTCAGATAGTTGCCTCAATTATTTGAAGTCTCAAAAAGCTCCAACCCAATCAACTTACAGCATAAAATATAGCTAGGCAGACCAAGCTACAGGTTGTTAAAAGAAATTGGTTAAAAAATAGGGCAAATAATGAGCTCAAAGCTAAGTAATGGAACCACCAAATAATCTTGCTTTGTTCAAATAAACAATTGGGACTATCAACATAACCCGTGGGTTTTAGATGGTAGCGAAGTTGCATTCTCATAAGGCACTCTTGCACTGGCAGGATGCCTTGAACAATATTTAGATTTTTATAGTGGGAAAAGTCCAATATGATTTCTGCTTGGTTGCCGACGAGGAAAACCCTCCAGCTGTCATTTCAAGTGTCATCTGCATGCAAGGAAACTTTGATTGGCTGTTGTCCACTAGGTGGTGGTCTTCAGTTCATCTTCCATCTTCTCGCCTGTCTTTGAAATGTTTTGTAAATTTTCTTGAAATTTTTTGTAAATTTTTTGTAAATTTTTTGTAAATTTTTTGTAATTTTTTTTAAAGTTTTTTATACATTTGGGTTATTTTTAGTTCTAGATTTAGTTTTGGTTTAGTTTAGCTTGAATAGCCTCCATGGACTAAATAGTTCTAAGCTTGGTGCGCCGCTGTTTCACCGGCCATCGACCTAGGCCAAGGCCGCAAGTCGCCCAAAATCTTAGTTGACGCCAAATTAATTTAAGGTTAGCCGGCAAGATCGGAGTTCTGGCTAAGCTACCCCAGTCGGAGTTCGAAGCCCGACCGAATCGGAGTAGCGGAACGCATCCAGTCTCCGCCGGCCCGCGAGCTCTGCCGTGCTCGACATTCCCAGCCGACGCCGATAGGAGCAGCAACCAACCAGCCGAACATCGCTCCGAATCTCAGAGTCAAGGGAGCAACGACCAGCGGAGTTAGCGGACCAAGGCGGGAATGAACACTTGAACTTCAACCAGACAGAACGTCAGCGATATTCAAGCCACCACCATATCCATCTCATCTTTTTTCCTTGAAATCACCAACTCAGACAAAATGCCTGCACTTAAGACCGTGCCTTGTCAATATAAAACCGGTTGGTCATCGATCTAGCCAGCAACTGGCTATGGTCTATCGAAATATTTCATCCAATAACTTCATTCGAACTCACGTGTTTGCTTGATTTTTGTTTGTTCGCTTTGGCTTTGGAAAAAACGTGATAGGCCGAACACTTGGTCAAGGTCAGTAAGACTTCAACATCAAGTACTAAAACGTTTGATTGTTCTCACTCATCATTGGTTTTTGTTATAAATCTCAATTGAACAAATCGGATTGTTCGATTTTCATTTTGAAATGTCTTACTCGAAGGTACCTATGCTGTCGTTAAAGAGGCAGTTCACATTGAAACTGGTAAATATTATGCCTGCAAAGTCATCAACAAACGATTGATGGAAGGAAGGGAACACATGGTTTGTTGAATTGAACCATAATTTTGCACATCTATAATCAACTCGTGAATTTTACACCTTTGAGGACAGATGGTAATCATTTGCTCTGCTTTTCATTACTGCCTTGTGTCGCACCTATCGACCCTCTTATTCGGCCTCGGCTCTGTATTGCTTGCTTTGTGATAAACAATCTGTCTCAAATTAAACATAAACCCATTCGCCCGCATTTAACATTCTTTTTGCCTTGGCCCTGCAGGTTCGGAATGAAATCAATGTCCTTAAGAAAATTTCTGCTGGTCATCCACACATCGTCACTCTTCATGACGTGAGTTGGTGGTTTTATTTCGAGGAAAACATCGGAATAAGCATTTTGAAATTGGTTTTTGAAATTAGTACTTTGAGACTCTCAACAACCTTTACCTCGTCACTGATTTATGTCAGGGGGGTGAATTGTTTGATCGAATCTGTGCGAAGGGGCAATATTACGAACGTGATGCAAGAGAATTGGTCAAGGTCATATTAAGTGCAGTCAGCTATCTTCATTCTCATGGCATTGTTCACCGGGGTCCGTTTTTTATATTTTTGATTGTTGCTTTGATTTTTCGTCAAATAAATTCTCAATCATTCTTGCTTGTTGATATGTTGAGGTTAACCAACCTAATGCTGAATAGTTGACTATTTTAAAAGTTTAGTTGTCAGAGCATTCCAGTTACTGACTTGTTTCAAGTTCCTTTTACCATCACCAATCAGACCTCAAGCCGGAAAACCTCTTGTTCCGGGGGCCAGAAGAAACTGCAGATCTTTTGATAGCCGACTTTGGCTTATCAAGAGTTATTGATGATTCCAAATTTAACGCTCTAACAACCACCTGTGGAACACCAGGTTTGACATTTTCCGCTCTTTATTTGGTGTGCCTTCAGCATTTACTGAAGCTTACATCTAATGCTGCCTCCCAAATCGGGCACCTCAGGATATATGGCACCTGAGATTTTTCAAAAGACTGGTCATGGGAAACCTGTTGATATTTGGGCTATTGGAGTGATCACCTACTTTTTGCTATGTGGATATACACCTTTTGATAAAGATGATAGTATTGCTGAAATTCGAGCGATTTGTAATGCTGATTACAAGTTTGAGCCTGCTGAGTATTGGAAGAATGTGTCTCATCTAGGTAAGTGAAAACTACAGATTCTTGCGCCATCGGTGCTTTGCTTATTGTAGCGAAAACTTTGATAACCTGGCTTTCTTAATAGCTCGAGACTTCATATCAAAGTGTTTAACCGTATCTCCAGAGCAGCGTTTAACGTGTCATACCGCTTTGCAACACCCTTGGTTTTCAGCGGATGTTAATCTAAATGGGGAAAAAGGTGAAATCCAAAACTTGTTACCCCACTTAAAACAACAATTTGATGCCAAAAAGGTCTGTAAAGCTCATTGTAACCTAGAATTTCGCTACACCTTAAGCATAAGGGAATTTTCTTTCACTGAATGTTTTTGCCATGTGATGATTTTTCCAGACATTTCGGAAGGCGATAGCAACAGTTAGAGCTTCGAACCGATTCCTGCAACCCAGCAAAAACACAAGTGGCACCAGTTCAGGTGACGAAGTTGCTGAATTGATGAAAGAGATCAAAGTTGGACAAGCTGAAGCGGCTGCTGAATCGGAAAATATTCATCAAGTTTTAGCTACTCCATCAACTTGAAGCGGTATGCCTTGCTCAAACCAAAGAACAAGAGATGATAAAAAACAATGGGAAGGCTGTACAGGCTATTCAAATGAGCCATGATGGTACGAGTAGTTCTAGAAAAAAATTGAATACTGTAACAACACCAGGTTTCAAGACGCTCAACGATCATAAGTATTTCCCAGTGACAATTTCCTCATCAAACTCCACTCGTTGCTTTTGGGTACATAATGTATTGGTTAGGGAAATAACAAAACTTTAAAACCATGAAATAAAGCCTGAGTGAAAATCTCTTTAAATTCCCATAAGAAAAAAATAAACACCAAGCCATAGTGAATAAAGCCAAAAAAAACTGTACATAAAGAACGTCAATGAGTATGATTGTGCTTCATACATTTTTTAAGGAAAATTACAGCCAGAGCTGGTTCTAAGTAAAGTGCAAAACTGAAAATGTGCTCGCCATTATTGAGTCAAGAATTCTTTCAGTTTTGTGAAGTGGTGAAAATAGTATTTCTGTAGCTGCTGAAACAGTCAACTACTCACCTGATCTGGTCTCAGATCTCCAATCACTGTTAGTCAATTGAATGTTGTGCAAATCTTACAAGAGATAAAACCATAAATATCTCTTCAGCATAGAACAATTTTCTCAACGAGAAAAGTTGATTTATAAATCTCAAGTATTTTTTTTTTGAAAGGAGGAAGAAGGAACTTTCACAACATATGAATCAACTAGGATGAAATCTATGTGTATGTTCCCAAAATAGAATTATTCAATTATTCTTTTGTTTTGATTTTCTTAGTCATATAGCTGTTAGCAATGTATTTATGGCCTATCAGGTTCATTTGGGAAATCGCTCAAGTGAACCCAAAAGGAATCAAGTGTGCTTGTCTGCTTACAAAGCAGGCTTGGCAAACTTCCAAACATATTTTTTCTCATTGCAAATGTATAATGGTTTGTTATCAAGTCTCACTTGACCAGTCTCAAAAATCCAACCCATGGAGGCAAAAATGCATTTTTAATCTAAATTATTTCTTCGATGATGACAATTCATGTTCTTCTTGAATCACATAAATAACAATTCTATTACAATTAAAATTTCTGATTTTCTTCTTATTGTTTAGTTAATATTAAGGTTCAGCTAAGAGAGTACCAGTAACCAGCAGCATATCTAAATAGCTCCTAGAAAATTTACAACAATAAAGAAGGTTTTTTCCTACTCTTTTCAAGAGCAATAGTTTCAGAAATTACATGTTGAACTTCTTTAAATACCTTCAATTGTGATTTTCTTTTATAGATGAATAGCTTTTAATTGAGTGAAAGCTGAGCTCAATGAGGTAAAGAAGAGGTGAATATGGCAAAAGAGAATGCAATTTGATCCCTTTGAGGATTTGTACATTTTTTGAACTGAAGAAAAGCATCCTCTTTAGTGGATAAGGGTATTATGCATGATGATTATTGAATCTTTTGGCATTTTGAATTGAGGAGAAAGCAAGAAAGGTACAAAGTTGGCACTACCAACACCTTTGGTCCTCTGATCATTGGAGTTTAGGATTTTTCAATGGACAAAACCTTGATCAGGAATTTCTGAAATGGGTTTTATTTGATTCACTGTTGGGACCTCTCTAATAACAGAAGGTTGTCCTGAAGAACTTGTCACATCCATGGGAAAGAATCCCCCCAATTGGTGTTTACAGAAATTTTAGCCTGACCAAATTTATGGCCGATTGGCCTTTGGGCCACACCCACCTTTGCCGGCCATCCATTCCCCTCAGGCTATATCCTGCTCCATTGGCCCTTTTGGCCAAGTCTCCACCTCACCAAACCCCAGGCCAACCCCATTGATTTTGGGCATGGGGGATCCTTTTACCTTTGAGGAGCCTTTGGCCCTTTCAGCAATCTCCAGGGCCTCTGGGACACCCCTTTTGATTGCGGGGTTTAGGGGCTCAATGTCCTTTTTGGGCCATCTAGACCCCCTACAGTGTGTATGACCCATTGGCCATGGGACCATTCAGGCACCTTTTGGCCTAAATCCAATGTGGCCAAAAGGGACCAGACCAAAGGTCCCAAATCACAAATGGGTCCACCTGACCCCAAATTTTTCCAATTTCTCAAGGGAACCAAAATGGCCATAGACCTCAAGACTCCAGTAATGACCTCTGGAAACCATCAGAGGCCACCAGCTTTCTTCCAACAGGGGTCCCCTCAAGACAAGGGAAAACTTTGAACCAAACATGGACCCTGTGATGCAGGAACCAGGAATGGGGAATATATGGTATTAAAAAATATTATTAAATAACCCTGTATGAGAAATAACTCTACTCCATAGAAGAAGAGCTGTATACATAGCAGTGTCATCTTTACGACATGGCAAGAAAATGGGAGTTTTGCTATATCTGTCTACAATGACTAAACAAGCATTATAAATTTTGTCACCACTTGGAGGAAGTGCTGTGACCCAATCCATGTGAGCAACTTCCCAGGGGGATTTTGGTTCTTGAATATGAATCATTAATCCAAACTTCTTGCCTGTACTCCTGTTTGGGTTTTGGCATCTATCACAGGTATGGCAATATTCAATGGTTTCTTTTCTCCAAGATGGCCACCACGCACAGTTCTTTACTTTTTCAAGTGTTCTGTCTTGTGACAGGTGTCCAGAGTAGATGCTATTATGGAATTCATGAAGAATGTTATTGATAAGCAATCTGCTACACAATGTCATTACACAAGAATGTTTAGTTCTGTGGTAAATTATTCCATCAAACAAGTGAAATCATCCTTCCAAATAGGAATTCTTCCAAACCTCATCCAGTGCATTTAATAAAGATGTATCTTTGCAGTATTTATCTAAAAAGGAAGTCAATATATGGAAATTTTTCTTCTTGCATATAAGATTCTCTGACCTCTTCCAAAAATTCAGTCCCAATATCACTTATTTTAATTCCTTCAATTGGAATCTGTGGTTCTGCTTCCAAAGGTACATAAGCTGGGTTATCAGGAGTATTGGCTAATGCCCACCGGCTAAGTCCATCAGCATTCTTGTGAATTTTTCCTGCCTTATGAACTATAGTCATGTTTCCTCTATATTCTTGAATGGCTATTTGCCATCTCAACATATGTCTGTTGGGAGTTTTCATGTTAAGAAGTGATTTCACTGCATTACAGTCAGTTATCACTTCGAAAACACTGCCATAAAGATAATAATGTAATTTCTCAAGTGCCCATACCAAACATAAGCACTCCATCTGGCTTGCACCATATCTGCCTTCTGTTGGTTTGATTTGTCTTGAGAGGTAACAAACTGGTCCCTCTGTAGGTTTGTCATCAATAATTTGGACCTGATGTAGGGCTGCCCCTAATCCATCTCCACATGCATCAATGTACAATTTAAAAGGTATATTCCAGTCAGGCATGAGAATTAAAGGTGCTTCTGTAGGAGCTTTCCTTATCTTCTCATAAGCTTTAATCCTTTCCCGTTTCATTTAAAATATTGTCTGTTGATCACAGATTCTATAGAGCGATTTTGGGAGAATTGAAAAGTCATTCAGTTTGTGCCTGTAATAAATGGAAAATCCAAGAAAAGACATCATTCATTTCTTATTCTGGGTTATTGGCGTACGTAACACTTCTGCCACTTTATTTTTGTCAATACCCAAGGTTAAACCAGAAACAATATGTCCTAAAGATTTAAGTTCTTCAAAGCCAAAGTTACATTTCTTGAGTGAAATCTTCATATTCTATCCTGTACCTTTGTCAAGTACTCTTGCAAGTCTTTCAAGGTGCAAAGACCCTGAGTCAGACAATATGATAATATCATAAATATTAATGATAAGCCATCCTTCAGATAATTCTGTAGGGAAGATGGTATTCATCATTCTTTGATGATGAGATGGTGCATTTTTAATACCAAATGGAATCCTAAGATACTCATAAATACCACAGTGAGTGATAATTCTAAGTAATTTCTTAGTTTTGGGAGTCAAAACATTTTGATTAAAACCTTTCAATGCATCCATGGATGATATATACTTGGCTTTAGACAATTGAGTCAAGGTTTCTTGAATTCTAGGAATTGGATTCCTACCTGGAACTGTGTAGGTATTCAATGCTCTAAAATATCCAACCACCCTTGATTTATCATTATTCCAAGAAATAATAACAGGTGTTGTCACTTCAATGTCCTCATTATGGCCTACTTTCCTTAGTAAACCAAGTTGGATCAGCTCTTGGATATGTTTTTCCAAGGCTTCTCTAGCTCTGGGACTGGCTGGACAAGCCAGTCTTCTAAGTACTGGAGGGGTGTTCTGTCAATATTAAAAATAATATCAACTTCATGCCTTTTAGTAGCGCCTGATGGTTCATTATCAGAAGCAAAGGAATTTGTATATGTGTATAATAAATCAATAAGATAATGCCTCATTTTGGGTGATAATGATGGATTAATTTGTTCTTCAACAAGTTGATTAGCCACATATTTGTCTTTATAAGTATCCTTAACAGAAGATATTATAGATATTTGCTTTGGCATATTGGAAAAAGCAAATGTTTGTCTTTTATTTTCTCCAATTGTGAAATATCTGTCTTCATGGTTATTGAGGTCAATACCACAAATATTCAAGTAATCATTTCCAAGAATGATGTGCTGAGATGTGCAATCGTCCATTACTACTATCTCTGTTTTCATTCTTACACTTCCTGCTGGATGTGGAAATACAAGATTTGTGTCCAATATGCCAAAAGGGTACATATTATTACTGGAACTACTAAATTGTACACCCTCTATTGGTAATAGATGGTTCTTCCATCCAGGGAGTATGGATTGAAGGTAATCTGTGCCTACACAAGTACAAAATACCCCTGTATCCAAATTTACTCTGGCTTCAATATCATTTATAAGGATTGATGTGATAAAAGATGCACCAGCAGTGTGTCCTTTACCTCTATCAGGTTTGGTTTTACACATTCTGGCATCCTGGATATTGATTGGGTTATGAAAATCCTCACTGTACTGTGGCAAGTGAGTATGGACTTCTGTGACCTCAAATAAAGCTGTAATGTTTTCAATGGGATAGTCTTCTGCTGGTGTGTCCTCAGAGACTGCAGAATCTAGGTCAGATTCCTCTTTCCATTCAGTACACTGAACTTCTTCATTGACTTGTAATTCATTAATTTTTGTCTTCTTGGTGCAAGTATTGGCTAAATGTGAGGTGCTTCCACATTTATGACACTTCAAGACAGGTCTTTCAGGCCTCTTATCTTCTCTGGAAGTTTTTGAGACCATTTTGGATTCCATAGGGATTCTAGTCCAGGTTTTAATAATTCTTGGGTTAGTAATGATATCTTCCATGGAATTGATGTAGTCTTCTGTTGAACAGGGCTCTACACAACCACATTTGATAGCATGTTCTAGTTCTCCTCTACATTTTCTTAATATTTTCATATTAATCATAGAGTAAGACATATCTGGGTGTAAGGCACATAATCTGTCTTTCTGTTTGAGGAACCAAGTAAGTGGTTTATCCTTTTCTGAGTGGAAAATGGCATTCTCAAAAGAAGTTTCCATTTGAAATCTCCAAGAATTGTTAGCCCATTTGGCTATTATTTCAGATTTCCACCAAGGACAATCATGTTTACCATGATCTTGTCTCATTTTGTAATACCATTTCTTTGCAGTTCTGGTAAACAAGGAATGTAGCTTGCCCACTACAATTTCATCAGGTATGTGAAAGTCCTCTTGCAACATAGCAATTGTTCTGATGAACTCAATATGATTGTATTCTCCTTCACCAGAGAATGTTGGCCATTCATCTAGTTTGGGAATATCTTTTGCACAGATAGAATTTTCTCCAAAAAGGGGGTCAAACTTCCGTTTACAGAACGTTTCTCTTCAGTCAAAGGTGTAGGATTTATTGGCATATGTGGTTCATAATTCTTATGAATTTCCTCCACATTTTAAATTATTTCATTCTTTAATTTCTGCCTTTCATTTTCTCTTTTTGCCAAATGTGTGGCAAACTGATTGGTATTATTAATTATTTTCAAACCCTGACTTCTCAGAATTGAAAGTTGTTCATTTCTGTATAAAATGGAAATATCTCCTATTTCATCCTCTTGAACTTGACATTTACTTTCAATTCTGTCAGATGTATTGGTAATTGAATCAAGTATGACATTTGTCAACTTATACCACTCAGTAGAAGCTCTCTCATTCATATTTAATTTACTTATATCTGATGTTATTTTATTTAACTTTGCATCAAATTTACCAAGTTCTAAATCAATACTAAATTTAAAAAATTGTATTTATTGTATCATTTGCATGTAAAGGTCCTGTTCCTCCTTTCCTGCTCTTTGGCTGTGAATTCCATGAGCATTCTTGCCATATTGAAAACACTGTCCATTGCTGAAGGCTCCAATTTGGGGATCTTGTACCCCTGTGGGTAAGGTCTGTGCCAATTGGCTTTGGCTTTGCCCTTTACTTGATAATTCTTGGGACCTCTCTCCTTCTTCTGAGGTACTTTGGGCTTGTCTTTGGACACTTCTGGATCTGGTAGAAGCCAGTGGGCCTTCTGTCTCCAAAGCTGTAGTCATTTCCAGTTCCTTCTTCTGGTCTATGGATGAAAGACTTTGATTTTTCAACCAGTTCTTTATCTTTTTGACCTTGTCTTTGCAAGAAAATGGGCTCCATCCTCCTAAGGGTTCTATGGTCTTCTCCTGACCCAGAAAGCTCTTGATGTGTAACTAGGAGTTCATGGCCCCCTGCCAAAGGCTTGGGCATATTTCCCACTCCTCCTCTTTGGCTGTTCTGTACCAATTCTCGTATTGGCATTGATAAATTTATATTTCTACCACTTGAAAATTATTCAGCCCTTGAAATATTATCATGAATTAGTTCAGAATCAGAGTTCACAAAAAAGGTTGTGGGTGCAGACCTTGGGGAATGGGGGGCCAACTCTGGCATCCTCCAGATGTGTCTTTCTTGAGGAAGAATTTCCACTTCTTTGTCCACATCCATCTGGCTGGACTCAATAATTGCTTCCGTTTCTGGTATGCACCATTTTACCTCAATTTGAGAGAAAAAATTACAAATAAAGTCAAAAATAGACACCTTTTGGTGGTCGTTTTGCTTTTTCTGTTTAAAACAAAGTGACTCTTTTAGAAATTTGAACTTCAATACTGTCTTCAGATTCTGGACTGGTAATATATCTTTTACTGAGTCTGTTACCAGCTGCAAAGTATTTCATTAAAGACGCTAGAGAAAAACTTAGAGGAAAATTATTTTTTCTACTTAAAAGATTTTTCAAAATATTTTTTTGTAAGTTCTTATTATTTTTTTTATATATATAAAATTAAAAACACAAGATTTTGATTTAAAATTAATTCAGAGTAGCACAAAGGATAATTTCATATGTTTTTGGATGCGAAAAAGCCATTTGTAAAGCAATATAAAGTTAAACTGAATTCCTCAATGAAAAAGATTTTAAAGCCAAATTCAAAAATAAAAATAATTTTAACTTCAAACTGAAAGAAAAAAATAATTAAATTAATATATTTTAAAGCTGAAAAATATATTAATTAAGGGTACAAGGTTCAAAAAACATGGCAAGGCCCCCAAATGTAAGATGTGTCTATGAAACTGTTGATAATATCACTATTTTACTCAACAGTACTATGACTGCTCTTATGAAATATAATAATAACAAGTTATTATAACCACAATTAAATAATTAATTAACTAATTATTCCTTTTACTTGTTATACACTACTAGTGATTATAAAAGTAAGCAGTAATTTTCTACAAGAATTGTAAGATTTGTCTATGAAACTGATGATAATATTACTATTAATCAACAGTACTATGACTGTTCTTATGAAGTATAATAACAAAATGTTATTATAACCACAATTACATAAGTAAAGAATTATTTCTTTCACATGTTAAACACTACTAGTGATTTTAACAGTGAGTAAGTAATTGTCTACAAGAATCAATTACAAGAAGATTTTAATGATAAAACTTCTTTTATTAAAATAATAAAATTATCTTAATATATAATTATCTTTTGCAAGAATAATTATAATGGTAATTCTTGAAGAAAACTAATTTTTAGAGAAAAACTTTAAGAATTAAAAATAAATCACTCACTAATATTACAAGGAACTTATTGAAAGATAAGATAGAGAGATTTGATGTAGAATTGCGGATTTTAAGGATCAAAATGAATTTATGACAGTATTACAACAATATATAGTTGTATTCTATGATTTCACGTCTTTCTGATTGATTCTGAAGGATTTAAAACACTTAAGAATAGCTATAACTAATACTTAATTGTTGGTAATAATGATTTTAAATGATAATAAGATGATGATGTGGAAAAAACAGAAAGAAGAGGCCTCTTTTAAGTCAACAACAGCTCACAGAGGCATGCAATGGAGCAAACTGAAAAACCAGTGAGTGAGAAAACAGTAATACGTTTTGGATTAATGATTGCATCAGCTGTTGTCACATAAGATTATCATAATTACTTAATTGATGCTTATATATGACTACCAACCCCAATATGGTTAAGAATAAAAGGAGTAACATCTGGAAATCTTCTTTTATTCCAAAATAATCATTGATTTCTCAAAGCTATCAATGTTATTTCCAATTTCATCACAGGTTGTAATTACTGTAATTTTTTGAAGATTCATGTTTCACATAGAATACTCAAAAATGGACTGTAGGTAAAACTTTTAATTTTACTAGTAAAGCTGTAATTCTTTTTGGTTTTACCATAGATAATAAAGTTCCCCATTGGTCCTGAAAGTTTCAGGAAGATTCATTAAGAACTGTATTTTTAATGAATTTTTGAAGTTTTTACCTCATTTCTATGTAGAATTGCAAATATCAGTGTTTAACTGGTTGCTATGAGGTAAATCAATGGATAAAAGTCCAAAAAGGGTTTTAATTACTCTTCTGGGGCTTATCCATGGAAAATAATTAAGAATTGACATGGCTACAGGAGTCTAAGTAGCTTTTTACCTCCTTGGCACATCAAAATATCAGGTTATTTGCTATTTTCTTAAGATTTACAGTAGTTGTAACATGGTAACCAAGTTCCCAAAAGGCTTTAGTTTACCGATTAGGCCAAGATCAGCCATGGATCCAAGCTTTGGAGCTGTCCACGCCTCTGAGGCCTCAGAAGTTGGGTACCCTGGCTCTCTTTGATGTCTTTTGTCCCCCTTGCCTATTTTTTATGTCAAAATAGAATTTCAAGCTTCAAGTGAGATATCCACTATGGGTGTACCAAAAGTCCATGTAAGAATACCATGATATTAAGTGCTCAAAACATGCATAACACTATTTTTAGTGTATATGTAACATGGGATTTCTCACATTCCCATTTTCTTGGCATGAAATTAAGAAAAACAAAAATTTTCACGGATCTTTTATGTGGTATTGATGATGTGGTATTGAAGTATTTTCCATTTTACCACCTCAAAGAGTTAATTTGAGCTTATTCACTCTATGGAGCTACCCTAGGTGAATTGTTGTGTATAATCCAAATCTGGCCTTAAATCCATTGATTTACTTACTCAATAAAAAGTTATTCATCTTTTCTGAAATCAAAAGTGATGAATTTTGGATTTATGCATGACTTATGAGCTATGCATAATTCAAAATTTCTTTTTAAGATAATTGTGGCCTATTTGGGTATGTAAAATATACCTCAAGGCTCACAAGAATCAATTACAATAAGAATTTAATAATAAAACTTCTTTATTAAAATAATAAAATTATTTTAATATATAATTATCTTTTGCAAGAATAATTATAAATATACTTCTTGAAGAAAGCTATTGCTAGAGAAAAGCTTTAAGAATTAAGACAAAGCACTCACTAATACTCCAAAGGACTTATTAAAGATGATAGTAGAGAAATTTGATGGATAATTGTGGATTTAATGGATTAAAATGTATTTATAACAGGATTATAAAAATACATAGTTTATTCCTATGAATCCATGTATTTCTGATTGATTCTGAAAGATTTAAAACACATAAGAAAAGATTAACTAATACTTGTTTGTAATAAAGGTATAATTGAGTAAAGTGATGATTTTGGAAAAAACAGCAAGAGGAGGCCTCTTTTAAGTCTAAGACAGCTCACAGAGGCGTGCCATGGAGACAACTGAAAGACCAGTGAGTGAGAAAATAGTAATATGTTTTGGATTAATGATTGCATCATCTGTTGTCACGTAATATTATCATAATTACTTAATTGATGCTTTTACACGACAACCAACCCAAATATGGTTAAGAATCAAAGGATGAACAACTGTAAATATTATTTTATTTCAAAAGAAACATTAATTTCCCAAATTTATCAATGTTATTGGAAATTTAATCACAGGTTGTATTTTCTGTGAATTTTTGAAGATTCAGTATTTCATGTAGAATTATCAAAAATGGACTGTAAGTAACACTTTCAATTTTATCTATAAAAGTACGATTCCTTTTGGTTTTTATATGAAATATACTGTTCTCAATTGATCCTGAACCTTTCAGAAAGATTCATTAAGAATTTCATTTTTAATGAATTTTTGAAGTTTTTAACTCATTTCTACATAGAATTGCAAATAATATTATATTGCTGGTTTATATGAGGTAAATCAATGGATACTAGTCCAAGAAGGGTTTCAATTACTTTTTTAGGGTCTATCAATGGAAAATAATTAAGAGTTGACATTGTTACAGGAGTCTAAGTTGCTCTTTACCCCCTTGGCATGTCAAAATAGAAGCTTATTTGGTATTTCCTATGATTTAATGAAAGTTTAACTTGTAACCAAGTTCCCAAAAGGCTTTAGTATACTAATTGGGCCAAGGTCAGCCATGGATCCAAGATTTAGAGATTTCCACGCCTCAGAGGCCTCAGAAGTTGGGTACCCTGGCTCTCTTTGATGTCTTTTGCCCCCTTGACTATCTTCACATCAAAAATAGAAATTCAGGCTTCAAGACTGATATCCACTATGGGTGTACCAAAGGTGTATGTAAGAATACCATAATGTTAAGTGCCATATACATGCATAACAATATTCTTAGTGTATATGTAACATGGGATTTCTCACATTCCCATTATTTTGGTGTGAAATTGGAAAAACAAACATTTTCACAATTCTTTTATGTGGTATTGCAGTATTTTCCATATTACCACCTCTTAGAGTGTAGCAAACACTATTTGGGGGTAAGGGTATTCAATCTTACACTCACTCAAACACCTCAAATCAGCAATCCACTGTGTTTATCAGCAATCAGTTTCAGCAATTTTCCTTGCTGAAATGTGCATACAGTCTGGTGAATCAATACAGCCTGTCATTACTTGTACAGGCTGGAATTACCCAATACAGTTTGGATACACCATCCTGAAACTGTATGATCACTCAACACTACCACTCCTGCTGTACAGTTTGTATAGGACCTGTATTGGACAGACTCAATTGAATAATCACTCCCTCAAATGAAAACTCTTTGTCTGGATCAGGGCTGCTGATTCTCACATATATCAGCCCCTATTTCTATCCCCTGGGGAATTTCCCCCAGTTAATTAAGTTAGTTGATTTATTATTTCATAATTATTCCTCCTCTTATTTTGGGGTATTCTAATTATTGGTATTAATTGAGTCTTTGCGTTTTTCTCTTGCCTGTTCAGTATGAGGTGTGGTGGCCATATCCTTATTAACCCTCCTCTTTGCTTCTGATAAATTGAAACAGTGGACTTGGACTTTTTTGTGGTTGGCTCTTCTATTTTGTATTCTTATTCTTGTTGCTGATTTTCTTATATTAGTATTTCTTAGCAATCTTACTCTCATTACACTCTTAAGTGCTTTGCCCTTTCTTATCCTTTGAGCCCTCTGCATTGAGTCCCAGTTGACTGAGTGCCAGGCCCTCTTCACTTAGAAGAGCCCCTGTCACATGCAATTCATTAACTCGTATTTGATTCTTTCTTTTCATTCATTTAGCTTCATTTATCTCATTCATAAATTATGACATCTTTATGATTTTATGATTCTTTATTATTATGCATTTTTCTCTCATCAATTTTCATCTCATTCATTATGTTCATATGAAAATTGATTCTTTTCACTTATTAATCATTTCTGACCATATCATTTCATTCTCAATTCCATCTCAAATCAAATTTCTCTTTTGTTTGCTTATTCAGGTCTTTTCAGCAATTTATTGATTGGTTAATTGATTAGTGGGGATTCATTGGGTTATTGATTAAGCAATTCAGGATTTTGGTTTTGGATTGGATTGATTGAATGATTTTGGATCCTCAAGATAACTGACTGATCTTCAAGAATTGATTTTGACTTATCAAGATATTGAATTGAATCCTAAAGATATTGATTTGACTGACTGATTCCTCAAGATTTGATTTAATATTGAAGACATTGATTTATTGATTGATTATTGAATTTCGCAAGACTTATTTGATTAATTATTGAAATTGATTTATTAATTTATTGATTGCTTGTTGAATTCTTCAAGATTTATTGATATTGATTGACTGTTGATATTGACTCGATTGAATTTGATTTCACCTCAAGACTGTTGATTGATTCCTCAAGATCATGAAGAGTTTATTGATTATTGATTTGGCCAAGCTTTTATCCCTTATTCTCAAGTACCATCAATTTTTTTAATTTTAATTACTCAATAATTCTGATTCAGCACAGCCCTCCAGCCAAGAATAATAGATCGCTAAGAAATCCAGCTGTTCTCACTCCTACAGCAAGGGTTCCTCTTGACCACACCCCATCAGTTCATCAACTGAGTGCAAATTTGGACAGAGGACCACCACCCTCCAGAAGAGGGGGAATGAAATCAAGAAGATCAAGATCTTTCTCTGGACTTTTGGGTGGCTACCCTGGCATGTCTGAAGGTGCAATAGCAAGAATGGGAGAAGTTGAAGATGAAGAGGAAGATTGTGGGGAGACTGAAGTGGTAGATTCTTTGGCAAATCCTCCAGAGATACCCCACGGTTCTAATCTAGCCCCTACTAATAAATATCTTGTCTCTCAATCTGATCCAATTCTCCTCAAGATCATGGAGCAAATGGCTACTATTATGGGACAACTCTCTCAAGCAGAAGCCCCCAGTTACAATTCAAAAGCCCCTGAATTCAAGACTCCATCAATGAAAGCACCTGATCTCTTTGATGGTACTCAAGCTCATAAATTGAGAGGATTTATCCAATCCTGTCAATTGATTTTCCATAATTATCCAGCAAATTTCTTTGCTGACAGAAAGAAAGTTCTGTACTAAACTTCTTTTCTCACTTGTAGAGCTGGAAAATGGATTGAACCTTACCTTTCAAAGATTTCCAATGAAGATCCTTCCTACCTCCTCAATAATTGGCAGTTATTTAAAACCCAATTTTTCACCCTGTTCGGTGATCCAAATGAAGTTTGAAAAGCTGAACAGGAGTTGGAGAATTAGAGAATGAAGGAAAGTGGTTATGTATCCTCATTGTGAGCCTTAGAGGTATTTTTATATACCCAAACGACCACAAATGATAAATTAAACTACAAATATAAATAGAATAAATTTATTTATATTATAAAAATAAAAATTTAAATATAAATACAAATTTATATTTTAAAATCAAAATTTAATTGTAATTGAAAATAAAATTGCAATAAAGTTTAAAATTATGAAAATTCATTTTTACTTGTAAAAATTAAGTAAAAATGAATTTTTAATAAAAATTATGAAATTGAAACATTTTTGGTAAAAATTTATATAAAATATATTATAGCTTTTTATCTAATAAATAAACATATAAAAATTATTTCACCATTGGATTCCTCATAGAAAATCAGGTGGGGTCACCTCTGAGTGAAAATTTTGTAACTCAACTCTAAATAAGCTTAAATTAAGTTTTCAGTATTTTCAATACAAAAATTAAAAATCCTCAAAACTATAATTTAATTCACACAACACGTGGTGTTAACCATCAATTTTTGTGTTAAAATTGAGGTGTTGTGTTCAGCTTAGAAGCTATGAGGAATTGAAGTAGTTTCAATTGAATTCAAATTGAAATGTCAAAATGTGCACATGTATTACCTAAGTGAACTTTGATTTACATATGAGGTATCAATTATTATTGTATTGTACTGTACAATTCAATTGAATTACATATGTAAATTACAATTATAATACATGATGAGGAATTAAAGGAAAAAATAAATTGGGGGGTAAAAGGAACTCTAGCTTTAAGGGGGAGCCAGACCCCCAAGATCCTTGCTGACAGGCATGACATGTCAAGATTAATGCAAACGTCCATCACTTTTGGCCTGGAATTGAGTCACAGGGTCTGTGACTCAATTGATGATGAGGTTTTGATACCAACCAGGGTAGTTTAAACTGCTGCCAAGGAGGTAAAACTACCCTTAAGTTAAAACAATGTTAGTAAAAACAGTTTTAACTGATTTCTACGCCTCTTACACACATTATGACATGTTTTGAAGGCTCTAGACCAGGTATTGATATAGTAATGGCTGATTTAAGGGTCTAAAATGGCTAAAAATGGCTTAAACCAGCCCTTTTTTAGTCTAAAACAGGGTTCAATGATGCCATAATTGGCTTTTCTGTTGTCAGACTGTTTTTCACGACTGAAAAGAGTAAATTTCACTTTTGGAGGAAGAAAATTGATGGCTATAAAAGAATGTCTTCTTTGCCCCACTTTTCTCTTCATGTTAGAATCTTTTCCTTTTATAATTAGTTTAAACACTGTTAAACAAATCAATAAAGGATTCAAACACACATTTTTTAAATCATTTTAAACTTCTGACCACGTTAAAAAATCATTATAATCATTTTTTGTAACTCTTATAATCATTTTTACCCCTGAACCAGCCCAAAAGTGAATTAAAGCATCTTTCATCACTGTTAACTTTGTCACTTTGTTTCCAAATTCACTCTGGTCACTTTTGCGCATGTTTTCTCTTCAATATTCCTTTTAAAGACTTTGTTCTTTAATTAATTGCTTGCAGTTTTTTGCTCAATTAATTCCAATTGGAATTGCTCTTGAAGAAATTTCTTTTGTAGCCTTAAATATCTCTTGTAGGGTATTTTTGAATAGATTTTTATTGTTGGTAAAACAATAAATCCTTATAATATTATTGGTTTATACTAATAAAGTTATAAACAATAAAATTGGCGTGTTTTCTCTTAAGAATAATATTTCTATCTATTTTTAATTGATTTTTACCTTATACAAATTTTGAGGACAGGAAAAGTACTTGATTTTTAATCAAAGTTTCATATCCACACCTTACACTCATACACTGCTGATTTTAGAAGTTTAATCTCAAGAATTGGAGATTGGGGAGAAAGGCCTTGTATTCATGTATATAGAAGAGGTCTGGCATCAAGACTTTTGGACCAGTTGGCTTCCTTCCCTGGTAATTTTGATACTCTTCAAGAAATCATGGACATTACTCTGGAATTAGATGCCAGCTACCATGAGAGACAGAAAGAGAAGGGTAGTAATCAAGAGAAGAAGCCTCCTGTCACTGGATACAATTCTCCAAGGGCTCCTCAAGACTAATATTCAAAAAGGCCTCCCCATAAGAAGAACAATAAGGGAAAGCAGTTTCAAGCTTCAAAGGACAAGCCCCATTCTGCTCTGCTTAATAAGGACAATAAATTGATTGGTTCTGAAAAGGAGAGGAGGATCAAAGAAGGGTTATGTACTTATTGTGGTGGAAAGCACCCAATTGAAAGATGCTTCAAGAGACCTCAGAACAAGCCTGAGTCATCAAGAGGCTTCACTAGCAATCAGGGAAAAGCCTGAGTGGGAATAATGATGTGTTCAATGGTTCTCACTTATTTCTGTCAAGAGCACAATTTTGCACTCTGAATACTAGTGTCAATAAATCCTTAAAGTTTCTTATTTTTTCTTCTGTCTCTGATATTTTTCATAGTATTCTCATTGATTCCAGTGCTACAATATCCTTTAGTGCAGAGAATTTTGTTCTCAAGTACTCATTGACTCTGTCAGAGCTCCCTGAAAAGATTCCTCCTTTCATTCTGGATTCAAATTAATCCCCTGCCTTGGTCATAACCCATTTTACCAAGTGGGTAGCTGTAAGAGGTGTCTATGAAACTTGTTGATGATATTACTATTAATTAACAGTACTATGACTGTTCTTATGAAATATAATAATAAAATTATTATAACCACAATTAAATACTTAATTAATTAATTATTTCTTTTACTTGCTATGCACTACTAGTGATTATAACAGTAGGCAGTAATTGTCTACTAGAATCAATTATAAGAAGTATTTAATAAAAAAACTTATTTATTAAAATAATAAAATTATTTTAATATATAATTATCTTATGTAAGAATAATTATAAATATAATTCTTGAAGAAAAAAATCACTAGAGAAAAACTTTAATAATTAAGATAAATCACTTACTAATACTCCAAAGAGCTTTGTCACATGGTGGAATGTGATCTATAACTTGCCAGTATTAATCGGTTTTTCAACCGGTTTAATAGCCTTTTCAGCAAGAGATCCCTTTGCTGAGGTCTGGCAGACAGCATTGTGACAATAAACCGGTTACAAACTTCATGGGTTCAATTCCGGTTGGAGAAAAGAGGAGGTCTCAATCAAACAACCAGAAATCGCTGGGTTTTCAGCTCCATTGATGTACAAGGGTTCTGCCCCTTGGGGGTTCCTTGTAGTCTCCTGTTGTGCCTAATGTAACTCCATGAAGGTGAGATGGGTAATACCATCAGTTACATGCACTTGGGGACGCAGTGCCCTAAACCCGGGGGTACTGTCACATGGTGAAATGTGATCTACAACTTGCCAGTATTAATCGGTCTTTCAACCAGTTTAATAGCTTTTTCAGCAAGAGTTCCCTTTGCTGAGGTCTGGCAGACAGCATTGTGACAAACTTATCAAAGATAAAAGTAGAGAAATTTGATGGATAATTGTGGATTTATAGGATCAAAAATGGACATATAACAGTATTACAACAATATACAGTTTATTTCTATGATTTCAAATCTTTCTGATTGATTCTGAAAGATTTAAAACACTTAAGAAAAGATTTAACTAATACTTACTTGTGGGAAATAAAGGTATAATGAAACAAAATGATGATTTGGAAAAAACAGCAAGAGGAGGCCTCTTTCAAGTCCAAGACAGCTCAAAGAGGCGTGCCATGAAGCAAACTGAAAAACCAGTGAGTGAGAAAACAATAAAACGTTTTTGGATTGTTGATTGCATCATCTGTTGTCATGTAAGATTATAATAATTACTTAATTGGTGCTTTTACATGACTACCAACCCATATATGGTTAAGAATAAAAGGAGTAAAAATTGTAAATCTTCTGTTATTCCAAAATTATCATTTATTTCTCAAAGGTATCAATGCTATTGGAAATTTTATCACAGAGTGTATTTTCTGTGAATTTTTAAAGATTCAGTATTTCATGTGGAATCATCAAAAATGGACTGTAAGTAAAGGTTTTAATTTTACTTTTGAAATTATAATGATCTTTGGTTTTTATCTGAATTATACAGTTCTGAATTTGTCCTGAAATTTTCAGAAAGATTCATTAGGAGTTGTAATTTTAATGAATTTTTGAATTCTTTACCTCATTTCTATGTAGAATTACAAATAGCACTATATGGTTGGTTGCTATGAGGTAAATCAATGTATACTAGTCCAAAAAGGGTTTTAATTACTCTTTTGGGGATTATCCATGGAAAGTCATTAATAATTTACATGGTTACAGGAGTCTAAGATGCTCTTTACCTCCTTGGCACGTCAAAATAGCAGCTTACTTGCTATTTTCTTATGATATAATGAAGTTTTGACTTGGTAACCAAGTTCCCAAAAGGTTTTAGTTTACTAATTGGGCCAAGATAAGCCATATATCAAAGATTTGGAGCTGTCCATGCCTCAGAGCCCTCAGAAGCTGGGTACCCTGGCTCTCTTTGATGTCTTTTGTGCCCCTTGACTATTTTTTATGTCAAAAATATAAATTAACGCTTCAAGTGAGATATCCACTATGGGTGTACCAAAGCTGCATGTAAGAATACCATAATAGTAAGTGCCACAAACATGCATAACACTATTATTAGTGTATATGTAACATGGGATTTTTCACATTCCCATTATTTTGGCGTGAAATTGAGAAAAAAAAAATTTACATGGATATTTTATGTGGTATTGATGATGTGGTATTGAAGCATTTTCCATATTACCATCTCAAAGCGTTGATTTGAGCTTATTCACTCTATGGAGCTACCCTAGGTGAAATTTAGTTTAGAATCCAAATCTGGCCTTAACTACATGCATTTACTTACTCAATGAAAAGTTATTAATCTTTTCTGAAATCAAAAAGAATGAATCTTGAATATATGCATGACTTATGGGTTATGCATAGTTCAGAACTTCTTTTCAAGATAATTGTTGCCTATTTGGGTATGTAAAATATACCTCAAGGCTCACATTCCCTCCCACCAAAAAATGAAATTGTACCACAGCTTTATTAATGTATCAAGAAGAAAAAGGGCCCAAAGGGGGTTGATTTCCACTGTCCAAACTCTTTAAATTACTCAGATAAAGTAATTTAAAGCACATTTATAGACATATTCAGGATTTTGGCCTTTATTCATGTCTAAATCTTCTTAACAGCTTATCTGAGTCAGGTATTTCTGATTCTGCCAGCCATTCAGCTTCATGTACTGTATTTCTATATCTGACAAGATATTCCCTTTGATTTTTACCCCTAATTCTCCTTTGTTTAATGACTTTCTTTATCTTTTTGTCTTCACTCTGTTCCACTTGTGGTACAGTTAAAGGGGTTGGTTTCCTTAAAGGAAAAAGTTCTTTGTCAGTTGGTTGATAAGATTTCATCAAGATGACTGGAAAGGTGGGGTGTTTATTTTCCAATTCACAACTCAACTGCACTTGGACTGCATTGGTTCCATGTAAGGCTACAATAACAAAAGGTCCTACATAAGAATCTTTAAGTTTTTTGGGCCTTTGATACTATTAAAATTCAAGGTTGAAACTAGAACTAAGTCCCCTACTTTGAAGTCTGGTACTTTGTGACTCTTGTCCCTTTTCTGTTTTGCATAGTCAAAAGCCTCATCCATGCTTTGTTTTGCATGATGGTTTACTTTATCAATCATTATTTTGAAGCTGGCAGCTGTAGGATGGATTTCAATTAAGTCTTCCCTGAGTGTGTCTGCTGAGAGTCTTGGATTCCATCCTTTTTCTAACATAGCAGGAGTTTGGCCTGTAGAAGAATGGACTTATGTCTTATATGCCAGTTCTGATTCAGGTATTAGAGTGCACCAGTCATGGGTAAAGCCATCTGAGTCTTTGAATTCTTACCCATAAGCACAGAATCTCCTGATCATTTCCTCTAAAGTTAGAATCATTCTTTCTGCTAGTCCATCTGTTTGACAGTGATATGCTGTTGAGAATGATAACTTAGTCCCAAACAATCTGTGAAGATTGGTCCAAAGTGCAGATGTGAATTTGGGATCTCTGTCACTCACAATATTTTTAAATAACCCTGTATAAGAAATAACTCTACTCCATAGAAGAAGAGCTGTATCCATAGCAGTGTCATCTTTATGACATGGCAAGAAAATGTGAGTTTTGCTGTATCTGTCTACAATGACTAAACAAGCATAATAACTTTTGTCACCACTTGGAGGAAGTTCTGTGACCTAATACATGTGAATAACCTCCCAAGGGGATTTTGGTTCTTGAATATGAATAATTAATACAAACTTCTTTCCTGTACTCCTGTTCGCATTTTGGAATCTATCACAGGTATGGCAATATTCAATGGTTTCTTTTCTCCAAGATGGCCACCATGCACAGTTCTTTACTTTTTCAAGTGTTCTGTCTTGTGACAGGTGTCCAGAGTAGATGCTATTATGGCATTCATGAAGAATGGTATTGATAAACAATCTGCTACACAATGTCATCACACAAGAATGTTGGGTTCTGTGGTAAATTATTCCATCAAACAAGTGAAATCTCCCTCTGGAATAGGAATTCTTTCAAACTTCATCAAGTGCATTGACTAAAGATGTATCTTTGCAGTCTTGATCTAATAAGGAAGTCAGGATATGGCAATTCTTGTCTTGCTTATAAGATTCTCCGACTTCTTCAAGGAATTCAGTCCAATATCAGTTATGTTAATTCCTTCAATTGGAATCTGTGGTTCTGCTTCCAAAGGTACTCAAGCTGGTTTATCAGGAGTATTGGCTAATGCCCACCTGCTAAGTCCATCAGCATTCTTGTGAATGTTTCCTGATTTACGAACTATAGTAATGTTACCTCTATATGCTTGAATGGCTATTTGCCATCTCAACATATATCTGTTGGGAGCTTTCATGTTAAGTGATTTCACGGCATTACAGTCTGTTATCACTTCAAAAGCACTACCATCAAGATAATTGTTTAATTTCTCAAGTGACCATACCAAACATAAGCACTCTATCTGGCTTCTGTTGGTTTGATTTGTCTTGAGGTGTAACAAACTGCCCCCTGTGTAGCTTTGTCATCAATAATTTGGACTTGATGTAGGCCTTCCCCTAATCAATCTCCACATGCATAAATGTACAACTTAAAAGGTATACTCCAGTCAGGCATGAGGAGTAAAGGTTCCTCTGTAAGAGATTTCCTTATCTTCTCATAACCTTCAATTCTTTCCTGTGTCATCTCAAATACTTTCTTTTAATCACAGATTCTATAGCGTGACTTGGGTAGAATGGCAACATCTTTCAGGTGTTGCCTGTAATAACTGGAAAATACAAAAAAAGACATCATTTCTTTCTTATTCTGGTGTATTGGGTTAAGTAACACTGTTGCTACTTCATTTTTGTCAATATCCAAGCTTAAACCAGAAACAATATGTCTTAAAGCTTTAAGTTCTTCAAAGCCAAAATTAAATTTGTTTAGTGAAGTCTTCATATTCACTCCTGTAACTTAATCAAATACTCTTGCAAGTCTTTCAAGGTGAAAAGACCATGAGTCAGAACATATAATAAGATCATCAATATAGATGATAAGCCATCCTTCAGATAATTCTGTGGGGAAAATGGTATTCATCATTCTTTGATAATGAGATGGTTCATTTTTAATACCAAATGGCATTATAAGATACTCATAAATACCACAGTGAGTGATAATTCTAAGTAATTTCCTAGTTTTGGGCATCAAAAAATTTGGAGGAAAGCCTTTCAATGCATCCATGGATGTTATATACTTGGCTTTAGACAATCAGGTCAAGGTTTCTTGAATTATAGGAATTGGATACCTATCTGGAACTTTGTAGGTATTCAATGCTCTAAAATCTCCAACCATGCTGGATTTATCATTAGGCCAAGCAATAATAACAGGTGTTGTCACTTAAACTTCTTCATTATGGCCCACTTTCCTTAGTACACCAAGTTGGATCAACTATTTCATATGTTTCTCCAAGGCTTCTCTAGTTTTGGGACTGGCCGGATAAGCTGGTCTTCTAAGTACTGGAGGGTATGGTCTGTCAATATTAAGAGTAATATCAACTTCATGCCCTTTAATAGCGCCTAATGGTTCATTATCAGAAGCAAAGGCCTTCCTATATGTGTATAACACATCAATAAGGTCATGCCTCATTTTTGTTGATAGTGATGGATTAATATGTGCTTCAACAAGTCTGTTAGCCACAAATTCTTCCTTATAGATATCTTTAAGAGAAGATATCACAGATATTTGCTTTGGAATATTGGAAAAGGAAAATGTTTGTCTTTTATTCTCTCCAATTGTGAAATATTTGTCTTTATGGTTATTGATGTCAATACCATAAATATTCAAGTAATCATTTCCAAGAATGATGTGCTGAGATGTGAAATTGTCCATTACTACTATCTCAGTTTTCATTCTTACACTTCCTTCTGGATGTGGAAATACAAGATTAGTGTCCAATATGCCCCAAGGGTACATATTATTACTGGCACACCTAACTTGTACACCCTCTATTGGTAATAGATGGCTTTTCCATCCAGGGAGTATGGCTTGAAGATAATATTTGCCTACACAAGTACAAAATGTCCCTGTATCCAAATTTACTTTGGCTTAAATATCATTAATCAGGATTGATGTGATACAAGATTTTCCAGCAGTGTATCCTTTACCTCTAGCAGGTTTGATTTTACACATTCTGGCATCTTGGATATTGATCAGCTTATGACAATCCTCACTGTACTGTGGCAAGTGAGTATGGACTTCTCTGACCTCAAAGAAAGCGGCAATGTTTTCAATGGGATAGTCATCTACTGGTGTATCCTCAGAGACTGCAGAATCTAGGTCAGATTCTTCTTTCTCTTCAGTACACTGAACTTCTTCAATTACTTGAACTTCATTAATCTTTGTCATTTTGGTGCAAGTGTTGGCTAAATTTGAAATGCTTCCACATTTATGACACCTCAAGACAGGTCTTTCAGGCCTCTCATCTTCTCTGGAAAACTTTAGACACCATTTTGGATTCCATAGGGACTCTAGTCCAGGTTGTACTAATTCCTGTCCTAGTAATCATATCTTCCATGCCATTCATGTAGTCTTCTGTTAAGCAGGGCTGTACACATCTGCACTTGATAGCATATTCTAGTTCTCCTCTACATTTTCTTAATATTTTCATATCAATCATAGAGTCAGACACATCTGGGTGTAAGGCAGATAATCTGTCTTTCTTTTTGAGGAAACAAGTAAGTGGTTTATCCTTTTCTGAGTTAAAAATGGCATTTAAAAAAGAATTTTCCATTTTAAATCTCCAAGAATTGTTAGCCCATTTGGGGATTATTTCACATTTCCACCAAGGCCAATAATGCTTACCATGATCTATTCTCATTTCATAATACCATTTTTTTGAACTCCTGGTAAGCAAAGAGTGTAGCTTGCCCACTATGATTTCATCAGGTATGTGAAAATTGTCTTGCAATATATCAATTGTTCTGATTAACTCAATATGATTGTATTCTCCTTCACCAGATAATGTTGGCCATTCTTCCAGCTTGGAAATATCTTCTTCAAAGATAGGATTTTCTCCTAAAAATGGGGTTAAACTTCCTTTTATAGAAATTTTTTCTTCAGTACAAGGTGTAGAATGTCTTGGCATACGTGGTTCATAATTTTTATTAATTCTCTCTACATTTTCAATGATCTCATTCTTCCACTTCTGCCTTTCACTGTAACTTTTTGCCAAATGTGTGGCTGTCACAGGGGCTCTTCGAAGTGAAGAGGGCCTGGCACTCAGTAAACTGGGACTCACTTATGGAGGGCTCAAAGATATGGTAAGAAGGAGTACACTAAAGAGTGTTAAAGATAAATTGCTAAAGAATAAATATAAGAAAAAGCAGCAACAAGAGTAAGAGTAAGAAATAGAAGAGCCAACCAAAAACAAGTCCAAGTCCACTGTTTCAACCTGTCAGAATGGAAAGAGAAGGGTTAATAAGGATATGGCCACCCAACTCATACTGTACAGGCAAAGAGAGAAAAGGCAAAGACTAACTTAAAATTAAATAATCATAATACCCAATTATAAGGATAAGAATAATTATAAAATAATAAATAAACTAAATTAATTAACTGGGGAAAAGTCCCCAGGGGGGAGAAAGAGGGGCTGGTATATGTGAGAATCACCAGCCCTGATCCAGAGGAAGAATTTTCATGAGAGTAATTGATGATTGAATTGAGTCTGGCCAATACAGGTCTTGTACAGCTGTACAGGACCTGTACAAGAGGTGTGGTGTATTTGAGTGATCATACAGTTCCATATTGGTGTATTGAAACTGTATTGGGTGAATCCAACCTGTACAGGTATTGACAGGCTGTATTGATGTACCAAGCTGTATGCATGTTTCAGAATGAAGATTGCTGAAACTGAATGCTGATGCAGATACTGGATTTGCTGGTTTGGGGTGTTTGAGTGGGTGTATGAATGAATACCCTTACCCCTGATGGATGGTTGTTACAGTATCCCCCTCTTGAAACTGGTGGGCTCCTGAACACCATAATACCCTGCCACTGTTGAGTGGCATCTCAATATCCCCACATTTTTTCAAAAAATTTCTTTTTTTTTAATTTTCTTTCCCTCTTGACCATTATCCTGAAAATCCTTCATTACTTCTTCTCTGTCAAATTCAATTGATTCCCCCCTTTTTTCAAGTTTGAGTAAGTATTCCACTTCAAAATATGCATTTCTTTTCTTCTGATTCAATCAACCATGCCCTTGAGATGTAGCCTTGGGATATATCCCAGGATAAGGACCACTGAGCTCTTGTGCTCAAAAAATGATGCCCAATGAGTATATGAAGTGTACTCATTGGGCAAGGTTTAATCCATTGAAAAAAATTCCTCCAAGGGGTCTTGTCCCCATTACCCATGGAAATGGCCTCAACAGCCCTCCAAAGTGTTTTGGGCTGTGGCCTTTACCCTGATGATTCTAGATAAATCTTGATTTTTCATGGCCTTTTGGCCTTTTTGGGTGTTTTGGTGAATTTGGCCATAATTGGCCTTTTTGGATGTTTTGGGGTCCTATGGTCCGCGGTCCGTGGGGGTTAATGGAGGCCCCTGGGCCCAAATTTGCTGGGGACCCAGGGTGACCAAGGGGCCCAGAATTGCCCAAGCATAAAACGTTCACCATACATGGCCTGGACCCATTAATGGGGTCCAGGACCATCAACATCCTGGCCTCCCCAAAGCTTCAGGGGAGGCCCTGGGTGATGAGTTCAGCCCCAAAGGGTTATATACCTTCACCATAGAGGCTTTGAGGGGGGGGCATAATTGAGTTATGGCCCCATTTCCTTGAGGTCAAATTCTTTTATCTTGATATGGAGTGGATTGATTCTGACGTCTTGAATCTTCTGCTTGCATATTCTTCAGTTATGAGTTCCAAACTGACTGAACTCACTGAATCTTCTCCTTCTGCACCGCCACCGTCTGTTCTTCATGGTTCTGGCGTCTTCAGTCGATTATCCTCCCTTTCCATGGTGTCTTCTGGCCATTTTGATCCTTCCCAAACATATGATGGGTTCAGAGCAGTTGAAGTTCTTGATCCTGCCTGTACTGAGTGTTTGGCCAAGGGAAAGGATTGCTTTCAACATTATAATCCTCAATCATCAAAATGCCATTTTTGTTTTGTTGGGAAGAAGCCATGCCGCCGTACCGGATCGACTTTGTCCCAGGTCAGGAGACACTTATGGAGTAGGAAAGATGGGCCTTATGGGCAGGAATTCCCCATTCTTGAGGAGCCTACCCCTGATGCCACTTCTGGATTTTCTCAATGTGAGTGATTTGCATATTTTGATTGAATTGGTGCTGATATCTTGATGTAGTGACTGGTTCCAGGCAGAGGGATGTGTCCAGATGGACTAATGTTGGAGGGTCCATTCCAAATGGTGGTAGGCCCATCCACAACAGTTCAGAAATTCCAATTTCAAGGACCAATGCTGATGGAGTGGTGAAAGTAGTGAAGAAGCTAAGAAGAATTGTTGATTCCCCATCAGATCCAGATGCTGAAGGAAGTGATGAGTTGGATGGTGAAGAAGTTCAAGTTATTCCTCATTCCATTGGCAATCCATCCAGCAATTCCTCCTCTCAACCTCTTGCCAACACCAGATTCCAAATTCAAGTCATTCCCAGTACTCCAAGAACCTTTCAACCAATGCTTGCCTCCATTCCTACAACCCTTCCTCCTCCTTCACCAACTACTTCCCACACCACCAGGCCTGCCTTGAATCCAGCAGTAAGACCATCCCCAGTTCAACAGCCCAGGAACTCACCCATAAACACCTCCCGTCAACTCCAGCAGAAGAAGAGATGGATTGTCCCCTCTGCCGTTTCCTGCCTCTCAAATTTTCAAAGAAGAGAACGTTGGCCTATCCGGGTTACCAGAGAAGATCCCAACACGGCTAGTGAAAATCAAGATGCTGTGGCCAGATTGTTCAGGAGGGTTGATAGGAATAGCAGGGAGGTGATTATGTATGCAAATGGCAGGACTATCCCAGGTACTGCTTCTGAAGAGATGGCTGAAAAATTTGCCTGGTATGAAGATGAGTTGATAAATGATTTCCAGAGAACCTTTGATGATTTGGGTAGAGATAACTAGTTTACTTTTCCTTTTTTGTGTTTGGTTTGCCTTCTATCCCCACTCTTATAAATAATAAAAAATGAAAAAAAATGGAACCTCCCAATACATGATTTGGGAGGGGATGCTGCTGCTTTAAAGAAATAAAAGAAAGAAATTTATACAAGTAAAGAAAGAAAGAAAAATAAAAGTATAAGAGAAAATGAGAGTAAAGAAAGAAATAAAGAAAAATCCTGATGGTTGGTCCTTCTTGTAGTGAGTTGCTTGATTCTGGCCAAAAAAGTGTCTGAAAAATGAAAACCAACCATTTGATGCTCACAGAGTGGCCAAGGTGATGTTTTACAAGAAGTAGAACCCTCAGGGATGCATACCAGGAGATGGAACTTACTTTCATAACTTCCACTCCCCACCAAGCACCATGAAATTGAAAAAGATTGCCATAATGACTTCTGAGATGAATTGCCATAAATGGCTTCTGAGAAGAATTGCCGTAAATGACTTGGAGTAATGAATGTCTTGAATTATGATTATTGGCATAAATTGAAATGATAAATGAAAAGAAAGAAAAGAAACAAAGAAAGGAATATTTGGCCATATCTTGATAAGGTCCAAATTGGAGGGTATTGGTGTTGTATGCTTCCTGAACCTGTCCAAAGAATTGACAAGTGCTCGCAAAGTGGCCAAGGT
The DNA here is from genome assembly GCA_023105745.1 of Austropuccinia psidii. Lineage (NCBI taxonomy): Eukaryota > Fungi > Basidiomycota > Pucciniomycetes > Pucciniales > Sphaerophragmiaceae > Austropuccinia > Austropuccinia psidii. The sequence continues at coordinate 42,221,410 of JALGQZ010000013.1, forward strand.
GATGCTTACAACAACATATGGGTAGAATACCCCCTTAAAGGTGCATGCCAGGAGAGGAACTTACTTTCATAACTTCTTCTCCCCACCAAGCACCATAAATCAAACTCTTGAGGTATTTGGACCAGGCTTGTCTGGATACAATGAGTGGAAGTCCTTGACAAGATCTGGTGAGTTGGTAAGGTTTGAAGCTGGCTCCCAAGTGGTTCTTTCTGGGTCTTCGCTGAATCCTTTCCACTCTACAAGATACCATAATTTACCTCTTTTGAGTTTTGAGTCCAGAACCTGAGCCACTTCCCATTCTTCTTGCTGCTCCACTAAAACTGGTGGTGGCGGCAATTGATGACGATTTGGGATAGTTGAATGCTTGACTGGTTCTAATAAGGACACATGGAATACAGGGTGAACTGTCTTCCATTGCTGAGGCAACTTGAGGTGATATGCATGACTGCCAATCTTCTTCAGAACTTCAAAAGGTCCCAACCATCTTTCTGATAATTTCTTGGTGGGTCTTGTTGTCTTAATGTTCTTGGAAGCTAGCCATACTTTGTCCCCAGGTTGGAAATAAGGTGGAATTGCTCTATTTCTATCTGCATACTTCTTGAATCTCCTTATTGCTGACTCTAATTCTTCTTTGACAACTTGCTGTACTGATTGGAGTTTTGTTGATAACTTTCCAGCAGGTGAGTCTTGAGAAATATGGATTGAGTCAAAGCTGGGATTTCTTCCATAAATGGTGAAAAAAGGTGATTGCTTGGTTGATGAATGTTCTGCATTATTATAGGCAAATTCAGCCAGAGGGAGCCAGGTGTACCAGTCATCTTGATGATAGCTGACATACAGCCGAAGGTACTGTTCTAGTATCTGATTTACCCTCTCTGTCTGTCCATCTGTTTCAGGGTGAAAGGCAGTTGAAAGATCTCTTGATATCTTGAGCTGCTGACACAATTGAGTCCAGAATGATGAAACAAATAAGGATCCTCTATCACTTACAATACTGACTGGAAGTCCATGCTTGGAAAATACATGTCTAATGAAGATTTGAGCTAAATCCAGAGCAGTGATTGTGCCATAAGTTGGAATGAAGATTGCCATTTTTGAGAATCTGTCCACAACTACTAAAATTGAATCAAAGTTGTTTGACAGTGGCAATTGAGTGATGAATTCCATTGATAATGAATTCCAAGGACCAGACGGAATTGAAAGAGGCTTGAGTAATCCAAACTTCTTGTGATGAATGTTCTTGTTTCTTGAACATTGCTGACATGAGGACACATAGTCCTTGATGAATTGATTCATGCCAGCCCAATAAAAATCCCTCTTGATGAGCTTGAGGGTCTTCTCCTGGCCAGGATGGCCAGCCAATGGTGAGTCATGACGCTTTTGAAGAATATTGAGTTGAAGTTCTTCATTGCTTGGGATTACCACTCTATCTTTGAATAATAATAACTTGGCTTGAGGTTCAAGAGAATAATCTGGAACTGATTCACCTCTTGCTAGTTGCTTGAGTATTTCTTTATAGTCTTTGTCTTGCCATACTTCTTTTTGAATCTTGTCCACTAAATCTGAGAAAATTTCCACTTTGATTGAGAAGAATCTTGATTCTTGAATTCCATCTTGCTTAAGTACTTGATGGAAATTCTGAGGATTCTTGCTGATGAAGTCCACCCCCCTCTCTGGGTACACGTTGTCCTGACGTGACAAGGCATCTGGTAAAGTGGCCAGCCTGCCTGGGCGGTAAGTGATAGTGAAATGAAATTCTGAGAGAAATTCAGCCCAACGGGACTGACGACGAGTAAGAACTTTGGAAGACATGAAATACTGCAAGGAAGAGTGGTCTGTCAAGACCTCAAAAGGATTGAAAAGAGAAAGAAGAAATGCCCTCCAGCGCTTGAGAGCCCAAACTATGCCAAGGAGTTCCTTGTCATGAATTTCATAGTTGAGTTCATCTGGTAAGAGCTTGCGACTATCAAATGCAATGGGATTCTTTCCAGAGTCATTCACCTGACTCAGTACGGCGCCCAATGCATAATCAGAAGCATCAGTCTCTACAATAGTAGGTAGAGATGGATTGAAATGGGATAAGATAGGAGCGGAGGTGAAAGCTTCTTTGAGTGCTTGAAACTGACGAAGAGCTTCCTCATTGAAGATGAAAGGAGAATCTTTTTTGAGAAGGGAAGTGAGAGAAGTGATTTTTTTGGAATAATTTTTAATGAAACGACGATAAAAATTGGCAAAGCCAAGAAAGGATTGAAGAGCCTTGATGTTTTTGGGCTGAGGCCAATTGAGGATTTGCTGAACTTTTGAAGAATCCATCTTGAGGCCATCACTTGAAACAACATAGCCCAAGTATTCCACACTTGAGGCATGGAATACACACTTGGAGGCTTTGGCAAACAGATTATTGTCCCTCAGTCTTTGGAGGACAGAGGCCAGATGTTTGACATGTTCCTCCTCAGAACTGGAAAAGACCATAATATCATCTAGATACTCCACAACAAACACATCCAAAAAATCTGCAAAGATATCATTTACTAGATTTTGGAAAGAAGCAGGAGCATTGGTCAAACCAAATGGCATGACCAAATACTCATAACTGCCATATTTGGTTCTAAAGGCAGTTAAGTGCTCATCCCCCTCTTTGATTCTCAGAAGGTTATATGCACCACGCAAATCTATCTTGGAGAAGATAGTGGAACCGTTGAATACGGTAAGAAGCTGGTTCATAGGAGGAACAGGGTATCTGTTCTTCCTAGTGACAGCATTGAGTTTGCGGTAGTCAACACACAAACGAAGACCTCCATCCTTTTTCTTGACAAAAAGGACAGGTGCTCCTGTTGAAGAGGAGCTTGGTCTAATGAAACCTTTCTCTACATTCTCTGAAATGTAGGCCCACAGTGTTTCTGACTCTTGATTTGATAATGAGTAGATAACACCAATTGGAGGTAGAAGACCCTCCAACTCGATATGGTGATCACAGGCGCGGTGTGGAGGAAGTTTCTCTGCTTTCACCTTGGAGAATACATCCAAATATTGGTGATAAGCAGGAGGAGCAACCTTCAACACAGTTTCAATTTCTTCTGGCTCTTCCTCCTCATCCCACTGCTCCTCCAGGGATGCATGAAAAGATAAGGGAGGAAGGTCCATATCCCCTTGGAAGAGATGAAGTGAAGATATGGCAACATCTTCTCCAACATCCTTTATCTCTTTGAAGACTTCATCTCTTGATGGAAGTAATGACTGAGAGGGAATAATGGAAGGGATATGGACAGAAGAAGGAAGGGAAGGTGTCTTAAGTTCACCGACCAGAGCAACACTGTTGACAGCAGTGGCGAAGTCATTACTAGCAGAGGGAATAGTACCACTAGAATCCTTATGATTAGAATCATAGGTGATCAATCCATTTTTCCAATGAATAATGGGATTAAAATGGTAAAGGAAGTAATATCCCAATATCAGGTCTTCTCCCTTGGATGAATCTATGATAAAGAAGTCCCATTCAAAGCTTGGGAAGGAAGGCAAGTCAACTACCCACTTGGTATAATGGGTGATGAACAAGGCAGGGGATTCATTAGAATCCAAAATGAAAAGAGGAATCTTTTCAGGGAGCTCTGACAGAGTCAATGAGTACTTGAGAACAAAATTCTTTGCAATAAAGGAGTTTGTAGCACCAGAATCAATGAGAATACTATAAAAAATATCAGAGACAGAAGAGAAAATAAGAAATTTTAAAGATTTCTTGACACTAGTATTCAGAGTGCACAATTGTGCTCTTGAAGGAAATAAGTGAGAACCATTGAACACATCATGATTCCCACTCAGGCTTTTCCCTGCTTGCTAGGGAAGCCTCTTGATGATGACCCAGGCTTGTTCTGAGGTCTCTTGAAGCATTTTTCAATTGGGTGTTTTCCACCACAATAAGTACACAACCCCTCTTTAATCCTCCTCTCCTTTTCAGAACCAATTAATTTATTGTCCTTATTGAGGAGAGCAGCATGGGGTTTGTCCTTTGAAGATTGGAATTGCTTACCCTTCTTGTTCTTCTTCTGGTGAGACCTCTTTGAAGATGAGTTTTGAGGAGGCCTAGATTTATTAGATCCAATGACTGGAGGCTTCTTCTCTTGATTGCCACCCTTTTCTTTTTGCCTCTCATGATATCTTGTGTCTAATTCTAAGGTGACATCCATAAGTTCTTGAAGAGTATCAAAAGTTCCAGGGTGAGAAGCCAACTGATCCAATAATCTTGATGCCAATCCTCTTCTGTAAACATGGATATAAGCTCTTTCCCCCAATCTCCAATTCTTGATATTAAGCTTCTGAAATCTGCAATGTACAAGGAAACATGACCACTTTCCTTCATCCTCAGATTGTCCAACTCTTGTTCAGCTTTCCTGACTTCATTGGGGTCACCAAACAGAGTGAATAATTGAGATTCAAATAATGGCCAATTATTGAGGAGGTAGGAAGGGTCTTCATTGGAAATATTTGAGAGATAGGGTTCAATTCACTTTCCAGCTCTACCAGTGAGAAAAGAAGTTGAGTAAAGAACTTTCTTCCTGTCAGAGAAGAAATTTGCCGGATCATTATGGAAGATTAATTGACAGGATTGGATAAATCCTCTCAATTTATGAGCTTGAGTACCATCAAAAGAATCAGGTGCCTTCATGGATGGAGTCTTGAAAGCAGGGGCCTTGGAATTGTCCCTGGGAGCAACTGCTTGAGTGAGTCGCCCCATGAATTGAGTCATCTGCTCCATCATCTTGAGGAGACTTGGATCAGTTTGAGAGACAAGAGGTTGACTAGAAAGGGCTAGATTAGAACCCTGAGGTACCTCTGGAGCATTTGCCAAGGAATCTGCCACTTCAGTTTCCCCAGAATCTTCCTCTTCCACAGACTCTTCCCCCTCTTCATCTTCAACTTCCCCTTGTATTGCTCTTGCACCTTCAGACATGCCAGGGTAGCCACCCAAAAGTCCAGAGAAAGATCTTGATCTTCTTGATTTCATTCCACCTCTTCTTGAGGGTGCTGCTCCTTCCATTGGTGGTCCTCTGTCCAAATTTGCACTCAGTTGATGAACTGATGGTGTGCGGTCAAGAGGAGCCCTTGCTGTAGGAGTGAGAACAGCTTGAATTCTTTGGGATCTAGTATTTTTGGCTGGTGGACTATGCTGAACTGGCATTTTGAAATAAATGAAATAAAACTTGATGATACTTTGAATAAAATAAGTCTTGACCAAAACAATCAAATGAGAATCTTGATAAACTTGAGAAATCAATCAATCGTCTTGAAGTGAATCAATATGAATGAATCTTGAAGAGTGAAGATGACAAAGTCAAATTCTTATGAACAATCAATTTCAATCAATAAGTCAAATCAAGTCAATCAAAATCAAATCAATTAATTCTTGAGGATTTCAATCAATATCTTCAAAAATCAATTCAATTTTCTTGAGGAATCAAATTCAAATCAAATCTTGAGGATAAATCAGCTATCTTGAGGAATCAAATCAAGTCAATCAATCAAATCAATCAAAGTCGAATCAAAGTCTTGAGGTGAAATCAATGTCTTGAGGAATCAATCAATAAGTTTGAGAAATTTCAAAACCAAAATCACTGAATACCCCAAATCAATAAAAATCCCTGAATGATGAATCAATTAGCCCAATTAATTCCACTCAAATAACCTGATAAAAACCTGAATTCAAACCAAAAGAGAAATGAGAATGATAAAGAATAAATGAAATGGTCAGCAGAATTTTGAAATGAGAAAAAAGAATCAATTTTCATTTTGAATGAAATGAATGAGATGAAAATTGATGAGAGAGAAAAAATCATAGAAAATCATAAAAATCATAAAATCATGAAAAGGTCATAATTGAAGAATGAGAGAAGTGAGTAAAATGAATGAAAGAAAGAATCAAATATGAGTTAATTAATTTAATGTCACAGGGGCTCTTCGAAGTGAAGAGGGCCTGGCACTCAGTAAACTGGGACTCACTTATGGAGGGCTCAAAGATATGGTAAGAAGGAGTACACTGAAGAGTCTTAAAGATAAATTGCTAAAGAATAAATATAAGAAAAAGCAGCAACAAGAGTAAGAGTAAGAAATAGAAGAGCCAACCACAAACAAGTCCAAGTCCACTGTTTCAACCTGTCAGAATGGAAAGAGAAGGGTTAATAAGGATATGGCCACCCAACTCATACTGTACAGGCGAAGAGAGAAAAGGAAAAGACTAACTTAAAATTAAATAATCATAATACCCAATTATAAGGATAAGAATAATTATAAAATAATAAATAAACTAAATTAATTAACTGGGGAAAAGTCCCCAGGGGGGAGAAAGAGGGGCTGGTATATGTGAGAATCACCAGCCCTGATCCAGAGGAAGAATTTTCATGAGAGTAATTGATGATTAAATTTAGTCTGGCCAATACAGGTCTTGTACAGCTGTACAGGACCTGTACAAGAGTTGTGGTGTATTTGAGTGATCATACAGTTCCATATTGGTGTATTGAAACTGTATTGGGTGAATCCAACCTGTACAGGTATTGACAGGCTGTATTGATGTACCAAGCTGTATGCATGTTTCAGAATGAAGATTGCTGAAACTGAATGCTGATGCAGATACTGGATTTGCTGGTTTGGGGTGTATGAATGAATACCCTTACCCCTGATTGATGGTTGTTACAGTGGCAAACTGATTGATATTATTAATTATTTCCCAAACATGATCTTTTAGAATTCTAAGTTGATCATTGATGTTTGAAATGGAAAGATCTTCCATTACATCATTTTGGGCTTGAAATTCACTTTCAATTCTGTCACATGTATTGGTGATTAAATAAAGTTTGACATTTGTCAACTTATACCACTCAGTATAGTTCTTGTCATTTCTTTTTAATTCACTTATATCTGATGTTATTTTATTTAACTTTGCATCAAACTTGCCAAGTTCTACATCAATACTATATTTAACAAATTGTATTTCATCTATTGTTTGTGTGGAAAATTCCTATTGATCCTTCCCTGCTCTTTGGCTGTGAATTCCATCCGAGTACTGGCCATATTGATGACACTATCCACAGCTGAAGGCTCCAATTTGGGGATCCTGTACCCTTGTGGGTAAGGTCTGTGCCAATTTTGTTTGCCTTTGCCCTTTCCCTGATGGTTCTTGAGACCTTTCTTCTTCTTCTTAGGTCCTTTGGGCTTCTCTTTGGATGCTTCTGGAGCTGGTAGATGCCATTGGGCATTCTTCCAAAGCTGGGGTCATTTCCAATTCCTTCTTCTGGTATACAGATAAAAGACTTTGGTTCTTCAACCAATTCTTTATCTTTTTGACCTTGTCTTTGAAAGACAATGGGCTCCACCCTCCTAAGAGTTCTATGGTCTTCTCCTGACCCAGAAAGCTCTTGATGTGTAAGTTGGAGTTCATGGCCCCCTGCCAAAGGCTTGGGCATATTTCCCACTGCTCTTCTTTTGCTGCTCTGAACCAATATCTGTATTGGGACTGATATATTTCTATGGCTGCCACTTGAAAGTGGTTCAGCCCTTAAAACATTACCTTCAATTAGTTCAGCCTCAGAGTTCAGATTAAAGCTTGTTGGTACAGACCTTGGGGAATGGGGGCAGCTCTGGCATCCTCCAGATGTGTCTTTCTTGAGGAAGACTTGGAAGAACTTGTTCTGGTCTTACCTCTTCCTTGTCCAGGTCCATCTGGTTGGACTGAATAGCTGCTTCCATTTCTGGTATGCACCATTTTCACATCGAATCAAGAGAAAATAAGAATTGAAAACAGAAAACACACACCTTTTGGTGGTTGTTTGGCTTGTTTTGTCTTAAATAAAGTGCCTCTTTTAGCAATTTGCACTTCAATAAAGTCTTCAGATTCCGGCCTATAATGTATCTTTTACTGAGTCTGTTACCAGCTGCAAAGTATTTGATTAAAGACACTAGAGAAAAATTGATAAAAGAAAAATTATTTTTTATACTTTGAGAATATTTTTTAAGATTTTTTATAAGTTTTTCATTTTTTAATATTAAAAAATTATTCTTTTTAAAGAAAAAAAAATTAAGATTTTGAATCAAAATTAATTCACAGTAACTCAAAGAATAATTTTATAGGTTTTTGGACGTGAAGAAGCCATGTGTAAAAACAGTATAAAATTAAACCAAATTCCTCAATGAAAAAGATTTTGAAAAAAAATGAAAATTATTTCAACTTCAATTTGAAAGAAAGTAAATTAAATCAATATATTTTAAAGCTTAAAAATATATTAATTAAGGGTACAAGGTTCAAAAAACACGGCCAGGCCCCCAAATGGAAGATGTGTCTATGAAACCTGTTGATAATATTGCTATTAATTAACAGTAATATAACTGTTCTTAAGAAATATAATAGAAAGATTATTATAACTGCAACTAAATAATTAAATAATTAATTATTTCTTTTACTTGTTATACACTACTAGTGATTATAACAGTAAGCAGTAATTGTCTACTAGAATCAATTACAAGATGTATTTAATAATAAAACCTCTTTATTAAAATAATAAGATTATTTTAATATATAATTATCTTATGTAAGAATAATTATAAATAGAATTCTTGAAGAAAACAATTACTAGAGAAAAGCTTTAAGAATTAAGATAAATCACTCACTAATACTTCAAACTTATCAAAGATAAAAGTAGAGAAATTTGACAGATAATTGTGGATTTATAGGATCAAAAATGGATATATAGCTGATTTATATGACTTCCCACCTTTTTGATTAATTCTGAAATATTTAAAATACTTAAGAAAAGATTTAAGTAATACTCACTTGTTGGTAATAAAGGTATAATGGAATAAAATGATGATTTGGAAAAAACAGCAAGAGGAGGCCTCTTTTAAGTCTAAGACAGCTCACAGAGGCGTGCCATGGATAAATCTGAAAAAACAGTGAGTGAGAAAACAATAAACCTTTTTTGGATTATTGATTTCATCATCTGTTGTCATGTAAGATTATCATAATTACTTAATTGGTACTTTTACATGACTACCAACCCATATATGGTTAATAATAAAAGGAGTAAAAACTGTAAATATTATTTTATTCCAAAATGATCATTGATTTCTAAAAGTTATCAATGCTATTGGAAATTCAATCACAGAGTGTATTTTCTGTGATTTTTTAAAGATTCAGTATTTTATGTGGAATCATCAAAAATGGACTGTAAGTAAAACTTTCAATTTTACCTTTAAGAGTATGATTCTTTTTGGTTTTTAAATGAATTATACAGGTCTCAATTGGTCCTGAAGGGTTCAGAAATATTCATAAAGGATTGTATTTTTAATGAATTTTTGAAGTTTTTACCTCATTTCTATGTAGAATTACAAATAGCACTATATGGTTGGTTTCTATGAGGTAAATCAATGGATACTAGTCCAAAAAGGGTTTTAATTACTGGTTTGGGGTCTATACATGGAAAGTCATTAAGAGTTGAAATTGTTAAAGGATTCGAAGTTGCTCTTTACCTCCTTGTCACGTCAAAATAGCAGCTTATTTGCTATTTTCTTATGATATAATGAAGTTTTGACTTGGTAACCAAGTTCCCAAAAGGTTTCTGTTTACTAATTGGGCCAAGATCAGCCATGTATCCAAGATTTGGAGCTATCCACGCCTCAGAGGCCTCAGAAATTGAGTACCCTGGCTCTCTTTGATGTCTTTTGTCCTGTTGACTATTTTTTACGTCAAAAATAGAAATTCAGGCTTCAAGTGGGATATCCACTATGGGTGAACCAAAAGGGCATGTAATAATACCATAATATTAGGTTGCAGAAACATGTATAACACTATTCTTAGTGTATATGTAACATGGAATTTCTCACATTCCCATTATTTTGGCGTGAAATTGATAAAAACAAAAATTTTCATGGATCTTTTATGTGGTATTGATGATTTGGTATTGAAGTGTTTTCCATATTACCACCTCAAAGAGTTGATTTGAGCTTATTCACTCCATGGAGCTACCCTAGGTGAAATTTTGTGTAGAATTCAAATCTGGCCATAAATCCATGGATGTACTTACTCAATAAAAGGTTATTCATATTTTCTGAAATCAAAAAAGATTAATTTTGAATATATGCATGACTTATGGGTTATGAATACTTCAGAATTTAATTTTAAGATAATTGTGGCCTATTTGGGTATGTAAAATATACCTCAAGGCTCACACTATTAAAGTTTTAAACACCTGATTAATCATCTCACCACACTCCTACACTGCTTAATTGTGCCAATTTCGGTAAGTCATATTGATTTAAATATACAATTTTTCACCTTAATTCAATATTCTAATGGATGCACTCATTATGCATCCATACCCCTTCCTCATATAGTTCTTCATTTGTGGAATACGTCACACAAGCATTATTCTCCTAAGTAAAGAAATTACCCATCCAAAAGGGCATAGAACCTCATTTGACCATCCTCTTATCATCCAAACCAATTTTTTCAAAGTGCAAGTCACTGAACGCATGCTATTTCGCACATTAAATCCTGATATTATTTCAGGAAGAATCATAATAATTGAAATGTTGGAAGTCTTTGGAAAATATTTCAATTCATTTATTTGCCATTATTCTAACAACTTTGGCCAACATGCCTATTTTTTAGAAAATTACAAATCCATTTCCCAATTAAAACCACTAATACAATCTATTATTCAATCTTTCCCCACCTTTTATATGTCAAAGACATAATTTTGAATAGAAAACCAAATAAGCTTTTAAATTACACATCTGAAAATTCTCATTTGACACACAGAGATATGACATGAAAGTGAATCCATACCTTCATTGCTCATCTTTTTTGATTTTAACACCATCTTTTGTATTCCTTGATGATTAATTCCTGAAAATGAAATTCACATTAGAGGCTTTTTGAGTAAAAATCAATATATGTTTGTGATACATTGATTACCATTTTATCAAGAGAACACAGGCACCTTTTAATAATACTTTTGAGATTATTTTGTCTTTTTCCTTAATAATCCAGTCTTCTTTTAAACATTATCTCTCCTCTTTTTTGTCTTCCATAAATTACAACCACCTTATTTCTCTATTTACCATAGTTTTAAACACCTAAATTTGAATTACATGTCTTAAGATTTGCAGAACCAAACTATTTTTTTTTTCTCTAATCCTTTTCATTTATTGTGGTTATGATAATCTTCCTTAAATTTCCATTTGAGCCATATGTTTTTCCTGATATTTCTCTTCCACTTTAAATACTCAAGACTTCCTTTGTCAATTTATTTTTCCATATTTTCCCACTCTCTTTGTTTGATTTATTTTTATGGTATTCTAATAATAGATAACCATATTGCGTAAAAAGGTATATTTGTCTTTATAAAATGAATAATAGGATGGTTTTAATTTTTCAATTTTCCCTTAAATAAACTTACTCATTAAATTGTTTTAAAATCTGAAACTCTCTAGCTACAATTGTTTTGATCTTCATTTTTTTGTATGATTTACTAACTAAACTTTATTTCCTTTTATATAGTTATATATTTTCCATTTTTGGAAATTTAACAAATACACCATGATTTAAATTCCTTTAACTTTTTCTTCATGTTATTTTTGATAATTTTCAGTCAACTTTTAATGATTTCTTTTACTGCGAAAATTTACTTTTCATTCATAAGTCAATCTTCATTACTAATTTTCCTTTTTTTCTGGACCCCTCGCCATTTTCCACCATTTTCTATTTTTATGCATAATTTGGCATTTTGGGAGTCCAAACAATTTTTTTTTCTCTTTTTTTTAATGTTTTTTTGAAAAAAAGTCTTGTTTTATTAATCATCATATGATTCTTATTAAAAATGCTTTGTTTTAAGGTTATTTTGGCATATAGCATTGTTTTTTCAAAAAATTACCTTTTTGTTTCTTTGGTTTTTTTTGAGTTTTTTTGATTTTTTGATTTTTTTCTTAAAATGATTTTATTGCAAACAAAAAATTACATACACACTGCAACACTCTGGTTACAGTGTTTCCACACCCCACACTCCACAAAATAAACATAAAAAACCCAAAAAACCCATCCAAACATTCAAGAAACCCCAAAAAAATTGTGGGCCTTCCAAATCTTCCAAAAGACACACATCAGGTGTTTTTCTGTGCGAAACACCTTATGATGGTGATTTTCACTGCAAAACACCTGATAATGGTGATTTGCACTGAAAAACCCCTGATAATGGTGATTTGAACTGGAAAACACCTGATAAAGGTGATTTGAAATGAAAAACACATGATAATAGTGATTTGCACCGCAAAACACCTGTTATTGGTTTTTTTTTTCAAAATATAAATGAGAATTGATAAAAAAAATATTTGAATTACATCAAATATGAAGAATTCAATGAAAAGGAGAAATGACAGCAAAATTGTCCAAAAATTATGTCTTTTTTGATGACATTGGTCTTTTTCAAAATCCAATTAAAAATGGGCAAAGCCATTTTTCCAAAATTGGTGTATCATGAGCTTCGAGAATAAAATGACATGGCTAAAGTATCAAGACAACAGTTATGTAAGAAATAACTCAATGAAAATGTCAGCCTGTGACTCAAAACCAGAGCACAAGCATGACAGCCAAAATACCATAAACCAATGGTATAGCCAAAATACCACCAGAACATGGAGCTGAGCCAAATTAGCTCAAAAGGTATCAAAAGAAAGAGGAAACTCACCTCTTTCTGAAAATATAAGTCCCATCACCATAGGACAAGAAATAACAAAGTTATTGCTGAGCATAAACCTTAATTTTCACCTCTCATCTAAAATCTAGAAGGAGAGGCTTAACCCCATCAAATGCGTATTCAAAATGAAGCTCTAAGCCAGGGCTATCTAATGGTTCTAGCAAAACTGAGCTAGCACCAGTATTACTTGAGTTATGGTCAAATTCAGACCAAATAAGGGTGTACAAAACATTCACCTCTCATCTAACTTTTACAGTTTTAGTGTGAGATACCTGAAGTGGGGTCTTTTTGGAAAGAGCACAATCAGGGCTATCTGATGGTGCCATCCATTTCCTCATAGCTCAACTACAACAGAAGTTATTGGCCAAACAAGCTTAATACAGCTTTTGCCCAGACCACGCCAATGTACAAAAATACTTGTACATGGGATAACTTTGTCATATTTAATGATAACCATGTCAAGTTGGGTACCATTGTGTAGAGCTCATACAGAGCTATTCAATGAACCAACTTTTAGCTTGATATCTCAAAAACTGACAGAATTATGACCATCTTAAGGTCAAAATCCCACCTGCTGTCAGATACAGCCTTACCATGGGATAATATCCCATAACCATGAATATGAGGTGTCAAATAGACAAAGAAGAATGTTTTTACTTCAATACCTCATATGTCAGTCAATACTGGGGTCCCATACAGTTTCTGTACAGCATTCTACACGTCATACACGTCAGAATCAGGCTGTGAGGTCCCCAGATGAAAATTTTCACCCTGTATTGGTGAAAACCGCCCAGATGTGGTTTCAAAACCACATCTGAGCCCAATACAGGGTATACAGGCTGTTTGCAAACCACAAGGCTGTCATAGAGAGTGAAAAATCTTCACTTCCTCTGCGTGGAAAGGTCTAGCAGCCTTTCCACCTCAATTTCAGGATAAAAGGAGGGCTTTTCACAGCCAAAAGCCTTTCCTCATCCTGCTCTTGAATAACCTACGTAGTAAACTGTCAAAAGCAGTTTTACTCTTGGTTAATAATCAGGTATACTCTTAAATTAAAGTATTGTAACTCAACAGGTAAAGCTGCACCCAGGGCTTTCAACAGCGCTCACCACCACTATATCTCTATAGTAAAGCCCTTAATATTTTAATTTAATCCTTTATCATCAACTTCATTATCTTTTAAAGCATTTTTACTGTGTCACAAACATAGTTTGAGTTGTAAATAGCCTACATTACCACTCTTTCATAGTTTCATCCTGACATTTTGGGGGCCTGGCCATGTTTTAAATCTTTTTTTGGACCTTATAAGTAAGTCTTTTCTCTCTTTATGACTTATTAACCAGTGTTTTATCTCTTTTAGGCGTAATTTCTCTATTTAAATATATATTTTATATATATTTATCCTTTTTTACATATATACTCATATTATAAGAGTATTTTTCACGTGGCTAATACCCACTGAATATAACTATTTTTGGCGTGTTTTGTATATAAAAACACATAAGCCATCAATAAGTCCTGTATTCTTGACTGAATGAGGACACCTCTTACTGAAAAACCATCAGTTGAGGCGTGGATTAAGTGTATTGTTGACTCAATAACACTTATACGAAACCACTTGTACAGAATACACTTGAAAACCACAAGTGTATCTGTGGGATACTGGCACACAAACAGTGTGACAGGGTACCAAAAGCTGTAATTCTGACGTGGAATTGTTGATTCAATTACACTGTCATTATACAGGGCACATTGTAGTAACATACAAGCCCAGAGGCCAATCTTAGACGTTCAAAACCAGCATTTTTAAGAAGTCTTAACTGACATAAGTCCTCCCTTTTCTGCCTTGATTTCAGTGGAAGATAATTACATCCCACTTGAGACCCAGTCACAGGCCAACACACCAGTGACACCCTCAGAACCAGAGGGCCGCAAAGGCAAAGGAAAGAGGCACAGTGAAGGTCTCATCACAGCCAAGAAGTGGACACCAATAGCCACTCAGAGAAGTAGAAAACCACGAAACTCTGCATCCATACAAGGTAAACCAACCTTAACCACTTGTACAGGAAAGATTACAATTATTAACCCAGTTGTAACTTCCAAAGGCAAACTGCCCAAGTCAGAAGACAGTAAATTTGTACAAGGCACAGTCAAAGGTAAATACCCTAAGAACATAAAGTTTTTGACTGCTTGCAAACACTGATATGTCCCCTGTATACCTCAGAGACCTTGGCTTCCAAAGGAACCAGCCAGAGGATAGAGGAGGATTGTCCAGAACCAGAAGACCTGAAAGAGGACACCCTGGACACAGTGGTGGATGGCAAAACAATGAGGGAGATAATATCAACCTTGCCATTCACACTCCAATTCAACAGAAACCTCAAACCAGAGGACTGGAAGGATATGGATCAAGTTCTTCAGATCCACCAACTCCTCAAAGATTTATTTCAATGGAGCATGGACAACAAGAGGTTCAACCTAGCAGCTCACTGGACAGAACTGGGATCAAGCTGCCAGAAGATCTGTCTCAAAGAGATAGACTTCAAAGACCTTATGGTAATCACCAAAGGTTGGAATCCTACCAGGCAGCACAGACTCCTGGAGGCAAGGGCACAGAGGATAAGGGAGAATCAAGCCACTATCCTAGCTATAGAAGAACAGTTGACCCAGACAGGGCCTACTCAGATTCCTTCAGGTTCACAAGGAGCAGGCCAAATCAACTCTACAGTGGCTTCACACCATTCAGACACCAGCAGATCAGTGGCCAAGAGTCACCATTCTTCACAATTCCAGGAAGTTTCCAGGAGAAGACAAGGAAACAAGGGCAAGAACAAAACCTCCTTCAACCAGAGGAGGAAAGAGTCAGACCCCATGATCCAGAAGCTGTTGGATTTGGTAAAGGAAGTACACAAGAACCAGAAGTAGTTGTAAGCCACTCTAGAATCGGTAGTCCTAGTAATAGAAACATTACCCCCACTCAGACTGAAAATAACATTGTCACATCTGAGAGTAACATCAACAGTGATACACTGTGGTTACAAGTGTCCCAATATGCTGAACAATCTGCAAAGCAATTTGCAGAAATTAAAGCTAGCCAAGAGAGGATGAGACAAACTCAAGCCTCCTTGGAACAAATAGTTAAGAATCTTCAAGAAGGATATGCTCAACTGAGCAAAGCCTCTGAAGTATCCAACAAAAGACTGAACCAAGTCTTTGAAGAACAACACCACAGAACAAGGGACACGGAGTGTCTGGATCAAGACATCAACAAATTGTTTAATGCCTACCATAGCTTAAAGCCCCAACCACAAGGCCAAGCTATGGAGAATCCATATCAACCAGATGACATCAAACCAGATGCCATGATGTTGAATAAGGCAAGATCTCCATCACAATACCAGGATGGAGATGGCATGTCTTATTCAGAGAAGGAAGCCTTGAAACAGCTTCCTGAGGCCTCAAACTGGCCCAAATTCTCTGGATCAGGAGAATATGATCATATGGAACTCATAGATTATATTGATGGACTCTGCATTGATGTACCCAGAAGACCAGATTACTGGATTACTGCTAGACTGAATACTGCATTCAAAGGTCATGCAAGTATATGGTACACAGAAATGAAAGAAATCCATGGCAGAAGAAACTGGCCATGGTGGAAGAGTCAAATAATCCAAAAGTACAGTAATGGAACTTGGATATGGCAAAAGACCATGTCATTTGAAAATTACAAATACTCTGTGGACAAAGATCCATATGAGTGGTGTCTCAGACAGTCTAAAAGACTTAAAGCCATTGATCCTCAGATGAACATCCAGATGAGGAATCACAAACTTCTGACACAGCTGCCAGGAGAATTAGAGCATGCAGTGAAATGCAGATGCAACCAAAATTGCACTCTAGATGACATAGCCAATACCTTACAAGACATAAGGAAGAGGACAAATATAGGGAAATTCACCCCATATAAGAGCAGTGGTTTCAAAGAGAAACAACCTTTCAGGGTAGAGTTTAGAGACAAACCCAGAGAGAGAGTGGCAGAGGTGGCAAAGAAAAGGAATTCTTGTCACAATTGTGGTTCAACAGACCACTACGCCAACAACTGTCCAAAAGCAAAGAAAAAAGTCTATGCTATAGAAAAAGTCCCTGAAGAAGAACCTCCAACAGAGGATTCTGAATCAGACTCTATGGGAGATGCCATCAGAGAACCATCTGATGATGATCAAGACCCAAGAGAGGAATTTCTAGTGGAATACCAACAGGAAACCCCATTGGAAATCCAGGATATACAGTTGGAAGCAGGCATGCCACAGGACACTGCCAACAAGAACTTGTGCAAACACACACAAGATGCACAAACATTCCTGGTTACACCAACCAAAGGAATGGCATATATACATGGAACAGCCACAAAAATGACTGTATGTATTGACAATGCTCAGCACCCACTGATCATTGACAGTGGAGCACATTGCTCCATAGTGGCCAGAAATTATCTGGATAGCCACTTCCCAAACTGGGAAAAGCAGCTCTTGCCCACTAAGGCAAGGAACTTCAAAAGTGCATCAGGGAAGATGACTTCCATTGGGACAATTATCAAAGAGATAATTATACCCCACAGGAAGGGTAATATCAGACTCAACCCAGAGTTTGTAGTGCTTGAAGATGCCCACATCCAAGGGTTTTTACTGGGAACAGATTACCAGAGGATGTATGGCATAGATATTTACAACAGTAAAAACAGGCACATTACCATTGGTACCAACAAGGAAAAGAAATTTTCACTTGATATATACCACATATCTTCACAGGATCCACTAGAAGAACTCTTGAAGGAATTCAAGGAGGGACAGTTTAGCACTACCCTCACCAGTAAACAAAAACTAAGTTTACTGAAGATGCAGAGGAAGAACAGACCAGCCTTTGCCATTGGTGAAGAGCCACTAGGCAAGATTAAAGGCCATGATATAGAACTATATCTGGATGTGGAAAGACCTTATCCACCCATGCTGAGAAGACCTCCTTATCCAGCAAGTCTGGAAACCAGGAAAGAAATTGAAAAACACATCAATGAACTCCTGGACATGGATGTCATCAGGAAGATTGGACATAATGAAATAGTGGAAATCACCACTCCTGTCCTAATCACCTGGCATAATGGCAAGTCTAGATTGTGTGGAGACTTCAGAGCCCTGAATAACTACACAAAAGCAGACAGGTACCCTATACCAAGGATACCTCATGCCTTGGATAAGCTGGCCAAAGCTAAATACATAACCAAGATGGATTGTATGAAAGGCTTCCACCAAAATGGAGTTAAACCAAACTCCATGAAGTTGCTCAGAATAATATGCCATATGGGCATATATGAGTACACCAGGATGCCATTTGGCATCAAGAATGCACCAGCCCACTTCCAAAGGATGATGGACACCATATTTCAAGAAGAAATAATGGAAGGCTGGATGGTAGTATATATTGATGATATCATTATATACTCAGAGACATGGGAAGACCATGTACAATACATAGACAGAGTGCTAAGTAAATGTACACCCATCAATCTGAAAATTTCAGTTAAAAAGTGTAATTTTGGCCAACAATAGCTACTAGCTCTAGGACACAAAGTCTCAGGCCTTAGTCTGGCAATTGACCAGAACAAAGTAGCAGCAGTACTGCAAAAGCCAGTACCAAAGAACATCAAAGAGATGCAATCTTTCCTTGGATTTGCTAGCTACTATAGAAACCACATCAAAAACTTTGCCCACATAACTAGTAGTTTATACAAGTTATGCTCAAAGGATGTAGCTTTTGAAATAACCAAGGAAAGGAGGGATGCATATGAGAGGATCAAATATGAACTCACAAATGCACCTGTGCTCATCTTGCCTGACTTTGAACTACCATTCAAGTTATATATAGATGCAGCATGCAGCCAAGGCTTGGGAGCAGCCCTTCACCAAAGACAAATTGTGGATGGTGAACCAAGAGAAGGTGTAATATGTTACATCTCCAGGCAACTGAAAGATTCAGAAGCCAGGTATGGGGCCACCCAGACAGAATGTCTATGTCTAGTCTGGGCTCTAGAAAAACTCAATTATTATTTGGAGGGTGCAGTCTTTGAAGTCTACACAGACTGCACAGCCTTGAAGTCTTTACTAAACATGAAGACTACTAATAGACACATGCTGAGATGGCAAATAGCCATCCAGGAGTATAGAGGGAACATGACCATCATATACAAGGAAGGTAAAAGCCATACAAATGCAGATGGCCTTAGCAGATGGCCACTGGACAATGTCAAAAGCAATCCAGCTTATGACCCTGAAGTTGCTGCAAAAATTCCTATCCATTTTATGGAAATAAATAGGAAGAAGAACTTCAGATTCTCTGAATGGGCACCAGGGAGTGGTACCCTTGACAGTGGAAACACTGATTCAGAAGGGACAGAAACCCCCATACTGGGAATAAGTTCCTCAGAACTGCACAATGAATTTTTCAATGCAGTGCTGAAATCATATGCTAAACACAAACAGTGGAGCATACTACTCCAACTCCTTCAACAAAAAGACAGGAGCCCAGAACTGGAAACCCAGCTGGAGGAACCCTGGTTGAGGGCCTATAAGGACAATAAATTCTTCCTTATAGATGGCCTGATTTATCACAGAGAAAAGCACCCCAGTGCACTCACAGTGATAGACAGAGACCACATCTCTTTAATCCTGCAGGAATGCCATGACTGCACCTACATGGGACACATGAGTGAGGACAGGACTAAAGAGAGGGTAGCAAGCACAGCTTGGTGGCCCAAGTGGGAGCAAGAGTTGAGTGAATACATCAACACTTGTGAAAGATGCCAAAAGGCAAATAGAAAACATGGGAAGAAATATGGGTTGCTTCAACACATAGAAGAACCCAAACACCCATGGGAAACCATCAACATGGACTGGGTCACAGGACTTGTCCCAGGAGGCAAAGAAAACTACAATGCCTGCTTAATCATAGTTGATAGGTTCAGCAAGAGCATGAGATGTCTACCATGCCATAAAGAGGACACAGCCATGGACACTGCTCTGTTATTTTGGAATAACATCATATCCACCTGTGGAGTCCCTAAGACCATAATTAGTGACAGGGACCCAAAATTCACATCTGAATTTTGGACCAATTTATATGACATGCTTGGCACCAAGCTTGCGTTTTCCACAGCTTACCATCCACAAACAGATGGCCTAGCTGAGAGGATGATCCAAACAATGGAGGACATCCTCAGGAGGTTCTGTGCCTATGGCATGGAATACAAGGACCATGAGGGATACACCCATGATTGGGTCACCCTCTTACCAGCAGTCAAACTGGCTTATAATACAAGCCAGCACTCTACCACAGGAAAAACACCTGCACTGGTAGAGAAAGGGTGGAATCCCCTGTTACCTGTGGATCACTTGAAGAAAAATCTTCTGACCATCCACCCCACGTCCAAAGACTTCCATGATATGTGGAAGAAAGCCTGTGATACTGCTGCTAAATGCATAGCTGAGGCCAAAGAGTATAACAAGCAGAGGTGGGACAAATCACATATGGAACCTGACTTCAAGGAAGGGGACCAGGTGTTAGTGTCTACACTAAACTTTAACAATCTCAAAGGACCCAAGAAGATGAGAGACTCATTTGTAGGGCCCTTCACTATCATTAAGTTGATAGGGAAGAATGCAGTAGAGGTCAAGCTCACTGAGGAGTTTTCTAGGAAACACCCTGTCTTTCCAGTAAGCCTGGTCAAACCATACTTCCAAACAGAGGAGGATAAATTCCCCTCCAGGAAGAAAAACATCACTCCACCAGAAATAGTGGAAGTAGAAGACTCTCCTGGACCTGTGAGTAAAATCATCAGGGCCAGAAAAATCAGACTTAATGGGAAGGATCAGAGACAATATCTAGTCAGATTCAAGAACCAGACAGCTGACAAAGACAAATGGTTGGCAGAGGATTCCATACCAGATGGAAACCTTCATTTAAGGAGATTCAGAGCCTCTAGGAGGACTGAACAGTCTCATCCATGATGAGCCTTTTTTAGAGGGAGGGTATGTCAGCCTGTGACTCAAAACCAGAGCACCAGCATGACAGCCAAAATACCATAAACCAATGGTATAGCCAAAATACCACCAAAACATGGAGCTGAGCCAAATTAGCTCAAAAGGTATCAAAAGAAAGAGGAAACTCACCTCTTTCTGAAAATATAAGTCCCATCACCATAGGACAAGAAATAACAAAGTTATTCCTGCTCAAAGTTATTGCTGAGCATAAACCTTAATTTTCACCTCTCATCTAAAATCTAGAAGGAGAGGCTTAACCCCATCAAATGGGCATTCAAAATGAAGCTTTAAGCCAGGGCTATCTAATGGTGCTAGCCAAACTGAGCTAGCACCAGTATTACTTGAGTTATGGTCAAATTCAGACCAAATAAGGGTGAACAAAACATTCACCTCTCATCTAACTTTTACAGTTTTAGTGTGAGATACCTAAAGTGGGGTCTTTTTGTAAAGAGCACAATCAGGGCTATCTGATGGTGCCATCCATTTCCTCATAGCTCAACTACAACAGAAGTTATTGGCCAAACAAGCTTAATACAGCTTTTGCCCAGACCACGCCAATGTACAAAAATACCTGTACATGGGATAACTTTGTCATATTTAATGATAACCATGTCAAGTTGGGTACCATTGTGTAGAGCTCATACAGAGCTATTCAATGAACCAACTTTGAGCTTGATATCTCAAAAACCAACAGAGTTATGACCATTTTAAGGTCAAAATCCCACCTGCTGTCAGATACAGCCTTACCATGGGATAATATCCCATAACCATGAATATGAGGTGTCAAATAGACAAAGAAGCATGTTTTTACTTCAATACCTCATATGTCAGTCAATACTGGGGTCCCATACAGCTTCTGTACAGCATTCTACGCGTCATACACGTCAGAATCAGGCTGTGAGGTCCCCAGATGAAAATTTTCACCCTGTATTGGTGAAAACCGCCCAGATGTGGTTTCAAAGCCACATCTGAGCCCAATACAGGGTATACAGGCTGTTTGAAAACCACAAGCCTGTCATAGAGAGTGAAAAATCTTCACTTCCTCTACGTGGAAAGGTCTAGCAGCCTTTCCACCTCAATTTCAGGATAAAAGGAGGGCTTTTCACAGCCAAAAGCCTTTCCTCATCCTGCTCTTGAATAACCTACGTAGTAAACTGTCAAAAACAGTTTTACTCTTGGTTAATAATCAGGTATACTCTTAAATTAAAGTATTGTAGTCTTTATTATTGTAACTCAACAGGTAAAGCTGCACCCAGGGCTTTCAACAGCGCTCACCACCACTATATCTCTATAGTAAAGCCCTTAATATTTTAATTTAATCCTTTATCATCAACTTTATTATCTTTTAAAGAATTTTTACCGTGTCACAAATATAGTTTGAGTTGTAAATAGCCTACATTACCACTCTTTCATAGTTTCATCCTGACAGAAAATATGATAAAATAAAAACAAGAATAAGGAAGGGAAACTTGATGGCAGACTTTAATGACAACACTACTCAAAATTTATGCATCAAAGGGTGACTTCTCAGTGGTAGAATCATGTTCATTGTCTATGAGAAAAATTATGTGTTTATAAAGGTACTTGGTCAGATATGGAAAATGGAATCCATTTTGCATATGCCATTTTTTTGTATTTCAATTTTCAATTTTCCAAATTTGGAAAGAAACAAAAATTCAATTTCTTTACTTTTATTTTTTCAGCTCTTCCAAAGATCCAAAACTGCACAAACGTTTTATTTCTAAAGTCTTTCCTCCCAGAACAAATAACATCTTTACATACTTCATAAAATGGATAACTTCAATGGTATTGTCTTTTTTCATTTTTTTGAGTTACCATAATATACTAACTGTTCAAATTTTCATACTCCCATGTGATTCAAAGAGCTCAAGAAATGCTTTCCAATCCCTGCTGAAAGCCTGTTCATAGAGCTGTTTTGAGGCAGTGGATTGAAGAGTATGAAGCTCAAAAATCTCATGCCCAAAAGAAAATGAAGCAAATCAGGAGACACTGCTGTAAAATTTCCTTCCCACTCAGCACCAAGCATTTCATCAAAGAAGCCCCCATCCTGTCAGCCCCACCCAAATTGATGAAAGCCCTCAATAAAGCTCTAGAGTTCAACATCATCAAGCAACAAAAAGTGCCCCAACAACCCCAACCCCTTTAGCTAATATTCAACCAATCTATCCACATTCCCTCCAATCACCCTATCTTTCACCAAGTGGTAATCTTTCATTACTTTTTTATGGAATGCCTTCTTATGGCACCTTTTACCTTTTGCCAGAAAATTCCTTCTCCAAGCTTGAAAACGCTAAAAACGTTTCAAGCAGGACCTCCTCTCAAGCCTCCATTGATTCAGAAAGCTCTGATGAACAAACCAATCCTCCACCTCAAATATCTTCTCAAGCTGTGCCTTCCCAATTCCAGCATAAAAAAAACAATCTCCCAATTTCACCACCACCAAAAGTGGCTATTCCACTGCCTGCCCCCTCTGTTGCCCTCCATTCATCCAGATTCACTACTGAAGAAAGAAGCTCTGAGGAATTTGATGAAGTCCCCCATGCCAAAGTCAATCCTGACAGGTTTTCAAGATGGCTTTTCAGATCAGAATCCCCTATCCAGCCTTCACCAGAAACAAGAGATCCTTACAATTTTACCTGCAGAAAACAGACTAAGCCACCTTCTCATGATCACAGAAATCTCTTCTGGAGAGGCTTGAAAGAAATGGCCACCTCAAATACTCCCCCAATCCATATCATTGTCAGAAAAGTACCCATCCAGGCTCCACCAAGCTCAGCTCAGCCAAAGGTAACACCAACTGTGCCTCCTTCCTTTGCTACTGTGGAATCAGAACCTCAACAAACAGATGAAGAATTGTTGTTGGAATTGGCTCACCCTTTATAAGACCCTTTGAGAAGTGAGTCATCACAATTCTATTTTTTAATGATGATTAAACTGACTTTTTAATTTAAGAATTTTTTCAAAGGATTTACCCAAGAGGAAATCAAAAAATTCAATATTGGCAAATAAAAAAAAGATAAAGCCCAAAACATTTCCAATTACTACCTTGTTCTGATAAATTTTCACTTTATCATAAAGAATCACAACACTCTTTTGGGTCCAAAGGTTCCTACCAATTCCATAAGTACATTACCATACATAAAAGGTTTGTCTGCATGTTTTGTCAAATTCAAATAATATAATTGATATTTTCTTTAATTAATTAAGCAGAAATGTATTATACTGACTTATATTTTGAACATATATAAATTGAGATGGGATTTTATTGAACATTGATGGTGATTTTCTCACAGGAAAGGAGATAGTGCATCAAGAATCATTGGTCTGCAGCCCCAGAAATGAAACTCCCCCAGTTCACCCAATGGCTGAACTTATTTCCTACACCAAGAGGGCATTCAAGGGAGCCTAGAACAGCTTCAAAGCTGCCCTTTCTGATTCCAGAATCATTGATGCACTCTTCCTGGCTGAAGATCTCCTCCAGACACTTAACCATTTATCACCAAGATCAGATCAGGCCCTTCTAGCAGTGGTTGAATTCTTTCAAAAGATCAGTGATACCACTGATCCTACTTCCCTACGCCCACCAGATAATCCTGACAGTTCAAAGGTTACTCCAGATAGTGGTGGTTTCAGATATGTATTTAACCAACCTATAGGAACCATCACTGCTCTTCTCTACCTCCATGTTCAAAGCAGAAGCCCCAAAAATGCAATTCCTCTTCCTGGAGAGGCCCAAAGAGCAGCCAATAGGAATATGCCACTTTTTTTCTGCTTTATCAAACCTCCTTGTTTTTGGACCAGAATCAGCTTTCCACTTTCCTCAAAACTAATACTATTTAATTTTGAAATCTTTTATGGCACTAGAGGTTTGAAAAATAATCATTCAAAACAAGCTGAAAGAACATTTTAGATCCCTTGCATGGAGCCAACTTTGAAACACCAGGGGATATTTCATCTCAATTCTAATTGCAATGGGATTTGGAACTGATAGACAAATTGATTGGTTAAATGCTTTGAGAGTTTACAAGGATGAATTGACATATGAAAATATTGCCTCTGCCTTCATGCACTATTTTATTTTGAATTTTGATAAATATTATTCCAATCTATGAGTAGTGCCATTGTTAACCGTACCTGGCGGAGGAGATCAATGGAATGAACCTCCTGTTGCCTCTTCTTCTTCCTCTACATCTTTAAATGGTTTTAATGCTTTCCAGTCTTCTGTTTTTTGTTTTGTAGGGTAAAAATATTTTGGACTGATATTTTAAGGTTATTCCATAAACACCAAATTTATTATACATGAATTCTCACACATGATTGTGTCTATTAATAAACAGAATTGCTGAAAGCACCCCATTTCAGTCTTCACTTGATTTACAAACAAGACATATTGAAAGTTAACAATTCTAAGATATACCTTTTGAAGTATTTAATCATATTACAGCCCTGTCACAGGGGCTCTTGGACAGAAAAACAAGAGTTGCCTGGCACTCAACAATTAGGGAACTCACTTTGAAGATTCTGAATAATAAAGAAAATGAAAATAAAGAATTGGATTTCTCTAATAAGAATTCAAGTACAAGGATGAGATGCAATAAGAGAAATGAGACGCCAAATGGCCAAAGAGCCAACCAAGTAAGTCCTTAATCACTGTTTTAACCTGCCAAAATGAACAATGAGATTAGTAAGAATATGACCACCAAATATCCATTGACAGGAAAAGAAGGAAACAGAAAAGGTGCTAAATGACTGACTTGATAATATAAGTATTCACTTAACAAAAATGATAAGATAAATAAAGAGAAAATAAAATCAAAATATATTAATTAACTGGGGGAAAACCCCCCAGGGTCAAAGGAGGCTGGTATATGTGAAAAGTAGAGAGCTTGACTCCTTCAGGCTGGCAGCTGGTCTGTATTGAATACTGGAATCTGTATTGATTGTCTGATGGAGTGTATACCTTGCCAGATTGGGAAATGAACTGTGTTGAATAATTTTCCCATGATGTATGATTGAAATACAGGTCTTGATATGTCCAGACTGTATTGAAAGGAATGTGGTTGCCAAGTTGGATTGATGGAGCATCAACACTTGACAACTTGGTTGGAACTGCCTCTTGAATACCCCTTGAGAATGAATTGACAGTATTCCCTTGGAAGGAATAGTTGAAGTGAGAATAACCAATGAATTCCTGCTGGAATCATTGGTCTTTGAGAAATTACACCTGCACTTGAGCCTTGATGGGTCCTCTGAATGGCATGACACTTTGGTGACTTATGGAATGTTGAATTACCCCTCTGATATTGACACCATTGGATTGCTGGTGAAAAAAGGTGCAGAATGGTGTATAACACAATTTATAACAATTTGAGTTGCTGAAGGATGAAAGTGGCCAAAGGTCTTTGTGAGTGAAGTCAGGAGGATGAGATTGAAAATTGGGTTTTGGGTGACCTCAGAGGTGACAAGGTGTTTCTGGGTGTATTGGACAAATACAGCTTATACAGCTTTAAAACTGTATTTGCGCAAAGTGCGCAAAAATGTGCAAAAGTGCTCAAAACTGGAAATTAAGCCCCAAAAGGCCTGATATGGCCTTTTGGGCATATTTCCCATATTACATGGGAAAATGGCATAAAAGGACTGATTACAGCCAACTCTGCAAAAGTGCGCAAAATGCACAGAAATGTGCAAAACTGTATTTAAAGCTTAAAAAGCCATATACGGCCTTTTGCCCTGTATTTTCCCTGTTTACTGAAAAATACCTGAAAGTGCCCAAAATCAGAGGATGGCCTGGAAAGGCCTGAGGATAGTGAAGGGGCCAGGTTGGCCCCAGGAGTGAAATGACCATAAAAGGCCAGAAAAGATGAGAGGGCCAATTTAGCCAGTGATTATGGATATGGAACTGATATGCCATATAGAGTCCAGGAGGGTAATTTCCATGGTTGTGACAAGCCCACAGAAAGTTATAATGAGTAAAGAAAGTGAAAGACCTGCGATACAAAACAGATTTCTAACCTTTTTGCATGGCAACTGTATGCATATTGAATTCAATAACTCTTTGAATACTTTTATTGTGATTATAATTTATTATTCTTATATTATTTCAGTCCATAAGAAATCAATAAATAAAAATCATAATTATATTTTTTCTCTCATTTCTGATTAATTTTTCACTCCCACATTGCTCTTGAAGTGAAAATGACTTTTAAAGCCCCTTCTATGTAAAGAAAGCACTTTTTATTTAAAAGAATTTATTATTTTTGGAATACATTACTAAAACACTTCAAAATTTGTCCTTGTCCCAGTTATCTTCATGATAGTGACCCAAAAAACACAGTTTTAATACATTGTTTTTCTATGAATCATTTTCAATATTCCTATATTATTTCCAGAAGTAGACATGGCTCATATTACCTGCATTTATATATGGAAAAGATAAAATAAATCTCCATTCTTTTTGAATAAAGAACATTTTTATGCTATTTGAGGTGAAAAATCTCAGATTGGTATTTCTGGTAATGAATGTTTAGTCTGAAGGACACAACAACATATGATTGAATATTTTACCTACAAGAATATACTCTTTTATATTTTTCTTTAAAACAGTGTGACATTGGGGATGGCATATTGACTCATGATATACTTTACCACAAACACATTTCCAAAAAATATTCCTTATTTAAGAATCTAACCAAATTAGCTTTCTATTTGATTCTTGTCTTTGGCATGAAACTACAGCTTGAGCTCAAAAATAAATTTATTTTTTTACTTCAAAAAATTGAGGAATATTTCTTGAAATGACATTTTACACTTCTTGGAATAAGCCTATTCTTTGGGTAAAAAATATGATATCCCTTGACCAATTTATTGAGAAAAATTTTATTATTGAGCAAAGCAACCTGTGGGATCATTATAAAACTGTACCATTCCATTAACAGGACTTTATATGAATATATAAGTGAATTTTCCATATGCATAGAAAATTCATATACTATTGAAATCTGACTTCAGATTGTAAACAGATATATATTTGCTCACCTTATTGAATGAATTCTGAATTTCTTAATATTCATTTTATTTCATTATTTCTCAATTTTTTTCAAAATATTCTCCAAATCTCCAAAGTCATTTCAACAAATATGAGTAAAACAATGCCAGCTGATCCTTCTCATATTACAACAACTAGGACTATAAATAAGTACATATCACCTTTTCTTCCTAGTTCTGGGTCAAAAAACCATCTCTGTATAGTCCATTTTCTGAATATGACTTTAAATATGAGCCTCCACAATTCAGTAAATCCACCATTCCCCACATGAGATCAAATTGATGCACTCATTATCCCAGCTTTTCATACTTTTCGTAAAATAACAAACTTTTTAACCTTTGAAGCCAATTACAAAACTCTTTATGGTGGAAAGAAATAAATTCCTGCAAAACACAAAGCTGTATTTCAAGCTGAACTTGCATCATATGGAATCAAAAACCCAGCATTTTCTTGGAATAAACATTCAATAACTATGTGAGATAAATTTATGATTGCAATAATTATCAAACACTGGAGCTTTTAATTGAAGAAAGGTTCATTTTGAGAATTTTCATTGGATAAAACTTCAAGTTAGAATAAATTATTAATTGGAGCTCTCATTAAAAGGTGGTTAAGAGGACAAAAATATCAATTTATAAATCCTAGAAGAAAAACATCTAAATACAAGAAAGGAGTGTAAAACCTGTTCTGTTCATCTACTTCCATTAATTTGAAATAAAATTAGAATGTTTCTCATTAATGTTGCCTCCTTTAGCTTTTTGAGAATAGTCAAAACATTGCTACCCATCTTTTTGGAAGTCAAACTGCAAAGCTCCTAGTTTTATCAGAGGAATGTTGCTCCAAAACTGAAGAAGATGAAAATGGAAACTTTAATTAATTTTCTTTGAATTGAAGGAGAATTGAATACAAGAAGCTCCTTCACAATTTGGAAAAAAGAACTATAAGCTATATAGCTGAAATGAAGGGGCATAACAAAGCCAGAAAAGGGCTTGAAGCACACAGAAGCTATAATGAAAATGATCTATCACATGATAGAATAAAATTACCAAATCTACCATCAAATATTTATTCCAAGATTCTTAAGGAATCTTTAAAAACAAATCAAAGAATCTTAATAAGCCCCAGGGATCCTTTCCAGAATCTTGATCAAATAGCGAATTCCATTGAATTAGAAACTGTCCTATGATGAAGTTAGATCCTTCATTGATTAATCTTCCTATATTTCTTTTATTGATATAAAGATAAATACATTGAGATTTCTATTAGAATATCTCTTTTTTATTCGATTCCTCAAATAATAAAAATTTTTATGCAAAAATGACCATTTAGCTCCCATTACCATATATTACTAATAGCATATTTGCAATTTCCTTTCATCAAGGTATGACAAAATTTTTTATTCTATTCAACCTATCTATTCCTCAGTTTTGTAACTGAACAAGCACACATTAACAAAGCCGTACTATATTGGGGCTCATTATTGAACAAATTTCTTTGGAGTTCAAAATAAGAATCAGAAATTGAATCAAAAAGCTGTTTTTATATCATTGAGAAAGAATTCTATGAGGGGATGATAAAGAGCTTTTGCAATCAGGAAATCTTCTCTTAGGATTACCATTGCCAATTATTTTACTTAAAACCTTGGGAAAGATGAAATTATTAAAAAAATCTGCTTCGTTATGGAACAGATTTTGTATTTATAACACCTTTATTGAAATTTCTTCTATGAATTTTAAATACAGAAAGCCTGTTTTTCAAGGATGATGAGAACTACTCAATTTCCTCACATGTATAGATAAAACTATATATTTGAATCTGTTTTTTGGAACTAACAACCAATTCTCTCAAAAATGCACTCTTTCTAATTTATGGCATTTTAAGACAATAGTATTTTGTTTAATTAGATATTACAAAAAAAACTTGTATAATTTGATAATTGAAAATATTTCTCTTTATAATCTCACAGATTCATATTCCACACAATTCATTTATTAAATAGAGGTAAAGAACCTTATTTTTGGCTTGAAATTTATGGGATAAACCAAAGGAAGTGCAATTCAACATGCCATATGAAAAATGCAGTTATGTTATTGAATACGTATGTATTGTGCTTCAGCGATTAATTAAGGAATCTGGGAAATTGATTGGACTAATAATGGAATTACGAAATTTTTCTTGAGAGGATGCACTTATGAAAAGGAAAATGACTTAATAAGAAGATTAAGGCACTTGTAAAATAGAATTCCACATGAATTTTGATGCTATGAGCTATGGTATCTATCAACCTCTGATTGTACAAAGACACTCTTTTTGTCAAATTAGTTCTAAGAATTATACTCAATAAAACCAAAAATCATTACTTGATTTTAGGAATTCACAACATGAAATGTATTCATATTCTGAAATACTTCAAATTAACATATTCCAAACCATTTGTTGAGATACCTTCTTATGTAATAATCAGATAAAACTCCATCAACTAGTCTATTACTGCAGTAGTTTAGGGAGGAATAATTAATATTATGTAATCAAAACATTTTCATCTCTCAATGTCAATGAAAAATACCGTTAGTATGAAGTAGAAATTATTACTCTTAATGAGAACAAAATTTGAGTTATTTCAATTCTCTATAGCTTCATAAAAAATTGAACCTTTTGAAATTTAGCAAATTCTATTAAGGTCTTTATTGTTGAATCAAATCCTTTATATTAATTTAATTTCCTTTTTTGGAAATGACAATTCATTTGATAATTCAAAAATTGAGAAGAATTGTTGTCAATTTTGAGCAAATCTATCCTTGTAAGTTGAGGTTTTGGAGTGATGGTTATTGTAAATGACAATTGACAAACTTCAGTTCGAAAATAAAACCCCATTTCCCCAAGAATTATCTGAAATAAGATCATTATTGACATCCAATCAGGCAACTAGGCATTGATCAGCCTAATTCAGACTTAGAAAATACACAAATAAATAATACAATAATTATAGATAACAATTATTCAATTGAAGATTGTGAAAATATGATTGTAGATAGCTTGAGGCACTGTTCACTTTATCAACTACCAAAGGTATATAATTGTGAGAGTTTTATTTTTCCTTCTTAAATCAAAAACATGAAAGGAAAACCATACCTAGAGATACAGTATTGTTTTTTTAGGCCAATTATTATTGAAACAACTATATATTAGCATTCTAACTTTAAATAAAGAATTAGATAATTATTTTCCAATAGAACTGAATAAATATTTGTGTTAGGAAGACTATATAATTGGTATAAATCATGTGAGTTAATCATTGATATATTATTCCCAAAATTAAGTACAAATTAATCATATTTCTCAGCTCATGAAGCCAAGAAGATCATGAAATCAAGACAAAGAATGTCAAAACTCCATACCAAATTGACTGAGAATTATAATTCAGAGTCATGATAATTTGCATTAAGAATAATCCTTTTTCCAGAATAATTCAGATGTTCCATTCAAATCATTTGGTCATTTTCATCTATGTATACGATTAATCAATAGTAGTGTTAATATTTGTGGGCTTGATTTCTCATTGATAATGCTAATAAAAGTTTCAATTGAACATAAATATGAAGGAAAGGTAAGAATAATCTATATTGAAACATTAGAGATTATCATAGAAAGGATAAAGTCTATAAAAGAAATCTTTTTCATTGGTTCTTTCCTCATATTAATTATAGATTTTTATATTTAAAATACTGGAAAACACTTTAAACTAAGTCATTTAGAAACAGAAATTCTACAGAGAAAATTAGCTTCCTGACTTTCACCAAATCAATTCACAAATTAATATTAGAGGCCATCATTTCATCTTAAGTTTGAGAAGTATTCCATTCTAGAAAATATGAACTTCCAAATGAATCATAAATTTCTCATTTTTTGAAGAAAATAAATGAAATTTGCAAAGAATACAATTTATTATTGTGCAGCTACAAATGTTAAATAAGAAAATTTTTTCAAAGAGAGTTAACTCTCTTTCAAAATCAGATTTCCTGAAAATATAATCAGGTTGAATTTACACCATTCAGGGTAATTGTATAACAATAAAGAAAATATTCTACCAAAAAAGTGCAGAAGATGTTTTATACATTCAGTGGAAATGAAAAAAGTCTATATTTTTCAAATAACAACAACTCCAACTGAAATATATTATCTCTTTTCTATATTTGCCAGGACAAATATCGATAAAACCTTTTTCATGAGAATTCTGAAAGAATTAGTCTTATCATTGCAAGTGTTAGATTTATGATTTTAAGGGTTGGTATTGAAATATGAATCGAATCAATCTTTTTCACATGTGATTAAATATTTTCATGGTGCTTCAATAAGATCTGTGCATTTCGAAGACTTGGAAAAGCTACAAAATTAAATCAATTTGTTTTTATTTTTATAGCTAAAACCTTTATTAACCCTGACTTGTCAAATTCAATAAAAAACTCATTTATAAACCTCAAAAATTGCAAAAGTATCAGGATCAAAGAATATAAGTTCATAATTTCTCAAGACAGACCAAAGTCACTAATTTTATGGAGTTATTAATATATGAAGCCAGGCATGCTATAAGAAGATATAGCATTACCTTTTGAAATAAAGTTCTGTATTCAACTGACCATCAGAAAGAACAAATTAAAGTAATTCAAAATTATTGGCTAATTGTTATATGAGGTTGAAATTTGAATTACTGAAACCCATTTTTCTCAATGAACCCAAAGTAATTACCTTTTAATGATGAAATTGATAAGAACATAGAATCTGAAAGATACTCAAACAAAAGATGAGCTATGATAACAACAAATGCAAATGGGGAGTCTGAAATTTTTCAACAATTTAATTCAAGTTACAATTTCACTTGAGAAATAAGCATTTTCAAATGGGTTTTAATGGAGAACTGAACAGCTGTATAAATATATATGATGAGTAATTTTAATTGTAAATGATATTTCTTCTCATTCTTGAAAGGAAATATGGGATATAGTTAAAGGATTATTGAAAAATTCTTTTTTGTGTAAAATGTATCAAACCTTTTGAAATTATGTGCTAGGAGGAATATTGATGATTTTTAGCAAGAGAAAAAAAGAGGCTTTATGAAATAAATCAGGAAGAAAGATTAAATTTGCTTTGAAAAATGATTTTCACAATCTTTGTTTTGGACTTTATATGAGTTAATAGATATAAGAATTTTATGAAGGATGTCATACAAAAAATTGGGTCAATTATGCTTAAAATTATTCAATAATTGCCATTGTTTCAAGTTCATTGATGGTATTGAAGAAGAGAGTTTTGTAACCTTGTTTGTGACTTTTTTGGTGAAAAATCAATATTTAAGATAGAATCCATGAGCTATTTTGAAAGATACAAATAAGAATCATTGATATTCATTAATCTTCCATTTAAATTTAGTAAAGTTCTGAATGCCCAAATGTGTGGCTGAAAGTATCTGCAAAAATATTTCAAGATTAGAACCAAGCTTGGAAGCATGTTGGACCTGGTTTGGACCTGCTACCCCTGCCGGTGAGGGTAGTATTTTTTTCATGGTTTCTTATGTGTTTTTACCAATGAAATTACATTTTTTACCAATTTTTGGCCAAAAACACATAAATTTATGGCAAAACATAAAAAAATGTTTTTTCAATAAAATCCACCAACTAAGTTTGGGGATAATATTTGTATTTACTTCTTTTTTTGTTCTTTGGTGGAATCTCAAGCAAAGATAATTATGAAACATGTTTTTTTATCATTTTTCCTCTGAATAATAAATCTGAAAAAGATACCATAATTTTCTCTGCTTGAGAATCTACCAAAGAACACAAAAAACAAGAAATAAATCCAAATAGTATCGCCGAAATTAGTTGTATTATTTTCTTAAAAAAAACCTTTTTTTTATGTTTTGCCATAAAACTACGTGCTTGTCGCAAAAAATTGGTAAAAAAACATAAGAGCTTAGGTCATCTTACTAAAAACTTAAGCATGTTTCCCAGTACCCTAATTTTATTATTACACCATTTTTATGTATCACAGTAATACTTAAAGCTTCTAATAGCTGTCTCACAGCTTCTAAATATACTCAACCTGAAACATTTACTGATTGCAAGTAATGTACATACTCACTATGCACTTATCAGGAAGATATTACATAAGAATATTATCTGAGATAAAATGAGGTAAATCTGCATAATATCTCCCAGATCTTTTGATAAAGCTTTATTATCTTGAAGACTTCATTCTTATTATCCTATATTGCAAAAACAATTTATCATACAAGATTTGGACCACTTTTAAAATACATAGCTTCCAAGTATTGTTAATATTTTCTAAAATTAAAAGTTGATTAATTTTCTTTTTGATTGGGTTTTCAAGTAATCTCTCCAGAATTTGTCTCAAAAGAAATTTCCATACTACAAATGAATTAAAAATAGAATTGATATTTAAAGATAATATCTTCATAACAACTTTCATAGAATACTTTAATTTAATGAGATACTACCTATATAGAATATTTTATTATAAATTATTTTTTGAATCCTCATGGTATTTATATATATATAGATAAATAAAATCATTATTTTTCAAATAATTAAAGAATACTATAATAAAAATTTATATTAATTATATTTTTATATCAACAAGAAAAAATCCAATTTTCTTGAATATAATATTATTCAAGTTCTGATAAAAAAGCTAAAATAAAACAAGTTCATTTCCTTTGAATAATACCCAATCTTCCAATAATATGGAGATTTTGTTTAGAAATACTAAGGTAGAACAAACTTTATTCTAGAAATATTCCACATAATAATGGTATGCTACATTTTGGTCAAAATGAGTCATTTTCATGTTATTATCTTTTTCTTCTTTAAAAGTAAAATATTCTTCTGAACTCTATGTTTTCCATTGTTTTCTCTTTATTAATGTTTCGTACTTTGTAATGATTTATTTTTACTCCACTAGCACAAAGGAATGAATACATAATGTTTTGTCTTACTTTTACACTAAGTAAGTATTTAGAATAAAATCTTTCATTCTAATTCATATTTTGAATATAACGTGAAAATACTCGAATTAACAGGAAAATATGTTCTATCAAAATCAGAAATGTTTTGGCTCCATTTTTAAAATAGAAATACAGAATTTGAGGGAATCATTTCCAAAAACTCTATTGATATTTCTTGAAAAATGAAATGCTTGGTAGAACAATTGAATTTCCGAATTGAATTTGGAATTCTTTTTCCAAATTATCTCCCTCTCATAAGAAAATACTAATCTGATGATTTATTCTTTCAAAGACATTGGCCAAGCTTTGGAGATAAAGAAAAGAATAATAAAAAGAAAAAAATGGCACAGTGAAATATGATGCACAATTCATTTTTATATCCAATAAATTTTAAAACAATTCAAACCAAAAGGCAAACAATCCACAAGAATAACATTTATAGAATTAAGGTGTTAATTCATTTTACACTTGAAATTGAAGCAGGTGAAATATAGTGAAGTACATTTCCCACAAGATATAAAAAGTGTCAAATAAAAAAAGACTATCAATGGTAATAATTAAAATTTGATATAAACCTTGTAAGAAATAGTCCTGCCTTTTTGAAAAGTATTTTGTTCACCAATAATGCCAAGTTTGTTAGTAATGAAAATTCACTGAGCTGAGAAAAGATGAGGTCTAGCCAAAGAAATGATGTGATGAAATTAAAAAACCAAAAAATATAATTCCTAGACCTATGTGTTGAAAATCTCAATCAAAACCAGTTTGATCTACAACCCGCCACTCCTATACTAACCAAACGCCACAACTGCCTATCGTAAAAAGGACCGAATCGAAACTTCTCGCCGATCAAGAAGATCAAAGCTCGACTCACATCAATATTTAAACCGAATCTATCAACCCAAATCAACCTCAATAAACTCTTAAACAAAATCTCCTTTTTATCTTTCTTAAATCATTTTACTTCACTTCTTTCGTTACTTTCTTTTATATTCATATTTTTGTAGTGTTGATTCAGGTATTGTAGATCAGTCGATCTTTGCTTTATTATACTTAACTTACTAATCTTTTTGTTTTGTTTAGACACCTGTTCTCTC
The DNA here is from genome assembly GCA_023105745.1 of Austropuccinia psidii. NCBI lineage: Eukaryota > Fungi > Basidiomycota > Pucciniomycetes > Pucciniales > Sphaerophragmiaceae > Austropuccinia > Austropuccinia psidii. The sequence goes on from JALGQZ010000013.1 coordinate 42,257,415, forward strand.
GTATTAGTGTTGTTGCTGTGCTATTAATCCTAGTTATTAGTAGTTATTAGTAGTCCACCGTTTAGGTATGACTTGGTCATTCTTTTTGTTATTTATATCACACAGCTCATTAACGTAATACATCACCGTTTAGTTTTGCATTTTGACAGATTTACAGTCTCGGGACTCGAATCGTTATAAACACCAACGGTGGGCTCCTTCTTGAACTACCAACAAAATGGAAAACTCAATCAAAATCTCTTCAATTCCTATTCTAAATAATTCCAATTATGGAGAATGGAGTGCTCGAATTGTCATTTTGTTAAGATCCAAAGATTTGCTTCAAGTTTGCGAAAATTCATTACCAATTGATGCCATGACTCCTGTAACAAACAAGTGGAACAAGGCAAACTCAGAAGCAATCAGTATCATCTCATCCAGAGTCAGTCACCGCGTATTTATTGAAGTGGTGAAGAAATACTCTACGAATGCACAGCAACTATGGACTAAATTAGAGGAACAGTACGCGTCAAAAAAGGCGATCAATAGGGGGCGAGTTTGGATGCAATGGCTCAGATCTTCGTATGATGGAAATCTTCAAAACTACATAGACAATAGTAGGATCCTCATGATGTCACTTGAGACAGTCAATATCAATATACCAGCTGAGTGTCACTCTTTCACTCTGTTGGGTAAGCTCTCTGGTGATCCCAAAATCCACCAATTTGTCGAAGTACTTTCACTTAATGAAGAACTCATTCAACAACCCGAATTAGTCCTGGAAAGACTTCAAGAATTCCATGATAACTCAAAAACTCAATTGTCCAATCAAGCACCTGCTCCTACCGCTCTAGTGTCTGAATCAGCCCATCCATACAAAATCACATATTATTGTACAAATGGCAAACACAACCCTATGTGCACCACTCATACCAAAGAATCATGCTTTGCTGAGAATCCACATTTACGGCCTCCTTATCGATCAAATAAAAGGAAAAATCGACCTTATCAAAGTCCTACGGCGCATCTTTCCACAGCACAAGTATTAATGACTGGAAAAGGAATTGCAACTCATTCTCAAGAATTAATCATTGACTGTGGTGCCACTCACCACATGTTCAACTCCAGAATCCTTTTTAGTTCTTTTGTTGAAACTTCTCCCATAGGAGTGTACACGGGAGATTCTTCCAGCTCCCTAAAGTCGAAAGGAAGTGGAACAGTTGACATTCTAATCAACAATCAAACCTTCAGTCTTAAGGATTGTCTCCTCGTACCCAACTTGAATTGCAACTTAATCAGTCTGTTAAGACTGTGCGATGGAAAGTTGGTCATTTCTCGATCTGGTGCATCCTTCACTCTTAAATCCGATGAAAAATTCGAGATAAAAGGAAAAATCGTCAATAACCTCATGAAAGTAGAATACACTCTTCCTGCTGTTCTAACCACAGGAACCGTAATTGAACCTTGGCACCAAAGACTGGGTCATCCAGGCAACCAGGCTATTAAGTCTATGGGATTGCCAGTTCAGTCAGTACCTTGTTCAATCTGTGACTTGAACAAAATTCACAGAAAGCCCTTCAATCATCATTTCGAATGGGCAAACAAGCCACTCGGCTGTGTTCATATTGATCTAGTTGGTCCCATTTTACCCTGCTCCCTATCTGGAAATCAATACTTCCTCACTATAGTGGATCAGTCAATGTCCTTCAAGATTGTTCGACTGCTTAAGCACAAATCCGAAGCACTCAAGCAGTTTGTCATTGTAAAAGCCTATATGGAAACCCTTCATGATAGATCCATCAAGAAGTTGGTGTCCGATAGAGGAGGTGAGTTTCTGAATAATGACTTCAAGCTCTTGGCAGAAACACAAGGATTTGTACATGTGTTTTCTCCTCCTGATACCCCTCAACATAATGGGTATGCCAAGCGAGCAAATAGAACAATTCTTGAAAAAACTAGATGCCTTCTCAATAGCTCAGGCCTTCCGAATCACTACTGGGCCGAGTCACTAAACACAGCGGTCTTTCTCAGCAATTTGATTCCTACTCCGTCAAGATTCAATCTCAGCCCATACACATTGTGGACTGGGAACCCTCCACGGATTAAAAGGCTTCGTGTATTTGGCTGTAGGGCGATTGTTTCTATTCCTAGAAATCATCGGGAATGGAAGCTTGGCCCAGCAGGAGAAATAGGAGTGCTTCTGGGTTATGAAAATGACAACTCGGCTTATCAAATACTGCGACTGTCTGACAAGAAAGTTCTGATCTCAAAACATGTCAGGTTTGACGAGTCCAATTTTCCTTTTTCCAAAACTCAACCACAGTCTGACGAGTTCAGAGCCACCAGAGATGGCGAGGTAATTAGCCTAGGAAGGATAGAAGGGGACTCCTCTGAGGCGACGGAGAACGTGGTAGATGAAGCCCACGTTTCCGAAGTCGTCCAGGCAGAAGCAGTAGACGATATATGCTCTGCTGATCTTGGACATACTTCAGAGGACAATTCAAGAAGGGTAGATGAAATCCCTTTGACCTCAGAGCCAGATGCTGTATCTCGCGAGCCCATCTCCAACTCTAGACCTACTCGATTAAAGGTTATTGGACCGAGACATCCAACCATCATCTCCGGAGACATCAATCAAGACAACATTCTTACTTACTCCAGGAGGCCAAAGGTACTGGTCACCAGATTGGAGGAGGCGCCGAAGACATTTAGAAGTGCTCTAAAAGGACCTTCTTCAAAAGAATGGTTGAAAGCCATCGAAAAAGAGCTCACCTCTATGGCCAATTTGAATGTCTGGGACGTAGTGGAATTAAAACCAGACTACAAGCTGGTAGGCACCACTTGGGTCTTTCGAATTAAAACAAACCACTTGAAGCAGGTCACCGAGCACAAGGCAAGGTTATGTGCCCAAGTTTTCTCACAGACTCCTGGAGTAGACTTTGGTAAGACCTATGCCCCAACGGGCAGGTTAAATTCCCTTAGATGTCTCATTTCTTACTCAGTGATCAACAGGCTAGAGTTTCATCAAGTGGACATCAAGAGTGCATTCTTGAATGCTCCTCTTGTTGACACTGTTTTTCTATCCATACCTCAAGGCCTGGAAGTGGACAACAGAAAATACTGTCTTCGCCTAAAGAAAGCCATTTATGGGCTAAAACAAGCCCCTCTGGCTTGGTATGATCGTCTAAGGGGGTGGTTATTCCAAGTAGGTTTCTCCTCGTGTGTCCTGGATCCTTGTGTTTTCTTTCGGGGAGGGAATCTTCCTGTTTGGCTTTATGTCCACATCGATGACATAGCCATCTTTGGCAAGGATGTGTCAATCTTCAAGGAAGAACTAAAATCCGAATTTGAAATCAAGGACGTCGGTCCTGCTGATCTTATGCTTGGGATAAAAGTCACTCACTTCTCAGAACATGTCTCCCTTGATCAAGGGCATTTCATAGAATCCTTGCTTGAGCTCTACGGCATGGACTCATGTAAGCCCGTTGCCACTCCCTTGCTTCCAAATACCCACCTGATCCCGGCTACTGAGCAAGAATTGGTGAAATTCGAAATGCTTGGGGTAAACTATCGTAGCGCAATAGGGAGTATCAATTATCTCAGCACAGGCACAAGGCCTGATCTCTCCTACGCTGTCAGTAGCCTTTCTCAATTCCTTGAAAAACCTGGACTTCTACATTGGCAAGCCTTTCTCCACGTTCTAAGGTATTTGAAAGGAACGCTCGACGTAGGGTTGGTTTATTCCGGGGGATGTTTGGTTGACGTGGAGGCTTACAGTGATGCCGACTGGGGAAATTGCCCAGAAACCAGAAGGTCAATCACAGGGTACTTAGCTACCTTTGGTAAGAATCTGGTTCTCTGGAAAACCAGAAAGCAACCTTCTGTGTCTATTTCAACTGCAGAGGCGGAATATAAGGTGCTTTGTGATCTAGTTTCAGAATTGCTGTGGCTCAAACAATGGTGTCATGAGTGTAACTTATTGGACAAATCTTTCACAATACCCATTCACGAAGACAATCAGGGCTGCATAAATACCATCAATGGGGATTGCAATGTGAACAACAAGCGTATGAAACATGTTGATATTCAGCTCCATTTCGTCAAAGAGGTCGTGAAAAGTGGCGCTTTTAAGCTTAATTTTGTTCCAACTCATCATATGCTAGCAGACTTTTTGACAAAATCCATTGCTCAACCCTCTTTGGCTCACTCTCTCCGTACCCTGGGCGTGATTAGTCTAGGAGTGAGGGGGAGTGTTGAAAAACTCGATCAAAACCAGTTTGATCTACAACCCGCCACTCCTATACTAACCAAACGCCACAACCGCCTATCGTAAAAAGGACCAAATCGAAACTTCTCGCCGATCAAGAAGATCAAAGCTCGACTCACATCAATATTTAAACCGAATCTATCAACCCAAATCAACCTCAATAAACTCTTAAACAAAATCTCCTTTTTATCTTTCTTAAATCATTTTACTTCACTTCTTTCGTTACTTTCTTTTATATTCATATTTTTGTAGTGTTGATTCAGGTATTGTAGATCAGTCGATCTTTGCTTTATTATACTTAACTTACTAATCTTTTTGTTTTGTTTAGACACCTGTTCTCTCGTATTAGTGTTGTTGCTGTGCTATTAATCCTAGTTATTAGTAGTTATTAGTAGTCCACCGTTTAGGTATGACTTGGTCATTCTTTTTGTTATTTATATCACACAGCTCATTAACGTAATACATCACCGTTTAGTTTCGCATTTTGACACTATGAGCTTCAGAACAGGGTAAATTCTGAAAAAAATTCAATCAAAATGCTTCTTTAGCTGAAGACTAAGTTGCTGTAGTCGCGTTTCTAATCTAATGCCTGTTAGATTTGAATTTGAATCTCCACTCGAAAGTTTGCTTCAATTTCAGATTTTGCATTTGAGTATTCATATATTTAACTGATAGAATATGAATGTATTTTTTAAGATAAATTACGAAGAAGAAGTTTTTGAGAGTGGTTCACAAGTACAATTTTTATGAGATAGATTTCAGTATTTATAGAGTGATGACTATCCAGTAGTCTTGCTTTTTTCCTTCTTAACTCCCCATTCCACATCCTCCTGGGCATCCTTATATAGTGCTCTTATTCCTTTGGCATGTGGTTAAGTTTGTGCCCAGGCAGACTCGACGGACTAGTAGTTTTCCTTACGTCGTGTTGTCTGGGCTAAGGATATAAGGTCAAGGTCAGAGTAAGTTTCTGATGCTATGTTACGCTGCCTGTGGCAGGTATGTTTAGTAGTCTAGGGTTTTTGGGCTAGGATTGACTAACCTAAGCTCATTGTGGCTTTGTTTTTCGACACCCCCCCTCACTCCTAGGCTAAAAATTCTTAGTCTCGCTAATGCACGTACGAGAGTGGGTTTTGGTACTGATTTTGTAAGGAAATCAGCCAGCATCTCTGTAGTCGGAGCATATTGAAGTATGATGAGGTTGGACTGGATTGCCTCTTTTACGAAGTGAAGCTGTATATCTACATGCTTCATCCTCTTATTATTAAAGTTGCAATCGCCATTCGCGATGTTAATACAACTTTGGTTGTCTTCCCAGATGGTTATTGCTGAGTCAAGTAAGAAGATGTTTGCCTCGTGACACAGTTGACGGAACCACAGCAGTTCTGACGTCAGGTCACAGAGTGACTTGTACTCAGCTTCGGCTGTGGAAATAGACACCGAGGGTTGTTTCCTCGTTTTCCAAAAGATCAAGCAGCCGTGGAGCTGTGCTAGAAAGCCGGAAGTGGAACGTCTTGTTTCACGACAGTTCCCCCAGTCCGCATCGCTATAGGCAATGAGGCCTGTCTCTCCTTCCCGTGAGTACCATAATCCTATCTCTTGTGTCCCGCGAAGGTACTTGAGCACATGGAGGAAAGCCCTCCAGTGTTGTATACCTGGCTTTTCAAGGTATTGAGAAAGGCTACTGACCGCAAAAGATAGGTCGGGGCGTGTTGCTGTACTAAGGTAATTAATACTCCCGACAGCGCTTCTAAAGTTGATTTGGAGAGACTCAAATGCGGTTCTCTCTTCTTCTGTTGCGGGTCCCAGATGTTCGTTTGGAACAAGGGGGGTACTGACGGGTTTGCAGTCTTGCATCCCATATACTTCAAGTAGGGATTCAACAAAGTGTTGTTGATCCATACCGATCCCTCCCTCCAGCTGGCTAATTTTCACGCCCAGTAAGAGATCGGCGGGTCCCATGTCTTTGATTTCAAATTCGTCGTCAATTTCTTTCTTAAAGGTGTGGAGATTATTACCAAATATTGCTATGTCATCGACATGAACGTAGATCCACACCTTTTCCGGACTGTTTCTGTAGAAGACGCAAGGATCCAGCTTACAGGCCGTAAAGCCTGCCCTTTGAAGCCACTCCTGTAGGCGAGTGTACCAGGCCAGTGGTGCCTGTTTCAGGCCGTAGATCGCCTTGTTGAGGCGCAAGCAGTATTGTCGACGATCAATCGCGAGTCCTTGAGGAATGCTGAGGTAGACTGCTTCGTTTAGTGGCGCATTAAGGAAGGCGCTCTTGATATCAACTTGGTGAAAGTCTAGTTTGTTGAGGCAGGCATGTGCAATTAGTGCCCTTAAGGAATTCAGTCTTCCTGTTGGAGCGTAAGTTTTATCGAAGTCCACTCCAAGGGTTTGCCTGAACCCTTGGGCACAAAGGCGGGCTTTTCTTTCTATTACCTGATTGAGGTGGTTCTTTTTTACTTTAAAAACCCACGTGGTACCGATGAGTCTATGCTCCTTCTTGCGGTCGATCACGTTCCATACCTTCAGTCTATCCATATTGGCGAGTTCTTTCTCTATTGCGTTTACCCAAGCTGATCGGTTGTCTGACTTTAAGGCGCCAGAGTATGTTTTTGGTGTTTCCTCTGATACTGTAAAGTAGCTTCTTGGCCTTCTGGTATATGGTAGTATGTGGAGAGGATCAACGTTGGAGGTGATCAAGGTCGGATGACGTGGTCCAATGACCTTCAGCTTTGGAGTTCTGTCGTTGTTGCTTGTTTGTTGTCGGTTCACCGGGTGTTCATTGTTGCATATATTCTTGGCTTCTGTTTGAGTGTAAGCGGTATCTGCTTCTTCAAACGCTGTTTCTTCAGGTAAGTCGTCAGTGTGTGTAAGAATTTGATTAGTTGTTTCTGTTGACTCGGAGCAATTGATTATTGGAGAAAATAGGTCTGGCTCGACGGCCGAAGGAACAACGTTTTCGGTAGCTTGCTTAAGTTGATGATTGGATGTCTCTGTCACGGTCCATGGTGTGTTGCTTCTTCCTCCAAGGACACGTGGAAAGATGTTCTTGTTGAAGATTGCATTTCTAGTTATGACGACTTTTAGGTCGGCCAATCGTAGGATTCTATACGATGTATTTTCGTTTTCAAAGCCTAAGAGTAGTCCCTCCTGACCAGGAGGTGCCAGTTTCCAATCTCTTTGGTTCTTTAGATTGTATATCACAGCACGACACCCAAACGTTCTCAACCTTGACAATCTGGGTAGGAGGTTGTTCCATAGTTGGTAAGGTGACTTGTTTCCCCTTGAAGGGGTCGGAGACAGATTTGATAGAAATACGGCAGTGTTGACTGCCTCAGCCCAGTAATGGTTTGGTAGATTTGCCATGCTCATGAGGCACCTGGCCTTCTCCAAGATGGTACGATTGCAGTGCTCGGCGTATCCGTTGTGTTCTGGTGTGTTTGGCGGAGAGAGGATGTGTGTGAAGCCGCAGTCTTCAGCTAGTTTTTTAAATTTTTCATTAACGAACTCGCCTCCTCGGTCTGATGTGAGTTTCTTCATCTTTTTGTTTTGTTGAGTTTCCATGAAGTTTTTGGCTATTACGAATTGATCGAAGCTTTCTGATTTCTTTTTTAAGAATTTCATAATTTTGAATGAAGATGATTGATCGACAATTGTAAGGAGGTATTTGAATCCTGATAGGGATGCTGGTGTTATTGGCCCAACCAAATCGATGTGAATTGAATCCATGGGGTTCTGAGCTGGATCGAAATGGTGATTGAACGGAAGTCGGTGGATTTTGCTTATTTCGCAAATGTGGCATGATGTCTCAATATTGGGAAGGCCTAGAGTTTTTAAGACAGCTGGACCAGGATGTCCTAGCCTATTGTGCCAGGGATGCTTTTCTGCAATCGTGAGGAAGACAGTAGGGAGTTCATAGTTAATGTACATGAGTCTATTAATTATTTCTCCGGTGAGCAATACTTCCTGTTTTGAAGTGAGGGAGAAAGTTTTTTCTTGTCGATTCACAGTTAATTGGTTTTTAAACAGTTCGAGCATGCTAATGAGGTTGCATTTCAGACCTGGAACAAGCAGGCAGTTCTCAAGGTTGAGAGTTTTTCCATTGCAGATCAACGTCACCTTGCCAATTCCGGTGGCTATCAAGTGACTTTGACTGTCTCCAGTTGCCACTTCTGATCTTACAGATCTGGGCTGATTGGAAAAGAACTTGGTGTTATTGAACATGTGGTGCGTGGCACCACAGTCAATGACAACTTGGTCAGAGGTGGGATGTGTTGATTCTGATAAGGTTATTAAAGCTTGGACAATGGATAAGTGAGCCGAAGGATTATTCTTTCGTTTCTTGTCTTTTCGAGAGGGTCTTAGATGTGGGTTCTCAGCCCAACATTCTTCCCTTTTATGTGTTGTGCATTTTCTGTTGTGCTTACCATTGCCACAATAGAACACTATTTTGTGGGGTTCATCGGACAGAGTCGTTAGCGCTGTGGAGGTGGATTCATTCCTATCTGGGCTGTGATGATTGTGGTTGGCAAAATCTTGTAGTCGCGAAAGAATGAGCAATGGTTTTTCGATGATATCCTCATTAAAAATTAAGTTTTCAACAAATTGACTGAGGTTTGAGTTTCCTCCTAGCTTTCCTAGTAATGAGTAGGAAAGGAGTTCATTTGGAACTACGATGCTAACTGCGTCTAGTTCCATCATTAGTTTTCTGCAAGTGTCAATGTAGTTCTGTAGGTTACCATCATAGAAGCATCGTTGCCAATCCATCCAAACCCTTCCTCTATTGACCGCTCGTTTAGAAGCGTATTGTTCAGCAATTTTAGACCACAGTTCTCTGCTATTCTCAATGGTCTCAGAGTTTATGACTTCTCTGAAGACTCTTTCAGTTATTCTGGTTGTGATAAGGTTGATAGCTTCGAAGCTTGCCTTGGTCCATTTGTTTACTGCACTAGTGGAAGCATCGGAAGCAATCGATTTTTCGCAGACTTCCAACAGGTCCCTTGATCTTAGGTGAATTTTCATGCGCATTTGCCAGTGTCCATAGTTCGTTCCATCGAGGATGGGAATCGTAGAAATGTCTTTGATATCAAGGGATTTTTCATTCATTATGTTATGATTAATATATTTTTTTTAAAAAGAGTTCGAGACTGTAAATCTGATAGAATATGAATGTATTTTTTAAGATAAATTACGAAGAAGAAGTTTTTGAGAGTGGTTCACAAGTACAATTTTTATGAGATAGATTTCAGTATTTATAGAGTGATGACTATCCAGTAGTCTTGCTTTTTTCCTTCTTAACTCCCCATTCCACATCCTCCTGGGCATCCTTATATAGTGCTCTTATTCCTTTGGCATGTGGTTAAGTTTGTGCCCAGGCAGACTCGACGGACTAGTAGTTTTCCTTACGTCGTGTTGTCTGGGCTAAGGATATAAGGTCAAGGTCAGAGTAAGTTTCTGATGCTATGTTACGCTGCCTGTGGCAGGTATGTTTAGTAGTCTAGGGTTTTTGGGCTAGGATTGACTAACCTAAGCTCATTGTGGCTTTGTTTTTCGACATTAACAAGATGTAATCGAACTAACCATGCCTTGACGACCGGAAAAAGTTTTGTAGACGTACAGAGTTGTCAACCCCGTGTGTGGATGTTTTCAATATCTTTTTATTACAAAATTGTTTCTACACGGCGCAGACTACTGAAGGGTTAGTTACTACTTGCAGGCTACAACAAGTATAACCCAGTCTAACAACATTGTATTCTTATGAAGAAAATACAATTCAACACGGACTGGTTTGGATATTTTACAAGCAGTAAGGGCAGGCATAGTTAAGGAGATCCAACAAATGATGAACTTCGACATGAGCATTATGACACATCCGACTGGCGACATCTTGTCGTCGTCACTACCTCGGTCAAAGGGATGAAAAAAGAGTTGAAGTCAGTTTTCTGGCCAAATTAACCTTTTCCGAGATTCATGATAGTAATTTCAAAACAGCGCCTCATGGAAGCAGAGTAGATAAGGGGGCCTTGAAGGCCTTGGGAGTTCTCTAAAAACAAGGTGTTTTTCTGTTGGAAGAAACGCATCGCTTCGCAAATCAACAAGAGCAAGTCAATTAGTCTTATTTGCGATCAGCCGTGCTACGAGGCAGTAATATTTTATTTAGGCATCTGGATATGCTCACCGTCACTTTCTCCCTTAACCTAGCAATAGGTGTTATCTTAGTTTCGTCGGAGCCCTTTAGCAAACCATTCAATCTCCCGGCGCCAATTCCTTTGGGTTTCCCGCTTTCCTCCAACTTTTCTTTATCTCCGGCAGGCCTGCCACAGACATGTCAAGTTCCTTCTCAATCTTTAGAGTCTCACGAGCTTATTTATAAATATGATCAGGTTACCCCTTCGGGTCCTGGCGTCCCTTTTCGGAACGGTTTTTTCAAAATTTCGTGCCATCCCAACCCAAACGGGTTGGAGACAGAAAGCGAGCCTTTCTGTATCTTTTTGAATCCTGCTATGAACCGAGGAAAGGGAATGGTAGTGGTTGCGAAACCTGCGCTATTACTCGAGAGCCTACAGACTCGGCTGGATTTCACCCAAGAACCGCCCGAGAGCGACGCAATAAAGGTGGTTAAGATGCCCCACAAGGGCGGAATGGGTGCATTGGCAGCAAGACGGCTAGAACTAGGCGAGCGTGTTAATTATGAACGGGCCGCACTAGTGGTTTCCGTTGAACGTTCTACTTGGGATCGTCCGGATTGGAAGGAAATTCGTAAACTAGCAGTAGATGCTCTCCCCTTGCAGACTAGGGGAAACCTTGCCCGTCTGTATGGCAAGGGCCACACGCAAGAGGAATGGATATCGAACATGATTGATATGAATGCCTTCGAAATTAAGCTAGGTGATAAGCAAGATGTCCCATTCTTCGCCGTGCTTGCCCATGCTTCGTTAGTCAACCCAAATTTTGTTGTAAATTTCGTCCAGCAAGATGGTTGACGGTTTTACACTACAGTCGGTTGAATCACGAATGCCGTCCAAACACTGCATTTTACACAGATCTGGAGACCCTTGAAGTCCACATGACTACTCTCCGCGAGATCAATGCCGGCGAGGAGCTGACGATTTCATGTAAGTTCACCTTTTGGAGGGTTTTTACACAATTTTTCGTGATCAGAAGCGTGTGTGCCATTCGAACTACTCATGGTTTTACTCGTCACCCTTAGACCACGATATGACCATGACGCGCTCTGACAGGCAAAAAGACATGCTCCATTATGGCTTTGTGTGGTATGTACTCAGTCTCTTTAGCATTTTTTTGATTGACAATATGACTAAGTTTGAACCCAGCTCCTGTGCACATTGTCGAATGAGCGAGGAACTGGCAGACGAATCCGACCGCAGGATTGTCGCCTTAATCGGCCTGAAGGCCCAGCTTAGCAATTGGACACATGTTAGCAAGGAAAAGGAACAAATGGATGAAGCTGAGGAGCTTCTAGAGCTGCACTCTCTGGTTGGTACAAATTATGACAGTCGTCTCATACGTTTGAATTATTAGCTTGAGATCTCTAACCAAATGTGTCCTACTTGCAGGAAAAGTTGTATGACACTGTTTCTGATTCCTACACCCTTGCAGCGTTGGTTTTCAATTCCTTTGGTCGTGTCTCACGGGCCAGGAAATATGCAACCCAAGCCTTGGTGTATGGTTTAATAACGTCTGGACCAAAGTGGGACGAGGCCGAAGGAGTACAGCAATTAGCAGACGATCCCCAGTCGCATTGGTCGTATCGGCTGCAAAGTGATGACTGAAAAATTCTTGCGGTTGCATTACGGGTGCCATTCAGGAAAATATGTAGCTAGGTGGCTGAACGCTTCTTTCGTATCTCAAATTTACCACTCACATCTGGACGAAACACGAAACAAATAATGTAAAAAAAAACAGGGTTGTGTTTATTTAAATGAACGGTTCGGTCGACGAGAAGTGCACAACCTTCTGCGCCGAGATATCCCAATGCAGCGGCCCCTCCGCCAGCGTAGCTGAACATGATAGAAGAATCAACAGCTGCAAGTACACTACCGCTACTTCGAACTGCCTCCACAACATGCTGCACCAGATTTTAGCATAAAAATAATTGAGGGTTGCATAGAAACCGCATGGAGTTTTTTTTATTAGAATTTTTACGTTTTTGATTTTTGTTCTTTTTTTTAATCCTTTGCATCATATTGAAGGTGATTTGAAAGTAACTCGTTGAGTGAGAGTTTGAATGCATGCAATCAACGTTTCACATACATTGATGGGTTTTTTAGGAGCTATTGCGCCGTTACTTCTGGCAACTCAATGTCTCTTTTTAGCCATAGTACCAATCAAATAGTTTGAAGGCTGAACTTGGTATACGATAGGAGTCAATTGTGAAATATGACTACTAGAGAAGCTTCTCTTTTTTCTTAATTTTTCCGCACTATAAGTGTTTAATGTGGCTATATTAGGTGTTGCAATACCGTGTTTCACCTTGATGAAACCTCTAAATATTTCTTCATACCACACTTGTGATATTGAGGACAATAATAAGTTTGGTTCAATAGACTGAATAGTTTGGGATCAAAAATAAGTGAAGCTGATTCCATCCAACCTGTAGATGGTTTCAAATACTAAACTTGGGAGGAAGTGTGATTGACAAAGACCAAGTATGGAAGTAATTGAATGATGAGAGGTGATCCCAATGTTTTCCAATATCCTTTAAATTAGAATATCACCTGATTCCAAAGAAGAAAAGTGAAAGTCCTTCCGCTGGAGCAGACTAACAAAACAGTTTTAATATGAGCTCTCCGCCACAAAAACTAATGAACATTAAGGCTGCCACCCGGCCCCGGATTTTTGAGGAATCCCTGCCTCCACGTTCCAATAGGGAAGGAGACGGGGCCAAGAATTATTTAAAAAAAGATCTTACTCCCCAAAGGGTTAGGGGCGCGGAAAAAATGGAATCACCAAAGGAGACCAACATGAAGCATGTAGAAAAATATAATATTCATGGCAGATCATAAGAAATAAAGACAAAATAACACCTTAAGAGTAAAAATGGTCAAACTTTGGTGAGCAATCTTTTAAGCATTCTAACTGCTCAACATGCATAGATGAAAGAGAATAATGCTCATAGGATGGTATTTTCCTCCCACCAGAAAAAACTCACTCAGATGGAGCACTTGTTGCTGGTATGGCTAAGGGTGTATGCCACATTTGCAAGGTTTGGAAAGATTTTCTTATGTCACTTCCAAAACAGCAGAATATATTTTGTTTTTGGTTCAGGGTATTCTGCAAGGAATTGGTTAGCTTCAATTTCAAGAGTGCTGTGTTCAAGGGAGGAGGATGGGTGCATGTCATTAAAACATCCTACTTCAGGATTGAAATTTGTTGCTGTGCAGTGGGTGTTGTTGTCAGTTGGATTATTGAAGTGCTGCTTAGAATATTCTAGCTGATAAGGAGTTTTAAATGTCAGTGATGCTATGTGAGTTCTGTTCAGCAAGTAAGTAGCAGTTGAAATAACTTCACCCAACCACAAGTGGGGAACCCCCGAATCAAGAAGCAGACATCTGGTTTGCTCAAGCAGAAAACTATTTCCTCTTTCAGAAAAAGGATTCTGATGGGGAGAATTTGGTTTAGTGAGGGTGCTTTGAATACCAGATTTTTTGAGAAAGTTCTTGATGTTGTTACTGGTGAATGCTCCACCATAATCCATTACTAATTGCTTTATTTTTAATTGTGTTTGATTTTCAACAAATTACTTGAATTTTTTGAGCTTTTTGAGTGCTTGCGATTTATGCAAGAGAAGAGAAGTCAAACAAAAACAAGAATAACCATCAATAATTTGAAGTATAAATCTTTTACCACCCTTTGATTTTGGTGTGATGGGACCACAAAGGTCTAGGTGAATGTTCCAGAGAGGAGCTGACAAGTTGGGAGATTCTCCCTAAAACGGTAGACAGTTAGATTTAGATACAAATAAATTTTCACGTTTAACACAGGATAAAAAATATCTGGCCTCATTTTTTTGCCATACTTTAAATAAGGTTTCTTAAGAGGTTTTGGAATTAGCGTGGGGTTTAGGGGAACAAGAACTTTGTTTACTAAAGAATTTTTCAGGGTGATAGAAACAAGTTTGTATTTTAAGGATCCTTCTATCAGTGTATTCCCTTGCTTGCTAATTAGCTTAATGTTGTCACCCATTTCAATTAATGAAAAGTTTTTTTGAGAAAAAGAGATCAGGCAATGAGAGTGGTAGGCATATAATGTGAGCCTTGAGGTATATTTTACATACCCAAATAGGCCACAATTATCTTAAAAATAAATTTTGAATTATGCATAACTCATAAGTCATGCATATATCCAAAATACATCATTTTTTATTTCAGAAAAGATGAATAACTTTTTATTGAGTAAGTAAATCCATGGATTTAAGGCCAAATTTGGATTCTACACAAATATTCACCTAGGGTAGCTCCATAGAGTGAATAAGCTCAAATTAACTCTTTGAGGTGGTAATATGGAAAATACTTCAATACCACATAAAAGATCTGTGAAAATTTTTGTTTTCTTAATTTCATGCCAAAATAATGGGAATGTGAGAAATCCCATGTTACATATAGACTAACAATAGTGTTATGCATGTTTTAGGCACTTAATAACATGGTATTCTCACATGGACTTTTGGTACACCCATAGTGGATATCTCACTTGAAGCTTAATTTTCTATTTTGACATGAAAAATAGGCAAGGGGGACAAAAGACATCAAAGAGAGCCAGGGTACCCAGCTTCTGAGGCCTCAGAGGCGTGGACGGCTCCAAAGCTTGGATAAATGGCTGATCTTGGCCCAATTAGTAAACTAAAACACTTTGGGAACTTGGTTACTATGTTACAACTACAGTAAATTTTAAGAAAATAGCAAATAACCTGCTATTTTGACGTGCCAAGGAGGTAAAGAGCTACTTAGACTCCTGTAACCATCTCAATTCCTAATGATTTCCCATGGATAAACCCCAAAAGAGTAATTAAAACCCTTTTTGGACTTGTATCCATTGATTTACCTCATAGCAACCAGTAAAACACTGATATTTGCAATTCTAGGTAAAAATGAGGTAAAAACTTCAAAAATTCATTAAAAATACAATTCTTAATGAATCTCTCTGAAGCTTTCAGGACCAATGGAGAACTGTATTATCTATGGTACAACCAAAAAGAATTATAGTTTTACTTACAGTCCATTTTTGACTATTCTACATGAAACACTGAATCTTCAACAATTCACAGTAATTACAACCTGTGATGAAATTGCCAATAACATTGATAACTTTGAGAAATAAATGGTTATTTTGGAATAAAAGAAGATTTACAGATGTTACTCCTTTTATTCTTAACCATATTGGGGGTTGTAGTCACGTAAAAGCATTAACTAAGTAATTATGATAATCTTACGTGACAACAGATGATGCAATCAATAATCCAAAAGGGTTTTTTGTTTTCTCACTCACTGGTCTTTCAGTTTGCTCCATGGCACACCTCTGTGAGCTGTTTTTGACTTAAAAGAGGCCTCCTCTTGCTGTTTTTTCCACATCATCATCATCTTATTATCACTTAAATCATTGTTAGCAACAAGTAAGTATTAGTTAAAGCTATTCTTAAGTGTTTTAATTCTTTCAGAACCAATCAGAAAGACCTGAAATTATAGAATCCAACTATATTGTTGTAATACTGTCATAAATACATTTTGATCCCTTAAATCCACAATTCTACGTCAAATATCTCTATCTTATCTTTCAATAAGTTCTTTGGAATAGTAGTGAGTGATTTAACCTTAATTCTTAAAGTTTTTCTCTAAATAATTTGTTTTCTTCAAGAATTATATTTATAATGATTCTTGCAAAAGATAATTATATATTAAAATAATTTTATTATTTTAATCAAAGAAGTTTTATTATTAAAATCCTCTTGTAGACAATTACTACTAGCTGTTAAAATCACTAGTAGTGCTTAACATGTGAAAGAAATAATTCTTTAATTATTTAATTGTGGTTATAATAATATTTTATTATTATATTCCGTAAGAACAGACATAATACTGTTTATTAATAGTAATATTATCATCAGTTTTATAATCAAATCTTACAACTTTTCTCTTCATGTTAGAATATTTTCCTTTTATAATTAGTTTAGAACACTGTTAAAACAATCAATAAAATATTCCAACCACCTTTTTAAAATAATTTTAAACTTTTTCAACCACATGAAAAATAATTATAATCATTTTTACCCCTTGAACCACCCCAAAAGTGAATTAAAGCATCTTTCATCACCGTTAACTTTGTCACTTTGTTTTCAAATTTATTCTGGTCACTTTTGGGCATGTTTTCTCTTTAAATACCTTGTTTAAGACTTGGTTCTTTAATTAATTGATTTCAGTTTTTTGCTCAATTAATTCCAATTGAAATTTCTTTTGTAGCCTTAAATATCTCTTGTAGAGTATTTTTGGATGAATCTTTATTATTGGTAAAACAATAAATTTTTATTATATTATTGTTTCATTCTTACAAAGTTAAAAGCACTAAAATTGGTGTGTTTTCTCTTTCAAAATACTATTTCTTAATATTTTTAAATAATTTTACCTTATACAAATTTTGAGGACAGGAAAATTGTTTGATGTTTTATCAAGGTTTCATATCCACACCTTACACAAACCCCTGACGCATAGAATGCTTCTAATATACCATAGCAAATTTGATTTGTTCCCAGATTCTTGTGAAACATCAAAAGATCTTTGATGGCCTCATTTTTTTTTCAAGCTTGTGATTTTGCCTTTCATGCCATAGACTTTGACCTTTGTATGTGCACGTACCATGTTGTACGCAACAGTCAAGTGGATAACTGTATCCATTCAATCCTACAGGTTCTTGTGCAGCTTTGTCAATATCTCATTTTCCTCCCTGCCACCTTCAATGCTAACTTGTGTGGAACATTGCTTTGATTTACTCAAGCAGGAGGCAAGGTATTCAACTGCTCCCCATTCGGGTCCAAGAGTATGTGGTTGAATTTGATGTTGGTGCCACATATGGTTTGGGTGCAATCACATTGTATGAGACTAAATCAATGGATTCAAACATAAAATTTTGCCAAAAAGTTTTAATTGTATTGGATGGCTAAAGAAGGCTCTGAACCATTTTGAAGAATGAGTGTTCAGACTTTGGGAGATTATCTGGAGGTTTTGCTGATTCCTTCATCAATTTGAGATTCCAAATGTTATTATTAAAAAACGCTTCTGTTTATGTTGGCTTAAAAAAGTCTAACCCTATATATTGCAATTTATATCATGAGTCAACAGCCAATAATCATGTATCATGCACAAAGATAAAACTCACCTGCAATCTCAAGCTCCTCAAGCCAGGCCAACATTGTAAGCTCTTGGTTACTGATAACCTTAATACCAATGGGCAGGAATGTGTCAGCATCATTAGTTGGTAAATTGTCCAATCAATTTTTGTAAATACTATTGATATTATCAAGCTCCCTTTTCCATGATTGTTGAGTAATATTGGAATGATGATTTAAAATGTCTCCAAACTCTGCAATTCAGGATAAAAATATTCCTTGAAAATTAGCAGAGGGTGACACTTTGGCTCAGAGTCAGGAATTATATCACTCATATCTTGTCCCATTGTATCATGTTTAATTGTCTCCCTTTCTTGAAAAGCTTCAATATCTCGAGGAGAGGCAGGAGGGGTTTCATCATGGATCATTTAATTGAGTATGAGGGGTCTTTCGGTATGTGGGGGTTCATTATCAATATGGTCCACTTCAACATTGATCATGTCATCACCTTGATCCCAGGAATTCATTGCGGCTTCAAAGGTACGTCATTGTTTGTTGGTCTTTTTGGTGCCATTTATATTGGTTTTTTTTCCTAATCCTTTTCCTGGAACTCCAATTACCACTCAAGATTCTTCAGGTTGAGATTCTCCCACATCCACACATGCCCATATATTGTAAGCAGCCACTTTTAAGGTTTTTGTATTGAATTAGTAATGGGCTTATGGCTTGAATCCATTTTGAGGAGGCTCATGGCTTCAGCAATCTTTTGACTCACATAATCAGAAATTTTACTATCATTTTGAATTTTTTTGAGCCTTGGGATTGTTTGAGAAATGTTTGAGACAGATTGTTCCTTGGATATAATTTCAACCTTGCCACTGAAAATTACATCATCTTGCCCAGCATCTTCTGTTGGTGCACAAGTTTCAACAGTATTTTCCTTCTCATAGATTTTAAAATCTAATTTCTGAGAGCTTGGAGGCTGAGCTGAAATAAAGGCTATAACAAAGGTATCAGGTTTGGAGAGACTACAAATATTCAAGATAAATCTATGCTCACATTCTGGACTTCCTGGTGGATCTGGATTACTTTCAGGTTCCAGGCTCTCTACTTCAATTCCTAATTCATGACTACTGACCATATCAGAGATTTCACTTCCACTCTCTAGGGCTGAAGTTTGTAGTTCATTGAATTCAGTTGAATTTCCTGGGGCTTGGGGCATGGCAGAGGTAGTTTATTGAGTAAAGAGGTGGTGATGGGTTGATGGATAACTTGATTGAAATTTTTATAATAAAAAGATCAAAATTGAAAAAAAGGGGGGAGTTCTGAAAGTGGTGGAAGTAAAATAAGTCTAAGATAATTGATTCTTTTTTAGGTAATATCAATATTGGAAAATGTTTAAAAGTTTGAAAGAAGTCAAATATCAACTTAAATCAGTTCAAAAGTTAGTTAATCTTCTATAAAGAAGACATTTTAGAACCACAAGCTGACCAAAAGAAACCTGCCCATCAACAGCCTTGGAGCCTTCCATCAATATCTATTGAACTTGTAATGGATTTGCAAAATATGAGTTGTCAGGAAATTCAAGGAGGTGATTTTTTGCAAATTATTTCATATAATTCAAATGAAATGACTTCCCTGTGAGAAATTAAATAACATTGACTAGTGAGAAGCCTACCAAAGCCAACTTTTGAACTATTCAACACTCATGAGGTAAGGACTAAGCAAAGTGTTCTATTTGAATGATATAAAATAAAATGGTTTTGTTGGGGAAACAGGAGACACAATTCTTGTCTTGAATAGTACACTTATTAGGTTTTAAATTTTTGAGCCTCATGATTCAAACTTTAACCACAAAATTGTGAATATCACCACCAATTCCCCCCCAGAACCTGTTGGCAGAGAAGGCCACTCAGCAGATTTTTGTGATTGCATTCATCATGTATGCCAACAAGCCACCGTACCCAATGGATCTAATACCTGAGCATAAGGATGGTAAGCCGCGGAGAGGATTAGGCATAAGGGGGGTTGAGGGTGGTGTTGGGGGTATATCTTGAGGGAGAAGAGGGAGTGTAAGGATTGTAGGTGGCGGGGGTGCTGAACCGTAAGGAGCTGTGAGGGCGGAAATGGGGGGGCAGCATCATAGTCTCATCTTGAGGGCGCTGCAGGAGTGTAAAGATGGTAAGCAGTGGGGGTGTGTAAGTGTAAGGAGTGGTGAGGGCAGTGTTGGAGTCACATCTGGAGGGTGGTGTGGGTGCATAAGCATGCTAAGGGTCGGAGAGGATTAGGTGGGGATGTGGAAGCTAATTCATGCATGAGAGTAGGCATGGTAAAGGGGTGAGATGATCAGGAAGTGGGGCAGAAGTCTTCTCATGCACAAATATGAGCATGCCAAACTGCTGCCTTGCACCATGAGGTGTAATTACCAAAACCTTGAAAATATTGTTGAAATGGGTTTGGGCTTTGAGTGAAATTCTCATGTTAACATGACTGAAGCAAGATTTTATACTGACCCCAGTGCAACGTGAAGTCAATTGCCCATGATTGACGCAACATTTTCCCTGGTGAAGTACATCATTGATTAAGGACCTTTCCACAACTTTCATGACACATGTATGCGTAGTTCTGTGATAAATTTTACCATCCAGTAAGTGGAATCTTCCTTCATTGTATGATTTTTTCTATATCTCATCTAAGGCATGTATCAAATAATTGTTTTCACAGTCCTTAGTAAGTACTTTGCATAAAATGCTACAATTCTTATCCTGAGTATCACTTTTTCTTACCTCTTCAAAGAAAGTGGTGTTCAGGTCTCTAACACTGATTCCTTCTATGAGGATCTGTGGGGAAGCTTCTTCTGGCACATAATCAGGGTTATCAATATTATTTGGTAGTGGCCATCTGCTCAGTCCATCTGAATTTTTATGAATATTCCCATCTTTATGAAAAATAGTGATATTGCCCCTATACTCTTGTATATCTATTTGCCATCTGATCATATGCCTGTTAGGTGTCTTCATGTTTAAAAGTGGCTTAACAGCAGTACACTCTGTTATCACTTGAAAAAAATATCCCTCCAGGAAGTAATTTAATTTTTCCAAGGTCCAGACAAGGCATAAACACTCCATTTGACTTGCTACATATCTGGCTTCAGTTGGTTTGATTTGCCTGGATATGAAAAATATGGGTCTTTCCACAGGTTTATCATTTATAATCTGGACTTGATGAAGTGCAGCACCCAGCCCATCCCCTTATGCATCAATATACAGTTTAAAGATCAGTTTAAAGTATTGCATCAGTAAGAGTGGAGCAGTGGTCAAGGCTTGTCTCAAAGATTCAAAGGCTTTGACTCTTTCAACATTCATTTCAGATCCTGTGTCTTTGTCACATAGCTTATATAGAGGTCTTGCTATGGGTGCAAAATATTTAATATGTTGCCTGTAATATCGAGCAAACCCCAAAAATGACTGAATTTTTGTTTTATTCTGAGGCATGGGTTTCAGCAATACTGCTGAAACTTTGTTTTTGTCAATTCCAAGGGAAAAAACAGATACTACATGTCCAAGTGCTTTAAGTTCTTTAAATCCGAAGTGGCATTTCTTCAAAAAAAGTTTCATTTTCACAGATTGTATTTTTGTTCAAACCCTAGATAATCTGTATATATATGTTCTTCCCAAGTCTTGAATCAGAAAATAATGTCATCAATGTTAATGCTTAACCATCCTTCTGAAAGTTCTTCAGGGAAGATTTCATTCATCATTCTTTGGAAGTGTGAAGGTGAATTATTGATACCAAAAGGCATTCTCAAATATTCATATACTCCACAATGAACAATAATTCTCAAGTATTTTCTTGCCCTTGGTGTCATCACATTCTGATGGAATCCTTTAAGGGCATCCATAGTTGTTAAATAAATTGCTTGAGATATCTGGTTAAGGGAAATTCGGATCTTTGGTATTGGGTATCTGTCTGGAACAGTGTAAGTGTTCAGAGCTCTAAAGTCCCCAACCATTCTAGATTTTCCATTATTCCATGCCACTATGACTGTTGTAGTTCTTTCTACTTCTGCATTACGGCCAACCCTTCTTATTAAACCAAGTTCTAGAAGCTCTTTAATATGAATTTCCAGAGGTTCTCTTGATTTAGGACTTTATGGATATGCAGGTATTCTTAAGAGTGGTGGAAAAGGTCTCTAAATATTAAGGATGATGTCAGCTTCATGACCAATAATTGCCCCCAAAGGTTCTTTTTCTGATGCAAATGCTTCTCTATGGTCATATAAAAGGGAAAAAAGTTCATTTTCCTGTTTATCAGTCAGATGGAGGCTTATTTCAGATTCATTTAACTGTTCATATCTGAATTTCTCCAACTCCAAGCTGACTTGTGCTACTTTGCTTACTGTAATTTCTCTTTTAAATGGTAAAAAGGCACATTTATGACTCTTATTGTGTTCAATATCAAAGTATCTGCCCTTTTTGTTATGTAGGTCTATGCCATACATGATCAAATAGTCATTTCCAAATATAAAATGGGTTTTAGAGCATTTTTCCATAACAAAAAATACAACAGTGATTCTTAAATTTCCATCAATGTGTGGAAATATGACAGTGGTCTCAAATATTGCCAATTCTTTCATTGGATTACTTGCATTGTTGAATCTTATGCTATCAATTGGTAGCAATTTGTCTTCATGATTTGGTTCACAGGTTTTAAGAAAAGATTTGCCAACACAAGAGCAGAAGGCTCCTGGGTCAATTAAAGGTTTAGTGGGTTTGTTGTCAATTACCACTTCTGTTATACAGGAGTTGCCAAATGTATAGCCTTTTCCCCTATTTGGTTTGGTCTTAATAAGTTGTGCATCTTGAATTTTCGACAAATCGAGTTCACCATTGCTTAATTGTGGCATGTGGGAATAAGATTTCATGATGTTTTCTATATCTTTTGAAGATTCAGAAAATATTGATGACTTGTCATCTGAATTTTCTTCAATTATATTATCATATTTTTCAACATTGGTTTTTTTTTCAATGTCATTTTCAATGATTTCCCCCATTTTGGGCATCTATTGGCTAAGTGGGTGGTGCTCTGGAAAATATGGCACTTTCTGATTATATTGGCAGGTTTATACTTCATATTATTAGAATTTTCTTTGGGATTTTTGTCCACAGAATCTTTCCAATGTGTATTAAACCTTGTTTTGGTATTTGCCCTACTAGAACCAATTCTGGTTCTGGTGGTTACTTCTTCTAATATATTAATAATATCTTCTGCTGAAGATTGTTCAGTAGTCCTGCTTTTGACAGCATGCTCTAGGTCACCTCCACATTGTCTGTCAGGATGAGTATATGATAAGGAAGTAATAAGGCTATTTACAACTTTAATTATGACTCTGACATGGATAAAAAGTATTAAAAAAAGTTCAATTATAAATTAAAAGAGCTTTACTAATGAGAATTAGTGGTGGTTAGCACTGTTGAAAGCCCTAGGTACAGCTTTACCTGTTGGGTTACAATAATAAATACTAAAATACTAAGTTTTATAGTAAAACCCAATTATTTTCCAAGAGTATAACTGTTTTTGACAGTTGGACTATGTAGGAATTCAAAAGCAGGATGAGGATTCCTTTTCTGGCAGTGAAGAGGCTTCCTTTTATCCTGAAATGGGGTGAAAAGGCTGCAGACCTTTCCATGTAGAGGAAGTGAAACTTTTTTCACTCTCCATGACAGGATTGTGGTTTTCAAAAGGCCTGTATAGCCTGTATTGGGCTCAGATGTGGTTTTGAAACCACATCTGGGAAGTTTTCACCAATAAAAGGTGAAAGTTTTCATCTGGGGACCACACAGCCTGATTCTGACATGTATGACGCATAGAATTCTGTACACAACCTGTATGGGACCCAAGTATTGAATGAACTATGAGTTATTGAAGTAAAAACAAGCTTCTTTGTCTGTTTGAAACCTCATAATCATGGTTGTGGGATATTATCCCATGGTAAAGCTGTATTGACCAAACTGTGGAATTTTGACCTCAAAACAGCCATAACTTTGTCAGTTTTTGGGATATCAACCTGGTTTGGTTTGTAGCCCTGTATGTGTTCTACACAATGGTACCTCATTTGATATGGCTATCATTAAATATGGAAAAGATATGCCATGTGCAAGAGTTTTGTACATATGCATGTTTTAGGCAAAAAGCTGTATTGGGCTTGTTTTCCCTGATAACCTTTGTTCTAGAAGAGATATGGGGAAATGAATGGCACCATCAGATAGCCCTTATTGTTCTCTTTCCAAAATGACCCCACTTTAGGTACCTCACACTAAAACTGTAGAAGTTAGATGAGAGGTGAATATTTTATTCACCCTTATGTGGCCTGAATTTGACCATAGCTTCTGTAATACTGGTGCTAGCTCAGTTTTGCTGGTACCATTGGATAGCCCTGACCTAGAGCCTGATTTTGGATACCCATTTGATGGGGTTAAGCCTATTACTCTGTACTTCCGATTTAAAGTGAAAATTAAGCTTTATGCTCAGCAACAACTTTGTTATTCTTTGTCCTATGATGATGGTACTTGTATATTTCAAAAAGGTGAGTTTCCTCTTCCATTTGACACCTTTTGAGCTGGTTTGGCTCAGCTCCATGTTTTGGTGGTATGTGGCTATACCATTGATTTATGGTATTTGGCTGTCATGCTTGTGCTCTGGTTTTGAGTCACAGGCTGACATTGTCTCAGAATTCCTCTGTGGATCATAAATTCTGACATTTCAGGATACAATGCTGTTTATCTGTACTTTTTTTGGAAAAACCATAGTCAAGCTTTGACTTTATCAGCATTAAATTTTGCAGATTCAAAGGCTGTTTCTACTTTAAACCTCCAAGCATCATTGGCCCATTTGTTAATAATTTGGGTTTTCCACCAAGTCCAACTTTTGTGTCTATGTGCTTGTCTTAATTTGATATACCATCCGTGGGCTGACCTGGTAAACAAGATGTTAAAGCTTGCTGTTACCAATCTTTCTGGTAATTAAAAATCTTCTTTAATCATGTCAATACCTCTTATGAATCCCATATGGTCATATTCTCCTTCACCACTGAAGTGAGGCCATTCTTTGATTTTTGGTACTTCTTTCAAAAGTTCTTGGACCATTTATGGTTCAAAGCTATGAAAATTAGTGGAAAATTCATTTTTTAACAGTGAATTTTTAGCATCCAATACTTGTGGATTGGGAATTCCTGTACCCTCATTTTGATTCAGAGGTGTAGAAATTCTTGGTAAGGTGTTCAGTATCTGTTCAATATCGTTCATTTTACTGTTGCTACACCTTTGGGAATTTCCGAATTCATGTTGGAAGACTTGTATTAAACTTATTACTTCAATTTTATACATGTCTTCTTTATGTGTCAGTTCTTGCCATAACTCTGTTTGTCTTGTATTATCAGAAGCTACTTGACTCAATTTCATTGTTAATTTTGATAATTCTTCTTGTGAAGCATCAAAACACTTTTTCAAGGCAATTGTATATGTCTTTACTTCAGTAAATGAATTTAAAATGTCATAAAGGACTTTCTTGTTGCCTGTCTTGATAATATTTATGGCTTGTTTAATTCTTGTTTCAATTATGTCAACAATATTGAATTTAGAATATTTTTCTGTTAACTCTTTGATAATGCCAGATTGTTCATTTATCTTATTTCCAAAAGAATTTTCATTATTAGAAGTTTTCATTGTTATTGAGACTTTCTCAAAACACATAAGTGTTTCATTTATTTGGCTCAGACTTAAGTTGTTTATTTTAAGATTGTTACAAATGGATGAATTTTTATGAGAAACATGACTTTTTAATTCATTTATAACTTCATAAAACTCTGGGATACCATCAAAAATGACAGAAATCATTTCTGATATTTCAATCTTGCTTCCTCCTTTTTCTGTAATTCCATCATTGTTCTGGCCATCTGGAATAAATTTCCCTGGAATCTGTCACAGGGGCTCTTATGGAAGCAAGAGGGCCTGGCACTCAGGAATAAAGAACTCACTTGGAGGGCTCCAAAGATGATAAGAAATACTACGGAATATATTTCTCAAGCAGGAATAAGAGAAAGGACAAATATGCCAAAGATAACAAAGAATATTAAGAGTGAAGCCAGAGGCCAAGATAAAAGAAAGCCAAAAGCCAAGAAGCCAACCAAGTGAATCCTCAATTCACTGTTTCAACCTGCCAGAAAGAACAATGGAATTAGTAAGGGATATGACCACCAATATCCACTGACAGGCGAGGAAAGAAAAGAGAAAGGGTGCTAATGACTGACTTAAGATTATCAGTATTAACTTTAATAAGATAAAAGAAAATAAGGATAATAATAAATCCAATATATTAATTAACTGGGGAAAAAGTCCCCAGGTGATGAAAGGTAGCCGGTATATGTGAAAACTGAAAGATTGATCCTGGAAGGTGGATCAATGGCTGTATTGTGCGGATCGGGAAATACAGTTCTGGCAATCTTTAATTTTGAACTGTGTGATGGAATTCCCACAGTGGAATATGAAATGACCCAATTGGGCCAAGACCATACAGGTTGAATGAATGAGGCCTGTACGGATGAATTGGGTTGTCCAAAGGAGTATTGAATACTTGATGCCTTGACAACTGATTGAAATGGTGTAATACCTCTTGAGAATTGTCCTTGAATAATCCTTAATGAATTGTGCCAACCCAACTCCTGCAGATACAGGTGGTTGGGATCCTTGAAGAGTCTTCTGATTGCCGCCATAACTTGTCAGACTGATGAGCTGATTAATCCTCCTTCAAAATGGGCGTTGGGAAGGTGTGATTGGATCCTGAAAACGTAACCATTGGATTGCTGAGCAAAAATGGTGCATAATGGTATATAATACCATATATGCACCATGCCTGCAACCTTGAGTATGGATGGTATGAAGGAAAGGAGGAAATCCCCTGGAGTTGAGGGGATAGACGGGCTGAGCTGATCTGATGTCCTCTGGTGGTTGCCAGAGGCCATGGCTGAACTATTGACCCATGGTGGTCCATGGCTGAACTATTGACCCATGGTGGTCCATGGCCAAAAATGGGTCCTATGGGATTTCTGGCCAAAAGGGTGTCCATGAGGGTTTTGGTCATTTTTGGGTCCAAGGAGGTGGTGGCCAAAATTGGCTCAGGTGGGCCCAATTGTGGTTTGGGACCCACCTGGCTGGCCCCTTTGGCCTCATTGGATTAGGCCGAAAGGGGCCTAAATGGCCTACGGACCGCGGACCGCGGTTTACAGACCATGAATCACGGCCCACGGGCCGTAGGGGGCCTAAATGGCCCAAAAAGGCCATTTAGGCCAAAACCCCATTAATGAAAGGGGTGACCCTGAATCCAAAGATGATGGCTAGGGGGCCTGGAGGCCCCTAAAAAACCAAATGACCCCCCAGGCCCAAAATCAAAGATGAAGGCCTGGGGGTTGGTGAAGTAGGAATCGGCCAAAAGGGCCAATGGCGGCAGGATATGGCCATGGGAAGGTGTTATGGCGTGGATACCATAGAGCAACCAAGGGGGCCAATTGGCCCCAACTTGGCTCCAGGTTGGATTGCCGCAACCATCAAGGAGGAGGGTCAAACTCGTGGTTGTGACAGAATCCTGCTGAATCTTTGGGATTCTGTAACCCTGGCTGTAAGGGTTTGTGGCTGGTGCCTTGCCTTTGCCCTTGTTCTGGGATTGTGGCTGATTCTTCACATTGGAATTGCTGCTGCTGGCCACTGGGGCTGTTTTTGGCACTTTCTTGGGTGGTGGAGGGTTGTTTTTCCTCCATTCTTCTGTTAAAAGCTTCATGTTCTTTTTTCCATCAATGGATGCCATCCATTGAGTAACTTGCAAGTTTTGGGATGGCCCAGGAACTTTCTCACAGTCAGGTAAGAATTCATGCAGTTTTTCCACAGATCTGCAAGGATCTGGTACTGTTTGTGCTGCAATGCATTGTTGTAGGCCTTCTGGCCAGCTTTTTATATGTCCACTGAGGCTTCTTGTGGTGGTGTAAGCTCTGTTTTAAGGTAAAACAGTGTTATCAGCTTCAGAATGAGGAGAATAATTAATTTGGAAGTCATCAGCTGACCCTGTCCTTCTGTAACTGATGGGCTTCTGCCATAATCATGTATATGACCTTTTTGGGAGCTGCTTGAGGGGTTATAGCTGGCTCCTGATCTAGTTGAAGGCATATTTTCTGATTAAAGAGCTTAAAATATTAATTTTACATCAAAAGACTTACTATTGGCCAAATTATTTGCCTCATGAATGATACGACTTATATCAAAGCTAATTAATTCAGAAGACATTGGTTCTGGTTGATTATTCTGAGTTTTAATAATTGTAATATTGTGGTCAGAATTCACAGTACTTTCAGGAATAATTCTTGTTACTGTTGAGGATGTTTCAATATTTTATTGTCTTACCAAATTTTCAGACACTAAAATAAATGAAAAAGCCAATTGATTAAGTAAAAAAGATTTTTTTCAAAAGAGAAATGAAAAATAAATCCTCACTTATAATATGAAAAAGGAAATTATTGTTTATGGATTTTTTGAATTATAAGTATTTTTTATATGTTTTTAAATTTTTCAATATAAGAAAAAATATTTAAAAAGAGTAAAAAATTATGTCACAGGAAAAATATCACGGCTGAGCCCCCAAATATAAGGTGTGGATATGAAACTTTGATTAAAAAATCAAGTACTTTTCCTTTCCTCAAAATTGGTATAAGGTAAAAGATGATTAAAAATAGTATGAAATAGTATTTTTAAGAGAAAACACACCGATTTTATTGTTTTTAACTCTGTAAGTACAAGAAAATAATATTATAAAGATTTATCTTTTTTAACTTTGTAAGTATAAAGAAATAATATTACAAAGATTTATTTTTTTACCAACAATAAAAAGTTATCCAAATATACTCTACAAGAGATATTTAAGGATACAAAAGAAATTTCTTCAAGAGCAATTTTAATTGGAATTGATTGAGCAAAGAACTGCAAGAAATTAATTAAAGAGCAAAGTCTTTAATAAGATATTTAAAGAGAAAACAAGCCCAGAGGTGACCAGAGTTAATTTGGAAACACAGTGACAAAGCTAACAGTGATGAATGATTCTTTAATTCACTTATGGGGTGGTTCAAGGGGTAAAAATAATTATAAGAGTTACAAAAAATGATTATAATGTTTCTTGACATGGTTGAAAGGTTTGAAATGATATTAAAAAAGGTTGTTGGAATCTTTTATTGATTGGTTTAACAGTGTTTAAGCTAATTTTGAAAGTAAAAGATTCTAACATGAAGAAAAAAAATGGGGCAAAGAAGAAATTCTTTTATAGCCATCAATTTTCTTACTCCAAAGGTAATATTTCCTCTTATTAGTTGTGGAAAGAACTCTGACAACAGAAAAATCAATTATGGCATCATTGAACCCTGGTTTAGACCAAAAAAGGGCTGGTTTTAGCCATTTTAGACCCTTAAATCAGCTATTACTATAGTAATACCTAGTCTAGAGCCTTCAAAACACTTAAGAATGTGTTTAAGAGACTTACAAACCAGTTAAAACTGTTTTTACTAAGATTGTTTTAACTTAAGGGTAGTTTTACCCTCTTGGCAACAGTTAAAACTTCCCTGGTTGGTATTAAAACCTCATCATCAATTGAGTCACAGACCCTGTGACTAAATTACAGGCCAAAGGTGATAAATTTTTGCATGGATTTTGATACCCCAATCCAGTAAGCAAGGATTTTGGGGGTCTGGTTCCCCCTTAGAGCTAGAGTTCCTTCCCCCCCAGAATTAATCTTTCCAGTTGATTTTTTCTTTAATTCCTCATCATGTAATACACTTGTAATTTACACAGGAAATTCAATTGAGTTTCTACCGTACACAACTGTAATAATTGATACCTCATATGTAAATTACAGTTCACTTATGCAATACATGCTCACATTTTGACATTTCAATTGAAAATACTTCAATTCCTCATAGCTTCTAAACTACACACAACACCTCAATTTTAACACAAAATTTGATGGTTAACACCAAATTTGATTTGAATTAAATTAAGTTTTTGAGGATTTTTGACTTTTGTACAGAAAATACTAAAAACTTAACTTAAGCTTATTTAGAGTTGAGTTACAGAAATTTTACCCAGAGGTGATCCCACCTTATTTTTTATGAGGAATCTAATGATGAGATAATTTTCTTATGTTTATTTATTGGATAAAAAGCTATAATATATATTATGTAAAATTTTACCAAAAAGTTGTAATTTCATTAATTTTATTAAAAATTCATTTTTACTTAATTTTTTCAAGTAAAAATGCATTTTCATAATTTTAACATTTAATGTAATTTTGATTTTAAATTATAATTAAATTTTTATTTTTGTATATAAATTTGTATTTATATTTTTATTTTTATTTTGATAATATCAGTAATTTCATTTTATTTATATTTGTATCTTATTTTGTTATTTGTGGTCTTTTGGGCATATGAAAATACCTCTAAGGCTCACAAAAGCCTTTTGTATATTGGTTTTAGAAGAGCAGTAGCCAAAAACACCTTTCTGCTAATCTAATATTTTTTGTTTTATTTTTTTTATTTGAGTTTTTGTGTTTTTCTTATCCATGTCTGAGGGTTATATGTCATTTTTACTTTTTCATTGCTTTTTGCTTTTTTTATTTGTTTTTGTAAATTTTTACTGAGTCTTTTTATATCAGTAAATTGATTGTGATTTAGTTTGGTTTTTTTTTCAATTAAAATTCCAGTAGCAGACCTATTAAATTATTAAAGTGTGTCAAGTTTGTTCACTACAGGGCCTGCTGCTTATGTAATATTGTCGACAATTGTCAAAAAATATACAGTGGCTTCCATTACAGATAATTTAGTTTGATTTCTGCTCAAATATTCAATTTATACAGTAGAAGGGGCCTTATTGAATAGATCACACTGCTTCTCTTTTAAATTGAGAAATAAACCCTGCAAGAAAGCCAGAAGAAGAGATTTTATCTTTAGAAATGATTGTTTGTGTTAATAATAAAAATAGATTAATTCATTCATAATACAAAGAAATAAGAAAATTCAAATAATAAAAACAATAGTTAAGACCTAGGAGCTATAATCAATAACTAAATAATAGCATATAAATTTTTTGTGATTTTAGGGAAATAATTATATGTCAACACATTTAAAATCATTAATCTATTTTTTTGGAGGTTGTAGAAATTTGAATCGTCAAGAAAAAGTTTTTTTTGTAAATCCAGTTTCATGAGAAAATTATTGAAATTAGAAAAACTGAGTTTTCTTTTTTTTGAGCCAGATTTTGAAGAATAAATGAGAACTAATACTTCTACCAATTAATAATAAGTCAAAGATCAAGACATAAAAAGGCTTCATTTTTTTGAAGCTGGGATGGACTGTTTTTGGTATTGAAAAACTAGAAGTGTTCAAATTTAGGATAAATTTTCAGATTCAATTTCTTATCTTGAAGACTATTTTTTTTTAAGATTGAAATATAAATAGAAAATATTTTCATATACTATATTAGCTAATTACTAAATACAGTTAAAGAAGGAATAAAATCTTGGAAATTCTTTAATACTCCAGTGGCTTGGAAGAACTGGGAATAATGAAAAACATTTGAATTTTGATTCCAACCTAGTTCACAGGAAGGGACCAAGCTCATTCTAGGTTGAGTCCAAGCTAATTTCCAAATGGAGTACCTGCTTTCAGGTGTAGCTAACTCGCTCATGGTGAGTAAGTATGAGATCAGGGTGTTCAATGAGCTCTTTGTTTAAGGTCAGATTTTCAAAAAGTTGGTGAATTTTTGAGTCTGTCACAGCCATAGAGACAGGCAGGGCATTACCATTCATTACTAATGGAAAATCTTCCAACACCTAATCAGAAAGGGGTTTCATGGAAGATTCACCAAATACAGCTTCAAACCTCAATACAGCTCAATACAGGCAGAACCCAAATACAGGCCTTCCCTCAATACAGGTGCAAACACCTTTATTGATTCAAATAACTGTATTTGATACACCAATACAGTTTCACATCTCAAATACAGGGTCTTCAATAATACAATCATGGTTTCTCAATACTCAAACTCCAGGCTGGCACTTTTCGACATATACCATCCCCCTTTCACCCACCTGGGGGTTTTCCACCAGTTAATTAAAATATTAGATTTATTATTCAATATTATTTTATTTCTCATTAAGAAATATTATTTTATTAATTATTAAGTTAGTCTTTGCCTTCCCTCACCTGTTCAGTAGAGTCCTGGTGGCATATCCTTTATTAATCCTTTTCTCTTTTCTGAACAGGTTGAAACAGTGGTACAGGATTATTTGTGGTTGGCTCTTTATTGTTGGTTTTGTTTTCTCTCATATCTTTTAATGCTTATTATTTTATTACTAGGAATTTATTTCTCTTATCCCATTACTCTTATCAATTTAGTATTTATTCAGAGCCCTCCATAAGTAAGTCTGTTCACAGAGTGCCAGGCCCTCTTCATTTAAAAGAGCCCCTGGGACAGAGTATCCTTCAAGTTCTCTGGGCATGTAGTATGAAAGCAATTAATTGTGAATCTTGATTCTTACAGTTTCATGTTCCATTAATATATTTCTACAGGAATCAATGTACACTCTGAATTTATGACTTACAGAAAAACACGCTCACTGATTTGAGTAGTTATGATGTTTATGGCATTTTAATTGGCTTTGATCCATTTGTTTGTATCAAGGACTGTTGCATCTCAAGGGAGTGACTTTTCACAAACATCCAAAAGATCTTTGGCTCAAAGGTGAATTTTCATTTGAATATTCCAATGGCTAAAGTTTGCACCATCCAAAATTGGAATGTTTGTTAGATCCTTCATGTCAGGTATTTTGTCAGTCATAGTGATCTTGCAGTCTACCTGTAAAAAAAAGTTTAACAGCCACAAGACTTTAGATCTGTTAAGCTTTTAGAAGCTAAGGTGTGATATTTCATCAAGATGCAGTAAAAGAAAAGAGAGGAGAGACAAAAGAACCTAAGGTGGAAAGCAAGTTTGAGCTACAAATTCAATGGAGAGCAACGACAATAACAAAAGGCAAAGATAAGAGCAACTAGTATTTAAACAATAATTTAAGAGTGAATGTGACAAAAAATAGTAAAACAAATAATGAAGGAAACAACAATAGAGAGACAAAGATGATAAGTGAATGTAAGATGAGAAAACCAGATTGATCCCCTGTCCTCTTCGTTAGAGGAGGCGCTTTATATCTTCAGGAGACGTCGTAGTTCCTAGGTCAAGAGTAGCTTCAGTGAACCACGGTTTTACTAGGAACAGAGAAGCTAGTGCACTTTAAGATAGGAGTGCTCACTTGATCTAAGACGCTTTGAGGCTATTAGATCAGGTTCTTTCACACTTTGAACTCAGGAAATTTGAAAGGATATCTAGTGGGAACTTTTCATTGTTAGTTTATCTAGCTCCTTATTGATGTGTCCCTTGTCATGTTTGTTGAACTCGACATTCCATAGCCACTTGGTGCAAAAGCTAGTTGCATGCCACGATAACGATGGTGAAACATGTTCATTTGCTCCTTTCCCGCAAATCCTTGACCTAGTAATGTGAAGACGTTCTTTGACTTCATCTTTACTCATTATTTCTGGTTTTTCAAAGTATGTCATGGTGGGCCGGCCTTCCCCAAATAAGGCCATATCCCAAAAGTCGCTGAGCAGATAATAAGACACGCGTTTGAAATCGTTTGAGTTTTCTGGGTCTATTATTTCTCTGGAAATTTGAAGTTGAATAAAGGAATGCTTCATAACCCACGCCATTCTTTCAAAGATACTCTTTGGAGATAGTTGCTTAACCAATGGAAGCATTTGGTTATAATTTAGCCATACCATTTGCAAGAACTCATTTAAGGTTTTATTGTAAGACCCTAAAACATTTTCTACGTATCGTTCAAAAAAATAATTGTTTGAATTCTGACTTATTTTTCGTGTACTATTAAGAACTTTGTCGGAAGGGAGGAGCTTATTTGTTCAGAGATGTAGTTTTGCTGTCAGAACTATTCCGCGTAATTTGTAGGGACAAACCAGTATCGCTAAAACTCATCCCCGGAAAAGATGTAGGAAAAAACCTTACCTGAAGTATTATTAACGCTTCTTCCTCCGCTAGATCATTTCTTTTTTCTAGATGGTTATCTTTTCCCTGTTTTATTATGATGTTGTGGATTTGGGTCTTTTGACAATCTTCCAAATCTTGATTCCATAACCGCTTGAGGCATATTTTAGTCGCAAACCATGACGCCACTTCCGCTTTTTCTTCATTTGTTCCAAGGAGGCTGAGCGCCTTTCTTGCTCCTTTCAAGGCGTCCGCGATAATAGAGAGAGGTAGCGGTGCGAAATTATCGCATTTTGGCTCACCTTCATAAAACAAAGCCGCCTCCCAAAAGCTTTTCAGAAGTTCCAAGGCCTTGACTTCAACGTCAGCCGAGTTCATTTCCCGCGAATTAATTCCGTTTCTTACGTTTGGGTAATTTGTCATATGAATAAAAGATGCCTTAATGGCATAGAAGATTCTTTTTAAAACGGAACTTGTCTTGAGATTCCTTAATCCCACTGGCAATTTATCATATTTCTGCAAAACCCCTTTCATAAAAGTTATCAAGATTATCTTATGATCTTTCAATGCATCTTGCCCCACTCTCTTTGTGTAAAAACGAATCAAGGTTTTGCGCTCAGTTTGGGAAAGGTTTGCGAACTTATACTAAAGGAAGAGTATTGTTTTAAATAATAAGAAATTTGAAATAAGCCACTTTTCTATAATTTCAGAGAATATGAATCCTGAAAACCAATTTTCTGATTTCTCGAACTCAAGTAGGAAAAAATACAGCAAATAATGTACCTGAAAGGGATTTGTGTCGACATCTGTGCCAGCAATGTTCGACAAATTTTCTTCGGCTAGTTCAACGTTTGGTTGATTTCCCAGGGAGCGTAGATGGGCATTGATTGAACTTTTATTTGGTCTTGTCAGTTGAAGGTTGCCAACGACATTCAAAAAAGCTTCAAATCCATACCACGACAAACTCGTTGCTTTCTTTTCATGGCCACCCGAACCTTCAAAGGACACCTTAGCGCTGTTAAGAAATTTCTCGAAAATGGCTTCGTCGTTTAAAGTTTGGTATTTATTCTTGGGGTCAACTTTATGTGTCAAAGCCAACATCCAAAAAGCTTGGAAAAATTTAAAAGCATCCAGAATTATCAGCTCATGTTCCTTTGCGTTTATTTGGGTTAATTGCATGTATATTTCAAGCTGAACCATCGATTTCTGTATTGTCATAGCAAGTCTCTTATGGAATCCCTGCCTCTTCAGGGGATAGTGTGTTTTGGCCTGTTCAAAGTATTCGGTTTGGACAGTGGTCAAGAAATCTGTTAGCTCCTTTTGAAAATATTTCGCTATCTTTCGCCACTCTAATTCATAAGCCTCAGAAAGATCGATTTCGTCTAGGTTTATGCCGGGAATCTTGGCGTCAGAGCAATGATCGTAATTCAATGCGGTATGAGCTTGCTTCAGGTTAATGATTCCACCGCACGAGGGCAAACGTTTCTCACATTAGTTAGAAACAGTTCATCCCAAACTATTATAAAACTTCAAGAATCGAGAACTCTACCTGAAATTAAATACCCATTATTCAGAATAGTTCGTCCTTCGTGTGAAGATGATATTTCGATTACTTGGCCGCTTGGAAGGCGGGTTGGTGGGGCTCTATTGGTCTTTTGATGTGCGATTCCAACTGGCTTAGGTACTCGGATTCCATTCCAATTTTGCAATGATAAAGTCCAAGTGGGTTCTTCTAATATTGGAGTAGCCCAGCTTTGGTCTATGGCACGGCTTCTTTCATGCCACCATGGGTAGAAATTTGCATGTGGAAAATTAAATAAAGCATTATTTCCAACGTTGCCTGATGTCTGTGGCAGAGCGGCCCTGGCGTTCCAAGGAGAAGGAAGAAACAGCTGAGGACAGATCTCTTCCAGTGCTGAAATGTAAAGATTTGGTAGGCACAACTCAAAACAGGCTATCAAAAAAGGAAATGGTATTAACGATGTCCTCATAGTTTTCAATCAACTATAATGAGAGCGTGCAATAAAAGGTGAGATGTTCAAAGCCAATATTAGGTTGACTGCGAAGGAGGTATTTGTGGAAAGAAGAGTATGAATTATTTAACCACAAACTTTCCAGAAAATCATTCCTTTTGTGAGAACTGTATTTCCAAGCATTCATGCTCTGGCTTGGAACATTAAAAGGTTTTGTCTGCCAAGTTTGAGATGAAGAATGAGCTCGAATTTTTTTGAAACACACTAGCCGCTATGTCTTTCTTCAAATTATTTCTATAAGGATTGAGGTGGTTTGGAGAAACAAGTTGCAGCCTCTAAATGAAAATTTTACCTGCTTAACAATTCATTTTTTCCACTGTTTGTTGAAGTGATTTAGGGCTTTTCCTTTAGCATGCCCGCGCTACTTCCATTCCGTTCTTAGAGCCGCCCTAATACAAGCTTCAACAGAAGGAAGAAAACTCTCTTAAGTGCCAGATATCAGGAGGGGTTCAAGCGTGTCTTAAATGAATTTCATAAATCACCTGATGGTTCTGTCGAATATAGGCCGAAATGAGTCTCACTTACTATTACTGTCAAGAGTAAGGTTAGTCTTATTTCCACACTCATACTTCCCATATTTTCACCAACAAGGAATTGACCTTACCAATAATTAACAAGTGCTTAATAATCAGAGAGTCTTCTATTCCTTGGGGAGAAAAGCTCCCATGTTGGATAGCCTTAGACGTGACTAATGCTCATCTCTTCTTTCAATGTGAAATAAAAGGAATAATAACAAAAGAAATACCTTGTTGTTTATGTCAGATAAAAGATAACCGGTTACCTAGCAACTTTCCATGATTGTCTAGTTCTGTGGAAAACACGGAAACAACCATCCGGCTCCACTTCCACAGCTGAAGCAGAGTACAAAGCTCTGTTTGATATTACCTCAGAGCTTCTCTGGACGAAGAAATGGTGTCAGGAAGCACAAATATTCTCTTGTGACAAGCTCATCACTGTTTGGGATGATGATTAGAGTTGCATCAAGACTGCTAACGGTTACTGCAACTTCAACAACAAGGGCATGAAGCATGTTGACATCCAGCTACACTTCATCAAAGAGGAAGTTAAGTCATATATAATTAACATTAAATATGCATCCTCTGCCCAAATTCTAGTTGAATTCCTAACAAAACTAGTAAGCTGCCTAAACCTGTAACGTGCACTCAAAGCCTTGCAAATTTTGGGAGTAGGAGTGAGGGAGGATGTTGAACTTCCTGACTCCAAACGTCTTAGATACGAAGTATCTGCAATGATTAGTTGTTAATTAATCTTATAATTGCTATGATAGTTAGAAAAACCAGTAGTTAATAATACTAGAAACAATTAGTGAGTAAAAAATACTACAGTTATTACGACTGTGTAGATGGAGAATCATACCTGATGAGAGCACAACCTAAATGGTATAAATTCAACAACTATTTTATAGCTGTGTACAACTAGTAAACCCAACACTCTATACTCCTCCAGAACCATATATACAAATATTAGAATAGTAGTGATAAATAAATAAGAGACTTATAACAAATTGATTGTACGTCCTTTTTGTTTTGAGGTAGATAAATGGGCTCTATTTATATCATTGACAGACCCAATGATTAGTTGCTTACTGCTAGCTACTACATCAACTACATAACCAATCTGAGAATAGTTTGATTTTCTTTACACTTCGATCTTCACTCTGAGAGTGATCTTATAGATTGGTAAGTAGGTCTAATCTACCCAAGATGATTCTCTTCAATCTTCAACAGTATCTACTATTGATGTTACCGTGGAGCTACAATGTGATTCCAACTTATAAGCCCACCCCCTCTTGCAAAGAATTCTTATACTTTTCCATTCATCCCTTTAAAATCATTGGTTTCTTATTTTTCCTTACTTATATAACTCTCCTTTCTGTTATGCTATATTTATTTGCCATCAAGAGAAAGCTTGTCCAGTTAGAGTAATAAAGATTTCTCTCTACCCTCCTAACCATACACTGACATGATTAATACAATTGTCTATTAGTTTAATTACCCCAATACTTGTTGTTGCATAATTAATATTTTTAGCCTTATTGCGGTCTACCATCAGCTACATTATTTCTCTTTGTTGCTTTCATTATTATTTTCATCTTAATAAAACACTGTAAGTTCCATATTATTACAGATTATTGTAGCAACAATTTTGTTCCTGTTTCATAACTTCTTTACTTGAATTTTCCTCATATTTAATAACAAAATTACCCAACAAATTTGTTGGTATACATCATATTTTTTCTTTCTAGTACGTCCTGATACTCTTGGAAGAAAGCAGATCAAAATCCACCTTTTAGGTAGCTGTTGAAGAATTTTTGTACTAAATTCTTTGTCTATGCTTTTACTTTGATAATTCACATTAAAAAAAGCCTTTTAGATTCTGGAATTTTACATTTTTACCATCTCAATAACTCCTTACCAAAGGCCTACTGCTAAAAAATAATTCTCTACAAGAATATCTGACAATAATACTTACAAAACTGACACATACACTATGGTGTTCCTTGACAGCACTTAATTTGTTCATTACAGTCTGAAAATGAAAATTCTTCTCAGATCTAGAGACTTATCAGATGTTTGTGAATAAAAATACCTGATAATGCTTCTGCTACATTGATAAACAAATGTGCTAAGGCTGCTTGTTAATCCATTGACATCATCACCACTATAGTTATTGAGAATTTTTTCTGTGAAGCAGTCAAAAAACAAATCTTTTCCAATGTCTATCTACTATGAAATAAAATATTAGCTCATTAGGTTTCTAAGATTCCAGTTAACAGATGGAAAATATGTATTTAATTGAAAAGATTCTCTTTTTACAACAACTTACAAGAATACAGTGCCAACTGTAGAAAAATTACTATGGAGATAGAAGTTTTAATATGTGTCTATGAAACTGTTGATAATATTACTATTAATCAAAAGTACTATGACTGTTCATAGGAAATATAATAATAAAGGTTACTATAGCCACACTTAAATAATTGATTAATTATTTATTTATTTTACTTGTTATACACTACTAGTGATTAGAACAGTGAGAAGTAACTGTCTACAAGAATCAAGTAAAAGAAGTATTTAATGATAAAACTTCTTTATTGAAATAACAAAATTATTGCAATTTACATTTATCTTTTACAAGAATAATTATAGTTATCACTCATGAAGAAAACAAATACTAGAGAAAAACTTCAAGAATTAATGATAAACCACTCACTCATACTCCAATGAGCCTTGGAAACAATATGGTAGAGAGATTTGACAGATAAATTGTGGATTTGAGGAATCAAGATTGATTCATAAAAATATTACAAAAATATATAGTTTATTTTTATGATTCCTGGTCTTTCTGATTGATTCTAAAATAAATAAAACAATAAAGAAAAGATTTAACTAATACTTACTTGTTGGTAACAAAGATAGAATTGGATAATAAGATGATTTTGGAAAAAACAGCAAGAGGAGGCCGCTTTTAAGTCAACAAAAGCTCACAGAGTCATGCCTTGGAGAAAACTCAGAAATCAGTGAGTGAGGAAACAATAATCCTCTTTGGATTGATGATTGCATCATTTGTTATCACATAAGATTATAATAATTACTTAATTAAGGCTTTTGGGTGACTACCAACCCATCAATGGTTAAGAATAAAAGGAGTAAAAACTGTAAATATTATTTTATTTCAAAAGAGAATTAATTTCTCAAAGTCTTCAATTTTTTTGGAAATTTCATCACAGGTTGTATTTTCTGTGAATTTTTAAAGACTCAGTGTTTCATGTTGAATCATCAAAAATGGACTATAGGAAAACCTTTTGATTTTACTTGTGAAGCCATAATTATCTTTGGTTTATTTGTGCAGCATACCATTTTTCACTGGTACTGAGAGTTTCAGAAAGATTTATGAAGAATTGTATTTTTAAAGAATTTTTGAAGTGTTTACCTGATTTCTATGTAGAATTGCAAATAGCACAGTATGGCAGATTGCTATGAGGTAAATCAATGGATACTATTCCAAAAAGGGTTTCAATTACTCTTGAAAGGTTTATCCAGGGAATATCATTAATAATTGACATGGTTACAGGAGTCTAAGTTGCTCTTTACCTCCTTGTCATGTCAAAATAGCAGCTTATTTGCAATTTTCTTATGATTTAATGAGAGTTTAACTGGGTAACTAGGTTCCAAAAGCTTTT
The DNA here is from genome assembly GCA_023105745.1 of Austropuccinia psidii. NCBI lineage: Eukaryota > Fungi > Basidiomycota > Pucciniomycetes > Pucciniales > Sphaerophragmiaceae > Austropuccinia > Austropuccinia psidii. Next base: position 42,297,385 of record JALGQZ010000013.1, read on the forward strand.
TAGTAGACTTCTGGGAGCATTATCAGCCATGGACCAAAGCTTTAGATATTTCCAGGCCTCAGAGGCCTCAGAAGCTGGGTAGCCTGTCTCTATTTGATGTCTTTTGTCCCCCTTAGCTATTTTTGCATCAAAAATAGAAATTCAGGCTTCAAGACTGATATCCATTCTTGGTGTATCAAAGATTTATTTGATAATATCATAATATTAAGTGCCAAAAACATGCATAACACTATTCTTATTGTATATATAACATGGGATTTCTCACATTACCATCATTTTGGTGTGGAATTGAGAAAAACAAATATTTTCACAATTCTTTTATGTGGTATTGATGATGTGTTACTGAATTATTTTCCATATTACCACCTCATCAAGTTAATTTGAGCTTGATCAATCTATGGAGCTACCCTTGGTGAAGTTTTGTGTACACTCCAAATCTGGCCTTAAATCCATGGATTTACTTACTCACAAAAGAGTTTTCATCTTTTCTGAAATGAAAAATGATGAATTCTTAATATATGCATGGCTTAATGGCTATTCATAGTTCCTAAAGATAATTTTGGCCTTTTTGGGTATGATAAATCTTCCTCAAGGCTCACATTCCCTCCCACCAAAAATTAAAATTGTACCACAACTTTATTCATTATTTTAGGAAGAAAAAGGCCCAAAGGGGGTTGATTTCCACTTTCCAACCTCTTTACATCAATCAGATCAAGTAGTTTAAAGCAAATTTATAGACATTCTCAGGCTTGTGGCCTTCTTTCATTTTTAAATCTTCTAAAGAGTTTATCTGATTCAGGTATTTCTGATTCTTTGAGCCATTCATCTTCATGTACTGTATTTCTATATCTGACAAGATATTCTCTTTGATTTTTACCCCTAAGTCTCCTTTCTCTAATGAATTTATTGATCATTTTGTTGTCCCTCTGTTCCACTGTTGGTACATTTAAGGGAGTTGTTTTCCTTAAAGGGAAAAATACTTTATCAGCTTTTTGATAAGGTCTTATCAGGCTGACTGGAAAAGCTGGGTGTTTATTTTCAAATGTACCACTCAATTCCACTTGAACTGAATTGGTTCCATGTAAGGAAATAATGACAAAACATCCTACATAATAATTTTTGAGTTTCTTTTGTCCTTTGATATTATTAGAATTCAAGGTTGAAACTAGAACTAGGTCCCCTACTTTGAAGTCTGGTACTTTGTGACTCTTGTCCCACTTCTGTTTTGCATAGTCAAAAGCATCATTCATACTCTGTCTTGCATGATGTTTCACCTTATCAAGCATTATATTGAATCCGGAAGCTATAGGATGAATGTCAATCAAGTCTTTCCTCAGTGTGTCTACTGGGAGTCTTGGATTCCATCCTCCTTCTAACATAGCAGGAGTTTGGCCTGTAGAAGAATGGACTGATGTCTTATATGCCAGTTCCAATGCAGGTATCAAAGTGCACCAGTCATGGGTAAAGCCATCTGAGTCTTTTAATCCTAACCCATAAGCACAGAATCTCCTGCTCATGTCCTCTAAAGCTTCAATTATTCTTTCTGCTAATCCATCTGTTTGAGGGTGATATGCTGTTGAGAATGATAACTTAGTCCCAAGTGATGTGTGAAGATTGGTCGAAAGGGCAGATGTGAACTTGGGATCTCTGTTACTTATGATATTATTAAATAATCCTGTATGTGAAGTAGCTCTAATCCATAGAAGAACAGCTGTATCCATAGCAGTGTCATCTTTATGACATGGTAGGAATATGGGAGTCTTTCTGTATCTGTCTACAATGACTAAACAAACATTATAGCATTTATCACTACTTGGAGGAAGTGCTGTGACCCAATCCATATGAACAACTTCCCAAGGGGATTTTGGTTCCTGAATATGAATAATCAGTCCAAATTTCTTGCCTGTACTCCTGTTTGCGTTTTGGCATCTATCGCAGGTATGGAAATATTCAATGGTTCTTTTTCTCCAAGATGGCCATCATGCACAGTTTTTTACTTTTTCAAGTGTTCTGTCTTCTGAAAGGTGTCCATAGTAGATGCTATCATGGCATTCATGAGAAATGGTGTTGATAAGCAATCTGATACACAATGTCATTAAACAAGAACGTTTGGTTATGTGGTAAATTATCCCATCAAACAAGTCAAATCTTCCTTCAGAATATGAATTCTTCCAAACTTCATCCAGTGCATTGACTAAAGATGTATCTTTGCAGTCTTTGTCTAACAACAAAGTCAAGATATGGCAATTCTTGTCTTTCTTATAAGATTCTCTGACTTCTTCAAAGAATTTTGTCCCAACATCAGTTATGTTAATTCCTTCAATTGGAATCTGTGGTTCTGCTTCCGAAGGTACCAAAGATGGATTATCAGGAGTATTGGCTAATGCCTACCTGCTAAGTCCATAAGCATTTTTGTGAATGTTTCCCACCTTGTGAACTATAGTCATGTTACCTCTATATTATTGAATGTCTATTTTCCATCTCAACATATGTCTGTTGGGATTTTTCATGTTAAGAAGTGATTTCACGGCATTACAGTCAGTTATCACTTCAAAAACACTGCCATCAAGATAATAGTGGAATTTCTCAAGTTCCCATACCAAAAATAAGCCCTCCATCTGGCTTCTGTTGGTTTGGTTTGTCTTGAGATATAACAAACTGGTCCCTCTGTAGGTTTGTCATCAATAATTTGGACTTGATGTAGGGCTTCCCCTAATCCATCTCCACATGCATCAATGTAAAATTCAAAAGGTATATTCCAGTCAGGCATGAGTAGTAAAGGTGATTCTGTAAGAGCTTTCCTTATCTTCCAATAAGCTTTAATTCTTTCCTGTGTCATCTAAAATACTGTCTGTTGATCACAGATTCTATATAGTGATGTGGCCAGAATTGCAAAGTCTTTCAGGTGTTGCCTGTCATAGCTGGCAAATCCAAGAAAAGACATCATTTTTTTCTTATTCTGGGGTATTGGCTTAAGTAAAACTGCTTCCACTTTATTTTTTTCAATACCCAAGCTTAAACCAGAAACAATATGTCCTAAAGCTTTAAGTTCTTCAAAGCCAAAGTTACATTTATTGAGTGAAATCTTCATATTTACTCCTGTAAGTTTTTCAAGTACTATTGCAAGTCTTTCAAGGTGAAAAGACCATGAGTCAGAACATATGATAATATGATCAATATAAATGATAAGCCATCCTTCAGATAATTCTATGGGGAATATGGTATTCATCATTCTTTGATACTGGGATGCTGCATTTTTAATACCAAATGACATTCCAAGATACTAGTAAATACCACAGTGGGTAATAATTCTAAGTAATTTCTTAGTTTTGGGCATCAACATTTCTTGATGAAAGCCTTTCAATGCATCCATTGATGTTATATACTTGGCTTGAGACAATTGAGTCAAGGTTTCTTGAATTCTAGGAATTGGATACCTATCTGGAACTGTGTAGGTATTCAATGCTTTAAAATCTCCAACAATCCTTGATTTAACATTATGCCAAGCAATAATAACAGGTGTTGTCACCCCAAATTCCTCATTATGGACTACTTTTCTCACTACACCAAGTTGGATCAACTCTTGGATATGTTTTTCTACGGCTTCTCTAGCTCTGCGACTGGCTTGATAAGCTGGTCTTCTAAGTACTGGAGGGTATGGTCTGGCAATATTAAGAGTAATATCAACTTCATGTCCTCTTATAGCACCTAATGGTTCATTATCAGAGGTAAATGCATTATTGTAAGGTTTGACTATGAAACAATAAGTAAAAATTACTAATTTATTACTTATTGTACTCTGAATGTCCTTATGAATTGAATAAATAAGATTAAAAATATAATAATAATAAATAATTATTATTATTATGGCGTAAAATAATTATATTATTAAATAAATATAATAATATAATTTATATTATGAAATTATAATATAATAAATAAATATATTAATATAGAATAATTAATATATTTAAAAAGCTCTTTATTATTGTTACCAACAAATAATAAAGGCGCAAAAAATTGCTTTTTATTAATAAAAAACAATTAATAACAATAATATTACTAATATTAAAGTTATGAATTAATATAAATACTATTTATATTAATTGAAGAATTATTAAGAGAGTAATAATAGAGAAATCATTATAATAAGAGAAAATAACCTACTTTTAACACTTAATATAATAATTTTGAAATATTTTACGCCAAAAAATATAAATACAACTTTTTCAAATTGTATTTACAATAAAAATAAAGAAAATTACAAATTATTCTGGATTTTAAAGTGGAAATGAGTTTTTAAAGAGAATTTTAGCAAAAACAATTAAATAAATGATTTAATCACGTCAAAATAGATGATTACAACAAGGTGGTCTTTGGTCTTTAATAATATAATAGTTTTATATATAAAGAATAAAGAAATTACCTTTGATTTAATTGATTTAATGTTTTTTATGCGTCTGAGGGGAAAATAGAGTAAAAAGAGCTCTATTTATAGTAAATACCTCCCTCCTAGAGTCCAAAAGGCTTCTAGTAGACGTGTACTGATCATACCCACTGGAATTGATCAATCCTTTAAGGTTTGGAGATGATTACATCATTATCAAACCATATTACATCATTATTACACCATTATTTAGAGTTATCACTATAACTCTAAGTTTGATGACATCAGAGGCTTGGCAGAACCCCAAATTTCGTGGATTTTATTAGTTTTAATCATAAACTAATAGTATTCACCAATTGTATCACTTTTAAGACTGTTAAACTTAAATTAAGGTTACAGTGAGTGATCATAACTGCTCAAATTAAGCTCAAACTTTGATCCTCAATACCTTTTAAGATTTACACGCTACAGCAATTCGGAGAGCGAATTCGCATAGCCTGGCATAACCTTATTATTGTGCCAAGAGCTTTTCATTACATCATCAAAACTCTAATTTTGATGATTTTTCTTGTAACTCATCTTTTCTGTCGAAATTCAATATTTTAAACTTCAAACCTTGATTTCAGGGGGTTATACCCTGAATTTAATAATAAAAATTACATCATTCTTCACGAATGAACTAGTAGAATCCAACTGTATACTTTTTTTTAAGTTTGGAACACTTTCACAACAAAGTAGTCAACAGCTCTGTTGATTTTTATCAATATTTCATCATAGGTTTTAACCTTGTTTATAATTTGTAAAATAAAGTTCATATCTGTGTTCTTACAGTAATTACGTGGTAACTTTATTTTTGGTTCATCATTCTATCATGTATAGTTTAGGAGATATTAGCTATGATCCTTGAATATATGCGTTGACCAAAAAAGTGCATATATTCAGGTTAATTCCTTAAGTATTAACTTTGGAAATTAGCTTATTAATTGTTTTATGTGTGGATGTTTGTGAGGAATCCACTGGTACAATTTATTTCACATGTTGTTTCATTAGTTCTTGAGATAAATAAGATTTTATGGTTTTTATAAGGTATTATACCTTATAATTCATTAAATATTGACTTTACAGATATGCCATAAAAATGGTATATGTGTATTTTACCATGGGGAATCCAATGGTATAATTTATTCTACATGTTGATTCATTGGTTTTTAAGTTAAACCAGTTTTTGTACCAATTTATGGTATTTTTTGTATATTTAAGTAATTATTTTTAATGTATAATTATTCTAAGTAATTTTAATATAATTATATTAAAGGTATAATTATTCTGAGTCTTTTTTGTGACCTTATTGGGTATGTGGTCATATCTCAAAGGCTCACAATTATTGTATGTGTATATGCCTCATTTTAGGTTCTAATGATGGATTAATTTGTGCTTCAACAAGACAATTATCAACAAATTCTGCCTTATAAGTATCTTCAACAGAAGATGTTATAGATATTTGCTTTGGCATATTGTAAAAGGTAAATTTTTGTCTTTTATTTTCTCCAATTGTGAACTATCTGTCTTTATGGTTATTGATGTCAATATAATAAATATTCAAGTAATCATTTCCAAGAATGATGTGCTAAGATGTGCAATTGTCCATTACTACTTTCTCTGTCTTCATTATTAACCTTCCTTATGGATGTTGAAATAAAATATTAGTGTGAAATATTCCCAAAGGGTACATATTATTGCTGGAACTACTAAATTGTACACCCTCTTTTGGTAATAGATGGTTCTTCCATCCAGGGAGTATGGCTTGAAGATAATCTTTGCCTAGTCAAAAACAAAATGCCCCTGTATCCAAATTTACTCTGGTTTCAGTATCATTCATCAGGATTGATGTGATACAAGATGCTCCAGCAGTGTATCCTTTACCTCTAGCAGGTTTGGTTTTACACAATCTGGCATCCTGGATATTGATCAGGTTATGGCAATCCTCACTGTACTGTGGCAAGTGAGTATGGACTTCTTTAACTTCAAAGAGAGCTTCAATGTTTTCAATGACACAGTCTTCTACTGGTGTACTATCAGAGACTGCAGAATCTAGGTCAGATTCCTGTTTCTCTTCAGTACACTGAGCTCCTTCAATGACTTGAACTTCATTAATTTTTCTCTTTTTGGTGCAATGTTGGCTACATGTGATGTGCTTCCACATTTATGAAACTTCAAGGCAGGTCTTTGAATCCTCTTATCTTCTCTGGAAGGTTTAGAGCCCATTTTGGATCCCATAGGGACTCTAGTCCAGGTTTTACCAATTCTTGTCCTAGTAATGATATCTTCCATGGCATTTATGTATTCTTCTGTTTAACAGGGTTCTACACATCTTTACTTGATAGAATATTATAGTTCTTCTCCACATTTTCTTAATATTTTCATATTAATCATGGTGTCAGACATATCTGGGTGTAAAGCAGATAATCTGTCTTTCTTCTTGAAGAACCAAGTAAGTGGCTTATCTTTCTCTGAGTTAAAAATGGCAATTTCAAAAGCATTTTCCATTTTAAATCCCCAACAATTGTGAACCCATTTGGTAATTATTTCATATTTCCACCAAGGCCAATCATTTTACCATGATCTTGTCTCATCTTGCAATACCATTCCTTTTCAGTTTTGGTAAAGAAGTAGTTCATCTTGCCCACTATAATTTCATCAGGTATGTGAAAGTCCCTTTGCAACATATCAATTGTTCTGATGAACTCAACATGGTTATATTATCCTTCACCAGAGAATGTCAGCCATTCTTCTAGTTTGGGAATATCTTTTTCACAAATGAAATTTTCTCCTAAAAAGGGGTTCAAATTTCCTTTTACAGAAGTTTTCTCTTAAGTCAAAGCTGTAGAATGTCTTGGAATATTTGGTTCATAATTCTTATCAATTTCAACCACATTTGCAATGATTTCATTCTTCAATTTCTGCCTCTGACTGTGACTTTTTGCCAAATGTGTGGCAAACTGATTGGTATTATTAAGTATTTCTAAAACTTGACATCTCAGAATTGCAAGTTTTTCATTGATGTGTGAAATGGAAATATCTCCTATCTCATCCTCTTGAACTTGACAATTAATTTTGATTCTGTCAAATGTATTGGTAATTGAATCAAGTCTGACATTTGTCAACTTATACAACTCATTATAAGTTTTTTCATTTCTTTTTAATTCACTTATATCTGATGTTATTTTATTTACCAAGTTCTACATCAATACTTGATTTAACAAATTGTATTTCTTGTATTATTTGCGCTGAAAGGTCCTGTTCATCCTTTCCTGATCTTTGGCTGAGAATTACATGAGAGTTCTGGCCATATTGAAGGCACTTTCCATGGCTGAAGGCTCCAATTCGGGAATGCTGTACCTCTGTGGGTAAGGTCTGGGCCAATTGAAAGATGTTAAAGACAATTTCAAAAATAAAAATAATTTTAATTTTAAAGTGAAAAAAAAATTGAATCAATATATTTTAGAGCTTAAAAATATATTAATTAAGGGTACAAGGTTCAAAAAACACGGCCAGGCCCCCAAATGTAACAGGTGTCTATGAAGCTGTTGATAATAATACTATTAATCAAAACTACTATGACTTTTCTTATTGAATATAAAAATAAAATCTATTATAAAGACAATTGAATAATTCATTAATCAATTATTTCTTTTACTTTTTATACACTACTAGTGATTATAACAGTAAGCAGTGATTGTCTACTAGAAGCAATTACCAGAAGTATTTAATAATAAAACTTCTTTATTAAAATAATAAGATCATAATATATAATTATCTTTTGAAATAATAATTCTAAATATAATTCTTGAAGAAAACAATTACTAGAAAAAAACTCCGTGAATTAAGACAAAACACTCAATAATACTCCAAAGAACTTATTAAAGATCATAGTAGAGAGATTTGACAGATAATTGTGGATTTAATGGATCAAGATGAATTTATAACAGTTTTACAACAATATAAAGTTTATTTCTATTATTTCATGTCTTTCTGATTGATTCTGAAAGAATTAAAACACTTAAGAAAAGATTAACGAATACTTACTTGTTGGTAATAATGGTATAATTGAATAATGTGATGTTTTGGAAAAAACAGCAAGAGGAGGCCTCTTTTAAGTCTAAGACAGCTCACAGAGGCGTTTCATGGAGCAAACTGAAAAAAAAGAAAGTGAGAAAACAGTAATCCTTTTTGGATCAATGATTGCATCATATGTTGTCATGTAAGATTATCATAATTACTTAATGGATGCTTTTATGTGACTACCAACCCAAATATGGTTAAGAATAAAAGGAGTAAAAACTTTAAATCTTCTTTTATTTCAAAAAAAAATCAATTTCTCAAAGTTATCAATGTTTTTGGAGATTTCATCACAGAGTGTATTTCCTGTGAATCTTTGAACATAGATGGTTTCATGTGGAATCATCAAGAATGGACCATAAGTAAACCTTTGAATTTTACTTATAAAAGTATGATTATTTTTAATTTTTATATCAATTTTACTGTTCTCAATGTGTCCTTAAAGTTTCAGAAAGATTCATTAAGAATTGTATTCTTAATGAATTTTTCAAGTTTTTACCTCATTTTTACATAGAATTGCAAATAGCACTATATTGCTGGTTGCTATGAGGTAAATCAATGGATATTAGCTCAAAAGGGTTTCAATTACTCTTTTAGGGCTTAAGAATGGAAAATCATTAAGAATTGAAATGGTTACAGGAGTCTAAGCTGCTCTTTACCACCTTGGCATGTCAAAATAGCAGCTTATTTGCTATTTTCTTATGATTTAATGAGATTTCAACTTGGTAACCAAGTTCCCAAAAGGTTTTGATATAATAATTGGGGAATGATCAGGCATGGATCCAAGCTTTAGAGATTTCCATGCCTCAGAGGCCTCAGATAACCCTGGCTCTCTTTGATCTCTTTTGTCCCCCTTGACTATTTTCACGTCAAAAATAGAATTTCAGCCTTGAAGACTGATATCCACTATTTTTTTACCAAATGTGTATGTAAGAATACCATAATATCAAGTGCCACAAACATGCATAACACTATTCTTAGTGTATATGTAACATGGAATTTCTCACATTCCCATTATTTTGGCATGAAATTGAGAAAAACAAAAAATTTCACAATTCTTTCATGTGTTATTAATGATGTGGTATTGAAGTATTTTCCATATTAGCACCTCAAAGAGTTAATTTAATTTTATTCAATCTATGGAGTTAACCTAGGTTAATTTTTGTCTAGAATCCAAATGTGGCCCTAAATCCATGGATTTACTTACTCACAAAAAGGTTATTCATGTTTGCTGAGATAAAAAAATAATTAACTTTTAATATATGCATGACTTATGGGTTATGCATAGTTCAAAATTTATTTTTAAAGATATTTTTGGCCTATTTGGGTATTTAAAATATACCTTAAGGCTCACAGCAGTCTTTATCTAGCAAGGATGTCAAGATATGGCAATTATTTTCCTTCTTATAAGATTCTCTGACTCCATCAAAAAATTCAGTCCCAATATCAGTTATGTTAATTCCCTCAACTGGAATATGTGGTTCTGCTTCCAAAGGAACATAAGTGGGGTTATCAGGAGTAGTGCCTCATGCCCACCTGCTAAGTCCATCAGCATTTTTATGGATATCCCCTGCTTTATTAACTATAGTCACATTTATGCTATATTCTTGAATGGCTACCTGCCATCTCAACATATGACTGTTGGGATTCTTCATGCTAAGAAGTGATTTCACAGCATTACAGTCAGTTATCACTTCAAAAACACTGCCATAAAGATAATAGTGTAATTTCTCAAGTGCCCATACCAAACATAAGCACTTCATTTTGCTTGCACCATATCTGCCTTCTGTTGGTGGAATTTCCCTTGAGATATAACAGACAGTTCCTTCTGTAGGCTTGTCATCAATAATTTGGACTTCATGTAGGGCTGCCCCCAATCCATCTCCACATGCATTAATGGACAATTTGAAAGGTATATTCCAGTCTGTAATGAGGGGAGAGTTCTTCTTCTTAGTCATTTCTACCACTCTTTCTTTGGGTTTGTCTTTAAACTCTACCCCAAAAGGTTGTTTCTCTTTGAAACTACTGCTTTTATATGGGGTGAATTTCCGTATATTAGTCCTTTTCCTCACATCTTTTAAGGTATTTTCAATGTCATCTAGGGTTCAATTTTGGTTGCATCTGCATTTTACTGCATGTTCTAGCTCTCCTGGCATTTTTGTCAGAAGTTTGTGATTTCTCATTTGAGTGTTCATTTGAGGACCAATGGCTTTGTGTCTTTTAGACTGCCTAAGACACCAATCATATGGATCTTTGTCCACTGAGTACTTGTCATTTTCAAATGAAATGGTATTTTGCAATATCCAAGTACCATTGCTGTACTTTTGGATAAGTTGACTCTTCCACCATGGCCAGTTCCTCCTGCCATGGATTTCTTTCATTTCTGTATACCATATACTAGCATGACCTTTGAATGATGTATTAAGTCTAGCAGTAATCCAGTAGTCTGGTATGCCTGGTACATCAATGAAGAGTAAATCAATATAGTCTATGAGTTCCATATTATCATATTCTCCTGTTCCAGAGAATTTGGGCCAGCTTGAGGCCTCAGGAAGCTGTTTCAAGGCTTTCTTTTCAGAGTAAGACATGTTATCTCCATCCTGATATTGTGATGGAGATCTTGCCTTATTAACCAATATGGCATCTGGTTTGATGTCATTTTGGTGATATGGATTATCCATAACATGGCCTTGCAGTTGGGGCTTCATGTTATGGTAGACATTAAACAATTTGTTTATGTCTTGATCCAGACAATCCCTTTCCCTTTTACTGTGGTGTTGTTCTTCAAAGACTAGATTCAGTCTTTTGTTTGTTTCTTCAGAGGCTTTGCCCAATTGAGCATGTCCTTCTTGAAGGTTTTTCACAATTTTGTCCATGGAGGCTGTTGAAGTCTTCATCCTCTAATGGCTTGCTTGGAGTTCCGCAAAATGCTTTTGAGTTTTATCAGCAAATTGGGACATTTGTATCCACAGTGAATCACTGTTTAGGTTACTCTCAGGTGTGACAACATTATGTTCAATCTGAGTGGGGGTAATATTTCTATTAAGGGGATTACTGATTATAGAGTTATTCACAACTACTTCTGGCTCTTGTGTACTTCTTTCACCAATTTCAACAGTTTCTGGATCATTGGGTCTGACTCTCTCTGCCTTTGGTGAAAAGAGGTCTTGTTCTTGCTCTTGTGTCCTTGTCTTCTCCTGGAACCCTCCTGGGAGTGTGAAGAATGGTGACTCTTGGCCACTGATCTGTTGGTTTCTTAATGGGGTGAAGCCACTGGAGAGCTGATTTGGCCTGCTCCTTGTGAGCCTGAAGGAATCTGAATATGCCCTGTCTGGGTCAGTTGTTCTTCTATAGCTTGGATAGTGGCTTGATTCTCCCTTATCCTGTTTGCCCTCACCTCCAGGAGTCTGAACTGCCTGGTGGGATTCCAACCTTTGGTGATTATCATAAGGTATTTGAAGTCTATCTCTTTGAGACAGATCATCTGGCAACTTGCTCCAATTTCTTCCCAGTGAGATGCCAGGTTGAACCTCTTGTTGTCCATGCTCCATTTAAATAAATCTTTGAAGAGTTGGTGGAGCTGAAGAACTTGATCCATGTCTTTCCAGTCCTCTAGTTTGAGGTTCCTGTTGAATTGGAATGCGAATTGCAGTGTGGGTATTATTTCCCTCAGTGTTTTGCCATCCACCACTGTGTCCAAGGTGTCCTCTTCCAGGTCTTCTGGTTCTGGACAAGCCCTCTCTGTCCTCTGGTTGGTTCCTTTGGAAGCCAAGGTCTCTGAGGTATGCAGGTGACATATCAGTGTTTGCAAGCAGTCAAAAACTTTATGATATTAGGGTATTTACCTTTTACTGTTCCTTGTACAAATTTGTTGTCTGCTGATTTGGGCAATTTACCTTTAGAGGTTACAATTGGGTTAATTATGGTAATCTTCCCTGTACAAGCTGTTAAGGTTGGTTTACCTTGTATTGAAGCAGAGTTTTGTGGCTTTCTACTCCTCTGGGTGGCAATTGGTGGCCACTTCTTTGCTGTGATAAGGCCTTCACTGTGCCTCTTTCCTTTCCCTTTTCTGCCCTCTGTTTCTGAGGGTGTCACTGGTGTGTTGGCCTGTGACTGGGTCTCAAGTGGTATTTAGTTTTCTTCCACTGAATCAAACAGTAAAAGAGGGTTTGATTTCAGTTAAGAATTCTAAAGATGCTGTTTGCATGTCTAAGAATGGCCTCTGGGCTTTTATGTTACTACAATATTCCCTCTATAATGACAGTGTAATTGAATTAACAATTCCACGTCAGAATTACAGCTTACAGATGTCTGGTATACTGTTTGTATACCACTATCTCACAGTTTAACTTGTAATTAGAAAGTATAACCTGTACAAAGTGGTTTGTATAAGAGGGTAATTGAATTAACAATACACCTCACCACGCCTCAACTGTTGGTTTTACAGTAAGTGGTTTCCTTATTTAATTAAAAATTTGGACTTTATTGATGGCTTAATGTGTTTTTATATGCAAAACATGCCAAAAATAAAACATTCATGGGTATTAACCACATAGTATTAGTGTTAATAAAATTGGTAAAATACATATACCACTCAGAAAAAATTTAATAAGATATATATTATATATTTTTTAAGTGTTTTTGCGCCTAAAAAGAGATAAAACAAATTTCAGAATAGAAAATAAGTGAAAAAACTCACTTTTAAGGTCCAAAAAGATCAAAAAAGCACAGCCAGGCCCCCAAAATGTCAGGCTGAGTCTATGATGAAGCTGTAATTCAGCTGTGTACAGCTTTAGCTATGACTGTGACATGGTGATAAAGGTTTAAAATAAAGGTATTTGATGATAATAAGGGTTTATAAATAAAATAATATGGATTTACTATTGTATAATAGTGGTGGTGAGCGCTGTTGAAAGCCCTGGGTGCAGCTTTACCTGTTGGATTACAATAATAAAGTCTACTATACTTAAATTTAAAGTATACCTTGCTATTTTCCAAGAGTATAACTGTTTTTGACAGTTTTACTACATAGGAATTCAAGAGAAGGATGGGGAAAACCTTTTCTGGATATGAAAAGGCCCCTTTTTATCCTGAAATGGGGTGAAAAGGTTGCTAGACCTTTTCACATGGAGGAGTGAAGATTTTTCACTCTCCAGGACAGACTTGTGGCTTGCAAAAGGCCTGTATAGCCTGTATTGGGCTCAGATGTGGTTTTGAAACCACATCTGGGCAGTTTTCACCAATACAGGGTGAATATTTTCATCTGGGGGCCACACAGCCTGATTCTGATGTGTATGATGCGTAGAATGCTGTACAGAACCTTTATGGGACCCCAGTATTGGATGAGCTATGAGGTATGGAAGTATAAACAAGGTCCTTCATAAGTTTGACACCTCATCTTCATGTTTATGAGATATTATCCCATGGTAAGGCTGTATTGTCCAATTTGTGGGAGTTTAACCTTAAGACTGCTATGACTTTTTCAGTTCTTGAGATATCAACCTCAAAATTGGTTTGGTGTGTAGCCCTGTATGAGCCCTAAACAATGGTACCTCATTTTATATGGTTATTCTTGAATATGGCAAAGTTATCCCATGTACAAGATTTTTGTACATATGCATGGTTTTAGGCAAAAGTTGTATCAAGCTTGTTTGCGTTATAGCTTTTGTTCTAGATGAGATATGGAGAAATACATGGCATCATCAGATAGCCCTGATTTTGCTCTTTCCAAAAAGACCCCACTTTAGGTATCTCACACTCAAACTGTAGAAGTTAGATGAGAGGTGAATATTTTATTCACCCTTATTTGGCCTGAATTTGGCCATAACTTCGGTAATACTGGTGCTAGCTCAGGTTGGCTGGTACCATTGGATAGCCCTGACTTGAAGCTTCATTTTGAATACCCATTTTATGGGGTTAGGCCTCCTACTCTGTATTTCATATGAGAGGTGAAATTTAAAGTTTATGCTCAGCAAACACTTTGAGCAGGAATAACCTTGTTATTCTTTGTCCTATGGTGATGGGACTTTTATATTTGGAAAGGGGTGAGTTTTGTCTTTCCTTTGATACCTTTTTAGCTGATTTGGCTCAGCTCCATGTTTTGGTGGTATCTTTGTTATACCATTGGTTTATGGTATTTGGCTGTCATGCTTGTGCTCTGGTTTTGAGTCACAGGATGAAAATCCTTGCCAATACCCACACTTAAACCAGAAAAAATATGTCCTTAAGCTTTAAGTTCTCCAAAGCCAAAGTTGCACTTCTAGAGTGAAACTTAAATATTCACACCTAAAGCTTGGTTTAGTAGTCTTTCAAGTTTTTAATGGTTCAAAGACCATGAATTTGAACATATTATCATATAATCAATATAAATACTGAGCCATCCTTCAGAGAATTCTGTGGGGAAGATGGTATTCATAATTCTTTGATAATGAGATCAAGCAGTTTTAATACCAAATGGCATTCTAATATACTCATAAATACCACAGTTGGTGATAATTCTAAGAAAATTCTTGGTTTGGGCATTAAAAAGAGTTTGATGAAAGCTTTTTAATGCATCCATGGATGTTATATACTTGGCTTTCGACAATTGGGTCAAAGCTTCTTGGATTCTAGGAATTGGATACCTACTTAGAACTGTGTAGGTTTTCAATGCTCTAAGATTTCAAACCATCCATGATTTATCATTATGCCAAGCAATCATAAAAGGATTTGTCACTTCACCTTCCTCATTATGGCCTACTTTTCTTAGTACACCAGGCTGTATCAATTCTCAGATATGTTTTTCTAAGGCTTCTCTAGCTCTTGAGCCTGCTGGATAAGCTGGTCTCCTAAGTACTGGAGGGTATGGTGTGTCAATATTAAGAGTAATATTAATTTCATGATCTTTAATGGAACCCAATGGTTTATTATCTGAAGCAAATGCATTTTTATATGTGTATAATACATTGAAAAGCTCATGCTTCATTTTGGGTGATAATGATGGATTAATCTGTGCTTCAACAAGTTGATTATTCACAAATTCCTCCTTCTAAGCATCTTTATTTGAAGATACTATTGATATTTGTTTGGGAAGTTTGGAAAAAGAAAACTTTTTTCTTTTATTTTCTCCTATTGTAAAATATCTGTCTGTATGGTTATTGGTGTCAATACCATAAATATTCAAATAATAATTTCAAAGAATGATACTTTGATATGTACAATTTTCCATTACTAACATCTCTGTCTTCATTTTTACACTTCCTACAGGGTGTGCAGCTACAAAATTAGTGTCCAATATGGCCAGAGGGTACATATTATTGTTGGAACTGATAAATTGCCCACCTTCTATTGGTAATAGATGTATTTTCCATTCATGTAGTAGGACTTGAAAGTAGGTTTTGCCTATACATGTGCAAAATTCCCATGTTTCCAAATTCACTTTGCCTTCAACCTCATTCATCAGGATTTATGTGATACAAGATACTCCAGCAGTCTGGCCTTTACCTCTGGCAGGTTTAGTCTTACACATCCTAGAATCCTGTATATTGATAAGGTTCTAAAAATCTTCACTATAATGTGGTAAGTGAGTATGGACTTCAGTGACTTCAACAAAATCCATAATGTTCTCAATAGAAAAGTCCTCTACTGGTGTATCTTCAGAGACTTCGGAATCTTGGTCAGATTCTTTGTTGTCCCCAGCATACTCAAAATCTTCAATGATTTGAACTTCATTTATTTTAGTCTTTTTGCTGCAATTATTGGCTAAATGTGAGGTTATTTCACATTAATGACACTTCAATACAGGTCTTTCATCTTCTCTGTAAATCTTTGGGATCATCTTGGATTCCATAGGGTTTCTAGTCCACGTTTTACCAATGCATGCCCTAGTAATGATATCTGCCAGGGAATCAATGTAGTCTTCTGTTGAACAGGGCTCTAAAAATCTACACTTGATAAAGCTTTCTACTTCTCATCCACATTTACTCAAGATTTTCATATTAATCATTGAGCCAGACATATCTGGGTTTAAAGCAGATAATCTGTCTTTCTGTTTGAGGAACCAAGTAAGTTCTTTATCCCTTTCTAAGTTAAAAATGGAACTTTCAAAAGAATTTTCCATTTTAAACCTCAAAGTTTTATTTTCCCATTTGGTTATTATTTAAAATTTCCACCAAGACCAATCATGTCTTCCATGTTCTTGTCTCATTTTGTAATACAATTCCTTTTGAGTTCTGGTAAACAAAGAGTTCAATTTATCCACTACAATCTCATCAGGTATATGAAAATATTCTTGAAACATATAGATTTTCCTGATGAACTTGATATGATTGTATTCACCTTCACCAGAGAATGTTGGCTATTATTCTAATTTGGGAATATATTTTTCGGATATTGAATTTTCTCATAAAAAAGGGGTCAAAATTCCTTTCACAGAAAGTTTTTGTTCATTTAAAGGTGTGGAATGTTTGGGAATAGGTGAGTTTCGTTCATAATTCTTATGAATTTGTTCTACATGTGCAATTATTTCATCCTTTAATTTCTTCCTTGAATTGTCACTTCTTGCCAAATTTGTGGCAAAATGATTGGTATCATCAACTATTCCCAAAACATGGTTTTTTAGAGCTGTAATTTGGTCATTAATGATTGGAATGGAAATAGCTTCTATTCCATAATATTGGACTTGACATTTACTCTCAAATCTGTCACATTCATTGGAAGTTGACTCAAAATTGGCAGTTGCAGCCTTATGCCATTCAGCAGAAGGTCTGTCATTTCTTTTTAATTCACTTATATCTGATGTGATTTTATTTCAATTTGCATCAAATTTACCAAGTTCTACATCAATAATAGATTTAATAAATCTTATGTCATCTTTTATTTGCATGAAAAAGTCCTTTTCATCCTTTCCTGCTCTTTGGCTGTGAATTCCATAAGGGTTCTGGCCATATTTAAAACACTGTCAAAGGCTGAAGGTTCCAATTGGGGGATCCTGTACACTTGTGGGTAAGGTCTGTGCCAATTGACTTGTCCTTTTCCCTTGACAAATGATTAAATGATCATATTTTTTGAACTTAAAAAAATATGAATTAAGGGCACAAGGTTTGAAAAACATGGCCAGGACCCCAAATGTAAGATTTATCCATGAAACCATTGATAACATTACTATTAGTCAATGGTAATATTACTGTTACTATGAAATATAATAATAAAAATTACTATAAACACAATTAAATAATTGATTAATTGATTGTTTCTTGTACTCGCTAGACACTACTAGTGACTATAACAGTAAGAAGTAATTTTCTATAAGAATCAATTACAATAAGTATTTAATGATAAAACTTCTTTATTAAAAATAATAAAATAATTTTAATATATAATTATCTTTTAAAAGAATGATTGTAAAGATAACTCTGGAAAAAAACTATTACTAGAGAAAAACTTTAAGAGTTAAGATAAATCACTCACCAATACTCCAATGAACCTTGGAAAGAATATGGTAGAGAGATTTGATGGATAAATTTTGAATTTTAAAGGATCAAAATTGATTTATAACAATTTTACAACAATAAATATTTGATTTCTATGATTTCAGGTCTTTTTAATTGATTCTGAAAGAATCAAACCACTTAATAAAATATTTAACTAATATTTCCTTGTTGGTAACAAAGATATAGATGGATAATAAGATGATCTCAGAAAAACAACAAGGGGAGACTCTTTTAAGTAAACAAAAGCTCACATAGGCCTGCCACGGAGTAAAATTAAGAAAAGTGAGTGAGAAAGAAATAATCCACTTGGATTGATGATTGCATCATTTGCTGTCACATAATATTATCATAATTACTTAATTAAGGCTTTTGTGTGACTATCAACCCATTTATGGTTAAGAATAAAAGTCTTAAAGCTTTAAATCTTCTATCATTTAAAAATAACCATTAATTTCTCAAAGGTATCAATTTCATGAAAAACGTTATCACAGGTTGTATCTTCTATGAATTTTTGGAGTGCAGTGTTTCACATGGAATCATCAAGAATGGGCTGTAAGTAAAACTTTCAGTTTTACTTATGAAAAAATAATTCTTTTTTGTTTCTTTATGATTAATACCATTATTCATTGGTCTTCCATGTTTCAGAAATATTCACTGATAATTTTTGAAGTTTTTACCTCATTTCCACATAGAATTGCAAAACGCACAGTATGGCAGGTTGCTATGAGGTGAATCAATAGGTAATAGTCAAATAAAGGTTTTAATTACTCTTTGAAGGTTTATGAATGGAAAATAATTAAGAATTGACATGGTTACAGGGGTCTAAGCTGCTTTTTACCTCCTTGTCACATCCAAATAGCAGCTTGTTTGGATCTTTCTTATCATTTAATGAGAGTTTAACTTGGTAACTAGGTTTTAAAAAGGTTTAATTATATAAACTGTGCCATGATCAACCATGTATCCAAGCTTTATAGATATCCATGCCTCAGAGGCCTCATAAATTGGGTACCCTGGCTTTCTTTGATGTCTTTTGTTCCCCTTAGCTATTTTCACATTGAAAGTTGATATTCAGGCATAAAGACTGATATCCACTATGGGTGTATCAAAGCTGTATGTAATAAAACCGTGATATTAAGTTTCAAAAACATGCATAACACTTTTCTTAGTGTATATGTAACATGGGATTTCTCACATTCCCATTATTTTGGCATGAAATTGAGAAAAATAAAAAATTTCAAAATTCTTTTCTGTAGTATTGATGATAAGGTATTTAAGTATTTTCCATATTACCACCTCATATAGTTAATTTAAGCTTATTGACTCTATGGAGCTACCCTAGGTGAATTTTGAGTAGAATCCAAATATTGCCTTAAATCCATGGATTTATATACTCACAAAAAAGTTATTCATATTTTCTGAGGTCAAAGATGATGAATTTTTCATATATGCATGACTTATGGCTTATGAATAGTTCAGAATTTATTTTGAAGATGATTGTGGCCTATTTGGGTATGTAATATATACCTCAAGGCTCATAGAAGCAGTTAACATGAAAGTTTTAAACAATCTCTTGTTTTTATCTCTTCTTATAAAGCTTTTTGAAGACCATGAACTTCATCATTTTCTCAAAAGCCTAAAAAGAAACAAAGAACTTATCTCAATTAGATCTCAACAATATTCCATTCTGTAAAAAGATAGAAAGACCCCTTGCATGGAAAATACCAGAGAACTCATTATCAATGTTGAGCAGCAACATAACACTTTCTATTTCTAAAAAACAGTAAATACAAAAAGAAATGCACTAGCTATAGAAAGTAGGAATTTTGGGGTGAAAACCCACATCTCAGACCCAATATAAAAGAAAAGGAGAGAAATATCTTCAATAGAACTGCTCTTATAGAATAGTAAGCATTGAAAAGGTTTTTAGATCAACAAACACACAAAATGAGTCTTCTTAAAGCTGATTCTGGTACCACTCACTGAATTTTCAATTCCATAACACCTTTTACTCAAGCTTTGAAACCAACTTCCTTAACCATACCACAGGAGACACCAAAGGTAATTTACTACATCAACAAATTGGCACTGTGGAAATCATATGTAACAATAAGCCCCTAAAACCTGGTGATTTCTTAAAACGTTCCAAGCTTAAGCTGAATTTAATAAGTAGCATTGAATTATGCAAAAGGTAAATATCAGTTATTAGAAGAGAAATCAAATTTCATCTTGAATCCAACAATGAAACAATAACCTTTGGAAAAATGAAAAGTAATGTTATTTTTGTCAATTATAACATACCAAATTTCTTACTGTAAAAAATAAGTCAGAAAGAAGTCCTATGGCACAAGCATCTTGGCACCCAAGTAAAAAGGTTTTTAAATTACTTAACCTACCAAAAAGATTTTCCAATTGTGTAGCCTGTGGAACCAAAAAAATCACAAACACCCATTCAACAATCAATTTGACCTTGTGAGCTTAACACTTCATTGTGTACACACCAAATTTGTTGATCAAATAGCTCCCTGTTCTATCTCAGGCTATTGATACTTTATAAGGATTATAGATCAGGCTTCAAGTTTCAAAAGCGTAAAGTCCTTTAAAAAAATAATGACTTTTTTGAAATATTTTGAACATCTAGAAGAACTATGGAAAAAAACCAATACAGAAAAATAAATAAAATCATCTATCATAAATCTGGAAAATTTCCAAACAAGTATCTCAAAAGTATTGTATAGGTCAAATGTTTTTTTCTGGTTTTGGAACCAACTGAAACACCAGAAAACAATGGATTTTCCAAAAGAGAACCCCATAATATGTTAGGAAGTTCATGGTGCTTACTAAATGGAAGTAAACTCCTGCATCATTTCTTGGAAGAGGAAGTTAATATTCCACAATGGAAATAAGAAGTACTTTTGAAATATACATAAGCCACAAGTAATTTATATATCCAAATTTGCTTTTTTAAATGGGGAAATATAAATGAATTTTCTATAAGCATGTAGGTCTATGGAGTTAAGGCCAGCTTCAATTTGTACATAAAAATCCAACCAGGGTGGCTATATAGGGTGAATAAGCACAAATTAGCTCTATGAGATGGTAATATGGAAAATACTCCAACACTGCATTAAAAATACCACATGGAAACTTGTGAAATGATTTTTTTTGCATTCTCACACCAAAGTGATTTGTTTGTGAGAAATATGATGTAACATAAAAATCAAAAGTATTGTCATTCATGTTTATGGAACTTAATTTTAATGTATTGTTACATACAGTTTTGGTACAAACTTAGTGTTTATCAATCTTTAAGCCTAATTTGCTATTTTGCATTTGAAAAAAGCTAATAATGTGGATGAAATGCAAAAAGGAGAGCCAATTTTCAAAACATCTGGGGCTTCTCAGATTTGAAAAGCTCCAAAAGATAGCTCCATGTCTTATCTCAGGGGGATTTGTCAATTGAAAATTTTTGGGAACCTCTTCACCCAGTAAATATCCCATTAAATCAGAGTGCCAGGCTGAGTCTATGATAAATTAGTAACAGAGTTATATACAAATTTTAATATGACTGTGACATGGATAAAATTATTTAAGAAGGTTTGGTTTAGAGATTTTAAGGGCTTTACTCATAATAATTAGTGGTGGTGAGCGCTGCTGAAAGCCCTGGTTGCAGGTTTGTCTCTTGGGTTACAATAATAAAGACTACAATACTCAAGCTTTAAAGTATACCTTACTTGTTTTCCAATACTATAGCTTCCTTGGACAGCTGTACTACATAGGAGTTCAAGAACAGGATGAGGAAACATTTTCTGGTGGAGAAAAGGCCCCTTTCTATCCCAAAATTGGGTGAAAAGGTCTGCTAGACCTTTCCATGTAGAGGAAGTGTAGATTTTTTCACTTCCAAGGACTGGCTTGTGGTTTTCAAAATGCCTATATTCCAAGTATTGGGCTCTGGGCAGCTTTCACCAATACAGGGTGAATATTTTCATTTGGGGACCACACAGCCCTCTTCTGACGTGTATTACACATAGAATTCTGTACAGAACCTGTATGGGACCCCAGTATTTACCAAGCTAAGAGGTATTGAATTATAAACAAGCTTCTTTGTCTTTCTGACACCTCATAATCAGAGTTGTGTGATACTATCCTGGAGAAAACATGTATTGGCCTAATTGTGGGAGTTTAACCTTAAAGCTGCTATAGCTAAGTCAGATTTTGAGATATCAAGCTCAGAGTTTCTTTATTGTGTAGACCTTGATGCGCTCTACACAATGGTACCTCACTTGATATGGTTATCATTGAATATGGCAAAGTTATGCCATGTACAAGATTTTTTGTACATATATATGATTTTTCTTAAAGCTGTGTGGAGCTTTTTTACTCCATAACTTTTGTTCTTGATAAGATATGGGGAAGTTTATGGCACCATCAGGTATTCCTGATTGTACTCTTTCCAAAAAGACACCACTTTATTCATCTCACACCAAAACTGTAGAAGCTAGATGGGAGGTGAATATTTTACTCACCCTTATTTCACCTGATTTTGGCCATAACTTCTATAATTTTGGTGTAAGCTCAATTTGGCTAGTACCATTTGATATCTGTGGCTTAAAGCTTCAATTTGAATACTAATTTTCTGGGTTATGCCTCTTCCTCTTGAGATCAGATGATAGGTGAAAATGAAGGTTTATGCTCAGCAACAACTTTGAGCAGGAATAACTTTGTTATTCTTTTTCCTATGATTATGGGACTTGTATATTTTGAAAGAGGTTAGTTTCATCTTTCTTTTGATACTTTTTCAGTTGGTTTGGCTTAGCTCCATGTTTTGGTGGTATCTTGCCTTTACCATTGATTTATGGTATTTGGCTGTCATGCTTGTGCTCTGGTTTTGAGTCACAGGCTGACACAGAGGAAAATAGAAAATAAGCTGCTATTTTGATGTGAGTAGCAGTCTGTGACTCATAAAAGAGTACCAGAATGACAACCAAATATCAAGGGTAATGGTATAGCAATTATTGAACAAAAACTGTCCATACATGTGAGCCTTAGAGGTATTTTCATATACCCCAGAAGACCACAAATGATAAATTAAGATATAAATATAAATAAAATAAATTTATTTATATTATAAAAATAAAAATTGAAATATAAATACAAATTTATATTTAAAAATCAAAATTTAATTATAATTTAAAAATAAAATTACAAGAAAATTTAAAATTATGAAAATACATTTTTACTTGTAAAAATTAAGTAAAAATGAATTTTTAATAAAAAATGTGAAATTAAAATATTTTTGGTAAAAAGCTATATAAATTATATTATAACTTTTTATCCAATAAATAAACATAAAGAGATTATCACACCATTGGATTCCTCATAAAAAATAAAGTGGGGTCACCTCTGGATGAAATTTCTGTAACTCAACTCTAAATAAGCTTAAATTAAGTTTTTAGTATTTTTTTGTACAAAAGTATGAAAATAATCAAAGCCTTAATTTAATTCACACCACATGTGGTGTTAACCATCAATTTTTGTGTTAGAATTGAGGTGTTGTGTTTAGTTTAGAAGCTATGAGGAATTGAAGTATTTTCAATTGAAATGTCAAAATGTGCATGTGTATTACATAAGTGAACTTCAATTTACATATGATTTATCAATTATTACAGATGTGTAATTAAAAACTCAATTGAATCACATTTGTAAATTATGATTGTATTACATGATGAGGAATTAAAGAAAAAATAAATTGGAAAGATTCATTCTGGGGGGAAAAGACACTCTAGCTCCAAGGGGGAGCTAGACCCCCAAATTCCTTGCTGACTGGCGTGAGATGTAAAAATCCATGCAAAAGTTCATTAATTTTGGCCTGGAATTGAGTCACATGAGGTTTTGATACCAACCAGGGTAGTTTTTACTGCTGCCAAGAGGGTAAAACTACCCTTAAGTTAAAGAAATGTTATTAAAAACAGTTTTAACTGGTTTCTACACCTCTTACACAAATTATGACCTGTTTCGAAGGCTCTAGACCAGGTATTGCTATAGTAATGGCTGATTTAAGGGTCCAAAATGCCTAAAAATAGCAAAAAATGGCTTAAAACAGCCCTTTTTTGATCTAAACCAGGGCTCAATGATGCCATAATTGGCTTTTCTATTGTCATACTGTTTCTAACGACTGACAAGAATATATTTTACTTTTGGAGTAAGAAAGTTGATAGCTATAAAAGAATGTCTTCTTTACCCCACTTTTCTCTTCCTGTTAGAATTTTTTCCTTTTATAATTATTTTAAACACCGTTAAACCAATCATTAAGAGATTCCAACCACCCTTTTTAAATCATTTTAAACCTTATAGCCACCTGAAAAAATTATTATAATCATTGTTTGTAACTCTGATAATCATTTTTACCCCTGAACCACCCCAAAAGTGAATTAAAGCATCTTTCATCACTGTTAACTTTGTCACTTTGTTTCCAAATTCACTCTGGTCACTTTTGGGCATTTCTTCTCTTTAAATATCTTCATAAAGACTTTTTTCTTTAATCAATTGCTTGCAGTTCTTTGCTCAATTAACTCCAATTGAAATTTCTCTTGAAGAAACTTCTTTTGTAGCCTTAAATATCTCTTGTAGAATATTTTTGGATAAATCTTTATTGTTGGTAAAACAATAAATTTTTATTATATTATTGTTTTATACTTATAAAGTTAAAAACAATAATATTGGCATGTTTTCTCTTTACAAATACTATTTTTAAAGAATTCTACCTTATACAAATTTTGAGGACAGGAAAAGTATTTGATATTTTATCAAATTTTCATATCCACACCTTACATTTGGGGGCCCAGCCATGATATTTTACCTGTGACATATTTTTTTACTCTTTTTTAATCCTTTTTCTTATATTGGAAATTTTAAAAAACATATAGAAAATACGTATAATTTAAAAAAATCCATAAAAAATAACTTTTTTTCATATTATAAGTGAGGCTTATATTTTATTTCTTTTTTGAAATAACTTTTTTTTTTACTTAATTAATTGTCTTTTTCATTAATTTTAGTGTCTGACAACGTGGTAAGACAAGAAAACATTGAAACAGACTCCACAGTTACTAGAATTATTCCTGAAAGCACTGTTATTATAACTCAGAATAACCAACAAGAGCCAATTTATTCTGAATTGATCAACTTGGACATCAGTAATACTCTTCAGAAAGCTAAAATTTTGGCAAATAGTAAGTTTTTGACGTAAAATTACTATCTTAAACCCTTTTTAATCATAAAATATGCCTTCAACCAGATCAGGAGCAAGCTATAAGCCCTCAAGCAGCTCCCAAAAAGGTCATAGATGTGATTATGGCAGAAGCCAATCAGATACAGAAGGACAAGGGTCAGTAAAAGACTTCCACAACAATAAATTTTCCAATTATGAAGCTGATGACACTATTTTACCTTCAAAAAGAGCTGACACCACCACAAGAAGCCTCAGTGGACATTTACAAAGCCAGCCAGAAGGGTTACAACAAGGCAATGCAGCACAAAGAGTACCAGATCCTTGCAGATCTGTGGAGAAACTGCATGAACTCATACCTGACTGTAAGAAAATTCCTGGGTCATCCCAACACTTGCAAGTTACTCAATGGATGGCATCCATAGATGGAAATGAAGAATATGACGCTTTTAACAGCAGGTTGGAGGAAAAACAACCCTCCACCACCAAAGCAAGTGCCAAGACCAGTCCTAGTGGCCAGGAGAAGCAATTCCAACATGAAAAATCAGCCACAAGCTCAAAACAAGGGCAAAGGGAAGGCACCAGCCCCAAAGCCTTACAGCCAGGGATACAGGATTCCAAAGATTCAACAGGATGCCATGGAAAATTCATTTCAGATGGCCAGAACAATGATGGAATTTCAGAAGAAAGAGGAAGCCAGATTAAGATTCCAGAAATAATTTCTGACATATTTGATTCCATCCCAGAGTTGTATGAAGCTATAAATATAAATGATGTGAAAAAACATCTTTCTGATAAAACTGAAACCATTTGTAACAACATTAAAACAAACAACTTGATTCTGTGCCAAATTAATGAAACACTTATGTGTTTTGAAAAAGTTTTAAGAACAATTAAAACTTCCTATAATGATAATTCTTTTGGCAATGAAATAAATGAACAATCTACCATTATTAAAGAGCTAACAGACAAATATTCTAAATTCAATATTGATAAAATAATTGAAACAAGAATTAAACAAGACATAAATATTATCAAGACAGATAACAAGAAAGTCCTTGATGACATTTCAAATTCATTTACTGAAATAAAGACATATACCATTGCCTTGAAAAAGTGTTTTGATTCTTCACAAGTAGAAGTATCAAAATTGTCAATGAAATTGAATCAAGTCACTGCTGATAATACTAGACAGACAGAATTATGGCAAGACCTGACACATAAGGAAGACATGTATAAAATTGAAGTAATAGATTTAATACAAGCCTTCCAAAATGAATACAGGAATTCTCAAAGGTGTAGCAACAGTAAAATGAATGATATTGAACAAATACTGAACACCTTACCAAGAATGTCTACACCTCTGAATCAAAATGAGGGTACAAGGATTCCAAATCCACAAGTATTGGATCATGATAATTCACAGTTAAAAAAATGCATTATCCACTTCTATTCATAACTTGGAACCATCAATGGGCCAAGCACTTTTGAAAGAAGTACCAAAACTTAAAGAATGGCCTCACTTCAGTGGTGAAGGAGAATATGACCATATGGAATTCATCAGAGGAATTGACATGATCAAAAAAGATTTTGAATTACCAGACAGACTGGTAACAGAAAGATTTAACACCTTGTTTACCAGATCAGCTCACAGATGGTATATCAAATTAAGACAAGCACATGGACACCAAAGTTGGACTTGGTGGAAAACCCAAATTATCAACAAATGGGCCAATGATTCTTGGTGACTTAAAGTGGAGACAGCCTTTGAATCTGCCAAATTTAATTCTGATAAAGACAAAGCTTTACCATGTTTTTGCCAACAAAAAAACAGACTAACAGCATTATACCCTGACATGTCAGAATTTATGATTCATAGGAAAATTCTAAGACAATGTGGAGGTGACCTAGAGAATGCTGTCAAAAGCAGGACTACTGAAAAATCTTCAGCAGAAGATATTTTCTATATATTAGAAGAAGTAACCACCAGAACCAAAATTGGTTCTAGTAGGGTGAATCTAAAACAAGGTTTAATACACCTTGGAAAGATTCTGTGGACAAACATCCCAAAGAAAATTTTAATAATAAATATAAATCTGCAGATACAGTCAGAAAGTGTGATATTTTCCAAAGCACCACCCATCTAGCCAATACATGTCCAAAAAGGGGGAAAATCAATGAAATTGATATTGAAAAGGAACCTGATGTTGAGAAAGATGACATAATTGAAGACAATTAAGATGATAAGTCCTCAATATTTTCTGAATCTTGAAAAAATATAGAAAATATTAATGCCACTTTTGACATCATGGAATCTTATTCCCACTTACCACAATTGAGCAATGGTCAACTTGATTTATCAAAAGTTCAAGATGCACAACTTATGAAAACAAAACCAAACAGGGGGAAAGGTTATACAGCTGGTAACTCCTGTATAACATAAGTGGTAATTGACAATAAGCCCACTAAGCTTTTGCTTGACCCAGGAGCCTTCTGCTCTTGTGTTCGTAAGTCTTTTCTTAAAACTTGTGTACCAAATTTTGAAGACCAATTGTTTACAATTGATGGTATCAAATTCAAGTGAAAAAATGTCATTTTGGACTTAAAGAACTTAAAGCACTAGGTGTGAGCCTTGAGGTATATTTTACATACCCAAATAGGCTACAATCATCTTAAAAAGAAATTTTGAATTATGCAAAACTCATAAGTCATGCATATATCCAAAATTCATCATTTTCAATTTCAGAAAAGATGAATAACTTTTTATTGAGTAAGTAAATCCATGGATTTAAGACCAGATTTGGATTCTACACAAAAATTCACCTAGGGTAGCTCCATAGAGTGAATAAGCTCAATTTAAGTATTTGAGGTGGTAAAATGGAAAATACTTCAATACCACATCATTAATACCACATAAAAGATCCGTGAAAATTTTTGTTTTTCTTGATTTTTAGCCAAAATAATGGGAAAGTGAGAAATCCCATGTTACATATACACTAAGAATAGTGTTATGCATGTTTTGAGCACTTAATATCATGGTATTCTTACATGGACTTTTGGTACACCCATAGTGGATATCTCACTTGAAGCTTAAATTACTATTTTGACGTAAAAAATAAGCAAGGGGGACAAAAGACATCAAAGAGAGCCAGGGTACCCAACTTCTGAGGCCTCAGAGGCGTGGATAGCTCCAGAGCATGGATCCATGCCTCATCTTGGCCCAATTGGTAAACTAAAACTCTTTGGGAACTTGGTTACCAAGTTACACCTACTGTAATCATAAGAAAAATAGCAAATAACCTGCTATTTTGACGTGCCAAGGAGGTAATAAGCTACTTAGGCTCCTGTAACCACGTCAATTCTTGATGACTTTCCATGACTAGACCATAAAAGAGTAATTAAACCCTTTTGAGATCCATATTCATTGATTTACCTCATAGCAACCAGCAAAATACTGGTATTTGCAATTCTACGTAGAAATGAGATAAAAACTTCAAAAATTCATTAAAAATACAATTCTTAATTAATCTTCCTGAAACTTTCAGGACCAATGAAGAACTGTATTATCTATGGTACAACCAAAAAGAATTATGGTTTTACTAGTAAAATTAAAAGTTTTACTTACAGTCCATTTTTGACCATTCTACGTGAAACACTGAATCTTCAAAAATTCACAGTAATTACAACCTGTGATGAAATTGGCAATAACATTGATAACTTTGAGAAATCAATGATTATTTTAGAATAAAAGAAGATTTACAGATTTTACTCCTTTTATTCTTAACCATATTGGGGTTGGTAGTCACATAAAAGCATCAATTAAGTAATTATGATAATCTTACGTGACAACAGATGATGCAATCATCAATCCAAAAAGGTTTATTGTTTTCTCACTCACTGGTTTTTCAGTTTGCTCCATGGCACGCCTCTGTGAGCTGTTGTTGACTTAAAAGAAGCCTATTCTTGCTGTTTTTTCCGTATCATCATCTTATCAATTTATTAAATCATTATTACCAACAAGTAAGTATTAGTTAAAGCTATTCTTAAGTGTTTTAAATCTTTCCAAATCATCCAGAAAGACGTGAAATCCTAGAATCCAACTATATATTGTTGTAATACTGTTATAAATCCTTTTGATCCCTTAAAACCACAATTCCACGTCAAATTTCTCTACTCTTATCTATCAATAAGTTCTTTGGAGTATTAGTGAGTCATTTATTCTTAATTCTTAAAGTTTTTCTCTAGTAATAGTTTTCTTCAAGAATTATCTTTATAATTATTCTTGCAAAAGATAATTATATATTAAAATAATTTTATTATTTTAATAAAGAAGTTTTTATTATTAAATTCTTCTTGTAATTGATTCTTGTAGACAATTACTTGCTCACTGTTAAAATCACTAGTAGTGCTTAACACGTGAAAGAAATAATTTTTTAATTATTTAATTGTGGTTATAATAATATTTTATTATTATATTTCATAAGAACAGACATAGTACTGTTGATTAATAGTAATATTATCACCAGTTTCATAGTCACATCTTACACTAGGACATGTTGTATCTGGTTTGTCCCTTGGAATTGACAAAAATCAAGTTGCAGCAGTATTGCTAAAACCCATTCCTCAGAGCAAAAAGGAAATTCAGTCATTTTTAGGTTTTGCAGGATATTACAGGCAACACATTGAAGATTTTGCATCCATAGCAAAACCACTTTATAAATTGTGTGACAAAGACACAGTATTTGAAATGACTGTTGACATATTCAAA
This sequence comes from Austropuccinia psidii, assembly GCA_023105745.1. Lineage (NCBI taxonomy): Eukaryota > Fungi > Basidiomycota > Pucciniomycetes > Pucciniales > Sphaerophragmiaceae > Austropuccinia > Austropuccinia psidii. The sequence goes on from JALGQZ010000013.1 coordinate 42,327,354, forward strand.
GCTTTTGAGTCTCTAAGAGAAGCCTTGACCACTGCTCCACTCTTACTGATGCCAGACTTTAAGTTGCCTTTTAAATTGTATCTTGATGCATCAGGGGATGGGCTGGGTGCTGCACTTCACCAAGTTCAGATCATAAATGATAAACCTGTGGAAGGACCCATATGTTTCATATCCAGGCAAATCAAACCAACTGAAGCCAGATATGGAGCAAGTCAAATGGAATGTCTATGCCTTGTCTGGGCCTTAGAAAAATTGAACTACTTCTTAGAGGGATGTGTTTTTGAGGTGATGACAGATTTTACAGCTGTCAAATCACTTTTAAACATGAAAACACCTAACAGACATATTCTCAGACGTCAAATAGCCATACAAGAATACAGGGGCAATATGACTATTGTTCATAAAGATGGGAATGTTCACAAAAATGCAGATGGACTAAGCAGATAGCCATTACCAAATGATATTGATAATCCTGCTCATGTGCCATAATAAGCTTCCCCACAGATCCCAATAGAAGGAATAAGTGTTACAGACTTGAATACCACATTCTTTGAAGAAGTAAGAAACAGTTACACTCAAGATAAGAATTGTAGCATCTTATGCCAATTACTTAACAAAGACTGCAAAGACAACTCTTCAATACATGCCTTGGATGAAGTATGGAAGAAATCCTATGATGAAGGAATATTTCACCTACTGGATGGTATAATTTACCACAGAACCAAACACACATGTGTCATTACAGTTGTAGACAGGTCATTAATCAATCTTGTATTAAAAGAATGCCATGACAGCCCCTTTTCAGGAAATCTGTCTGAAGACAGAACAAGAGAACAAGTAAAGATCTGCATATGGTGGCCAATGTGGCAGAAAGATGTTTCAGAGTATTGCAAAACCTGTGACAGATGTCAAAATGAAAATAAATCCACTGGCAAGAGACTCGGAAATATGATGAAAATCCAAGAACCCAGCAGACCTTGGGAGATTTCCCATATGGATTGGGTGACTGGCCTACCACCAGGGGGTGACAGAAGTTATAATGCTTTCCTAGTGATTGTAAACAGATTCAGTAAACTCCAATTATTTTACCATGTCACAAAGGTGATACAGCCATGGATACAGCTCTTCTGATATGGAATAGAGTAGTGTCATGGACTGGCATGTTTACAAATATCATTAGTGACAGGGATCCCAAATTCACTTCAGCACTATGGACAAATCTTAACCAATTATTTGGCACTAAGCTGTGCTTCTCTACAGCCTATCACCCACAAACTAATGGTCTAGCTGAAAGGTTGATCCAGAACTCAGAGGACATGGTAAGAAGATTTTGTTCATATGGCCTTGAACTCAAAGATTGTTATGGATTTACCAATGATTGGTGCACTCTGTTGCCAGCACTGGAATGAGCATATAAAACATCAATCCATGCCAGTACCAATCAAACTCCTTCTATCCTAGAAAAGGGATGGAACCCCAAATTACCCCAAGATTCCTTGAGGAAATATTTGATCGGAATACATCCCACAGCTGCTAGATTCAAGGGAATGCTAGACAAAGCTAGAAAGCATGCAGTAACATGCATGGAAGACTCTTTTGCATATGCTAAGGAAAAATGGGATAAATCACATGCAACTCCAGATTTCAAAGTAGGGGATTTAGTTCTTGTATCCACCACTAACTTCAGTAACAACAAAGGATGTAAAAAGCTGAAACACTCCTTTGGAGGACCTTTTGTTATTAAGGCCCTCCATGGGGAAAATGCTGTTGAAGTAGAGTTATCTGAAGAACTCAGCAATAAGCATCCTACATTTCCAGTGAGCTTGATAAAGCCCTATAACTCTAGTGATGCTGAAAAATTTGCCTTGAGGAATAAAGTTCCCCAAGCTATACCTCCTATTAAGTCATCTGGAAGTAAGAAAATTACCCAAGTTCTCAAAGAAAGAAAGTTTAGAACCAACAAAGTAAGGGAATACCTTGTTAGGTACAGTGACCCAACTTGTGAAGATGAATGGTTTCCAGAAAAAAACATACCTGAAGCTACTAAATTTCTCAGAATGTTCAGGCACACTAGAAATAACAATATTACAAAGTAATATTCTTTTTTTTAGGGGGGGGGTAATGTGAGACTTAGAGGTATTTTCATATACCCAAAAGACCACAAATGATAAATTAAGATACAAATATAAATAAAATGAATTTATTTATATTATAAAAATGAGAATTGAAATATAAATACAAATTTATATTTAAAAATCAAAATTTAATTATAATTTAAAAATAAAATTACAATAAAATTTGAAATTATGAAATTATATTTTTACTTGTAAAAATTAAGTAAAAATTAATTTTTAATAAAAAATGTTAAATTAAAATATTTTTGGTAAAAAGTTATATAAAATATATTATAACTTTTTATCCAATAAATAAACATAAAGAAATTATCACACCATTGTATTCCTCATAAAAAATAAAGTGGGGTCACCTCTGGATGAAATTTCTGTGACTCAACTCTAAATAAGCTTAAATTAAGTTTTTAGTATTTTTTGTACAAAAGTATCAAAATCCTCAAAGCCTTCATTTAATTCACACCACATGTGATGTTAACCACCAATTTTTGTGTTAAAATTGAGGTTTTGTGTTTAGTTTAGAAGCTATGAGGAATTGAAGTATTTTCAATTGAATTCAATTGAAATGTCAAAATGTGCACATGTATTACATAAGTGAACTTTAATTTACATATGAGTTATCAATTATTACAGATTTGTAATTAAAAACTCAATTGAATTACATGTGTAAATTATAACTGTATTACATGATGAGGAATTAAAGAAAAAATAAATTGGAAAGATTAATTCTGGGGGGAAAAGACACTCTAGCTCTAAGGGGGAGCTAGACCCCCCGAAATCCTTTCTGACTGGCATGAGATGTCAAAATCCATGCAAAAGATCATTACTTTTGGCCTGGAATTGAGTCACAGGGTCTGTTACTCATTTGATGATGAGGTTTTGATACCAACCAGGGTAGTTTTAACTGCTGCCAAGAGCATAAAATTACCCATAAGTTAAAGCAATGTTAGTAAAAATGGTTTTAACTGGTTCCTATTCCTCTTACACACATTCTGACGTGTTTTGAAGGCTGTAGACCAGGTATTGCTATATTAATGGCTGATTTAAGGGTCTAAAATGTCTTAAACCAGCCCTTTTTTGGTCTAAACCAGGGTTCAATGATGCCATAATTGGCTTTTCTGTTTTCAGACTGGTTTTCACGACTGAAAAGAGTAAATTTTACTTTTTGAGTATGAAAATTGATAGCTGTAAAAGAATTTCTTCTTTTCCCCGCTTTTCTCTTCATGTTAGAATCTTTTCCTTTTATAATTAGTTTAAACACTGTTAAACAAATCAATAAAAGATTCCAACAACCCTTTTTAAAAAATTTCAACTTTATAGTCATTTGAAAAAATCATTATAATCATTGTTTGTAACTCTTATAATCATTTTTACCCCTGAACCACCCCAAAAGTGAATTAAAGCATCTTTCATCACTGTTAACTTTGTCACTTTGTTTCCAATTTCACTCTGGTCACTTTTGGGCATGTTTTCTCTTTAAATATCTTTTCAAAGACTTTGTTCTTTAATTAATTGCTTGCAGTTCTTTGCTCAATTAATTCCAATTGAAATTGCTCTTGAAGAAATTTCTTTTGTAGCCTAAAATATCTCTTTTAGAGTATTTTTGGATAAATCTTTTTTGTTGGTAAAACAATAAATTCTTATTATATTATTGTTTTATACTTTTGAAGTTAAAAACAATGAAGCTGGTGTTTTTTCTCTTTGAAAATACTATTTTTGTACCATTTTTAAAGAATTCTACCTTATACAAATTCTCAGGACAGGAAAAGTACTTGATATTTTATAAAAGTTTCATATCAACACCTTACATGGTTGGTCAGCATTGGACCTATCATGCTCATTCGTCTTAATCTCCCCCCAAGTGAAGGATTGAAGCCAGAGAATGTCTATGTTGCAGGAATCATCCCTGGTCCAAAGGAGCCAATTGCCCTTCAATTGAATTACCTATTAATGCCACTCATCAAGGAGCTCAAATAGATATGGCAAGGTTACCATTTTTCACCCACCTCAACAGGTCCTTCAGGATCCTTTATCCATGTTGCCATTATCATGGCCATTGCAGATGTGGTTGCCATGCGCAAGCTTACTGGATTTATTTCTCATTCAGGAAACCACTTTTGTAAGTTTTGCACTATTCAAAAAGCTCAAATTGAAGAAATTGGTCCTCAATTTCACTACATGCGCTCATACCAAAGTCATAAATCAACCATTGTGAAATGGCTTGGGAATCCCCACAACAAAGACAAGCAATGTTTTCTGAGTATGGAGTGTGATATTCAATTTTGGAAGACCTTCCATATTGGGATGCAACCACAATGGTTAATCTTGACATAATGCATAATTTAATACTTGAAATTTTGAAGGATTGTGCATTCCAGAGTCCAAATCAAGAATTTACTTCAGGTCCTGCAGGAAATCCAATGACACCAGCAGTTCAGACTCAGACTCCATGACCTCCAACAGCTCTCTTTATAAAATCACATTGAGAGAGGCCTGCTCCCTGAGAAGAGACACAGCAAAAATAATAAATGAGTCACTCCCCACTACTTCCACCCAAAAAAACTACCTCCCAATTCCCACCCCTCACATGCAACATCCATCTAGTGGTTCTGCGGAGATTCCTTCATTTGATGAGGATTACATCCCCTCTGAATTGGATATCAGTGCACTGAGTGATCACCATATCAAGGGTGAGGCTCTGGAGCATCTCTGACAAATCATATCTGATACCATAATTCCCTTGTCATGGACAAGAGTACCCCGCAAAATGGGTTCCCCCTCTCATGGTATTTTGAAAGCCACTGAATGGGCTCTCTTATACATGGTCTATATTCCATTTTTAATGCTCAGTCAACAGATGTCGTTAGATGAACAAAAATCCACCAACACAAAAAGAAACATGGGTCAATCAGAAGAACTTGCAAATGAACTAACCAAGAATACATTCCATTTGATTAGTGCTATCAACATTGCCACAAGTTGGACTGTTTCAATGGATGATGCGAATGAATTTTCTGAACATTTGAAAAAATTCTGCCTTTCCAATCAACACCTGTTCCCAAAACAGAAAAGTAAACCAAATCATCATTTTTCTGATCATATTCCCGAACTCTTCCAACATTGGGGCCCAGCACAAGCCTCAGCCACATGGGGTTATGAGTGCTTGATTGGAGTATTTGCAAAGATGCCAACAAATAACAAAATATGTACGTCAATTAATCAGATCAATATATTCACATTGATTAAACACATGAACTGAATAAGACTAACTTCTTGCAGCTCTGAATAGATGATTTAGATAAAACCTTACTTCAACATATCAGTCGATGTTCCAACCTTTCTGTTCTCCTGAAATCCCCATCTGTCCCATGTGAAATAATGCCCCATTCAATCACCAAAAACATAACAAACCATCCTGCCATGACCAAGAAAATTATGATTGCCTGGTTGAGTACTTACAGAATTTTCATTCCACAAGGGAAATAGTTGAATGGATCAGCTTAGACACTACCATACAATCCACAAGTCATCCCACTTCAAGGATTATCTCACCTTGGTCTTTTCCAGTTTCAAACATTAATATTGGGAACAATATATTTTCAACTGAATCAAAAAATGTCAGCAACAGTGTGATATGTTTTCTGAGGGGCAACTCACGACATTTTGGTGTTATTAATAGCATTTTTAAAGTCTCTGAGCCATCTTGCATGCTGAACAATAGCTTTCTAATATTAAAAACTTTGAACATTGATGTGAATTTCTTACCAGATTGACTGCATCTCAATATTTATAAAGCTGTTGGTTTTGATTATGGACACTTGATTATATCTGAAGAAGAAATAGAAGTTAACTGTGGATTGTATGATAACAAAGTTATGTCATGTGGACTGCTTGTAATGATAAAACTGTTATTTCATGATATTTAGTCTACAAAAATGCAAATCTCTCAGATTCATTAGCAATTTTGCTAGTGAAATAACTGCCTCAAAATTTGGTGACAGAGACATGCCATTGTGACAAGCAAAGCCCATTATTTCACATTGCCACAAGGAAATTACTATTTTGACATTGGGTACAGTGTGAATAAGCCAATTTCAATGATCAAATGTCCCAGACACTCACCTATCACAGCATCCAAAATGTCCAACTGGGCCATCATCACGTTGGAAAGGGAATCAGCCCTTACGCACCCGCCCCTGCACGGGCACACGCACATGCACCTTCCCCTGCACCAGTGGACGCACACGCCAATGCAACCCCACCGCACCCGCGGTATTGTGTGGCAGGCTCTGCCAGTGTCATCTGCAAAATGACAATCCGGCGGAGGAGTCCTTTCATGGATGACCTTGGAAGTCACACACCCATTCTCCACATCAAGACTGGCTGAAGGACCTCTTTGATGTGTGCGTGTGGAAACAGGTGGGTCTTGTGTAATTTTTACCAACTTTCGGATGGTTGAGGGAGGATCCAGTGGTGAGGAATCTCAGTTGAAGGCACAGGGGAGCCAATATTGGTGGATGTCACAGGATTTGGTGTAAGACCAGAGTGTGATGTGTGCTCAATGTTTGCTTGACATGAGCTTGACTTTTATCCTGCTGGAAGTTTGCCTGACGTGAAGTCAATTGCCAACAATTGACGCAAGATTTTCCCTGGTGAGAGGTGAAAGAGTGTCTTTGGGTTTCTGGCCAAATACAGCTTATACACCTCTCAAACTGTATTTGCGCAAAATGGTGATTAAGCCCCAAATGGCCTAATATGGCCATTTGGGCATATTTCCCATATTACATGGGAAAATGGCATAAAATGGCTAAATAAAGCAAAATGCGCAAATCTGTATTTTTAGCTCAAAAAGCCAAATACAGCCTTTTGGGCTGTATTCACCCTGTTGACTGGAAAATATTCACAGGTGCCTAAAAGCAGAGAAAGGAAAGGAAGGGCCTGATGATGGTGAAGGGGCAAAGTTGGGCCCAGATAGTGAAATGACCATAAAAGGCCAAAAAGAATGAAATGGCCAATTTGGAGAATGACTATGGATATGGCCAAGTTGCCATAAATTGTATATGGCATAGATATGCCATATTGAGGTCCAAGAGAGTGAATTGCCATGGTTGTGACAGAGATGGAATGTCATCAAAATCAGAAAAGGCCATTTTTGCAATATTTTGCCAATAATTATACCGAATGTTGAATTAGTGATTACAATTGTGGAATTTGGTTGTAAGGCAGAAATAGTTCCTCATGATCTGGTCAGAATTCATATATTTTCCAAGTTACCACAAAAGTGTAGTTTTTTTGTCTTCCTCCATCAACTGATGAGTTTTTTTTTATTTTTAGATACTTATTTTAGAAATTAGTGATAAAATGGGTTGACACATGCAGAAAGACTTTTAAGCCATCCTAGAGTATTTTGATGCTACTTTCACTCTAAAATCTTTACCAATTGAAGAAGAGGAACATGAATATTTAAAGCCTAGAGAAAACTTTACAGAAACACTTTCCAAAACAAAAGAAGCTACTGGAAAAAATAATTTTCCAAAGTCACTCAGAGAAATTTCCATTGAAAGACTATCTCACAAAGACGTCTATCAAAACAAAATTGTTGATCTTTTGGAATGAAAGAAATGGTTAATCTTTTTTTCAACATTTCTCTAATCCTAAAAAAATGGGGTCTGAATTTGGAACACCATCTTGAGACAAAGACAATAATCAGTTTCTGTAAACGTTGGCTAATTCTACGTCCTCCAAAATCATCTTCCACTTTAGTGTACTATATATTCAAAACAGAACAATTACCATCAATAGGAAAATGTTGTTCATTTTGAAAATTGAGTTGCAAACAGGAATTTCCATTCAGTTGGTGGGTTTCAACTTTTTCATATATTTTATTTAAAACTTCCTTTTCGCATTTGTATAAACTTTATAAGCCAAAACAAAAACCAATTAATAATTGGAAATAACCAAATGATCATTTTAGCTTTCTCCCGATGATAATGACCTTGGTAAATCAAGATTGTAGTCAGTTTTTAGGGGAAGGTGCAAAGCAGGGAATCAAGGGAACATTTTGAGCAAATTGATTTATGAAACTGATTTAAACGGATTGGGCACCGTTCAGCCTTTTCTGTGGAGTCTAGGAGGAAAATATTTATAAATTCTCTCAACCAATTACTTCCTTTGAGATTAGATTGAACATGGCCAAAGACTACCTATGAGAAATATTCAACCCCTGCAAAGCTCACTGAGGGATTTAAATTACAGCTTACGATAGCTTTAGTATTAAATCCTCCATACTTTTCACTCAATAACGCAATCAAGTTAAAAAAATATGATTAAACATTGTATTTGATTAAAAAAAGCATGTTTCAAGACTGAGAATCAATTAAAATAGAGATTGGCGTGGTTTGATAACCTATGAATATTTTATTTAAAGCTGGTGTGATACGCTAAATTCAATAAAACTCCAAAGACAACTGAAACAAATCAGTTTAAATAGTGCAGTTGGTTAGGTTTGGTTGAATGGCCATCAAAAGTACCTTGTTGACCAGGCTACGACTTGCTGCGGCGGATGATGACGTCACTTTCTTCATTGTTCCACGATCATCAATCAAAGTCTTCGTTGCAGATTAAAGCCGGATGACTTCGCACTTTCTCCGAGCTCCAGATCATTTACTTATCATTATCGTTTGACACAGTATTAAAGGACTACAATAAACTGGATTTCAAGGGTCATGAAAACGCAAGTACCTCTTCATCACAGTATTTAAATAATTGATGATGCGTTGGGCACGAGGTAACACGCTGTTTGATATAAAACGCTTACTCCTTGACACAAATTTCCTGGTCAGAAAATTAGGTCACGATTATAGTAGTTGAGACCTCAAAACATCATTTCAATGAAAATTTTGGCTTGCATCTGTTACTTGTGTCTTGAATTGATCTTGGCGTTGATGGATAGAAATAGAAGAAATGATGTCTGGCTGGTTTCATAAACTTTCGAGCTCGTTCTTTAACCCAAACTTAACGAACAAAAAGCGTTAGTGTTCCAAGCCAGAGCATAAATGTTTTGGGAGAGCGTAGTCGGAAATGGCTGAAGGCTTCAAGCAAACCAATATCCTCGTTGGTATTGCATCCAATCTTTGTTTTCATTCTTTATTCTCTTCCCCTAAATTCGCAGAATATTACAAAGCTTTGTAGTGAAGTGGCTACTACAATGAGGGAATTAATACCATCTACTTTTGCTATGGCCTATTGTCAGCTGTGGCTACCTATTCATTTTATTTCAGCACCGGAACAAAGCAGCCGTCAGATGCTGCACCCTGTGATTTCAAACGCTCGAGTTGCTCCACCACAGAAACTAGCCAACATTGGATATGATGCCTTGTTTAAGTATCCAGAAGCAAATTTATCCCCTCCTTTGCATGAAAGAAGCCGTTCCATGGACCAAATTTCGGATACTCATGTCTTCGATCGACCCAATTCGCCCTCACCATCGCAACATCGGGAAGAAATCCAAGCACCTATACGAGTTAGAATCGGCAACGAAAAGAGTGATACAGCTCTATTAACCCGAACTCTAGATGAAGAACTGATTGAAACATCACAATCACACCCGGGACGAGCTATTGTGAAGAATGCATCGTTGATTGCAGGTAAACTTTTCGCTTGTTGAAGCTTTACGATATTTTGCGAGGAACTGATTTTTAATTGAAATGCGAAATGTTTGTCATTGTGGGGTGGAATTATTTACCTGGAGCAAGCTCATGCCACATTGGACCGTTACAAATCGTCCCATCCTGCACTTCCCACCAAACGATTTGATGAAGTCAAGATTTTTAAGGCATATGAACTAGTGTGGGCAAAGATAGCGGAACATTTGCAAAAGGAGCTAGAAACCTTCGTGAATACTGTTCAAAAAAATTACTTTGCACAGGTCAAAATATATTATCCCCTCAAGAGGGAGGCATTCTACGAACGACTTTCCTTCGCGGTCAAAGCGTCGATGGTCCAGTACGAAATTTACGTCAAATCATACAAAACCAAGGGCAAGCAGCCTCTGGATTATATGCAAGACGCGTTTGAATTTCTGCAAGCTTTTTGGATGTTGGCTTTGACACAAAGAGTTGACCCCAAAAGTAAATACCACACTTTAAAAGACTCAATCCTTTTGAAGGCGGTGCTGAACAACGCTAAAGACACATTCGAAAGTGAAGGTGGAAATAAACGGAAAGCAATCATTGCATCTTGGCACGCACTTGAAACTTTTCTTGCTCGTCAGGGCGATCAACTGAAAAAAGAAAACAAAATTTTAATCCGTGTCAAGCTAAGCTCACTTGACCATCAAGACCACATTCAAATAGTTGAAGACAATGCACAAAAGCTAGCTAGTTCACTTTCAGATGTCTTTAGTGGACAAAAAGGCTCTAATCCTTTTCAGGTACAGTCTTTTCTGGATTTTTTTCTGAATTGGATTTTCAAAGACAGGAAATTGATCTTGAGACGTCATATTCTTTGAACTTCTGGAAAACTGGGTTGTCTTTTAATTTGCTTATTATTGAAAATTACCTTCACATATAAGTATAAGTTTGGAAACCTTCCCTCGGAAGAACGCAAAAAGTTGATTCGTCTTTATACAAGAAGAGTGGGGCAAGTTACATTCAAATATTATAACCTCAATTTGGTGGGGTTTATGAGAATGGTTATCGAGAAATATGATAAAATTCCGCAAGATTTACAGGAAATAAAACCACGTTCACTATTAAAAAGACTCTGCTATGTTATAAAGGCATCTTTAATCCATATTCAAAGTTATCCCTCCGTAAGAAATGGAAGTAATTCTAGCGAAATGGACTTGGATGACCTTGAAGTCAAGGCCTTTGATTTTCTGGTAAAATTTTGGAAGCGGTCTTTGTTTGGTGAAGGCGTACTAATAAGCGATCATCTTGTGAAGAAGCCTATCTCTCTCACCGCCGACGCCTTGGTAGATGCTAGGCAGGCGCTTGGAATTGTTGGAACTAATGAAGATAAGGCAGAAGTGGCCTCATGGTTTGCAACAAAACTTTGCCTCCAGGGGTTATGGAATCAAGATTTGGGAGATTTCCAAAAAAGCCAAATTCACAACGTTATAATGAAACAGGGAATAGATCAAAACCTAGACAAACTAGCTTATTTAGACGAGGAAGAAGATTTACTATTACGCCAGGTAGATTCTTTTCCTGTTTTTTTTTTTCTAAGATGGGCTTTTTATGATACTCGTTCACCGATTGCTACAATTCCTGTAAAATTTGCTGACAATGAAACTGCATTTCCATAAAAATAAGCTCATACCATCAGACAAATTTTTTAATATTAACAAAACTACAATTCCAAGCTCAAAAAGCTTGCTTTTTGAACGATATGTAAAGAGTGTCCTCGGGGCTTACAACCAAAATTTAATTGATTTCTTGCAAATGGTCTGGAAAAATCATGATAAAATGATTCCAATAGTTAGGATAATTTCTAAAGACTCTATTTTTGCAAGAATGGCATACATTATGAAGCATTCCTTTCTACAAATTCAAGTGGGCAAGGAAAATGAATTCTCTATTGACTTAGATGACTTCGAACGAAAGTCCTTTCATCTTCTCGAGGATTTCTGGAATATGGTTATGTTTGGTGAATACTACCCGACCACAGAATATGTTGAAAAAGAGACAATCATGAATCAAGCTGCAGTCACTAAGCGTATACAACAGGCTAGAATAAGGCTGGCCGCCAAAGGAACAAATGAACAAGTCGGGGAAGCATTAGCGTGGATTGCAACTAACTTTTGTGCGAAGTGGTTCTGGAACAAGGAGTTTGAAAGATTTCAAAAAGGTAACATCAATAAGCAGATTGCTCGACGAGCACAAAGCATTCAATAGAATTCCTTTCAAATTTTTAAAACACAGAATGAAGTTGCTCCTCAATCAGAAGCAGCAAAATATCATGCTTTGATGGAACAATGTGTATAGTATTTATTATACACACATCTTTTTAGGAATATAATCTACATGATTGTTTCCTTTGGTCTGCAAATCCCTAATAGAAATTTTCGGATCCGCTTTGCTAAAGATTACCCCAATGCCTTCCTGGTGTTGAAGAGCGTTTTGTTAGAAACATTAGCCTATTTAAAGTTAAGATCTGTTTGTATTCTGTTTTCTTCTGTACCCTCTTTGTTTCTTTCATTACATGACATTCTATATTCACTTCTGTTCCTCCTCTCCCTTAGAATAATATCTTTGGCATAGACTGGTATGTTTCTACCCTCTAAATCTCTTTTCCTTCAGATTATGAAACTGGAATCTAAATAACTGTAGCTAGAAAATGAGAGGCTCAAACGCAGCCTAGGATTAATTTAGAAAGACAAAAGGAATGGTTCAACTTTCATAGACTAAAAAATCACTCAGGATTATATGGAGTCTTTGAAAGAAAGGTTTTTATAGTTTATTCAAAGGCACAAGAGACCCTGGTAGGATTTGCTATGAGACAAAATTTCAAAGACATGTATTATTGTAATACTGTTCCATAGATTCCCTTATAATTGTTGTTTAAGTATTAGGAATAATTTGCTATTGTTTTTACTTTCAAGGAATTAAAATAATAGAAATTTAATTATTCAAAATAAGAAAAATATAACAATAATTTTATGTTATTATATATTCATATTCATAATAATATGAATATGAATATGAAAAAATAAAACTTTTCCACTCAATAAGGAATATTCATATAAGAATGGAGAGAATTCTTATTAATATAATCTAATAAGTTAATATAAGCTATATTCTCAATGATAATATAAAGATTACTAACAAAACTTAAGATGAAAATTATTGGTCCAAATATATTATTAGATATTAATGTATAATTGGCTGGGTCAGAAAATACATTTGATTCAAAAGAGTGTTATCTCTTTTTACATTTAACTCCCACAAGTTCCTTTCTCCATTTTTTTCTCAATTTTGATTCTTGCTTTCCATTTTTGGGGGCTTTAAGAATCCCCAATTATTCTTTGTTTATAACTTTTTTGAATATAATTTTTTCAATGGTAAAAAAGTAAATTTGAGTAAAAATATATATTTGGCTTTTGGGGTTTTAAAGACTTATTATTATTGAAAGGGAGTATTTATTTATTATATAGTTCAAAAACTCAATGAATCTTATCAATTCTTATAAAAAAAGCTGAAAATCTTTTTTGGTTCAATTTGAGTCATTCAAACTATCATTTTTGATTTTTTTACTTTGGAATTGAATCAAGATGTTCTATTAATACTAACCACTTTTCAAATCTTCTATTATCTTTCTCAATTGGAATAAATTCTATTTTGATAGCTTCTTTAAATATTCAAATAAGAATCAATTGAATAGAAATATGATATTTTTACCAAGTACTCAGAAAACTATACTAAAAAATTCAATCATCTGATTAAATGAAGTTCACTAAGATTAACCAAAAAATGAATGAAAAATCTATTCTCTTCAATTTCCTGAAAATATAAAATATAATATATAACTAAATCAATTTGATAAATTGAAAATTCAATAATTTATCATTGGTTATGTTATTTTTTGGAAAATATACAAATTGACCAATCTTTTTTGTAATAAATAAGCTATACTAGTTTTACTTACAGTTTATATTGATATATTTATATTAATCTTTGAGAAAAAAGAAGACATTTAATTTAACTTGATTATTGATAGATTTATCTGGGTAATAACTGATAGTATTACTTGATAGAATAATTTAATTGGAATTGGCTTATTGAGCTTTATAAATTTAATTTTGACTAATTTATTTTTTTAAATAAAAAGTATAAAGAGTAAAACAAAAGAAAACACTTTGGTGGAAAAGATAAGTAGAGGCTTCAACTAATATATAAGTTATAATTAAATAATAATAATATGTAAAATTATGAAATTTTTAATTTGTCTTCCTAAAATTCTATCCTGGTAAATGATCATGAGTTTATGGGACTTAGAGGATGTAAAAACCACTATTCAGGAATAAGGGCATTCAATCTTAAAACCACTCAAACACATCAAAGTATGTATCAGTAATCAGTTTCAGAAAATCTTCTTGCTGAAAACGGCATACAGCTTGGTTCACCAATACAGCCTGTCATTTCTTGTACAGCTTGGATTCACAATTCTGAAACTGTATGATCACTCAATACCACCACACCTCTTGTACAGATCCTGTGAGGTTTGTCTGTGAAACTCTGGATTGTCACAACCACAAAGATGGACCCTCCTCCATGGGTGTTGCGGCAATTCTAACCTGGAACCAAGTTGGGGCCAATTGGCCACACAATATCTTTTATGGCAAATTGGTCCCCTCTGGTGCTCTATGGCCATTTGGCCATATCCTGCCATCATTGGCCTCCTTGGCCAATTTCCATATCACCAACCCCCAGACCTTTATCTTTGATTTTGGGCCTGGGGGGTCCTTTAGTCTTCCAGGGGGTTCTGGGCCCCCTAGCCATCATCTTTGGTTTTGTGCCACCCCCTTTCATTGGGGGGGTTTAGGCCTAAATGGCCTTTTTGGGCCATTTAGGCCCCCTATGGCTTCTACAGCCTGTGGGAAACGGTCCATAGGTCAATTAGGCCCCTTTTGGCCTAATCCAATGAGGACAAAAGGGGCAACCATCTAGCCCCCAAGGCCAGGTGGGTCCCAAACCACAATTGGGCCCACCTGAGCCAATTTTAGTCATCAATCCCTTGGACCCAAATTTGGCCAAAAACCCTTTGGACACCAAAATGGCCATAGAAGCGGTAGGACCCATTTTTGGCCATGGACCATTATTCCAGCCATGGCCTCTGGCAATGACCAGAGGCCACCAGACCAGCTCAGCAAGCACTCCCCTCAATTTCAGGGGAATTCTTTCCATTCTTCCATGCACCCCATACTCAAGGTTGCAGGAGTGGTGCATATATGGTATTATATACCATTATGCACCATTTTTGCTCAGAAATTCAATGGTGATGTTTTCAGGACAAAATCCCGCAATTCCAAATCAAGGTCCCAAAATCCAACACCCATTTCAAAGGAGGACCTTTCAACTCATCAGTCTGCAAATCCATGGCGGCAATCAGAAGATCATTCAAGGACCCCAAACACCTGACTCTGCAGGAGGTGGGTTGGTACTTTCATTCAGGATTCTTCCCAAGGTTCATTATTAGAGGTATTACATCATTTCAATCAGCTGTCAAGGCATCAAGTATTTCAATACTCCTTGGACAACCCAATTGGTCCATACAGGTGACAATTCAATCAACCTGTATGTCCTTGGCCCAATTGGGCCAATTCAATCTTCTACTGTGGGAATTCAAGCACACAGCTCAATTTCAAGATGGCCAGAACTGTATTGGCTGAATTCAGACAATACAGCCGGTGATCCACCTTCCAGGATCAGTCTTTCAGTTTTTCACATATACTGGCCACCTTTCAGCACCTGGGGACCTTTTCCCCAGTTAATTATTATAATTGTATTTATTATTATCTTTATTTTCTTTTACTTTATTAAGGTTAATACTGATAATATTAAGTCAGTCATTCAGCACCTTTTCTCTTTTCTTCCTTGCCTGTTAGTGGATATTGGTGGTCATATCCTTTACTAATTTGATTCCCTTTTATGGCAGGTTGAAACAGTAAATTGAGGATTCACTTGGTTGGCTTCTTGGCCTTTGGCTTATTTATTATCTTTGGCCTTTGGCTTCTTATCTTTTCTTTTATCTTTTGGCATACTTGTCTTTCCCTTTCTTCTTTTGTAAAGAAATCAATCTTTATTATTCCTTTTATCTTTGGAGCCCTCCAAGTGAGTTCTTCATTTGTGAGTGCCAGGCCCTCTTGCTTCCATAAGAGCCCCTGTGACTTTGATAATAGTAGCTGTGAGCCTTGAGGTATATTTTACATACCCAAATAGGCCACAATTATCTGGAAAATAAAATCTGAATTATGCATAACTCATAAGTCATGCATATATTCAAAATTCATCATTTTTGATTTCAGAAAAGATGAATAAAGCTATATTGAGTAAGTAAATCCATGGATTTAAGGCCAGGTGTGGATTCTACACAAAAATTCACCTAGGGTAGCTCCATAGAGTGAATAAGCTCAAATTAACTCTTTGAGGTGTTAATATGGAAAATAATTCAATACCACATAAAAGATCTGTGAAAATTTTTGTTTTTCTTAATTTCACGCCAAAATAATGGGAATGTGAGAAATCCCATGTTACATATACACTAAGAATAGTGTTATGCATGTTTTGGGCACTTAATATAATGGTATTCTTACATGCACTTTTGGTACACCCATAGTGGATATCTCACTTGAAGCTTAAATTTCTATTTCAATGTGAAAAATAAGCAAGGGGGACAAAAGACATCAAAGAGAGCTAGGGTAGCCAACTTCTTGGGCCTCAGAAGCGTGGAAAGCTCCAAAGCTTGGATCAATGGCTGATTGTAGCCCAATTAGTAAACTAAAACACTTTGGGAGCTTGGTTACCATATTACAACTACGGTATATCATAAGAAAATAGCAAATAACCTGCTATTTTGACGTGCCAAGGAGGTAAAGAGCTACTTAGACTCCTGTAACCATGTCAATTCTTAATTACTTTCCATGGAAAGATGCTAAAAGAGTAATTAAAACCCTTTTTTGGACTTGTATCCATTGATTTACCTCATAGCAACCAGTTAAACACTGATATTTGCAATTCTACATAGAAATGAGGTAAAAACTTCAAAAATTCATTCAAAATACAACTCTTAATGAATCTCTTTTAATCTTTCAGGAACAATTGAGAACTGTATTATCTATGGTGAAACCAAAAATAATTACAGCTTTGTGCGTAAAATTAAAAGTTTTACTTACAGTCCATTTTTGACTATTTTATGTGAAAAACTGAATCTTCAAAAATTCACAGTAATTACAACCTGTGATGAAATTGGCAATAACATTGAAAACTTTGAGAAATCAATTATCATTTTAGAATAAAAGAAGATTTACAGGTGTTACTCCTTTTATTCTTAACCATATTGGGGTTGGTAGTCATGTAAAAGCATCAATTAAGTAATTATGATAATCTTATGTGACAACAGATGATGCAATCAATAATCCAAAAGGGTTTATTGTTTTCTCACTCACTGGTTTTTCAGCTTGCTCCATGGCACACCTCTGGGTGCTGTTGTTGACTTAAAAGGGGCCTCCTCTTGCTGTTTTTTCCATATCAAATCATCTTATTATCCATTTATATCATTGTTACCAACATGTAAGTATTAGTTCAACTATTCTTAAGTGTTTTATTATTTAAGAATCAATCAGAAAGATGTGAAACCATAGAATCCAACTATAAATTGTTTTAAAACTGTTATAAATGCATTTTGATCAATCAAATACACAATTCTACGTCAAATCTCTCTACTTCTATCTTTAATAAGTTCTTTGGAGTATTGGTGAGTGATTTATCTTTAATTATTAAAGTTTTGCTCTAAAATTAGTTTTCTTCAAGAATTATCTTTATAATTATTCTTGCAAAAGATAATTATATATTAAAATAATTTTATTATTTGAATAAAAGAAGTCTTCATTATTAAATTCTTCTTGTAATTGATTCTTGTAGAAAATTACTGCTCACTGTTATAATTACTAGTAGTGTATAAGACATGAAAGAAATAATTCTTTCATTATTTAATTGTGGTTATAATAATACTTTATTATTATATTTCATAAGAACAGTCATAGTAATGGTGATTAATAGTAATATTATCAACAGTTTCATAGACACATCATACATTTGGGGGCCTGTCTGTGTTTTTTGAACCTTGTACCCTTAATTAATATATTTTTAAGTTCTAAAATATATTAATTTAATAATTTTTTCTTTCAATTTAAATTTAAAATAGTTTTTATTTTTGAAATTGTTTTGGAAATCTTTTTCATTGAGGACTTTGGTCTAATTTTA
This sequence comes from Austropuccinia psidii, assembly GCA_023105745.1. Lineage (NCBI taxonomy): Eukaryota > Fungi > Basidiomycota > Pucciniomycetes > Pucciniales > Sphaerophragmiaceae > Austropuccinia > Austropuccinia psidii. The sequence goes on from JALGQZ010000013.1 coordinate 42,345,466, forward strand.
TACTGTTTTTACACATGGTTTTTCAAATCCAAAAACCTATAAAGTTGTTCTTTGAGTAACTCTGAATTAATTTTCATTCAAAATCTTGAAATTTGATTTGTTTTCTTTAAAAATAATAATTTTTTTAATATTAAAAAATATAAAAAACTTATAAAAATCTTTAAAAATATTTTAAAAAGTATAAAAAATAATTTTTCTCTTTTATAATTCTTTTCTAGTGGCTTTAATCAAATACTGTGCAGCTGGTATCATACTCAGTAAAAGATACATCACTAGTCCAGAATCTTCAGAAGCATAATCTGAAGAGAGTATTGAGGTGAAAATTGCTAAAATAGGCAACTTATTTAACTCTGAGAAGAATAAATTACCACCAAAAGGTGTGTGTTTTATCTTATATTTTCACTCTTTATCTTCAAATTGATGTGAAAATGGTGCATACCAGAGATGAAAGCCACTATTCAGTCCAACCAGATGGATGTGGACAAGGAAGAGGCAAGTCTTCCTCAAGAAAGACACATTTAGAGGATGCCAGAGTTTCCCCCCATTCCCCAAGGTCTGTACCCACAGATTTTGATGTGAATTCTGAGCCTGAACTAATTCATGATGATATTTCCAGGGCTGAATCATTTTCAAGTGGAAGCAATAGAAATATATCAATTCCAATACAAAAATTGGTTCAGAGCAGCCAAAGAAGAGGAGTGGGAAATATGCCCAAGTCGTTGGCAGGGGGCCATGAACTCTTACTTACACATCAAGAGCTTTCTGGGTAAGGAGAAGACCATAGAGCTCTTAGGAGGTTGGAGCCCATTGTCTTGCAAAGACAAGGTCAAAAAGATGAATAATTGGCTCAAGAGCAAAAGCCTTTTATCCATAGACCAGAAGAAAGAGTTGGAAATGACTCCAGCTTTGGAGACAGAGGCCTCAGTGGCGTCTACCAGCTCCAAACCAGCTCAAGAAGTGTCCAAGGATAAGCTCAAAGGACCTCAGAAGAAGCAGAGAGGTCACAAGAACCATCAAGGCAAGAGCAAAGGCAAAGACCTTACCCACAAGGGTACAGGATCCCCAAATTGGAGCCTTCAGCCATGGACAGTGTATTCAACATGGCCAGGAGTTTGATGGAATTCACAGCCAAAGAGCAGGAAAGGATGAACAGAACTTTTCCAAGAAAATGATAGATGAAATACATTTTGTTCAATCTAATATTAATGTAGCCCTTGGTAAATTTGATGCAAAGATAAATAAACTTACATCAGACATAAGTGAATTAAAAAGAAATGACAAGAAGTATACTGAATGGTATCAATTGGCAAATGTCAGAATTGATTCAATTGTCAATACATGTAACAGAATTGAAAGTACATGTCAGGCTCAGAATGATGAAATGGAAGAACTTTCCATTTTTAAAATGAATGATCAACTTAAAATTTTAAAAGATCATGTCTTAGAAATAGTTAAAAATACCAATCAGTTTGCTACACATTTAGCAAAAAGTGACAGTGAAAGGCAGAAGTTAAAGAATGAAATCATTGAAAATGTAGAACAAATTCATAAGAATTATGTACCACATATGCCAAGAAATTCTACACCTTTTACTGAAGAAAAGCTTTCTGTTAAAGGAAGTTTGACCCAATTCTTAGGAGAAAATGTTATCTCTGCAAAAGATATTCCCAAATTGGAAGAATGGCCAACATTCTCTGATAACACGACCATATTGAGTTCATCAGGAATATTGATATGTTGCAAGAAGACTTTCATATACCTGATGAAATCATAGTGGGAAAATTACACTCTCTGTTTACCAGAACTGCAAAGAAATGGTATTACAAGATGAGAATGGATCGTGGGAAACATGATTGGTCTTGGTGGAAGTCTGAAGTGATTAACAAATGGGCCAACAATTCTTGGAGGTTTGAAATGGAAAATGCTTTTGAAAATGCCATTTTTAACTCAGAGAAAGATAAACCACTTACTTGGTTATTCAAGCAGAAGGCAGATTATCTGCTTTACACCCATATATGTCTGAAACTACAATTAATAAGAAAATATTAAGGAAGTGTGGAGGAGAACTAGAACATGATATCAATAGCAGATGTGTGGAAACCTGTTCAGCAGAAGACTACATTAATGCAATGGAAGATATCATTACCAGAACAAGAATCGGTAAAACTTGAACTAAAATACCTATGGAATCCAAGATAGTTTCAAAGATTCCCAGGGAGGACAGAAGACCAGAAAAACCTGTCTTGAAGTGTCATAAATGTGGAAGTACTTCCCATTTAGCCAACACTTGAACCAAAAAGACAAAAATCAATGAAGTTCAAGTCATTGAAGAAGTTCAGTGTACTGAAGAGAAAAAAGAATCTGATAAACATTCTGCAATCTTTGATGATATACCAGTAGAGGACTATCCCATTTAAAACATTACAGCTTTCTTTGAGGTCACAGAAGTCCATACCCACTTGCCACAGTACAGTGAGGATTGATACAAGTTGATAAATATCCAGGATGCCAGAATGTGTAAGACCAAACCTGCTAAAGGAAAAGGTTATACCGCTGGAACATCCTGTATCACATCAGTTCTGATGAATGATATTGAAGCCAAAGTAAATTTGGATTCAGGGGCATTTTGCACTTGTGTGGGCAAAGATTATCTCCAAGTTATACTTCCTGAATGGAAAAACCATCTATTAGCAATATAAGGTGTGCAATTTAGTAGTGCCAGTAACAATATGTACCCCTTGGGTATATTAGACACTAATCTTGTATTTCCACACCCAGAAGGAAGTGTAAGAGTGAAAACTGAGATTGTGGTGATGGACAATTGCACATCTCAGCATATCATTCTTGGAAATGATTAATTTAATATTTATGGTATTGACATCAATAACCATAAAGACAGATATTTCACAATTGGAGAGAACAAAAGACAAAAATTTGCTTTTTACAATATGCCAAAACAAATATCAATAGTATCTTCTAAAAAAGATACTCATAAGGAAGAATTTGTGTCTAATCAACTTTTTGAAGCACAAATTAATCCATAGTTGTCACCAAATATGAGGAATGAACTTATTGATGTGCTATACACATACAATAATGCATTTGCCTCTGATAATGAACCATTAGGTGCTATAATAGGACATGAAGTTGATATTACTCTTAATATTGACAGATCATATCCTCCAGTACTTAGAAGACCAGCTTATCCAGCCAGTCCCAGAGGTAGAGAAGCCTTGGAGAAACATATCCAAGAGTTAATCCAACTTGGTGTACTATGGAACGTAGGCCATAATGAGGAAGTTGAAGTGACAAAACCTGTTATTATTGCCTGTAATAATGATAAGTCAAGAATGGTTGAAGATTTCAGAGCATTGAATACCTACACAGTTCCAGATAGGTATCCAATCCCTAAAATTCAAGAAACCTTGACTCAATTGTCTAAAGCCAAGTATATAACATCAATGGATGCATTGAAAGGCTTCCATCAAAATGCTTTGACTCCTAAAGCTAACGAATTACTTAGAATTATCACTCACTGTGGTATCTATGATTATCTTAGAATGCCATTTGGCATTAAAAATGCCTCATCCCATTATCAAAGAATGATGAATACCATATTTCCCACAGAATTGCCTGAAGGATGGCTTATGATTTATATTGATGATATTATCATATGTTCTGATTCATGGTTTTTGCACCTTGAAAGACTTGCAAGAGTACTTCACAAAGTTGCATAAGTGAACATGAAGATTTCACTTAAGAAATGCAATTTTGGTTTTGAAGAACTCAAAGAATTAGGACATGTTGTTTCTGGTTTAAGCTTGGGTATTGACAAGAACAAAGTGGCAGCAGTGTTACTTAAGCCAATACCCCAGAATAAAACAGAAATTATGTCTTTTCTTGGATTTTCTAGTTACTATAGGCAATACCTGAAAGACTTTGCAATTCTAGCCAAGTCACCCTATAGAATCTGTGATCAACAGACTGTAATTGAGATGACACAGGAGAGAATCAAAGCTTATGAGAAGATAAAGAAAGCTCTTACAGAAGCACCTTTACTCCTCATGCCTGACTGGAATATTCCTTTTAAATTGTACATTGATTCATGTGGAGATGGATTAGGGGTAACCCTACATCAAGTCCAAATTATTGATGACAAACCTACAGAGGGACCAGTTTGTGATATCTCAAGACAAATCAAACCAACAGAGGACAGATATGGTGCAAGCCAAATGGAGTGCTTATGTTTGGTATGGGCACTTGATAAATTACACTATTATCTTGATGGCAGTGGTTTTGAAGTGATAATTGACTGTAATGCCATGAAATCACTTCTTAACATGAAAACTCCCAACAGACATATGTTGAGATGGCAAATAGCCATTCAAGAATATAGAGGAAACATGACTATAGATCACAAAGAAGGAAACATTCACAAGAATGCTGATGGACTTAGCAGGTGGGAATTAGACAACACTCCTGATAACCCAGCTTATGTACCTTTGGAAGCTGAACCACAGATTCCAATTGAAGGAATTAACATAACTGATATTGGGACTGAATTCTTTGAAGAGGTCAGAGAATCTTATAAGAAAGACAATAATTGCCATATCTTGACTTCTTCATTAGATAAATACTGCAAAGACACATCTTTAGTCAATGCACTGGATGAAGTTTGTAAGAGTCCCTATTCTGAAGGAAGATTTCACTTTTTTGATGGGATTATTTACCACAGAACCAAACATTATTGTCTAATGACATTGTGTAGCAGATTACTTATCAATACCATGATAGCATCTACTCAGGACACCTGTCAGAGGACAGAACACTTGAAAAAGTGAAGAACTGTGCATGGTGGCAATCTTGGAGAAAAGAAACCATTGAATACTGCCATACCTGTGACAGATGTCAAAAAGCAAACAGGAGTAAAGGCAAGAAATTTGGACTTATGATCTGTATTCAAGAGCCAAAATCCCCTTGGGAAGTTGTTCACATGGATTGGGTCACAGCACTTCCTCCAAGCGGTGACAAAAGTTATAATGCTTGTTTAGTAGTTGTAGACAGATATAGCAAGACTCCCATATTCTTACCATGTGTCACAGGGGCTCTTGGACAGAAAGACAAGAGTGGCCTGGCACTCAGCAATCAGGGAACTCACTTGGGAGACTCCAAAGAATAAAGAAAATAAAACAAAAGAATAAATTTCTCTAAGAAGAATGCAAGTAAAATGATGAGATACAATAAGAGAAACAAGGATTCAAATGGCCAAAGAGCCAACCAAGTAAATCCTTAATCACTGTTTCAACCTGCCAAAATGAACAATGGAATTAGTAAGGATATGACCACCAAATATCCATTGACAGGAAAAGAAAGAAAAGAGAACAGGTGCTAAATGACTGACCTGATAATATCAGCATTCACTTAACAAAATGCTAAGATAAATAGAGATAAAATAAAATAAAAATATATTAATTAACTGGGGGAAAACCCCCCAGGGTCAAAGAAGGCTGGTATATGTGAAACGTTGAGAGCTTGGCTCCTTCAGGCTAGCAGTGGTCCTGTATTGAATACTGGAAGCTGTATTGATTGTCTGATGGAGTGTATACCTTGCCAGATTGGGAAATGAACTGTGTTGGATGATTTTCCCATGTTGTATGATTTAAATACAGGTCTTGAAGAATCCAGACTGTATTGAAATGAATGTGGTTTCCAAGTTGTATTGATGGAGCATTGACACTTGACAGCTTGTTTTGGAACTGCCTCTTGAATATCCCTTGAGAATGAACAGCCAGTATTCCCGTGGAGGAATACTGTGAGTGAGAATAACCATTGATTGCTTGATGGCCTCATTGGTATTTGAGATTATGACACTTGCCCTTGAGCCTTGATGAATCCTCTGGAAGGTGTGCCTTGATGACCTGTTGAAAATTTGAATTAACCATTTGAAATTACCCCCATTGGATTGCTTCTGAAAAAAGGTGCATAATGGTGTATAACACCATATATGGCACTTTTGGTTATTGAAGGTTGAAATGGGCCAAAGGCTTTTTGAGTTGATGCCAGGAAGATATGAATGAAATTTGGGTTTTGGAAGCTTCAGAGGTGACAAAGTGGTTTTTGGGGTATTTGGCCAAATACAGCTAAATGCACAAAGTGTGCAAAAAGTGCGCAAACTGTATTTAAAGCTTAAAAAGCCAGATAAAGGCTTTTGGGCTGTATTTTACCTGTTGTATGGAAAATACCCAAGATGCCCAAAAGAAATGAGACAGACTAGAATGGCTTAATGATGGTGACGGGGCCAGGTTGGCCCTAGATGATAAAATGACCATTAAGGCCATAAAACATGACAATGATTATGGATATGGCCAAATTGCCATATATTTGATATGGCATGGATATGCCATATTGAGGTCCAAGAGGGTGGATTTTCATGGTTGTAACAGTACCCCCCACCTTGAAATGGTGAGCTCCCAAGCACCAATACAAGGTGAAGCCTGTTGAGGCTATTGGAAAGAGTTTTGAGAGAGGGATAATGCAGATTTCTTTTCAGAAAAAAGGAATTTGATACTGATATTAAAATGTTGGCATATGACATGGGACTTGATGGATCTTCTTTTGACATGGGCTTCAAGATTTGATGATGAATGAAATGAATGATAATCTTGATGTGAAATTTGAAATAATAAGAGAAAATTTAAGATGAAAATAAAAAACAAAAATAAAACTAAAAGAATGAAAATTAAAATAAGAAAGAAAAAATAAAAGATAAAAGAGAAATGAATCTTGAGGAGGTTCCAATCTTCATCACAGAGGTTGATAACTGATTTTGAAATTGGCCAAGGACTTTGAAACAGAAATCTAATGCCAGGTGCTCACAAAGTGGCCAAGGTGATGTTTTGACATATTGTAGACCCCTCAGGGAAGTGCACACCAGGAGAGGAACTTACCTTTGGTAATTACCACTCCCGCCAGTGCCATAAAAAGGAAAGAAAATTGTTGAAGGAATGACTTGGAATTGGAAAGACTTGGAAAGAAATGAAAAAATGAATGGTCCATTTGCTCAAGTGAAAAATGGCCATTATTTTGGAATTGATGTTGAAAGCCAGGCCAAAGATCTGTGTCCAAAATTTTCAGAGTGCCCACAGAGTGGCCAAGGTGATGCTTACAACAAGAGAGAGTAGAATACCTCTAAAGGTGCATACCAGGAGTGGGACTTACTTTTGGTAATTCCTCTCACCACCAAGAACCATAAAAAATCAAGCTCTTGAAGAATTGGGTCCTGGCTTGTCAGGATATAAAGAATGAAAATCCTTAACCAGTTCAGGACAATTCTTGAGGTTTTCAGCTGGTTCCCAAGTGGATCTTTCTGAGTGTTCACTGAAACCTTTCCATTCAAAAAAATACCATAATTTTCCTCTCTTAATCTTTGAGTCTAGTATTTGAGAGACTTCCCATTCCTCTTCTTCTTCAATGATTATTGGAGGAGGAGGCTCTTGATGCCTATTTGGGATTTTTGATGTCTTGACTTATTCTAAGAGTGAAATATGGAAGACTGGGTGGATGGAATTCCATTGCGATGGAAGCTTGAGGTGGTAGGCATTAGTGCTGACTTTCTTCAAGATTGGAAAAGGACAAAACCATCTTTCAGACAGTTCTTTGGTGGGTCTGGTTGATTTGATGTTCCTGGAAGAAATCCATACCATGTCACCAGGATTGAAAACAGGTGGAGTTGCTCTACTTTTATCTGCATACCTCTCAAGCCTGTTTATGGCAACTTCAAGTTCTCTCTTGACATCTTTCTGTACTTATTAGAGTTCTGTTGATAACTTTCCAGCAGGATTATCTTGAGTAATGTGAACTGAGTCAAAATGTGGATCTCTTCCATAAACAGTGAAAAATGATGATTGTTTTGTTGAAGGGTGGTCAGAGTTATTGTAGGAAAATTCAGCCAGAGAGAGCCAGGTGTTTGAATCATCTTGATGATAACTGACATACATCCAAAGGTACTGTTCTAGTATTTTATTTACCCTCTCTGTCTGTCCATCAGTTTCTGGATGGTAAGCACTTGACAGATCTCTTGAAATCTTGAGCTGCTGACAAAGATTGGTTCAAAAGGAAGAAACAAAAAGAGAACCTCCATCACTCACAATTCTTGAAGGAAGGCCATGCTTTGAGAAAATATTCTTCATAAATAAAGGGGCCAAATCTAATGAAGTTATTGAAGAAATTGTTGCAATAAAAACTGCCACTTTTGAGAATCTGTCCACTATGACAAGGATTGATTCAAATGAATTGGACAGTGGCAATTGAGTGATGAAATCCATTGAAAGACAAATCCAAGGAAAATTTGGAATTGGAAGAGGTTTGAGGAGTCCAAACTTCTTGTGGTGAATATTTTTGTTTCTTGAACACTGTTGACAGGATGATACATAATCCTTGATAAATTGAGTCATGCCAGACCAGTGGAAATCCCGCTTGACAAGTTTGAGAGTCTTCTCTTGACCAGGGTGTCCAGATAGAGGAGATTCATGCCTTTTTTGAAGTATGCTGAGTTGAATTGTGGGGTCATTTGGGACCACCACCCAATATTTGAGCAGAAGAAATTGGGACAAGGAATAAAGAGAATAATCTTGGACAGATTTACCTTTACCCAAACCTTGAAGAATACTTCTATATTGAGAATCTTGCCATAATAACTTCTGAATTGATTCAATCAAATTTGAAAATGCTTCCATCTTGACTGCAAAGAATTTTGAGGCTTGAATTTAATCTTTCTTGATTATTTTTTGATAATTCATTGGATTATTGCTGATGAAATCTTCCCCCCTCTCTGGGTAAATGTCTTCCCAATGTGACAATGCATCTGGAAGGGTAACCAAGCGGCCAGGGCGGTAGGTGATTGAAAAGTGGAATTCAGATAGAAATTCAGCCCAGCAGTCTTGGTGGAGAGTGAGAATCTTTGATGACATAAGATATGGAAGTGATGAACAATCGGTGAGAATTTCAAAAGAGGAAAAAAGTGAAAGGAGAAAAGCTCTCCAGCGCTTGAGAGCCCAGACTATGCCAAGGAGTTCCTTGTCATAAATCTCATAATTGAGCTCAGCTGGGAGAAGTGTCCGGAGATCAAATGCAATGGGATGTTTTCTTGAGTCAGAAATCTGCCTCAGTACAGCATCCAAGGCATAATCTGATGCATCAGTCTCTACAATGGTGGGTAGAGAAGGATCAAAGTGAGAAAGGATTGGAGCAATGGTGAAAGCCTCTTTGAGTTGATGAAACTGTCTAAGAGCTTCCTAATTGAGAGGAAAATGGCAATTTTTCTTGAGGAAATTTGTGAGTGAACTAATTTTCTTTGAATAATTCTTGATGAAATGGCGGTAAAAATTGGAAAGGCCAAGGAATAATTGAAGAGCCTTGAGCTTTCTTGGACGTGGCCAATTGAGAATTTGCTGGAATTTTGCTTGGTCAATCTTGAGGACTTCAGAAGAAACAACATAACCCAAACACTCTACACTAGAAACATGAAACAGGCACTTGGAGGCCTTAGAAAAGAGGTTATTGGCTCTGATTCTGGCAAGAAGAGTGGAAAAATGAGTGACATGTTCTTCTTCAGATTTTGAAAAGACCATAATTTCATCCAAATAAACCACAAAATATACATCAAGAAGATCATAAAAGATATCATTGACAAGGTTTTGAAAAGAGGCAGGAGCATTGGTGAGCCCAAATGGCATAACCAAATACTCATAGCTGCCATATTTAGTTCTAAAACATGTCAAACGTTCATCACCTTCCTTGATTCTGAGCAGGTTATATGCACCACACAAATCAATCTCGGAGAAGATAGGAGAACCATTGAAAACAGTAAGGAGCTGATTAATGGGAGGAACAGGATATTTGTTCTTCCTAGTAACAGCATTGAGTTTGTGGTAATCAACACACAAATGGAGGCCACCATCTTTCTTTTTGACAAAGAGGACAGGTGCTCCTGTTGAAGAGGAGCTTGGCCGGATGAAACCTTTCTCTACATTCTCTGAAATGTAGGCCCTGAGTGTATCTGACTCTTGGTTTTATAAAGAGTAGATCACCCCAACTGGAGGTAGAGACCCCTCCAGCTTGATATGATGATCACAGGCACAGTGAGGAGGAAGTTTCTCTGCTTTCACCTTGGAGAATACATCCAAGTACTGGTGATAAGCAGAAGGAACAACCTTAATCACGGTTTCTATTTCTTTTGGCTCTTCCTCTTCATCCCACAACTCCTCCAGGGAATCATGATAAGATGAAGGAGGAAGGTCCATATTCCCAAAGAAGAGATGAAGTGAAGATACAGAATTATCTTCTCCAACATCTTGAATCTCTTTGAAGACTTCATCTCTAGATGATAGTAATGACTGATGGGATGAGGTAAGGAATATGGACAGAAGATGGAAATGATGGTGTTATAGAATCACCAACCAGAGCTGCACATGATTTGGCAGAAGAAAAGTCATTACTGAAAGATTTTGAAGGATCATAATAGTCCTTATGATCAGCATTAAAGGCGATAAGCCCTTGCCTCCAATCAATAGATGGATTAAAATGATTGAGAAAGTCAAAGCCCAATATGAGGTCTTCTCCCTTGGGAGTATCAATGACTAAAAAGTCCCATTCAAAGCTTGGGAAGGAAGGGAGCTCAACCATATATTTAGTATGGTGAGTCACAAATAAGGAAGGGGACTAAGAGGAGTCCAAAATGATAAGAGGAATCTTCTCTGGAAGTTCTGACATAGTCAATGAGTACTTGTGAACAAACTGCTTTGCAATAAATGAGTGTGTAGCACCAGAATCAATGAGAATACTGTAAAAAACATCAGAAAGAGAAGAAAAAATGAAGAATTTAAGAGAATTCTTGACACCAGTATTCAGAATGCACAATTGTGCTCTGGATGCAAAACAGTGAAGCCCATTGAACACAACATAATCTTCACTCAGGCTTTTCCCTGCCTGGGAAATTTTCCTGATGGTTGGGAAAGCTTGTTTTGAGGCCTTTTGAAACAGGACTCAAGACTATGCTTCCCACCACAATAGGTACATAGACCCTCCTTGATTCTTCTTTATTTTTCAGAATTCATCAAGTTGAAATCTTTATTTAATAAAGAAGAATGGGGCTTGTCCCTCTTCTGAAAATCCTTCTTCTTTTGACTTGAGCTTGAAGAACTTTGAGGATGAGAAGAATTTGACTTTGAGGCTTCTGGCTTCTTCTCTTTATGATGACTCTTTCCATTTTCCTCTCATGGTACCTGGTATCAAGCTCCAGGGTAATATCCATTAAGTCTTGAAGAGAGTGAATTCTTGAAGGATGGGAGGCCAATTGATCCAAAATCCTGGATGGCAATCCCTTCCTGAAATGATGGATAAGAGCCCTTTCACCCCAATCTCCAATTCTTGAGAGAAGACTTCTGAAATCAGAAATTTATAAAGATATATGCCCACCTTCTTTCATTCTTCAAGAATCCAATTATGCTTCAGCTTTTCTGACTTCATTTGGGTCTGCAAATAAGGTGAAGAGTTGAGATTCAAATAATTTCCATGAATTGAGAAGGTAATTTGGATCTTGATTGGTGAGATTGGAAAGATAAGTCTCAATCAATTTTGCAGCCCTGCCAATGAGAAATGAAGTGGCATAAAGGACCTTCTTTCTGTCTTGAGAGAAGTTTTCCGGATAATTATGAAAAATCAGTTGACAAAATGAATAAAGCTTCTAACTTTGAAGGGTTGAGTCCCCTCAAAGCATTCTGGTGCCTTCATAGATAGAGTCTTGAAGGCTGGTGATCTTGATGCTTCAGAGGATGAAGCTGCTTGAAGATTGGCCATAATCTGAGTCATTTGTTGCATAATGGCCAATAAAAATGGTTCAGACTGGTGAGAGACAGGCTGATTAGACTGGGCTAGAGTTGGACCTCCAGTACCTTGGGGTGCCTCCATAGTAGCAGGGACACCTTCAGTACCATCAGAATCTTCCTTTTCCACAGAATTCTTATCCTCCTCTCCACCATCTTCCCCAGGACCTCTGAAAATGGTCCTTGAAGTTCCTGGAAATCCGCCAACTACTCCTGAAAATGAACTTGATCTTCTTGGCCCTCTTCCTTCCTTCCTGGATGGTGATGCTCCTTCCAAAATGGGTCCTCTGTCCAATTTGGCCTCAGTTGGGAAACTGCTGGGGTGCCATCAAGGGGAGCCCTTGGAGTTGGAGTGAGAACAGCTTGAGCTCTGGCCTGAGATCTTGTCTTCCTTGCAAAAGGTGAGTGTTGGATGGGTATGATTTCAGGATAAGAATGAAATAAAATGAACAAGAATCAAGATTTGAAGATGAAAACTTGAGGCAATTGGAAATAATTCTTGAAGTCAAAAGTCAAACTCAATATCTTGAAGAAAATCAATAAAAATCAATAAATCAAATGAGATCTTCAGGTAAATAAATCAATTAAATATCAAATGAAAACTTGAAGTCAGTGAATCAATATGTCAAATAAATCAAAATCTTGCAGAAAATCAATCCAACAAAATGAATTCTTGAAGAAAAATCAATTTATGTCAAAATTCTTGATGTGAAAAATCAGGAAAATCAATGAAATCTTCAGGTCAATCAATTTTCTTGAGGTCAATATCAGTTTATTTCAAATCAAAATAAAGTGAGTTCTTTTTTAAAAATCAAAATTCTTGAAGAATAAATCAAATATGAATCTTGATGTGAAGAATGTGTCTGAATAACTTGATGAAAAATTTGAAAATCAAATGAAAATTAAGATGATGCCTGAGTTGTGAATCAATTAAAAATGACAATTTGATATAAGGTTTCAAAAAGGTGAAAAATAAAATAAAATTGGGGTCAGCTTTCAATTTGCAGAATGAAGAATGAATGAGAGAAAATTGAGAGGTGACAATGAATCATAAGGTTCATAAGCATTAAAGAGTCATAATTTCAATGAAATGGGTGAATGAAATTATAGAGAAAGAATGAACAAAATGAAAAGAAATTATGAGTTAATTAATATAATGTCACAGGGGCTCTTTGACAGAAAAACAAGAGTGGCCTGGCACTCAGAATTCAGGGAGCTCACTTGCAAGACTCCAAAGAATAAATTCCTCTAAGAAGAATGAAAGTACAAAGATGAGATGCAATAAGAGAAATGAGAAGGCAAATGGCCACAGAGCCAACCAAGTAAGTCCTTAATCACTGTTTCAACCTGCCAAAATGAACAATGGAATTAGTAAGGATATGCACACCAAATATCAATTGACAGGCAAAGAAAGAAAAGAGAAAAGGTGCTAAATGACTGACTTGATAATATCAGTATTCACTTAAAAAAATGGTAAGATAAATAAAGATAAAATAAAATCAAAATATATTAATTAACTGGGGAAAAAACCCCACAGGGTCAAAGAAGGCTGGTATATGCGAAAAATTGAGAGCTTGGGTCGTTCAGGCTAGCAGTGGTCCTGTATTGAATACTGGAAGTTGTATTGATCTTCTGATGGAGTGTATAACTTGCCAGATTGGGAAATGAACTGTATTGAATGATTTTCCCATGATGTATGATTGAAATACAGGTCTTGAAGAATCCAGACTGTATTGAAATTAATGTGGTTGCCAAGTTGGATTGATGGAGCATTGACACTTGACAACTTGTTTTGGAACTGCCTCTTGAATATCCCTTGAGAATGAACAGCCAGTATTCCCTTGGAGGAATACTGTGAGTGAGAATAACCATTGATTTCTTGATGGCATCATTGGTATTTGAGATTATGACACTTGGCCTTGAGCCTTGATGAATCCTCTGGAAGGTGTGCCTTGATGACCTGTTGAAAAGTTGAATTAACCATTTGAAATTGCCGCCATTGGATTGCTTCTGAAAAAAGGTTCATAATGGTGTATAACACCATATATGGCACTTTTGGTTATTGAAGGTTGAAATGGGCCAAAGGTCTTTTGAGGTTATTCCAGGAGGATATGAATGAAATTTGGGTTTTGGAAGCTTCAGAGGTGACAAAGTGGTTTTTGGGGTATTTGGCCAAATAAAGCTAATACAGCTTAAAAACTGTATTTGTGCAAAGTGCGCAAAATGCACAAAACTGGCAATTAAGCCCCAAAAGGCCTGATATGGCCTTTTGGGCATATTTCACATAATACATAAGAAATATGGCCTAGATGGCTTAATACAGCTAAATGCACAAAATGCGCAAAAAGTGCACAAACTGTATTTGAAGCTTAAAAATACAAATATAGTATTTTGGGCTGTATTTTTACTGCTGTATTGAAAATAACCAAGATGCCCAAAAGCCAAGAGAAAGCCTAGAATGGCTTGATGATGGTGAAGGGGCGAGGTTGGCCCCAAATGATAAAATGACCATTAAGGCCATAAAACATGACAATGGCCAATTTGGCCAATGATAATGGATATGGCCAAATTGCCATATATTGGATATGGCATGGATATGCCATATTGAGGTCCAAGAGGGTGTATTTCCATGGCTGTGACACCATGTCATAGAGATGACACAGCTATGAATACAGTTCTTCTTCTATGGAGTAGAGTTATTTCTCATACAGTATTGTTTAAGAATATCATAAGTGACAGAGATCCCAAGTTCACATCTGCACTTTGGAGCAATATTCATAGATTGTTTGGGACTAAGTTATCATTCTCTACAGCATATCATCCTCAGACACATGGGCTAGCAGAGAGAATGATTCAAACTTTAGAAGGCATGATCAGGAGATTTTGTGCTTATGGGTTATAACTCAAAGATTCAGATGGCTTTACCCATGACTTGTGCACTCTGATACCTGCATTAGAATTGGCATATAAGACATCAGTCCATTATTCCACAGGACAAACTCCTGCTATGTTAGAAAAAGGATGGAATCCAAGACTACCAGCAGACACGCTGAGGAAAGACTTGATTTACATTCATCCTACAGCTTCCAGCTTCAATATAATGCTTGATAAAGTAAAACATCATGCAAAACAAGGTATGAATGATGCTTTTGATTATGCAAAACAGAAGTGGGACAAGAGTCACAAAGTACCAGACTTCAAAGTAGGGGACTTAGTTCTAGTTTCAACCTTGAATTTTAATGATATAAAAGGCCCAAAGAAACTCAAAGATTCTTATGTAGGACCTTTTGTTATTGTTGCCTTACATGGGACCAATGCAGATCAAGTGGAATTGAGTGGTGAATTGGGAAATAAACACCCCACCTTTCCAGTCAGCTTGATAAAGCCTTATCAACCAACTGAAAAAGAATTGTTTCCTTTAAGGCACCCAACTCCTTTAACTGTATCACCAGTGGAACAGAATGCAGACAAAAAGATAAAGAAAGTCATTAAAGAAAGGAGACTTAGGGGTAAAAATCAAAGAGAATATATTGTCAAATATAGAAATCCAGTACATGAAGATGAATGGCTGGCAGAATCGGAAATACCTGACTCAGATAAGCTCTTAAGAAGATTTAGACATGAAAGAAGGCCACAAGCCTGAATATGTCTATAAATGTGCTTTAAATTACTTCATCTGAGTGATGTAAAGAGGTTGGACAGTGGACATTAACCCCCCTTTGGGGCTTTTATTCTTGATACCATTGATAAAATTGTAGTACAATTTTATTTTTTGGTGGGAGGGAATGTGAGCCTTGAGGTATATTTTACATACCCAAATAGGCCACAATTATGTTAAAGATAAATTCTGAATTATGCATAACTCATAAGTCATGCATATATTCAAAATTCATCATTTTTTATTTCAGAAAAGATGAATAACTCTTTATTGAGTAAATAAGTCCATAGATCTAAGGCCAGTTTTGGATTCTACACAAAATTTCACCTAGGGTAGCTCCATAGAGTGAATAAGCTCAAATTAACTCTTTGAGGTGGTAATATGGAACATACTTCAATACCACATAAAAGATCCCTGAAAATTTTCGTTTTTGTTTATTTCATGCCAAAATGATGGGAATGTGAGAAATCCCATCTTGCATATACACTAAGAATAGTGTTATTCATGTTTTGGGCACTCAATACCATGATATTCCTACATGAACCTTTGGTAAACCCATAGTGGATATCTCACTAAGCTTAAATTTCTATTTTTTTGATGTGAAAAATAGGCAAGGGGGACAAGAGACATCAAAGAGAGCCAGGGTACCCAACTGCTGAGGCTTCAGAGGAGTGGACAGATCCAAAGCTTGGATCCATGGCTGATCTTGGCCCAATTAGTAAATTAAAACACTTTGCGAACTTGGTTACCATGTTACAACTACAGTAAATCATAAGAAAATAGCAAATAACCTGCTATTTTGACGTGCCAAGGAGGTAAAGAGCTACTTAGACTCCTGTAACCATGTCAATTCTTAATGAATTTCCATGAATAGACCCTAAAAGAGTAATTAAAACCTTTTTTGAACTTGTATCCATTGATTTACCTCATAACAACCAGCTATACACTGATATTTGCAATTCTACGTAGAAATGAGGTAAAAACTTCAAAATTTCATGAAAAATACAATTCTGAAGAAATATCTCTGAACCTTCAGTACCAATTGAGAACTGTATTATCTATGGTGAAACCAAAAAGAACCTTAGCTATATCAGTAAAACTAAAAGCTTTACTTACAGTCCATTTTTGATTATTCTATGTGAAACACTGAATCTTCAAAAATTCAAAGTAATTACAACCTGTGATGAAATTGCCAATAACATTGATAACTTTGAGAAATCAATGATTATTCTAAAGCAAAAGAAGATTTACAGGTGTTACTCCTTCCATTCTTGACCATATTGCGGTTGGTAGTCATGTAAAAGCATCAATTAAGTGATTATGATAATCTTATGTGACAACAGATGATGCAATCAATGATCCAAAAGGGTTTATTGTTTTCTCACTCACTGGTTTTTCAGTTTGCTCCATGGTATGCCTCTGTGAGCTGTTGTTGACTTAAAAGAGGCCTCCTCTTGCTGTTTTTTCCATATCAAATCATCTTATTATCCATTTATATCATTGTTACCAACAAGTAAGTATTAGTTAAACTATTCTTAAGTGTTTTATTCTTTCAGAATCAATCAGAAAGACGTGAAATCATATAATCCAACTATATATTGTTGTAAAACTGTTATAAATGCATTTTTATCCATCAAATACAAAATTCTACGTCAAATCTCTCTACTTCTATCTTTAATAAGTTCTTTGGAGTATTGGTGAGTGATATATCTTTAATTCCTAAAGTTTTTCTCTAAAATTAGTTTTCTTCAAGAATTATCTTTATAATTATTCTTGTAAAAGATAATTATATATTAAAATAATTTTATTATTTTAATAAAAGAAGTTTTTATTATTGAATTCTTCTTGTAATTGATTCTTGTAGACAATTACTGCTCACTGTTATAATCACTAGTAGTGTATAACACGTGAAAGAAATAATTCTTTAATTCTTTAATTGTGGTTATAATAATACTTTACTATTATATTTTATAAGAACGGTCATAGTACTGTTGATTAATAGTAATATTATCAACAGTTTCATAGATACATCTTACAGTAGCAATATCAAGAGTACTGTGAATTTCCTCAATAGAAAAATATAATATAATAAGATATTATAGCCACAAATTTAGATAAAATTATTAAAGTAATTATATAAAAAAATAAATTTAATTGTTATTATATAAAATAATAATAAGAAAAAATATAATAACTATAATAAATTATAATTATTCTATTATTGTTCTAGTCACTGACAATTATAACAATAAGAAGCGTAAAGCTCTTAATGAGACAATTACACGTGGAAAATATAAATATTTAACCACTTATACATAATATATAGATATTGTTTAGAAAAGAATCAAAACAAACACTGTGCAGAAATGATTGTTAGAGAAAAATTCTATATAAAAAAACTAATAATGGATAAAAAAAGATATAGAATTTTTAGAGAAAACTCAATTATAATATAAATTTATTACAACAAGTCAAAAAACAACAGTTATTATATTAAATAATTATTTTAAGCTAAAAACACGCCAAAAGTCAATATTTTAAAATATAAAACAACTTTTTATAATAAAAAATATGATTAAAGAGTTTTTGAGCGGAATTTGTGGATTTTAAAAGATATTTTTAAAGAAAATAATTTTATAAAATAAAATATATTATAGGTGATTACAACAATAATCTAATTTATATGAGTTCAACTATTCAATTTAGCATTTATAAAGAATAAAATACTTAAGAAAACCTGTTTAAATGTCTAATATGATTGGATTGATAATTGATTATGCACAAAAACAGTGATGAAAAGACTCTTTTTATGTCTATAGAGCAGCTTGCATGATTCATAATGGATTTAGAGAGCGTGCTCAGGTCAAAACTGAAAAACCATGCTTAAAAATAACGCTCTTAACTCAAGGTAGCTTATTTTTAATTCCAATTTAAAGCTACCAGTGTTATTCTCAACTCAAAGTAGCTTTAATCCTCATTTAAGTTAATTATTCTAAGTTTTAATATAAAATAAGTTTATTTATATTAACATTCATCACATGAACAGCTTAAAAATAGAGTTTCAAGCAGAAATCTCTTAAGCTCAATTTTTAATTCATTTTTAAAAAAAGCTTAATTTTCTTTAAGTATAATTGAAAGGGTAAATTCCCAGGCTAATTACCCAGGAATTCTATTTATAAAAGATACTTAAAATTAACTTTATATATACATAGTATTGAATTGTAAGCTGTGTGAAAATTTCAAGCAAATTCATTGAGAATTGGATTTTTGATGAATTTTTGAAGTTATTACTATTTTTCCACGTAAAATAGTAATACACAACAAACCTGAACTTTTGATAAGGTTTTAATGCTTGTAACCTTAAATTTTGGAGCTTATTTAAGCTATTACAGGTCTCAAAAATTTGATATTAAGCCTGCATATTGGGATTTACCCTTTGGCAGCTTGAAGTTCCTGTCCAAATTGGGTTAAAGCCAGTTTAAACCTTAAAGTTGGATCAAAGTCTAATATTAAAGTTTCAATAAGGTTGAAAATGCTCCAATACAGGTGGACAACCTTCATTGAATCCTTTCAGATCCAGAAAGTTGGGTACCCCAGCCCTGTTTGGTCTTTTTCCTTTGTCCCACCTTTTTACATGGATTTTAGCCTTTTATTTATTTAAAGCCATACTATTGCCTTAAACATTTCAAATTGAGCTCATGCAGGATTTACATTCTGTATGGCAAATCCTCAGCCAATGAAGTAAATATACACAACACCTCAATTTTAACTGAAATTTTGGTAAGGTTGCATAAACCTTACACAAATTTAAATTTAAGCTTATTTAAGATTAAATTTAACAATTTTAAAAAAACATTAAAAAATTTACATTAGTACTGTGAGATTCTTAAATATTCCAATAACATAAGAAATAAGCCTTTTTGGGTATAACACCCTATGGGTGTACCATAGGTAATTTTTGGTGTAGAATCCAAAAATGACATAATATTTATAACTTTGTTTATCCAAAAAAAGTTATACTTATTTTTCACTATTTTTATGTTGAATTCAATTAAAAAGTCTGTTGAAGACTAAATCAACTGTATGTAAAGTCATTTGTGGTGTTATGGGTATTTTATACATACCTCACAGGCTCACATTCCCTACCACCAAAGAAAAATTGTACCAAAATTTTCTTTTAGTAGTATACCCCCAAGTTCATTGCGGGGGGGGTATCATCCACTGTCCAACCTCTCTACTTATACTTTCAAGTATGTAAAGCTCTGATTCAGATGTTTTATTGAGGAATCGGTCTTTTCTCATGTCTGAATTCTCCGAGAAACTTTTGGGAATCAGGTATCTTTTCTGCTACAATCCATTCATCTTTATGTTGTGGATTTCTGTACCTGACCAAGTATTCTCTTTCATTTTCCCCCTAAGTATTCTTTCTTTCAAGACTTTTAGTACCCTTTTCTCTTCACTCTGATCAAGTGGAGGTACTTATAAGGGTGTTTCATTTCTCAAAGGAAATAATTCCTTATCACTTGAAGTGTAATGATTTACCAGACTAACAGGAAAAGTTGGATGTTTGTTTTCCAATTCTCCTGAGAGTTCTACCTTTACTTCATTGTCCCATGAAGGTCTTTAATAATAAATGGTCCTGCAAAGGAATCTCTCAATTTCTTTGGACCTTTAATATTATTAAAGTTCAAGGTTGAAACTAGTATTAAGTCCCCTACTTTGAATGCTGGGGTTTTATGACTTTTGTCCCATTTCTGTTTATCATATTCAAAGGCATCATTCATGCTTTGATTTTCATGATGCCTTAATTTATCGACAAATAACTTAAAGCTTGAAGAAGTTGGATTAATATCAACTAAATCTTTCTTCAAAGTATCAACTGGAAGTTTAGGGTTTCATCCTTTTTCCAACATTGCAGGAGTTTTGCCTGTTGAAGCATGGATGGAGGTCTTATAGGCTAATTCCAATGCTGGTATAAGAGTACAACAATCATGAGTAAGGCCATCAGAATATTTAGACTCCAGGCCATAAGCACAAAACCTTCTGATCATGTCCTAAAGGGTTTGTATCATTCTTTCTGCTAGCCCTTCTGCTTGTGGATGGTATGCTGTTGAGAATGATAATTTTGTACCTAAAAGCTTATGTAGATTAGTCCATAAGGCTGATGTGAATTTTGGGTCTCTATCACTAATGATATTTTTAAAGAGCCCAGTATGAGATATAACTCTTTTCCAAATCAAAAGAGCTGTATCCTTAGCTGTGTCATCTTTATGACATGGTAAAAAGATTGGTGTTTTTCTATATCTGTCTACAATGACAAGACATGCATTGTAACTTTTCTCACCTCCAGGTGGTAAGGCAGTTACCCAATCCATATGAGCCACTTCTCATGGGGTACTTGGTTCTTGGATATGAATCATCAAACCAAATTTTTTAACAGTAGCTTTATTGGCTTTCTGCCATCTATCACAACTATGATAGTACTCAATGACATCTTTTCTACAAGATGGCCACCAGGAACATGTCTTAATTCTTTCCATTGTTCTGTCTTCTGACAGATGTCCAGAATAAATGTTATCATGGAATTCTAGCAGTATTGTGTTAATTGGCATTCTACTACACAGGACCATGACACATGTGTGTTTAGATCTATGATATAAAATACCATCAAATGAATGGAATCTCCCATTGTCATAAGATGTTTTCCAAATATCATCCAGAGAATTAGCCAAAGCTGCATCTTTGCAATATCTGTCAAGTAGAGAAGTAATAATATGACAATTCTTATCCAGCTTGTAGCTTTCTCTAACTTCTTCAAAGAATTCTGTCCCAACATCTGTGATGTTAATTCCTTCAATCGGAATTTGAGGCTCTTTACCTGTGGGAACATAGGCAGGATTCTCAGGTGTATTGGGTAATGTCCATCTACTCAAGCCATCAGCATTCTTGTGAATACTTCCAGCTTTATTAACTATGGTCATATTACCTCTATAATCCTGTATAGCAATCTGCAATCTTAACATGTGTCTGTTTGGATTTTTCACGTTAAGAAGTGATTTTACTGCATTACAATCAGTAATTACTTCAAACACACTACCATCAAGATAATAATAAAGTTTTTCCAGAGCCCATACAAGGCAAAGGCACTCCATTTTGCTGGCTCCATATATGGCCTCAGTAGGTTTGATTTGTCTTGAAATATAACGAATTGGACCTTCATAAGGTTTTTCATTGACAATTTGAACTTGATGAAGAGCTGCAATTAGGCCCTCACCACATGCATAAATATACAGCTTGAAAGGAAGTTTCCAGTCTGGCATTAGTAGTAATGGTGCATTGGCTGAGGCATATCTGATCTTCTCATATGCTTGAATCCTTTCCTGTGTCATTTCAAAGACAGTTTGTTGATCACAAATTCTGTACAATGATCTGGCATGGATTGCAAAATCTTTAAGGTGTTGCCTGTAATAACTGGAAAGCCCTAAGAAAGAAATCATTTATTTTTTGTTCTGGGGCATTTGTTTCAGTAAGACTACATCCACTTTGGTTTTATCAACACCAAGGCTCAGTCCTGAGACTACATGTCCTAGAGCTTTCAGCTCATGAAAGCCAAAATTACATTTTTTGAGAGATATTTTCATGTTTACTTGAAGAGTTTTATTAAGTACTAATGAAAGTCTCTCTAAATGCAATTTCCAGGTTTCTGAACAAATGATAATTTCATCAATATAAATGATTAACCATCCCTCTAATAATTCATGTGGGAAAATGGTATTCATCTGTCTTTGGTAATGAGAGGGTGCATTTTTAATACCAAAGGGCATCCTAAAGTATTCATAAATACCACAATGAGAAATAATCCTCAGGAATTTCCTAGCAAGAGGTGTTAAAAAATTCTTATGGAAGCCTTTAAGAGCATCCATAGAGGTAAGAAAAAATCTTGCTTTGGATAATTGACTCAAAGTCTCATGGATTCTAGGAATTGGATACCTATCTGGAATAGTGTAGGTATTCAATTCTCTAAAATCACCAACCATCCTTGATTTATCATTATGCCAAGTAATGATTACAGGAGGTTTGATTTCTACTTCTTCATTGTGTCCAACTTTTCTAAGAACTCCCAGTTTCATTAGCTCATTGATATGACTTTCTAATGCTTCTCCGGCCCTAGGGCTAGCTGGGTAAGCTGGTCTTCTTAAAAGTGGAGGTTAAGGTCTTTTCACATTAAGCATAATGTCCACTTCATGGCCTTTGATAGCCCCAAGTGGTTCATTATCAGAAGGAAAAGCTTCCCTGTATTGAAATAAGATCTTAATAAGTTCTTCCTTCATTTTTGGTGTTAATTAAGGACTAATTTGTGCTTCAATTAATTTATCTGACACAAATGTTTCCTTATTAACATTTTTTACTTGTCTAATGACAGTTATTTCTCTGTTTTCTTGAGGAAAAGAAAATTTTTGCCTTTTATTTTCCCCTATAGTGAAATATATGTCTTTATGATTATTAATATCAATACCATAAATATTGAGATAATCATTTCCAAGTATAAAGTGTTTTGAAGTACAATTATTCATAACAACAGATTCAACCCTTAATCTGATACTTCCTGTAGGATGAGGGAATATCATTTCCACTTCAAATATACCCAAGGGGTGCATCTTTTGGCTAGCACTGCTGAATTTTATACCTTCAATTGGCATTAACTTGTCTTTCCAATTGGTATAAATAATTTCAAGATAATTGTTTCAAACACAAGTACAAAACGCACCTGAGTCAAGATGTATTTTGGCTTCTCTGTTTTTTATCACAATAATAGTGATACAAGATGATCCAGCTGTATACCCTTTACCTCTGGCTGGTTTGGCTTTCTGCATTTTAGCATCTTGCACATGTATGAGATCCATACATTCATTACTGTACTGTGATAAGTAATTGTGTACTTCTGTTACTTCAAAGGAAACATTCATATTTTCTATACTAAGTTCATCTGGCAATTCCTCCTGTTCAGAAGGCTCAGAATCACTTTCATGTACAGAGACATCATTTGTTTCTTTTGTGTCATATTTTTCAATTTCTATCTCATTGATTCTTGTATTTTTGGGACAGGTATTAGCCAAATGAGATGTACTTCCACACTTATGACATTTGAAAGGAGCTTTGCATGTGCTTTATTGAGTTTTGGAATTGGTCTCCCACTGGTCTTGTTGTCTATTGGGGGTTTATACCAATTTCTACAAATTGTTGTTCTAGTAGTGATGTCCTCCATAGCATTAATATAATCTTCTGTAGAGCAAGGCTCAATACATGTGCTTCTTATAGCATGCTCAAGGTCACCACCACACTTTCTTAATATATTTTTATGTACCATTGTTTCAGCCATATCAGGATGAAGGGCAGTTAATCTGTCCTTTTGTTTAAGAAACAAAGACATGGGCCTGTCCCTCTCAATATTAAAAATGGTTTTTTCAAAAGATTTTTCCAGGAATCATTTTCCCATTTGGAAATAATTTGTTCTTTCCACCAAGGCCAAGAATGTTTACCATGGTCTTGTCTCATTTTGTAATACCATTTCTTTGCTGATTTGGTAAACAATGAGTGTAATCTGGCACTTATGTATTCATCTGGTATGTTAAAGTCCTCTTTAAACATATCAATTGTTTTCATAAATTCCATATGAGTATATTCCCCTTCACCACTGAAGGTTGGTGTGAGCCTTTGAGATATGACCACATATCCAAAAAGGTCACAACAAAATTTCTGTAATAATTATACTTATGATGATTATCTCAAAAATTATTAAAATACCATGAATAAGCACAAAATCTAAATTCACTCGGAATCTAATGCATAAACATGTGAAAAAAACTACACGATTGGATTCCTCATGGTAAAATACACATATGTCACTTTTATGGCATATCTGAAAAGTCAATAATTACTGAAGTATGAATAATAATACCTTAAAAAAGGTAAAAAACCTCATTTTTTTCAGGAACCAATGAAACAACATGTGAAATGAATTGTACCATTGGATTCTTCATAAATTTCTACATATAATACAATTATAAAGCTAATCTCTAAAGTCAATACTTAAGGAATTAAGCTGAATATATGCACTTTTTTGGTCAATGCATATATTCATGGTTTTTAATTAATATCTCTTGAAATGTACAAGATAGAGAGATCAACCAAGAATAAAGTCACCATATAATTACTGTACAGATACATATATGAACTTTATTTCACAAGCTATAAACAAGGTTAAAACTTGTAATGGATTATTGAATAAAATAAATAGAGCTGTTGACCACTTTGTTGTAAAAGTGGTCCAAGCTTAAAAATAAGTAGACGGTTAGATTCTACTAGTTCATTCGTGAAGATTGATGTTATTTATATTACAATATTCAAGGTATAACCCCTTGAAATCATGGTTTGAAGTTTAAAATATTAAATTTTGACAGAAAAGATCAGTTACAAGGAAAATCATCAAAAATAGAGTTATGATGATGTAATGAAATTCTCTTGGAAGCTCAATGAGGACATGCCAAACTATCAGAATCCACCCTCTGAATAGCTGTAGCATGTATAACTTCAAAGTTATTAATGATAAAAGTTTAAGCTTAAATTTGATCATTTATGATCACTCACTGTAATCTTATTTTGCGTTTAACATTCATAAAAGTGATAAAACGATGAATACGATTAGATTGTGATTAATACTAATAAAATACACAAATTTTAGGCTTCTTACAAGCCTATGACGTCAACAAACTTAAAGTTACAGTGATAACTCTAAAAAATGGCGTAATAATGAGGTAAGATGGTTTGGTCATGATGTAATCATCACTAAACCTTAAAATATTGATCAATTCTAGTAGAACGCATCAGTACACGTCTACTAGAAGGGAAGTATTTACTATAAATAGAGCTCTTTTTACTCTATTTTCCCCTCAAACACTTACAAAACACCAAATAATTAAAACAAAAAGGTAATTTATTTATTCTTTATATAGAAAGTCCTTATATTATTAAAGATGAAAGATCACCCTTATTATAATCATCATTCTTGAAGTGATTACTTCAATTATTTAATTTTTCTCTTTAAATTTTCTCTTAAAAAACTCAAATCCACATAACATCAAGATAAATTGTAATTTCTCTTAATTCTTATTGTAAATACAATTTAAATAAGCTGTATTTATATTTTTTTGGCGTAAAATCATTCAAAATTATTATATTAAGTATTAAAAGTAGGTTATTTCTTCTTATTATAATAATTTTCTCTCTATTATTACTTTAATAGTTCTTTAATTAATATAATTAGTTTTTATATTAGTTTATAACTTTAATATTAGTAATATTATTGCTATTAATTGTTTCTTATTAATAAAAACCAATTTTCTATGCCTTTATTATTTGTTGGTAACCTCAATAAAGTGCTGTTAAATATATTTAATTGTTATATTATTTTTTCATAATATAAATTATATTTATATATTCATTTAATAATATAGTTATTTTTACACCATAATTATAATAATTCTTTATTATAATATTTATTTTTCTCTTATTTATTTTATTTATTAGACATTTATAGTACAATAAGTAAAATATTAGTAATTTTTACTTATTGTTTCATAGTCAAACCTTACAGTTGACCATTCCTCTAGTCTTGGAATGTCTTGAAAATTGCAAGCAGTTTCCACTTCTGCATTACTTGAAATTGTATGATGTAAGTCATTATTCAAGTTTAACACATTTCTGTCAAGAATTGGTGTAGACTGTCTTGGTAAATCATTCTTCAGTGATATTTTATTAATACTTGATTGAATATCTTCTTTCAATTTGAGTCTTGCTTTATCACTTTTTTCCAATTGTTCTTGTAAAAGAGCCGCATTGTGCCCAGTTGGGTTTTCCAAGTTTTGAACTTTTATCCTTAATTATTTTAACTTTATAGTTTTAAAAGAAATATAATTGTCATCTGGTTGATTGAGTAAGGTAACCTTAGACTCAATGTGAGCCTTGAGGTATATTTTATATACCCAAATAGGCCAAAATTATCTTAAAAATAAATTCTGAGTTATGCATAACTAATAAGTCATGCATATATTCAAAATTCATCATTTTTGATTTCAGAAAAGATGAATAACTTTCTATTGAGTAAGTAAATCCATAGATTTAAGGCCAGATTTGGATTCTACACAGAAATTCACCTAGGGTAGCTCCATAGAGTGAATAAGCTCAAATTAACTCTTTGAGGTGGTAATATGGAAAATACTTAAATACCACATCATTAATGCCACATAAAAGATCCGTGAAATTTTTTGTTTTTCTTAATTTCAAACCAAAATGATGGGAATGTGAGAAATCCCATGTTACATATACACTAAGAATAGTGTTATGCATGTTTCGGGCACTTAATATCATGGTATTCCTACATGCACGTTTGGTAAACCCATAGTGGATATCTCACTTTAAGCTTAAATTTCTATTTTCATGTGAAAAATAGGCAAGGGGGGCAAAAGACATCAAAGAGAGCCAGGGTACCCAACTTCTGAGGCCTCAGAAGCGTGGACAGCTCCAAATCTTGGATCCATGGCTGATCTTGGCCCAATTAGTAAGCTAAAACACTTTGGGAACTTGGTTACCATGTTACAACTACAGTAGATCATAAGAAAATAGCAAATAACCTGCTATTTTGATGTGCCAAGGAGGTAAAGAGCTACTTAGACTCCTGTAAACATGTCAATTCTTAAATAATATCCATTGATAGACTCTAAAAGAGTAATTAAAACCCTTTTCGGAATTTTATCTATTGATTTACCTCATAGCAACCAGTTAAACACTAATATTTGCAATTCTACATAGAAATGAGGTAAACACTTCAAAAATCCATTAAAAAGGAAATTCTTAATGAATCTCTCTGAAACTTTCAGGGCCAATGTAGAAATGTATTTTCTATTGTACAGCCCAAAATAATTATAGTTTTATTAGTAAAATTAAAAGGCTTACTTACCGTCCATTTTTGACTATTCTATGTGAAACACTTAATCTTAACAAATTCACAGTAACTACAACCTGTGATTAAATTTCCAATAACATTGATACGTTTGAGAAATCAATGATTATTTTAAAATGAAAGAAGATTTACAGGTGTTACTCCTTTTATTCTTAACCATATTGGGGTTGGTAGTCATGTAAAAGCATCAATTAAGTAATTATGATAATCTTATGTGACAACAGATGATGCAATCAATAATCCAAAAGGGTTTACTGTTTTCTAACTCACTGGTTTTTCAGTTTGCTCCATGGCACACCTCTGTGGGCTGTTGTTGACTTAAAAGAGGCCTCCTCTTTCTGTTTTTCCCATATCAAATCCTATTATTATCCATCTATATCATTGTTACCAACGAGTAAGTATTAGTTGCACTATTATTAAGTGTTTTATTCTTTCAGAATCAATCAGAAAGACGTGAAATCATAGAATCCAGCTATATATTGTTGTAAAACTGTTATAAATGCATTTTGATCCATCAAATTGACAATTCTATGTCAAATCTCTCTACTTTTGTCTTTAATAAGTTCTTTGGAGTATTAGTGAGTGATTTATCTTTAATTCTTAAAGTTTTTCTTTAAAATTAGTTTTCTTCAAGAACTATCTTTATAATTATTCTTGCAAAAGATAATTATATATTAAAATAATTTCCTTATTTTAATAAGAGAAGCTTTTATTATTAAATTCTTCTTGTAATTGATTCTTGTATACAATTACTGCTCACTGTTATAATCACTAGTAGTGTATGACACATGAAAGAAATAATTCTTCAATTATTTAATTGTGGCTATAATAATACTTTATCATTATATTTCATCAGAAAAGACATAGTACTGTTGATTAATATTTATATTATCATCAGTTTCATAGTCTCATCTTACATTTGGGGGCCTGGCCGTGATTTTAACCATAGACTTGGCTTTAATCATATTCTTGACTTCATAAATATATTTGTAATTTCTAAAAGAAATCAATTTAATAATTTTTTTCTTTCAATTTAAATTTAAAATAATTTTCATTTTTGAAATTGTTTTGGAAATCTTTTTCATTGAGGAATTTGGTTTAATTTTATACTGTTTTTACACGTGGCTTTTTCACATCCAACAAACTTATAAAATTATTTTTTGAGTTACTCTGCATTAATTTTCATTCAAAATCTTAAATTTTGATTTTTTTTCTTTAAAAAGAATAATTTTTTAATATTAAAAAATATGAAAGTTATAAAAAATTTTTAAAAATATTTTAAAAAGTATAAAAAATAATTTTTCTCTTTTATAATTTTTTCTAGTGTCTTGAATCAAACACTGTGCAGGTGGTAACAGACTCAGTAAAAGATATATCACTAGTCCAGAATCTGAAGAGAGTATTGAGGTGCAAATTGCTAAAAGAGGCACCTTATTTAACTCTGAGAAGAATAAATACCACCAAAAGGTGTGTGTTTTATCTTATATTTTCACTCTTTATCTTCAAATTGATGTGAAAATGGTGCATACCAGAAATGGACGCAACTATTCAGTCCAACCAGATGGATGTGGACAAGGAAGAGGCAAGACCAAATCCAGAAGTGCCAAGCCTTCCTCCATAAAGACACATTTGGAGGATGCCAGAGTTTCCCCCCATTCCCCAAGGTCTGTACCCACAGATTTTTAAGTGAATTCTGAGCCTGAACTAATTCATGATAATATTTCCAGGGCTGAACCATTTCCAAGTGGCAGCAATAGAAATATATAAATGCCAATACAAAAATTGGTTCAGAGCAGCCAAAGAAGAGGAGTGGGAAATATGCCCAAGCCATTGGCAGGGGGCCATGAACTCTTACTTACACATCAAGAGCTTTCTGGGTAAGGAGAAGACCATAGAACTCTTAGGAGGTTGGAGCCCATTGTCTTGCAAAGAAAAGGTCAAAAAGATTAAGAATTGGTTGAAGAACCAAAGTCTTTTATCCATAGACCAGAAGAAAGAGTTGGAAACGACTCCAGCTTTGGAGACAGAGGCCCCAGTGGTGTCTACCAGCTCTAAAACAGCTGCAGACTTGTCCAAGGACAAGCCCAAAGGACCTCAGAAGAAGAAGAGAGGTCCAAAGAACCATCAAAGCAAGGGAAAAGGCAAAGCCAATTGGCACAGACTATACCCATAAGGGTACAGAATCCCCGAATGGGACCCTTCAGCCATGGACGGTGTATTCAACATGGCCAGGACTTTGATGGAATTCACAGCCAAATAGCAGGAAAGGATGAATAGAGCTTTTCCAAGAAAATAATAGATGAAATACATTTTGTTCAATCTGATATTGATGTAGCCCTTGGTAAATTTGATTCAAAGATAAATAAACTTACATCAGATATAAGTGAATTCAAAAGAAAGGACAAGAAGTATACTTAATGGTATCAATTGACAAATGTCAGAATTGATTCAATTGTCAATACATGTAACAGAATTGAAAGTACATTTCAGGTTCAGAATGATGAAATGGATGATATTTCCATTTTTAAAATGAATGATAAACTTAAAATTCTAAAAGATCATGTCTTAGAAATAGTTGAAAATACCAATCAGTTTGCTACACATTTAGCAAAAAGTGACAGTGAAAGGCAGAAGTTAAAGAATGAAATAATTGAAAATGTAGAACAAATTCATAAGAATTATGAACCACATATGCCAAGACATTATACAACTTTGACTGAAGAGAAACCTTCTGTTAAAGGAAGCTTAACCCCATTCTTAGGAGGAAATGTTATCTCTGCAAAAGATATTCCCAAATTGGAAGAATGGCCAACATTCTCTGGTGAAGGAGAATACAACCATATTTAGTTCATCAGGACTATTGATATGTTGCAAGAAGACTTTAATATACCTGATGAAAACATAGTGTGAAAATTACACTGTCTGTTTACCAGAACTGCAAAGAAATGGTATTACAAGATGTGAATGGATCATGGGAAACATGATTGGTCTTGGTGGAAGTCTGAAGTGATTACCAAATGGGCCAACAATTCTTGGAGGTTTAAAATGGAAAATGCTTTTGAAAATGACATTTTTAACTCAGAGAAAGATAAGCCACTTACTTGGTTCTTCAAACAGACAGACAGATTATCAGCTTTACACACAGATATGTCTGACACTATGATTAATATGAAAATATCAAGGAAGTGTGGAGGAGAACTAGAACATGCTATCAAAAGCAGATGTGTGGAACCCTGTTCAACAGAAGACTACATTAATGCAATGGAAGATATAATTACCAGAACAAGAATTGGTAAAACTTGGACTAAAATCCATATGGAATCCAAGATAGTTTTGAATATTCCGAGGGAGGACAGAAGACCAGAGAGACCTGTCTTTAAGTGTCATAAATGTGGAAGTACTTCACATTTAGCCACCACTTGCACGAAAAACACAAAAATCAATGAAGTTCAAGTCATTGAAGAAGTTCAGTGTACTGAAGAGATAGAAGAATATGATCAAGATTCTGAAATCTCTGAGGATACACCAGTAGGAGGACTATCCCATTGAAAGCATTCCAGCTTTCCTTGAGGTCACAGAATTCCGTACCCACTTACCACAGTACAGTGAGGATTGCTACAACCTGATCAATATCCAGGATGCCAGAATGTGTAAGATCAGACCTGCTAGGGGAAAAGGCTATACTGCTGGAGCAGCCTGTATCACATCAGTTTTGATGAA
This sequence comes from Austropuccinia psidii, assembly GCA_023105745.1. NCBI lineage: Eukaryota > Fungi > Basidiomycota > Pucciniomycetes > Pucciniales > Sphaerophragmiaceae > Austropuccinia > Austropuccinia psidii. Next base: position 42,376,745 of record JALGQZ010000013.1, read on the forward strand.
TGATCTTGAAGCCAAAGTAAATTTGGATACAGGGGCATTTTGCACTTGTGTGGTCAAAGATTATCTCCAAGTTATAGTTCCTGAATGGAAAAACTATCAATTAACAATAGAAGGTGTGAAATTTAGTAGTGCCAGTAACAATATGTACCACTTGGGTATATTAGACACTAATCTTGTATTTCCACACCCAGCAGGAAGTGTAAGAGTGAAAACTGAGATTGTGGTGATGGACAATTGCACATCTCAGCATATCATTCTTGGAAATTATTAATTGAATATTTATGGTATTGACATCAATAACCATAGAGACAGATATTTCACAATTGGAGAGAACAAAAGACAAAAATTCGCTTTTTCCAATATGCCAAAACAAATATCAATAGTATATTCTAAAAAAGAAACTTATAAGGAAGAATTTGTGTCTAATCAGCTTGTTGAAGCACAAATTAATCCATAATTGTCACCAAAGATGAGGAATGAACTTATTGATGTGTTATACACATACAATAATGCATTTGCCTCTGATAATGAACCATTAGATGCTTTAATAGGACATGAAGTTGCTATTACTCTTAAAATTGACAGACCATATCCTCCAGTACTTAGAAGACCAGCTTATCCAGCCAGTCCCAGGGCTAGAGAATCCTTGGAGAAACATATCCAAGAGTTAATCCAACTTGGTGTACTAAGGAAAGGAGGCCATAATGAGGAAGTTGAAGTGACAACACCTGTTATTACTGCCTGGAATAATGATAAGTCAAGAATGGTTGTAGATTTCAGAGCATTGAGTACCTACACAGTTCCTGATAGGTATCCAATTCCTAGAATTCAAGAAACCTTGACTCAATTGTCTAAAGCCAAGTATATAAAATCACTGGATGCATTGAAAGGCTTCCATCAAAATGTTTTGAGGCCTAAAGCTAAGAAATTAATTATAATTATCACTCACTGTGGTATTTATGAGTATCTTAGAATGCCATTTGGCATTAAAAATGCTCCATCCCATTATCAAAGAATGATGAATACCATCTTTCCCACAGAATTTTCTGAAGGATGGCTTATCATTTATATTGAAAATATTATCATATGTTCTGATTCATGGTCTTTGCACCTTGAAAGACTTGCAAGAGTACTTCACAAAGTTGCAGAAGTGAACATGAAAATTTCACTTAAGAAATGCAATTTTGGTTTTGAAGAACTCAAAAAATTAGGACATGTTGTTTCTGGTTTAAGCTTGGGCATTGACAAAAACAAAGTGGCAGCAGTGTTACTTAAGCCAATACCCCAGAATAAAAAAGAAATGATGTTTTTTCTTGGATTTGCTAGCTACTATAGGCAACACCTGAAAGACTTTGCAATTCTAGCCAAGTCACTCTATAGAATCTGTCATCAGCAGACTGTATTTGAGATGACACAGGTGAGAATTAAAGCTTATGAGAAGATAAAGAAAGATCTTACAGAAGAACCTTTACTCCTCATGCCTGACTGGAATATTCCTTTTAAATTGTACATTAATGCATGTGAAGATGGATTAGGGGCAGCCCTACATCAAGTCCAAGTTATTGATGACAAACCTACAGAAGGACCAGTTTGTTATATCTCAAGAAAAATCAAACCAACAGAGGCCAGATATTGTGCAAGCCAAATGGAGTGCTTATGTTTGGTATGGGAACTTGAGAAATTACACTATTATCTTGATGGCAGTGCTTTGGAAGTGATAACTGACTGTAATGCCATGAAATCACTTCTTAACATGAAAACTCCCAGCAGAAATATGTTGAGATGGAAAATAGCCATTCAAGAATATAGAGGAAACATGACTATAGTTCACAAAGAAGGAAACATTAACAATAATGCTTATGGACTTAGCAGGTGGGCATTAGCCAACACTCCTGATAACCCAGCTTATGTACCTTTGGAAGCTGAACCACAGATTCAAATTGAAGGAATCAACATAACTGATATTGGGACAGAATTCTTTGAAGAGGTCATAGAATATTATAAGAAAGACAAGAATTGCCATATCTTGACTTCTTTATTAGATAAAGACTTCAAAGATACATTTTTAGTCAATTCACTGGATGAAGTTTGGAAAAATTCCTATTCTGAAGGAAGATTTCACTTGTTTGATGGGATTATTTACCACAGAACCAAACATTCTTGTGTAATGACATTATGCAGAAGAATGCTTATCAATACCATTCTTCATGAATGCCATGATAGCATCTACTATGGACAGCTGTCAGAGGATAGAACACTTGAAAAAGTGAAGAACTGTGCATGGTGGCCATCTTCGAGAAAAGAAACCATTGAATACTGCCATACCTGTGACAGATGTCAAAAAGCAAACAGGAGTACAGGCAAGAAATGTGGACTTATGATCCATATTCAAGAACCAAATTCCCCTTGGGAAGTTGTTCGCATGGATTGGGTCACAGCACTTCCTCCAAGTGGTGACAAAGGCTATAATGCTTGTTTAGTCATTGTAGAGAGATATAGCAAGACTTCCATATTCTTACCATGTCATAAATATGACACAGCTATGGATAAAGCTCTTCTTCTATGGAGTAGAGTTATTTCTCATACAGGATTATTTAAGAATATCATAAGTGACAGAGATCCCAAGTTCACATCTGCACTTTGGACCAATCTTCATAGATTTTTTGGGACTAAGCTATCATTCTCTACAGCATATCATCCTCAGACAGATGGGCTAGCAGAGAGAATGATTCAAGCTTTAGAAGACATGATCAGGAGATTTTGTGCTTATGGGTTAGAATTAAAAAACTCAGATGTCTTTACCCATGACTTGTGCACTCTGATACCTGAATTAGAATTAGAATATAAGACATCAGTTCATTCTCTATGTTAGAAAAAGGATGGAATCCAAGACTCCCAGAAGACACGCTGAGGAAAGACTTGATTTACATTCATCCTACAGCTTCCGGCTTCAATATAATTCTTGATAAAGTAAAACATCATGCAAAACAAGGTATGAATGATGCTTTTGATTATGCAAAACAGAAGTGGGACAAGAGTCACAAAGTACCAGAATTCAAAGTAGGGGACTTAGTTCTAGTTTCAACCTTGAATTTTAATAATATCAAAGGCCCTAAGAAACTTAAAGATTCTTATGTAGGACCTTTTGTTATTGTTGCCTTACATGGGACCAACGCAGATCAAGTGGAATTGAGTGGTGAATTGGAAAATAAACACCCCACCTTTCCAGTCAGCTCGATAAAGCCTTATCAACCAACTGAAAAAGAATTGTTTCCTTTAAGGCACCCAACTCCTTTAACTGTATCACCAGTGGAACAGAATGCAGACAAAAAGATAAAGAAAGTCATTAAAGAAAGGAGACTTAGGGGTAAAAATCAAAGAGAATATCTTTTCAGATATAGAAATCCAGTACATGAAGATGAATGGCTGGCAGAATCAGAAATACCTGACTCAGATAAACTGTTAAGAAGATTTAGCCATGAAAGAAGGCCACAAGCCTGAATATGTCTATAAATGTGCTTTAAATTACTTCATCTGAGTGAGGTAAAGAGGTTGGACAGTGGACATTAACCCCCCTTTGGGGCTTTTATTCTTGATACCATTGATAAAATTGTAGTACAATTTTATTTTTTGGTGGGAGGGAATGTGAGCTTTGAGGTATATTTTACATACCCAAATAGGCCACAATTATGTTAAAAATAAATTCTGAATTATGCATAACTCATAAGTCATGCATATATTCAAAATTAATCATTTTTGATTTCAGAAAAGATGAATAACTTTTTATTGAGTAAGTAAGTCCATGGATCTAAGGCCAGATTTGGATTCTACACAAAGGTTCACCTAGGGTAGCTCCATAGAGTGAATAAGCTCAAATTAACTCTTTGAGGTGGTAATATGGAAAATACTTCAATACCAGATTGATAATACCACATAAAAGATTCCTGAAAATTTTTTTTTTTGTTTATTTCACACCAAAATAATGGGAATGTGAGAAATCCCATGTTACATATACACTAAGAATAGTGTTATGCATGTTTTGGGCACTCAATACCATGATATTCCTACATGCACCTTTGGTAAACCCATAGTGGATATCTCACTAAGCTTAAATTTCTATTTTTCACGTCAAAATAGAAATTTAAGCTTCAAGTGAGGTATCCACTATGGGTTTATCAAAAGTGCATGTAGGAACACCATGATAGTAAATTCCCAAAACATGCATAACACTATTCTTAGTGTATATGTAACATGGGATTTCTCACATTCCAATTATTTTGGTGTGAATTTAAGAAAAACAACATTTTCACAGAGCTTTTATGTGGTATTGAAGTATTTTCCATATTACCACCTCAAAGAGTTAATTTGAGCTTATTCACTCTATGGAGCTACCCTAGGTGAATTTTTGTGTAGAACCAAATCTGGCCTTAAATCCATGGATTCACTTACTCAATATAAATTTATTCATCTTTTCTGAAATAAAAAATGATGAACTTTGAATATATGCATGACTTATGAGTTATGCATAATTCAGAATTTATTTTTAAGATAATTGTGGCCTATTTGGGTATGTAGAATATACCTCAAGGCTCACACCAAATCAGGGATATGCTTCACCCATATTGCCTGCTTCCATCCCTTCAGATTGAATTTATTTGATTAGATTTTCAGATATAATATTCTGGATAATCTATCATTTCCAAATTTAGGAAAACAGATTCCTTTGTCAAATTTTTTCTCTGAATCTTTTCCCCCCTATTTTCATATTGTCACAGGGGCTCTTATGGAAGCAAGAATGACCTGGCACTCAGGAATTCAAGAACTCACTTGGAGGGCTCCAAGGGATATAAGAAATAATGATGATTAAATTTCTTTAAGGAAGAATAAGGGAAAAGACAAGTATGCCAAATATAAAAAAAGATAAGAAGCCCAAGGCCAAAGATAATAAGATAAGCCAACCAAGTGAATCCTCAATTCACTGTTTCAACCTGCCAGAAAAGGAAATGGAATTAGCAAAGGATATGACCACCAATATCCACTGACAGGTGAGGAAGAAAAAGAGAAAAGGTGCTGAATGACTGAATTAAGATTATGAGTATTAACTTTAATAAGGTAAAATAAAATAAAGATAAAAATAAATCCAGTATATTAATTAACTGGGGAAAAAGTCCCCAGGAGCTGAAAGGTGGCCAGTATATGTGGCAAGTTGAAAGACTGATCCTGCAAGGTGAGTCACCGGCTGTGTTGTCTTAATTGGTTCAATACAGATCTGGCCATCTTGAAATTTGAACTGTGTGACTGAATTCCCACAGTGGAATATGAATTGGCCTAATTGGGCCAAGTACATACAGGTTGATTGATTGCCGCCTGTATGGACCAATTGAGTTGTCCAAGGAGTATTGAAATACTTGATTCCTTGACAACTGATTAAAATAATGTATAACCTCTGAGAATTTCCCTTGGAATAATCCTGAATGAATTGCCAACCCAAATCCTGCAGGGCCAGGTGATTGGGATCCTTTAATGGTCTTCTGATTGCTGCCACAGATTGCCAGACTGATGAGTTAAAGAGTCCTCCTTAGAAATGGGTGTTGGATTTTGGGATCTTGATTTGGAAAGATGGAATTTGGTCCTGAAAACGTCACTATTGAATTTTTGAGCAAAAATGGTGCATAATGGTATATAATACCATATATGCACCACTCCTGCAACCTTGAGTACAGGGTGCATGCAGGAATGGAAGAATTCCCCTTGAGGTGAGGGGAAGTATTTATCTGAGCTGATCTGGTGGCCTCTTATGGTTACTAGGGGCCAAATTGGGTCCTATGGTGGTTCATGGCCATTTTGGTGCCATGGTGATTTGTGGCCAAATTTGGCTCAGGTGGGCCCAATTGTGGTTTGGGGGCTAGTGGGCTGCCCCCTTTTTGCCTCATTGGATTAGGCAAAAAGGGTCCTAATTGGCCCACGGACTGTGGCATACAGACTGTGGACCGTGATTATGGCCCATGGGCTATAGAGGCCGTAGGGGGCCAAAATGGCCCAAAAAGGCCATTTAGGCTAGGACCCCCCTAATGAAAAGGGTTGGCCCAAAACCAATGATGAGGGCTAGGCGGCCCAAAAACAAAGATAGAGGCCTGGGGGTTGAGGATATGGGCATTGGTCAGGGAGGCCTGGGGCCATAATTGGCCAGGGAAGAGTGATAAGGCCAAAGAGCACCAGAGGGGGCCAAATTGGCCATAAAGATATGGTGTGGTCAATTGGCCCCAACTTGGTCTCAGGTTGGAATCGCCGCAACACCAATAGAGGAGGGTCATTCTTTGTGGTTGTGACAGTACCCCCCTACCTTGAATGGTGAGCTCCTGAGCACCAAGATAAGGTAGAAGCCTGTTGAGGCTGTTGAGACAGATTGGACGTAAGGATTCCAGAGGTGTTTGAATCTCAAAAAGAAAAAATTTGAACTGATAAAAATGTTAGCATATGAATTAAGGTTGACTTGGTCTTCTCTTGACATTTGGCTTTGAAAATGTTGAAGACATGATTTTGGCGTAAAGACTTTGGCATTTAGAGTTATAAGAAAATAAATTTAAGAAAATATAAAGAAGAAAAAGTAAAAGAAAACAAATATGAAGAAAGAATAAGAAAATAAAAAGGAAAAAATGAATTTTGAGGGGGAGTCCAATCTTCATCACGGATTTTGACAGTTGATTTTGAAAGTGGCCAAGGACCTGGATAACAGAATTTGATTCCAGGCGCTCACAGAGTGGCCAAGGTGATTTTTTGAAAGATTTTAGACCCCTCAGGGAAGTTCACACCAGGAGACGAGCTTACTTTTGGTAGTTACCACTCCCGCCAGTGCCATAAATAAGAAAAATCTTGTTGAATGGGTAATGTCTTGAAAAGGAAATAAGAAAAGTAATGGTCCATTTATCCAAGTGTAAATGGCCATAAATTGGAATTGATGTTGAATACAGGCCAAAGATCTGTGTCCAAATTGCAAAGTTCTCACAGAGTGGCCAAGGTGATGCTTACAAAAAAGAAGAGTAGAATTCCCCGAAAGGTGCATACCAGGAGTGGGACTTACATTTGGTAATTCCTCTCCCCACCAAGCACCATAAAGAATCAAGCTTTTGAAGAATTGGATCCTGGCTTGTCAGGATATAAAGAATGAAAATCTTTGATGAGTTCAGGACAATTCTTCAGGTTTTCAGTTGGTTCCCAAGTGTATCTTTCTGAGTGTTGGCTGAAACCTTTCCATTCCACCAGATACCATAATTTTCCTCTCTTGAGCTTTGAATCCAGTATTTGAGAGACTTCCCATTCCTCTTCTTCTTCAATGATAATTGGAGGAGGAGGCTCTTGATGCCAATTTGGGATTGTTGATTTCTTGACTGGTTCAAGGAGGGAAATATGGAGGACTGGGTGGATGGATTTCCATTGAGATGGAAGCTTGAGGTGGTAGGCATGAGTACTGACTGTCTTCAAGATTGTAAAAGGCCCCAGCCATCTTTCAGACAGGTTTTTGGTGGGTCTGGTTGATTTTATGTTCTTGGAGGAAAGCCATACCATGTCACCAGGATTGAAATCAGGTGGACTTGCTCTACTTTTATCTGCATACCTCTTAAACTGGTTTATGGAAACTTCAAGTTCTCTCTTGACATCTTTCTGTACTGATTGGATTTTTTTTGATAACTTTCCAGAAGGAGTATCTTGAGTGATGTGAGCTGATTCAAATTGTATATCTCTTCCATAAGCAGTGAAAAACAGTGATTGCTTGGTTGAAGAGTGGTCAGAATTATTGTAGGCAAATTCAGCCAGAGGGAACCAGGTGTTCCAATCATCTTGATTATAACTGACATACATCCAAAAATACTGTTCTAGTATCTGATTTACCATCTCTTTCTGTCCATCAGTTTCTGGATGGTAAGCAGTTGAAAGATCTCTTGAAATCTTGAGCTTCTGACAAAGATTGGTCCAGAAGGAAAAAACAAAGAGAGGACCTCTATCACTGAGAATGCTTGAAGGAAGGCCATGCTTTTAAAAGATATTTTTGATGAACAAATGGGCCAAATCCAGTGAAGTTATTGAAGACATTGTTGAAATAAAAACTGCCATTTTTGAGAACCTGTTCACTATGACAAGGATTGAGTCAAATGAATTGGACAGTGGCAATTGAGTGATTAAATCCATTGAAAGACAAATCCAAGGAACATTTGGAATTGGAAGAGGTTTGAGGAGTCCAAACTTCTTATGATGAATATTCTTGTTTCTTGAGCACTGTTGACAGGATGAGACATAATCCTTGATAAATTGAGTTATGCCGGACCAGTAGATATCCCGTTTGACAAGTTTGAGAGTCTTCTCCTGGCCAGGGTGTCCAGCTAGAGGAGAGTCATGATGCTTTTGAAGAATTCTGAGTTGAATTGTGGGGTAATTTGGGACCACCACCCAATCTTTGAAGAGAAGAAATTGGGAAGAGGAATCAAGAGAATAATCCTGAATGGATTTACCTTTGCCCAACTCTTGAAGGATACTTCTGTACTGGGGATAATGCCATAGAGCCTCCTGAATTGAATCAATCAAATTTGAAAAGGATTCCACCTTGACTGCAAAATATCTTGAATGCTGGACTTCATCCTGCTTGATGAGCTGTTGAGAGTTCATTGGATTCTTGTTGATGAAATTCTCCCCCCTCTCCGTATAAACGTCCTCCGGACGTGTTAAAGCATCCGGAAAAGTAGCTAGGCGGCAGGGGCAGTAAGTGATTGAGAAGCAAAATTCAGAGAGGAATTCAGCCCAGTGGGCTTGACCGCAAGTAAGGACTTTGGAAGACATGAAGTATTGAAGAGAAGAATGATAGGTGAGAACTTCAAAAGGGGAAGAGAGAGAAAGAAGAAAAGACCAGACTATTCCAAGGAGGGCCTTGTCATGAATATCATAGTTGAGCTCTGCTGGGATAAGCTTGCGGCTGTCAATTGCAATGGGATGTTTTTCTGAGTCAGAGACCTTACTCATTATGGAACCCAAAACATAATCAGATGCATCTGTCTCTACAATGGTGGGTAGAGAAGGATTGAAGTGGGATAGGACTGGAGCAGTGGTGAAGGCCTCTTTGAGTTGGTGGAACTGACTAAGAGCTTCCTCATTGAGGGGAAAACAGGAATCTTTCTTGAGGAAACTGGTGAGTCAACTGATCTTCTTTGAATAATTCTTGATGAAACAGCGGTAGAAGTTGGCGAAGCTAAGGAATTATTGAAGAGCCTTGAGGTTTCTTGGAGGAGGCCAGTTGAGAATCTGCTGGACCTTTTCTTGGTCCATCTTGAGGCCTTCAGAAGAAATAACATAACCAAGATATTCTACACTAGATACATGAAAAAGGCACTTTGAAGCCTTAGCAAAGAGGTTATTGGCTCTGAGTCTGGAAAGAACAGTGAAAACATGAGTGACATGTTCTTCCTCAGATTTGGAAAATACCATAATTTCATCCAAATAAACCACAACATAAACATAAAGAAGATCTTGTAAAATATCATTGACAAGATTCTGAAAAGATGGAGGAGAGTTGGTGAGCCCAAATGGCATACCCAAGTACTCATAACTGGCATATTTAGTTCTGAAGCATGTCAAATGTTCATCACCCTCCTTGATTCTGAGCAGGCTATATGCACCATGCAAATAAATCTTGGAGAAGATAGAAGAGCCATTAAAAACATTGAGAATCTAGTTCATAGGAGGAACAGGATACTTTTTCTTCCTAGTAACAGCAGTGAGTTTGCGGTAATCAACACACAAACGGAGGCCACCATCTTTCTTTTTGACAAAGAGGACAGATGCTCCTGTTGAAGAGGAGCTTGGCTGGATGAAACCTTTCTCTAAATTCTCTGAAATGTAGGCCTTTAGTGTATCTGACTCTTGGTTTGATAAAGAGTAGATCACCCCAACTGGAGGTAGAGACCCCTCCAGCTCAATATGATGATCACAGGCACAGTGAGGAGGAAGTGTTTCTGCTTTCACCTTGACGAAGACATCCAAATATTGGTGATAGCCAGAAGGGAAAAACTTCAACATGGTTTCTACTTCTTCTGGCTCCTCCTCTTCATCCCACAACTCCTCCAGGGAGTCATGATAAGATGAAGGAGGAAGATCCATATTCCCAAAGAAGAGATGAAGTGAAAATACAGAATTATCTTCTACAACATCTTGAATCTCTTTGAAGACTTCATCTCTAGATGATAGTAATGACTGATGGGAATTAAGGGAAGGAATATGGACAGAATATGGAAATTATGGTGTTCTAGAATCACCAACCAGAGCTGCGCATGATTTGGCAGAAGAAAAGTCGTTACTGAAAAATTTAGAAGGATAAGAATAGTCCTCATTATCAGCATTAAAGGTGATCAGCCTTTGCCTCCAATCAATAGAAGGAGTAAAATGATTCAGAAAGTCAAAGCCCAATATGAGGTCTTCTCCCTTGGTAGTATCAATGACTAAAAATTCCCACTCAAAGCTTGGGAAGGAAGGGAGCTCAACCATATATTTAGTATGGTGAGTCACAAATAAGGAAGGGGACTCAGAGGAGTCCAAAATGATAAGAGTAATCTTCTCTGGAAGTTCTGAAGTAGTCAATGAGTACTTGTGAACAAACTGCTTTGCAATAAATGAGTGTGTAGCACCAGATTCAATGAGAATACCATAATAAACATCAGAAAGAGAAGAAAAAACAAAGAATTTAAGAGAAATCTTGACACCAGTATTCATAAGGCACAATTTTGCTCTGGATGAAAAACAGTGAAGATCATTGAACACAGCATGATCTTCACTCAGGCTTTTCCCTGGCTGGGAAAACTGCCTGACGGTTGGGTAAGCTTGTTTTGAGGCCTTTTGAAACAAGACTCAATACTATGCTTCCCACCACAATAAGTACACAAGCCCTCCTTGATTCTTCTTTCTTTTTCAGAACCTTTCAACTTGAAGTCCTTATTCAACAAGGAAGAATGGGGCTTGTTCCACTTTTGAGAATGAAAATTCTTCTTCTTATGACTTGAGATTGAAGAATTTTGATTATGAGAAGAGTTATAGTTTGAGGCTTCAGGCTTCTTCTCCTTTTGCCTCTAATGGTACCTGGTATCAAGTTCCAGGCTGACGTCCATTAAGTCTTGAAGAGAATCAATGTTTGAAGGATGGGAGGCCAATTTATCCAGAATCCTGGAGGCCAAACCCTTCCTGAAATGATTAATAAGAGCCCTTTCACCCCAATCTCCAATTCTTGAAACCAAACTCCTGAAATTGGCAATGTATAAGGCAACATGCCCACCTTCCTTCATTCTAAGGCCATCAAACTCTTCTTCAGCTTTTCTAACTTCATTTGGGTCCCCAAATAAAGTGAAGAGTTGGGATTCAAACAATGGGGATTAATTGAGAAGATAACTTTATTCTTGATTAGTGAGATTGGAAAGATAAGGCTCAATCCATTTTGCAGCCCTGCCAACTAAAATAGAAGTGGCATAAAGAACCTTCTTTCTGTCTTGAGAGAAATTTGATGGGTCATTGTGAGAAATAAGTTGACAAGACTGAATAAAACTTCTGACCTTGAAGGTTTGAGTCCCATCAAAACATTCCAGTGCCTTCATAGATGGAGTCTTGAAGGCTGGTGGTCTTGAAACTTCAGAAGATGCAGCAGCTTGAAGGTTGGCCATAATTTGTGTCATTTGCTGCATGATGGCCAATAAGGATGGTTCAGTCTGGTGAGAGACAGGCTGATCAGACTGGGCTAGAGTTGGTCCTCTGGTGCCTTCAGATGCTCCCATAGGAGCAGGAGCAGCCTCAGTGTCATCAGACTCTTCCTCTTCCACAGAATTCTCCCCCTCCTCTTCACCATCTTCACCTGGACCTCTAAATGTAGTCCTTGACATGCCTGGAAAACGGCCAACTACTCCTGAAAAAGAATTGGATCTGCTTGGCACTCTTCCTTCCTTCCTGGATGGTGCTTCTCCCTCCTTGATTGGTCCTCTGTCTAATTGGGCCTTCAGTGGTGGAACTGCTGGGGTCCCATCAAGAGGAGCTCTTGGAGTAGGGGTCAGAACAGCCTAATATCTTGCCTGTCTTGCAGGAGGTGAGTTTTGGAGTGGCATGATTGAATAAAATCAAAATTTAAATTAAAATAATCAAAACTTGAATAAACAACTTGAGGCAAAACCAAAATAGTCTTGAAGTTCAAATCAAAATCAAATCTTGAGGAAAAATCAATACATCAATCAATCAAAATCAAATTTAAAATCAATTCAAACTCAAATCTTGCAAAAATATCAATCAATCAATTATTGAGGTCAAAAATCAATGTAAGTCAATTTTCTTCATGTGAAAAGTCAGAAAAATCAATAAAATCTTCAGGTCAATCAATTTTCTTGAAGTCAATGTCAATTTATGTCAAATGAATCAGTCAAAATCAAAATCAAGTGAAATCTTCTTGAAAAATCAAAATTCTTGAAGAACAAATCAAATATGAATCTTGATGTGAAGACATGTCTGAATGATAATAATGATCAGTTTGAATTTCAATAATGAGGGCCTGAATATGAAAGTTTTGATGAATTGAATGAAGATGAAAATTAGATAAGAACAAAAATAGGTCAGTTTTCAAATTTCGGAATGAAGAAATGAATGAGGGAAATTAGAGAGGTGACAAATAAATCATAAGTTCATAAAATGTTAAAGAGTCATACTTTTGATGAAGTGAAATGAATCAATTAAAATATAAGAATGAATGAAAAGAAGAAAAGGTATGAGTTTATTAATATAATGTTACAGGGGCTCTTATGGAACCAAGAGTGGCCTGGCACTCAGGAATTCAAGAACTCACTTGGAGGGCTCCAAAGGATATAAGAAATAATAATGATTAAATTTCTTTAAGGAAGAATAAGGGAAAAGACAAGTATGCAAAAGATAAAAGAAAAAGATAAGAAGCCAAAGGCCATAGATAATAAGAGAAGCCAACCAATTGAATCCTCAATTCACTGTTTCAACCTGCCAGAAAAGGAAATGGAATTAGCAAAGGATATGACCACCAATATCCACTGACAGGTGAGGAAGAAAAAGAGAAAAGGTGCTGAATGACTGACTTAAAATTATCAGTATTAAATTTAATAAAGTAAAAGAAAATAAAAATAAAAATAAATCCAGTATATTAATTAACTGGGGAAAAAGTCCCCAGGTGCTGAAAGTTGGCCAGTATATGTGAAAAGTTGAAAGACTGATCCTGGAAGGTGAGTCACCAGCTGTATTGCCTGAATTGGGTCAATACAGATCTGACCATCTTAAAATTTGAACTGTGTGAGTGAATTCCCACAGTGGAATATGAATTGGCCCAATTGGGCCAAGTACATACAGGTTGATTGATTGCCGCCTGTATGGACCAATTGTGTTGTCCAAGAAGTATTGACATACTTGATGCCTTGACAACTGATTTAAATGATGTATAGCCTCTGAGAATGGCCCTTGGAATAATACTGAATGAATTTCCAACCCAACTCCTGAAGAGCCACGTGATTGGGATCCTTGAATGGTCTTCTGATTGCTGCCATAGATTTCCAGACTGATTAGTTAAAGAGTCCTCCTTAGAAATGGGTGTCGGATTTTGGGACCTTGATTTTGAAAGATGGAATTTGGTCCTGAAAACTTCACCATTAAATTTCTGAGCAAAAATGGTGCATAATGGTATATAATACCATATATGCACCACTCCTGCAACCTTGAGTATGGGGTGCATGGAGGAATGGAAGAATTCCCCTTAAGGTGAGGGGAAGGATTGAGCTGAGCTGATCTGGTGGCCTCTGGTGGTTACCAGGGGCCATGGTGATCCTCGGCCAAATTGGGTCCTATGGTGGTTTATGGCCATTTTGGTGCCATGGTGATTTGTGGCCAAATTTGGCTCAGGTGGACCCACCTGGCCTTGGGGGCTAGTGGGCCGCCCCCTTTGGCCCCTTTTGGCCTCATTGGATTAGGCCAAAAGGGGCCTAATTGGCCCATGGACTGTGATTACGGCCCAAAAAGGCCATTTAGGCCAGGACCCCCCTAATGAAAAGGGTTGGCCCAAAACCAATGATGAGGGCTAGGGGACCCAGACCCCCCAGGCCTGGGGGTTGAGGATATGGGAATTGGCCAGGGCAGAGTTATAAGGCCAAAAGGCAAAAGAGCACCAGAGGGGGCCAAATTGGCCATAAAGATATGGTGTGGTCAATTGGCCCCAACTTGGTCTCAGGTTGGAATATTCGCAACACCAATAGAGGAGGGTCATTCTTTGTGGTTTTGACACATATCTCCTATCAGATTCTCCATGGAGAAAATACACTTCTTTCACAGGAAAAATTGAAAGTAATATTTTGTGTGAATTTTTCTCTGATAAAACAGTTGGAAATTTCTGTATGAAAAATGAAAATGATAATAATGCTTTTTCACTTATGAATTCACTTAAAGCATGAATTAAAGATTTGGCTTAAGATCTTCAATTGTAATATATTTTCTATAAATATAATACTTAAATATGGAAATATTTTTTACAATATAATTAGCATAAAAGATTTGATAAGTAATTTCTATTTTCTTTAATAGTAAAAACTTATCTAATATATCAATTCACAACTTAGAAAACTAATTTTCATCTTTTTTCTAGATTTCTGAGCATGAATTTTCTTTTCACAATAAGTAATAATTAGAATAATTCATAAATATCATTTATTCTGCCTTGATTTAGCATATAGAAAACTCCTCACTAGCTTAAAAAGAGATTATCCCTACCCAAAAAATGAGTCACAGAATACCAAATGATAGAAATCATACAAGGGGTAATCAATAAAGCTAAATAAGATCTTTTTCTTAGCTTTTTATTTTAATTGATAAAAATTATTTAATTTACTCTTCAGAAGAGGAATTTAATATTAAAGGTTTATTTCATCTTTAATTAGAACCAGATACCTCATGTCTATTATTTTAATGATTCTTCTCAAAAATATTTTATGAAAGTTTTTCTTGATCTTTAGGCACTTGTAAATTATCAGAGTAATTATCTCTCTGACAGAATGAATTAAAGGAAAACTTGGAAGTTATAATCTTGAATAGAAGTTATCTTATATCATATTCAGAGCTTAATCAATTACTGCAATGTCTTAATTTGTAAACGAAAAATCACTTGAAATTAGGAAATATGAAAAGAAGTCTTCTGATCATTCTCATACAGCTCAAATAACAAGTATTTCTCACAGAGAATGGTTAGTGATCAATTATTTTGATACTCTTTAAGGACTTAAAAATTAATTAACTATAAATTTAATATCTTTTACTTAACCCTTCAAAACAAAAAAGTTTTCTATATTAAAGTAAAAAAGTTTTGAAACTCTCAAAAGACTGATTGATGATAGTTTCATTTTTCCCAAGCCAATTTAACAACCTCCTACTATGAGGAAGCTCTTATGAAAATTCTATCATAGATGCTTTATATCATATTTCTTATAATTCATGTAATCATTTTTTGACCCTTGTTAATAAATAGGTTGGCTTGATATTGAGATTGGTATCTCATGAAAGTAGGTGCTTTTCCTGAGATATGGGAGTTTTATAATGAAATTCAGGAATTATGACCTTATCAAAAGGTGAATTACACCCTCAATGAATCATTGGACAGGGATTATATGAGCTGAAACTCAAAGTCTCTATTCAATAGAAATCATTTTATCCTTTTTAATTCTGATATCAAACCCTTCATTATTTCTCATTGTAAATCATGCCTTCTCAAGAATTCAATATATATAAAGGCATATCTTTTTTTCAATTCTCTTGATTTCTAAGCAGACCAGGAAAGACAAAGTAAAACCCATACTTTGGAAAAAGAAAAAATTGGAGCTCATGATTCTTCTCTTTTTAAATTTCTGAAAAAGATTTAGATTAATAATTGAAAACCCCTTTGAAAGATTATAGGAGCTTTAAATTGATGGTTTTGATAAACATATGGTACATGTGAGGCATAAGCTGGATAAAAATTATTAAAAACATGATAAATACAATTGGAATATCCTATGTAAAATCTTTCTAATATTACTTATAATACCTCATTAAGTAAGTTAAACCCTAATTCAATATTCAAACTCTTTGGTCTGATATTTTGATAAATCTATAAAGGCAAAGAATGGTATAGTTTAGGACTAAAAAACAACTGTAAAGTTTAATAATGGAACTTTATTGTTTTAAAGTCTTCCTATCAACACTGCAGTCCCACAAGATCAGAAAATTCTAGGAGTATTTACAGAGTCAACTTCCCTTATGATACAAATGAGTTCTTATCTTGTTTCTGATTGACCCGATTTTGAAGATTTTTTGGGCCAAATCTTATTGATTTTTTTTTAAAAAAAGGAAGAATACTTTGAGTTCTCAAATATGGAAGAACTCAATTCATACCTTGTAAAAAAACAGGTACTCTTTGGAGAAGTCTGTTATAGATATTGATAGATTGAGAAAACTCATTTTCTTATTGTGATTATACCTAGGATAAATTAAAGAAACAAAAAAGCTACAAATGATGAATGAAATTGGCATGATGAAATCATATCACAGTCATAGGATGTTACTGGGCAGCCAGCTACGCAAAATATGCCCTGGTGAAAAGTAATTAAACATTAAAAATCAAAAATAGGGTTACAGGGGCTTATCTTTATTTTCATTTTCCATTTTCTCGGGTTTCGGTCTTTAAAACCCTTGCCCTTCCTTTTACCCTTTACCCTACCCATCAAATCGATCAAAAAAATGAAAAGAAATTAATTTAAATTTTTAAATTTTTTATTTTCACATTTTTCAACATTTTTATTCATTTAGAAAAAAAAAAAAAAGAAAAGCTAAATTTAAATTCAAAAAAAAAAAAGAAAGTTAAGTAAAAAATTTTAATTTGATTTTTTACATTTTATTTTATTTTTTAAAAAAATTCTATAAAAAAAAAAAAAAAACACTTATTTTTAAATTTTTATCTTGAATTTTTTCATTTATTTTTTTGAAAAAAGAAATAAAGAAGTAATAAAATAATAAATAAAAATTAAAAATTAAGAAATGATTAGATTTATTTTAGTTCAAAATCGTCAAGGAAAAACAAGATTATCAAAGTAAACAAATCAATTACTTATTCAATTGAATTGAATTTTTTTTAAAATATTAATATTTATTTTATTTTTGTTTAAAAAAAAAAGATGGTATATACCTATGGAAGATGATGAAAAAATTAAAATTAGAGGTGAAATTCATAGATTAGTTGCAACTAGGGATCAAAAATATCAAAGTAATTTTGTTGAAGTAAGTTTTTAATTTATTTTGTTATTTTTTTTTATAAAAAAAGTTTTTTATTTCATCGATTTTATTGCTTTTTATTGTTTTTTTTTTTAGTTTAGAACTGCAAAAGTAGTTTATCGTCGCTATGCTGGCTTATTTTTTTGTGTTTGTATTGATTCAAATGATAATGAATTATCTTATTTGGAAGCAATTCATCTTTTTGTGGAGGTTTTAGGTTTGTCTTGAAAGAATTCCTTACCATTCAAATTGTTGAATATATTTTTTCGTTTTGCTTTGGTTTACAGATGCTTTTTTTGGTAACGTCTGTGAATTGGATTTGGTTTTTCAATTTCATAGAGTTTATTCAATTTTAGATGAAGTCTTTTTAGCTGGTGAAATCGAAGAAACTTCAAAATCGGTTATATTAGATAGATTGGACTTTTTAGAAAAGCTTGATTAGCAAGACAAGTTTTTATTTATTTCCAACAACTAAGTTATCTAATGTTTGGAGCAAAAGCGCTTTTTGTATATATAATTCATCATAATTAAATCAAAAGACCGCTTGGGTTTTTTAGTTAACATGTATATTTATCTACAATTAACACAACTGATATATGATAATTAAAGAGGTCAAATTGATGATGATCGTAAATCGCTCTTTTGAAAAACAATTGATTTTAGAATGGTAGGGCCGGTTTGGATTTTTCTTTATTGGCTTTCCATTCCTAAGCAAAATGATAAAGTTGACGTATCGGATCAAAAAATCTTTGAAATCTGATAAAGATAAAAAAAAGAACTAGTTACGAACCGATCGATAACTTTTAACTCTTTCATCCATCTTGATCATCTTTTCTTTGACGTCTTGAATTTTAGATAAACGATTCCTTTCACGCATTTTGCCCTTAAAAGGTTTCCTTCTACCACTATAAGGTCCAAACCGACCTGGAACAAGTTTTAGGGTCGAAGAGCTAGGTAATCCTTCAAGTTTTTCATTCTTCAAATCATCTTGAGCTTTTTGTTTGTTATTCAAAGGCCTGGAGATAGTTGAAAGATCGTTTGGAATCGACAAACCCAACAACCTTTTATCTTTTGTTGTTAATCGATTTAAACCTCCAAATAATTTAACCAATTTAGGTACTGGGTCTCGTTTGATGGCGTTATACTCCTGTAGAGTGAGGCTGCCATCGTAAAAATTTGGAGGTAATTTAGCTAAAACCTTGATAGATTTCTTAAATGGATCATCAGTTTGTTGATTTAATTGAGGTTTGATTGATTGATGAGAAGTTTTTAAGCTTTTGGTTGAACGATTGATTGGAATTTTGAATAGGTAGTGGAGTATGCGCCAGTTGAAAGCTTGTTTACATAATTGAGCTCGAATTTGAGCTTTTAAAATTGGTGGTCTCCATCTGACCTGGTTGGGTTTAATAGCTAAATTTTCATGCCCTGCTTTATATTTGGTTGGTAAGAATGGACTATGTTCGTTAGCTGAAAAAGTTGATAAGACTTTGATTAAACTTGGTGATGAATTCGGTCTAGTGGTCCTAATTTTCTTGAGCCTTTGCAACCTTGCCGTACGAGAGTTAAGGAATAGTGAGTGGGGTGATAAGAATTGCCTGGACTGAGTGAAACCTCTAATCGATTTACTGATCCGAAAGGATGGTGAAGCGTTTGATAGCATACCTAGTTTGTCACGATTGAAAGATTGGATTGATTATTAAAATGATCTATTGAATTTTAAAAGGTCGCCAATCGATTCAGAGCCAGTCTTTGCAAGAGCTTTAAAAGCAAGAATCGATTTGATTGGTTGAGCAAATAAATCTGAGCAAATCAAGAAGCCAATTCATCAGCCAATCAATCAAAACAGGATATGTTGATGAGATTAAAACCAGTAAAGGAGTACTGAAAACACTTACCGTAAGTTGAAGCTGATGTAAAAATTTGATGATCTTGATTTGAGCGACGAAATTAAGGCCCGGTTTATGTTCGGGTCTTGAAATAAATTTTCAAAATTTAATAATTATTTTTAGGCCCGGTTTATGATCGGGTTTTGACCCAAAATTTGAATTTATTTTTAATTTATTTTTAATTTATTTTTAATTTATTTTTAATTTATTTTTAATTTATTTTTAATTTATTTTTAATTCAAACCAAACGTGAATTACTTTCAAAACTGGTTCACCAGGGTTTGAATTTTTTTTAAAAAATTCTTTTAATGCATCACTTATTTCTTTCTTATGGCTAACACAACCCCAGAATCACAATTGTCAACATATGACCATATTCATAAGGATCTTGGGCATTATACGGAAAGTGTACCAGAAGGGCCTTCAAGTCACCCCAATCACACATTTGGTGAAGTTGTAAGTGGAAGAATTGAAAATCCATCCAACATTTAAGAAACACCCAGCCAAACATCCACTCAAAGACAAAAAAGGAGGACCCCTGAAGAAGCACACTTGCATTGTCAGCAATTAGAGCAAGATCAAATAGCAAAAAGACAGAGAAGAAACAATGATTGAGTCAATGCAGAAGCACAGAGGTTACAGCAAGCAGAACATTGAAAAGCTCAACATAATCAAGAAAGGAATCATAAATCACATTTTTTTGGAATGTAACCAGTACAAAACAATTGTTGGAAATGAGGAGGGAATTGCAAATGGATTACCTCAACATGGATGCAACAACCAGTGGGTTTATACCTTGGAGTTGCTTTTTAAAGACATATGAAAATCAAAAAAAAATTAGGATCTACTCAAAAATCTCTCCTTTAATACCCTTGAGAGGAGATATAAGGCTTTAATAGCTGTGTATAAGGTGGGCTGTGGTAATTTATTGTCAATAATCAATACTAAATTTTGTTAACATTTGGATTGTTAAAGATGCATGTAACACAACTGGAGGTTTGGTTTTATATGTTCAGCTATGTAAGGTTCGTCTATGAAACTCTTGATAATAGTAACAATATCAAGAGTACTATGACTGTCCTCAGTAGAAAAATATAATATAATAAAATATTACAACCACAAATTTAAATATAATTATTAAAAATAATTATATATAAAAAAAAATGATTTGATTATTATTATAATAATATAATAATAAAAAAATAATAATAATTATAATAAATTATAGTTATTCTATTATTGTTATAGTCACTGACAGTTATAACAATAAGAAGTGTAAAGCTCTTAATGAGACAATTACATGTGGAAAATATGAATATTAACCACTTATAAATAATATAAATATTATTTATAAAAAGAATCAAACACCCACTGTGCAGAAATAATTCTTTTAGAATAAAGATTCTATATAAAAAAACTAATATTTAGATAAAAAAAATATAGAACTTTAAAGAAAACTTACTTATAAGATTTATTTAATACAACAAGTCTAATACAACAGTTATTATACTAAGTAAAGGTTATAAGTTAAAAACACGTCAAAAATCAATAAATTTAAAGATAAAACAACTCTTTATAATATAAATTATGATTGAAGAGTTTTTGAGAGGAATTTGTGGATTTTAAAAGATATTTAAAATGATAATTTTATATAATAAAATATATTATTGGTGATTACAACAATAATCTAAATTCTATGACTTCAATTCTTTAGTTTTAATAAATAAAGAATAAAAATAACTTAAGAATTACTTTAATAATAAGATTTTATATTTAATAAAACTTTACCTGTTTAAATTTCTAATATGATTGGATTGATAATGAATGATGGACAAAAACAGTGATGAAAAGACCCTTTTTATGTCTTAAGAGCAGCTCTCATGATTCATAATGGATGTAGAGGGCGTGCTCAGGTCAAAACTGAAAAACCATGCTTAAAAATAAAGCTCTTAACTTAAGGAAACTTATTTTTACTTCCAATTTAAATTTACCAGTGTTATTCTTAGCTCCATGTAACTTTAATCCTCATTTAAACTAATTATTTTAAGTTTTTAATATAAATAAACTTATTTATATTAAAGTTCATCACATGAACAACTTAAAAATAGAGTTTCAAGTAGAAATCTCTTAAACTCAATTTTTAATTAATTTTTAAAGAAATCATAACTTTCTTTGAGTTTAATTAAAAGAGTAAATTTCCAGGCTAATTACCCAGGAAACTTATTTATAAAAGATACTTAAAATTTAATTTATATATTGATAATATTAAATTCTAAGTTGTGTGAAATTCTCAAGCAAATCCATTAAGAATTGGATTTTTAATGAATTTTTGAAGTTATTGCTATTTTTCCACGTAAAATAGCAAAACACACCAAACCTTAAGTTTTTATAAGGTTTTAATGCTTGAAAATTTAAATTTTTAAGCTTAATTAAGCTCTGACAGTTCTTAAAACCTTGATTTCAAGCCTGCATATTGGGATTTACCCTTTGGTAGCTTGAAATTCCTGTCCAATTTGGGATAAAACCAGTTTAAACCTTAAGGTTGGATCAAAGTCTAATCTTAAAGTTTAAATAAGGTTGAAAATCCTCCAATACAGGTGGACAACCTTAATTGAATCCTTGCAGATCCAAAAAGTTGGGTACCCCAGCTCTATTTGGTCTTTTTCCTTTGTCCCACCTTTCTGCGTGGATTTTGCCCTTTTATTTATTTAAAGCCATACTATGGCCTTAAACCCTTTTAAATTGAGCTCACGCAGGATTTACATTCTGTATGGCAAATCCTTAGCCAATTTAGTAAATATACACCACACCTCAATTTTAACTAAAATTTTGGTAAGTTTGCATAAACCTTATGCAACTTTAAATTTAAGCTTAATTAAGCTTAAATTTAACAATTTTAAAAAAATATTAGAAAAGTTACATTGGTACTGTGAGATTCTTAAATCTTCCAATAACATAAAAAATAAGTGGTTTTGGGTATAACACCCTATGGGTGTACCCTAGGTTATTTTTGGTGTAGAATCCAAAAATGACATAATATTTATAACTTTGTTTATCCAAAAAAAAGTTATACTTATTTTTTATTATTTTTTATTTTAAATTCAACTAAGAAGTCTGTTTAAGACAAAATTAACTGTTTATAAAATCATTTGTGGCCTTATGGGTATGTCATACATACCTCACAGGCTCACATTCCCTACCACCAAAAAAAATTGTACCACAATTTTTCTTTTGTAGTGTACCCCCAAGTTATTTGGGGGGGTATAATCCACTGTCCAACCTCTCTACTTATACTTTCAAGTATGTAAAGCACACAATTAAAACTTTTTATTGAGCAATTGGTCTTCTCTCATGTCTGAATCTTCTGAGAAACGTTTAGGAATCAGGTATTTTGTTTTCTACAATCCACTCATCTTCATGTTGTGGACTTTTATACCTGACCAAGTATTCTCTTTCATTTTTTCCCCTAAGTCTTCTTTCTTTCAAGACTTTCAGTACCTTTTTCTCCTCACTTAGGTCCAGTGGGGGTACTTCTAAGGGTGTTTCATTTCTTAAAGGAAATGATTCCTTGTCACTTGAAGTGTAATGCTTTACTAGACTGACAGGGAATGTTGGATGTTTATTCTCCAGTTCTCCTGACAGTTCTACTTGTACTGCATTTGTCCCATGAAGGGCTTTAATAATAAATGGTCCTGCAAAGGAATCTTTCAATTTCTTTGGACCTTTAATGTTATTAAAGTTCAAGGTTGAAACTAGTATTAAGTCCCCTACTTTGAATTCTGGGGTCTTATGACTTTTATCCCATTTCTGCTTAGCATATTCAAAGGCATCATTCATGCTTTGATTTGCATGATGCCTTACTTTATCAAGCAGTAGCTTAAAGCTTGAAGCAGTTGGATGAATGTCAACCAGATCTTTTTCAAAGTATCAACTGGAAGTTTGGGGTTCCATCCTTTTTCCAACATTGCAGGGGTCTTGCCTGTTGAAGCATGGATGCAGGTCTTGTAGGCTAATTCCAATGCTGGTATAAGAGTACACCAATCATGGGTAAAGCCGTCAGAATCTTTAAACTCCAGGCCATAAGCACAAAATCTTCTGATCATGTCCTCAAGGGTTTGAATCATTCTTTCTTCTAACCCATCTGTTTGTGGATGGTATGCTGTTAAGAATGATAATTTTGTACCCAAAAGCTTATGTAAATTAGTCCATAAGGCTGATGTAAATTTTGGGTCTCTGTCACTAATGATGTTTTTAAAGAGACCAGTATGGGATATTACTCTATTCCAGATTAAAAGAGCTGTATCCATAGCCGTGTCATCTTTGTGACATGGTAAAAAGATTGGTTTTTTGCTATATCTGTCTACAATAACAAGACATGCATTGTTGCTTTTATCACCTCCAGGTGGTAATGCAGTTACCCAATCCATGTGAACCACTTCCCATGGGGTACTTGGTTCTTAACAATGGATCATCAGACCAAATCTTTTACCAGTAGCTTTATTGGCTTTCTGGCATCTATCACAACTATGACAGTACTCAATGACATCTTTTCTCCAAGATGGCCACCAGGTACATGTCTTAATTCTTTCCATTGTTCTGTCTTCAGACAGATGTCCAGAATAAATGTTATCATGGCATTCTAGTAGTATTGTGTTAATCAGCATTCTACTAGATAGGACCATGACACATATGTGTTTAGATCTATGATATAGTATACCATCAAACAAATGGAATCTTCCATTATCATAAGATGTTTTCCAAATATCATCCAGAGAGATAGCCAATGCTGCATCTTTACAATCTTTGTCAAGTAGAGCAGTAAGAATATGACAATTCTTATCTTGCTTGTAGCTTTCCCTAACTTCTTCAAAGAATTCTGTCCCAACATCTGTGATATTAATTCCTTCAATTGGAATTTGAGGGTCTGCACTTGTAGGAACATAGGCAGGATTATCAGGTGTATTTGGTAATGCCCATCTACTCAAGCCATCAGCATTCTTATGAATATTTACAGCTTTATGTACTATGGTCATATTACCTCTATACTCCTGTATAGCAATCTGCCATCTTAACATGTGTCTGTTTGGAGTTTTCATGTTAAGAAGTGATTTTACTGCATTACAATCAGTAACTACTTCAAACACACTACCATCAAGATAGTAATGAAGTCTTTGCAGAGCCCAAACAAGGCAAAGGCACTCCATTTGGCTAGCTCCATATCTGGCCTCAGTAGGTTTAATTTGTCTTGAAATGAAACAAATTGGACCTTCATAAGGCTTGTCATTGACAATTTGAACGTAATGAAGAGCAGCCCCTAAACCATCACCACATGCATCAATATACAGCTTGAAAGGAAGTTTCCAATCTGGCATCAATAATAATGGTGCATTGGTCAAGGAATACTTGATTTTATCATATACTTGAATTCTCTCCTGTGTCATTTCAAAAACAGTTTGTTGATCACAAATTCTGTATACTGATCTGGCATGGATTGCAAAATCTTTAAGGTGTTGCCTGTAATAACTGGCAAACCCTAAGAAAGACATCATTTCTTTTTTGTTCTGCGGCATTTGTTTCAGTAAAGCTGCAGCCACTTTGTTTTTATCAACACCAAGGCTTAGTCGTGAGACTACATGTCCTAGAGCTTTTAACTCATGAAACCCAAAATTACATTTTTTAAGAGAAATCTTCATGTTCACTTGTAGAATTTTCTTAAGTACTAATGAAAGTCTCTCTAAATGTAATTGCCAGGTTTCTGAACAAATGATAATGTCATCAATATAAATGATTAACCATCCCTCTGATAATTTATGTGGGAAAATAGTATTCATCATTCTTTGGTAATGAGAGGGTGCATTTTTAATACCAAAAGGCATCCTCAAATATTCATAAATACCACAATGAGCAATTATTCTCAATAATTTCCTAGCATGAGGTGTAAAAACATTCTGGTGAAAGCCTTTCAGAGCATCCATAGAAGTGATGAATCTTGCTTTGGATAATTGAGTCAAAGTCTCATGAATTCTAGGGATTGGATACCTTTCTGGAATAGTATAGGTATTAAGTGCTCTAAAATCACCAACCATCCTTGACTTATCATTATGCCAAGTAATGATTACTGGAGTTGTGAATTCAACTTCCTCATTGTGTCCAACTTTTCTAAGAACTCCCAGTTTCATTAGTTCATTAATATGATTTTCTAATGCTTCTCTAGCCCTAGGGCCAGCTGGGTAAGCTGGTCATCTTAATAGTGGCGGATAAGGCCTTTCCACATTAAGCATAATGTCCACTTCATGGCCTTTTATAGCCCCAAGTGGTTCATTATCAGAAGCAAAGGCTTCTCTATATTGAAATAAAACTTCAATAAGTTCTTCCTTCATTTCTGGTGTTAATTCAGGAATAATTTGTGCTTCACTTAGTTGATCTGACACAAATTTTTCTTTTTTAACATTCTTTACTTGTTGAATGACAGTAATTTCTTTTGTCTCTAGAGAAAAAGCAAATTTTTGCCTTTTATTTTCCCCTATAGTGAAATACCTGTTCTTATGATTATTAATATCAATACCATAGATATTGAGATAATCATTTCCAAGTATAAAGTGTTGTGAAGTACAATTGCTCATAACAACAAATTCAGCTTTCAATTTTATGCTCCCTGCTGGATGAGGAAATATTATTGCTGCTTCAAATATACCCAAAGGGTGCATGTTCTGGCTAGCACTGCTGAATTTTACACCTTCAATTGGCATCAATTTGTCTTGCCAATTGGTATAAATTTTTTCAAGATAATCTTTTCCAACACAAGTGCAAAAAGCACCTGAGTCAAGATGTATCTTGGCTTCTGTGTTATTTATCACAATATTAGTGATACAAGATGACCCAGCTGTATAACTTTTACCTCTAGCAGGTTTGGTTTTTTGCATTTTGGCATCTTGCACATGTATGAGATCCATACATTCATCACTGTACTGTGGTAAGTGAGTATGTACCTCAGTGACCTCAAAAGAAACATTAATATTTTCTATACCAAGTTGTTCTGATGCTTCTTCTTCTTCTGAAGGCTCAGAATCACTTTCATGTAAAGATACATCAGTTTCTTTTGTTTCTTCCACTTTTTCAACATTTATCTCATTGACTCTTGTCTTTTTTGGACAAGTGTTTGCTAAATGAGATGTACTTCCACATTTATGACATTTCAAAGGAGGTCTGTCATGTGGTTTATTTGGTTTTAAAATTGGTTTCCCACTAGTCTTGTTGTCTATTGGGGGTTTATACCAATTTCTTCCAATTTTTGTTCTAGTAGTGATATCTTCCATAGCATTGATATAATCTTCTGTAGAGCAAGGCTCAATACATCTGCTTCTTATAGCATGCTCAAGGTCACCACCACACTTTCTTAATATCCTTTTATGTACCATTGGTTCAGACATATCAGGATGAAGGGCAGTTAATCTGTCCTTCTGTTTAAGAAACCAAGTCATGGGCCTGTCCCTCTCAATATTAAAAATGGCTTCTTCAAAAGAATTTTCCATTCTAAATCTCCAGGAATCATTTGCCCATTTGGAAATAACTTGTTCTTTCCACCAAGGCCAAGAATGTTTACCATGGTCTTGTCTCATTTTATAATACCATTTCTTTGCTGATTTGGTAAATAATGAGTGTAATCTGGCACTTATGTATTCATCTGGTATGTTAAAGTCTTCTTTGAACATATCAATTGTTTTCATAAATTCCATATGATTATATTCTCCTTCACCACTGAAGGTTGGCCATTCCTCTAATCTTGGAATGTCCTTGTAATTGCAAGCAGTTTCCACATCATGACTTGAAATTGTATGATGTAAATCATTATTCAAGTTAAGGACATTTCTGTCAAGAATTGGTGTGGATTGCCTTGGCAATTCATTTTTTAGTGATATATTATTAATACTTGACTGAATGTCTTCTTTCAATTCAAGTCTTGCTTTATCACTTTTTTCTAATTGTTCTTGAAAAAGAGCTGCATTGTGACCAGTTGAATTTTCCAAGTTTTGTACTTGTATTTGCAATTCTTTTAACTGTCCAGTTATAAAAGAAATTGAATGTTCATCTGGTTGATTGAGTAAGGTAACTTTAAACTCAAGTCTTTCACAAATTTGCGTCAAAGATAAAATATTTGCCTTATTAACATTTTCAAGGCCAATTATGGTCTTTTGTTGGTCTTTTACTTGTAATATTTCATTACCCAATTTCTGTTGGACATGATCAAATGCTTTAAATTTTGTCATAATTTCTTTATTACAAAATTAAAAGTAAGTTACAAGTTTTACAAGATCTACTTCTTTCTAAAGGATTGGTTCAATCTTTCCTCCTCCTTGTTTTTGAATTCCATCAAAGTTCTTGCCATATTGAACACATTGTCCATGGCTGTCTTTTCCTTCTTTGGGATTCTGTAATTCTGAGGGTAAGGTTTGTTCCACTTGGGCTTTGCTTTTCCCTTTGCCTTTTGCTTTCCCTTCTGGTTGGTCTTTGGGGCTTGCTTGGGCTTGTTTGGCACTTGTTGAGGCGGATTTTTGCTGGTGGATGCTTGAGGAGCTTCCACTGGGCTGTTGTCCTTGCCTTGAGCCAATTTCTACTTCTGATCCTCTGACAACATGCTTTGGTTTTTCAACCAAGATTTGATCTGTTGGACTTGTCCTTTGACAGACATTGGTGTCTAACCCAGCAGAAAATCCTCTTTCTTTTCTGGCCCCATGAACTTCTTCACTTGAAGATAAGAGTTCATGGTGCCTATCCAAAGACTTGGAAGGAGTTCCCACTCTTGTTGTTTTGATGCCAGGAACCAGTTTTTCCATTGGGATTGATAAATTTCCACAGCTGCCTGTTGGAAATGGTTCAGGTCTAACAGCAATAGCAGTTATGTCAGCTTCTGGACTCTCAATAAGAGGTTCAAAGGTGCTGGCTAACCTTTGGGAACTGGTGGAAGTTCTGGCATCCTCCATTTGTGCCTCTCCTCTGGGAGGACATTCTTGCCTTTTGGATTTGTGGCTGAAATGTCCTGGTCCAGATCCATTTGATTGGATGAAGTAGTTACTTCCACTTCTAGTAGGAGTCATTTCACGTCAATTTTTAATAAAAAATAGAGTAAAATTGAATTGAATTCACCTGCAGGACCTTTGAAGGGCTCTTTGGTTATTAAACCCCTTGGTGCTGGGCTGGTTTGAATCTCAATACTGGACTCTGAGGAACTTTCTCTGATTGAAGACACTAGAGAAAATTAAAAATATAAGTTATTTTATCAAATAATGAAAATAACTTATAAACTCAACTTATTAAATAAAGTTGTTTTAATGTAATTTTATGGCAAATTACGTCAAAAATAAAGAAAAATGTCTAAGATAAAAGAAAAAATATTTTTAGTAAAGATTTTTATTTTTAAAGATTTTTTTATTTGATTTATTATTTTCTTTAAAGAAATAATAATTATGCAATTAACAAGTTAATTAATCAAAATTGTATTATTATTCACTTTATACTAGAATAACTCAAAGAATAAATTTCAAGTCTGTGATGTGAAGAAGCCACTAGTTAGACAAAAGAAATTTATTCCAAGTCACTCAATAGTATATTGTTTCAAACAATATTCTTAAGAAAAAATAACTTTATTAATATTATAAAGATTATTTATAAGGGATAAGTCCCAAAAAAGCCAATATTAAAACAAATATGGCAATTTTACGTCAAAAAACAGTAAAATAAGGTCTAGAATATGATTTATGTCCCAAAAATTGGTTTAAAATCACGGCCAGGCCCCCAAATGTAAGGTTTGTCTATGAAACTCTTGATAATAGTAACAATATCAAGAGTACTATGACTGTCCTCAGTAGAAAAATATAATATAATAAAATATTACAACCACAAATTTAAATATAATTATTAAAAATAATTATATATAAAAAAAAATGATTTGATTATTATTATAATAATATAATAATAAAAAAATAATAATAATTATAATTTATTATAATTATTCTATTATTGTTATAGTCACTGACAGTTATAACAATAAGAAGTGTAAAGCTCTTAATGAGACAATTACACATGGAAAATATGAATATTAACCACTTATAAATAATATAAATATTATTTATAAAAAGAATTAAACACACACTGTGCAGAAATAATTCTTTTAGAATAAAAATTCTATATAAAAAAACTAATATTTAGATAAAAAAAATATAGAACTTTAAAGAAAACTTACATATAAGATTTATTTAACACAACAAGTCCAATACAACAGTTATTATACTAAATAAAGGTTATAAGTTAAAAACACGTCAAAAATCAATAAATTTAAAGATAAAACAACTTTTTATAATATAAATTATGATTAAAGAGTTTTTGAGAGGAATTTGTGGATTTTAAAAGATATTTAAAATGATAATTTTATATAATAAAATATATTATTGGTGATTACAACAATAATCTAAATTCTATGACTTCAATTCTTTAATTTTAATAAATAAAGAATAAAAATAACTTAAGAATTACTTTAATAATAAGATTTTATATTTAATAAAACTTTACCTGTTTAAATTTCTAATATGATTGGATTGATAATGAATGATAGACAAAAACAGTGATGAAAAGACCCTTTTTATGTCTTAAGAGCAGCTCTCATGATTCATAATGGATGTAGAGGGCGTGCTCAGGTCAAAACTGAAAAACCATGCTTAAAAATAAAGTTCTTAACTTAAGGAAACTTATTTTTACTTCCAATTTAAATTTACCAGTGTTATTCTTAGCTCCATGTAGCTTTAATCCTCATTTAAACTAATTATTTTGAGTTTTTAATATATATAAACTTATTTATATTAAAGTTCATCACATGAACAACTTAAAAATAGAGTTTCAAGTAGAAATCTCTCAAACTCAATTTTTAATTAATTTTTAAAGAAATCATAACTTTCTTTGAGTTTAATTAAAAGAGTAAATTTCCAGGCTAATTACCCAGGAAATTTATTTATAAGAGATACTTAAAATTTAATTTATATATTTATAATATTACATTCTAAGTTGTGTGAAATTTTCAAGCAAATCCATTCAGAATTGGATTTTTAATGAATTTTTGAAGTTATTGCTATTTTTCCACGTAAAATAGCAAAACACACCAAACCTTAAGTTTTGATAAGGTTTTAATGCTTGAAACTTTAAAGTTTTAAGCTTAATTAAGCTCTGACAGTTCTTAAAACCTTGATTTCAAGCCTGCATATTGGGATTTACCCTTTGGTAGCTTGAAATTCCTGTCCAGTTTGGGATAAAACCAGTTTAAACCTTAAGGTTGGATCAAAGTCTAATCTTAAAGCTTAAATAAGGTTGAAAATCCTCCAATACAGGTGGAAAACCTTAATTGAATCCTTGCAGATCCAAAAAGTTGGGTACCCCAGCTCTATTTGGTCTTTTTCCTTTGTCCCACCTTTCTGCGTGGATTTTGCCCTTTTATTTATTTAAAGCCATACTATGGCCTTAAACCCTTTTAAATTGAGCTCACGCAGGATTTACATTCTGTATGGCAAATCCTTAGCCAATTCAGTAAATATACACCACACCTCAATTTTAACTAAAATTTTGGTAAGTTTGCATAAACCTTATGCAACTTTAAATTTAAGCTTAATTAAGCTTAAATTTAACAATTTTAAAAAAATATTAAAAAAGTTACATTGGTACTGTGAGATTCTTAAATCTTCCAATAACATAAAGAATAAGTGGTTTTGGGTATAACACCCTATGGGTGTACCCTAGGTTATTTTTGGTGTAGAATCCAAAAATGACATAATATTTATAACTTTGTTTATCCAAAAAAAAGTTATACTTATTTTCTATTATTTTTTATTTTAAATTCAACTAAAAAGTCTGTTTAAGACAAAATTAACTGTTTATAAAATCATTTGTGGCCTTATGGGTATGTCAGACATACCTCACAGGCTCACAAGCTACAACATCATCATAGGACAATAGAGGTCAGTAATTGACAAGCCAAGTTTGAAAGGAGCTCTACTGAAATGGGCTTGATTCCTATAGATATACAGCTTATTGAAATTATTAAATACAAACAATTCAGGCATGAAGGCAATTGGATTGGAATTGGGGTAATTTGGCCTTTCAACAAATCAACAACATATAGAACAAGGAGGAAAAGAGACAAATGCTCAGGTGGAAAAAAATGGGAATTGTGAAAATGATGAGACAATAATTAGAAGGGAAAATGGCCAAAGCAATTACAAACCAGGAACTCAAACTCAGGAAAGGGAGGTGTTAGATTCATTGCTGAATCAGCCTTAATGTTCAAGAAGAGTCTGCTGAAATTCATTTAGTCAAAGCTCATCTAACACATTTGTAACTAAAAGGAAGGAGCAAACATTCATGAATAACATGAATTCCAATATGCAAGGAATGTTGACACCATTGATGATGATCCTAAAACAAGGACAAGATTGAGCAGAAGAACAAGACAGAATTCAACAAGCAAGAGATGAGGAGAGAGCATGTGTCACAATGCTGTCTGCCAGACCTCAGCAAAGGGAACTCTTGCTGAAAAGGCCATTAAACTGTTTTAAAGACCGATTAATACTGGCAAGTTGTAGATCACATTCCCCCATGTGACAGTACCCCCAGGTTTAGAGCACTGCGTCCCAAAGTGCATGTAACTGATGGTATTACCCATGTTGCCCTCATGGAGCTACATTAGTCACAACAGGGGTCTACAAGGAACGCTTGTATGCCAATGGATCAGAAAACCCAGAAATTTCTGGTTGTTCAATTGAGACCACTCCTTGTCTCCAACCGGAATCAAAGCCATGACTTTGGTAACCAGTTTATTGTCACAATGCTGTCTGCCAGACCTCAGAAAAGGGAACTCTTGCCAAAAAGGCTATTAAACCGGTTGAAAGACCAATTAATACTGGAAAGTTGTAGATCACATTCCACCATGTGACAGTGTGAAGAAGAAAGGCAATTATGGGAAGTACAAATCCCAGAAGAGGATCAACAAAGATGTGATCAGATGCATATATACATGATGACCATGTTATAAAAAATGACAGGAATTCCCTTGGATGAGCCACCTACACATTTTCAGAATGGATCAGGGAGTGGTAAGTAAAATCACTAAAAAATTGTATTTTCATGAACTAAATCCGCATTGACTTTATTAAGGATCAAACACAAGTTAAAGGTGTAACCTTCATTCTTAAGACATGCTGAGTTTTAGCTGTTTTTTTTAAAAATAAACCAAAAACATATGGATTGTTGAAAATAGGACAAATAGATAAATGAATTTGTATTGTAATTTATAGGAAATTTTTTCTTTTTTTCCCTTTGGATCTTGATCAACGCAAAGAAAAATGTGGGAAGATTTTTATCTAAGATTTTATAGAAATTTACTTGTGTGAATTTCTCTGTCATTTTGCTTGGTAATGCCAATTGTTTTAACCCATAGACTGTGCATTTAAAGAGGCATTCAACCACCTTGTTCAATTCTGATTAAGACAGTGGCACATTTGTCCTTTCTGATTAATCTTATACATTGCCAGGCTCCCTTCCGGACAATTGGAAAAAGACATCATACCACAATTGTCCCAAAACTATTAATAATGATGTCTTCTACAGATGAAGCCACCCATCTTTTGGAAGACTCTCCCTTAGAAACACGTGGTCCACTTCTGCAATCACTTCAAGATGAGATGGAATATCTCACTCAAGAGAAATCCAATATGCTCAACAATCTCACAAAAACAAAAGCATGTTCAACTTTACAAAAAAAAGAGATTTATGATTTGACAAAAGCAATCAAATCTAAAGATGCAATTCTGGCTCACTTAAAACAAAGTTATTTGAAGGAGCTCAAAGAGATTGATAAAGTCTTACAAGATAAGTAATTAGTTCCTTCAGTCTTAAAATTTCTTCAAACCAAATGTGATTGATATTTTTATGTTTCAAAACTTTTGTATTCCCTTTCCATGCGCCTAAAATTATTAAACAACCCAGCAGCATGATCCAACATTTTACACAAATATTTCATTTACAAATGTCAAAATAGATATTGCCTATCTGTTCCTTCACTGGAAGTTTGGTCTACTCCACTGATATAATGTACGCCTTGTTACCTTTCACTTTATTGTCATCTACTTATGTGCCCTTGTATGTTTTGCATTGCAATTACATATTGTTTCCCAAGCATTAGTTCATTTTATGCACAATTCCTTGCGAGAAGCTCACATATTTCATCCTAATAAATTCTTTCTTACTTTTCTATTATTCCATGCATTCAAGAAATTTCTATGATTATGATTTAGAATATTATCCAAAATCATGCATGCAATTGCTATTTGGCCTGTGTGTATGGGAACAATTGCTTGAGGTTACAGCAAGCATCAAAGCCTATTTTTCAAAGGTCCAAATGCTTTTTCTACAACCATTCTGAAAATTATATTACATTAATTTATTTTTTTATAGGGATAACCATTTCAGACTCACCTTGTTGATGAATGCATGTGATTAAATCTCTGTCACAATGCTGTCTGCCAGACCTCAGCAAAGGGAGCTCTTGCTAAAAAGGCTATTAACCCATTTGAAATACCAATTAATACTGGAAAGTTTTAGATCACATTCCACCATGTGACAATCTCACTGCACCCTAATCACCTATGTTCCTCAATGGCCAAGGATTGGTAAGCGACCTGAATAGCCCAAATTGCCAATGAGGAAACAATTTGGTGGAAATTGAAGGATGCCGTTGATTAGATCTTTGCCAATTGGTTATTTTATAAGCACTCAACTGTCGTGAACTTAAACAGGGAGGCCACCATATACCTATATAACCTAAAGGAATCAATACAATGGCAATGTATGAATTCATATTTCTCAATCACATTGAGAAATTTTCCATGTGCATTAACAATAAACTGAAACACAATAGAATACCAACCTTTCCAATTGACATAAGCATTCCACTCATCATTTGGTGGGGGAATTATGGGAATGTGGGTGCCATCAATGGCCCCAATTAAATTTGTGAGTCCTTGCCTTGGTATAAATTTCTCCTCTATTTCTTGCCATTTCTGTGCATGATCAATTCGTGGGAACCTATTGAAGCACAATTCAATTAGTCATATTCAAATAATGTAAAAAATCATAAATTGGAATTGCTTAAACTATAGTTGAATCATGAAATGACACCTGAATGGAATGGACAACCACTTTGGTCACTTGATAAGAAGTAGATTTACCAATGTTAAAGATGTGCCTAACTGTCTCATAAGAGCTGCCATGACCCAACCCATACAACATAATCCCTAACTTCTCCTCAATCATTAACCCACATGCATTATGTTGATAGGCATGTGGTATATGATTAAATAACACATTAATCAGGCTGAAGAAATCTTCACGTCCTATTCAAAATAGCCCAATGAATTGTGCTTTGTTGTACAACCCTTCATTATACCATGGGTTTAATCTTTGCCTTTGTTTTAGTGAATGATACTGACAATTCCTTGATTCCTCATAGCATTTCATATGAAAACTAATAGCTAAATTTAAGCTGTTCATGATGTAAAACATCTCTGGATTATCCATGGTTCTTGAATTTTAAGAAGAAGAAAAAAATAAACAAGTCCAATGGGCCTATTTAAAGTAACAAGACATTTGGCACTTGTTGCACAATAATGGCTGACAGAAAGTGAGAAAATTGATTTTCCACTGTAGATCCAAAATGTACAATATTTTTTGAAAAAAATCCCAACAGTTTCAAAATTTATTTTAAATAAATTCCAAATCAATTTCAAAATAAATTCAAATTTTGGGTCAAAACCCAATCATAAACCAGGCCTTATGATCACTCTACTCTTGCAAATTAAAGTTGCTTTTTTTTTCACCAAGTAGGCCAAAATGACATTAGTTTTTAATTTTTTCTAATTTATTTTTTCTTTGGAGTTGTTTACATATTTATGATGGATGAATTATACAAGGAAGGTTTCAATCCATGGAATGGAGAGGATTTATATAATGAAAATCATTTTATTGGGCTTTTTTGAATGGGACAACAGGACTTCTTTCATTTAATGCATTTATTATTTGATTATATCCCCAATGACTTTCAACAAGACATGCAAGTTTTAACTATCAAAGACAAGGGAGGCATTACTTTATATAGGTTGGGTCATGGGACCTCTTATGATACAGTGGAACATGTGTTCAATGTGG
The DNA here is from genome assembly GCA_023105745.1 of Austropuccinia psidii. NCBI lineage: Eukaryota > Fungi > Basidiomycota > Pucciniomycetes > Pucciniales > Sphaerophragmiaceae > Austropuccinia > Austropuccinia psidii. The sequence goes on from JALGQZ010000013.1 coordinate 42,412,192, forward strand.
GAAAAGCCACAGCTTGTCAAGTCTCACAGGCCATGGTTCAAGCAATTTTGGTTGCATTACATGACTCCACAATCATGTAAGTATGTATTTCACTCAATGTTCTCAAGCAAAATGGAAAGTCTAATAACTCTGTTATATAGATTTCCAGATTCAGATGATGCAGAAAAATGGGCAGAAAGTGAGGGAAAATTAAGACAAAGACAAGGACTCATGAACATCATTGGGGCTATTGATGGAGCCCATATTCCAATACTCCCACCATAAAATGAGCAATGTAAGCTGTACATGAACCAGAAGGGTTGGCATTAAATTGTGTTTCAATGCATTTTTGATGGTCATGGAAATTTTTGCAATGTGAGTATAATTATTTAAATTAAAAATGGGGCACTATCTGATTGAGATTCTGTATGCAGGTGTATGGTGGCCTGCCTGGGTCAGTACATGATAGTTGCAAATTTAGAAAATAACAGATTGGGTAAGATCTGATCAATGGTGTGGCAAGTTTCCCATCATATTGCTTACTCCTTGGAAATTCTGGATATTCATGATGACTTCAAAATCTGGTGCCTTTGAGGAATCCTCAAGATGAAGAAGGAGCCCATTTTAATAATATTCATTCTTCAACCACAAAATAAAATCATTTGTAAAATTTAAAAAAAACTAATAGTAAATTCTGTTTTGTAGAATTTCCATTAAGAAAGCCTTTGGATAATTGAAGAATCATTTTTGATGTCTCCTGACACCACAAGCAAGAGTTCGACTACATACAGTTAAAGTCACAATAGCATGTATGATTCTCCATAATCTTTTGAATGACCATCAGGGGAATATTTTACAAAATTGGAATTGGCATAATACTAAATAGGAGAGGCTAGGATATATTGAAATAATAATGTTTTAATTTTGGAATATTGAAAAACATTTATTTAATGTACAAATAATGTATTGTCATGTGCCAGTTAAGTATTTTGGTGCAGATTATTCATAGAGCTATGTGCTTTACGCTACCAATAGTAGCTTTTATTAAAATAGAATAATCAGGAAAGACTTCCTTCTTGAGGAATCAAGACCAAATTCTAGCTCATAATCATACCTTGAGAGAAACATAATGAGTTAATATAAAATTATAATGGAAAAATAGAGCCCAAATTCAAGCTCACTGAGACAAAAAATCAAGAGCTCATTCTATTAGGATTTGTAAGTGTGACTTAAGAGCATTCAATTATTGTACAATACAATCTTTCACATGCAGCTTGCCTTGCAAAAATGAAATTTCTTCATCATGTGCTTCATTTTTTCTTTGAAGATGAGTGATATGGTGCAGAATTTGACACTTTCTAGCTTTAATTTTAGCTATTTCACACATAATTCTAATATAATCAGTGCGCAAAATAGTTGGATGAGTATGAAAATTTGTTACATTGAAGGTTTATGAAGGGGAAACTAATATTCAATATCTTCACAACCATGGAAATCACCCTCTTGGACTTCCATATGCTATGTCAATGCCATATCCATAATCCTTGGACAAATTGGCCATTTCACTAGCTGGGGCCAACTTAGCCCCTTCATCATCATCAGGCCCTTCCTTTCCAGTCTATGCTTTTGGGCACTCTTAGGGATTTTGCAGTCAACAGGGAAAATACAGCCCAAAATCCTGTATTTGGCTTTTTAAGCTTTAACTACAGCTTTGTGCCTTTTGTGAATTTTGGTGTATTCCTTCCTTTTATTCCATTTTCCGATTGAATATGAGAAATATGCTCAAATGACCATATTAGGCCATTTGGGGTTTGATTGCCAGTTATGTGAATTTTTTTCACATGTTGCACAAATACAGTTTGAAGACGGTATATGCTGTGTTTGGCTAAAACACCAAAAACAACTTTGTCACCTTTTAAGCCACCATAAACCCAATTATCACTCATATCCTCCTGGAATCCTTACAAAAGACGTGTGGTCACTTTCACCCTCCAATAAATAAAAGTGCCATAAATGGTGTTATACACCATTATGCATATTTTTTCACCAGAAATCCAATAGAACTAATATCAAAGGGCTATTTAAGCATTCCATAAAGTCATCAAGGCATCATGTCATCCACAGGATTTATCAATGCTCAAGGACAAGTGTCACTCTCAAATATCAATGATGCCATCAAGAAATAATTTCATATTCTCATTCACAGTATTCCTCCAAGGTAATACTGGGAGTCTATTCTGAAGGGATATTAAAGATGTAGTTCCAAAAAAATCTGTCAAGTGTCAATGCTTCATCAATCCACCATGGAAACCAAATTCATTCAATACAGTCTGGATTCATCAAGACCTGTATTTCAATCATACACCATGGAAAGATCATTCAAACCAGTTCCTTTATCAATTTGTAAAGGTATAGATTCCATAAGACAATAAATAAAGATCAGCTTCCATCCTGAAGGAGTCAAGCTCTCAACTATTCACATATACCAGCCTCCTTTGAACATGGGGGGGTTTTCCCCCCAGTTAATTGATATATTTTGAGTTTATTTTATCTTTATTTATCTTATCTTTGTTGTTAAGTGAATACTGATATTATAAAGTCAGTCATTTGACACCCTTTATTTTCTTTCTTTGCCTGTCAGTGGATATTGGTGGTCATATCCTTTACTAATTAAATTATTTGTAAGGTTTGACTATGAAACAATAAGTAAAAATTACTAATATTTTACTTATTGTACTATGAAGGTCCTTATAAATGAAATGAATAAGATAAAAATAACTATAATAATAAAGAATTATTATAATTATGTTGTAAAAATAATTATATTATGAATAAAATATAATAAAATAAATATATTAATATAAAATGATTAATATATTTAATAGCACTTTATTATTGCTACAAACAAATAATAAAGGCGTAAAAAATTATTTTTTATTAATAAAAAACAATTAATAACAATAATATTACCAATATTAAAGTTATAAATTAATATAAATACTATTTATATTAATTTAAATAATTATTAAAAGAATAATAATAAGAGGAAATAACCTACTTTTAATACTTAATATAATAATTTTGAGATATTTTACGCCAAATAATGTAAATACAACTTATACAAATTGTATTTACAATACAAAAATAGAGAAATTACTAATATTCTTGATTTTTTTACGTGGGAATGAGTTTTAGAGAGATTTTTAACAAAAACAATTAAAAAAATGATTCAATCACGTCAAAATTGATTATTATAATAAGATGATATTTGGTCTTTAATAATATAGAAGTTTTATATATAAAGAATAAAGAAATTACCTTTTTAATTGTATTGATTTAATGTTGTGAGCCTTAGAGGTAATTTCATATACCCAAAAGACCACAAATACAAAAATAACATATTAATAGAAATAAAATAAATTTATTTATATTATTAAAATAAAAATATAAAATTATATTAAAAATAGAAAAATTAATTACAATTTAAGAATAAAAATACATTAAATTTTGTAAGTATAAAATTACATTTATACTTGAAAAGATTAAGTAAAAATGAAATTTTAACAAAATTGTGAAAAAACAAATAAATTTGGAAAAAATTTAAATGAAAATTATTATAACTTTTTATTCAATAAATAAACACATAAGAAATATTTCACCATTGGATTCCACATAAAAAATCAGGTGGGGTCACCTCCGAGTGAAATTCTTGTAGCTCAACTCTAAATGAGCTTAAATTAAGTTTTTAGTATTTTCAATACAAAAGTTGAAAATCCTCAAAACCTTAATTTAATTCACACCACATGTGGTGTTAACCATCAATTTTTGTGTTAAAATTGAGGTGTTGTGTTTAGTTTAGAAGTTATGAGGAATTGAAGTATTTTCAATTGAATTCAATTGAAATGTCAAAATGTGCGCGTGTATTACATAAGTGAACTTTGATTTACATATGAGGTGTCAATTATTACTGTATTGTACTGTACAATTGAATTGAATTACATATGTAAATTATAAGTATAATACATGATGAGGAATTAAAGGAAAAATAAATTGGAAAGATTAAATTTGGGGGGGAAAAGGAACTCCAGCTCTAAGGGGGAGCTAGACCCCCAAAATCCTTGCTGACAGGCGTGGGATGTCAAAATTCATGCAAAAGTTCATCACTTTTGGCCTGGAATTGAGTTACAGGGTCTGTGGACTCAATTGATGATGAGGTTTTGATACCAACTGGGGTAGTTTTAGCTGTTGCCAAGAGGGTAAAACTACCCTTAAGATAAAACAATCATAGTAAAAAACAGTTTTAACTGGTTTCTAAGCCTCTGACACACATTCTGACGTGTTTTGAAGGCTCTAGGCCTGGTATTGCTATAGTAATGGCTGATTTAAGGGTCTAAAATGGCTAAAAATGGCTTAAACCAGCCCTTTTTTGGTCTAAACCTGGGTTCAATGATGCCATAATTGGCTTTTCTGTTGTAATACTGTTTTCACGACTGACAAGAGTAAGTTTTACTTTTGGAGTAAGAGAATTGATGGCTATAAAAGAATGTCTTCTTTGCCCCACTTTTCTCTTCAGGTTAGAATCTTTTCCTTTTATTAATTAGTTTAAACACTGTTAAACCAATCAATCAAAGATTCCAACCACCCTTATTAAATTATTTTAATCCTTTTAACCACGTGAAAAAATCATTATAATCATTGTTTGTAACTCTTATCATCATTTTCCCCTGAACCACCCCAAAAGTGAATTAAAGCATCTTTCATCACTGTAAACTTTGTCACTTTGTTTTCAAATTCACTCTGGTCACTTTTGGGCATGTTTTCTCTTTAATATTCTTTTTAAAGACTTTGTTCTTTAATTAATTGCTTGCAGTTCTTTGCTCAATTAATTCCAATTGAAATTGCTCTTGAAGAAATTTCTTTTGTAGCCTTAAAATATCTCTTGTAGAATATTTTTTGGATAAATTTTATTGTTGGTAAAACAATAAATTTTTATAATATTATTGTTTTATACTAATAAAGTTATAAACAATAAAATTGGCGTGTTTTCTCTTAAAAATAATATTTAATACTATTTTTAACTTAATTTTACCTTATACAAATTTTGAGGACAGGAAAAGTACTTGATTTTTAATCAAAGTTTCATATCCACACCTTACAAATGTTTTTGATGCATCTGAGGGGAAAACAGAGCAAAAAGAGCTCTATTTATAGTAAATACCTCCCTCCTAGAGTCCAAAAGGCTTCTAGTAGACGTGTACTGATCATATCCACTGGAATTGATCACTATTGTAAGGTTTGGTGATGATTACATCATGATCAAACCTCATTACATCATTATTACGCCATTATTTAGAGTTATCACTATAACTCTAATTTTGATGACATCAAAGGCTTGGCAGAACCCCAAATTTCGTGTATTTTATTAGTTTTAATCATAAACTAATAGTATTCACCAATTTTATCACTTATATGACTGTTAAACTTAATTTAAGGTTACAGTGAGTGATCCTAAATGATCAAATTAAGCTCAAACTTTGATCCTTGATAACTTATAAGATTTACACGCTACAGCAATTCAGAGAGTGAATTCTGATAGCTTGGAATAACCTCATTATGCTGCCAAGAGAATTTCATTACATCATCAAAACTCTGTTTTTGATGATTTTTCTTGTAACTCATCTTTTCTGTTGAAATTTAATATTTTAAACTTCAAACTATGATTTCAAGAGGTTATACCTTGAATATTATAATAAAGAATACATCATTCTTCACAAATGAACTAGTAGAATCCAACTGTTTACTTTTTTTTAAGTTTGGACCACTTTCACAACAAAGTGGTCAACAGCTCTGTTGAGTTTAATCAATAATTCCTTACAGGTTTTAACCTTGTTTATAACTTGTGAGATAAACTTCATTTCTGTATTCCTACAGTAATTACGTGATGACTTTCTTTTTGGTTCATCAATCTATCATGCCTAATTCAAGAGATATTAGCTAAAATCCTTGAATATATGCGTTGACCAAAAAAGTGCATATATTCAGGTTAATTCCTTAAGTATTGATTTTGAAGCTTAGCTTATTAATTGTTTCATGTGTGGACTTTTGTGGAGAATTCAATGGTACTATTTATTTCACATGTTGCTTCATTGTTTTTTGAAATAAATAAGGATTTGTGTCTTTTATAACGTATTATTACTTATAACTTATTAAATATTGACTTTACAGATATGCCATAAAAATGGTATATGTGTATTTTACCATGGGGAATACAATAGTGTACTTTAACTCACATGTTTATTCATTGGTTTTAAGTTAAACCAAGTTTTATACCAATTTATGGTATTTTTGTAGTTTTAAGGTACTTATTTTTAATGTATAATTATATTAAATATTTCTTGTGACCTTTTTCGTATGTGGTCATATCTCAAAGGTTCAAATTATTAATTATGGCAGGTTGGAACAGTGTTTAAGGACTTACTTGGTTGGCTCTTTGGCCATTTGGCTTCCTTTTCTCTTATTGCATCTCATCTTGTACTTGCATATTTATTAGAAAAATTTCTTCTTCTTTTATTTTATCTTCTTCAATATTTGGAGTCTTCCAAGTGAGCTCCCTGATTATTGAGTTCCAGGCCACTCTTGTTATCCCCAAGAGCCCCTGTGACAACTATATTGGTGCAAAAGATTGAGTTTGGAGAAGAAATGGCCCACAAAGGACTTATGAGACAATAGTAAAGTGGATTTTTAGATTTGTTTTAGATCTTCAAAAGGGTGATGGAAATAATTGAAGCCAAGAAATCAGCCCTTATCATATTGTAGCCAAATATTTTTGGACCAAACTGTCTTTTACAAACCAAAACATTTCTTTAATTAAACAGCCTCAAGAATTGATTTTTGTGGGAAATAGTATAAATCTGCAAATTAATTAAAGCCAAATAACCTATAAATGAAAGTATTAAAGGCCAAGATAATCATGTTTCACAGTTGGATTAACTCATATCAAACATTCATACATGTAGAGCATTGATTTGATATCTGTCAGGCTGAGTCTATGATGAAGTGGTAATAATATTATTTACAGCTTTAAATATGACTGTGAGATGGATAATTATGATTGAAAAAGGCTTCAATAATAATATAAGGGCCTTAATATTGTGAAATAATGGTGGTGAGCGCTGTTGAAAGCCCTGGGTGAAGTCTTACCAGGTGGGTTACTATAATAAGAGCTACAATACACTAAGATTTAAGGTATACCTTATTATCTTCCAAATGTATAGCTGCTTTTGACATTTGTATTAAATAGGAATTCAATAGCAGGATTGGGATTCCTTTTATGGCAGAGAAAAGGCCTCCTTTTATCCTGAAATGGGGTGGAAAGGTCCTCTAGACCATCCATGTAGAGGAAGTGGAGATCTTTCACTTCTGAGTGCTGGCTTGTGGGTTGAACAAGGCCTTTATACTCCGTATTGGGCTCAGATGTGGTTTTGAAACCACATCTGGGCAGTTTTCCCCAATACAGGGTGAATATTTTCATCTGGGGACCACACAGCCCTCTTTTGATGTGTATGACACATAAAAGGCTGTTCAGAACCTGTATGGGACCCCATTATTGAAGGAAATATGAGGTATTTAGGTATAAACAAGCTTCCTTGTCTGTTTGACACCTCATAATCATAGCTATGGGATAATATCCCACAGCAAAGGTGTATTGGCCAATATGTGGGATTTGAGCCTGAAAATGCTATAGCTTTGTAACTTTTTGAGATATTGAGATCAAATTTGGTTCATTTTGTAGCCCTGGATGATATCTACACAATTTTACCTCATTTGGTATGGTTAAAGTTAAATATGGCAAGGTTATGCAATTTTCAATTTTTGCTATCCAGATATATGGTTTTCTCAAAATCTGTATGGAACTTATTTGCCCCATACCTTTTGTTCTAGATGAAATATGGGGAAATAGATGGCACCATCAGATAGCCCTCATGTTTCTCTTTTGTAATGAACCCACTTTAGGTATGTCACACTAAAACTGAAGAAGATATATGAGAGGTGAATATTTTATTCACCCTTTTTTGACCTTACTTTGGCTACAACTTCTGTAGTTTTGGTGCTAGCTCAATTTGGGTTGTAGAAGTAGATATTCCTGACTTAGAGCTTCAATTTGAATACCCATTTTCTGGGTTCAATACTCTTTCTCTGTATTTCAGATGAGAGGTGAAAATTAAGGTTTATGCTCAGAAAATTCTTTGAGCAGAAATAACTTTGTTATTCTTTTTCCTATGATGATAGGACTTGTATTTTTGAAAGCAGGTGAGCTTACTCTTTATTTTGATTCATTTTGAGCTGGTTTGGTTCAGATCCATGTTTTGGTGGAATTTTGTTCTATCATTGGTTCATGGTATTTGGTTTTCATGCTTATGCTCTGATTTTGAGTCACAGGCTGACAACCCTCCTGTTCCCTTTCCCTCCACTCCCCCCAGTACCTTCTCCCAAGATACCTCCCATTGCCTCCTCCCCCCTGCGCAACACTCCCCTAATTCCCATGTTGAGGCTCTGCAGGAATTCACCTCAAGAAATGGTCCACAAATCAATCAACCAAGTCTTGTTGGAGCATCAGCATTTTCTCCATTTTATGCCCTTTGTGGATGCAACTCATTGAAATGAGATGCACTTGGAATTACAGGAGGAACTAAACTCCCTCCTTGGACACACATTGAAGGCTTATCAAAAGGAGGATACCATCAGGATAGTTTCCAAGTTTCTTGAAAAATAAAAATAAAAATAATGTTTTTGCAACATCTTCACTTTCTTCTCTTGTAATACATTAATTTAATGAATTTAGTTGCAATGAAAGAAAAATATTTAATTTCTCTTACCTTCTCTTTTTCTGTTACTTTTTATTATGTCCTCAAGGGTGCAAATCACCTTTCTTGTGAAAATAATTTTTTTAAGAGCCCCACCAAATTCATGACTAAGAATTAATTTGTGTGAAGCTCTCTTGCAGAAAATGTGCAAATAGTAATCATTAACGCCCTCTAAACTTTTGGCATCAATGGGTAAATAATGTTTAAGATCTTCACTGTAGAAAACCTGGGCTTGCTTGCATTTGAGCCATCCACATAATTCTTCCCATTGATTGACCTCAACCTCACTCATTGTTGTGAATGGTCTGAATTTGACAAGGGAAATGAGTAATCCGGTTGAAGAGAAAATGGCCACATGGCCAAAGTGAATGTGTTTGATCTTAGTGAAATCCACAATCTTCAAAATCTCATTGGGGGTTATAATTGCTGATACTGACATTGATACTTGTGCTGTTGGTTGACTGGAGCAAAAAACCTATTCCTTTTGGATTGTTTTGGCCACATTTGCCTTTTGGGATGTGCCACTATTGCATGTGGTCATTTCAGGAACAGCTGCCTGACTGAGTTTGTGTCTATCACAGGGGCTCTAGTGGAAAACAAGAGTGGCCTGGTGCTCAGGAATCAAGAAATCACTTGGAGGGCCCCAAAAGAATAAAGAAATTAAAAAGAACATATTTCTTCAAGGAAGAATAAGAGTAAGGATAAATATGCCAAAGATAAAAGAAAAAGGGAATCCAATGGCCAAGATAATAATAGAAAGCCAAAAGCCAAAGAGACAACAAATGGAATCCTCAATTCACTTTTTCAACCTGCCAGAAAGAACAATGGAATTAGTAAGGAATATGACCATCAATATCCACTGACACGTCAAGAAGAAAAGTTGCAAATGACTGACTTGAGATTATCAGTATTTAATTTAATGAAGAAAAGAAAATAAGGATAAAAATAAATCCAATATACGAATTTACTGGGGAAAAGGTCCCCAGGGAAGAAAATGTAAGGTGTGGATATTAAACTTTGATAAAATATCAAGTACTTTTACTGTCCTCAAAATTTGTATAGGGTAAAATTATTTGAAAATAGTAATAAATAGTATTTTCAAAGAGAAAGCACACCGATCTTATTGTTTTAAACTTTGTAAGTATAAAAAAATAATATAATAAAAATTCATTGTTTTACTAACAATAAAGGTTTATCCAAAAATACTCTACAAGAGATATTTAACGCTACAAAAGAAATTTCTTCAAGAGCAATTTCAATTGGTATTAATTGAGAAAGGAACTGCAAGCAATTAATTAAAGAACAGAGTCTCTAGAAAGATATTTAAAGAGAAAACACACCCAAAAGTGACCAGAATGAATTTGGAAACAAAGTGACAAAGTTAACAGTGATGAAAGATGCTTTAATTCACTTTTGGGGTGGTTCAAGGGGTAAAAATGATTATAAGATTTACAAACGACTATTATAATAACTTTTTTCATGTGGTTAAAAGGTTTAAAATGATATGAAAAGGGTGGTTGTAATATTTTATTGATTGGCTTAACAGTGTTTAAACTAATTATAAAAGGAAAAGATTCTAACATGAAGAGAAAAGTGGGGCAGAGAAGAAATTCTTTTATAGCCATCAATTTTCTTACGCCAAAGGTAAAACTTACTCTTGTAAGTCATGGAAAACACTATGACAACAGAAAATCCAATTATGGCATCATTGAACCCTGGTTTAGACCAAAAAAGGGCTGGTTTTAGCCATTTCAGACCCTTAAATCAGCAATTACTATAGTAATAACTGGCCTAGAGCCTTTAAAACACGTCAGAATTAGTGTAAGAGACTTAGAAACTAGTTAAAACTGTTTTTACTAAGGTTGTTTCATTTTAAGGGTAGTTTTACCCTCTAGGCAACAGTTAAAACTGCCCTGGTTGGTATCAAACCCTCATCATCAATTGAGTCACAGACCCTGTGACTCAATTCCAGGCCAAAAGTGATGAAATTTTGTGTGAATTTTGAAATCTCATGCCTGTCAGCAAGGACTTTGGGGGTCTGGCTCCCCCTTAGAGCTAGAGTTCCTTTTGCCACCCAAATTTAATCTTTCCAATTTATTTTTTCCTTTAATTCCTCATCATGTATTATACTTACAATTTACATATGTAATTCAATTGAGCTTTACAGTACACTACTGTAATAATTGACACCTCATATGTAAATCAATGTTCATTTATGTAATACATGTGCACATTTTGACAATTCAATTAAATACAACTGAAAATACTTCAGTCCCTCATAACTTTTAAACTATACACAACACCTCAAGTTTAACACAAAAATTGATGATTTTTACATGTGATGTGAATTAAATTAAGGTTTCAAGGATTTTCAACTTTTATACAGAAAATACAAAAAACTTAATTTAAGCTTATTTAGAGTTGAGCTACAAAGATTTCACTCAGAGGTGACCCCGCTTAATCCTTTATAAGGGATCCAATGATGAAATGGATTTTATATGTTTATTTGTTAGATAAAAAGTTATGATAAATCTTATTTAACTTTTTTCCAAAATAATTTTATTTTGGGTAATTCTGTTGAAAATTCATTTTTACTTAATTTTTTCAGGTAAAAATGTGTTTTTACAATTTTTAAATTGCATGTATTTTTATTTTTAAATTACAATTGAAAATTTGATCTTTTATATAAATTCATATTTATATTTTAATTTTTATTTTAATAATATAAATAAATTTATTTTATTTATGTTTGTGGTCTTTTGGGTATATGAAAATACCTCTAAGGCTCACATTCCCTCCCCCTAAAAAAAGAATATTACTTTGTAATATTTTTATTTCTACTATGTCTGAATCTTCTGAGAAGTTTGGTAGCTTCAGGTATGTCCTTTTCTTCTAACCATTCATCTTCACAAGTTGGGTCACTGTACCTAACAAGGTATTCCCTTACTTTTTTGGTTCTTAATTTTCTTTCTTTAAGAACTTTGCTAATCTTCTTAATACCAGATGTCTCAATAGGAGGTATAGCTTGGGAAACTTCATTCCGCAAGGGAAAATCTTTAGCATCACTAGATTTATATGGCTTTATCAAGCTCACTGGAAATGTAGGATGCTTATTGCTAAGTTCTTCGGATAATTCTACTTCAACAGCATTTTCTCCATGGAGGGATTTAATAACAAAAGTTCCTGCAAAGGAGTCTTCGAGCTTTTTACATCCTTTGATGTTATTGAAGTTGGTGGTGGATACTAGTACTAAATCTCCCACTTTGAAATCTGGAGTGGCATGTGATTTTTCCCATTTATCTTTAGCATATTAAAATGAGTCTTCCATGCATCTTACTGCATGCTTTCTAGCTCTGTCTAGCATTCCTTTGAAGCTGGCAGCTGTAGGATGTATTTCAACCAAATCTTTTCTTGAAGAATCTTGGGGTAACTTGGGATTCCATCATTTTTCTAGAATACCAGGAGTTTGATTGGTACTGGCATGAATTGATGTCTTATATGCCAATTCTAATGCTGGTATAATAGTACACAAATCATGAGTTAATCCATCACAATCTTTGAATTAAAGGCCATATGCACAAAAACTTCTCACCATGTCTTCTAAGGTCTGTATCATCCTTTCAGCTAGACCATCAGTTTGTGGGTGGTAGGCTGTAGAGAAAGACAATTTAGTTCCAAATAGTTGGTGAAGATTTGTCCACAGTGCTGAAGTGAATTCAGGATACCTGTCACCAATGATATTTGTGAATATGCCAGTCCATGACACTACTCTATTCCATATTAGAAGAGCTGTATCCATGGCTTTATCATCTTTGTGAAATGGTAAAAAGATTGGAGTTTTGCTGAATCTCTCTACAATCACTAGGCAAGCACTATAGCTTTTGTCACCTCCTGGTGGAAGGCCAGTTACCCAATTCATTAGTGGAGGATCACACTTTGGGATCAGGGTCAGGAATTATATCACTCATATCTTGACCCATTGTATCATGTTTAATTTTCTCCCTTTATTAAATTGCTTGAATATTTTGAGAAGAGGCAGGAGAGTTTACATCATGGATTGTTTCATTGAGTAATGGGGGATTTCAGTATGCAGAGGTTCATTATCATTATGGTCAACTTCAAATTTGATAATGTCACCACCTTGATCCCAAGAATTGTTTGAAGCTTCAAAGGTATGGTGTTTTTTGTTGGTTTTTTAGTGGAATTTATATTTGGTATTTTCCCTAAACCTTTTCCTGGAACTCCAATTACCATTCAAGATTCTTCAGGTAGAGATTCTCCCACCTCCACACCTATCCACATATTGTAAGCAGATACGTTTATCAATTTTGTATTGAATTAGTAATGGACTTACGGTTCAAATCCATTTTGAGGAGGCTCATTGCTTCACCAATCTTTTGACATACATAATCAGAAATTTTACTATCTTTTTGAATTTTTCCCATCCTGGGGATTGTGTGAGCAATTTTTGAGTCAAATTGCTCCTTGGATATAATTTCAACCTAGTTACTGAAGATTATGTCATCTTTCCCAGTATCTTCTGTTGGTGCACAAGGTTCAACAGTCTTTTCCTTCTCATAGCTTTTCAAATTTTGTTTTTGAGAGCTTGGACACTGAGCTGAAATAAATGCTATGAAAAAACTATCAGGTTCTTTGAGATTAAAAATATTACAGATGAATGTATGCTCACATTCTTGAAGAACTGGTGGATATTGATTATTTTCATGTGCAAGGCTCTCTACTTCAATGCCTAATTTATTACTACTGACTATATCAGAGATTTCACTTTCACTCTCTGGGGCTGAAGTTTGTAGTTCATTGAATTATGTTGAATTTCACAGGGTTTGGGGATTTGGCTGGGGCATAGTGGAGGGAGTTTATTGAGTAAATAGATGGTGATGAGTTCATTGATAAATTGATTGAAAATTGTCAGATAGAAAGATCAAAATGGACAAAAAAAGCAGGATTTCTGAAAGTGGTTGAAGTAAATTAAATCCAAGATATTAATGATTGATTCTTTTTTAGGTGATATAAATATTGGATAATCTCAGAAAGCTTGAAAGAAGTTAAATATAAATCTAAATCATCTAAATATTTGGTGAATTTTCTAGTACAAAATAGTTTTAGAACCACATTCTCACCAAAGAAAACCTGCCCATCAACAGCCTTGAAAATTCCATCAATATGTATTGAACTTTTGTTACACCTGCAAACTTTTATTTGTCAGGAAATTAAAGGAGGTGATTCATTGCAAATTATTTCATCTAATTCAAATGAAATCACTTCCCCGTGAGAAATTGAATAAAATTGACTAGTGAGAAACCTACTAAAGTCAATTTTTGAACTATTCAACCCCCATGAGGTAAGGACTAAGCAAAGTGTCCCATTTGAATGATATGAAAGAAAATGGTTTTGTCACAGAAACAGAAGACACCATTTGGATTTTAAATATTCCACTTATTAGGTTTTAACTTGCGAGTATCATGATTTGAACCCTAATCACAACATTTTGAATATCCCCACCCATTTCTCCACAGAAGATGTTGGAAGAGAAGGAAACTTAGCATATTTCTGTGATTGGGCTCATCATTTATGCCAAAACATCACTGTACCCTATTGCTCTAAACACTTACTATGATGGGATGTTACTCATATTAAATTGAGGGAGAGTATTGGTAATTGAGAATTGGTGATTATTTGGTGAGAAAGAAGGTTGCTGAAATGAAAGACTTGTGTGGCAAAATTACAACACTGTAAATTATCATTAAGGAGTGTGATATCAATTTACGATGTAAATGATGCATAAGCAAATCTTTCCATGAGCGTAAGAATGGTCAATTGGGAAATAAACAGCCCTTTTTGCAGAAGCCATTCATTGCATGAGCATAAGGATGGAAATTTGAGAACATGAGAGGGAAGTGTGGTACTGTAAGAATGATAAGCTGCAGAGAAGATGAGGCAGTGGTACAAAAGCATAAGGATGGTAAAGGGAAGAAAAGGGGAAGAAAATGTGTGTGCGCATATGATCAGGCATGGGGGCAGAAGCAAACATAGTGTGAGAGTAAGGATGATAAATTGATAACATTGGAGGTAAATGCAGGAGTGTAAGCACAAGGATGGGTGAGGGTGGAGATGGGGTGGCAGGGTCAGGGGCATATCTATGGCGAACCACAGAAGAATAAACATTGTAAGTGGCAGGGGTGCAGAAGTGTAAGGATGAGTTATGGCAGAGATGCCATGCCAGGGTGCAGAAGGACATCTAGAGGCCATTTCAGGAGCATAAGTATAGTAAGCGGTGGAGAGGCTGAGGGGGGTGCGGAAGCTAATCAATGCCTGATAGTAGGCTTGGTAAAGATGGGAGAGGATCAGCTGGTGGTGCAGAAGTTATCCCATGCATGAGCATGGGAATGCAAAACTGTTTCCTTGCACCATGAGGTGTAATCAACCAAAGATTGCAAATGGTGTTGAAATGGGTTTTTGCTTTGGGAGAAAAACTCATGTGACATATTTTACAATTGACATTTTCTTGACACAGACATGATGCAGCCCACTAAATCCAGTGACTATAATGTGACTTAAGAAAGATTTTATGCTGAAAGCGGCGCAACAAGAAGTCAATTTCCAGTTATTGATGCAAAATCTTCCCTTGTGATTTATGGCATTTTGGCTGTCATGCTTGTGCTCTCGTTTTGAGTCACAAGCTGACATACCCTCCCTCTAAAAATGGCACATCATTTATGAGACTTTTCAGCACTCCCAGATGCTCTCAATCCTCTCAGGTGAAGTTCACCATCTGGTATGGCATCTTCTGCCAACTATTTATCTTTATCGGCTGTTTTGTTCTTAAATTTGACCAAATATTGTCTATGTTCCTTTCCATTGAGTCTGATCTTCTGTGAATTCATGATCTTTTTCATTGGGCCAGGGCAGTCCTCTACTTTCACTATGTTTTGTAGAGTGTGGCTCTTGTTTCTGGAGGGGAACATATCTTCTCCTATTTGGTGGTAAGGTCTTACTAAACTCACTGGGAACACTGGGTATTTCCTAGAGAATTCTTCTGTGCATCTGACCTCCACTGAATTTTTCCCTATCATTCTAATGATGGTGAATGGTCCCACAGATGAGTCCCTCATTTTCTTTGGGCCTTTGAGGTTGTTTAAATTCAAAGTAGATACTAAAGCTTGGTCCCCTTCTCTGAAGTCTTGTTCCTTGTGGGTCTTGTCATACCTCCCACCATGAAACAAAATTCTATGCCTGCCGGCGGGGGTAGCAGGTTCAACCCAGCTTCCAACTTGCTTCATACTGGGCTCTAACTTGGTATTATTATTTGGTCATCTTCGAAGACGTATTTTTAAGATTAAGAAATACTTCCAATAAGATCAATTGAATTACTAGCTTCTGGAAATCCCAAGAAATCCTTTCTTCCACCAAATTCTACCAAGCCCAAAGCCAAAAAATTCAAATATACATAAAGCCAAGAAGTATGAAACTTTTTTTGTATATTTTTAAATCTGAAATTGTCATTTTTCCCACTGACTATTGCATAGTAACTTTCATATATATTTCCTTCTTAAATTCCCTTTGAGGTTCCAATATTTTAAGCTTAAAAATCTTTAGATCAAAATATTTTACTTTGACAAGGTAATAATCACAAAAATTAATATATGTCACTTATGTCCTTCATTATTCAGTAGAAAAGTAACAAAATTATTTTGAAATGAACATTCAAGTGGAATTTTTCTTGAAGTAAAATTTTCTGATTATTTCTTTGTATGGGTCTTAGCTTTGAAATGTATTTACTTGTTTCAAAAATAAAAGACAATATTATTCTAGTTTTTCCAAAACTTCATATTTCACATTTGCCATTCATTTTTCACATTATGAGTAAAATTCAACCTGTTTGATTTCTCAACATATTGAAAAACACATAATACACCCAAAACTCTAAATTTAAACTACTTGATATGGATACATCCTGAAATCTGATTTCTTGTGAATAAGGTCATTCTTGCGAAAAATCTTAATCATGTAGTAATATTGTGGGAAATTGAGAATTGACCCAATTTCCAAATATTATCTTTCATTTTACATAGAAAAAGAAGTTTTGTTAAAAAAGATCTTCCAACAATAATGGGGGAATGTTCTTACTATTCCTCCATTGAAAAAGGAATTTTCTACATCAAATTTACTTTTATCCATTGCAATTGTTCTCATATGTGATATCAAAATATTGAATGAGCATCCTTACTAAGGTGCACATAATATAAGAAATAAAAATTTAATTTTCAAGGTTTTGATGAGGAAAAAATTCAAAATGTGAGAAGTCATAATTTAAATTAAAATTTTGTTTAATGACATGGATATTAAATTATCACACATTGATGTATCACCAAATAATTAGTCATTTCAAAAATAATCCAAAAGCAATTTTCAAACCATTCTTTTATCTTAATTTTTGAGTCATACTAGCTAATTATCCCTGTGATATTTATCATCAAGAATTATCATTTTCAGTTCATGAATAGTATTTATTCAGCTGGAATATTTTTTCACCAGAATAGATGTAAATCTATATGGATATTTGAAAACAAGCTCAAAATGAAAGATCAGCAGTCTCAAAAAGCTTAATTCACAACTAAATTAATTTACTGTATTTTCAAAGCTTTTGGGTCCCTATAAAGACAATTATAATGATATTTGGGAATAAAGATTTTATTTAAATTCAGGAATAACACATTCAATCTGAATGAATTTAATCTCATAAATGAAGCCTTCATGAAAAATTGAGCTTTTGTTCTTGTTTTCATGAAGAATCTTGGATTATATTTATAGCTATATAATGAACTAAAATTAATGGTAGATACTCTCTTTTCAATAATCTCATTTTTCTCATCAATTTATTCTATCTTAAAAGTAATATGTATTCTGTCATCCTGGAATCTTCAGGAAACTATTCTTTCAAGAATTCACCTCACATATCTTTGGAAGTGTTGAAGCCCTTGATATTTTGCCTATTGGTAAAAAGGCTACAGAAATATTTCACCTTACCCTAGAATATATTTCAAAATAATTATTTACATTTTCTGGCTAATTTAATTGGATAAGCAATCTCTTGGGAAGATAATACACAAAATTTGCAATATCAAAAAAAGAGAATTGGAATAATATTTCTGATTCAGATATCTCTCATTTATTTTTGAATGATTTGTTAAATTAAGGAATTCTACTCTATAGTTTTAAGCTAAATTGTTTGAAAAATTTATCTATATTTTACCTGTTTTATTTTCTACTAAGCATTAATAAGAAATTTCTTTATAAACTATTGGCTTGGCCCATTTCTATTGGAAGAATATCCATCAAAAAGGTAAGTATTTTTTCATTTATAAATTTAAAATTTTTGGTAGTAATTTTTTCAAAAATGGAATAGTTGGAGCTAAAAAGATGAATTTTCAATTCCTACGATTTTTCACTCCCTCTTAAGCTTCCATAAAGTAAAAAGGCTTATTTTGATCTTAAAGGGATTTGGAATCCTAAACTTTATGTTTCTACAGACCAAAAAATGGAAAAAATATTCATGGCAAAAATTCATGGCCATTCTTTAGGATTTTTGATCAAGAAGAAAAGCCTTGAAGGTCTTTTATGTTGATTCTAAAGCTTATCTTTTGTTTGTAATTCCCATGAAAACAACAATTAAATCCCCATTATTGTACACCATAGCTTTGAAGCTTTGCATAAAGCTTGTCAAAAGCATCTTTTAAATAGCTTATTTTTTGGAATTTGAGAATGAGATATTACCCTCATTGTTTCTATATAATAATCATTAATGTGATATAAACTGTTAATATTTATAAACATACTTATTTCAAAGGATTGATTTCACTCTGAAATTACAAATCAAAGCTTCCTACACTATTTAAGTGACATATCATAGATAAATAACAGATTGTTCCACAATTGTTTTTCATAAAAATGGAATACTCATTTGAAAACAATAATTTTAAAAAACCACATCTATAGAATGTTTTGTGCTGCATATCTTCCTTTTTTAGCCTTTGGCTAGAGCTTATGTTCAATCAATTTCAAGTTCTTCTCAAACCTCTACACAACCCACCTACACTAGCTCAGTTTGAATGTTGTTAGAGAAAATTTTGGAACAAGTTAGATGGAAAGATATTTCATAATTCATTTTTATTCCACAAAAATCAATTATTAAGTTTCTGGAAGTATATCAAGGGCCATTCCCATGAAACGTGGTAGGAATTATTTGACAGAAATATTTTCAATTGTCCTATGACTGATTTCAAATATACTAATATGTTTGGCCATCAAAATTTGTGAAACATCTTTAAATGATGTTGAGAAATGATAATTAAATATTAAAGGAGCTATTAATTCATTATCTTTTGATTGTCAGGGAGTTATTATGCTGGAAATTTTGGCTTCTAGAATATGCAACAATTACTAAGCCAATATATTTGCATATTCTTCTGTTGTATCTTTGTGTGGTTTTATTTCCACTTCATATAATTTCTATTCTTTAGTTCATTCTTTTACAAATAATTTTATCTCACATAATTTCCAAATCATATTGATTCTCTTAGTTTCTGAATATTTCTTTTTGGTTGTGGGATTTTATTTTTTTCTCAATTTTTTTATATTATGAGCTTTGTTTTGGTTTTGTAGGATAACGTGTTTTAAATTTCTTCTCCTTGAAATTGATTTTAATTTTGTCCCTTAATTGAGTTGTTGGTTAATTTTCTTATTTTTTGCAGGGATGGTAATTTTTTGTTCAGTAATTTCAAAAAGGAATGGATTTCTTTTTACTCATCCTCAATATTTTTTTCCATTTTCTTACAAGTTTTTATGATTTTTTTGTGAGAAATTTTCTCTTCTTCACTGTTTTTTATAGCTTTTTTCAGGCATTTTCTTTCTAGCTTTTGTTGTTTTAATGATTAATTTTTTTTTGACTTTTTTCTTCTGATCTTGTTAATTTGTGTGATTATGTTATTTTTTTAATGAGGTTCTTTTGATTTCTTTTGTTATTGAGCTTATTATTATTATTATTTTGGAGTTTTTTTTTTGATTTTTTATAATAATAGAAATTATATTAAAAAATCAATATGATAAAAGTAAATATATCAATATATAATAATTAATATATTTATGGCACTTCATTATTGTTACAAACAAAGAATAAAGGCATTAAAAAAATTTATTCAATAAGAAAAAAACAGTTTATAACAAAATATTACCAATATTAAAGCTATATATTAATATAAATACTATTTATATTAATAAAAAATTATTGAAATAATAATAAAGAGAAAATAATTATAAAAGATAAAAATAACCTACTTTTGACACTTAAAATAATAATTTGGAATAAATTTACATCTGAGAAGTTAAATAAAACTAATTTAAATTATATTTACAATAAAAAATAGAAGAAATTACAAATATTCTTAACTTCATGTGGATTTAGATATTTTAGAGAGAAATTCAACAAATCAATTAACAACTGATTTAATCACATCAGGATGAATTATTAAAACAAAGATGAACTTGTGTATTCAAATATATAATAGTTTTATATAAAAAGAATAAAGTATTACCTTTGGTTTCAATATTTTAATGTTTTTGTTGCATCTGAGGGTAAATAGAGGTAAAAACAGCTCTATATATAGTAAATTCCTCCCTACTAGAGTCAGGAATATTTCTAGGAGACATTCACTGATGTTATACATTGGAATTGATCAGTATCTTAAGGTTTAGTGATGATAAAATCATAATCAAACCATCCTATCTCATTATTTCACCATTACTTAGAGTTATCACCATAACTCTAAGTCTGCTAATGTTATAGGCTTGGAATAAGACCAAGATTTTTTTATTTTATTAGCCTTAGTCATAATTAACATTCACCACTTTTATCACCTATATGACTGTTAAACTTAAATTAACATCACAGTGAGTGATCATAAATTATCAATTTTAAGCTTAAGCTTTGATCATTCATAACCTTTGGTTTATACATGATACATCAATTAAGAGGGTTAATTCTTATGGTTTAGCATGTAATTAACAAACTACCAAGGGTATTTTGATGATTTTTCTTGTAACCCACCTTTTCTGTTGAAATTTACTATTTTAAACTTCAAAACATGATTTCAAGGGGTTATACCTTGAATATAATCATAAAAATTGCATCATTTTCCATGTATGAGCTATTAAAATCTGAATATTTACTTTTTTTTGAGTTTGGGCCACTCTCACAACAAAGTGGTCAACAGCTATATCAATTTTGTTCAATAAACCCTTACAAGTTATAACCTTGTTTATAACTTTTCAAATAAGGTTTATATCTGTATTGAGACATCAAGTATGTGGTAACTTTATTTTTGGTTCAACTCTCTAAGATTTATATTTCAAAAGATATGAGCTAAAAACCATGAATATATGTGTTGATCATAAAACTGCATATATTCAGGTTATTTCCTTAAGTATTGACTTGATAAATATGAAATAAAAGATTTTTATGTGAAGGTTTTCATGGGGAATTTAATGGTTCAATTTCTTTCACATGTTGTTTTATTGGTTTCTGAGATAAACAAGATTTTAAGCCTTTTTATGGCATTTTTACTTATTACACAATAAGTATTGTCTTTACAGATATTACATAAACATTTTGTATGTGTATTTTACCATGAGGAATCTAAGGTTAAAATTTATTTAAAATGTTTACTCATTATATTCTGAGGTAATCAAGAATTTATGCCTATTCATGGCATTATTACTTACTTCAAGATAATAATTCTAATTCTTATTATTAGAATAATTATTGTAAAGTTATTTTGTGACATTTTTGGATGTGTGTTCATATCTCAAAGGCTCACAAAAATAGTAATTGAAACCATTTTTGGACTATTATCCATTCATTTACTTCATGGAAACCAGCTATATTGTGCTATTTACAATTCTTTGTAGAAATAAGGTTAAAGCTTCAAAAATTTATTAGAAATAAAATTCATAATTAATCTTTCTGAATCTTCCAGCACCCATGAAGAAAGGTAATATCTATATGAAAACCAGAAGAAATTATGATTTCATAATTAAAATTGAAAGCTTTATTTACAGTCCATTGTTAATTTTGAGAAGTTAATGTCTATTATGAAATGAAAGAATATTTACAGTTGTTACTCTTTTATTTATCAACCATAAATGGTTTGGCAGTCACGTAAAAGCCTCAATTAAGTAATTAAGATAATCTGACACAAAAAATGATGATGCAATCAATTATCCAAAGAGGATAATTGGTTTCTCACTCACTATTTTTTTGGTTTGCTCCATGGCAAGCCTCTGTTAGCTGTTATTGACTTACAAGAGGCCTCCTCTTGCTGTGTTTTCCAAATAATCTTATTATCCAATTTATATCTTTAGTACCAGCACACAAATATTAGATAGATATTTTCTTAATTGTTTGAATCCTTTCATAATCAATCAGAAAGACTTGATATAATATAAATATACTATTTAAAATATCATTTTACTATCATATTGTTGTATTACTGCTATAACACTATTTTATTCCTTTAAATCCACAATCAATCCATCAGAATCACTCTTCAAATTCTTTAAAAAGTGTTAATGGATTATGATGAAGTTTTTTATCTAATTTTTGAAGTTTTTCTCTAGTAATAGTTTTCTTCAAGAATTATCTTTATAATTATTCTTGCAAAAAATAACTGTATATTAAAACAATCTTATTATTTTAATAAAAAGGTTTTATTATTAAATAGTTCTTGTAATTGATTGTTGTAGACAATTACTGCTTGCTATTATAACCATGAGTAGTGTATAACAAGTAAAAGAAGTAATTAAGTAATTAATTACTTAATTGTGGTTATAATAAATTTATTTATTAGATTCCATAAGAACAGTCATAGTAATGTTGATTAATAGTAATATTATCAAAGGTTTAATAGACAGTTCTTACAGTCTCTTTGGCAAATAATTTATAAAGAGGTGTTTTTTATGGATGCAAAGTCTTTAATGTGCTCCCTGTAGTATCCTTCAAATCCTAAAAGTGACTGTATTTCCCTTTTTTTATGAGGAATAGGTTTCAAAAGTACTGTGGAAGCTTTTCCTTTGTCAATTCCAAGGGAAATACCAGATACTAAATTTCCTAGGGCTTTGATTTGCTTGAATTTGAAATGACATTTATTTAAAGAAATTTTCATGCTTACAGATTGTATTTTTCCCAGAACTCTATACATAATCTGTACATGTGCTCTTCCCAAGTCTTAGAGCATACAATAATGTCATCAATTTAAAGATCAGCCATCCTTCTTAAAGTTTTTCAGGAAAGATTTCATTAATCATCCTTTGAAAGTGTGAAGGTGCATTTCTGATATCAAAAGGGATCTTTAAATATTCATACACTCCACAATGAACAATAATTCCCAAATATTTTCTAGCCCTTGGTGTCACTACATTTTTGTCAAATACCCTTAGGTAATCCATAGTTCTTATGTATACTTGTTGAGATATTTGAGTAAGGTAAATTTGCATTTTTGGTATGGGATACCTGTCTGGGACAGTGTAAAGGTTCAGAGCCCCAAACTCCCCACCCATTCTGTCCCAGGTGTTCTTTAATGTGAACCTCAAGGGCTTCTCTTGATTTTGGGCTTTCTGGGTATGCAGGCCTCCTCAAGAGTGCTTGATAAGGTGTCTCAATGTTCAAAATGATTTCAATTTAATGACCAAGAATTCCTCCCAATGGTTCTTCATCTATTGCAAAGGCTTCTTTGTGATCATATAAAATGATAGAGAGTTCAATTTCCTGTATATCGGTAAGATAAAGACTTACTACATCTTCATTAATTTGTTCTGAATTGAGATTTTCTGGCTCCAATTTGACTTGTGATACTTTTTTTTCTTCAATTTGTCTTTCAAGAGGTAAAAAGGAAAATTTCTGATTCTTATTGTCACCAATAGTAAAGTATCTGTGTTTTTTGTTATGTAAATCTATGCCATACATGATTGGATAATCATTTCCTAATATGAAATGGGTACTGGAACGGTTATCCATAACGAAAAATTCAACGTTAATTCTCAAATTTCCACTTATATGTGGAAATATTACTGTGCTTTAAAATATGTTCAATTCTTTGGTTGGATTTGTTGCACTTTTTAATTTTATGCCATCAATTGGTAATAATTGGTCTTCAAAGTTTGGTACACAGTTCTTAAGAAATTATTTTGTGACACAAGAGCTGAAGGCCCTCTGTCAAGTGACAGCTTAGTGAACTTTCTGTCTATCACCACCTCTTTTATACAGGAATTTCCAGATGTATAGCATTTTCCCTGGTTTGATTTAGTTCTCATAAGCTGTGAATATTGAGTTTTTGATAAGTCAATTTGGCTATTGCTCAATTGTGGCAAGTGAAAGTAAGATTCCATTATTTAAAATGTGAAATTGATAATTTCTATATCTTTTGATGATTCAGAAAATATTGATGATTTATCATCTGAATTTTCCTCATTTACATGATCCCCTACAATATCAGGCTCTTTCTCAATTTAAGCTTTATTAATTTTTCCATTTTTGGAAATCTATTAGCTAAATGTATGATAATCTGGAAAATATCGTACTTTATGGTTGTATCTGCAGATTTTTATTTCATATTATCAGAATTTTCTTTGGGGTTTTTTTCCACAGAATCCTTCCAAGGTGTATTGAACCTTGTCTTAATGTTCATCCTACCAGAACCAATTCTGGTTCTGGTGGTTACTTCTTCTAATATATTTATAATATCTTCTGATGATGATTTTCAGTAGTCCTGCTTTTTACAGCATGTTTCAAGTCACTCCCACACTTTCTCAGAATTTTTCTGTGGATAATACATTCTGAAATGTCAGGATATAATGCCTTTAGCCTTCTTTTTTTTGGAAGAACTATGGTAAATCTCTGTCTTTTTCAGAATTAAATTTAGCAGACTCAAAGGCTGTTTCCACTTTAAGCCTCCAAGAATCCTTGGCCCACTTATTAATGATTTGGGTTTTCAACCAAGTCAAAATTTGGTGTCCATGTGCTAGTCTTAACTTGATATACCATCCACGAGCTGATTCAGTAAACAAGGTTTTAAGTATTGCTGTTACCAATCTGACTAGTAGTTGAATGTCAGGCTGAGTCTATATTGAAGTGGTAATAAGAGTATTTACAACTAGAATTATGACTGTGACACGTAGAAAATTGATTAAAAATAAGGGTTTTTGATTTAAAAGATGATTTATAATATATTTAAAGGGTTCTACTATTGAAGAATAGTGGTGGTGAGCGCTATTGAGAACCCAGGGTGCAATCTTACCAGTTGGGTTACTAAAATAAGAGTTACAATAATTAAATATATAATTATACCTGTTTATTACCCAAGAGTAAAACTTTTTTTGACAGTTTACTACGTAGGGTATTCAAGAGCAGGATGAGGAAAGGCTTTTGGCTGTGAAAAGCCCTCCTTTTATCCTGAAATTGAGGTGGAAAGGCTGCTAGACCTTTCCACATAGAGGAAGTGAAGATTTTTCACTCTCTATGACAGGCTTGTGGTTTGCAAACAGCCTGTATACCCTGTATTGGGCTCAGATGTGGTTTTGAAACCGCATCTGGGCGGTTTTCACCAATACAGGGTGAAAATTTTCATCTGGGGACCTCACAGCCTGATTCTGACGTGTATGACGCGTAGAATGCTGTACAGAACCTGTATGGGACCCCAGTATTGACTGACATATGAGGTATTGAAGTAAAAACATGCTTCTTCGTCTATTTGACACCTCATATTCATGGTTATGGGATATTATCCTATGGTAAGGCTGTATCTGACAGCAGGTGGGATTTTGACCTTAAAATGGTCATAACTCTGTCAGTTTTTGAGATATCAAGCTCAAAGGTGGTTCATTGAATAGCTCTGTATGAGCTCTACACAATGGTACCCAACTTGACATGGCTATCATTAAATATGACAAAGTTATCCCATGTACAAGTATTTTGGTACTTTGGCGTGGTCTGGGCAAAAGCTGTATTAAGCTTGTTTGGCCAATAACTTCTGTTGTAGTTGAGCTATGAGGAAATGGATGGCACCATAAGATAGCCCTGATTGTGCTCTTTCCAAAAAGACCCCACTTTAGGTCTCTCACACTAAAACTGTAAAAGTTAGATGAGAGGTGAATGTTTTGTTCACCCTTATTTGGTCTGAATTTGACCATAACTCAAGTAATACTGGTGCTAGCTCAGTTTGGCTAGTACCATTAGATAGCCCTGGCTTAGAGCTTCATTTTGAATACCCATTTGATGGAGTTAAGCCTCTCCTTCTAGATTTTAGATGAGATGTGAAAATTAAGGTTTATGCTCAGCAATAACTTTGAGCAGGAATAACTTTGTTATTTCTTGTCCTATGGTGATGGGACTTATATTTTCCGAAAGAGGTGAGTTTCCTCTTTCTTTTGATACCTTTTGAGCTGATTTGGCTCAGCTCCATGTTTTGGTGGTATTTTGGCTATACCATTGGTTTATGGTATTTTGGCTGTCATGCTTGTGCTCTGGTTTTGAGTCACAGGCTGACATACCCTCCCTCTAAAAAAGGCTCATCATGGATGAGACTGTTCAGTCCTCCTAGAGGCTCTGAATCTCCTTAAATGAAGGTTTCCATCTGGTATGGCATCCTCTGCCAACCATTTGTCTTTGTCAGCTGTCTGGTTCTTGAATCTGACTAGATATTTTCTCTGATCCTTCCCATTAAGTCTGATTTTTCTGGCCCTGATGATTTTACTCACAGGTCCAGGAGAGTCTTCTACTTCCACTATTTCTGGTGGAGTGATGTTTTTCTTCCTGGAGGGGAATTTATCCTCCTCTGTTTGGAAGTATGGTTTGACCAGGCTTACTGGAAAGACTGGGTGTTTCCTAGAAAACTCCTCAGTGAGCTTGACCTCTACTGCATTCTTCCCTATCAACTTAATGATAGTGAAGGGCCCTACAAATGAGTCTCTCATCTTCTTGGGTCCTTTGAGATTGTTAAAGTTTAGTGTAGACACTAACACCTGGTCCCCTTCCTTGAAGTCAGGTTCCATATGTGATTTGTCCCACCTCTGCTTGTTATACTCTTTGGCCTCAGCTATGCATTTAGCAGCAGTATCACAGGCTTTCCTCCACATATCATGGAAGTCTTTGGCTGTGGGGTGGATGGTCAGAAGATTTTTCTTCAAGTGATCCACAGGTAACAAGGGATTCCACCCTTTCTCTACCAGTGCAGGTGTTTTTCCTGTGGTAGAGTGCTGGCTTGTATTATAAGCCAGTTGGACTGCTGGTAAGAGGGTGACCCAATCATGGGTATATCCCTCATGGTCCTTGTATTCCATGCCATAAGCACAGAACCTCCTGAGGATGTCCTCTATTGTTTGGATCATCCTCTCAGCTAGGCCATCTGTTTGTGGATGGTAAGCTGTGGAAAAAGCAAGCTTGGTGCCAAGCATGTCATATAAATTGGTCCAAAATTCAGATGTGAATTTTGGGTCCCTGTCACTAATTATGATCTTAGGGACTCCACAGGTGGATATGATGTTATTCCAAAATAACAGAGCAGTGTCCATGGCTGTGTCCTCTTTATGGCATGGTAGACATCTCATGCTCTTGCTGAACCTATCAACTATGATTAAGCAGGCATTGTAGTTTTCTTTGCCTCCTGGGACAAGTCCTGTGACCCAGTCCATGTTGATGGTTTCCCATGGGTGTTTGGATTCTTCTATGTGTTGAAGCAACCCATATTTCTTCCCATGTTTTCTATTTGCCTTTTGGCATCTTTCACAAGTTTTGATGTATTCACTCAACTCTTGCTCCCACTTGGGCCACCAAGCTGTGCTTGCTACCCTCTCTTTAGTCCTGTCCTCACTCATGTGTCCCATATAGGGGCAGTCATGGCACTCCTGCAGGATTAAAGAGATGTGGTCTCTGTCTATCACTGTGAGTGCACTGGTGTGCTTTTCTCTGTGATAAATCAGGCCATCTATAAGGAAGAATTTATTGTCCTTATATGCCCTCAACCAGGGTTCCTCCAGCTGGGTTTCCAGTTCTGGGCTCCTGTATTTTTGTTGAAGGAGTTGGAGTAGTATGCTACACTGTTTGTGTTTAGCATAAGATTTCAGTACTGCATTGAAAAATTCATTGTGCAGTTCTGAGGAACTTATTCCCAGTATGGGGGTTTCTGTCCCTTCTGAATCAGTGTTTCCACTTTCAAGGGTACCACTCCCTGGTTCCCATTCAGAGAATCTGAAGTTCTTCTTCCTATTTATTTCCATAAAATGGATAGGAATTTTTGCAGCAACTTCAGGGTCATAAGCTGGATTGCTTTTGACATTGTCCAGTGGCCATCTGCTAAGGCCATCTGCATTGGTATGGCTTTTACCTTCCTTGTATATGATGGTCATGTTCCCTCTATACTCCTGGATGGCTATTTGCCATCTCAGCATGTGTCTATTAGTAGTCTTCATGTTTAGTAAAGATTTCAAGGCTGTGCAGTCTGTGTAGACTTCAAAGACTGCACCCTCCAAATAGTAATGAAGTTTTTCTAGAGCCCAGACTAGACATAAACATTCTGTCTGGGTGGCCCCATACCTGGATTCTGAATCTTTCAGTTGCCTGGAGATGTAACATATTACACCTTCTCTTGGTTCACCATCCACAATTTGTCTTTGGTGAAGGGCTGCTCCCAAGCCTTGGCTGCATGCTGCATCTATATATAACTTGAATGGTAGTTCAAAGTCAGGCAAGATGAGCACAGGTGCATTTGTGAGTTCATATTTGATCCTCTCATATGCATCCCTCCTTTCCTTGGTTATTTCAAAAACCACATCCTTTGAGCATAACTTGTATAAACTACTAGTTATGTGGGCAAAGCTTTTGATGTGGTTTCTATAGTAGCTAGAAAATCCAAGGAAAGATTGCATCTCTTTGATGTTCTTTGGTACTGGCTTTTGCAGTACTGCTGCTACTTTGTTCTAGTCAATGGCCAGACTAAGGCCTGAGACTTTGTGTCCTAGAGCTAGTAGCTCTTGTTGGCCAAAATTACACTTTTTAAGTGAAATTTTCAGATTGATGGGTGTACATTTACTTAGCACTCTGTCTATGTATTGTACATGGTCTTCCCATGTCTCTGAGTATATAATGGTATCATCAATATATACTACCATCCAGCCTTCCATTATTTCTTCTTGAAATATGGTGTCCATCATCCTTTGGAAGTGGGCTGGTGCATTCTTGATGCCAAATGGCATCCTGGTGTACTCATATATGCCCATATGGCATATTATTCTGAGCAACTTCATGGAGTTTGTTTTAACTCCATTTTGGTGGAAACCTTTCATACAATCCATCTTGGTTATGTATTTGGCTTTGGACAGCTTATCCAAGGCATGAGGTATCCTTGGTATAGGGTACCTGTCTGCTTTTGTGTAGTTATTCAGGGCTCTGAAGTCTCCACACAATCTAGACTTTCCATCATGCCAGGTGATTAGGACAGGAGTGGTGATTTCCACTATTTCATTATGTCCAATCTTCCTGATGACATCCATGTCCAGGAGTTCATTGATGTGTTTTTCAATTTCTTTCCTGGTTTCCAGACTTGCTGGATAAGGAGGTCTCCTCAGCATGGGTGGATAAGGTCTTTCCACATCCAGATATAGTTCTATATCATGGCCTTTAATCTTGCCTAGTGGCTCTTCACCAATGGCAAATGCTGGTCTGTTCTTCCTCAGCATCTTCAGTAAACTTAGTTTTTGTTTACTGGTGAGGGTAGTGCTAAACTGTCCCTCCTTGAATTCCTTCAAGAGTTCTTCTAGTGGATCCTGTGAAGATATGTGGTATATATCAAGTGAAAATTTCTTTTCCTTGTTGGTACCAATGGTAATGTGCCTGTTTTTACTGTTGTAAATATCTATGCCATACATCCTCTGGTAATCTGTTCCCAGTAAAAACCCTTGGATGTGGGCATCTTCAAGCACTACAAACTCTGGGTTGAGTCTGATATTACCCTTCCTGTGGGGTATAATTATCTCTTTGATAATTGTCCCAATGGAAGTCATCTTCCCTGATGCACTTTTGAAGTTCCTTGCCTTAGTGGGCAAGAGCTGCTTTTCCCAGTTTGGGAAGTGGTTATCCAGATAATTTCTGGCCACTATGGAGCAATGTGCTCCACTGTCAATGATCAGTGGGTGCTGAGCATTGTCAATACATACAGTCATTTTTGTGGCTGTTCCATGTGTATATGCCATTCCTTTGGTTGGTGTAACCAGGAATGTTTGTGCATCTTGTGTGTGTTTGCACAAGTTCTTGTTGGCAGTGTCCTGTGGCATGCCTGCTTCCAACTGTATATCCTGGATTTCCAATGGGGTTTCCTCTTGGTATTCCACTAGAAATTCCTCTCTTGGGTCTTGATCATCATCAGATGGTTCTCTGATGGCATCTCCCATAGAGTCTGATTCAGAATCCTCTGTTGGAGGTTCTTCTTCAGGGACTTTTTCTATAGCATAGACTTTTTTCTTTGCTTTTGGACAGTTGTTGGCATAGTGGTCTGTTGAACCACAATTGTGACAAGAATTCTTCTTCTTTGCCACTTCTGCCACTCTTTCTCTGGGTTTGTCTTTAAACTCCACCCTGAAAGGTTGTTTCTCCTTGAAACTACTGCTTCTATATGGGGTGAATTTCCCTATATTTGTCCTCTTCCTTATGTCTTGTAAGGTATTGGCTATGTCATCTAGAGTGCAATTTTGGTTGCATCTGCATTTCACTGCATGCTCTAGTTCTCCTGGCAGTTGTGTCAGAAGTTTGTGATTCCTCATCTGGATGTTCATCTGAGGATCAATGGCTTTAAGTCTTTTAGACTGTCTGAGACACCACTCATATGTATCTTTGTCCACAGAGTATTTGTCATTTTCAAATGACATGGTCTTTTGCCATATCCAAGTTCCATTACTGTACTTTTGGATTATTTGACTCTTCCACCATGGCCAGTTTCTTCTGCCATGGATTTCTTTCATTTCTGTATACCATATACTTGCATGACCTTTAAATGCAGTATTCAATCTAGCAGTAATCCAGTAGTCTGGTATGCTTGGTACATCAATGAAGAGTCCATCAATATAATCTATGAGTTCCATATGATCATATTCTCCTGATCCAGAGAATTTGGGCCAGTTTGAGGCCTCAGGAAGCTGTTTCAAGGCTTCCTTCTCTGAATAAGACATTCCATCTCCATCCTGGTATTGTGATGGAGATCTTACCTTATTCAACAACATGGCATCTGGTTTGATGTCATCTGGTTTATATGGATTCTCCATAGCTTGGCCTTGTGGTTGGGGCTTCAGGCTATGGTAGGCATTAAACAATTTGTTAATGTCTTGATC
The DNA here is from genome assembly GCA_023105745.1 of Austropuccinia psidii. NCBI lineage: Eukaryota > Fungi > Basidiomycota > Pucciniomycetes > Pucciniales > Sphaerophragmiaceae > Austropuccinia > Austropuccinia psidii. The sequence continues at coordinate 42,443,481 of JALGQZ010000013.1, forward strand.
CAGACACTCCCTGTCCCTTGTGCTGTGTTGTTGTTCCTCAAAGACTTGGTTCAGTCTTTTGTTGGACTCTTCAGAGGCTTTGCTCAGTTGAGCATATCCTTCTTGAATATTCTTAGCTATTTGCTCCAAGGAGGCTTGAGCTTGTCTCATCCTCTCTTGGCTAGCTTTAATTTCTGCAAATTGCTTTGCAGATTGTTCAGCATATTGGGACACTTGTAACCACAGTGTATCACTGTTGATGTTACTCTCAGATGTGACAATGTTATTTTCAGTCTGAGTGGGGGTAATGTTTCTATTACTAGGACTACTGATTCTAGAGTGGTTTACAACTACTTCTGGTTCTTGTGTACTTCCTTTACCCAATCCAACAGCTTCTGGATCATGGGGTCTGACTCTTTCCTCCTCTGGTTGAAGGAGGTTTTGTTCTTGCCCTTGTTTCCTTGTCTTCTCCTGGAAACTTCCTGGAATTGTGAAGAATGGTGACTCTTGGCCACTGATCTGCTGGTGTCTGGATGGTGTGAAGCCACTGGAGAGTTGATTTGGCCTGCTACTTGTGAACCTGAAGGAATCTGAGTAGGCCCTGTCTGGGTCAACTGTTCTTCTATAGCTAGGATAGTGTGAGCCTTTGAGATATGACCACATACCCAATAATGTCACAAAAAAGACTTAGAATAATTATACCTTTAATATAATTATATTAAAATTACTTAGAATAATTATACATTAAAAATAATTACTTAAATATACAAAAATACCATAAATTGGTACAAAAATTGGTTTAACTTAAAAACCAATGAATCAACATGTAAAATAAATTATACCATTGGATTCCCCATGGTAAAATACACATATACCATTTTTATGGCATATCTGTAAAGTCAATATTTAATGAATTATAAGGTATAATACCTTATAAAAACCATAAAATCTTTGTTATCTCAAGACCTAATGAAACAACATGTAAAATAAATTGTACCAGTGGATTCCCCACAAACTTTCACACATAAAACAATTAATAAGCTAATTTCCAAAGTTAATACTTAAGGAATTAACCTGAATATATGCACTTTTTTGGTCAACGCATATATTCAAGGATCATAGCTAATATCTCCTAACCTATACATGATAGAATGATGAACCAAAAATAAAGTTACCACGTAATTACTGTAAGAGCACAGATATGAACTTTATTTTACAAATTCTAATCAAGGTTAAAACCTATGATGAAATATTGATAAAAATCAACAGAGCTGTTGACCACTTTGTTGTCAAAGTGGTCCAAACTTAAAAAAAGTATACAGTTGGATTCTACTAGCTCATTCGTGAAGAATGATGTAATTTTTATTATTAAATTCAGGGTATAACCCCCTGAAATCAAGGTTTGAAGTTTAAAATATTGAATTTCAACAGAAAAGATGAGTTACAAGAGAAATCATCAAAATTAGAGCTTTGATGATGTAATGAAAAGCTCTTGGAAGAATAATAAGGTTATGCCAGGCTATCAGAATTAATTCTCTGAATTGCTGTAGCGTGTAAATCTTAAAAGTTATTGAGGATCAAAGTTTGAGCTTAATTTGAGCAGTTATGATCACTCACTGTAACCTTAATTTAAGTTTAACAGTCTTAAGAGTGATAACATTTGTGAATACTATTAGTTTATGATTAAAACTAATAAAATCCACGAAATTTGGGGTTCTGCCAAGCCTCTGATGTCATCAAACTTAGAGTTATAGTGATAACTCTAAATAATGGTGTAATAATGATGTAATATGGTTTGATAATGATGTAATCATCTCCAAACCTTAAAAGATTGATCAATTCCAGTGGGTATGATCAGTACGCCTCTACTAGAAGCCTGTTGGACTCTAGGAGGGAGGTATTTACTATAAATAGAACTCTTTTTACTCTATTTTCCCCTCAGACGCATCAAAAACATTAAATCAATTAAATCAAAGGTAATTTCTTTATTCTTTATATATAAAATTACTATATTATTAAAGACCAAAGACCACCTTATTATAATCATCTATTTTGACGTGATTAAATCATTTATTTAATTGTTTTTGTTAAAAATCTCTCTAAAACTCATTTCCACGTAAAAATCCAGAATAATTTGTAATTTTCTTTATTTTTATTGTAAATACAATTTGAAAAGGTTGTATTTATATTTTTTGGCGTAAAATATTTCAAAATTATTATATTAAGTGCTAAAAGTAGCTTATTTTCTCTTATTATAATAATCTCTCTATTATTACTCTCTTAATAATTCTTTAATTAATATAAATAGTATTTATATTAATTCATAACTTTAATATTAGTAATATTATTGTTATTAATTGTTTTTTATTAATAAAAAGCAGTTTTTTACGCCTTTATTATTTGTTGGTAACAATAATAAAGAGCTTTTTAAATATATTAATTATTTTATATTAATATATTTATTTATTATATTATTATATTTATTTAATAATATAATTATTTTACGCCATAATAATAATAATTATTTATTATTGTTATATTTTTAATCTTATTTATTCAATTCATAAGGACATTCAGAGTACAATAAGTAATAAATTAGTAATTTTTACTTATTGTTTCATAGTCAAACCTTACATTTGGGGGCCTGGCCGTGATATTTACTTAAAAGACCTTTAAAAAGATTCTAATTGGGTTTATCCAATAATAAATTATATTTATAATCATAAAATTATATAGTAATTTTATATTTTATTGATTTTAAAAGCTATTGAGGCATTTGGAAAGCAATTTTACTGTCTTACACGTGGTTTTTCACATCCTTAGACCTGCAAGAACTTTCTTTGAGTGACTCTAGTGATTAAAAAAAATATTATATAAATTAAAAATAATTTTTATTATAATTTAATTTTATAAAGAATCATATTAATTTTTATTTTATTCCTTAAAAATAAAAAAATATTAAAAAAAAATATTAAAAAATATTAAAAAACAATAAAAAAAGTTATTTTTATTCATTTTTATTCATTTCTTTATTCATTGAAGATATTAAAGCAATTTCTACGTGGAAAATTGCCATATCTTACCAAAAATAACACTTCTTATAAAAAGACTTATATTTATTTGTCTTTTTTAGTGTTTGAAGATAACCCAACAGAAGACAACCAAGCTACTGTTGAGAGATTGGTGGAAGAAACTTGTCAAAGTTCTCCAACACCAGTTATCACCAAAAGAAAGAAAGCTAAGAAATTAGACTTTCCAGGACCCACCATTCAAGACTCTGAAGGTACCTCTTTTATAATTGCCATAAAAAGAATTTTTATCCTAAAATACTTTTTATTTTCTTAAATTATGACTACCAGAAGAGGTTCCCAATACTCCATCCAATCAGATGGAGCTGGACTCAGAGGTAGAACTGATCCCTCAAAAGGGAAAAGAAAGGGCAATATCCCCAGTGGAACAGAATCCACACAAGGAAGTGCCTTATCCCAAAGGCAAGTCCCAGAAATGCCCATGATATCTGAGCCTGAATTGGAACTAAGTATGAGTAGCTCAAATAGGTACAAATCACATTCAGAGGGCTCAAATAGACATCTACATGAGCCAGTACAAGCAGTATTACACAGTGTACAAGGACAAAGATTGGGAAATGCTGCCTCAAATACACCAAGGAGTGATGAACTCCTGGCACATCCTGAAAAACTTCCTCAAAGAGGAGGAGATAGTGAAATACTCCAATGGATGGAATCCACTGTCATCCAAACCTCAAATCATAAAAATCAAGGATTACCACACCAAAAAGAGGGAGGCAACCAAGGAAGAAGCCCCAGTAGCTTCTACCAGCAAGCCTCAAGCCAGCCCACTTCCCCAAGAAGGGAAGAAGAACAAGAAAAAGAATTGGAGAAAACCATATTCCCCAAGCTACAGGATCCCAAGAATCCAAAAGGATGCCATGGACAATGTTTTCAACATGGCCAGAACCTTGATGGAATTCAAGGACAAGGAAGAGCAAAGAATGAGACAACCTCATTTCCCAAAGAAATAACCTTGTCCAAAGATGTTGTAAATACTTTAACAGAAATTAAAAATAGTATATTACCTCTAAAAGAAATTAAAGATAGTTTATTATCACTACAAGAAATGAATAACAATTTATCTTCTTTAACAAAAATTGTTGTGCAAAACAAGAAAGAAATTGACAACATTAAGTTTATTGTTGAAAATAATAAACCAAAGGATTTAATTGACAATACTCAAAAATTAATACAAGGACAACAAGAGTTGTATAAATACATAAAAGATATCAAAGACAAGACTTTGACAATCAATTATGATGTGAGTATTGACAATCTTACAGAAAAATTAAATAAATTAAGTATTTCTGTAGAAAAATTTGAAGAAAAGACTTCATCACACCAAAAATTACTTTTGGACCATGTGGAAAAAAGTGATGAAGCAAGAATGCATCTGAAAGATGATATTCAGAGTGAAATAAGGCTTATTACTGAAAAAATGGATAAAATTAATGAGGCTAATTTAAATATGTCAAAGTTATCAACTCCATTTTCTCATATAAGAAGCCCTGTTAAAACAAAAGAGGAATTATCAAATCCTTTCATAACAGACTTGAGTCACCAAGATAATAACCAAGTCTTAATGAAGGAAGCACCTCAATTGAAGGAATGGCCAACATTCACAGGAGAAGGTGAATATGACCACATGTCATTTATTGAAACAATTGACATGTTACAAGAAGACTATGCCATACCAGATGAATTAATCACTGCAAGATTACATTCATTGTTTGAGAAATCTGCAAAAAGATGGTATTATGGCATAAGACAAACAAATGGTAAAAATACCTGGTCTTGGTGGAAACAAGAAATAATCACCAAGTGGGCAAATGATGCCTGGAGGTATAAGATAGAAAATGCATTTGAAAACTCTTTCTTTGACCCAGAGAAAGACAAACCTTTAACTTGGTTCTTGAAACAAGTTGAAAGGCTTAATGCACTGTACCCAGAAATGTCACAAAAGATGGTGCACATGAAAATACTTAAAAAATGTGGAGGGGAACTAGAACATGCCCTAAGAAGCAGGTGTATAGAACCATGCTCCACAGAAGAGTATATAAATGCACTAGAAGATATAGTGACAAGAACAAAAATTGGCAGGACTTGGAAAAAATTGGACATTAAAAGCCCAAATAAACCATTTATCAAAAAAGATAAATCAAAAGAATCCTTTAAGCCCAATACATCCAACAATAATGAGCAAAGAAAATTCCATAAATGTGGAGGTATTGGACACTTAGCCAATAATTGCCTTAAAAAAGCAAAGATTAATGAAATTGTGGAAACAGAAAACCACAATGACAAAGAAGAGGAATCTGACTCTGAAAAAGAGACAGAAGAGTCAGAAAGCTCTGAAAGTGATTAAATCAATATAATTAATGCACAAATTAATAATATTGATATAATTTATGAAGTACTGGATGTTAATTCAAACTTACCACAAGTTGGAACATCTGACACAAACCTGACAAACATACAAGATGCCAAAATGTATAGAACCAAACCTGCAAGAGGAATGGGATATACAGCTGGAAAATCAAGTATAAGTATTGTTATGGTTGATAACCAAGAAGGAAAAGTTAACTTGGATACAGGAGCATATTGCACTTGTGTTGGCAAAAGTTATTTAAAAACCATTGTCCCAAACTGGCAAGAAAAACTTATGCCAATACAAGGTGTCAAATTTAGTAGTGCAAGTGAGAGCATGAAGCCCCTTGGAATAATTGATTTAACACTAATTTTTCCTCATCCCTCACAATGTGTCAGAATTAAAGTAGAGTTTGTAGTAATGGACAACTGTACTAGTAATCATTTCATACTTGGGAATGACTACTTATCAATCTATGGTATAGATATCTCCAACCAAAAAGACAGATATTTTACCACAGGAGATAACAAAAGACAAAAGTTTGGCTTCTTAAATAACAAAAAACAAATCACAGTTATTAAGAAGGAAGAAAAAATTCCAGAAAAAGAACTTTTTATATCTGAACAACTTAAAGAGGCAGAATTCAATCAAGAATTAACAGAAAAAATGAAAGAAAAATTGATTGACCTCTTATTTAAGTATAAAAATGCCTTTGCAACTGACAAAGAGCCACTAGGTGCCATAATTGGACATGAAGTGGATATAATTCTTAATGTAGAAAAGCCTTACCCACCTTTATTAAGAAGACCTGCTTATCCAGCCAGTCCAAGAGCTAGAGAAGCCTTAGAGGTGCACATTAAAGAATTAATGGACCTTGGAGTATTAAGAAAGGTTGGACATAATGAACAAGTAGAAGTTACTACACCTGTCATTATAACTTGGCATAATGGAAAATCAAGGATGGTAGGAGACTTCAGAGCCCTGAACACCTATACCAAGAATCCATGAGACATTGACCCAATTGTCACAAGCTAAGTTCATCACAGCTATGGATGCTCTTAAGGGTTTTCATCAAAATTCTTTAACAGACAATGCCAAGAAACTACTAAGAGTAATAGTCCATTGTGGAATTTTTGAATACTTAAGAATGCCATTTGGGATAAAAAATGCACCTTTTCATTATCAAAGAATGATGAATACCATATTCCCTGAAGAATTATCAGAAGGATGGTTAATTATCTATATTGATGATATCATAGTTTGCTCAGAAACTTTGGAAAATCACCTTACAAGACTAGAAAGGGTACTACAAAAAATAGTCCAAGTGAATATGAAAATTTCCTTGAGAAAGTGTCATTTTGCATATAGTGAATTAAAAGCACTAGGACATGTTGTATCTGGACTTAGTCTAGGAATAGACAAAAATAAAGTAGCAGAAGTACTACTAAAACCAATGCCTCAAACCAAAAAAGAAATGCAATCATTTTTAGGATTTGCTGGTTACTATAGACAGCATATAAAGGACTTTGCAAAAATTTCCAAATCCTTATATAAATTATGTGACCAACAAACAGTTTATCAAATGACTGAAGAAAGGGTCAAGGCATATGAAGAATTGAAAAATTCACTAACAAATGCCCCATTTCTTCTAATTCCAGATTGGAAACTACCTTTCAAACTATACATTGATGCTTGTGGAGAAGGATTAGGTGCTGCACTTCACCAAACACAAATTATCAATGATAAACCAGTGGAAGGACCAATTTGTTTCATTTCAAGGCAAATAAAGCCAACAGAAGCAAGGTATGGAGCAAGCCAAATGGAATGCTTATGCCTAGTGTGGGCTTTAGAAAAACTGCATTATTATTTGGATGGCACAGTATTTGATGTAATCACAGACTGTAATGCTGTGAAATCACTATTAAATATGAAGACTCCAAATAGACATATGCCGCGATGGCAAATTGCTATCCAAGAATATAAAGGAAATATGACTATTGTACATAAATCTGGAAATATTCATAAAAATGCAGATGGTCTTAGCAAATGGGCTTTAGCAAATACCCCTGACAATCCAGCATGGGTACCACAAGAAAAGCACCATATAGAAGGAATATGTGTCACAGACATAGGCACAGAATTCTTTAACCAAGTTAAAGAAAGCTATAAGACAGACAAAAATTTCCATATCTTAAGCCAACTTCTAATGAAAGACTGCAAAGATCCATCACTTTCATCAAAACTAGATGAAATATGGAAAAAGGCATATGATAAAGGAAGATTCCACCTCCTTGATGGAATCCTTTACCATAGAACAAAACACACATGTGTTATGGCCTTAACAGATAGAACACTAATAAACACTATTTTACATGAGTGTCATGATAGTGTTGCATCTGGACATCTCTCAGAAGATAGGACACTAGAGAGGGTGAAAACCTGCTCTTGGTGGCCAAATTGGAAGAAAGATGTTGCAGAGTACTGCCAAACCTGTGACAGATGTCAAAAAGCCAACAGAGCCACAGGAAAGAAATTTGGAATGATGATCCAAATCCAAGAACCAAAATCCCCATGGGAAATAGTTCACATGGATTGGGTAACAGCACTACCTCCAGGAGGAGACAGGAGCTATAATGCATGTCTAGTGTTAGTTGACAGGTACAGTAAAACTCCCATGTTCTTACCATGTCATAAAGATGACACAGCTATGGATACAGCCATAATGATATGGAATAAAGTCATTAGACACACAGGCTTATTCCAAAATATTATAAGTGACAGAGACCCAAAGTTCACTTCAGCATTATGGACAAATCTCCATAACTTATTTGGGACAAAGCTATCATTCTCAACAGCTTACCATCCCCAAACTGATGGTTTAGCAGAAAGAATGATACAGACTTTAGAGGACATGATCAGAAGATTCTGTGCTTATGGGCTAGAATTCAAAGATCCTGATGGTTTCACCCATGATTGGTGTACACTAATACCAGCACTTGAACTGGCATATAAGACATCAATCCATTCTTCTACTGGCAAAACACCAGCAATGATAGAGAAAGGTTGGAATCCAAGACTTCCTTATGATACCCTCAAAAAGGACTTAGTGGCCATACATCCAACAGCAAGCAGTTTTAAGATAATGCTTGACAAAGAAAGACACCATGCAAACAGATGCATGCAAGACTCTTTCAAATATGCAAAAGAAAGATGGGACAAAAGTCATAAACCACCTGACTTCAAAATAGGAGATCTGGTATTAGTATCAACTCTTAACTTTAATAACATGAAAGGACCAAAGAAATTGAAAGATTCCTTTGCAGGACCATTTATGGTAAAAGCACTTCATGGACCCAATGCTGTACAATTGGAACTTACAGGTGATTTAATGAATAAACACCCAGCTTTCCCTGTAACTCTTATAAAACCTTACAGCTCAAGTGACAAGGAATTATTTCCACTAAGAAATAAACCCCCACTTGAAATTCCCCCTTTGGAAGAAGGAGAAGAAAAAAGAATTGTAAAAGTCCTTAAAGAAAGAAGGACAAGGAACAAAAAAGAAAGAGAATACCTTGTAAGGTATAGAAATCCAACTCAAGAAGATGAATGGCTACTTGAGAAAGATATAACAAATGCTGATAAACTACTGAGGAGGTTTAGACATGAAAGAAAACCTAAAGAATAACAAAATCAAGCATTATTGAGCTTCAAGACTGATAAAGTCTAATGAAGAGGTAGGACAGTGGATGATACCCTAATCACACATATCAGATTGTGGTACAATCTTTTTTGGTGGTATGGAATGTGAGCCTTTGAGATATGACCACATACCCAATAAGGTCACAAAAAAGACTTAGAATAATTATACCTTTAATATAATTATATTAAAATTACTTAGAATAATTATACATTAAAAATAATTACTTAAATATACAAAAATACCATAAATTGGTACAAAAATTGGTTTAACTTAAAAACCAATGAATCAACATGTAAAATAAATTATACCATTGGATTCCCCATGGTAAAATACACATATACCATTTTTATGGCATATCTGTAAAGTCAATATTTAATGAATTATAAGGTATAATACCTTATAAAAACCATAAAATCTTATGTATCTCAAGAACTAATGAAGCAACATGTGAAATAAATTGTACCAGTGGATTCCCCACGAAATTCCACACATAAAACAATTAATAAGCTAATTTCCAAAGTTAATACTTAAGGAATTAACCTGAATATATGCACTTTTTTGGTCAACGCATATATTCAAGGATCATAGCTAATATCTCCTAAACTATACATGATAGAATGATGAACCAAAAATAAAGGTACCACGTAATTACTGTAACAACACAGATATGAACTTTATTTTACAAATTATAATCAAGGTTAAAACCTATGATGAAATATTGATAAAAATCAACAGAGCTGTTGACCACTTTGTTGTAAAAGTGGTCCAAACTTAAAAAAAGTATACAGTTGGATTCTACTAGCTCATTCGTGAAGAATGATGTAATTTTTATTATTAAATTCAGGGTATAACCCCCTGAAATCAAGGTTTGAAGTTTAAAATATTGAATTTCGACAGAAAAGATGAGTTACAAGAAAAATCATCAAAATTAGAGTTTTGATGATGTAATGAAAAGCTCTTGGCAGCATGATAAGGCTGTGCCAGGCTATCAGAATTCACTCTCTGAATTGCTGTAGCGTGTAAATCTTAACAGTTATTGAGGATCAAAGTTTGAGCTTAATTTGAGCAGTTATGATCACTCACTGTAGCCTTAATTTAAGTTTAACAGTCTTAAGAGTGATAAAATTGGTGAATACTATTAGTTTATGATTAAAACTAATAAAATCCACAAAATTTGGGGTTCTGCCAAGCCTCTGATGTCATCAAACTTAGAGTTATAGTGATAACTCTAAATAATGGTGTAATAATGATGTAATATGGTTTGATAATGATGTAATCATCTCCAAACCTTAAAATATTGATCAATTCCAGTGGGTATGATCAGTAAACGTCTACTAGAAGCCTGTTGGACTCTAGGAGGGAGGTATTTACTATAAATAGAGCTCTTTTTACTCTATTTTCCCCTCAGACGCATCAAAAACATTAAATCAATTAAATCAAAAGTAATTTCTTTATTCTTTATATATAAAATTATTATATTATTAAAGACCAAAGACCACCTTATTATAATCATCTATTTTGATGTGATTAAATCATTTATTTAATTGTTTTTGTTAAAAATCTCTCTAAAACTCATTTCCACGTAAAAATCCAGAATAATTTGTAATTTTCTTTATTTTTATTGTAAATACAATTTGAAAAGGTTGTATTTATATTTTTTGGCGTAAAATATTTCAAAATTATTATATCAAGTGTTAAAAGTAGGTTATTTTCTCTTATTATAATAATTTCTCTATTATTACTCTCTTAATAATTCTTTAATTAATATAAATAGTATTTATATTAATTCATAACTTTAATATTAGTAATATTATTGTTATTAATTGTTTTTTATTAATAAAAAGCAGTTTTTTACGCTTTTATTATTTGTTGGTAACAATAATAAAGAGCTTTTTAAATATATTAATTATTTTATATTAATATATTTATTTATTATATTATATTTTCATAATATGAATTATATTATTATATTTATTTAATAATATAATTATTTTACGCCATAATAATAATAATTATTTATTATTGTTATATTTTTAATCTTATTTATTCAATTCATAAGGACATTCAGAGTACAATAAGTAATAAATTAGTAATTTTTACTTATTGTTTCATAGTCAAACCTTACAGATAGTGGCTTGATTCTCCCTTATCCTCTGTGCCCTTGCCTCCAGGAGTCTGTGCTGCCTGGTAGGATTCCAACCTTTGGTGATTCTCTTTGAGACAGATCTTCTGGCAACTTGATCCCAGTTCTGCCCAGTGAGTTGCTAGGTTGAACCTCTTGTTGTCCATGCTCCATTGAAATAAATCTTTGAGGAGTTTGTGGATCTGAAGAACTTGATCCATATCCTTCCAGTCCTCTGGTTTGAGGTTTCTGTTGAATTGGAGTGTGAATGGCAAGGTTGATATTATCTCCCTCATTGTTTTGCCATCCACCACTGTGTCCAGGGTGTCCTCTTTCAGGTCTTCCTGTTCTGGAAAATCCTCCTCTATCCTCTGGCTGGTTCCTTTGGAAGCCAAGGTCTCTGAGGTATACAGGGGACATATCAGTGTTTGCAACCAGTCAAAAACTTTATGTTCTTAGGGTATTTACCTTTGACTGTGCCTTGTACAAATTTACTGTCTGCTGACTTGAGCAGTTTGCCTTTGGAAGTTACAACTGGGTTAATAATTGTAATCTTTCCTGTACAAGTGGTTAAGGTTGGTTTACCTTGTATGGATGCAGAGTTCCATGGTTTTCTACTTCTCTGAGTGGCTATTGGTGTCCACTTCTTGGCTGTGATGAGACCTTCACTGTGCCTCTTTCCTTTGCCCTTGCTGCCCTCTGGTTCTGAGGGTGTCACTGGTGTGTTGGCCTGTGACTGGGTCTCAAGTGGGATGTAATTTTCTTCCACTGAAATCAAGGCAGAAAAGGGAGGACTTATGTCAGTTAAGACTTCTTAAAAATTCTGGTTTTGCACGTCTAAGATTGGCCTCTGGGCTTGTATGTTACTACAATGTGCCCTGTATAATGACAGTGTAATTGAATCAACAATTCCACATCAGAATGACAGCTTTTGGTACCCTGTCACACTGTTTGTGTGCCAGTATCCCACAGATACACTTGTGGTTTTCAAGTGTATTCTGTACAAGTGGTTTTGTATAAGTGTTATTGAGTTAACAATACACTTAATCCACGCCTCAACTGATGGATTTTCAGTCAGAGGTGTCCTTATTCAGTCAAGAATACAGTACTTATTGATGGCTTATGTGTTTTTATATACAAAACACGCCAAAAATAGTTATATTCAGTGGGTATTAGCCACGTAAAAAATACTCTTATAATATGAGTATATATAAAAAGAAGGATAAATATATATAAAATATATATTTAAATAGAGAAATTACGCCTAAAAAAGATAAAACACTGGTTAATAAGTCATAAAGAGAGAAAAGACTTACTTATAAGGTCCAAAAAAAGATTTAAAACACGGCCAGGCCCCCAAAATGTCAGGCTGAGTCTATATTGAAGTGGTAATAAGAGTATTTACAGCTAGAATTATGACTGTGACACGTAGAAAATTGATTAAAAATAAGGGTTTTTGATTTAAAAGATGATTTATAATATATTTAAAGGGTTCTACTATTGAAGAATAGTGGTGGTGAGCGCTATTGAGAACCCAGGGTGCAATCTTACCAGTTGGGTTACTATAATAATAGTTACAATAATTAAATATATAATTATACCTGTTTATTACCCAAGAGTAAAACTGTTTTTGACAGTTTACTATGTAGGGTATTCAAGAGCAGGATGAGGAAAGGCTTTTGGCTGTGAAAAGCCCTCCTTTTATCCTGAAATTGAGGTGGAAAGGCTGCTAGACCTGTCCACGTAGAGGAAGTGAAGATTTTTCACTCTCTATGACAGGCTTGTGGCTTGCAAACAGCCTGTATACCCTGTATTGGGCTCAGATGTGGTTTTCACCAATACAGGGTGAAAATTTTCATCTGGGGACCTCACAGCCTGATTCTGACGTGTATGACGCGTAGAATGCTGTACAGAACCTGTATGGGACCCCAGTATTGACTGACATATGAGGTATTGAAGTAAAAACATGCTTCTTCATCTATTTGACACCTCATATTCATGGTTATGGGATATTATCCCATGGTAAGGCTGTATCTGACAGCAGGTGGGATTTTGACCTTAAAATGGTCATAACTCTGTCAGTTTTTGAGATATCAAGCTCAAAGGTGGTTCATTGAATAGCTCTGTATGGGCTCTACACAATGGTACCCAACTTGACATGGTTATCATTAAATATGACAAAGTTATCCCATGTACAAGTATTTTTGTACTTTGGCGTGGTCTGGGCAAAAGCTGTATTAAGCTTGTTTGGCCAATAACTTCTGTTGTAGTTGAGCTATGAGGAAATGGATGGCACCATCAGATAGCCCTGATTGTGCTCTTTCCAAAAAGACCCCACTTTAGGTATCTCACACTAAAACTGTAAAAGTCAGATGATAGGTGAATGTTTTGTTCACCCTTATTTGGTCTGAATTTGACCATAACTCAAGTAATACTGGTGCTAGCTCAGTTTGGCTAGTACCATTAGATAGCCCTGGCTTAGAGCTTCATTTTGAATACCCATTTGATGGGGTTAAGCCTCTCCTTCTAGATTTTAGATGAGAGGTGAAAATTAAGGTTTATGCTCAGCAATAACTTTGAGCAGGAATAACTTTGTTATTTCTTGTCCTATGGTGATGGGACTTATATTTTCAGAAAGAGGTGATTTTCCTCTTTCTTTTGATACCTTTTGAGCTGATTTGGCTCAGCTCCATGTTTTGGTGGTATTTTGGCTATACCATTGGTTTATGGTATTTTGGCTGTCATGCTTGTGCTCTGGTTTTGAGTCACAGGCTGACATTGAAAGTCCTTGTTGATAATGTCAATACCTCTGATTAACTCCATATTTCCATATTCTCCTTCACCACTGAAGTGAGGGAACTCTTTAATTTCCGGTACTTCTTTTAAAAGCTCTTTGCCCATTGATGGTTCCAAGCTATTGAAAGAAGGGTAAAATTAAGCCTTCATTTGTGAAGTTTCTACATCCAATACTTGTGGGTTGGAATTTGTTTACCCTCACTTTGATTCAGAGTTGTAGACATTCTTGGTAAGGTGCACAGTAATTGTTTGATTTCATTTTTTTACTGATATTAAAACTTGTGTAATTTTTGACTTCATATTGGAAACCTTTTCTTAAATTGATTGACTCAATTTTATACATTTCTTGCCATAACTCTGTTTTTATTGTATTATCAGAAATTATCTTATTCAATTTCAATTCTAATTTTGAAGCTTCTTCCTTTGAAGTATCAAAACACTTTTTCAAGTCAATGGTATATTTCTTTACTTCAGTAAATGGGTTTTAAATATCATCAAGGACTTTATTATTATCTGCTTTGATAATACTTATGGCTTGATTTCTTCTTGTTTCAATTATGTAATAAATATTGAATTTAGAAAATTCATCTGTCAATTCCTTTGTGATGAGTGATTGTTCACTTATCTAATTTACAAATGAATATTTATTATTTTATGTTCTAATTTTCTTAAGACTTTTTCGAAACACATAAATGTTACATTTATTTGGCTTAAACTTAAATTATTTGTCTTAAGATTGTTACAAATAGTTGAATTTTTATCAGAAATATGATTTTTAACATCATTTATAGCTTTATAAAAAGCTGGAATTCCCCCCAAAATCTCAGAAATCATTTTTTATATTTTAATCTGAATTCCTCACTTTTCTACATTTCCATAATGGTTCTGGCCATCTGAAACATGTTTTTCATGGCATCTTTTTAAATCTTTGGTACTCTGTAGCCCTTTATGTATGGATTTGGGGTTGGTGCTTTCCCTTTTCCCTTATTCGGAGGTTGTGGATGCTTTCCCATGTTGTTATTTCTGCTATGGTTGGCCACTGGGACTGGCTTTGGGACTTGTTTGGGTGGTGGAGGGTTGTTTTTTCTCCATTCTTCTGTCAAAAAAATCATTTTCTTCTTTTCCATTAATTGATTCCACCCATTCAGTAATTTGCAAGTATTGGGATGGCCCAGAAACTTTCTTGCACTCAGGTAAGAGTTCATGCGGATTTTCTACAGGTATTCTAGTATTTGATACTCTTTGTGCTGAAGTGCATTTTTATATGCCTTCTGGCTGGCTTTGTATATGTCTACTGAGGCTTATTTTGGCTGTTTCAGGATGTGTTTGAAGGTAAAACCATGTCATCAGCTTCAGAATAATTTGTCATTTTGGGCTCATTTACTGACCCTTGTCCTTCTGTAATTGATTGGCTTCTTCCATAATTATGTTTATAATCTTTTTGAAAACTCCTTGAGTGGTTATAGATTGCTCCTGACTTTGTTTAAGGCATAATTATAAGTAAGAAAGCTTCAAAATAGTATTTTTACAACAAAAAATCACTATTGGCATGATTCTTTTCTTTTTTTAGATTATTACTAATATCCAAATTGATCAATTCAGAAGAGATTTGCTCTACTTTATTATTCTGAGCTATAATGACAGCTCTATTATGGTCAGAATTAACAATACTTGCAGGAATAATGCTAGTGTCTGTTGATTCTGTTTCAATATTTGCTTGTCTTACCACATTTTCAGACACTGAAAAAAGGGAAAAAAGCAATTATTCAATTAAAAAAATGTTTTTTGAAAAAGAAATGAAAATTAAATCCTCACTTATAATATGAAAAAAGATTCATTTTATATGATTTTTTGAATTATAAGTATTTTTTATGGTTTTTTAAATTTTTCCATATAGAAAAGGGATTTGAAAAAAGGAAGAAAATATTTCACAGGTAAAATATCATGGCTTTACCCCCAAATGTAAGGTGTGGATATGAAACTTTAATTAAAAATCAGGTACTTTTCCTATCCTCAAGATTTGTATAAGGTAAATTTTAATTGAAAAGAGTAAAATTTAAAATTTTTAACAGAAACCACACCAAACCTGCTTCTTTTAACTTTGTTAGTGTAAATAAATAATATTGTAAAGCTTTATTGTTTTACCAACAATAAATATTTATCCAAAAATACGCTCCAAGAGATATTTGAGGCTACAGAAGTAATTTCTTCAAGAGAACTTTCACTTTGGATTAATTGAGAAAAAGACTGAAAGAAATTAATGTAGGAACAGAGTATTTGAGATAAATATTAAAGAGAAAACATTCCCAAAACTGACCAGATTGAATTTGCAAACAAAGCAAAACTGTTAACAGTGATGAAAGATGCTTTAATTCACCTATGGGGTGGCTCAAGGGTAAAAATTATTATAAGAGTTATAAAAAAGGATTATAATGACTTCTTCACGTGGTTGAAAGGTGATTGGAATCTTTTATTGATTTTTTGAACAGTGTTTAAACTAGTTATAAAGGAAAAGGTTCTAACATTCAGAGAAAAGTGGCACAAAGAAGACATTCTTTGATAGGTACCAGTTTTCTTACTCCAAAAGAAAATTCAGTGAAATAAGTTGTGAGAAACACTCTGGCAACAGAAAAGCCAATTATAGAATCATTCAACCCTGGATTATACTAAAAAAAGGGTTGGTTTTAGCCATTTTAGTCCCTTCAATGAGCCATTGCTATAGTATACCTGGGTTCAAGCCATCAAAACAAGTCATAATGTGTGTAAGAGACCTCAAAAGAAGTCAAAACTGTTTTTACTAAGATTTTTTGAATTAAAGATAGTTTTGCCCTCTTGGAGACAGTTAAAACCGCCCTGGTTTGTACAAAAACCTCATCATCAATTTAGTCACAGACCCTGTTACTCAATTTCAGGCCAAAATTAATGAACATTTGTGTAAATTTTGACATCCCACGCCTGTCAGCAAGGAATTTTGGAGAGTCTGGCACCCTTGGAGCCAATATTCCTTTTCCCCCAAAAATTAATCTTTCCAATTTTATTTTTCTTTAATTCATCATCATGTATTATCCTATGAATTCAAATATGTAATTCAATTGTAAATTTACAGTACACAACTGTAATTATAGATTCCACATATGTAAATCCAAGTTCACTTATGTAATACATGTGCACATTTTGAAATTTCAATTGAAAATACTTCAATTCCTCATAACTTATAACCTACACACCACACCTCAATTTTAACACAAAAATTTATGGTTAACACTCCATGTGGTTTGAATGAATATATGGTTTTGAGAATTTTCATATTTTAATATGGAAAATACTAAAAACTCAATTTAAGCTTATTTAGATTTGAGTTACAGAATTTTCACTCAGATGTGATAGTGGTCAATTTTCTATGGGGAATCCAATGATGAAATAATTTTCATAGGTTTATTCATTTGAAAAAAAGGTCTAATTATTTTTATTAACTTTTTTTTCAAAAATATTTTAATTCTAATATTTTTGGTGAAGATTTATTTTTACATAATTTTTTCAAGTAAAAGTGTATTTTCACATTTTTGGATTTTAATGTAAGTTCAATTTTAAATTATAATTAAGATTTTAATCCTTATATATATATTATGTTTATATTTGAATTTTTATTTCTATAATAAAAATAAATTTATTTTTTTTCACATATATAACTTGATTTGGTTATTTGTGGTCTCTGGGGTATATCAAAATACCTCTAAGGCTCACAAAACTGAATAGAAGCTTATTTTTCATCACCATATTTAATTAAGGGATGAGAAAAATATAAAAAAAAGATAGCTATATAGAGGCTAGTAATGATAAATATAAATTATATTCTGTTCTTAAAAGTGAAATTGAAACATTTTTAACCTAATATCTCTTTTGAAATAATATGGCAACTCAAAGAGTTATATTTATTTAATGAACTCCTAATTATATTTTCTAAATAGGGACATAATGAGAAATTGAATTTTACAGGAAATCTCAACTAAGCTGAAAGATATGTGAAAGGAAGTCCTACTACTCAAATATTTTCAAAAACTTGTTGAAAATATTGGGTTATTGTGAGTTTTTGTGTTAAAATTCAGTTTTTCACTAGAATTTCTTGTTTGGTTAATTTTTCAGTAATTTTAGTTTTTTTATATGTTGTATATCTTTTTTCTAATCTAAGGAATTAAACTTTAAAGTTTGAAATCCAAATCCATGGTCTCATTTGAGGTCTAGTGTTATATTATTTTCACATCCTAGCTGATAGTATATTTAGAACTGGGTTTATTAAGTGAAGATAAGTTTAAATGGAATCTTTTAGGAGAACAGTGGTTATGGGGTCAGGCATGTAAGAGAAAAGAAATAATTTCATCTGGCTCATTGTATTCCAAAAAAAGACATCAAAAATATCCATTTGGAATGATAGAAATCAAGATAGATTTCTGTTACAGTATTATCCATCTAATCAGAACAATTATATAAAAAAGAAAAAGCTCCAGGTCATAGCATGAAATAAAATATAACATATCCAAGATTTATTCTTCATCACATTATTTTTATTTGTCCATATTAAAAATCATCAGAACTCTTGGTGAGAGTTTTTGACCGCATTGAATGTGGCATTTGAAACACTTCTACCGTGTGTAAATCAACACTGACTCTTGGAATCAATTCTAGGCGCGATTATTTACCATTGATGCATCCCAAAATAAACATGGAAAAATCTTTGATCGCATTTTTCTTAGTCACAAGACTTATATTTGAATTTGATGCATATTTAAAAACCAACTTATCTTGACCGCTTTAAAGGAATTGACTTTCCTTTTCTTTCACCAGATAAGGATTTAACAATTTCTTTTAACTTCGAAAAATTTCCCAGCTTTAAAAGGTTTTTTTTGTCCCCTAAAAGCGCAATCCTATGGGAAGTTCCACAAAGTTTTTTCTCCAATGACAAATTTTCCTTGGACTACATAGTCCACTTTATGGTGTAGCTGTGCCTTAAAAGCTGCTTTTTCTTCTTAACGGGGAAGACCTTTTAGTAGAACTACACCTAACTAATTGTGTTTTTACATGTTTATGAATATTCCTAATCCAGTGATGGTGTAGGGCTTTCTGGATCAGGGTGAATATTGCAGGTAAAGCCCCAAATCTCTATTCTCCTTTTCAACTCAGTGATCTTCCATATGCATTATCATATCCCAAATTTATGCCCATGGAGACTTTCAAATATTGCCTTGTAGGTTTAGGATAAATAATTAATGGCTTAATTACATTTTTCCTTGTGTCAATCAGCTTTGAAGATGTGTTTGGTCAGATATGCATCAATATTCTGTATGCATAGCTAACATGCTCAGCTTCTAGCTGCACAGCCAATGTGAACACTAAATATAATAGATTCTATACTTCTCAGTCTGTTCTCGTTGTGCTTTTCAGCCGTGCACTTAGCTACTGCTTCACCTGAATTCTCTTCTGGAACTTCAGCTACCACTTTAGGAAAACAATACATAAATAATATTTCTAAAAATGAATTTCTTTCACCAGTTTCATTACTGCAACAAACCTTTCTGAACTTGATATTTTCAACCCAAATTCTTGGAAAAAATCCACTTTTGCAGTTTCAAAGGTTTTTTAACTAAAATAATCAACCAAATTACGCAAGCTATACCTAGAATTTATAAGGATAAAAAAGGTCTGCCAGTTTTTTCTTCCCTTACTTTTCTGAAAACAATTTCAGGATGCAAAGAAGCATTTTATGGATTCACTGGTGGGTTTTTCTATCTTGTTTTCATCAAATTTGACATTAGCAAGTAAGTGATTTCATAAATCTTAGTATTCAAGTCTTTGATGTACTTCATAAATGGAAGGCACTATGGGTATGTTTTTATTTAGGGACACTTGGAAGCAATCACATAATTATTAAGGTATGTTCTTTCCTATTCAACTATTCTATTTATCTATTGCCTTTATGTTAGGTTAGGTTTTCTACAGGGGCGATTGGGTCGCAGCTATTAGGCTGTGTCTGTCTTCAAATTTTAGCAAATCTTTCCCCGCGCTGGGATATATTCAAGTCGCATATAAAATTTCCATGTTACAAAGCATAAACAATTTCTCTTATTCTGTGAGAATAATTATTAAGAAATCTAACGCCACTGCCAGTTTTTACGCCATAAGTGGTAATGATCGTCTAAACGACCTCCGACCTCTAAAAGTTAATGTCGATCACTCAGACTTCGACTCTCCTACTACAACATAAACACTACGTTGTATCTCCATCATTATCCTTTCATCATCTTTTGTGATATATTTATCTACCTCTTCGTAGGTTCGTGTTGTTTTTTCTCCCTCCCCACTTCGTACTCTGGCAAGAACATTTTCTTTCCAATTCCAAGACTTCCTTTGTCTTTTACATTCTATCAAAAGGATATCTTACGAAGCTCTTGCATGCTATTTCCATGGAGCATATGGTGGGTCATAAGATTTTTTAAAACGAAGGGAGCGTTCAAAATGAGGATTTGCTTTGAATAAAAAACTGTTCTAACCATGAAATTGCTTTAAAAAAATGAAAAGATTCTTATGTATGAATATTACTCAAAAAAGTATTTGAATAAACATTATTTCCAATCTTTGCAGAGGCTGTGGCATTTTTTGGCAGTACAGAGAAGATTTCGAGAAATTTGATTGCTAGTAGTCATCTCTCATTACCTATCATTCGGCATTTGGCACTATAATTTAATCAAAAAATAGAGATTGAAATGCACTGTGTATCTATCAGGAGTTAAATACGGCAAAGTTTTTCGTTCAAAACCTGACTAAAGCTTGCCAGTAATACGAAATAGTTATTCAGTAATCCAGATATCAATCAAGTAAGCAAAGAATAAGTTCTTCAAAATCAAATTCAATGCCGCTTGAAGCTCTAGATTCCGACTTTTGTCTTGAAAAGCTCTTACTTGAAATAAATGGTTAAGAATATAGGCGTCTACCGATAATTCTTATATAATCGCAAAAGAGATGACTCTGCCCGGGTTCGAACCGAGGACAACCTGCGATCACAAGTGTTAAGCAGGTGCTCTACCGACTGACACGGGAAACATTTCGCAGTCGTGTGCAGCACACACGACACCCGGTCGTATGCATGGGGTTTGTCGTATACATTGTATAAAACAATCCCACGCGCACGACACCTCCAGCTGCATACGTCACTAGAGTGACATCACCTTGCTAGCTGTTCCTCTGCATCTGATTGTTATCTTCCAATTCACCCTTTTTCTTCTGATTCTTTTTTACACATCAAATTTTCCTCCATTCTATTCGTTTTAGATGACTCATTGGTCTTTTTCTCTTTTTAAATCACCCATCTATCCTTTTTGCTTATTCTAAAAAACCTCAACTACATATTCTTTTATCAATTACATCTATCTTTCCCCCAATTCCAAAATCTTCCAAATCCCCATTTTCTCATTGCACCATGCCAATGCACCTTTGCCAGTGCTCTCGATGTATCTCCAACACAATCACTCGTTCCGATGGCAGCGAAATTGCAGGCAAATATCTCTCTGAACGTAACAAAAGAAAACATCTCAGTGAATCGAGGAAGGTTGCTCAACATTCATCAACAACAGTTGCTCGAATCAAATTTCCCACACCTTCTGACCCTCTCAACACAAGAACCACCTCAAACGTCTCAAATAAAACCAACAACACTGCTCTTATGCTTGAAGAATCATCGAGTGTAGATGGCTCTGTAGCAGAACCATCCAACATAGTTTGTAAGTTTTTTTTTAGCGCAAAATTGTATCATTAATGTTTCTGACAGTAAATTTTGAAACAGTAATGGTCTCAATTTTCATAGCATGGCTTCACATCTTCTGTAGTCTAAGTCAAGAACATTGTCGTTTGGCTCGAAATTTCATTTTGAAAATTATAATAAGTAGCCAGGATACACTGACCACTAATTTTAATTTGCCACAAGACCCTCGAACTCTCATCAAGAATGTCTTACCAGATTTCAAGCTACACAAAATTGTTTATTGCACTCGGTGCTACAGCTTATATCCTACCACTGACATTCCATGGCAATGCACTTACAAGGAAACTTCACGATGTGCACCATGCGATAATGAACTATTTCGAAAGCAGTCAAACTTCCGATCCATTCAAAGCAAAGGAGAATCGATGCGATACCCTTATCGGATTAATGAAAAGGACTTGGCCACCGTTTTGATTCCCAGGGGATATTATGTCACACAGCCGATGCTCTCCTGGCTCAAGTGGTTCCTTGCCTTAGAAAGCATTGAGGATGCCATTGAATCATGGTGTCACAACCATGGCAATTCACTTCCTTGGATTCCCATATGGCATATCAAGCCACAGCCTTTTTATGGCCAATTGGCCATATCCATCACCAGTGGCCAATATGGCCACGTCATCATCTCATGGACCATTTATGGCCATTTGTGTTTTGGGGCCTTCATGGCCCTTCACCTCAATCCAGCACCCATAGCGGCAATTTATGGCCAAATGGGTATTTCTGGTCATTTCCCTCAAAACCAGGGGAAATGGCCCAAATGGCTGTTTTTGGCCATTTGGGCTCATAATGCGCATTTGCGCATTTTTGCGCATTTTGCGCACTTTTGCGCATTTGCGCACTTTTTGCGCATTTCGCGCACTTTTGCGCATTTGCGCACTTTGCGCATTTGCGCACATTTGCGCATTTTTGCGCACTTTGCGCATTTGCGCACTTTTGCGCATTTTTGCGCACTTTGACGCAAAGTGTCCAAAAGACACTTTCCCGCCTTTTGGGCCAGTTTTTGGCTCAGAACCCAAAAATGGCCAAAAACCCCAAAAGGCCCAGAAACACCATTCCAAGCTCTGAAGCCATTACATCCATCCTTTTCCCTCTGCCTTTCCATCTCAAGACCTTTGGACGTAATCTTCTTGCCAATCAACCAATATGCCATGAATGATGTTATATATCATTGTGCATCATTTTTCAACAGCAATTCAATGGTGGCAATATCAAATGTTCATTTCAACATTCCAACATCTCATCACGTCATCAAGGCACCCAATCATTCAGAGGAATCATCAAGGCTCAAGAGCAAGTGTTTCAGCGTCAAAGACCAATGACGCCATCAAGCAGTCATTGGTTATTCTCACTCCAAGTATTCATTCCAAGGGAATACTTTCAATTCATTCTCAAGTGTATTCAAGAGGCAATGCCAAAAAGAAGTTGTCAAGTGTCAAAGCTCCACTCAATCCATCTTGGCAACCATATTCATTTCAATACAGTCTGGATCCATCAAGACCTGTATTTCATTTTCAATCATGGGAAATTCATTCAACCCAATTCAATTTCAATATTAGCCAGCTGTATCAATTCCCAAAAGAATCAATACAGCCTCAAGGATCAATACAGATCAGTTTTCAGCCTGAAGAACTCAAGCTCCCAACTTTTCACATATACCGGCTACCCTTTCCACCCTGGGGGGTTTTCCCCAGTTAATTAATATATTTTGATTTTATTTTATCTCTATTTTCTTTTCACTTTAGTTAAGCAAATACTGATATTATTAAGTCAGTCATTTAGCACCTTTCTCTTTTCTCTTTCTTCGCCTGTCAATGGATATTTGGTGGTCATATCCTTACTAATTCCATTATTCATTTTTGGCAGGTTGAAACAGTGATTAAGGACTTACTTGGTTGGCTCTTTGGCCATTTGGCTTCCCTTTCCTCTTTTGCATCTCATCTTGTACCTGCATATCTTTTAGAGGAATTCATTCTTATTACTTTTATTCTTTATCCTTTTGGAGTCTTCCAAGTGAGTTCCCTGATTGCTGAGTGCCAGGCCACTCTTGTATTTCTGTCCAAGAGCCCCTGTGACATTATATTAATTAACTCATAATTTCTTTTTCATTCTGTTCATTCTTTCTTTATAATTTCATTCACTCATTTCATCGAAATTATGATTCTTTTACGCTTATGAACTTAATGATTCATCGTCACCTCTCAATTTTCTTTCATTCATTCTTCATTTTGAAAATTGAAAGCTGACCCATTTTTTATTTTTGTTATTCTTTTTAAAATCTTTTTCAAATCATCAATTTCCATTTCATTCATAATTCAGGCGTCATCTTAATTTTCTTTGATTTTCAAATTTTTCATCAAGATATTCAGACACGTTATTCACATCAAGATTCATAATTGATTTTTTCTTCAAGAATTTTGATTTTTAAAGAATAATTCACTTGATTTTGATTGATTGATTGATTTGACATATTTGATTTTGACCTCAGGAAAATTGATTGACCTGAAGATTTCATTGATTTTGCTGATTTTTCACATCAAGAATTTTGACATAAATTGATTTTTTCTCAAGATTTTCATTTGATTGATTGATTTTGCAAGATTTTGATTTTGATTGATTTGATTGATTGAGTTATTGACCTGAAGATCTCATTTGATTTTGATTCATTGATTTACTTCAAGACATTGATTTGATTTGACTTCAAGACTTCATTTGATTTTGATTTATTGACGTACTTGAAGATTTTCACTTTTATTCATTGATTTTCCTCAAGATTTGATTGTTGACTCTTTTCACTTCAAGCAAATTTTGGTTTTCAATTCATTTATTTTCTTTTATTCCTGATATCATGCCTGTTCAACACTCACCTCCGGCAAGACAGACAAGATCTCAGGCCAGAGCTCAAGCTGTTCTCACTCCAACTCCAAGAGCTCCTCTAGATGGCACCCCAGCAGTTCCTCAACTGAGGGCCCAATTAGATAGAGGACCCCGCATGGAAGGAGCAGCACCATCCAGGAAGGAAGGAAGAGGGCCAAGAAGGTCATGTTCATTCTCAGGAGTAGTTGGCGGATTTCCAGGAACTTCAAGGACTATTTTCAAAGGTCCAGGTGAAGATGGTGAAGAGGAGGAGGAGAATTCTGTGGAAGAGGAAGAGTCTGATGGTACTGAAGGTGTCCCTGCTCCGGTGGAGGCATCCCAAGGTACTGGAGGACCAACTCTAGCCCAGTCTAATCAGCCTGTCTCTCATCAGTCTGAACCATCCCTATTGGCCATCATGCAGCAAATGACTCAGATTATGGCCAATCTTCAAGCAGCTTCATCCTCTGAAGCATCAAGACCACCAGCCTTCAAGACTCCATCTATGAAGGCACCGGAATGCTTTGATGGGACTCAGCCCTTCAAAGTTAGAAGCTTTATTCAGTCTTGTCAATTGATTTTTCATAATGATCCGGCAAACTTCGCTCAAGACAGAAAGAAGGTCCTTTATGCCACTTCATTTCTCATTGGCAGGGCTGCAAAATGGATTGAGCCTTATCTTTCCAATCTCACCAATCAAGATTCAAAATACCTTCTCAATTCTTGGCCTTTATTTGAATCTCAACTCTTCACTTTATTTGGTGACCCGAATGAAGTCAGAAAAGCAGAAGCTGAGTTGGATTCTTTAAGAATGAAAGAAGGTGGGCATGTATCCTTATACATTGCTGATTTCAGAAGCTTAGTCTCAAGAATCGGGGATTGGGGTGAAAGAGCTCTCATCCATCATTTCAGGAAGGGATTGCCATCCAGGATTTTGGATCAATTGGCCTCCCATCCTTCAAGAATTGACTCTCTTCAAGACTTAATGGACGTCACCCTGGAACTTGATACCAGGTACCATGAGAGGCAAAATGAAAAGAGTCACCATCAAGAGAAGAAGCCAGAAGCCTCAAAGTCAAGTTCTTCTCATCCTCAAAATTCTTCAAGCTCAAGTCAAAAGAAGAAGAAGAATTTTCAGAAGAGGGACAAGCCCCATTCTTCTTTGTTGAATAAAGATTTCAAGCTCATGAACTCTGAAAAAGAAAGAAGAATCAAAGAGGGTCTTTGTACCTATTGTGGTGGGAAGCATAGTCTTGAGTCCTGTTTCAAAAGGCCTCAAAACAAGCTTACCCAACCGTCAGGCAAATTTCCCAGCCAGGGAAAAGCCTGAGTGAAGATCATGTTGTGTTCAATGGTCTTCACAGTTTTCCATCCAGAGCACAATTGTGCATTCTGAATACTGGTGTCAAAAATTCTCTTAAATTTTTTGTTTTTTCTTCTCTCTCTGATATGTTTTACAGTATTCTCATTGATTCTGGTGCTACCAACTCATTTATTGCAAAGCAGTTTGTTCACAAGTATTCTTTGACCATGTCAGAACTCCCGGAGAAGATTCCCCTTATTATTCTTGACTCCTCTGAGTCTCCTTCTCTATTTGTGACTCACCATACTAAATATATGGTTGAGCTCCCTTCCTTCCCAAGCTTTGAATGGGACTTTTTAGTCATTGATACTCCCAAGGGAGAAGACCTCATATTGGGCTTTGACTTTCTCAATCATTTTAATCCATTTATTGATTGGAGGCAAGGATTGATCACCTTTAATTCTGATCATAAGGACTATAATGATCCTTCAATTTCTTTCAGTAATGACTTTTCTTCTGCCAAATCATGTGCAGCTCTGGTTGGTGATTCTAGAACACCATCATTTCCGTCTTCTGTCCATATTCCTTCCCTTAATTCCCATCAGTCATTACTATCACCTAGAGATGAAGTCTTCAAAGAGATTCAAGATGTTGGAGAAGATAATTCTGTATCTTCACTTCATCTCTTCTTTGGGAATATGGACCTTCCTCCTTCATCTTATCATGACTCCCTGGAGGAGTTGTGGGATGAAGAGGAAGAGCCAGAAGAAATAGAAACCGTGATGAAGGTTGTTCCTTCTGTTTATCACCAATATTTGGATGTATTTTCCAAGGTGAAAGCAGAAAAACTTCCTCCTCACCGCGCCTGTGATCATCATATCGAGCTGGAGGGGTCTCTACCCCCAGTTGGGGTGATCTACTCTTTATCAAACCAAGAGTCAGATACACTCAGGGCCTACATTTCAGAGAATGTAGAGAAAGGTTTCATCCGGCCAAGCTCCTCTTCTACAGGAGCACCTGTTCTTTTTGTCAAAAAGAAAGATGGTGGCCTCCGTTTGTGTGTTGATTACCGCAAACTCAATGCTGTTACTAGGAAGAACAAGTATCCTGTTCCTCCTATGAACCAGCTTCTCACTGTTTTCAATGGTTCTTCTATCTTCTCCAAGATTGATTTGCGTGGTGCATATAACCTGCTCAGAATCAAGGAAGGTGATGAACATTTGACTTGTTTTAGAACCAAATATGGTAGTTATGAGTACTTGGTTATGCCATTTGGACTTACCAATGCTCCTGCTTCTTTTCAAAATCTCGTCAATGATATTTTTTATGATCTTCTTGATGTTTATGTTGTGGTTTATTTGGATGACATTATGGTCTTTTCCAAATCTGAGGAAGAACATGTCACTCATGTGTCCACTGTTCTTTCCAGACTCAGAGCCAATAACCTCTTTGCTAAGGCGTCCAAATGCCTATTTCATGTTTCTAGTGTGGAATATCTTGGTTATGTAGTTTCTTCTGAAGGCCTCAAGATGGACCAAGCAAAAGTCCAGCAAATTCTCAATTGGCCACCTCCAAGAAACCTCAAGGCTCTTCAATCATTCCTTGGCTTTGCCAATTTTTACCGCCGTTTCATCAAGAATTATTCAAAGAAAATAAGTTCACTCACAAGTTTCCTCAAGAAAGATTCCCGTTTTCCCCTCAATGAGGAAGCTCTTAGACAGTTTCATCAACTCAAAGAGGCATTCACCACTGCTCCAATCCTTTCTCATTTCAACCCTTCTCTACCCACCATTGTAGAGACCGATGCATCAGATTATGCCTTGGGTGCTGTACTGAGTCAGGTCTCTGACTCAGGAAAACATCCCATTGCATTTGATAGCCGCAAGCTTCTCCCAGCTGAGCTCAATTATGAGATTCATGACAAGGAACTCCTTGGCATAGTCTGGGCTCTCAAGCGCTGGAGAGCTTTCCTTCTTTCTATTTCTTCCCCTTTTGAAGCTCTCACCGATCATTCATCTCTTCAATATTTCATGTCTTCCAAGATTCTCACTCGCCGTCAAGCCCGCTGGGCTGAATTTTTATCTGAATTTCATTTCTCAATCACTTACCGCCCTGGCCGCTTGGCCACCCTTCCAGATGCCTTGTCACGTCGGGACGACGTTTACCCGGAGAGGGGGGAGGATTTCATCAGCAAGAATCCAATGAACTATCAGAAGATAATCAAGCAAGATGAAATTCAAGCCTCAAAGTTTTTTGCAGTCAAGGTGGATTCATTTTCAAATTTGATTGATTCAATTCAGAAGGCAGTATGGCAAGATTCTCAATATAGAAGTGCCCTTGAAGATTTGGGTAAAGGTAAATCTGTCCAAGATTATTCTCTTGATTCCTCTTCCAATCTTCTCCTTTTCAAAGATCGGGTGGTGGTCCCAAATGACCCCACAATTCAACTCAATATACTTCAAAATCGGCATGACTCTCCTCTAGCTGGACACCCTGGCCAAGAGAAGACTCTCAAACTTGTCAAGCGGGATTTCCACTGGTCCGGCATGACTCAATTTATCAAGGATTATGTCTCATCCTGTCAACAGTGTTCAAGAAACAAAAATATTCATCACAAGAAGTTTGGACTCCTCAAGCCTCTTCCAATTCCAAGTGGTCCTTGGATTTGTCTTTCAATGGATTTCATCACTCAATTGCCACTGTCCAATTCCTTTCATTCAATTTTAGTCATAGTGGACAGATTCTCAAAAATGGCGGTTTTTATTCCAACAATAGCTTCAATCACTTCATTAGATTTGGCCCATTTATTCATCAAGAATATTTTCTCAAAGCATGGCCTTCCTTCAAGCATTGTTAGTGATCGAGGTTCACTTTTTGTTTCTTCCTTTTGGACCAACCTCTGTCAGCAGCTCAAGATTTCAAGAGACTTGTCAACTGCTTACCATCCAGAAACTGATGGACAGACAGAGAGGGTAAATCAGATACTAGAACAGTACCTTCGGATGTATGTCAGTTATCATCAAGATGATTGGAACACCTGGCTCCCTCTGGCTGAATTTGCCTACAATAACTCTGACCACTCTTCAACAAAACAATCACCGTTTTTCACTGTTTATGGAAGAGATCCTCATTTTGACTCAGTTCACATCACTCAAGACACTCCGGCTGGAAAGTTATCAACAAAAATCCAATCAGTACAGCAAGATGTCAAGAGAGAACTTGAAGTTGCCATAAACAGGTTTAAGAGGTATGCAGATAAAAGTAGAGCAAGTCCACCTGTTTTCAATCCTGGTGACATGGTATGGCTTTCTTCCAAGAACATCAAATCAACCAGACCCACCAAAAAGCTGTCTGAAAGATGGCTGGGTCCTTTTCCAATCTTGAAGAAAGTCAGCACTCATGCCTACCACCTCAAGCTTCCATCTCAATGGAAATCCATCCACCCAGTTTTCCACATTTCCCTTTTGGAACCAGTCAAGACGTCAACAATCCCAAATAGGCATCAAGAGCCTCCTCCTCCAATCACCATTGAAGAAGAAGAGGAATGGGAAGTCTCTCAAATACTGGACTCAAAGCTCAAGAGAGGAAAATTATGGTATCTGGTGGAATGGAAAGGTTTCAGTCAAGACCCAGAAAGATCCACTTGGGAACCAACCGAAAACCTCAAGAATTGTCCTGAACTTGTCAAAGATTTTCATTCATTATATCCTGACAAGCCTGGGCCAAATTCTTCAAAAGCTTGATTCATTATGGTGCTTGGTGGGGAGAGGAATTACCAAAAGTAAGTCCCACTCCTGGTATGCACCTTTAGGGGTATTCTACTCTGTTTTGTTGTAAGCATCACCTTGGCCACTCTGTGAGCACTTTGCAATTTTGGACACAGATCCCTGGCAGGGCTTTCAACTTCATTTCCAATTTTATGGCCATTCTCACTTGGGACAATGGGCCATTCACTTTTCAATTCATTTCCAGGACTTCAAAATTCAAATTCATTCCTTCAACAGTTTTGTTTTATTTTTATGGCACTGGCGGGAGTGGTAACTACCAAAAGTAAGTTCCTCTCCTGGTGTGCACTTCCCTGAGGGGTCTACAATCTTGTCAAAAACATCACCTTGGCCACTTTGTGAGCACCTGGCATCAAATTTATCTTTCCAGGTCCTTGGCCAATTTCAAAATCAGTTATCAACCTCCGTGATGAAGATTGAAACCTCCTCAAGATTCAATTCATTTCTCTTTTCTTTTACCTTTTCTTTTCTTAATTTCATTTTCATTCTTTATTATTATTTTATTTTTATTTTAAATTTTCTTTTATCACGTCAATTATCACGTCAAAAATTTTCATTCATTTCAAAATTAAATTCAAATCATGAAGCCAATGTCAAAAGAAGATCAAGCAAGTCCTGCGTCAAATGTCAAATTCTTAATATCAGTTTTCAAATTTTTACATTAATCAGTCCTCTTGAATCACTCTCTCAAAATCCTTCCAATAGCCTCAACAGGCTTCACCTTGTATTGGTGCTCAGGAGCTCACCATTTCAAGGTGGGGGGTACTGTCACAACCATGGCAATTCACTTCCTTGGATTCCCATATGGCATATCAAGCCACAGCCTTTTTATGGCCAATTGGCCATATCCATCACCAGTGGCCAATATGGCCACGTCATCATCTCATGGACCATTTATGGCCATTTGTGTTTTGGGGCCTTCATGGCCCTTCACCTCAATCCAGCACCCATAGCGGCAATTTATGGCCAAATGGGTATTTCTGGTCATTTCCCTCAAAACCAGGGGAAATGGCCCAAATGGCTGTTTTTGGCCATTTGGGCTCATAATGCGCATTTGCGCACTTTTTGCGCATTTGCGCACTTTTTGCGCACTTTGCGCATTTGCGCACATTTGCGCATTTTTGCGCACTTTGCGCATTTGCGCACTTTTGCGCACTTTGACGCAAAGTGTCCAAAAGACACTTTCCCGCCTTTTGGGCCAGTTTTTGGCTCAGAACCCAAAAATGGCCAAAAACCCCAAAAGGCCCAGAAACACCATTCCAAGCTCTGAAGCCATTACATCCATCCTTTTCCCTCTGCCTTTCCATCTCAAGACCTTTGGACGTAATCTTCTTGCCAATCAACCAATATGCCATAAATGATGTTATATATCATTGTGCATCATTTTTCAACAGCAATTCAATGGTGGCAATATCAAATGTTCATTTCAACATTCCAACATCTCATCACGTCATCAAGGCACCCAATCATTCAGAGGAATCATCAAGGCTCAAGAGCAAGTGTTTCAGCGTCAAAGACCAATGACGCCATCAAGCAGTCATTGGTTATTCTCACTCCAAGTATTCATTCCAAGGGAATACTTTCAATTCATTCTCAAGTGTATTCAAGAGGCAATGCCAAAAAGAAGTTGTCAAGTGTCAAAGCTCCACTCAATCCATCTTGGCAACCATATTCATTTCAATACAGTCTGGATCCATCAAGACCTGTATTTCATTTTCAATCATGGGAAATTCATTCAACCCAATTCAATTTCAATATTAGCCAGCTGTATCAATTCCCAAAAGAATCAATACAGCCTCAAGGATCAATACAGATCAGTTTTCAGCCTGAAGAACTCAAGCTCCCAACTTTTCACATATACCGGCTACCCTTTCCACCCTGGGGGGTTTTCCCCAGTTAATTAATATATTTTGATTTTATTTTATCTCTATTTTCTTTTCACTTTAGTTAAGCAAATACTGATATTATTAAGTCAGTCATTTAGCACCTTTCTCTTTTCTCTTTCTTCGCCTGTCAATGGATATTTGGTGGTCATATCCTTACTAATTCCATTATTCATTTTTGGCAGGTTGAAACAGTGATTAAGGACTTACTTGGTTGGCTCTTTGGCCATTTGGCTTCCCTTTCCTCTTTTGCATCTCATCTTGTACCTGCATATCTTTTAGAGGAATTCATTCTTATTACTTTTATTCTTTATCCTTTTGGAGTCTTCCAAGTGAGTTCCCTGATTGCTGAGTGCCAGGCCACTCTTGTATTTCTGTCCAAGAGCCCCTGTGACACATGGTCTCAAGAAGTTTTTCAAGCAAACGATGACTGCATCACAGATATCCGAAATGGCAATGGGTGGAAGGAACTCTCCTGGGATAGTACAATTGAGAATGATGATACACTCAGGCTTTGCTTTTCATTATTTGTAGATTGGTTCAACCCGTGGCACAACAAGCTTGCAGGAAAGCAGGAGTCAATGGGTATAGTGGCTCTGTCTTGTCTTAACTTACCCCCTTCAATTCGGCACAAATTACCTCACTTATTTATTGCAGGCATCATGCCTGGGCCACAGGCTCCAAACATGACGACGATCTCCCACCTTCTAACCCCACTGGTAGATGATCTGCTTCAACTCAAAGATCCCATCAGAATACCAACATTCCAAAGACCAGATGGTCGTATGATCCAGGTGCGCCTCCTGACCGTTGTTGGGAATACTGGTGCCACCCATAAAGTGGGGGGTTTTGCATCTCACTCAGCAAAGTATTTTTGCACATGGTGCCTTACTACGGACAGTGAAATATCAAATCTTCAATGCGGTAAGGAACGAGAAGCTCAAGACACCAGGGAAAAGGGGGATCAGTGGAAGAATGCCAGTAAAAATCAGCAGAATGTATTACTCCGCCAATCAGGTGTGCGATATGCAGAACTGAACCGGCTCGCATATTGAGACCCTGTGAAACATGTGTCTCTAGGTATTATGCACAATTGGATGGAAGGGATTCTTGCTCACCACTTTCGGACACGATGGGGCTTTCAAGAACTATCGTCCACTGAGCGGAATCATAAACGTGCTGGGTTGGGGGATCATCGAAGGGGCAATTTGAAGAAGAGGAAGGTGGAGGTGGGCGAGTCAGTGGTGGAGGAACTCTGGGTAAGTGAGAGCGAGGACAGTGGGGAAGATGAAAGTGAACCTGAAAGCGATATGGTCCTGGACGGGGGGGAGACAGGGGGGGTTTTTACGGCAATCTCAAGACATGCGTTTCGAGAGAAATTGAAAGACGTAGTCCTACCGGAGAAAATTCAAAGGTTGCCAAAGGATCTGGGAAGTGCTAAACATGGGAAGCTGAAGGCTATGCAATGGCACTCACTCTGGGTGTATGCGATTCCTTTGATAATGTTGGATTTATTCTTGGACAATGCGAACAACATAGAACGTTTGAAGAATAAGTATAATTTACTACAAAATACAGCATTCCTGATTCGATGTACTAACCTGATAACTAGTTGGCCATTGAAAAAATCCGCACCCAAAAACTTTCAAAAAACATATGATAAATACAACAACAGCTCACGGATAGTATTCAGGAATTTGAAGATTCAACCTAATCACCACTATGCGCTACATGTTCGGCAGCAAATGGAGCTATGGGGGCCCATGGGGGGGGTGGCTGAATTTTGGGGGGAACGACTAATTGGAAAGCTTCAAAATTTGAAGACCAACAAAAAATTAGGTATGCTCACGGTGATTGATGTTGAAATACACATCAGAAAAATGTTTGGAGGGTTGCTGATCAATGTGCGTAACAGGTGATATGGAGCAAACCATGATGACAAAGATAATTGGACAACAAAGGCTTCTTGTTCAGGAAGGGGTGGAAAGGAAAGAAATGGCAGGTGAAAAAAGGGGAAGTCCAGAAATCGTAATAGCATTGTGTTCACTCAAGCGGTGTACCAGTCAATTTTAGAACTGGTGAGGCTTCCTGAAAATTACAAGGCAGTCCGCGCATGGTCCGAATGGCCACACCCTGAAGGATCAATTGTATTGTCCCGAGCAGGCTATTCCATCCGTTCCTGGAAAGGGCCCAACGACCTCAAGATCAGCCCAACGCCTCCGCACAACTGCGTCCAATACAACCACAATGGTATCATTCAATATGCCCTCGTCAACCAGATTTATGAATATTTGCTTCAAAATGGCAAAGCAGAATATGCCATCTCTATAAACCCAATTCAGAACATCTTTGCAAAAGATCCCACGAGTCCTTCCAAATCTTTCCAATTCCTTTGTTATCTAATGAAGCTTGTCATCGGTCAAAAACTCCCCCAACTTGCCCTAGTCTCACCCTCCCAAATTACCAACCTAATGGCCTATCGCTTTCTCGATCCTGGCACTTTTGGTATACATGAGAACCCGATCGCAATGGTTCCCTTTGATCACTTGGGATACCTTGCAATCAACGAGCCTGCTAGTGCTTTGTTGTTCTGAGCTTAACTATTACAAACTGATTTAATCATTTTTCCGAATGCCCTGATTCCTCTACTCTTCTCCCCCCATCTCCTCATCCAAGTCACTCATTTCTGCCTCCTCCTCCTCTTCATCTGTACTCTCCCTGTCTTCATCATCTTCTTCCCCGTTATAGTCTTTGTCTTCCTCCTCATCATAAACTCGCCCCCATTCCCCATCCTCCAGATACTTCTCTGACTCACCATCATCTTCACTTTCTTCCTCAAGATCAATCACACCCCCTTCTACTTCCTCTTCATCATCCACCACGACCACTTCCCCCTCACTATCCACCTCAACATCATTGAACCCATATTCCTCCTGCTTCACACCAATAAACTCCTTGGTAAATTTTCGATCTGACCACCTTTCCCTCACATCATGATCCTTGTGCTTAGGGGGAAGCAACGATTTCATTGGGTCCGGAAAAAATGCCACCTCATTGGCATTTACAGTCATTCGCTGCTGTGTGACAGGTAACCTGTTGAGCCACTTCATACTATAGAAATCCAAAGGTAAGCCCATTGGTACCTTCATAAAATTAGTCATTTGAGGTTCCCTTGGTAGTTTTCTGATTCTTGCCTTTGACGTGACCTTCAATGCTTCATCAACTGCCTTCATTTGCTCATCCAGGCGCCAAAAAAAAATGTTGGCAGCCCTCGATCTGTAAGGAAGTGTTTTGATCTGAAATATTCCCTTCTCATCAATCTCATCATCACTATGGGAATGAATATCTGAAATAATATTCTTATATCTCTTTGGAAAGTTATGTGCTACGGCAAACTTCTCGCGCCTGTCCCGAAGCTGCCAGGTACAGCATAGTCAGCTTCCAGCCATGTGAGTCATACCTTCTCTTGAGCTTACCCTTTCACGATTCTTTTGATTCTTGTTGGCTAACATAACTTTTTCATATTTTCCCTTCTGCTTCATCTCAATTTTATACCGCTCCTCAATGCGAAAGTGGACATAGTGGTTATATGCCTGGATCAGCATCGTGACATTATTGACATAGGAGTGGTTCAAGGAAGAATTGTGATAGACGCCACTTGCTGCCATCTGGCGAAAAAGGTTGATTGCGCTGGTCCGACAAGCTGAATTCCACAAACTGTCTGATGATTCCTCAAGATTTGGCCCCCAACATTCGATTCCTAATTTTCCCAGATATCCATGAATGTAGCGAATGTCACTGTCTTCCAATTGTAACATTCCTCTCCCAAGCTTAACCTTCCCAGAACGACCGGCATTCAAAGTATCAATGTCAGCATTGGCAACAAGTACATTCGCATTCGGATTGACTAGATGTTCTTCAAAATCTTTCACAGTAGCAAACCGAGCTGCAAAGCGTTTCAATACCTGTGGATCCGTGGGCTCAGGTACCGAATTTTGCTCTATCAGTCCCCAAAGTAATCTTATATGATTGAAGAGGGCATCCTGAGTGACACATACTCCATATATGGTGAGTTTCTAATAGATTGTAAATTCACAATATCTGACTTACTTTAACGCTTCTGAAATCAGGAGGAAATCCCTCAGTGGTCATTTGATTTTTCTTCTGCTTTCTTGTTGGGGTATTACTATGACTCTGGGAAGTAGATTTCCTAATAGGGGTCGTCGGTTCCAAAGACTGTGTACTTTTGTTTTTATTTAGTTGGCTCTTGTGGGGTGAATGTAGGGGCTCAGAGCGTGCTCGGTGCAAGTGAGAAGACTTGGTACCTTCAGAAATATACTGTGTTCTTTTGCTGACTTGGGTTGTCTTTTTTGTAGACTTCATCATCTTGATTTTAACATTTGCTTTGGACTTCAATGGCTGGGATTTCTTTTGCTTGGCAGTTTCCTTTTTGGGTAAGTCCTTTTTTGCGTCCTTTTCCATTTGGAGTTTTTGGATAGTTTCCTCTAAATCCTGCATCTTTGCGTGATACATGCTGGATTGCTTTTGTAGAGCCATACTGACTATTTCATCAATGTTTTGTCTCTCTATATCACTAATGCTATATGCAGTGCTTTGGGTGACAACTAAGTTGGAATTGTTGGAGGGGAAGGCTTCCATTTGGAATTAGAATTGGGATGTATCGGGTGTAAAAGGGTAGATGACTAATAGCTTCTAAGAAAAAGGAAACAATCTTTGTGCAACGAAATTGGGGGTGTGGGTGTGGGCAATTTGGCATGTAGGTTGGACCGTTTTATGCATTTTTCAAAGTCCTCATAAAGGCAGTGGTAATATTAATTAAACAAGATGATCTACCATGACATTCAAGGAAAAACCTCATGCGCTCATCCAAAGTGAGTTTGCATGGTAAGTCTTGCCCTGAATTTTCTACCAAGGGTTTCAGGGCCTATCTGGTTCCCCTATTCTTGCCGTTGACAACTTGAAAGAATGCATGGTTACATGGTCCATACATTCCCCAAATGAGCTGTCACTCTAGTGACGTATGCAGCTGGAGGTGTCGTGCGCGTGGGATTGTTTTATACAATGTATACGACAAACCCCGTGCATACGACCGGGTGTCGTGTGCGCTGCGCACGACTGCGAAATGTTTCCCGTGTGAGCTACAGCGCCAAAGGGGGATTCGCATGATGGGGGACCCGAAAATCGTTATATGTAGTCTGTAGCGTCTTCATAATCTCCACCTTTCATTGCCACAAGATAATGTTTGCATAGTCTGGAGTTGCATTTGACTCAGTTGATTCCCCCAGAAATTTCCCAGGTTCTTGAATCATTGATTGAATGTAAGTGAAGATCTGCTTGTAAGACTGAAGGGTAAATCCTTGATTCAAGTGATCAGCTTCCCTACTGGCAACATTCTGGCTGATGTTTTGCAGTCCGTTAGCAATATTTAGCCTCTTTCTTTTAGAGTAGCAAGCTACACTTTCAGTTTTCATGAGATACAAGTTTAATTAGGATTTTTCTTTGTATCACCAATCAGGAATTATTTATTGCTATCATCAGATATCTTGAAACTGCAAGTGTGTAGCAACTTTTTCATTAATTTGAATAAGAATTATAGTTCTTTTTTCCAGAGAATACTATTTGCAGTCCAGAATTCCCCAAGGTTAAAGAACCATAAAATTCCATTATATTGAGCTCAAGCAGGAAATAATTCTATTTGAAATAATTGTGCATTTGACAGAATTAAAATTTATTGGACACTATGGTATCAGTGGAAAAACAGGCTATGCTCCGCTTGGCAGAAATATTCAGAAAAATCTTTGTATACTTCTCAATATGTAAAAAACTCAAATTCAACTTTGAATTATGTCTTCTAAATTGATGGGTCTGATAAGGTTCTCCTGTATATCTCTCTGAAGTGAAGATTTTGAAAGTGGTTTTGACACATAAAACTCAATCTCATGAGAGGATAGGGAAAGATTATAATATTTTCTTTTCTGGTACTTCTTGTCTACAGGAAAGTGGAAAACACAAGTGTGTGTAAAATCTGAATACCTTTCATGCATTTGAGGTCACACTTCAATATATCCACTATATAAAGATATGTTTTCAGTTCTGAGTAATAGTTGAACCATAATTTGATCTGATAATTTATTCCTTCAACTTGATACTTACATTTCAAAACCCAATAAATTTTTCTTGAACTTCCACTTGAAGCAAATATAAATACTTTTTGTATTAATTTGACCTTCTCCAATAGTAAATAATAAACCAAGTCCATTCATTTATCTATATTTCTGAATTATTTCAATCAGTAATTCACGTATATCTTGAAACCAACATTTATTTTCTGATAGAAGATTATTATAGTTATTTAAACTAATTTTATTTTCAAATTAAATACTAAATTTTCATTCTTGGATTTTTCTGATTTCAGCTTTTTCACAGAATATTGAAAAAAATACAGAATTTTTAGACAAATGATGTCTTATCCTTTGTATTTTTCTGAAAAAAACTTTTGTGCAAAGCTTTCAATGGTTATTATCTACATAATAAGCCTTCTGCAATGATTATAAATTTTCTAAAGAAAATTACCCTTAATTCCTTTATTGCTTGATATAATTTCTCTGTATTATTAGATCATTGATAAGCCTATGAGATTATGTATAAATAGTATCAAAAAATGTTTATAATAAAAAGAAAGAATCTCAGGTTTCCTTCTATTTTAAACCATATTAAAAGCTGAATCATTGAAAAGTTGCCATCTTAATTTCCTTTTAGAATATCTCATGTTCTATAGAAATTTATATCAAGGAAATATCTGAGTAATAAACTCTAATTGATAGAAATATTATTTTTTTAAAAAAAATTTCCACCAAAATTCATTAAAATCTCTCCCTTTTCAGATCCTTTGGAACACCTGATTTGTGGAACCATTATAATAAACTATTTGAGTCGGTCTAAGGTACTTGGGAAAGAATAATGAAACTCTTTACAAAGCATAGTCAAAGATTTATATTATTAAAGCTGGACACATTGAGAGATTGTTTATTGTATTATGAGCTTAAAGATTAAGCTTGATGGGCTACTTTCTTTAATTAGAAAAGTAATAAAATAAAATCACGATTTTATATCAAGGTAAATTTTGTTTTCAAACATAAAGGAAACTAATATTTATATAATATAATAAAACTCTTGAACCTGAGCCTCTTTTTCTATTGAGAGAATTAAGCCAGCCCCTTCATCTTTGAAGTATTATTAAAAGAACTATTTTCATTTCCCAATTTGGACTTAATGAGCGATATATTTGATGTTGAATATTCTATTCAGGAATAAATCAAAAGTAGGCTATAGCCTATTAGCTTCAAAGAAGTACCATTAAGTAATATAAAGTCTTTGGAACCAAGTAGTTACTCTATTATCAAGGTTTATCTGATGATAATGAGAGCTTTTTTCAGAAGGAACTCCTTCTTTATCATTTTATTTTATCAGAGAAGCAATATAATCTTGTTTTTATGAGTAGAACGACATATTCCCAATTATAATTAGTGAAATATCTCCGATAATGGATAAAATTAAGATTCTTCAGAGGAAATCTTGGTTCCAAGTATGATAAATTTTCATAAGATCTAAAGTGATTATTTTTACAGAATCTCACAGTATGTGTTTTGAAGAAAAGAATCACTATTGGGTGGATATATCAAGGTATCATAAGGGATGATTTAGGATAATTCACTTTTCGAAATCTTTATTCTTACTTTTGAACTAATTTTTTTGACTTTGGGGAAGAATTTTAAATTAAATTTGACCAAGATATTCCTAAAGAAGAATTGATTTCATGGACTTTCTCAATATTTGGAGGAAATTCAAATATCACACAGCGATTATCAAAGAATCTTTACTTTATTCTCCAGCTTATTGGAGCTTTGGAACTTCCTTCTCTGAACCAGAAACAAAAGGTTTCAAATAGATGATTTGACTCAGATTCACTATATATAGACAATCAAGATATAGAGTACCCATAAAGATTGCCCCTGCTAATTTAGAAGAAAATTTTCAGTAAAAATGAGTTACATTCAATATCTGGCATCATGTCTCAATTACATTAATATTCTATTTTTCACCTTTATGTCTGAGCCACTTTCAAATTCAGGTTGTCAAACATCTTCTTAAAGCACTCCAGAATTTTCATATTTTCAATACTCTAATATACATCTTCTTAACTACTTTAAGTTTATTTTCAAATATTTGAATGCTCAAAATAATCCCTAGCAGCAATTTGCAAGAAAATTTGTCAAGATAATCAATTATCCTTAGGCTTCTATCAAGAAATGGAGAAACATTGAGGATTGGAAAGCTATTGTATAATCTCATTTGTGTGTTTCTGAAGTTGGGTTTCAAGTTTTAATGACTATGCATATTGGATTTCAGACTAAATTCATATAACATTTCTCTTCAAATACTGAATATAAAATATCCACCTGCAACCAAATAGGGGAAAGAGGCTTAGAGAATTTAGAAGAATACAAATAAGTATATATCTGGAACAATCTTTGGAATTTTTTGGTAGTGCTTCTTATTCAAAAATCACCCCTAGTAAATTTAGGCTTTTTAAATTTCTGGTTTTATATCTCAACAAGGAATTGAAAATGGTCAACTATTAAGAGTCTCATTCCCCAATAATATTCTTTTGAGCTGCAGGCCTTCTACTTTTTTATCAAGTAAGAAACTGAAAATAATATCAATACTCCTCATTACTGTTTCCATCATAGCCATTTGCAAATTTCTTGTACTGTGTTTCAATTAAATTTTACCCAATGATAAAAAAGGTAGACCAGAATTCTTAAATTAATATTTTATATAATACTGTGTCTTCCCTACAGCTTCCATTCAGTAATTAATCCTAAGTAATATTTTCTTCCTACCTCAAAATACACTCAAAGACCTTATTATTTTTGAGGAAATCTGTCTACTACTATCATCATCTTCTCAATATTCTTCTAGTGCATTCTATAAATTTTTGCCTTTATAGTTGGTGACCAATAAGAAAAGTTATTATAGAAAGGAGGAAAGTAATTCCAAAATAAATTCCCTTATTATTCCTCATAGACTCACCAATCTGGAAATGGAACATCTCTGTAATATCAGAAGGAATTCTACTGAATAAAACTATTTCCAAAACAATCCCAGTTTCTGAATCACTTCATATACACAGTCCTTCAATCAAGTAATATCCTTTTTTTAATAAAAAAGGGGTGATTCTTGATTATAAAAAGGTATAATTGCTATTTGATCATTCATAATGTCCAATATAA
This sequence comes from Austropuccinia psidii, assembly GCA_023105745.1. Classification (NCBI taxonomy): domain Eukaryota; kingdom Fungi; phylum Basidiomycota; class Pucciniomycetes; order Pucciniales; family Sphaerophragmiaceae; genus Austropuccinia; species Austropuccinia psidii. The sequence continues at coordinate 42,484,468 of JALGQZ010000013.1, forward strand.
TCCAAGAGTATTTGACATCATAACTCAAATTTGTTCCTCATTGTCTTATTTCTTCCAGTAAAATATCTTCAAAATTACAAACAATTAAGAATTGATTTCAGGTCATATTCATTTCCTACATTGCAGGATATCATTAACCAAAGACGAAATCATTTGTTGATATGGAATCAGCACATATAAAATGAGAATTAATCAAAGTGACAAATCTTCAAGATCATTTGGAAAATCTGGTAGAATTACTTGGTGAATTATTCAATCTCCTATTTGTAAGGTTTGACTCTGAAGCAATCAGTAAAGATTACTAATAACTTACTTATTGTACTCTGAAGTTCCTAATTTCATGAAGAATAAGATTAAAAATAATTATAATAAAAAATATATATTGTAATTATGGCATAAAAGTGATTATATTATTAAGAAATAATAATTCAATATAGATATATTATAAAAATAATATATTAAATTAAATGTTTTTGTAAAAACATGTAAGCATTCTGGTAAAAACACATAAGCTCTTATGTGTATTTACTAAAAACCTATGTGTTTTTGCCATAAATTGGTAAAAGCATGTAAGGGGTGTCCTGGCCCATTTTTAATTAAAAATGAAACACCAAACAACCTATATTGGGCCAAAAACTGCCAAAAACAGGTTTTTCCCTACAAAACCCCTCCAACCCAATTCTATAATTTTTTTTTGCATATCCCCCCCCCAAAAAAACCAAACACCAAAATAAACCACATTATCTGTAAGGTGTGGATATGAAACTTTGATTGAAAATCAAGTACTTTTCCTGTCCTCAAAATTTGTATAAGGTAAAAATCAATTGAAAATAGTAAGAAATATTATTTTTAAGAGAAAACACGCCAAATTTATTGTTTATAACTTTATTAGTATAAAACAATAATATTATAAAGATTTATTGTTTTACCAACAATAAAAATTTATCCAAAAAATACTCTACAAGAGATATTTTAAGGCTACAAAAGAAATTTCTTCAAGAGCAATTTGAATTGGAATTAATTGAGAAAAGAACTGCAAGCAATTAATTAAAGAACAAAGTCTTGAAAAAGAATATTACAGAGAAAACACACCCAAAAGTGACCAGAGTGAATGTGGAAACAAAGTGACAAAGTTTACAGTGATGAAAGATGCTTTAATTCACTTCTGGGGTGGTTCAGGGGTAAAAATGATTATAAAAGTTACAAACAATGATTATAATTATTTTTTCACGTGGTTAAAAGGATTAAAATGATTTAAAAATGGTGGTTGGAATCTTTTATTGATTGGTTTAACAATGTTTAAACTAATTATAAAAGGAAAAGATTCTAACATGAAGAGAAGAGTGGGGCAAAGAAGACATTCTTTTATAGCCATCAATTCTCTTACTCCAAAAGTAAAACTTACTCTTGTCAGTCGTGAAAAACAGTCTGACAACAGAAAAGCCAATTATGGCATCATTGAACCCTGATTTAGACCAAAAAGGGCTGGTTCAAGCCAATTTTAGCCATTTTAGACCCTTAAATCAGCCATTACTATAGCAATACCTGGTCTAGAGCCTTCAAAAAACGTCAGAATGTGTGTAAGAGACGTTGAAACCAGTTAAAACTGTTGTTACTATGATGGTTTTATCTTAAGGGTAGTTTTACCCTCTTGGCAACAGCTAAAACTACCCCAGTTGGTATCAAAACCTCATCATCAATTGAGTCCACAGACCCTGTAGCTCAATTCCAGGCCAAAAGTGATGAACTTTTGCGTGAATTTTGACATCCCATGCCTGTCAGCAAGGATTTTGGGGGTCTAGCTCCCCCTTAGAGCTGGAGTTCCTTTTCCCCCCCAATTTTAATCTTTCCAATTTATTTTTCCTTTAATTCATCATCATGTATTATACTTATAATTTACATATGTAATTCAATTGAATTGTACAGTAAAATACAGTAATAATTTATACCTCATATGTAAATTAAAGTTCACTTATGTAATACACACGCACATTTTGACATTTCAATTGAATTCAATTGAAAATACTTCAGTTCCTCATAACTTCTAAACTAACCACAACACCTCAATTTTAACACAAAAATTGATGGTTAACACCACATGTGGTGTGAATTGAATTAAAGTTTTGAGGATTTTCAACTTTTGTATTGAAAATACTAAAAACTTAATTTAAGCTTATCTAGAGTTGAGTTACAAGAATTTCACTCAGAGGTGACCCCACCTGATTTTTTATGAGGAATCCAATGGTGAAATACCTTTTATATGTTTATTTATTGGATAAAAAGTTATAATAATTTTTTTTTAACTTTTTTCCAAATTTATTTATTTTTTCACAATTTTGTTAAAATTTCATTTTTAATTAATTTTTTCAAGTATAAATGTAATTTTATAATTCCAAAATTTAATGTAATTTTATTTTAAATTGTAATTAAATTTTTTTTATTTTGAATATAATTTTATATTTATATTTTGATTTTCATTTTAATAATATTAATAAATTTATTTTATTTATATTTATATGTTAATTTTGTATTTGTGGTCTTTTTGGGTATATGAAATTACCTCTAAGGCTCACATTATCCCCCCCAAAATGTTTTTTGAAAAACAGCATTACCAAAGCAATTTTGCAAAGCTTTTCACATGTTTTTTCCTTTTTTCCCCACAAAGACTGCATTTCACCCCCCAACAACCTGCTTCCAAGCCTCTAAAATTCCAATCTTCCACCCTCCCTCATCCATTAATCCCACATTTTAACCACTTCTTTTGACTTTTACCAGCTTCTTTTGATTTTTAACCCCTTTTATTATTTCTTTTTCACATTTCAAAAGGTTCTTTCTGCATTCCAAATTCTCAAATTCCCCCTTTTTTCAAATTTACACATACTCTTCACTCAATAATGCTTTAGCCCCCCAATTAAGGTGAATTTGACACCATTGAGAAGCTTTGGAAGTATGTGCATAATGTTTCCAGGGCTCAGGGGTATGCTGTTTCCATCTTGAGGTCCAAAATGACTGTGAGCCTTAGAGGTATTTTCATATACCCAAAAGACCACAAATGATAAATTAAGATACAAATATAAATAGAATAAATTTATTTATATGCCATCATTGGCCTTCTGGGTCAATTTCAATATCTCCAACCCTCAGGCCTCTATCTTTGTTTTGGGCCTGGGTATGTCCTTTTGTCTCCTAGGGGGTTCTGGACCCCCTAGCCATAACCATCATCCTTGGGCCACCCCCTTTCATTAGGGGGTCTAGGGCCTCTACCGCCCGTGGGCCAATCAGGCCCCTTTTGGCCTAATCCAATGAGGCCAAAGTGGGCGGCCCACTAGCCCTCAAAGCCAGGTGGGTCCCAAAACCACAATTGGACCCACCCGAGCCCAATTTTGGACACAATAACCATGACACTAAAAATGGCCATAAACCACCATGGGCCCCAAATTGGCCAAGGACCACTTTTCAGCCCATGGCCTCTGGTAACCACCAGAGGAAGCCAGATAAGCTCAGCTCAATCCTTCCCCTCAACTTAAGGGGGATTCTTCCCATTCCTCCATGCACCCTGTACTCAAGGTTGCAGGAGTGGTGCATAAATGGTATTGTATACCATTATGAACCATTTTTGCTCAGCAATTCAATGGTGACGTTTTCAGGACCAAATTCCATGATTATTAAATAAAGGTCCCAAAATTCAACACCCATTTTGAAGGAGGACTCTTCAGCTCATCAGTCTGGCAATCCATGGTGGTTATCAGAAGACTATTCAAGGACCCCAACCACCTGGCCCTGCAGGAGTTGGGCTGGCAGTTAAATTCAGGATTACTCAAAAGGGCCATTTCTCAGGGGTATTACATCATTTCAATCAGTTGTCAAGGCAGCAAGTACTCCAGCATCCCTTGGACAATTCAATTGGTCCATACAGGTAATACTCAAGTATCCTGTATGGCCTTGTCCCAATTGGGCCAATTCAGTCCCACAGTTCAGTTTTCAAGATGGCCAGAGCTGTATTGCCCCAACTCAGACAATACAGCCGGTGACCCACCTTCCAGAATCAGCCCTTCAACTTTTCACATATACTGGCCACCTTTCATCACCTGCAGACTTTTCCCCAGTTAATTAATATATTGGATTTATTTTTATCTCTTCATTTATGAAAGTAAATACTGATATTCTTAAGTCAGTCATTTGCACCTTTCTTCTTCACCTGTCAGTGGATATTGGTGGTCATATCCTTTCCTAATTCCATTTCCTTTTCTGACAGGTTGAAACAGTGAATTGGGGATTCACTTTGTTGGCTTCTTAGCTTTTGGCTTTCTTATTTCTCTTTCCATTGGCTTCACTTACTCTTTCTTATCTTTGACATACTTGTCCTTATTCTTACTCTTATCCTTCTTAAAGAAATTCATTCTGCTTTATATCTTTTATCCTTTTGAAGCCTTCCAAGTGAGTTCTTGATTCCTGATTTCCAGGCCACTCTTTTTTTCTGTCCAAGAGCCCCTGTTACACCCCCTTGCCATAAAACTCCTTCATGGCTTTCTGTGAGCCTTAGAGGTATTTTCATATACCCAAAAGACCACAAATGATAAATTAAGATAGAAATATAAATAAAATTAATTTATTTGTATTATAAAAATAAAAATTGAAATATAAATACAAATTTATATTTAAAAATCAAAATTTTATCATAATTTAAAAATAAAATTACAATAAATTTTAAAATTATGAAAATACATTTTTCCTTGTAAAAATTAAGTAAAAATGAATTTTTAATGAAAATTATGAAATTAAAATATTTTTGGTAAAAAGTTATATAAAATATATTATAACTTTTTATCCAATAAATAAACATAAAGAAATTATCACACCATTGGATTCCTTGTAAAAAATAAAGTGGGGTCACTTCTGGATGAAATTTCTGTAACTCAACTCTAAATAAGCTTAAATTAAATTTTTAGTATTTTTTGTACAAAAGAATGAAAATCCTCAAAACCTTAATTTAATTAACACCACATTTGGTGTTAACCATCAATTTTTGTGTTAAAATTGAGGTGTTGTGTTTAGTTTAGAAGTTATGAGGAATTGAAGTATTTTCAATTGAAATGTAAAAATGTGCGCATGCATTACATAAGTGAACTTTAATTTACATATGAGGTATCAATTATTACATATGTGTAATTAAAAATTCAATTGAATTACATATGTAAATTATGTTGGAATACATGATGAGGAATCAAAGAAAAAATAAATTGGAAAGACTAAATCTGGGGGGAAAAGACACTCTAGCTCTAAGCGGGAGCTAGACCAACAAAATCCTTTCTTACTGGCATGGGATGTCAAAATACTTGCAAAAGTTCATTACTTTTGGCCTGGAATTGAGTCAGATGGTCTGTGACTCAATTGATGATGAGGTTTTGATACCAACCAGAGTAGTTTTAACAGCTGCCAAGAGGGTAAAACTACCCTTAAGTTAAAAGAAAATTAGTAGAAACAGTTTTAACTGGCTTCTATGTCTCTTACACACATTCTGAAATGTTTTGAAGGCTCTAGACCAGGTATTGCTATAGTAATGGCTGATCTAAGGGTCTAAAATGGCTAAAAATAGCAAAAAATGGCTTAAACCAACCCTTTTTTGGTCTAAACCAGGGTTCAATGATGCCATAATTGGCTTTTCTGTTATGAGACTGTATTTCACTATTGGAGTAAGAAAATTGATGGCTATAAAAGGATGTCTTCTTTGCCCCAGTTTTCTCTTCATGTTAGAATCTTTTCTTTTTATAATTAGTTTAAACACTGTTAAACCAATCAATAAAAGAGTCCAACCACCATTTTTTAAATATTTCGAACCTGTTAACCACGTGGAAAAATCATTATAATCATTGTTTGTAATTCTTACAATCATTTTTACCCCTGAACCACCCCAAAAGTGAATGAAAGCATCTTTAATCACTGTTAACTTTGTCACTTTGTTTCCAAATTCACTCTGGTCATTTTTGGGTGTGTCTTCTCTTTAAATATCTTTCTAAAGACATTGTTCTTTAATTAATTCGTTTAGTTCTTTGCTCAATTAATTCCAATTGAAATTGCTCTTGAAGAAATTTCTTTTGTAGCCTTAAATATCTCTTGTAGAGTATTTTTGGATAAATCTTTATTGTTGGTAAAACAATAAATCTTTATTATATTATTGTTTTATACTTACAAAGTTAAAAAAAATAAAATTGGTGTGTTTTCTCTTTAAAAATACTATTTCTTACTATTTTTAAATAATTTTACCCTATACAAATTTTGAGGACAGGAAAAGTCCTGGATATTTTATCAAAGTTTCATATCCACACCTTACACTTTCCTCATGTCATTCTTATGCATTGTAATCATAAAAGAAATAAGTAGAAAATTCCCCTTTTTCACATTGTTGGATTCAGCTTAACCAATAAGACCTTTTCTGGGGCTTTTTGTTTGATGAAGAATAAAACATAACCCTCATATACTTGGGCATTAAATAAATGCATAGAAAAAGTCCTCAACAACACCAAGATTGTTCCCCCTCCATTCATTGTTACTGACAGGTATTTGGACTTGTATAATTTCTTAAGAAGCTCTTCCCCAACTCAAAAGTCATTTTATGCATTTGGCACATCAATAAAGATGTATCTGCCCATTTCATGAAGAAAATTTGTCATGGAATTGATTTTGAAAATTTTATGGGCCTTTGGAATCAAGTAATACACTTTTATCTTTCACGTTTATTATTATTAATTACTTTGGAATTGTGAACCTTTGAGATATGACCACATACCGAAAAAGGTCACAAGAAATATTTAAAATAATTACCTTAAAGCTACAAAACTGCCATAAATAGGCATAAAACTTGGTTTAACTTAAAATAAAATGAATAAAAAAGTGAAATAAGCTAAACCATTGGATTCCGCATGGTAAAATACACATATACCTTTTTTATGGCATATCTTTAAAGTCAATATTTATTGAGTTATAAGTAATAACACCTTATAAAAAACATGAATCCTTAATTATTTCAGATACCAATGGAGCAAAATGTGAAATAATCTGTACCATTGCATTCTCCATAAATTCTTACACATAAAAATATTAAGAAGCTAATCTCCAAAGTCAATACTTAAGGAGTTAAGCTGAATATATGCACTTTTTTGGTCAATGCATATATTCAAGGACTTTAGCTAATATCTTTTGAAATATACATGATAGAGTGATAAACCAAAAATAAAGTCATCACATAATTACTGTAGGAATACAGAAATGAACTTTATTTAACAAGTTATAAACAAGGTTAAAACCTGTAATGGATTATTGATTAAAATCAATAGAGCTGTTGACCATTTTATTGTGCAAGTGGTCCAAGCTTAAAAAAAGTGGACATTCAGATTCTACTAGTTTATTAGTGAGGAATGATGTATTTTTTATTACAATATTGAAGGTATAACCCCTTGAAATCATGGTTTGAAGCTTAAAATATTAGATTTTGACAGAAAAGATGAATTACAAGAAAAATCATCAAAAATAGAGTTTTGATGATGTAATTAAATTATTTTGAAAGTGTAATTCGGACATGCTAAGCTATCAGAATTCACTCTCAGAATAGCTGTAGCGTGTATAACTTGAAAGGTATTAATGATCAAAGCTTAAGCTTAAATTTGATCATTTAAGATCACTCACTGTAATCTTATTTTAAGTTTAACTGTCATATAAGTAATAAAACTGGTTAATGCTATTAGGAAATGATTAATACTAATAAAATCCACGAAGTTTAGGCTTCTTTCAAGCCTATGATGTCATCAAACTTAGAGTTATAGTGATAGCTCTAAATAATGGCGTAATTATGAGGTAAGATGGTTTGATCATGATGTAATCATCACCAAACCTTATAATATTGATCAATTCTACTAGAAAGCATCAGTACACGTCTAATAGAGACCTGCTGGACTCCAGGAGGGAGGTATTTACTATAAATAGAGCTCTTTTTACTCTGTTTTCCCCTCAGATGCTTACAAAACATTAAATCATTAAATAAAAAGGTAATTTCTTTATTCTTTATATATAAAACTCTTATATTATTCAATACCAAAGATAATCTTATCATAATCATTATCTTTTACGTGATTATTACATTTATTTAACTGTTTTGTATAGAATTCTCTCAAAAACCTCAATTCCACATAAAATTAAGAATATTTGTAGTTTCTCTTGAAATTTATTGTAAATACAATTTAAGTAAGTTGTACTTACATCTTTTGGCGTAAAATTATTCAAAATTATTATATTAAGCATTAAAAGTAGGTTATTTCTCTTATTATAATAATTTTTCTCTCTTATTACTTTAATAATTCTATAGTTGATATAAATAGTACTTATATTAATTTATAACTTTAATATTAGTAATATTATTGTTATTAATTGTTTTTTATTAATAAAAAACAATTATTTACACCTTTATTATCTATTGGTAACAATAATGAAGTGCTTTTAAATATATTAATTATCTTATATTAATGTATCTATTTATTACTTTATTTTCTCATAATATAAATTATATTATTATATTTATTCAAAAATATAATTATTTTTATGCCATAATTATAATAATTCTTTATTATTATAATTATCTTTTATCTTATTTATTTTATCTATAACAACATTCACAGTACAATAAGTAAAATATTAGTAATTTTTACTTATTGTTTCGTAGTCAAACCTTACAGGAATTCATTTCTCAGTTTATGTATTCATCCACTGAAACGTCTTTCAAAGACAACTGGAAGAAGCTGAAAAAACAAATCAAAAATCCCAAAGTCATGCAATATTTGTAAAATACCTGGCTTCCTCTAAAGGAGTATTATGTTTGAGCCTGGACCAACCACCATTGCCACCTTGGTGTGGGCTCCACCTCAAGAGTTGAAGGTGCCCATGCCATGGTTAAACTTTGGCTCCAAAACTCCACTGGTACTTTCCTAGAGGTAGTGAGGGCTCTCCACATGCCTTTCAGAAGACAATTTATTGAAATAATCAACAGAATCTCCAAAGAAATTATTTTCCAGGTCAAAAATTTTCCTCCACAAATCTACACTCTCAATGGGAAGGTGTCTCATTATGCCCTTCAGATGGCCTTTGAAAATTTCAAAACCAAACTTCCCCCAAATGAAAAATTTATCAACACATACAAGAATTATCAAGGAATTCCTTGCAAGCATAAGACCCAACAGGCATTTTCCAAGTGCCAAAGGCTTCAGATATCAGCCTTCCATCCTCAGTGGAATTTAAATTTGCCTGTGAGTATTTTTTAACTTCAAATTCTTACTTTTTTTTTCTATTAACTTATTTTCTTTGTCATATTATTCTCAGACTGGTTATCAAGGTGATGATCAAAGTGTTAAGAAAGAAAGAAAGAATGAAAGAATGAAGCCAAATGAATATCTGAAGATATTGGGGAAGACCTTTTTCAAAGACCGATGGAAGAAATCACTCCAACTCTTGAACATTTTCAAGATGTGTTGACTGGAAAAGTCCCATTTGATCAAATTCCCAAGAGAAAAGAGGATGATCAATATTATGAAGATCCACTAGAATGCAAGAATATCCATGGAACAACTCAAGGAGCCAAGAATAAAAATAAAACAAAAGAGAACCCTCAACATTTAAAATCATTGAAAGTCAATCTAAGAGAAGGGGAAGACCCCCATCAAAAGTGACCAGCACAACAACATAAAGATCACAGTAATTTTCACCCTCTATAATCATGGAAGTGGATTCATCTAAAGATTCTGAGGCCTCATTATCACAATAAATAAGTTCATCAGATTCACTACCCTCAGAAACTGAATTAAATGAATGTGGCAAATCACAAGTCACCCTTAGAAGATCCAGAATATTGGCAATTGGTAGCAAAGCTTCACAAAGAAATTCCCACAAGCCTGCCACAATTTTGAAGATGTATGAGGAAATTTGCTTTCCCTGTGAGCATTGTCAAAGCAATTATCACACAAATGATGAATGCTCCAAGCTCTTTGTGAGTTTCTGATTCTTTTTAATGTATATTTCTTTTGTTTATTTGGATATTTATTAATATTTTTGACCTAATTTTATCAGGTACCTGGCTCAGAAGACTTTCCCAAGTTTATATTGAAATACACCTTCAAGCCCATCAATGTCCAGGGTGATGGAAACTCTGGCTACAGAACAGTATCCCACTACATTTAAAATACTAAAGATCAATGGGCTGATGTCAGAAGTGACTTGTCTGAAGAAATTCAACAAAATCAAGAGCTTTATGAAGCCATGAACACTTTTATTCCCTCATCATCCTCTTATTTGGACAGAATTTAGTGGTATGAAGATGTTGGCCAGGCTCCAAAGATCAAGTGGATGTCCATGCCTGATATGGGGGATCCAATTGCAAATAAGTATCAAAGACCAGTTTTCTTTTATTCCACAGTCCAATCTTTCTCTTTTTTTCCCTTATTTCTGTCCTTCAAATGATAATCCACCCATTTTCATCTGCTTCTTGGATAGCTGTTCCCATTTTGTTTGATTGGATATCATCATTTCTAAAGTTTATCCAGTGCCCCCATTATGGTGAATTGGTAATTTCATTCCCAACAAGGATCCCTGGGGTGGGAAGATAAATTTAAGAAAAACAGGATGTAATAATTGTCCAATCTTCCTCCCTCCCCCTCAGAAAAAACCCACTATTTTGGAGGTTGATTCAGATTGATTGATTTTTGTATATACAATTTATGCCAATTACCCCATCCTCAGTCCTATTTATTGCTTAAATCCCACCTCAGTCTCATTTTTATCAAACATGTGGCACTTTAGTACTTAAAAATAGTCATATTACAAACATGGAAAAAAAATGTTTTTGCACCTTCACTTGTCCCACCAAAAAAATTCACCAAAATTTTGGGCTTCTATTATTTGATTTTCAAGATTGAATCCTTCAACTCAAAAAAAAAAATGAAATTCATAAGTTGCCAGCTTTTAAATGAATCTTTGAAAAAAATATACCATTTTGTCAAATTGGCCAAATTTGAGAAATTTGGCAAAAAAGAAAAAATTTGGTGATATTGACATCCCATGTCAGAAAAAATATGGCAAAAAAATGAATAAACCTCAAAACTCAGCCTGAGGAATTTTTCAAAAAAATAGGCCACTTATGTGTGTTTACCAACACTGTAAATTAATGTTATTAATATATAATAAATTAATATACTTATAGCAATTCCTTGATGTTACCAAAGATTAATAGATGCCTAAAAAACTGATATTTGATATCAAATAACAAGTAATAAAGCTAATATTACTAATATTAAAGCTATATCTTAATATAAATACTATTTATATTAATATCAGAGTTATTGAAAATAATAATAAGAGAAAATAAGCTACTTTTAACACTTAGTATAATGATTTTTAATGATTTTAAACCTAATAATGTAAATAAAACTTATTTCAATTGTATTTAAAATAGTAAATAGAGAATATTACAGATTTTAGTCTTTTTATGTGGATTTAGAGATTTGTTGAGAGAATCTAACAAAAAAAATAAAATATTGGATCAATCATGTTGAAGCTAGTGATTAATACATATTTGATCTTTGTTCTTTAATAATGTGATAGTTTTATATATAATTAATAAAGACATTACCTTTTATTTCAATGTTTTTGATGTGTCTGAGGAGTAAAAAGAGGAAGAAGAGGTCCTTTTATGGGAAAGATCCCTCCTTCTAGTAGATCTGTACTGATGGTATCCACTGGAATTGATCAGTATGTAAGGTTTTGGTGATTATGAAATCATTATTGAGACTTTTTATCTCATCATTATTCCATTTTTTAGATTTATCACTTTAACTCTAATTTGATGAAATCATAAGCCTTGAAGATGTTTTTTTTGTGGCTTATAGTAGTTTTAATCATAAAATACAAATATCCACCAGTTAAGGTTGAGCTTTGTTGATTTTATTAGCTTTAATGATAATATACTAGTATCCACTAGTTTTATCACTTATTTAACTGTTCAACCTAAAATTGGATTACTGTCAGTGATAATAAATGATCATTTGGAATGTCCTTCACAAGCTTCCAAGAGTATTTCATTAAATCATGAAGACCCTATTTTTGATGATTTTTCTTGTAACTCTACTTTTCTGTCAAAATCAACTATTTGTCACAGGGGCTCTTGGGGAAAACAAGAGTGGCCTGGACCTCTGTAATCAGGGAGCTCACTTTGATTTCTCCAATGATTCAATAAGATAAAATAAAAGAATAAAATATCTCTAATAAAGTATGCAATTACAAGATGGGATGCAATAAGAGGAAAGCTAGCCAAACTGCCAGAATAAACAATGGAATTAGTAAAGATGTGACCACCAAGTATCCACTGATAGGCAAGGAAAGAAAGAAAAAGGCGCAAATGACTGAATTGATAATATCAGTATTCACTTAATAAAATTAAAAGAAAAAAAAGATAAAATAAAATCAAAATATATTAATTAACTGGGAAAACCCCCCTAGTGTCAAGGGAGGCTGGTATATGTGAAAATCTGAGAGCTTGACTCCTTCAGGCTGGCAGCTGATCTGTATTCAATCCTAGAAGCTGTATTGATTGTCCAATGGAATGTATATGTTTCCAAAATGAGAATTGAACTTGTTTGAATGATCTTCCCGTGGTGTATCAGTGGAAATACAGGTCCTGATGAATCCAGATTTTATGTAATGAATGTGGTGGCCAAGGTGGATTGATGGAGCATTGGCACTTGAAAATTGTTTTGTAACTGCCTCTTGAAATCCCTTGAGAATTAACCTCCTGTATTCCCTTGGGGGAACACTGTTAATGAGAATATCCAGTTACTTCTTGATGGAATCATTGGTATTTGGAAATAACACTTGTCCTTGAGTCCTGATGAATCCTATGGATCATGTGATTCTTTAATGACTTTATGCAATGTTGGAATAACCATTGGATTTCTGATGAAAAAGATCAATAATGGTGTATAACACCATTCATGGCACTTTTGGTTATTGAAGGGTGAAAGTTACCAAAGGTCTTTGAAAGGATTCCAGGAGGATCATTCATAGAAGTTGGGTTTTGGGTGACTTCACAGGTTTCAAGGTTTTCTGGGATTTTGGCCAAAAACAGCTTATACAGTCTTAAAACTGAATTTGTGCAAAGTGTGCAAAAATGTTCAAAATGTGCAAATCTTGAATTTAAGCCCTGTATGTCCTGATATGGCCATTTGGGAATATTTCCCATAATACATGGGAAAATTGCACAAATTCCCATTTTGCGCAAATTTGTATTTAAAGCTTAAAAAGCCAAATACAGGCTGTTGGGATGTATTTCCCCTGTTTACTGGGAAATACCAAAATGTTTCCAAAAGAATATAATGTCCAGGAAAGGCCTGATTATGATGAAGGGCCTAAGCTGGCCTCAGATGGTGAAAACGCCAAGAAACATGAAATGGCCAATTCGGCCAAGAATGATGGATATGGCATTCATATGCCGTATCGAAGTCCAAGAGGGTGATTGCGATGGTTGTGACACTCTCTTGATCAAATCACATTGAGAGAGACCCACTCCCTGAGAAGAGGCACAGCAAAAATAATAAATGAGTCACTCCCCACTACTTCCACCCCACAAAATTACTTCCCTCTGCCCAAACCTCACATAAAAAATCCATCAAGTGGTTCTGCAGAGATTCCCTCATTTGATGGGGATTACATCCCAACTTCCAAATTCCCCTCTGAGTTTAATATCAGGGCACTCAGTGATCACCAGATAAAGGGTGAGGCTCTTGAGCATCTCCAACAAATCATATCTGATACCATAATTCCATCATCATGTACAGGAATTCCCCGCAAAATGGGTTCCCCCTCTCATGGTAGTTTAAAATCTGCTGAATGGGCTCTCTTATACAAGATCTATATTCAGTTTTTAATGCTCAGTCCACACATATCATTAGATGAACTCAATTCCCCCAATATGCAAAGAAAAATTGGTAAATCAGACGACCTTGAAAATTAACTAATGGAGAATAAATTCCATTTTATTAGTGCTATTAAAATTGCAGCAAGTTGGACTACTTCAATGGATTATGCAACTGCATTTGCTGAACATTGGAAATAATTGTGCATGTCCAATAAAGACCTGTTCCCAAAACAGAAAAGTAAACCAAACCATCATTTTGCTGATCATATTCCAGAGCTCTTCCAACATTGTGGTCCAGCACAAGCCTCATCCACATGAGGGTATAAGCGCTTGATTGGAGTATTTGAAAAGATGCCAAAAAATAACAGAATATGTACATTAATTAATAATAGAAATATATTCTCATTGATTATAGACTTTAATTGAATAAGACTAGCTTCTTGTAGCTCTGAATAGATGATATAGATAAAACCTTACTTCAACATATCTGTCAATGTTCCAACCTTTGTATTCTCCTGAAATCCCCATCAGCCCCATTTGAAATAACACAAATTTTTGAATCATAGCCTCCTTCCCCATTCAATCACCAAAAGTATAATAAACCAGTGTGCCATGATCAACAAATTTATGATTCCCTGGTTGAGTACTTACAGAATTTTCATTCAAAAGGGGAAATAGCTGCATGGATCAGCTTAGAAACTATCATACACTCCACAAGTCATCCCACTTCAAGAATTGTTTCACCTTGGTATTTTACAGTTTCAAACCTTAATATTGGCAACGATATATACTCAACTGGAACCAAAAATGTCAGAAACAGTGTGATATGTTTTCTGAGGGGAAACTCACAATTATTTGGTATTATTGATAGAATTTTTAAAGTCTCTGATCCATCTTTCATGCTGAAAAATAGCTTTCTGATCTTAAAATCTTTGAATATTGATTTTAATTTGTTACTAGATTGGCCTCATCTTTATATTTATAAAGCTTTTTCTTTATGATGGACACTTGATTATATCTGAAGAAGAAATAGAAGGTCACTGTGGATTGTATGATAACAAAGTGATGTCATATGGACTTCTTTTAACTATAAAACCCTTATTTGATTATATTTAGTATAGTTATTTTTGCTGAAAATATAGTAACACAATAATGCAATTCTCTCAGCTTCAGTAGGATTTTTCCCAGAGAAATAACTGCCTCAAGATTTTGTGACAGTTACTTGCCATTTTGACCAGTAAATCCCATTAGTTCACATGGCCAAAAATTAAGTAGCATGTTGACATTGGGTATGGTGCAAATAAGCCAATTTCAATGGTCATCTTACACACTCACATATTATAGGATTCAGTGTGGCTCCACCTGTGTCACCCTCAAATTGTAAATCCCACTCTAAATTTAGCCCACACATGCTTTTGCCTTTGTGTGTATGTCACACTTATGCACACGCACCCGCAGCAGTGTGTGGCTGCCTCCACCCATGTCACCCACACATGCTTTTTCCTTTTTGTGTGTCACACTAATTCACCTGCACCCCCAGAATTGTGTGGTTGGCTTCACCCATGTCACATGCTTGTTGTCAATCCTGCTCATGTCTACCTGTTTTATGGATGACCTGGGGAAGTAACACACCCCTCCTCTACAGCAATACTGGCTGAATTACCTCCTTGATGTGTGCATGTGGAAACAGGTGGTTCTTGTGTTATTTTTAGAAGCCTTTGGCTGGTTTGGGAGGATCAGGGGGTGAGGAATTTCAGTTGAAGGCACAGGATTTGGTGTAAGACCGGAGTGTGACATATGGTCAATGTTCACTTTATTTTTTCTTGACATGAGCTTGATGTGAATTCAATTTCTGGAAACTGAAGCAACATTTTCCCTGGTGTATGATTTTGCTCCTTGGATTATAGAAAATTCAGAATCTAGTCCAACGAACTGACCAAAAGATTAATATGATTTAGTATAATGTGTGATCTCTGGAGATTTTACCACTCAAATTCTTTAGTCTTTCAAAAGTAAATTTTAATAAAATATTTTATTCAGGTAGCTCTTATGTATTTTTTCAATGATTCATGAAATGTGGGAATTGGATTGAATATTTATAAAGTAAATTTATATATACATTTCCCTTTGCTTTAAAAGTCAAATTTGGTACTAACCTTCTATTAACAAGAAATTTTCTTAATAACTATGTATTTAGCCCCTATTGATTAAGGAAATAAAGATTCAAAAATTAAATATTCTTAACTCTTCTCATTTATAAATATTTCTATTTAATTCAAAATGGAATAGCTCAAGCCAAAAATATGGCTTTCAATTATGTCAATTATTTCAAAGTAAATTCTGCTTTAATAAAGTCAAAAGACCAATTTTTCATGAAAGAAATTCTACAATTCAAAATATTTCTTTATAAATACCAAAAAGTGGGAAAAGGTTTCCTGCTAATGGTTTGGCACCAATTTTTATACTTTTGTATTAAAGCAAAGAATCCTGAAATTCATTTTTGTAAATTTTCAAACTTGTTTTCTGTTCCTCATTTCCATAAAAGGAATTTAAATATTATCATCATTGTACTCCCTAGTCTCAAAGTGTTGCATAAAATTTGTGCAAATTACCTTGAAAGTGAATCCTTTGTTTCAATTGGAGAAAGTAATATTCTCATCAAAAACTCAATCTAATACTCAGTAATCTCATAGAACTTGTTTATGTTGATGAATAATACTTATTATGACTTCCTAAGTAATAGTGTACAATATGAAACAGAGTTTCCTAAACTTATTCATAAATTTATGTTAGATATAGCACCAAGTTCTCTACAATGTTCTCCATTTCAAAAAAATTGATTCATTCATAAGAATTCATTTAACAAAGTAACTTCTATGAACCTTTTTCTGGATTTTTGGATGAAACTTATGTTCATCATCTTACAAATTCTGCTCAAACAATTGTCCAAACCACCTCAGCTTTCTGGTTTGGAGCCTTGTTTGAATAAAGTTGGGAGCAAATTGGATTGGGTCAATTAAATACCTCCTTAATCTTATAGACACATTAATTATTGTATTTCTGAGAGTATCTTTGGGCCCATAGCTTCAAATTACTTGCGTGAAAAATGTATTGAATAAGTTTACAGAAATATAATTTAACACTTTATCGATAATTGAACAACTAATAGTATTTTCCCCCATTGAGTTTCTCATAACATGCTCACATTATGCTAAGAAATGACTATCAAGTATTAAATAAATTTCTACTTCGATATCTTTTGATATACAAGGACTTATTCAGCTAAAATGTATGTCTTTTCACATATCTAACAATTATTAAATCAATATCCTTCTTATGCTTCTGTGGTAATTTTTTGCCATTGTATTTTTTTTATTTTCTTCCTTTTCAACTAATTATTTGTGACAAAATTTCAATATCTGATCAATATCACTCCCTTTTTTTTTCTTTTTTGGTTGTGTAGGTCTTTTGGATGATCTTTTCTGTTGCTTTTTTCATTATTATTTTTCTCTTTGATCTGCTTTTTTGCTTCTTTTTTTATTTTAAAAGCTATTTTCATTGTTTTTTATAGCAATTGTTTGTTTGGTTTTATCTGTTTATTGATTAATGTTACTAACCAATTAATTTCAGTTTTCCTTTTTCTTTTTTCTGTTTTTCTGTTTTTCATTTTAAATTATTATTTTTTTCTTTTTTTTCACCCAAAAAAAAAACAGAACCAAAAAAACAAAAAAAAAAAAAAAAAATCAAAAAAATGAAAAAAAAAACAAACAAAAAACAAACAAAAAAAACAAAAAAACAAAAAAAAACAAAAAACAAAAAAACAAAAAAAAATAAAAAAAAACAAAAAAAAACAAAAAAAAAAAAAAAAAAAAAAAAAAAAAAAAACAAAAAAAAAAACAAAAAAAACACAAAAAAAAACACAAAAAAAGAACACAAAAAAAAACACAAAAAAACACACAAAAAAACACAAAAAAAAACAAAAAAAAACAAAAAAAAACAAAAAAAAACAAAAAAAAACAAAAAAAAACAAAAAAAAAACAAAAAAAAACAAAAAAAAACAAAAAAGAAAAAAGAAAGGATAAGAAAAAGAAAACAAAGACACAAACAAGGAGGAAAGGAGAAAAAAATCAAAAAAACATATTAAATCAAAACAACAAATAATGAAAAAAAATCAAAACAAAATATAACTGCTTTTTCAATGCTGCACTGCAACTCACAATTGAAATCTGAAGGAAAATGTTGTGAAAATTCTAAAAAAATTAGAAAATTAACAAAAAAAAACAAAAAGTAATATTATTGTTGTTTTTAATCAAAGGAAATTTTTTACAATAATATTTTTTCTATTTTTTCTCAAGCTTAACAAGGTATTAAATACTAAAAAAAATCAATATAAGAAGCTTGAATTTTGTGCAATAAATATCTCACCTGAAAGAAGAAGGTGAGAAATTAATGATATAATGGCTTAAAATATTGATTGTGTTATTTTTTCAATCTCAAGTGTAGATAGTTTTAAATAAAAATAAAAAAAAACTGTGAACAATGAGAAGTTCCCCTTCAAACAATTCAACAATGAAAAAGGAAAATGAGGCAAGTTGTTAACAGGATTGGATTTCTCTACTTCAACAGTCCAAGAACTTAATATGCAATGGGGTTTAAATTGACAAAGACCCTTCCAAATAAGCACTGTTCATCATGTGTAGATAATCTTATAAACATGTAAGAATGAATTTTTGAGAAAGAAATTTATCCCTTTCTGGTGAATATCTTGAATAATCAATAAACTACTACATCCATAGAGGGAAAGAAATAATACTTCTGATTTATGTAAAATAATAGAAACAATTTAAGATATGAGATATTGGGAAAATAATTTTTTCAAAACAAGTCTGGTGTATAAGTGGGGAATACAGAAAAATTATAGATTTATCAGAAGAATATTCAAACCTGTGGATATTCCTCTCCAAAGGCATGCAAATTTTTTTAAAAGAAAAAAAGATTGTTTTGTGGATTATTAAGCTGTCACATTATTTACTTCTGTATTAACTCTTTTTATGAACTTAATCTTTGTGTTCAAAGAAAAATTCATGGGTACATGTTTTGGAATGATAGGCACTTGTGAATGTGAAAAATTAGATCAATTAGAAAAGACAATTCAATCCATCTGAAGTTACTCCACATATTTTTGTGAAAGAGGGGTCTTTCCATATGAAGACTAATTTTGATTAAAGAATTTATTGCATTGGTGAATAGTGTATACTGTATTTATGAGTAAACACACAAAATTAAGGTGAGATCCATCATCTTCTATTTTAATTGAGTAAAATTCTAAATGAAAAAAAAGTTTGCTGAAAGTATCTGCAAAAGTTTTTTCAAGGTTAGAACCAAGTTTCAGACCCAGGTTAAAAGCAGGTTGGACCAGCTACCCCCACTAGAAGGGATAGCCTTTTTTATGGTTAATATGGCAGCTGTTAGAGTGGATTGAGTGTGAATATCATTGAATTATTGCAAACCAAATTGAACAGGTAAAAAAAGATATTCATAAGGACCAGATTCCTTCAATTCAAGAATAATGAACCTCAACAGGCAAGGAACATTCAAAAAAATATTTAATGAAAAGAAGCTATTTGCTATATAAAAATATATTTTAGGGAGAAAAAAAAGATATACCCCAAATTAATATCTTTTCTTATCAATGAAATAGTACAAAGCTTTGATGAAAGAAGAATTACCACTTATTTAAGTGAATTAATATCCAAGTGTTAAGCTCCAAACCCTTATGCAAATAACAGCCCCAAATCAATATATATATATATGACTAAGAAATGAAAAATATATTATTTTTTTGTAGAAAAATTATTTTGAACTCTGTATATATTTTATCAAAGGGGTTTCAATTATCTCAGAGGAATAAAAAACATTATTTGGTGCACTACACAGCTTCAAAGTATATCAATTTTGTATAAATTGGTTTTATTAAATTAAATTTTGCTGGAAAAAAGTTTCAGATAAATTTTTTCCAATGGTGGGCACATTAGAAGTTTTTCAATTAATGAAAGTAGAAAATACCATGGGATCCCCATGAGTTTTTAACACATTTTTAAGAAATACTTTTCTCTATTTGTTGAGAATATCATCCATTAAATTATTGATTTTATTATTGAGTTTTGGATGTATTAGTTAACAAATAAGAATCAGGAAAAATCTATGATCTTCAATCTTAATTTAGTGAAACTCTAGATTTCCAAAGCGGTGTCTGAAATTATCTGAAAAAATATTTCAAGGTTATAGCCAAGGTTAAGGATGAGGGTAAAATCAGGTTGGACCTGCTACTTCTGCCTGCTGGGATAGCTTTTTTTGATGGCTTATATTTGAGAAGTTGACAGACTGTTTCTTTGTGGTTAGAAACCCAGTTGTATGAATGATGTACATCTTTATCTACTGTTTGGGTAAATATACCTTGGCCAGATTGGAAAATAAACTGTGTAGTGAAAGCCCACAGTATTGAATTGAACTGACAGAAATGGGTCAATGTGTCTCATTGCTTTCTGCCAGAACTCAAAAAAGGGAACTCTTTCTAAAAAGGCTATTAAACCAGTTGAAAGACTGGTTAATACTGGCAAATTGTATATCACATTACACCATGTGACAGTACCCCAGTTTTTAGACCACTGCATCCCAAAGTGCATGTAGCTGATGGTATTACCCATGTCACTTGCATGGAGCTACATTAGTCACAACAGGAGCCTACAAGGAACGTCCAATGGGAGTAACCATTTTATTCCAATAGAGTGTAAAACGCAGAAATTTTTGCCTTCTTTATTGAGAACTCCCCTTTTCTCCAACTATAATTTAGTCCATGAAATTGGTAACCTCTTTATTGTAACAATTCTGTCTGCCCAACCTCAACAAAGGGATCCCTTGCCAAAAATGCTATTAAAACAGTTGAAACTGGCTAGTTGTAGATCACATTCCACCATTTGACACAATTCCATACAGATTAACTGAATACAGCCTGTATATATTAATTGATCTTTTGAGGAGGGCATGGAGCTTTGACACCTTGACAACTGATTTAAATAGATTTCTCTTGAATATCCCTTGATAATCCCTTGCAAGTATTCCCTTTGAGAAACACTGCATAATTGAAAATAAAAATACCAGAATGGGACTGGTGATTGATGTCCTTGAATGGCCTTTTTGAAGTCTTAATTATTGCTCCCATGGATTATAATTTGATGTCCCTCAATACTTCCTTCATAAATGCCTTTAGGACTGGTTAACATCTTTGCCAGATGACAGAATTGAGTCTTTGAAATGAAACCATTGTATTTCTGAGGGAAAATGGTTAATTATGGTGTATAACACCATATATGGAACTTTTTAATATCCTGGATTAATGGAGTCAAAATTTTAGGAAAGCAAATCTGGCCAAAATGGTGATTGGTGCCCCTCTGGTGACCTTTGGGGAACACTTCTGGATCCTGAGGGGCCCATGGTGGTTTATGAACCTTTCCCACCATGCAATTGGTGGCCAAAGGGTATGGCCTACATACAGCAGGCTTTAGAGGCAGTAGGGGGCCCAAATCACTCAAAATGGCCATTTGAGCCAAAAGGACATAACCAAGGTGGTTTGGCCAAGAGGCCTGGAGATAGTTAAATGGGAAATAGGACCCTGGAATCATTGGAAAACCTCCTAGGGGTCCATTTAAAAGGTTTTAGGCTCAGGAGGGCCTATGGGGAAAAAGCTGGCCAGGTGAAGTGGGTGTGGCCCAGGGGGACAATTTTTCATAAAAGGATAAACATTCCCAGTTTGCCTCAAGATGGTTATTTCAGATAATTTTCATACATCTATGAATGGGTGGTATTTCCCATGGTTGTGAAATTAACCAATTCATTATATTATTTGAATTCTGGGTTAAACTCATAGAATCTCAGAGGTTTTTAGAAGGTCTTTTTGTACCAAAAAAGTTCTCCATGGTGAAAAATAGTACCACTTTTTACTTACATATCCATTATACTCTTGATAGATTTAGCTCAGAGTATTATACTTGAGTAAAATCAAATTTATTCTTATAAAACGTTTTGGTTTCTATGGTCAAAATGTATAAGGCCAATAAAAGATTTCATTATAGCATAAGTTGAGAAATAGTATGTATTATACATCATTATAGCTTATTGAAGCTTGAATTAGATATTTCAGCTAGTTTTGTTTAGATTTTTAACAATATCCTTTAATATTTAGTTCTATTATTAAATTTTTCTCACTTTCAAAATAAGAAACACCATTACAGTTCAATCCAAAACTTCCCCAAATCTTGTTTAATTATATTACAATTCTGAAAATATAAATAGTTAAGTTTTGGGAACTTTCATAAGTACACAAAAACTTCTTTCCTAGGTGGTAATTTTCGTCTTAATTTTACTGTATCAGTAAAAGAGTTTATTTTCACTGAAGGGGAAACTTCATAAATCTTTTGTAGATAGATTGAGTAATTTGTTAAGGGAGGGTTTGAAAATAAAGCCCCAATTACTCCATTTTTATAAAGATCTATTAGTAAACAAAAATAGTTTAATTTTGGGGAAACATTGAGTTTTTACATTTCATTTTCACTTTGGTGTGTTTCTTAAGCTAAAGTTAAGTTTGTTTTAATTAGTTTTCAACTTCCCATAAAAATTTAAACCTTTCTACAACTTGTTTTGGCTGCAGCACCTTAAGGTTGGTCAAATTCAAAAACCACTCTATGAATATCCAAAAA
The DNA here is from genome assembly GCA_023105745.1 of Austropuccinia psidii. Classification (NCBI taxonomy): domain Eukaryota; kingdom Fungi; phylum Basidiomycota; class Pucciniomycetes; order Pucciniales; family Sphaerophragmiaceae; genus Austropuccinia; species Austropuccinia psidii. The sequence goes on from JALGQZ010000013.1 coordinate 42,507,172, forward strand.
GTTGGGAACCCTAACACCTTTCTCCATAATCCCTTTGTTACACCTTTTACATGGATTTGGTCTTTTATATTTTTTAAAAGCCTTATTATGTAATTTTTAAATTAATGTGGGAAAAGAGCCTGAAGGATTTACACCTTCAAGGTAAATACAAGTATAAATTTAAAACTACATACCACACCTTAATTTTTCCACTTTTCTAGTAAGCTAAGCTATACAATTCTTACCTTCATCTCATTTTTGTTAGAATAAAAGTTCTTTCAAAATTTTAATCTTACACTAAAATACTATTTTAGCCTTTGGAGGCCAAAATAGTTGACACATGGTATTAACCTAGGTAAAATTGGATGGAGAATTCAATTCTAAAATAATATTATTATATTTATTGATTATTTACATATTTTTATATTCAAATAAATTTCAACTAAGTTTTTTTAATTTTAAATAAAAATAACTTTCAATGAATAATTTTGTGAGTTCTTTGGGAAAATAAAACATTCCTTAGGGATCAAAGTCTCCATTTAATATTTTCTACTTCAAAATAGTAAAACAGCCCTAAAGACTGATATTCAGTATGGCTGTAACAATAAGTTATTTAACAATGTAGTATTTTTAAGTGCTAAAGCCATCAAAAACACTAGTTTTAGTGTATGCGCAATATTTGATTCTTCACAATCTGATTATTTTGGCTTGAGAATGAAAATAATTAAAGGTAAAACAAATCCTTTATGTGGTATTGATGATTAGGTATTAATTTTTTTTCATATTAACACCTTATAGAGTTAATTCAAGATTATTCTTATTTTGAAGTTACCCTAGGTCAAGTTTTGTGTAGAAATCAAATCCGGATTTGAATCCATTGATTTACTTACTCACAAAAAAGCTATTCATATTTCCTTTTTGTAAAGAAGTATGGATTTTCAATATGAACCTGATTTATGTATTTTTCATATTTAAAATTTAGTTAGAGTTATTTATGGCCTACTTGGGTATGTAAAATATACTTCAGGGCTCACACTTTAAAAATAAATATTAAATGACTTTTTTTTTAAAGTTTTTAAATTTATGCTTCAGCTAGAATACTTCTTTCTGAAACTGTGAGAAATTTTTTCTATAAATATAACATATATTAAGATATAAAAATATTGACATTTCTGTTTCAATAAAATAAAATCTACTTTGTGAAAATCTCATAAACACTTTTCAAATCACATTAATTTCTTCAAAAATTAAATATAATTAGTTTTAAATCAAAATTAATTAATTCCATTTTTTTATTACTTTATTTAGACATCTTGAATAATCTAAATTTCTCAAAAATTTATTCTTTATGACTTCAATTATTCCAATTTTGATATTTTATAAAATTATGAATCTATTTTCGGATATTTCCATGTCTTTAGTCATGAAAAAAGAATTTACAAGGATAAGAAATATCTTATTATGATCTTCTTTTACTTTATTTTTGGAATTTTTATCAAGAATTTTATAAAAGAATTTTCCTAAAAAAGGAAATCTGAATATAAAGATTCTTTAATTATTTTCTAATAAAGTCAGAAATTCCTCAATAAAATGAAAAATATACTCTTCTTGTGTGATGGTATGATTTGATTGACTTTCATTTTGAATTTTGAAAACAAAGCACAAAAGAATTATATCAAAAATACCCTTGTAAGGTTTGACTATGAAACAATAAGTAAAAATTACTAATATTTTACTTATTGTACTATGAATGTCCTTATAAATGAAATAAATATGATGAAATTGATTATAATAATAAAGAATTATTATAATTATGGTGTAAAATAATTATATTATTGAATAAATATAATAATATAATAAAATAAATATATTAATTTAAGATAGCTAATATATTTAAAAGCACTTTATTATTGTTACCAACAAATAATGAAGTCATAAAAAATAGTTTTTTATTAATAAAAAACAATTAATAACAATAATATTACTAATGTTAAAGCTATAAAGAATATAAATACTATTTATATCAATTATAGAATTATTAAAGTAATAATAGAGAAAAATTATAATAATAAGAGAAATAACCTACTTTTAATGCTTAATATAGTAATTTTGAATAATTTTACGCCTAGAAATGTAAATACAACTTATTTAAATTTTAGTTACAATAAAATTTAAGAGAAATTACAATTTTTCTTGATTTTACATGGAATAGAGGTTTTTAAGAGAAATTTAAACAAAACAGTTAAATAATTGCAATAATCACGTCAGAGATGAAGATTATTATAAGATTATCTTTGGTATTTAATAATATAAAAGCTTTATATATAAAGAATAAAGAAATTACCTTTTTATTTAACGATTGAATGTTTTGTAAGCATATGAGGGGAAAACAGAGTAAAAAGAGCTCTATTTATAGTAAATACCTCCCTCCTAGAGTCCAACAGGCTTCCAGTAGACGTTTACCAATGCTTTCTACTAGGATTGATCAATATTTTAAGGTTTGGTGATGATTACATCATGATCAAACCATATTACATCATTATTATGCCATTATTTAGAGTTATCACTATAACTCTAAATTTGATGACATCATATGCTTGGCAGAAGCCTAAACTTCATGTAATTTATTAGTATTAATCATATTCTAATAGTATTCACCAGTTTTATCACTTATATGACTGTTAAACTTAAAATAAGATTACAGTGAGTGATCTTAAATGATCATTTTAAGCTTAAACTTTGATCATTAATAGCTTTTAAGCTATACATGCTACAGCTATTCTGAGGGTGAATTCTGATAGCTTGGCATGTCCTTATTACACTTCCAAAAGCATTTCATTAAATCATCAAAAGTCTATTTTTGATGCTTTTTCTTGTAACTCATCGTTTCTGTCAAAATTTAATATTTTAAACTTCCAACCATGATTTCAAGGGGTTATACCTTGAATATTGTAATAAAAAATACATCATTCTTCACGAATGAGCTAGTAGAATCCAACTGTCTACTTCTTTTTTAAGTTTGGACTACTTTCACAACAAAGTGGTCAACAGCTCTATTGATTTTAATCAATAATCCCTTACAGGTTTTAACCTTGTTTATAACTTTTGAAATAAAGTTCATTTCTGTATTCCTACAGTAATTACATGGTGAATTTACCTTTGGTTCATCACTCTATCATGTATATTTCAAAAGATATTAGCTAAAATCCTTGAATATATGCGTTGACCAAAAAAGTGCATATATTCAGCTTAACTCCTTAAGTATTGACTTTGGAGATTAGCTTCTTAATTTTTTTATGTGTAGACTTTTGTGGAGAATCCAATGGTACCATTTATTTCACATTTTGCTTCATTGGTATTTGAAATAATTAAGGATTCCTCTTTTTTATAAGGTATTATTACTTATAACTCAATAAATATTGACTTTACAGATATGCCATAAAAACAGTATATGTGTATTTTACCATGGGGAATCCAATGGTATAATTTATTTCAAATTTTTATTGATAGGTTTTTAAGTTAAACAAAGTTTTATGCCTATTTATGGTATTTTTGTAGTTTTAAGGTAATTATTTTTAATGTATAATTATTTAAAATATATCTTGTGACCTTTTTGGGGTATGTGGTCATATCCCAAAGGTTCACATTCCCTACCACCAAAAAAGATTGTACCACAATCTGATATGTGTAATTAGGGTATCATCCACTGTCCTACCTCTTCAATAGACTTTGTTAGTCTTGAAGCTCAATAATGCTTGATTTTTCTATTATTTAGGTTTTCTTTCATGTCTGAACCTTCTTAGTAGTTTATCAGCATTTTTTATATCTTTCTCAAGAAGCCATTCATCTTCTTGAGTTGAATTCCTATACCTTACAAGGTATTCCCTTTCTTTTTTGTTTCTTCTCCTGCTTTCTTTAAGGACTTTTACAATTTTCTTTTCTTCTCCTTCTTCCAAGGGGGGGATTTCAAGTGGGGGTTTATTTCTTAGTGGAAATAGTTCCTTGTCACTTGAGCTGTAAGGTTTTATCAGACTTACAGGGAAAGTTGGGTGTTTGTTCATTAATTTACCTGTGAGTTCCAATTGCACAGCATTGGGTCCATGAAGTGCTTTTATTATAAATGGTCCTGCAAAGGAATATTTCAATGTCTTTGGACCTTTTATGTTATTGAAATTAAGGGTTGATACTAGGACCAAGTCTCCTATTTTGAAGTCAGGTGGTTTATGACTTTTATCCCATCTTTCTTTTGCATATTTGAAAGAATCTTGCATATATCTGTTTGCATGGTGTCTTGCTTTTTCAAGCATTATCTTAAAACTGCTTGCTGTTGGATGTATATCCACTAAGTCCTTTTTGAGGGTATCATAAGGAAGTCTTGGATTCCAACCTTTTTCTAGCATTTCTGGTTTTTTGCCAGTAGAAGAATGGAATGATGTTTTATATGCCAGTTCAAGGGCTGGTATTAGTGTACACCAATCATGGGTAAAACCATCAGAATATTTGAATTATAGTCCATAAGCACAGAATCTTCTGATCATGTCCTCCAAGGTTTGTATCATTCTTTCTGCTAAACCATCAGTTTGAGGATGGTAAGCTGTTGAGAATGATAACTCTGTCCCAAACAAGTTATGGAGATTTGTCCATAATGCTGAAGTGAATTTGGGGTCTCTGTCACTTATATTATTCTGGAATAAGCCTGTATGGCTAATGACTTTATTCCATATCATTATGGCTGTGTCCATAGCTGTTTCATCTTTGTGACATGGTAGGAACATGGGAGTTTTGCTATACCTGTCAACTAATACTAGTCATGCATTATAGCTTCTGTCTCCTCCTGGAGGTAATGCTGTTACCCAATCCATATGAACTATTTCCCAAGGGGATTTTGGTTCTTGGATTTGGATAATCATTCCAAATTTCTTTCCTGAGGCTCTGTTGGCTTTTTGACATCTGTCACAGGTTTGGCAGTATTCTGCAACATCTTTCTTCCAATTTGGCCAACAAGAGCAGGTTTTCACCCTTTCTAGTGTTCTGTCTTCTGAAAGATTCCCAGTTGCAACACTATCATGACACTCATGTAGAATAGTGTTTATCAGGGTTCTACCTGTTAAGGCCATAACACATGTGTGTTTGGATCTATGGTAAAGTATTCCATCAAGGGGGTGGAATCTTCCTTCATCATATGCCTTTCTCCATGTTTCATCTAATTTTGATGAAAGTGATTTATCTTTGCAGTCTTTCATTAGAAGTTGGCTTAAGATATGGCAATTCTTGTCTATCCTATAGATTTCTTTAACTTGGTTAAGTAATTCTGTGCCCATGTCTGTAACACATATTCCTTCTATATGGTGCTCTTCCTGTGGTACCCATGCTGGATTGTCAGGGGTATTTGCTAGAGCCCATCTGCTAAGAATATCTGCATTTTTATGAATATTACCAGATTTGTGAACAATAGTCATATTTCCTCTATATTCTTGGATAGCAATTTGCCATCTTAGCATATGTCTATTTGGAGTTTTCATATTTAATAGAGATTTTACAGCATTACAGTCTGTAATAACATCAAATACTGTTCCATCCAAGTAATAATGTAATTTTTCTGAAGCCCGCACTAAGCAGTGGCATTCCATTTGGCTTGCTCCATATCTTGCTTCTGTTGGCTTTATCTGTCTTGAAATAAAACAAATTGGTCCTTCCACTGGTTTATCATTGATAATTTGTGTCTGGTGTAGTGCAGCACCTAGTCCTTCTCCACAAGCATCAATGTAAAGCTTGAAGGGGAGTTTCTAATCAGGCATTAGAAGAAATGGGGCATTTGTTAAGGAGTTTTTCAATTCTTCATATGCCTTGACTCTTTCTTCTGTAATTTCATAGACTGTTTGTTGATCACATAGTTTATACAAGGATTTGGCAATTGTTGCAAAGTCCTTTATATGCTGTCTATAGTAACCAGAAAATCCTAGAAATGATTGTATTTCTTTTTTGGTTTGAGGCATTGGCTTAAGTAGTACTGCTGCTACTTCATTCTTGTCTATGCCTAGACTAAGTCCAGATACAACATGTCCTAGTGCTTTTAGTTCACTATATGCAAAATTAAGCTTTTTCAAGGAACTTTTCATATTCACTTGCACTATTCTTTGTAGTACCCTTTCTAGTCTTGTAAGGTGATTTTCCCACTTTTCTGAGCAAACTATTATATCATCAATATAGATAATTAACCATCCTTCTGATAATTCTTCAGGAAATATTGTATTCATCATCCTTTGATAATGGGAGGGTGCATTCTTTATGCCAAATGGCATTCTTAAGTACTCAAAAATCCCACAGTGGACTATTATCCTCAGTAGTTTCTTGGCATTGTCTGTTAAGACATTTTGATGAAAACCCTTTAAAGCATCCATGGCTGTAGTTAACTTAGCTTGTGACAATTGTGTCAATGTCTCATGGATTCTGGGTATTGGATATCTGTCTGGAATGGTATAGGTGTTCAGGGCTCTGAAGTCTCCTACCATTCTTGATTTTCCATTATGCCAAGCTATAATGACAGGTGTAGTGACTTCTACCTGTTCATTATGTCCTACTTTTCTCAATACTCCAAGGTCCATTAATTCTTTAATGTGTACCTCCAAGGCTTCTCTAGCCCTTGGACTAGCTGGGTAAGCAGGTCTCCTTAGTAAAGGTGGGTAAGGCATCTCCACATTAAGAATTATATCCACCTCATGCCCAATTATGGCACCTAGTGGTTCTTTGTCAGTTGCAAAGGCATTTTTTTACTTAAATAAGAGGTCAATCAATTTTTCTTTCATTTTTTCTGTTAATTCTTGATTGAATTCTGCCTCTTTGAGTTGTTCAGATATAAAAAGTTCCTTTTCTGGACTTTTCTCTTCATTCTTCATAGCTGTGATTTGGTTTTTGTTATTTAAGAAGCCAAACTTTTGTCTTTTGTTGTCTCCTATATTAAAATATCTATCTTTTTGGTTAGAGATATCTATACCATAAATTGACAAGTAGTCATTTCCAAGTATGAAGTGATTACTAGTACATTTTTCCATCACTACAAACTCTACCTTAATTCTGACACATTGTGAGGGGTGAGGAAAAATTAGTGTTAAATCAATTATTCCAAGGGGCTTCATGCTCTCACTTGCACTACTAAATTTGACACCTTGTATTGGCATAAGTTTTTCTTGCAAATCTGGAGCAATGGTTTTTAAATAACTTTTACCAACACAGGTTCAATATGCTCCTGTATCCAAGTTCACTTTTCCTTCTTGGTATCAACCATAACAATACTTATACTTGATTTTCCAGCTGTATATCCCATTCCTTTTGCAGGTTTGGTTCTATACATTTTGGCATCTTGTATATTTGTCAGGTTTGTGTCAGATGTTCCAACTTGTGGTAAGTTTCAGTTAACATCTATTACTTCATAAATTATATCAATATTATTAATTTGTGCATTAATTATATTAATTTCATCACTTTCAGAACTTTCTGACTCTTCTGTTTCTTTTTCAGAGTCAGATTCCTCCTCTTTGTCATTGTGGTTTTCTGTTTCCACAATTGCATTAATCTTTGCCTTTTTGAGACAGTTATTGGCTAAGTGTCCAAAACCTCCACATTTATGGCATTTTCTTTGCTCATCATTGTTGGATGTATTGGGATTGAAAGCTTCTTTTGATTTATCTTTTTTAATAAATGCTTATTTGAACTTTTAATGTCCAATTTCTTCCAAGTTCTGCCAATTTTTGTTCTTGTCACCATGTCCTCTAGTGCATTGATATACTCTTCTGTGGAGCATGGTTCTATGCACCTGCTTCTTAGGGCATGTTCTAGCTCTCCTCCACATTTCTTAAGTATTTTCATGTTCACCATCTTTTGTGACATTTCTGGGTACAAGGCATTGAGTCTTTCAACTTGTTTTAAGAACCAAGTTAAAGGTTTGTCTTTTTCTGGGTCAAAGAAAGAATTTTCAAATGCATTCTCTATCTTGTACCTCCAGGCATCATTAGCCCACTTGGTGATTATTTCTTGTTTCCACCAAGACCAGGTATTTTTGCCATTTGTTTGTCTTATGCCATAATACCATCTTTTTGCAGATTTTTCAAACAATGAATGTAATCTTGCAGTAATTAATTCATCTGGTATGGCATAATCTTCTTGTAGCATGTCAATTGTCTTGATAAATGACATGTGGTCATATTCACCTTCTCCTGTGAATTTTGGCCATTATTTTAATTGAGGTGCTTCCTTCATTAAGACTTGGTTATTGCCTTGGTGACTTAAGTCTGTTATGAATGGATTTGTTAATTCCTCTTTTGGTTTAACAGGGCTTCTTATGTGAGAAAATGGGGTTGATAACTTTGGCATATTTGAGTTAGCCTCATTAATTTTATCCATTTTTTCAGTGATAAGCCTTATTTCACTTTGAATGTCATCTTTCAGATGCATTCTTGCTTGATCACTCTTTTCCACATGGTCCAAAAGTAATTTTTTGTGTGATGAAGTCTTTTCTTCAAATTTTTCTACAGAAATACTTAGTTTGTTTAATGTTTCTGTAAGATTGTCAATACTCATGTCATAATTGATTGTCAAAGTTTTATCTTTGATATCTTTTATGTATTTATACAATTCCTGTTGTCCTTGTATTAATTTTTGAGTGTTATCAATCAAAATCTTTGGTTTATTATTTTAAACAATAAACTTAATGTTTTCAATTTCTTTTTTATTTTGTACAACAATTTTTTTTAAGGAAGATAAGTTGTTTATTTCTTGTAATGATAATAAACTGTTTTTAATTTCTTTTAAAGGTAATATACTATTTTTAATTTCTGTTAAAGTATTTACAACATCTTTGGACAAGGTTATATCTTTGGGAAATGAGGTTTTCTCATTCTTAGTTCTTCCTTTTCCTTGAATTCCATCAAGGTTCTGGCCATGTTGAATACATTTTCCATGGCATCCTTTGGGATTTTGGGAATCCTGTAGCTTTGGGAATATGGTTTTTTCCAATTCTTTTTCTTGTTCTTATTCCATTCTTGGGGAAGTGGGTTGGCTTGGGGCTTATTCCTTGGTTGCCTCCTTCTTTTTGGCATGGTACTCCTTGATCTTTTTGATTTGAGGTTTGGATGATAGTGGATTTCATCCATTGGAGTATCTCACTATTTCCTCCTCTTTGAGGAACTTTTTCAGGATGTGCCAGGAGTTCATCACTCCTTGGTGTATTTGGGGCAACATTTCCCAGTCCTTGTCTTTGTACACTGTGTAGTACTGTTTGTACTGGCTCATGTAAATGTCTATTTGAGCCCTCTGAGTGTGATTTGTACCTGTTTGAGTCACTCATACTTAGTTCTAACTCTGGTTCAGATATCATGGGCATTTCTGGGACTTGCCTTTGGGATAAGGCACTTCCTTGTGTGGATTCTGCTCCACTGGGGATATTTCCCTTCCTTTTCCCTTTTGAGGAATAAATTCTACCTCTGAGTCCAGCTCCATCTGATTGGATGGAGTATTGGGAGCCTCTTCTGGTAGTCATATTTCAAGAAAAAGAAGAAATAAGAGGATTTCAGAACAGGAATTCTTCTTATGGCAATTTATAAAGGAGGTACTCACCTTCAGAGTCCTGAATGGTGGGTCCTGGAAAGTCTAATTTCTTAGCTTTCTTTTTCTTAGTGATTATTGGTGTTGGAGAACTTTGACAAGCTTCTTCCACCAATCTTTCAAAAGTGGTTTGGTTGTCCTCTGTTGGATTGTCTTCAAACACTAAAAAAGACAAATAAATATAAGTCTTTTATATAAAAGATGTTATTTTTGAGAAGATATGGCAATTTTAGATGTAAAAATTGCTTTTATATCTTAAAAAATGAAAATAAATAAAGAAATCAAATTAAAATGAATAAAAAATAACTTTTTTTATTGGTTTTTATTTATAATTTTTTTTTTGTTTTTTATATTTTTATTTTTAAAGAATAAAATGAAAAAAATGAATATGATTCTTTTATAAAATTAATTTATAATATAAAATTATTTTTAATTTATAAAATATCTTTTTTAATTACTAGAGTCACTCAAAGAAAGTTCTTGCAAGTCTAAGGATGTGAAAAACCATGTGTAAGACAGTACAATTGCTTTCCAAATGCCTCAATAGTATTTAAAATCAATAAATATAAAATTATCATATAGTTTTATGATTATAATTGTAATTTATTATTGGATAAACCCAATTAGAATCTTTTTAAAGGTCTTTTAGAGTAAATCTCACAGCCAGGCCCCCAAATGTAAGGTTTGACTATGAAACAATAAGTAAAAATCACTAATATTTTACTTATTGTACTATGAATTTCCTTTAAAATGAAATAAATAAGATAAAAATAATTATTATAATTATGGCGTAAAATAATTATATTATTAAATAAATATAATAATATAATTTATATTATAAAAAAATAATAAAATAAAAGAAATATATTGATATAAGATAGTTAATATATTTAAAAGCACTTTATTATTGTTACCAACAAATAATAAAGGTGTAAAAAATTGTTTTTTATTAATAAAAAACAATTAATAACAATAATATTACTAATATTAAAGTTATAAATTAATATAAGTACTATTTATATCAACTATAGAATTATTAAAGTAATAAGAGAGAAAAGTTATTATAATAAGAGAAATAACCTACTTTTAATGCTTAATATAATAATTTTGAATATTTTTATTCCTAGAAATGTAAATACAACTTATTTAAATTGTAGTTACAATACAATTTAAGAGAAATTACAATTTTTCTTGATTTTAGATGGAATAGAGGTTTTTTAGAGAAATTTAAACAAAACAGTTAAATAATTGCAATAATAACATCAGAGATGAAGATTATTATAAGATTATCTTTGGTATTTAATAATATAAAAGCTTTATATATAAAGAATAAAGAAATTACCTTTTTATTTAATGATTTAATGTTTTGTAAGTGTCTGAGGGGAAAACAGAGTAAAAAGAGCTCTATTTATAGTAAATACCTCCCTCCTAGAGTCCAACAGGCTTCTAGTAGACGTGTACTGATTCTTTCTACTAGGATTGATCAATATTTTAAGGTTTGGTGATGATTACATCATGATCAAACCATCTTACCTCATCATTACGCCATTATTTAGAGTTATCACTATAACTCTAAATTTGATGACATCATACACTTGGCAGAAGCCTAAACTTCGTGTATTTTATTAGTATTGATCATATTCTAATAGTATTCACCAGCTTTATCACTTATATGACTGTTAAACTTAAAATAAGATTACAGTGAGTGATCTTAAATGATCAATTTTAGGCTTAAACTTTGATCATTAATAACTTCTTAGTTATACACCCTACAGCTATTCTGAGAGTGGATTCTAATTTCTTAGCATGTTCTCATTACACTTCCAAGATCATTTTATTACATCATCAAAACTGTATTTTTGATGATTTTTCTTGTAACTCATCTTTTCTGTCAAAATTTAATATTTTAAACTTCAAACCATGATTTTAAGGGTTTATACCTTGAATATTGTAATAACAAATTCATCATTCTTCACAAATGAACTAGTAGAATACAAATTTCTACTTTTTTTTAATTTTGGACCACTTTCACAACAAAGTGGTCAACAGCTCTATTGATTTTAATCAATAATCCCTCACAGATTTTAACCTTGTTTATAACTTGTGAAATAAAGTTCATTTCTGTATTCCTACAGTAATTATGTGGTGACTTTATTTTTGGTTCATCACTCTATCATGTATATTTTAAAAGATATTAGCTAAAATCCTTGAATATATGCATTGACCAAAAAAGTGCATATATTCAGCTTAACTCCTTAAGTATTGACTTTGGAGATTAGCGTCTTAATTGTTTTATGTGTAGATTTTTGTGTAGAATCCAATGGTACCATTTATTTTTCATGTTGCTTCATTGGTATTTTAAATAATTAAGGATTCCTGGTTTTTATAAGGTATTATTACTTATAACTCAATAAATATTGACTTTACAGATATGCCATAAAAATGGTATATGTGTATTTTACCATGGGGAATCCAATGGTGTAATTTATTTCACATGTTTATTCATTGTTCTTTAAGTTAAACCAAGTTTTATGCCTATTCTTGGCATTTTTGTAGTTTTAAGGTAATTATTTTTAATGTATAATTATTTACAATATATCTTGTGACCTTTTTTGGGTATGTGGTCATATCTCAAAGGTTCACATCCCTAATATATATACAAATATAAACTTGAGTATTTCCCAAAAAATCACATTGTGGAATTTCAAAACTTCCTCTGATGTGAGGTGAATGAATATAAAAAGATTAATAATTATAAATGAAATATAAAATCTATATGAAAGTTAAGAAAGACTTGAATATAATGTTTCTATAACCCTATAATTTTAATCAAACTAACTATAAATATAAATAATCTCTCCAATTATATATACAGAATATATAGGACTTGAGGCTCAGAGATTTATTAGTTTTTGAAACTTTCATTTACTTTGTTTAATTTACTTGAAAAAATAATATTATGCTTATTGAATTCTTGACCCTATTTTCTTTTTTTCAAAATTTCAAATTATTTTTCCTAATAAGTTCCCTCAATTGAAATATGATTAATGAAGTCAAGAACATAAGAATCTAGTAAATTCAAGATTTTTTTTTCTGATAACTTCAATCAAAACTCTATTTCCTGAGTATAAATTTTAATCTTTCAAAAAAAAAAATCAGAATAAATATTAATATTATTTTTTTTTGTTCAAGCTTCTTTAAATCTGTTGCAAAGTTTTTATGGCTCAATAATCTCATTTTCTTGCTGCATTTCAAGCTGATTTGTTTGTTTTTTGTTGTACCTCCAATGAACTTAGTGAAATATTTTTTCATTCATTACATGAACTCACTTCAGAGTTTAAATTGTAGAAGTCATTTGTTATATAATTATCCAGAAATATCAAAAAATTATAAAGTTATTTTGATGAAGCTTTGGATTGGCTTTCAAAAAATAGCTAAAATTCAATTTATTGTGATGTAGGTAAAGCTTGAGATCTCACATTCCAGTGTACCTAAAATCACTGCAAGCCTTTCTGCACTGGGGCTGTAAATGAAATTCCGTTCAATTTGTTTATATTTACCTCATGACACTGTAATTAGCTATGTTTCATTGCATTCTTTTTATTTTTTTTGCTTTGTTTTTTTCTTTACTTATAGCTTACATCTCTTATGGTACAAGTATATTAAGGCTTAGCTAAAAGTAATTTTATGATATTTTGAAGCCATTAGCTAACCTGAAATAAACAGATTTTGGAAATATTTTTGGACTTGACAACCCAAAGCATCTTTTCCACTGAGAATTTATGAACCTGGGCCAAAGGACCAGGCGTTTCTATGCCTTGGAAAGACGAAAAATGTTACCAACAAAAACAAAACTGTATACAGCCATAATTAATGATGAACATGGGGGTAAAATGCAAAAACAATTATCATTTTTTTTTAAAAAACCGCATCGGCTGTGTAGAATTCTTGATTTTCCCTTGTCATCCTATTCCGCTCTTTTGAATACAAGGTGCATTTAATCCAAGGTATCTACACAAATCACATTAACAAGGCGAAAGCACAATTATAATTATTTACTTTTTTTATTACAAACATGCAAATAAATAGATGAACAAAACTATAACATTTTTCTTTCTAATATATAACAGCGCAAAGCAAATTTAAGCATTAAATTTGAATCTTTAAACGAAATTTTAATACTTTTTAAATGATTTAAAAATACAAAAAAACAATTACAAGCATTAATTATGACCTTTAGTGCAGCTGGTATATATATTGATATATTAAATATGAAAATGGCGACCCTTAAAACTTACAAGAGCGTATTGATTAACCATTCTGTCCCGCTGTTGTTTGACCCAACTTTGCGGTTTCAGTTGCCCCCCAAATCCTTTTGTAGCACTCAAACTTCCACTAACTCTTGAACTCTTGTCGTTACGATTTTGATTATTTCCATTGGTTGTATGAGTTCCTCCTAGTGTCCCTATAGGAGGTTTGGACACCATCATTCTGCCATTGCGATCAACTTGCTGATCATTTCGATTTGAAGCAATTGCCTCCCTAAGTTTTTGTTGTCCAAGATTATGCCATGCTGATGCCATCAGTCTTAATTCTTTTTGCAGTCTTGACTCCATTTCGTGATGCTGAACCTAAAAATAATGTGTAGCATTTTTCAAACCTTCTTTTTTAGGAAACAAATGGGATTTTTGAGTACAAAGCTTACCCTTTGACGTTCCGTAAGATCCTTTAATGCCACAATCTCTGCTTCCAAAGCCTGTTGAGTTTCAAAGTAATTGGCCTGGGAAAAAAAGAAAATTAATTTACAGGCATGCAATTTTTGGTTTCCCAAGACTCACCAAAGGGCCATCAACAAGGGCATTAGAATCACGAGAACCAAGGGTTGATTCCTTATAAAGTTTATCTTGATTCATAATAAATAATCTGGCCTTCTCTAATTTACTCTTCAATATCCTTTGCTCTTCTTCTTTTTCTTTAAGCAATTGCTCTACAACCGCTAGTCTTGTTCGACCATCTTCTGACATTTCCCCACCGTTCCCGGTCTTCCCTAGCGTCCCTCGATCCCTCATTAACATTCGCTCTCGTTGATCGATTGAATCAGATTGAAGATTAATCTTTTCTAATAATAAGGATTGAATCTGTTCCGTCTTCATGGTCAATTGGTCTCTTAATAAAGATTGTTCTTTCTTTAACCGTTCTACCTCATTTGACAAGCTAATCTTTTCAGTCGAAACTGAGTCCCTCAGTGAGCTCAACATTTCTAATTGATCTTTGCCAACTAAATGGACTATCAAAAATAATCTCGGTCGAAAAAGTCACTTGAATCATCATTAAAGCTCATCGAGCGTTTGAATCACTTACGGTCTGACTTGGCAATCGTCAACTCATTATTGACTTGCTCAAATGTCACATTCAGTTCGGTATACTCAGCTTTAAGTTTTTCGAGTTCGGCAACTGTTTCGTTCAATCTCTGCCGAAGTGCAATGTTTGCCTCAGGCCTAAAAAAGGAAATCCAATAATTAAAAGCGTTCTACAAATCTGTCCATTAAAACTCACCCGTCGCCACTGATTGATTTTCCACTTCTGATTTCTTCTAACTGATTAGAAAGGATGATTGTCTCTCTATATTGTTTCAGGTAATCGTCCTCATACTTTTTTTTCATCCGATTTGCATCCTCCAACAGGTTTTCTAACACAAGATACTTCTGATTTGAATTAACCTCATCTTCACCTTGCGAGCTTCTTAAGATTTTGATTTCACGTTGTAATTTTCTTATTTCAAGTTTTAAACTCGTCATTGTTCGACCCTCAATAGCATCATGTAATTCACCACCAATGCCTTCAATTATTCCGGTCTCCTCTTCAACATGTCGATCAAAACTTGCGTCCAAAATTCCTAAATCATCACCGTCTTCCTCGCTTTGAACGTTCTTCCTTCGACGTCGACTATGATGAATTGGATTTTCTTCTTCAAGTTCTTTGACACGTTCCTCATAAAGTGCAAGTTCTTCACCCTCTCGATCACGGTCCTCTTCAGCCTTTTGTAACCGAGCCCTTGTTGTATCTAATTCAAACTGCAATCGATCTGTCTCTCTTTTACGACTTGATAATTCTGATTCTAAAGTAACAATTTGCGATTTGTATTGCTCCATCAATGGTTTGAAGGCTGCCACCTTACGATAATCATTTTCTAAAGCAGTGTTTCGATCTAGTAAGTCCGAGTTTTGTTCTTCCAACGTCTGAGATCCCAGCCAAAAAAAAAAAAAGGAATGAGAGCTTTGAAACTTGAAAAACCATAATAAATTTGAACAAACCTTTAATTGTCGTCGAACATCAGCCGATTCATCTAGCTTTTTCTTATATTTCTCGATTACATTTTCTAATTTTCGGGCACGTTCCATCTCATGCCTAACCTCATCTAATTGATCTCTTAATCCTCTATTAATCTCTTCAACATCGCTCAATTCATCTAATTTCTTGCGCATTTCTTCAATTTGTTTCGTTTGCTGTTCATTAGTTAGTTCAGCCAGATCAAGTTTTGAGCCGAGATTTGTGAGTTCAATTTTTGTTTGATCAAGTTCGGCTCGAAGAGCATACTCCTGCCGCTTGTTTGGATGCCGATGATCAGAGTTGGGATGATTTAGATCATCAGATTCCGAGTTGAAATCTTCATCCCTATGTTGGCGAGTTGAAATCGGATCTAATTGAAGGTTTTGAAGTTCTTGCTGAGTGGATTTAAGGTCTTGTTCGGTGATGAAAAGTTTGTGAGTGGTATCTTGATAGGATTGATTTACGAGTCTAATTTCTGCTTTGAGATGGTCATAATCGAGTTGAAGTTGATGGAATTGTTGAAGAAGAGTTTCATCTTCGTCCTCACTTGAATTCAGTTCAAAAGCTGAATGAGCGGAATTAACTGAGAAGAAAAAAAGAATTAGATGAATATAAACCTACAAATTTTTATCAGATGAGGAATTTGATATATTTAAAGGGTCTTGAATGGGCTCATTTTGCCTGCTTCTATGAGGGCTGCCAAAATTTTCTGTGGAGGTTAGTTTGCTGCTAATCGATTCAATACCTAACATTAAAGCGGTTTGAGCCCAAGTGGGTAAACATTGAATTTTGGGGACATGTTCTTCGGGACAAGCCAGAGTGGTTAGACTGAAAGAAAAAAATTGAGTGGGTGAATTTATATAAAAAAAATTCAGAGGTTTTTTTAAAAGAAAGAAAAGCATTGCACAAACGTTACAATGATCATACACAATAAAATGCTCTCATTTAAGTCACCATCTTTTGCGATTTTTTGTAAGTTTGGAAGTGGTTGAAACTCTTTAAAACTTTTTTTTAATTGTTCTCTATAAAATCAAGCAATGAAAATTAAAAAAGGTCAAGGCTTTTGGTTTGATTTTAATTTATTTAATTTGGACTCAACTCAAAATATCTTGTGATTAATTTAAACATTTTTTTAAATGAAGTAAACCTCAAAACCCAAATTTCTGATAATCCGCCACTGATTGATGAAGGTCTTGGAGCTCTAAAAAAACTTGAATCACTAAATAAGTAAAATAAAACATTGTTAGATTATATCTTAGAAATGGATATTGAAATGAATTTTCGATTGAGATTTTTTCTAAAGAATTTAATGTTGAACTTTACATTATAGTTAAAATTTCCCAAAGAATCTCACCATCACAAATTATTTGACCTAAATTATTTGACGTGTTTAAAGATGATTGAATTAGATGATGATTTTCAATTTCTTGAGGTTGATCTTGATCGTCTTGATGATCAGTATGAAATTTGGATAAATTTAAAGATTTTAACCATAAAATTAAAGCTAAATCTGATTTGCTATTTTTTTTATTGATTGTTAACATTTCTCAAAAAATTAAAAAAGAATTAAAATTAAAATTATAAAATTCCAGAAATTTCAAAAAAAAAAAATTTTTACAAATTTAGAAATTTTTGAAAATGTTTTTGGGGCTGTGTTTAATTTAACACAGTTTTAACTAAAACAAAACTAAATTGGCGGTGCATTCAACCTAAGCCTGTCATCAGCTGAGTGGTCGGAGTTTCCATACTCATCCGCTCATTCCTCCGATTGATGAGAATTGGAAATGAATGAATTTTTGAGATTCTCGTAATTTATCACCATCAGACCAATCAAGAACTTCTACAAGACAGACCGTACCAAATCGATAGCACAATCGAAACCACCACTCAGATCAATGTAATGATGAGATAAATCGTTATCGACTTGGGCGATTCGGACAGCCTGATCACAGTGATATGATTTTATTGAGGCCATCTCCAAAAGAAAGATTCAAATCTCATTATAAAATCCAAGTCGCTCATTTATAGTTCTGCACATCACCGTCAACCTCAATCAAAGCAAAGATCTATTACCAAAAAAATACTATTAAATAATCTACACTTGATGAAATAGAGCTAAGTTAATATCAAATTAAAATAACAATTAAATAAGATTTTAAGGGCATGAAACAAAGCAAAAAGATCTCTTTGAATAATCAAAAAAAGAATCTTGGTTGATACAAGGGAAAAATCCTTGATTAAAAGTCATAGCCTCTTGACTCCCTAAATATGGTTCAGATACCATCAACGAAATAAAAACTAGCCTGAGGTTTTATGAAGGTGGATACTTATAAAGGATGGTGAACAAAAAGGCCAGGATTACAAAAAAGGGATTATGTTTATGTTGACCATATAAAAATGATAAACCTGAGCTCAAATAAGCCAAAACTTCCTTCATTATTGATGGGCTGAGCTAATTCTCAGCTCCATAATTTTTCAATTGAAATGTATTGAAGGGATCAAAAACACTTTTAATTGAACTTAATCTAACCAGAAAGCTAGATTTTTGGCTTTTTAATTTGGTCTAGAAGCTCTTGTCATAAATAAACCAAAATTCTTAAGTTCATGTAAGGGTGTATTTTTCAATAAATTAGGTGTAAGCACTGACACTGTATTGATGTTGGCATTTTTGCTTATCTTATCCGGAACGGATGAGTTTGATTATCTCACTATTTTTTTGTTTCAGCTAATTATCACTTTTAAATGAGGTACTCTTTCCTTATTTTATGGAATTTTTGCTCAGAGAGAAACTAAGGTCTGATAGAAGCTAGAGCCAGGGTACACTTAAGTTTTGACTATAAAACTATGTTACAAAAAAACTCCTATTTCTAGAATATTTTACCATTGATTTCCTTATTACTGTATGATTTATTTTGATAATAATGATATTGATTTTATAGAATAAGAGCTAATTATCTATCTATCTATCTATATATATATATGATATAAATAAATGAATGATAAAAGAGAGTAATAATAATAATAATATAAAAGAGATGATTTTATTTATATTTTTCAAAAAAAACAATGAGGAGAATAATAAATATTTTGATATCTCAGTAAGCTGAAGATATTATCATTCAATATTTAACATTTAATGATAATGATAAATATTGAGTTGAAATAAGTATTTTTTATTTCTGATTTGATTATACATATTAAATTGATTTTACACAAAATATAATGAAACTTAAGCACTTTAAATCTTTGAGATCTCCTTCATTTTGGTAATAACGAAATGGTAAGACGTGGATATGAAACTTTGATTAAAAAACAAATACTTTTCCTGTCCTTAAATTTTGGTTAGGGTAAAATTTGAGAGTTTTAAGGGAAAAAATTTCGAATTTATTGTTTTTTAGCTTTGTGACTATTCAAGAATATTATTATAAAGATTCATTGTTTTACCAACAATACTCTACAAGAGATATTTAAGGCTACAAAAGAAATTTCTTCAAGAGAAATTTCAATTGGAATTAATTGAGAAAATAAATTGAAGAGAAAACATGCCCAAAAGTGACCAGATTGAATTTGCAAACAAGGTGACAAAGCTGACAGTAATGAGATATGCTTTGATTTACTTTTGGGGTGGTTCAAGGGTAAAAATGATTATAAGGATTACAAAAAAATGAGTATAATGAGTTTTTCATGTGGTTAAAGGGCTTAAAATGATTTAAAATGGCTGGTTGGAATCCTTTATTAAGTGGTTTAACAGCTTTTAAGCTAATTATAAAGAAAAATTATTCTAACATGAAGAGAAATGTGGGGCATAGAAGACATTCTTTTATAGCCACCAATTTTCTTACTCAAAAAGTAAAATTTACTTTTGTCAGTCATGGAAAAAACTCTGACAACAGAAAAACCATTGTAGACCCTTAAATTAGCCATTGCTATAGTAATACCTGGTTTCAAGCCTGCAAAACACATCAGAATGTGTGTAAGAGATGTCAAAACCATTTAAAAGTCTCTTTACTAAGATTTGAGCTTAAGGGTAGTTTTAACCTCTTGATAACAGCTAAAACTTCACTGGTTGGTATCAAAACCTCACCATCAATTGAGTCACTGTGAGCCTTGAGGTATATTTTAAATACTCAAATAGGCCACAATTATCTTAAAAATAAATTTTGAATTATGCATAACTCATAAGTCATGCATATATCCAAAGTTCATCATTTTTGATTTGTGAGCCTTGAGGTATATTTTACATACCCAAATAGGCCAAAATTATATTAAAAATAAATTTTGAATTATGCATAACTAATAAGTAATGCATATATCCAAAATTCATCATTTTTGATTTCAGAAAAAATGAATAACTTTTTATTGAGTAAGTAAATCCATGAATTTAAGGCCAGATTTGGATTCTACACAAAAATTCACCTAGGGTAGCTCCATAGAGTGAATAAGCTCAAATTAACTCTTTGAGGTGGTAATATGGAAAATACTTCAATACCACATCATCAATACCAGATAAAAGATCCGTGAAAATTTTTGTTTTTCTTAATTTCATGCCAAAATAATGGGAATGTGAGAAATTCCATGTTACATATACACTAAGAATAGTGTTATGCATGTTTTGAGAACTTAATATCATGGTATTATTACATAGACTTTTGGTACACCCATAGTGGATATCTCACTTTAAGCTTAAATTTCTATTTTGACGTGAAAAATAAGCAAGGGGGACCAAAGACATCAAAGAGAACCAGGGTACCCAACTTCTGAGGCCTCAGAGGCATGGAGAGCTCCAAAGCTTGGATACATGGCTGATCTTGGCCCAATTAGTAAGCTAAAACACTTTGGGAACTTGGTTACCATGTTACAACTACAGTAAAACTTAAGAAAATAGCAAATAACCTGCTATTTTGACGTGCCAAGGAGGTAAAAAGCTACTTAGACTCCTGTAACCATGTCAATTCTTAATGATTTTCCATGGATAAACCCCAAAAGAGTAATTAAAACCCTTTTTGGACTTGTATCCATTGATTTACCTCATAGCAACCAGTTAAACACTGATATTTGCAATTCTACGTGGAAATGAGGTAAAAACTTCAAAAATTCATTAAAAATACAATTCTTAATGAATCTTTCTGAAACTTTCAGGACCAATGGATAATTGTTTTTTCTATGGTACAACCAAAAAGAATTACAGTTTTACTAGTAAAATTCAAAGTTTTACCTACAGTCCATTTTTGACTATTCTACCTGAAACACTGAATCTTCAAAAATTCACAGTAATTACAACCTGTGATGAAATTGCCAATAACATTGATAACTTTGATAAATCAATGATTATTTTGGAATAAAAGAAGATTTAAAGATGTTAATCCTTTTATTCTTAACCATATTGGGGTTGGTAGTCACGTAAAAGCCTCAATTAAGTAATTATGATAATCTTACGTGACAAAAGATGATGCAATCAATAATCCAAAAGGGTTTATTGTTTTCGCACTCACTGGTTTTTCAGTTTGCTCCATGGAACGCCTCTGTGAGCTGTTGTTGACTTAAAAGAGGACTCCTCTTGCTGTTTTTTCCACATCATCATCTTATTATCATTTATATCATTGTTACCAACAAGTAAGTATTAGTTAAAGCTATTCTTAAGTGTTTGAATTCTTTCAGAATCCATCAGAAAGATGTGAAATCATAGAATCCAACTATATATTGTTTTAATACTCTTATAAATTCATTTTGATCCTTTAAAATCCACAATTCTACATCAAATCTCTCTATCTTATCTTTCAATGAGTTCTTTGGAATACTAGTAAGTGATTTATCCTTAATTCTTAAAGCTTTTCTCTAAAATTAGTTTTCTTCAAGAATTAAAATTATAATTATTCTTGCAAAAGATAATTATATATTAAAATAATTTTATTATTTTAATAAACAAGAAGTTTTATTATTAAAATCTTCTTGTAACTGATTCTTGTAGACAATTACTTGCTCACTGTTAAAATCACTAGTAGTGTTTGACACATGAAAGAAATAATTTTTTAATTATTTAATTGTGGTTATAATAACACTTTGTTATTATATTTCATAAGAACAGTCATAGTACTGTTGATTAATAGTAATATTATCATCAGTTTCATAGACAAATCTTACAGTCACAGACCCTGTGACTCAATGTCAGGCCACAATTTATGAACTTTTGTGTGAATTTTGAAATCTCACACCTGTAATAAATGAGTTTGGGAGAGTCTTTCACCCCTACAGCCAAGATTCCTTTTACCCACAAAATTAATCTTTCCAACTTATTTTTTTTTTAATTCCTCATCATGTACTATATTTAAATTTGATACATGTAACTCAATTGAAAATTTCCAGTACACAACTTTCATTACTTATTCCTAATATGTAAATTTAAGCTCACTTATATAATACATGTGCACATTTTGAAATTTAATTTGAAAATAATTCAATTCCTCATAACTTCTAAAATACAAGCCACACACCAAGGCGTTTTTTGTTTAACTGGATAGCCAGTGATATATTGTTGCTTAAATTGATACCATAATATACCTTTGTAGTTATCTGAATGTTCTCAAATAATGCTCATAAAGTTCTTTTGAAGTTCCCCTGATATAGATTGACTATTGTGTCACAAACACGTGTAATCACCCCCCCAATGGGTGTTTGCGGCAAACATAGCCTGACCTCATTTTATGGCCTTTGGGCCATATCCTGCAACCATTGGCCTTTTTGGCCAATTGTCCACCTCACCAACCCCCAGGACAATACCTTTGTTTTGGGCCTGGGGGATTCAGTCTCCTATAGCCACCACCAGGGCCTTTGACCCCACCCCTTTAATTATGGGGTTTTAGGCCATTTAGGCCCCCTACGGCCTCTATGGCCCACGGACCATGGACCGCAGGACCCTTAGGAACCTTTTGGCCTAAATCCAATGAGGCCAACCACCAGCCCTCAAGGCCAGGTGGGTCCACCTGAGCCAATTTTGGCCCCCAATCTCATTGGTCACAAAAATGGCCAAAAGGGCCTCATGAAACAAGTATTGGCCATTTCCAACCACCAGAGGCCACCACCTCAAGCAAAGCAAGCCTTCCCCTCTATTAAGGGGAAGCACTCTACTTCACCAATGTACTCCCTACAAAGGATTCAGGCATGGTGCATATATGGTATAATATACCATTATGCACCAATTTTGCTCAGCAATACAATGGTGATGTTTTCAGGACCAAATTATGCCATTACAATTAAAGTCCCTAAATACATCACCCATTTCAAAGGAAGTCTTTCCAGTCATTCAGTCTTGCAATCCCTGAAGGCTACCAGAAGACCATTCAAGGACCCCAACCACCTGGCCCTGCAGGAGTTGGGTTGTATTTTATTTTCAGGATTATTCCAAGGGAAATTTCAAGAGGTTATCAATTATTCAATCAGTTGTCAAGGCATAAAGTACTTGAGTATTCCTTGGACAACTCAATTGGTCCATACAGGCTGTACTCAAGCAAGCTGTATGGCATTGGCCTTTTTGGGCCAATTAATATTCCACTGTGGGAATTCCATCACACAGTTCAATTCTCAAGATTTCCAGATCTGTATTGACCCAAAACAGTCAATACAGCCTGGTGATCAACCATCCAGGATCAGTCTTCAAATTTTCACATATACTGGACACCTTTCCTTCCCTGAGGACTTTTTCCCCAGTTAATTAATATGTTGGATTTATTTTTATCCTTATTTTCTTTTCATTTATCAAAGTAAATACTGATAATCTTAAGTCAGTCATTTGCACCTTTCCTTCTTTGCCTGTCAGTGGATATTGGTGGTCATATCCTTTACTAAATTCATTGTTCTTTCTGACAGGTTGAAACAGTGAATTGAGGATTCATTTGGTTGGCTCTGTGGCTTTTGGCACTCTTATTATCTTGGAAATTGGCTTCCTTCTCTTTTATCTTTGGCACAATTGTCTTTACTCTTGTTCTTCATTAAAGAAATATATTCCTTTTTATTTCTTTATTATTTTGGAGCCCTCCAAGTGAGTTCTTGATTCCTGAGTGCCAGACCATTCTTGTTTTCCACAAGAGCCCCTGTGAAATTATATTAATTAACTAATAATTTCTTTTCATTATTTTCATTATTTCTTTATAATTTCATTCACTAATTTCATCAAAATTATGACTCTTTAATGATTATGAATTTTATGAATTATTGTCACTTCTCAATTTTCTCTCATTCATCATTCATTCTTGAAAATTGAAACCTGACTCAATTTGGTTTCTCTTTTAGAATCTTATCTCAAATCATAAAATTTTATTTCATTCATAATTCAGGTGTAATCATAAATTTTATTTGATTTTCAAATTGCTCATCAAATTATTCAGACACATTCTTCACATCAAGATTCATATTGATTCATTCAAGAAGAATTCTTGATTATAAAGAAGAACTCACTTGATTTGATTTGATTGATTGATTTGACATAATTGATATTTACTTCAAGAAAATTTATTGACCTGAGGATTTCATTTTATTTTACTGATTTTTCACATCAAGAATTTTGATATAAAATTGATTTTGCCTCAAGAATTTGTTTTGATTGACTGATTCTTCAAGATTCCGATTTTGATTTATTGACTTGAAGATTTCATTTTGACATTTTGATTGATTTATTTTTCTTCAAGACATTGACTTCGATTTTGATTTTGACTTCAAGCAAATTTTGATTTTTACTTCATTAATTTTGATTTTTATTCCTGAAATCATTCATATTCAACATTCACCTCCTGCAAGAAAGACCATATCTCAGGACAGAGCTCATGCTGTTCTTACTCCAACTCCAAGAGCCCCTCTTGATGGCACCCCAGAAGTTCCTCAACTGAGGGCCCAATTAGATAGAGGACCCCATATGGAAGGAGCAGCATCATCCAGGAAGGAAGGAAGAGGGCCCAGAAGATGAAATTCTTTTTCAGGAGTAGTTGGCAGACTTACAGGACTTTCAAGGACCACTTTCAAAGGTCCTGATGAAGATGGTGAAGAGGAGGATGAGAATTCTGTGGAAGAGGAAGACTCTGATGGTACTGAAGGTGTTCCTGCTCCTGTGTGGGCATCCCAAGGTACTGGAGGGAAAAGTCCAGCCCAGTAATATAAGCCTTTCTCTCATCAGTATGAACCATATTTATTGGCCATCATGCAGAAAATGACTCAAATTATGGCCAAAATTCAAGCATCTTCATCTTCTGAATAATGGAGACCACCAGCCTTCAAGACTCCATCTATGAAGGAACCAGAATGCTTTGATGGGACTCAACCCTTCAAAGTTAGAAGCTTTATTCAGTCTTGTCAATTAATTTTCATAATGATCTGGCAAACTTCTCTCAAGGAAGAAATAAGGTCCTTTATGCCACTTCATTTCTCATTTGCAGGGCTGAAAAATGGATTGAACCTGTTCTTTCCAATCTCACCAATCAAGACCCAAGCTATCTTCTCAATTCTTGGAAGTTATTCAAATACCAGCTCTTTACTCTATTTGGAGACCCAAATGAAGTTAGAAAGGCTGAAGCAGAGCTGGATGCTTTAATAATGAGAGAAGGTGGACATGTTTCCTTATACATAGCCGATTTCAGAAATTTGGTTTCAAGAATTGGAGATTGGGGTGAAAGGGCTCTCATCCATCATTTCAGGAAATGATTGCTATCCAGGATTTTGGATCAGTTGGCCTCCCATCCTTCAAGACTTAATGGATACTACCCTGGAGCTTTATACCAGGTACCATTAGAGGCAAAAAGAGTAGTCATCATCAAGAGAAGAAGCCGGAAGCCTCAAAGTAAAATTCTTCTCAGCGGCAAAGTTCTTCAAATTCAAATCAAAAGAAGAAGAATTTTCAGAAGAGGGACAAGCCCCATTCTTCTTTGTTGAATAAAGACTTCAAGTTGATGAATTCTGAAAAAGAAAGACGAATCAAAGAGGGTTTATGTACCTATTGTGGTGGGAAGAATAGTCTTGATTCCTGTTTCAAAAGGCCTCAAAACAAGCTTACCAAACTGTCAGGCCAATTTCTCAGCCAGGGAAAAGCCTGAGTCAAGATCATGTTGTGTTAAATGGTATTCACTGTTTTACATCCAGAGCACAATTGTGTTTCTGAATACTAGTGTCAAGAATTCTCTTAAATTCTTTGTTTTTTCTTCTTTTTCCAATGTTTTTCACAGTATTCTCATTGATTCTGGTGCTACCAACTCATTTATTGCAAAGCAGTTTGTTCCTAAGTATTCTTTGACTATGTCAGAACTCACAGAGAAGATTCCTCTTATCATTTTGGACTCCTCTGAGTCCCCTTCCTTATTTGTGACTCATCATACCAAATATATGGTTGAGCTTCCTTCATTCCCAAGCTTTGAATGCGATTTTTTAGTCATTGATACTCCCAAGAAAAGACCTCATATTGGGCTTTGACTTTCTTAATCATTTTAATCCATATATTGATTGGAGGCAAGGGCTGATCAACTTTAATGCTGATCATAAGGATTATTATTATCCTTCAAAATCTTTCAGTGATGACTTTTCTTCTGCCAAATCATATGCAGCTCTGGTTGGTGATTCTAGAACACCATAATTTCCATCTTCTGTCCATATTGCTTTTCTTAATTCCCATCAGTCATTAATATCCTCTAGAGATGAAGTCTTCAAAGAGATTCAAGATGTTGGAAAAGATAATTCTGTATCTCCACTTCATCTCTTCTTTGGGAATATGGGCCTCCCTCCTTCATCTTATCATGATTCCCTGGAGGAGTTATGGGATGAAGAGGAAGAGCCAGAAGAAATAGAGACCATGATGAAGGTTGTTCCTTCTGTGTATCACCAGTACTTGGATGTATTCTTCAAGGTGAAAGCAGAGAAACTTTCTCCTCACTGTGCCTGTGATCATCATATCAAGCTGGAGGGGTCTCTACCTCCAGTTGGGGTGATCTACTCTTTATCAAATCAAGAGTCAGATACACTCAGGGCCTACACTTCAGAGAATGCAGAGAAAGGTTTCATCCAGCCAAGATCCTCTTCAATAGGAGAACCTGTCCTCTTTGTCAAAAAGAAGGATGGTGGCCTCCGTTTGTGTGTTGATTACTGCAAAATCAATGCTGTTACTAGGAAGAACAAGTATGCTGTTCCTCCTATGAATAAGCTTCTCAATGTCTTTAATGGTTCTTCTATCTTCTCCAAAATTGATTTTTGTGGTGCATATAACCTTCTAAGAATCAAGGAGGGTGATGAACATTTGACAGCTTTTAGAACTAAATATGGCAGTTATGAGTACTTGGTCATGCCATTTGGGCTCACCAATGATCCTGCCTCTTCAAAATCTTGTGAATGATATTTTCTATGATCTTCTTGATATTTATGTTGTGGTTTATTTGGATGACATTATGGTCTTTTCCAAGCCTGAGGAAGAACATGTCACTCAGGTGTCCACTGTTCTTTCCAGACTCAGAGCCAATAACCTCTTTGCTAAGGCCTCCAAGTGCCTATTTCATGTTTCTAGTGTAGAGTATTTAGGTTATATTGTTTCTTCTGAGGGCCACAAGATAGACCAAGAGAAAGTCCATCAAATTCTCAATTGGCTACCTCCAAGAAACCTCAAGGGTCTGAAATCATTCCTTGGATTTGCCAATTTTTACTTCCATTTCATCAAGAATTATTCAAAGAAGATTACTTCACTCACCAGTTTCCTCAGGAAAGATTCCTGTTTTACCCTCAATGAGGAAGCTCTTAGTCAGTTTCACCAACTCAAAGAGGCCTTCACCACAGCTCCAATCCTTCTCTACCCACCATTGTAGAAACTGAGGCTTCTGATTATGCCTTGGGTGCTGTACTGAGTCAGGTCTCTGACTCAGGAAAACATCCCATTGCATTTGTTAGCCACAAGATTGTTCCAGCAGAGCTCAACTATGAGATTAATGACAAGGAGCTCCTTGGCATAGTATGGGCTCTCAAGTGCTGGAGAGCTTTTCTTCTTTCACTCTCTTCCCCTTTTGAAGTTCTCATGGATCACTCTTCCTTGCAATACTTCATGTCTTCAAAAGTCCTTACCCACCATCAAGCCCGCTGGGCTGAATTCCTTTCTGAATTTTATTTCTCTATTACTTACTTCTCTGGCCGCCTAGCTACTATTCCAGATGCCTTATCACATTGGGATGACGTTTATCTGGAGAAGGGGGAGGATTTCATCAGCAAGAATTCAATGAATTCTCAGCAACTCATTAAGAAAGATGAAGTTCAACACTCCAGATTTTTTGTAGCAAAGGTGGAATGTTTTTCAAATTTTATTGAATCAATTCAGAAGAAATTATGGCAAGACTCTCAGTACAGAAGTATCCTTCAAGAATTGGGTAAAGGTAAGTCTGTTCAAGATTACTCTCTTGATTCCTCTTCCCGACTTCTGTTATTCAAATATTGAGTGATTGTTCCAAATGACCTGTCACAGGGGCTCTTGGAAGAAGAGGGCCTGGCACTCAGGAATCAAGAACTCACTTGGAGGGCTCCAAAGATAAAAGAATAATAAGAATGAATTTCTTTAAGAAAGAATAAGGGGGAAAACAAGTATGCCAGAAGATGAGATAAAAAAAAGATGAAGCCAATGGCCAAAGATAATAAAGAAGCCAAAAGCCAAGAAGCCAACCAAGTGAATCCTCAATTCACTGTTTCAACCTGCCAGAAAAGGAAATGGAATTAGTATAAGGATATGACCACCAATATCCACTGGACAGGCGAGGAAATAAAAGAAAAGGGTGCTGAATGACTGACTTAAGATTATCAGTATTAACTTTAATAAGGTAAAAGAAAATAAGGATAAAAATAAATCCACTATATTAATTAACTGGGGAAAAAGTCCCCAGGTGCTGAAAGGTGGCCAGTATATGTGAAAAGCTGGAAGGTTGATCCTGGAAGGTGGATCAATGACTGTATTGTCCGAATCGGGAAATACAGTTCTGGCCATCTTGAAATTTGAACTGTGTGATGGAATTCACACAGTGGAAGAAGAAATGGCCCAATTGGGCCAAGGCCATACAGGTTGATTGAATAAGGCCTGTACGGATGAATTGGGTTGTCCAGGGAGTATTGAATACTTGATGTCTTGACAACTGATTTGAATTATGTAATACCTCTTGCGAATTGACCTTAGAATAATCCTAAATGAATTGTACCAACCCAACTCCTGCAGATACAGGTGGTTGGGATCCTTGAATGATCTTCTGAATTAGAGCCATGGATTTCCAGACTGATAAGCTGAGAAGTCCTCCTTCGAAAATGGGCGTTGGAATTATGGACCTTGAAATGGAAAGGTGGAATTGGGTCCTGAAAACGTCACCATTGGATTGCTGAGTGAAAATGGTGCATAATGGTATATAATACCATATATGCACACACACCTGAAATCTTGAGTACGGAGTGCATGGAGGAAAGAAAGAATTCCCCTTAAGTTGGGGGAAACGCTTGCTGAGCTGGTCTGGTGGCCTCTGGTGGTTGCCAGAGGCTATGGCTGGAAATATGGTCCATAGTGGTCCATGGCCAAAAATGGGTCCTATGGGATTTATGGCCAAAAATGGATCCAAGGTGTTTTTGGTCCAATTTGGGTCCAAGGGATTGGTGGCCAAAAATGGCTCAGGTGGGCCCAATTGTGGTTTGGGACCCACCTGGCCTTGGGGGCTAGGTGGCTGCC
Organism: Austropuccinia psidii; assembly: GCA_023105745.1. Classification (NCBI taxonomy): domain Eukaryota; kingdom Fungi; phylum Basidiomycota; class Pucciniomycetes; order Pucciniales; family Sphaerophragmiaceae; genus Austropuccinia; species Austropuccinia psidii. Next base: position 42,536,789 of record JALGQZ010000013.1, read on the forward strand.
CCCTTTGGCCCCTTTTGGCCTCATTGGATTAGGCCAAAAGGGGCCTAATCCGCCTACGGACCGCGGACCGTAGAAGCCGTGGGGGGCCTAAATGGCCCAAAAAGGCCATTTAGGCCAAAACCCCCATAATGAAAGGGGTGGCCAGGAAACCAAGGAAGGTGGCCATGGTGCCTGGAAGCCCCTGGAAGACAAAAGGACCCCCCCAGGCCCAAAAACAGTGATGGAGGCCTGGGGGTTGGTGAGGTGGAAATTGGCCAAGAGGGCCAATGACACAGGATATGGCCTGAGGCCATAAGTGGCCAATGGAATGGGTTATGGCGTAAGAGCCATGGAACACCCAAAAGGGGTCAATTGGCCATAAATGATATGACATGGCCAATTGGCCCCAACTTGGCTCCAGGTTGGATTGCCGCCGCCATCAAGGAGGAGGGTCAAAATACGTGGTTGTGACAGTACCCCCCTACCTTGAATGGTGAGCTCCTGAGCACCAAGATAAGGTAGAGGCCTGTTGAGGCTAATGAGACGGATTTGACGTAAGGATTCCAGAGGTATTGAATCTTGAAAAGAAGAATTGAACTAGTAAGCTTGTTGGCATATGAATTGAGGTTGACTTGATCTTCTCTTGACATTTGGCTTTGACAAAGTTGAAGACATGATTTGACATAAAGATTTTGGCGTTAAAGAGTTATAAGAAAAGAAATTTTGAAAGAATATAAAGAGTAAAAGAGAAAAGGAAACAGATATAAAGAGAGAAACAGAAAAAATAAAGAAAATGAAATTTGAGGAGGAATCCAATCTTCATCACGGATTACGACAATTGATTTTGAAAGTGACCAAGGACCTGGATAAGAGAATTTGATGCCAGGTGCTCACAGAGTGGCCAAGGTGATGTTTTGACAGATTGTAGACCCCTCAGGGAAGTGCACACCAGGAGAGGAACTTACTTTGAGTAGTTGCCACTCCCGCCAGTGCCATAAATAAGAAAGATCTTGATAAATGAATGTGTTGAAAAAATAAAGTCTTGGGAAGGAGAATAGAAAAGGAATGGTCCATTTGCCCAAGTGTAAATGGCCATAAATTTGGAATTCAGATGTTGAAAGCCGGGCCAAAAGGTCTGTGTCCAAATTGGAAAGTGCTCACAGAGTGGCCAAGGTTATGCTTACAACAAAGAAGAGTAGAATACCCCTAAAGGTGCATACCAGGAGTGGGACTTACTTTTGGTAATTCCTCTCCCCACCAAGCACCATAAAAATTCAAGCCATTGAAGAATTGGGTCCTGGCTTGTCAGGATATAACGAATGAAAATCTTTGACAAGTTCAGGACAATTCTTGAGGTTTTCAGCTGGTTCCCATGTGGATCTTTCTGAATCTTGACTGAAACCTTTCCATTCCACCAGATACCATAATTTTCTTCTCTTGAGCTTTGAATCCAGTACTTGAGAGACTTCCAATTCCTCTTCTTCTTCAATAATGATTGGAGGAGGAGGCTCTTGATGCCGATTTGGGATTGTTGATGTCTTGACTGGTTCCAAGAGTGAGATATGGAAGACTGGGTGGATGGATTTCCATTGAGATGGAAGCTTGAGGTGGTAAGCATGAGTACTGACTTTCTTCAAGATTGGAAAGGGACCCAACCATCTTTCAGACAGTTTCTTGGTGGGTCTAGTTGATTTGATATTCTTGGAAGAAAGCCATACCATGTCACCAGGATTGAAAACAGGTGGACTTGCTCTACTTTTATCTGCATACCTCTTAAACCGGTTTATGGCGATTTCAAGTTCTCTCTTGACATCTTGCTGTACTGATTGGATTTTTGTTGATAACTTTCCAGCAGGAGTATCTTGAGTGATGTGAACTGAATCAAATTGTGGATCTCTTCCATAAACAGTAAAAAACGGTGGTTGCTTGGTTGAAGAGTGGTCAGAATTATTGTAGGCAAATTCAGCCAGAGGGAGCCAGGTGTTCCAATCATCTTGATGATAACTGACATACATCCGAAGATACTGTTCTAGTATCTGATTTACCCTCTCTGTCTGTCCATCAGTTTCTGGGTGATAAGCAGTTGACAAGTCTCTTGAAATCTTGAGCTGCTGACAAAGATTGGTCCAGAAGGAAGAAACAAAGAGTGAACCTCTATCACTGACAATGCTTGATGGAAGGCCATGCTTTGAGAAGATATTCTTGATGAATAAATGGGCCAAATCCAAAGAAGTTATTGAAGACATTGTTGGAATAAAAACCACCATTTTTGAGAATCTGTCCACTATGACAAGAATTGAGTCAAAAGAATTGGACAGGGGCAGTTGAGTGATGAAATCCATTGAGAGACAAATCCAAGGACCATTTGGAATTGGAAGAGGTTTGAGGAGTCCAAACTTCTTATGGTGGATATTCTTGTTTCTTGAACACTGTTGACAGGATGATACATAATCCTTAATGAATTGAGTCATGCCGGACCAGTGGAAATCCCGCTTGACAAGTTTGAGAGTCTTCTCTTGGCCAGGGTGTCCAGCTAGAGGAGAGTCATGACGCTTTTGAAGAATGCTGAGTTGAATTGTGGAGTCATTTGGGACTACCACCCGATCTTTGAAGAGAAGAAGTTGGGAGGAGGAATCAAGAGAATAATCTTGGACAGATTTACCTTTACACAAATCTTCAAGGATACTTCTGTACTGAGGATCTTGCCATAATTTCTTCTGAATTGAATCAATCAAATTTGAAAAAGAATCCACCTTGACTGCAAAAAACTTTGAGGGTTGAACTTCATCTTGCTTAATGAGTTGTTGAAAATTCATTGGATTCTTGCTGATGAAATCCTTCCCCCTCTCCGGATAGACGTCGTCCCGACGTGATAAAGCGTCCGGAAGAGTAGCCAGGCGGCCAGGGCGGTAAGTGATTGAGAAATGAAATTCGGACAGGAATTCAGCCCAACGGGCCTGACGGCGAGTAAGGATCTTTGATGACATAAAGTACTGAAGAGAAGAATGATCGGTGAGAACTTCAAAAGGAGAGGACAGAGAAAGAAGAAAAGCCCTCCAGCGCTTGAGAGCCCAGACTATACCAAGGAGTTCCTTGTCATGAATTTCATAGTTGAGTTCTGCTGGAATAAGCTTGCGGCTGTCAAAGGCAATGGGATGTTTTCCTGAGTCAGAGACCTGACTCAGTACAGCACCCAAAGCATAATCGGATGCATCGGTCTCTACAATGGTGGGTAGAGAAGGATTGAAGTGGGAAAGGATTGGAGCGGTAGTGAAGGCCTCTTTGAGTTGATGAAACTGGCTAAGAGCTTCCTCATTGAGGGGGAAACAGGAATCTTTCTTGAGGAAACTGGTGAGTGAACTGATTTTCTTTGAATAATTCTTGATGAAACGGCGGTAGAAGTTGGAAAAGCCAAGGAAGGATTGAAGAGCCTTGAGGTTTCTTGGAGGAGGCCAATTAAGGATGTGCTGGACTTTTGCTTGGTCCATCTTGAGGCCTTCAGAAGAAACAACATAACCAAGATATTCTACACTAGAAACATGAAAAAGGCATTTAGAAGCCTTGGCAAAAAGGTTATTGGCTCTGAGTCTGGAAAGAACAGTGGACACATGAGTGACATGTTCTTCCTCAGATTTGGAAAAGACCATAATGTCATCCAAATAAACCACAACAAAAACATCAAGAAGATCTTGGAATATATCATTGACAAGATTCTGAAAAGAGGCAGGAGCATTGGTGAGCCCAAATGGCATAACCAAGTACTCAAAACTGCCATATTTAGTTCTGAAGCATGTCAAATGTTCATCACCCTCCTTGATTCTGAGCAGGTTATATGCACCACGCAAATCAATCTTGGAGAAGATAGAAGAACCATTAAAGACATTAAGGAGCTGGTTCATAGGAGGAACAGGATATTTGTTCTTCCTAGTGACAGCATTGAGTTTGCGGTAATCAACACACAAACGGAGGCCACCATCTTTCTTTTTAACAAAGAGGACAGGTGCTCCTGTTGAGGAGGAGCTTGGCTGGATGAAACCTTTCTCTACATTCTCTGAAATGTAGGCCCTGAGTGTATCTGACTCTTGTTTGGATAAAGAGTAGATCACCCCAACTGGAGGTAGAGACCCCTCCAGTTCGATATGATGATCACAGGCACGGTGAGGAGGAAGTCTCTCTGCTTTCACCTTGGAGAATACATCCAAGTATTGGTGATAAACAGAGGGAACAACCTTCATCACGGTTTCTACTTCTTCTGGCTCTTCCTCTTCATCCCACAACTCCTCCAGGGAGTCATGATAAGATGAAGGAGGAAGGTCCATATTCCCAAAGAAGAGATGAAGTGAAGATACAGAATTATCTTCCCCAACATCTTGAATCTCTTTGAGGACTTCATCTCCAGATGATGGTAATGACAGATGGGAATTAAGGGAAGGAATATGGACAGAAGATGGAACTGATGGCGTTCTAGAATCACCAACCAGAGCTGCACATGATTTGGAAGAGGAAGAGTCATTACGGAAGGAATTGGAAGGATCAGAATAGTCCTTTTGATCAGTATTAAAGGTGATCAGCCCTTGCCTCCAATCAATAGAAGGATTAAAATGATTGAGAAAGTCAAAGCCCAATATGAGGTCTTCTCCCTTGGGAGTATCAATGACTAAAAAACCCCATTCAAAGCTTGGGAAGGAAGGGAGCTCAACCATATATTTAGTATGGTGAGTCACAAATAAGGAAGGGGACTCAGAGGAGTCCAAAATAATAAGAGGAATCTTCTCTGGAAGTTCTGACGTAGTCAATGAGTACTTGTGAACAAACTGCTTTGCAATGAATGAGTGTGTAGCACCGGAATCAATGAGAATACTGTAAAAAACATCAGAAAGAGAAGAGAAAACAAAACATTTAAGAGAATTCTTGACACCAGTATTCAGAATGCACAATTGTCCTCTGGAAGGAAAACTGTGAAGACCATTGAACACAACATGGTCTTCACTCAGGCTTTTCCCTGGCTGGGAAAACTGCCTGACGGTTGGGTAAACTTGTTTTGAGGCCTTTTGACACAGGACTCAAGACTATGCTTCCCACCACAATAGGTACACAACCCCTCCTTGATTCTTCTTTCCTTTTCAGAACCTTTTAACTTGAAGTCCTTATTCAACAATGAAGAATGGGGCTTGTCCCGCTTTTGAGAATGAAATTTCTTCTTTGGTCTTGAACTTGAAGAAACTTGATGATGAGAAGAGTGAGACTTTGAGGCTTCAGGCTTCTTCTCTTGATGATGATTCTTTTCCTTCTGCCTCTCATGGTACCTGGTATCAAGTTCCAGGCTGACGTCCATTAAGTCTTGAAGAGAATCAATGTTTGAAGGATGGGAGGCCAATTGATCCAGAATCCTGGAGGCCAAACCCTTCCTGAAATGATGAATAAGAGCCCTTTCACCCCAATCCCCAATTCTTGAAACCAAACTCCTGAAATCGGCAATATACAAAGCAACATTCCCACCTTCTTTCATTCTAAGGCCATCCAATTCAGCTTCTGCTTTTCTAACTTCATTTGGGTCTCCAAATAAAGTGAACAATTGGGATTCGAATAATGGCCAGGAATTGAGGAGATAATTTGAGTCTTGATTATTGAGGTTGGAAAGATAAGGCTCAATCCATTTTGCAGCCCTGCCAACTAAGAATGAAGTGGCATAAAGAACCTTCTTTCTGTCTTGAGAGAAGTTTGCCGGATCATTATGAAAGATGAGTTGGCAAGACTGAATAAAGCTTCTGACTTTGAAGGGCTGAGTCCCATCAAAGCATTCTGGAGCCTTCATAGAGGGAGTCTTGAAGGCTGGTGGTCTTGATAATTCAGAAGAAGAAGCTGCTTGCAGATTGGCCATAATCTGAGTCATTTGTTGCATAATGGCCAATAAAGACGGTTCAGGCTGATCAGACTGGGCTAGAGTTGGTCCTCTGGTGCCCTAAGATGCTCCCACAGGAGCAGGAGCAGCCTCAGTGCCATTAGACCCTTCCTCTTCCACATAATTCTCCTCCTCCTCTTCACCATCTTCACCTTGAACCTTGGGACTGGTTCTTGAAAATCCTGGGAATCCGCCAACCACTCCTGATAAAGACATTGACCTTCTTGGCCCTCTTCCTTCCTTCCTGGATGGTGCTGCTCCTTCCATAATGGGTCCTCTGTCCAATCTGGCCCTCAGTTGAGAAACTGCTGGGGTACCATCAAGAGGAGCCCTTGGAGTTGGAGTCAGAACAGCTTGAGCTCTGGCCTGAGATCTAGTCTGTCTTGCTGGAGGTGAATGTTGAACTGGCATGATTTCAGGAATAATCAACCAAATAAATGAAATAAAATCAAAATTTTCTTGAAGTACAAAATCAACAATCAAATCTTGAGGAAATTGGATAATCAATGAATCAAAATTCTTCAAATACGTCAATCAATCAAATCAAATGAGTCTTGAAGTAAAAATCAATATCAATGAGAATCTTGCAGTCAATAAAAACAATCAATCAAAACAATCAAAATCAAATCAAATCAAAATCTTGCAGAAAAAATCAATCAATCAAAATGAATTCTTGAGTCAAAATCAATTTATGTCAAAAATCTTGATGTGAATAATCAGCAAAATCAATAAAGTCTTCAGGTCAATCAATTATCTTGAGGTCAATTTCAATTATGTCAAATTAGTCCATCAAATCAATTTTCAAGTGAATTCTTCCAAAAAATCAAAAATTCTTGAGGAATAAATCAAAGTGAATCCTGATATGAAGAACGTGTCTGAATAACCTGATGAATAACTTGAGAACCAAAGATAAAAATGCCTGAATTATGGATAAAAATAGATTGATTAAGATTGAGAATGAGATTGAAAAGATAACAGAAATTAAAAAATGGGTCAGCTTTCAATTTTCAGAATGAAGAATGAATGAGAGAAAATTGAGAGGTGACGAAGAATCATAAGATCATAAAACGTCAAAGAATCATAATTTTGATGAAATGAATGAATGAATTTAAAATATAAGAATAAAAGAATGAATGAATGAAGAAGAATTATCAGTTAATTAATATAATGTCACAGGGGCTCTTGGAAGAAGAGGGCCTGGCACTCAGGAATCAAGAACTCACTTGGAGGGCTCCAAAGATAAAAGAATAATAAGAATGAATTTCTTTAAGAAAGAATAAGGGGGAAAACAAGTATGCCAGAAGATGAGATAAAAAAAAGATGAAGCCAATGGCCAAAGATAATAAAGAAGCCAAAAGCCAAGAAGCCAACCAAGTGAATCCTCAATTCACTGTTTCAACCTGCCAGAAAAGGAAATGGAATTAGTATAAGGATATGACCACCAATATCCACTGGACAGGCGAGGAAATAAAAGAAAAGGGTGCTGAATGACTGACTTAAGATTATCAGTATTAACTTTAATAAGGTAAAAGAAAATAAGGATAAAAATAAATCCACTATATTAATTAACTGGGGAAAAAGTCCCCAGGTGCTGAAAGGTGGCCAGTATATGTGAAAAGCTGGAAGGTTGATCCTGGAAGGTGGATCAATGACTGTATTGTCCGAATCGGGAAATACAGTTCTGGCCATCTTGAAATTTGAACTGTGTGATGGAATTCACACAGTGGAATAAGAAATGGCCCAATTGGGCCAAGGCCATACAGGTTGATTGAATAAGGCCTGTACGGATGAATTGGGTTGTCCAGGGAGTATTGAATACTTGATGTCTTGACAACTGATTTGAATTATGTAATACCTCTTGCGAATTGACCTTAGAATAATCCTAAATGAATTGTACCAACCCAACTCCTGCAGATACAGGTGGTTGGGATCCTTGAATGATCTTCTGAATTACCGCCATGGATTGCCAGACTGATAAGCTGAGAAGTCCTCCTTTGAAAATGGGCGTTGGAATTATGGACCTTGAAATGGAAAGGTGGAATTGGGTCCTGAAAACGTCACCATTGGATTGCTGAGTGAAAATGGTGCATAATGGTATATAATACCATATATGCACACACACCTGAAATCTTGAGTACGGAGTGCATGGAGGAAAGAAAGAATTCCCCTTAAGTTGGGGGAAACGCTTGCTGAGCTGGTCTTGTGGCCTCTGGTGGTTGCCAGAGGCTATGGCTGGAAATATGGTCCATAGTGGTCCATGGCCAAAAATGGGTCCTACGGGATTTATGGCCAAAAATGGATCCAAGGTGTTTTTGGTCCAAGGGATTGGTGGCCAAAAATGGCTCAGGTGGGCCCAATTGTGGTTTGGGACCCACCTGGCCTTGGGGGCTAGGTGGCTGCCCCCTTTGGCCCCTTTTGGCCTCATTGGATTAGGCCAAAAGGGGCCTAATCCGCCTACGGACCGCGGACCGTAGAAGCCGTGGGGGGCCTAAATGGCCCAAAAAGGCCATTTAGGCCAAAACCCCCATAATGAAAGGGGTGGCCAGGAAACCAAGGAAGGTGGCCATGGGGCCTGGAAGCCCCTGGAAGACAAAAGGACCCCCCAGGCCCAAAAACAGTGATGGAGGCCTGGGGGTTGGTGAGGTGGAAATTGGCCAAGAGGGCCAATGACACAGGATATGGCCTGAGGCCATAAGTGGCCAATGGAATGGGTTATGGCGTAAGAGCCATGGAACACCCAAAAGGGGTCAATTGGCCATAAATGATATGACATGGCCAATTGGCCCCAACTTGGCTCCAGGTTGGATTGCCGCCGCCATCAAGGAGGAGGGTCAAAATACGTGGTTGTGACATGACCCAACAATTCAACTTAGAATACTTCAAAAGAGGCATGACTCTCCTCTAGCTGGACACCTTGGCCAAGAGAAGACTCTCAAAATTGTCAAGTGGGATTTCCACTAGTCCGGAATGACCCAATTTATCAAGGATTATGTATCAACCTGTCAACAGTGCTCAAGAAAAAAAATATTCATCACAAGAAGTTTGGACTCCTCAAACCTCTTCCAATTCCAAATGTTCCTTGGATTTGTCTTTCAATGGATTTCATCACTCAATTGCCATTGTCCAGTTTTTTTGAATCAATTCTTGTCATAGTGGACAGATTCTCAAAGACGGCAGTGTTTATTCCAAAAATTTGGCCCATTTATTCATCAAAAATATCTTTTCAAAACATGGCCTGCCTTCAAGAATTGTTAGTGATAGAGGTTCACTTTGTGTTTCTTCTTTTTGGACCAATCTTTGTCAGCAGCTTATGATTTCAAGAGATCTATCAACTTCTTACCATCCAGAAACTCATGGACAGACAGAAAGGGTAAATCAGATACTAGAACAGTAACTTTGGATGTATGTAAGTTATCATCAAGATGATTGGAACACCTGGCTCCCTCTGGCTGAATTTGCCTACAATAATTCTGATCACTCATCAACAAAACAATCACTGTTTTTTACTGTTTATGGAATAGATCCACAATTTGACTCAGCTCACATCACTCAAGATACTCCTTCTGGAGATTTATTAACAAAAATACAACAAGTACAGAAAGATGTCAAGAGAGAACTTGAAGTTTCCATAAACAGGCTTAAGAGGTATGCAGATAAAAGTAGAGCAAGTCCATCTGTTTTCAATCCAAGTGACATGGTATGGCTTTCTTCCAAGAAAATAAAATCAACTGGACCCACCTAAAAACTGTCTGAAAGATGGTTGGGCCCTTTTCCAATCTTGAAGAAAGTCAGTACCCATGCTTCCATCCACCCAGTTGTCCACATTTCCCTCCTTGAACCAGTCAAGACATAAACAATCCCAAATCGGCATCAAGAGCCTCCTCCTCCAATCATCAATGAAGAAGAAGAGGAATGGGAAGTCTCTCAAATTCTGGATTCCAAGATCAAAAGAGGAAAAGTATGGTACTTGGTGGAATGGAAAGGTTTCAGTCAAGACCCAGAAAGATCTACTTGGGAGCCAACCAAAAACCTCAATAATTTCCCTGAAAATATCAAGGATTTTCATTATTTATATTCTGAAAAGCCAGGACCCAATTCTTCAAGAGATTGATCATTTATGGTGCTTGGTGGGGAGAAAAATTAACAAAAGTAAGTACCACTCCTGGTATGCACCTTTAGAGGTATTGTACCCCTTCTTGTTGTAAGCATCACCTTGGCCACTCTGTGAGCACTTGCCAAATTTCTGGACACATGACTCTTTCCAAGCTTGCAACACCAATTTCAATCCTTATGGCCATTTTCACTTGGGAAAATGGACCATTCACTATTCTTTCCACTTTCCAAGTTTTTTCTTTTCAAATTCATTCCTTCAGCAAATGTTTATTCTTATGGCACTGGTGGGAGTGGTAACTACCAAAAGTAAGTTCCTCTCCTGGTGTGCACTTCCCTGAGGGGCCTACAATCTTTAAAAACATCACCTTGGCCACTCTGTGAGCACCTGCCATCAAATTTTGTTTTCCAGATCCTTGGCCAATTCAAATCAGCTGTCCATTTCTGTGATCAAGATTGGAATTCCCCTCAAGATTTCATGTCTCTTTATTTCTTTTTCTTATTTTCTCTTTATGTTTATTTATCTTTCTTCTTTGATATATCTTCAAAATTTTCCTTATTATAATCTTAATGCCAAAATCTTTATGTCAATTCAATTCTTCAAAACTTCAAAAGCCAAATGTCAAAAGAAGACCAAATCATCCTCACATCCTATGCCAACCTTGTACCAGTCATGAATTTTCTTTCAAGATGCAATACCTCTGGAATACCTGAATCAAAGCCTTCTCAACAGCCTCAACAGGCTTTTACCTTGTTTGGTGCTTAGGAGCTCACCATTCAAGGTGGGGGTACTGTCACAACCATGTGTAAACATCCCCCAATGGGGGTTTGTGGCAAATATAGCCTGACCTCATTTTATGGCCAATTGGACCATTTGGGTGTTTTATGGCCTTTGGGAAATACCACCTTTTACTGGCCATATCCTGCAACCATTGGCCTTTTTGGCCAATTGTCCACATCACTAACCCCCAGGCCAATACCTTTGTTTTGGGCCTGGGGGGTCCAAATGGACTTCCAGGTGCTTCTGGCCCCTCTAGCCATCACGAGGGCCTTTGGCCCCACCCCTTTGATTATGGGTTTTTAGGCCTAAATGTCCTTTTTGGGCCATTTAGACCCCCTACAGCCTCTATGACCCATGTTCCATGGCTTGTGGGACCCTCAGGCCCCTTTTGGCCTAAATCCAATGAGGCCAACCACCATCACTCAAGGCAAGGTGGGCCCACCTGAGCCAATTTTGGCCCAAAATCTCATCAGTCCCAAAAATGGCCAAAAGGACCTCAGGACCCAAATGGGCCATTTTCAACCCCTGGACTCTAGAAACCACCAGAGGCCACCAGCTCAATTCCAAAAATGCCTTCCCCTCCATTAAGGGGAAGGACTCCCCTTCACCAATGTACACTGTACCAAGGATTAAGGCATGGTGCATATGTGGTATAATATACCATTATGCACCAATTTTGCTCAGAAATTCAATGGTGATTCTTTCAGGACCAAATTATGCCATTCCAATTCAAGGCCCCAAATCCATTACCCATTTCAAAGGAAGTCTTTTCAGTCATTCAGTCTTGCAATTCCTGGCGGCTACCAGAAGACCATTTGGGGACCCCAACCACCTCGCCCTGCAGGAGTTGGGTTGTAATTTCTTTTCAAGATTATTCCAAGGGAAATTTCAAGAGGTTATCAATAATTCAATCAGCTTTCAAGGCATCAAGTACTTCAGTATTCCTTGGACAACTCAATTGGTCCACACAGGATGTATTTAAGCAAGATGTATGGCCTTGGCCCTGTTGGGTGCATTCATATTCCACTATGGGAATTCCATCACACAGATAAATTCTCAAGATGGCCATATCTGTATTGAACCAAAACAGTCAATACAGCTGGGTGATCAACCCTCCAGGATCAGTCTTCAACTTTTCACATATACTGCCCACCTTCCCTTCCCTGGGGAATTTTTCCCCAGTTAATTAATATATTGAGTTGATTTGTATCCTTATTTTCTTTTCATTTATTAAAGTAAATACTGATAATCTTAAGTCAGTCATTTGCACCTTTTCTTCTTTGCCTGTCAGTGGATATTGGTGGTCATATCCTTTACTAATTCCATTGCTCTTTCTGACAGGTTGAAACAGTTAATTGTGGATTCATTTGGTTGTCTCTTTGGCTTTTGCCTTTCTTATTATCTTGGTGATTGTCTTCCTTTTCTTTTATCTCGGGCACACTTGTCTTTACTCTTATTATTGCTTAAAGAAATATATTCCTTTTTATTTCTTTATTCTTTTGGAGCCCTCCAAGTGAGTTCTTTATTCCTGAGTGTCAGGCCGCTCTTGTTTTCCAGAAGAGCCCCTGTGACATATTGATGTTTCTGAAATATTTTAAAAATTATTTTTGTAGCTCACCCTAAAAGATAAAGCTCATGAGGCTATATACTGACAATAGATGAAATTATTTAGAAGCTATACCTGAGATGAGCTCAAAAGAAATAAATTTACGAGGATATGGAAAATCAATTAGAGCTGTGACTTTAGCCTTGAATGCTTCTTTTTGAACATTTACCTTCAATATGTCAAAATAAATCTTCATTATTGTAGATAAAATATTAATTTTTTTTCTATAGCTTTTGAGAATGAAAATTCACAAGAAATAGAATGCAAGAATTTTATAAATTAACAGTACTTTGAATCTATAATTGATTTAAATAGCTATCATTAAAAATATTTTCTTTGATAAGATCATCACACTTGTTTAAAAAATGAAAGTGCCTACTTGGTAAGATCACTCACAGAGAAACCTTTAGTTTGATTTTTTGTGCTGGAAAAGCCTAATATCATTGAGAGATAAATAATGGAATAAAACACCATAAATGAAGATGAGACCTTCCTTACGGTTTTTAACATGGAAAAATCAGTGAAAACCACATTAAATGGCCAAATTGGTGCCTTTAAGTAGATTTTGGGGCTTTGGGAATCTCTCAAAAGAAGTATTTACTTGACAGAAATTCATTAATCATTTATATTGGGGGTTTTAATACTGTGAATCAGTTAAACCCCCTTCCAAAATGGTCAAACATAGATTTTTGGAACCCAGGGCCATCCCCTGGGCTTAGGGACTTGTTTCTCAAAATACTGAAATGAACCCCTAGACTCTTGCAAGGCTTATTTTTGAAGAGTTACTCTTTAAAACTTGGTTGGAACCCTGTGAAATGGCTAAATTTGTGCCACGGAAGGTGTTTTGGGTTTGTGAAAAGCTTTTAAATACAGAATAATTGGCAAAAAACCTTTTAGTATGGTTCTTCCAGAAAATTAGCAATTTGTTGGGGTTTACAGTGGCCAATAAGGTAAAATACCCAAAAACAGTCAAAAATGGGTTTTCTGGACCCTGGGACACATCCCTATTGTATTCTCCCACGGGATTTTGGGCTTATTCAGTACTGCTACCATTGAAAACCCCCCAGACCCAGGGGATCACTTATTTTGGGGGCCTTACCCTGAAAACCATATGAAATTGCCAGATTTGTGCCATAGTATCAGTTTTTGGAGTCTAAATGTGTTTTGAATACATAATAATCTTCACAGTACTCTATGAAGTTTTTTTTCCAAAAAATTGGATTTTTTATTTGAGCTGTACTATGCTCAAGTGAGTAAAAACCCCCCAGATCTGTCAAATATAGTTTCTCTGGACCCTAGGGCACCCCCCTGATGTGTTCGCCCATGGGTTTGAGGGGTTGTTTGCGCCAGATACTGCAAAAACCCCCCCGAAACTGTGGAAGATCTTATTCAGGGGGTTTTACCATGAAAAACCAAGTGAAAGCCCTGTTAAAGGGCCAAACTTGGGCTAAATGAGAGGTTATGGGTGTCTGAACATCTTTAGAATACATAATCACTTTCACAGAACTGTATAGACTATTGATTCTATGAAGGGGGACCTTTTCCTTGGGGTCTACTATTGCCAATTCAATAAACAAATCCCAAAACCAGCTAAAATAGCTACTTTTGGACCTCAGGAAATAACCATTGTATTCTTCCATGTTTTGGGGCTTGTTTTTTCCAGCTTCTCCATAAATTTCCCTGATCCTTTTTTTGAAACTCTGTTAGGGGTATTTGGTATGAAAAACTCAGTGAAACCCAGTGGAATGGTCAAATATATATGGGTTTGGGGGGTCTAAATAGATGTAAAATATGGAATTATTCCTAAAGTAATGTGTGTAATATTTACTCCAAAAGCTTTATTGGTAAATAATTTATTAAAATATATCATGTTACTAAGAGCTCCTGAAAATTATTGATTCTTGCTTTGGCCTTCAGTTAATCTCTAAACCCAATTTCTCAACCTGAAATGTGATATCATGTACTTTGAGTATGGCAGAGGGTTTGATTTGTTACTCAGATTTGACATTATTAAGAAGTAAAATCCTTGCTTTTTTGTTATCTTAATACATTATTCAGTATTTATTATTTGGATTTTCTTGCTAGAAACTTCTCTATAGTGATATCAATATTTCCCTTCTATATATTTGATAGTTGTGGTTTTATTTTATTATTTTTATGGCACTCATTTATGCACATTCAAAAAAGACTTTCACAAAATTATCTCATTTGCATAATGCTAAACATGATCAAAGAAATCACAGGGATAGATAGCTCAGCCTCTAACACTCAGAAAAGAATTTGGAGAGCTATGATATTTTCATTTTACCATAATTAAAATTATGCAAATTTCAAATAGTTTGATCTAATATAATGGGAACCCCCCCAAGATCAATATCATGGAATTGAAAAAATATGGCTTTTTAATTACATAGGCATATTTCAGGAATATAATAGGAACTTATATTCCACCCCTCAGGAACATATAAGCAACATTTAAGCCTTTTTTGAGGCATAGGGTATGACTGGCCTGCCAGTCACACAGAAAATGCCCTGGTTACACCTCAATTTTAACAAAAAAATTGATTGTTAGCACCTCATGTGGCTTTAATTGAAGTAAAGTTTTAAGGATTTTCAGATTTTCATACAGGAAATTCTAAAAACTTATTTTAAGCTTATTTAAAGTTGCGTTACAGATTTTCTTCCCAGAGTTGACCCCACCTGATTTTGTACAAGGAATCCAATTATTAAATAATTGTCATAAGCTGATTTATTGGAAGAAACTTAGAATTAAATTTAAGAAATTACTTTTTGATATAAAAACAAAATTTAAATATAAGTTTAACATTTAAATAAAAAAATGAAATTTATAATCATAATTTCACATTAAAATTACATTGAAATTTAAAAATGTGAAAATATATTTTCATCAAAAATAATAAGATTATAGTTTTTTTTGAAAAAAATTGAATAAGAATTATTATAATTTTTTATCCAATGAATAAGCTTATTGAAATCATTTCACCATTAGATTCCTCATGAAAAATCAGGTGGGGTCACCTTTGAGTGAAAATTCTGTAACTCAACTCTAAATAAGCTTAAAATAAGTTTTTAGAATTTCCTGTATGGAAATCTGAAAATACTCAAAACTTTAATTCAATTAACACTAAATGAGGTGCTAAACATTGATTTTTGTCTTAAAATTGAGGTGTGTCTTGTAGTTTAGAAGCAATGAGGAATTGAAGTATTCTCAATTGAAATGTCAAAATGTGCACATGTATTAAATAAGTGAGCTGAAATTTACATATGAGGAATTGATAATCAAAGTTGTGTACTGGGACTTTTCAAGTGAGTTACATGATGAGAAATTAAAGAAGAAATAAGCTGAAAAGATTAATTTTTGGGGAAAAAGGAATTCTGGCTGCAAGGGTGCCAGACTCGCCCAAATTACTTCATCACTTTTGGCCTGGAATTGAGTCACAGTGTCAGTGATTAAATTGATGGTGAGGTTTTAATAGCAACCAGGAAAGTATTAACTGTTGAAGAGAGGCTGAAACGACCCTAAGTCAAAAACAGTTTGAAATTGTAAGGTGTGGATATGAAACTTTTATTCAAAATCAAATACTTTTCCTGTCCTCAAAATTTGTATAAGGTACAATATGATTGAAACAGTGCAATTTCAGGTGTTTAAGGGAGAATATTCAAAATTTATTTTTCTTAAATTTATGAGTATAAAACAATAATGATATAAAGAATTATTGTTTTACCAACAATAAAAACGTATCCAAAAATACTTTATTAGAGATATTTAAGGCTACAAAAGAAATTTCTTAAAGAGAAATTTCAATTGGAATAAATTCAGAAAAGAACTTCAGGAAATTAATAGGAGAAAAAAGTCTTTAAAGAGAATATTACAGAGAAACAATGCGCGAAAGTGACAAGAGTTTGGAAACAAAGTGAAAAAGCTAAAAGTGATGAAAGATGCTTTAATTCACTTATGGGGTGGTTCAAGGGTAAAAATCATTATAAAAGTTAGAAACAATGATTATAATAATCTTTCAATGTGGCTAAAAGGTTGAAATTCTTTAAGAAGAGTGGTTGGAATATTTTATTGATTGGTTTAACAGTGTTCTAAACTAATTGTAAAAGGAAAAGATTCTAACATGAAGAGAAAAGTGGAGCAAACAAGACATTCTTTTATAGCCACCAATTTTCTTACTATAAAAGTGAAGTTTACTCTTTTCAGTAGTGAAAACACTCTGACAATAGAAAAGCAAATTGTGGCATTAGTGAAGCCTGGTTCAGACCAAAAACTGCTGTTTTTAGCAATTTTGGACCCTTAAATCAGCCATTGCTATAGTAATACCTGGTTTTAAGTCTTCAAAAGACTTCAGAATGTGTGTAAGGGACATAGAAGCCAGTTAAAACTGTTTTTAATATCATTGTTTTAGCCTAAGGGTAGTTTTACCCTCTTGGAAGCAATTAAAATGCCCTGGTTGGTATCAAAGCCTCATAATCAATTGAGATGCAGACCCTGTGACACAATTCCAGGCCAAAAGTGATTAACATTTGCATGGATTCTTACATCTCACACCTTTCAGCAAGGAATTTGGGGGTCTGGATCCCCCTTAGAGCCAAGATTCCTTCTTCCCCCCAGAATCAATCTTTCCAATTTATTTTTTCTTTAATTCCTCATTGTGTATTATGCTTGTAATTCAATAGAGTTTTTACAGTACACAACTGTAATAATTAATACCTCTATGTATGTTAAGGTTCACTATGTATTACTTGTGCACATTTTGACATTTAAATTGAAAATAATTTAATTCCACATAGCTTCTAAACTACACACAAAACCTCAATTTTAACACAAGAATTGATGGTTAACACCAAAAGTGGCAGGGGTGGCATTGCGTTTCCAAAGCAGTTTTACTTTTTACAGCTTGAATTCTCATTTGTTTGAAGTACTTCTAGCATACACTGCATGTTGGTATTTACTTGATAGGTCTCAAAATACTAGCATTAGTATTCAGTTTCAGTTTTTACAGCCAAAACTCACACCAGTACTCAATAACATTTTACAGTACACTCCAAATGTGAGCCTGTGAGGTATATATCACATACCCATAAGGCCACAAATAACTTTATATACAGCTGATTTAGTCTTGTACAGACTTTCCAGCTGAAATGAAAATAAAAAATAACAAAAAATAAGTATAACTTTTTTTTTGATAAACAAAGTTATAATTATTATTTCATTTTTGAATTCTACACCAAAAAAAATTTAGGGTACACCCATAGGGTGTTATACCCAAAAATACTTATTTCTTAAGTTATTGGAGTATTTAAGAATCTCACAGTACTAGTGTAACTTTTTTAACATTTTTTAAAATTGTTAAATTTAAGCTTAAATAAGCTCAAATTTAAAGTTGCATAAGGTTTATGCAAAATTACCAAAATTTTAGTTAAAATTGAGGTGTTATGTATATTTACTGAATTGGCTAAGGATTTGCCATAAAGGATGTAAATCCTGCATGGGCTCAATTTGAAAGTGTTTAAGGCCATAGTATGGCTTCAAATAAATAAAAGGGAAAAATCCATGCAAAAAGGTGGGACAAAGGAAAAAGACCAAACAGAGCTGGGGTACCCAGCTTTTTGGATCTGCAAGGATTAAATTAGAGGTTGTCCACCTTTAATTGAGTATTTTCAACCTTATTTAAAATTTAATATTAGACCTTGATCTAACCTTAAAGTTTAAACTGTTTTTCTCCCAATCTGGACATGAATTTCAAGCTGCCAAAGGGTAAATCCCAATATGCAAGCTTGCAATTAAAGCTTTAAGAACTTTCAAAGCTTAAATAAGCTTAAACCTTCAAAGCTACAAGCATCAAAACCTTATCAAAAGTTAAAGTTTAGTGTGTATTGCTATTTTATATGGAAAAATAGCAATAACTTCAAATATTCATTAAAAATCCAAATCTCAATGGATTTGTATGAAAATTTCACACAGCTTACAATTAAATGTTATCTGTGAATAATTTAAAGTTTAAGTATCTCTTATAAGCAGGTTTTTTTGGTAATTGGCTTAGAAAATTACTCTTTTAATTATACTTAGACAAAATCAAGATTTCTTTAAGAATTAATTAAGATTTGAGTTTAAGAGATTTTTGGTTGAAACTTTATTTTTGGGTTTTTCATGTGATGAAATTGAATATAAATAAACTTATTTTATATCAATACTTAAAACAATTAACTTAAATGAGGATGAAAGTTACTTGGAGTTAAGAATAACACCAGTAACTTGAAGTTGTAATTAAAAATAAGTTACCTTAAGTTAAGAACCTTATTTTTAAGCATGAGTTTTCAGTTTTGAACTGACAACGCCCTCTATAGCCATTATGAATCATGAGAGCTGCTCTTAAGACATAAAAAGAGTCTATTCATCACTGTTTTTTTCCATCAATTCAATCCAATCCAATCATATTAGACATTTAAACAGGTAAAGCTTTATTACATATAAAATATTATTATTAAAGTAATTCTCAAGTTTTTTTATTCTTTATTAATTTGAAATTAAAGAATTGAAATCATAGAACTCAAATTATTGTTGTAATCACCAATAATATATTTTATTCTATAAAATTATTTTCATTAAAACATCTTTTAAAATACACAAATTCCTCTTGAAAACTCTTTAATCATATTTATTATTATGAAAGTTTGTTTTATCTTTTAAAATATTGATTTCTGGAGTGTTTTTAACCTATAATAATTACTTAATATAATAACTGTTGTATTTTACTTGTTGTATTAAATATATATTATAAGTAAGTTTTTCTCTTAAATTCTATAGCTCTTTATCTATTATTAGTTTTTTATAAAGAATTTTTCTATAAGAATTATATCTGCACAGTGTATGCTATAATTTATTTTTATAGATAACATTTATATTATTTATAAGTGGTTAAGTATTTATATTTTCCACATGTAATTGTCTTGTTAAGAGCTTTAAACTTCTTATTGTTATAACTGTCAGTGACTATAACAATAATAGAGTAATTATAATTTATTATAATTATTAATAATCTTTTTATTATTATATTATATAACAAAAGTTATGTTTCTTTTTTAATAATTATATTTAATTTGTGGTTATAATATTTTATTATATTATATTTTTCTACTGAGGACAGTCATAGTACTCTCGATATTGTTACTATTTTCAAGAGTGTCACAGACAAACCCTACATTTGGGGGCCTGACCATGATTTTAACGAATTTTTGGGACATAAATCATGTTCTAGACATTTAATTACTCTTTTTTGATGTAAAATTGCCATATTCATCTTAATTTTGGCTTTTTTGGGGACTTATCCCTTATAAATAATCCTTATAATATTAAGAAAGTTATTTTTAATAAGAATTTTGTTTGTAACAATATACTATTGAGTGACTTGGAATAAATTTCTTTTGTCTAACCAGTAGCTTTTTCACATCACAGACTTGAAATTTATTCTTTGAGTTATTCTAGTATAAAGTGAATAATAATACAATTTTGAGGAATAACTTATTAATTGCATAATTATTATTTCTTTAAAGAAAATATAAATTCAAATGAAAATTTAAAAATCTTTCTTCAAAACAGTTTTTTCTTGAATCTTTAGACATTTTTCCTTAATTTTGACATAATTTGCCATAAATTACATTAAAACAACTTTATCCAATAAGTTGAGTTTATAGGTTTTTGTTATTCTTAGATAAAATAACTTATATTTTTTACTTTTCTCTAGTGTCATCCATCAGAGACAGCTCTTCAGACTCTGAGGCATCAGAGTCTAGTATTGAAATTCAAACCAGCCCAGCACCAAGGGGTTTAATTACCAAAGAGCCCTTCAAAAGTCCAGAAGGTGAATTAAATTCATTTCTTAATCCATTTCTTCTTAAAATTGCTGTGAAATGACTCCTACTAGAAGTGGAAGCAATTACTACATCCAATCAAATGGATCTGGACCAGGAAATTCAAGTCAAAAATCAAAAAGACAAGAATGTCAGCCCAGAGGAGAGGCACAAATGGAGGATGCCAGAACTTCCACCAGTTCCCAAAGGTTAGCCAGCACATTTGACACTTTTATTGAGAGTACAGAAGCTGAAATAACTGCTATGCCTGTTGTCAGACCTGAATCATTTCAAGCAGGCAACAATAGAGATATACCAGTCTCAATACAAGAACTGGTTTATGGTGGCAAAGAAGCAGGAGTGGGAACTTCTGTCAAGTCTTTGGATAGGAAAAATGAACTCTTATCTTCAAGTGAAGAGGTTCATTGGCACAGAAAAGACAGAAGAACTTCCAACGGGTTGGACACCCATGTCTTGCAAGGGACATGTCCAACAGATAAAAGCTTGGTTGAAAAACCAAAGCATGTTGTCAGAGGAACAGAAGAAGTTGAGAGATTTACACTTCTCATTGTTATAACTGTTGGTGACTATAACAATAATAGAAGAATTATAATTTATTATAATTATTATATTATATAATGATAATTGAATTTCTTTTCTAATTATTATATTTAATTAGTGGCTATAATGTTTTCTTCCATTATACTTTGCTACTGAGGATAGTCATAGTACTCTTGATATTGTTACTATTATCAAGAGTCTCATAGACAAAACTTACACAAAAAGCAATAGCATTGCATTTTGTAACAAACATACTCTTGCATACAATTTATAAATAGCTTAGCCAACATCATATGATGCGAAATCACACCTAATTCAAAAAGGGGGTTGGTCATCATTGAGCCACTCCTTCAGGAAAGTAAGATTTTCAATTTTTTGGGATCCCAGACCAGAACAAGCTGGAAACTTGAATCCTACACTTTGGGAAAAGGTCAAAACAAAAATTCTGTAATAATTATACTTATAATAATTATCTCAAAGACTAGTAAAAATACCATAAATAAGTAAAAAATCTGAATAAACTCAGAATCTAATTAGTAAACATGTGAAGAATATTACACCATTAGATTCCTCATGGTAAAATACACATATGTCATTTTTATGGCACATCTGAAAAGTCAATAATTAATGAGGAATAAATAATAATACCTTGAAAAAGTTATAAAACCTTATTTAAATCAGAAACCAATGAAACAAAATGTAAATTAAGCTGTACCATTGGATTATCCATAAAGCACCACACACAAAACAATTATAAAGCTATTCTCTAAAGTCAATACCTAAGGAATTAAGCTGAATATATGCACTTTTTTGGTCAATGCATAGATTCATGGTTTTTAGCTAATATCCCTTGAAATATACAGGATAGAGAGATAAGCCAAAATATAAAGTCACCACATAATTACTGTAAGAACACAAATATGAACTTTATTTCACAAGTTATAAACAAGGTTAAAACCTGTAATGATTTTTGATTAAAATCAATGGTGCTTTTGACCACTTGGTTGTGAAAGTGGTTCAAGCTTGAAAAAGTAGACAGTCATTTTCTACTAGCTCATACGTGAGTAATGATGTAATTTGTATTATAATATTCAAGGTATAACCCCTTGAAATCATGGTTTGAAGTTTAAAATATTAAATTTCAACAGAAAAGATGAGTTAAAAGGAAAATCATCAAAAATAGAGTTCTGATGATGTAATGAAATGATCTTGGAAGTTTAATAAGAACATTCCAAGCTTTCAGGATCCACTCTCATAATGGCTGTAGGGTGCATAACTTCAAAGTGATTAATGATCAACATTTAAGCTTAAATTTGATCATTTATGATCACTCACTGTAATCTTATTTTAAGCTTAACAGTTATATAAGTGATGAAGATGGTGAATAACATTAGATTATGATTAATACTAATAGAATACAGAACGTTTATGCTTCTGCCAAGCCTATGATGTCATCAAACTTAGAGCTATAGTGATGACTCTGAATAATGGCGTAAGCATGAGATAAGATTGATTGTGTCAGGCTGAGTCTATGATGAAGTAGTAATTAGATTTTTTATAGCTTTAACTATGACTGTGACATGGTAATAAATGTTTCAAATAAGAGTATTTTTGATAATAAGGGTTTATAATGAAAATAAAAGGGCTTTACTATTTATGCAATAGTGGTGGTGAGCACTGTTGAAAGCCCTGGGCGCAGCTTTACCTGTTGGATTACAATAATAAAGACTACAATACTTAGGTTTGAAGTATACCTGATTATTTTCCAAGAGTATAGCTGTTTTTGACAGTTGTACTATGTAGGAATTCAAGAGCAGGATGAGAAAACCTTTTCTGGCTGTGTAAAGGCCCCTTTTTATCCTGAAATGGGGTGGAAAGGCTGCTAGACCTTTCCAAGTAGAGGAAGTGAAGATTTCTCACTCTCTAAGACAGGCTTGTGGTTTGAAAAAGACCTCTATAGCCTGTATTGGGCTCAGATGTGGCTTTGAAACCACATCTGGGCAGTTTTCACCAATACAAGGTGAATATTTTCATCTGGGGACCACACAGCTTGATTCTGACGTGTATGACATGTAGAATGCTGTACAGAACCTGTATGGGACCCCGAGTATTGAATTAACTATGAGGTATTGAAGTAAAAAACAAGCTTTTTCATCTGTTTGACACCTCATAATCATGGCTGTGTAATATTATCCCATGGTAAGGCTGTATTGGCCAAACTGTGGGATTTTGACCTTAAAACAGCCATACCTTTTTCAGTTTTTGAGATATACACTTCAAAATTGGTTTGGTGTGTAGCCCTGTATGTGTTCTACACAATAGTACCTCATTTAATATGGCAAAGTTATGCCACGTACAAGATTATTGTACATATGTGTGGTTTAGGCAAAAAGCTGTATTGAGCTTGTTTGTCCTATAACTTTTGTTCTAGTTGAGATATGGGGAAATGAATGACACCATCAGATAGCCCTGATTGTGCTCTTTCCAAAAAGACCCTACCTTAGGTATCTCACACTAAAACAGTAAAAGCTAGATGAGAGGTGGATATCTTGTTCACTCTTATTTGCCCATAACCTCAGTAATACTGGGGCTAGCTCAGTTTGGCTGGTACAATTGGATAGCCCTGACTTAGAGCTTCATTTTGAATACCCATTTGATGGGGTTAAGCCTCTTACCCTGTATTTCAGATGAGAGGTGAAAATTAAGGTTCATGCTCAGAAACAACTTTGAGCAGTAATAACTTTGTTATTCTTTGTCCAATGGTGATGGGACTTGTATATTTGGAAAAGGGTAAGTTCCCTCTTTCCCTTGATACCGTTTGAGCTGATTTGGCTCAGATCCATGTTTTGATGGTATCTTGGCTATACCATTGATTTATGGTATCTGGCTGTCATGCTTGTGCTCTGGTTTTGAGTCACATGCTGACAGATTGATCATGACTTAATCATCACTAAACCTTAAAATACTGATCATTTCAAGTGGATACCATCAGTAGACGTCTACTAGAAGCCTACTGGACTCTAGAAGGGAGGTATTTACTATAAATAGAGCTCTTTTTACTCTATTTCCCCTCAGACGCATCAAAACATTAAAGCAAACAAATCAAAAGGTAAAATCTTTATTCTTTATATATAAATCTTTTATATTATTAAAGACCAAAGGTAGTATTTATTATAATAATCATTTTAGACATGATTACTTCAACTGTTCTACTTTTTTGCTATATTTTTCTTAAAAATCTCACATCCACATAAAATCAAGAAAATTTGTAATTGCTCTTATTTTTAATTGTAAATACAACTTAAATAAGTTGTATTTATATTATTGGGCATAAATGTATTCAATATTATACTAAGTGTTAAAATTAGGTTATTTTCTGTATTATTACTTTTAATAATTCTTTAATTAATATGAATAGTATTTTTATTAATTTATAACTATGATATTAGTAATATGATTGTTATGAATTGTTTTTTATTAATATAGAACAATTTTTTATGCCTTAATTATTTGTTGGTAACAACAATAAAGCGCTTTTAAAGATATTAATTATTATATTTTCTTTTACAATATAGATTACATTATTTTATTAATTCAATAATATAATTATTTTTATGCCTTAATTATAATGATTATTTATTATTATAATGATTTTCATCTTATTTAACTTATTTATAAGGACATTAAGAGTACAATAAGTAAAATATTAGTAGTTTTTACTTATTGTTTCATAGTCAAACCTTATGTTTGAGGGCCTGGCCGTGATATTTACTTGAAAAGACCTTTAAAAAGATTCTAATTGGGTTTATCCAATGATTAATTATAATTATAACCATAAAATTATATAGTAATTTTATCTTTATTGATTTAAAAAGCTATTGAGGCATTTGGAAAGCAATTTTACTGTCTTACATGTGGTTTTTCACATACTTAGACTTGCAAGAACTTTCTTTGAGTGACTCTAGTGATTAAGAGAGATATTCTATAAATTAAAAATTATTTTATATTATAAATTAATTTAATAAAAGAATCATCCTCATTTTTGTTTTATTCTTTAAAAATAAAAACATCAAAAATGATAAAAAATATTAAAAACCAATGAAAAAAGATATTTTTATTCATTTTATTCATTTCTTTATTCATTTAATTTATTTAAAGATATAAAAGCAATTTTTATGTGGAAAATTGCCATATCTTACCAAAAATGACACTTCTTATATAAGAGAATTATATTTATTTGTCTTTTTTAGTGTTTGAAGACAATCCAACAGAAGAAAATCAAACCACTGTTGAAAGATTAGTGGAAGAAACTTGCTCAAGTTCTCCAACACCAATTGTCTTTAGGAAAAAGAAATCTAAGAGATTAGACTTTCCAGGACACAGTATTCAGGACTCTGAAGGTGAGTACCTCCTTTATAAATGGCCATAAGAAGAATTCTTGTCCTGAAATCTTCTTATTTCTTATTTCTTAAATTATGACTACCAGAAGAGGCTCCCAATACTCCATCCAATCAGATGGAGCTGGACTCAGAGGTACAATTGATCCCTCAAAAGGGAAAAGAAAGGGCAATATCCCTAGTGGAACAGAATCCACACAAGGAAGTGCCTTATCCCAAAGGCAAGTCCCAGAAATGCCTACAATATCTGAACCAGAGTTAGAACTAAGTATGAGTAGCTCAAACAGGTACAAATCACATTCAGAGGGCTCAGATAGACATTTACATGAGCCAGTACAAGCAGTACTACACAGTGTACAAAGAAAAGGACTGGGAAATGTTGCCACAAATACACCAAGGGGTGATGAACTCCTGGCACATCCTCAAAAAGTTCCTCAAAGAGGGGGAAATAGTGAGATACTCCAATGGATGGAATCCACTATCATCCAAACCTCAAATCAAAAGGATCAAGGAGTACCATGCTGAATAAAAGGAGGCAACCAAGGAAGAAGCCCCAGTAGCTTCTACCAGCAAGCCCAAAGCCAACCCACTTCCCCAAGAAGGGAAGAAGAACAAGAAAAAGAACTGGGGAAAACCATATTACCTAAGCTACAGGATCCCATAAAACCAAAAAGATGCCATGGACAATGTCTTCAACATGGCCAGAACCTTGATAGAATTCAAGGACAAGGAGGAGCAAAGAATAAGACAACCTCATTTCCCAAAGAAATAACCTTGTCCCCAGATGTTGTAAATACTTTAACAGAAATTGAAAATAGTATTTTACCTCTAAAAAAAATTAAAAATAGCTTATTATCATTACAAGAAATAAATAATAATCTATCTTCTTTAACAAAAATTGTCTTACAGAATAAAAAAGAAATTGACAACATTAAGTTTATTGTTGAAAATAAAAACCCAAAAGTTTTAATTGACATTACTCAAAAATTGATACAAGGACAACAGGAATTGTATAAATACATAAAAGATATCAAAGATAAAACTTTTACAATCAATTATAACGTGAGTTTTGATAATCTTACAAAACAGTTGAACAAATTAAGTATTTCTGTAGAACAATTTGAAGAAAAGACTTCATCACACCAAAAATTACTTTTAGACCATGTGGAAAAAAGTGATGATGCAAGAATGCATCTGAAAGATTATATTCAAAGTGAAATAAGGCTTATTACTGAAAAAATGGATAGAATCAATGAGGCTAACTCAAGTATGCCAAAGTTATCAACCCCACTTTCTCACATAAGAAGCTGTGTTAAACAAAAAGAGGAATTAACAAATACATTAATAACAGACTTTAGTCATCAAGACAATAACCAAGTCTTAATGAAGGAAGCACCTCAATTAAAAGAATGGACAACTTTCACAGGAGAAAGTGAATATGACCATATGTCATTTATTAAAACAATTGACATGTTACAAGAAGATTATGCCATACAAGATGAATTGATCACTGCCAGATTACACTAACTATTTGAGAAATCTGCAAAAAGATGGTATGATGGCATGAGGAAGACAAATGGCAAAAATACCTGGTCTTGGTGGAAACAAGAAATAATGGCCAAGTGGGCTAATGATGTCTGGAGGTAAAAAATAGAAAATTCATTTGAGAACTCCTTCTTTGACCCAGACAAAGATAAAACTTTGACTAGGTTCTTAAAACAAGTTGAAAGATTGAATGCACTGTACCAAGAACTGTCACAAAAAATGGTACATATGAAAATACTTAAGAAATGTGGAGGGGAATAGGAACATTCCCTGAGAATTAGATGTGTAGAGCTCTTCTCCACAGAAGATTATATCAATGCACTAGAAGACATAGTGACAAGGACAAAAATTGGCAGAACTTGGAAGAAATTGGACATTAAAAGTCCAAATAAGCCATTTAGAAAAAAAGATAAATCAAAAGAAGCTTTCAATACCAATACATCCAACAATAATGAGCAAAGAAAATGCCATAAATGTGGAGGTTTTGGACACTTAGCCAATAACTGCCTCAAAAAGGCAAAAATAAATGAAATTGTGGAAACAGAGGACCACAATGAGAAAGGAGAAGAATATGATTCTGAAAAAGACTCTGAAGAATCAGAAACTTCTGAAAGTGATTAAATCAATATAATTAATGCACAAATTCATAATATTGATTTAATATATGAAGTACTGGATGTCAATTCAAGCTTACCACAAGTTGGAACATTTGATACAAACCTCACAAACATACAAGATGCTAAATTGTATAGAGCCAAACCAGAAAAAGGGATGGGATATACAGCTCGAAAATCAAGTATAAGTATTTTCAGGGTGGGAAATCAAGAGGAAAAAGTGAACTTGGATACAGGAGCATATTGTACCTGTGTTGGTAAAAGTTATTTGAAAATTGTTTTACCAGATTGGGAAGAAACACTTATACCAATACAAGGAGTCAAATTTAGTAGTGCAAGGGAAAGCATTAAGCCCCTTGGAATAATTGACTTAACACTAATTTTTCCTCGTCCTTCACAATGTATCAGACTGAAAGTAGAATTTGTAGTAATAGACAGCTGCACTACTAACCATTTTATACTTTGAGATGATATCTCTAACCAAAAATATAGATATTTTACCATAGGAGACAATAAAAGACAAAAATTTGGCTTTTTAAATAACAAAAGACAAATTATAGTTGTCAAGAATGAAGAAAAAATCCCAGAAATGGATTTTTTCATAACTGAACAGATAAAAGAGGCAGAATTCAATCATGAATCAACCGTAAAAATGAAAGGAAAATTGATTGACCTCTTATTTAAATATAGAAATGCCTTTGCAACTGAAAAGAAACCACTAGGTGCCATAATTGGACATGAGGTAGACATAATCCTTAATGTAGAAAAACCGTATCCACCTCTATTGAGAGTACCAGCTTATCCAGCCAGCCTAAGAGCTATAGAAGCTTTAGAGGTACACATTAAAGAACTAATGGACCTTGGAGTTTTAAGGAAAGTAGGACATAATGAATGGGTAGAGGTCACTACACCTGTCATTATAGCTTGGCATAATGGAAAATAAAGGATGGTAGGGGACTTTAGAGCTCTAAACACCTATACTATCCCTGACAGATATCCAATACCCAGAATCCATGAGACATTAACACAATTATCTCAGGCTAAGCTCAACACAGCCATGGATGCTCTAAAGGGCTGTCATCAAAATTTCTTAACAAACAATGCCAAGAAACTACTAATGATAATAGTCCACTGTGAAATTTTTGAATATCTCAGAATGCCATTTGGTATATAAAATGCACCATCCCATTAACAAAGGATGATGAATACCATATTTGCTGAAAAAATATCAGAAGGATGGCTGATTATTTATATTGATGATATCATAATGTGCTCAGAGACTTGGGACAGTCACTTATCAAGACTAGAAAGAGTCTTGCAAAAAATAGTTCACATGGATTGGGTAACAGCATTACCTGCAGGAGGAGACAGAGGTCACAATGCATGCCTAGTTTCAGTTGAGAAATACAGCAAATGCCTGATGTTTTTTACTATGGCACAAAGATGATACAGCTATGGATACAGCCATAATGAGCTGGAATAAAGTTTTTAGCCACACAGGCTTATTCCAAAGCATCATAAGTGATAGAGACCCAAAATTCACTTAAGCATTATGGAAAAACCTCCACAACCTGTTTGGAACAAAACTATCTTCTCAACACCTTGCCACCCCCAAGCTGATGGTCTAGCAGAAAGAATGATACAGACATTAGGAGACATGATGAGAAGATTCTATACTTATGGACTAGAATTCAAAGATTCTGATGGTTTACCCATGATTGGTGTATATTAATACCAGCTCTTGCACTGGCATATAAAACATCAATCCATTCTTTAACTGGAAAGACACCTGCAATGCTAGAAAAAGGCTGGAATCCAAGACTCCCTTATGATACCCTCAAAAAGGACTTGGTGGATATACACCCAACAGCAAGTAGCTTCAAGTTGATGCTTGGTAAAGTAATACACCATGAAAACATATTTATGCAAGATTATTTCAAGTATGCAAAAGAAAGATGGGATAAAAGTCATAAGCCACCTGACCTCAAAATAGGACACTTGGTCCTAGTGTCAACTCTAAATTTCAATAATATAAAAGGCCCAAATAAATTGAAAGATTCCTTTGCAGGACCATTTAAGATAAAGGCACTACATGGAACCAATGCTGTGCAATCAGAGATCACAGGTGAGCTAATGAACAAACACCCAAATTTCCCTGTAAGTCTGATAAAGCCTTACAGCTTAAGTGACAAGGAATTATTTCTACTAAGAAATAAACCCCGACTTGAAATACCCCCTTTAGAAGAAGGAGAAGGAAAGAAAATTGTGAAAGTCCTTAAAGAAAGAAGGACAAGAAACAAAAAAGAAAGGGAATAACTTGTAAGGTATAGAAATCCAACTCAAGAAGATGAATGGCTACTTGATAAGGATATAACAAATTCTCATAAACTATTAAGAAGGTTCAGACTTGAAAGAAAGCCTAAAGAATAGAAAAATCAAGCATTATTGAGCTTCAAGACTAACAAAGTCTATTGAAGAGGTAGGAAAGTGGATGATACCCTAATTAACTATATCCAATTGTGGTACAATCTTTTTTGGTGGTAGGGAATGTGAGCCTTTGAGATATGAGCACATATCCAAAAAGGTCACAGCAAAAGTTCTGTAATAATTATACTTATAATAATTATCTCAAAGACTAGTAAAAATACCATAAATAGGTACAAAATATGAATTAAGTCAGAATCTAATGAGTAAACATGTGAAATAAATACCACCATTATATTCCTCATGGTAAAATATACATATGTCATTTTTATGGCATATCTGAAAAGTCAATAATTACTGAAGAATAAATAATATTACCTTAAAAAAGGTATAAAGCCTTATTTAACTCAGAAACCAATGAAACAACATGTTAAATAAATTATACAATTGGATTATGCATAAAGCACCACACATAAAACAATTATAAAGCTATTCTCTAAAGTCAATACTTAAGGAATTAAGCTGATTATATGCACTTTTTTGGTCAATGCATATATTCATGGGTTTTAGCTAATATATCTTGAAATATACAAGATAGAGAGATAAAACAAAAAGAAAATTCACCACTTAATTACTGTAAGAACCAAGATATGAGCTTTATTTCACAAGTTATAAACAAGGTTAAAGCTTGTAATGGATTATTGATTAAAATCAATGGAGCTGTTGACCACTTTGTTGTGAAAGTGGTCCAAACTTAAACAAAAGTGGACAGTAATATTAGACTCTTTCATAAGTGAAGAATGATGTAATTTTATTATAATATTCAAGGTATAACTCCTTGAAATCATGGTTTGAAGTTTAAAATATTAAATTTCAACAGAAAAATCATCAAAAATAGAGTTTTGATGAAGTAATAAAGTGCTCTTGGCAGCTCAATGAGAACATTCCAAGTTATCAGAATCCACTCTCAAAAGGGATGTAGCATGTATAACTCAAAAGGTATTAATGATAAAAGTTTAAGCTTAAATTTGATCATTTATGATCACTCACTGTGATCGTATTTCAATTTTAACAGTTATATAAGTGATAAAACTGGTGAATAATATTAGATTATGATTAATAATAATAAAATCCACAAAGCTTAGGCTTCTGCCAAGCCCATGATGTCATCAAAATTAGAGTTATAGTGATAACTCTAAATAATGGCATAATAATGAGATAAGATGGATTGATCATGACGTAATCATCACTAAACCTTAAAATACTGATCCTTTCCAGTGGATAACATCAGTTCACATCTACTAGAAGCCTACTGCACTCTAGAAGGGAGGTATTTACTATAAATAGAGATCTTTTTACTCTATTTTCCCCTCAGACGCATCAAAACATTAAAACAATTAAATCAAAAGGCAAAATCTTTATTCTTTATATATAAATATTTTATATTATTAAAGAACAAAGGTATTCTTTATTATAATCATCATTTTAGACGTTATTACTTCAATTGTTCTACTGTTTTGCCATATTTCTCTTAAAAATCTCAAATTCATGTAAAATCAAGAAAATTTGTAATTTCTCTTATTTTTAATTGCAAATACAATTTAAATAAGTTTTATTTATATTCTTTTGCATAAATGTATTCAAAATTATCATACTAAGTGTTAAAAGTAGGCTATTTTCTCTTATTATTATAATTTCTCTTTATTATTGGTTTTAATAATTCTTTAATTAATAGAAATAGTATTTATATTAATTTATAGCTATAATATTAGTAATATGATTGTTATTAATTGTTTTTTTATTAATAAAGAAAAATTCTTTACGCCTTTATTATTTGTTGGTAACAATAATAAAGTGATTTTAAATATATTACTTATTATATATGAATTTATTTATTTATTATATTATTATTTTTATAATATAAATTATATTATTCTATTTGTTCAATAATATAATTATTTTTAAACCTTAATTATAATAATTCTTTATTATGATAATTTTTTTTATCTTATTTACTTTATGTATAAGGACATTCAGAGTACAATAAGTAAAATATTAGTAATTTTTACTTATTGTTTCATAGTCAAACCTTACATCCAGTAATCCACTATATGCTCACCTCTTGACATTGGATGAAGATTTTGGAGGTAAGCAACCACTTCATCCTTGTGGGATTGTGGGGTTTCATCAGTTTTTTCATTGGGAGTTTGACCCAGTTGACAAAGAAAAGAATTTCTTTCAGCTTCACTCATTCAATCAGATGAATTGGCATATTCCAGGTCCTCCCATTACACAGCTCTGATGCAAGTCATGGTGGCACATCCATTCATTAGCTGGCCTACAATTACATTTACCCATGATGCTGGGACCTTCAAATGTGTAAATATTCCTTCACAATCTCTTGGGTTGAGGCAGGTTGCAATCATTGTATCATCATTTTTTACTTAGGTTGGAATATTTTTGAGGTTTCCTTTGTGCTGCCTTGCATGCCTGATTCCAAGTCATCGTGTTCACATGAGAATAATGCTCCAATTGTTTCATTATCACCTGATAATAGGGCAGTACTAAATGTTTCATTGGGGATTTTGACTGGAATAAATTACATGCCTTTTCAAATACTACCAATATGGGCTCCATATCTCCTAGGTGAGATAGTAATTCTTTTCATCAAGAGTGTTTTTGTACAATTGGATTGATAGCTTTAGGCGTTGTGCTCTCTGGATCTGGTGTCAGAAAAATTCCAACATGTCATTTAAATATTGATTGGAAGAACCTTTGGGTCTCATGTTTTATTGTATTCTTGAATGAAGAGATCCCTTTTTTTCCTGAGCCATGTATAGAAGAGCACAGGTCTCTTGATGCTCATACAATTCTGGGCCCAGCTAGAGTTGGATTGAGAAGATATGGATAAGGCAATGATCTCACCTGGAGGTTTTAAACTTTGCATGATATCACTGTCAATATCAGCCCTGCATGATCTGTTGTTGGCCATAATTGAATTAAGGGCTTCAATTTTGTCCTGTATTTTCAAGGTAGCTTCATTGAATGCTCAATTTTTCTGTTTTTGAGATTTCTGGTGGTAGGAATTCCCAACTCTCTTGATGGAGCCTATCAATAGAGGAAATGTTAGTTGGAAATGTTTATATCACATAGTAGGACCATGATTCACCTTGTAATTTTTGGGCTGTTTATGGGTGTTTGTCTTTGCTATCTTCAATGGGTGCATGCTCCAGAGATAAGTAGTTGTTAAAGAACTCATAATCCTCATCAGTGAGGTCTCCCATATGCAATAAGAATTCCTTTGCAACTAAATTGAGGGCATTGCAGGAACACCAATGAAAGCAAGAATTGGGCAGCCACTTGATATTGACCCCATGACATTTGCACTTGAAGTCAATGGCCATTGCCAAATTATTTGGGGAATTATTCCCAGCGATTCTGTACAGCTGATGAACCATGCTACACTCAGATAGCAACTCCCACAAACTCCATGCAAGGGCCTTACCTGTATGGAAACCAGTAATGGTCTAAGATCACAGAGGATAAGCTCTCTTTTTTAAAAAACAAATAGAAATACTTACCTTAAAAGAGAGAAGGAATTTCCAAAAGGTATACTTAATGGGGTCAACCCATTGACCTACCATAGTCACACAGCATTGTGTTTGATCTTTTATTGTCCAACAATTCATTGCTGCACTGAGGTAGGTACCTTGAGGGA
The DNA here is from genome assembly GCA_023105745.1 of Austropuccinia psidii. Taxonomy (NCBI): domain Eukaryota; kingdom Fungi; phylum Basidiomycota; class Pucciniomycetes; order Pucciniales; family Sphaerophragmiaceae; genus Austropuccinia; species Austropuccinia psidii. The sequence goes on from JALGQZ010000013.1 coordinate 42,570,301, forward strand.
GATTGGAAAACTTTTTCATGAATTTCTGTTTCAATTTAAAATGAAGATTGGTTTCCATGGCTGAAATCTGTTGGCATTTGGGCCAAACAAAAGTGGGAGATAGGCAGTGTAAAATTTGTTGCAGCCAGGGTGTTTCCAAAATTTAGAAGGAGACTTGTATTGCCACAAGGGCCTCTACAAGACTCTTTTTTAGAATGACTTTTTATTTGGCTGCTAATTTGGAGCCTAGGTTGAGATCAATTGAGCCTGGGAATTTGATTTCCCAAGAAAGAAAGTGACCACAACATTTGGAGCAGTTCCTATGCAAATTTGAGGTATTTTGGCCTAAGACTGCAATGGAAATGCTACAAAGCAATGCCATTAGCTTCTAATATGACAATGGATTTTGGTAACTGTTACTACTCACGCTGTGGTATACCATACCATTCTGTCAGTTTTGATTAATGAAAAAAAAATTATAAATAGCATTTTTATGAAAATTGAAATTAGGAGGGATTTGTTTAAATTACATACAATAAGGATGTGGTAGAATAGTGTAAAAGATCAAAAGAGAATAGGTTAGGAAGAAGAAATTAGACAGTACAAGTGTCACAGTAATATTACAGAAGGTGTTTACAGAGGTTTCACAAGGGTGTAATATAAAAAAACCTAGGATTACATAATCAATGACATCATTTCCCCACAATTTCCCTGCAAGTTTCCCCACAAAATCAAGAACTCAATCAAAGCACAGACCTCTCAATTCAATTACCACCAAGCCTTAAATTGAATACCTGAAAAATTCTAAGTCCCCTGTTTTTCAACACTCCCCTGGAGGCCCAAAAAATATAAATGGAGGTCCTCATCCCCCTCCAATTATTTTTTCCTCATGGCCCAGACAGAGGCTCATCAAGAAACATAACTTCTTAATATTCTTTTGAGGAAAATCCCCTCCATCCATCCACATTATCCTGAATTTTAAAGAGAATACTCAGTAGCTAAGCTCAGAAGTATAGTTATCCCATCCCCATTCCTAAATTTTGCTCAGTAGATAGGCTCAGTAGCATTGTCTGAGTAATTTATAATTAATAGTAGTTAAAAGTTGGTCTACATTAATTAATAAATTTATCTCATAGACTATCCCCTTAATAGTGTTATCCCATTCCTAAATCTGCTCAGTAGCCAAGCTCAGTAGCATTGTCTGGGTGTTTTATAAATAATAGTAGTTATCCTTTGGTCTACATTATTATATAAAATCCATCTAATTGACAAAGCTCTTTACTCAGTAGGTAAGCTCAAGTAGTAAATTGAACCATATTAGTGTTTGTTATCACAAGTTATCATTATAAGATTATTCAACCTTTAAAAAATATAGTAGTAGACCTTGTTATCACAAGTTATCATTATTAAATTATTAAACCTTTGAAAAAAATAAAGTAGTAGACTCTTTTATCACAAGTTATCATTATAGAATTATTAAACCCTCAAAAAAATTAGTAGTAGTGTTTTTTATTATTATTTATCATATTATCATCAAAATTGCATATCCCTCAAGGTGTTACTGTTCTCAGTAAAGGAATTACAAAGTCCTTTCTCAAGTTTTATATCTTTATTTATTTATATTAAGGTTTACTAAACCATTGTTTCCAGATAAAACAAAGTATGATAGAGTCTGTTGAATATACTTTTCTGACTAGCCACCATCAAATAAAATTCATTTATTGTGGAACTCAAGTCAAGATAATTCAGCATTATTAGGAATGGCAGTCTATATTATTCTAGCACACAAGAAGAGCAAGGGTTATAAGTAATAAAAGCAATTTGGAACTTTTCCTTGTAATTTCCCCTTCCAAGTACTGCCTCATTTTATCCCACAATGTGAAGTGCCTACATTGGTAGGTATATCAGAAATGACTCTTAGCTTGCACCCACTCACAATTTGGAGTAAGACTCTAAAAGACCCAATCTATTAATTTGATAAAGTAGGCATTGTAAGAAACTATCAGAATCACCTCATAATAGTCATACACATCTGATTGTATACATTGGCGTTTTTTGGCTTGACTAGATGGCAATCATAATTGATGAATTTGGAAATCTCTTCACCACTAGTGGCTCCATTGAATATCTCTTTGTCATCATATTCATCTGTGCTGGTCATATAATCACCCATGCTGTCCAGTAGGTATTCACCTGGGTTTATTTTAAAAGAGGTAAGTCACAAATTTGTTATGAGAATAACAGAAAAATAGGAAATACTCACAAATGTACAGAGAAAGGGTCTGAAGTCCACTTTCAATGGATGATGTAACATTGGATTTCAGCCCAGCCATCACTGCTTATATAGGATATCCAAAGACCAAGGAAAATGGTGGTTATCACCAAATTATTATGGAGTGGTCGAGAATCAAAGGCAGTGTGATGGATTAAGGTTCTGCCATGATGTCAAACATAAATTTTTTGAATTGAATATAAAACTGGTTCTGAGGAATAATAATGAACCTATTACTTGTCACAACTAGGTAGGAAGGGGTACAGTGTTTGATCTGTAATTGTTGTTATTTTGTGTTTGTTGATGTAATGCAAGATTGGAAAGTTAAAATTAAACATTTCAAAGAAAAAGAAGGTGGTCATGAGGAGGGTGTCTGAGAAAGGGAGAAAGGATTTTCTGTGGGAGGAAGTTTTAGATTGCTTTCTGGGTTAAAGAGTTTGCATTTGTTGCTATGTGGGCAGTGATCACATCTTTTGCATTTAGGTCTGGGGTTATCCGGTTTTTTGTTGCTTAGCCAGGTTACTTACCAACCTTGAGCTTATTAAACCAGAACTTTTTTTGTTTTATTCATCTGATTTTTAATAACCATCAGGACCAAAATGCCACCTCTGAAATGTGATGTGAGTTAAATTAAGGTTTTGAGGATTTTCAATTTTTGTACAGAAAATACTAAAAACTTAGTTTAAGCTTATTTAGAGTTGAGTTACATAAATTTTACCCAGAGGTGACCCTACCTTATTCTTTATGAGGAATTCAATGGTGAAATAATTCTCATATGTTTATACATTGGATATAAAGCTATAATAATTTTTATTCAACTTTTTTCCAAAAATATTTTAATTTTAATATTTTTGTTAAAAATTCATTTTACTAAATTTTTTCAAGTAAAAATATACTTTCAAAATCTTGCATTTCAAACTAGTTTTAATCTTAAATTATAATTAAAAATTTAATGATTTATAGAAATTTTATGTTTATACTTTAATTTTGTACTTTATAATATAAATAAATTGATTTCATTTATTATGGTCTTTTGGGTATAAAAAATAGCTCTAAGGCTGACATTTCCTCCCCTTAAAAAAATATTACTTTGTAATATTGTTATTTCTAGTGTCTCTGAACCTTCTAAGAATTTTTGTAGCTTCAGGTATGTCTTTTTCTGCCAAACATTCATCTTCACAAGTTGGGTCACTATAGCTGACAAGGTATTCCCTTACTGTCTTAGTTCTCAACTTTCTTTCTTTGAGAAATTTGGTAAGGTTCTTTGTACCAGATGTTCCAAAAGGAGGTATATACTGGGGGAATTTTTGAGCATCAATACATTTAGACGGCTTTATAAAGCTTACTGGAAATGTATGATTCTTATTACTAAGTTCCTCAGATACTTCTACTTCAACAGCATTTTCTCCATGGAGGGCCTTAATAACAAAAGGTCCTGCAAAGGAGTCTTTAAGTTTCTTACATCCTTTGATGTTATTGGAGTTAGTGGTAGATACAAGCAACAAATCTCCCACTTTGAAGTCTGTATTGGCATGTCATTTGTCCCATTTGTCTTTGGCATACGCAAATGAGTCTTCCGTGCACCTTACTGCATTCTTTCTAGCTTTGTCTAGAATTTCTTTGAAGCTACTAGCTGTTGGATGTATTTTAACAAAATCTTTCCTCAAGGAATCTTGGGGTAATTTGGAATTCTATCCTTTTTCTAGAATAGCAGGAGTTTGATTGGTACTGAAATTAATGGATTTTTTATATTCCAATTCCAGTGTGGGTAAAAGGGTACACCAATAATGGGTGAATCCATATAAAGTTTTAAGCTCTTGGGCAAATTCACAAGATATTATGACCATGTCTTGCAAAACTTGGCTTGTTCTTTCAGCTAGACCATCAGCCTGTAGGTGGTAAGCTGTAGAGAAAGATAACTTTGTTCCAAACAATTGGTGAAGGTTTTTCCATAGTGCTGAAGTAAATTTGGGATCCTTGTTACTAATGATGTTTGTGAAAATTCCAGTTCATGATACTACTCTATTCCATATCAGATAAGCTGTATCCATGGCTGTATCATATTTATTACATGGAAAAAATATTGGAGTCTTACTGAACCCGTCAACAATCACTAGGGATGCATTATAGCTTCTATCACCTCCTGGTGGTAGGCCAGTTACCCAATCCATATGCACAGTTTCCCAATGTCTGCTGGGTTCTTGGATTTTGATCATATTTCCAAGTCTTTTGCCAGTGGATTTATTTGCCTTTTAAAATCTGTCACCGGTTTTTAAATACTCTGCAACATCCTTTTTCCACATTGGCCACCATATACAGGTCTTGACTTTCTCCCTTTTTCTTTCCTCAGACAGGTGCCCTGAGAAGGGGCTGTCATGGCACTCTTTCAGTACAAGATTGAATAAGGAGCTGTCCCCAACTGTCATTACACATGTGTGTTTAGTCCTATGGTAGATTATGCCATCTAGTAGATGAAATCTTCCTTCATAATATAATTCCTTCCATATTTCATCTAAGGCATGTATCAAGCAGTTATCTTTGGAGTTTTTGTTAATTAATTGGCATACAATGAAACAATTATTATCTTGATTATAAATGTTTTTGACTGCCTCAAAGAGAGTGGTGTTCAGGTCTCTAAAACTAATTCCTTCTATTAGGATCTGTGGGTAAGCTTCTTCTGGTACATAAGAAGGATTATAAATGTTATTTGGTAATAGCCATCTGCTTAGTCCATTTGCATTTTTGTGAATATTCCCATCCTTGTGCACAATAGTAATATTCCCTCTATCCAAAATGTTTTTTTATTATATGATTTTATATTTATATTTTTATTTTGTTATTAATAACATAAATGAATTTATTTTATTTATAATTGTGTAATTTTTTTATTATTTGTGGTCTTTTGGGTATATAAAAATATCTCTAAGGCTCAAATTCCCTCCCCCTAAAAAAAGAAGATTACTTTGTAATATTGTTATTTCTAGTGTGTCTGAATCTTCTGAGAAGCTTGGTAGATTCAGGTATGTTATCTTCTACCAACCACTCATCCTCAAATGTTGGGTCACTATACCTGACAGGGCATTCCCTTACTTTCTTAGTCCTCAATTTCCTTTATTTGAGAACTTTGGTGATTTTTTCAGTACCTGGTGATTCAACAGGAGGTATATTCTGGGGACCTTTTTTCCTCAAGGGTAATTATTAATTTATTATCTCTTCATTCTTGATGTATTATTTATCTATTTCTAATTAATTATCTTGTTTATTTATTCTATATTATATGAAAAACAATTATAATTTCATAATTAAAAGATGATTCATGGGTTTTTTATTATTCATATCTTATTTCATTACCATTTATTTATTATTTGGTCATTATTTTCAAATTTATTCATTCATTAATTGCACTAATTCATTATTTATTATTGAAAGTTCAGAAAGGAATTCAGCTCAGTGGGCTTGACGGAGAGTAAGGAACTTGGAAGTAATTAATTATTGAAGAGAACAGTGATTGGTGAGACCTTCAAAAGGAAAAGATAGGGAAAGAAGAAATGCCCGCCAGAGCTTGAAAGATCAAACTACCCCAAGGGGTTCCTTATCATGAATCTCATAGTTGAGCTCCACTGGAATACGCTTGCAGCTATCAAATGCAATGGGATGTTTTCCTGAGTCAGAAAGCTGACTCAGTACACCACCCAAGGCATAATATAAAGTGCTTGTATCTAAAATGGCTGGTAGAGAAGGATTGGATTGGGGTGAAGGCCTCTTTAACTTTGTAAGGTGTGGAAATGAAAATTTGATTAAAAATCAAGTACTTTTTCTGTCCTCAAAATTTGTAGAAGGTAAAATACAATTAAAAATAGTATGAGATAGTATTTTTAAGAGAAAACACACCAATTTTATTCTTTTTGACTTTGTAAGTATAAAACAATAATATTAGAAAGAATTATTGTTTTACCAACAATAAAAACGTATCCAAAAAAACTCTACAAAAGATATTTAAGGCTATAAAAGAAATTTCCTCAAGCGCAATTTCAATTGGAATCAATTGAGCAAAGAACTGCAAGAAATTAATTAAAGAAAAAAGTTTCTAAAAAGATATTTTAAAGAGAAAACATGCCCAAAAGTGACCAGAGTGGATTTGGAAACAAAGTGACAAAGTTAACAGTGATGAAAGATGCTTTATATCACTTATAGGGTGGCTCAAGGGGTAAAAGTGATTATAAGAGTTAAAAAAAATGACTATAGTAATTTTTTCACGTGTTCAAAAGGTTTAAAATGATTTAAAAAGGGTGGTGAGAATATTTTATTGATTGGTTTAACAGTGTTTAAACTAATTATAGAAGGAAAAGATTCCAACATGAAGAGAAAAGTGGGGCAAAGAAGACATTATTTAATAGCCATCAATTTTCTTACTCCAAAAGTAACATGTACTCTTGTCAATCGTGAAAACACTCTGACAACGTAAAAGCCAATTATGGCATCATTGAACCCTGGTTTAGACCAAAAAAGGGCTGGCTTTAGCCATTTTAGACCCTTAAATCAGCCATTACAATAGTAATACCTGGTCTAGAGCCTTCAAAACACGTAATAATGTGTTTAAGAGACTTAGAAACCAGTTAAAACTGTTTTTACTAATTTCCTTTTAGCTTAAGGGTAGTTTTACCCTCTTGGCAACAGTTAAAACTACCCTGGTTGGTATCAAAACCTCATCATCAATTGAGTCACAGACCCTGTGACTCATTTCCAGGCCAAAAGTGATGAACGTTTGCGTGGATTTTGACATCCCATGCCTTTCAGTAAGGGTTGTGGGGGTCTGGCTCCCCCTTGGAGCTAGAGTACCTTTTCCCCCAGAATTAATCTTTCCAATTTATTTTTTCTTTAATTCCTCATCATTTGATACATTTGTAATTTACACATACAACTCAATTGAGTTTTACAGTACACAACTGTAATAATTGATACCTCATATGGAAATTACAGCTCACTTATGTAATACACGCACACATTTTGACATTTCAATTGAAAATACTTCAATTCATCATAACTTTCAAACTACACACAACACCTCAATTTTAACACAAAAATTGATGGTTAACACCACATTTGGTGTGAATTAAATGAAATTTTTGAAGATTTTCAACCTTTGTACAGAAAATACTAAAAAATTAATTTAAGCTTATTTAGAGTTAAGTTACGGAAATTCTACCCAGAGGTGACCCCACCTTATTTTTATGAGGAATCCAATAGTGCAGTAATTTTCTTAAGTTTATTTATTGGATAAAAAGCTATAATATATTTTATGTAACCTTTTACCAAAAATATTTTAATTTCATTGATTTTATTAAAAATTCATTTTTACTTAATTTTTTGAAGTAAAAATGCATTTTCACAATTTTAAAATTTAATGTAATTTTTATTTTAAATTATAATTAAATTTTTATTTTTGTATATAACTTTGTATTTATGTTTTGATTTTTATTTTGATAATATAAATAAATTTATTTTATTTGTATTTATATCTTATTTTGTTATTTGTGGTCTTTTGGGTATATGAAACTACCTTTAAGGCTCACATTCCCTCCTCCTAAAAAAGAATATTGCTTTGTAATATTGTTATTTCTGGTTTGTATGAACATTCTGAGAAGCTTAGTAGGTTCAAGTATTTCCTTTTCTGCTAACCATCCACCTTCACAAGTTGGATCACTGTACCTAACAGGGTATTCCCTTACTTTATTGGTTTTCAACTTTCTTTTTTTGAGAAGTTTGGTAATCTTTTTTAATACCAAATGATTCAATAGGAGGTATAACTTGGGGAACTTTATTCCTCAAAGGAAATTTCCCAGCATCACTAGATTTATATGGCTTTATCAAGCTCACTGGAAATGTAGGATGCTTATTGCTAAGTTCTTCAGATAGTTCTACTTCAACAGCATTTTCTCCATGGAGGGCCTTGATAACAAAAAGTTCCTGCAAAGGAATCTTTTAGATTTTTACATTGTTTGACGTTATTGAAGTTAGTGTTTTGATACAAGTACTAAATCCCCCAGTTTGAAATCTGGAGTGGCATGTGACTTGTGCCTTTTGTCCTTAGCATATGCAAAAGAGTCTTCCATGAACCTCACTGTATGCTTCCTAGCTTTGTCTTGCATTCCTTTGAAGCTAGCAGCTGTAGGATGTATTTCAATCAATTCTTTCCTCAAGGAATATTGAGGTAGTTTGGTATTCCATCCTTTTTCTAAAATAGCAGGAGTTTGGTTGGTACTGGCATGAATGGATGTCTTATATGCCAGTTCTAGTGCTGATAAAAGAGTACACCAATCATGGGTAAGTTCATTGCAATCTTTGAATTAAAGGCCATATGCACAAAATCTTCTTACCATATCTTCCAAGGTTTGGATCATCCTTTCAGCCAGACCATCAGTTTGTGGGTGGTAGGCTGTAGAGAAGGATAATTTTGTCCCAAATAGTTGGTGAAGATTTGTCCATACTGCTGAGATGAATTTGGGATCTGTGTCACTAATGGTGTTTGTGAATATGCCAGTCCATGATATCACTCTATTCCATATCAGAAGAGTTTTATCCATGGATTTATCATCCTTGTGACATGGTAGAAAGATTGGAGCCTTACTAAATCTGTCAACAATCACTAGGAAAGAAATATAACTTCTGTTACCCCCTGGTGGCAGACCAGTTACCCAATTCATATGGAAACTTTCCCAAGTTCTGCTGGGTTCTTGGATCTTGATCATATTTCCAAGTCTTTTGCCAATGGATTTATTTGCTTTTTGACATCTGCCACAGGTTTTGAAATACTTTGCAATATCTTTCTCCCACTTTGGCCACCATATGCAGGTTTTTATTTTTTCTCTTGTTCTGTCCTCAGACAGATTTCTTGAGAAAGGGCTTCCATGGCATTTTGGAAGTACAAGATTGATGAAGGACTTGTCCACAACTGTGATGACACATGTATGCTTAGTTCTGTGGTAACACAAAAGGGTAGAAAGTTCATTTTGGTGACTATCAGTCAAATGAAGGCTTATTTAACCTTCATTTAACTGATCAGATTTGAATATTTACAACTCTAAGTTGACTGGTGCTACTTTACTTACTGTAATTTGTCTTTGAAATGGTAAAAAGGCAATTGTTTGACACTTATTGTCTCCAATAGTAAAGTATCTGTCCTTGTTGTTATGTAAGTCTATTCCATATATGATCAGATAGTCATTTCCCAACATAAAATGGGTACTAGAGCAATTTTCAATAAGAACAAATTCAACAGTGATTCTTAAATCTCCATTAATATGTGGAAATATGACATTGGTCTCAAAGATTCCCAATGCTTTCATTGGATTACTTGCACTATTGAACTTTAGACATCAATTGGTAAAAATTGGTCTTCAAAATTTGGTGCACAAGTCTTAAGAAAATATTTTCCAACACAAGAGCAGAAGGCTCCTGGGTCAAGTAAAAGCTTAGTGGGCTTGTTATCAATTACCACTTCCATTATACAAGAGCTACCAGCTGTATAACCTTTTCCCCTGTTTGGTTTGGTTTTCATAAGCTGTGCATCTTGAAGTTTTGACAAATTGAGTTGACCATTGCTTAATTGTGGCAAGTGGGAATAAGATTCCATGATGTCAAAAGTGTCATTGATATTTTCTATGTCTTTTGAAGATTCAGAAAATGAATTTTCTTCAATTATATTATCATCTTTTTCAACATCAGGGTTTATTTCAATGTCAATTTCATTGATTTCCCCCTTTTTATACATGTATTAGGTAAGTGGGTGGTGCTTTGGCAGATATGGCACTTTCTTATTATATCTGCAGATTTATACTTAACATTATTAGAAGTTTCCTTGGTATTTTTGTCCACAGAATCTTTCCAAGGTGTATTAAACCTTGTTTTGAGATTCACCCTACTAGAACCAGTCGTGGTTCTGGTGGTTAATTCTTCCAATATATTAATTATATCTTCTGCTGAAGATTGTTCAGTAGTCCTGCTTTTGACAGCATTCCCTAAGTAACCTCCACATTGTCTCAGAATCTTTCTGTGGATCATACATTCTGACATGTCAGGATACAATGCTGTTAATCTGTCTTTTTGTTGGCAAAGCCACAGTAAAGCTTTGTCTTTATAATCATTACATTTGGCAGATTCAAAGTCTGTTTCCATTTTAAACCTCCAAGAATCATTTCCCCATTTGTTGATAATTTGGGTTTTCCACCAATTCCAGCTTTGGTGTCCATGTGCTTGTCAGGCTGAGTCTATGATAAAGCAGTAATTAGACTGTTTACAACTTTAACTATGACTGTGACACAGTGATAAAGGTTCAAAATAAAAGTATTTGTTCATGATAAGGGTTTATAATAAAAATAAGAGGGCTTTACTATTGTGGAATAGTGGTGGTGAGCACTATTGAAAGCCCTGGGTGCAGCTTTACCTGTTGGGTTACAATAATAAAGTCTACAATAATTAAAATTATAATTATACCTGGTTAATTTCCAAGAGTATAACTGTTTTTGACAGTTGTACTATGTAGGAATTTAATAGAAGGATGAGGAAAGCAATTCTGGCTGTGAAAAGCCTCCTTTTTATCCGGAAATGGGGTGGAAAGGGTGCTAGACCTTTCCACGTAGAGGAAGTGAAGATTTTTTCACTCTCTGGGACAGGCTTGTGGTTTTCAAAGACCTGTATAGCCTGTATTAGGCTCAGATGTGGCTTTGAAACCACATCTGGGCAGTTTTCACCAATACAGGGTGAAAACCTTCATCTAGGGACCTCCCAGCCTGATTCTGACGTGTATGACGCGTAAAATACTGTACAGAAACTGTATGGGACCCCAGTATTGACTGACATATGAGGTATTGGGGTAAAGACAAGCTCCTTTGTCTATTTGACACCTCATATTCATGATTATGGGACATTACACCAAGGTAAGGCTGTATATGACAGCAGGTGGGAATCTGACCTTAAAACAGCCATACCTTTCTCAATTCTTGAGATATCAACCTCAAAATTGGTTCAGTGTGTAGCCCTGTATGTGCTCTACACAATGGTACCTCATTTTATATGGGTATCATTAAATATGGAAAAGGTATCCCATGTACAAGACTTTTGTACATTTGCATGGTTTAGGCAAAAAGCTGTATTGAGCTTATTTGCCCCATAGCTTTTGTTCTAGTTGATATATGGGGAAATGGATGACACCATCAGATACTCCTGATTGTGCCAAATCCAAAAAGACCCCACTTGAGGTATCTCACGCTAAAACTGCAAACATTAGATGAGAGGTGAATGTTTTTTTCACCCTTTTTTGGTCTGAATTTGGCCATAACTCAAGTAATGCTGGTGCTAGCTCATTTTGGCTAGTACAATTGGATAGCCCTGGCTTAGAGCTTCATTTTGAATACCAATTTGATGGGGTTAAGCCTCTCCTTCTGGATATTAGCAGAGAGGTGAAAATTAAGGTTTATTCTCAGCAACAACTTTGAGCAGGAATAACTTTGTTATTCTTTGTCCTATGGTGATGGGACTTATATATTTAGAAAGGAATGAGATTCCTCTTTCTTTTGATTCCTTTTGAGCTAATTTGGTTCAGATCCATGTTCTGGTGTTATCTTGGCTACACCATTGATTTATGGAATTTTGGCTGTCATGCTTGTGCTCTGGTCTTGAGTCACAGGCTGACATACCCTCCCTCTAAAAAAGGCTCATCATAGATGAGACTGTTAAGTCCTCCTAGAAGCTCTGAATCTCCTTAGATGAAGGTTCCCATCTGGTATGGCATCTTCTGCCAACCGCTTGTCTTTATCAGCTGTCTGGTTCTTGAATCTGACTAAGTATTGTCTTTGATCCTTCCCATTAAGTCTGATATTCCTGGCTTTGATGATTTTACTCACAGGTCCAGGGGAGTCCTCCACTTCCACTATATCAGGTAGTGTGGGGTTCTACTTCCTGGAGGGGAATTTGTCCTCCTCTGTTTGGAAGTATGGCTTGACTAAACTTACTCGAAAGACTGGGTGCTTCCTGGAAAATTCCTCTGTAAGTTTGACTTCCACTGCATTCTTCCCTATCAATTTAATGATAGTGAAGGGACCTACAAACAAGTCTCTCATCTTCTTAGGTCCTTTAAGGTTATTAAAGCTCAGTGTCGAAATTAGCACCTGGTCCCCTTCATTAAAGTCAGGTTCCATGTGTGTCTTGTCCCACCTCTGCTTATTATATTCCTTTGCCTCAGCTATGTATTTGGAATCTGTGTCACAAGCCCTCTTCCACATATCATGGAAGTCTTTGGCTGTGGGGTGGATGGTCAGAAGATTCTTCTTCAAGTGATCCACAGGCAGCAGGGGGTTCCACCCTTTCTCTACCACTGCAGGTGTTTTTCTTGTGGTAGAGTGCTGACTTGTATTATAAGCCAGTTGGACAGCTGGTAAAAGGGTAACCCAGTCATGGGTGTATCCCTCATGGTCCTTGTATTCCATGCCATAGGCACAGAACCTTCTAAGGATATCCTCCATTGTCTGGATCATCCTTTCAGCTAGGCCATCTGTTTGTGGATGGTAAGCTGTGGAAAATGCAAGCTTGGTGCCAAGCGTGTCATACAATTTGGTCCAAAATTCAGATGTGAATTTTGGGTCCCTATCACTAATGATGATTTTAGGGACTCCACAGGTAGATATGATGTTATTCCAAAATAGCAGAGCAGTATCCATGGCTGTGTCCTCTTTATGGCATGGTAGACACCTCATGCTCATGCTGAACCTATCAACTATGATTAAGCAGGCATTGTAGTTTTCTTTGCCTCCTGGGACAAGTCCTGTAACCCAGTCTATATCAATGGTTTCCCATGGGTGTTTGGGATCCTCTATGTGTTGAAGTAACCCATACTTCTTCCCATATTTCCTGTTTGCCTTTTGGCATCTTTCACAAGTGTTGATTTATTGCCTCAACTCCTATTCCCACTTGGGCCACCAAGCTGTGCTTGCTACCCTCGCTTTGGTCCTGTATTCACTCATGTGTCCCATATAGGGCAGTCATGGCATTCCTGCAGGATCAGAGAGATGTGGTCTCTGTCTACCACTGTGAGTGCACTTGTGTGTCTTTCTCTGTGGTAGAGCAGGCCATCTATAAGGAAGAACTTGTTATCCTTATAGGCTCCCAACCAGGGTTCTTCCAGTTGGGATTCCAGTTCTGGACTCCTGTACTTTTGTTGAAGGAGTTGTAGTAATATGCCACACTGTTTGTGTTTGGAATAAGACTTCAGTACTGCACTGAAAAATTAATTGTGCAGTTCTGAGGAACTTATTCCCAATATGGGAGTTTCTGTTCCCTCTGAATCAGTGTTTCCACTGTCAAGGGTACCACTGTTTGGTGCCCATTCAGAAAATCTGAAGTTCTTCCTCCTATCTGTTTCCATGAAATGGATAGGGATCTTGGCTGCAACTTCAGGGTCATAAGCTGGATTGCTCTTGACATTATCCAGTGGCCATCTGCTAAGGCCATCTGCATTGGTATGAATTTTACCTTCTTTGTATATGATGGTCATGTTCCCTCTATACTCCTGGATGGCTATTTGCCATCTCAGCATGTGTCTATTTGTAGTCTTCAGGTTCAGTAAGGACTTCAAGGCTGTGCAGTCTGTGTAGACTTCAAATACTGCACCCTCAAGATAATAATGGAGTTTTTCTAGAGCCCAGACTAGACATAGACATTCAGTCTGGGTGGCCCCATACCTGGCTTCTTAATATTTCAGTTGCCTATAGATGTAACATATTACTCCCTCTCTTGGTTCACCATTTACTAATTGTCTTTGGTGAAGGGCTGCTCCCAAGCCTTGGCTACATACTGCATCTATGTATAACTTGAATGGTAGTTCAAAGTCAGGCAAGATTAGCACAGGGGAATTTGTGAGTTCATGTTTGATCCTCTCATATGCATCCCTTATTTCCTTGGTGATTTCAAAAACTACATCTTTTGAGCATAACTTGTATAAGCTACTAGTTATGTGGGCAAAAGTTTTGATGTGTTTTTTTTATTTCCTAGAGCTAGTAGCTCTTGTTGGCCAAAATTACACTTTTTCAGTGAAATTTTAAGATTGATGGGTGTACATTTACTGAGTACTCTGTCTATGTATTGTACATGGTCTTCCCATGTCTCTGAGTATATAATGATATCATCAATATATACCACCATCCAGCCTTCCAATATTTCTTCTTGGAATATTGTGTCCATCATCCTTTGGAAGTGGCGGGTGCATTTTTGATGCCAAATGGCATCTTGGTGTACTCATATATGCCCATATGGCATATTATTCTGAGTAATTTGATGGAGTTTGGTAAAACTCCATTCTGGTGGAAGCCTTTCATACAATCCATCTTGGTTATGTATTTGGCTTTTGCCAGTTTATCCAAAGCATGGGGTATCCTGGGTATAGGGTACCTGTCTGCTTTTGTGTAGTTGTTTGGAACTCTGAAGTCTCCACAAAGTCTATATTTGCCATCCTGCCAGGTGATCAGGACAGGAGTGGTTATTTCCACTATTTCATTATGTCCAATCTTCCTGATGACATCCATGTCCAGAAGTTCATTGATGTGTTTTTCAATTTCCTTCCTTGTTTCCAGACTTGCTGGGTAAGGAGGTCTCCTGAGCATGGGTGGATAAGGTCTTTCCACATCCAGATATAGTTCTATATCATGGCCCTTGATCTTTCCTAGTGGCTCTTCACCAATGGCAAATGCTGGTCTGTTCTTCCTCAGAATCTTCAGTAAATTTAGTTTTTGTTTACTGGTGATGGTAGTGCTAAACTGGCCCTCCCTGAATTCATTCAGTAGTTCCTCTAGTCGGTCATGGGTAGAGATTTGGTATACATCAAGTGAAAATTTCTTTTCCTTGTTGGTACAAATGGTAATATGCCTGTTTTTGCTATTGTAAATTTCTATTCCATACATCCTCTGGTAGTCTGTTCCCAGTAAGAACCCTTGGATGTGGGCATCATCAAGCACTACAGACTCTGGGATGAGTCTGATATTACCCTTCCTGTGGGGTATAATTATCTCTTTGATAATTGTACCAATGGAAGTCATCTTCCCTGAGGAACTTTGAAATCTCTTTGCCTTGGTGGGCAAGAGCTGTTCTTCCCAATTCGGGAAGTGGTTATCCAGATGATTTCTGGCCACTATGAATGATCAATGGATGTTGAGCATTGTCAATACAGACAGTCATTTTAGTGGCTGTTCCATGTATATATGCCATACCTTTGGTTGTTGTAACCAGGAATTTCTGTGCATCTTGTGTGTGTTTGCACAAGTTTTTATTGGCAGTATCCTGTGGCATGCCTGCTTCCAACTGTATGTCCTGCATTTCTAGTGGGGTTTCCTCTTGGTATTCTACTAGAAATTCTTCTCTTGGGTCTTGGTCATCATCAGATGGTTCTCTGATGGCATCACCCATAGAGTCTGATTCAGAATCCTCTGTTGGGGATTCCTCCTCTGGGACTTTCTCAATGGCATAGACGTTTTTCTTTTCCTTTGGACAGGTGTTGGCATAGTGGTCTTTTGAACCACAATTGTGACAAGAATTCTTCTTCTTTGTCACTTCTTCCACCCTTTCTTTGGGTTTGTCTTTAAACTCCACCCTGAAAGGTTGTTTCTCTTTGAAACCACTGCTCTTATATGGGGTGAATTTCCCTATATTAGTTCTTTTCCTTATGCCTTGTAAGGTATTAGCAATGTCATCTAGAGTGCAATTTTGGTTGCATCTGCAATTTACTGCATGCTCTAGTTCTCCTGGAAGTTGTGTCAGAAGTTTGTGATTCCTCATTTGGATGTTCATCTGAGGATCAATGGCTTTAAGTCTTTTAGACTGTCTAAGACACCACTCATATGGATCTTTGTCCACAGAGTATTTGTCATTGTCAAATGACATGGTCTTTTTCCATATCCAAATTCCATTACTGTCCTTTTGGATGATTTGACTCTTCCACCAGGGCTACTTTCTTCTGCCATGGATTTCTTTTATTTCTGTGTACCATATACTAGCATGACCTTTAAATTCTGTATTTAGTCTAGCAGTAATCCAGTAATCTGGTATGCTTGGTACATCAATGAAGAGTCCATCAATATAATCTATGAGCTCCATATGATCATATTCTCCTTTTTCAGTGAATTTGGCCCAGATTGAGGCCTCAGGAAGCTGTTTCAAGGCTTCCTTCTCTGAATAAGACATACCATCTCCATCCTGGTATTGTGATGGAGATCTAGCCTTATTCACCAACATGGCATCTGGTTTTATGTCATCTGGTTGATATGGATTATCCATAACTTAGCCTTGTGGTTGGGGCTTCAAGTTATGGTAGACATTAAACAATTTGTTTATGTCTTGATTTAGACAATCCCTGTCCCTTTTGCTGTGGTGTTGTTCTTCAAAGACTAGATTAAGTCTTTTGTTGGTCTCTTCAGAGGCTTTTCCCAATTTGGCATGTCCTTCTTGAAGAGCTTTGACAATTTTATCCATGGAGGCTGTTGATTTTTTCATCCTCTCATGGCTTGCTTCAAGTTCTGCAAACTGCTTTTGAGTTTGCTCAGCATATTGGGACGTTTGTAACCACAGTGCATCACTGTTTAAGTTACTCTCAGGTGTGAAAACTTTATGTTCATTCTGAGTGGGGGTAATATTCCTATTAATAGGACTACTGATTCTAGAGTGGTTTACAACTACTTCTGGTTCTTGTGTACTTCTTTTACCAAATCCAACAGCTTCTGGATCATAGGGTCTGACTCTTTCCTCCTCTGGTTGAAGGAGGTTTTGTTCTTGCCCTTGTTTCCTTGTCTTCTGGAAAATTCCTGGAATTGTGAAGAATGGTGACTCTTGGCCACTGATCTGCTGGTTTATGAATGGTGTGAAGCCACTGGAGAGCTTATTTGGCCTGCTCCTTGTGAGCCTGAAGGAATCTGAGTAGGCCCTGTCTGGGTTAACTGTTCTTCTATATCTTGGATAGTGGCTTGATTCTCCCTTATACTCTGTGCCCTTGCCTCCAGGAGTCTGAACTGTCTGGTAGGATTCCAACCTTTGGTGATTACCATAAGGTCCTTGAAGTCTATCTCTTTGAGACAGATCTTCTGGCAACTTGCTCCAAGTTCTGCCCAGTGAGATGCCAGGTTGAACCTCTTGTTGTCCATGCTCCATTGGAATAGATCGTTGAGGAGTTTGTGGAGCTGAAGAACTTGATCCATGTCTTTCCAGTCCTCTGGTTTGAGGTCTCCATTGAATCGGAGTGTGAATGGCAGGGTTGATATTATCTCCCTCATTGTTTTGCCATCCACTACTGTGTCCAAGGTGTCCTGTTCCAGGTCTTCTGGTTCTGGACAAGCCTTCTCTGTCCTCTGGCTGGTTCCTTTGGAAGCCAAGATCTCTGAGGTATATAGGTGACATGTTCGTGTTTGCAAGAATTCAAAAACTCTATGTTCTTAGGGTATTTACCTTTGACTGTTCCTTGTACAAATTTGTTGTCTGCTGATTTGGGAAATTTACCTTTAGAGGTTACAACTGGGTTAATTATAGTAATTTTCCCTGTACAAGCTATCAAGGTTGGTTTACCTTTTATTGAAGAAGAATTTTGTGGTTTTCTACTCTTCTGTGTGGCAATGGGTGTCCACTTTTTTGCTGTTATCAGGCCTTCACTGTGCCTCTTTCCTTTGCCCTTGCTGCCCTCTGGTTCTGAGGGTGTCACTGGTGTGTTGTCCTGTGACTGGCTTTCAAGTGGTATGAAGTTATCTTCCACTTAATCAAACAGGAAAAAGAGGGCTTAATGTCAGTTAAGACTTCTTTAAATGCTTTTTGCACGTCTAAGAATGGCCTCTGGGCTTGTATATTACTACAATACGCCCTTGTACAATGACAGTGTAATTTAATTAACAATTTCACGTCAGAAATACAGCTTACTGATATTTGGTATACTGTTTTTATACCAATATCTTACAGAATAACTTGTAATTAGCAAGTATAAACTGTCAAAAAGTGGTATGTAAGAGGGTAATTGAGTTAACAATCTGCCCAACCACACCTCAACTGTTGGTTTATCAGTATGAGGTGTCTTAATTTAATTAGAAATTAAGACTGTATTAATGGCTCAAAAGTGTTTTGATATATAAAACATGCCAAAAATGAGGGTCTTGTGGTTATTAGCCACGCTACAAGTACTCTTTCTAATATGCGTATAGGGATGGATATATAATAAATATATATATTTAAAAAAGAATTACGCCTCATAAAAGATAAAACAAGTGTCAGAAAATCAGTAAAAAACTCACTTATGAGGTCCAAAAAGGTCAAAAAACACGGCCAGGCTCCCAAAATGTCAGGCTGAGTCTATGATAAAGCAGTAATTATACTGTTTACAACTTTAACTATGACTGTGACATGGTGATAAAGGCTTAAAATAATATTATTTGCTCATGATAAGGGTTTATAATAAAAATAAGAGGGCTTTACTATTGTGGAATAGTGGTGGTGAGCACTATTGAAAGCCCTGGGTTCAGCTTTACCTGTTGGGTTACAATAATAAACTCTACAATAATTGAAATTATAATTATACCTGGTTAATTTCCAAGAGTATAGCTGTTTTTGACAGTTGTACTATGTAGGAACTTAAGAGAAGGATGAGGAAAGCAATTCTGGCTGTGAAAAGCCTCCTTTTTATCCGGAAATGGGGTGGAAAGGGTGCTAGACCTTTCCACGTAGAGGAAGTGAAGATTTTTTCACTCTCTGGGACAGGCTTGTGGTTTTCAAAGACCTGTATAGCCTGTATTAGGCTCAGATGTGGCTTTGAAACTACATCTGGGCAGTTTTCACTAATACAGGGTGAAATTTCCATCTAGGGCCCTCACAGCCTGATTCTGACATGTATGACGCGTAGAATACTGTACAGAAGCTGTATGGGACCCCAGTACTGAATGATATATGAGGTATTGAAGTAAAGACAAGCTCCTTCATCTATTTGACACCTCATATTCATGATTATGGGACATTATACCATGGTAAGGCTGTATATGACAGCAGGTGGGAATCTGACTTTAAAACAGCCATAAACTTTTCAATTCTTGAGATATCAACCTCAAAATTGGTTTTGTGTGTAGCCCTGTATGTGCTCTACACAATGGTACCACATTTGATATGGGTATCAATAGCTATGGCAAAGTTATCCCATGTACAAGAATTTTGTACATTTGCGTGGTTTAGGCAAAAAGCTGTATTGAGCTTATTTGCCCCATAACTTTTGTTCTAGTTGAGATATGGGGAAATAAATGAAACCATCAGATAGTCCTGATTGTGCTCTTTCCAAAAATCCCCCACTTTAGGTATCTCAAGCTAAAACTGCAAAGGTTAGATGAGAGGTGAATGTTCTTTTCACCCTTATTTGGTCTGAATTCGGCCATAACTCAAGTAATTCTGGTGCTAGCTAAGTTTGGCTAGTACCATTGGATATACCTGGCTTAGATCTTAATTTTGAATACCCGTCTGATGGTTTTAAGTCTCTCCTTCTGGATCTTAGATGAGAGGTGAAAATTAAGGTTTATGCTCAGCAACAACTTTGAGCAGGAATAACTTTGTTATTCTTTGTCCTATGGTGATGGGACTTATATATTCAGAGAGGGGTGAGTTTCCCCTTTCCTTTGATAACTTTTGAGCTAATTTGGATCAGCTCCATGTTTTGGTGGTATCTTGGCTACACCATTGATTTATGGTATTTTGGCTGTCATGCTTGTGCTCTGGTTTTGAGTCACAGTATGACAGTGCTTGTCTTAATTTGATATACCATCTGTGAGCTAATCTGGTAAAAAAGGTGTTAAATATTGCTGTTACCAATCTGTCTGGTAATTCAAAATCTTCTTTAATCATGTCAATTCCTCTGATGAATTCCATATGGTCATATTCTCCTTCACCACTGAGGTGAGGCCATTCTTTAAGTTTTGCTACTTATTTCAGGAGTTCTTGGCCCATTGATGGCTCCAAGTTATGAAAAGAAGTGGAAAATTCATTTTTTAACTGTGAGTTTTCAACCTCCAATACTTGTGCATTTTTAATTCTTGTGCCCTCATTCTAATTCAGAGGTGTAGACATTCTTGGTAAGGTGTTCAGTATTTGTTCAATATCATTCATTTTACTGTTGTTACACCTTTGGGAATTTCTAAATTCATGTTGGAAGGCTTGTATTAAGTTTATTACTTAAATTTTCTACATGTCTTCTTTATGTGTCAGTTCTTGCCATCACTCTGTTTGTCTTGTGCTATCCGCAGTGACTTGATTCAATTTCATTGTTAACTTTGATACTTCTTCTTGTGAAACATAAAAACACTTTTTCAAGGCAATCTTATATGTACTTGCTTCAGTAAATGAATTTGAAATGTCATCAAGGACTTTCTTGTTATCTGCCTTGATAATATTTATGGCTTGTTTGATTCTTGTTTCAATTATTTCATCAATATTGAATCTAGAATACTGTCCTGTTAATTTTTTAATAATGGCAGAGTGTTCATTTATCTTGTTTCCAAAAGAATTTTAATTATTAGAAGTTTTAGTTGTTCTTGAAACTTTTTCAAAACACATATGTTTTTCATTTATTTTACTCAGACCTAAGCTGTTTGTTTTAAGATTGTTACAAATGGATGATATTTTATCAGAAACATGAGTTTTTATGCCATTTATAGCTTCATACAACTCTGGGATAGAATCAAAACTGTTAGAAATAATTTCTTATATTTTAATATGGCTTCCTCCCTTTTATGTAATTCCATCATTGTTTTAACCATCTGAAATAAATTTTCATGGCATCCTGCTGAACCTTTGGGATTATGTAGCCCTGGCTGTAAGGTTTTGTGTCTGGTGCCTTGACTTTGCCATTGGTTTGACCTGATGGGTGCTTTTTCACATTGATATTGCTGCTTCTGGCTACTGGGGCTGTTTTTGGCAGTTGCTTGGGTGGTGGAGGGTTGTTTTCCCTCCATTCTGCTGTTAAAAGCATCATGTTCTTATTTTCCATCAATGGATGCCATCCATTGAGTAACTTGAAAGTTTTGGGATGGCCCAGGAGTTTTCTCACAGTCAGGTAGGAATTCATGCAGTTTTTCCACAGATCTGCAAGGATCTGGTACTCTTTGTGCTGCAATGCATTTTTGTAAGCCTTCTGGCTGGATTTGTAAATGTCCACTGAGGCTTCTTGTGGCGGTGTCCGCTCTGTTTGAAGGTAAAACAGAATTATCAGCTTCAGAATGACATAATTTATTAATTTGGAAGTCATCAACTGACCCATGTCCTTCTGTTACTGATTGGCTTCTGCCATAAGCACGTCCATGACCTTCTTGGGAGCTGCTTGAGGGGTTATAACTGGCGCCTGATCTGGTTGAAGGCATATTTTATGATTAAAAGGCTTAAAATAGTAATTTCATGTCAAAAAACTTACTATTTGCCAAATTCTTAGCCTTCTGAAGGGTATTACCTATATCCAAGTTAATTAATTCAGAAGGGATTGGTTCTGGTTGATTATTCTGAGTTATAATAACTGTACTATTATGGTCATAATTCACATTACTTTCAGGAATAATGCTTGTTACTGTTGAGGCTGTTTCAATATCTTCTTGTCTTACCACGTTTTCAGACACTAAAATTAATGAAAAAGCCAATTTAGTAAGTAAAAAAGATTTTTTCAAGAGAGAAATGAAAAAATAAAGCCTCACTTATAATATGAAAAAAGGTATTTTTAAATTTTTCAATATAAAACAAAGATGTAAAAAGGGTAAAAAATTATGTCACAGGTAAAATATTACGGCTGGCCCCCAAATGTAAGGTGTGGATATGAAACTTTGATTAAAAATCAAGTACTTTTCCTGTCCTCAAAATTTGTGTAAGGTAAAATACAATTAAAAGTAGTATGAGATAGTATTTTTAAGAGAAAAAACACCAATTATATTGTTTTTAACTTTACAAGTATAAAACAATAATATCATGAAGATTTATTGTTTTGAAAACAATAAAAATTTATCCAAAAATACTCTACAAGAGATATTTAAGGCTATAAAAGAAATTTCTTCAAGAGCAATTTCAATTGGAGTTAATTGATTAAAGAACTGCAACCAATGAATTAAATAACAAAGTCCTTATAATGATATTTTAAAGGGAAACATATCCAAAAGTGACCAGAGTGAATTTGGAAACAAAGTGA
The DNA here is from genome assembly GCA_023105745.1 of Austropuccinia psidii. Lineage (NCBI taxonomy): Eukaryota > Fungi > Basidiomycota > Pucciniomycetes > Pucciniales > Sphaerophragmiaceae > Austropuccinia > Austropuccinia psidii. The sequence goes on from JALGQZ010000013.1 coordinate 42,592,770, forward strand.
CAAAGTTAACAGTGATGAAAGATGCTTTCACTCACTTTTGGGGTGGTTCAAGGGGTAAAAAAAATTATAAGAGTTACAAAAGATGATTATAACGATTTTTCACATGTTTAAAAGGTTCAAAATGATTTGAAAAGGGTGGTTGTAATCTTTTATTGATTGGTTTAACAGTGCTTAAACTAATTATAAAAGTAAAAGATTCTAACATGAAGAGAAAAGTGGGGCAAAGAAGACATTCTTTTATAGCCATCAATTTTCTTACTCCAAAGGTAAAGTTTACTCTTGTCAGTCGTGAAGAACACTCTGAAAACGGAAAAGCCAATTATGGCATAATTTTTTGAACCCTGGTTTAGACCAAAAAAGGGCTGGTTATAGCCATTTTTTGCTATTTTTAGCTATTTTAGACCCTTAACACAGCAATTACTATAGTAATACCTGGTATAGAGCCTTAAAAACACGTCAGAATATGTGTAAGAGACATAGAAGCGAGTTAAAACTATTTTTACTAATTTTCTTTTAACTTAAGGGTATTTTTACCCTCTTGGAAACAGTTAAACCTGCCCTGGTTGGTATCAAAACCTCATCATCAATTGATCCACAGACCCTGTGACTCAATTCCAGGCCAAAAGTGATGAATTTTTGCGTGGATTTTGACATCCCACGCCTGTCAGTAAGGAATTTGAGGGTCTGGATCCCCCTTTGAGCTAGAGTACCTTTCCCCCCCTAGAATTAATCTTTCCAATTTATTTTTTCTTTAATTCCTCATCATGTAATACATTTGTAATTTACACGTACAATTCAATTGAATTTTACAGTTCACAACTGTAATAATTGATACCCCATATGTAAATTACGGCTCACTTATGTAATACACGCATACATTTTGACATTTCAATTACTCACAACTTCTAAGCTACACACAACACCTCAATTTTAACACAAAAATTGATGGTTCACACCACATGTGGTGTGAATTAAATCAAAGTTTTGAGGATTTTGAACTTCCCTACAGAAAACACTAAAAACCTAACTTAAGCTTATCTAGAGTTGAGTTACAGAAATTTTACCTGGAGGTGACCCCACCTTATTTTTTTATAAGGAATCCAATGGTGAAGTAATTTTCTTAATTTGTTTTATTGGATAAAAAGCTATAATATACTTTATGTAAATTTTTACCAAAAATATTTCAATTTGATTAATTTTATTCAAAATTCATTTTTACTTAATTTTTTCAAGTAAAAATGCATTTTCACAATCTTAAAACTTAATGTAGTTTTTATTTTAAATTATAATTAAATTTTTATTTTTGTATATAAATTTGTATTTATATTTCAATTTTTATTTTGATCATATAAATAAATTTATTTTATTTATATTTGTATCTTATTTTGTTATTTGTGGTCTTTTGGGTATATGAAAATACCTTTAAGGCTCACAATGTTGGTGAACCTGTCTGAAAGCTTCCTCATTGAGGAGGAAAACTTAATCTTTCTTGAGGAATTTGGTTATTTAACTGATGTTCTTTGAATATCTCTTGATGAAGCAGTGGTAGAAGCTGGCAAAGCCAAGGAATGATTGAAGATCCTTGAAATATGCCTGTTGGGTGTTTTCGTGTTTAAAAGTGATTTAACAGAAGTACAATCTGTTATTACTTCAAAAACACATCCTTCCAGAAATTTATTAGTTTTTTCCAAGGCCCAGACAGGAAAAAAACACTCCATTTGACTTTCCCCATATCTAGCTTCAGCTGGTTTGATCTACCTACATATGAAACATATGGGTCCTTTCACAGGTTTTCAATTTTGAATCTGGACTTGATGAAGTGCAGCACCCAGCCCATCTCCTGATGCATCAATATAAAGCTTATAGGGAAGCTTAAAATATGGAATCAATAAAAGTGGAGCAGTGGTTAAAAATTTTCTCAAAGACTCAAAGGCTTTGACCCTTCCAACAGTCATATCAAACATTGTGTCTTTGTCACAAAATTTGGAAAGAGGCCTTGCTATGGATGCAAAACATTTAATGTGTTTCCTGTAATATCCTACAAACTCCAAAAATGACTGGATTTCTCTTTTATTCTGAGGCATAGATTTCAGTATTACTGTGTCACAGGGGCTCTAGTGGAAAACAAGAGTGGCCTGGCACTCAGGAATCAAGAGCTCACCTTGAGGGCTCCAAAAGAATAAAGAAAATACAAGGATTATATTTCTTTAAGGAAGAATAATAGTAAGGACAAAAATGCCAAAGATAAAAGAAGAAGGAAGCTAATGGCCAAAGATAATAAAGGAAAGCCAAAAGCCAAAGAGCCAACCAAATCAATCCTCAATTCCCTGTTTCAACCTTCCAGAAAGAACAATGGAAGTAGTAAAGGATATGACCACCAATATCCACTGACAGGAAAAGAAGAAAAGGTGCAAATGACTGACTTAAGATTATCAGTATTTACTTTAATAAAATAAAAGAAAATTAGGATAAAAATAAATCCAATATATTAATTAACTGGGGAAAAAGTCCTCAGAGAAGAAAAGGTTGCCAGTATATGTGAAAAGCTGAAGACTGATTCTGGAGGGTTGATCACCCAGCTGTATTGAATTTTTTGGGTCAATACAGATCTGGACTGTGTGAACGAATTCCCACAGTGGAATATTTATTGGCCCAAAAGGGACAAGGCCATACAGCTTGCTTGAATACAGCCTGTATGGACCGATTGAGTTGTCCAAAGAATACTGAAGTACTTGATGCCTTGACAGCTGATTTAATGATTGATAAACTCTTGAAATTACCCTTGGAATAATCCCAAAAAGAAAATACAACCCAACTCCTGCAGGGCCCGGTGGTTGGGGTCCTTGAATGGTCTTCTGGTAGCTGCCAGGGATTGCAAGACTGAATGACTGAAAAGACTTCCTTTGAAATGGGTGAAGGATTTGGGGACTTTAATTTAAAAGACATAATTTTTTCCTGAAAACATCACCATTTGATTTCTGAGCAAAAGTGGTGCATAATGGTATATTATACCATACATGCACCATGCCTGGATCCTTTGGTATGGAGTACATTGGTGAAGGAGAGGTCTTCTCCTGAATTGAGGGCAAACCTTTCTGTACCTGATCTGGTGGTTGAAAGTGGCCCAAATGTGGTTCTTGGGGTCATTTTTGGTCATTTTTGGGACTGTTGAGATTGGGGCCAAATTGGCCTTGGAGGCTGGTGGACTGCCCCCTTGACCTCATTGGATTTAGGCCAAAAGGGGCCTAAGGGTCCCACGGACGGTGGATTATGGCCCAAAAAGGCCATTTAGGCGTTAGACCTCATAATAAAAGTGGTTAGGCCAAAGGCCTTGGTGATGAATAGAGGTTCCAGAAGCCCTGTGAAGACCAGATGGACCCCCAGGCCCAAAAGAAAGATATTGGCCTGGGGGTTGGTGAGGTGGAGAATTGGCCAAAAGGGCCAATTGTTTCAGGATATGGCCTGAGTATATATGTGTCTGGTGAAAGGTGATATGTCCTAAAGGCCATAAAACACTAAAGTGGTTAAATTGGACATAAAACTGATGACATGGTGTGGTATTCCATACCTTTTTACCAGTTTCAAGAATTTTTTTGGAAATTAAAAGTTGGAAAATCAAGATTCCATTGACTAATTCAGGAAATAACCACTCAAAGGGCATGATTAAAATCACAAAAACCCAGGAATAACATCAACATCAGGGAGGACTGGAAGATTTTAGCATTCACAATTGAAATAATCAACATATTTCTACAATCAAATAAATAATAGGGGAATCCAATCTTATGGAATTATACAAGAAAACCTACATATAAGCCTTACAGAATCAACAATAGGCTTAATACATACAGAAACTCAAAATTACATGGGAAAAATAACATTGTAACATTATATCCACTCTAAATCCATCAAGAAGATTATATTACCAGGAATTACAGTAACCAAATACAGTTCATGTGACACAAGGATCACATGACAGTATCCAATTCAACTCAATACATGGGAAAATCCACTAAAAAAAGAAAACTTAAATAATTACACAACAATACAGGATCCCAAATAAGACTTATGCAGTCCACATGCATAAGATCTGTACAGTACACAGCCTCAGGGTCATCAAATACAACTCAATTCAATTTCAACTAGCTGCATGCAAGGGGAATACACTAAAACTGTAAACCACACAGCAATTACAGTAATCAAGAATTAAAACTCAAGAAGATATCCCCACATTACACAGCATAATCACCTGGAACTAAATAAATCTTACAAACAAATTATACAGGGGCTTATTCACATGACACCACCTTCATCCCTAACTCACCAGCATTAATTCTTCAAGGCTATGCAAGCTGACTAAAGCAGTGCAAAAGAGAACTCACCTGATATTTTTATCAAAATCCCCACCAAGGAAAACATCTCAACCTTCATTTTGACCAAACAAATGGAAAAAAATATCTCAGTCATATGACACCATTCTCAATTTTACACACTAGCATTAATCTCTCAAGGCTGTGCAAGATTACTAATACAGTGTAGCAGATAGGTCATCTGACTTTTGTTACAAAAAATCTACACCAGCAAAATTACCTCAAGGGCAAGAATAACACTTTACATGGAGAGCCCATGGGTACCTCTCACAACATAAAAGGAGGCCTCTCTCTCTCATTTTTCTCCTCTTTCCTCATGCCAATAATTATATACCAAGAAGGAGAATAATTATTCATCCCTTACTAGTAGGTTAATCTAGAAATTATTATTATTATTGTTATTACATTACATTAAAAGTGATTTATATATAGCTGTAGTTAACAGTAGGTCTGCCTATATTATAAATTCATCTATTAGTGAAATACTCATACTCAACAAAATATTTATATTATACTCTTCTCACTAGAAGGAAGTCCATATCACTATTATTATTATCACAAAATATATTTTACATATTATCAAAATTATTTACCAACAAAAAAAAATATTTAAACTATCAAACAATATTATTATATTATCACTATTACTAAATTTTTCTCATATTGAGCTATTATCCATTAAACAAAATACCTTCAACAAAGAAAACAACTTAAAATCACCACTCAGTACTATTATATCTATTATTTATCTACTCAATTATTATCTTATCATCTTGAAATCACCTACAAACTTATTTATCTAAAATTATTATTATTTTATCATTAGTCTGATTATTGAATAGGTCTGATAGAGACTGCTGAAAAGTCTTCTCTAGTTGTAAAGCCACAATCTTAAATATTGATTTGTGAGCTCTGTAGGGAGATTGTTTAGTATATTCAGAGGGGCAGCTAAAACACCATTAGCACCCTTGGTTACAGGATTATTTCAGCAATTCAAAACTGTTTACCTGTGATTTCCCCCTCAAGGACTGCCTTATCCAATCCCACACTAAAAGGAGTTCCACATCTGGTGTCCCAACAGTGGCCATTTCAACTTCAACATTCAATAATCAGTCAATCATCAATAAAAGAAGAAACCCAAATCAACATAACTCACAAATATAATTATAATTATCAATAATTAACCATCAACATTCTCATGCAATCTGGAATCTGGAAACAAATCCCATTCCAAATCATCATCACCATCACAATCCTCAAATCAATCATACCATTTTTATTATCCAGTAAAAGAAGGAACACCAGAAAATCAAACACCTCAGGATATTGATTTACTCATTGCAACACTAAGAACAGAACAGAAGGAAAAGGAAGAATTAAGGAGATTTTTCCTCAAGTTAATTCAAGAAGCAAGAAGAAACAAGAGAATTAAAAAAGAATTTAAAGGATCAGTTTATCAAGTGGAAATGAATCAACAATCAACATCAGAATTACCACCATTACCTGAAGATACTGTAGAAGGACAGTATGCAGAAGAAAGTGAAGAGGAAGATCAAACAGTACAGATCCAAAGTCTTATGAAGCAAATGCAAGATTTATTATTAACACAAAGTAAAAAGAAAGGAAAAAGAAGGGAACAAACATCTTACACACCTGGAGCCAGTCCAAGTGAACAAACATTACCAAGGCATGTTAGGCCTGAAGACTCACCAATATCACCTACACCTGGTCCTGGAGCAACCTCTACTCCAGTAACAGAACCAAGAACTCAAAGTCTCCCAAAGAAGGTATTTTTAACTACACCCAACCATCCAAGTCCATTACAAAAGGAAATTCCTAAGGTAACATCTCCTATTGTTAAGATAAGAGCTAAAGATTATAATCTTGTTTTTGATGGTAATGAAGTAGAAAAATTCATAAAAAGAGTGGAAGCAGCAGCTGAAATTGAAGGAGCTAGTGGAGAAGATATAGCAAGACAAGTTATTTTTATGTCAGCATCTGAAGAAGTTAAGGAGAAAATTGAAGCAATGCAAGGTTATGAGGAGAAGAACTGGAAAAAACTCAAAGAAGAACTTACTACAGAATGGGGAAGAGTAGAGCCAGACAGAAGATATAGACCAGAATCTTTGGAGAAGCTTTTCAATAATACCAAAAGAGAAGGAGGAATTAGAAACCTAGCTGAATACAAGAGATTTATTGGAGAATATGAAAAGATCACAAATTATCTTTTTAAATATGGATACATTAGAAGGGAAATTGAGCATAATGAAGAGCTCTATGCCAGCCTTTCAACAGAAATTAGGACTTCCATAATTAAGGAAATGAGAAGAGATAAGGTAATGATCCAAGCAAGGGATGGTGGATATATTGTACCAGAAATGAAAGTATTAAAGAGCTATATAGAGCAAGAGCTAGAAACTGTGATCATATCAAGGGACAGAGCTGAAGACACAACCTCCCATTATGGATTAAGTCAGCTTCATATAGGTAAGACACAAGCAAAGAAAGTACAATTTGAAGATGACACCATGGAAAATGCCTTAAATCAACTGAAGGAGCTTAATAATAAAATTAAAGAACAACAAAGACCCAGGATTCAGGATCAAGAAGAAAAGAAAGAAATAAAGGACTTCATCAAGCAAATTAAGGAAATAACAGAAGCAGTACTACCTCAAAATAAGACAGGTCAGGTACTCAAGCAGGAAAATCAATCAAGGTACCCAAAGGACAACTTACCACCTTTTTCACAAAGACATATTCCTTACACACCAGCACAAAACATACCAAAACCCTATGTCAAATGTTATTACTGTTTGGAGGAAGGACATTCAGTGAATAGATGCAACTACCTTTTTGATGATCAAAATAAGAAATGGGTCAGCAGACAAGGAGGTGGATTCTTATTTCCAAATTGGCAAAGAGTACCAACAGATGGAAAAATATCACCAAAGAAGTTAGTGGAAGAATTTGCAAAAGAACAAGAAGAACTTATCAAGAAAAGAAAAGAAAATGAAGCTAAAGAATCAACACACCAACCAAAAGAAGTAAACATAATACAAGCCAAGGAAAATGACATTGCAACAGCTATAGCCAAAATTGAAGATTGGGGAAGCTGGCAACCACCAACCATATCATCAGCCAATGATCCATTTCTCAATAATTATGGATTAAGAAACACTAAAAAAAGATCCTCTAGATATGAGAATCCAATTCAAGAACCAAAAAAGTCATTACCAAAAACAATGGAAACACCACTCAAAAGGAAGCCAAACATACCTGGAGCCTATATTGAAGATGAACATGGTACAATGGAAAAAACAATTATTCCCACTAAATTCAAGAAACCTCAAGAGTCCAAAGAGGAAGAAGTTAGCCCAGTAGTTAAAGAAAAAGAGGATTCTGGAAAAAAGCAAGAATTGACTCAAAATACTGTTAAAAACAAGGATATCAAACAAGAACACACAGAATTTCAAGAGGTTATGAGTCAAATTATCAAAAAGGTTTTGGATCAGAAGATAAATCTCACCTTAGAACAAGTTCTTATCATGTCACCCAAAGTTATCAACCAGCTCAAAAATTTGACAACAGAAGAAAGAAACTCAATCAACTCACTTGACACAAAAGAAATTCAAACCAAACTCATAAACCACCATTTAGGAGATTATGAACAGCCCAAACTACATTATGCCTGTCCATTGGGATTTATGCAAGTGTACCTAGGAGAAGAAGGACATGAAATAATGGCATTAGTAGATACAGGATCAGAATTGAACATAATACCAGAAGATTCCGCAATAAAAGCAGGACTCACCACAAGATGTCTCAACATGAATTTAAGGGGGATTGGTGGTCACTGTACTTCAATTGTTGGATTAGCAGAATTTACCCCAATTACTCTAGTTACTGGGGAAGAAAGAAATATACACCTTTTTGTGGCAAGGGGAGCAGTTCACACAGTACTGGGAAGACCTTTCCTTGCAGACAATAACATCAGATTAGACTTTTCTAAACAAAAGGGGGAAATATTCAGTTATATAGAGCCTGATGGAAGAAGACTTTGCTTACCAATTTGTTCACCACAGAAAGTAGGATGGAGAGAAAACCCACCAGCAGGAATGGAAACATGTGCAGTTTCTAAATTAGAAGATTGGAAAGAGTTACCAGAAGAAGAAGAATCAAGTTCCAACAATCAGGAAAATTCAGAAGAACATCCTCACCAAGTATTTAAGGAAGAAGAAATAATGGAATCTGAAGGTAAAAGGGAAATAAAAGTGGAATTAGCCCCAGTTAATACAGAAAATATCAAGCCAAAGCCTAAAGAAATAAATCTTAAAGAAATTACAACCTCAAAAGGAGAAAATAGAAATACTGGTAACCAAATAACTCAAGCTATCAACTATTATAATCTCAAGAATCCTGAAGAAATAAAAATAAAACCACTCACCAAGCTCTTGTCACCTATCAAAGCATTAAACTCCCTTTCAAAGGGAATATTTAAGAATAGTTGGAAATCAGGTGTAAAACCAGTTATGTCAGTAATTAATGTCACAATGGGAGAAAGGAATTTGCACTCCAATTCTAATACATCAGCATTCAATACCTTAAAAGAAATTTCTCTAAAAAACAAAATTACCATAAATGAAGACCTCAAGCCTCAAGAAAATCCTATAATTCAGGAAGAAAGTATGGAATCAACCTCAAACCCCAAACAAAATAAAGAATTAAATAAAATCTTGGAAAATATCATGGATAATCAACCAAAAAATGGAAATGATTATGGTCAAGAGACTGTAAAGAAAGAATCCAGAGAAACCAGTATCAAAAATAATGGGGATAAAGATAAATCATTCTTACCACAAGAAGTAACCAGTCCACCAATTTTATTTTCAAAAATATCCCAGGCAGATGCTTCACACAAGCAGGACAACAATTTTCAACTTTTTCCCCCAAATATGGTAAACATTGACCCAAGGCTTTTTATGGAAAACAAAGATTATATCAAACAACATCTAAAGAAGTCAAAAATTGGAATAGGAAAATCAGAAGAAGAATTGTCAAAAGAACTCATTCAAGAACCAAAAGAAGAATCAGATACTTATCTTCCCAAAGAAAATAACCTATGTCATATCCACACACCCAATAAGTATCCAATATTCCTAGAATATCCTCAACACTTTAAAGCTTTCAACCCAAGCATAGAGTTGAATAAGGAAATCCAACCTGAAAATAAAGCTAGCAAGAAAGTGGTAACCTTAGAAAAAGAAAGTAAAATTACCAAAAATGAAGATTCAATTAGCTCAAGACCCAAAGATCCTACCAACATCAGTATTCAAGCAAAAGAACATGAACATAAAATAACTCACCATTATGGACACTCACCACAACATAAAAATTATCTTGGAAGAGAAAATAAAAATGTCAAAAGGAACTTGGTCAAAGGGATAAGTCAAATATCTTATAAGAAGAAGAGAAGAAGGGCAAAACCATATGATAGGATTGCTCCAAATCAAAAATTATCCTCCAATTCACCATTACATTTGACAAACAGATATCAGGCTTCAATTCAAAATAAAAAAATTCTGCAACATAAAAAGGAAGAAAACAATTATTTCAGCACACAAATAGGTCAAAATACAGAGGAAATGGACATTCATAAAAAATTCACTTACCCAACAAACACAGAAGATTGTGTGGAAAACAAATCAGAGCCAAATGAAATATATAGGTCAAATTCTATATATCATTCAACCAATTCCAAAGAAGAATACTCACCTACCCCACACCATCACTCTGACAAAGAAAATACCAATTTTAATCTGGGAATAAATTACTTTTCTTTGGACAAAGCCAAAGAAATCCAAATGAACAAAAATGAAGATATAAATGAAGAAGTCAGCAACAGACAGAAGAAACAGGATAAAGAAGCTTTATTAAAACAACAAAACATGGAAGAACTTTCAGAAGATGGAATTTTACTTACAGAAGACCAATTTCCCTGGGAAGGCTATACCAATTGGCAGCCTTTGAGGAATGAAAATTGCAGCCTGGAACTTTACAAACTTACTGAACAAGATTATCAATGCTCAGTTCAGCATGTAAAGTGGCTAGAAGGAATAAAGATAACACCAAATGAAAAAACTGAAATTAAAAAAGAAAAGCTCACCAAGGAAGAAAAGGAATATTTCTGGATTACCCAGAATAAAAAGTTATGCCCAAGTTTGCAAGCCCATTTGGCAAAACAATATAAGACCTCAACACAAAAAGAGGATTGGACAGAAAATAATGATAGAAATGGAAAAATTATCCAGGATTACTTTGATAAGAATGAAGATTTCCAAGCTCAATATTACAATGAAGAAGGAAGAAATGAACTTACAGCTAAAAAAAACCAAATTCAAGGGCATCATTGGCAACAAATTCTCACATCCTCAATGATTTTTTTTTTATGACAATAATGTTTTTCTTTCTTATCTTATCCATTTTATTATTATTATTTTTTTTTCTAGTCTCAAACATCCATATAAAAATTCAAAAAAAAAAAAAAAAAAAAAAAAAAAAAAAAAAAAAATTAATTTTCATTGTTTTTCTAATCAAAAAAAAAAAAAATATAAAATAAAATAATAATAATAATAACAAAAAAAAAAAAAAAAATATATATATATATATAGAATATATTAAAAAAAAAAGAAATAAAAAAAAAAGAAAAGAAAAAAATAAAAAAAAATAAAAAAAAAGCAAAAACGATCGATCGCGATGGAAAGAGAAGGGTACAGCACGGTACATCACACAAACACAAAAAACAAAAATTTACTGTTTTTTTTTTCATTATTTTTTATTTTTTATTTTTATTTTATTTTGTTTTTTTAAAAAAAAACAAAAAATAAATGATAATAAAAAATTATAAAAAAAAAAAGAAAGGATCGATTGCGATGAAAACAGAACTGTACTGTAATATACAGTACAGTGTAGAAGCTACAAATAAAAAAAAAAATAAAAATCAATATGAATAAAAAAAATAGTAGAAGTTACATTAAACAGTCAAGAAAAGCAACACCCGCGGCTAGAAAACAAATCACCAAATACTTCAAATTTGAAGTATTTACACTGGCTCACCTCAAAAAAAAAAAAAAAAAAAAATATTAAAATTAAAATTAAATTTATTAAAAATTAAAATTATTATTATTATTAAAATTAAAATTAAATTTATTAAAATTAGAATTATTATTAATATTAAAATTAAAATTATTATTATTATTAAAAAAAAAAAAAAAAAAAAAAAATATTAAAATTAAATTAAATTTATTAAAATTAGAATTATTATTAATATTAAAATTAAAAATTAAAATTATTAAAATTAAAATTAAAAATTAAATTTATTAAAATTAAAATTATTATTATTATTAAAAAAAAAAAAAAAAAAAAAAAAAAAGAATTTAAATGGAGAGGGGGTGCCCACCCATTTAATAATCATCAAGGGGTTGTAGTTTAGAGTTGTAATGAAGAGGATGACATGGAGAAGGAGGATATTAGGCCTCAACACTAATCAATACAATAAAAAAAATAGGACAAAACCAATGCAATTAGGCAAACATTTCCAACACAACTTAAATTTCAGAATAGGTCCTAGATAAGACCTTAAACTGTCTGGATCATTATTTCATCCTTCATCAAAACAATTCAACAAATTTCAACTCAAGAATAGGTCCTTGATATGACCTTAAACTGTCCAAATATTATAGTTTTTTTTATTTATCATCAACAACTTAACTCAATAAAAGGTCCTAGATAAGACCTTAAACTGTCTGAATAATTACTTTATCTATTATCAATACCATTCAACAAAATAAAAGGTCCTAGATAAGACCTTAAACTGTCTGGATCATTATTTCATCCTTCATCAAAACAATTCAATAAATTTCAACTCAAGAATAGGTCCTTGATATGACCTTAAACTGTCCAAATATTATAGTTTTTTTTATTTATCATCAACAACTTAACTCAATAAAAGGTCCTAGATAAGACCTTAAACTGTCTGAATAATTACTTTATCTATTATCAATACCATTCAACAAATTTCAACTCAAGCAAAGGTCCTAGATAAGACCTTAAACTGTCTGGATCATTATTTCATCATTCATCAAGACAATTCAACAAATTTCAACTCAAGAAAAGGTCCTAGATAAGACCTTAAACTGTCTGAATTATTATTTATCTCTTATCAATACCATTCAACAAAATAAAAGGTCCTAGATAAGACCTTAAACTGTCTGGGTCATTATTTCAACATTCATCAAGATAAATCAATCAAAATTACCTCAAGAAAAGGTCCTAGATAAGACCTTAAACTGTCTGAATTATTATTTATCTTTCAGCAAGACACTTCAACAAACTCCAACTCAAGAAAAGGTCCTGATAAGACCTTAAACTGTCTAAATAATTTATTCTTTATACTTTTCCAACAAAATTCCTGCAAGAATAGGTCCTTGATAAGACCTTAAACTGTCTAAATCATCATTTTATCTTTCATCAAGACAATTCAACAAATTTCAACTCAAGAAATGGTCCTTGATAAGACCTTAAACTGTCTAAACCATTTTTTTATCAAAGAAACTTCAAGGACTCAATAAATGGTCCTTGATAAGACCTTAAGCTGTCTAAATAATTTCTTTATAGTACTTATTCAAAATCAAGACTCAAGAAAAGGTCCTTATTATGACCTTAAAACATTATTTTATGCTAAATTACAGTCTCAGGACTAAAGCAGAGGTCCTGGATAAGACCTTAAACTGTACCAATTTCCTTTCTCATTATTATTCATTTATTTTATTTTATGGCAACACTGGTGGAAATATTTAATAAAGATAATTTATTAGTAGCTGGAAGAATTTTTATCAAATGGAGAGGGAAATCACCCTAAATCAGTATTGATGATATAGGACAACATTAACATGGATAAACAAACAAACAAGAAGAAACAAGAGGGTACAAATCAAATATGAAGAAATGGAGATTCAAAATCAATATAACAAGCCATCAATGGAAATTATCAACTGAATTTATTGAAATAAAAACTTAAAGAAAGAAGATTCTCACTTATGAACCCAGGATATTGTACTTGAAACTGGAATGCTGGGGACAGCATTAAATGGAGAGGGGGATGTGGTATTCCATACCTTTTTACCAGTTTCAAGAATTTTTTTGGAAATTAAAAGTTGGAAAATCAAGATTCCATTGACTAATTCAGGAAATAACCACTCAAAGGGCATGATCAAAATCACAAAAACCCAGGAATAACATCAACATCAGGGAGGACTGGAAGATTTTAGCATTCACAATTGAAATAATCAACATATTTCTACAATCAAATAAATAATAGGGGAATCCAATCTTATGGAATTATACAAGAAAACCTACATATAAGCCTTACAGAATCAACAATAGGCTTAATACATACAGAAACTCAAAATTACATGGGAAAAATAACATTGTAACATTATATCCACTCTAAATCCATCAAGAAGATTATATTACCAGGAATTACAGTAACCAAATACAGTTCATGTGACACAAGGATCACATGACAGTATCCAATTCAACTCAATACATGGGAAAATCCACTAAAAAAAGAAAACTTAAATAATTACACAACAATACAGGATCCCAAATAAGACTTATGCAGTCCACATGCATAAGATCTGTACAGTACACAGCCTCAGGGTCATCAAATACAACTCAATTCAATTTCAACTAGCTGCATGCAAGGGGAATACACTAAAACTGTAAACCACACAGCAATTACAGTAATCAAGAATTAAAACTCAAGAAGATATCCCCACATTACACAGCATAATCACCTGGAACTAAATAAATCTTACAAACAAATTATACAGGGGCTTATTCACATGACACCACCTTCATCCCTAACTCACCAGCATTAATTCTTCAAGGCTATGCAAGCTGACTAAAGCAGTGCAAAAGAGAACTCACCTGATATTTTTATCAAAATCCCCACCAAGGAAAACATCTCAACCTTCATTTTGACCAAACAAATGGAAAAAAATATCTCAGTCATATGACACCATTCTCAATTTTACACACTAGCATTAATCTCTCAAGGCTGTGCAAGATTACTAATACAGTGTAGCAGATAGGTCATCTGACTTTTGTTACAAAAAATCTACACCAGCAAAATTACCTCAAGGGCAAGAATAACACTTTACATGGAGAGCCCATGGGTACCTCTCACAACATAAAAGGAGGCCTCTCTCTCTCATTTTTCTCCTCTTTCCTCATGCCAATAATTATATACCAAGAAGGAGAATAATTATTCATCCCTTACTAGTAGGTTAATCTAGAAATTATTATTATTATTGTTATTACATTACATTAAAAGTGATTTATATATAGCTGTAGTTAACAGTAGGTCTGCCTATATTATAAATTCATCTATTAGTGAAATACTCATACTCAACAAAATATTTATATTATACTCTTCTCACTAGAAGGAAGTCCATATCACTATTATTATTATCACAAAATATATTTTACATATTATCAAAATTATTTACCAACAAAAAAAAATATTTAAACTATCAAACAATATTATTATATTATCACTATTACTAAATTTTTCTCATATTGAGCTATTATCCATTAAACAAAATACCTTCAACAAAGAAAACAACTTAAAATCACCACTCAGTACTATTATATCTATTATTTATCTACTCAATTATTATCTTATCATGTTGAAATCACCTACAAACTTATTTATCTAAAATTATTATTATTTTATCATTAGTCTTATTATTGAATAGGTCTGATAGAGACTGCTGAAAAGTCTTCTCTAGTTGTAAAGCCACAATCTTAAATATTGATTTGTGAGCTCTGTAGGGAGATTGTTTAGTATATTCAGAGGGGCAGCTAAAACACCATTAGCACCCTTGGTTACAGGATTATTTCAGCAATTCAAAACTGTTTACCTGTGATTTCCCCCTCAAGGACTGCCTTATCCAATCCCACACTAAAAGGAGTTCCACAATGGCCAATTGGCCATAAAATGGGGTCAGGATATATTTTCCATAAACACCCATTGGGGGGGTGATTACACATGGTTGTGACATACTGTTGAAACTTTTTTGTCAATTCCAAGGGATAGAACAGATACTACATGTCCCAGAGCTTTGAGTTCTTTAAATACAAAATGAGATTTCTTTAAAGAAATTTTCATGTTGACAGATCAAATTTTCCCCAAAAATCTGGATAATTGGTATATATGTTCCTCCCAAGTCTTGGAACAGACAGTAATATCATACATGTAAATTATTAACCAGCCTTCTGAAAGTTTTTCCAGGGAATATTTCATTCATCATACTTTGGAAGTGTGAAGGTGCATTTTTGATACCAAAAGGCATTGTCAAATATTCATACACCCACAATGAACAATAATTCTCAAGTATTTTCCTGCCCTTGGTTTCACCACATTTTAATGAAATCCTTTAAGGGAATCCATAGTACTTATGTACACTGCTTGAGATATTTGGGTGAGGGAAATTTGGATCTTTGGTATTGGGTACTTGTCTGGGAAAGTGTAAGTTCTCAGAGCTCTAAAGTCCCCAACCATTCTGGATTTACCATTATTCCATGCCACTATGACTGGTTTAGTTATTTCTACTTCCTCATTGTGGTCAGCCTTTCTTATTACCCCCAGGTCTAGAAGCTCCTTAATATTGAGTTCCAGCGCTTCTCTATATTTTGTGCTTGCTGGATATGCAGGTCTTCTCAAGAGTGGTGAGTAAGGTCTTTCAATATTAAGAATAATGTCAACTTCATGACCAACAATTTTCCCTAGTGGTTCTTTTTATGATTCAAAGGCTTCTTTGTGGTCATTTAAAAGGTCAGAAAGTTCACTTTCCTGTTTATCAGTAAGATTAAGACTTATTTCAGCTTCATTAAACTGTTCAGACTTGAATTTCTCTAGCTCCAAGCTGACTTGTGATACTTCATTTACTGTAATTTGTCTCTTGAAAGGTAAGAAGGAAAATCTTTGATGCTTATTGTCCCAATAGTAAATTATCTGTCTTTATTGTTATGTAAATCTATGTCATACATGATTAAAGAATCATTTCCAATATAAAATAGATACTAGAGCAATTTTCCATAAAAATAAGTTCAACAGTTATTCTTAGCTTTCCCTTTATATGTAGAAATATGACAGTAGTCTCAAATATGCCCAATAACTTCATTGGATTAATTTAACTACTGAATTTCATTCCATCAATTGGTAATAATTGATCTTCAAAATTTGGTACAAAATGTTTAAGAAAAGATTTGCTAACACACAAGCAGAAGGCTCCTGGGTCAAGTAAATGCTTAGTGGGTCTGTCATCAATCACAACTTCTGATATACAGTAATTACCAGCTGTATAGCCTTTTCCTCTTTTTTTTTGTTTTCATAAGTTGTGCATCTTGAGTTTTTGATAAATCAAGTTGAATATTACTTAATTGTGGCAAATGGGAATAAGATTCCATGATGTCAAATGTGACATTGATATTTTCTATATCTTTGGAAGATTAATAAAGTATGGATTATTTATCATCTTAATTGTCTTCAATCACATCTTATTTCCCAACATCAGGTTCTTTCTCAATGTAAATTTCATTGACCTTCCCCCCTTTTGGACATTTATTAGCTAAATGTATGTTGATTTGAAAAATATCAAACTTTTTGATTAAATCTGCAGATTTATATTTCATATTATTAGAATTGTCTATGGGATTTTTGTCCACAGAATCTTTCCAAGGTGTATTAGACCTTGTTTTGAGGTTCACCATATTCGAACCAATCCTGTTTCTGGTGATTACTTCTTCCAATATATTCATAATATCTTCTGCTGAACATTGTTCAGTAGTCCTGCTTTTGAAAGCCTGATCTAAGTCACCTCCACATTGTCTCAGAATTTTTCTGTGAATAATAAATACTGACATGTCAGGATATAATTCTATTAATATGTCCTTCTTTTTGCAAAACCATGGTAAATATTTGTCTTTATCAGAATTAAATTTGGAGGACTCAAAGGCTTTTTTCACTTTAACTCTCCAAGAATCATTGACCCATTTATTAATAATTTGGATTTTCCCCCAAGTCCAACTTTCAAATCTTGCTGTTACCAAACTTTCTGGTAATTCAAAATATTTTTTCCTCATGTAAATACATCTGATTAATTCTATATGATCATACTCTCCTTCACCACTGAAGTGAGGCCAATATTTAAGTTTTAGTACTTCTCTCATAAGTGCTTGTGTCACATGGTGGAATGTGATCTACAACTTGCCAGTATTAATTGGTCTTTCAACCAGTTTAATAGCCTTTTTGGAAAAAGTTCCCTTTTCTGAGGTCTGGCAGACAGCATTGTGGTAATAAACCGGTTACGAACATCATGGGTTTGATTCTGGTTGGAGACAAGAGGTGGTCTCAATCAAACAACCAGAAATCAATGGGTTTTCTGCTCCATTGGCATAAAAGGGTTCCACCTCTTGGCGGTTCCTTGTAGGCTCCTGTTGTGACTAATGTAACTCCATCATGGTGACATTGGTAATACCATAAGCTACATGCACTTTGGGACGCAGTGCTCTAAACCTGGGGGTACTGTAACATGGTGGAATGTGCTCTACAGCTTTCCAGTATTAATCGTTCTTTCAACTGGTTTAATAGCATTTTTGGCAAGAGTTCCCTTTGCTAAGGTCTGGCAGACAGAATTGTGACAGTGGCTGCTTTTCACATTGGAATTGATGCTGTTTTTGGCACTTTCTTGGGTAGTTGAGGGTTGTTTTTCCTCCAGTCTGCTGTTAAAATCATCATGTTTTTCTATTCCATAAATAGATGCCATCAATTGAGTAACTTGCAAGTTTTGAAATGGCCCAGGAATTTTCTCAGTCAGGTAAGAACTCATGCAGTTTTTCCACAAATATGCAAGGATTTGGTAGTCTTTGTGCTGCAATACATTTTTGTAAGCCTTCTGGCTGGCTTTGTATTTGTCCACAGAGGCTTCTTGTGGCGGAGTTAGCTTTTTTTGAAGGTAAAACAGTATTATCATCTTCAGAATAGCCAGATATGTCAGTTTGGGATTCATTTACCAACCCTTGTCCTTTGGCAACTGATTGGCTTCTGCCAAAATCATGTCTATAACCTGGTTGGGAGCTGCCTGAGGGGTTATAGTTGGCTCCTGATCTGTTTGAAGGCATAATTATTATTGAAAAGCTTAAAAATAGGAATTTTACATCAAAACCTGACTATTGGCAAATTCTTTGCCTTCTTAAAGGTATTAATTATGTCAAAGTTGATTCATTCAGAAGAAATTGGCTCTGGTTGGTTATTCTGAATTCTGATAACAATACTATTATTCTCAGAATTGACAGTACTTGAAGGGATAATGCTAGTTACTGTTGATGCATTTTCAACATTTTATTGTCTTAGCATTCTGTCAGACACCAAAATTAATGAAAAAAAGCAATTAATTAAGTGAAAAAGGTTTTTTTGAAAAAAAGTGAAAATATAAGGCCTCACTTGTGATATGAAAAGCTTATATTTTTATGAATTTTTTGAATTATAAGTATTTTTTATGGAATTTTGAGTTTTTCAGTATAAGAAAAGATTAAGAAAAGGTAAAAAAATATGAAACAGCTAAAATATCATGGCTGGGCCTCCAAATGTAAGGTGTGTATATGCAACTTTCATCAAAAATCAAGTACTTTTCCTGTCCTCAAAATTTGTATAAGGTACAATATGATTAAAAGGAGTAAAATTTAAGATTTTTAAGAGAAAATACACCAAATTCATTGTTCTTAACTTCATAAGTATAAAAAAATAATATTATAAAGATTTATTGTTTTACCAATAATAAATATTTATGCATAAATACTCTACAAGAGATATTTAAGGATACAAAAGAAATTTCTTCAAGAGAAATTTAAATTGGAATTAATTGAGAAAAGAACTGCAAGAAATTAATTAAAGAACAAAGTCTTTAAAAAGATATTTGGAAGAGAAAACATTCCCAAAAGTGACCAGAGTTAATTTGGAAACAAAGTGACAAAGTTAACAGTGATGAAAGATGCTTTAATTCACCTATGGGGTGGTTCAAGGGTAAAAATGATTATAATAATTTTTTCCCATGTTTGAAAGTTTTAAAATGATTCAAGAAGAGTGGTTGGAATCTTTTATTGATTGGTTTAACAGGTTTTAAACTAACTATAAGAGAAAAAGATTTGAACATGAAGAGAAAAGTGGGGCAAACAAGACATTCTTTTATAGCCACTAATTTTCTAACTCCAAAAGTAAATTTCACTCTTTTCAGTGGTGAAAAAAAATTCCTACAACAGAAAAGTCAATTATGGCATCATTGAACCCTGGTTCAGACCAAAAACAGCTGGTTCAGCCAATTTGGACCCTTAAATAAGCCTTTGCTGTACTAATAACTGGTTTTAAGTCTTTGAAACACATCAGAATGCGTGTAAGATACATCAAAACAAGTCAAAACTGTTTTAACTTAAGAGTAGCTTTACCCTCTTGGCAACACTTAAAACTGCCCTGGTTGGTATTGAAGCCTCATAATCAATCGAGACACAAACCCTGTAACTCAATTCCAGGGCAAAATTGATGAACATTTGCGTGGATTTTGACATCTCACACCTTTCAGAAAGGAATTTGAAGGCCTGGCTCCCCCTTAGAGCCATGACTTCTTCTTTCCGCCAGAATCAATCTTTCCAATTTATTTTCTCTTTAATTCCTCATCATGTATTATAGTTGTCATTTGCATATGTAGTTCAATTGAGTTTTTACAGTACAAAAATTTAATAATTGATACCTCATATTTAAATTAAACTTCACCTATGTAATACACACGCTCTCAGGCTGTGACTCAAAGCCAGAGCACAGGCATGACAGCCAAAGGTCATAAACCAATAGTAGAGCCAAGATACCACCAAAACATAGAGCTCAGCCAAATAAGCTCAAAAGGTATCAAACAAAAGAGGAAACTTACTCCTTTCCAAATATACAAGTCCCATCACCGTAGGAAAAAGAATAACAAAGTTATTCCTGCTCAAAGTTGTTGCTGAGCATAAACCTTATTTTTCACCTCTCATCTGAAATCCAGAGGAAGTGAGTTAACCCCATCAAATGGGTACTTAAAATGAATCTCTACGTCAGGGATATCCAATGGTACTAACCAAACTGAGCTAGCACCAGAATTACAGAAGTTATGACCAAAATAAGGTCAAATAAGGGTGAATAAAATATTCACCTCTCATCTAACTTCTACAGTTTTAGTGTGAGATACCTAAAGTGGGGTCTTTTTGGAAAATTTACAGTAAGGGCTATCTGATGGTGCCATCCATTTCTCCATATCTCACCTAGAACAAACGTTATGGGGCAAACAAACTCCATACAGATTTTAAGCAAATCATACATATGTACAAAAAGGCTTGTACATGGCATAACTTTGCCATATTGAATTGTAGCCATATCAAATGAGGTACCATTGTGTAGGAAACATCCAGGGCTACACAATGAACCAAAGTCAAGCTTGATATCTCAAAAACTGACAAAGTGATAGCAGTTTTAAGTTCAAAATCCCACAGTTAGACCAATACAGCCTTACTGTGTGATATTCTCCCATATGTATGGTTATGAGGTCTCAAATAGACAAAGAAGCATGTTTATACTTCAATAATTCATAATTCATTCAATACTGGGGTCCCATACAGGTTCTGTACAGCATTCTATGCGTCATACATGCCAGAAGAGGGCTAGGTGGTCCCCAGATCAAAACTGCCCAGATTTGGTTTCAAAACCACAACTGAGCCCAATACAGGCTATACAGGCCTTGTGAAAACTACACGCCAGTCCTTGGAAGTGAAATATCTTTGTTTCCTCTACGTGGAAAGGTGTAGTAGCCTTTTCCACCCAATTTTAGGAGAAAAAGGGACCTTTCCTCCACCCAAAAATGTTTCCTCATCCTGCTCTTGAATTCCTATGTAGTACAACTGTCAAAAACAGTCATACTATTGGAAAATAACCAGGTATAATTATAATTTTAATTATTGTAGTCTTTATTATTGTAATCCAACAGGTAAAGCTGAACCCAGGGTTTTCAACAGCACTCACCACCACTATTGCTCAATAGTAAAGCCCTTAATACTCTTTATTAAACCTTTATAATGATAATTAAATCTTTTATTACCATTTCTAACCATGTCAAAGTCACAGTTGAAGCTTGTAAATAGCTATTAATAAGCTTCATCATAGAACCAGCCTGACACACGCACATTTTGACATTTCAATTCAAAATACTTCAATTACTCATAACTTCTAAGCTACACACAACACCTCAATTTTAACACAAAAATTTATCGTTAAAATCACATTTGATTCCAATTAAATTAAGCTTTTGAGGATCTTTCATTTTTGTACATAAAATAATAAAAACTTAATTTAAGCTTATTCAGAGTTGAGTTAAAGAAATTTTACCCAGAGGTGACCCCAACTGATTTTTATGAGGAATTCAATGGTGAAAAAAGTTTATATGTTTACTTATTGAATAGAAAACCATAATCATTTTTATTTAACTTTTTTCCAAAAATATTTTAATTTTAATATTTTTGTTAAAAATTCAGTTTTACTTCATTTTTTCAAGTACAAATGTATTTTAAAAATTCTGAATTCAAAATAAATTTCAATTTTAAATCATAATTAAAATTTCAATTATGTATATAAACTCTATATATTTATTGATTCTGTACTTTATAATATAAATAAATTTATTTTATTTATAATTGTATCATCTTTTCTTATTTGTGGTTTTTTGGGTATATAAAAATACCTCTAAGGCTCACAGAAATGGTTTTAAGGTCTCCTACCAACATCCTGATGTGTTTTGAAGGATTAAAGCCAATAATCAATATATAAGTGGCTCATTTAAGGGACTAAAATGGCTGAAAACAGTGTTCAATGATTCCATAATTGTCTATTTTGTTGGCAGTGTGTTTCACACAAGCAATTAGAGTAAGAAAATTGATGGCTATAAATTGATTTCTTCTTTGCCACACTTTTATCTTCCAATTAGAATCCCTTCCTTTTATAGTTATTTTGGTGCTTTTTCTCTTGAAACTCTTAAAATTTACTATTTTTAATTCAATTTTACCTTATACATATTTTGAGGGCAGGAAACGTACTTCATTTTAATCAAACTTTCAAATAAAAAACCTTACATTTAAGGGCCCAGGCATAATATTTTACCTTTTTTTGATCTTTTTCTTATATTGGAAACTTAAAAATCCATAACAAAATACTCATAATTTCAGAATATCAATAAAGATATTCCTTTTTTGCATATTATATGCAAGGATTGATTTTTATTTTTGCTTTTCAAAAAAAAATTCTTTTACTTGAATAGTTGCTCTCTTAAATAACTTTAGTTTCTGAAAATGTGGCAAGACAAGAAAACATTGAAACAGATTTAACAGTAATGAGAATTATCCCAGCCAGTACTGTTAATTTTGACCATAATAGTGCTGTCATAATAAGTAAAAATAATCAAAAAGGACCAATTTCCTTTTAATAAATCAATTTGGATATTAGTAACACTCTCAAAAGAGGAAATAATTTGGCAAATAGTAACTTTTTGATGTAAAATTACTATTTCTTAAGCTTTTTACTTACAATTATGCCTTCAAGCAGATCAGGAGCCAGATATAAGCCCTCAAGAAGCTCTCAAAAGTTTTATAGATTCCATTATGGCATAATAAAATCAGTTATAGAAGAAAAAGGGTCAGTAAATGAAGCCCAAACTGAAGAATTATGCCATTCTGAAGCTGATAAAACTATTCTTCCTTCAAAAAGAGCTGAAACCACCACAAGAAGCCTCAGTGAAAATAAAAAAAGCCAGCCAGAAGGATTACAAGAAGTCAATTCAACACAAAGAGTATCAGATTCTAGTAGACCTTTTTAAAAACTGCATGAACTCTTATCTGACTGTGAGAAAGTTCTTGGGCCATCCCAATTCTTGCAATTACTGAATGGAGGGAATCCATTGATGGAGATGAACATTATCCATTTAACAGAATGATGGAGGGAAAACAACCCCCCACCACCCAAACAAGATCCAAAAAAATGCCAGTATCCAGCAGCAGCTACAAGCTCACAAAAACGGCAAGGCAAAGAACTAGCCACAAAACCTTAAAACTGGGGCTACAGAATTCCAAATATTCAACACAATTCCATGGAAAATGTGTTTCAGATTGCCACAACCACAATGGAAATGAAAAATAGAGAGGAAGCCTTATTAAGTTATCAGAAATGATTTCTTTGACTTTGGATGGAATTTCAGCTTTGTACCTAGCAATAAATGATTTGGAAAGTCATATTTCTGATAAAAAGTCAAATATTTGTAACAATTTTAAGCCCAAATAAATGAAACCTTGTGTGTTTTGAGACAGGTTTAAGAACAATTAAAAAATAAAACAATGACACTTAACTTGGAAATGAAATAGGTGAACAGTCTGTAATCATGAAGTAATTAATAAATAAATATTCTAAATTAAATATTTATGAAATGATTGAAACAAGAATAAACAAAGCTATAATTATTTTAAAAGAATATCATAAGACGATTCTTGAATATAATACGAGTTCATTTACTGAATTAAAGAAAAGACAATTACCTTCAAAAAGTGTTTTGATACCTCACAAGAAGAAGTATAAAAATGAAAAAATAAATTGAATCAAATTATTTTGATAATACTAGGAAAACAGAATTATGGCAAGAAATGACAATAAAATTTAGATAAGACATCTATTAAATTGAGTTAATAAATTTAATAAAAGGGTTCCAACATGAATTCAGAAATTACACAAGGTTTGATACCATTAAAATTGATTAAATTGAAAAGTTACTGAACACTTTTTCAAGAATTTCTACACCTCTAAATCAAAATTAGGGTATGAAAGGTTCCAACCCACAGCTATTTGACATGGAAAAATAAAGAAAGAAAAATGAATTTTCCACCTCTTTCCATAACTTCAAACCATAAATGGGAAACAAACCTTTGAAAGAGGTACCAAAACTCAAAGAATGGCCTCACTTTCATGGTTAAGGAGAATATGACCATATGAAGTTTATCAGAGGTATTCAAATGATTAAAGAAGAATTTTAATTACCATAAAGCTTGGTAAAAGCAAAATTTGTCACCTTGTTTACCAAATTAGCTCATAGATCTTATATCAAGTTGAGACAAGAACATGGACACCAAAGCTGTACTTGGTGGAGAACCCAAACCATTAACAAATGGGCCAATGATGCTTGGAGATTTGAAGTGGAAAAAGGCTTTGAATACAAAGAATATACTACTTGAAAATACAGAGCTTGAATATGGTTCTGCCACCAAAAGGACAAGCTAACAGCATGATATCATGATATTCCAGATTTTATGATCCATAGAATAATCCTGAGAAAATGAAAAGATAATTTAAAAAATGCTGCAAAAAGGAGGACTACTGAACAATCTTCATCAGAAGATAGTTTAAATATATTGGATGAAGTAACTACCAGGAAAAAAAATTTCCTGGTGGGAAAAATCTCAAAAAAAAGTTAAATACACCTTGGAAAAATTCTGCGGACAAAAACCCTAGGAAAAGTTTGAGTAATATGAAATATAAATACTTAGAAACAATAAGAAAGTGCCATGTTTTCCAAATTTACAAGTCCAAAAATAGGGAATATCAATTAAAGTAGCCTTGAAAAAGAACCTTCCAATTCAAAATATGATTTTAATGAAGAAAATTGAGAGGATAAATAATCAATTTTGGCTCAATCTTCAATAAATATAGAAATTTTGATGTCACAGTTGACATCATGGAATTTTACTCCTACTTACCACACTTGAGCCATAGTCAACTTGAAATATCAAAGATTCAAGATGCAAGACTTATGAAAACTGTGATCCTTTGAGATATGACCACACCAAAAAGTTCACAAAAAAATCTATAAATCTTATTTTAATAATAAGAATTGAAATTTTAATGTTTAAATGAAGTAATAATGCCATTAAAAGGCATAAATCTTTTATTATCCCATGAAAAAACAAATAAAAATGTGAAAGAAACTACACAATTGGATTCTCCATCAAAGAATACATTTATGACACCTTTCTTTAATATCTCTAAAATAACTACATGCTGAGATAAACTTGATATATGCACTTTTATGGTCAGTGTATATATTCATGGTTTTTAGCTCATATATTTTGAATTAAACAAGATAAAGAGTTGATTAAAAAATATGCTTATCAAAAAAGAGCTTTAGAAATAAAGATATAAAGTTTATTTTAAAAGCTATAAACCAGGTTAGAACCTACAAGGGAATATTGGAAAAAAAAGCAATATCTGCTGACCACTTCAAATTGAAAGTTGTCCAAGCTTGAAAAAAGGATATATTCAAATTATACTAGATCATATGTGAATGATGATGTAATTTTCATTATGATATTCAAGGCACAACCCTATTAAATCATTTTACAGAGCTTGAAATAGTCAATTTTGACAGAAAAGTAGAGTTACAAGAAAGCTCATCAAAAATAGAGTTTTGATTATGTAACAAACTCCTCTTGGAAGCCTGATGAGGACATGCCAATCTATCATAATTCACTATCTGAATATATTTATACTGATTGATGTAAAAGGTATCAAAGATCAAAGTTTAGGCTTAAACATGATCACTTATGATCACTAACTGTAATCTTGATTTAGGATTAACAGTTAAATAAATGATAAAACTGGTGGATACTAGTATATTATGATTAAAGCTAATAAAATAGATTAAGTTTATATTCAACTGGCTTATATTTGTATTTTATGATTAAACCTACTATAATCCACAAAAAAATCAGTTTCCAATCTTATGATGTCATCAAATTAGAGTTATAGTGATAACTCTAAAAAATGGCATAATAATGAGATAAAAAGGTTCAATAATGTAATAATTACCAAAACCTAAAATTCTGATGAATTCCAATGTATAACATCAGTAAACGTCTACTAGAAGGAAGGATATTTCCTATAAAAGGACCTCTTCTTCCTCTGTTTCCCCCTCAAATACATCAAAAACATTGAAAAATTAAAATAAAAGGTAGTTTCTTCATTATTTATATATAAAACTATTATAATATTGAATAAAAAGGATAAAATCTGTATTAATCAATAGCTTTGAAGTTTTAATCTAATATTTTGTTGTTCTTGTTAAATTCTCTTAAGAAATCTCTAAATCCACGTAAAAATAGAAAAATCTGTAATCCTCTCTATTTTTTATTGTAGATGAAATTTAAATAAGTTTTATTTACATTATGAGGTGTGTACATGATTATATTAAGTGTTAAGAGTATGTTATTTCCTCTTATTATAATATGTTTCTCTTTATAATTATTTTTAATAATTCTAATATTAATATAAATGGTATATATATGAATATATAGCTTTAATATTAATAATATTACTTTTATTAATTGTTATTTAATATTACATATCAATTTCTTATTCATTTATTAATTGTTGGTAAAATTAATAAGTTGCTACAAATATATCAGTTCATGATATATTAATATAATTAATTTAATATATTACTTTTATAATATATTTATATTAAATTATTATTTCTTAATAATATAATCAGTTTTATTCCATAGCTATAATATTTCTTTATTATTATAATTATTTTTAATCTTATTATTTGCTAAACTGGGAACTTCGGGGTACAATAAGTAAAATATTAGTAATTTTTACTTATTGTTTCATAGTCAAATCTTACGGATAGGATATTAAATAATTCAACAAGTAATTCTCCCAGATTTTCCAAATGATTTTGAAGCTTTTTCCCTTTGATTAATTCTACTTTCATATGTACTGACTCAATATCAACAAATGATTTCGTCTTTGGTTAATGATATCCTCCAATGTAGGAAATGAATATCACCTGGAATAAATTCTGAATTGTTTGCAATTTTTAGAATATTTTACTGGAAGAAATAAGACAATGAAGAGCAAATTTGAAGGATGATTTCAAATAGTATTGTATCATATTGGACATTGTGAAAGATGCAATAGAAATTATACCTTTTTATAATCAAAAATCACCCCTTATTTTATTATTAAAAGATATTTCTTTATTGAGAGATTGTTTATATGAAGAAATTTAGAGACTGAGATTGTTTTGGAAATAATTTTATTCAGTAGAATTCCTTCTGATACTACAGAGTTGTTCCATTGCCAGATTGGTGAGTCTATGAGTAATAATAAGGGAATTAATTTTGGAATTACTTTTCTCCTTTCTATAATCACTTTTTTTATTGGTAATAAACTGATAAAGGAATAAATATATAAATTGCACTAAAATAATATTGAGAAGATGAGGATAGTAGTAGACAGATTTCCTGAAAGCTAAAGAGGTTTTTGAGGGTAATCGGAGGTAGGACAAAAATATTACTTAGGATTAATGACTGAATGGAAGCTTTAGGGAAGGTGTAGTATTATATAAGATATTAATTTACAAATGCTGGTCTATCTTCAGGATAATTCTGTAAGATTTAATTGAAACAAAGTACAAGAAAGTTTCAAATGGCTATGATGAAAATGGTAATGAGGAGTATTGATATTATTTTCACTTTCTTACTTGATAAAAACGTAGAACGCTTGCAGCTCATAAGAATATTATTGGGTTATGAGACTCTTTGAAATTCACCATTTTCAATCCCTTGTTGAGATATAAAACTGGATGTCCAAAAAGCCTAATTTTACTAGGACTGATTTTTGAATACGAAGCACTACCACAAAATTACCAATTATTATTCCAGATATATACTTATTTGTATGCTTCCAAATTCTCCAAGCTCCTTTCCCCTATTTTGTTCCATGTGGAGATTTTATATTGAGTATTTGAAGAGAAATTGTATATAAATTTAGTCTGAAATCTAATATGCATAGTGATAAAAACTTCACACCCAATTGAAGAAACACAAAAATGAGATTATGCAATAGCTTTCCAAACCTCAAGGTTTCTCCAGTTCTTGACAAAACCCTGAGTATAATTGATAATATTGATGAATTGTCTTGAAAATTGCTGCTAGGGTTTATTTTGAGTCTTTTAATATTTGAAAATACATTGAAAGGAGCTAAGAAGCTCTATATTATATTTTGGAAAATCTGTAAATTCTGGAGTGCTTGAAGAAAATGTTTGACAATCTGCATTTGAAAGTGGCTCACACATCAAGGTGACCAATAGAATCTTAATTGAATTGAGACATGATGCCAGATATTCAATTTAAATCATTTTAACTAAATTTCTTTCAATTAGCAGGGGCGATATTTATGGGTACTCATTAATCTTGATTGCCTATATACAATTAAGCTGAGTCAAATTAGCTATTTAAAACGCTTTGTTTCTGATTCATAGATGGAATTATCAAAGCTCTAATAAGCTGGAAAAACAACTAAAGATTCTTGGATACTTATTTTGGGATATTTGAATTTCCTCCAAATATCGAGAAATTACATAAAATTGATTCTTCTTTGGGAATATGTTGGTCAAATTCAATTGAAAATTCTTCCCCAAAGTCAAAAAAATTAGTTCAAAAGTAAGAATAGAGATTTCTAAAAGTGAATGATCCTAAAACATCCCTTCTGATACCTTGATATAGCCTACCAATAGTGATTTTTTTCTTCTTCAAAAACACACATTGTGAGGTTCTGTAAAAAGAATTACTTTTGATCTTTTGAAGATTTGGCATACTTCGAACAGAGATTTCTTCTGAAGCATATTAATTTTATCCATGATCCGGGAACTTTCACTACTTATCATTGGGAATATCTCGTTTCAATCATAAAAACAAAATTATATTGCTTCTGGGATAAAATGAAATGATAAAGAAGGAGATTTTTCTGAAAAATCTCTCATTATCATCAGATAAACATTGATACTAGAGTAATTCCCTGGCTCCAAAGACTTTATACTACTTAATGATACTTCTTTGAAGCTAATAAGCTATAACCTACCTTTGATTTATTCTTGAATAGAACATTCAACATCAAATATACCCCTTATTAAATCCAAATTGGGCAATGAAAATAATTCTTTTAATAATACTTCAATTGTAAAGGGGATCTCTCAAGTCCCTTAATAGAAAAAGAGGCTCAATTTAAAGAGTTTTCTTATATTATATAATTATTATGTTCCTTTATTTTGGAGAGCAAAATTTACCTTAATATAAAATCGTGATTTCATTTTATTACTTTTATCACTAAAACAGTAGCCCATCAAGCTTAATATTTAATTTAATAGTAAAATAAACTATTTCTTAATGTGTCCAGCTTTGATAATATAAATAATTGTATATGTTTTGTAAATAGATTCATTAAGCTTTCCCAATTATCTTAGACTGACTCAAATAGTTCATTATAGTGGTTCCACAAGTCTAGTGTTCCAAAGGAGCTGCAAAACCGGAGATCTTAATTAATTTTGGTGTAAAAAGGTTTTGTAAAAATTAATATTTATATCAGTTAGATCTTATTACTCAGATACTTCCTTGATATCAATTTATATAGAGCATGAGAGCTTATAAAAGGAAATAAGATGACCATTTTTTAATGATTCAACTTGTAATATGATTCAAAAGGGAAGGAAACCTGAGATGGTTGTTTTCTGTCAGGTTTGACTATGAAACAATAAGTAAAAATTACTAATATTTTACTTATTGTACTCTGAATTTCCTTGTAAATAAAGTAAATAAGATAAAAATAATTATAATCATACAGGCATAAAAAATTGTTTTTTATTAATAAAAGACAATTAATAAAAATAATATTACTAATATCAAAGTTATAAATTAATATAAATACTATTTATATTAACTAAAGAATTATTAAAAGCAATAATAAAGAGAAATTATTATAATAAGAGAAAATAACCTACTTTTAACACTTAGTATAATAATATTGAATAATTTTACGCCAAATAATATAAATACAGCTTATTTAAATTGTATTTACAGTTAAAAATAAGAGAAATTACAAATTTTCTTGATCTTACGTGGATTTAAGATTTTTAAGAGAATTATAACAAAACAGCAGAAAAATTTAATTAATCATGTCAAAAATGATGATTATAATAAAGATTATATTTGGTGTATAATAATATAAATATCTATATGTGTAGAATAAAGATTTTACCTTTTATTTAATTGTTTTAATGTTTTGATACATCTGAGGGGAAGATAGAGTAAAAAGATCTCTATTTATAGTAGATACCTCCCTTCTAGAGTCCAGTAGGCTTCTAGTAGACATGCACTGATGGTATACACTGGAAATGATAAGTATTTTAAGGTTTAGTGATGATTGTGTCATGATCAATCCATCTTATCTCATTATTACGCCATTATTTTGAGTTATCACTATAACTCTAAGTTTGATGACATCATAGGCTTGGCAGAAGCCTAAACTTTGTGTATTTCATTATTATTAATAGTAATGTAATAGTATTCACCATTTTTATCACTTATATGACTGTTAAACTTAAAATAAGATTACAGTGAGTGAACATAAATGATCAAATTTAAGCTTAAGCTTTGATCATTAATACCTTTTACGTTATACATGCTAAATCTATTCTGACATTAGATTCTGATAGTTTGGCATGTTCTTATCAAACTTTCAAGAGCATTTAATTACATCATCAAAACTCTATTTTTGATGATTTTCTTGTAACTCATCTTTTCTGTATAAATTTAATATTTTAAACTTAAAACCATGATTTCAAGGTGTTATACCTTGAATATAATAATATAAATTACATCTTTATTCACTCATGAACTAGTAGAGCCTGACTGTCTACTTCTTTTTGAGTTTGGACCACTTTCACAACAAAGTGGTCAACAGCTCCATTGATTTTATTCAATAATCCATTACAAGTTTAACCTTGTTTATAGCTTGTGAAATAAAGTTCATATCTGTGTTCCTACAATACTTAAATTGTGACTTTATTTTTGGTTTATCTCTCTATTGTTTATATTTCAAGAGATATTAGCTAAAAACCATGAATATATGCATTGACCAAAAAAGTGCATATATTCAGCTTAATTCCTTAAATATTGACTTTAGAAAATAGATTTATAATTGTTTTATGTGTTGTGTTTTATGTAGAATACAATGGTACAGTTAATTTTTCATGTTGTTTCATTGGCTTCTGAGTTAAATAAGGCTTTATACCTTTTTTAAAGTATTATTACTTATACTTCAGTAATTATTGACTTTTCAGATATGCCATAAAAATGACATGTGTGTTTTTTACCATGAGGAATCTCATGGTGTAATCTATTTCAAATTTTTACTCATTAGATTCTGAGTTAATCCATATTTTGTACTTATTTGTGGTATTTTTACTAGTCTTTGAGATAATTATTATAAGTATAATTATTACAGAAATTTTTCTGTGACCTTTTTGGATATGTGGTCATATCTCAAAGGCTCACATTTTCTATTCTGAATATTTTTTTTAAAAACTATTTATACATAATATAATAAGCTTATCTACAAGCTAAAAATATAGAGAAATTATATCAAGCAATAAACAAATTAAGGGTAATTTTCTTTAAAAAATTTATAATCAGAACAGAAGGCTTATTATGTAGATAATAACTATTGGAAGCTGTGGACCAAATTTTTTTCAGAGAGATATAAAGTATAAGACATCATTTGTATACAAATTCTGTATGTTTTTTGATATTTTGGGCAAAATCTGAAATCAGAAGATACCAAGAATGAAACTTTAGTATTTAATTCAAAATTTAAATTAGCCCCAATAACTATAAGAAGCTTATATTATAAAATAAAGATTTGCTTTAAGCTATATGTGAATTACTGATTGAAATAGTTCAGAAGCTCAAATAAATTAATGGACTTGGTTTATTATATATTATTGAAGAAGGTGAACTTAATAAATAAAGTATATATATTGGCTTCAAGCTGCACTCCAAGAAAAATTGATTGGGCTTTGAAACAAAAGTATTAAGTTGATGGGATCAATTATTAAATAAACTTATGGTTCAACTATTATTCAGAACTGCAAACATATGTTTATATAGTGGATATATTGAAGTGTGACTTCAAATGCATGAAAGGTATTCAGATTTTATACACACTTGTGCTTTCGACTTCCCTGTAGACAAGAAGTACCAGAAAGGAAAATATTATTCTTTCCCTATCCTCTCATGAGATTGAGTTTTATGTGTCAAAACCACTTTCAAAATCTTCACTTCTGAGAGATATACAGGAGAACCTTATCAGACCCATCAATTTAGAAGACATAATTCAAAGTTGAATTTGAGTTTTTTTACATATGGAGAAGTATACCAAGATTGTTCCGAATATTTCTGCTTAGCGTAGCATAGCCTGTTTTTCCACTGACACAATAGTGTCCAATAAATTGTAATTCTGTCAAATGCACAATTATTTCAAATAGAATTCATTCCCAATTGAACTCAATATAATGGAATTTTATGGTTCTTTAACCTTGGGGAATTCTGGACTGGAAATAGTCTTGTCTGGCAAAAAGAACTATAGTTCCTATTCAAATTAATGAAAAAGTTACTACACCCACCCTTTCAGTTTCAAGATATCTGATGATAGCAATAAATAATTCCTAATTGGTAATACAAAGAAAAATTCTGATCAAACTTATATCTCATGAAAACTAAAAGTGTAGCTTTCTACTCTAAAAAAAACTGGGCTAAAGAGTGTTAACGGACTGCAAAACATCAGCCAGAATGTTACTAGTAGGGAAGCTGATCACTTGAATCAAGGATTTACACTTCAGCCTTAGAAGCTGATCTCCACTCACATTCAATTGATCATTCAAGAACCTGGGAAATTTCTGGAGGAATCAACTGAGTCAAATGCAACTCCAGACTATGCAAACATTATCTTGTGGCAATGAAAGGGGAGATTATGAAGATGCTACCGACTACATATAGCGATTTTCGGGGCCCCGATTATGTGAATCCCCCTTTGGCGCTGTAGCTCAGTTGGTAGAGCACCTGCTTAACACTTGTGATCGCAGGTTGTCCTCGGTTCGAGCCCGGGCAGAGTCATCCCTTTTGCGATGTTGTAAGAAATTTCGGTAGACGCCTATATTGTTAACCATTTATTTCAAGTAAGAGCTTTTCAAGACAAAAGTCGGAATCTAGAGCTTCAAGCGGCATTGAATTTGATTTTGAAGAACTTATTCTTTGCTTACTTGATTGATATCTGGATTACTGAATAACTATTTCGTATTACTGGTAAGCTTTAGTCAGGTTTTGAACGAAAAACTTTCCCCTATTTAACTCCTGATAGATACACAGTGCATTTCAATCTCTATTTTTTGATTGAATTATAGTGCCAAATGCCGAATGATAGGTAATGAGAGATGACTACTAGCAATCAAATTTCTCGAAATTTCCTCTGTACTGCCAAAAAATGCCACAGCCTCTGCAAAGATTGGAAATAATATTTATTCAAATACTTTTTTGAGTAATATTCATACATAAGAATCTTTTCATTTTTTTTAAAGCAATTTCATGGTTAGAACAATTTTTCATTCAAAGAAAATCCTTATTTTGAACGATCCCTTCGTTTTAAAAAATTTTATGAACCACCATAAGCTCCATGGAAATAGCATGCAAGAACTTCGTAAGATATCCTTTTGATAGAATGTAAAAGACAAAGGAAGTCTTGGAATTGGAAAGAAAATGTTCTTGCCAGAGTACGAAGTGGGGAGGGAGAAAAAGCAACACGAACCTACGAAGAGGTAGATAAATATATCACAAAAGATGAAGAAAGGATAATGATGGAGATACAACGTAGTATTTATGTTGTAGTAGGAGAGTCGAAGTCTGAGTGATCGACATGAACTTTTAGAGGTCGGAGGTCGTTTAGACGATCATTACCACTTATGGCATAAAAACTGGCAGTGGCGTTAGATTTCTTAATAATTATTCTCACAGAATAAGAGAAATTGTTTATGCTTTGTAACATGGAAATTTTATATGCGACTTGAATATATCCCAGCGCGGGGAAAGATTTGCTAAAATTTGAAGACAGACACAGCCTCGTAGCTGCAACCCAATCGCCCCTGTAGAAAACCTAACCTAACATAAAGGCAATAGATAAATAGAATAGTTGAATAGGAAAGAACATACCGTAATAATTATGTGATTGCTTCCAAGTGTCCCTAAATAAAAACATACCCATAGTGCCTTCCATTTATGAAGTACATCAAAGACTTGAATACTAAGATTTATGAAATCACTTACTTGCTCATGTCAAATTTGATGAAAACAAAATAGAAAAACCCACAAGTTGAATCCATAAAATGCTTCTTTGCATCCTTGAATTGTTTTCAGAAAAATAAGGGAAAAAAAACTAGCAGACCTTTTTTATCCTTATAAATTCTAGGTATAGCTTGCATAATTTGGTTGATTATTTTAGTTAGAAAACCTTTGAAACTGTAAAAATGGATTTTTTCCAAGAATTTGGGTTGAAAATATTAAGTTCAGAAAAGCTTGTTGCAGTAATGAAACTGGTGAAAGAAATTCATTTTTAGAAATCTTATTTATGTACTGTTTTCCTAAAGTGGTAGCTGAAGTTCCAGAAGAGAATTCAGGTGAAGCAGTAGCTAAGTGCACGGCTGAAAAGCACAACAAGAACAGACTGAGAAGTATAGAATCTATTATATTTAGTGTTCACATTGGCTGTGCAGCTAGAAGCTGAGCATGTTAGCTATGCATACAGAATATTGATGCATATCTGATCAAAAACATCCGTAAAGCTGATTGACACAAGGAAAAATGTAATTAAGCCATTAATTATTTATCCTAAACTGACAAGGCAATATTTGAAAGTCTCCATGGGCATGAATTTGGGATATGATAATTCATATGGAAGATCACTGAGTTGAAGAGGAGAATAGGAATTTGGGGCTTTACCTTCAATATTCACCCTGATCCAGAAGACCCTACACCATCACTGGATTAGGAATATTCATAAAAATGTGTGTCAGGCTGAGTCTATGAAGAGGTGATAATCATAGTATTTACAACCTAAACTATGACTGTGACATGGATAATAATGATAAATAAAGTTTGAATTATAATATAAGGGATTTACTAAAAGATTTTTAGTGGTGGTGAGTGCTGTTGAAAGCCCTGGGTGCAGTTTTATCAATTGAGTAATTATAATAAAAGACTACAATAATTAAGATTATAGTTATACCTGATTATTTCCAAGAGTATAACTGTTTTAGACAGTTGTACTATGTAGAAATTCAAGAGCAAAATGAGGAAACCTTTTCTGGTGGAGAAAAGGCCTCCTTTTATCCTAAAATGTGGTGGAATGGCCCTTTAGACCATCCACGTAGAGGAAGTGAAGAGTTTTTCACTTCAGAGTACTGACTTGTGGTTTCCACAAAGACTGTGCACACTGTATTGGGCTCAGATGTGGCTTTGAAACCACATCTGGGCAGTTTTCACCAATACAAGATGAATTTTTTCATCTGGGGACCACACAGCCCTCTTCTGATGTGTATGACCTGTAGAATGCTGTACAGAACCTGTATGGGACCCCAGTATTGAATGAACTATGAGTTACTGAAGTATAAACATTCTTCTTTGTCTTTTTAACACCTCATAATCATGGTTATGGGATATTTGCCCACAGCAAGGCTGTGTTAGTCTAGCTGTGGGATTTTGACCTTGAAACTGCCATAACTCTGTTCATTTTCAAGATATTGAGCTCAAAGTTGGTTCATTGTGTAGCCCTGGATATTCTCTACATAATGGTACCTCATTTGGTATGGGTAACATTAACTATGTCAAAGTTATGCCATGTACACGTTTTGTTATCCATATGTATGATTTTCTCAAAATCTGTATGGAGTTTGTTTGCCCCATAACCTTTGTTCCAGATGGGATATGGGGAAATAAATGGCACCATCAGATAGGCCTGATTTTGATCTTTCCAAAAAGACCCCACTTTAAGTATCTCACACTAAAAGTGTAGAAGTTAGATTATAGATGAATATCTTCTCACCCTTATTTGGACTTATTTTGGCCATAACTTCTGTAGTTCTGGTGTGAGCTCAATTTGGCTAGTACCATTGGGTAGCCCCCACTTATAGCTCCACTTAAAATACCCATTTGATAGGTTTAGGCCTCTTCCTCTGGATTTCAGATGAGAGGTGAAAAATAAGGTTCATGCTCAGCAACAACTTTGAGCAGGAATAAATTTGCTATTCCTTGTCCTATGATGATGGGACTTGTGTATTTGGAAAGCAGTGTTCTTTTTATTTTGCTACTTTTTTGAGCTGGTTTGGCTCAGTCCCATGTTTTGGTGGTATCTTGGATTTATCATTGGTTTATGGTATTTGGATTTCATGCTTGTGCTCTGGTTTTGAGTCACAGGCTGACACATCCTAATTGTATTATATTACCATTATATTACTTATACCTTACTCTTCTATTAATCAGAACAGCCCTTATAAAACTATCTTACCCTCAAGTTATTACATTTATATTGATAGCATCATTAAATCATATTTAAAGTCTTAATCAGCTATCAAAATGCTTTTTGAAATCAATAGTGATATCAAAAATAGTCTTTTGATATCTCAATTATTCAACAGGAGCCATCCTTTCAAAAAGCATTCCAAAAATTTATATTATCAATAAAAAGAAGTTAAGAAACCCCATTATTAAAAAAAACAACTATTAACATTATTAGCATAGTAGTCTTTTATTGACAGACTGAAAGAGACTTCTGAAGAAAATTCTCCAATTGAAAACCCACAAAACTAAATAATTGATTTGTGCTTTCATCAAAAGGGTATCTTTTTCAGTATATTTAGAGGGACAGCTAATACACCTTAGCAACCATGGTTATTGGATAATTATGAAAACAAAAAAGACTCACTAATAATTTACCCCTCAAGTTACTGCCTATTATTTATCCCAAAACAAAGGGAGTTACCACAACATGTTTGGCATTGACCCTTTTGGGTTAATGTATTTATCCCCTGTGAAAACTCAATGTGCACAGTTCATTTCTCAAGATGGAAAATCTTGAGCTTCCCAAAAAAGGGAAATACAGTTGCATACAAATTATACAGTTGGGCTATTGATTCTCCAGGATCACTCTTTCAGATTTTCAAATATACTGGCCACCCTTTCAACCCCTGGGTATTTTTTCCATAGTTAATTAATCTATTGGATTTATTTTCATTATTATTTTATTTTTATTTTTGGAATTAAATACTGATATTAATAAGTCAGTAATTTTCACCTTCTTCTTTTCCTGTCAGTTGATATTGGTGGTCATATCCTTTACTGATTCCATTGTTATTTCTGGAAGGTTAAAACAGTGAATTGAGGATTCATTTGGTTGGCTCTTTGGACTTTGGTTTTATTTTCTCATTGTCTGCATATTTTGTACTTGATCCTATTCTTTATTAAAGAGATATTATTCAGCTATTTCTTTATTATTTTGCAGCTATCAAAGTAAGCTCTTGATTCCTGAGTGACAGGCCAATCTTGTTATCCCAAAGAGCCCCTGTGACAACTGTGTGGAAATTCCATACAAGCATATGCAAGAATCTTGGTTTAGCCAAGGTGCATATTAAAGAAACCATATATTTCAGTGTGATATTTTGCTGAATATCAGAAGATGCAGAAATACAAATTAATTCAAAATTTAATGGCCATTTTTGAATCTAATTTAAAGACATTTTACAAACATTGAATGCCAAATTCATTATCATTACCACCATTACAAATAATACAATAGAAAATATTTGGGTAAAATAACTGAATAAATTCTATGTATAAGGCACTTCAATTAATAGCCTCCAAGTTACTCCAAGATACTTGATAACACAGTATTTATAAGAAGATAAATTAATTCAATACTTTCATATAATATTTCCCTCAAACTTGACTCTAACAAGGGCTCAACCTAGCTGGTGGAGGTGGGTCAGACAAAGGTTTAAGTAGATATTGAACAAAAATAAACATAAGCTTCATATAGTGCTCCAAAGAGATAGAAGACCCTGCTAAGAGGGTAAATTAAGGTTATTTATAGAACCATAGCTTCATAATTTATCAATATTCAGGAAAATGAAGGAAATTGTAGACAAACTAGTGCTTTTCTAAAGCTTTGCTGATGAAATCGTGAATGAAACTGTGATTTTCATTGAGAAAGATAATTGATAAGTATATAATAAGTCTTTTAATCAATATTAAGAGCCTTTTAATATATTATGACATGCTAAATGGTGAGATTTCTGGATATAATCTGTTCTCCAAATTTAACAAATCAGCCACTATAACAGTGCTTTTCATGAAATTACCCAAAGATTTGCAATTAAGGAGCATAAAAATTATAACTTGATAATATATTTCTTTCAAATTACAAAAAGAAAATGAGTTTAAAGGTTTGCATACCTTACTTTCATGATCTTTTCTCTCAATTAAATGGCACAAAAAATGGCCATAAGCTCTTAACATGAAATATTTTTTACTTAATTTTATACTTTGGAAAAATTTATCTCCAATACAAAAACCAGACTTTGGACTTGATAGAATAAAAAATTGGTCTGACAAAATTCTAAAAATTAAAAAGATCCCTTTAAAGCCTTGACTGTTTCATATTTCAAAACATTAATGGAATAGTTTTTGAATGAAGGAATAGAATAATAGTTTTGTTTGTTTATGTTTATATTCTCCATGAGTATGAGACAAACTCATACCTTATGAAATAAATCCAATAAAAGGCCTTTACCAGAATAGCTGGTTCAGAATTAGGGTAAAGATATATACAAATGAAGCTTCAAAATTTTGAATATATTTCTTGCCTTGACAGAATTACTCAAAAGATCTATAAAAACAACCAAGTGTTATTTGCGCTTTCAATTACAATATCAAAGTCTTAAAGGTTTTCTTTCTATCTTCTCTAGACCTCAACCTTTCTATGAAGCTGCATTAATTTTCAAATTATCCCTTTTGAATACATTCTTAAATTACCAAAGGCCAACAAAAGAATGTACTATGTTTTTCCAATTAGAGGCTCCACTTTGAGGCTATCACTCCTTCCAAAAGATCCAGTTATTGATTTTTGGAATAATAGTAATTTCAAGATTTCAGATTGAAGAAATAAGCTTTATGACATAAATATCTTGAATTCATGAGTTAAATGAGCTTTTAGAAACAGATAAGTTGTAACATTAGTTTTGCATACTATATAGGTATAAATATCATTTAAGAAGCTCTCTAAAAATGAAAACTATGAATACGTTTATGATTAAATATTTATTGATTAAGTGAAAGGTTCCAAATTCTATCTATTATTTGTGCACCACAATTTGATATTTGTGTAAATATTATCATGTAGCTTTAAATTAGGTTCAAAATTTTTTGAAGATTATCAGCTTGATATAATGGTGATTTGAAAGGTTTGGGTCCATGAATGTGAGCATTGGGGTATATTTAGCATACCCAAATAGGCCACATTTAATATTAAAATAAATTATGAACTATGCATAACCCATACATCATAGACATATCCAAAATTCTTTATTTTTTATTTAAGAAAATATGAATAACTTTTTTGTGAGTAGGTAAGTCCATGGATCTAAGGCCAGATTTGCATTCCACACAAAATTTTACCTAGGGTAGCTCCACAGAGTCAATATGCCCAAATTAACTCTATGACATAGTAATATGGAAAATACTTCAATGCCACATCATCAATACCAGATAAAAGAATTGTGAAAACTTTTGTTTTTCTCAATTTCATGCCAAAATAATGGGAATGTGAGAAATACCATGTTACATATACACTAAGAGTAGTGTTATACATGTTTTTGGAACTTGAAAAAATTGTATTCTTACATAAAATTTTGGTACACCCATAGTGGATATCAGTCTTAAAGCCTGAATTACTATTTTTGACATGAAAATAGATAAGGGGGACAAAAGACATCAAAGAGAGACAGGGTACACAGCTTCCGGGGCCTCTGAGGTGTGGATAGATCCAAAGCTTGGATACAAGGCTGTTTATGTCCCAATTATTATACTAAAACCTTTTGGGAACCTGGTTACCAAGTTAAACTCAGATTAAATCATAATAAAACTGCAAATAAGCTGCTATTTTGACATGACAAGGTGGTAAAGAAAAACTTAGAATTCTTTAAACATGTCAATTATTGATTATTTTCCATGAATAAACCCTAAAAGAGTAATTAAAACACCTTTTGGACTAGTATCCATTTATTGACCTCATAGCAACCATCTATACTGTTCTATTTGCCATTCTATGTAGAAATGAGGCAAAACCTTCAAAAATTCATTCGAAAAAAATTCTTAATTAATATCTCTAAAAATTTAAGCACCAATGGATAATGGTATTACTTATAAATAAACCAAAAAATATTTATGGTTTCATAAGTAAATTTAAATTTTTTACTTACAGTCCATTTTTGATGATTCCAAATAAAACACTGAATCTTTGAAAATTCCCAGAGAATACCACCTGTGATGGAATTTCCAATGACATTTATAAATTTGAGAAATTAATGTTCATTTTGAAGTAAAAGACAATTTACTGTTGTTCCTCCTTTTATACTTAACCATAAATGGGTTGGTAGTCACATGAAATTCTTAATTAAGTAATTATGATAATCTTACATGACAACAGATGATGCAATCAATAGTCCAAAAAGACTATTTTATTTATTTCCCACAGGTTTTTTTCAGTTTGATTAATGGAATGCCTCTTTGAGCTCTTGTTTACTTAAAAGAGGCCTCCTCTTCCTATTTTTTCCAAATCATCTTATTATCCAATTATACCATTCTT
The DNA here is from genome assembly GCA_023105745.1 of Austropuccinia psidii. Classification (NCBI taxonomy): domain Eukaryota; kingdom Fungi; phylum Basidiomycota; class Pucciniomycetes; order Pucciniales; family Sphaerophragmiaceae; genus Austropuccinia; species Austropuccinia psidii. The sequence continues at coordinate 42,634,119 of JALGQZ010000013.1, forward strand.
ACCAACAAGTGAGTATTAGTTAAATCTTTCAGAATAAATCAGAAAGACATGAAATAATATAAAATAAACTATAATTTGTTTTAATACTTTCATAAATCAAACTTTGATCCTTTAAATCTACAAATGATCTGTCAAATCTTGCTACTAAGTTCTTTTCAACATTCATTGGAGTATTAGTGAGTATTTTTAATCAATTCTTAAAGTTCTTCTCTAGTATTAGTATTCCTCAAGAATTATATTCATAATTATTCTTGCAAGAGATAATTATATATTAACATAATTTTAGTACTTTAATAAAGAAGTTTTATTATTAACTACTTTTTGCAACTGATTCTTGTAGAAAATTACTGCTTACTGTTTTAATCACTAGTAGTTTATATCAAGTAAAAGAAATAATTCATTAATTAAAATTTTAATTATTTAATGGTGCTTATAATAATTCTTCTCATTATATTTCATAAGAACAGTCATAGTACTGTTGATTAATAGTAATATTATAAACAGTTTCATTGACACATCTTACAGTGAATTTTGATTCTTTATATAAGATTCAAATATTCATGTAAGATCAAATCTCTTTTGAGTGTGATATATTTAAGGAGATTGAATATTATCCATGAGTTTCAAATGATAATCAGGCATTGTAAAAGATGACAGTGCTAATAAAGTTAACATTACTAAAAAATGGGAAGTAAAAACATGCGCTAGGAAATCAATTTGAATATTTATTTGGCATGACTGATTTCCTTTAGGAAAGCTATTATGAGATAATTGAACATCTATACTATCAAAGCTAATATTTTTTTCAATTGATAAATTCTCACAATCAAGATTTGAGCCTATTCTAAACCTTCAAAATTAATTCCTGTTTTTTTATATTATGTGCAGCTTTGTACAGACTGTCATTCTAATTTAAATTGTTCTTTATATGGATATGTGATAAAAATAAGACTGAAATTTGTTTCATAGTTCATATTTCAATGGATTGATGGTATTGAATTCTCCTTTTTCATTTGGAAAATTTATTATAATATTTCTCATTTCTCTCTGAAAAATGAAACAAAAATAATAAAACTATTGAATTTTGATTTCCACATGAGAGTAGGATTTGATAGATGATCTTAATGAAATCTTATACTTAATTGAACAATATTCAACAATATATTCTTTGAAGTAGATTATTTTCATGCTTATGGGTATATTGTATGATATATGATGTGGTGATGGATTTATTTTGAAAAATGAGAGGTCCAAGGTCATTTTTAGCATGGAAGAAAGGCATGAAAATGGGAATCTATCAAATTTTGAAATATTTCAAACATAGTACTGCTTAGGCTCTAAAGAAAGTATGAAATTTTGGGCATAGGGGAATATACAAATATATCCAGTGAATGGTTTTCAGGAAAAATTTATTTTGAATTTGTTACTTGTGAAAAATTTCAGGATTAATTTGCCAATGATTCAAAATAGGAATGGGAAATATTGAATTTTCTTCATCTTCTTTGAAGAAGAATCAGTTAGGCTTTGGGGGTAACAATTAATGAAAAATACAGCTTTTTATGTTTTTTGTGAGTGATAAACTGATGATATAAGATTATATGGAGAAATTATTTAATGTAATTATTCTTGAATTTGGAAATATCAAAAGCTTATAAGATGGAATTTATAAAAAAACCATCAAAGTGAGGATGTTATGGCAAATGGTAAAATAATATACTTTGATTTTGTGAAATATACATTGAAATTTAAAACTCTTATTGGAGTTGTTTTGATTTGGGCTTTAAGTAATTTTGTGAAAGGAAGGAAAATTCAGAATTCCTATAAGCTAAATAGTTTAATTTATTGAAGTTAAATTATTCTCCAATCTTGAAAATACATCTTGAAAAATAGCCAAATATCAAAAGAAAGTTATGTCAGGATGAGTCTATGACATAGTGATAATAAAGGTATTTACAGCTATACCTCTGACTGTGACACAGATAATAATAATAAAAAAGAGTTTACTAATAGTATTTGGTGATTTACTATGGAGATATAGTGGTGTTGAGTGCTGCTGAAAGCCCTGGGTGCACTGATTATCAATTGAATACCTATAATAATCAACACAATATTAAGACTAAAGTATAAACTGTTCATGTTTGAAGATTATAGCTTTTTTGGAAAATTGTAAAACCTAATAATTCAATATCAGGATGGGAATTATCTTTTTGGCAGGAAGAAGGCCCCTTTTTATTCTGGAACTGGGTAGAAAGGGCCTTTGGACCTGTTAACATAGGAAGAGTGGGGAGTTTTCACTTTCAAGTACTGGATTGTGTTTCTTACACTTCCTGTACAGCCTTCATTGGGCTTGGATGTGGATTTGAAAACACATCTGAGAGGTTTTCACCAATGTAGGGTAAAAATTCCTTTTGGGGACCACATAGGCTTCTTCCAATGTGTATAACATATAGAATTCTGTACAGAACCTGTATGGGGACCCCATACTTTCTAAAATATGAGGTATTGAAGGATAAAAAAGCTCCTTCATAGAATTGACACCTCATATACAAGGATATGGGAATGTATCTCACTGTAAAAGTGTATTGACCCATTGGTGGGATCATAACCTCAAAAATGCCATAACTGTTTCAGTTTTCAAGATAATGAACTTAAATTTGGTTCATTGTGTAGCCCTGGTTGATTTATACACAATGGCACCTCATTTGGAATGGGTAACATAAAATATGGCAAAGCTACACCACTTTTAATTTCCATTATTCAGATATGAATTTTTCTTAAATCCTGTATGGAGTTTGCTAGCTCCATAGCTTTGGTTCCAGATGTTTTATTTGGAGATTAATGGCACCATAAGATAGCCCCAACTTTAAGCTCTCAAAATGACCCCACTTTAAGTTTCTCACACTAAAGCTGTAGAAGTTAGATGAGAAGTGAATATTTTATTCACCCTTATTTGGATTTATAGATGAGAGGTCAAATTTAAGGTTTATGCTCAGTTCTTGTTTTGGGAAGGAACAAACTTGTCATTGTTTTTCTTATGGTTATTGGAGCTATATATTTGGGAAGAGGAGGCTTTCCTCTTTTTTCTGATACCTTTGTTGAGATATTTTGGCTGAGATCCATTTTTGATCATATTTTTCTCCACTATTAGTTGATGATATTTTGGACGTCATGCTTTTTATCTGGTTTTTAGTCACAGGATGACAAGTTAGAGCCAAGAATGAATCAAATTGGAAGCTGGGTTGGTCCTTTTACCCCTGCCAGTGGGGGAAGCATTTTTATTCATGGTGATTTTTGCCATAATAAGACTTATTCAGTAGAGGGAAATGCATATTAAATAACAAATTAGAACAAAAAGGTACATTATTAGAAAGTCTTCCAGTAGAAAATCTTTCTGTTATTCTTATTTTACTTTGAAGCTTTAGTAGAAAGTATGAAAATTCACCAAAACTATAAAAAAAGCTGATATTACCAAAGTTTTCATTGTAAATACATTTTGGTATAGGTTTGTTTCAAAATTGTATATTTGAACTTATATCATATTTTTTAAATTTCAGATTCTTCCACTTATTAAAGGAGATTACAGATATTACCATATCAAATACAAAAAGATGTATTGGAGCAGAAATTGGAGGAAGCTCACATAACTACTGAGACAATTAAAATATTTATCATAAAATCAATATGAAATTTTCCAAATGAGCTAATGATTCCCTTTTTAAATATAAATCTGATTCAGAAGACTTAAAAACCATTTAATCATGATATAATACCTGAAATGGAGCAATTAATGGTTTATCGAGCTTTCTTTTTTATCTCACAAAGTAATTTTGATGGAATTGAAACAGATATTGCAACTTTTTATAAGAGAAAATTGATTAGATATTTATTATGATCATTTATTTTTAAAAAGTTTATATTATCAACTTTCAATATTTTTCACTAACCTGTTAGTCCCAACATGCATCTTTGAAAAATATCTTTTTTCATTAATTTGAATTTTTCATGAATAATCTCCCTTGAAAACCAACTGTGTCTCATAGAGTTCCATAAGCCACAATTCAAAAAATTTGAGCCTTTGAGATATGAACACATACCCAAGAAGGTCACAAGAAATATTTAAAATAATTATACCTTAAAAAAAGTTACCTTAAAATTACAAAAATGCCATAAATAGGCATAAAACTTGGGTTAACTTAAAAGCCAATGAATAAACATGTGAAAGAAATTACAAAATTGGATTCCCCATGGTAAAATACACATATACCATTTTTATGGCATATTTGTAAAGTCAATATTTAATGAGTTATAAGTAATAATACCTTATAAAAAACATGAATCCTTGATTATTTCAAATACAAATGAGACAACATGTAAAACAAATGTTACCATTGGATTCTCCATAAACATCTACACATAAAGCAATTAAGAAGCTAATCTCCAAAGTCAATACTTAAGGAGTTAAGCTTAATATATGCACTTTTTTGGTCAATGCATATATTCAATGATTTGAGCTATTATATTTTGAAATATACATGATAGAGTGATGAATCAAAAAGAAAGTCACAACGTAATTACTGTAAGAATACAGAGATGAACTTTATTTCACAAGCTATAAACAAGGTTAAAACCTGTAATGGATTATTGATTAAAATCAATAGAGCTGTTGACCACTTTGTTGTGAAAGTGGTCCAAATTTAAGGATAATTAGACATTTGGACTCTACTAGTTCATTTGTGAAGAATGATGTATTTTATATTACAATATTCAAGGTATAAACCCTTGAAATCATGGTTTGAAGCTTAAAATATTAAATTTCAACAGAAAAGATGAGTTACAAGAAAAATTATCAAAAATAAAGTTTTGATGATATAATGAAATTCTCTTGGAAGTGTAATAGGGACATGCCAAGCTATCAGAATCCACTCTCAGAATAGCGGTAGCATGTATAACTTCAAAGGTATTAATGATCAAAGTTTAAGCTTAAATTTGATCATTTAAGATCACTCACTGTAATCTTATTTTAAGTTTAACAGTCATATAAGTGATAAAATTGATGAATAATATTAGAATATTATTAATACTAATAAAATACACAAAGCGTAGGCTTCTGCCAGGCCTATGATGTCATCAAACTTAGAGTTATAGTGATAACTCTAAATAATGGCATAATTATGAGGTGGGATGGTTTGATCATGATGTCATCATCACCAAACCTTAAAATATTGATCAATTCTAGTAGAAATCATCAGTACACGTCTACTAGAAGCCTTCTGGACTCTAGAAGGGAGGTATTTACTATAAATGGAGCTCTTTTTACTCTGTTTCCCCCTCAGACGCTTACAAAACATTAAATCATTAAATAAAAAGGTAATTTCTTTATTTTTTATATTATTAAAGATCAAAGTTAATCTTATTATAATCATCATCTCTGATGTGATTATTGCAATTATTTAATTGTTTTGTTTAAATTTCTCTTAAAAACCTCTATTCCACATTAAATGAAGAAAAATTGTAATTTCTCTTGAATTGTATTGTAACTACAATTTAAATAAGTTGTATTTACATTTTTTGGTGTAAAAGTATTCAAAATTATTATGTTAAGCATTAAAAGTAGGTTATTTCTCTTATTATAATAATTTTTCTCTATTATTACTTTGATAATTCTATAATTGATATAAATAGTATTTATATTCATTTATAGCTTTAATATTAGTAATATTATTGCTATTAATTATTTTTTATTAATAAAAAACAATTTTTTATGCCTTTATTATTTGTTGATAAAAATAATCGAGTGCTTTTAAATATATTAATTATCTTATATTAATATATTTACTTAATAATATAATTATTTTTACACCATAATTATATTAATTCTTTATTATCATAGTTTTTTTATCTTATATATTTCATTTATAAGGACATTCATAGTACAATAAGTAAAATATTAGTGATTTTTACTTCTTGTTTCATAGTCAAATATTACATTTGGGGGCCTGGCCGTGATATTTGCTCTAAAAGACCTTTAAAAAGATTTCAATTGGATTTATCCAATAATGAATTACAATTATAATCATAAAATTATATAATAATTTTATATTTATTGATTTTAAATACTATTGAGGCATTTGGAAAGAAATTGTACTGTCTTACACATGGTTTTTCACATCCTTAGACTTTCAAGAACTTTCTTTGAGTGACTCTAGTAATTACAAAAGATATTTTATAAATTAAAAATAATTTCATAAAAGAATAATATTTATTTTTTTTATTTTATTCTTTAAAAATAAAAATATAAAAAACAAAAAAATTATAAATAAAAACCAATGAAAAAAATAATTTTTATTCATTTTAATTTCATTTCTTTATTTATTTTCATTTAATAAGATATAAAAGCAATTTTTACGTGGAAAATTGCCATATCTTACCAAAAATAACACTTTTTATATAAAAGACTTATATTTCTTTGTCTTTTTTAGTGTTTGAAGACAATCCAACAGAGGACAGCCAAACCACTGTTGAAAGAGTGGTGGAAGAAACTTGTCAAAGTTCTCCAACACCAATAATCACTAAGAAAAAGAAAGCTAAGAAATTAGACTTTCCAGGACCCACTATTCAGGACTCTGAAGGTGAGTACCTCATTTATAAATTTCCATAAGAAGAATTCCTGTTCTAAAATTCTCTTATTTCTTATTTTTCTTAATGTTTGACTACCAGGAGAGGCTCCCAATACTCCATCCAATCAGATGGAGCTGTACTCAGAGGTAGAATTGATTCCTCAAAAGGGAAAAGGAAGGGCAATATCCCCAGTGGAACAGAATCCACACAAGGAAGGGCCTTATCCCAAAGGCAAGTCCCAGAAATGCCTATGATATCTGAACCAGAGTTAGAACTAAGTATGAGTGACTCAAACAGGTACAAATCACATTCAGAGGGCTCAAATAGACATTTACATTGGCCAGTACAAACGGTACTATACAGTGTACAAAGACAAGGACTGGGAAATGTTGCCCCAAATACACCAGGGAGTGATGAACTCCTGGCACATCCTGAAAAAGTTCCTCAAAGAGGAGGAAATAGTGAGATACTCCAATGGATGGAATCCACTATAATCCAAACCTCAAATCAAAAAGATCAAGGAGTACCATTCCAAAAAGAAGGAGGCAACCAAGGAAGAAGCCCCAAGCCAACCCACTTCCCCAAGAAGGGAAGAAGAACAAGAAAAAGAATTGGAGAAAACCATATTCCCCAAGCTACAGGATTCCAAAAATCCAAAAGGATGCCATGGACAATGTATTCAACATGGCCAGAACCTTGATGGAATTCAAGGACAAGGAAGAACAAAGAATGAGACAACCTCATTTCCCAAAGAAATAACCTTGTCCAAAGATGTTGTAAATACTTCAACTGAAATTAAAAACAGTATATTACCTCTAAGAGAAATTCAAAATAGTTTATCATCATTACAAGAAATAAAAAATAACTTATCTTCTTTAACAAGAATTGTTGTACAAAATAAAAAAGAAATTGACCACATTAAGTTTATTGTTAAAAATAAACAAAAGATTTTAATTGATAACACTCAAAAATTAATACAAGGACAACACAAATTTTATAAATACATAAACAATATCAAAGATAAAAGTTTGACAATCAATTATGACGTGAGTATTGACAATCTTACAGAAAAATTAAACAAACTAAGTATTTCTGTAGAAAAATTTGAAGAAAATACTTCATCACACCAAAAATTACTTTTGGACCATGTGGAAAAAAGTGATGAAGCAAGAATGCATCTCAAAGATGACATTCAAAGTGAAATAAGGCTTATTACTGAAAAAATGGATAAAATTAATGAGGCCAACTCAAATATGCCAAAGTTATCAACCCCATTTTCTCACACAAGAAGCCCTGTTAAACCAAAAGAGGAATTAACAAATTGCTTCATAACAGGCTTAAGTCACCAAGACAATAACCAAATCTTAATCAAGGAAGCACCTCAATTAAAAGAGTGGCCAACATTCACAGGAGAAGGTGAATATGACCACATGTCATTGATCAAGACAATTGACATGCGACAAAAAGATTATGCCATACCAGATGAATTAATTACTGCAAGATTGAACTCATTGTTTGAAAAATCTGCAAAGAGATATTATTATGGCATAAGACAAACAAAAGGCAAAAATAACTGGTCTTGGTGGAAACAAGAAATAATCACCAAGTGAGCTAATGATTCCTGGAGGTACAAGATAGAGAATGCATTTGAAAATTGTTTCTTTGACCCAGACAAAGACAAACCTTTAACTTGGTTCTTAAAACAAGTTGAAAGACTCAATGCATTGAACGCAGAAATGTCACAAAAGATGGTGCACATGAAAATACTTAAGAAATGGGGAGGAGAGCTAGAACATGCCCTAAGAAGCAGGTGTATAGAACCATGCTCCACAGAAGAGTATATCAATGCACTAGAGGACATAGTGACAAGACCAAAAATTGGCAGAACTTGGAAGAAATTGGACATTAAAAGTCCAAATAAGCCATTTATCACAAAATATAAATCAAAAGAAACTTTCAAGCCCAATACATCCAATAATAATGAGCAAAGAAAATGCCATAAATGTGGAGGTATTGGACACTCAGCCAATAACTTCCTCAAAAAGGCAAAGATTAATGAAGTTGTGGAAACAGAAAACCACAATGACAAAGAGGAGGAGTCTGACTCTGAAAAAGAAACAGAAGAGTCGGAAAGTTCTGAAAGTGATGAAATTAATATAATTAATGCACAAATTAATAATATTGATACAATTTATGAAGTACTAGATGTTAACTCAAGCTTACCACAAGTTGGAACATCTGACACAAACCTGACAAATATACAAGATGCCAAAATGTACAGAACCAAACCTGGAAAAGGAATGGGATATACAGCTGGAAAATCAAGTATAAGTATTTTTATGGTTGATAACCAAGAAGGAAAAGTGAACTTGGATACAGGAGCATATTGTACCTGTGTTGGTAAAAGTTATTTAAAAACCATTGTCCCAGATTGGCAAGAAAAACTTATGCCAATACCAGGTGTCAAATTTAGTAGTGCAAGTGAGAGCATGAAGCCCCTTGGAATAATTGATTTAACACTAATTTTTCCTCACCCCTCACAATGTGTCAGAATTAAAGTAGAGTTTGTAGAAATGGGTAACATTACTACTAATCACTTCATACTTGGAAATGACTACTTATCAATCTATGGTATAGATATCTCTAACCAAAAGGATAGATATTTGACCACAGGAGACAACAAAAGACAAAGGTTTGGCTTCTTAAATAACAAGAACCAAATCACAGTTATTAAGAATGAAGAGAAAAGTCCAGAAAAGGAACTTTTTATATCTGAACAGCTCAAAGAGGCAGAATTCAATCAAGAATTAACAGAAAAAATGAAAGAAAAATTTATTGACCTCTTATTTAAGTACAAAAATGCCTTTGCAACTGACAAAGAGCCACTAGATGCCATAATTGGGCATGAGGTGGATATAATTCTTAATGCGGAAAAACCTTACCCACCTTTACTAAGGAGACCTGCTTACCCAGCTAGTCCAAGGGCTAGAGAGGCCTTGGAGGTACACATTAAAGAATTAATGGACCTTGGAGTATTAAGAAAAGTAGGACATAATGAACAGGTAGAGGTCACTACACCTGTCATTATAACTTGGCATAATGGAAAATCAAGAATGGTAGGAGGCTTCAGAGCCCTGAACACCTATATCATTCCAGACAGATATCCAATACCCAGAATCCATGAGACATTGACACAATTGTCACAAGCTAAGTTCATAACAGCCATGGATGTTTTAAAGGGTTTTCATAAAAATGTCTTAACAGACAATGCCAAGAAACTACTGAGGATAATAGTACACTGTGGGATTTTTGAATACTTAAGAATGCCATTTGGCATAAAGAATGCACCTTCCCATTATCAAAGGATGATGAATACCATATTTCCTGAAGAATTATCAGAAAGATGGTTAATTATCTATATTGATGATATCATAGTTTGCTCAGAAACTGGAGAAAATCACCTTACAAGACTAGAAAGGGTACTACAAAAAATAGTGCAAGTGAATATTAAAATTTCCTTGAAAAAGTGTCATTTTGCATATAGTGAGCTAAAAGCACTAGGATATGTTGTATCTGGACTTAGCCTAGGCATAGAAAAGAATAAAGTAGCAGCAGTACTAATTAAGCCAATGCCTCAAACCAAAAAAGAAATGCAATCATGCTGGTTACTATAGACAGCATATAAAAGACTTTTCAAAAATTGCCAAATCCCTGTATAAACTATGTGATCAAAAAACAGTCTATGAAATGACAGAAGAAAGAGTCAAGGCATATGAAGAATTGAAAAATTCCTTAACAAATGCCCCATTTCTTCTAATTCCAGATTGGAAACTACCCTTCAAACTTTAAATTGATGCTTGAGGAGAAGGACTAGGTGCTGCACTACACCAGACAAAAATTATCAATGATAAACCAGTGGAAGGACCAATTTGTTTTAATTCAAAACAGATAAAGCCAACAGAAGCAAGATATGGAGCAAGTCAAATGGAATGCCTATGCTTAGTGTGGGCTTTAGAAAAATTACATTATTACTTGGATGGAACAGTATTTGATGTGATTATAGACTGTAATGCTGTAAAATCTCTATTAAATATGAAAGCTCCAAATAGACATATGCTGAGATGGCAAATTGCTATCCAAGAATATAGAGTAAATATGACTATTTTTCATAAATCTGGTAGTATTCACAAAAATGCAGATGGTCTTAGCAGATGGGCTCTAGAAAATACCCCTGACAATCCAGCATGGGTATCACAAGAAGAGCACCATATAGAAGGAATATGTGTTACAGACATTGGCACATAATTCTTTAACCAAGTTAAAGAAAGCTATAAGATAGACAAGAATTGCCATATCTTAAGCCAACTTCTAATGAAAGAATGCAAAGATCCATCACTTTCATCAAAATTAGATGAAACATGGAAAAAGGCATATGATGAAGGAAGATTCCACCTCCTTGATGGAATCCTTTACCATAGAAAAAAACACACATGTGTTAGGGACTTAACAGACAGAACCCTGATAAACACTATTTTACATGAGTGTCATGATAGTGTTTCAGCTAGACATCTCTCAGAAGACAGAACACTAGAAAGGGTGAAAACCTGCTCTTGGTGGCCAAATTGGAAGAAAGATGTTGCAGAATACTGCCAAACCTGTGACAGATGTCAAAAAGCCAACAGAGCCACAGGAAAGAAATTTGGAATGATGATCCAAATCCAATAACCAAAATCCCCTTGGGAAATAGTTCATATGGATTGGGTAACAGCATTACCTCCAGGAGGAGACAGAAGCTATAATGCATTCCTAGTATTAATTGACAGGTATAGGAAAACTCCCATGTTCCTAACATTTCACAAAGATGACACAGCTATGGACACAGACATAATTATATGGAATAAAGTAATTAGCCATACAGGCTTATTCCAGAATATTATAAGTGACAGAGACCCAAAATTCACTTCAGCACTATGGATAAATCTCCATGACTTGTTTGGGACAAAGTTATCATTCTCAACAGCTTACCATCCTCAAACTGATGTTTTAGCAGAAAGAATGTTACAAACCTTGGAGGACATGATCAGAAGATTCTGTGCTTATGGACTAGAATTCAAAGATTTTGATGGTTTTACCCACGATTGGTGTATACTAATACCAGCTCTTGAACTGGAATATAAAACATCAATCCATTCTTCTACTGGAAAGACACCAGAAATGCTAGAAAAAGGTTGGAATCCAAGAATTCCTTATTTTACCCTCAAAAAGGACTTAGTGGATATACATCCAACAGCAAGCCGCTTTAAGACAATGCTTGACAAAGCACGACACAATGCAAACAGATGTATGCAAGATTCTTTCAAATATGCAAAAGAAGGATGGGATAAAAGTCATAAGCCACCTGAATTCAAAATAGGAGACTTGGTCCTAGTATCAACCCTTAATTTCAATAACATAAAAGGTCCAAAGAAATTGAAAGATTACTTTGCAGGACCATTTATGATAAAGGCACTTCATGGACCTATTGCTGTGAAATTGGAACTCACAGGTGAATTAATGAACAAACACCCAGCTTTCCCTGTAAGTCTGATAAAACCTTACAGCTCAAGTTACAAGGAATTATTTCCACTAAGAAATAAACCCCCACTTGAAATTCCCCCCTTGGAAGAAGGAGAAGAGAAGAAAATTGTAAAAGTCCTTAAAGAAAGAAGGACACAAAACAAAAAAGAAAGAGAGTACCTTGTAAGGTATAGAAATTAAAATTGGGAAGATTAATGGCTACTTGAGAAAGATATAACAAATGCTGATAAACTACTAAGAAGGTTCAGACATGAAAGAAAACCTAAAGAATAGAAAAATCAAGCATTATTGAGCTTCAAGACTAACAAAGTCTATTGAAGAGGTAGGACAGTGGATGATACCCTAATTACACATATCAGATTGTGGTACAATCTTTTTTGGTGGTAGGGAATGTGAACCTTTGAGATATGACCACATATGCAAAAAGGTCACAAGAAATATTTAAAATAATTATACCTTAAAACTACAAAAATGCCATAAATAGGCATAAAACTTGGTTTAACTTAAAAGCCAATGAATAAACATGTGAAGGAAATTACACCATTGGATTCCCCATGGTAAAATACACATATACAATTTTATGGCATATCTGTAAAGTCAATATTTAATGAGTTATAAGTAATAATACCCTATAAAAAACATGAATCCTTAATTATTTCAAATACCAATGAACAGACATGTAGAATAAATGGTACCATTGAGTTTTACATAAAAATCTACAAATAAAACAGTAAACAAGCTAATATCCAAAGTCAATACTTAAGGAGTTAAGCTGAATATATGCACTTTTTTGGTCAAAGCATATATTCAAGGATTTTAGCTAATATCTTTTGAAATATACATGATAAAGTGATGAGCCAAAAATAAAGTCACCACTTAATTACTGTAGAAATACAGAAATGAACTTCATTTCACAGGTTATAAACAAGGTTAAAGCCTGTAATGGATTATTGATTAAAATCAATAGAGCTGTTGACCACTTTCTTGTGAAAGTGGTCCAAACTTAAGTATAATTAGACATTTGGATTGTACTAGCTCATTTGTGAAGAATGATGTATTTTGTATTACAATATTCAAGGTATAACCCCTTGAAATCATGGTTTGAAGTTTAGAATATTAAATTTTGACAGAAAAGATGAGTTACAAGAAAAATCATCAAAAATACAGTTTTGATGATGTAATTAACTCTCTTGGCAGTGAAAAAAGGACATTCCAAGCTATCAGAATCCACTCTCAGAATAGCTGAAGCATGTATAACTTGAAATTTATTCATGATCAAAGTTTAAGCTTAAATTTGATCATTTAAGATCACTCACTGTAATCTTATTTTAAGTTTAACAGTAATATAAGTGATACAATTGATGAATACTATTAGAATATGATTAATACTAATAAAATCCACAAAGATTAGGCTTCTGCCAAGCCTATGATGTCATCAAACTTAGAGTTATAGTGATAACTCTAAATAATGGCATAATTATGAGGTAAGATGGTTTGATCATGATGTAATCATCACCAAACCTTAAGATATTAATCAATTCTAGTAGAAAGAATCATTACATGTCTACTAGAAGCCTGCTGGACTCTAGGAGGGAGGTACTTACTATAAATAGAGCTCTTTTTACTCTGTTTTCCCCTCAGATGCTTACAAAACATTAAATCATTAAATAAAAAGGTAATTTCTTTATTCTTTATATATATAACTTTTATATTATTAAAGAACAAAGGTAATCTTATTATAATAATTATCTCTGACGTGATTATTGCAATTATTTACTTGTTTTGTTTAAATTTCTCTTAAGAACCTCTATTCCACATAAAATCGAGAAAAATTGTTATTTCTCTTGAATTTTATTGTGACTACAATTTAAATAAGTTGTATTTACATTTTTTGGCCTAAACGTATTAAAAATTATCATATTAAGCATTGAAAGTAGGTTATTTCTCTTATTATAATAATTTTTCTCCATTATTACTTTAATAATTCTATAGTTGATATAAATAGTATTTATATTAACTTATAGCTTTAATATTAGTAATATTATTCTTATTAATTGTTTTTAATTAATAAAAAACAATTTTTTATGCCTTTATTATTTGTTGGTAAAAATAATCAAGTGCTTTTAAATATATTAATTATCTTATATTAATATATTTATTTATTGTATTATTTTTTTATAATATAAATTACATTATTATATTTGTTCAACAATATAATTATTTTTACGCCATAATAATATTAATTCCTCATTATTATGATTATTTTTATCTTATGTATTTCATTTATAAGGACATTCATAGTACAATAAGTAAAATATTAGTAGATTTTACTTATTGTTTCATAGTCAAACCTTACAAAAAAGGGTAGGCCTTCCTGCAGAAGTAATAGGTCTAACCTCTTTTGAACTTGAGTCTTCAAATTGCCTCAAAGATTAAAAAGACTTTACAGGTAATGCAAGAAACAGGCTTGGTATTCAAGAATTTGACTCAATGGAAATAGAACATTATTGATTTAATATGAATTTCATCTTTTTATCATTCATTAGATAAACCCTATTCAATAATACAATAATCTCTGAGTTAAAAATGCTTCCTAACAATCAAAGGCGCTTCTTTCAAAAAGAGCTCTGAATTAATTTCATAGGGACTATATGCTTTTCACCACTTTGAATAAATAACCTGTGTCACACATGGTCACCATTTCCAAGACCTTAGCTGTAACTTCCTTTGAAGTAAATGCTGAAATGTATAAAGATTTACTCATAGAAAAACTGAATATTTTATAGCTCAATTGTCAGCTTGTGACTCAAAGCCAGAGCACAAGCATGACAGCCAAATACCATAAACCAATGGTAAAGGTAAGATACCACCAAAACATGGAGCTAAGCCAAACCAGCTCAAAAGTTATCAAAAGAAAGAGGGAACTCACGCCTTTTCAAATATACAAGTCCAATCATCATAGGACAAAGAATAACAAAGTTATTCCTGCTCAAAGTTGTTGCTGAGCATGAACCTTAATTTTCACCTCTCATCTGAAATCCAGAGGAAGAGGCTCAACCCCATCAAATGGGTATGCAAATTGAAGCTCAAAGTCAGGTATATTCAATTGTATCAGTAAAGCAGAGCTAGCACCAAAACTACAGAAGTTATGGCCAAAATGAGGCCAAATAAGGGTGAATAGAATAATCACCTCTCATCTAACTTCTACAGTTTTAGTGTGAAATACTTAAAGTGGTGTCTTTTTGGAGGGATGAAAATAAGGGATGTCTGATGATCCCATTAATCTCCCCATATCTCATCTAGAGCAAAAGGTATGGGGCAAACATGCTCCATACAGATTTTGAGAAAATCATACATATGAATAACAAAACCTGTACATGGCATAACTTTGCCATATGTAATGATACCCATAAAAAATGAAGTACCATTGTTTAGATCACATCCAGGGCTACAAAATGAACCAAATTTGAGCTCAATATCTTGAAAACTGACAAAGCTATGGCATCTTTAAGGTCAAAATCCCACAATTAGACCAATACAGCCTTACTGTGGGCTAATATCCCAAAACCATAATTATGAAGATTCAAACAGACAAAGAAGCATGTTTATACTTCAATACCTCATAGTTATTTCAACACTGAGGTCCCATACAGGTTCTGTACAGCATTCTACACGTCATGTAAGGTTTGTCTATGAAACTCTTGATAATAGTAACAATATCAAGAGTACTATGACTGCCCTCAGTAGAAAGATATAATATAACAAAATATTATAAGCACAAATTAGATATAATTACTAAAAGAATTATATTAAGAAATAAAATTAATTATTATTATATAATATAATAAGAATAAAAATATCCATAATTATAATAAATTATAATTATTCTATTACTGTTATAGTCACTGACAGTTACAACAATAAGAAGTGTAAAGCTCTTAATGAGACAATTACACGTGGAAAATATAAGCATTTCACCACTTATAAATAATATAAATATTATTTATAAAAAGAAACTATAACACACACTGTGCAGATATAATTTTTATAAGAACTTCTATAAAAAAAAAAATTAATAATAGATAAAAAATTATAGAACTTTAGAGAAAAACTTACTTATAATATTTAACTAATACAACAAGTCAAATACAACAGTTATTATATTAAATAATTATTCTAAGTTGAAAATATGCTAAAAATCAATGTTTCAAAGATAGAAAACGTTTCATAATATAAATATGATTTAAAGAGTTTTTAAAACAAATTTGTGGAGTTTAAAAGATATTTTAAGACAATAGTTTTATAAAATAAAATATATTATTGGTGATTAAAACAATAATCTAATTTCTATGATTTCAATTATTTAATTTAAGATTTATAAAGAATAAAAGATTTAAGAAATAATTTAATAATAAGATTTCATATATAATAAAACTTTACTTGTTTAAATGTCTAATATAATTGGATTTGATTGAATTGATTGACAAAAACAGTAATGAACAGACTATTTTGATGTCAGAAGAGCAGCCCTCATTATTAATAATGGATATAGAGGGAGTGGTCAGGTCAAAACTGAAAAAGCATGCTTAAAAATAAGGTTCTTAACTTGAGGTAACTTATTTTTAATTCCACTTTAAAGTTACTGGTGTTATATGTTACTCAAAGTAACTTTAATCCTCATTTAAGTTAAGTATTTTGAGTTTTAATACAAGATAAGCTTATTTATCTTGAGGTTCATCACATGAACATCTCAAAAATAAAGATATTTTAAGACATTAATTATATAAAATAAAATATATTATTGGTGATTACAAAACAATCTAGTTTTTATGACTTCAATAATTTAAATTAAGATTTATAAAGAATAAAATAATTAAGAGATACTTTAATAATAAGATTTTATATCTAATACAACTTTACCTGTTTAAATGTCTAATATAATTGGGTTGAATTGAATTGATTGACAAAAACAGTGATGGATAGACTCTTTTTATGTCCTCAGAGCAGCTCTCATGATTCATAATGTAGATAGAGGGAGTGCTCAGGTCAAAAATGAAAAAACATGCTTAAAAATAAGGTTCTTAACTTAAGGTAACTTATTTTCAATTCCAATTTAAAGTTACTGGTGTTATACCTAAGTCCAAATAAATTTAATCCTCATTTCAATTAATTATTTTACATTTTAATATGAAATAAGCTTATTCATATTGAGGTTCATCACATGAACAACTTAAAAATAAAGTTTCAAGAAAAAATCTCTTAAACTCAATTTTTAATTAATTTTTGAAGAAATCTTAATTTTCTCTAAGTACAATTAACAGATTAATTTTCCAGGCTAATTACTAATAAAAAATGCTTTTAAAACATACTTCAAGTTTGATGTATACACAGATAGCATTGAATTGTAAGCTGTGTGAAATTTTCAAGCAAATTCATTAAGATTTGGATCTTTAATGAATCTTTGAAGTTATTGCTATTTTTCCATGCAAAATAGCAATAAGCCCTAAACCTTAACTTTTGATAAGGTTTTTAGACTTGTATCTTTCAAGTTTTAAGCTTAATTAAGCTTTGACAGCTCTCAAAACTTTAATTTCAAGCTTGCATATTGGGATTTACCCTTTTGCAGCTTGAAATTCCTGTCCAAATTGGGATAAAACCAGTTTAAACTTTAATGTTGGATCAAAGTCTAATCTTAAAGTTTAAATAAAGTTGAAAATCCACCAATACAGGTGAAAAACCTTAATTTACTCCTTGTGGATCCAAAAATTTGGGTACCCCAGCTCTATTTGGTCTTTTTCCTTTGTCCCACCTCCTTGCATGGATTTTTCCCCTTCATTTATTTAATGCCATACTATGGCTTTAAACACTTTTAAATTGAGCTCACGCAGGAGTTAAATCCTGTATGGCAAATCCTTAGCCAATTCATGAAATATACACAACTCATTTTTCACAAAATTTTGGGAAGTTTGAATAAACCTTATGAAACTTTGAATTCAAGCTTATTTAAGCTTAAATCTAACAATTTCAAAAAATGTTAAAAAATTTACATTAGTACTGTGAGATTCTTAAATCTTCTAATAACTTAGGAAATAAGCATTTTTGGGTATAACACCCTCTGGGTGTACCCTAGGTTATTTTTGATGTAGAATCCAAAAATGACATAATAATTATAACTTTTTTTATCCAAACAAAAGTTATACTTATTTTTTGTTATTTTTCATTCTAATTTCAACTGAAAAGTCTGTTCAAGACTAAATCAGCTGTATATAAAGTTATTTGTGGCCTTATGGGTATTTCATGTATACCTCACGGGCTCACATTCCCTACCACCAAAAAGAAATTGTACTCCAATGTTCTTTCAGTAGTATAACCCCAAGTTAATTGGGGGGGTATCATCCACTGTCCAACCTCTCTACTTATAGTTTTAAGTACGTAAAGCACACAATTAAGATGTTTTATTGAGGAATTGGTATTCTCTCATGTATGAATCTTCTGAGAAACATTCCAGAATCAGGTATTTTTTCTGCTACAATCCATTCATCTTCATGTTGTGGATGTTTGTACCCGACTTAGTATTCTGTTTCATCTTTTCCCCTAAGTCTTCTTTCTTTCAAGAATTTTAGTACTTTTTCTCTTCACTTTTATTAAGTGGAGCTACTTCTATGCGTGTTTAATTTCTTAAAGGAAATAATTCCTTATCAGCTGAAGTACAATGCTTTACTAGACTGATAGGAAAAGTTGGATGTTTTTTTTCCAATTCTCCTGAAAGTTTTACTTGTACTGCATTTTTCCCATGAAGGGCTTTAATAATAAATGGTCCTGCAAAGGAATCTTTCCATTTCTTTGTACCTTTAATATTATTAAAGTTCAAGGTTGATACTAGTATTAAGTCCCCTACTTTGAATTCTGGGCTTTTATGACTTTTATCCCAGTTCTGTTTAGCATATTCAAGGTCATCATTCATGCTTTTTTTTGCATGATGCCTCACTTTATCAAGCAATAATTTAAAGCTTGAAGAAGCTGGATGAATAGAAAATAAATCTTTCTTCAAAGTATCAACTGGAAGTTTAGGTTTCCATCCTTTTTACAACATTTCAGGAGTCTTTCCTGTTGAAGCATGGATAGAAGTCTTATAGGCTAATTCCAATTCTGGTATAAGAGTACAACAATAATGGGTAAAGCCATCAGAATCTTTAAGCTCCAGGCCATAAGCACAAAATCTTCTGATCATGTCCTCAAGGGTTCGAATCATTCTTTCTACTAGCCCATCTGTTTGTGGATGGTATGCTGTTGAGAATGATAGTTTTGTACCCAAAAGCTTATGTAAATTAGTTCATGAGGCCAATTTAAATTTTGGGTCTCTATCACTAATAATATTTTTAAAGGGACCAGTATGGGATATAACTCTGTTCCAAATCAAAAGAGCTGTATCCATAGCTGTGTCATCTTTATGACATGGTAACAAGATTGGGTTTTTTTTATTTCTGTCAAAAATAACAATACATTGATTGTAGCTATTATCACCTCGAGGTGGTAAGGAAGCTACCCAATCCATATGAACCACTTCCCATGGGGTACTTTGTTTGTGGATATAAATAATTAATCCAAATATTTTACCAGTAGCTTTATTGACTTTCTTGAATCTATCACAACTATGACAGTACTCAATGAGATCTCTTCTCTAATATTGCCACCAGGCACATGTCTTAATTATTTCCATTGTTCTGTTTTCAGACAGATGTCCAGAATAAATGTTATCATGGCATTCCAGTAGTACATGAGACCATGACACATGTGTGTTTAGAACTATGATATAAGATATGATCAAACAAATGGAATCTTCCCTTTTCATAAGATTTTTTCCAAATATCATCCAGAGAACTAGCCAAGGATGCATCTTTGCAATATTTGTCAAGTAGAGCAGTAAGAATATGAAAACTCTTATCTTTCTTATAGCTTTCTCTAACTTCTTCAAACAATTCTTTTCCCACATCTGTCATGTTAATTCCTTCAATTGGAATTTGAGGTTCTGCACTTGTAGGGACACAGGAAGGATTGTCAGATCTATTGGGTAATGCCCATCTACTCAAGCCATCAGAATTCTTGTGAATATTTCCAGCTTCATGTACTATGGTCATATTGCCTCTATAGTCCTGAATAGCAATCTGTAATCTTAACATGTGTCTGTTAGGAGTCTTCACGTTAAGAAGTGATTTTACTGCATTACAATCATTAATTACTTCAAACACACTACCATGAAGATAATAATGAAGTTTTTCCAGAGCCCAAACAAAGCAAAGGCACTCCATTTGGCTAGCTCCATATCTGGCCTCAGTAGGTTTGTTTTGTCTTGAGATAAAGCAAATTTGACTCTGATAAGGCGTGTCATTGACAATTTAAACTTGATGAAGAGCTTAACCTAGGCCTTCACCACATGCATCAATATACAGCTTGAAAGGAAGTTTTCAATCTGGAATCAATAATAATGGTGCATTAGTCAAGACATACTTAATTTTTTCATATGCTTGAGCTCTTTCCTGTGTCATATCAAAGAGAGTTTGTTGATCACAAATTATGTACAATGATTTGGCATGGATTGCAAAATATTTAAGGTGTTGTCTGTAATAACTGGAAAGCCCTAAGAAATACCTCATTTATTTTGTGTTCTGGGGCATTTGTTTCAGTAAAGCTGCAGCAACTTTGTTTTTATCAACACCAAGGCTCAGGCCTGATACTACATGTCCTAGAGGTTTCAGCTCATGAAACCCAAAATCACATTTTTTAAGATATATTTTCATGTTCACTTGAAGACTCTTTCTAAGTACTAATGAAAGTCTCTCTAAATGCAATTGCCAGGCTTCTGAAAAAATGATAATGTCATCAATATAAATGATTAACCATCCCTCTGATAATTCATGTGGGAAAATGGTATTCATCATTCTTTGGTAATGAGAGGGTGCATTTTGAATACCAAAAGGCATCCTCAAGTATTCATAAATACAACAATGAGCAATAATCCTCAATAATTTCCTAGCATGATGTTTTAAAACATTCTGATGGAAAACTTTAAGAGAATCCATAGAAGTGATATACTTTTCTTTGGATAATTGAGTTAAGGTCCCATGGATTCTAGGGATTGGATACCTGACTGGAATAGTGTAGGTATCAAATGCTCTAAAATCACCAACCATCCTTTCTTTATCATTATGCCAAGTAATGATTACAGGTGTTGTGACTTCTACTTCTTCATTGTGCCAAACCTTTCTAAGAAATCCTGGTCTCACTAGCTCATTAATAAGACTTTCTAATGCTTCTCTAGTCCTAGGACTAACTGGGTAAGCTGGTCTTCTTAATAGTGGAGGGTAAAGTCTTTCCACATTAAGCATAATGTCCACTTCATAGCCTTTGATAGCCCCAAGTGGTTCATTATCAGAAGCAAAGGCTTTCCTGTATTGAAATAAAATTTCAATAAGTTCTTCCTTCATTTCTAATGTCAGTTCAGTACTAATTTGTGCTTCAATTAGCTGATCTGACACAAATTTTTCTTCATTAACATTCTTTTCTTGTCTAATGACAGTCATTTCTCTTTTTTCTGGAGGAAAAGCAAATTTTTGCCTTTTATTTTCCCCTATAGTGAATCATCTGTCTTTATGATTATTAATATCAATTCCATAAATATTGAGATAATCATTTCCAAGTATAAATTGTTGTGAAGTACAATTATTCATAGCAACAAAATCAACTTTTGATCTGATACTTCCTGCAGGATGAGGGAATATCCTTTCTTCTTCAAAAACACTCAAGGGCTGCATATCTTGGCTAGCACTGCTGAATTTTATACCTTCAATTGGCATTAAACTTTCTTTCCAATTGGTATAGATCCTGTCAAGGTAATCATTTCCAACAAAAGTACAAAAGGCACTGTGGTATTCCATACCATTTTTTTTTCACCAGGCTCAAGCTCATAGTACCCTATAACAGCAGGAAATCCAGCCTACAGGCAGACTTACACTCAAGTTTTACACCAAAAGGTCAATTTTACAGCAAGAAGCTGGATTTAACTCATAAAACCATGGCACAGGCACCAAAGGGAAGTGTATGTGTTTAAATAACTTATTCAATTTCACTATGCATATGTAAAAATCAATTTACATATAGCAAACTAGTTACAACAAATGAGGTACCACCCTTTAAATTACACACCCCACCCAGCTTTACACCCCCTTACAGCCACAGGACTCATGCAGCAAGAAAATGACACATGCATTAGTTATACAGCCAACTTGCATTCAAAATCACATGATGCAAAGCTCAACTCCATGGAATTCCTGCAATTCATTTACAACACAGCCCCAGGAGTACCTTATCTTATATCCACAGTAACCCCACTTAAAACCTTAAAACATAATTATTTACACCACTCATCACCTCATGCAAACCAAAGCTAGTTACAACAGGCTGCATGCAGTACATAATTCCAATTAAATCTCAACCACATGACTATGCACAGCATGTGTCAAAATCAAAAATCACATCATCTCATAAAAAAACAGTAAATTCACCAATGCAAGAAGTTATCACCTGAATTCATTTTAAAGTTCAAAAAGAAGAAAAACAAACATGACACCTGCATAAATTACACAGCCATTTCTACCCAACCTAAAATAGGACATATGCAAAGGAATTACAAGGTCATCATGTGATACTGCATCCACCAACAGAATATCATGTGACAGGAAAGAGGCTGTGCACAACAAAAAATCCCCAGCCAAAATTGAATCACCTCATGTATGCAAGGAAAATTCAAGAATATCACATCACAATTAGTTCACCAAAAGGCAATCATGTGATAAATGGAGGCTGTGCAGAGAGAAAATTATCACCAAACCTTAAATCACCTGACCCATGCAAGAAAGGTCCTCACCAAAAATGGAGTCACATGATGAAATCAAGAGGAATTAAAGTGGAAAAAGACAGCTCCCATGGAGGGCCCCCTGGGCTCCCAAAAGGTATAAATAGAGGGGATCTCTCCCCCCAAATCTCAAAATCCCTCCCATGCAAATTATATCCACTGCACAGTAGGAGCATAGGAATAATTCATCCCTCACCTGGGAGGTAGTCCAGTATATTATAGTAAAATTTACTTGCCCAGTAGCTAAGCTCAGTGGAAGTATAGTGTTGAAGATTACCCAGTAGCTAAGCTCAGTGGAATCTTATTATTATTAAAAGAAAAATAAAAATTACCCAGTACCCAAGATTAGGGTTACCACTCTATTAAAAGAATTCATCCAGTAAAATTAACACCATTTAACAGATTCAAAATTAACTTACCCCCTTAAAAAATCCAATATCAAAGAATCTTACCTTTTAAATTTAACAAATACAGTTTTATCTTATTATTAACCACTCTTAAAAAAAATAACAAACCTTTAAAAAAAAAATTATTTTACTATATTAAAACTTTAACTTGACAAAATTACCTTTATCAAACTCATCAAATTTTTCAGAAAACCTTAAATAACCCATCCTACCAAGGATTTATCACCAAGAAGAAACAACTCACCTCAATTTAACCAAAAGATTAAAATTAAAACAGACAAGTATTTAATTAAATCTAAAAATTAACCAAATTACTGACATTATTTTTCATATTATTTATTGAATAGGTCTGATCTGAGACTGCTGAATTTTGTCTTCTGCAGTTGTAAAGCCACTTACTAATTTTATTTTGGTTTGTGAGCTCCAAGGAAGATTTTGTTCAGTATTTTAGGAGGGGCAGGCAATACACCCTTGCCACCCTTGGTTACAGGAGTTATTAGCAATTCAAAACTAGTTACCTGTGATTTCCCCCTCCAGGTACTGCCTCATTTTAATCCCACACAAGAGGAGTTCCCACATCTGGTGTCCCAACAGTGGCCAGATAACCTCAACTTAAATAAAAATCAATCAAATTACAAAAAATAATAAAAAAAAAACTTAACTACTCCAGAATATCTTTTACAACAAAAAAAAAAAAAAAAAAATGGAGTCAAATAATCAAAATCAGCAAAAGTCATCATCTCAAAAATCTGAATCATCAACTCACTCTGACCATTACTATTATCCACCAAAGCAAGAAACAGAATTAGGAGAGGAATCAGAAAAATATTCTAATTTTCCTATTGCAACACCAAGAACCAATAAAAGGGACTTGAAGGTTGTGGAGAAAATTTTCCTTGATCTCCTTGAAAGAAATAAAATCAATAACTCAATACCAGAATCAAAGGAAGAAATAAATCAATCAAAAATGGATAAACCTTCATCATCAAAATTACCTGGTAGTATTGAAGAAATCCAGGAAGAAAACTTTAATGAAGAAACTGTTGAAGGACAGGAAGAAATGTCTTCAACAGAGAGACTCCAACAGAAGATGCTAGAAATGCAAGCAGAATTACTAGCACTAATCAAAAAGGAAGGCAAAAATAAATAATCAAGTTATACTCCACAAAATAGTCCACTTGAAGAACAGACCACCCTTCCAAGATCATTCAGGCCACATGGATCACCTTCACCTTATCCTAGACCCATGGCCACATCAACACCTTATACAGAACAAAGACAAAGTACCTTACCAAGAAGAGTCAACATTTCTTCACAAATGCCAACTCCATTACATCAAGAAATTCCAAGAAATACTACTTCAATAGTGAAAATCAGAGCCAAGGACTATAATCTGTGGTTTGATGGAAAGGATGTTGAAAGATTCATCAAGAAAGTTGAAAATATTGCAGAAATTGAAGGAGCAAGTGGAAGAGACATTGCAAGACAAATAGCATTTTGGACAAAAGATGAAGAAATCAGTTATCATATTGAAGGAATGCCAGGATATGAAACAGCTGATTGGGATCAATTAAAAGTGGATATGAAAAGAAGATGGGGAACAGTCTCACCTGAAAGAAGATACAGATTATCCTCAATCACTGATTTATTCACAAAAACTCAACAAGAAGGTGGAATAAGAAACATGACTCAATACAGAAAATTCATTGGGGAATATGAAGCAATCATCACTTACCTCAAAAGATACCAATATATCCAAGGTGATATCAATCATAACCAGGAAATATTGGCAAGCCTTTCCACTAGTGTTCAAGAATCAATTTACAAAGAAATGATTAAAGATAGAGCTATGGTTCAAGCCTCGGATGGAGGTTACATCATTCCAAGATTGGATATTTTGAAATTATACATTGAACAGGACTTGGAGGCCAAGGTACTGATTCAACAAAAGGAATTTTCTAAACCAAAACCTCCAGAAAAGAAAACAAGATTTGAGGATGAAAGCTGGGATGAAGTTTTAAAACAAGTAAAAGAACTCACCCAAAAGATCAAAAATCCTCCACAACCAGAGCCTCAACCAAGAAATGAAGGAAAAGAATCAGTTAAAGAAGTTTTGAATCAACTTAAAAGCCTTTCAGAAGCAGTGAATCCACCAAGAAGGAATTGGAACAACAATCAAGAGCAAAGATTACCTCAAAATAATCAGCCATATAGGCCAAGGAATCCTTTACCACCATTTTCATCCAGTTATCAACCATACATACCAGCTCAAATGGCTCCAAGACCACCAATGAAATGTGCTTACTGCAAGGAAGAAGGACATTCAGCAACTAGATGCACTCACCTTGCTGAAGATTTGGACAGAAGAATTGTCAGAACCCAAGGAGCATCTTACCTCTTCCCCAACTATCAGAGAGTACCTATGGAAGGAAATGAAAGTGCCAAAAACATAGTCAGAGCTTTTGCAAAAGAACAAGCTGAACTCAACAAGAAATTTATGGAAAAACCTATTGTCAAAGAAAAACCAGAAGAAGAGATTAAGCCCACTGAAAAGAAACCAGAGGATAAATCAACCTCAATTGCACATGTTGAAGATTGGTCAAATTGGAAACCACCTACCATTTCCTCAGCCAATGACCCATTTGAATCACACATTGGATTAAGGCAGACCAAGCAAAGAATGGAAAGACAATCCCAAAGTCAAGAACCAAAGAAGAAAGCAGAGATTCCAGGAACTTACATTGAAGAAGAAAAGGAAGAAGAAAGAGTAATAATTCCCACCAAATTCCAAAATTCAAATATTACAAAACCAGACCAACCTGAGGAGCAAATTGAAAATATTAACAATAAGAATGAAGATGATGAAATTCCCAAAGAAGAAAAGAAGTTCAGAAAACCTCAAAAGAAACAAGTTGAAACCAAATTAGAAATTGACAAAATTATCAAGAAAATTATGCAACAAAAGATCAACCTCACCATTGAAGAAATCTTGAGGATGTCACCCAATTTTGTCCATAAATTACAAGAATTATCAGAAAAAGACAAGGAAAAGATTAAATCACTCAACTCAATGGATCTTCAAGAAAGACTATTATCATTTGGATTCAAAGAAATCCCCAAGCCCAAGATTCATTATGCTTGTCCTTTGGGATTTATGGAAATCTTCATTGGAAAGGAAGAATATCCTATCAGAGCATTAGTAGACACTGGGGCAGAACTCAAAAAAAAAAAAAAACTTACAAAAATATATCAATCACCTCCACCATGGCCAATTCACCAATTTGTGGATCCTATGGGGAAGAATGAATAAAAGAAGACCAAATTATCAATGAAGAACTTCATTGGTCACCAGAAGATGAATATTTCAATAAAGAGAACCTTTGGCACTTTAAGGATACTTCATCAATATCAAGAAACCAAGAAATTGAAGAAATCAAGGAATTGCTGAAAATGTTGGAGGTTTCTGACAAAACCAATGATCAAATTACTCAAGAATTAATGGACCAATTAAAGTTCAAACCATCAAGCCCCATCTTGAAGATACATAACAGCTCTAATAATCAAAAATCAAATAAAATAGTCAGATTTCAGCTCAATTAATCACAAGGCAGTGACCTCCTGCCTTATCAAAGAGGAATCTCAACTCTCATCAAATCAAATTAATAATCCCACTCACCAATAAAAAACACAATAACTAACCATAAGATCACTAGGCAGTGACCTCCTGCCTTATCAAAGAGGAAAATCATTTCTTAGCAATCAAAATCACCAATATCACTCACCCAAATCATAAAAATCACTAGGCAGTGACCTCCTGCCTTATCAAAGAGGAAAAACATTTCTTAGCAACCAAAATCACCATTTTCATTCACCAAAACCCAATCATCACTAGGCAGTGACCTCCTGCCTTATCAAAGAGGAATATCAACTCACACCAAATCAAAATAATTTCTTATCAACCAAAATCACCATTTTCATTCACCAAAACCCAATCATCACTAGGCAGTGACCTCCTGCCTTATCAAAGAGGAATATCAACTCACACCAAATCAAAATAATTTCTTATCAACCAAAATAACCAATTTCACTCACCCAAAATCAAGCATCACTAGGCAGTGACCTCCTGCCTTATCAAAGAGGAATATCCAAATTTCTTACCCAAAAATCAACATCCAAACCCCATTAAACCTATCCTCAAACTAGTTTGATAAATAAAATATTCTCAATTATTATTCCCTTAACACCCCAAATACTTCAAAATGGAATCATGGCCATTACCTGAAGAAAATACCTGGTCAATGGACACAGATATCAGCTGGATAGAAGAAAAAGAAGTCTGGGCCAATTACATTAATCAACAAGAAATAGATGAATATCCTGACTGGTTCTTTAAAATAAAGCCAGAACCTTGTCCTGATATTTCCACCATAGTCCTTCCATACATTGAGTTTGAAGACATCTTTGAAAAAGAAAACTCACCTTCAGAAACTGTCATATCCCATCCATGGAAAGAATTACCTGGATTCAACCTTACAAAATATGAATTCTTGGAGTTACTGACCTGGGATGGAATTGATGGCAACCTTGGAAACAATTACTGGAATGAAATATTTTACATGGATGAACACCTCAGGAAATCACTATTTTGGAGGACCTGGGAATGCCAAGACTGGTTCAACCTCCAGGATTTTGAAATTAAAAATGGACAAATTAGCAAAATCTTAGGAAGTTATATTGTAAAAAGGGCCAGATGGGATTGCCACTGGGAAGAAACACTTATACCAGCAATCTTCAGTCTCAAAGGTGGTTCAACTCAATTAAATACAGAAGATTGGAGCTCTTTCTGTCAAGAATGCCTTTTCAAAAGTCTCAAAAGAGAGAAATGGAGGGGAGAAAGATTTATTGAACAATAATTAGTGAATAAAATACTTTGTCAATCAAATGAAATCTCACCTGCTAAGTACCCAGCTCTTTGATTTTTAATCTATCATATTTCCATTTTAGTTATTATTATTTATCCCTTTTATTTATTAACTTACTTTTACTTTAATCTTTATTACTATCATTATTTAATTCTTCCTTTCATGATCACCTAAAAAAAAAAAAAAAAAAAAAAAAAAAAAAAAAATTAGTTTCAATTGATTTTATATTAGAAAATGATAACTATAAAGGAAACAATATCTTAAATGTCAGGGTGAGTCTATGTAGAAGCTTAAAAACAGTAAATACAAGCTAGTACTATGACTGTGACACATCAAATAAGTAATAAAATAATTCTTCAGGTCCTACTGCTACGTGGTAACAGTGGTGATGAGTCTATTGAGGACCTGGGTTGCAATGTTCTAATATCTTTGACTGTAAAGAGACACTACAATAATTAGATTTAATTATATCTTTAAGTATTCTAAGGACACTACTGATGGATAACAGTCTTGTCACGTAAGAATATATATAAAATAAGATAAGATGAGGATTTTGAAGGCAAAAACCCTTCTTTTTATATCTTTCAAGACTGTCAAGAGTTATTTACTCTTCACACGTCAGAGGAGTGAAAATTTTCACTCCATTGGTCAGTCTGTGGTTCTGGATCCTCAATTCTGACGTCAGTAGAGGCAGAATTGTGGTTTTGGAACCACAAATGATCATTCTGGATCAATACAGGATGAAAAAACTTTTCACCTGCCACGTCAGCACTTGGATGACGTTGTTCTGGTGTTTGTATGACCAATACTAGTCATTCTGGGCGGGTTTAAGCTTTGAACAACCATTATTTTGAGTATTAAGACTGTACTGGTTGGTACAGGTTTGGTACAGGCCAGTATTGGCCAAAATACTTCCAACCAAGATATCTTGGTCAGTTTTTGAGATATCAAGAAACTAAGAGCACAGAATTGAAGGGCTTAATGAGCTCTTCAATTTGGTATGCTTCATGTTTACCCTTCTTTAAAATAGCAAAAGTTATAAGGGTTTTAAGGTTTTTGGATGTATTTTTGTACATCAGTATGAGGCTTCAAAAACTTCCATACCAGATATCTTCTTCAGTTTGGAAGATATCTGTATTCTAATGATACAGTTTTGTAGGGCTTGATTAGCCCTACAGTTTGGTATACGACACTGTACAGTTGTATGAGTGTATGCCAAAGATACAGGGGTTTGTTTATTTTCTTATTTTCAGAATATCTGTATTTTGGTTATTAAACCTTTGAACCAAGATCCCTCAGTCAATTTAAGAGATACAGAGGTCTAAGGTATCTCAAATTAAAGCTCTTGTTGAGATCTTTAATTTGGTTATACTTTTGTACAGTTTTGTACAAGCCCTCTTTGACTTTCAGGGGGACTTGGTTTTGAAAATGAGGTTATATGGTATCTCCAGTTGTAGTGGTGTTACAACAACATGGATGATATCATTGTGTAGCTCTCTATGTGAGCTTTAAGAAAAATACCATTTTGGTATAGGATAACTTAAATATGCATAAGTTAGATGAGAGGTGAAAATAAGGGTTTTGACTTGTTTATTCTCCTCTAGGTTTCCTTATTCTGTTTGGATAAGGTTGGTGTTTAATGTAAGAGGATTGTTTTCTCTTAATTATTACCTGTATTGACTATGTTTGTTCAATACTTGTCATACCATTATTTATGGTATGTTGGATGTCATGCTAGTGCTCTGTTTTGAGTCACAGGCTGACATTAAATGACATTATAATTTTAGTATTCCCTGATTTTATGATATATTCTATTCCACCTCTAATTTTATTAGTTAAAAAAAATATATACAAAACAAAAAAAGAGGTTCTTAGCTTACTGACCTCCTTTACCTCTATTTGATTAATTTATTATTATTATTATTATTTTTTTTTTTACCTTTTATTTTAATTTATTTTTTTATTTTTATTTATATTTTTATTTTTATTTTTATTTAAATCCTATTTTATTTCATTCTTATTTTATTTTATTTTAATTTTTTTGATTTTTATTTTTATGTTTTATTTTTTATTTTTTATCTTTTATCTTTTATTTTTTTTATTTTTTTTTATTTTTTATTTTATTTTATTTTATTTTTTTTTCTCTCTTTTTTCTCTTTTTTGATTATTTCCACTGACCTCGTTTCATTTTGAATTTGATCCTTTCTGAAATTAAGTTTTTGATTTTGTTTACTTTATTTTATTTTATTTTTCTTTTTTTTATATAAATAAAAAAAAAATAAATAAATAAAATAATAATAATAAAAAATAATAATAACAGAGATGAAGTAACTGAAGACATAGCCTATTCATCTCAAGTTCAAGAGGCCTAACAAGGTGCTACAATAAGCTAAGTAGCAAAATTCTTACTAATAATAATCTAATAATAAATATATATATAAAATAAAAATAAAAAAATAATAATAATAAAAAAATCAATAAATAGATAAAAAATAATAATAATAATAATAATAAAGAACAAGTACAGACTGACCCTATGATCCACTTCACTTAGAAGGGTAAATAACCCGACCCAAATTGTTACGAGGGCGAAGGTAGTAGGGCCCCTTGGTTTTTTTAGAATATTTTTTGTTAGAACGACGCGAGGATGAGGGTTGAGGATCCAAAAGTCTGGGATCCACCTCTCCATTCAAGAAGGAGTAAAAAGCCGACGCTGCTACAGGTGTAGGCTCGCGAAGGCTAGGAGAGTCCTCAGGTGTACCCCAAATATCACCGAGGGCTGGTGGTGATGGGGGGAATGTTGGAAAAGGGCCGTCGGCAGTGAGCCATTCCCACACCGACTTCCTCAACCTGTTGGTTGGAGGAATGCCAAGTACAAGATCCTCTAGCTCCTCAGTGGTGAATGGGCAAAAAGCGTTAAAAAAGTCGGCAGTGAAGCCAACATCGTAGGAGCTCATCATTGTTCTAAATAAAAAAAAATATATATAAATCAATAAACCAAATAACCCCTAGCAAGAAAGACGAAACATACGAAGGATGTAATTAAGAAAGAAACAAATTTCTATCCGATTGATTGGCTGGGTGAATAAAAAACCAACGCTGGTCTCCTGGTCCTTTTATCTAGAAAACAATATTCAACGCGTCAACTCCATCCTCACCGTCAAATCCACCAAGTGCCCTAAAAAGGGAGAAGAGAAAGAAAGGAATCAACCGTTAGCAGTCCCGACGTTAGTCCATCAACGGGCAGGTGGCAAAAGAGAAGAAAGAAAAGCAAGATACCTTTGTACACTGAAGCAACAAACAAACCTGTACGACAGAAACAGAACCAACTAAGAATCTAATGAATTGGATTCTTTCGGAGGAGACTGTCACTCTAGATAATAATAAATGAATTCGAGCCAGAAATTCAACGTTCAACCTCAAAAGCTACTTACGTGACCTTTGATGGATGTTGAACCATGGATGATTTTGGTACGACTTGCAGATAATCACTTAATTATCTCGCTTGTGTTATTCCACTCTACACCCAATCCCAGAAGCGGAATGAATATAGAGTGGAATTATAACAGTACAATACATATCCTATATCGTTAAGATCACATACCAAAGATCAAAGAGAAACCTGTTGCAGTACTCAACGGCCATTGCCGTCAAGCCCTGCTCCAGACTCTCACCTCTGGTTCTGGCTCGTTCGATCAAGACCTATCTCCAAGCATGACAAGTTTTTGATCTGGTTTAATGGTGAATCTGGCTGTAGTTCCTTAGAGTGAGGATTAGCAGAAATCGGTCCTTCCAGAGTCAAATCAACAAGTACGGTAAGCTAGAACTCCAAGAGGCCAACTTTGGATGGATCTGAGTAGGCCAGCGTGCTCTTTGTTGATCAACCAGCTGGAACGGGTTACTCCTACATCAATGTTTCAAACGATGTTTGCAGATCGGCACAGACGGCTGAACAAATGCTGGAACCTTGATGGGAAATCCTTGGATTGATCCTTTCATACAATATCCGGCCTACTTAGACTTTGCATATGAAAAAGGCCTATTGGTAAAGGGTACAGCGGCAGCCTGAAAAGCAGACCAAGACTATGCAGCGGGTGATAGAATACTCAAGAGTAAAGCTGTCAATGCGAACCACATAACCATGGACAAATGTGAGACTGCTTTTTAGGATATCTTAAGTGGTGCCTCTAAGATTGTCGATGGTGCCAAGATAACCCAAAATTGGAAGCCGACAAGACTTCGTTGATTGACAGTCCTCTGGCGCTTGAGACAACAGAAGAACTGTCAAAGGAGAAAATTGAAACATCATGACCAATGAAACACCTATTTGTTTGGGAGATAAAACATCTTCTATCCGACTCACAGTAATCGACCAAGTACCAGGGAAAAACAAAACATAAAAAGAAAAAAAAAACAGCACTCAAATTTTTTTTTAGCAGATGAGGTGTGGAGCCTCACAGGTAAACGTGTTACAACTTGGTTTACCTTGAGAACAAACTAGCCCGAAACAGCCTGAACTATCACTAGAAGTGTAACAGCACCCATAACAGCACTACAACCCCAACCGACTCAATTGTTTTGATAAATGGTGTTGGATTAATAATACCCATTATGTTAAAAGCATAACCCTAAAAATTCCAAAGACCTAAAATCAACCACCCGAAGTGATTTAAAGCTCCAGTTGGGGCGTAGCAACGATCATCAGCACTACAACAGCCTACCTGAATAACTGGAAGGTTTTTTTTAAAAAAGAACTCAATCACCCCAGCATTACGATTCAAAAAGAACATATTAGTTAACTAAGAACACCCACATAATAAAAAAAAAAAAAAATAAACCACCCGAAGTGGTTTAAAGCACAATAAAGTGCTTTCCAACATATTTGGAGATGGAAACACCCCACCCGAAGCCCCTGGAGGGTTGTAACACCCTCTAGAGACTACCTTACCTTCTTACTATAAAAAATATAAAAAATAAATTAAAATTAAAATAAAACAAATACAAATAACAAAAAAAATGCCCTGAGCAAGGCATTAAACTGCTCAAACTTTATTTCTTATGTTTTTTTACTGATTTTCCCTTTAGTTTAATAAATAGAAAAAAAAAATAATAATAAAAATAAAAAAAAAAAAAAGCCCTCAGCATGGCTTAAAACTACTTAATTTCATTTTTTATCATGATTTAATTAATTGGACTAACCATGTTTTTTTTATGAAGAAACAGGGCTACAAACAAAAATAATAATAATAATATAAATAAAAAAGCCCTCAGCATGGCTTTAAACTGCTTGGTTTTATTTATTATTTGATTCTTTTTTCCTTTATCAATGCTAACATTATTTTTTTCTATTTTTGATACAGGTATATTTCAAAACAAAACAAAAGAGACAAAACAAAAGTAGTATATATATATATTTCATAAATTAAGGAGGTTGAAATAAACCAAAAAGAGCCCTCAGCATGGCTTTAAACTGCTGGGTTTTCTTTTTTTTTAATTAAATTATTTTTTATTAATTTTTTATGCTACAGGGCTATAAATAACAAGGAAAGCCCTCAGTATGGCTATAAACTGCTTATTTTATTTTTTGCTTACTTTATATTGGATATTAAATAAAGCTGACATTTTATTTTTATGTGCTACAGGGCTATAAATAACAATGAATGCCCTGAGCAAGGCATTGAACTGCTCAATTTTATTGTTGATGATATTTTTTTAATTACTGATTCTTTACTTTACTGAAATTTCACTAATTTTTTTTATTTCAATGACATGATTAAAGGAAATAATAAATAAAATTAGCCCTCATTAAGGCTGTAAACTGATGGTTTCCTTTATTTTTCACTTGTTATAATTACATTGGACTGACATTTCATATTCTCAAATTCTACAGGGCTTAAAAAAAACAATAAAGCAAATAACAAATAAGCCCTCAGTATGGCTATAAACTGCTGGGTTTAAGTTTTCTATCTTGCATCTTTTATGCTGATTTCATTTTTTATTCTTTTAAGAAGGAGGTATAAAAAAAAAAAAAAAAAAAAAAATGTCCTCAGCAAGACATTAAACTGCTGGTTTCTGCTTTCATTTTTTATCTTCTGGCTGTTTATTTTATTTAAAATGATTTTCTATTTTTTTTTACAGGGCTTTACAATAATTTAATTAAAAAAAAAAAAACCCTCAGACTTATAAAGGATATGAGCCCTCATCAAGGGTTTAAACTGATTATTTTCTTATATTCTTGTTTTTTATGTTTACAATAAATTATACTAACATATTTGATTTGGCTTTTACAGGTATTCAACATTAAAAAAAAAAAAAAAACAAAAAACAAAAAAACAAAAAAACACCTTCAGGATCTTATAAGATTAAGAAAATGATTTTAAATGAGAGGAGTCCTTAACAAGACTATAAACTGTTTAATTCAATTTTCAACTTGGCTTTGAAGATAAATAAAAACAAAAAAAATTCTCAACAAGAAATCAAGCAGCTATCAACAAAACAATAAACCAATGGTCCTTGGCAAGACCATAAACTGCCCATCATTAGAATTATCAACAAGGACTCAAAGCTAAAACACAAACAACCAATGGTCCTTAGCAAGACCATAAACTGCCTATTTAAAGTATTCAAAAAGATTGGAAAAGGACTAAAAAAGGAGGATAAGTCCTAGGCAAGACTATAAACTACCTAAGGTTTTATTTCCTATTTTTTCTAATTTTATTTCATTTTGAAAAAGAATTGGAAAGATGTACTGACTTAAGCTTTTGAACATATTTTTATTTTATTTTATTTTTTATCCCAAAATTCAACTATTTATTTTCACTAAGAATTAGGGGCATATCCCATTCATGATCTCAAGAATGTTCTATTTTTTTCTATTATAATTTTCCTACTATTACAATAAGAGCCATTAAATTGGCTCAATGTTTCCACTCAAAAATAATAATAATTTAAAAAAAAAAAAAAAAAAAAACTCTACATCAAGTATTATTTTTTTAAAAAAAATAATCAATTTATTTGAAATATTTCTTCAATTACAAGAGAGTGATTGGAACTTGTTTGCAAAGAAGAAGTATTTGTACCATGAAGGCATTAATTGAACTCTGAAGGAGTTATTTATATTAAAAACTCATAAATTAATGACATAGTTTGGGGAATTTACATATTAATAACACCTCAATGTGCTGTTTATTCCAAATGGAATTGAAAAAGCCCCCCCAAAAAAAAGCAAACAAAAGTTTTTTAAAAATTTTACAAATTTTCAATTTCACTGTTTATATTTTTTTTTAACAACTCAAATGCATTTATGGGTAACAGAAAATCTGAACCATAAAGGGGATGGACTTGAAATAAAGTCTGAGTCACAATGATCATTCCAAAAGGAAGAGTTGTGGCATCATAAGGGTCATTATAGGATTAAAGGACTCAAATTATGATCATTCAATTATGTAATATTAATCATAAATACTCTCAAGAGCACCAATCTTTACTGATTGACACAAATTACCACCTTTAACCAAACAGTTCCATGATCTTAATTGTGATTCAGGTTTCTTTCTTTTAAAATTGTTATTTCTACTCAGATATCCCACTTAATGGTTCTTTTATACTTACATTAAAAAAACAGCTTATTATTGAATCATCATCAAAATAACATTATGTAAATTTTATGTATCATTATTTATCCTTATCAAAATCACTATAAAAAATAAGGGGTGGGTAAACTTATTTCTTACACTATCCCTTATAGTGAAAGTTTTGGGGGAATGAGAACATATTCTCTTCAAAATTTGAAAACCAACTCAAGATTTTTAAATGGAGAGGGGGGCCCTCATCCAAACTAATATTATTAAAAAAAATCAATCAATTCATATTAAAATCACCTTATTATTACAATTTTTTATTTTTTATTTTTTATAGCAGGTTTAATTAAGGAATTCAGAAGAACCAGAAGGACATAAATTATTTTGAAGAAATAGCAAGAGAATTGGGAAACAACTTATTATAGGAAAATTATTCAGAATACTGAAAATGAAGAAGATTATTTATGAAGAAAAGCAGGAGTTCCTTATGGATTGGCCTTTGGACAACACCAGACCTTGGAAATTTCTTTGATTCTGGATTGAAACTCATTTGGAATTCAAGAATCACTGGCCAGGAGTTATGGACTGAAGGATGACTCACTGGATTAATTATTGACTCAGGACTCACTCAACATTATGGACCAACAAGATTATGTAAAACACTCAACTCAAATTGCCCTTGGGATTTTGAAGAAGATTGAAGACTCAAGAGGTCCTCAGCATGACACTAAACTGCTTCCCCTGTAGACTTGGGCAGGGAAAATTATAAAAAAAAAAAAAACAGCCAAGAAGCTGGAGGGGATTGTCCTAGTCAGGAGAAGTGCTGAAGGACCATTTTTGTCCTCAGCATGACAATAAACTGCTCCCTTTGTGAAACAGGAACAAGGGGTTTTACAGGTGTTTATCATTATCAAATTGGCCAAAATGAACAAAGTGAAGTCTCAAGCCAGCAATTAAGACAAGAAGATTCCTCATCAAGAAATAAAACAACCAGAATAATATTGAATCAAATGGGAATCATGAAGACTGAAGAATAAGACAAGAGTCAAGTGGAATCCAAAATCAAGCTCAAAGGAGCTCAAGAATCAAGATAAGCCCTTGGATTAGGCCAGGAGGTCTTTGCATGACTTAAACTGCAGGACTTGTATACCTAATATACAGGGGTTACACACCTAGTTGTAGGTCCTGTATGACCTTAAACTACATTTTTTATGAAAGAAAGAAGAAAGAAGAATTGTGAAGACCTCAAGATTTCAGGACACTAGCAAATTCTTGAAAATAATTAAAAGAAAGAAGAAGAATCAAAATAACTAATTAAAGATGGAACACCAAATTTTAGCAGCCAAATACAAATCAGTCCTGAAGAAGGTGAGACCAGTCAATGAGCCAATGCCTCAAGACCTTAACCCACCTTTGGAAAGACCACCTTTGTCAAGAGATCCTTATGAAACACCTTTATCACCCAACCCACCCATATTTCAAGAAACCTTCAAGGTAACACATGAAAGACTGCAAGCAGTTAATTTTGGCCCACCAGGATGGTTATCAAATGAAGAAATCAATTTACTCAAAAATGTTATTACCTTAAGGGAAAAAGCAATAGCTTTCTGTGAAGAAGAAATAGGATTACTCAAGCACTCATATGGAAAACCTTACAAGATACCAGTAATACCTCATGAACCTTGGCAGAAGAAACCAATTCCCATTCCCAAATCAATTTTACCTCAGTTTACTGAATTAATCAGAGAAAGAATCAAGACTGGCCTCTATGAGCAATCCACCTCAAGCTATACAAGCCCAATATTTTGTGTGGCCAAATCAAATGGGAAACTCAGAATTGTCCATGACCTTCAAGAACTCAACAAAGTCACCATCAAGGATGCTGGCTTACCACCTCATATTGAAGAATTTAGAAGGATAAAAAGAAGGTCATCCAACTTTTTCTTGGAGGATGGCCAACTCAAAAGAAGAAATAACCCTAACCCTCAATTGGTGATATCAAGTCAAGAAGTTCAAAACTACATTTTAAAGTCACTTCATGAAGACATGGGCCACAGAGGGGAAAATGAAACTTACAGAAGAATTAAAGCAAGATATTGGTGGGAAGGAATGAAGAAATCAGTCAAGAAATGGGTTCAATCTTGCCTAGCCTGCCAAAAGAGAAGTCAAAACTTACAAAGAGAACAAGGAAAATCTACAGCAACATCAACAATCTTTGAAAGAGTAAGTATGGATGCAGTCCATATCAAATCTGGAAGATGGAAATATATGGTTGTGGCCAGAGATGATTTTTCAGGATGGCCAGAAACCGTTGGACTAGTCAAATTAACAGCAAAAGCAGTTGCAGAATGGTTCACCTCAGAATGGATATGTAGGTATGGCTCACCAAAAGAAGTAACTGTTGATGGGGGGCCAGAGTTTGGAAAAGAATTGCAAGATGCAGTAAAGAAAGCAGGATCAAGGATCAGAGTCACCACACCTTATTACCCAGAGTCTCAAGGAATGGTTGAAAGGGGCCATAAGCAACTCAAAGATGCATTAATCAAGATGTGTGGAGAAAATGGAGGAAAATGGAAAAAATATCTACCTTTGGTTACATTGGCTGACAGAATCTCAACTAAAAGGACAACTGGTTTCTCACCATATGAACTCCAATTTGGACAACTACCAATATTACCAATTGATATTGAAACAAAAACCTTTTTAGCAGTAGAATGGCACAAAATATCCACAACTGAGGAATTATTGGAAGCCAGAGCTAAACAATTAGAAGGAAAAGAAGAAATGAGAAGGAAAGCAGCAGAAAAACTCAAAAAATCAAGGGAGGACTCAATGAAATATTGGGATAGAAGAATGGCACATCAACTAAGATCACCACTCAATCCAGGAGATTTGGTCCTGGTTTACAACAAAGCAATAGAAACTAATTGGGGGCTACTTTTCAAAAACAAATGGAATGGACCCTACAGAGTAATCAGA
The DNA here is from genome assembly GCA_023105745.1 of Austropuccinia psidii. Classification (NCBI taxonomy): domain Eukaryota; kingdom Fungi; phylum Basidiomycota; class Pucciniomycetes; order Pucciniales; family Sphaerophragmiaceae; genus Austropuccinia; species Austropuccinia psidii. The sequence goes on from JALGQZ010000013.1 coordinate 42,673,114, forward strand.
CAAATAAACAATGGACCATATGAACTTGAGGAACTTGATGGAACAGAATTAGCAAGAAGATTTGCAGCATCTCAAGTCAAGAGGTTCTACCCAAGAGGAAAGTTGATAAACACAAAAGAAGACACAGAAGAAGAACAAAGTGAAGAAGATGAATCAATAAATGAGGAAGAGGTATTGGAGGAAACCACAGAATCAGATGAAGAATAGAGAGCTCTCACCTGGAATGCTGGGGACAGCATTAAATGGAGAGGGGGATGTGGTATTCCATACCATTTTTTTTTCACCAGGCTCAAGCTCATAGTACCCTATAACAGCAGGAAATCCAGCCTACAGGCAGACTTACACTCAAGTTTTACACCAAAAGGTCAATTTTACAGCAAGAAGCTGGATTTAACTCATAAAACCATGGCACAGGCACCAAAGGGAAGTGTATGTGTTTAAATAACTTATTCAATTTCACTATGCATATGTAAAAATCAATTTACATATAGCAAACTAGTTACAACAAATGAGGTACCACCCTTTAAATTACACACCCCACCCAGCTTTACACCCCCTTACAGCCACAGGACTCATGCAGCAAGAAAATGACACATGCATTAGTTATACAGCCAACTTGCATTCAAAATCACATGATGCAAAGCTCAACTCCATGGAATTCCTGCAATTCATTTACAACACAGCCCCAGGAGTACCTTATCTTATATCCACAGTAACCCCACTTAAAACCTTAAAACATAATTATTTACACCACTCATCACCTCATGCAAACCAAAGCTAGTTACAACAGGCTGCATGCAGTACATAATTCCAATTAAATCTCAACCACATGACTATGCACAGCATGTGTCAAAATCAAAAATCACATCATCTCATAAAAAAACAGTAAATTCACCAATGCAAGAAGTTATCACCTGAATTCATTTTAAAGTTCAAAAAGAAGAAAAACAAACATGACACCTGCATAAATTACACAGCCATTTCTACCCAACCTAAAATAGGACATATGCAAAGGAATTACAAGGTCATCATGTGATACTGCATCCACCAACAGAATATCATGTGACAGGAAAGAGGCTGTGCACAACAAAAAATCCCCAGCCAAAATTGAATCACCTCATGTATGCAAGGAAAATTCAAGAATATCACATCACAATTAGTTCACCAAAAGGCAATCATGTGATAAATGGAGGCTGTGCAGAGAGAAAATTATCACCAAACCTTAAATCACCTGACCCATGCAAGAAAGGTCCTCACCAAAAATGGAGTCACATGATGAAATCAAGAGAAATTAAAGTGGAAAAAGACAGCTCCCATGGAGGGCCCCCTGGGCTCCCAAAAGGTATAAATAGAGGGGCTCTCTCCCCCCAAATCTCAAAATCCCTCCCATGCAAATTATATCCACTGCACAGTAGGAGCATAGGAATAATTCATCCCTCACCTGTGAGGTAGTCCAGTATATTATAGTAAAATTTACTTGCCCAGTAGCTAAGCTCAGTGGAAGTATAGTGTTGAAGATTACCCAGTAGCTAAGCTCAGTGGAATCTTATTATTATTAAAAGAAAAATAAAAATTACCCAGTACCCAAGATTAGGGTTACCACTCTATTAAAAGAATTCATCCAGTAAAATTAACACCATTTAACAGATTCAAAATTAACTTACCCCCTTAAAAAATCCAATATCAAAGAATCTTACCTTTTAAATTTAACAAATACAGTTTTATCTTATTATTAACCACTCTTAAAAAAAATAACAAACCTTTAAAAAAAAATTATTTTACTATATTAAAACTTTAACTTGACAAAATTACCTTTATCAAACTCATCAAATTTTTCAGAAAACCTTAAATAACCCATCCTACCAAGGATTTATCACCAAGAAGAAACAACTCACCTCAATTTAACCAAAAGATTAAAATTAAAACAGACAAGTATTTAATTAAATCTAAAAATTAACCAAATTACTGACATTATTTTTCATATTATTTATTGAATAGGTCTGATCTGAGACTGCTGAATATTGTCTTCTGCAGTTGTAAAGCCACTTACTAATTTTATTTTGGTTTGTGAGCTCCAAGGAAGATTTTGTTCAGTATTTTAGGAGGGGCAGGCAATACACCCTTGCCACCCTTGGTTACAGGAGTTATTAGCAATTCAAAACTAGTTACCTGTGATTTCCCCCTCCAGGTACTGCCTCATTTTAATCCCACACAAGAGGAGTTCCCACAGCACCTGAGTCAAGATGTAATGTGGCTTCTCTGTTGTTTAGCATAATATTAGTGATATCAGATGCTCCAGATGTATGATCTTTACCTCTTGCAGGTTTGGTTCTCTGCATTTTAGCATCTTACACATGTAGAAGATCCATACATTAATTGCTGTACTGTGGTAAGTGAGTATGTACTTCTGTGACTTCAAAGGAAACATCAATATTTTCTATAGTAAGTTCATCTGGTACTTCTTCTTCTTCAGAAGGCTCATAATCACTGTCATGTAAAGATACATTATTTATTTCTTTTGTGTCTTCAGCTTTATCTATTTCTATCTCATTTATTCTTGTCTTTTTGGGACAAGTGTTTTCCAAATGAGATGTACTTCCAAATTTATGACATTTCAAAGGAGCTTTTTCATGTGGTTTATTGGGCTTTGGAATTGGTTTCCATTGGGGGTTTATACCAATTACTTCCAATTTTTGCCCTAGTTGTGATGTCTTCCATGGCATCGATATAATCTTATTTAGAGCAAGGCTCAATACATCTGCTTCTTATAGAATGCTCAAGGTACCCATCACATTTTATTAATATCCTTTTATGAATCATGGTTTCAGAAATATCAGGATGAAGAGAAATTAATATGTCTTTCTGTTTAAGAAACCAAGACATGAGCCTGTTGCTTTCAATATTAAAAAGGCTTCTTAAAAAGAATTTTTCATCTTAAATATCCAGGAATCATTTCCCCATTTGGAAATGATTTGTTCTTTCCACCAAGGCCAAGAATGTTTACCATGGTCTTGCCTCATTTTGTAATACCATTTCTTTGCTGATTTGGTAAACAGGGAGTGTAATCTGGCACTTATGTAGTTATCTGGTATGTTAAAGTCTTCTTTAAACATATCAATTGTTTTCATAAGCTCCATATGATTATATTCTCCTTTACCACCGAAGGTTGGCCATTCCACTAATCTTGGAATTGCTTTAAAATTACAATCAGTCTCCACTTCTTCTTTGCTTGGAATTTTATGATGTAATTCATTATTCACGTTTATCACATTTGTGTCAAAAATTAGTGTGGACTGTCTTGGAGAATTATTCCTCAGTGATATATTATTAATAATTGATTGAATATCTTCTTTCAGCTCAAGTCTTGCTTTATCACTTTTTCCAATTATTCTTGAAAAAGAGCTGCATTGTGGCCAATTGAGTTTTCCAAGTTCTGAACTTGTATTCTTAATTCTTTCAACTGTCTAGATATAAAAGAAATAGAGCTGTCATCTGGTTGATTGAGTAAGGTAGCTTTAGACTCAATTCTTGCACAAATTTACGTCAAAGACAAGATAATGTATTTGTTCACACTCTCTAGACCAATTATGGTCTTTTGTGACTCTTTCACTTGAAATATCTCTCTACCCAACTTCTGTTGGATATACTCAAAATTATTAAGCTTTGCTAAAATTTCTTTATTACAAGTTTTGAAATGAGTTACAAGCTTTACAAGGTCTACTTATTTGGAAATGATTGGTTCAATCTTTCCTCCTCCTTGTTTTTGAATTCCATCAGAGTTATTGCCATATTGAACACATTGTCCATGACTGTATTCTCTTTCTTGGGAATTCTGTAATTCTGTGGGTAAGGCTTGTTCCACTTGGATTTCTCCTTTCTGTTTGCTTTTTCTTGCCCTTCTGATTTCTCTTTGGGGTTGAATTGTCCCTGTTTGCAGCTTTTTGAGGCTTAGGGAGCTTCCACTGGACTGTTGTCCTTTCGTTGGGCCGACTTCTTCTTCTGGTCCTCTGACAACATGCTTTAGTTTTTCAACCTAGCTGTAAGATGTGACTATGAAACTGATGATAATATTACTATTAATCAACAGTACTATGCCTGTTCTTATGAAATATAATAATAAAAATTATTATAACCACAATTAAATAATTATAAAATTATTTCTTTCACGTTTTATACACTACTAGTGATTATAACAGTGAGCAGTAATTGTCTACAAGAATCAATTACAAGAAGAATTTAATAATAAAAAGTTCTTTTATTAAAATAAAAAAATTATTTTAATATATAATTATCTTTTACAAGAATAATTATAAAGATAATTCTTGAAGAAAACTATTACTAGAGAAAAACTTTAAGAATTAAAGATAAATGACTCACTAATACTCCAAAGAACTTATTGATAGATAAAAGTAGAGAAATTTGACGTTGAATTGTGGATTTAAGGGATCAAAAGGATTTATAACAGTATTACAACAATATATAGTTGGATTCTATGATTTCACGTCTTTCTGGTTGATTCTGAAAGATTTAAAACACTTAAGAATAGCTGTAACTAATACTTACTTGTTGGTAATAATGATTTAATAAATTGATAAGATGATTCTTGGAAAAAACAGCAAGAGGAGGCCTCTTTTAAGTCAACAACAGCTCACAGAGGCGTGCCATGGAGCAAACTGAAAAACCAGTGAGTGAGAAAACGATAAACCCTTTTGGATTATTGATTGCATCATCAGTTGTCATGTAAGATTATCATAATTACTTAATTGATGCTTTTACGTGACTACCAACCCCAATATGGTTAAGAATAAAAGGAGTAACATCTGTAAATCTTTATTTATTCTAAAATAATCATTGATTTCTCAAAGTTATCAATGTTATTGCCAATTTCATCACAGGTTGTAATTACTGTGAATTTTTGAAGATTCAGTGTTTCATGTAGAATGGTCAAAAATGGACTGTAAGTAAGACTTTGAATTTTACTAGTAAAACCATAATTATTTCTGGTTGTACCATAGATAATACAGTTCTCAATTGGTCCTGAAAGTTTCAGAAAGATTCATTAAGAATTGTATTTTTAATGAATTTTTGAAGTTTTTACCTCATTTCTACGTAGAATTGCAAATAGCAGTATTCTGCTGGTTGCTATGAGGTAAATCAATGAATATATGTCCCAAAAGGTTTTTAATTACTCTTTTAGGGTCTAGTCATGGAAAGTCATCAAGAATTGACGTGGTTACAGGAGTCTAAGTAGCTCATTACCTCCTTGGCACATCAAAATAGCAGGTTATTTGCTATTTTCTTATGATTACAGTAGGTGTAACTTGGTAACCAAGTTCCCAAAGAGTTTTAGTTTACCAATTGGGCCAAGATGAGCCATGGATCCATGCTCTGAGGCCTCAGAAGTTGGGTACCCTGGCTCTCCTTGATGTCTTTTGTCCCCCTTACTTATTTTTCACATAAAAATAGAAAATTAAGCTTAAAGTGAGATATCCACTATGGGTGTACCAAAAGTCCATTTAGGAATACCATGATATTAAGTGCCCAAAACATGCATAACACTATTCTTAGTGTATATGTAACATGGGATTTCTCACTTTCCCATTATTTTGGCTTAAAATCAAGAAAAACAAAAATTTTCACGGATCTTTTATGTGGTATTAATGATGTGGTATTGAAGTATTTTCCATTTTACCACCTCAAATACTTAAATTGAGCTTATTCACTCAATGGGGCTACCCTAGGTGAATTATTGTGTAGAATCCAAATCTGGTCTTAAATCCATGGATTTACCTACTCAATAAAACATTATTCATCTTTTCTGAAATTGAAAATGATGAATTTTGGATATATGCATGACTTATGAGTTGTGAATAATTCAAAATTTCTTTTTAAGATAATTGTGGCCTATTTGGGTATGTAAAATATACCTCAAGGCTCACATTCCCTCCCACCAAAAAATAAAATTTTCCTACAATTTTATTAGTGATAAAAGAATAAGGCCCCAAAGGGGGTTAATGTCCACTGTCCAACCTCTTCACATAACTCAGATCAAGTAATTTAAAGCACATTTATAGACATATTCAGGCTTGTGGCCTTCTTTCATGTCTAAATCTTCTTAAGAGTTTATCTGAGTCAGGTATTTCTGATTCTGCCATCCATTCATCTTCATGTACTGGATTTCTATATCTGACAAGATCTTCTCTTTGATTTTTACCCCTAAGTCTCCTTTCTTTAATGACTTTCTTTATCTTTTTGTCTTTATTCTGTTCCACAGGTGGTACAGTTAAAGGAGTTGGGTTTCTTAAAGGAAACAATTCTTTATCAGCTGGTTGATAAGGTTTTCACAAGCTGACTGGAAAGGTGGGGTGTTTATTTTCCAAACCACCACTCAATTCCACTTGAACTGCATTGGTTCCATGTAAAGAAACAATAAAAAAAGGTCCTACATAAGAATCTTTAAGTTTCTTTGGGCCTTTGATATTATTAAAATTCAAGGTTGAAACTAAAACTAAGTCCCCTACTTTGAAGTCTGGTACTTTATGACTCTTGTCCCACTTCTGTTTTGCATAATCAAAAGCATCATCCATACTTTGTTTTGCATGATGTTTCACTTTATCAAGCATTATCTTGAAGCTGGAAGCTGTAGGATGAATGTCAATCAAGTATTTCCTCAGTGTGTCTGCTGGGAGTCTTGGATTCCATCCTTTCTCTAACATAGCAGGAGTTTGTCCTGTGGAAGAATGGACTGATGTCTTGTATGCCAATTCTAATGCAGTTATCAGAGTGCACCAGTCATGGGTAAAGCCATCTGAGTCTTTGAATTCTAATCCATAAGCACAGAATCTCCTGATCATGTCTTCTAAAGTCTGAATCATCCTCTCTGCTAGCCCATCTGTTTGAGGTTGATATGCTGTAGAGAATGATAACTTAGTCCCAAACAATCTATGAAGATTGGTCCAAAGTGCAGATGTGAATTTGGGATCTCTGTCACTTATGATATTCTTAAAAAATCCTGTATTAGAAATAACTCTACTCCATAAAAGAAGAGCTGTATCCATAGCAGTGTCATCTTTATGACATGGTAAGAATATGGGAGTTTTGCTATATCTGTCTACAATGACTAAGCAAGCATTATAACCTTTGTAACCACTTGGAGGAAGTGCTGTGACCCAATCCATGTGAACATCTTCCCAAGGGGATTTTGGTTCTTGAATATGGATCATCAATCCAAATTTCTTGCCTGTGCTCCTGTTTGCTTTTTGGCATCTACCACAGGTATGGCAATATTCAATGGTTTCTTTCCTCCAAGATGGCCACCATGCACAGTTCTTCACTTTTTCAGGTGTTCTGTCTTCTGACAGGTGTCCAGAGTAGATACTATCATGAAATTCATGAAGAATGGTATTGATAAGTAATCTACTGCACAATGTCATAACACAAGAATGTTTTGTTCTGTGGTAAATGATCCCATCAAACAAGTGAAATCTTCCTTCAGAATAGGAATTTTTCCAAACTTCATCAAGTGCATTAACTAAAGATGTATCCTTGCAGTCTTTATCTAATAAAGAAGTCAAGATATGGCAATTCTTGTCTTGTTTATAATATTCTCTGACCTCTTCAAAGAATTCAGTCCCAATATCAGTTATGTTAATTCCTTCAATTGGAATCTGTGGTTCAGCTTCCAAAGGTACATAAGCTAGATTATCAGGAGTTTTGGCTAAAGCCCATCTACTAAGTCCATCAGCATTCTTGTGAATGTTTCCTGCTTTATGAACTATAGTCATGTTTCCTCTATATTCTTGAATGACTATTTGCCATCTCAACATATGTCTGTTGGGAGTTTTGATGTTAAGAAGTGATTTCACGGCATTACAGTCAGTTATCACTTCAAAAACACTGCCATCAAGGTAATAGTGTGATTTCTCAAGTGCCCATACCAAACATAAGCACTCCATTTGGCTTGCACCATATCTGGCTTCTGTTGGTTTGATTTGTCTTGAGAAATAACAAACTGGTCCTTCTGTAGGTTTGTCATCAATAATTTGGACTTGATGTAGGGCTGCCCCTAATCCATCTCCACATGCATCAATGTACAATTTAAAAGGAATATTCCAGTCAGGCATGAGGAGTAAAGGTGCTTCTGTAAGGGCTTTCTTTATCTTCTCATAAGCTTTCATTCTCTCCTGTGTCATCTCAAATACAGTCTGATGATCACAGATTCTATAGAGTGATTTGGCTAGAATTGCAAAGCCTTTCAAGTGTTGCCTATAGTAACTAGCAAATCCAAGAAAAGACATCATTTCTTTTTTATTATGGGGTATTGGCTTAAGTAGCACTGCTGCCACTTTATTCTTGTCAATACCCAAGCTCAAACCAGAAACAACATGTCCTAATGCTTTAAGTTCTTCAAAACCAAAGTTGCATTTCTTAAGTGAAATTTTCATATTTACTTCTGCAACTTTGTGGAGTACCTTTGCAAGTCTTTCAAGGTGCAAAGACCATGAGTCAGAACATATAATAATATCATCAATATAAATGATAAGCCATCCTTCAGACAATTCTGAGGGGAAGATGGTATTCATCATTCTTTGATAATGCGATGGAGCATTTTTAATGCCAAATGGCATTCTAAGATACTCATAAATACTACAGTGAGTGATAATTCTAAGTAATTTCTTAGCTTTAGGCGTCAAAACATTTTGATGGAAGCCTTTCAATGCATCCATTGATGTTATATACTTGGCTTTAGACAATTGAGTCAAGGTCTCTTGGATTCTAGGGATTGGATACCTATCTGGAACTGTGTAGGTATTCAAAGCTCTAAAATCTCCAACCATTCTTGACTTATCATTATGCCAAGCAATGATAACAGGTGTTTTCACTTCAACCTCTTCATTATGGCCTACGTTCCTTAGTATACCAAGCTGAATTAACTCTTGGATATGTTTCTCCAAGGCTTCTCTAGCTCTGGGACTGGCTGGATAAGCTGGTCTTCTAAGTACTGGGGGATATGGTCTGTCAATATTAAGAGTAATATCAACTTCATGTCCTCTTATAGCACCTAATGGTTCATTATCAGAGGCAAATGCAGTATTGTATGTGTATAACACGTCAATAAGTTCATTCCTCATTTCTGGTGACAATGATGGATTAATTTGTGCTTCAACAAGTTGTGTGGTCGCAAATTATTCCTTATAAGTATCTTTCTCAGAAGATACTACTGGTATTTGCTTTGGCATATTGGAGAAAGCAAATTTCTTCCTTCTGTTTTCTCCAATTGTGAAATATCTGTCTTTATGGTTATTGATATCAATGCCATAAATACTTAAGTAATCATTTCCAAGAATGACATGTTGAGATGTGCAGTTGTCCATTACTACAACCTCAGCTTTCATTCTTATACTTCCTGTTGGATGGGGAAATACAAGAATAGTGTCTAATATACCCAAAGGGTACATATTGGTACTGGCTCTCCTGAATTGTACACCTTCTATGGGTAATAGATGGTTTTTCCATTCAGGAATTATAGCTTGAAGATAATTTTTGCCTACACAAGTGCAAAATGCTCCTGTATCCAAATTGACTTTGGCTTCAACATCATTCATCAGAATGGATGTGATACAAGATGCTCCAGCAGTATAACCCTTTCCTCTAGCAGGTTTGGTTTTACACATTCTGGCATCCTGAACATTACTCAGGTTGTAGCAATCTTCACTATACTGTGGCAAATGAGTATGTACTTCAGTGACCTCAAAGAAAGCTGTGATGTTTTCAATGGGATAGTCCTCCACTGGTGTATCTTCAGAGAATGCAGAGTCTTGATCAGATTCCTCCTTCTCTCCAGTACACTGAATGTCCTCAATGACTTGAACCTCATTGATTTTTGTCCTCTTAGTGCAAGTGTTGGCTAAATGTGAAGTGCTTCCACATTTATGACACTTTAAGACAGGTTTTTCTGGTCTCTTATCCTCTCTGGGAATCTTAGAGGTCATCTTGGATTCTGTTGGGATTTTAGACCAAGTTTTACCAATTCTTGTTCTGGCAATGATATCTTCCATAGCATTAATGTAGTCTTCTGTTGAACAGGGTTCCACACATCTGCTTTTGATAGCATGTTCCAAATCTCCTCCACACTTTCTTAATATTCTCATATTAATCGTAGTGTCAGACATATCTGGTTGTAAAGCAGATAATCTGTCTTTTTGTTTGAAGAACCAAGTAAGTGGTTTATTTTTCTCTGAGTTAAAAATGGCACTATCAAAGGCATTTTCTATCTTAAACCTCCAAGAATTGATGGCCCATTTGATGATCACTTCAGATTTCCACCAAGACCAATCATGTTTACCATGATCAATCCTCATTTTGTAATACCATTTCTTTGCAGTTCTGGTAAACAGACAATGTAATTTTCCCACTATGATTTCATCAGGTATATTAAAGTCTTCTTGCAACATATCAATAGTCCTGATGAATTCAATATGGTTGTATTCTCCTTCACCAGAGAATGTTGGCCATTCTTCTATTTTGGGAATCTCTCTTGCAGAGTAGGCATTTTCTGCTAAGAATGGGGTGAGACTTTCTTTAACAGAGAGTTTTTCTTCAGTTAAAGGTTTAGAATGTCTTGGCATATGTGGTTCATGATTATTATGAATTTGTTCCACACTTGCAATTATTTCATTCTTCAACTTCTGTCTTTCACTGTCACTTTTTGCTAAGTGTATAGCAAATTGATTGGTATTCTCAACTATCTTCAAGACTTGATATTGTAGAGCTGTAAGTTGATCATTCACCTTAAAAATGGAAAGATCTTCCATCTCATCATGCTGAACTTGGTACATGTTTTCAATTCTTTTGCAAGAATTGGTAATTGAGTCAAGTTTGGCATTTGTCACTTGGTGCAATTCAATGTATTTCTTGTCATTTTTCTTTAATTCAACTATATCTGATGCAATTTTAGTTAACTTGCCATCAAGGTTACCAATTTCTACATTAATACTAGTCTGTACACCAATTATTTCCATGGAAAGTTTCTGTTCATCCTTTCCTGCTCTTTGGCTGTAAATTCCATCAGAGTCCTGGCCATATTGAAGACACTGTCCACAGCTGAAGGCTCCAATTTGGGGATCCTGTACCCTTGTGGGTAAGGTCTGTGCCAATTGGCTTTGCCTTTGCCCTTTCCTTGATGGTTCTTGGGACCTTTCTGCCTCTTCTGAGGTCCCTTGGGCTTGTCCTTGGACACTTCTGGAGCTGGTTTGGAGCTGGTAGATGCCACTGGTGCCTCTGTCTCCAAAGCTGGAGTCATTTCCAACTCTTTTTTCTGGTCTATGGATAAAAGACTTTAGTTCTTCAACCAATTCTTTATCTTTTTGACCTTGTCTTTGCAAGACAGGGGGCTCCAACCTCCTAAGGGTTCTATGGTCTTCTCCTGACCCAGAAAGCTCTTGATGTGTAAGTAGGAGTTCATGGCCCCCTGCCAAAGGCTTGGGCAGATTTCCCACTCCTCCTCCTTGGCTGCTCTGAGCCAGTTTTTGTACTGGCATTGATATATTTCTATTGCTGCCACCTGAAAGTGGTTCAGCCCTGGAAATATTACCATAGATCAGTTCGGGTTCTGAATTCACGTCAAAATCTGTTGGCACAGACCTTGGGGAATGGGGGGCAACTCTGGCATCCTCCAAATGGGTCTTTCTTGAGGAAGATTTGGAACTTCTGGATTTGGTCTTGCCTCTTCCTTGTCCACATCCATCTGGTTGGACTGAATAGTTGCTTCCATTTCCAGTATGCACCATTTTTACGTCAATTTAAGGATAAAGAGTAAATTTAAAGATAAAAACACACCTTTTGGTGGTAATTTATTCTTTTCTGCATTAAATAAGGTGCCTATGTTAGCAATTTGCACCTCAATACTTTCTTCAGATTCTGCTTCTGAAGATTAAGGACTAGTGATGTATCTTTTACTGAGTCTGTTGCCAGCTGCACAGTATTTGATTAAAGACACTTAAAGAAAAAATATGATAAAAGAAATTATTTTTTATGATTTAAGATATTTTAAAAGATTTTTGATAAGTTTTATTATTTTTTGATATTAAAAAAAAATATTCTTTTTAAAGAAAAAGGTATTAAAATTTAAGAATTTGAATAAAAAATTAAGTCAGAGTAACTCAAAGAATAATTTTATAAGTTTTTGGATGTGAAAAAGCCACGTGTAAAAACAGTACAAAATTAAACCAAATTCCTCAATGAAATAAGATTTTAAGACGATTTCAAAAATAAAAATAATTTTTTCTTTAAATTGAAGAAAAGAAAGTTAAATTAATATATTTTAGAACTTAAAAATATATTAATTAAGGGTACAAGGTTCAAAAAAAACACGGCCAGGCCCCCAAATGTAAGATGTGGTAGGTATGGTGGTTTTTTAGATCACAAAAATGAAGTCTAGAATATGATTATATCCAAAACTCTGGTTGCAATCACGGCCAGGCCCCCAAATGTACGATGTGACTATGAAACTGATGATAATATTACTATTAATCAACAGTACTATGTGTGTTCTTATGAAATATAATAATAAAAATTATTATAACCACAATTAAATAATTACAAAATTGTTTCTTTCACGTGTTATACACTACTAGTGATTATAACAGTGAGCAGTAATTGTCTACAAGAATCAATTACAAGAAGAATTTAATAATAAAAACTTCTTTTATTAAAATAATAAAATTATTTTAATATATAATTATCTTTTACAAGAATAATTATAAAGATAATTCTTGAAGAAAACTATTACTAGAGAAAAACTTTAAGAATTAAAGATAAATGACTCACTAATACTCCAAAGAACTTATTGATAGATAAAAGTAGAGAAATTTGACTTGGAATTGTGGATTTAAGGGATCAAAAGGATTTATAACAGTATTACAACAATATATAGTTGGATTCTATGATTTCACGTCTTTCTGGTTGATTCTGAAAGATTTAAAACACTTAAGAATAGCTGTAACTAATACTTACTTGTTGGTAATAATGATTTAATAAATTGATAAGATGATTCTTGGAAAAAACAGCAAGAGGAGGCCTCTTTTAAGTCAACAACAGCTCACAGAGGCGTGCCATGGAGCAAACTGAAAAACCAGTGAGTGAGAAAACGATAAACCCTTTTGAATTATTGATTGCATCATCAGTTGTCACGTAAGATTATCATAATTACTTAATTGATGCTTTTACGTGACTACCAACCCCAATATGGTTAAGAATAAAAGGAGTAACATCTGTAAATCTTCTTTTATTCTAAAATAATCATTGATTTCTCAAAGTTATCAATGTTATTGCCAATTTCATCACAGGTTGTAATTACTGTGAATTTTTGAAGATTCAGTGTTTCACATAGAATGGTCAAAAATGGACTGTAAGTAAAACGTTGAATTTTACTAGTAAAACCATAATTATTTTTGGTTGTATCATAGAGAATACAGTTCTCAATTGGTCCTGAAAGTTTCAGAAAGATTCATTAAGAATTGTATTTTTAATGAATTTTTGAAGTTTTTACCTCATTTCTACGTAGAATTGCAAATAGCAGTATTCTGCTGGTTGCTATGAGGTAAATCAATGAATATATGTCCCAAAAGGGTTTTAATTACTCTTTTAGGGTCTAGGCATGGAAAGTCATCAAGAATTGACGTGGTTACAGGAGTCTAAGTAGCTCATTACCTCCTTGGCACATCAAAATAGCAGGTTATTTGCTATTTTCTTATGATTACAGTAGGTGTAACTTGGTAACCAAGTTCCCAAAGAGTTTTAGTTTACCAATTGGGCCAAGATGAGCCATGGATCCATGCTCTGGAGCTATCCACGCCTCTGAGGCCTCAGAAGTTGGGTACCCTGGCTCTCTTTGATGTCTTTTGTCCCCCTTACTTATTTTTCACATAAAAATAGAAAATTAAGCTTAAAGTGAGATATCCACTATGGGTGTACCAAAAGTCCGTGTAAGAATACCATGATATTAAGTGCCCAAAACATGCATAACACTATTCTTAGTGTATATGTAACATGGGATTTCTCACTTTCCCATTATTTTGGCTTAAAATCAAGAAAAACAAAAATTTTCACGGATCTTTTATGTGGTATTAATGATGTGGTATTGAAGTATTTTCCATTTTACCACCTCAAATACTTAAATTGAGCTTATTCACTCTATGGGGCTACCCTAGGTGAATTTTTGTGTAGAATCCAAATCTGGTCTTAAATCCATGGATTTACTTACTCAATAAAAAGTTATTCATCTTTTCTGAAATTGAAAATGATGAATTTTGGATATATGCATGACTTATGAGTTGTGCATAATTCAAAATTTCTTTTTAAGATAATTGTGGCCTATTTGGGTATGTAAAATATACCTCAAGGCTCACACTAGCTTTTATATGTTGGACTTGTCACTTGAAAGACATGGGTGTCCAACACCTCAGCAGTTTTCCTGTATTTTCTGGGCCCATGAACCTCTTCACTTGAAGATAAGAGCTCATTTTTCCTATACAAAGACTTTTCAGAAGTTCCCACTCCTGCTGCTTTCCGCCACAAACCAGTTCTTGTAATGAGACTGGTATATCTCTATTGCTGCCTGTGGGAAATGATTCAGGTATGACAACAGTAATAGCAGTTATGTCAGCTTCTGGACTCTCAATAACAATGTCAAAGGTTCTGGCTAAGATTTGGGAACTGGTGGAAGTTCTGGCATCCTCCATTTGTTCTTCTCCTCTGGACTGACATTCTTGTCTTTTGGATTTTTGAATTGAATGTCCTGGTCCAGATCCATTTGATTGGATGGGGTAATTGCTTCCACTTCTAGTAGGAGTCACTTCAAATCAATTTTAAGAAAAAATGGACTCATAAATGTATTGAGTTCACCTTCTGGATCTTTAAAGGGTTCTTTGGTAAGTAAACCCCTTGGTGCTGGGCTGGTTTCAATTTCAATACTAGACTCTGATGCCTAAGAGTCTGAAGAGCTTTCTCTGATGGACAACACTTGATAAAAGTAAAAATATAAGCTATTTTATCCAAAAAAAAACCACTTATCAACTCAGCTTATTGAGTAAAGGTGTTTTAATGTAATTTATGGCAAATTACATCAAAATTAAGAACAAATGTCTAAAGATATAAGAAATTATGTTTTTAATAAAGATTTTTGAATTTTTTATTTGATTTCACATTTTCTTTGAAGAAATAATAATTATTCAATTAATAAGTTATTAATCAAAATTGTATTATTATTCACTTTATATTAAAATAACTCAAACAATAAATTTCAAGTCTGTGATGTGAAAAAGGCACTGGTTAGACAAAATAAATTTATCCCCAGTCACTCCATAGTATATTGTTTTAAAAAAAATTCTTAGGAAAGAATAGCTTTATTAATATTATCGAGATTAATTATGAGGGATAAGTCCCAAAAAGCCAATATTAAGATAAATCTGGTAATTTTACGTCAAAAAGGAGTAAAATAAAGTCTAGAATATTATTTATGTCCCAAGAATTGGTTAAAATCATGGCCAGGCCCCCAAATGTAAGGTTTGTTTGTGAAACCCTTGATAATAGTAACAATATCAACAGTACTATGACTGTCCTCAGTAGAAAAATATAATATAACAAAGTATTATAACCACAAATTAAATATAATTATTAAAGTAATTATATTAAAAAATAAATTGAATTATTATTATATAATATAATAATAGAAAAATATTCATAATTATAATAAATTATAATTATTCTATTATTGTTATAGTCACTGATAGTTATAACAATAAGAAGTGTAAAGCTCTTAATGAGACAATTACATGCAGAAAAAATTAATATTTAACCACTTATAAATAATATATGTATTATTCATAAGAAGTAATTATAACACACACTGTGCAGATATAATTCTTATAAAAACCTCTATATAAAAAACTAATAATAGAGAAAAAAAATTATAGAATTTTGGAGAAAAACTTACTTATAATATATAATTAAAAAAACAAGTCAAATACAACAGTTAATATATTGAATAATTATTATAAGTTAAAAACAAGCCAAGAATAAATATTTTAAAAGATAAAACAACTTTTTATAATAAAAATATGATTTAAAGAGTTTTTAAGAGGAATTTGTAGATTTTAAAAGATATTTTAAGACAATAATTTTATAAAATAAAATATATTATTGGTGATTACAACAATAATATAATCTCTAACATTTCAACTATTTAAGTTGAGATTTAGAAAGAATAAAATACTTAAGAAATACTTTAATAATAAGATTTTATATCTCATAAAACCTTACCTGTTTAAATGTCTAATATAATTTGATTGGATTGAATTGATTGATAAAAACAGTGATGAATAGACTATTTTTATGTCTGCAGAGCAGCTCTCATTATTAATAATGTATATAGAGGGATTTCCCAGGTCAAAACTGAAGAACCATGCTTAAAAATAAGGTTCTTAACTTAAGGTAGCTTATTTTTAATTCCAATTTAAAGTTACTGGTGTTATACTTAACTCCAAGTAGCTTTAATCCTCATTTAAATTGATTATTTTAAGTTTTAATATAAAATAAGCTTCTTCATATTGAGGTTCATCACATGAAAGACTTATAAATAGAGTTTCAAGAAAAAATCTCTTAAACCCAATCTTTAATTAATTTTTAAGGAAATCTTAATTTTCTCTAAGTATAATTAAAAGATCAATTCTCCAGGCTCATTTACTTTGAAACCTTCTTATAAAAGATACTTAAAATTGAATTCATACACAGATAACATTGAACTGTAAGGTTTGTGAAGTCTTCAAGCAAATCCAATAAGATTTGGATTTTTAATGAATTTTTGAAGTTATTGCTATTTTTCCATGTAAAATAGAAAAACACCCTAAACCTTAACTTTTGATAAGGTTTTGATACTTGTAGCTTTAAATATTTAAGCTTATTTAAGCTTTGACAGCTCTCAAAAATTTAATTTCAAGCTTGCATATTGGGATTTACCCTTTAGCAGTTTGAAATTCCTGTCCAAATTGGGATAAAGCCAGTTCAAACTTTAAGGTTGGATCAAAGTCTAATCTTAAAGTTTTAATAAGGTTGAAAATCCTCCAATACAGGTGGAAAACCTTAATGGAATCCTTGCAGATCCAAAAAGTTGGGGACCCCAGCTCTGTTTGGTATTTTCCTTTGTCCCACCTTTTTTGCATGGATTTTCCCCTTTTATTGATTTAAAGCCATACCATGGCCTTAAACACTTTGAAATTGAGCTCATGCAGGAGTTACATAATCTAGGGAAAATCCTTAGCCAATTAAGTAAATATACACAACACCTCAATTTTAACAAAATTTGGTAAGTTTTCATAAACCTTATGAAACTTTAAATTTAAGATTATTTAAGCTTAAATTCAACAATTTTGTTTTGAAAGAGTTAAATTAGTACTGTGAGATTTTTAGATCTTCCAATAACTTAAGAAATAAGCATTTTTGGTTATAACACCCTATGCGTGTACCTTAGGTTATTTTTGGTGTAGAATCCAAAAGTGACATAACAATTATAGCTTTGTTTATTCAAACAAACGTTATACTCATTTTTTGTTATTTTTCTTTTTAATTTTGACTGAAAAGTCTGTTCAAGACTAAATAAGCTGTATATAAAGTTATTAGTGGCATTATGGGTATGTCATATATAGCTCACAGGCTCACAAAAAGATTTTAGTCTTACTAAACATGTCAAAAATGACTAGTCATGCATTATATCTTCTATCACCCCCTGGTGGTAGGCCAGTTATCCAATACATATGGACCATTTCCCAAGGTCTTCTGGGTTCTTGGATTTTGATCATATTTCCAAGTCTTTTGCCAGTAAATGTATTTACCTTTTGACATCTATCACAGGCTTTTCAATACCTCAAAATATCTTTTTTCCATATTGGCCACCATATACAGGTCTTGAATTTTTCCCTTGTCCTGTCCACATATAGGTGCCCTGAGAAGGGGCTGTCATGGCATTCTTTCAGTACAAGATTGATTAAGGATTTGTCCACAATTATCATTACACATGGTTGTTTAGTCCTATGGTAAATTATACAATCAAGTAAGTGAAATCTTGCTTCATCATATTATCTCTTCCATATTACATCTACAGCATGTATTAAGGAACTATCTGTAAAGTCTTTAGTAATTAATTGGCATAGGATGCTAAAACTCTTATCCTGAGTATAACTCTTCCTTACTTCCTCAAAGAAGGTAATGTTAAGGTCTGTTTAACTGATTCCTTCAATCGGTATTTGTTGGGAAGAGGTTTCTGGCACATAATCAGGATTGTCAATTTTATTTAGTAATGGTCATCTGCTTAGTCCATCTGCATTCTGGTGAATATTACCCACTTTGTGTACAATGGTCATATTAACCCTATATTCCTGTATGGCTATTTACCATCTGAGAATATGTCTTTTGGGTGTTTTCATGTCCACGAGTTATTTAAAAGCAGTCAAATCTGTATTTCTTCAAAAACACATCCTTCCAGAAAGTAATTAAGTTTTTCCAAGGCCCAGACAAGACATAAAAATTCCATTTGGCTTGCCCCATATCTAGCTTCATTAGGCTTTATTTTCCTAGATTAGAAAAATATGGGTCCTTATACAGGTTTGTCATTTATAACTAGGACTTGATGAAGTGCAGCACCCAGTTCATCTCCTGATGCATCAACATAAAGCTTGGAGGGAAGCTTAAAATCTGGCATCAGTAAGATTGGAGCAGTGGTTAAGCCTTGTCTCAAGGATTCAAGGGCTTTGGCTCTGTCCCCAGTCATTTCAAACACTGTGTCATTGTCACAAAATGTATAAATAGTTCTTTCTATGGATGAAAAGTCTTCAATGTGCTGTCTGTAGTATCCTGCAAATCCTAAAAATGGCTGAATCTCCTTTTTTTTTCTGAGGAATAGGCTTCATTAGTACTGCTATAATTTTGTTTTTGTCAATTACTGGTTATATAGCAGTTACTACATGTACCAGGGCTTTGAGCTCTTTATATTCAAAATGACATTTCTTCAAAGAAATTTTCATGTTTACAGATTGGATTTTTCCCAAAACTCTGGATAACCTGCACACCTGTTCCACCCAAGTCTTGGAACAGACAATAATGTTGTCATTGTAAATTATTAACCATCCTTCTTAATGTTCTTCAGGAAAGATTTAATTCATAATTCTTTGAAAGTGTGAAGGTGCATTTTTCATACCAAAAAGCATCCTTAAGTATTAATATACTCCACAATGAACAATAATTCTCAAATATTTCCTTTCACTTGGTGTCACTGCATTTTGATGGAATCCTTTAAGGGCATCCATATTCCTTATTTACACTGCTTGAGATATTTGCATGAGGCAAATTTGGCTCTTTGGTATGGAATACCTGTCTGAACAGTGTATGTTTTCAGAGCTGTAAAGTCCCCAACCATTCTTAATTTTGCATTATTCCATGCCACCCTGACTGGTGTAGTAATTTCTACTTCCTCATTGTGGACAACCTTTCTTATTACACCAAGTTCCAGAAGTTTTCTAATGTGAAGCTGGAGTGATTCTTTTGGTTTTGGGATTTCTGGGTATGCAGGCATTTCAGGAATGGTGGATAAGGTCTTTCAATGTTCAAAGTAATGTCATCTTCATGACCAATAATTGCCCCCAGTGGTTCTTTATCTCATTCAAGGACTTCTTTGTGGTAATATAAAAGTTTAGAGAGTTCATTTTACTTTTCATCAGTAAGATGAAGGCGCACTTCAGCTTCATTCAACTCCTCATACTTGAATTTCTCTAGCTCTAAGATGTCTGGTGATACTTTATTTATTGTAATTTGTCTTTTAAGAAGTAAAAAGGAAAATTTCTGATTCTCATTGTCCCCAATAGTAAAGTGTCTGTCTTTATTGTTATGTCAATCTATGCCATACATGATTAAGTAATCATTTCCCAATATCAAATGGGTACTAGAGCAGTTTTCCATAACAAAAAGTTTAACAATAATTCTTAGCTTTAAATTGATGCTTGGAAATATGACAGTAGTTTCAAATATTCTCAATGCTTTCATTGGATTACTTGCACTGTTGAATTTTATGCCATCAATTGGTAATAATTGATCTTCATAATTTGGTACACAGTTCTCAAGAAGAAATTTCCAAACACAAGAGCCAAAGGCTCCTGGGTCAAATGAAAACTTAGTGGGTTTTTTATCATTTACCACATCTGTTATACAGGAATTACCAGCTGTATAACATTTTCCCCTGTTTCTTTTGGCTTGCATGAGTTGTGCATCTTGGAGTTTTGACAAATCAAGTGGACTTTTTCTCAATTGTGGCAAGTGGGAATAAGATTCCATGATGTCAAATGTGACATTAATATTTTCTATATCCTTTGAAGATTTAGAAAATATTCTTAATTTATCATCTGAGTTTTCTTCATTTACATCATTTTTTTTCAACATAAGGTTCTTTCTTGATGGAAATTTCATTTATTCTTCCTCTTTTTGTACATTCATTAGCTAAATGAGTGGTTCTTTGGAAAATATGGCACTTCCTGATTTTATCTGCAGATTTATACTTCATAATATCAGAACTTTCTTTGGTATTATTGTCTGCAGAATCTTTCCAAGGTGTATTAAACTTTGTTTTAAGATTCACCCTACTAGAACCAATTCTGGCTCTGCTGGTTACTTCTTCTAATATATTTATAATATCTTCTTCTGAATATTTCTCAGTAGTCCTGCATTTGACAGCATTCTCTAAGTCACCTCCACATTGTCTTAGAACTTTTCTGTGAATAATAAATTCTGAAATGTCAGGATATAATGCTGTTAATCTGTCTTTCTGTTGGAAAAAACATGTTAAAGCTTTGTCTTTTTCAGCATCAAATTTAACAGATTCAAAGGATGTTTCCACCTTAGATCTCCAAGCATCATTGGCCCATTAATTAATAATGTGGGTTTTCCACAAAGCTCAACTTTGGTGTCCATGTGCTTGTCTTAAAGTGATATACCATCTATGAGCTCATTTGGTAAAAAAGGTGTTGAACCTTGCTGTTAAAAATCTTTCTGGTAATTCAAAATCTTCTTTGATAATTTCAATACCTGTGATGAATTTCATATTGTCATATTCTCCTTCACCACTGAAGTTAGGCAATTCTTTAAGGTGTGATACTTCTTTCAAGAGTCTTTGGCCCATTGATGGTTCCAAGGTATGGAAAGAGGTGAAAAGTTGAGTATTTAATTGTGAATTATTTATATCCAATAATTGTGGGCTGAAAGCTCTTGTACCCTCATTTTGGTTCAGAGGTGTAGAAATTCTTGGAAGGGTTTGAAGTGATTGTTCAATTTCATTCATTTTACTGGTGATAAAACTTTGAGAATTTCTGAATTCATGAGGAAAACCCTGTAATAAATTCATCAACTAAATGTTATACATGTCTTCCTTTGGTTTCATTTCTTTCCATAATTCAGTTTGTCTAGTATAGTTAGAAATGAATTGATTCAACTTCATTGTTAATTTTGTTATTTCCTCTTGTGAGGTGTCAAAACAATTTTTTCAAGGAAATTTTATATTTCTTTACTTCAGTAAATGAATTTGAAATGTCATCAAGGACTTTCTCATTATCCTCTTTGATAATATTTATGGCTTTTTTATTCTTGTTTCAGCTATGTCATCAATATTGAATTTAGAATATTTTTGTGTCAATTCTTTTATAATTGCAAATGGTTCATTTATATTATTACCAAATGAACTGTCATTTTTTGAAGTTTCAATTGTTCTTAAATCTTTTTTCAAAACACATATGTTTTCCATTTATTTGGCTCAAACCTTATTTATTTGTCCTAAGATTGTTAGAAATTGATGAATTTTTATTACAAATATGACACTTCACATCATTTATAGATATATACAAGCTTGAAATGCCATTCATAATGTCAGAAATCACTTCTGATATTTTAATCTAGCTTCCTCCTTTTTTCTGTAATTCCATCATGATTCTGGCTATCTGAAACAAATTTTCCATGGCATTCTGATTAATATTTGGGATTCTTTAGCCCTGGCTGTATGGATTTGTGGCTGGTGCCTTGACTTTGTCCTTCTTCTGAGCCTGTGGATGCTTTTTCACATTGGAATTTCTGCTGCTGTCTATTGGGGATGTTTTTGGCACTTGTTTGGGTGGTGGAGGGTTGTTTTCCCTCCATTCTGCTGTTAAAAGAATCATTCTTTTCTTTTCAATCAATGGATGCCATCAATTGAGTAACTTGAAAGTTCTGGAAGGACCCAGAAAGTTTCTCACAGTCAGGTAAGAATTCATGAAGTTTTTCCACAAATCTGCAAGGATCTGGTACTTTTTGTGCTGCAAGGCATTGTTTTAAGCCTTCTGGCTGGCTTTGAAAATGTCCACTGAGGATTCTTGTGAAAGTTTCAGCTCTTCTTGAAGGTAAAACAGTGTTATCAGCTTCAGAATGGCATAATTTTTCAGTTTGGGATTCATTTACTGACCCTTGTCGTTCTGTAACTGATTGGCTTATGCAATAATCACATCTATAGCCTTTTTGGAGCTGCTTGAGGGGCTATAGATTGCTCCCAATCTGGTTGAAGGAGTAATTATTATTTAACAAGCTTAAAGTATCATTCTTATGTCAAAAAATGTACTATTCACCCAATTCTTTGCTTTTTGGAGGGTATTAACTATGTCCAAGTGAATTGATTCAAAAGAAATTGGCTCTGATTAATCATTCTGGGCTATAATAACTGTGCTGTTGTGATCAGAATTGACAGTACTCACAGGGATAATGCTAGTAACGTTTGATGCAGTCTCAATGTGTTCTTGTCTTATCACATTTTCAGACACTAAAATTGATAAAAAAAGTAATTTAATTAAGTAAAAACAAGGTTTTTCAAAATAGATATGAAAAACCAAAGCCATACTTATAATATGAAGAAGTTTTATTTTTTTATGAACTTTTTGAATTATAAGTATTCTTTATGTATCTTTAAACTTTCAAATATAAGAAAAAATATTGAAAAATTGAAAAAAATGATTATTATTATTTTGGCCCCAAAATGTAAGGTTTGAATATGAAAATTTAATTAAAACTCAAGCTGCTTTCCTTTCTTCAAAATTTGAAAAGGTAAAATTTGATTAAAAAGAATGTAAATCAAGAGTTTTAAGAGAAAAAATGCCAAATTTTCTGGTTTTGACTTTATAAGTATAAAAAACAATTCTATAAAGATTCATTATCTTACAAAGAATTAATATTTATCCAAAAATACTCTACTAGAGATATTTAAGGCTACAAAAGAAATTTCTTCAAGACCAATTTTAATTTTAATTAATTGAGCAAAGAACTTCAGGAAATTAATATAAGAAAAATGTCTTTAAAAGGAATATTAAAAAGAAAACACACCTAAAATTGAACAGAGTGAATTTGGAGACAAGGTTACAAAGTTAACAGTGGTTAAAGATGCTTTACTTCACTTATAGTGCAGTTCAATGGTAAAAATGATTATAAAAGTTACAAAAAATCATTATAGTTATTTCTTATGTGGCTTAAAGGTTTAAAATGATTTAACAAAGGTGGCTGTAATATTTGGTTGATTGGTTTAACATTTTGAAAACTAATTATAAAAGGAAAAGATTCTAACGTGAAGAAAAAAGTGGGGCAAAGAAGACATTCTTTTATAGCCACCAATTTTCTTACTCCAAAAGTAAAATTTACTCTTTTCAGTCGTTAAAAACACTCTGACAACAGAAAATCCAATCATGGCATCATTGAACCCTGGTTTTAGCCATTTTCTGCTATTTTCAGCCATTTTAAACCCTTTAATCATCCATTGCTATAGTAATAACTGGTTTCAAGCCTTCAAAACATTTTAAAAAGTGTGTAAAAGACGTCAAAACCAGCTAAAGATGTTTTAACTAATATAGTTTAAACTTGAGGTCAGTTTTACCCTCTTGGAAACAGTCAAAACTGACCTGGTTGGTGTAAAATACTCATCATCAATTGAGTCACAGACCCTGTGACTCAGTTCCAGGCCAAACATGATGAACCTTTGTGTAAGGTTTGACAACCCATACCTTCCAGCAAGGAATTGGGGGAGTCTGGAACCCTTGGAGCTAAGATTTCTTTCCCCCCAGAATTAATATTTGCAATTTATTTTTTCCTTTAATTCCTAATCATGTATTATAATTGTGATTTACGTATGTAATCTGATTTATTTTTTACAGTACACAACTGTAATTTTTAACACAAAAATTTATGGTTAGCAATGCATGTTGTGTGAATTGAATTATTGTTTGAGGATTTTCCATTTTCATACAGAAAATAATAAAAACTTAATTTAAGCTTATTTAGAGTTGAGTTACAGAAATTTCATACAGAAATGACCTCATCTTATTTTTTTATGAGGAATCCACTGGTGAGATGATTTTCATATGTTTATTTATTGGATAAAAAGTTATCATAATTTTATTTAAAATTTTTCCAAAAAATATTTCAATTTTAATATTTTTGTTGAGAATTTATTTTTAATTAATTTTTTCAAGTAAAAATGTGTTTTCACAATTTTAAGTTTCAATGTAATTTGAATTTTGAATTACAATTGAAATTTTTATTTTATTTATAAATTTTAAATTTTGATTTTAATTTTTGTTTTCATAATATAAATAAATTTATTTATTTATAATTATAACATGATTTGTTATTCGTGGTCTTTTGGGCATATAAAAATACCTCTGAGGCTCACACAGCTTCTGAGGCCTTTGACGTATGGATAAATCTAACACTTAGATTCATAGCTGATCATTAGTCAATTTGAATACCAAAAAATGTTGGGAAATTGGTTACCAATTTAAAGTCCCATTAAGTCATAAGAAAATGACAAATAAGCTTCTATTTTGAGATGTCAAGGAGCTAAAGAGAAACTCTGACTCCTGTAACCATTTAAATTTTTAATTATTTTCCATGAATAAAACTTAGGAGGGTAATTGAAACCCTTTTGGACTATTATCCATTCCTTTACCCCATGGCAACCAGCCATCACTGTGCTATCTGCAATTCTATGTATAAATAAGGTAAAAACTTCAGAGATTCATCAAAAATACAGTTCTTAATGACTCCTTCCAAACCTTTCTGGCCCTATGGAGAATATAATTCTTCATATAAAAATCAAAAATAATGATGACATTATAGGTAAAGCTAAAGGTTTTACTTACAGTCCATTTTTGATGATTCCACATGAAACACTGAATCTTCAAAGATTCATAGAAGATACATCCTGTGATGAAATTTCCAATAACATTAATAAATTTAAGAAATTAATTTTTTTCTTGAAATAAAAGAAGATTTAAAGTTGTTTCTCTTTTTATTATTAACCATAAATGGGTTGGTAGTCATATAAAAAGGCTTGATTAAGTACTTATGATAATTTTACATGGCAACAGATGATGCAATAAATAATCAAAAGAAGATGATTGCCTTTTCAATCACTTTTTTTCATTTTTTCTCATGTTATTCCTCTGTGAGCTGTTTTTGACTTAAAAGAGACCTCCTCTTGTTGTTTTTCAAATCGTCTTATTATCCAATTATATCTTTAGTACCAACAAGTAATTATTGGTTAATTCTTTCCTTAAGTGTTTTAAATCTTTCAGAATCAATCATTAAGACGTGAAATCATAGAACTAAATCATTTCAAATATTTTTCAACTATAAATTTCTGCATTGCTGCTATATATCAAATTTTAATCCTTTAAATCCGCAATTATTCCATAAAATCACTCTTCCAATGCTTTAAAAGGTATGATCGGAGCATTAGTGAGTTTTCATATGAAATTCTTAAATTTTTTTGCTCTAGTAATAGTTTTCATCAAGAATTATCATTATGATTATTCTTAAAAAAGATTATTATATATTCAAATAATTTTATTATTTCAATGAAGTTATATTATCAAATACTTCTTGTGATTAATTCTGGTAGAAAATTACTGCTCACTGTTATAATCACTAGTATTGTATAAAAGTTTAAAGAAATAATTGTTTCATTGATTATTTAATTGTGGTCATAATGAACCTTTTTATCATATTTCATAAGAAAAGTCATAGTATTGTTGATTAATAGTAATATTATCAACAGTTTCATAGAAATCTCTTACAAACCCACTACCAAAGAACATCAAAGATATTAAATCTTTCCTTGGGCTTGCTAGCTACTACAGAAGCCATATGAAAGCTTTTCCCACATAACTAGAAGCATTCATAAGTTATTCTCAAAGGATGTAGTTTTTGAGATTACCAAGGAGAAGAGGGATGGAGATTATAGGATCAAACATGAACTCACTAATACACCTGTCCTTATTCCAGCTGACTTTGAATTACCATTCAAGTTGTACATAGATGCAGATTTCAGCCAAGGATTAGGAACAGCCCTTCACCAAGAAAAAATTTGAGATTGTGAACCTAGGTAAGGGGTACTCTGTTATATCTCCAGGAAAATAAAATATTCAGAGGACAGATATGGAGCAGCCCAGAAATAATGCTTATGTTTTGTTTTGGCTCTAGAAAAACTCCATTAATATTTGGGGGTGAAGACTTTGAAGTATACACACACTACACTTCACTCAAGTCTTTTCTCAACATGAAGACTACTAATAGGCACATGTTGAGATGGCAAATAGCCATCCAAGATTATAGAGGCAATATGACCATCATATAAAAGAAGGGAAAAAGCTATACTGATGAATATAGCCTCAGTAGAAGGCCATTTGACAATGTCAAAATAAATACAGCTTATATCCCAGAGGTAGTTTCCAAGATTCCTATCCATTTTATTGGAGCAGATAGGAAGAGTAACTTCAGATTTCCTAAATGGGACCCAGGAAATGGTACCCCAGATACTAACCAAAGTGTACCAGAGGAGACAGAAACTCCCATGTTGGGAATAAGTTCATCTGAAATTCTCAATGAATTTCTTAATTCAATTGTCAAATCTTATGCCAAACACAAACAGTGTAGCATATTGTTGCAACTCCTTCAACAAAGATACAGAAGCCCAGATGTCAGGCTGAGTCTATGAAGAGGTGATAATAAAGAGTATTTACAACCTAAGCTATGACTGTGACACAGATAATAATGTTTAAAATAGGTTTTTGATAAAATTAAAGGGATTTACTAATCATTATTAGTCGTGGTGAGCACTGTTGAAAGCCCTGGGTGCAGCTTTACCTGTTGGGTTACAATGATAAAAAGTCTACAATACTAAAGTTTATAGTATAACCTGATTATTTTTCAAGAGTATGACTGCTTTTGACAGTTGTACTATGTAGGAATTCAAGAGAAGGTTGGGGAAACCTTTTCCGGTGGAGAAAAGGCCTCCTTTTATCCTAAAATGGGGTGGAATGGCCCTCTAGACCATCTACATAGAGGAAGTGAAGCGTTTTTCACTTCAGAGTACTGGCTTGTGGTTATTATAGCCCCTGTATGCTCTGTATTGAGCTCAGATTTGGTTTTTGAGACCACGTCTGGGCAGTTTTCACCAATACAGTGTGAAAATTTTCATCTGGGGACCATTTAGCCCTCTTCTGAGGGGTATGACGCGTAGGATGCTGTACAGAACCTGTATGGGACCCCATTATTGAATTATCTATGAGGTATTGAATTATAAACATGCTTGCTTGTCTATTTGACACATCATAATCATACTTATGGGAGAATATCCCACAGTAAGACTGTATTGGTCTAACTGTGGGATTTTGAGCTTAAAACTGCTATAGCTTTGTCAGTTTTTGAGATATAAAGCTCAAAGTTGGTTCATTGTGTAGCCCTGAATGTTCTATACAAAATGGTACCTCATTACACATGCTTATCATTAAGTGTGGCAAAGGTATGCCATGTACAAGAGCTTTTGTACATATATATGTTTTGCTCAGAACTGTATGGAGCTTGTTTGCCCCAAAGCTTTGGTTCTGGATGGGGTATGGGAAAATGAATGGCACCATCAGATAGCCCTAATTGTGCTCTTTCAAAAAAGACCCCACCTTAAGTATCTCACACTAAAACTGTAGAAGTTAGATGAGAGGTGAATATTTTATTCACCCTTATTTGACCTTATTTTGGTCATAACTTTTGTAATTCTGTGGCTAGCTCAATTTAGTTGGCACCATTTGATAGCCCTGACTTAGCAATTCATTTTGAATACCCATTTGATGGCTTTAAGCCTCTTCTTATGTATTATAGATTAGAGGTGAAAATTAATGTTTATGCTCAGCAACAGCTTTGAGCAGGAATAAATTTATTACTCTTTGTCCTATGACAACAGGACTTTTATATTCAAAAAGAGGCAATTTTCCTCTTTATTATGATACCTTTTGAGCTGATTTGGCTCAGATCCATGGTTTGGTGGTATCTTGGCTATACCATTGATTTATGGTATTTAGATGTCATGCTTGTGCTCTGGTTTTGAGTCACAGACTGACACCAGAGCTGGAATCCCAGCTAGAGAAATCCTGGTTGAGGTATTATAAGGACAATAAATGTTTCCTTGTATATGGACTCCTTTACCACAGAGAAATTCACACCAGTACCCTCACAGTGATAGACAGGGACCATATCTCCCTGATCCTTTCAGAATGCCGTAACTTCCCCTACATGGGACACATGATTGAAGACAGGACAAAAGCATAGTGGCCTGAATGGGAGCAAGAGTTGAGTGAATACCTCAACACTTGTGAAAGATGCCAGAAGGAAAAAAGAAACATTGGAAGAAGTATTGGCTTCTACAACATATAGAGGAGCTCAAGCACCCATGGGAAACCATTAACATGAACTGGGTAACAGGACTTGTCCCAGGAGGCAAAAGAAATTTAAATGTTTTGCTCTCATAGAAGACAGGTATGGTAAGAGTGTCATATTCCTACCATTTGGCAAAGAGGACACAGCTATGGAAAAAGAAGTCTTATTCTGGAATAAAATCATAGCTAAATGTGTAGTCTCTAAAATCATCATTAGTGATAGGGACCCAAGGTTCAAATCAGAATTTTGGACTAACCTCTATGGCATGCTTGGAGCTAAACTTGCATTTTCTACAGATTACTATCCACAAAAAGATGGACCATATGAAAGGATGATCCAAACAATGTCGGACATCAACAAGGGATTATGTGCATATGTAATGGAATACAAAGATAATGAAGGATATACCCCTGACTAAGTTAAACCCCTACCAGAAATACAAATGGCTTACAACACCAGACAGAACTCTACAACAGGGAAAACACCCTTACTGGTAGAGAAAAGGTGGAAGCCCTTATTGCCTGTGGATCACCTAAATAAAAACCTTCTTAAAATTCACCCCACACCCAAATACTTCCATGATATGTAGAAGAGCATATGTGACACAGATACAAGATGCATAGCTGATCCAAAGGAATACAACAAGCAGATGTATGACAAGACCCACAAGGAACCATACTTCAGAGAAGGGTACCAAGTGCTATTGTCTTCTTTGAGTTTCAACAACCTTAAAGGCCCAAATAAAATGAGATGCTCAAATATGGAGCAATTCACTATTATTAGATTGATAGGGAAAAATTCAGTGTAAGTCAGACTCACAGAAGAATTTGCTAGGAAACACCCAGTTTTCCCAGTGAGTTTAGTCAAACCTTACCACCAAACAGGAGAGGATGAGTTCCCCTCCAGAAACAAGAGACAAAATCCATAGGACATAGTGGAAGTAGAGGACTCCCCTGACCCAGTGAAATGGATCATGAATGCCAGGAAGATCAGCCTCAATGGTAAAGACAATAGACAATATTTACTCAGAGTTAAGAACCAAAAAGCTGATAAAGATGAATAGTTTGCAGAAGATGCTATACCAGATGGTGACCTTCACCTGAAATTATTCATATCCTCTCAGAGGTCTGAACAGTCTCATCAATTTTAAGCCTTTTGCAGAGGGGGGTATGTCAGCCTGTGACTCAAAACCAGAGCACAATAGTTACATCCAAAATAGCATAAGCCAATGGTAGAGTAAAATACCACCAAAACATGGAGGTGGGCTGAATCAGAAAAAATGTATCAAAGGAATGAGGAAATTAACCTTTTTCCAAATATAAAAGTCTCATAAGCATAGGAGATATAATAAAAAAAGCTATTCAGGCTCACAGCAATTGCTGAGCATAAACTTTAATTTGCACCTCCCATCTAAAATCCAGAGAAAGAGGCTTAACCCCATCAAATGGGTGTTAAAATTAAAATTCTAATTCAGGTCTCTACAATGGTACTATCCAAAATAAGCTAGCATTAATACTACAGAAGTTGTGACCAAATTAAAGCCAAATAAGGATGAATAAAAGATTCACCTCTCATCTAATCTTTACAGTTTCTGTGTGTGATACTTACATGTGGGTCATTTTGGAAAAAGCATAATAAGGGCCAACTGATGGTGCCATCCATTTCCCCATACCCCATCTAGAACAACTGTTATGGAGTAAACAAGTTCCATACAGGATCTGAGAAAAATCCACATCTGAATAATGGAAATTAAAAATGGCATAGCTTTGCCATATTTCATTCCATCTATACAAAATGAGGTACCATTGTGTATAATACATCCAGGGCTACAAAATGAGTCAACCATTAGCCCAATATCTTGAAAACTGACAAATTTATGGCAACCTTTAGGTTAAAATCCCACTGTTGGTCCAATACACCTTTACTGTGGAATAATTTCCATTATCCTTGGATATAAGGTGTCAAATATACAAAGGAGATTTTTTACCCTTCAATAACTCATATTTTGGCTAATATGAGGTCCCCATACAGGTTCTGTACAGAATTTCATGGATCATATACATCAGCAGATGGCTGTGCAGTCCCCAAATCACAATTTTCACCCTGTATTGGTGAGAACTGCCCAGGTGTGGTTTCCAAGCCACATCTGAGCCCAATAAAAGAGATACAGGAGTGGTAAGAGCCCAAAGCTAGTCCTTGGAAGTGAAAACTCTTCACTCTTCCTATGTTAACAGGTCTAGAGGACCTCTTCACCCATTTTCAGTATAAAAAGAGACCTTTCTTTGCCAAGAATATAAATCCTCACTCTGCTCTTAAGTTCCTACTTAGTACAAATGTCAAAAACAGATATACTCATGGAAAACAATCAGGTATGATTATAAAGTGTATAATTTTAGACTTTATCATAATAACCCAACTGGTAAGCCTGAATCTGGGGCTTAAAAAAGCACTCACCACCACTATTTTCTTATAGTCAATCCCTTATAGCCCATCTCTAAGACTATTTTTGAACATATCATCTGTATCACAGTCATATTTAAGGTTTTATCTACTATTATTATGACCTCATCATAGACTCATCCTGAAAAATAACGTGTACAAAATACACCATATATATATGATCAAAGCTCTCCATAAATTGCTAAAAAACCTATTGAATAGAAATAAAGTTGAAAAAATATCAAAAATTCAGAAAATTGAAAAAATCTGAAAAAATTGAAAAGTTCAAACAGTTTATAAAATCAAATGTATGATTTTTCTATGGAACTCTTAATGATATTAACCTTAATAAGGATCACTATGACCATTCTTATGAAATATGACAAATAAATAATTAAATGCTTGATTGTGTCTTTTACTTGTTATAGACTACTAGTGACTATAACAGTAAGAAGCAACTCTTTTCCAAATAGTATCAAATTGTTTTGATCAATAATTACTGTAAATCCTTGAAGGAAACCAAAGAAAAAACAGAGAAAAATGAGAGAATTGAATAAATCACTCAATATGACTTCAAACATATATTGAGAATATCTGCTGGAGTGATTTTACAGATTGTTTGTGTATTTAGGGGATCAAAAGTTAATTTGAAAAATTCAGAAAACGATTTATAGATAAACACTATTGGGAGTCATAATTATCTTTGACTTAATGTCTTTCTGCTTGATTTATAAAGATCAAAATTCTTAAAAATTATTTTTAACTAATACCTACTGATGGTATTAATGATTAAACTGAATGATAAGATTAGAACTGGAAATAAATAACAATAGTGGCTTCTTTTAATTCTACAGAAGCTCACAGAGGCATGCCAGGGAGAAAACTAAGAATTCAGTTGTATAATCTGGATTATTTATTACATCACCTGTAGTCACATAATATGTGAGCCTTAAGGTATATTTTACATACCCAAATAGGCCACAATTATCTTACAAATAAATTCTGAACTATGCATAACCCATAGGTTGTGCATATATTCAGAATTCATCATTTTTGATTTCAGAAGAGATGAATATCTTTCCATTGAGTAAGTAAATCCATGGATTTAAGGCAAGATTTGGATTCTACACAAAATTTCACTCAGGGTAGCTCCATAGAGTGAATAAGCTTAAATCAACTCTTTGAGGTGGCAATATAGAAAATAATTCAATACCACATAAAAGATCTGTGAAAATTTTTGTTTTTCTCAATTTCACGCCAAAATAATGGGAATGTGAGAAATCCCATGTTACATATACACTGAGAATGGTGTTATGCATGTTTGTGGCACTTGATATTATGGTATTCTTAAATACACCTTTGGCACACCCATGGTGGATATCTCACTTTAAGCCTGAATTTCTATTTTGATGTAAAAAATAGTCAAGGGGGACAAAAGACATCAAAGAGAGCCAGGGTACCCAACTTCTGAGGCCTCTGAGGCAAGGAAAGCTGCAAAGCTTGGATCCATGCCTTATCTTGGCCCAATTGGTAAACTAAGACCTTTTGGGAACTTGCTTACCAAGTAAAAACTTCATTATATCATAAGAAAATAGCAAATAGGCTGCTATTTTTATGTGCCAAGGAGGTAAAGAGCAACTTAGACTCCTGTAACCATGTCAATTATTAATTACTTTCCATGGATAAACCCCAAAATAGGAATTAAACCCCTTTTTTTACTATTATCCATTGATTTACCTCATAGCAACCAGCCATATACTGCCATTTGCACTTCTATGTAGAAATGAGGTAAAAACTTCAAAAATTCATTAAAAATACAATTCTTGATGAATATTTCTGAAACTTTCAGGACCAATTTAAAGCTGTAAACTTCATATAAAAAGCAGAGAAAAGTATACTTTTATAAGTAAAATCAAAAACTTTACTTACAGTCCATTTATGATGATACCATGTGAAATACTGAATCTTGAAAATTCACAGAATATACACTCTGTGATGAAATTTCCAATAAAGTTGATAGCTTTGAGAAACAAATTATTTTTTTGGAATAAAAGAATATTTACAGTAATTAATTCTTTTATTCTTAACCATAAATGGGTTGGTAGTCACATAAAAGCATCAATTAAGTAATTGTGATATTCTTACATGACAACAGATGATGCAATAAATAATCCAAAAAGGTATATTGTTTTATCACTCACTGGTTTTTCAGGTTGCTCCATGGAAAACCTTTGTGAGCTTCATTAGACTTAAAAGAGGCCTCCTCTTGCTGTTTTTTCCAAATCATCACATTATTCTATTATACATTTATTACCAAAAAGTAAGTATTAGTTGAACCTTTTTCTTAAGTGTTTTATTATTTCAGAATAAATAAAAAAGAGTTGAAATCATAAAAATCAACTATATATTGTTTTAATACTGTTATATATCCATTATTTTATCATTGAAATCCACAATTATCCGTCAAATTTCTCTACTTTTATCTTTGATAAGTTCTTTGGAGTATTATTGAGTGATTTATCTTAATTCTTAAAGTTTTTCTCTAGTAATTCTTTTCTTCAAGAATTCTATTTATAATTCTTCTTACATAAGATAATTATATATTGAAATAATTTTATTATTTTAATAAAGAAGTTTTATTATGAAATACTTCTTGTGATTGATTCTAGTAGACAATTACTGCTTACTGTTATGATCGCTAGTAGTGTATAACAAGTAAAAGAAATAATCAATTATTTAATTGTGGCTATAATAATTCTTATTATTATATTTCATAAGAGCAGTCATAGTACTGTTGATTAATAGTAATATTATCAACAGTTTCATAAACACACCTTACATTTGGTTGCCTGGCCGTGTTTTTTGAACCTTCTACCCATAATTAATATATTTTTAAGCTTTAAAATATATTAATTTGATTATTTTTTCTTTCAATTTAAATTTAAATTTATTTTTATTTTTGAAATTGTCTTGAAATCTTCTTCATTGAGGAATTTGGTTTCATTTTATACTGTTTTTACACGTGGCTTTTTTATATCCACAAAATGTATCAAATTATTCTTTGAGTTACTCTCAATTAATTCTGATCCAAAATCTTAAATTTTAATTTTTTTTCTTCAAAAAGAATAATTTTCTTAATATTAAAAAATAAAAACTTAAAGAAAATCTTAAGAATATTTTCAAAGTATGAAAAATAATTTTCTTTTATCAAATTATTTCTCTAGTGTCTTTAATCAAATACTGTGCAGCTAGTAACAGACTTAGTAAACAATACATTACCAGTCCAGAATCTTCAGAATCCAAATCTGAAGACAGTATTGAAGTGCAAATTGCCAAAAGAGGCACTTTATTTAAGACAGAACAAGCCAAACAACTACCAAAAGGTGTGTTTTTTCTGTTTTCAATTCTTATTTTCTCTTCAATTGATGTGAAAAATGGTGCATATCAGAAATAGAAGCAGCTAATCAGTCCAACAAGATGGACCTGGACAAGGAATAAGTAATACCAGAACAAGGTCTGCCAAGTCTTCCTCAAGAAAGACACATCTGGAGGATGCCAGAACTACCCCCCATTCCACAAGGTCTGTACCAACAAACTTTGATGTGAACTCTGAGCCTGAACTAATTGAAGGTAATGTTTGAAGGACTGAACCACTTTCAAGTGGCAGCCGTAAAGATAGATCAGTCCCAATACAAAAATTGGTTGGGAGAAAAAGAAGAAGAGTGGGAAAGATGCCAAAGCCCTTGGCAGGGGGCCATGAACTCCTACTTACACATCAAGAGCTTTCTGGTTCAGGAGAAGACCATAGAGCTCTTAGGAGGAGTACGACCATTGTCTTTCAAAGACAAGGTCAAAAAGATAATGAATTGGTTGAACAACCAAAGTCTTTTATCTGTAGACCATAAGAAGGAATTGGAAATGACCCCAGCTTTGGAAGAAGGCCCAGTGGTGTCTACCAGCTCCAGAAGCATCCAAAGAGAAGCTCAAAGGACCTCAGAAGAGAAAGAAAGGTCCCAAGAACCATCAGGGCAAGGGCAAAGGCAAGGAAAATTGGCACAGACCTTACCCACAAGGGTACAGGATCCCCAAATTGGAGCCTTCAGCCATGGAAAGTGTCTTCAATATGGTCAGGACTCTTATGGAATTCACAGCCAAACAATAGGAAAGGATTAACAGGACCTTTCCATGAAAATAATACAAGAAATAAAATTTGTTAAATCTATTCTTAATGTAGAACTTGGTAAATTGGATGCAAAGTTAAATAAAATAAAATCAGATATAAGTGAATTAAAAAGAAATGGAAAGAATTATACTGAATGGTATAAGCTGACAAATGTTAAACTTGATTAAATTACCAGTACATGTGACAGAATTGAAAGTAAATGTCAAGCCCAAAATGATGAAATGGAATATCTTTCCATTTTAAACATTAATGATCAACTTGGAATTTTAAAAGATAATGTTTTGGAAATAATTAATAATACCAATCAGTTTGCCACACATTTGGCAAAATGTGACAGTGAAAAGCAGAAGTTAAAGAATGAAATCATTGCAAATGTGGAACAAATTCATAATAATTATGAACCACATATTCCAAGACATTCTACACCTTTGACTGAAGAAAAACCTTCTGTTAAAGGAAGTTTGACCCCATTTTTAGGAGAGAATCCTATCTTTGCAAAAGATATTCCCAAACCAGAAAAATGGCCAACATTCTCTGGGAAAGGAGAATAAAATCATATTGAATTCATCAGAACAATTGACATGTTGCAAGAAGATCTCCACCTATCTGATGAAATCATAGTGGGCAAGCTACACTGTTTGTTTACCAGAACTGCAAAGAAATGGTATTACAAAATGAGACTAGATCATGGTAAACATGATTGGCCTTGGTGAAAATGTGAAATAATCACCAAATAGGCTAACAATTCTTGGAGATTTAAAATGGAAAATGCTTTTTGAAGTGCCATTTTTAGCTCATAAAAGGATAAACCACTTACTTGGTTCCTCAAGCAGAAAGACAGATTATCTTCCTGACACCCAGGTAATGTGTAGGAGAACTAGAGCATGCTATCAAGTGAAGATGTGTAGAACCCTGTTCAACAGAAGACTAAATAAATGCCATGGAAGATATAATTAGTAAAACAAAAATTGGTAAATCCTGGACTAGAGTCCCTATGGAATCCAAAATGGTCTCTAAAACATCCAGAGAAGATAAGAGGCCTGAAAGACCTTTCTTTAAGTGTCATAAATGTGGAAGCACTTCAAATTTGGCCAACACTTTCACCAAAAGGACAAAGATTAATTTAGTTCAATTCATTGAAGAAGCTCAGTGTACTGAAGAGAAAGAAGAATCTGACCTAGATTCTGAAGTCTCTGAGTACACACCAGTAGAGGACTATCCCATTGAAAACATTAAAGCTTTCTTTGAGGTCACAGAAGTCCATACTCACTTGCCACAGTACAGTGAGGATTTTCATACCTGATCAATATCCAGGATTCCAGAATGATAAAGCCAAACCTGCTAGAGGTAAAGGATACACTGCGGGAGCATCTTGTATCACATCAATCCAGATGAATGACATTGAAGCCAAAGTAAATTGGGATACAATGGCATTTTGTACTTGTGTAGGCAAAGATTATCTTCAAGCCATACTTCATGGATGGAAAAGCCATCTATTACCAATAGAAGGTGTACAATTTAGTAGTGCCAGTAATAATATGTACCCTTTGGGCATATTGGACACTAATCTTGTATTTCCACATCCAGAAGGAATTGTAAGAATGAAAACTGAGATAGTAGTAATGGAAAATTGCACATCTCAGAACATCATTCTTGGAAATTATTACTTGAATATTTATGGTATTGACATCAATAACCATAAAGACAGATATTTCACAATTGGAGAACATAAAAGACAAAAATTTGCTTTTTCCAATATTCCAAAGCAAATATCTGTGATATCTTCTGTTAAAGATACTTATAAGGAAGAATTTGTGGCTACTCAACTTGTTGAAGCACAAATTAATCCATCATTATCACCCAAAATGAGGCATGATATTATTGATGTACTATACACATATAAGAATTCCTTTGCTTCTGATAATGAACCATTAGGTGCTACTAAAGGGAATGAAGATGATATTACTCTTAATATTGACAGACCATACCTTCCAGTACTTAGAAGACCAGCTTATCCAGCCATTCCCAGAGCTAGAGAAGCCTTGGAAAAACATATCCAATAATTGATTCAACTTGGTGTGCTAAGGAAAGTAGGCCATAATAAAGAATTTGAAGTGACAACACCTGTTATTATTTTTTGGCAAAATTATAAATCAAGGATGGTTGGAGTTTTACATCATTTAATAACTACACAGTTCCAGATAGGTATCCAATTCCTAGAATTCAAGAAACCTTGACCCAATTATCTAAAGCCAAATATATAACATCAATGGATTCATTAAAAGGATTTCATCAAGAATTTTGACCGCTAAAAATAGGAACTTACTTAGAATTATCACTCACTGTGGTATTTATGAGTATCTTAGAATGCCATTTTGTATTAAAAATGCACCATCTCATTATCAAAGAATGATGAATACCATCTTCCCCACAGAATTATCTGAAGGATAGCTTATCATTTATATTGATGATATTATCATATGCTCTGACTCATGGTCTTTGCACCTTTAAAGACTTGCAAGAGTACTTGTCAAAGCCACAGGAGTGAATATGAAGATTTCACTCAATAAATGTAATTTTGGCTTTGAAAAAATTAAGGCTGTAGGACATAATGTTTCTGTTTTAAGCTTGGGTATTGACAAAAATAAAGTGGCAGCAGTGTTACTTAAGCCAATACCCCAGAAGAAGAAAGAAATTATGTCTTTTCTTGGCTTGTCCAGTTATGACAGGCAACACCTGAAAGAGTTTGCAATTCTAGCCAAGTCACTATATAGAGCTTGTGATCCACAGAAAGTATTTGAGATGACACAGGAAAGAATTGAAGCTTATGAGAAGGTAAGTAAAGATCTTAAAAAAGCACCTTTACTCCTCATGCCTGACTGGAATATACGTTTTAAATTTTACACTGATGCATGTGAAGATGGATTAGGGGCAGCCCTACATCAAGTCCAAATGATTGATGACAAACCTACAGAGGGACCAGTTTGTTACATCTCAATACAAATCAAACCAACAGAAGCCAGATGGAGTGCTTATGTTTGGTATTGGAACTTGATATATTACACTATTATCTTGATGGCAGTGTTTTTGAAGTTAAAACTGACTGTAATGCCATGAAATCACTTCTTATCATGAAAGCTCCCAACAGACATATGTTGAGATAGCAAATAGCCATTAAAAAATATAGAGGTAACATGACTATAGTTCATAAGGAAGGAAACATTCACAAGAATTCTGATGTACTTAGCAGGTGCGCATTGGTCAATACTCCTGATAACCCAGCTTATGTACCTTTGGAAGCAGAACCACATATTCCAAGTGAAGGAACTAACATAGCTGATTTTGGGACTAAATTCTTTGAAGAGGTCAGAGAATCCTATAAGCAAGACAAGAATTTTCATATCCCAGCTTTCTTACTAGACAAAGACTGCAAAGATACATCTTTAGTAAATGCACTGGATGAAGTTTGGAAGAATTCCTATTCTGAAGGAAGATTTCACTTGTTTGATGGGATAATTTACCACAGAACCAAATATTCTTGTGTGATGAAACTGTGCAGCAGATTTCTTATCAATACCATTCTTCATGAATTCCAAGATAGAATCTACTCTGGACACCTGTCAAAAGACAGAACACTTGAAAAAGTGAAGGTCTGGGAATGGTGGCCATCTTGGAGAAAATAAACGATTGAATATTGCCATACCTGTAACAGATGCCAAAAAGCAAACAGGATTACGGGCAAAAAATTTGGATTGATTATTCATACTCAAGAAATGAAATCCCCTTTCAAAGTGGTTCACATGAATTGAGCCACAGAACTTCCACCAAGTGGTGACAAAGGTTATAATGCTTGTTTAGTCATTGTAGACAGATATAGCAAAACTTGCATATTCTTACCATGTCATAAAGACGTCACTGCTATGGATACAGATCTTCTCCCATGGAATAGAGTATTTTCTCATACAGGCTTATTTAGGAATATTATAAGTGACAGAGATCCCAAATTCACATCTGCACTTTGAATCAATCTTCACAGATTTTTTGGGACTAAGTTATCATTCTCAACAAGCTATCACCCTCAAACAGATAGACTAGCAGAGAGAATGATTCAAATTTTAGAGGACATCATCAGGAGATTCTGTTCTTATGGATTGGAATTCAAAGACTCAGATGGCTTTACCCATTACTTGTGCACTCAAATACCTGCATTGGAACTGGCATATAAGACATCAGTCCATTCTCCTACAGGCCAAACTCATGCTATATTAGAAAAAGGATGGAATCCAAGACTCCCAGAAGACACACTGAGGAAAGACTTGATTGACATTCATCCTACACCTTCCAGCTTCAGTATAATTCTTTATAAAGTGAAACATCATGCAAAACAGAGTATGAATTACGCTTTTGACTATGAAAAACAGAAGTGGTACAAGAGTCACAAAGTACCAGACTTCAAAGTAGGGGACTTAGTTCAAGTTTGAACCTTGAATTTTAATAATATCAAAGGCCCAGAGATACTTGAATATTCTTATGTAGGACCTTTTGTTATTGTTGCTGTGAGCCTTGAGGTATATTTTACATACCCAAATAGGCCACAATTATCTTAAAAAGAAATTTTGAATTATGCAAAACTCATAAGTCATGCATATATCCAAAATTCATCATTTTCAATTTCAGAAAAGATGAATAACTTTTTATTGAGTAAGTAAATCCATGGATTTAAGACCAGATTTGGATTCTACACAAAAATTCACCTAGGGTAGCTCCATAGAGTGAATCAGCTCAATTTAAGTATTTGAGGTGGTAAAATGGAAAATACTTCAATACCACATCATTAATACCACATAAAAGATCCGTGAAAATTTTTGTTTTTCTTGATTTTTAGCCAAAATAATGGGAAAGTGAGAAATCCCATGTTACATATACACTAAGAATAGTGTTATGCATGTTTTGAGCACTTAATATCATGGTATTCTTACATGGACCTTTGGTACACCCATAGTGGATATCTCACTTTAAGCTTAAATTACTATTTTGACGTAAAAAATAGGCAAGGGGGACAAAAGACATCAAAGAGAGCCAGGGTACCCAACTTCTGAGGCCTCAGAGGCGTGGATAGCTCCAGAGCTTGGATCCATGGCTCATCTTGGCCCAATTGGTAAACCAAAACTCTTTGGGAACTTGGTTACCAAGTTACAACTACTGTAAAACACCAGAAAATAGCAAATAACCTGCTATTTTGACGTGCCAAGGAGGTAATGAGCTACTTACACTCCTGTAACCATGTCAATTACTAATGACTTTCCATGGATAAACACCAAAAGAGTAATTAAAACCCTTTTGGGACCCATATTCATTGATTTACCTCATAGCAACCAGCAAAACACTGCTATTTGCAATTCTACATAGAAATGAGGTAAAAACTTCAAAAATTCATTAAAAATACAATTCTTAATAAATCCTTCTGAAGCTTTCAGGACTAAAGGAGAACTGTATTATCTATGGTACAACCAAAAAGAATTACAGTCTTACTAGTAAAATTAAAAGTTTTACTTACAGTCCATTTTTGGTTATTCTACGTGAAACACTGAATCTTCAAAAATTCACAGTAATTACAACCTGTGATGAAATTGGCAATAACATTGATAACTTTGAGAAATCAATGATTATTTTAGAATAAAAGAAGATTTACAAGTGTTACTCCTTTTATTCTTAACCATATTGGGGTTGGTAGTCACGTAAAAGCATCAATTAAGTAATTATGATAATCTTACATGACAACTGATGATGCAATCAATAATCCAAAAAGGTTTATTGTTTTTTCACTCACTGGTTTTTCAGTTTGCTCCATGGCACGCCTCTGTGAGCTGTTGTTGACTTAAAAGAGGCCTCCTCTTGCTGTTTTTTCCATATCATCATCTTATCAATTTATTAAATCATTATTACCAACAAGTAAGTATTAGTTCAAC
The DNA here is from genome assembly GCA_023105745.1 of Austropuccinia psidii. Lineage (NCBI taxonomy): Eukaryota > Fungi > Basidiomycota > Pucciniomycetes > Pucciniales > Sphaerophragmiaceae > Austropuccinia > Austropuccinia psidii. The sequence goes on from JALGQZ010000013.1 coordinate 42,714,520, forward strand.
TATTTTTAAGTGTTTTAATCTTTCAGAATCAATCAGAAAGACGTGACATCATAGAATCCAACTATATATTGTTGTAATACTGTTATAAATCCTTTTGATCCCTTAAATCCACAATTCCACGTCAAATTTCTCTACTTTTATCATCAATAAGTTCTTTGTAGTATTAGTGAGTCTTTTATCTTTAATTCTTAAAGTTTTTCTCTAGTAATAGTTTTCTTCAAGAATTATCTTTATAATTATTCTTGTAAAAGATAATTATATATTAAAATAATTTTATTATTTTAATAAAAGAAGTTTTTATTATTAAATTCTTCTTGTAATTGATTCTTGTAGACAATTACTGCTCACTGTTATAATCACTAGTAGTGTATAACACGTGAAAGAAATAATTTTATAATTATTTAATTGTGGTTATAATAATTTTTATTATTATATTTCATAAGAACAGACATAGTACTGTTGATTAATAGTAATATTATCATCAGTTTCATAGTCACATCTTACATTTGGGGGCCTGGCTGTGTTTTTTGAACCTTGTACCCTTAATTAATATATTTTTAAGCTCTAAAATATATTAATTTAATTAATTTTTTTCTTTCAACTTAAAGTTAAAATATTTTTATTTTTAAAATTGTTTTAAAATCTTTTTCATTGAGGAATTTGGTTTAATTTTATATTGTTTTTACACGTGGCTTTTTCACATCCAAAAAACTTATAAAATTATTCTTTGAGTTACTCTGAATTAATTTTATTCAAAATCTTAAATTTTAATTTTTTTTCTTTAAAAAGAATAATTTTTTTAATATTAAAAAATATAAAAACTTATAAAAAATCTTTAAAAATATTTTAAAAAGTATAAAAAATAATTTTTCTCTTTTATAATTTTTTCTAGTGTCTTTGATCAAATACTGTGCAGCTGGCAACAGACTCAGTAAAAGATATATCACTAGTCCAGAATCTTCAGAAGCAGAATCTGAAGACAGTATTGAGGTGCAGATTGCTAAAAGAGGCACCTTATTCAACTCATAAAAAGCTGAATTACCACCAAAAGGTGTGTATTTTATCTTATATTTTCACCTTTTATCTTTAAATTGACGTGAAAATGGTGCATACCAGAAATGGAAGCAACTATTCAGTCCAGCCAGATGGATGTGGACAAGGAAGAGGCAAGACCAAATCCAGAAGTGTCAAGTCTTCCACAAGAAAGACACATTTGGAGGATGCCAGAGTTGCCCCCCATTCCCCAAGGTCTGTACCAACAGATTTTGACGTGAATTCTGAGCCTGAACTAATTTATGATAATATTTCCAGGGCTGAACCATTTTCAAGTGGCAGCAATAGAAATATATCAGAGCCAGTACAAAAATTGGTTCAGAGCAGCCAAAGAAGAGGAGTGGGAAATCTGCCCAAGCCTTTGGCAGGGGGCCATGAACTCCTACTTACACATCAAGAGCTTTCTGGGTCAGGAGAAGACCATAGAACTCTTAGGAGGTTGGAGCCCCCTGTCTTGCAAAGACAAGGTCAAAAAGATAAAGAATTGGTTGAAAAACCAGAGTCTTTTATCCATAGACCAGAAGAAAGAGTTGGAAATGACTCCAACTTTGGAGACAGAGGCACCAGTGGCATCTACCAGCTCCAAACCAGCTCCAAAAGCATCCAAGGACAAGCCCAAAGGACCTCAAAAGAAACAGAGAGGTCCCAAGAACCATCAAGGCAAGGGCAAAGGCAAAGCCAATTGGCACAGACCTTACCCACAAGGGTACAGGATCCCCAGATTGGAGCCTTCAGCAGTGGACAGTGTCTTCAATATGGCCAGAACTCTTATGGAATTCACAGCCAAGGAGCAGGAAAGAATGAACAGGACTTTTCCACGCAAATAAATGATGTACATAGAAGTATTAGTGTAGAAATTTGCAAACTTGAGTCAAAGTTAAAGCAAATTACATTAGACATCAATGATTTAAAGAAAAGTGACAAGCAACATTCTGATTGGCATCAATTGACAACTGTCACCCTTGAGTCAATTAGCAATGCTTGTGATAGAATTGAGAACCAATGTCAAAATGATGACACAGAGGATCCTTCCATTTTTAAAGTAAATGATAGACTTAAAACTCTTGAAGACCATGTCTTACAAATAGTTAAGAATACCAATCAATTTGCTATACATTTAGCAAAAAGTGATAGTGAGAGACAGAAATTAAAGAATGAAATAATTGCAAGTGTGGAGCAAATTCATAAGAATCATGAACCACATATGCCAAGGCATTCTACACCTTTGACTGAAGAGAAACTTTCTGTTAAAGAGAGTTTAACTCCATTCTTAGGAGAAAATGTTATTTCTGCAAAGGATATTCTAAAATTAGAAGAATGGCCAACATTCTCTGGTGAAGGAGAATACAACCATATTGAATTCATCAGGACTATTGATATGTTGCAAGAAGACTTTAATATACCTGATGAAATCATAGTAGGAAAATTACATTGTTTGTTTACCAAGACTGCAAAGAAATGGTATTACAAGATGAGAATAGATCATGGAAGACATGACTGGTCTTGGTGGAAATCTGAAGTGATTACCAAATGGGCCAATAATTCTTGGAGGTTTAAAATGGAGAATGCTTTTGAAAGTGCCATTTTTAACTCAGAAAAAGACAAACCACTTACTTGGTTCTTCAAACAAAAAGACAGATTATCTGCTTTACATCCAGATATGTCTGACACTATGATTAATATGAAAATATTAAGGAAGTGTGGAGGAGAACTAGAACATGCTATCAAAAGCAGATGTGTGGAACCCTGTTCAACAGAGGACTACATTAATGCTATGGAAGATATCATTACCAGAACAAGAATTGGTAAGACTTGGATTAAAAACCCAATAGAGTCAAGAATGGTCTCAAAGATTCCTAGAGAGGACAAAAGACCAGAGAGACCTGTCTTGAAGTGTCATAAATGTGGAAGTACTTCACATTTAGCCAACACTTGCCCTAAGAAGACAAAGATCAATGAAGTTCAAATCATTGAGGAGATTCAGTGTACTGAAGAGAAAGAAGAGTCTGATCAAGATTCTGCAGTCTCTGAAGATACACCAGTGGAGGACTATCCCATTGAAAACATTTCAGCTTTCTTTGAGGTCACAGAAGTCCATACCCACTTGCCACAGTACAGTGAGGATTGCTGCAATCTGATCAATATCCAAGATTCCAGAATGTGTAAAACAAAACCTGCTAAAGGAAAGGGTTATACTGCTGGAGCATCATGTATCACATCAGTTCTGATGGGTGATATTGAAGCCAAAGTTAATTTGGATAAAGGGGCATTTTGCACTTGTGTTGGCAAAGACTATCTCCAAATTATACTTCCTGAATGGAAAAACCATCTATTGCCAATAGAAGGTGTACAATTCAGTAGTGCCAGTAACAATATGTACCCCTTGGGCATATTGGACACTAATATTGTATTCCCACATCCAGCAGGAAGTGTAAGAATGAAAACTGAGATTGTAGTAATGGATAATTGCACATCTCAGCACATCATTCTTGGAAATGATTACTTGAATATTTATGGTATTGATATAAATAACCATAAAGACACATATTTCACAATTGGAGATAACAAAAGGCAAAAATTTGCTTTCTCCAATATGCCAAAACAGATATCTGTAGTATCTTCTGTCAAAGATACTTACAAGGATGAATTTGTGTCTAAACAACTTGTTGAAGCACAGATTAATCCATCATTGTCACCAAAGATGAGGAATGAACTTATTAATGTATTATATACATACAATAATGCATTTGCATCTGATAATGAACCATTAGGTGCTATAAGAGGACATGAAATTGATATTACTCTTAATATTGATACACCATATCCCCCAGTACTTAGAAGACCAGCTTATCCAGCCAGTCCCAGAGCTAGAGAAGCCTTGGAAAAACATATCCAAGAGTTGATCCAACTTGGTGTGCTAAGGAAAGTAGGCCATAATGAAGAAGTTGAAGTGACAACACCTGTTATTATTGCATGGCATAATGATAAGTCAAGAATGGTTGGAGATTTTAGAGCTTTGAATACCTACACAGTTCCAGATAGGTATCCAATCCCTAGAATCCAAGAAACCTTGACTCAATTGTCTAAAGCCAAGTATATAACATCAATGGATGCATTAAAAGGCTTCCATCAAAATGTTTTGACGCCTAAAGCTAGGAAATTACTTAGAATTATCACTCACTGTGGTATTTATGAGTATCTTAGAATGCCATTTGGCATTAAAAATGCTCCATCTCATTATCAAAGAATGATGAATACCATCTTCCCCACAGAATTGTCTGAAGGATGGCTTATCATTTATATTGATGATATTATTATATGTTCTGACTCATGGTCTTTGCACCTTGAAAGACTTGCAAGAGTACTTCATAAAGTTGCAGAAGTGAACATGAAAATTTCACTTAAGAAATGCAATTTTGGTTTTGAAGAACTCAAAGCATTAGGACATGTTGTTTCTGGTTTGAGCTTAGGTATTGACAAGAATAAAGTAGCAGCAGTGTTACTTAAGCCAATACCCCAGAATAAAAAAGAAATGATGTCTTTTCTTGAATTTACTAGTTACTATAGGCAACACTTGAAAGATTTTGCAATTCTAGCCAAGTCACTCTATAGAATCTGTGATCAACAGACTGTATTTGAGATGACACAAGAAAGAATTAAAGCTTATGAGAAGATAAAGAAAGCCCTTACAGAAGCACCTTTACTCCTCATGCCTGACTGGAATATTCCTTTTAAATTGTACATTGATGCATGTGGAGATGGATTAGGGGCAGCCCTACATCAAGTCCAAATTATTGATGACAAACCTACAGAAGGACCAGTTTGTTATTTCTCAAGACAAATCAAACCAACAGAAGCCAGATATGGTGCAAGCCAAATGGAGTGCTTATGTTTGGTATGGGCACTTGAGAAATTACACTATTACCTTGATGGCAGTGTTTTTGAAGTAATAACTGACTGTAATGCTGTAAAGTAACTTCTTAACATGAAAACTCCCAACAGACATATGTTGAGATGGCAAATAGCCATTCAAGAATATAGAGGAAACATGACCATAGTTCATAAAGCAGGAAACATTCACAAAAATGCTGATGGACTTAGTAGATGGGCTTTAGCCAACACTCCTGATAACCCAGCTTATGTACCTTTGGAAGCTGAACCACAGATTCCAATTGAAGGAATTAACATAACTGATATTGGGACTGAATTCTTTGAGGAGGTCAGAGAGTCTTATAAACAAGACAAGAATTGCCATATCTTGACTTCTTTATTAGATAAAGACTGCAAAGACACATCTTTGGTTAATGCACTAGATGAAGTTTGGAAAAATTCCTATTCTGAAGGAAGATTTCACTTGTTTGATGCAATTATTTACCATAGAACAAAACATTCTTGTGTGATGACACTGTGTAGTAGATTGCTTATCAATACCATTCTTCATGAATGCCATGATAGCATTTACTCTGGACACCTATCAGAAGACAGGACACTTGAAAAAGTAAAGAACTGTGCATGGTGGCCATCTTGGAGAAAAGAAACTATTGAGTATTGCCATACCTGTGATAGATGCCAAAAAGCAAACAGGAGTACAGGCAAGAAATTTGGATTAATGATCCATATTCAAGAACCAAAATCCCCTTGGGAAGTTGTTCACATGGATTGGGTCACAGCACTTCCTCCAAGTGGTGACAAAAGCTACAATGCTTGCTTAGTCATTGTAGACAGATATAGCAAAACTCCCATATTCTTACCATGTCATAAAGATGACACTGCTATGGATACAGCTCTTCTTTTATGGAGTAGAGTCATTTCTAATACAGGATTATTTAAGAATATCATAAGTGACAGAGATCCCAAATTCACATCTTCACTATGGACCAATCTTCATAGATTGTTTGGGACTAAGTTATCATTCTCTACAGCATATCACCCTCAAACAGATGGGCTAGCAGAGAGGATGATTCAAACTTTAGAAGACATGATCAGGAGATTCTGTGCTTATGGATTAGAATTCAAAGACTCAGATGGCTTTACCCATGACTGGTGCACTCTGATACCTGCATTAGAATTGGCATACAAGACATCAGTCCATTCTTCCACAGGACAAACTCCTGCTATGTTAGAGAAAGGATGGAATCCAAGACTCCCAGCAGACACACTGAGGAAAGACTTGATTTGCATTCATCCTACAGCTTCCAGCTTCAAGATAATGCTTGATAAAGTAAAACATCATGCAAAACAAAGTATGGATGATGCTTTTGATTATGCAAAACAGAATTGGGACAAGAGTCATAAAGTACCAGACTTCAAAGTAGGGGACTTAGTTTTAGTTTCAACCTTGAATTTTAATAATATCAAAGGCCCAAAGAAACTTAAAGATTCTTATGTAGGACCTTTTGTTATTGTTGCTTTACATGGAACCAATGCAATTCAAGTGGAATTGAGTGGTGAATTGGAAAATAAACACCCCACATTTCCAGTCAGCTTGATAAAGCCTTATCAACCAGCTGATAAAGAATTGTTTCCTTTAAGGAACCCAACTCCTTTAACTGTACCACCTGTGGAACAGAATGAAGACAAAAAGATAAAGAAAGTCATTAAAGAAAGGAGACTTAGGGGTAAAAATCAAAGAGAATATCTTGTCAGATATAGAAATCCAGTACATGAAGATGAATGGATGGCAGAATCAGAAATACCCGACTCAGATAAACTCTTGAGAAGATTTAGACATGAAAGAAGGCCACAAGCCTGAATATGTCTATAAATGTGCTTTAAATTACTTGATCTGAGTAATGTGAAGAGGTTGGACAGGGACATTAACCCCCTTTGGGGCCTTATTCTTTTATCACTAATAAAATTGTAGTACAATTTTATTTTTTGGTGGGAGGGAATGTGAGCCTTGAGGTATATTTTACATACCCAAATAGGCCACAATTATCTTAAAAAGAAATTTTGAATTATGCAAAACTCATAAGTCATGCATATATCCAAAATTCATCATTTTCAATTTCAGAAAAGATGAATAACTTTTTATTGAGTAAGTAAATCCATGGATTTAAGACCAGATTTGGATTCTACACAAAATTTCACATAGGGTAGCTCCACAGAGTGAATAAGCTCAATTTAAGTATTTGAGGTGGTAAAATGGAAAATACTTCAATACCACATCATTAATACCACATAAAAGATCCGTGAAAATTTTTGTTTTTCTTGATTTTTAGCCAAAATAATGGGAAAGTGAGAAATCCCATGTTACATATACACTAAGAATAGTGTTATGCATGTTTTGAGCACTTAATATCATGGTATTCTTACATGGACTTTTGGTACACCCATAGTGGATATCTCACTTTAAGCTTAAATTACTATTTTGACGTAAAAAATAGGCAAGGGGGACAAAAGACATCAAAGAGAGCCAGGGTACCCAACTTCTGAGGCCTCAGAGGCGTGGATAGCTCCAGAGCTTGGATCCATGGCTCATCTTGGCCCAATTGGTAAACCAAAACTCTTTGGGAACTTGGTTACCAAGTTACAACTACTGTAAAACACCAGAAAATAGCAAATAACCTGCTATTTTGACGTGCCAAGGAGGTAATGAGCTACTTACACTCCTGTAACCATGTCAATTACTAATGACTTTCCATGGATAAACACCAAAAGAGTAATTAAAACCCTTTTGGGACCCATATTCATTGATTTACCTCATAGCAACCAGCAAAACACTGCTATTTGCAATTCTACATAGAAATGAGGTAAAAACTTCAAAAATTCATTAAAAATACAATTCTTAATTAATCCTTCTGAAACGTTCAGGACTAAAGGAGAACTGTATTATCTATGGTACAACCAAAAAGAATTACAGTTTTACTAGTAAAATCAAAAGTTTTACTTACAGTCCATTTTTGGTTATTCTACGTGAAACACTGAATCTTCAAAAATTCACAGTAATTACAACCTGTGATGAAATTGGCAATAACATTGATAACTTTGAGAAATCAATGATTATTTTAGAATAAAAGAAGATTTACAAGTGTTACTCCTTTTATTCTTAACCATATTGGGGTTGGTAGTCACGTAAAAGCATCAATTAAGTAATTATGATAATCTTACGTGACAACTGATGATGCAATCAATAATCCAAAAAGGTTTATTGTTTTCTCACTCACTGGTTTTTCAGTTTGCTCCATGGCACGCCTCTGTGAGCTGTTGTTGACTTAAAAGAGGCCTCCTCTTGCTGTTTTTTCCATATCATCATATCAATTTATTAAATCATTATGACCAACAAGTAAGTATTAGTTCAACTATTCTTAAGTGTTTTAATCTTTCAGAATCAATCAGAAAGATGTGAAGTCATAGAATCCAACTATATATTGTTGTAATACTGTTATAAATCCTTTTGATCCCTTAAATCCACAATTCCACGTCAAATTTCTCTACTTTTATTATCAATAAGTTCTTTGGAGTATTAGTGAGTCTTTTATCTTTAACTCTTAAAGTTTTTCTCTAGTAATAGTTTTCTTCAAGAATTATCTTTATAATTATTCTTGTAAAAGATAATTATATATTAAAATAATTTTATTATTTTAATAAAAGAAGTTTTTATTATTAAATTCTTCTTGTAATTGATTCTTGTAGACAATTACTGCTCACTGTTATAATCACTAGTAGTGTATAACACGTGAAAGAAATAATTTTATAATTATTTAATTGTGGTTATAATAATTTTTATTATTATATTTCATAAGAACAGACATAGTACTGTTGATTAATAGTAATATTATCATCAGTTTCATAGTCACATCTTACAGTTGCCTTACATGGCAACAATTCAGTTCAACTGGAATTAAGTAGTGAACTGGAAAATAAACACCCCACTATTCCAGTCAGCTTGATAAACCCTTATCAACCAGCCGACAAAGAATTGTTTCCTTTAAGAAACCCAGCTCCTTTAACTGTACCACCAGTGGAACAGAATGAATACAAAAACATAAAGAGATTCATTAAAGAAAGGAGACTTTGGGGAAAAAATCAAAGAGAATATCTGTCACAGGGGCTCTTCTAAGTGAAGAGGGCCTGGCACTTAGTAAACTGGGACTCCCTGCAGAGGGCTCAAAGGATAAGACGGGGAAAAACACTTAAACATGTAATGAGAGTAATGATTGCTAAGAAAGACTAATATAAGAAAAGCAGCAACAATGATAAGAACAAGAAATAGATGAGCCAACCACAAACCAGTCCAAGTCCACCGTTTCAACCTGTAAGAAGGAAAGAGGAGGGTTAATAAGGATATGGCCACCACACATCATACTGAACAGGCAGGAGAAAAATGCAAAGACTAACTCCATGCTAATAATTATAATACCCAAAAATAAGAGTAAGAATAATTATAAAATAATAAATCAACTAAATTAATTAACTGGGGAAAGGTCCCCAGGGGGAGAAAGATGGGATGGTATATGTGAGAATCACCAGCCCTGATCCAGACAGAGAGTTTTCATGAGAGTGATTGATGATTGAATTGAGTCTGGCCAATACAGGTCCTGTACAAACTGTGAAGGATAGGTACAGGATGACTGGTAGTGCTTATTGATCATATAGCTTCAGGATGGTGTATCCGAGCTGTATTGGGTAATTCCAACCTTTACAAGTATTGACAGGCTGTATTGATTCAACAAACTGTATGCATGTTTCAGAAAGGAAGATTGCTGAAATTTATTGCTTATACACACAGTGGATTGCTGATTTGAGGTGTTTGAGTGGGTGTAAGATTGAATATCTTACCCCTGAGTAGTGGTAGCTACAGTATCCCCCTCTTGAAACTGGTGGGCTCCTGAACACCATGATACCCTGCCACTGTTGGGTGGCATCACCAAATCCCCACATTTATTTATAAAGCTTTCTTTTCATTTTCTTTTCCTCTTGACCATTATCCTGAAAATCCTCTCCTCTATTCATTATCTTTGATTATCTGTCTTCCCCCCTTCTTTTAATCTTGAGTAAGTTCTTCAATCTTTGAATTATACTCTTCTTCTGAATTTCAATCAATAATTCCCTTAAAGACATGACCCTTGGGTTTTATCCCAAAACTAAGGTCATAGAGCTCTTCACCTCAAAAATTGATTAATAATGGTGATATGAACATCTATACCCTTTATTGACTGGGTATTTGTTCCTCTTGACTCCTCTTCACCTTGATTGGCCTTTGGCATTGTCCAAGGAGGGGGATTGTCCCTATTGTTCTTGAAATTGGCCTGAAATTTGTTTTTTTTGCCATTATGGACCCTCTTGAGTATTTTGGGTCCTGGCCATTACCGTGGCTATTCTTGATGGATTGGTGATGAGGGGTCATTTGATCTTTGGCATGTCCTACGGTCCGTGGGGGTTACTTGAGCCCCCCAGGGCCAGAATTCCAGGGGGTCCATGGGACCATACAAATGGCCATGGACCACTTCCTTACCCAGATGGCCTGGGCCCATTGAGAGGTTCCAGGACCATAAAAACTGACCTTCCCCAATATTTCAGGGAAGGTCTTGGGTGATGGATTGAGGGCCATAGCTGGCTTCTGGCCAGATTCATTGATGACATATTCAGGATTGGAGTGCAGTATTCTGACGCACTGAATTCTTCTTCTGCACAATTCTTTAGCCATGAGTTCCAAAATGACTGAGCTCACTGACTCTTCTCCTTCTGCACCACCACCATCAGTTCTTTGTGGTTCTGGAAACCTCAGTTGGTTGGCTTCACCTTGGTTGATGGCTTCCTCTGGGAACTTTGATCCTGGCCAAATGTATGATGGCTAAAAGGCAGTTGAAGTTCTGGATCCTGCTTTTACTGAATCCTTGGCCAAGGGAAAAGATTTTTTCAGAACTTCAACCCCAAATCTTCAAAGTGTCACTTCTGTTTTGTTGGGAAGAAACCATGTTGTTGTCCTGGGTCAGTGGTTTTTGATGTCAGAAGGTACTTGTGGAGTAAGAAGGATGGCACTTTTGGGAAGGAGTTCCCATTTTCTGAGGGCCCAACTCCTGATGCTACTTCAGGATATTCTGATTGTGAGTCAAATGAATTTCTTGATTGAATTGGATACTGATATCTTAAATTAGTGACTGGTTCTAGACAGAGGGATGTGGCAAGATGGACCAATGTTGGAGGGTCCATTCCAGTTGGTGGTAGGACAATCTAGTCCAGTTCAGAAGTCCCCATCTCCAGGATCAACACTGAAGGAGTAGACAAAAGAATAAGGAGAATTTCCAATTCACCACCTGATCCGGATGCTGAAGGCAGTGATTGATTGGATGGAGAAGATGTGGAGTTAATTAATGATCTAGCACTTCTCCCTCTCAGCCTCCTGCCAAAAAGTTCCAAAGCTGCCTGATTTCAAGTACCCCTAAAAGCTTCCAACCCACTCTTGCTGCCATTCATAATTCCCTTCCTCATTCTTCACCAAGCTCTTCCCACACCAGGCCTGCCATAGATCCAGCAGTAAGACCATCCCCCATTCAGCATTCCTGTAAGGTTTGACTATGACACAATAAGTAAAAATTATTAATATTTTACTTATTGTACTATGAATGTCCTTATGAATAATAAATAAGATAAAAAATAATTATAATAATAAAGAATTATTTTAATTATGGCATAAAAATAATTATATTATTAATAAATATAATAATCTAATTTATATTAAAAAAAATAATATAATAAATAAATATATTAATATGAGATAATTCATACATTTAAAAGCACTTTATTATTGTTACCAAAAAATAATAAAGGCGTAAAAAATTGTTTTTTATTAATAAAAAACAATTAATAACAATAATATCATTAATATTAAGGTTATAAATTAATATAAATACTATTTATAGTAACTGAAGAATTATTAAAGTAATAATAGAGAGAAAATTATTATAATAAGAAGAAATGACCTACTTTTAATACTTAATATAATGATTTTGAATGATTGTATGCCAAAAAATATAAATACAGCTTATTTAAATTGTATTTACAATAAAAATTAAGAGATATTACAATTTATCTTGATTTTACGTGGATTTGAGGTTTTTAAGAGACATTTAAACAAAACAGTTAAATAATTGAAGTAATGACATCAAGAATGATGATTATAATAAGGATGATCTTTGGAATTTAATAATATCATAGTTTTATATATAAAGAATAAAGAAATTACCTTTTTGTTTTAAGTATTTAGTGTTTTGTAAGCATCTGAGGGGAAAATAGAGTAAAAAGAGCTCTATTTATAGTAAATACCTCTCTTATAGAGTCCAGCAGGCTTCTAGTAGACGTGTACTGATGCTTTCTACTAGAATTCATCAATATTTTAAGGTTTAGTGATGATTACATCATGATCCAGCCATCTTACCTCATTATCACACCATTATTTAGAGCTATCACTGTAACTTTAATTCTGATGACGTCATAGGCTCGGAAGAAGAATAACCTTCATGGATTTCATTATTATTAATCATAATCTAGTGGTAATCATCAATTTTATCACTTATATGACTGTTAAGCTTAAGGTAAGATTACAGTGAGTGATCATAAATGATCAATTTTAAACTTAAGCTTTTATTTTTTTTCCAAAATTTCCAGTTATACACGCTACAGCTATTCTGAGAGTGAATTCTGATAGCTTGGAATGTTTGTATCAAGCTTCCAAGAGAATTTTATTACATCATCAAAACTCTATTTTTGATGATTTTTCTTGTAACTCATCTTTTCTGTCAAAATTTAATAGTTTAAGCTTAAAACCATGATTTCAAGGGGTTATACCTAGAAACCTCTGATAGAAATTACATCATTCTTCACTAATGAGCTAGTAGAATCTAACTGTCTACTTATTTTTAAGTTTGGACTACTTTTATAACAAAGTGGTCAACAGCTCTATTGATTTTATTCAATAATCCATTACAAGCTTTAACCTTTCTTATAACTTGTGAAATAGAGTTCATATCTGTATTTCCAAAGTAACTATATGGTGACTTTATCTTTGGTTCATATCTCTATCTTGTATATTTCAAGAGATATTAGCTAAAAACCATGAATATATGCGTTGACCAAAAAAGTGCATATATTCAGCTTAATTCCTTAAGTATTGACTTCAGGAATTAGCTTTATAATTGTTTTGTATGTAGATTTATTTGGAGAGCTCAATGGTACAATTTATTTCACATGTTCTTTCATTGGTGTCTGAAATAAATGAGGTTTTCTACCTTTTTAAGGTATTATTACTTATACTTCAGTAATTATTAACTTTTCAGTTATGCCATGAAAGTGACATATGTGTATTTTACCATGAGTAATCTAATTTAGTAATTCATTTTACATGTTTATTCATTAGATTATGAGCTAATTTAGAATTCACGCTTATTTATGGTATCTTACTAATTTTTGAGATAATTATCATAAGTATAATTATTACAGAAATTTTGTTGTGACCTTTTTGGAGATGTGGTCATATCTCAAAGACTCACAAGTCCAGAGCCCCATCCATAGTCACCTCTCAATAACTCCAAACTGAGGCCAGCTCCAGTAGAAGAAGAGAAAAGCTTTCACCTTTACCATTTCCTGCTTCCCAAGTAATTCAGCAAAGAGATTGTTGGCCTCTCCAAGTTACCAGAGAAAATCCAAATACAGAGAGTGAAAACCAAGATTTTGTGGCCAGGTTGTTCAGGAGAGTCAATAGAGATAGGAGGGAGGTTATTATGTATGCTAATGATAGAACTATTTGTGCTACTGCATCTGAAGAGATGGCTGAAAAATTGGCCTGGTATGATGATTAATTGATCAATTATTTCCAAAACGTTTGATCATATGGGTAGAGATAACTAGTTTCCTTGTCCTTGTTTGTGTTTGTTTTGACTTCATTCCCCTCTCTTATAACTACTAAAAATTAAAAATAAATGGAACCTCCCAATATGTGATATGGGAGGGGATGCTGCTGCTTTAAAGATAAAAGAAATAAAATGAAATATACAAGTAAAGATAAAGAAATAAAAGAGAGAAAAAGTGAGTAAAGAAAAGAAATAAAGAAATTCCTGAGGTTTGTCCTTCTTGTGGTGAGTTGCTTGATTTTGGCCAAGAATTGTCTGAAAGATGAAAACCAAGAATTTGATGCTCACATAGTGGCCAATGTAATGTTTTGAAAGAAGTGGAGCCCTCAGGGATGCATACCAGAAGATAGAACCTACTTTCATAGTTCCCATTCCCCACCAAGAATCATAAAAAGATAAATTTTCCATAATTGAATTTGAAGTAAAGAATGCCTTGAATAAATATTATTGGCATAATTTGGAAAAGAGTAAAAAAGAAAAAGAAAAAGAAATTTGGCCATATCTTGAAGAAAGGTCCAAATTTGAGGGTATTGATTTTTCAAGGCCTTCTAAATCTGTCTAAAGAATTGACAAGTGCTCACAAAGTTGCCAAATTGATGCTTACAGCAAAATTTGGGTTGAATACCCCCTTAAAGGTGCTTTCCAGGAGAGGAACTTAATTTCATAAACTCCAATCCCCACCAAGAACCATAAAGCCAAACTCTTGAGGTATTTGGGCCAGGCTTGTCAGGATACAAAGTGTGGAAATCCTTGAAAAGATCTGGGGAGTTGGTAAGGCTGGAAACTGGTCCCCAAGTTGCTCTCTCTAGGTCTTCACTGAATCTTTTCCACTCTACAAGATCTCATAATATACCTCTTTTGAGGTTTGAGTCCAGAACCTGAGCCACTTCCCATTCTTCTTGCTCTTTGACTATGACTGGTGGTGGTGGCAATTGATGTTGATTTGGGATAGTTGATTGCTTCACTGGTTCTAATAAGGACACATGGAAGAAAGGGTGAACCAACTTCCATTGTTGAGGCAACTTGAGTTGATATGCATGGATTCCAATCTTCTTAAGAACTTCAAAGGGTCCCAGCCATCTTTCTGACAGTTTCTTGGTTGGTCTTGTAGTCTTGATGTTCTTGGAAGCTAGCCATACCTTATCCCCAGGTTGGAAAAAAGGTGGAATGGTCCTATTTCTATCTGCATACTTCTTGAATCTCTTTATTGCTGACTCTAATTCTTCCTTGACAACTTTCTTTACTGATTAAAGTTTTGTTGATAAATTTACAGCAGGTTATTCTTGAGAAATATGGATTGAGTCAAAGCTGGGTTTTCTTCCATAAATGGTGAAAAAAGGTAATTTCTTTTTTTAAGAGTTTTCTGCATTATTATGGGCAAATTCAGCCAGAGGGAGCCAGGTGTACCAGTCATCTTGATGGTAACTGACATACATCCAAAGATACTGTTCTAGAATCTGATTTACCCTCTCTGTCTGTCCATCTGTTTCAGGATGAAAAGCAGTTGAAAGATCTCTCAATATATTGAGCTGCTGACATAATTGAGTCCAAAATGATGAAACAAATGAAGAACCTCTATCACTAATAATACTGGTTTGAAGATCATGTTTGGAAAAGACATGGTTGATGAGAGTCTGAGCTAAGTCCAAGGAATTAATTGTTCCATAAGCTGGAATGAAGATTTCCATTTTTGAGAACCTGTCCACAACTACTACAATTTAATCAAAGTTTTTTGACAAGGGCTATTGAGTGATAAAGTCCATTGATAAGGAATTCCAAGGACCAGATGGAAGCTGAAGAGGCTTGAGTAATCCAAACTTCTTATGATGAATGTTCTTGTTTCTTGAATGTTGCTGACATGAGGAAACATAGTCCTTAATGAATTAATTCATGCCAGCCCAAAAAAGTCCCTCTTGATGAGCTTGAGTGTCTTCTCCTGGCCAGCCAACAGTGAGTCATGACGCTTTTGAAGAATATTGAGTTTTATTTCTTCATTGCTTGGAACTACCACCCTATCTCTGAATAATAATAATCTTCCTGGAGGTTCAAGAGAATAATCTGAAACTGATTCACCTCTTGCTAATTGCTTGAGTATTTCTTTATATTCTTTGTCTTGCCATACTTCTTTTTGGATTTGGTCAACTAAATCTGAGAAAATTTTGACTTTGATTAAGAAGAATCTTGACTCTTGAGTTCTGTCTTCCTTGATTACTTGATCAACGTCTTGAGGATTCTTGCTTATGAAATCCACCCCCCTCTCTGGGTTCACATTGTCCTGAAGTGACAAGGCATCTGGTAAAGTGGCCAGCCTGCCTGGGGGAGAGTAATAGTGAAAGGAAACTCAGAAAGCAATTCAGCCCAACAGGCCTGACAATGAGCAAGAATTTTGGAGGACATGAAATAATGAAGGGAAGAGTGGTCTGTCAAGACTTCAAAAGGATTGGAAAGGGAAAAAGGAAAAGCTCTCCAGCGCTTGAGAGCCCAAACTATTCCAAGGAGTTCCTTGTCATCAATTTCATATTTGAGCTCAGCTGGGAGAAGCTTTCGACTATCAAATGCAATGGGATTCTTTCCTGAGTCATCTACCTGACTCAGTACAGCACCCAAGGCATAATCAGAAGCATCAGTCCCTACAATAGTTGGTAGAGAAGGACAGGGGCAGTGGTAAATGCTTCTTTAGGTATTTTAAACTGACTAAGAGGTTCCTCATTGAAGATAAAAGGAGAGTCTTTTTTGAGAAGGGAAGAGAGAGCAGTGTTTTTTTTGGAGTAATTTTTAATGAAACAACAATGGAAATTGGCAAAGCCAAGGAAAGGTTGAAGAGATTTGATGTTCTTGGGCTGAGGCCAATAAAGAATTTGCTGAACTTTTGAAGAATTCATCTTGAGGCCATCACTTGAAACAACATAGCCCAAGTATTCCACACTTGAGGCATGGAAATGACACTTGGAGGCTTGGGCAAACAAACTATTGTCCCTCAGTCTTTGGAGGACAGAGGTCACATGTTTGACATGTTCCTCCTCAGAACTGGAAAAGACCATAATATCATCTAAATAAACTACAAAAAGAATATCCAAGAAATCTTCAAATATATCATTCACAAGATTCTGGAAAGAAGCAGGAGCATTGTTAAAGCCAAATGGCATAGCCAAATACTCATAACTACCATACTTGGTTATAAAGGCAGTTAAGTGCTCATCCCCCTGTTTGATTCTCAGGAGATTATATGCACCACACAAATCTATCTTGGAGGAGATAGTGGCACCTTTGAATACAGTAAGAAGATGATACATAGGATTAACAGGACACCTGTTCTTCCTAGTGGCATGATTGAGTTTGTGGTTGTCAACACACAAACAAATACCTCCATCCTTTTTCTTAACAAAAAGGACAGGTGCTCCTGTTGAAGAGGAGCTTGGCCTTATGAAACCTTTCTCTACATTCTCTGAAATGCAGGCTTGCAGTTTTTCTGACTCTTCATTTGATAATGAGTAGATAACACCAACTGGAGGTAGAAGAACCTCCAGTTCAATATGATGATCACAGGCACAGTGTGGAACAAGTTTCTCTGCTTTCACCTTGGAGAATATTTCAAAATATTGATGATAAGCAGGAGAGACAACCTTCAACACAGTTTTAATTTCTTCTGGCTCTTCCTCCTCATCCCACTGCTCCTCCAGGGGGCATGAAAAGATAAGGGAGGAAGGTCCATATCCCCTTGAAAGAGATGAAGTGAAGATATAGAAACATCTTCTCCAACATCTTTCATCTCTTTGAAGACCTCATCTCTTGATTTAAGTAATGACTGAGATGGCATTATGAAAGGGGTGTGGACAGAAGAAGGAAGGGAAGGTGTCTTAAGTTCACAAACCAGAGAAACCCTGTTGAAAGCAGTGGCCAAGGCATTAATAGCAGAATATTTGATACCACTGGAATCCTTTTTACTAAAATCATAGGTGATCAGTTCATTTTTCCAATAAGCAATAGGATTAAAATGGTAGAGAAAATCACAGCCCAATATCAGGTCTTCTCCTTTGGGTGAATCTATGATACAAAAGTCCCATTCAAAGCTTGGGAAGGAAGGAAAGTCAACTACCCACTTGGTATAATGGGTGATGAACAAGGCAGGGGATTCATTAGAATCCAGAATGAAAAGAGGAATCTTTTCAGGGAGCTCTGACAGAGTCAATGAGTACTTGAGAGCAAAATTCTTTGCAATAAAAGAGTTTTTAGCACCAGAATCAATGAAAATGCTATAAAAAATATTAGAGAAAGAAGAAAAAATAAGAAACGTTAAAGATTTCTTGACACTAGTATTTAGATAGCACAATTGTGCTCTTGAAGGAGATAAGTGAGAGCCATTGAACACATCATGATTCCCACTCATGCTTTTCCCTGCTTGCTAGGGAAGCCTCTTGATGACCCAGGATTGCTCCGAGGTCTCTTGAAGAATTTTTCAATTGGGTTCTTTCCACCACAATAAGTACACAGCCCTTCTTTGATCCTTGCCTCCTTTTCAGAACGGATTAATTAATTGTCCTTATTAAGGAGAGCAGAATGGGGCTTGTACTTTGAAACTTGAACCTGCTTTCCCCTCTTGTTCTTCCTATGGTGAGTCCTTTTTGAAGATGAGTCTTGAGAAGGCCTTGAAGAATTGGATCCATTAACAGGAGGCTTCTTCTCCTTCTGTCTCTCATGGTACCTGTTATCTAATTTCAGAGTAATGTCCATTAGTTCTTGAAGAGTATCAAAGTTACCAGGATAGGAGGCCAACTGTTCCAAAGGTCTTCATGCCAATCCTCTTCCATAGACATGAATATAAGCCTTTTCTGCCCAATCTCCAATTATTGACATTTAGCTTCCTAAATAAGCAATGTACAAGGATAAATGACCACTTTCCTTCATCCTCAGATTGTCCAACTGCTGTTCAGCTTTTCTAACTTCATTGGGATTACCAAACAGGGTAAATAATTAGGTTTCAAATAAATGCCAATTCTTGAGGAGGTAGGAAGGATCTTGATTGGAAATATTTGAAAGGTATGGTTCAATTCATTTTCCAGCACTACCAGTGAGAAAATAAGTTGAGTACAGAACCTTCTTCCTGTCAGAGAAAAATTTGGTGGATCATTATGGAAAATCAATTGACAGGATTGGATAAATTTTCTCAATTTATGGGCTTTAGTACCATCAAAAGGATTAGGTTCCTTCATTGATGGAGTCTTGAATGCAGGGGTTTTGGAATTGTCCGTGGGGGCTGCTGCATGAGAAATCTTTCCCATAATAGTAGCCATTTGCTCCATGATCTTGAGGATACTTGAATCAGATTGAGAGACAAGATAGTATTAGTAGGGGCTAGATTAGAGGCTGGGAGTACCTCTGGAGCATTTTCCAAAGCATCTGCCACTTAGGTTTCCTCATAACCTTCCTCTTCCACAGACTCCTCCCCCTCTTCATCTTTGACTTCTCCTAGTCTTGCTCTTGCACCTTCATACATTCCAGGATAACCACCCAAAAGGCTAGAGAAAGATCTTTATCTTCTTGATTTCATTCCCCTTCTTCTGGAGGGTGCTGCTCCTTCCATTGGTGGTCCTCTGTCAGAGCTTTCCCTAAGTTGATGAACTGATGGGGTGTGGTCAAGAGGAACCCTTGCTGTAGGAGTGAGAACAGCTGGATTTCTTTGAGATCTAGTATTCTTGGCTGGAGGGCTGTGCTGAACTGGCATTATTGAGAAATGAAAAATGAAAAATTGATGATACTTGAGAATAAGGAATCAAATCTTGGCCAAATCAATAATCAATAAAATCTTTATTATCTTGAGGAATCAATAGACAGTCTTGAGGTGAAATCAAATTCAATCAATTAATCAATCAGTTCAGTCAATATCAACAATCAATCAAATATCAATAAATCTTGAAGAATTCAACAATCAATCAATCAATCAATAATTCAATGTGAATAATCAATCAAATATCAATAATTCCTGAAGAAATCAATAATCAATCAATCAATAAATCAATCAATAAATCAATAAATCAATAAATCAATGTCTTCAATATAAAATCAAATATTGAGGAATCAATCAGTAAAATCAATAACTTCAGGAATCAATTCAATATCTTGATGAGTCAAAGTCAATCAATAATGTAAATCAACTCTTGAAGCTCAATCAGTTATCTTGAGGATCCAAAATCAGTCAATCAATCCAATCCAAAACCAAATAAAAATCCTGAATTGTTGAATTAATAAACCAATGAATCCCAACTAATCAATTAACTGATTAATCAAATTCCCAATAAGACCTGAATAAGCAAATAAAAAGAGAAATTTGATTTGAAATAAAATTGAGAATAAAATGAGATGTTCAGAAATGATTAAGAAAAGAAAAGAATCAACTTTCATATGGATATAATGAATGAGATGAAAATTGATGAGAGAAAAAGTCATAATCATAACCATGAAAAAATCATAAAATCATAAAGAAGTCATAATTGATGAATAAGAGAAATGAAGTTAAATGAATGCAAAGAAAAATCAAATATGAGCTAATTAATTTAATTTAACAGGGGCTCTTCTGAGTGAAGAGGGTCTGGGACTCACTGCAGAGGGCTCAAAGGGTAAGAAGGGGCAAAACACTCAAACGTTTACAGAGAGTAATGATTTCTAAGAAATACTAATATAAGAAAAGAAGCAACAATAATAGTAATAATAAATAAAAGATCCAACCATAAACAAGTCCAAGTCCACTGTTCTGACCTGTCAGAAGGAAAGAGGGGGTTCATAAGGATATGACCACCACACCTCATACTGAACAGGTGAGAGAAAAATTCAAAGACTAACTTAATACCAATAATTATAATACCCAAAAATAAGAGTAAGAATAAGTATAAAATAATAAATCAACTAAATTGATTAACTGCGGAACAGTCCCCAGGGGGAGAAAGACAGGCTGGTATATGTGAGAATCACCAGCCCTGATGCAGACAGAGTTTTCATGAGAGGGATTGATGATTGAATTGAGTCTGGCCAATACAGGTCCTGTAAAAACTGTACAGGAGGACTGGTAGTTTTGAGTGATAATACAGTTTCAGTATGGTGTATCCAGACTGTATTGGGTAATTCCAACCTGTACAAGTATTGACAGGCTGTATTGGGTAATTCCAACCTGTACAAGTATTGACAGGCTGTATTGGGTAATTCTAACCTGTACAAGTATTGACAGGCTGTATTGATTCACCAGACTGTATGCATATTTCAGCAAGGAAGATTGCTGATACACACAGTGGATTGCTGATTTAAGGTGTTTGAGTGGTTGTAAGATTGGATACCCTTACCCCTGACTAGTGGTTGTGACAATATCTTGTCAGATATAAGAATCCAGTACATGAAGATGAATGGCTGGCAGGATCAGAAATACCTGACTCAGATAAACTCTTGAGAAGATTCAGACATGAAAGAAGGCCACAAGCCTGAATATGTCTATAAATGTACTTTAAACTTCTTGATATGAGTAATGTAAAGAGGTTGGACAGTGGACATTAACCCCCTTTGAGGCCTCTTTTCTTCTTGATACCATTAATAAGATTGTAGTACAATTTTCTTTTTTGGTGGGAGGGAATGTCAGCCTTAAGTTATATTTTACATACCCAAATAGGCCACAATTATCTTAAAAGGAAATTCTGAACTATTCATAACCCATAAGTCATGCATATATTCAAAATTCATCATCTTAGATTTCAGAGAGGATAAATAACTTCTTATTGAGTAGGTAAATCCATGGATTTAAGGCCTGATTTGGATTCTACAAAAAATTTCACCTATGGTAGCACCATAGAGTGAATAAGCTTAAATCAACTCTTTGAGGTGGTAAGATGGAAAATAATTCAATACCACATAAAAGATCTGTGAAAACTTTTGTTTTTCTCAATTTCATGCCAAAAAAATGGGATGTGAGAAATCACATGTTACATATACACTAAGAATAGTGTTATGCATGTTTGTGGAACTTAATATCATGGTATTCTTACATACACCTTTGGTAAACCCATGGTGGATATCGCACTTGAAGCCTGAATTTCTATTTTGATGTAAAAAATAGTCAAGGGGGACAAAAGACATCAAAGAAAGCCAGGGTACCCAACTTCTGAGGCCTCTGAGGCATGGAAAGCTCCAAAGCTTGGATCCATGGCTGATCTTGGCCCAATCAGTTAACCAAAACCTTTTGGGAACTTGGTTACCAAGTCAAAACTTCATTATATCATAAGAAAATAGCAAATAAGCTGCTATGTTGACGTGCCAAGGAGGTGAAGAGCAACTTAGAATACTTTAACCAGGCCAATTCTTAATTACTTTCCATGGATAAACCCCAAAAGAGTAATTAAAACCCTTTTTGGACCAGTATCCATTGATGTACCTCATAGCAACCAGCCATATAGTGCTATTTGCAATTTCACATAGAAATGAGGTAAAAAGCTCAAAAGTTCAATCAAAATACAATTCTTGATTAATATTTCTGAAACTTTCAGGACCAATTAATAACCGTATAATTAATGTACAAACCAAAAAGAATTATACATTTATAAGTAAAATTAATTGTTTTACTTACAGTCCATTTTTGATGATTCCACGTGAAATACTGAATCTTTAAAAATTCACAGAAAATACACTCTGTGATGAAATTTCCAATAAATTTGATACCTTTGAGAAATTAATTATTATTTTGGAATAAAAGAATACTTACAGTTATTACTATTTTTATTCTTAACCATAAATGGGTTGGTAGTCACACAAAAGCATCAATTAAGTAATTATGATAATCTTACATGGCAACAGATGATGCAATCAATAATCCAAAAAAGGTTTATTGTTTTATCACTCATTGGTTTTTCAGGTTTCTCCATGGCATGCCTCTGTGAGCTTTCTTAGACTTAAAAGAGACCTCCTCTTGCTGTTTTTTCCAAATCATCACATTATTCTATTATACCTTTATTACCAACAGTTAAGTATTATTTAAAACTTTTTCTTAAGTGTTGTATTCTTTCAGCACCAATCAGAAAGACGTGAAATCATAGAAATCAACTATATATTGTTGTAAGACTGTTATATATCCATTTTTGATCCTTTAAATCCACAATTATCCACCAAATTTCTCTACTTTTATCTGTGATAAGCTCTTTGGAGTATTAGTGAGTTATTTATCTTAATTCTTAAAGTTTTTCTCTAGTAATTGTTTTCTTCAATAATTATATTTAAAATTATTCTTACATAAGATAATTATATATTAAAAATTTTTTATTATTTTAATAAAGAAGTTTCATTATTAAATACTTCTTGTAATTGATTCTAGTAGACAATTACTGCTTACTGCTATAATCACTAGTATTGTATAACAAGTAAGATAATTAATTAATTAATTAATTGATTAATCTATTGTGGTTATAATGTTTTTTATTATTATATTTCATAAGAACAGTCATAGTATTGTTGATTAATAGTAATATTATCAACAGTTTCATATACACATCTTACAGTCCCACTTAGCTTTTTCCACATCAAAAATAGTAATTCATGATCAAATGCTGCTATCCACCATGGGTGTACCAAAATGTTATTTAAAAAAACAGTAATTTTCAATCCCATAAGAATTTAAACCACTATTTCTATTTTGTATGGAACATGGAATTTCTCACAATACCATTATTGTAAGATGTGACTATGAAACTGATGATAATATTACTATTAATCAACAGTACTATGTCTGTTCTTATGAAATATAATAATAAAATATTATTATAACCACAATTAAATAATTAAATAATTATTTCTTTCACGTGTTAAGCACTATTAGTCATTTTAACAGTGAGCAAGTAATTTTCTACAAGAATCAATTACAAGAAGAATTTAATAATAAAAACTTCCTTTATTAAAATAATAAAATTATTTGAATATATAATTATCTTTTGCAAGAATAATTATAAAGATAATCCTTGAAAAAAACTATTCCTAGAGAAAAACTTTAAGAATTAAGATAAATGACTCACTAATACTCCAAAGAACTTATTGATAGATAAAAGTAGAGAAATTTGACGTAGAATTGTGGATTTAAGAGATCAAAATGATTTATAGCAGGATGACAACAATATATAGTTGGATTCTATGATTTCACGTCTTTCTGATTGATTCTGAAAGATTTAAAACACTTAAGAATAGTTTAACTAATACTTACTTGTTGGTAACAATGATATAGAATGATAATAAGATGATGATATGGAAAAAACAGCAAGAGAAGGCCTCTTTTAAGTCAACAAAAGCTCACAGAGGCGTGCCATGGAGCAAACTGAAAAACCAGTGAGTTAGAAAGCATTAACCCCTTTTGGATTAGTACTTACATCATCTGTTGTCACGTAAAATTGTCATAATTGCTTAATTGATGCTTTTACGTGACTACCAACCCCAATATGGTTAAGAATAAAAGGAGTAACATTTGTAAATCTTCTTTTATTCCAAAGTAATCATTGATTTCCCAAAGTTATCAATGTTATTGATAATTTCATCACAGGTTGTATTTACTGTGAATTTTTGAAGATTCAGAGTTTCACGTAGAATAACCAAAAATGGACTGTAAGTAAACCTTTTAGTTTTACTAGTAAAACTGTAATTCTTTTTCGTTGTACCATATATAATACAGTTCGTAATTGGTCCTGAAGGTTTCAGAAAGATTCATTAAGATTTGTATGTTTAATGAATTTTTGAAGTTTTTACCTCATTTCTACGTAGAATGGCAAATATCAGTGTTTGACTGGTTGCTATGAGGTAAATCAATGGATACTAGTACAAAAAGGGTTTTATCCATGGAAAGTCATTAGTAATTGACATGGTTACAGGAGTGTAAGTAGCTTTTTACCTCCTTGGCACATCAAAATAGCAGGTTATTTGCTATTTTCTGGTGTTTTACAGTAGTTGTAACTTGGTAACCAAGTTCCCAAAGAAGTTTAGCTTACCAATTGGGTCAAGATCAGCCATGGAACCAAGCTTTGGAGCTATCCACGCCTCTGGGGCCTCAGAAGTTGGGTACCCTGGCTCTCTTTGATGTCTTTTGTCCCCCTTGCTTATTTTTCACGTAAAAATAGAAATTTAAGCTTAAAGTGAGATATCCACTATGGGTGTACCAAAAGTGCATGTAAGAATACCATAATATTAAGTGCTCAAAACATGTATAACACTATTCTTAGTGTATATGTAACATGGGATTTCTCACTTTCCGATTATTTTGGCATAAAATCAAGGAAAACAAAAATTTTCACGGATCTTTTATGTGGTATTAATGATGTGGTGTTGAAGTATTTTCCATATTACCACCTCAAGGAGTTAATTTGAGCTTATTCACTCTATGGAGCTACCCTAGGTGAATTTTTGTGTAGAATCCAAATCTGGCCTTAAATCCATGGATTTACTTACTCAATAAAATGTTATTCATCTTTTCTGAAATCAAAAATGATTAATTTTGAATATATGCATGATTTATGAGTTATGTATAATTCAAAATTTCTTTTTAAGATGATTGTGGCCTATTTGGGTATGTAAAATATACCTCAAGGCTCACATTCCCTCCCACCAAAAAATAAAATTGTACTACAATTTTATTATTGATAAAAGAATAAGGCCCCAAAGGGGGTTAATGTCCACTGTCCAACCTCTTTACATCACTCAGATCAAGTAATTTAAAGCACATTTATAGACATATTCAGGCTTTTGGCCTTCTTTCATGTCTAAATCTTCTTAAGAGTTTATCTGAGTCAGGTATTCATGATTCTGCCATCCATTCATCTTCATGTACTGGATTTCTATATCTGACAAGATATTCTCTTTGATTTTTACCCCTAAGTCTCCTTTCTTTAATGACTTTCTTTATATTTTTGTCTTCATTCTGTTCCACAGGTGGTACAGTTAAAGGAGTTGGGTTTCTCAAAGGAAACAATTCTTTATCAGCTGGTTGATAAGGCTTTATCAAGGTGACTGGAAAGGTGGGGTGTTTATTTTCCAATTCACCACTCAATTCTACTTGAACTGCATTGGTTCCATGTAAAGCAACAATAAAAAAAGGTCCTACATAAGAATCTTTAAGTTTCTTTGGGCCTTTGATATTATTTAAATTCAAGGTTGAAACTAAAACTAAGTCCCCTACTTTGAAGTCTGGTACTTTATCACTTTTGTCCCACTTCTGTTTTGCATAATCAAAAGCATCATTCATACTTTGTTTTCCATGAAGTCTTACTTTATCAAGCATTATTTTGAATCTGGAAGCTGTAGGATGAATGTCAATCAAGTCTTTCCTCAGTGTGTCTGCTGGGAGTCTTGGATTCCATCCTTTCTCTAACGTAGCAGGAGTTTGTCCTGTAGAAGAATGGATTGATGTCTTATATGCCAATTCTAATGCAGGTATCAGAGTGCACCAGTCATGGGTAAAGCCATCTGAGTCTTTGAATTCTAATCCATAAGCACAAAATCTCCTGATCATGTCCTCTAAAGTTTGAATCATCCTCTCTGCTAGCCCATCTGTCTGAGGGTGATATGCTGTAGAGAATGATAGCTTAGTCCCAAACAATCTATGAAGATTGGTCCAAACTGCAGATGTGAATTTAGGATCTCTGTCACTTATGATATTCTTAAATAATCCTGTATGACAAATAACTCTGCTCCATAAAAGAAGAGCTGTATCCATAGCAGTGTCATCTTTATGACATGGTAAGAATATAGGAGTTTTGCTATATCTGTCTACTATGACTAAACAATCATTATAACTTCTGTCACCACTTGGGGGAAGTGCTGTGACCCAATCCATGTGAACAACTTCCCATGGGGATTTTGGTTCTTGAATATGGATCATAAGTCCAAGTTTCTTGCCTGTACTCCTGTTTGCTTTTTGGCATCTGTCACAGGTATGGCAATATTAAATGGTTTCTTTTCTCCAAGATGGTCACCATGCACAGTTCTTCACTTTTTCAAGTGTTCTGTCTTCTGACAGGTGTCCAGAGTAGATACTATCATGACATTCATGAAGAATGGTATTGATAAGTAATCTACTGCACAATGTCATAACACAAGAATGTTTTGTTCTGTGGTAAATGATCCCATCAAACAAGTGAAATCTTCCTTCAGAATAGGAATTTTTCCAAACTTCATCAAGTGCATTAACTAAAGATGTGTCCTTGCAGTCTTTATCTAATAAAGAAGGCAAGATATGGCAATTCTTGTCTTGTTTATAAGATTCTCTGACCTCCTCAAAGAATTCAGTCCCAATATCAGTTATGTTAATTCCTTCAATTGGAATCTGTGGTTCAGCTTCCAAAGGTACATAAGCTGGGTTATCAGGAGTGTTGCCTAAAGCCCATCTACTCAGTCCATCAGCATTCTTGTGAATGTTTCCTGCTTTATGAACTATAGTCATGTTTCCTCTATATTCTTGAATAGCTATTTGCCATCTCAACATATGTCTGTTGGGAGTTTTCATGTTAAGAAGTGATTTTACTGCATTACAGTCAGTTATCACTTCAAAAACACTGCCATCAAGGTAATAGTGTAATTTCTCAAGTGCCCATACCAAACATAAGCACTCCATTTGGCTTGCACCATATCTGTCTTCTGTTGGTTTGATTTGTCTTGAGATATAACAAACTGGTCCTTCTGTAGGTTTGTCATCAATAATTTGGACTTGATGTAGGGCTGCCCCTAATCCATCTCCACATGCATCAATGTACAACTTAAAAGGAATATTCCAGTCAGGCATGAGGAGTAAAGGTGCTTCTGTAAGGGCTTTCTTTATCTTCTCATAAGCTTTGATTCTCTCCTGTGTCATCTCAAATACAGTCTGTTGATCACAGATTCTATAGGATGATTTGGCTAGAATTGCAAAGTCTTTCAAGTGTTGCCTATAGTAACTAGCAAATCCAAGAAAAGACATAATTTCTTTTTTATTCTGGGGTATTGGCTTAAGTAGCACTGCTGCCACTTTATTCTTGTCAATACCAAAGCTTAAACCAGAAACAACATGTCCTAATGCTTTGAGTTCTTCAAAACCAAATTTGCATTTCTTAAGTGAAATTTTCATATTCACTTCTGCAACTTTGTGGAGTACTTTTGCAAGTCTTTCAAGGTGCAAAGACCATGAGTAAGAACATATGATAATATCATCAATATAAATGATAAGCCATCCTTCAGACAATTCTGTGGGGAAGATGGTATTCATCATTCTTTGATAATGAGATGGAGCATTTTTAATGCCAAATGGCATTCTAAGATACTCAAAAATACCACAGTGAGTGATAATTCTAAGTAATTTCTTAGCTTTAGGCGTCAAAACATTCTGATGGAAACCTTTTAATGTATCCATTGATGTTATATACTTGGCTTTAGATAATTGAGTCAAGGTTTCTTGGAGTTTAGGGATTGGATACCTATCTGGAACTGTGTAGGAATTCAAAGCTCTAAAATCTCCAACCATTCTTGACTTATCATTATGCCAAGCAATGATAACAGGTGTTGTCACTTCAACCTCCTCATTATGGCCTACTTTCCTTAGTACACCAAGTTGAATTAACTCTTGGATATGTTTCTCCAAGGCTTTTCTAGCTCTGGGACTGGCTGGATAAGCTGGTCTTCTAACTATTGGGGGATATGGTCTGTAAATATTAAGAGTAATATCAACTTCATGTCCTCTTATAGCACCTAATGGTTCATTATCAGAGGCAAATGCAGTATTGTACATGTATAACACATCAATAAGTTCATTCTTCATTTGTGGTGACAATGATGGATTAATTTGTGCTTCAACAAGTTGTGTGGACACAAATTCTTCTTTATAAGTATCTTTCTCAGAAGATACTACTGATATTTGCTTTGGCATATTGGAGAAGGCAAATTTCTTTCTTTTGTTATCCCCAATTGTGAAATATCTGTTCTTATGGTTATTGATGTCAATACCATAAATACTTAGGTAATCATCTCCAAGAATGATATGTTGAGATGTGCAGTTGTCCATTACTACAACCTCAGCTTTCATTCTTATACTTCCTGTAGGATGGGGAAACACAAGAGTAGTGTCTAGCATACCCAAAGGGTACATATTGGTAATGGCACTACTAAATTGTACACCTTCTATTGGTAATAGATGGTTTTTCCATTCAGGAAGTATAGCTTGGAGATAATCTATGCCTACACAAGTGCAAAATGCTCCTGTATCCAAATTGACTTTGGCTTTAACATTATTCATCAGAATTGATGTGATACAAGCTGCTCCAGCAGTATAACCTTTTCCTTTAGCAGGTTTGGTTTTACACATTCTGGCATCCTGAACATTAATAAGGTTGTAGCAATCTTCACTATACTGTGGCAAGTGGGTATGGACTTCAGTGACTTCAAAGAAAGCTGTGATGTTTTCAATGGGATAGTCCTCCACTGGTGTATCTTCAGAGATTGCAGAATCTTGATCAGATTCTTCCTTCTCTTCAGTAAATTGAGCTTCTTCAATGACTTGAACTTCATTGATTTTTGCCTTTTTGGTGCAAGTGCTGGCTAAATGTGAAGTGCTTCCACATTCATGACACTTTAAGACAGGTTTTTCTGGTCTTTTGTCCTCCCTGGAAATCTTGGAGGTCATCTTGGATTCTGCTGGGATTTTAGACCAAGTTTTACCAATTCTTGTTCTGGAAATGATATCTTCCATAGCATTAATGTAGTCTTCTGTTGAACAGGGTTCTACACATCTGCTTTTGATAGCATGTTCTAATTCTCCTCCACACTTTCTTAATATTTTCATATTAATCACAGTGTCAGACATATCTGGTTGTAAAGCAGATAATCTGTCTTTTTGTTTGAAGAACCAAGTAAGTGGTTTATCTTTCTCTGAGTTAAAAATGGCACTCTCAAAGGCATTTTCTATCTTAAACATCCAAGAATTGTTGGCCCATTTGATGATCACTTCAGATTTCCACCAAGACCAATCATGTTTACCATGATCAATCCTCATTTTGTAATACCATTTCTTTGCAGTTCTGGTAAACATACAATGTAATTTTCCCACTATGATTTCATCAGGTATATTAAAGTCTTCTTGCAACATATCAATAGTCCTTATGAATTCAATATGGTTGTATTCTCCTTCACCAGAGAATGTTGGCCATTCTTCTATTTTAGGAATATCTCTTGCAGAGTAGGCATTTTCTCCCAAGAATGGGGTGAGACTTTCTTTAACAGAAAGTTTTGCTTCAGTTAAAGGTGTAGAATGTCTTGGTATATGTGGTTCATGATTCTTATGAATTTGTTCCACACTTGCAATTATTTCATTCTTCAACTTCTGCCTTTCACTGTCACTTTTTGCTAAGTGTATAGCAAATTGATTGTTATTCTCAACCATCTTCAAGACATGGTCTTGCAGGGTCTTAAGTTGATCATTCATTTTAAAAATGGAAAGATCTTCCATCTCCTCATGCTGAACTTGGCACATGTTTTCAATTCTTATGCAAGAATTGGTAATTGAGTCAAGTTTGGCATTTGTCACTTGGTGCAATTCACTGTATTTATTGTCATTTTTCTTTAATTCAACTATATCTGATGCAATTTTAGTTAACTTGCCATCAAGGTTACCAATTTCTACATTAATACTAGTCTGTACACCAATTATTTCCGTGGAAAGTTTCTGTTCATCCTTTCCTGCTCTTTGGCTGTGAATTCCATCAGAGTCCTGGCCATATTGAAGACACTGTCCACGGCTAAAGGCTCCAATTTGGGGATCCTGTACCCTTGTGGGTAAGGTCTGTGCCAATTGGCTTTGCCTTGATGGTTCTTGGGACCTTTCTGCTTCTTCTGAGGTCCCTTGGGCTTGTCCTTGGACACTTCTGGAGCTGGTTTGGAGCTGGTGGACGCCACTGGTGCCTCTGTCTCCAAAGCTGGAGTCATTTCCAATTCTTTCTTCTGGTCTATGGATAAAAGACTTTGGTTCTTCACCCAGTTCTTTATCTTTTTGACGTTGTCTTTGCAAGACAGGGGGCTCCAACCTCCCAAGAGTTCTATGGTCTTCTCCTGACCCAGAAAGCTCTTGATGTGTAAGTAGGAGTTCATGACCCCCTGCCAAAGGCTTGGGCAGATTTCCCACTCCTCCTCTTTGGCTGCTCTGAACCAGTTCTTGTACTGGCATTGATATATTTCTATTGCTGCCACTTGAAAATGGTTTAGCCCTGGAAATAATAGATGTGTCTTTCTTGTGGAAGATTTGGCACTTCTGGATTTGGTCTTGCCTCTTCCTTGTCCACATCCATCTGGTTGGACTGAATAGTTGCTTCCATTTCTGGTATGCACCATTTTTACGTCAATTTAAGGATAAAGAGTAAATTTAAAGATAAAAACACACCTTTTGGTGGTAATTTATTCTTTTCTGAGTTGAATAAGGTGCCTCTTTTAGCAATTTGCACCTCAATACTTTCTTCAGATTCTGCTTCTGAAGATTCCGGACTAGTGATATATCTTTTACTGAGTCTGTTGCCAGCTGCAAAGTATTTGATTAAAGACACTTTAAAGAGAAAATATGATAAAAGAAATTATTTTTTATGATTTAAGATATTTTAAAAGATTTTTTAGAAGTTTTATTATTTTTTGATATTAAAAAAAATATTCTTTTCAAAGAAAAAAGTATTAAAATTTAAGAATTTGGATAAAAAATTAAGTCAGAGTAACTCAAAGAATAATTTTATAAGTTTTTGGATGTGAAAAAGCCACGTGTAAAAACAGTACAAAATTAAACCAAATTCCTCAATGAAATAAGATTTTAAGACAATTTCAAAATTAAAAATAATTTTTTCTTTAAATTGAAGAAAAAAAATATTAAATTAATATATTTTAGAGCTTAAAAATATATTAATTAAGGGTACAAGGTTCAAAAAAACATGGCCAGGCCCCCAAATGTAAGATGTGACTATGAAACTGATGATAATATTACTATTAATCAACAGTCCTATGTCTGTTCTTATGAAATATAATAATAAAATATTATTATAACCACAATTAAATAATTAAATAATTATTTCTTTCACGTGTTAAGAACTACTAGTGATTTTAACAGTGAGCAAGTAATTGTCTACAAGAATCAATTACAAGAAGAATTTAATAATAAAAACTTCCTTTATTAAAATAATAAAATAATTTTAATATATAATTATCTTTTGCAAGAATAATTATAAAGATAATCCTTGAAGAAAACTATTACTAGAGAAAAACTTTAAGAATTAAAGATGAATGACTCACTAATACTCCAAAGAGCTTATTGATAGATAAAAGTAGAGAAATTTGATGTAGAATTGTGGATTTAAGAGATCAAAATGATTTATAGCAGGATTACAACAATATATAGTTGGATTCTATGATTTCACATCTTTCTGATTGATTCTGAAAGATTTAAAACACTCCAGAATAGTTTAACTAATACTTACTTGTTGGTAACAATGATATAGAATGATAATAAGATGATGATACAGAAAAAACAGCAAGAGAAGGCCTCTTTTAAGTCAACAACAGCTCACAGAGGCGTGCCATGGAGCAAACTGAAAAACCAGTGAGTGAGAAAGCATTAACCCCTTTTGGATTAGTACTTACATCATCTGTTGTCATGTAAAATTGTCATAATTGCTTAATTGATGCTTTTACGTGACTACCAACCCCAATATGGTTAAGAATAAAAGGAGTAACATTTGTAAATCTTCTTTTATTCAAAAGTAATCATTGATTTCCCAAAGTTATCAATGTTATTGATAATTTCATCACAGGTTGTATTTACTGTGAATTTTTGAAGATTCAGAGTTTCACGTAGAATAACCAAAAATGGACTGTAAGTAAACCTATTAGTTTTACTAGTAAAACTGTAATTCTTTTTCGTTGTACCATAGATAATACAGTTCGTAATTGGTCCTGAAGGTTTCAGAAAGATTCATTAAGATTTGTATTTTTAATGAATTTTTGAAGTTTTTACCTCATTTCTACGTAGAATTGCAAATATCAGTGTTTGACTGGTTGCTATGAGGTAAATCAATGGATACTAGTACAAAAAGGGTTTTAATTACTCTTTTGGGTTTTATCCATGGAAAGTCATTAGTAATTGACATGGTTACAGGAATGTAAGTAGCTTTTTACCTCCTTGGCACGTCAAAATAGCAGGTTATTTGCTATTTTCTTATGATATAATGAAGTTTTGACTTGGTAACCAAGTTCCCAAAGAGGTTTAGTTTACCAATTGGGTCAAGATCAGCCATGGAACCAAGCTTTGGAGCTATCTACGCCTCTGGGGCCTCAGAAGTTGGGTACCCTGGCTCTCTTTGATGTCTTTTGTCCTCCTTGCTTATTTTTCACGTAAAAATAGAAATTTAAGCTTAAAGTGAGATATCCACCCTGGGTGTACCAAAAGTGCATGTAAGAATACCATAATATTAAGTGCTCAAAACATGTATAACACTATTCTTAGTGTATATGTAACATGGGATTTCTCACTTTCCGATTATTTTGGCATAAAATCAAGGAAAGCAAAAATTTTCACGGATCTTTTATGTGGTATTAATGATGTGGTGTTGAAGTATTTTCCATATTACCACCTCAAGGAGTTAATTTGAGCTTATTCACTCTATGGAGCTACCCTAGATGAATTTTTGTGTAGAATCCAAATCTGGCCTTAAATCCATGGATTTACTTACTCAATAAAATGTTATTCATCTTTTCTGAAATCAAAAATGATTAATTTTGAATATATGCATGATTTATGAGTTATGTATAATTCAAAATTTCTTTTTAAGATAATTGTGGCCTATTTGGGTATGTAAAATATACCTCAAGGCTCACAATTATTTTGGCATGAAAATGCAAAAAAAAAATATCTTAACAACTATTGGTGTATATGTAACTTGGCATTTCTCTTAATAACATTATTTTGGAATGAGAATGGAAAAAATTAAAAATTCTTTTTTATGGTCTCAATTATGAGTTGCTGAAGTATGTCCCATATTACCACCTCATAGATTTTATTTAAGCTTATTAACCCCATGGAGTTACCCTAGGTGAATTTTTGTGTAGAATCAAAATTTGGCCTCAATCCATGTCTTTACTTATTCAAAACAAGGTTATCCATTTTTTCTAAATCAAAAATTGGAGCATGTTGGATAGAGACAGGACTCATGGGTTATTAATATTCCAAAAGTTATTTCAATATCAATTGTGGGCTATTTGGGTAAATAATAAATATCTCAAGTCTCACATCGAAAATGTGAAAACATAAAAATAATTCAAGATTATGAGAATTTAATAATCTGAAAATCCTAAAAATAGCTGAAGACTGTAAAAATATCAAAGAACTTGAACAAGTAAAACTACTGAGAATAATTTAAAATATTACAAAAAATTATAAATCAAATTATTTCAAAGATTCAAAGGAGCTTAAAACCAAATAAACATAAAAAACTGGGGGAAAGTTAAAAATAAGACAAAATTCAAATTTAAATTGAATCTATATTCAAATGAAGAAGCGGAAGAGAATTTGATTGAGATAATCCATATAAGAAAAGTAACTACAAGAAATCTTAATACAAAAAGTAAAATAAAGGTTAAAATACATGAATAATTCCAAAAACCAAATTGGATTATACAGAACAGAAAAAAATTTGAATCAAAATAAAACTAAAATAATCAAAAGAGGAAAGGTTCAATATTGTCAAGATTTGTTACTAGAAATTAAGGTTTATTATCTCAATTTTGGTTTTTAAAATGCTTTTCAGAGAAATCTCATTTCATTTAACCCATTTTTTGGAATAATTTTAAAATATCTTTTCTTAGCCCAGAAGCAGTGACCAATGTCCTTGTGTCAGATATGCAACAGCATAAAAATACAAAAATGATTGGGATTAGGTCCCAAAGATATCTAAATTAAGACTTCAATAGAGCTTTTTGAATAATTATATTACCAAATTCTATAATAGATCCTTTGAAATGTTTGAAAATTTGTTGGTAAAAGTTGATTAAGAAAGAAAGTGGAAGAGCTCAAAATCTTTCTCATTGAAAATAATTTCTTTAACTCAAAAACATTTACCCAGACAACATATGGGATCATAAAATTTCTGTAAATAAATTTGAATTTTTTTTAAGCTTCAGATATAGCACATCTACAAGTAGTTTAGACTTCATACTCTTTAGTCTGATAATTCTTTGCATGAATTACCTTATTCTTGGTAAATTTTCATTCAAGGATTTCAATTTCTTCCTAAAGTTGAGCAAAGATGTTTCAATATTAGTTCAAAAAAAGGTTAATATTATGGTAAAGGCTTACTCAAAACATTGTCTAAAACATTTTCAACTACGCGAGGGCTTCAATAATTTGATACTAAAAAGATTTTTTTGATTATATCATGTAGGTTGTGTTAATATTTCCTTCTAAATTTAGGATGAATTATTCAATACAATCTATTATATTAGGAGATTAAAAGATGAAGTCTGATAAAATATTTGTTACAAGTTCTTCTAGAGAAATATTCAAATGGTAATAAGGGGAGATAATTGCTTTCTGAACTCAAATTCTAATATACCTATTCATAATATCCGATATTATATTAACTTATATACATACAAGCTCAAAATTGGAGTTCAACATTTATTTATGATTATTAGATATTCCTATCGAATTTTGGGAAATTATTATATTGTAAGTAAAGGTTATCTGTTTAACACTTTTTTCATTTTCTTCATACTCTCGGGGAGATAGATGAATTTATTTTTTACTGTTTCTTTTGTTTCTTCCTCCATTTATTGGAGCTCTCAAAGCTACATAGTGCTCAGGCTTTCATGAAGAATTCCTTTTTTGATTTTTTTTCCAAAATAAATCATAGTTAGAATCAATATCAATTAAATAGCCTATGATAGTTACAAAATGGATAAATTGGTGAATTCCATTGTTTTTTAATACCTCATTTTGAGCTGGCTCCGGGAATAAAGCATACATTTATTTAAAAAGAATTCAAAAATAAGAGATAAATGGAAAATAAACCTCCAAATCCCTTTCTTTCAAAAAAAAGAGGTGTAAAATTAAAATAATAAATCATATGTCACATATTCTTAAAATTTTCTATTTTATGTATTCATTTTTTTAATTTGAAGTACTTGATGCCATGATTGGCTTTAAATCCAAAAAGCTATATTTTTTCTGTAGAGATAAATCAAATTGATTTATCACAGGCTCAATCTTGATGATATCTCCCAAAAAATATTTCCCCCACCCCTTATGCAGCAACATGAAGTATTGGGCCTCTTTCAGAAGGAAACTCAAAGCCCTGGAATACGTCTGGGAATTTTCAATAAAGTCTTGTTTGAATTTAAAAAATAATTCAAAAAATAGTATCATATTTAATATTTATGAAAGATTCAAGGAATATGAGCTCATACTGATCACAATAGCTGTTATAGTCCAAAGTAACACAGAGACTTGTTCTAAAGCTCTTCATACAATTATTCGAAATAGACAATTATGACTTGTAATACTGGGAAATAGCATTTTTTATGAGTAAAACTTCCAGCATTTATATAATAGTATTTATATTATAATGGCTAATGACCCCTTTACTTCTTTTCTCAGTTTATTTTGGAGTGTCCAAATAATATGTTTACATTTATGTTATAGAATATCACAAAACTCGTTCGAATTTTGACATTATCATTCTTAAAGATAATATCCAAAAATATTAATACAGGAGCTCTAAAAAACGTCTTTTTGATATTCAAAAAAAGTTAAAAATTTTGAGCAAAAGTTCCCATTGAGAAATTCTTAGCTCATGTACCTCTGAAAATCTTTTCAAAAGTCTTTAAATAGAGGGGAATAGATTTTGTTTTGATAATATGATTAATTGAGCTTCCCAAGGAGCTTTTAATTTCCTTTCATATTGATATTCTAACTTCCACTTTGAAGAAAACAAATACACAAAAAATTCAAACATATTCAAAAAATAACAGATAGAAATAAGGAAATAGAAAATTTGGAATACTGGTATTCAATCTAATGTATTGATTTCTAAATTTTTATTGAATAAGTTGATTTTCTCCAGATTTCGCGATTCAAAACAATTTCCCTTGATTTCTGAAAGTATTTTCCTCTTCAAAGATGAATTCTTTGTAAATTTCCTATGCTAAGTTTATTTTTCAGGATTTAACTTTTGTACTAAAGGTACGATAAATATCAAAATCAACTCATAAGAAACAATAGTTTTGGAACAATAAGAGCTGTAATTCCTCTTTTAAGAACAAAACTGGGGCTTATTTCTCTTTTAATTCCAGGCTTGGAAGCCACAGTACCCATAATAATGATTAATTGATTATAATCTTATAAGAGTGAATTTGATACAGAAATCTTCATTATTTGTTCCAATATCTGGATATTGAACTATCCTTAAGGCCAGAAATTCAGTCCAGATCATTTTTTTATCTATTTATAATTATCAAAAAAAATTACACATCAAAAATGCACTAATTTTCTTGAGCTCAAGTATTAAATATTCAGATAGTTAGCTTCCTATTACTAAACAGCCAGAAGAGCGCATATTTTTAAATATTAATCAAAATATTTCATAAAGCTATTTCAAGAGATCTTTTTTGTGTTTTTTTCAAATATTTTTGAAATATTTGATTGTCACAGGCATTTACCAATCAGCTAAATGGGTAAACCTAACCTATTACAAATTCAAAAGATTTCATAATTCTCATTTTTCTATATTCTGTCTATTTCAGGAAGAAAGAATAAAAACCATGACTTGGTAAACACATAATGATGAAAGAAAATACTAGATTTTTTTATTCTTTTATGCAAAAACAAAAAAGATATTAACCTGGATTTCTTGATAGAAATACATAAAAATTCAAAATAAATATGTTTCATGGGGAAAAAATGAATGATTTATTCAATAAGAATTTTCTTCTGAATTTATTTTTCCTTATATTGACTTTTTTTTCTATACAGGTTTGTGACAAAAGCATTTTGATAAAGACTATTTCTCACCTTAATAGAAGACCAATACAGAAGTACTTATTTACATTTTATTTTAGATTCTGAGTCATGCTTTCAACTTATCTCACACAATTTTCTTTCATAAATGAAACACTTTGTGTTTCTTACCCTAACAGTATATATTTTTTCAATTTTATGATTTACAATCAAATTTCATTTAGGAATCAATGCTTGTGATATATTGTAATATGACTCCAACTCCCACCTTTGTGATCCTGATATTTTTTCAAAATGTGTAAACTCAATAGTTATATGTATATTTGTAATTGAGAATATATTAAACTTCCTTTATTTATAGCTTCTATTATTATTAAAAAACATTCTGTGTACAATATTGACAATATATGATAGATTTATTTCTAAAAGAGAATGAATAATGTTGTACTCAATTTACTTTCAAGTTACTATCCTTAAGTGTTTTCAATTACATAATTTTGAGAGATAATATGTCCTTTAAAGCTTATTTTCTTCATATATCCATTAGAAGCTCATAATTTAAAAGGATTTAAAGATTTTATACCAAGAATTACATTATTTGACTAATTCTGTTGTCTATATGAATTCTCCCATAAACTTCCTTGTTCTTTAGTCTCTTAGATATAATTAAATATTTGCTCTCCCAATTTATGTCTCCTATAATCTATGCTTTACAAAGGAATTTGGTATCTTACTTTATTAATTAGTCAGTGAATACATATTGGATATGAGCGAAATAATTTGAAGAAGATTCTAAGTAACACTTCACTGTAGTCCATGTTCATTATCTATTTCTTCTGGTAGCTTTATGGAACTATTTCAGATTTATTCTGATCCATATACACAAAAAATCTTTAGTTCAACAATATCCATTCAAACATTATCCAAAATTCTTACATAAAAGAATATTTTCACAAGAAAATAATATATCTCAAATCAAAATCCTTTTTTAAGAAAGACTCTTAAAGAGCTCTCAGAGTAACTTTCATGAGAATTTTATCTTTTAATATATCTCTCTAACAGCCCAAAGGTCTGTTACTCAGGTTAAGCAAAATTTAATTGAAATATTTTGGATTTTGACCCCAGTCCCAATATGTTTCTGTAAATTTTTCAGTAATAATTTCAAAGGTAGCTTATCTACTGAAAATTCTTTAGTAATTGACATTTTCTTTTCTAATAGTATCATTTTAAATTATATTTTCTTAAAATGATGAGATCAGAAAGTATTTTAATTTGGAAAGTAAAAGCTTGCAGAATTCTCACTTCCAAATTATTTCAATTATTTCAAGACCATAATATGAAAAATATGTTCAAAAAGTTCATTCTGGGAATTTCGGGTGATAATTTGAAAGATAAAATATATATATCTTGAAAATAAAATGAATCACTTTGTTTCTGAGACCTCAGACTTGAAATAGACTAAATGAGAGTATATTGCATAGGTAGCTAGTTCTTTCTATTTTGAGTATTGTTTTACACTGTGAAGCATAGAGATATTTTCATATACCCCAGAGACTACAAAGAATAAAACAAAATAAAATTCTGAATAAAATCAACTGACTTATATTATCAAAACAAAATTTAACATATAAATAAAAATTTACACACAAAAATGAAATTTTAAGTACAATTTGAAAATAAATTTACAATTAAAATTAAAATTGTGAAAACACACTTTTACTTGAAAAAATTAAGTAAAAATGAATTTTTAACAAAATTACTAAAATTAAAATATTTTTGGAAAAAAGTTAAATAAAGATAATCATAACTTTTTATCCAAAAAATAAACATATGAAAATTATCTCACCATTGGACTCCTCATAAAAAATAAGGTGGGGTCACCTCTGGGTAAAATCTCTGTAACTCAACTCTAAATAAGGTTAAATTAAGTTTTTACTATATTCTGTACAAAATTTTAAAATCCTCAGAGCCTTAATTTAATTCACATCACATGTGGTATTAACCATCAATTTCTGTGTCAACATTGAGGTGTTGTGTGGAGCTTAGAAGCTATGAGGAATTGAAGTATTTTCAATTGAAATGTCAAAATGTGCACGTGTATTACATAAGTGAACTTTAATTTACATATGAAGTATCAATTATTACAGTGTGTACTGTAAAAATTGAATTTAATTACATATGTAAGCTGCAAGTATCATGCATGATGAAGAATTAAAGAAAAAATAAATTGGAAAGATTTATTCTGGGGGGAAAGGAACTTTAGCTCTAAGGGGAGCTAGACCCCCAAATTCCTTTCTGATAGGCATGAGATGTCAAAATACACACAAACGTTCATCACTTTTAGCCTGTAATTGAGTCACAGGGTCTGTGTCTCAATTGATGATGAGGTTTTTATACCAACCAGTGCAGTTTTGACTGTTGCCAAGAGGGTAAACTACCCTTAAGTTAAAACAATCTTAGTAGAAACAGTTTTTACTGGCTTCTACATCTGTTACACACATTCTGACGTGTTTCAAAGGCTTAAAACCAGGTATTGCTATAGCAATGGCTGAAAATAGCAAAAAATGGCTAAAGCCAGCCCTTTTTTGGTCTAAACCAGGGTTCAATGATGCCATAATTCGCTTTTCTGTTTTCAGAGTGTTTTCCACAGCTGACAAGAGTAGACTTTACCTTTAGAGTAAGAAAATTGAAGGCTATAAAAGAATGTCTTCTTTTCCCCACTTTTCTCTTCACATTAAAAGCTTTTCCTTTTATAATTAGTTTAAACACTGTTAAACAAATCAATAAAAGATTCCAACCACCCTTTTTTCAACCTTTTAACCCTTTTAACCACGTGAAAAAATCACTATAACCATTAAAGACTCTGTTCTTATATTAATTTATTGCAGTCCTTTGCTCAATTAATTCCAATTGAAATTGCGCTTGAAGAAATTTCTTTTGTAGCCTTAAACATCTCTAGTAGAGTATTTTTTGATAAATCTTTATTTTTTGTAAAGCAATGAATATTTATAGTTTTGTTGCTTTATACTTATAAAGTTAAAAACAGTAAAATCTGAGTTTTTTCTCTTAAAAATCTTATTTCATACTATTTTTAATCAATTTTTACCTTATACAAATTTTGAGGACAGGAAAAGTACTTGTTTTTCAATCAAAGTTTCATATCCACACCTTACATTTGGGGGCCCAGCCATGATATTTTACCTGTGACATAATTTTTTACCTTTTTTAAATCCTTTTTCTTATATTGAAAAATTTCAAAAAACATATAAAAAATACTTATAATTCAAGAAATCGATAAAAAATAAAAAAGTTCATATTATAAGTGAGGCCTATATTTTTCATTTCTCTTTTGAAATACCTTTTTTTACTTAATTAATTGCTTCTTTCATTAATTTTAGTCTCTGAAAATGTGGGAAGACAAGAAAATATTGAAACTGCATCAACAGTAACTAGCATCATCCCTGCAAGTACTTTCAATTCTGATCATAATAGTACTGTTATTATAAATAATCAACCAGAACCAATTTTTCCAGAATTAATCAATTTGGACATTCATAATACTCTCCAAAATGCTACAATTTAGCCAATAGTAATTTTCTTGACATAAAATTACTATTTTAAGCCTTTTTAATCATAATAATGCCTTCAACCAGATCAGGAGCCAGCTACAACCCCTCAAGCATCTCCCAAAAACGTTATAGACATAATTATGGCAGAAGCCAATCAGTTGCAGAAGTAAAAGGGTCAGTAAATGAATCCCAAACTGAAAAATTATTCCATTCTGAAGCTGATAACACTGTTTTACCTTCAAAAAGAGCTGAAACCTCCACAAGAAGCCTCTGTGGACATATACAAAGCCAGCCAGAAGGCCTACAACAATGCATTGCAGTACAAAGAGTACCTTATCCTTGCAGATGAGTGGAAAAACTGCATGAATTCCTACCTGACTGTGAGGAAATGACTGGGCCATCCCAACACTTTCAAGTTACTCAATGTATGGCATCCATTGATGGAAAAGAAAAACATGATGCTTTTAAAAGCAGAATGGAAGAAAAACAACCCTCCACCACACAAGCAAGTGCCAAAAACAGCCCCAGTAGCCAGAAGCAGCAATTCCAATGTGAAAAGGCAGCCACAAGCTCAGAACAAGGGCAAAGGCAAAGCACCAGCCACAAAACCTTACAGCCAGAGCTACAGAATCCCAAAGATTCAGCAGAATGCCATTGAAAATGTATTTCAGATGGCCAGAAAAAGGAGGAAGCCAGATTAAAATATCAGAAATGATTTCTGATATTCTGGATAGCATTCCAAACTTGTATATAGCCATAAATGACTTGAAACATCATATTTCTGATAAAAATTCATCAATTTGCAACAATCTTGAAACAAATAACTTAAGTCTGAGCCAAATAAATGAGACACTTATGTTATTTGAGAAAGTTTGAAGAACAATTAAAATCTCCAAGAATGACAATTCATTCGGAAATAAGTTAAATGAACAATCTGCAATTATTAAAGAATTAACAGACAAATATTCTAAGTTCAATATTGATGAAATAATTGAAACAAGAATAAAACAAGCCATAAATATTATCAAATAATATAATAATAAAGTCCTTGATTATATTTCAAATTTATTTACTGAAGTAAAGACATATACAATTTCCTTGAAAAGTGTTTTGACACCTCACAACAAGAAGTATCAAAATTAACAATGAAATTGAATCAAGTCACTTCTGATAATACAAGACAAACAGAATTATGGCAAGAATTAACACATAAGAAAGATATGTATAAAATTAAAGCAATAAATTTAATACAAAGCTTTCAACATGAGTTCAGAAATTCTCAAAGGTGTAGCAACAGTAAAATGAATGATATTGAACAATTACTACACACCTTACCCAGAATTTCTACACCTCTGAATCAAAACAAGGGTACAAGAATTCCCAATCCACAAGTACTGGATGTTGAAAATCCACAGTTAAAAAATGAATTTTCCACTTCTTTTCATGACTTGGAACCATGAATAGGCCAAACACTCTTTAAAGAAGTACCAAAACTTAAAAAATGGCCTCACTTCAGTGGTGAAGGAGAGTATGACCATATGGAATTAATAAGAGGTATTGACATGATTAAAGAAGATTTTGAATTACCTGAAAGATTGGTAACAGAAATATTTAACACCTTGATTACCAGATCAGCCCACAGATGGTATATAAAATTGAGACAAGCACATGGACACCAAAGTTGGACTTGGTGGAAGACCCAAATTATCAACAAATGGTCTAATGATGCTTGGAGATTTAAGGTTGAAACAGCCTTTGAATCTTCTAAATTTAATGCTGACAAAGACAAATATTTACCATGGTTTTGCCAAAAAAAAGATAGATTAACAGAATTATATCCTAACATGTCAGAATTTATGATTCACAGAAAAATTCTAAGACATTTTGGGGGTGACTGAGAGCATTCTGTCAAAAGAAGGACTACTGAACAATCTTCAGAAGAAGATATCATTAATATATTGGAAGAAGTAACCACCAGAACCAGAACTGGTTCTAGTAGGGTGAATCTCAAAACAAGGTTTCATACACCTTGGAAAGATTCTGTGGACAAAAACTCCAAAGAAAATTCTAATAATATAAAGTATAAATCTGAAGATGTAATCAGAAAGTTCCATATTTGCCAAAGCACCACACATTTAGCTAATGCATGTCCCAGAAAGGGGAAAATCAATGAAATTGACATTGAAAAGGAGCCTGATGCTGAAAAGGATGATGTAATTGAAGATAATTCAGATAATAAATCATCAATATTCTCTGAATCTTCAAAAGATATAGAGAATATCAATTTAACATTTGACATTATGGAATCTTATCCCCATTTGCCACAAGTGAGCAATGGTCAAATTGATTTATCCAAAGTTCAAGATGCACAACTAATTAAAACCAAACCAAACAGGGAAAAAGGTTATACAGCTGGTAACTCCTGTTTAACAGAAGTGGTAATTGACAAAAAACCCACTAAACTGTTACTTGACCCAGGAGCCTTCTGCTCTTGTGTTGGAAAATCTTGTCTTAAGACTTGTATACCAAATTTTGAAGATAAATTGTTGCCAATTGATGGAATAAAATTTAATAGTGCAAGTAATACAATGAAAGCATTGGGCATATTTGAGACTACTGTCATATTTCCACACATAAATGGAAATTTAATAATGACTGTTGGATTTTTTGTTATGTAAAATTTCTCTGGTACCTATTCTATATTGGGAAATGACTATTTAATCATGTATGGCATAGACTTACATAGCAACAAGCACAGATACTTTACTATTGGATACAATAAGTGTAAAAAACCTTCCTTCTTACCCTTTAAGAGACAAATTACAGTAAATAAAGTATCACCATTCAACTTAGAATTAGAAAAGCTCAAGTCTGAACAGTCAAATGAAGCAGAAA
Source organism: Austropuccinia psidii (assembly GCA_023105745.1). Taxonomy (NCBI): domain Eukaryota; kingdom Fungi; phylum Basidiomycota; class Pucciniomycetes; order Pucciniales; family Sphaerophragmiaceae; genus Austropuccinia; species Austropuccinia psidii. The sequence continues at coordinate 42,758,895 of JALGQZ010000013.1, forward strand.
TAAGTCTTCATCTCACTGATAAACAGGAAAGTGAAATTTATTCTCTTTTAGATGACCACAAGAAAGCCTTTGCATCACATAAAGAACCACTAGCAGCAATTTTTGGTAATTCAGTTGACATTATCCTTAATATTGAAAGAACTTACCCACCACTCTTGAGAAGACCTGCATATCCAGCAAGTCCTAAATCAACAGAAGCTCTGGAAGTCCATATTAAAGAACCTGTAGACCTTGGTGCAATAAGAAAGGTTGGCCACAATGAAGAGGTATAAATAGCTACACCAGTCATAGTGGCATGCCATAATGGAAAATCTAGGATGGTTGAAGACTTTAGAGCTCTGAACACCTACACTGTCCCAGATAGGTACCCAATACCAAAATTCCAAATTTCCCTTACCCAAATATCTTAAGCAGTGTATATAAGCACTATGTATGTCCTTAAGGGACTTCATCAGAATGTGGTGACACCAAGGGAAAGAAAATACTTGAGAGTTATTGTTCAATGTGGAGTGTATGAATATTTGAGAATGCCTTTTGGTATCAAGAATTCACCTTAACACTTGCAAAGAATGATGAATAAAATCTTCCCTGGAGAACGTTCAGAAGGATGGTTAATGATTTACATTGATGACATTATTGTCTGTTCCAATACTTGGGCAGAACATATATACAGATTATCCAGAGGCTTAAGCAAGATCCAATCTGTAAACATGAAAATATCTTTGAAGAAATTTCATTTTGTATTCAAAGAACTCAAAGCACTGGGACATGTAGTATCTGGTTTATCCCTTGAAATTGAAAAAAACAAAGTTGCAGCAGTACTACTGAAGCCTATTCCTCAGAGAAAAAAAGAAATTCAGTCATTTTTGGGGTTTGCATGATATTACGGACAGCATATTACAGATTTTTCATCAATAGCAAGACCTCTTTATAAATTATGTGACAAGGACACAGTGTTTGAAATTACTGTTGAAAGAGTCAAAGCCTTTGAATATTTAAGACAAGCCTTGACCACTGCTTCACTCTTGCTGATGCCAGACTTTAAGCTGCCCTTTAAGCTTTATATTGATTCATCAGGGGATGGGCTAGGTGCTGCACTTCATCAGGTCCAGATTATAAATGATAAACCTGTTGAAGGACTCATATGTTCCATATCCAGGCAAATAAAACCAACTGAAGCTAGATATGGAACAAGTCAGATGGAGTGTTTTTACCTTTTCTGGGCCTTAGAAAAGCTCAATTACATCGTGGAAGGATGTTTTTTTAAAGTAATAACAGATTGTACCGCAGTTAAATCACTTTAAAACAGTAAAACACCTAAAATACATATGCTCAGATGGCAAATAGCCATTCAGGAATATAGAGGTAGTATGAGTATTGCTCATAAAGATGGGAATATTCATAAGAATTCAGATGGACTGAGTAGATGGCCAATACCAAATAATATTAATAATTCTGCTTATGTGCCAGAAGAAGCTTCCTCACAGATCCCAATAGAAGGAATAAGTGTTACAGATCTGAACACCACTTTCTTTGAAGAAGTAAGAAACAGTTATACTCAGAATACAAATTGTAGCATGTTATTCCAATTATTTACTAAATAATGTAAGGACAATTCTTTGGTAGATTCCTTAGATGAAATATGGAAAAAACATATGATGAAGGAAGATTTCACTTACTGGATGGTATAATTTACCACACAACTAAGAATAAATGTGTCATTACAGTTGTGGACAGGTCCTTAATCAATCTTGAACTAAAAGAGTGCCATGAGAGTCCCTTCTCAGGAAATCTGTCTGAAGACAGGAAAAAAGAGAAGATAAATACCTGTATATGGTGGCCAATGGGGAAGAAAGATGTTTCATAGTATTGCAAAACCTGTGACAGATGTCAAAAGGCAAATAAATCCACTGGAAAAAGACTGAGAAATATGATCAAGATCCAAGAGCCCAGGAGACCTTGGGAAGTTTTTCATATGTATTGGGTAACTGGCCTACCATCAGGAGGTGATAGAAGCTAGAATTCATGCCTAGTGATTGTTGACAGATTTATTAAGACTCCGATCTTTCTACCATGTCACAAAGATGATACAGCCATGGATACATCTCTTCTTATATGGAATAGAGTAATATCATTGACTGGAATATTAACAAATATCATTAGTGACAGAGATCCCAAATTCACCTCAGGACTATGACAAATCTTAACCAATTATTTGGAACAAATTTGTTCTTCTATACAGGCTACCACCCACAAACTGATGGTCTGGCTGAAAGAATGATCCAAACATTGGAAGATATGGTGAGAAGATTTTGTGCCTATTGTCTTGAGCTTAAATATTGTGATGGATTCACCCATGATTGGTGCACCCTGTGACCTGCACTGGAATTGGAATACAAAACTTCCATTCATGCCAGTACCAATCAGACTCCTGATGTCCTAGAGAAAGGATGGAATCCCAGATTACCCCAAGATTACTTGAGGAAGGAGTTGGTTGAGTTACATCCCACAGCTGCTAGCTTCAAAGGAATGATAAACAAAGCTAGGAAACATGCAATAAGGTGCATGGAGGATTCATTTGCATATTTCAAAGACAAGTGGGACAAATCACATGCAATCCCAGACTTCAAAGTGGGAGAATTAGTACGTGTATCCACCAATAACTTCAATAACATCAAAGCATTTAAAAAGCTCAAAGACTAATTTTCAGGACATTTTGTTATTAAGGCCCTCCATGGAGAAAATGCTATAGAAGTAGAACTATCTGAGGAACTTAGTAATAAGCATCCTACATTTCCAGTAAGCTTAATAAAGCCTCATAAATCTGGTGATTCTGGAAGATTCCCTTTAAGGAATAAAGCTCCCCAGAATATACCACCTGTTGAATCACCTGGTACTAAGAAAATTACCAAAGTACTCAAATAAAGGACATTGAGAAGTAAGGAGGTAAGGGAATACCTTGTGAGGTACAGTGACCCAACTTTTGAAGATGAATAGTCAGCAGAAAAGGACATACCTGAAGCTAAAAAACATCTCAGAAGATTCATACACATTAGAAATAACAATATTATAAAGTAAAATCATTTTTTTAGGGGGAGGGAATGTGAGCCTTAGAGGTATTTTTCATATACCCAAAAGACCACAAAGAATAAAACAAAATAGAATTATGAATAAAAGAAATTTACTTATATTATCATAACAAAATTTCAAATATAAATACAAATTTACACACAAAAATGAAATTCTAAGTAAAACTTAAAGATAAATTTACATTGAAAATTAAAATTGTATAAACACATTTTTACTTGAAAAAATTAAGTAAAAATGAATTTTTAACCAAATTACTCAAATTGAAATATCTTTGGAACAGAGCTAAATAAAATTATCATAACTTTTTATCCAAAAAATAAACATATGAAAATTATTTCACCATTGGACTCCTCATAAAAAATAAGTTGGGGTCACCTCTGGGTAAAATTTCTGTAACTAAACTCTAAATAAGCTTAATTTAAGTTTTTATTATTTTCTGTACAAAATTTTACAATCCTCAAAACCTTAATTCAATTCACATCACATGTGGTGTTAACCATCAATTTTTGTGTGTAGCTTAGAAGCTATGAGGAATTGAAGTATTTTCAATTGAAATGTCAAAATGTGCATGTGTATTACATAAGTGAACTTTAATTTACATATGAGGTATCAATTATTACAGTGTGTACTGTAAAAATTCAATTGAACTACATATGTAACTTGCAAGTATAATACATGATAAAGAATTAAAGAAAAAATGAATTGGAAAGATTAATTCTGGGGGGAAAGGAAATTTAGCTCTAAGGGGGAGCTAGACCCCTAAATTCCTTGCTGATAGGCATGATATGTCAAAATCCACGCAAAAGCTCGTCACTTTTGGCCTGGAATTGAGTCACAGGGTCTGTGTCTCAATTGATGATGAGGTTTTGATACCAACCAGGGCAGTTTTAACTGTTTCCAAGAGGGTAAAACTACCCTTATGTTAAAACAATCTTATTTAAAAATATTCTAACTGGTTTCTACCTCTCTTACACACATTCTGACATGTTTTGAAGGCTTAAAACCAGGTATTACTATAGCAATAGCTAAAACAAGCCCTTTTTTGGTCCAAACCAGGGTTCAATGATGCTATAATTGGCTTTTCTGTTGTCAGAGTTTCTTCCACGACTGACAAGAGTAAACTTTACTTTTAGAGTAAGAAAATTTATGGCTATAAAATAATGTCTTGTTTGCCCCACTTTTCTCCTCATGTTAGAATCTTTTTGTTTTATAATTAGTTTAAAAACTGTTAAACCAATCAATAAAGGACTTCAACCACCCTTTTTTAATCATTTTAAACCTTTTTAACCACGTGAAAAATCATTACAATCATTGTTTTTCACTCTTATAATCATTTTTACCCCTGAACCACCCTATAAGTGATTTGTAGCATCTTTCATCACTGTTAAATTTGTCACTTTGTTTCCAAATTCACTCTGGTCACTTTTGAGTGTGTTTTCTCTGTAATAATTTTTTTCAAGACTCTGTTCTTATACTAATTACCTGAAGTAGTTTGCTCAATTAATTCTAATTGAAATTTCTCTTGAAGAAATTTCTTTTGTAGCCTTAAATATCTCTTGTAGAATATTTTGGATAAATCTTTATTGTTTGAAAAGCAATTAATCTTTATAATATTGTTGTTTTCTACTTATAAATTTAAAAACAATGAAATTGGCATGTTTTTTCTTAAAAATCTTATTTCATACTATTTGTAAGCAATTTTTACCTTATACAAAGCTTGAGGACAGGAAAGGTACTTGATTTTCAATCAAAGTTTCATATCCACACCTTACATAAACTTTTAAAAGGGCCTACCTTGAAGATTGAATGCATGTTGCAAAAAATCCAAATCTCATTTTTCATACACTGAATGCGTTAAAAAAATCTTTGTTTTTCTAATTGCAAATGGAAATGGTGAGGAATAATATTATGATGATTTAGTCAGAGCTATTAATGCTTATTTTCCATTTTCCTCAGGGATAAAATAACCTTTTGAGATATCTCCATTGATAATAATTATTAAAAGATCCAAAGAGCTATCATTGATACATATATCAGGGAATTTATCCACCCAGATGGCTGAAGAATGTATGTAAAATAATTGTCTCTGTTTGAACTTGGATTCTTTGAAACAGAAAATATGTTATAGGTGCTTAATAAAACACTATATGAAAATGGAAATATTCTTAGCTAGCTTTGAAATATCAGGAAATTTTGATTGGGGGTTTTATGGCTTTTCATCAAGGAATCTCAATAGAGCTTGTGAGGTAAATTTCTAAATTCTATCAAGGTTAAAGTTCTAAGAGCATTTATCAATACCTATCATTCTTTCCACAAGCTGAAATATTTTTCATGAAGAAAAATTGAGTTTCTCTTATCCCTAATTGTAAAGACATAAATACTCTATAAGTCAATCCTTTAAATTGGAATATTCTTAAGGTTTGACATGGTTTGATCTGGGCTTTCTATAGCTCAATATATTTTTTAAAATCAAAAGAATAATGATGTAAATCCTTTCCAAATAATTCATCCTGTAATAAAAGATTACATTCATAGGTATGTGAAGAAATCATTTACAGCCATAGTTTTCCATCACAAAAGCCCTAAGTCTCACAAAATTCGTGAAGCGTTTACCCTCACCTTGATATATATATATATATATATATATTTGTCTCATTATTTGTTTAATAAAATAACTAATATCATATTCTGGATATCTGCTTGATAAAAATAACTTTCATGATAATTTAAATCATTAGGTAAGCTATGCACCCTTGTAAGGCTGAGTCTATGATAAAATGATGATAAGTTTATATACAGCTTTAACTATGACTTTGACACAGATATCAAGTAATAAAAAGGTTCATTAATGTTATCAAGGGCTTCAATATGAAAAATAGTGGTGATGAGCACTGTTGAAAGCCCTGGGTGCAGCTTTATCAATTTAATTATTATAAAAAAATACTACAATAATTGATATTGTAACTATACTTGGTTATTTTCAAATGATATAACTGTTTTTAAACTGTTTTACTAAATATTAGTTTAAGAGCAGGATTGGTATTTCTCTTTTGTGAAGGGAAAGGTCCCTTTTATCCTGAAATGGGGTCAAAGGACCATTAATCCTTACCACATAGAAGGAATGAAGATTTTTTCACTTCCAATGACAGGCTTTTCATTATTAAAAACCTTTTATAACCTGTATTGGCCTCAGATGTGGCTTTGAAGGCACATCTGGGCAGGTTTCACCAATGTAGGGTGAAATGTTTCATTCATGGACTATGCAGCCCTCTTCTGAAATGTGTGACACATAGAACACTATACAAATCCTGTATTGGGACCCCAAACTGGCCAAAATATGAGTTATTGAAAACCTCCTTTGTATAATTTGCACCTCATATTCAAGTACATGGGATAGTATCCCACAGTACTGTGGGATTTTTACCTTAAAGCTGCTATGCCATTTTCAGTTTTGAAGATAATGAGCTCAAAGAGGGTTCATTTTGTAGCCCTGGATGGGTTCTACAAAATTTAATCTTCTTTGCTATGGGTATCATGAGATATGGAAAAGCTGTGCCACTTTTAAATTCCATTATTCAGTTATGGATTTTTCCTAAATCTTGTATAGAGTTTCTTTTATCCCTAGCTTTTGCTCTAGTTGGGTTATGAGAAAAGGGATGACACCATTATAGAGCCAAGATTTTTCCCTTTCCAGAAAGGCCCCAATTTATGTATATCACACTAGACCTGTAGAATTTAGATTGGAGGTGAATATTTTGTTCACCCTTATTTGGCTTTACTTTGGCCATACCTTCTGTAATTTCAATGCTAGCTTAATTTGGCTGGTACTATTGAATAGCCCTGACTGAGGGCTTCGATTTGAACAACCATTTGATGGGTTTCTGCCTTTTTCTTTTGTATTTTAGATAAGAGGTGAAAATTAAGGTTTATGCTCAGTTCTTTCTTGGAGCAGGAATAACATTGTTTTTCTTTTTCTTATGGTTATAGGAGCTATATATTTAGGGAGAGGTGGCTTTACTCGTCCTTTTAGTTCCATTAATGAGCTATTTTGGCTCAGCTTCATTTCTAGTGGTATTTTGCTTCACCATTGGTTTATGGTATTTTGGCTGTCATGCTTGTGCTCTGATTTTTATTCACAGGCTGTCAACCCTGAACCATCAAATTTAAAATTTCACCACTATTCTTTCATGAAAATCTCAAAGTAATATCTCAAAAATATTTGATGGTAATCAAGCTCTAGTATTCCTGAATACATATTCTTTGGGAGTCTCTTCATGTCTCCTGATAAATTCTTATTAAAGCATTGATAATTCATATATTTATTTCATATCATAGTCCCTTGATATTGGAAGTAATCTAGAGCTAAATCAATTTGATGATTCTAAAAAGATTACACAGTACCAATTACTTTATTAAAAGTTCCAAAAATAAAACCAAAATCCAGGATTATCCAACAAATATCCAGTTCAACAATGAGCCATGGAAGTAACATAAAATATTTCCCCAAGATGTATCTTTTGTTTCTTCAAGTAAATGGAATTTAAAGCTCATTTATTTTAAAACATTCATAGTGAGAAGCTTCTAGGTGTAGTTACCACTGAGAAAGTAAAGCTATTTTCAAAAAAATGATATATAGAAACAAAAAAAATGTAAAATGATTCTATCATGAAAAATTATTTTTCTCACTTTTTCAGAAATATTATGAGCAAGCCTAAAAGGTATTTATTACTATTTCTTAATTGATAAAACCTCATAAAATATATCAATGAGCTTAAGGAGCTGAAATTGAGCTTCTTGATAGGCTATTTCCTATTACTTATAATGACATATACACCTGTATAATATTTAAACTTGCAGCTATCAGCTTTTAAGCTTATGTAAATGGATAGGGACTCACTATACTATCAGCCTCCAATAAAATTAAATATATAAGAAACCATATTTGAGTGCTAAATAATCTTTTTAAACTTAATTTTATGAGGGGAGACTATACATTTATAGTTTAAAGAAATATAATCCTATAGTAACTACTATTCAATAGAAAAATGAAGCCTAATGTAAATTGATTGGAGCTTTTTCAGTTATAAAACATAGTAATTAATATTTATTGAGTTAGGAAGGATTTAATATTAGGCTTAAGTTCTATATTTGTTAGGCAATGAAATGAGAGTCCTTGAGAGGTTAATATCATTTATTATTTTTTTGGAATTGATTTTATCAATAAGTAATGATTTCAAATATGTATGATATTCCCTTTTCTATATTTTGGCTCAACCTTTTTTAAAAAATTAGTATATATCATATTCAATGATATACTTGAACCATATTAATTTTTTATTGTAAGGTATTTCAAGATGTATTTTTATTTATTTGGTCACTCAAGATTCTCCAGAGAAATTATAATAATTGATTTTCAAAACCAGTTTATTTTGGCTGACAATATTATCGTATAATTTTAGAGTTAAAACCAAGTTAGAAATCTGTTCATACTTGTGTTTTCCCTGCAGCCCCTTCCTCAAAGTATATCATTTCTTATTCTCATTGTAATTATATTCAGCTCATAGCTGTTCTTAAAGGTCTTTGCACATATATAAATACATTTTTGTTTATATCCTTCTATATTCTTGTACAGAGATATATATTCACCTTGAGCTACTTAATAGATTTGTACATTTCTTGAGCTCATTTCAACATAATTAGCATTATTTTATTAGTAATATTATCATTTAATTCAAACGTTTCCATTACCTATGTAGTTAAACTCTTTATAAGTCAATTATTATAGCTTAATAGTGGTCCTAAGAGATCTTAACATTTTGTGTTAATATTTGAGAAAAATAAAATACCCCTTGAATGATAATTGAAGCTCCCATCAAAAGAAGAACTTCAAGGTTGACATTTGATACAAACCCATTCTTCCCTCCTGAATAAGGACAAATATTTGGTTTGTGCTAAAAAGGTAGGGAATTCGGGAATGGCTGTTTCCTTATTGTTGTGGGAGGAAAAATATCAATTCCTGTATGAAAATTCCTCAAAAGGATATTGTCAAGCCACGGAAAATACTGGGTGAATATTATGCTTTGAAAAGTATATTTCACTTCTTTGGACTCTGGATAATTGTGTTTAAAATCTATTAAAGACTTACTGTCTCTCTTCTCTATCTGATATTCTCTAAATTACCCCCATTTTTTCTGTTCCTACCAGCTCATTGATTTCAAAGAGGTTTGTTCACAAGGATTCTTTGGCCATATCAAAGCTCCCAGAGATGATTCCTCTTACTATATTGATCTATTCAGAGGCCACTTCATCATTGAAAACTCACCATACCAAATGAATGGTTTAGCTTCCTTATTTCCCAAACTTTTAATAGAATTTCTCAATCATTGATACTCCCCAGGGAGACTACGTCATATGGGGGTTTGATTTCTCCATTATTTTAATCCATCCATTTATTTGAGGTAACGTCTTATTAATTTCAATCATTATTATAAGTACTCTGGTAAAGATTAGACTCCCCTCAATAATGACTTGATCATTACTGGTGCACCTCTGTTTTCCCTTTTCCATTGCAACATCTTTCCCTTCTTCTAATTTTCCTCTGTCATTAATACTCTCTCAAGATGAAGTTTTCAAAGAGATAAAATATGTTTAAGGATACAATTCCATATTCTCACTTCATGTATTGCATGGTGATGTAGGCTTTCCTCCCTGGAGGAGCTATAGGATGAGAAGAAAGAGCCTGAAGAAATTCAAATTGTGATTAAGGATTCTCCCTCTTTCTATCACCAATTCATGGACTCATTATCCAAGGGCAAAGAAGATAAATTTCCTCCTCACTTTTTCTGTGATCATCATAATGAATTTCAGGGATCTCCCTCTCCATCTGGAGCTATCTACGCTTTATAAAAACAACATTTAGAGAGCTCAGGACCTACATTTCTGAGAATTCGGAGAAATTTTTCATATGTGCAAGCTCTTCTTCAACAAAAAAATCTTTGCTATTCATCAAAAAGAATGATGGTGGCCTCTGTTTGTGTGTTGATTTATACAGACCTGTTTCTTCTACTAGGAAGGAAAAGTATAATGTCAATCTCATGATTTATATTCTGACTATTTTCAGTAGCTCTTTCATCTTCCATATTGCCTATTTTGGTTCATATAAAGTGCTCAGAACAATGAACAATTATTTAAATGAAATCATTCCAATCACTAACTTCCCTTAAGAAAGATTCAGTTTTGAAAATCAATTAGTAATTTCTCAGAAATTTTCATCAGCTTAAAGATACCTTCACCACAGCACCAATCCAGTTTAATTTCAACATTTCTCTCCTGATTATTTTGGAAACTTTTTCTTTTTATTTTTTAGCTTCTTTACTGATTTAGATGACTGACTCATTAGAACTTCCCACTGTGTTTTATAGTGGCAAGTGGCTTCCAAATGAACTCAACTATCAAATTCATTATAGGGAACCCCTTGGAATATTCTGGGCCCTCAAGCACTGGAGGGCTTTCTCATTTCCCTTTTTCATCCTTTTTAAGTCCTTACTGATCATTCTTCCCTTCAATACTTCATATCCTCCAAGATCTCCACCCACTGTTAAGCAGTCTGGAATGAATTTATTTTGAAATTTTACTTATAAATCATGTACTTTATGTCTTCCTGGAAGCCTTTCCTGATGCTTTATAGCACTGAGACATCACTTACACAGAGAGGGGGATTTTTTTCATTAGCAGTAATCCATTTAATATTCAAGAAACTATTAGGAAGGTTGAATTCAATCCTCAAGACTCTTTTCAGTCAAGGTGAGTGGATTGAATGAAGAAGGAAATTTTTAAAGATAATCAATCTACAGTTATCCTTAAAGACTTGGTGAAAGATAAATCTGTCCCAAATTAACGTCTTTTTTCCTCTTCTCAACTGTTACTCTTCAAAGATTTGATGGTGGTTTAAAATTACCTCACAATTGAAATCAATATACCCAATATTTCCATCAGTCTCCTCTAGCTGGCTACCCTTGTCAATAAAAGACTTTGAAGATTTTCAGGAAGTATTTTTTTCTGGCCCAGAATGACTTAATTTATAAAGGATTATGCTTTATCCTGTAAACAGTTCTAAATACATAAAGATTTTCATCACAAGAAGTGTGTATTTTTTCATTGGAATTCATAGCTCAACTGCCCCTGTCCAACTGTTTTGATACAATCCTGGCCATAGTGGCCACATCCTGAAAAATGGTAGTAATCATTCCAAATATCTCCCAAATAACTTGTTTGATTTCTTCCCCTATTCTCATCAAGAAAATGGTTTTAATAATGGCCTTCCATCAAGAATTGTTGATGAGGAAGGTTCACCTTTTTCTTCCTCTTTCTGGACCAATCTTTGTCAGAATATCAATATTGAAAGACATTTTTCAGCTTAATATCATTCTGAATCTTCTTTACAGGAAGAGGGGGTAAGTCATATCCTAAATAATTAGCTTTGGATTTATTTCAGCCCTCATCAAGATGACTGGAACACCTGGCTCCCTCTAGCTCAATATTTCTGAAATAACTCTTACCATTATTCTACCACCCAATCCCTTTTTTCTCACTCTATTAGGTATATCCAAGCCTTGACACATTTCACATCACTCAGAATACCCATTCTTGAATTTTATCATGAAAATTATATATAACTCAGGAAGATGTTGTTACAGCCATGGAGACAGGCAGGGCATTACCACTCATTACTAATGGAGAATCTTCCAACACCTAATCAGCAAGGGGTTCCATGGAAGATTCACCAAATACAGTTCCAATCCTCAACAGAGCTCAATACAAGCAAAACCCAAATACAGGATTCACCAAATACAGGCCTATCCTCAATACAGGCGCAAATACCTGTATTGATTCAAATAGCTGTATTGGATACACCAATACAGTTTCAAATCTCAAATACAGGTTCCTCAATCATACAGTCATGCTTTCTCAACACTCAAACACCAGGCTGGCACTTTTTCACATATACCAGCCCCCTTTCACCCACCTGGGGGTTTTTCCCCCAGTTAATTAAAATATTGGGTTTATTATTTAATATTGTTATATTTCTCATTAAGAAATATTATTTTATTAATTATTAAGTTAGTCTTTGCCTTCCCTCACCTATTCAGTAGAGTCCTGGTGGCCATATCCTTTATTAATCCTTTTCTCTTTTCTGAACAGGTTGAAACAGTGGTACAGGATTATTTGTGGTTAGCTCTTTATTATTGCTTTTGTTTTCCTCTCATATCTTTTAATGCTTATTATTTTATGACTAGTAATTTATCCTCTTATTGCATTACTCTTATCATTTGAGTATTTTATTCTGAGCCCTCCATAAGTAAGTCTGTTCACTGAGTGCCAGGCCCTCTTCATTTAGAAGAGCCCCTGTGACAGATTTCAAGAGAGAAATTTAATTTTCCAGAAACATATTCAATAAGTATTCATATAAAGTTAGAGAAAGTGGATGTGTTTTCAATCCTGGTTACATGGTATGGCTTTCTAAAAAATTATTAAGCCAGCCAGAACCACCAAAAATCTGTCAGAAATATGATTTTACCCCTTTAAAATCTATAAGAAATTCAATTCCCATGCTTATCACTTCAAACTACCAAATCAATGTAATTTTAGCCCCCCTGTTTTCAATATTTCCTTCTTGAAACAATTCAATATATCATATATCCCAACTAGGAATCAAGACATTCCTCCTCCAATTATAATTGGAATGGTAATTTTCTCAGGTCCCGGATTCTGAGCTAAAGAGTAGAAGCTTATTTTATCTGGTAGAATGAAAATTTTGAGTCATGATTTGGGAATATCCACCTGGGAGCCAGCTCAATCTGAAATAATTCTCCATAGATTTTTAATTATATCCTGAAAATCCAGGACCAAATTCTTTAAGATCCAACTTAATTTTTGTGGTGCTTTTTTAGGAGAGATTTTCATGAAGCTATGTTACCCTCCTAATATCCACCTCTAGAGAGTATTCTACAAATTTTCTATAATAATTGCTTCAGATACTTTGTGAGAGCCTGGGAAAGGTTATTTAAAGAGAACTCAGGCCCATTTGAAACAATCATACCTTCTTTTTATCCTCTTTTATTCTTAATCCCTCCAAGACACCCTTTAAGGGAAAATGCACTGCATTTGTATTTTTTTGTGTATATATAGTTCTTGGTGGAAGTTGAAGATCATGAGAGTAAACTCTTATCCTTGTATTTAGCTCTGAATTGTTTTCATACATCTTGAAAACCTCACTATGGCCATTCTGTAATCAACACATTCCATTTCTTCTATACAGGATTAGAATTAATCAGTTCAAATGCAGATTTTCCAATTTTTTTCCTTTTCTTTTCACCCATTTCATTTGTTTATTCTTCTCTTATTTCAACTCTTTGGGGGCCTTCCCTTACTATGTCATTCTTTCATTTCAAAATTTGATGTCAGTTCTATTTAATAGCAAAAAGCTGGTCCCAAAATAATATCAAGTAATTAATTTCCGCATTTAAGCCATCATTATCAATATTACTCCCTCAATCAATATTAATCATCCTTTCTGTAATTTATTCCTTCCAACTGTCTACCATCCAGAAATACCTTTTTAGGCTGTATGTCACAAACCTCGTAAAACAACTCCTTTCAGCTGCCTCAATGTCACAAGCCATGCAAAAAAAGACTGTTTCAACTACCTCAAACCATATTTAAAGAGTTTTTTAATAATCTACAGAAGAATTTCCTCCCACAATGTTTATAGAATTCTTGGACACTCATTCATTTAGCCACTTCAAGGCACATCACAATTTTGGGACCCAGTTTTAGTTAGTCCATTATTTGTTCCTACCCCTGTATGAGGAATTTCCTACAGTCTTTTTGGGGGTTTTAGGACCCTTTTTTATACCTCAAGCCCAATCATGGCTAAATTTTCCATAAACCCTGTGGTTCTCACAAATGGCCATAACACATATGGGACCACCACAAGACCTCCAAACCCAACCAACCTCTTTGATACCAATTCATCAAAAGAACGTGAGTCCTTCACAATGGACCTTGGACCCCACTTCTTTTAAAAATGATTATTTTTTCTGGTGGTTCCATTTCTGGATATTTTATTCGCTCCACTTGAGCTGATATCATCATGCCTCATTTTTTATGATTAATATTTCTATTTCACTCTCAGCCTTCCCATATCAATTATGGAAATGTCCTCAAGGAAAGCTATCTCAAGAGGAAATATGCCAGCCTCAAGAGTTGATTCAAATCAAAGCCATCCTCTGTATTCAATCAGGCTTTACAGTCAATGATATAGTATTCCCTCAAATGATTTCTGTCCATGGGACTTCAAAGAATAAGGACAATAATGAACCAAGAGCCAGTATTCAAGGTTTTAAAACCCATCAAAATTTTTGGACAACTCAATCAAGCCGTAAAGCCTGCATTCAAAGGAAACCTGTATGGAATTGACCCTTCTGGTAATTTCAGCTCAATAATGTGAGTATTTTAATACAATAAGTTCCCTTCCCATTATGTCCAAACTATATTTCCAAAATCAGGCAATACAGCTTCTCACCAATTATACAGCTTGTTTTCCAATATGCAAAGATCAAGTTGTCAATTTCTCACTTATACTGGCCACACTTGAATTCCCTAGGGACTTTTTCCCAGTTAATCATTCTATGCAATTTTTTTCATTCTTTATTTTCTTTCATCTTTGATAGCTAATACTGATAGTCTTAAGTAAGTCTTTTCCACCCTTTCCTTGCTTTTTTATTGGATCTTAGTGGCCATATCCTTACAAATTCCTTTGTTGCTTCTGAATAATTTGAGAAATTAAAATAAAGATTTGATTGTCTGGTTCTTTGGCCTTTGTCTTCTTCTTTTTTTGCATTCTTTTTGAGGGAAAATGATCCATAGTCTTTAATCCTTCAATTATTTGGATCCCTTATTCACTGTATTCCAGGAAATGCTTTTTATTCCCAGGATCCCTTGTGACACCCCACCCTTACATAAATACTGGGTTCATCATCTATGGAACAATTCATGCCAAATAATTCTATTGAAACTCTCATAAAATCCTCCATTTTCACATTTTGGGGCCCCTGACAGCCTAGGGACCCCCGCCACTGAATTTGGTGACTCATTTTTTTCCCAGGCCCTCTAGGGGCTTTCAATGGCCTCTACAGTTTATAGGGGAGTTAAACCGCAAGCCTCAGCCAGGAAATACAGAAGACCCCAAAAACCCAAAATTGCCTATGTCCCTGTAACAACCACTCACCAGGGGTAAGGGTATTCATTAATACACCCACTGTCACAGGGGCCTTTGGACAGAAAACAAGAGTGGCCTGGCACTCAGCAATCAGGGAACTCACTTGGAAGACTCCAAAAGAATAAAGAAATGAAAATAAAAAGAATAAATTCCTCTAAGAAATATGCAGGTACAAGATGAGATGCAATAAGAGGAAATAGAAGCCAAATGGCCAAAGGGCCAACCAAGTAAGTCCTCAATCACTGTTTCAACCTGCCAAAATGAACAATGGAATTAGTAAGGATATGACCACCAAATATTGATTGACAGGCAAAGAAAGAATAAGAGAGAAGGTACTAAATGACTGACTTGATAATATCAGTATTCACTTAACAAAAATGATAAGATAAATAAAGATAAAATAAAATCAAGATATATTAATTAACTGGGGGAAAAGCCCCCAGGGTGGAAAGGGTAGCCAGTATATGTGAAAAGTTGGGAGCTTGAGTTCTTCAGGCTGAAAACTGATCTGTATTGATCCTTGAGGCTGTAGTGATTGTTTTGGGAATTGATACAGCTGGCTAATGTTGAAATTGAATTGGGTTGAATGAATTTACCATGCTTGAAAATGAAATACAGTTCTTGATGGATCCAGACTGTATTGAAATGAAGGTGGTTCCCAAGATGGATTGAGTGGAGCTTTGAAACTTAACACATGAATGAATGAACTGCCTCTTGAATCCCTTGAGAATGGTGGAACAGTATTTCCTTGGAGGAATGCTGTGAATGGAATTATCCAATGACGTCTTGATGACATGATTGGTCTTTGACGCTGAAACACTTTCTCTTGAGCCTTGATGAGTCCTCTGAATGATTGGGTGCGTTGATGCCGTGATGATATGTTGGAATGTTGAAATGACCATTTGATATTTCCACCATTGAATTGCTGTTGAAAATTGATGCACAATGATATATAACATCATTTATGGCATATTGGTTCATTGGAAAAAAGATTACGTCCAAAGGTCTTGAGATGGAAAGACAGAGGGGAAAAAGATGTATGGGATGGCTTCAGAGCTTGGAAAGGTGTTTCTGGGTCCTTTGGGTTTTTTGGCCACTTTTGGGTTCTGAGCCAAAAACTGGCCCAAAGGGTGGGAAAGTGTCTTTTGGACACTTTGCGTCAAAGTGCGCAAATGCGCATTATGAGCCCAAATGGCCAAAAACGGCCATTTGGGCAATTTTCCCTGGTTTTGAGGGAAATGACCAGAAATACCCATTTGGGAATGAATTGCCGCTATGGCTTCTGGATTGAGGTGAAGGGCCATGAAGGCCCCAAAAGACAAATGGCCATAAATGGTCCATAACATGATGACATGGCCATATTGGCCACTGGTGATGGATATGGCAAATTGGCCATAAAAGGACTGTGGCTTGATATGCCATACGGAGATCCAAGGAGGTGAATTTCCATGGTTGTGACAGTACCCCCCACCTTGAAATGGTGAGCTCCTGAGCACCAATACAAGGTGAAGCCTGTTGAGGCTATTGGAAAGGATTGAGAGTGGGATAAAGGAATGTTCTTTTAAGAGGAAAATAAAATTATAACTGATATTAAAAATTTGGCATATGACGCAGGACTTGCTTGATCTTCTTTTGAGATTGGCTTCATGATTGATGATGTTTCAATGAATGAATATTTTTTGACATGAATTTTTTATATGATAAAGTTAAAATGAAAATAAAGTTTAATATAAAGAATGAAAATGAAAATAAAAGAAATAGAAAAGAGAAAATAAAAATGAATTGAATCTTGAGGAGGTTCCAATCTTTATCATGGAGGTTGATAACTGTGGCCAAGATGATGTTTTGACAAGATTATAGACCCCTCAGGGAAGTGCACACCAGGAGATGAACTTACTTTTTGGTAGTTACCACTCCCGCCAGTGCCATAAAAATAAGAACAAAAATGTTGAAGGAATGAATTTGAATTTTGAAGTCTTGGAAATTAATTGAAAAGTGAATGGCCCATTTTCCCAAGTGAAAATGGCCATAAGATTGGAAATGAAGTTGAAAGTCATGCCAAAGATCTGTGTCCAAAATTGCAAAGGCCTCACAGAGTGGCCAAGGTGATGCTTACAACAAAAATAAGAGTAGAAGACCCCTAAAGGTGCATACCAGGAGTGGGACTTACTTTTGGTAATTCCTCTCACCACCAAGCACCATAATGAATCAAGCTTTTGAAGAATTGGGCCCAGGCTTGTTGGGATATAATGAATGAAAACCTTTGACAAGTTCAGGACAATTCTTGAGGTTTTCAGCTGGTTCCCATGTGGATCTTTCTGAGTCTTGACTGAAACCTTTCCATTCCACCAGATACCATAATTTTCCTCTCTTAAGCTTTGAGTCCAGTATTTGAGAGAATTCCCATTCCTCTTCTTCTTCAATGATGATTGGAGGAGGAGGCTCTTGATGCCTATTTGGGATTGTTGATGTCTTGACTGGTTCTAAGAGTGAAATATGGAAGACTGGGTGGATGGACTTCCATTGAGATGGGAGCTTGAGGTGGTAGGCATGAGTGCTGAGCTTCTTCAAGATTGGAAAAGGACCCAACCATCTTTCAGACAGTTTTTTGGTGGGTCTGGTTGATTTTATGTTCTTGGAGGAAAGCCATACCATGTCACCAGGATTGAAAACAGGTGGACTTGCTCTAATTTATCTGCATACCTCTTAAACCTGTTTATGGCAACTTCAAGCTCTCTCTTGACATCTTGCTGTACTGATTGGATTTTTGTTGATAACTTTCCGGCAGGAGTATCTTGAGAAATGTGAACTGAGTCAAAATGTGGGTCTCTTCCATAAACAGTGACAAACGGTGATTGTTTTGTTGAAGAGTGGTCAGAGTTATTGTAGGAAAATTCAGCCAGAGGGAGCCAGGTGTTCCAATCATCTTGATGATAACTGACATACATCCAAAGGTACTCTTCTAGTATCTGATTTACCCTCTCTGTCTGTCCATCAGTTTCTGGATGATAAGCAGTTGACAGATCTCTTGAAATCTTCAGCTGCCGACAAAGATTGGTCCAAAAGGAAGAAACAAAAAGAGAACCTCTATCACTAATAATACTTGAAGGAAGGCCATGCTTTGAAAAGATACTCTTGATGAATAAATGGGCCAAATCCAATGAAGTTATTGAAGACATTGTTGGAATAAAAACTGCAATTTTTGAGAATCTGTCCACTATGACAAGGATTGAGTCAAAATAATTGGATAGTGGCAATTGAGTGATGAAATCCATTGAAAGACAAATCCAACGACCATTTGGAATTGGAAAAGGTTTGAGGAGTCCAAAATTCTTGTGGTGAATATTTTTGTTTCTTGGACACTGTTGACAGGATGAGACATAATCCTTGATGAATTGAGTCATGCCGGACTGGTGGCAATCCCGCTTGACAAGCTTGAGAGTCTTCTCTTGGCCAGGGTGTCCAGCTAGAGGAGAGGCATGCCTTTTTTTAAGTAAGCTGAGTTGAATTGTGGGGTCATTTGGGACCACCACCCGATCTTTGAACAAAAGAAGTTGGGAGGAGGAATCAAGAGAATAATCTTGGACAGATTTACCTTTACCAAAATCTTGAAGGATACTTCTATATTGAAAATCTTGCCATAATGACTTCTGAATTGATTCAATCAAGTTTGAAAATTCTTCCACCTTGACTGCAAAAACCTTTGAGGCTTGAATTTCACCTTGCTTGATTATTTTTTGATAATTCATTGGATTCTTGCAGATGAAATCTTCCCCCCTCTCTGGGTAAACATTGTCCCAACGTGATAAAGCATCTGGAAGGGTAGCCAAGCGGCCAAAGCGGTAGGTGATTTAAAAGTGAAATTCAGACAGAAATTCAGCCCAGAAGGCTTGACGGCAAGTAAGAATCTTTGAAGACATGAAATATTGAAGTGATGAATGATCGGTGAGAACTTCAAAATAGGAAGAAAGAGAAAGGAGAAAAGCTCTCCAGCACTTGAGAGCCCAGACTATGCCAAGGAGTTTCTTGTCATGAATCTCATAATTGAGCTCAGCTGGGAGAAGCTTGCAGCTATCAAATGCAATGGGATTTTTTCCTGAGTCAGAAATCTGACTCAGTACAGCACCCAAGGCATAATCTGATGCATCAGTCTCTACAATGGTGGGTAGACAAGGTTAAAAGTGAGAAAGGATTGGAGCAATGGTGAAAGCCTCTCTGAGTTTATGAAACTGTCTAAGAGCTTTCTCATTGAGGGGAAAACGGGAATCTTTCTTGAGGAAACTTGTGAGTGAACTAATCTTCTTTGAATAATTCTTGATGAAACGGCGGTAAAAATTGGCAAATCCAAGGAATGATTGAAGAGCCTTGAGGTTTCTTGGAGGTGGCCAATTGAGAATTTTCTGGACTTTTGCTTGGTCCATCTTGAGGCCTTCAGAAGAAACAACATAACCTAAATACTCTACACTAGTAACATGAAACAGGCACTTGGAGGCCTTAGCAAAGAGGTTATTGGCTCTGAGTCTGGAAAGAGCAGTGGACACATGAGTGACATGTTCTTCTTCAAATTTGGAAAATACCATAATGTCATCCAAATAAACCACAACATAAATATCAAGAAGATCATAAAAAATATCATTGACAAGGTTTTGGAAAGAGGCAGGAGCATTGGCGAGCCCAAATGGCATAACCAAATACTCATAGCTGCCACATTTAGCTCCAAAACATGTTAAATGTTGATCACCTTCCTTGATTCTGAGCAGGTTATATGCACCACGCAAATCAATCTTGGAGAAGATAGAAGAACCATTGAAAACAGTAAGAAGCTTATTCATAGGAGGAACAGGATACTTGTTCTTCCTAGTAACAGCATTGAGTTTGCGGTAATCAACACACAAACAGAGGCCACCATCTTTCTTTTTAACAAAGAGGACAGGTGCTCCTGTCAAAGAGGAGATTGGCCGGATGAAACCTTTCTCTACATTCTCTGAAATGTAGGCCCTGAGTGTATCTGAATCTCTTTTTGATAAAGAGTAGATCACCCCAACTGGAGGTAGAGACCCCTCCAGTTCAATATGATGATCACAGGCGTGGTGAGGAGGAAGTTTCTCTGCTTTCACCTTGGAGAATACATCCAAGTACTGGTGATAAACAGGAGGAACAGCCTTCATCATGGTTTCTATTTCTTCTGGCTCTTCCTCTTCATCTTACAACTCCTCCAGGGAGTCATGATAAGATGAAGGAGGAAGGTTCATATTCCCAAAGAAGAGATGAAGTGAAGATACAGAATTATCTTCTCCAACATCTTGAATCTCTTTCAAGACTTCATCTCTAGATGATAGTAATGACTGATGGTAATTAAGGGAAGGAATATGGACAGAAGATGGAAATGATGGTGTTCTAGAATCACCAACCAGAGCGGCACATGATTTGGCAGAAGAAAAGTCATTACTGTAAGATTTTGAAGGATCATGATTGTCCTTATGATCAGCATTAAAGGTGATCAGACCTTGCCTCAAATCAATATATGGATTAAAATGATTAAGAAAGTCAAAGCACAATATGAGGTCTCCTCCTTTGGGAGTATCAATGACTAAAAAGTCCCATTCAAAGCTTGGGAAGGAAGGGAGCTCAACCATATATCTATTATGGTGAGTCACAAATAAGGAAGGGGACTCAGAGGAGTCCAAAATGATAATAGGAATCTTCTCTGCAAGTTCTGACGTAGTCAATGAATACTTGTGAGCAAACTGCTTTGCAATAAATGAGTGTGTAGCACCAGAATCAATGAGAATACTGTAAAAAACATCAGACAGAGAAGAAAAAACAAAGAATTTAAGAGAATTCTTGACACCAGTATTCAGAATGCACAATTGTTCTCTGGAACGAAAACTGTGAAGACCATTGAACACAACATGGTCTCCACTCAGGCTTTTCCCTGGCAGGGAAAATGGCCTGCGGTTGGGTAAGCTTGTTTTGAGGCCTTTTTGATACAGGACTCAAGACTATGCTTCACACCACAATAGGTACAAAGACCCTCTTTGATTCTTCTTTCTTTTTCAGAGCTCATGAGCTTGAAATCTTTATTCAATAAAGAAGAATGAGGCTTGTCCCTCTTCTGAAAATTCTTCTTCTTTTGACTTGAGAATGAGAAGAATGTGACTTTGAGGCTTCTGGCTTCTTCTCTTGATGATGACTCTTTTCATTTTGCCTCTCATGGTACCTGGTATCAAGCTCCAGGGTAATATCTATTAAGTCTTTAAGAGAGTCAATTCTTGAAGGATGGGAGGCCAATTGATCCAAAGTCCTGGATGGCAATCCCTTCCTGAAATGATTAATGAGAGCCCTTTCACCCCAATCTCCAGTTCTTGAAACCAAACTCCTGAAATCGGCTATGTATAGTGAAACATGGCCACCTTCCTTCATTCATAGTGAATCCAATTCTGCTTCAGCTTTTCTGAATTCATTTGGGTCACCAAATAGAGTGAAGAGTTGAGATTCAAATAAATGCCAAGAATTGAGAAGGTAATTGGAGTCTTGATTGGTGAGATTGGAAAGATAAAGCTCAATCCATTTTTCAGCCCTGCCAATGTGAAATGAAGTGGCATAAAGGACCTTCTTTCTGTTTGAGAGAAGTTTTCCGGATCATTATGAAAAATAAGTTGACAAGACTGAATAAAACTTCTAACTTTGAAGGGTTGAGTCCCATCAAAGCATTCTGGTGCCTTCATAGATGGAGTCTTGAATTCTGGTGGTCTTGATGATCCAGAAGAAGAAGCTGCTTGAAGATTGGCCATAATTTGAGTCATCTGCTGCATAATGGCCAATAAAGATGGTTCAGATTGATGAGAGACAGGCCGATCAGACTGGGCTAGAGTTGGCCCTCCAGTACCTTGGGATGCCTCCACAGGAGCAAGGACACCTTCAGTATCATCAGACTCTTCCTCTTCCACAGAATTCTCCTCCTCCTCTTCACCATCTTCACCAGGACCTCTGAAAGTGGTCTTTGAAGTTCCTGGAAATCCGCCAACTACTCCTGAGAATGAGCTTGAACTTCTGGGAACTCTTCCTTCCTGTCAAAGTGGGTCCTCTGTCCAATTTAGCCCTCAGTTGAGAAACTGCTGAGGTGCCATCAAGAGGAGCCCTGGGAGTTGGAGTGAGAACAGCCTGAGTTCTGGCCTGAGATCTTGTCTGCCTTGCAGGAGGTGAGTGTTGGATGGGCATGATTTCAAGATGAAATGAATTAAAATGAACAAGAATTGACATTTGAAGGTGATAACTTGAGGCAATTGAAACAATTCTTGAAGTCAAAAATCAAACTCAATATCTTGAGGAAAATCAATAAAATCAATAAATCAAATGAAATCTTCAGGTAAATCAATCAATTAAATATCAAATGAAAACTTGAAGTCAGTAAATCAAATGAAAAATCAATAAAAATCAAAATCTTGCAGATAATCAATCAATCAAAATGAATTCTTGAAGAAAAATCAATTTATGTCAAAAATCTTGATGTGAAAAATCAGAAAAATCAATGAGATCTTCAGGTCAATCAATTTTCTTGAGTTCAATATCAATTTATGTCAAATCAATCAATCAAATCAAAATCAAGTGAGTTCTTCTTTAAAAATCAAAATTGTTGAGTAATGAATCAAATATGAGTCTTGATGTGAAGAATGTGTCTGAATAACTTGATGAAAAATTTGAAATCAAATGAATATTAAGATGACGCCTGAATTATGAATGAATTAAAATGATGATTTGAATAAGATTTAATGAGAGAAAAGCAAAAATAAAATTGGGTCAGCTTTCAATTTTCAGAATGAAGAATGAATGAGAGAAAATTCAGAGGTGACGATGAATCATAAGGTTCATAAGCATTAGAGAGTCATAATTTTAATGAAATGAGTGAATGAAATTATAAAGAAGGAATGAACAGAATGAAAAGAAATTATGAGTTAATTAATATAATGTCACAGGGGCTCTTGGACAGAAAGCAAGAGTGGCCTGGCACTCAGCAATCAGGGAACTCACTTGGAAGACTCCAAAAGAATAAAGAAATAAAAATAAAAAGAATAAATTCCTCTAAGAAATATGCAGGTACAAGATGAGATGCAATAAGAGGAAAGAGAAGCCAAATGTCCAAAGAGCCAACCAAGTAAGTCCTCAATCACTATTTCAACCTGTCAAAATGAACAATGGGATTAGTGAGGATATGACCACCAAATATTGATTGACAGGCAAAGAAAGAAAAAGAGAGAAGGTGCTAAATGACTGACTTGATAATATCAGTATTCACTTAACAAAAATGATAAGATAAATAAAGATAAAATGAAATCAAAATATATTAGCTAACTGAGGGAAAAGCCCCCAGGTTGGAAAGGGTAGCCGGTATATGTGAAAAGTTGGGAGCTTGAGTTCTTCAGGCTGAAAACTGATCTGTATTGATCCTTGAGGCTGTATTGATTGTTTTGGGAATTGATACAGCTGGCTAATGTTGAAATTGAATTGGGTTGAATGAATTTCCCATGCTTGAAAATGAAATACAGTTCTTGATGGATCCAGACTGTATTGAAATGAAGGTGGTTGCCAAGATGGATTGAGTGGAGCTTTGACACTTGACACATGAATGAATAAATGAATGAATGAACTGCCTCTTGAATCCCTTGAGAATGGTGGAACAGTATTTCCTTGTAGGAATACTGTGAATGAAATTATCCAATGACGTCTTGATGACGTGATTGGTCTTTGACGCTGAAACACTTGCTCTTGAGCCTTGATGAGTCCTCCGAATGATTGGGTGCCTTGATGACATGATGATATGTTGGAATGTTGAAATGACCATTTGATATTTCCACCATTGAATTGCTTTTGAAAAATGATGCACAATGATATATAACATCATTTATGGCATATTGGTTCATTGGAAAGAAGATTACGTCCAAAGGTCTTGAGATGGAAAGACAGAGGGGAAAAAGATGTATGCGATGGCTTTAGAGCTTGGAAAAGTGTTTCTGGGTCCTTTGGGTTTTTTGGCCACTTTTGGGTTCTGAGCCAAAAACTGGCCCAAAGGGTGGGAAAGTGTCTTTTGGACACTTTGCGTCAAAGTGCGCAAATGGGCATTATGAGCCCAAATGGCCAAAAACGGCCATTTGGGCAATTTTCCCTGGTTTTGAGGGAAATGACCAGAAATACCCATTTGGGCATAAATTGCTGCTATGGCTTCTGGATTGAGGTGAAGGGCCATGAAGGCCCCAAAAGACAAATGGTCCATAAGATGATGACATGGCCATATTGGCCACTGGTGATGGATATGGCAAATTTGCCATAAAAGGACTGTGGCTTGATATGCCATACGGTGTGGTATTCCATACCATTAGTACCAGTTTCAAGCTTACCAATAAAACAAAAGAAAAAAAATGCTGATAAAAATAATTACGCAAAACAGATTTACACATTACAATTACAAATTTCAAAAAGAAATATACAATACACAGCCTCAAGATCTTATCAAAACAATATAGTATCAAAGAATTTATCCACCTTATTGCATCATCAATAACAAATTACGTCATTAAAGGCAGTTAATTTAAATAAAGGTATATGAAGATGGACCAAAGCACCAGAAGATGTATTTTCCCCACCTTGATTCAATTTAAAGAAGAAATACCTCAAGGCTATGCATAAAATTACAATATATTTTCCAAGAACAAATGCTTCTTTAGTAATAATAACACGCATCAAACTTGATAGAAATGATGAAATCTCCATATGAAATGATACAATACTAAAATAAAACCACCAGCGTAATTCTCTCAGAACATACATAAAAAATAGAAACAAAAACAATTTCCCCACCTTCAAGAAAACATCACCAGCCATATTATCTCAATGAACTCACATGACTCTGGAAAAAAAAGAAAATCTCACCAGCCAAATTATCTCAAAGACATCACATGATTTTTATAAGAAACAGAAACACCAGCATAATTTTCTCATATATATCATATGACTAGAAGACAGTTCAATTGTCAGGAGCTGTATTTTCTCCACTTTCTTGGCAAAAAGAAAATCCCACCAGCCAAATTATCTCAAACACATCACATGATTTTGATAAGAAAAAGCACCACCAGCATAATTCTCCATAAAATACGTAACAAAGCCAAAAAAAAAAAAGAAAACCTCACCAGCCAAATTATCTCAAACACATCACATGATTTTGATAAGGAAAAGAACCACCAGGATAATTCTCTCATAACATACGTAAGAAATAGAAACAAAAAATACTTTCCCCACCTTCAAGAAAACATTACCAGCCATATTATCTCAATGACCTCACATGACTCTGATAAAAGAAAATACCACCAGCCAAATTATCTCAAATACATCACATGATTTTGATAAGGAAAAGAACCACCAGCATAATTCTCTCATAACATACATAAAAATAGAAACAAAAAAATACTTTCCCCACCTTCAAGAAAATCTCACCAGCCAAATTATCTCAAAGACATCACATGACTTTGATAAGAAAAAGCACCACCAGCATACTTCTCTCAGCAAACACATTGCTACACCAAAACTACACGTCTTACTAGCTAAAACCTCTCAACTATGATTTTTTCTAAGTACCCTGTTTTGAGAAGCTCTATGGAGGCCTAAAAGCTATAAATAGAGGTCCTCTCTCCCTCATTTTTCCCATCATCATGGAACAAATTCCCACTATCCAGGATCACCACCATCCCTGAACTAGCAGGATATCTAGAATAGTAGTAGTGTTTTAGTAGTGAAAAGCTCAGTAGCTTTGCTCAGTAGCTTAGTATTAGTGAAGAATAGTAGTATAACCGTAGTAAAAGCTCAGTAGCCTTGCTCAGTAGCTTAGTATTAGTGAAGAATAGTAGTATAGCCATAGTAAAAGCTTAGTAGCCTTGCTCAAAAGCTTAGTGTTATTAACAAAGAGAAGTAGTAGTTATATAAACTCAGTATTAAAAAACACTCCTAAAAGAATCAAATCCAGTAGTCTTATTATTAGTACTCATATCAAAAAAAAATCATTATAATCAACCTAAAACCATAAAAAATATATATATTCTTATCATTCTTATTAAAAAAAAAAAATTCTTATTAGTTTCATTAAAATAACAGAAACCCAAAACATTAATATATATATATATATTCATCACTTTTATTAAAATAAAATAAAAAAAATCTAGTGTTTATTTTATCAGAAATTTTAGATCAGAATTTTTACTGTAGTGTTATTGATAGGTCTGATTTAGAGACTGCTGATAAGTCTTCTCTATCTGTTAAAGCCACAAATCTTATTTTATTTTGTGATTCTCTGTAGGCTGACTATTCAGTATTATTTAGAGGGGCAGCTAATACACCTTAGCACCCATGGTTATTGGACAATTCTGAAATTCAAAACAGACTTACCAATAATTTCCCCCTCAAGGTACTGCCTTATTTCATCCCACACCAAAAGGAGCTACCACATCTGGTGTCCCAACAGTGGCCAACAACAACTTCAATCATCAATAATCCGTCAATTATCAAAGAAAAAAAACATTCAAATTTAGTCCATAAAAATAAAAAGCCTTTTATCAATAAACAATTTCAAGCACCTATCAAGTCAATCTGGAATCAGAAAAACTACAAAATTCTAAATCATCATCACCATCAAGTTCTTCAACAAAATCATTTCACTATTATTATCCAAAAAGAGGAGAAACACCACCTGGAGAAGAATCACCTATAGATTATAGTATACCAGTTGGTACACCAAGAACTAAGAAGAAAGATCAAAAGATAGTTACAGATTATTTTCAGAAATTACTCAAGGAACTATTTGAAATTAAAAAGAAAAGTGAAAAAGAGAAAATAAATAAAGAATATATCAATATGGATTCAGCATCATCATCAAAGATACCACACAATCCAGATGAATCCAAAGAAGAAATTATAAATGAAGAGACCATGCAAGGACAAGAAGATATTTCTGATGTAGAAAGAATTCATCAAAGAATGTTGGAAATGCAACAAGAATTAATTGAACTCCTTAAAAAAGAAGGGAAAAGGAAAGAGTCAAGTTTTACTGCAGAAAACAGCCCAATGGAAGAGACTATGAGCATGCCAAGAATCTTTAGACAAGAAGGGTCACCATAACCATTTTCAAGGCCTATGGCCTCATCAACTCCATTCACTTCACAAAGACCAAATACTCTACCAAAGAGGGTTAATATTCATGCACAGGCTTCAAGCCCATTGCAACAAGAAATCCCACGAAACAATACACCCATTGTCAAGATCAGACCAAAGGATTATAATTTATGGTTTGATGGAAAGGAAGTGGAAAGATTTATTAAAAGAGTAGAAAATATAGCAGAAATTGAAGGAGCAAGTGGAAGGGATATAGCAAGACAGATATCCTTTTGGACTAAAGATCAAGAAATTAGCTACCATATTGAAGGAATGCCTGGATATGAAACTGGTGATTGGGAGCAATTAAAATTGGATATGAAGAGGAGATGGGGAACAGTGTCACCTGAAAGAAGACACAAGCTGTCCTCAATTACTCAATTATTTACAAAGATTCAACAAGAAGGAGGAATTAGAAATATGACTCAATATAAAAAGTTCATTGGTGAATATGAATCCATTATTAATTATCTCAGAAGGTATCAATATATACAAGGAGATATCAATCACAATCAAGAAATCTTGGCCAGTCTTTCCTCAAGTGTTCAAGAATCTATTTACAAAGAAATGATTAAAGATAAGGCCATGGTGCAAGCTTTGGATGGTGGTTATATCATTCCGAGATTGGAAATCTTAAAGTTATATATTGAACAAGATTTAGAAGCCAAAGTCTTAACTCAACAGAAGGAATTTTCACAACCAAATTCACAAGAGAAGAAAGCTAGGTTTGAAGAGGAAAGCTGGGAAGAAGTCTCAAAGCAAATGAAAGATCTTACCCAAAAAATTCAAAATCCTCAGCCGCAAGGGCATCAATAAAAGGATACTGGGAAGGAATCAGTTAAGCAAGTATTGAATCAGCTCAAACACCTTTCATAAGTAGTTGAATCTCCAAATAAAATACAAGCAGGCAATAATCAAGATCAGAAAGCTACACAAAACTCACAGCCACTCAGGCCAAGATATCCTTTACTACCCATATCTTCTGGTTATCAACCATATGTTCCAGCACAAATGGCTCCAAGACAGCTACTGAAGTGTTATTACTGCTTAGAAGAAGGAAATTCCACAATAAGATGTAATCACCTCACAGAAGACTTGGAGAAAAGAATTGTCTTGAAGCGTGGAGGAACATATCTATTTCCAAATTTTCAAAGAGTACCCACAGAAGGCCCTAAATCTGCAAAAGAATTAGTTAGACATTTTGCCAAAGAGCAGGAGGATTTTACAAAGAAAATGATGGAAAAATCAAATCCACCCCAAAAGAAGCAAGAGACAACAGTAATTGAGGAAAGGAAAGGTGAGAAGGCAGCAGCTATAGCTCAAATAGAAGAATGGGGAAACTGGAAACCTCCTCAAATATCACCAGCAAATGAAAATATTCAAATAAATGTTGGGCTTAGACAGACAAGGCAAAGAGCTGCAAGACAGGAAACTAGAAGTCAAACCCAGCAAGAGGATAAAAATGAAACACGCAAACCCTTTAAAAAGAAGATACCAGGTGCCTACCACGAGGAAGTGAGGCAGAAGAAGAAATAAGAGTTCTAATTCCAACAAAATACAAGAAAAAACAAGAAGGAAAGGAAGTAGATAATGATATTGAAATCATTTCCAAGGAAAAGAATAAGGAGGTACTTAGACAGGATTCACAAAAGATGGAATTAAAAAACAAGGTAAAATCTACACCCAATAACCCAAAGATAATAATTGAACATGTGATGAAGAGAATACTTGAACAAAAGATAAATCTTACTCTTGAAGAAATACTATCAATGTCACCAACCTTTATTGATAAACTACAAAATTTAACTACCCAGGAAAAAGAAGTAATAAAATCAGTCAATACGTCAAATATTCAAGAAAGATTACTTTCAGTAAAGCTACGGGACTATGATACCCCAAGATTACATTATGCATGCCCACTTGGATTTATGGAAGTATTTATTGGAAGAGAAGAATATCCTACAATGGCATTGGTGGATACTGGATCAGAAATTAATATAATACCAGAGGAAATTGCAATTCAAGCCTCACTTACAAGTAGAAAGCTCAATATGAATCTCAGAGGAATTGGTGGACATACCACATCCTTGGTTGGACTCTCAGAATTTACACCAATTACTATGATAACAGGAGAAGAAAAAGAAATTCATTTATTCATAGCAAAAGGAGCTGTACACACCATACTTGGAAGACCATTTTTAGCAGATAATAATGTTAAATTGGAATTTTCACACAAGCAAGGGGAAATATTTAGTTATCCAGAGCAAGATGGACGTCGATTATGCTTACCAATATGTAACCCTCAAGCTATGGGCTGGTAAATTTCTCCACCAATAGGTATGGAGCTTTGTGCATCTTCAGAGATTGGAAAATGGTCAATACATGGAGCAGAATCATCCAAAAGAAAAGAAACAGAGGAAACAGAAAGTCAATCTTCAACAAGATTGAAGACAATATTTCTTGGAATAAACAAAATACCCTTCTCAGCCATTTTTGATGCAAAAAATGACTTGAATGTTATAACTCAGGAAATGGCCCTAAAAGCAGAATTAAAAATCAGCCCTTACACATCAAAATCATCAGATAACTTTTTGAAGCCAATTGGTCAAATTAAAAATCTTGAAGTCACTTTGGAAAGTGAAGAGAAAACCTACCTGGACTTCTTAGTATTTGAAAATTTCAACCAGATAATAGACAAAGAAAAGTTAAGCATATTACCTTCATCTAAAGAAAGTATTCCACCTCAAACTGAAGGAAAATCTAAAGGGAAGGATCCAGAAGAGGATGAATTAAAGGTAGAAGATAGTGAAGCAATAGAAAAAATAAAAATGGAACTGAAGAAGATGAGAAGAAATTTGGACATGGCCATAGAAGATCCAGAGAAATGGCTAGCACTTGAGCTAAGTGGTATGAACAAAGAAGATCAAGTAGAAAGCCCACAGAAAAAATTCAAAATGGATCTGAAGCCACCTGAAGCAAATTCCTCAAGAATTTCAGAAGACTATTTCAATTTATTTCAAGAGGAAATTGGGTACATTGGTGACACTGAAAAATATTTCTTAAGTGAAGAACCAAAAGATAGCATAATCAAGCCATTGGCAAAAAGAAAATTTGAAGAATTGAAAAAGGATAGTGCCATAATTACTGAAGACAAAATGGATCAAGTTTGGGATAGAAATATTCAAAAGAGGAATGAGAAAAAAATGGAAACAGCAGAATCAGAAGATGACTTGAAGTTATACCAACAAAATAATGGAGATTTGGAAGATAAATATAAGCAAGGAAGAATATTTGAAGATCTAGAAGAAGGAGGGTTATCAGAAAAAACACAAGGCCTAGCTGGACTTAGCATTCTAGAAGAATTTAATCATTCCTATGATCAAATATTCTGCCTTAAAAGCTCAACTGATTTATTTAATCAAAATCAAGGAGCTAAATTTGGATTACCAAATGACTCCCAGAATCAAAATGGCATACAGAAAGACATACCAGAATATGAAGGACTGGAAGATTATGTAATACTTCCAATAATAACCTTTAAGGAATTGTATGATTATGAGCTAGATTCACAAATAATTCAAACCAAATATATTTCAGAACTACCTGGATCAAATCTTACAAATGTTGATTTTCTGGAATTACTAACCACTATTGGAATCAAAGGAAATTTAAGGAATCCTTACTGGAAGAAGCCTTATGGATATTATCAAATGATAATAGAAGGACTGTATCACAAAATGTTATGGGCTCAAGAAGATTTGAATCTAGATGGTTTGGAAATCTTGGGGGGAACTCTTTGCTGGTGTGATTTTGGGTACATGTTTATTCATGAAGTCAAAGGTTTTGTTTCAGAATGGAAAGGAAATACACAAAGAAAACAACGCAACAAGATATTTGGAGAAATATTGAAGGACATATGTCTTTCAGTAATTCACAACAGAAGGTTGAATATTTCTCAATAACAGCTGAAGTAATCCAATTTAAATCACCAAGTAAAAAATAAAAAACCATATAAAAAATAGCAAAATAAAATAAAAAAAAAATCACCTAAAAAAAGAGAATTCTGTATATATCTGTATTAGTATCAAGGGCAGTGACCTCCTGCCTTATCAAAGAGGAATTTCAAATCATTCAAACTACCTTATAAAAAAAATCTTTTTTAAACACTCTTATCACTCAGGGCAATGACCTCCTGCCTTATCAGAGAGGAATTTCAATTTTTTCAATTTTTTTTCAAGTATCTTATCACTCAAGGCTATAAATCAGTATTCAATAACGGACTTCAAACTCAACATTTTCCAAGAGATTTTTTTCAATGTACAAGTATCATGATTTTATTTAAAAAAAACAGGGGTGGTTATCTGTTCTTACGCCACCTCATAAAAGAAGATGGCACAAGTTTGGGGAAGTGTGGGCCCATAGGCCTTTATTAATGTTATTTCTCTTTTTTGAAAAAAAAAACAATGAAAAGATGGTGTGAAGAAACAGCAAAAGAAGATATAGATAGCTCAAAATATCAAAATTATGACTGCTTGTCATAATTTGGTTTTTTGAGACAGGAAGAGATAAAATATGGAAACAAAAACAAGAAAAAACAAAAACCAACCAAAAAAAAAGCTAGGCCATTCAGATACAGAAAAAGAAGATAGAAGAAGTTAAAAATGTCAAAATTATGACCGCCGGTCATAATTTGCCACAAAAGCAAGAAAACTATATCAAGACAGGGAAGAAAAACCAACCAAACAAGATGGGCCATTCAGATACAGAAAAGGAAGATCAAAGAGTTTAAAATGTCAAAATTGTGACCGCCGGTCATTATTGGGTCAGTGACTTCAGAAAAAGCAAGCAAATAGTATCTGGATAGGAAAAAGAAGTAACCAAACAACAAAAGGTGCTCAGATACAGTAAAAGAAGACCTTGGAATATAAACCAGAAAAGTAATTCAAATTTATGGCACAAATAACAAAAAAAAAACATTACACACAGAGGTATACTGGATAACGTTAGCCCAATATTATTGGTTTAGCCACTCTTCGACATACTCCCATACATCCACCTCAGAAATTCAAATTGAACACAGTAATCATAGATATGAAAGAGGGTATGGGCTCCCCAAACATAGCCAGAATATCATTCAATTAGTCCTAACAGATCACCATAACTCAACAGATACTAGGCCATCAGTACAGAGCACCCCCCACAGAGTGATGAACATAATGCCAGCATGATTGTAGTTTGACGACACTGCTGCCAGAGGTGGGAATTGAACCCAGGACCTTGGTGAAAGTTGAAAGCAACCCGGAATCACTAACCACCACACCATTTCAAAATATAACATTACTCCTCAAATTGAAAACTCATTCAACATCACTCATCAATTTAATCACTCTTAAAAAAAATTTCAACATAAAAAAAAAAAAAAATTTTCAACATAAAAAAAAAAAAAACAATTTTTTTCAACATAAAAAAAAAAAAAAATTCAACATAAAAAAAAAAAAAAAAAAAATTTTTTCAACAGAAAATAATTTTAAAAAAAACAAATCATTTTTCAACATAAAAAAAATCTATAATAACAAAAATAAATAACATAAACTGTTGTGATTAAAATTAAGGATAAAAGATCAGATCAAATAAAGAAGGTAAAAAATTAGTCCTTGTATGACTTTAAACTACAGGGTAGCAACCTGAAGGCTAAAATTAGTCCTTGTATGACTTTAAACTACAGGGTAGCAACCTGAAGGCTAAAATTAGTCCTTGTATGACTTTAAACTACAGGGTAGCAACCTTAAGGCTAAAATTAGTCCTTGTAGGACTTTAAACTACAGGGTAGCAACCTGAAGGCTAAAATTTAGTCTTTGTATGACTCAAACTACAGGGGTAGCACACCAGAGGGCTGAAGATGCAAGTAAAATCAAGGAATCAAGAAAATAAAAAGAAAAGAGAAGATATCAAGAGTAAAACAAAAATGAATAATAGAATAATGAAAGCCTCAAGTAAAACAGTAAACTCAGGACTAGCGTTCACAAATGTCCTTGTATGACATTAAACTGCAGGATTTGGTATACCTAATATACTGGGTTTTATCCACCTAGAGACTAATAATCATGGAAGCTCAAGCCAATGCTGCAAAATATAAGTCAGTACTCAAGAAGGTTAGACCAGACAATGAAGCTATGCCTCAAGATCTGAATCCGCCTTTGGGAAGACCTGAATTATCAAGAGATCCATATGAAACACCCCTATCACCTAACCCACCTCCATTTTTTGAAACATCAAAAGTTACAGAAGAAAGAATTTCAATGATAAACTTTGGACCATCTGGATGGTTATCAGAAGAAGAGATTAATTTATTAAAGAATGTTATATTACTAAGGCAAAAGGCTATAGCATTTTGTGAAGAAGAAAGAGGTGTACTAAAACATTCTTATGGAAAACCTTATAAAATACCAGTTATACCACATGAACCATGGCAAAAGAAACCAATACCAATACCAAAATCAATTTTACCTCAATTTATTGAACTAGTCAGAGAAAGAATACGTACAGGACTCTATGAACAATCAACATCAAGCTATAACAGCCCAGTATTTTGTGTGGCAAAGCACAATGGAAAACTTAGAATAGTTCATGATCTTCAAGACCTCAATAAAGTAACAATAAAAGATGCAGGATTGCCACCAAATGTTGATGAGTTTGTAGGATCATTTTCAGGAAGAGCATGTTATGGATTGGGAGATATTATGGCAGGATATGATGAAAGAGAATTGGATATTACTACAAGACCACTTACAACATTTGAAACACCACTTGGAAGACTTCAGCTTACAAGACTACCTCAAGGAGCAACAAACTCTGTGGCAGTTTATCAAGCACAAATGACTTGGATACTTCAGGAGGAAATACCAGAGCACCTTGGAATATTTATAGATGATGGAGGAATTAAAGGACCCAGATCAATGTATCAGCACGAAAAATTGAAGGAGAATCCACTCATAAGACGATTTGTTTGGGAATATTCAGTAACATTAAAAAGAATACTTTTCGGGATAGAAGAGGCAGGACTCACAATTTCAGGATCAAAATTTGCATGTTGTGTTCCAGCACTTGATATTGTGGGGCATGTTGTGTCTTTGGGAGGAAGAAAGATTTCAAAAAAGAAGATAAACAAGATACAAAACTGGCCTAGACCAACAACAAAGAAGGAAGTTAGAGGATTCTTAGGACTATGTGCATATGTCAGAATGTTTATCAAGGACTTTTCACAATTTGCAGCACCATTGAGAATATTGACAAGGGAGGATGTATTGTGGAAATGGGATGAAAAATGTGAAGAAGCATTTATAAAACTCAGGAAAATAGTAGGAGAAGAGATTACTTTGAAGACATTAAATTATGATAAAGATTCAGGAAAAATAAAATTAGCAATAGATTCAAGTTATATTGCAGCTGGTGCAGTTCTTATGCAAGAGGATGAAGATGGAAAGGATAGACCAGTACTATATGAATCAGTAACATTTTCCAGACTAGAATCTAAATACTCTCAGCCAAAATTAGAGCTTTGCGGTGTAGCAAGAATACTCAAAAAACTTCAAACAATATTATGGGGGCAACACTTTGAAATTCAAGTAGATGCTAAAGCTTTAATAGAAATGATCAACACACCATGTTTACCAAATGCACCAATGACAGGATGGGTGGCATACATTCAACTTTTTTCATTTGATCTTGTACACAAACCAGGAAAAACATTTACTATGCCAGATGGGTTATCAAGAAGACCAAAAGGAGAAGACGAAGAAGAAAGTGAAAGGGATGATTTTAATGAAGATGAAGATTGGATTAAACCACATCCAGTATTTTGCCTAAAAGAAGTAAATACAAGTAAAGTGGGAAAATTATCAAGGAATAAAACAAACAATATTGAAATTCCAATAAAACAGGAAGGATTTGGAAAACATACGCAGGAATATTTGAATAGTTTGAAAAAGCCACAAAGTATTGGGGAAGACTACTTCAAGAAAATTAAAAGAAAATCAGTGAATTTCTATTTAGAAGGAGGGCAGCTGAAAAGAAGAAATAAAGCACATCCACAAATAGTTGTATACAATTAAAAAGCTCAGAAACAGATACTAAAGAAAATGCATGAAGAGCTGGGGCATAGAGGGGAAAATGAAACATACAGGAGAATCAAGAAGAGATATTGGTGGGAAGGAATGAAAAAGATAGTTAAAAAATGGGTAAAATCATGTCACGGATGTCAAAAAAGGAGTCATTTGCAACAAAAAGAAGAAGCAAAGATATCTGTAACATCTACTTTATTTGAAAGAGTCAGCATGGATGCGGTTCACATTAAGGCAGGATGATGGAAATACTTAGTTGTAGCAAGAGATGACTTTTCAGGATGGCCAGAAACTGTTGCATTAACTAGGCTAATGGCAAAATCAGTCTCAGAATGGTTTAATTCAG
The DNA here is from genome assembly GCA_023105745.1 of Austropuccinia psidii. Lineage (NCBI taxonomy): Eukaryota > Fungi > Basidiomycota > Pucciniomycetes > Pucciniales > Sphaerophragmiaceae > Austropuccinia > Austropuccinia psidii. The sequence goes on from JALGQZ010000013.1 coordinate 42,794,926, forward strand.
AATGGATTTGTAGATATGGAGCACCCAAAGAAGTCACAGTAAATGGAGGAGCAGAATTTGGAAAAGAGCTACAAGAAGCAGTCAAAAGAGCAGGATCAAGAATCAGAATAACTACACCTTACTACCCAGAAGCACAAGGAATGATTGAAAGAGGCCATAAGCAATTGAAGGATGCACTTGTAAAAATGTGTGGTGAAAATGGATCCAAATGGAAAGAACACTTACCAATTGTAACCTTGGCAGATAGAATTTCGGTAAAAAGAACAACAGGATACTCACCATTTGAGCTTCAGTTTGGTCAGCAGGCTGTCTTACCAATTGACATAGAAACAAACACATACCTGGCCATAGAATGGAATAAAATCTCAACAACAGAAGAGCTATTGGAAGCAAGAGCAATACAGATTGCAGCAAAAGAGGAAACAAGATTAGCAGCAGCAGAGAAATTAAGAGATTCAAGACACAAATCAGTTAAATATTTGGACAAAAAGATGGCACATAGACTGAGAAATCCACTTGAACTAGGGGACTTGGTATTAGTTTATAATAAGCCACTTGAGTCACAGTGGGGTTTACTCTTCAAGAACCGTTGGAATGGACCTTATAGAGTCATAAAGCAAATTAATAATGGACCTTATGAGCTTGAAGAATTGGATGGCACTAAACTTACAAGAAAATTTGCAGCAAGTCACATCAAGAGGTTTTATCCCAGAGGAAAGAAAGTTGAATCAAGTGAAGAGTCAGAAAATGACAGCAGTGAAGAAATTGAAGAGGAAGATTTAATATCAGAGGAAGAATAAATTGATCAAAATGGATATGATTGATATTGGCAAGCTTTTCAACTGGAATGCTGGGGACAGCATTAAATGGAGAGGGGAATGTGGTATTCCATACCATTAGTACCAGTTTCAAGCTTACCAATAAAACAAAAGAAAAAAAAATGATGATAAAAAGAATTACGCAAAACAGATTTACACATTACAATTACAAATTTCAAAAAGAAATATACAATACACAGCCTCAAGATCTTATCAAAACAGTATAGTATCAAAGAATTTATCCACCTTATTGCATCATCAATAACAAATTACGTCATTAAAGGCAGTTAATTTAAATAAAGGTATATGAAGATGGACCAAAGCATCAGAAGATGTATTTTCCCCATCTTGATTCAATTTAAAGAAGAAATACCTCAAGGCTATGCATAAAATTACAATATATTTTCCAAGAACAAATGCTTCTTTAGTAATAATAACACGCATCAAACTTGATAGAAATGATGAAATCTCCATATGAAATGATACAATACTAAAATAAAACCACCAGCGTAATTCTCTCAGAACATACATAAAAAATAGAAACAAAAACAATTTCCCCACCTTCAAGAAAACATCACCAGCCATATTATCTCAATGAACTCACATGACTCTGGAAAAAAAAGAAAATCTCACCAGCCAAATTATCTCAAAGACATCACATGATTTTGATAAGGAAAAGAACCACCAGCATAATTCTCTCATAACATACATAAAAATAGAAACAAAAAAATACTTTCCCCACCTTCAAGAAAATCTCACCAGCAAAATTATCTCAAAGACATCACATGACTTTGATAAGAAAAAGCACCACCAGCATACTTCTCTCAGCAAACACTTTGCTACACCAAAACTACACGTCTTACTAGCTAAAACCTCTCAACTATGATTTTTTCTAAGTACCCTGTTTTGAGAAGCTCTATGGAGGCCTAAAAGCTATAAATAGGGGTCCTCTCTCCCTCATTTTTCCCATCATCATGGAACAAGTTCCCACTATCCAGGATCACCACCATCCCTGAACTAGCAGGATATCTAGAATAGTAGTAGTGTTTTAGTAGTGAAAAGCTCAGTAGCTTTGCTCAGTAGCTTAGTATTAGTGAAGAATAGTAGTATAACCGTAGTAAAAGCTCAGTAGCCTTGCTCAGTAGCTTAGTATTAGTGAAGAATAGTAGTATAGCCATAGTAAAAGCTTAGTAGCCTTGCTCAAAAGCTTAGTGTTATTAACAAAGAGAAGTAGTAGTGATATAAACTCAGTATTAAAAAAAACTCCTAAAAGAATCAAATCCAGTAGTCTTATTATTAGTACTCATATCAAAAAAAAAATCATTATAATAAACCTAAAACCATAAAAAATATATATATTCTTATCATTCTTATTAAAAACAAAAAAAATATTCTTATCAGTTTCATTAAAATAACAGAAACCCAAAACATTAATATATATATATATTCATCACTTTTATTAAAATAAAATTAAAAAAAAAACTAGTGTTTATTTTATCAGAAATTTTAGATCAGAATTTTTACTGTAGTGTTATTGATAGGTCTGATTTAGAGACTGCTGATAAGTCTTCTCTATCTGTTAAAGCCACAAATCTTATTTTATTTTGTGATTCTCTGTAGGCTGACTATTCAGTATTATTTAGAGGGGCAGCTAATACACCTTAGCACCCATGGTTATTGGACAATTCTGAAATTCAAAACAGACTTACCAATAATTTCCCCCTCAAGATACTGCCTTATTTCATCCCACACCAAGAGGAGTTACCACAACGGAGATCCAAGGAGGTGAATTGCCATGGTTTTGACACCCACTCAAACACCTCAAATCAGCAGATCCACTATTTGCATCAGCACTCAGTTTCAGCAATCTTCCTTGCTGAAACATGCATACAGCTTGGTACTTCAATACAGCCTGTCAACATCTGTACAGGTTGGATACACCATTATTAAACTGTATGATCACTCAGCTTCACCACACCTCTTGTACAGGTTCTTTACAGCTGTACAGTACCTGTATTGGCCAGACTCAATTTAATCATTCAATCCTCTCATGAAAATCCTCTCTCTGGATCAGGGCTGGTGATTCTCACAGATACCAGCCCCTCTTTCTCCCCCCTGGGGACTTTTCCCCAGTTAATTAGTTTAGTTTATTTATTATTTAATGAATATTATCATCCTTATTTTGGGTATTATATTTATTTAATATTAAGTTAGTCTTTGCCCTTTCTCTCTTTGCCTGTACAGTATGAGTTGGGTGGCCATATCCTTATTAACCCTTCTCTTTTCATTCTGACAGGTTGAAACAGTGGACTTGGACTTGTTTGTGATTGGCTTTTTTATTCTTTACTCTTATTTCTTTTTTTTTCTGATTTCTTATATTTCTTTTATTAGTAATTCATCTTTTAACACTCTTAAGTGTATTTCTTTCTTACCATATCCTCAGCCCTCCATAAGTGAGTCCCAGTTTACTGAGTGCCAGGCCCTTTTCACTTTGAAGAGCCCCTGTGACATTAAATTAATTAACTCATATTTGATTCTTTCTTTTCATTCATTTATATTCATTTCTCTCATTCATAATTTATGACTTTTTAATGATCTTATGATTTTTCTCTCATCAATTTTCATTTCATTCATATGAAAATTGACTCTTTCTATTTTTCTTAATCATTGCTGACCATCTCATTTCACTTCATTTTATTTCAATCAAATTTCTCTGTGTTTGTCTATTCAGGTCTTATCAGGAGTTATTGTTTGGTTGATTGATTGGGATTCATTTGGGTTATTGATTCAGAAATTCAGGATTTTATCTGGATTGATTTGGTTGACTTTTGAATTCCTTTAGATAACTGATTCATCCTCAAGAATTGATTATTGATTTTTGGTTGATTTTGATTCCTAAAGATATTAATTGACTGATTGATTCCTCAAGACCTTGAGTTGAATTTGAAGACATTTATTGATTGATTGGCTGATTGTTTATTTAATTCTTCAAGATTATTGATACTGGATTGAATTTATTGTTGATTATTGGCTGAATTGATTGATTATTAATTGAAGTTGTTTTTACCTCAAGAATGGAATTGATTCCTCAAGACTCATCAAGAGTTTATTGTGATTGATTTGGCCAAGCTTTGATTTTTGTTCTCAATACCATCAAGTTTTTATTCTACTTCTGTTCATAATTCCAGTTCAGCATAGTCCCCCAGCCAAGAACACTAGATTCCAAAGAGTTTCAGCTGTTCTCACTCCTAAAGCAAGGGTTCCTCTTGACTGCACACAATCAGTTCATCAACTGAGAGCAAACCTGGACAGAGGACCACCAATGGAAGGAGAAGCACCCTCAAGAAGAGGTGGAATGAAACTTAGAAGATCAAGATCCTTCTCTGGACTTTTGGGTGGCTACCCTGGCATGTCTGAAGGTGCAAGAGCAATATTAGGGGAAGCTGAAGATGAAGAGGGGGAAGAGTCTGTGGAAGAGGAAGATTCTGGGGAGACTGAAGTGGCAGATGCCTTGGAAAATGCTCCAGAGGTGCTTGAGGGTTCTAATCTAGCTCTTTCTAATCAACCTCTTGTCTCTCAAACTGAACCAAGTCTCCTCAAGACAATGGAGCAGATGACTCAATTCATGGAGCAGCTCACTCAAGCAGTTTCTCCCAGGGACAATTCCAAAGCCCCTGCATTCAAAACTCCATCCATGAAGGCACCTCATTCTTTTGATGGTCATAAATTGAGAGGATTTATCCAATCCTGTCAATTAATATTCCATAATGATCCAGAAAATTTCTTCTCTTACAGGAAGAGAGTTCTTTACTCAACTTCTTTTCTCACTGGTAGAGCTGGAAAGTGGATTGAACCCTATATCTCAAATATTTTCAATGAAGACCCTTCTTATCTCCTCAATAATTGGCCATCATTTTAATCTCAACTATTCACTCTGTTTGATGACCCCAATGAAGTCAGGAAAGCTGAACAAGATTTGGACAAATTGAGGATGAAGGAAAGTGGACATGTATCCTTGTACATTGCTGATTTCAGAAGCTTAATGTCAAGAATTGGAGATGGGGGGAAAGAGCTTATATCCATGTTTACAGAAGAGGATTGGCATCAAGATTATTTGATCAGTTGGCTTCTCACCCTGGAACTTTTGATACTCTTCAAGAACTGATGGATGTCACTTCAGAATTAGACACAAGATATCATGAGAGGCAAAAAGAAAAGGGTGGCAATAAAGAGAAGAAGCCTCCTGTTAATGGATCCAATCCCTCAAGGCCTCCTCAAAACTCATTTCCAAAGAGGCCTCACCAAAAGAAGGACAAGAAGGGCAAGCAATTTCAATTTTCAAAGTACAAGCCCCATGCTGCGCTCCTCAATAAGGACAATAAATTAATTGGTTTTGACATGGAGAGGAGGATTAAAGAGGGGTTGTGTACTTATTGTGGTGGAAAGGGCCCAATTGAAAAATTCTTCAAGAGACCTCGGAGCAATCCTGGGTCATCATCAAGAGGCTTCCCTAGCAAGCAGGGAAAATCCTGAGTGGGGATCATGATGTGTTCAATGGTTCTCACTTATTTCCTTCAAGAGCACAATTGTGCACTCTGAATACTAGTGTCAAGAAATCTTTAAATTTTCTTATTTTCTCTTCTATCTCTGATATTTTTCATAGCGTTCTCATTGATTCTGGTGCTACAAACTCTTTTATTGCAAAGAATTTTGCTCTCAAGTACTCATTGACTCTGTCGGAGCTCCCTGAAAAGATTCCTCTTTTCATTCTGGATTCTAATGAATCCCCTGCCTTGTTCATCACCCATTATACCAAGTGGGTAGTTGACTTTCCTTCCTTCCCAAGCTTTGAATGGGACTTCTTTATCATAGATTCACCCAAGGGAGAAGACCTGATATTGCGCTATGATTTCCTTTACCATTTGAATCCCATTATTGATTGGAAAAATGGATTGATCACCTATGATTCTAGGCATAAGGATTCTAGTGGTATTATTCCTCCTACTAGTAATTACTTTGCCACTGCTGTCAACAGTGTTGCTCTGGTTGGTGAACTTAAGACACCTTCCCTTCCTTCTTCTGTCCATATCCCTTCCATCATTCCCTCTCAGTCATTACTTCCATTAATAGATGAAGTCTTCAAAGAGATAGAAGATGTTGGATAAGATGCTGCTATATCTTCACTTCATCTCTTTCAAGGGGATATGGACCTTCCTCCTTTGTCTTTTCATGCCTCCCTGGAGGAACAGTGGGATGAGGAGGAAGAGCCAGAAGAAATTGAAACTGTGTTGAAGGTAGTCCCTCCTGTTTATCACCAATATTTGGATGTATTCTCCAAGGTGAAAGCAGAGAAATTTCCTCCACACCACACCTGTGATCATCATATTTAATTGGAGGGTCTTTTACCTCCAATTGGTGTTATCTACTCATTATCAAATCAGGAGTCAGAAACACTACGGGCCTACATTCAAGAGAATGTAGAGAAAGGTTTCATAAGGCCAAGCTCCTCTTCAACAGGAGCACCTGTCCTTTTTGTTATGAAAAAGGATGGAGGTCTTCATTTGTGTGTTGACTACCACAAACTAAATGCTGTCACTAGGAAGAACAGATATCCTGTTCCTCCTATGAACCAGCTTCTTACCGTATTCAACAGTTCCACTATCCTTCACAAGATAGACCTGCGTGGTGCATATAACCTTCTGAGAATCAAAGAGGGGGATGAGCACTTAACTGCCTTCAGAACCAAGTATGGTAGCTATGAGTATTTTGTCATGCCATTTGTCTTGAGCAATGCTCCTGCTTCTTTTCAGAGTCTTGTGAATGATATATTTTCAGATTTTTTGGATGTGTTTGCTGTAGTTTATTTAGATGATATTATGGTCTTTTCCATTTCTGGGAAGGAACATGTCAAACATGTGTCCACTGTCCTCTAAAGACTGAGGGACAATAATTTGCTTGCCAAAGCCTCCAAGTGTGTATTCCATGCCTCAAGTATGGAATACTTGGGCTTTGTTTTTTCAAGTGATGGCCTCAAGATGCATTCTTCACATTTTGAGCAAATCCTCAATTGGCCTCAGCCCAAAAACATCAAGGCTCTTCAATCTTTTCTTGGCTTTGCCAATTTTTATCTTTGTTTCATAAAACATTATTCTAAAAAAATCACTGCTTTCACTTCCCTTCTCAAAAAATATTTTCCCTTTATCTTTAATTAGGAAGCTCTTAGGTAGTTTCAATTACTCAAAGAAGCTTTCACTACTGCTCCTATCTTATCTCATTTCAATCCTTCTCTACCTACTATTGTAGAGACTGATGCTTCTGATTATGCCTGGGGTGCGGTACTGAGCCAGGTGAATGACTCAGGAAAGCATCCCATTGCATTTAATAGTCACAAGCCTCTCCCAGCTGAGCTGAACTATGAAATTCATGACAAGGAACTCCTTGGCATAGTTTGGGCTCTCAAGCGCTGGAGAGCAGTTCTTCTCTCTCTTTCCAATTCTTTTAGGGTCTTGACAGACCGCTCTTCCCTGCAGTATTTCATGTCTTCCAAAGCTCTTGCTTGTTGTCAGGCCCGTTGGGCTGAGTTTCTTTCTAAATTTCATTTCACTATCACTTACCGCCCAGGCAGGCTGGTCATTTTACCAGATGCCTTGTCACGTTGGGACAACGTGTACCCAGAGAGGGGGGTGGACTTCATCAGCAAGAATCCTCAAAATTTTCATCAAATAATCAAGCAAGATGGAATTCAAGAGTCAAGATTCTTCTCAATCAAAGTGGAAATATTTTCAGATTTAGTTGACAAGATTCAAAAAGAAGTATGGAAAGACAAAGACTATAAAGAAATACTCAAGCAATTAGCAAGAGGTGAATCAGTTCCAGATTATTCTCTTGAACCTCAAGCCAAGTTGTTATCATTCAAATATAGAGTGGTAATCCCAAGAAATGGAGAACTTCAACTCAATATTCTTCAAAAGCCTCATGACTCACCATTGGCTGGCCATATTGGCCAGGAGAAGACCCTCAAGCTCATCAAGAGGGATTTTTATTGGTCTGGCATGAATCAATTCATCAAGGACTATGTGTCCTCATGTCAGAAATGTTCAAGAAACAAGAACATTCATCACAAGAAGTTTGGATTACTCAAGCCTCTTCAAGCTCCATCTGGTCCTTGGAATTCCGTATCAATAGACTTTATCACTCAATTGCCCTTGTCAAACTACTTTGACTCAATTATAGTAGTTGTGGACAGGTCCTCAAAAATGGCAATCTTTATTCCAACTTATGGAACAATCACTGCTCTGGACTTACCTCAAATCTTCATTAGTCATGTATTTTCCAAGCATGGCCTTCCAGTCAGTATTATTATTGATAGAGGATCTTTATTTGTTTCATCATTTTGGACTCAATTGTGTCAGCAGCTCAAGATATCAAGAGATCTTTCAACTTCTTTTCACCCTGGAACAGATGGACAGACAGAGAGGGTAAATCAGATTCTAGAACAGTATCTTTGGATGTATGTCAGCTATCATCAAGATGACTGGTACACCTGGCTCCCTCTGGCTGAGTTTGCCTATAATAATGCAGAGCATTCATCAAAAAAGCAATCACCTTTTTTCACCATTTATGGAAGAAATCCCAGCTTTGACTTAATCCATATTTCTCAAGATTCACCTGCTGGAAAGTTATCAACAAAACTCCAATAAATACAGCAAGTTGTCAAAGAAGAATTAGAGTCAGCAATAAGTAAATTCAAGAAGTATGCAGATAGAAATAGAGCAATTCTACCTGATTTCCAACCTGGGGACAAAGTATGGCTGGCTTCCAAGAACATAAAGACAACAAGACCCACCAAGAAGTTATCAGAAAGATGGTTGGGACCTTTTGAAGTTCTGAAGAAGATTGTCAGCCATGCATATCACCTCAAGTTTCCTCAGCAATGGCAGTCAGTTCACCCTGTATTCCATGTGTCCTTATTAGAACCAGGGAAGCATTCACCTATCCCAAATCAACATCAATTTCCACCACCACTAGTCTTAGTGGAGGAGCAAGAGGAATGGGAAGTGGCTCAGGTTCTGGACTCAAAACTCAAGAGAGGTAATTTATGGTATCTTGTAGAGTGGAAAGGATTAAGTGAAAACCCAGAAAGAACCACTTGGGAACCCACTTCTAACCTTACCAGCTCACCAGACCTTGTCAAGGATTTCCATTCATTGTATTCAGACAAGCCTGGCTCAAATGCCTCAAGAGTTTGATTTTATGGTGCTTGGTGGGGAGAAGAAGTTATTAAAGTAAGTTCCTCTCCTGGCATGCACCTTTAAGGGGGTATTCTACCCATATGTTGTTGTAAGCATCACCTTGGCCACTTTGTGAGCACTTTTCAATTTTTTGGACAGATTCAGAAGGCCTTACAACATCAATACCCTCCAATTTGGACCTTATCAAGATATAGCCAAATTTTTCTTTCTTTCTTTTTCTTTTCTTTTTCTTTATCATTATTTCAATTTATGCCAATCATCATAATTCAAGACATTCATCACTTCAAGTCAATTATGGCAATTTATTTCAGTTTTATGGTGCTTGGTGGGGAGTGGTAGTTATGTAAGTAATTGCCATCTCCTGGTATGCATCCCTGAGGGTTCTACTTCTTGTAAAACATTACCTTGGCCACTCTGTGAGCATCAAATGCTTGGTTTTCATTTTCCAGACATTCTTGGCCAAAATCAAACAACTCACTACAAGAAGGACAAACCTTCAGTAATTTCTTTTATCTCTTTTTCTCTCAATTTCTTTCTTTTCTTTACTTTTATAATTTTGTTTTCTTTTATTTCTTCAAAGCAGCAGCATCCCCTCCCAGATCATGTATTAGGAGGTTCCATTTTTTTTTCATTTTTTAGTATTTATAAGAGTGGGGATAGAAGTCAAACCAAACACAAACAAGGATAAGTAAACCAGTTATCTCTACCTAAATCATCAGAGGTTCTCTGAAAACCATTTATCAATTCACCTTCATACCAGGCAAATTTTGCAGCCATTTCTTCTGAAGCAGTACCCGGAATAGTCCTGTCATTTGCATACATAATCACCTCCCTGCTATTTCTATCAACCCTCCTGAATAATGTGGCCACAGCTTCTTGGTTTTCACTTGCTGCATTGGGATCTTCTCTGGTAATTTGGATAGGCCATCAATCTCTTCTTTGAAAAACCTGAGCGGAAGGAAATGGCAAAGGAGACAAACCATCCCTTCTTCTACTGGAACTGGCCACAGGTTGGAGTTTTTGGGAGGTGGTTATGGGTGAGCTCCTGGGTTGCTGGCTTGGTGATGGTCTTACTGCTGGATTCAAGGCAGGCCTTCCATGAGACGTACTTGGTGAAGAAGGTGGAATGGTAGTAGGAATGGAAGCAAGAACTGGTTGGAAGGTTCTGGGAGTACTGGGAATCACTTGGCTTTGGAATCTGTTGGCAAGAGGCTGAGCAGAGGAATTTCTGGAAGGATGGCCAACTGGATGAGGAACAATTACAACTTCTTCACCATCCAACTCATCACTACCTTCAGCATCTGTATCAGTTGGGGAATAAGCAATCCTTCTTATTCTTTTCACTACCCCTTCAGTGTTGAGCCTGGAGATTGGGAATTCTGAGCTGGAATATATTGGCCTACCACCAACTGGCATTGGCCCTCCCACATTAGTCCACCTTGCCACATCCCTCTGCCTGGAACCAGTCACTACATCAAAATATCAGTACCAATTCAATCAAGATATTCAAATCACTCACATTGAGAAAATCCTGAAGTTCCATCAGGATTAGGTGCCTCAGAGACTGGGAACTCTTTCCCAAAAGGCCCATATTTTCTACTCCATGAATACCTCCTGATGTTAGAAGATGGCACCTTGGTACAACAACATGGTTTCTTTCCAATGAAGCAATAATGGCACTTTAAAGATTGGGGATTGTAGTGTTGAAAAAAATCCTTACCCTTGGCCAAACATTGAGTACAGGCAGGATCAAGAATTTCAACTTCTCTGTACCCGTCATAGTTTTGGGAGGGATCAAAGTGACCAGAAGAAGCCATCAAGGGTGAAGACAATTGACTGAAGACGCCAGAACCACAAAGAACAGATGGTGGCGGTTCAGAAGGAGAAGATCCAGTGAGTTCAGTCAGTTTGGAACTCATAACTGAAGATTATGCAAGCAGAAGATTCAAGACATCAGAATCAGTCCACTCCAAATCAAAAGAAATTGACCTCAAGGAAATGGGGCCATAACTCATTTATGCCCCCCCTCAAAGCCTCTGAGGTGAGGATTCAAGACCCCTTTGGGGATGAATTCATCACCCAGGGCCTCCCCTGAAACTTTGGGGAGGCCAGGATCTTGATGGTCCTGGACCCCCTCAATGGGTCCAGGCCATGTAGGTGAGTTTTTTGGACCATGCGCCATTTTTTTGTCCCATGGAATACCTGGGTCCCCAGCAAAATTGGGCCCAGAGGGTCCAATTAGCCCTGGGAGCCTCCAATAGCCCCCATGGCGTATGGTCCACATACTGTGGACTGTAGGGCCCCAAAAGACCAAAATGGCCAGAAATGGACATATATCAAAATTTTCAATAAAATCACCCAAGACCCAAAAAAGGCCAGAAGGGCCATAAAATCAAGATTTATCAAGAATCACCATAGGAAGGGCCAAGGCGCAAAATACTATGAGAAGGCAAATTGAAGCATTTTCAAGGCCAAAGGGGACAAGACCCTGGGAAGACTTTCTTTCAAGATATTTTCAATTGGGCCTTGAAAAATGAGTATACATTCATATACTCATTTGGCATCATTTTTTGAGCACAAGATCTCAGTGGCCATCATTTTGGGATACAACCCAAGGCCATACCCCAAGGACAAAAGATTTATTGAATCAGAAGAAAAGAAGCATATTTTGAAGTGGAATACTTACTCAAAATTTGAAAGAAGGGGGAATCAAGTTAGTTTGACAGGGAAGAATTGAAAAGAATTTTCAGGATAATGGTCAAGAGGACATGAAAATTAAAAAGAAGTTTTTTTTAAAGAAAATGTGGGTATATTGAGATGCCACTCAACAGTGGCAGAGTATTATGGTGTTCAGGAGCCCAGCAGTTTCAAGAGGGGGATACTGTAGCAACCACTCACCAGGGGTAAGGGTATTCATTAATACACCCACTCAAACACCTCAAATCAGCAGATCCACTATTTGCATCAGCATTCAGTTTCAGCAATCTTCCTTGCTGAAACATGCATACAGCTTGGTACTTCAATACAGCCTGTCAACATCTGTACAGGTTATATTCACCCAATACAGTTTGGATACACCATTATGAAACTGTATGATCACTCAGCTTCACCACACCTCTTGTACAGGTTCTGTACAGCTGTACAGTACCTGTATTGGCCAGAATCAATTCAATCATTCAATCCTCTCATGAAAATCCTCTCTCTGGATCAGGGCTGGTGATTCTCACATATACCAGCCCCTCTTTCTCCCCCCTGGGGACTTTTCACAAGTTAATTAATTTAGTTTATTTATTATTTAATGAATATTATTATCCTTATTTTGGGTATTATATTTATTTAATATTAAGTTAGTCTTTTCCCTTTCTCTCTTTGCCTGTACAGTATGAGTTGGGTGGCCATATCCTTATTAACCCTTCTCTTTTCATTCTGACAGGTTGAAACAGTGGACTTGGACTTGTTTGTGGTTGGCCCTTCTATTCTTTACTCTTATTTCTTTTTTTTCTGCTTTCTTATATTTCTTTTATTAGTAATTCATCTTTTAACACTCTTAAGTGTATTTCTTTCTTACCATATCCTGAGTCCCAGTTTACTGAGTGCCAGGCCCTCTTCACTTCGAAGAGCCCTTGTGACAGTCCCCAATAGCTACAGCAAAGGAACAGAACTCACCTTACAAAAATAGCCTCCCAATACCTTCACATGATCACTTTCTTCTTTGTTTCAAGTTTTTTTTGCCTCACTCCCCTGATATTATCATGATACCATCATGCATCCTTTCTTCCATTGAAGATATTCCTGAAATGCCCTCCTACTCAGTCTCAACTATGGCATATCCCTGTGAGGATGGTCACTTTGAGCAGATGAGTACATAAATCAATAGCTCTATCCATCCATAACAGCTTCTTTCTTAAGTAACTTTGATCCATGCACCCTTTAGTATTACCCAAAGGAATACTCTCCTGGTATCTTAGAAGGTGTTCAATACATCTTTTCAATTTGTCAAAGCTCAATAAATAAAGGAAAGACTTGATTGAGTCATCTGTATGCCATTCAGCCTTTTTTCAATTCAACTCAATATTTCTTGTAAGTCAATACACCCAGTTCATTTCCAAATGTGACAAGGTAGAGTTTCCTGTCAAAACCATAGATAATCACAACCCTTTTAATTAATTATGGAAATCCTCTTCCATATAAATTATTCTTGGACTTGAAAACTCAGTGATATTAATGTATTCTATTCCCATCTTGCCATATCCATCATCCATAGACATTTTGACCATTTCACCATTCAGATCCATCTTTGGGTAATTCTATGTTCTTGGCCTTTTTGGAAATTTCCCATTAAATGAGGTGAAGTAATGAAGAACATGTTTATAGCAATTTGGGTTTCTAATTCAGATTTGCGCATTTCTGTGCCTTTTATGTACACTTTGCACTTTTGTGCTTTTTAACATCCAATAAGAAAAAATGGACCCAAATGGCCATATTTTTCCATTTGGGATTTATTTGAATTTCTTGTGCAAAAGTCCTCAAATACAGTTTTAAGCCCATTTAGGCTTTTTTTGGGAAATAAAATTCAGAAATATTGTGAAGCACATCAAAGTCTCCTTCTTCTCCTTGGTCAAAGAAATCCTGGAGAAGAAATTTGGCCACCTCTTCCCCTCAATATCCAGAAGTGAAAAAAGCTGGTGCTATACACCATTATGCACATTTTTCACCAGAAATTCAATAGTAATAATTCAAATTTTCCATTATTCAATCTGAGATACCTTCCCAGAACTCAGGGAACTTGTAAAAGGAAGAGCTATGGGGGAAACCCCTTTTACATGGCACAATTTTTATATGCATAATTGGTTTTTTGAAAGATTTGTTTTAATAAAACCAATCATTTTATCCATTGAGAATTGGTCATTTCCAAATATGCATTATTCCTCTAATGGGATACTGACAAGGGTTTTTCTAGGAATATTCAAGAGGAAGTCCTTAAGTAGCAAAAATCCATCAAACCACCCTGGAATCCATACTCACCCAAGAGATGTTTCTTCCATCAAAGCCTGCATTTAAACCGCATACTCTGGGAGGATTATTCAACTCAATTAATTTACCAATATATAGAAGTTATTTTTCTGGCAATAATTCAATAAAGCTCCAGGGATTTGTTACAGCTTCCTCTCAAGTATGAAGTGATAAAGCTCACAATTCCACATATAGCAGCCCCCCTTTCAGCCCTGGGGGGCTTTCCCAATTTGATTAATCTACTAAAATCTAGTGTTATATTTATTTTCTTTCATCTTGATAGTAAATAATGATATCATAAAGTCAGTAATTTGTACTCCTCCCTTTCTGTCACAGCCATGGAGACAGGCAGGGCATTACCAATAATTACTAATTGAAGATCTTTCAACACCCAATCACAAGGAAGTTTCATGGAAGATCCACCAAATACAGTTTCAAACCTCAATACAGCTCAATAAAGGCAAAACCCAAATACAGGATTCACCAAATACAGGTTCAAACACCTATATTGGATACACCAATACAGGTTTGCATCTTAAATACAGATTCCTCCAGCATACAGTCATGGTTTCTCAACACTCAAACTCCAGGCTGGCATTTTTTCACATATACCAGCTCCCTTTGACCCACCTGGGGGGTTTTCCCTAGTTCATTAAAAAATTTGATTTATTATTTAATATTATTATATTTCTCACTCAGAGGTATTACTTTATTAATTATTAAGTTAGTTTTAGCACTCCCTCACCTGTTCAGTAGAGTCCTGGTGGTCATATCCTTATTAATCCTTTTCTCTTTTCTGAACAGGTGGAAACAGTAATTCAGGAGTATTTGTGGTTTCCTCGTTGTTATTTCTTTTGTTTTCATTTCATGTCTTTCAATGCTCATTCTTTATCAGTAGGAATTTTACCTTTTATCTTATTGCTCCTATCCTTTGAGTGCTTCCCTTGAGCCCTCCATGAGTAAGTCTGTTCACTGAGCGCCAGGCCCTCTTCATTTAGAAGAGCCCCTGTGACATTATTTCAATTAACTCATAATTACTTCTTTCTTTCTTTCATTTTTATTCATTTCTCTCATTCTTCAATTATGATTTTTATGATTTCATTGTCTCTCATCAATTTTTATCTCATTCATTCCATTCAAATGAAAATTGACTCTCTTTCTCATTTCCTAAATTCTGCTGACCCTTTCACTTTATTCTTAATTCTCAATCAATTTTGATTTTCAGGTTCTTCTATTAGGATTAATTCATTGGAATTTGGGGTTAATTGATTCATCATTTCAGGAGCTTCATTGAATTGGGGTTATCATTTGTTGATTTTGGAATTTCTCAAGAATTATTGATTTATTGATTTGATTATTCAAGAAATTTACTTTAACTCAAGATTCTTATTTGACTTGATTGATTGACCTTATTTAATTCCTCAAGATTTGATCCAATTGATTGATTTGAATTTTGTTCCTCAGGAAATTTAATTGATTTTGAAGATATTGCCAGAATCCCTCAAGACTTAATTGATTTGATTTTGAATTGAATCGATTGACTTGATTTGACTTATTGACTGAAGTTGATTATTCACAAGAATTTGATTTTGTCATCTTCATTCTTCAAGTTTGATTCATATTGATTTTACTTCAAGACTATTGATTTATTTCTAAAGTTCATAAAGATTCTCATTTGATTTATTTGGTCAAGCCTTTTTTTATTCTCAAGTATCATCATATTTTATTTCCTTTCCTCAATAATGCCAGTTCAGCATAGCCCTCCAGCCAAGAATACAAGCTCTCAAAGACATCAAGCTTTTCTCACTCTTACAGCAAGGGCTCCTCTTTACTGAATAGCACCAGTTCATCATATTAGTGCAAATTTGGACAGAGGACCACCAATGGAAGGAGAAGAGCCCTCCAGAAGAGGAGCTATCAAGTCAATAAGATCAAAATCATTATTTGGTTTTTTGTGTGGCTATCCAAGAATTCCTCAAGGGCCTAGAAGCAGATCAGGGGGAGGATTCTGAAGAAACTGAAGTAGCAGCTGCCTTTGCAGGTGCCCCTGAGGCTTCTGAAGCTCCACATCTAGCTCCTTTTAATCAACCTCTTGTCTCTCAAGTTGAACCAAATTTTCTTAAAATTATGGACCAGATGACTCAATTCATGGGACAACTCACTCAAGCAGTTTCCCCAAGGGGCACTTTGAGATCCCCAGCATTCAAGACTCCATCAATGATGGAACCTAATTCTTTGATGGTACTAAAGCCTATATATTGAGAGGATTTATTCAATATTGTCAATCAATTTTTTATAATGACCCAGAAAACTTCTTCTCTTACAGGAAGAAATTTTTGTATGCAACTTCTTTTCTCACTGGTAGAGCTGGAAAATGGAATGAACCTTACCTCTTGAATATCTCCAATGAAGACCCTTCTTATCTCCTCAATAACTGGAAGTTATTTGAAGCCCAGTTATTCACTCTGTTTGGTTATCCCAATGAATTCAGGAAGGCTGAACAAGAGTTAGAAAATCTCAGGATGAAAGAAGGTGGTCAGGTTTCCTTGTACATAGCAGATTTCAGGAGCTTAATGTCAAGAATTGGAGACTGGGGGAAAAGGGCCTATATTCATGCATATAGAAGAGGCTTGGCATCAAGATTTTTGGACCAATTGGCTTCTCACCCTGTAAGATTTGATAGCCTTCAAGAGCTCATGGACAACATTTTGGAATTAGATACCAGGTACCATGAGAGGCAGAAGGAAAAGGGTAGTAATCAAGAGAAGAATCCTCCAATCAGTGAATCCAATCCCTCCAGCCTCCCCAGGGTTCATCTTCAAAAAGTCTTATCACAGGAAGAACAAGAAGGGGAATAAGTTTAAATTCTCCCAAGACAAGCTTCATGCTTATCCCCTCACTAAGGACAGCAAATTAATTGGTTGTGAAAAGGCAAGGAAGATTAAAGAAGGCTTATTCACTTATTGTGGTGGCAAGCACTCAATTGAAAAATGCTTCAAGAGGCCTGAAAATATGCAAGGGTCATCAAGAGGCCTCCCTAGCAAGCAGGGAACAGCCTGAGTGGGGATCATCATTTGTTAAATGGTTCTCACTTATTTCCTTCAAGAGCACAATTGTGCACTCTGAATACTAGTGTCAAGAAATCTTTGAAATTTATCATTTTTTCTTCTATCTCTGATATTTTTCATAGTATTATCATTGATTCTGGGGCTACAAACTCTTTTATTGCAAAGAATTTTGTTCTCAAGAGCTCATTGACTGTTTCAGCGCTTCCTGAAGAGATTCCTCTTTTTATTTTGGATTCCAATGAATCCACTTCCTTGTTCATCACCCATTATACCAAGTGGGTTGTTGATTTGCCTTCTTTATCAAGCTTTGAATGGGATACTCTTATCATAGATTCACCCAAGGGAGAGGACCTAATATTGGGCTATGATTTCCTTTACCATTTGAATCCCATTATTGATTGGAAAAATGGATTGATCACCTATTATTCCAGTCATAAGTATTTTAGTGGTATTAAAACCTCTACTGGTGATGACTTTGCCACTTCTGTCAACAGTGTTGCTCTGTTTGGTGAACTTGAGACACCCTCCCTTCCTTCTTCTGTCCATATCCCTTCCATAATTCCCTCTCAGTCATTACTTCCATCAAGAGATGAAGTCCTCAAAGAGATAAAATATGTTGGAGAAGATGTTGCTTTATCTTAACTTCATCTCTTTCAAGGGGATATCGACCTTCCTCCTTTATCTTTTCATGACTCCCTGGAGGAGCAGTGGGATGAGGAGGAGGATCCAGAAGAGATTATAACTGTGTTTAAGGTAGTCCCTCCTGCTTATCACCAATATTTGGATGTATTCTCCAAGGTGAGAGCATAGAAACTTCCTCCACACTGTGCCTGTTATCATCATATTGAACTGAAGGATCTTCTACCTCCAGTTGGTGTTATCTACTCTTTATAAAAGCATGAGTCAGAAACACTATGGGCCTACATTTCAGAGAATGTAGAGAAAGGTATTATCAGTCCAAGCTCCTCTTCAACAGGAGCACCTGTCCTTTTTGTTAAGAAAAAGGATGGTGGCCTTTGTTTGTGTGTTTACTACCGCAAACTTAATGCTGTCACTAGGAAGAACAGGTACCCTGTTCCTCAAACAAATCATCTCCTTACCTTCTTTAAAATTTCTACTATCTTCTCCAAGATAGATTTGTGTGGTGCTTATAATCTCCTGAGAATTAAAGAGGGGAATGAGCACTTAACTTCCTTTAGAACTCAATATGGTGGTTATGCCATTTGGCTTGACCAATGCTCCTTCTTCATTCCAGAATCTTGCTGATTTTATCTTTGCATATTTCTTGGATATTTTGTTTGTAGTCTACTTAGATGATATTATGGGCTTCTCTGGCTCTGAGGAGGAACATGTCAAACATGTAGCCTATATCCTCCAAAGACTGAGGGACAACAATTTGCTTTATAAAGCCTCAAATTGTTTATTTTATGCCTCAAGTGTGGAAGACTTGGGCTATGTTGTTTCAAGTGAAGGCCTCAAGATGGATTCTTCCAAAGTTAAGCAAATCCTCAATTGGCCTCAGGCAAAGAACATCAAGGCACTTTAATCTTTCCTTGGCTTTGCCAACTTCAATCATTGTTTCGTTAGAAATAATTCCAAAAAAATCTTGGCTCTCACTTCCCTCCTCAAAAAAAATTCTCCCTTTATCTTCAATGAGGAAACTCTTAGTCAGTTTCAAATGCTCAAAAAAGCTTTCACCACTGCTCCTATCCTATTGCGTTTCAATCCTTCTCTACCAACTATTTTAGAGAACAATGCTTCTGATTATGCCTTTGTTTCTGTACTGAGTCAGGTGAATGATTCAGGAAAGCATCCCATTGCATTTGATAGTCACAATCTCCTCCCAGCTGAGCTCAACTATGAAGCTCATGACAAGGAACTCCTTGGCATAGTTTGTGCTCTCAAGCACTAGAGAGCCTTTCTTCTTTCTCCTTCTGATTCCTTTGAAGTCTTAAAAGACCACTCTTGTATTCAATATTTTATGTCTTCCAAAGTTCTTACTTGTTGTCAAGCCCATTGGGCAGAGTTTCTCTTTGAAGTTCACTTCTCTATCACTTACCACCCAGGCATACTGGCCACTTTACCAGATTCCTTATCATTTTGGGACAACATGTACCCAGAGAGTGGGGTGGACTTCATCAGAAAGAATCCTCAAACTTTTTATCAAGTTCTCAAGCAAAATGAAATTAAACAGTCAAGATTTTTCCCAATCAAAGTTAAACTTTTCTCAGATTTAGTTGACCAAATCCAAAAAGAAGTATGGCAAGACAAAGACTACAAAGAAATACTCAAGTAGTTAGCAAGAAGTGAATAATCTTCCCATTACTCTCTTGAACCTCAAGCCAAATTATTATTACTCAGAGATAGGGTGGTAGCTCCAAGCAATGAAGAAATAAAACTCAATATTCTTCAAAAACATCATGACTCACCGTTGGCTGGCCATCCTGGCCAGGAGAAGACACTAAAGCTCATCAAGAGGGATTTCCATTGGGCTGGAATGAATCAAATTATCAAGGACTATGTGTCCTCATGCCTGCAATGTTCAAGAAACAAGAAAATTCACTATAAGGAGTTTGGATTACTCAAGCCTCTTCAAATTCCATCTGGTCCTTGGAGCTCATTATAAATGGACTTTATCACTCAATTTCCTCTTTCAAGCAACTTTGATTCAATTTTGTTAGTTGTAGACAGATTCTCAAAAATGTAAATATTTACTACAATTTACTAAACAATCAATGCTTTGGACTTAGCTCAAATCTTTATTAGTCATGTCTTTTCCAAAAATTGTTGTCTGCTCAGTATTGTTAGTGATAGAGGCTCCTCATTTGTTTCATCATTTTGGGCTCAAGATATCAAGAGATCTTTCAACTGCCTTTCACCCTGAAATAGATGGACAAACGGAGAGGGTAAATAAGATTCTAGAACAGTATCTTTGGATTTATGTCAGTTACCATCAAAAAGACTGGCACACCTTGTGAGCCTTGAGGTATATTTTACATACCCAAATAGGCCACAATTATCTTAAAAATAAATTCTGAATTATGCATAACTCATAAGTCATGCATATATCCAGAATTCATCATTTTTGATTTCAGAAAAGATGAATATCTTTTTATTGAGTAAGTAAATCCATGGATTTAAGGCCAGATTTGGTTTCCACACAAAAATTCACCTAGTGTAGCTCCATAGAGTGAATAAGCTCAAATTAACTCTTTGACATGGTAATATGGAAAATACTTCAATACCACATAAAAGATCTGTGAAAACTTTTGTTTTTCTTAATTTCATGCCAAAATAATGGGAATGTGAGAAATCCCATGTTACATATACACTTAGAATATTTTTGTGCATGTTTTGGGCACTTAATATTATGGTATTCTTACATGGACTTTTGTTACACCCATAGTGGATATCTGACTTGAAGCTTAACTTTCTATTTTGACGTGGAAATAGGCAAGGGGGACAAAAGACATCAAAGAGAGCCAGGGTACCCAACTTCTGAGGCCTCAGAGACGTGTACAGCTCCAAAGCTTGGATACATAGCTGCTCTTGGCCCAATTAGTAAACTAAAACACTTTGGGAACTTGGTTACCATGTTACAACTACAGTAAATCTTAAGAAAATAGCAAATAACCTGCTATTTTGACGTGCCAAGGAGGTAAAGAGCTACTTAGACTCCTGTAACCATGTCAATTCTTAGTGACTTTCCATGAATAAGCCCCAAAAGAGTAATTAAAACCCTTTTTGTAATTGTATCCATTGATTTACCTCATAGCAACCAGTAAAACACTGATATTTGCAATTCTACATAGAAATGAGGTGAAAACTTCAAAAATTTATTAAAACTACAGTTCTTAATGAATATCTCTGAACCTTCCAGGAACAATTTATGACTGTATTATGTATGATACAATCAAAAATAATGCTAGGTTTACTAGTAAAATCAAAATTTTTACTTACAGTCCATGTTTGACTATTCTACATGAAACACTGAATCTTCAAAAATTCACAGTAATTACAACCTGTGATGAAACTTCCAATAACATTGATAACTTTGAGAAATCAATTATTCTTTTGGAATAAAAGAAGATTTACAAATGTTACTCCTTTTATTCGTAACCATATTGGGGTTGGTAGTAACGTAAAAGCATCAATTAAGTAATTATGATAATCTTACGTGACAATAGATGATGCAATCAATAATCCAAAAGGTTTCATTGTTTTCTCACTCACTGGTTTTTCAGTTTGCTCCATGGCATGCCTCTGTGAGCTGCTGTTGACTTAAAAGAGGCCTCCTCTTGCTGTTGTTTCCACATCAAATAATCTTATTATCCATTTATATCATTGTTACCAACAAGTATTAGTTAAAGCTATTCTTAAGTGCTTTAATTCTTTCAGAATCAATCAGAAAGACGTGAAATCATAGAATCCAACTATATATTGTTGTAATCCTTCTATAAATCATTTTTTGATTGCTTAAATACACAATTCTCTGTCAAATTTCTCTACTTCTATCTTTCAATAAGTTCTTTGGAGTATAAGTGAGTCATTTATCTTAAATTATTAAAGTTTTTCTTTAAAATTAGTTTCCTTCAAGAATTATATTGAGAATTATTCTTGTGAAAGATAATTATATATTAAAATAATTTTATTATTTTAATAAAAGAAGTTTTTATTATTAAATTCTTCTTGTAATTGATTCTTGTAGACAGTTACTACTCACTGTTAAAATCACTAGTAGTGCTTAACAAGTGAAAGAAATAATTCTTTAATTATTCAATTGTGGTTACAATAATATTTTATTATTATATTTCATAATAACAGACATAGTACTGTTCATTAATAGTAATATTATCATCAGTTTCATAGTCAAATCTTACACACCTGGCTCCCTCAGGCTGAATTTGCCTATAATAATGCAGAACATTCATCAACAAAACAGTCACCTTTTTTCATCATTTATAGAAGAAATTCTAGCTTTGACTCAATTCACATTTCTCAAGATACACCTTCTGGAAATTTATCAAGAAAACTCCAATCAGTACAGCAAGCTGTCAAAGAAAAATGGAAGTCAGAAATAAAGCATTTTAAGAAGTATGCAACTAAAAATAGGGCAATTTCACCTGATTTCCAAACTGGGGACAAAGTATGGCTAGCTTCCAAGAACCTTAAGACAACAAGACCCACAAAGAAACTCTCAGAAAGATGATTGGGACCCTTTGAAGTTTTGAAGAAGATTTGGAGCCATGCATATCACCTCAAGTTGCCTCAACAATGGAAGTCAGTTCCCCCTGTCTTTCATGTGTCCTTGTTAGAACCAGTGAAGCAATCAAATATCACAAATCCAAATCAATTTCCACCACCACCAGTCATAGTGGAAGAGCAAGAAAAATGGAAAGTGTCTCAGGTTCTGTACTCAAAAACTGAAAAGAGGTATATGATGGTACCTTGTGGAGTGGAAAGGATTCAATTAAGATCCAGAAAGAACAACTTGAGAACCAGCTTCCAACCTTACCAACTCCCCAGATCTTTTCAAGGATTTTTACACTTTGTATCCTGACAAGCCTGGCCCAAATACCTCAAGAGTTTGATTTTATGGTGCTTGGTGGGGATTGGAGTTTATGAAATTAAGTTCCTCTCCTGGAATGCACCTTTAAGGGGTTATTCTACACAAATATGTTGTAAGCATCACCTTGGCCACTATGTGAGCACTTTTCAATTTCTTTGGACAGGTTTAAAATTCCTTGCAACATCAATACCCTTGAATTTGGACTTTTCATCAAAATATGGCTAAAATCTCTCTTTTATTCTTTATTTTCCTTTTCTTTAATATTTTATTATTCCAAATTATGCCAGTCACTATTATTCAAGACATTCCTTAACTCAAAATCCATTTATGGAAAAGTTTTCTATTGCTTTATGATGCTTTGTGGGGAGTGGAAGTTATGAAAGTAAGTTCCATCTCGTGGTATGCATCTCTGAGGGTTTTCCTTTATGTAAAAACAACACTTTGGCCACTCTGTGAGAATAAAATTTTTGGTTTTATCTTTTCAGGAAAATTATGGCCAAAATCAAGCAGCTCACCACAAGAAGATCAATCCTCAGAAGTTTCTTTATTTTCTTTTCTTTACTCTCATTTTTCTCTGAATTCTTTCTTTTCATTTTATTTCATTTCTTTTACTTGTATCATTTTATTTTATTTCATTTCTTGTTTCAAAAGAAGCAGTCATCACTCCCATATTTTGCTTGGAAAGTCAATTTATTTGATAATCAAAGATCAAAACACTAGTAATGATAAAGACCAACTACAGATAATCCTCATCAAAATTTGTTCAAGGCTTCTCTAAATTTAACAACCAAGGCATCTCCATAAGCAACTACCTCCCTGGCCAAATCCCTAGTTGGTTCACCTGTAACAGCACTTTTCATAGCTTTATTCACAAAAACCTCAGTCAAAGCATCCACCTCTACAAATAGGGATGTCACCACCACCTGTTATTCACCTTCTTTTAAACAGTTAAATTTCCAGTTATATTACAGCTTTGAAGGTGCTGAAAGATTTATTCAGATTCTGGAGAAATTGGGTCTCTGGAAGTGCTGGCCATAGGTGGTTTAATATTGGTGTAAGTAGAAGTAAGTGTGGGTGACCTGGGTGAAGATCTAATTAGAGGTTGAGGTGGTTGGGGGACCTGATCACTTCATAGATGGTGGTACTGGCTGGGACTGGGGATAGTGAGGTGGACTGAATTCTTCTCTTTCGGATGGGGGTAGTAATTTCAAGTTCTTCTTCATCAATTTCATCACTGCCTTCAGCATCAGTATCAATTTCATCTTGAACCACCAAATTTCTTTTCAATTTTGCAAGTCTTCCATCCTTTCTGGTGACCAAAATAGGAACTTCTTGGGCTACTCCAATGGGGTTGCCTTGGGGGGAATGGGTCCTCCAGTATTGTCCCAGTAACTGTTTGTGTTAGTCCATTGTTGAACACCTCTCATCCTGGATTCATTCACTGAATCAGAAGAAAAGAAAACCATAGAAGTCAGTAATTCAGAAATTACTTGACCATTCAACTCACAATTGGAGTGGCCAGAGGTGGCATCAGAGGTTGGAGGTTCATCAACAGGATCTTCCAATCCAAATATTTCACCCTTCTTGATGCTGCTCCATAATCTTCCAGGATTTTCTGGAAATCTATGGTTTTCCTGAAAGAAATTTCTTTTCCCAAGGTTGCAAAATTGGCACCTGTTGGACCTAGCAGTGGCAGATTCAACACAAGGAACCCCCTTCTTCTGACAATTGATGAAGGTTGGCTCAATAACTCTGACAGATTTAAAACCATCATAGGTTTTATTAATGTCATATATCTCTGTAGGGGCCATACTCTTTTCATAAAGCTCCTTCAAGCTATCAAAGACACCAGGACCATAAAGTAAAGAAGGCGGGGAATCAGAGTGATTGGAGTCACAGATAGAAGTCAGCTTTGAACTCATCTTCAAATCAACATTCAAAGCCAAGACCAAGCACATCATGTACAAATCCGATTCAGCAAGTCAATTATGGCAATTTGAACTTTAAGAATGGGGTAAAGTACAAGAAAATAGAGTAAATTATCAATAAAAGCTGTTTCATTGGCCAAATTGGCCATTTTTATGCATTTGTGCATTTTGTGCATAATCACTTCAAATCATCTGAAAGGCCTATAAAAAATCAAAAGCCAAATAAAAAAGGCTAATTGGTGAATTTGTGCAATTTTGCACATTTTGGCTACTTATGCTTCATAAACCTTCAGAATCTTCATTTTATTCAAAATCTCATCAAAATATGCCATTTTGACTTATATTGGCATATTTGAGTATTTCTGGCTATTACTTCTTTAGAGCCATCAAAATTGTCAATTCATCCATTTTTGACCAAACCTTCCTCAAATCATTGAATATCTTGCATAATGACATAATTGTGCATTTTGGCCAACTTGGCCAAAAACCCCAGAAAACACCAAAATTGGAGAAAATTCAATCGACTTCTGCAATTTTCTTCAATAAAGAAAGTGCCAATTTTTAGTCCAAATTCAAGATGAAAAAAAAATTTCAATGGCAAAGTGTTCTTAGGACATAAACCTGAAGTCATCCACTTATCATGAGCCATGAGGACTCAAGACAGGTTGGATGAAGAGCACTGGAATAAGAAGAAGAAATAAAAATATCACAGAAGAAGAAGAAGGAAAATATATTTTCAAAGAAGAAGAGAAGAATCAGAATCAAGTCAAAGCAAAAGGACCTACAAGTTATGAAGATGAATTTTTTTTGGAGTTATGATTGATGAATAGGAATTATGAGGGATGAAAAATGGGTAATTGGGGGAAAGGAAGAGAGTTTTTTTAATTTACCTCATCAAGATTCACTTACTTTTATGGCTCTCAGACCTCACCACCTTCAATAGGGGGATAATTTCACGGCCATGGGGACAGGAAGGGCATTACCAATCATTATCAATTGAAGATCTTTCAACACCCAATCAACAAGGGGGTTTCATGGAAGAGCTATCAAATACAGTTTCAAACCTCAATACAGCTCAATACAGGCAAAACCCAAATACAGGTGCAAACACCTGTATTGATTTGAATACCTGTTTTGGATACACCAATACAGGTTTGCGTCTCAAATACAGATTCCTCCAGCATACAGTCATGGTTTCTCAACTTTCAAACTCCAGGCTGGCATTTTTTCACATATAAAAGCCCCCTTTGACCCACCTGGGGGTTTTTCCCCAGTTAATTAAAAGATTTAATTTATTATTTAATATTATTTTATTTCTCCCTCATAGGTATTACTTTATTAATTATTAGGTTAGTCTTAGCCTTCCCTCACCTGTTCAGTAGAGGTCTGGTGGTCATATCCCTATTAATCCTTTTCTCCTTTATGCACAGGTTGGAAAATTGATTCAGGATTATTTTTGGTTGGCCCTTTGTTATTGCTTTTGTTTTCATTTCATGTCTTATAATTCTCATTCTTTATCAGTAGGAATTTTACCTTTTATCTTATTGCTCTTATCCTGTGAGTACTTCCCTTGAGCCCTCCACAAGTAAGTCTGTTCACTGAGTTCCAGGCCCTCTTCATTTAGAAGAGCCCCTGTGACATTTTCCTTTTCAGTAGATACTGGCTATCTTATCCTTTGTCTTTTCTGAAAGGTTGAAAGGGTATTTAAATAACTTCCTGGTTGGCTATTTTACATTTTCTTCTCCTATTTCTCATATCATCTTGAACATGTATTTTCTTATTGAATAAATGTATTATTTTTCTTATTCTGATTTTTCCCAGAGAGATCCCCAATAGCTGAGTTCCAGGCCACTCTTATTCTCAAATATCCCTTCTAATGCTTCCCCAAACTTCCAATACATTTGGGTTTTCAACCTCCAGGGAGCAAGCTCCCAAATTTTCACATATACTCTTCATTCTTTGAATCCCAGGGGGTTTTTCCCAAGCTAATCAGCTTACTGGATTTATTTTTATACTTTTTTTTATCTTCTATTTTATAGTTAATCCTGGTAAACCCAATTCAGACATTTGAATCCTTCCTCACCTGTTCATTGGATATTGGTGGTAATATCCTGTCTAATTCCTTTGTTTCTTCTGAACAGGTGGGCCATTTCTACTTCACATAAGCCCCTGGGAGATTTGCATAAATTACCAATAGATCTATTCATGTGATTCTGCAAGAATTAAAGAATTTTCCTGCTACACAAGCTCCAATCCCTTTCATTAAACTTTCTTTGAATTATTTGAAACTATTTGTGGAAATTCAACATCACTTTTATTTCCAAATCATTTATTTAAGATTTGTTTTCATAGTAATCCTGTTGCCAGGTTACTCATTTAAGATCTGTGGTTGCAGAAATCCTTTTTCTATAACACAATTTTTTGTTGATATAGTAACTTTTCTTCTATAACAACAGTATAGCTTTTTTTGTTATATAGCTTGTTACTATAACAATACCCTTTCTCAAAAAAAAAATCATTAGTCTGTTTATGTTTTATTTTGATTTTTTATCTACAGAATTGAAAGAGGAAAATTCTGCTTGAGAATGATTCCTCATAGCTCTTAAAAATATATATTTTAAGAATTAATTCATAGCAGTTTGTTATTATTAGATATCTCAAATATAAGTAATAAGATTTACTTTTAGTATTTTAAATATTAGTGAATCTCATTCTACAAGTTAAATTCCTTTTTAATAGTGACATTTATTCCAATTAAACTTAATACTATTCTACTTCCCTTTTATTTTACTAAAATTACCTGTGATTATACTGGAAGAAATTCTAGAGGCCCCAGGCTAATAATTTGTAAATCATTATTTCAACTATCAGTCATCTTAAGCTATATATATTAATTTTGTGAGCTTGAGACATCTGTTTTGTACCCAAATGACTAGATAATTAAAATCACTTCAAATCCCATTTCAACAAATCGTGATGAGGCATATCAAATAAACAAAGCTTTTAAAAATAAAACACAATCCTTTCTAATAAAGCCAAATTAAGGTAAGCCTTCCTTCTTCAGAGATACAGTCCATTTTCATATATCTACTATTTAATTGAAGCTCCTCTGTTCATTATTCTTTACCAAATCCAAAAAAAAAAAAAACATTCATACATTTTTCCCCAAATCTTTATCTGTACCTTCATTTCATTTTTCTCAAACCTTCATACTTGATATGCTGTTTCAAATCCAAAGGATAGTTAAGATTCTTTCATAAATATTTATCTACTGAATTTTATTAATTGAGAACCCTTTTGATACTCAAATTTAAGCTTATTAAATATTATTGATAAATCTTAATTTATATTTTTATATAATAAATTAAAATTCAGTTTTTCAATAATCTTAACTATATAATTTAAATTTAATTTCTATTTTGTTTTTTTTTCTTTCAAAAGACTAATTTCATGGTAAGATTAAAAACTTTAAGATTAATCTTATAGGACCTAATTTTATTTCTTAAATTAAAACTAAATTTATTTTTAAATTTACTAAATGATCAATAAAAATTAATTATTAACTTTTATTAGTAAAAAAAAAAAAAAAATTATGGATATTAATTTTTCTTAAGCTTCCTACTAATTAAAATTTATATATGACACAAAATGGTTTTTTTTCAAAAAAAAGAAAAACAATTTGTTTTCTAATTTTACACTCAACATTAAATTTTTCCTTATCATTTTAAGTTAGATTAATTATCATAGTATCTAAATAGTTTTAATATTAATAGTTATTCCCTTGAATATGGTAAAATAAATTATCAGATATGGTCATTATAATCACAAATTTAAATTAAATCTTTAGGATTAATAAGTTTGGGAAAATTTAAGATTTATATTTTTTAACAATTAAAACATTTAAATACTTGAAGAATGGAAATATTATTCTACCCATTCCAGTAATTCTATTTATATATTTTTTGTTATATTCTTGTTTAGAAACTTCTCCAGTCTGATTTCTATATTTTGAGCTGTCATATATTTGTACTTATAGGTGTTAATTTCATTTTTAATACTCCTTCCACCATGGTTAGAAAATCTTACTTTTAATCCATTTTAAGTTATTTTAAATTTGTTTTTCTGTGGTTTTAAGCTACTAAAACTACTTAAATTAGGATTTAAATTAAATTTTG
This sequence comes from Austropuccinia psidii, assembly GCA_023105745.1. Taxonomy (NCBI): domain Eukaryota; kingdom Fungi; phylum Basidiomycota; class Pucciniomycetes; order Pucciniales; family Sphaerophragmiaceae; genus Austropuccinia; species Austropuccinia psidii. The sequence continues at coordinate 42,823,749 of JALGQZ010000013.1, forward strand.
TTTTCATTTAATAAATGATATACAAAGATTCAGCTTAAGTTAATTATTATAAGGTATTTTTTTTAAAAAAAAAAAAAAAATTAACTTATATTGAAAAATTATATTTTTTTAAAACCAAAATTTTGAAAATATTATATAAAAATAAAAAGATTGGAAAAATTCAATAAAGTTTTTCTTATTCAATGTGAAAAAAAAAAATATTATCAAGAATAAATTAGGGTAAAATAATTTCCTTTTTCATTAAAAAAGGTTCTTCAAGTTGATTTTCAAATTAAAATAACAAAAGAGAAATTATTAAATATGAATTTCTTTGTTAAATTAAAGAAGAATATATATATATATATTTTACTTTTATATTTTATTGAAGAAAAAAGAAGTGCCTTTAAATTTTATTTAATTAAATTTTTTATTTTATTGAAAATATTCTTATTATAAATCAAATTTGAAAGAAAATAATTATTTAAAAATTGAAGAATAAACTAAATATCATATTCTTAATATCCATTTTTTTAAAATTGATTTTGAGTTTTATTTTTTTTTTATATGAAATTAAAAAAACCTCTTTTAATTTTTCATCATCTAATTAATTTAAAAATTGAAATATAATATAAATTATTAGTTATTTCTAATAATATTATCTATATTTATATATGTATATATATATATAGATATATAATACTCGCATATTTCTCAAGTTTTTAAATATTGGACCTTAATTCTTCCTATACTAGTTCATTAATTCAAGCTTTCAATTTCAATTTTTAATACATTTTCAAAATTTAAAACTAAATTTTTTTACATCAAAATTAAAAATAAAATAGCTAAATCAAATTGAAAATTGAAGAAAAAAAAAATCTTAATTTTACAATAAAGATTTCTTTTTTTTTTTGCAAAAAAAATTATTCTTATGATAAATTATAATAATTTTGAAATTCTATTATAAGGATTTCTTTTAAAAAAAAAGTGGATTTTTTTTCTTCATTAGAATAGTTTTAATATTTCAAATTATTTTTTTAAAAAAAAAATTTGAGAATTAAATGATTTCATAAATCTTTATTTTTATTATTTATATAATTAAAATTTTTATATTTAATCTTCAAAAATTGAATTTTAGATTTAACAATTAGATTTTCTCAAGCTAAATTATTTTCTTAAATTAAATTTTACTTACTCATAAATTATTTTAAAGATCTCACACTTCAAGACAAACTTGATTTTGTTTTTTGTTTTTTTCACAAAATAACTAAAAAAAAAAAAAAAATATTATAAATAATTTAAAATAAAATTTCAAACCAAAAAATAATAATTTTTAAATGAAAAACTTATTCACAAGTTACTCAAAAAAAGAGGATTTTATCATAATCTCATTTTTTTATATCTTAGTTAAATAAAATGTTTTTTTTTAAAAAAAAAAAACAGGATAAATCATAGAAAATTTTCTCATTGATAAAAAAACTAATACATCCAATTTTCAAATATTTTAAATAAAGATCTGAATCCAAAAAAAAAAAAAAAAAAAAAATATAGAGAAAGAAATTTATTTAAAAAAAAAACATATTAAGATGGAAATACTTTACTTTTTTGAAAAAAGTAAATTTCCAAGGTCATTTTTAAATACTTTTTCTTATAGAAATGTCTTTCAAATCTACTATTAAACTTCTTTATGTTATTGATATGATTGATAATTAGGCTACTCATATTTTGAATTCTTGAAAGAAGAAATATTTTTAAATCAAATTGAAAGGATTAATTTATTTAAATGACCTTTATATTTAGTTAAAAATTATTTATGTAAATATTTAACCTTTTAATTTAACTTTAAAAGTTAATTTTATTATTAAGATTTAAGTTTTTATTTTAATTTACCCCTTTAAAATAATTTTTTTCCTTTTTAGTTAAGAAAAAAAAAATCTTTATTTAGATTGGTTCAAAAATAATTAAAAGTTCCTCTTATTAGATAAATACCTTATTAGTGTTGAATTTAACATGAATTATTTGTTAAAGTTCATAAGTTTAAATAAAATTTAATAATTTATACTCAGTCTCACATTTAAACTATTTCATTATTTAATTTTATTGATTTATAATTCATTAATAAATTTTGGGACTAGATTTGATGATGCTCAAAAAACCATACAAATATTTCTAATGAAAACAAGGTGAAATTTTTCAGAGCTTACTCACCTTATTTCAATAAAATCTTATTTTTGTTTCAGAGATGAGCTTGTCTAAGTCATAGAAAATTTCATCAAGGAGACAATAAAATCAGTTAATTTTGAAATTTTTCATATTAACTGCTAAATATTTTACTGTTCTTGACTTGAAATTAAACCTATTATCAGAAATTTCTTAAAAAAATCCTGAATTTTTAAAAAGAAAAGAAATATAAAAATTAGAAAATTGAATAAATTTTTATATAATAGTAGTAAAATATAATTTTGAATTACAATTAAGTATAATTTAATTTGATAAATTAAAAGAAATTTCTTTTAATTAAATCAATAATATATTGTCTTATTAAATAAAGAACTATTAAATAAATTTATTTATTATATTCTTAAGTAAAATACAAATTTTGAAGGGAATCCAATGTTTATGTAGAGAAATTCCCCCCAAAAAAAAAACATTTTTAGTAGTTTAGTCCACAAAATAGTTTTCTGGTAAACAATTAGGTTTTATTATAAGCCAAATTCTTTGAATTGAGTATTAATATAAGCTTAATACATAATTAAATTAATCTTTATAAGATTTTTTCATTTTTTTAAAGATCTTAGAACTTTAAGTAAATCAACTTATTTTTTTGAAAAAAAAAAAATTAAATTTAAAATTTAAAATTTATTAAGATTTTAACTATAAATCAAATCTTTTTGGTTTAAAATTTGGTTTTATTATAAGCTAAATTCTTTAAATTAGTTACTAATATAATCCTAATTAATAATTAAATTGATATATTTTTAGAAGATTTTTTTTTATATTTATTTTTAATCATTTTAAAGATTTAATTAAATCCATTGATTTATTTATTTTTTATAATGGAAAAAAAATTAAAATTAAAATTAAAATTTTCACTTTTATAATATTATTCAATATATTAAAAATTTTTAAAATATAAATTGAATTTAATATAAAGTTGATTGATTGATAGTAATAAAAATACTACTACATATATATATATTTATATTTATATTTACTAACTTATTACAAATTCAATTCAAAAAACAACAATTCATTGATAATAAATAAATCAAAAAAAACTTTTCATTGAAGTTTCATTGTTCATATAATTTTTTTTTTTAAATTTTGAGATTAGAGGATTTTATTAAACTTCATTAAAAAGCAGTTTAAGTAAAGAAGATTTATGTTGATTTTGGTTTTTAAACAGATAATACAAAAACACATACACATTTATTTAGCATTTGGTTAGGTCAGCCAATATTATGTCATTGGGTTAAGGGTCGAAAAAATTATATTGTATGTCAAGGTCAGATTCAGACATTTTAAATCTTTGTTTTATTGAAAAGTCTCTCAAGAGACATGTTGCTCATTTGTTAATTTTCAAAAAAAAAAAATTCTCATAAAATCCTGACATTACATTTCTTCATGAAGCTTAAGAATCTCATTACAACTATTGTACCAAAGCGCGAACAGTAAAAACTTTAAACATTCTACGTATAACAATTTTCCTTTCTAAAACTTTTATCTCGCTAACGAAGAAAAAAAAAGTTGCAAATCTCAAAAAAGATTGGAAAACAATTGAAAAGAGTTGGATTGGAGAGGTTTTGACTCTGTAATGACCGTGGTTGGATAACCGGCGTTTGTAAAAATCGTTTGCAGGCGAGAACTATCTGATATTTTGATATTCTGCTGAGATGCCAACCTTAGATGGGCTAGTTTTTTCCATAAAGACTTTCGAACAACTTGGCAGAAGAACAAAGTGCTAAGCACAGGAAAGTCCTGCGTTTGTAAAAAGGTGATATTGATAGTCTCCAATTGTGGGCACGTTTGAAATCGCAGTGCCCCAAGTGGAAATTCTGCCATGATGCTTGGAGCTCTTTGTTGTACAAGTGTGAGACAAGTTAAGTTAGGAAAGGAGAAATTGATTCTGCTTTCGGCTTCCATCTTTGAAGAAACTCCAATCGTCAGCTTTTTCAAAGTCTGAGAAAACTTATTCAGAAATCGATCTCTGGTCGGTGCTGTTAATTCAGGGCATGAAACGATATTGATACTCTCTAAAGCACTTTCCCAATGAAACTTGACCCAGCGATCGTCAACCCAAGTTGCATTGTAAATGGTGAGCTCTTTTAAATACTTGAGCTGTGAGAAGTATTCACCGAAAGAATCCATAACGAGACGAGACCGAACTGGATTAGGATTATGATCATAATATTCGAAGCGCCGTAGAAACTCGAGCTTGGGTAGCCAAGCATGGAGCGTTTCACGGACAACGTGCAGGTCACAAGACTTGAAGTTCAATCTAAGGACTTCCAACCTCCTGAGTCTCTCAAACATTTCTGTTTTCAATGCAAGTGGTACCCAGACTGTTCCTGGATGGCACGTATCCGTCCTCGATACGGGTGAGGTGTTTCCCTGATTTGGGATACCGATAGAGCGGTGGATGCAAACATCAACTATGCGGACTTGGGGGCACTTGGCTAACAAACGTAGCAGTGTGTAATTTGTTATTGTATGGACGCAATAACTTTCCGAAGTAGGAAGGTACGTGGCATTGCCATCGGAATCCTTTCGATGATATTTAACATTGAAAACTCCTTGAATTATTTGAACGTATTGGAAATAGAAGCTCAAAGGTTGTAGGGTGAACTGGTAAAGACTCTTAATTGCGGTAAAGTTAAAAAGCTATGAAATTTTGTTTAGATTGAGATCCCATTAGATACCAACTCTGATCTCAATCAACGAATCACAAACCAATGATGAGGATGACCAACCTTCCAGATGAATGGAGTACACAGTTGCCAGAGTTCTCGATCGACTCGAGAGAGGGAAAGCAAATCTTTAGTAACTCGTTGGGCTGGTATCAATCCTTGGGATTCCCGATCTTCTTCTGCTGGAAGTAGAGCTTGAATGATCTCTCTCTTAACGACCTCAGGTAATCTTTTGAAATCGATTCGAAAGCGATCATTTCCCGATGAACGAAAAGATACAAGCTTGCTCATTTTTGTACTACACAACGGTTTCAACTGAAGACGATGAGAATTTGGTAAGATTAAGAAATAAAAGCAGAAAGTGGGAAGGAAAAATTGGTCTGAGCTCAACTCACTGGACTGACGGAGTAGTTGATGCTGCTACTAGGGCTGCTGCTCTGGGCGTCAAGATACACTACCTGAGCTGATGGTGACTCAGCAGCTTGTCATCCTGAGTATAGTGAGTGGAATAGATTGTCAACTAAAATCTGTAGTCTGGCTAGCCTCAGTCGAGCTGATGGTATCGTCAGGCCAGCTGAGGTCGAAAAGCGCTGCATGTTCCAAGCATGGCATGTTGCTTTCGAAAACTCAGCGCTGTATGGCCAACCCTTGCGGAGCTAGCCACAGCTTGAGCCGTAGAGCTCTCTCAACGGAGTGAACGGACCAGTGCTTAGGGTACTTGGACCTGGTTGATGCATATCCATTATGACTAACTAAACCACAAGTTGAACGTGGTAATAAAATATGAAATTTATCAACCGGGAAAAGAGCGAACAAAACTTTCCTCTGGGTAGTTTTTTACATAAAAGCATTATTATTACACTTTGGACTCCTCAGTTCAGTACCTGACTCAATTGAGGACACCATTATTGCCATATAAAACTGGCTCAAGAACCACTACTTGATTACTTCTTGTTGAGTTCAATCTATAGCTTTTGATAAGCTCCTATGAATCAAAATTGGTGAAGTGGAAGCTCCTTCTAGCTTGGTTATGAGGATTAATGAGCCATTGAGGTTTTTTGAGAATTGATTGGTTATTCTGAATGATAACAACATCATCTGTCAGCTACTATAGCAGTAAGTCATCAAACAACCTATCTTATAGATCCCATCCTAGCTCCAACACAATATAATTCACATTACCCCATTATAATTCCTGGAAGATCTCTTTCTAATCTTTAGAAAAATTTCTTCCACCTCCCAGACATCACCCCAACCAGATGTGGAACAAGTACACTTCTACAAATTGAAATACCAAAAACCAATGACTGGTGTCAAGGCTTTCTGTTCTGAAATGAGGTAGAAAAATGCCCCTTATGTTGAACTATTGGTCAAATATACCATAATATCTGGTGATGACCAATCAGTCTGATTGTGGAACAAGTCATACACTCACTGGTGATCTATAAGGTTTGTCTATGAAACTCTTGAGAATAGTATCAAATATCAAGAGTACTATGACTGTCCTCAGTAGGAAATATAATATAATTAAATATTATAACCACAAGTTGATATGATTATTAAAAATAATTATATACATAAAAAATGAATAATAAAAAAATCTCATTAATTATAATAAACTATAATTATTCTATTATTATTATATTCACTGAGAATTATAACAATAAGAAGTGTAAATTTCTTAATGAGACAATTACATGTGGAAAATAATAATATTTCTTTGTAGGGGAATTATCACCCACACTGTGCAGAGATAATTCTTATAGAAAAATTCTATATAAAAAAACTAATACTAGATAAAAAACATATAGAACTTTAAAGAAAAAATTACTTATGATATTTATTTAATAAAAGAATTCAAACAACAACAGTTATTATATTGAATAATGTTCATAAGCTAAAAAACACCAAAAATCAATATTTTTAAGATAAAACAGATTTTTATGATAAAAAAAATAATATTTGAGAGCTTTTAGTGGAATTTGTGGGTTTAAAAGATATTTGAAGAGAACAATTTTATATAATAATATCTATTATTGGTGATTAAAACAATATATTCTAAATTCTATTATTTCAATTCTTTATTTATAATTTATGAAAAGTAAAATGACTTAAAGAATTACTTTAATAATATAAGATTTTATATTGAATAAAATATGACTTGTTTAAAATTTCTAATTGATTGGAATGATGAGTTATTATTGGCAAAAACAGTGATGTGCAGGCTCTTTTTATGCCTTCAGAGCAGCTCTCATGATTCATAATCAATATATAGGGAGTGCTCAGGTAAAAACTTAAAACCCATGCTTTAAAATAATGTTCTTAGCTTAAGGTAACTTATTTTTAATTTCAATTTAAAGTTACCAGTATTATTCTTAACTCCAAGTAACTTTAATCCTCTTTTGGATTAATTATTTTAAGCTTTGATATAAAATAAGTTTCTTTATATTAACATTCATTACATTAGCAACTTAAAAATAAAGTTCCAATCACTTTTTAATCAATTTTTCAAGAAATCTTAATTTTCTTTAAGAATAATTAGAATTGTTAGTTTCAAGGTTAATTAAAAATTAAACCTGTTGCAAAAGGATACTTTAAATTTAATTTATACACAGATAACATTAATTTGTAAGCTGTGTGAAACTTTCAAGCAAATCCATTAAGAATTGGATTTTTAATGAATTTTTGAATTTATTGCTATTTTTCCACATAAAATAGCAATACACACCAAACATTAACTTTTGATAACGTTTTGATACTTTTAAATTTGAATTTTTATGCTTGATTAATCTTTGAAAGTTCTTAAAGCCTTCATTTAAAGCTTGAAAATTGAGATTTACCCTTTGGACACTTGAAATTCCTGTCCAAATTGGGATAAAACCAGTTTAAACTTTAATTTTGGATCAAATTCTAATCTTAAAGCTTAAATAAGGTTTAAAATCCTTCAATACAGGTGGACAACCTTAATTGAATCCTTGCAGATCCAAAAAGTTGGGTACCCCAGCTCTATTCGGGATTTTTCCTTTGTCCCACCTTTCTGCATGGGTTTTGCCCTTTTATTTATTTAAAACAATACTATGGCCTTAAACACTTTTCAATTGAGCTCATACAGGATTTACATTATGTATGGAAAATCCTTAGCCAATTCAGTAAACATACACATCACTTCAATTTTAACCAAAATTTTGGTAAATTTGCATAAACCTTATGCAACTTTGAATTTAAGCTTATTTAAGCTTAAATTTAACAATTTTAAAAATAAAATAAAAAATTTACACTAGTACTGTGATATTCTTAAATCTTCTAATAACATAAGAAATATCCATTTTTGGGTATAACACTGTGAGCCTTAGAGGTAATTTCATGTACCCAAAAGACCACAAATACAAAAATTAGTATATAAATATAAATAAAATAAATTTATTTATATTATTAAAATAAAAATATAAATATAAATATAAAATTATATTAAAAATAAAAAATTAATTATAATTTAAAAATAAAATTACTTTAAATTTTGTAAATATAAAATTACATTTATACTTGAAAAATTTAAGTAAAAATGAAATTTTAACAAAATTGTGAAAAAATAAATAAATTTGGAAAAAAGTTAAATAAAATTTATTATAACTTTTTATCCAATAAATAAACATATAAATTTTATTTCACCATTGGATTCCTCATAAAAAATCAAGTGGGGTCACCTCTGAGTGAAATTTTTGTAACTCAACTCTAAATAAGCTTAAATTAAGTTTTTAGTATTTTCAATACAAAAGTTGAAAATCCTCAAAACCTTAATTTAATTCACACCACATGTGGTGTTAACCATCAATTTTTGTGTTAAAATTGAGGTGTTGTGTTTAGTTTAGAAGTTATGAGGAATTAAAGTATTTTCAATTGAATTCAATTGAAATGTCAAAATGTGCGCGTGTATTACATAAGTGAACTTTGATTTACATATGAGGTGTCAATTATTACTGTATTGTACTGTACAATTGAATTGAATTACATGTGTAAATTATAAGTATAATACATGATGAGGAATTAAAGGAAAAATAAATTGGAAAGATTAAATTTGGGGGGGAAAAGGAACTCCAGCTCTAAGGGGGAGCTAGACCCCCAAAATCCTTGCTGAAAGGCGTGGGATGTCAAAATTCACGCAAAAGTTCATCACTTTTGGCCTGGAATTGAGTTACAGGGTCTGTGGACTCAATTGATGATGAGGTTTTGATACCAACTGGGGTAGTTTTAGCTGTTGCCAAGAAGGTAAAACTACCCTTAAGATAAAACAATCATAATAAAAACAGTTTTAACTGGTTTCTACGCCTCTGACACACATTCTGACGTGTTTTGAAGGCTCTAGGCCTGGTATTGCTATAGTAATGGCTGATTTAAGGGTCTAAAATGGCTAAAAATGGCTAAAAATGGCTTAAACCAGCCCTTTTTGGTCTAAACCAGGGTTCAATGATGCCATAATTGGCTTTTCTGTTGTCAGACTGTTTTTCACGACTGACAAGAGTAAATTTTACTTTTGGAGCAAGAGAATTGATGGCTATAAAAGAATGTCTTCTTTGCCCCACTTTTCTCTTCATGTTAGAATCTTTTCCTTTTATTAATTAGTTTAAAACTGTTAAACCAATCAATCAAAGATTCCAACCACCACTTTTAAATCATTTTAATCCTTTTAACCACGTGAAAAAATCATTATAATCATTGTTTGTAACTCTTATAATCATTTTTACCCCTGAACCACCCCAAAAGTGAATTAAAGCATCTTTCATCACTGTTAACTCTGTCACTTTGTTTCCAAATTCACTCTGGTCACTTTTGGGCGTGTTTTCTCTTTAATATTCTTTTTAAAGACTTTGTTCTTTAATTAATTGCTTGCAGTTCTTTGCTCAATTAATTCCAATTGAAATTGCTCTTGAAGAAATTTCTTTTGTAGCCTTAAAATATCTCTTGTAGAGTATTTTTTGGATAAATCTTTATTGTTGGTAAAACAATAAATTTTTATATTATTGTTTTATACTAATAAAGTTATAAACAATAAAATTGCCGTGTTTTCTCTTAAAAATAATATTTCATACTATTTTTAACTGAATTTTACCTTATACAAATTTTGAGGACAGGAAAAGTACTTGATTTTTAATCAAAGTTTCATATCCACACCTTACATTTGGGGGCCCAGCCGTGATATTTTACCTGTGACATATTTTTTTTACTCTTTTTAAATCTTTTTTCTTATATTGAAAAATTTAAAAACATATAAAAAATACTTATAATCCAAAAAAAATCCTTAAAAAATAATTTTTTTCATATTATAAGTGAGGCTTATATTTTTATTTCTTTTTTGAAATAACCTTTTTTTTACTTAATTAATTGGCTTTTTCATTAATTTTAGTGTCTGACAACGTGGTAAGACAAGAAAACATTGAAACAGCCTCAACAGTAACCAGCATTATCCCTGCCAGTACTGTTAATTCTGATCATAATAGTACTGTTATTGTGACTCAAAATAATCAACCTGAACCAATATCTTCTGAATTAATTAACTTGGATATAAGTAATACACTTCAGAAAGCCAAAAATTTGGCCAATAGTAAGTTTTTGACGTAAAAATACTATTTTAAGCCTTTTTTTTAACCATAATTATGCCTTCAACCAGGTCAGGAGCCAGCTACAACCCCTCAAGCAGCTCCCAAAAAGGTAATAGACGTAATTATGGCAGAGGCCAACCAGGTACAGAAGGAAAAGGGTCAGTTGATGACTTCCAAACAACTAAAATGGGTCATTCTGAAGCTGATAATACCATTTTACCTTCAAAAAGAGCTGACACCGCCACAACAAGCCTCTGTGGACATATACAAAGCCAGCCACAGTGCATACAACAATGCACTCCAATTCAAGGAGTACCAGATCCTTGCAGACCTGTGGAAGAATTGCATGAATTCTTACCTGACAGTAAGAAAATTCTTGGGCCATCCCAACACTTGCAAATTGCTCAATGGATGGCATCCATTGATGGAGAAGAAAAACATGATGCTTTTGACACTAGAATGGAGGAAAAACAACCCTCCACCAGCCAAACCAGTGCCAAAAACAGCCCCAGTGGCCAGCAGCAGCAATTCCAACGTGAAAAAGCAGCCACAAACTCCAAACAAGGGCAAAGGGAAGGCACCAGCCCCAAAACCTTACAGCCAGGGCTACAGAATCCCAAAGATTCAGCAGGATGCCATGGAAAATGTATTTCAGATGGCCAGAACCATGATGGAATTACAGAAGAAGGAGGAAGCCAGATTAAGGTTCCAGAAATGATTTCTGACATATTTGATTCCATCCCAGAGTTGTATAATGCTATAAATGACGTGAAAAAACATCTTTCTGATAAAAATGACACCATTTGTAACAACATTAAAACAAACAACCTGAGTCTGTGCCAAATTAATGAAACACTTATGTGTTTTGAAAAAGTTTTAAGAACAATTAAAAATTCTAATAATGACAATTCTTCTAACATTAAAATAAATGAACAATCTGCCATTATTAAAGAATTAACAGATAAATATTCTAAATTCAATATTGATGACATGATTGAAACAAGAATTAAACAAGCCATAAATATTATCAAAACAGATAACAAGAAAGTCCTTGATGACATTTCAAATTCATTTACTGAAGTAAAGACATATACCATTGCCTTGAAAAAGTGTTTTGATGCTTCACAAGAAGAAGTATCAAAATTATCAATGAAATTGAATCAAGTCACTGCTGATAATACAAGACAGACAGAATTATGGAAAGAACTTACACATAAGGAAGACATGTATAAAATTGAAGTAATAAATTTAATACAAAGCTTCCAACATGAATACAGAAATTCCCAAAGGTGTAGCAACAGTAAAATGAATGACATTGAACAAATACTGAACACCTTACCAAGAATGTCTACACCTCTAAATCAAAATGAGGGCACAAGAATTCCAAATCCACAAGTATTGGATCCTGATAATTCACAATTAAAAAATGAATTATCCACTTCTTTTCATAAGTTGGAACCATCAATGGGCCAAGCACTCTTGAAAGAAGTTCCAAAACTTAAAGAATGGCCTCACTTCAATGGTGAAGGAGAGTATGACCATATGGAATTCATTAGAGGTATTGACATGATCAAAGAGGATTTTGAATTACCAGACAGATTGGTAACAGCCAGGTTTAACACCTTGTTTACCAGATCAGCTCACAGATGGTACATCAAAATAAGACAAGCACATGGACACCAGAGTTGGACTTGGTGGAAAACCCAAATCATCAACAAATGGGAAAATGATGCTTGGAGGTTTAAAGTTGAAACAGCCTTTGAATCTGCCAAATTTAATGCTGATAAAGACAAAGCTTTACCATGGTTTTGCCAACAAAAGGACAGATTAACAGCATTATATCCTGACATGTCAGAATTTATGATCCATAGAAAAATTCTGAGACAATGTGGAGGTGACTTAGAGCATGCTGTCAAAAGCAGGACTACTGAACAATCTTCAGCAGAGGATATTATCAATATATTAGAAGAAGTAACCACCAGAACAAAAATTGGTTCTAGTAGGGTGAATCTTGAAACAAGGTTTAATACACCTTGGAAAGATTCTGTGGACAAAAACCCCAAAGAAAATTCTAATAATGTTGGGTATAAATCTGCAGATACAGTCAAAACATGCCATATTTGCCAAAGCACCACCCATCTAGCTAATACATGTCCAAAAAGGGGGAAAATCAATGAAATTAATATTGGAAAGGGACCTGATGTTGGAAGAGATGACATAATTGAAGACAATTCAGATGATAAGTCATCCATATTTTCTGAATCTTCAAAAGATATAGAAAATATCAATGCCACTTTTGACATAATGGAATCTTATTCCCACTTTCCACAATTGAGCAATAGTCAACTTGATTTATCAAAAGCTCAAGGGGCACAACTTATGAAAACCAAATCCCAATAGAAGGAATAAGTGTTACAGACTTGAACACCACCTTCTTTGAAGAGGTCAGAAATAGTTACATTCAAGATAACAATTGTAGCATCTTATACCAATTAGTGAACAAATACTGTAAAGACAACTCTCTAATACATGCCTTGGATGAAGTATGGACAGGATCATATGATAAAGGAAGATTTCACCTACTTGATGGTATAAAATTCAACAGTACAAGTAACCCAATGAAAGCATTAGGAATCTTTGAGACCAATGTCATATTCCCACACATAAATGAGAATTTGGGAATCACAGTTGAATTTTTTGTTATGGAAAATCGCTCTAGTACCCATTTTTATTGGGAAATGACTATTTAATCATGTATGGGATAGATTTACATAATAAAAAAGGCAGATAATTTTCTATTGAGACATCTGGTACTAGGAAAATAACCAAAGTTCTTAAAGAAAGGAAATTAAGAACCAAGAAAGTAAGGGAATGCCTTGTTAGGTACAATGACCCAACTTGTGAAGATAAATGGTTAGAAGCAAAAGGTATACCAAAAGCTACCAAACTCCTCAGAAGATTCAGACACACTAGAAACTCCAATATTACAAAGTAATATTCTTTTTTAGGGGGAGGGAATGTGAGCCTTAGAGGTAATTTCATGTACCCAAAAGACCACAAATACAAAAATTAGTATATAAATATAAATAAAATAAATTTATTTATATTATTAAAATAAAAATAAAAATATAAATATAAAATTATATTAAAAATAAAAAATTAATTATAATTTAAAAATAAAATTACTTTAAATTTTGTAAATATAAAATTACATTTATACTTGAAAAATTTAAGTAAAAATGAAATTTTAACAAAATTGTGAAAAAATAAATAAATTTGGAAAAAAGTTAAATAAAATTTATTATAACTTTTTATCCAATAAATAAACATATAAATTTTATTTCACCATTGGATTCCTCATAAAAAATCAAGTGGGGTCACCTCTGAGTGAAATTTTTGTAACTCAACTCTAAATAAGCTTAAATTAAGTTTTTAGTATTTTCAATACAAAAGTTGAAAATCCTCAAAACCTTAATTTAATTCACACCACATGTGGTGTTAACCATCAATTTTTGTGTTAAAATTGAGGTGTTGTGTTTAGTTTAGAAGTTATGAGGAATTAAAGTATTTTCAATTGAATTCAATTGAAATGTCAAAATGTGCGCGTGTATTACATAAGTGAACTTTGATTTACATATGAGGTGTCAATTATTACTGTATTGTACTGTACAATTGAATTGAATTACATGTGTAAATTATAAGTATAATACATGATGAGGAATTAAAGGAAAAATAAATTGGAAAGATTAAATTTGGGGGGGAAAAGGAACTCCAGCTCTAAGGGGGAGCTAGACCCCCAAAATCCTTGCTGACAGGCGTGGGATGTCAAAATTCACGCAAAAGTTCATCACTTTTGGCCTGGAATTGAGTTACAGGGTCTGTGGACTCAATTGATGATGAGGTTTTGATACCAACTGGGGTAGTTTTAGCTGTTGCCAAGAAGGTAAAACTACCCTTAAGATAAAACAATCATAATAAAAACAGTTTTAACTGGTTTCTACGCCTCTGACACACATTCTGACGTGTTTTGAAGGCTCTAGGCCTGGTATTGCTATAGTAATGGCTGATTTAAGGGTCTAAAATGGCTAAAAATGGCTAAAAATGGCTTAAACCAGCCCTTTTTGGTCTAAACCAGGGTTCAATGATGCCATAATTGGCTTTTCTGTTGTCAGACTGTTTTTCACGACTGACAAGAGTAAATTTTACTTTTGGAGCAAGAGAATTGATGGCTATAAAAGAATGTCTTCTTTGCCCCACTTTTCTCTTCATGTTAGAATCTTTTCCTTTTATTAATTAGTTTAAAACTGTTAAACCAATCAATCAAAGATTCCAACCACCACTTTTAAATCATTTTAATCCTTTTAACCACGTGAAAAAATCATTATAATCATTGTTTGTAACTCTTATAATCATTTTTACCCCTGAACCACCCCAAAAGTGAATTAAAGCATCTTTCATCACTGTTAACTTTGTCACTTTGTTTCCAAATTCACTCTGGTCACTTTTGGGCGTGTTTTCTCTTTAATATTCTTTTTAAAGACTTTGTTCTTTAATTAATTGCTTGCAGTTCTTTGCTCAATTAATTCCAATTGAAATTGCTCTTGAAGAAATTTCTTTTGTAGCCTTAAAATATCTCTTGTAGAGTATTTTTTGGATAAATCTTTATTGTTGGTAAAACAATAAATTTTTATATTATTGTTTTATACTAATAAAGTTATAAACAATAAAATTGGCGTGTTTTCTCTTAAAAATAATATTTCATACTATTTTTAACTGAATTTTACCTTATACAAATTTTGAGGACAGGAAAAGTACTTGATTTTTAATCAAAGTTTCATATCCACACCTTACATTATAACACCTTATGGGTTAACCCTAGGTTATTTTTGGTGTACAATTCAAAAATGACATAATAGCTATAACTTTGTTTATCCAAAAAAGAATTTATACCTATTTTTTGTTATATTTAATTTTTTAATTCAATTTATAAGTCTGTTTAAGACTAAATCAACTGTGTATAAAGTTATTTGTGGCCTTATGGGTATGTCATACATATCTCACAGGCTCACATTTCCTACCATCAAAGCAAAATTTTACTACAATTTTTCCTTAATAGTATACCCCCAATTGAATCGGGGGGGGGGTAGAATCCACTGTCAAACCTCTCTACTTATACGTTAATTATTTAAAGCACAAAGTTCAAGCTTTTTATGGAGGAATTGGTCTTCTCTCATTTATTAATCCTCTGAGAAGCTTTTTGGAATCAGGTATGCTACTTTCTGAAAGCCACTCATCTTCATGTTGTGAGTTTCTGTACCTGACTAAGTATTCTATTTCATTTTTCCCCTAAGTCTTCTTTCTTTTAAGATTTTTAGAACCTTTTTCTCTTCACTTTGATCAAGTGGTGGTACTTCTAAGGGTGTTTCATTTATAAAAGGAAATAATTCCTTATCAATTGAAATGTAATTTTTTACTAGACTGACAGGGAAATTTGAGCTTTTATTCTCCAATTCTCCTGATAGTTCTACTTGTACTGCATTTGTCCCATGAAAGGCTTTAATAATGGATGGTCCTTAAAAGGAATATTTCAGTATCTTTGTGCCTTTAATATTATTAAAGCTCAAGGTTGAAACCAGTATCAAGTTCCCTAATTTGAATTCTGGGGTTCTATAAATTTTTTCACACTTTTGTTTATCATATTCAAAGGCATCAGTCATGATTTTATTTTAATGATGCCTCACTTTATCAAGAATTAATTTACAGCTTGAAGCAGTTGGATGAATATAAACTAAATATTTATTCAAAGTATCAACTGGAAGTTTAGGGTTCCATCCTTTTTCCAACATTGCAGGAGTTTTGCCTGTTGAAGCATGGATGGAATTCTTTAAGGCTAATTCCAACTCTGGTATAATTATACACCAATAATGGGTAAAGCCATTGGAATCCTTAAGCTCCAGGACATAAGCAGAAAATCTTCTGATCATTTCCTCAAGGTTCTGAATCATTCTTTCTGCTAATCCATCATTTTGTGGATGGTAAGCTGTTGAGAATGATAGTTTTGTACCCAAAAGCTTATGCAAATTTGCCCATAATGCTGATGTAAATTTTAGGTCTCTTTCACTAATGATATTTCAAAAGAGATAGAATGAGATATTACTCTGTTCAAAATTAAAATAGCTGCATCCATAGCTGTGTCATCTTCCTGACATGGTAAAAAGATTTCAATTTTTTGGTACCTTTCTACAATAACAAGACATGCATTGTAGCCTTTTTCACCACCAGGTTGTAAGGCAGTTACCCAATCCATATGAACCAATTCCCATGGAGTACTTGGCTCTTGCATATGAATGATCAAAACAAATATCTTACCAGTAGCTTTATTCACCTTTTGACACCTGTCACAACTATGATAGTATTCAATGACATCCTTTCTCTAAGATGGCCACCAAGCAAAAGTCTTAAGTCTTTCTATTTTCCTGTCTTCAGACATATTTCCAGAATAAATGTTTTAATTTCACTCTAGTAATATTGTGTTAACTAACATTTTACTGAATAGGCCCATTAAGCATGTGTATTTAGACCCATGATATAATATACCATGAAATAAATGGAATCTTCCATTATGATAAGATGTTTTCCAAATATAATCTAAAGAATTATACAAATCCACATCCTTTCAACCTTTTTTGAGTAGAGAAGTAAGAATATTGCAATTCTTATCTTGCTTATAGCTTTCTCTAACTTCCTCAAAGAATTCTGTTCCCACATTTGTGATGTTAATTACTTCAATTGGAATTTAAGGTTCTTCATTTGAAGGAACATAAGCAGTATTATAAGGTTTATTGGGTAATTCCCATCCCCTTAAGCCATCAGAATTGTTATGAATATTGCCAGGGTTATTCACTATGGTCATATTTCCTCCATACTCCTGTATAGCAATCTGATACCTTAACATGTGTCTGTTTAGAATTTTCCTGTTAAGAAGCGATTTAACTGAATTACAATCAGTAATTAATTCAAACAAACTACCATCAAGATAATAATGAAGTTTTGCCAGAGCCCAAAAAATTCAAAGGAACTCCATTTGGCTTGCTCCAAATCTAGCCTCTGTAGTTTTAATTTGTCTTGAGATAAAACAAACTGGACCTTTATAAGGCTTGTTATTGACAATATGAACTTTATGAAGAGCTGCACCTAGACCTTCACCACATGCATCAATATACAGCTTGAAAGGAATTTTCCAGTCTGTCATCAATAATAATGGTGCATTGGTTAAGTAATACTTGTTATATTCATATTCTTGAATCCTTTCTTGTGTTATTTCAAAGACAGTTTTTTGATCACAAATTCTGTACAATGATCTGGAATGGATTGAAAAATATTTAAGGCATTGCCTTTAATAACTAGCAAAACCTAAGAAAGAAATCATTTATTTCTTGATCTGGGGCATTTGTTTCAGTAAGACTTCAGCCAATTTTCTCTTATCAACACAAAGGCTTAGTCCTGAAACTACATGTCCTAGAGCTTTTCACTCATGAAATCCAAAAATTAAATTTCTTGAGAGATATTTTCATGTTAACTTGAATAATTTTCATAAGTACTAATTAAATTCTCTCTAAATGCAATTCCCAGGTTTCTTAACAAGTAATAATTCCATCAATATAAATGATTAACTATCCCTCTGATAACTCATGTATAAAATGGTATTCATCATTCTTTAATAATTAGAGGGTGAATTTTTAATACCAAAGGGCAATCTCAAGTATTCATAAATACCAAAATGACAAAATATTCTCAATATTTTCTAGCATGAGGTGTCAAAACATTCTTATAGAAACCTTTCAGGGAATCCATGGAAGTGATGAATTTTTCGTTGGATAATTGAGTGAAAGTCTCATGAATTCTAGTAATTGAATATCTGTCTGGGATAGTAAAGGTATTCAATGTTCTAAAATCACCAACCATCTTTGATTTATCATTATTCCAAGTAATAATTACAGGGGTTGTGACTTCTACTTCCCCATTATGTCCAACTTTTCTAAAAACTCCCAGTTTCAACAGCTCGTTAATATGAGTTTCCAATGCTTCTCTAGCTCTGGGGCTAGCTGGGTAAGCTGGTATTTTCAATATTGGAGGGTAAGGTCTTTTCAAATTAAGAATAATTTCCACTTCATTTCCTTTAATAGCCCCTAGTGGTTCATTGTCAAAAGCAAAGGCTTCTCTATATTGAAATAAGATTTCAATAAGGTCTTCATTCATTTTTTAATGTTAAATCAGGACTAATTTGTGCTTCAGCAAGTTTATCTGTCACATATTTTTCTTATTAAAATTTCATAACTGTCTAATGACAGTTATTTCTCTTTTTTCTAGTGGAAAAGAAAATCTTTTTGTTTTTCTTTGCCCCTATAGTGAGATTTATTTATTTATTATTATTAATATAAATACCATAAATATTTATATAATCATTTCCAAGTATAAAATGTTGTGAAATTTAGTTATTCATAATAACAAATCAAACTTTCAGTCTGATACTTCCTGCAGGGGGAGAAAATATCATTGCTACTTCAAGAATTCCCAAAGGGTGCATATTTTGGCTAGCACTGCTAAATTTTATACCTTCAATTGGAATCAATTTTTCTTGCCAATTGGTATAAACTATGTCAAGATAATTTTTTCCAACACAATCTCAGAAAGAACCTGAGTCAAGATTTATCTTGGCTTCTTTGTTTTCTATTACAATATTAGTAATACAAGATGCTCCAGATGTATAACCTTTACCTCCGGAAGGTTTGGTTTTCTGCATTTTGGAATATTGCACATGTATCAGATTCATACTGTCACAGGGGCTCTTGGACAGAAAAAAAAGAGTGGCCGGCACTCAGAAATTAGGGAAATCACTTGGAAGACTCCAAAAGAATAAATGAATAAAAATAATAAGTTGAACTTCTCTAAGAAGAATGCAAGTACAAAGATGAGATGCAATAAGAGAAATGAGAAGGCAAATGGCCAAAGATCCAACCAAATAAGTTCTTAATCACTGTTTCAACCTGACAAAATGAAAAATGGAATTAGTAAGGATATGAACACCAAATATCTATTGACAGGTGAATCAAGAAAAGAGAAAAGGTGCTAAATGACTGACTTGATTATATCAGTACTCCCTTAACAAAAATGGTAAGATAAATAAAGATAAAATGAAATCAAAATATATTAATTAGCTGGGAGAAACCCCCCAGGGTCAAAGGAGTCTGGTATATGTGAAAAGCTGAGAGATTGACTCCTTCAGGCTGACAGATGGTCTGTATTGAATACTTGAAGCTGTATTGACAGCTTGATGAAGTGTATACCTTGCCAGATTGGGAAATGAACTGTGTTGAATGATTTTCCCATGATTTATGATTGAAATAAAGGTCTTTGTAACAACCATCCATCAGGGGTAAGGGTATTCATTCATACACCCACTCAAACACCCCAAATCAGCAAATCCAGTATCTGCATCAGCATTCAGTTTCAGCAATCTTCATTCTGAAACATGCATACAGCTTGGTACATCAATACAGCCTGTAAATACCTGTACAGGTTGGATTCACCCAATACAGTTTCAATACACCAGTATGGAACTGTATGATCACTCAAATACACCACACCTCTTGTACAGGTTCTGTACAGCTGTACAGGACCTGTATTGGCCAGACTCAATTCAATCATCAATTATTCTCATGAAAATTCTTCCTCTGGATCAGGGCTGGTGATTCTCACATATACCAGCCCCTCTTTTTCCCCCCTGGGGACTTCTCCCCAGTTAATTAATTTAGTTTATTTATTATTTTATAATTATTCTTATCCTTATATTTGGGTAGTATAATTATTTAATTTTAAGTTAGTCTTTGCCTTTTCTCTCTTCGCCTGTACAGTATGAGTTGGGTGGCCATATCCTTATTAACCCTTCTCTTTCCATTCTGACAGGTTGAAACAGTGGACTTGGACTTGTTTGTGGTTGGCTCTTTTATTTCTTACTCTTATTTCTTGTTGCTGCTTTTCTTATATTTATTCTTTTAGCAATTCATCTTTAACACTCTTTAGTGTATTCCTTTTTACCATATCTTTGAGCCCTCCATAAGTGAGTCCCAGTTTACTGAGTGCCAGGCCCTCTTCACTTCAAAGAGCCCCGGTGACATTAAATTAATTAACTCATATTTGATTCTTTCTTTAATTCATTTTATTCATTTCTCTCATTCTTCAATTATGATCTTTTCATGATTTTATGATTTTTATGATTTTTTCTCTCTCATCAATTTTCATCTCATTCATTTCATTCAAAATGAAAATTGATTCTCTTTCTCATTTCAAAAATTCTGCTGACCATTTCACTTCATTCTTTATCATTCTCATTTCTCTTTTTGTCTGAATTCAGGTTTTTATCAGGTTATTTTGAGTGGAATTATTTGGGTTAATTGATTCATCATTCAGGGATTTTATTGATTTGGGGTATTCAGTGATTTTGGTTTTGAAATTTCTCAAATTTATTGATTGATTCCTCAAGAAATTGATTTCACCTCAAGACTTTGATTGATTTGATTGATTGACTTGATTTGATTCCTCAAGATAGCTGATTTATCCTCAAGAGTTGATTTGAATTTGATTCCTCAAGAAAATTGAATTGTGTTTTGAAGATATTGATTGAATTCCTCAAGGCTTAATTGATTTGATTTTGAATTGACTTGATTTACTGGATTTGACTTATTGATTGAAATTGATTATTCATAAGAATTTGACTTTGTCATCTTCACTCTTCAAGATTTATTCATATTGATTCACTTCAAGACTATTGATTGATTTCTCAAGTTCATAAAGATTCTCATTTGATTGTTTTGGTCAAGCCTTATTTTATTCAAAGTATCATCAAGTTTTATTTCATTTTATTCAAAATGCCAGTTCAGCATAGTCCCCCAGCCAAAAATACTAGATCCCAAATAATTCAAGCTGTTCTCACTCCTACAGCAAGGGCTCCTCTTGACCGCACACCATCAGTTCATCAACTGAGTGCAAATTTGGACAGAGGACCACCAATGGAAGGAGAAGCACCCTCAAGAAGAGGTGGAATGAAATCTAGAAGATCAAGATCTTTCTCTGGACTTTTGGGTGGCTACCCTGGCATGTCTGAAGGTGCAAGAGAAAGACAAGGGGAAGTTGAAGATGAAGAGGGGGAAGAGTATGTGGAAGAGGAAGATTCTGGGGAAACTGAAGTGGCAGATGCCTTGGCAAATGCTCCAGAGGTGCCTCAGGGTTCTAATCTAGCCCTTTCTAGTCAACCTCTTGTCTCTCAAACTGATCCAAGTCTCCTCAAGATGTTGGAGAAGATGACTCAATTCATGGGGCAACTCACTCAAGCAGTTGCTCCCAGGGACAATTCCAAAGCCCCTGCTTTCAAGACTCCATCCATGAAGGCACCTGATTCTTTTGATGGTACTCAAGCTCATAAATTGAGAGGATTTATCCAATCCTGTCAATCAATCTTCCATAATGATCCAGTAAATTTCTTCTCTGACAGGAAGAAAGTTCTTTACTCAACTTCTTTTCTCACTGGTAGAGCTGGAAAGTGGATTGAACCCTATCTCTCAAATATTTCCAATTAAGACCCTTCCTACCTCCTCAATAATTGGCCATTATTTGAAGCTCAATTATTCACTCTGTTTGGTGACCCCAATGAAGTCAGGAAAGCTGAACAAGAGTTGGACAATTTGAGGATGAAGGAAAGTGGTCATGTTTCCTTGTACATTGCAGATTTCAGAAGCTTAATGTCAAGAATTGGAGATTGGGGGGAAAGAGCTTATATCCATTTTTACAGAAGAGGATTGGCATCAAGATTATTGGATCAGTTGGCTTCTCACCCTGGAACTTTTGATACTCTTCAAGAACTTATGGATGTCACCTTAGAATTAGACACAAGATATCATGAGTGGCAAAAAGAAAAGGGTGGCAATCAAGAGAAGAAGCCTCCAGTCATTGGATCCAATCAATCTAGGCCTCCTCAAAACTCATCTTCAAAGAGGTCTCACCAGAAGAAGAACAAGAAGGGAAAGCAATTTCAAGCTTCAAAGGACAAGCCCCATGCTGCTCTCCTTGATAAGGACAATAGATTAATTGGTTCTGAAAAGCAGAGGAGGATTAAAGAGGGGTTGTGTACTTATTGTGGTGGAAACCACCCAATTGAAAAATGCTTCAAGAGACCTCAGAACAAGCCTGGGTCATCATCAAGAGGCTTCCCTAGCAAGCAGGGAAAAGCCTGAGTGGGAATCATGATGTGTTCAATGGTTCTCAATTATTTCCTTCAAGAGCACAATTGTGCACTCTGAATACTAGTGTCAAGAAATCTATAAAATTTCTTATTTTCTCTTCTGTCTCTGATATTTTTTATAGTATTCTCATTGATTCTGGTGCTACAAACTCTTTTATTGCAAAGAATTTTGTTCTCAAGTACTCATTGACTCTGTCCGAGCTCCCTGAAAAGATTCCTCTTTTCATTTTGGATTCTAATGAATCCCCTGCCTTGTTCATCACCCATTATACCAAGTGGGTAGTTGACTTGCCTTCCTTCCCAAGCTTTGAATGGGACTTCTTTATCATAGATTCACCCAAGGGAGAAGACCTGATATTGGGCTATGATTTCCTTTACCATTTTAATCCCATTATTGATTGGAAAAATGGATTGATCACCTATGATTCTAGTCATAAGGATTCTAGTGGTATTACTCCTTCTACTAGTAATGACTTAGCCACTGCTGTCAACAGTGTTGCTCTGGTTGGTGAACTTAAGACACCTTCCCTTCCTTCTTCTGTCCATACCCCTTCCATCATTCCCTCTCAGTCATTACTTCCATTAAGAGATGAAGGATGTTGGAGAAGATGTTTCCATATCTTCACTTCATCTCTTCCAAGGGGATATGGACCTTCCTCCCTTATCTTTTCATGCATCCCTGGAGGAGCAGTGGGCTGAGGAGGACGAGCCAGAAGAAATTGAAACTGTGTTGAAGGTAGTCCCTCCTGCTTATCACCAATATTTGGATGTATTCTCCAAGGTGAAAGCTGAGAAACTTCCTCCACACCACGCCTGTGATCACCATATCGAATTGGAGGGTCTTCTACCTCCAAATGGTGTTATCTACTCATTATCAAATCAAGAGTCAGAAACACTTCGGGCCTACATTTCAGAGAATGTAGAGAAAGGTTTCATTAGACCAAGCTCCTCTTCAACAGGAGCACCGGTTCTTTTTGTCAAGAAAAAGGATGGAGGTCTTCGTTTGTGTGTTGACTACCGCAAACTCAATGCTGTCACTAGGAAGAACAGATACCCTTTTCCTCCTATGAACCAGCTCCTTACTGTATTCAACGGTTCCACTATCTTCTCCGAGATAGATTTGCGTGGTGCATATAACCTTCTGAGAATCAAAGAGGGGGATGAGCACTTAACTGCCTTTAGAACCAAATATGGTAGTTATGAGTATTTGGTCATGCCATTTGGGTTGACCAATGCTCCTTCTTCTTTCCAAAATCTAGTGAATGATATCTTTGCAGATTTTTTGAATGTGTTTTTTGTGGTTTATTTAGATGATATTATGGTCTTTTCCAGTTCTGAGGAGGAACATGTCAAACATGTGGCCTCTGTCCTCCAAAGACTGAGGGACAATAATCTGTTTGCCAAAGCCTCCAAGTGTGGAGTACTTGGGCTATGTTGTTTCAAGTGATGGCCTCAACATGGATTCTTCAAAAGTTCAGCAAATCCTCGATTGGCCTCAGCCCAAAAACATCAAGGCCCTTCAATCTTTTCTTGGCTTTGCCAATTTTTATCGTTGTTTCATTAAAAATTATTCCAAAAGAATCACTTCTCTCACTTCCCTTCTCAAAAAAGATTCTCCTTTCATCTTCAATGAGGAAGCTCTTAGTCAGTTTCAAGAACTCAAAGAAGCTTTCACCTCTGCTCCTATCTTATCCCATTTCAATCCATCTCTACCTACTATTGTAGAGACTGATGCTTCTGATTATGCATTGGGCGCCGTATTGAGTCAGATGAATGACTCAGGAAAGCATCCCATTGCATTTGATAGTCGCAAGCTCTTACCAGCTGAGCTCAACTATCAAATTCATGACAAGGAACTCCTTGGCATAGTTTGGGCTCTCAAGCGCTGGAGGGCATTTCTTCTTTCTCTTTCCAATCCTTTTGAGGTCTTGACAGACCACTCTTCCTTGCAGTATTTCATGTCTTCCAAAGTTCTTACTTGTCATCAGGCCCGTTGGGCTGAATTTCTCTCAGAATTTCATTTCACTATCACTTACCGCCCAGGCAGGCTGGCCACTTTACCAGATGCCTTGTCACGTCGGGACAACGTGTACCCAGAGAGGGGGGTGGACTTCATCAGAAAGAATCCGCAAAATTTTCATCAAGTACTTAAGCAAGATGGAATTCAAGAGTCAAGATTCTTCTCAATCAAATTGGAAATTTTCTCAGATTTAGTGGACAAGATTCAAAAAGAAGTATGGAAAGACAAAGACTATAAAGAAATACTCAAGCAACTAGCAAGAGGTGAATCAGCTCCAGATTATTCTCTTGAACCTCAAGCCAAGTTATTATTATTCAAAGATAGAGTGGTAATCCCAAGCAATGAAGAACTTCAACTCAATATTCTTCAAAAGCCTCATGACTCACCATTGGCTGGCCATCCTGGCCAGGAGAAGACCCTCAAGCTCATCAAGAGGGATTTTTATTGGGCTGGCATGAATCAATTCATCAAGGACTATGTGTCCCCATGTCAGCAATGTTCAAGAAACAAGAACATTCATCACAAGAAGTTTGGATTACTCAAGCCTCTTTCAATTCCGTCTGGTCCTTGGAATTCATTATCAATGGACTTCATCACTCAATTGCCACTGTCAAACAACTTTGATTCAATTTTATTAGTTGTGGACAGATTCTCAAAAATGGCAATCTTCATTCCAACTTATGGAACAATCACTGCTCTGGATTTAGCTCAAATCTTCATTAGTCATGTATTTTCCAAGCATGGCCTTCCAATCAGTATTGTCAAAGATAGAGGATCCTTATTTGTTTCATCATTTTGGACTCAATTGTGTCAGCAGCTCAAGATATAAAGAGATCTTTCAACTGCCTTTCACCCTGAAATAGATGGACAGACAGAGAGGGTAAATCAGATACTAGAACAGTACCTTCGGATGTATGTCAGCTATCATCAAGATGACTGGTACACCTGGCTCCCTCTGGCTGAATTTGCCTATAATAATGCAGAACACTCATCAACCAAGCAATCACCTTTTTTCACCATTTATGGAAGGAATCCCAGCTTTGACTCAATCCATATTTCTCAAGACTCACCTGCTGGAAAGTTATCAACAAAACTCCAATCAGTACAGCAAGTTGTCAAAGAAGAATTAGAGTCAGCAATAAGGAGATTCAAGAAGTATGCAGATAGAAATAGAGCAATTCCACCTGATTTCCAACCTGGGGACAAAGTATGGCTAGCTTCCAAGAACATCAAGACCAAAAGACCCACCAAGAAGTTATCAGAAAGATGGTTGGGACCTTTTGAAGTTCTGAAGAAGATTGGAAGCCATGCATATCACCTCAAGTTGCCTCAGCAATGGAAGACAGTTCACCCTGTATTCCATGTGTCCTTATTAGAACCAGTCAAGCATTCAACTATCCCAAATCGTCATCAATTGCCGCCACCACCAGTTTTAGTGGAGGAGCAAGAATAATGGGAAGTGGCTCAGGTTCTGGACTCAAAGCTCAAAAGAGGTAATTTATGGTATCTTGTAGAGTGGAAAGGATTCAGTGAAGACCCAGAAAGAACCACTTGGGAACCATCTTCAAACCTTACCAACTCACCAGACCTTGTCAAGGACTTCCATTCATTGTATCCAGACAAGCCTGGTCCAAATACCTCCAGAGTTTGATTTATGGTGCTTGGTGGGGAGAAGAAGTTATGAAAGTAAGTTCCTCTCCTGGCATGCACCTTTAAGGGGGTATTATACCCATATGTTGCTGTAAGCATCACCTTGGCCACTTTGTGAGCACTTGTCAATTCTTTGGACAGGTTCAGGAAGCATACAAAACCAATACCCTCCGATTTGGACCTTATCAAGATATGGCCAAATGTTCCTTTCTTTGTTTTTCTTTTCTTTCTTTTTATTTATCTTTTCAATTTATGCCAATCATCATAATTCAAGACATCCATTACTTCAAGTCATTTACAGCAATTCTTTTCAGAAGTCATTTATGGCAATTCTGTTCAATGTTATGGTGCTTGGTGGGGAGTGGAAGTTATGAAAGTAAGTTCCATCTCCTGGTATGCATCCCTGAGGGTTCTACTTCTTGTAAAACATCACCTTGGCCACTCTGTGAGCATCAAATGCTTGGTTTTCATTTTTCAGACACTTTTGGCCAGAATCAAGCAACTCACCACAGGAAGGACCAACCATCAGGATTTTTCTTTATTTCTTTCTTTACTCTCATTTTCTCTTATTCTTTATTTTTCTTTCTTTAATTACTTGTATAATTTTCTTTCTTTTATTTCTTTAAAGCAGCAGCATCCCCTCCCAAATCATGTATTGGGAGGTTCCATTATTTTCATTTTTTAGTATTTATAAGAGTGGGGATAGAAGTCAAACCAAACACAAACAAGGAAAAGAAAAACTAGTTATCTCTACCCAAATCATCAAAAGTTCTCTGGAAATCATTTATCAACTCATCTTCATACTAGGCAAATTTTGCAGCCATCTCTTCAGAAGCAGTACCTGGAATAGTCCTGTCATTGGCATACATAATCACCTCTCTGCTATTTCTATCAACCCTCCTGAACAATCTGGCCACAGCATCTTGACTTTCACTAGCCGCGTTGGGATCTTCTCTGGTAACCCGGATAGGCCAACGTTCTCTTCTTTGAAAAACTTGAGCGGCAGGAAATGGCAAAGGGGACAATCCATCTCTTCTTCTGCTGGAGCTGGCCACAGGTTGGAGTTGACAGGAGGTGTTTATGGGTGAGTTTCTGGACTGTTGAACTGGTGATGGTCTTACTGCTGGATTCAAGGCAGGCCTGGTGGTGTGGGAAGTAGTTGGTGAAGGAGGAGGAAGGGTTGTAGGAATGGAAGGTTCTTGGAGTGCTGGGAATAACTTGACTTTGGAATCTGGTGTTGGCAAGAGGTTGAGAAGAAGAATTGCTGGATGGATGGCCAATTGAATGAGGAATAACTTGAACTTCTTCACCATCCAACTCATCACTGCCTTCAGCATCTGGATCTGTTGGGGAATCAACAATTCTTCTTAGTTTCTTCACTACTTTCACCACTCCATCAGCATTGGTCCTTGAGATTGGGATTTCTGAGCTGTAGTGTATGGGCCTACCACTGGTTGTAATGGACACTCCAACATTAGTCCATCTGGCCACATCCCTCTGCCTGGAACCAGTCACTACATCAAAATATCAGCACGAATTCAACCAAAATATGCAAATCACTCACATTGAGAAAATCCAGAAGTTGCATCAGGGGTAGGCTCCTCAAGAATGGGGAATTCCTGCCCATAAGGTCCATCTTTCCTGCTCCATAAGTGTCTCCTGACCTGGGACAAAGTTGATCCGGTATGGCGGCATGGCTTCTTCCCAACAAAGCAAAAGTGGCATTTTGACGATCGAGGATTGTAATGTTGAAAGCAATCCTTACCCTTGGCCAAACACTCAGTACAGGCAGGATCAAGAACTTCAACTGCTCTGAACCCATCATATGTTTGGGAGGGATCAAAATGGCCAGAAGACACCATGGAAAGGGAGGACAATCGACTGAAGACGCCAGAACCATGAAGAACAGACGGTGGCGGTGCAGAAGGAGAAGATTCAGTGAGTTCAGTCAGTTTGGAACTCATAACTGAAGAATATGCAAGCAGAAGATTCAAGACATCAGAATCAATCCACTCCATATCAAGAAAAAAGAATTTGACCTCAAGGAAATGGGGCCATAACTCAATTATGCCCCCCTCAAAGCCTCTAAGGTGAAGGTTCATACCCCTTTGGGGCTGAACTCATCACCCAGGGCCTCCCCTGCAACTTTGGGGAGGCCAGGATCTTGATGGTCCTGGACCCCATCAATGGGTCCAGGCCATTTATGGTGATATCTATGATTGAGCCATTTCTGGGCCCCTTGGTCACCCTGGGTCCCCAGCAAATTTGGGCCCAGGGGCTTCATTTTGGTCCTGGGGTCCTCCAATAACCCCCACGGACCACGGACCATAGGACCCCAAAGGCATAAAAAGGCCAAATATGGCCAAAAATCATATAAATACCTAAGTTCACCAAAACACCCAAAAGGCCCAAAAGGCCATAAAAATCAAGAAATGTCAAGGTTCATCAGGGATAAAGGCCACAGCCCAAAAGCACTTTGGAGGGCTGTTGAGGCCATTTCCATGGGTAATGGGGACAAGACCCCTTGGAGGAAATTTTTTCAATTTTTCAATGGATTAAGCCTTGCCCAATGAGTACACTTCATATACTCATTGGGCATCATTTTTTGAGCACAAGAGCTCAGTGGTCCTTATTCTGGGGTATATCCCAAGGCCACATCCCAAGGGCATGGTTGATTGAATCAGAAGACAAGAAATGCATATTTTGAAGTGGAATACTTACTCAAATTTGGAAAAAGGGGGGAATCAATTGAATTTGATAGAGAAGAAGTAATGAAGGATTTTCAGGATAATGGTCAAGAGGAAAAGAAAATTAAAAAGAATTTTTTTTGAAAAAATGTGGGGATAATGAGATGCCACTCAACAGTGGCAGGGTATTATGGTGTTCAGGAGCCCACCAGTTTCAAGAGGGGGATACTGTAGCAACCATCCATCAGGGGTAAGGGTATTCATTCATACACCCACTCAAACACCCCAAATCAGCAAATCCAGTATCTGCATCAGCATTCAGTTTCAGCAATCTTCATTCTGAAACATGCATACAGCTTGGTACATCAATACAGCCTGTCAATACCTGTACAGGTTGGATTCACCCAATACAGTTTCAATACACCAGTATGGAACTGTATGATCACTCAAATACACCACACCTCTTGTACAGGTTCTGTACAGCTGTACAGGACCTGTATTGGCCAGACTCAATTCAATCATCAATTATTCTCATGAAAATTCTTCCTCTGGATCAGGGCTGGTGATTCTCACATATACCAGCCCCTCTTTCTCCCCCCTGGGGACTTCTCCCCAGTTAATTAATTTAGTTTATTTATTATTTTATAATTATTCTTATCCTTATATTTGGGTATTATAATTATTTAATTTTAAGTTAGTCTTTGCCTTTTCTCTATTTGCCTGTACAGTATGAGCTGGGTGGCCATATCCTTATTAACCCTTCTCTTTCCATTCTGACAGGTTGAAACAGTGGACTTGGACTTGTTTGTGGTTGGCTCTTTTATTTCTTACTCTTATTTCTTGTTGCTGCTTTTCTTATATTTATTCTTTTAGCAATTCATCTTTAACACTCTTCAGTGTATTCCTTTTTACAATATCTTTGAGCCCTCCATAAGTGAGTCCCAGTTTACTGAGTGCCAGGCCCTCTTCACTTCAAAGAGCCCCTGTGACAGTCTTGAGGAATCCAGAATGTATCGAAATGAATGTGGTTGCCAAGTTGTATTGATGGAGCATTGAAACTTGAAAGCTTGTTTGGAACTTCCTCTTGAATACACCTTGGTAATGAATTGACAGTATTCCCTTGGAGGGAATACTTGAGGTGAGAATAACCAATGAATTCTTGATGACGTCATTGGTATTTGAGAAATTACACCTGCACTTGAGCCTTGATGGGTCCTCTGGGAGACATGACACTTTGGTGACTTATGGAATGTTGAATTACCCCTCTTTTAAGGTGTGGACATGAAACTGTGATAAAATATCAAGTACTTTTCCTGTCCTCAAAATTTGTATAAGGTAAAATTATTTAAAAATAGTAAGAAATAGTATTTTTAAAAAAAAACGCGCCAATTTTTATTCTTTTCAACTTTATAAGTATAAAAAAATAATATAATGAAAATTTATTGTTTTACCAACAATACTCTACAAGAGATATTTAAGGCTACAAAAGAAATTTCTTCAAGAGAAATTTTAATTGGAATTAATTGAGCAAAGAGCTGCAAGCAATTAATTAAAGAAAAAAGTCTTTAAAAAGATATTTAAAGAGAAAACACGCCCAAAAGTGACCAGAGTGAATTTGGAAACAAAGTGACAAAGTTAACAGTGATGAAAGATGCTTTAATTCACTTTTGGGGTGGCTCAAGGGTAAAAATGATTATAATTATTTTTTTCACGGGCTTTAAAGGTTCAAAATGATGTAAAAAGGGTGGTTGGAATCTTCTATTGATTGGTTTAACAGTGTTTAAAATAATTATAAAAGGAAAAGATTCTAACATGAAGAGAAAAGTGGGGCAAAGAAGACATTCTTTTATAGCCATCAATTTTATTACTCCAAAAGTAAAATTTACTCTTGTCAATCGTGCAAAACAGTCTGACGACAGAAAAGCCAATTATGGCATCATTGAACCCTGGTTTAGACTAAAAAAGGGCTGGTTTAAGCCATTTTGGACCCCTAAATCAGCTATTACTATAGCAATACCTGGTCTAGAGACTTAAAAAAACGTCAGAATGTGTGTAAGAGGCGTAGAAACCAGTTAAAACTGTTTTTAATAACATTGTTTTAACTTAAGGGTAGTTTTACCTTGTTGGCAGAAGTTAAAACTACCCTGGTTGGTATCAAAACCTCATCATAAATTGAGTCACAGAACCTGTGACTCAATTCCAGGCCAAAAGTAATGGACTTTTTCATGGATTTTGACATCCCACGCCAGTCAGCCAGGAATTTGGGGGTCTAGCTCCCCCTTAGCGCTAGAGTGTCTTTTCCCCCCCAGAATTAATCTTTCCAATTTATTTTTTCTTTAATTCCTCATCATGTAATACAATTATAATTTACATATGTAATTCAATTGAGTTTTTAATTGCACATCTGTAATAATTGATACCTCATATGTAAATTAAAGTTCACTTATGTAATACACGTGCACATTTTGACATTTCAATTGGAAATACTTCAGTTCCTCATAACTTCTAAACTAAACATAACACCTCAATTTTAACACAAAATTTGATGGTTAACACCACATGTGGTGTGAATTAAATTAAGGCTGTGAGTATTTTCATACTTTTGTACAAAAAATACTAAAAACTTAATTTAAGCTTATTTAGAGTTGAGTTACAGAAATTTCATCCAGAGGTGACCCCACTTTATTTTTTATGAGGAATCCAATGGTGTGATAATTTCTTTATCTTTCTTTATTGGATACAAATTTATAATATATTTTATATAACTTTTTACCAAAAATATTTTGATTTCATAATTTTTATTAAAAATTAATTTTTACTTAATTTTTACAAGTAAAAATGTATTTCCATAATTTGAAATTTTATTATCATTTTCTTTTTAAATTATAATTAAATTTTGATTTTTAAATATAAATTTGTATTTTTATAATATGAGTAAATTTATTTTATTTATATTTGTATCTTAATTTATCATTTGTGGTCTTTTGGGTATATGAAAATACCTCTAATGCTCACACCTCTGATATTGACACCATTGAATTTCTGGTAAAAAAAGGTGCAGAATGGTGTACAACACCATTTATGACAATTTGAGTTGCTGAAGGGTGAAAGTGGCCAAAGGTCTTTGTGAGAGAAGTCAGGAGGATGAGAGTGAAAATTGAGTTTTGGGTGACTTCATAGGTGACAAGGTGTTTCTGGGTGTATTGGCCAAATACAGCTTTAAGACTGTATTTGTGCAAAGTGCGCAAAAGCCCACAAAATGCACAAAACTGGCAATTAAGCCCCAAAAGGCCTGATATGGCCTTTTGGACATATTTCCCATAATACATGGGAAAATGGCATATACAGCTGAATACCACAAAAATATGCAAAGTGCGCAAAGTGTGCAAAAATGCGCAAAACTGTATTTAAAGCTTAAAAAGCCAAATACAGGCTTTTGGGCTGTATTTTCCCTGTTGACTGGAAAATGCCTGAAAGTTCCCAAAAAGCAGAGCATGGCCTTGAAAGGCCTGATGATAGTGAAGGGGCCAGGTTGGCCCCAGAAGTGAAAAAACCAGAAAAGATGAGAGGGCCAATTTGGCCAGTGATTATGGATATGGCCAAATTGCCATAAGATTGATATGGAGTCCAGGAGGGTAATTGCCATGGTTGTGACAGTACCCCCACCTTGGAATGGTGAGCTCCTGAGCACCAACACAAGGTGAAGCCTGTTGAGGCAACTGGAAAGGATTTGAGACAGGGATTCAAGAGGAGTGATTAAGAGAAAAAAAGTTTGATACTGATATTGAAAAGTTGGCATGTGACATGGGACTTGCTTGATCTTCTTTTGAAATTGGCTTCAGAATTGATGTAAATTTAAAATGAATGACATCGGTTCATGAAGTTATTTTGACCTAAATAAAGAAAAATTTGAAATGAAAATAAGAAAAGAAAAAAAAGAAATGAATCTTGACTAGGTTCCGATCTTCATCACAGAGGTTGATAATTGATTTTGAAATTGGCCAAGGACCTGGAAAGATAAATATGATGCCAGGTGATCACAAAGTGGCCAAGGTGATGCTTTGAAAGATTGTAGACCCCTCAGGGAAGTGCACACCAGGAGAGGAACTTACTTTTGGTAATTACCACTCCCACCAGTGCCATAAAAGAAAATACATTTGTTGAAGGAATGACTTGGAAAGAAATTAATGAAAGGAATGATCCATTTGCCCAAGTGAAAATGGCCATGATTTTTGGAATTGATGTTGAAATCCAGGCCAAAGATCTGTGTCCAAAATTTCTGTAAGGTTTGACTATGAAACAATAAGTAAAAAATTACTAATTTATTACTTATTGTACTCTGAATGTCCTTATAATTAAAGTAAATAAGATTAAAATAATAATAATAATAAAGAAATATTATTATTATGGCGTAAAAATATTATATTATTAAATAAATATAATAATATAAATTAATATTATATGAAATTATAATATTATAAATAATATATTAATATAAAATAATTAATATATTATAAAGCTCTTTATTATTGTTACCAACAGATAATAAAGGCGTAAAAAATTGTTTTTTATTAATAAAAAACAATTAATAACAATAATATTACTAATATTAAAGTTATGAATTAATATAAATACTATTTATATTAATCAAAGAATTATTAAAAGAGTAATAATAGAGAAATTATTATAATAAGAGAAAATAACCTACTTTTAACACTTAATATAATAATTTTGAAGTATTTTACGCCAAAAACTATAAATACAACCTTTTCAAATTGTATTTACAATAAAAATAAAGAAAATTACAAATTATTCTGGATTTTTACGTGGAAATGAGTTTTAGAGAGATTTTTAACAAAAACAATTAAATAAATGATTTAATCACGTCAAAATAGATGATTATAGCAAGGTGGTCTTTGGTCTTTAATAATATAACAGTTTTATATATAAAGAATAAAGAAATTACCTTTGATTTAATTGATTTAATGTTTTTGATGCGTCTGAGGGGAAAACAGAGTAAAAAGAGCTCTATTTATAGTAAGTACCTCCCTCCTAGAGTCCAACAGGCTTCTAGTAGACGTGTACTGATCATATCCACTGGAATTGATCAATATTTTAAGGTTTGAGGGTGATTACATCATGATCAAACCATATTACATCATTATTACACCATTATTTAGAGTTATCACTATAACTCTAAGTGTGATGACATCAGAGGCTTGGAAGAACCCCAAATTTCGTGGATTTTATTAGTTTTAATCATAAACTAATAGTATTCACCAATTTTATCACTATTAAGACTGTTAAACTTAATTTAAGGTTACAGTATGTGATCATAACACCTCAATTTAAGCTCAAACTTTGATCCTCAATAACTTTTAAGGTTTTCACGCTACAGCAATTCAGAGAGTGAATTCTGATAGCCTGACATAACCTTATTATGCTGCCAAGAGCTTTTCATTACATCATCAAAACTCTAATTTTGATGATTTTTCTTGTAACTCATCTTTTCTGTCGAAATTCAATATTTTAAACTTCAAACCTTGATTTCAGGGGGTTATACCCTGAATTTAATAATAAAAATTACATCATTCTTCACGAATGAACTAGGAGAATCTAACTGTGTACTTTTTTCTAAGTTTTGAACACTTTCACAACAAAGTGGTCAACAGCTCTGTTGATTTTTATCAATAATTCATCATAGGTTTTAACCTTGTTTATAATTTGTAAAATAAAGTTCATATCTGTGTTCTTACAGTAATTACGTGGTAACTTTATTTTTGGTTCATCATTCTATCATGTATAGTTTAGAAGATATTAGCTATGATCCTTGAATATATGCGTTGACCAAAAAAGTGCATATATTCAGGATAATTCCTTAAGTATTGATTTTGAGAATTAGCTTATTAATTGTTTTATGTGTGGAGTTTTATGGGGAATCCACTGGTACAATTTATTTCACATGTTGTTTCATTTGTTTCTGAGATAAAT
The DNA here is from genome assembly GCA_023105745.1 of Austropuccinia psidii. Taxonomy (NCBI): domain Eukaryota; kingdom Fungi; phylum Basidiomycota; class Pucciniomycetes; order Pucciniales; family Sphaerophragmiaceae; genus Austropuccinia; species Austropuccinia psidii. The sequence continues at coordinate 42,858,875 of JALGQZ010000013.1, forward strand.
AGGATTTTATGGTTTTTATAAGGTATTATACCTTATAATTCATTAAATATTGACTTTACAGATATGCCATAAAAATGGTATATGTGTATTTTTCCATGGGGAATCCAATGGTATAATTTATTTCACATGTTCATTCATTGGTGTTTAAGTTAAACCAATTTTAGTACCAATTTATGGTATTTTTGTATATTTGAGTAATTATTTTTAGTGTATAATTATTCTAATTAATTTTAATATAATTATATTAAAGGTATAATTATTCTGAGTATTTTTTGTGACCTTATTGGGTATGTGGTCATATCTCAAAGGCTCACATTCCCCACCACCAAAAAAGATTGTACCACAATCTGATATATGTGATTAGGGTATCATCCACTGTCCTACCTCTTCAATAGACTTTTGTTAGTCTTGAAGCTCAATAATGCTTAACTTTTTATTTTTCAGGTTTTCTTTCATGTCTGAACCTTCTTAGTAATTTATCAGCATTTGTTATATCTTTCTCAAGTAGCCATTCATCTTCTTGAGTTGAATTTCTATACCTTACAAGGTATTCCCTTTCTTTTTTGTTTCTTGTCCTTCTTTCTTTAAGGACTTTTACTATTCTCTTTTCCTCTCCTTCCTCCAAGGGGGGAATTTCAAGTGGGGGTTTATTTCTTAGTGGAAATAATTCCTTGTCACTTGAACTGTAAGGTTTTATCAGACTTACAGGGAAAGTTGGGTGTTTGTTCATTAGTTCACCTGTGAGTTCTAATTGCACAGCATTGGGTCCATGAAGTGCTTTTATCATAAATGGTCCTGCAAAGGAATCTTTCAATTTCTTTGGGTTTTTTATGTTATTGAAATTAAGGGTTGATACTAAAACCAAGTCCCCTATTTTGAAGTCAGGTGGCTTATGACTTTTATCCCATCTTTCTTTTGCATATTTAAAAGAATCTTGCATGCATCTGTTTGCATGGTGTCTTGCTTTGTCAAGCATTATCTTGAAACTGCTTGCTGTTGGATGTATATCCACCAAGTCCTTTTTGAGGGCATCATAAGGAAGTCTTGGATTCCAACCTTTCTCTAGCATTGCTGGTGTTTTGCCAGTAGAAGAATGGATTGATGTCTTATATGCCAGTTCAAGTGCTGGTATTAGTGTACACCAATCATGGGTAAAACCATCAGAATCTTTGAATTCTAGCCCATAAGCACAGAATCTTCTGATCATATCCTCTAGGGTCTGTATCATTCTTTCTGCTAGACCATCAGTTTGAGGATGATAAGCTGTTGAGAATGATAATTTTGTCCCAAACAAGTTATGGAGATTTGTCCATAATGCTGAAGTGAACTTTGGGTCTCTATCACTTATAATATTTTGGAATAAGCCTGTGTGGCTAATGACTTTATTCCATATCATTATGGCTGTATCCATAGCTGTGTCATCTTTATGACATGGTAAGAACATGGGAGTTTTACTGTACCTGTCAACTAATACTAGGCATGCATTATAACTCCTGTCTCCTCCTGGAGGTAAAGCTGTTACCCAATCCATATGAACTATTTCCCATGGGGATTTTGATTCTTGGATTTGGATCATCATTCCAAATCTCTTTCCTGTGGCTCTGTTGGCTTTTTGGCATCTGTCACAGGTTTGGAAGTACTCTGCAACATCTTTCTTCCAATTTGGCCACCAAGAACAGGTTTTCACCCTCTCTAGTGTCCTATCTTCTGAGAGATGACACTATCATGACACTCATGTAAAATGGTGTTTATTAGTGTTCTGTCTGTTAAGGCCATAACACATGTATGTTTTGTTCTATGGTAAAGGATTCCATCAAGGAGGTGAAATCTTCCTTCATCATATGCCTTTTTCCATATTTCATCTAGTTTTGATGAAAGTGATGGATCTTTGTAGTCTTTCATTAGAAGTTGGCTTAAGATATGGCAATTTTTGTCTGTCTTATAGCTTTCTTTAACTTGGTTAAAGAATTCTGTGCCAATGTCTGTAACACATATTCCTTCTATATGGTGCTCTTCTTGTGGTACCCATGCTGGATTGTCAGGGGTATTTGCTAGAGCCCATCTGCTGAGACCATCTGCATTTTTGTGAATATTTCCAGATTTATGAACAATAGTCATATTTCCTCTATATTCCTGGATAGCAATTTGCCATCTTAGCATATGTCTGTTTGGAGTCTTCATATTTAATAGTGATTTCACAGCATTACAGTCTGTGATTACATCAAATACTGTGCCATCCAAATAATAATGCAATTTTTCTAAAGCCCACACTAGGCATAAGCATTCCATTTGGCTTGCTCCATACCTTGCTTCTGTTGGCTTTATTTGCCTTGAAATGAAACAAATTGGTCCTTCCACTGGTTTATCATTGATAATTTGTGTTTGGTGAAGTGCAGCACCTAGTCCTTCTCCACAAGCATCAATGTACAGTTTGAAGGGTAGTTTCCAATCTGGCATTAGGAGAAATGGGGCATTTGTTAAGGAATTTTTCAAGTCTTCATATGCCTTGACTCTTTCTTCTGTCATCTCATAGACTGTTTGTTGGTCACATAGCTTATACAAGGATTTAGCAATCTTTGCAAAGTCCTTTATATGCTGTCTATAGTAACCAGCAAATCCTAGAAATGATTGCATTTCTTTTTTGGTTTGAGGCATTGGTTTAAGTAGTACTGCTGCTACTTTATTTTTGTCTATGCCTAGACTAAGTCCAGATACCACATGTCCTAGTGCTTTTAACTCACTATATGCAAAATGACACTTTTTCAAGGAAATTTTCATATTCACTTGAACTATTTTCTGTAGTACCCTTTCTAGTCTTGTAAGGTGATTTTCCCAAGTTTCTGAGCAAACTATAATATCATCAATATAGATAATTAACCATCCTTCTGATAATTCTTCAGGAAATATGGTATTCATCATTCTTTGATAATGGGAAGGTGCATTTTTTATCCCAAATGGCATTCTTAAGTATTCAAAAATTCCACAATGGACTATTATTCTTAGTAGTTTCTTGGCATTGTCTGTTAAGACATTTTGATGAAAACCTTTAAGAGCATCCATAGCTGTGATGAACTTAGCTTGTGACAATTGGGTCAATGTCTCATGGATTCTGGGTATTGGATATCTGTCTGGAATGGTATAGGTATTCAGGGCTCTGAAGTCTCCTACCATCCTTGACTTTCCATTATGCCAAGTTATAATGACAGGTGTAGTAACTTCTACTTGTTCATTATGTCCAACCTTTCTTAATACTCCAAGGTCCATTAATTCTTTAATGTGCACCTCTAGGGCTTCTCTAGCTCTTGGACTGGCTGGATAAGCAGGTCTTCTTAATAAAGGTGGGTAAGGTTTTTCTACATTAAGAATTATATCCACTTCATGTCCAATTATGGCACCTAGTGGCTCTTTGTCAGTTGCAAAGGCATTTTTATACTTAAATAAGAGGTCACTCAATTTTTCTTTCATTTTTTCTGTTAATTCTTGATTGAATTCTGCCTCTTTGAGTTGTTCAGATATAAAAAGTTCTTTTTCTGGAATTTTTTCCTCATTCTTAATAACTGTGATTTGTTTTTTGTTATTTAAGAATCCAAACTTTTGTCTTTTATTATCTCCTATGGTAAAATATCTATCCTTTTGGTTGGAGATATCTATACCATAGATTGATAAGTAGTCATTTCCAAGTATGAAATGATTACTAGTACAGTTGTCCATTACTACAAACTCTACTTTGATTCTGACACATTGTGAGGGATGAGGAAAAATTAGTGTTAAATCAATTATTCCAAGGGGCTTCATGCTCTCACTTGCACTACTAAATTTGACACCTTGTATTGGCATAAGTTTTTCTTGCCAATTTGGGACAATGGTTTTTAAATAACTTTTGCCAACACAAGTGCAATATGCTCCTGTATCCAAGTTAACTTTTCCTTCCTGGTTATCAACCATAACAATACTTATACTTGATTTTCCAGCTGTATATCCCATTCCTCTTGCAGGTTTGGTTCTATACATTTTGGCATCTTGTATGTTTGTCAGGTTTGTGTCAGATGTTCCAACTTGTGGTAAGTTTGAATTAACATCCAGTACTTCATAAATTAAGTCAATATTATTAATTTGTGCATTAATTATATTGATTTCATCACTTTCAGAGCTTTCTGACTCTTCTGTCTCTTTTTCAGAGTCAGATTCCTCTTCTTTGTCATTGTGGCTTTCTGTTTCCACAATTTCATTAATTTTTGCTTTTTTAAGGCAATTATTGGCTAAGTGTCCAATACCTCCACATTTATGGCATTTTCTTTGCTCATTATTGTTGGATGTATTGGGCTTAAAGGATTCTTTTGATTTATCTTTTCTGATAAATGGTTTATTTGGGCTTTTAATGTCCAATTTTTTCCAAGTCCTGCCAATTTTTGTTCTTGTCACTATATCTTCTAGTGCATTTATATACTCTTCTGTGGAGCATGGTTCTATACATCTGCTTCTTAGGCCATGTTCTAGTTCCCCTCCACATTTTTTAAGTATTTTCATATGCACCATCTTCTGTGACATTTCTGGGTATAGTGCATTAAGTCTTTCAACTTGTTTTAAGAACCAAGTTAAAGGTTTGTCTTTCTCTGGGTCAAAGAAAGAGTTTTCAAATGCATTTTCTATCTTATACCTCCAGGCATCATTTGCCCACTTGGTGATTATTTCTTGTTTCCACCAAGACCAGGTATTTTTACCATTTGTTTGTCTTATGCCATAATACCATCTTTTTGCAGATTTCTCAAACAAAGAATGTAATCTTGCAGTGATTAATTCATCTGGTATGGCATAATCTTCTTGTAACATGTCAATTGTTTTAATGAATGACATGTGGTCATATTCACCTTCTCCTGTGAATGTTGGCCATTCTTTCAGTTGAGGTGCTTCCTTCATTAAGACTTGGTTATTATCTTGGTGACTCAAGTCTGTTATGAAAGGATTTGACAATTCCTCTTTTGTTTTAACAGGGCTTCTTATATGAGAAAATGGTGTTGATAACTTTGGCATATTTAAATTAGCCTCATTAATTTTATCCATTTTTTCAGTGATAAGTCTTATTTCACTCTGAATATCATCTTTCAGATGCATTCTTGCTTCATCACTTTTTTCCACATGGTCCAAAAGTAATTTTTGGTGTGATGAAGTCTTTTCTTCAAATTTTTCTACAGAAATACTTAATTTATTCAATTTTTCTGTAAGATTGTCAATACTCACATCATAATTGATTGTCAAAGTTTTGTCTTTGATATCTTTTATGTATTTATACAATTCTTGTTGTCCTTGTATTAATTTTTGAGTATCGTCAATTAAATTCTTAGGTTTATTATTTTCAACAATAAACTTAATGTTGTCAATTTCTTTCTTGTTTTGCACAACAATTTTTGTTAAAGAAGATAAATTATTATTTATTTCTTGTAGTGATAATAAACTGTCTTTAATTTCTTTTAGAGGTAATATACTATTTTTAATTTCTGTTAAAGTATTTACAACATCTTTGGACAAGGTTATTTCTTTGGGAAATGAGGTTGTCTCATTCTTTGCTCTTCCTTGTCCTTGAATTCCATCAAGGTTCTGGCCATGTTGAAAACATTGTCCATGGCATCCTTTTGGATTCTTGGGATTCTGTAGCTTGGGGAATATGGTTTCCTCCAATGCTTTTTCTTGTTCTTCTTCCCTTCTTGGGGAAGTGGGTTGGCTTGGGGCTTGCTGGTAGAAGCTACTGGGGCTTCTTCCTTGGTTGCCTCCCTCTTTTTGGCATGGTAATCCTTGATTTTTTTGATTTGAGGCTTGGATGACAGTGGATTCCATCCATTGGAGTATTTCACTATCTCCTCCTCTTTGAGGAACTTTTTCAGGATGTGCCAGGAGTTCATCACTCCTTGGTGTATTTGAGGCAACATTTCCCAATCTTTGTCCTTGTACACTGTGCAATACTGCTTGTACTGGCTCATGTAGATGTCTATTTGAGCCCTCTGAATGTGATTTGTACCTGTTTGAGTTACTCATACTTAGTTCTAATTCAGGCTCAGATATCATGGGCATTTCTGGGACTTGCCTTTGGGATAAGGCACTTCCTTGTGTGGATTCTGTTCCACTGGGGATATTGCCCTTTCTTTTCCCTTTTGAGGGATCAATTCTACCTCTGAGTCCAGCTCCATCTGATTGGATGGAGTATTGGGAACCTCTTCTGGTAGTCATAATTAAAGAATAAGAAAAAAAAATAAAAGTATTTTAGAATAAAAATTCTTTTATGGCAATTATAAAAAGAGGTGCTCACCTTCAGAGTCTTGAATGGTGGGTCCTGGAAAGTCTAATTTCTTAGCTTTCTTTCTTTTGGTGATAACTGGTGTTGGAGAACTTTGACAAGTTTCTTCCACCAACCTCTCAACAGTAGCTTGGTTATCTTCTGTTGGGTTATCTTCAAACACTAAAAAAGACAAATAAATATAAGTCTTTATATAAGAAGTGTTATTTTTGGCAAGATATGGCAATTTTCCACGTAGAAATTGCTTTATATCTTAAAAAATTGAAATAAAATAAAGAAATGAATAAAAATAACTTTTTTTATTGGTTTTTAATATTTTTTAATATTTTTTATGTATTTTTTATTTTTTAAAGAATAAAATAAAAAAGAATATGATTCTTATAAAATTAAATTATAATAAATTTATTTTTAATTTATAAAATATCTTTTTTAATCACTAGAGTCACTCAAAGAAAGTTCTTGCAAGTCTAAGGATGTGAAAAACCACGTGTAAGACAGTACAATTGCTTTCCAAATGCCTCAATAGCTTTTAAAATCAATAAAATATAAAATTATTATATAATTTATGATTATAAATATAATTTATTATTGGATAAACCCAAATAGAATCTTTTTAAAGGTCTTTTAAGTAAATATCACGGCCAGGCCCCCAAATGTAAGGTTTGACTATGAAACAATAAGTAAAAAATTACTAATTTATTACTTATTGTACTCTGAATGTCCTTATAATTAAAGTAAATAAGATTAAAATAATAATAATAATAAAGAAATATTATTATTATGGCGTAAAAATATTATATTATTAAATAAATATAATAATATAAATTAATATTATATGAAATTATAATATTATAAATAATATATTAATATAAAATAATTAATATATTATAAAGCTCTTTATTATTGTTACCAACAAATAATAAAGGCGTAAAAAATTGTTTTTTATTAATAAAAAACAATTAATAACAATAATATTACTAATATTAAAGTTATGAATTAATTTAAATACTATTTATATTAATTAAAGAATTATTAAAAGAGTAATAATAGAGAAATTATTATAATAAGAGAAAATAACCTACTTTTAACACTTAATATAATAATTTTGAAGTATTTTACGCCAAAAACTATAAATACAACCTTTTCAAATTGTATTTACAATAAAAATAAAGAAAATTACAAATTATTCTGGATTTTTACGTGGAAATGAGTTTTAGAGAGATTTTTAACAAAAACAATTAAATAAATGATTTAATCACGTCAAAATAGATGATTATAGCAAGGTGGTCTTTGGTCTTTAATAATATAACAGTTTTATATATAAAGAATAAAGAAATTACCTTTGATTTAATTGATTTAATGTTTTTGATGCGTCTGAGGGGAAAACAGAGTAAAAAGAGCTCTATTTATAGTAAGTACCTCCCTCCTAGAGTCCAACAGGCTTCTAGTAGACGTGTACTGATCATATCCACTGGAATTGATCAATATTTTAAGGTTTGAGGGTGATTACATCATGATCAAACCATATTACATCATTATTACACCATTATTTAGAGTTATCACTATAACTCTAAGTGTGATGACATCAGAGGCTTGGCAGAACCCCAAATTTCGTGGATTTTATTAGTTTTAATCATAAACTAATAGTATTCACCAATTTTATCACTATTAAGACTGTTAAACTTAATTTAAGGTTACAGTATGTGATCATAACAGCTCAATTTAAGCTCAAACTTTGATCCTCAATAACGTTTAAGGTTTTCACGCTACAGCAATTCAGAGAGTGAATTCTGATAGCCTGACATAACCTTATTATGCTGCCAAGAGCTTTTCATTACATCATCAAAACTCTAATTTTGATGATTTTTCTTGTAACTCATCTTTTCTGTCGAAATTCAATATTTTAAACTTCAAACCTTGATTTCAGGGGGTTATACCCTGAATTTAATAATAAAAATTACATCATTCTTCACGAATGAACTAGGAGAATCTAACTGTGTACTTTTTTCTAAGTTTGGAACACTTTCACAACAAAGTGGTCAACAGCTCTGTTGATTTTTATCAATAATTCATCATCGGTTTTAACCTTGTTTATAATTTGTAAAATAAAGTTCATATCTGTGTTCTTACAGTAATTACGTGGTAACTTTATTTTTGGTTCATCATTCTATCATGTATAGTTTAGAAGATATTAGCTATGATCCTTGAATATATGCGTTGACCAAAAAAGTGCATATATTCAGGATAATTCCTTAAGTATTGATTTTGAGAATTAGCTTATTAATTGTTTTATGTGTGGATTTTTATGGGGAATCCACTGGTACAATTCATTCCACATGTTGTTTCATTTGTTTCTGAGATAAATAGGATTTTATGGTTTTTATAAGGTATTATACCTTATAATTCATTAAATATTGACTTTACAGATATGCCATAAAAATGGTATATGTGTATTTTTCCATGGGGAATCCAATGGTATAATTTATTTCACATGTTCATTCATTGGTTTTTAAGTTAAACCAATTTTAGTACCAATTTATGGTATTTTTGTATATTTGAGTAATTATTTTTAGTGTATAATTATTCTAATTAATTTTAATATAATTATGTTAAAGGTATAATTATTCTGAGTATTTTTTGTGACCTTATTGGGTATGTGGTCATATCTCAAAGACTCACAATTTCAGAGTGCTCACAGAGTGGCCAAGGTGATTCTTACAACAAGAAAGGGTAGAATACCTCTAAAGGTACATGCCAAGAGTGGGACTTACTTTTGGTAATTCCTCTCCCCACCAAGAACCATAAAAATCAAGCTACTCAAGGATTGGGTCCTGGCTTGTTGGAATATAAAGAATGAAAATACTTAACAATTTCAGGGAAATTCTTGAGGTTTTCAGCTGGTTCCCAAGTGGATCTTTCTGGGGATTGACTGAAACCTTTCCATTCCACTAAATACCATAATTTTCCTCTCTTAAGATTTGAGTCCAGTATTTGAGAGACTTCCCATTCCTCTTCTTCTTCAATGATGATTGGAGGAGGAGGCTCTTGATTCCTATTTGGGATTGTTGATGTCTTGGCTGGTTCTAAGAGTGAAACATGGAAGACTGGGTGGATGGACTTCCATTGAGATGGGAGCTTGGGGTGGTAGGCATGAGTGCTGACTTTCTTCAAGATTGGAAAAGGACCCAACCATCTTTCAGACAGTTTTTTGGTGGGTCTAGTTGATTTGATTTTCTTGGAAGAAAGCCATACCATGTCACCAGGATTGAAAACAGGTGGACTTGCTATACTTTTATCTGCATACCTCTTAAGCCTGTTTAAGGCAACTTCAAGTTCTCTCTTGAAATCTTGCTGTACTTTTTGGATTTTTGTTGATAACTTTCCAGCAGGAGTATCTTGAGTAATGTGAACTGAATCAAATTGTGGATCTCTTCCATAAACAGTGAAAAACGGCGATTGCTTGATTGAAGAGTGGTCAGAATCATTGTAGGCAAATTCAGCCAGAGGGAGCCAGGTGTTCCAATCATCTTGATGATAACTGAAATACATCCAAAGGTACTGTTCTAGTATCTGATTTACCCTCTCTGTCTATCCATCAGCTTCTGGATGGTAAGCAGCTGACAGATCTATGGAACTCTTCAGCTTCTGACAAAGATTGGACCAAAAGGAAGAAATAAAAAAAGAACCTCTATCACTAACAATGCTTGAAGGAAGGCCATGCTTTGAGAAAAGATTCTTAATGAATAAATGGGCCAAATACAGTGAAGTTATTGAAGACATTGTTGGAATAAAAACTGCCATTTTTGAGAATATGTCCCCTATGACAAGGATTGAGTCAAAAAAATTGGACAGTTGCAATTGAGTGATTAGATCCATTGAAAGACAAATCCATGGACCATTTGGAATTGGAAGAGGTTTGAGGAGTCCAAACTTCTTGTGATGAATATTTTTGTTTCTTGAACACTGTTGATAGGATGATACATAATCCTTGATAAATTGAGTCATGCCAGGCCAGTGAAAATCATGCTTCACAAGTTTGAGAGTCTTCTCTTGGACAGGGTGTCCAGCTAGAGGAGATTCATGCCTCTTTTGAAGTATTCTGAGTTGAATTTTGGGGTCATTTGGGACCACCACCCAATCTTTGAACAGGAGAAGTTGGGAAGAGGAATCAAGAGAATAATCTTGAACATATTCAAATTTACCCAAATCTTGAATAATACTTCTATATTGAGAATCTTGCCAAAATTCTTTTGGAATTGAGTCAATAAAACTTGAAAATGATTCCACTTTGACTGAAAAGAACTTTGAGGCTTGAATTTCATCTTGCTTGATTATTTTTTGAAAATTCATCTGATTCTTGCTGATGAAATCTTCCCCCCTCTCTGGGTAAACATTGTCCCAACATGACAAGGCATCTGGAAGGGTGGCGAGGCAGCCAGGGCAGTAAGTGATTGAAAAATGAATTTCAGAGAGAAATTCAGCCCAGCGGGCTTGACAGTGAGTGAGAATATTTGATGACATGAAGTATTGAAGTGAAGAATGATCAGTGAGGACTTCAAAGGAGGTAGAAAGAGAAAGGAGAAAAGCTCTTCAGCGCTTGAGAGCCCGGATTATGCCAAGGAGTTCCTTGTCATGAATCTCATAATTGAGCTCAGCTGGGAGAAGCTTGTGGCTATCAAATGCAATTGGATGTTCTCCTGAGTCAGAAATCTGACTCAGTACAGCACCCAAGGTATAATCTGATGCATCAGTCTCTACAATGGTGGGTAGAGAAGGATCAAAGTGAGAAATGATTGGAGCAATGGTGAATGCCTCTTTGACTTGGTGAGACTGTCTAAGATTTTCCTCATTGAGGGGAAAACGGGAATCTTTCTTGAGGAAACTTGTGAGTGAACTAATTTTCTTTGAATAATTCTTGATGAAACGGTGGTAAAAGTTGGCAAAGCCAAGGAATGATTGAAGTGCCTTGAGGTTTCTTGGAGGTGGCAAATTGAGAATTAGCTGGACTTTTGCTTGGTCTATCTTGAGGCCTTCAGAAGAAACAACATAACCCAAGTACTCTACACTAGAAACATGAAATAGGCACTTGGAGGCCTTAGCAAAGAGGTTATTGGCTCTGAGTCTGGCAAGAGCAGTGGACACATGAGTGACATGTTCTTCTTCAGATTTTGAAAAGACCATAATTTCATCCAAATAAACCACAACATAAATATCAAGAAGATAATAAAAAATCTCATTGAAAAGGTTTTGAAAAGAGGAAGGAGCATTGGTGAGCCCAAATGGCATACCCAAATACTCATAGCTGCCATATTTAGTTCTAAAACATGTCAAATTTTAATCACCCTCCTTGATTATGAGCACATTATGTGCACCACGCAAATCAATCTTGGAGAAGATAGAAGAACCCTTAAAAACAGTGATAAGCTGATTCATAGGAGGAACAGGATACTTGTTCTTCCTGGTAACAGCATTGAGTTTGCAGTAATCAACACACAAACGGAGGCCACCATCTTTGTTTTTGACAAAGAGGACAGGTGCTCCTGTTGAAGAGGAGCTTGGCTGGATGAAACCTTTCTCTACATTCTCTGAAATCTAGGCCCTGAGTGTATCTGACCCTTGGTTTGATAAAGAGTAGATCACCCCAACTGGAGGTAGAGACCCCTCCAGCTCAATATGATGATCACAGGCGCGGTGAGGAGGAAGTTTCTCTGCTTTCACCTTGGAGAATACATCCAAGTACTGGTGACAAACAGAAGGAACAACCTTCATCACTGTTTCTATTTCTTCTGGCTCTTCCTCTTCATCCCACAACTCCTCCAGGGAGTCATGATAAGATGAAGGAGGAAGGTCCATATTCCCAAAGAAGAGATGAAGTGAAGATACAGAATTATCTTCTCCAACATCTTGAATCTCTTTGAAGACTTCATCTCTAGACGGTAGTAATGACTGATGGGAATTAAGGGAAGGAATATGGACAGAAGATGGAAATGATGGTGTTCTAGAATCACCAACCAGAGCTGCACATGATTTGGCAGAAGAAAAGTCATTACTGAAAGCTTTTGAAGGATTATAATAGTCCTTATGATCAGAATTAAAGGTGATCAGCCCTTGCCTCAAATCAATAGATGGATTGAAATGATTGAGAAAGTCAAAGCCCAATATGAGGTCTTCTCCCTTGGGAGTATCAATGACTAAAAAGTCCCATTCAAAGCTTGGGAAAGAAGGGAGCTCAACCATATATTTAGTATTGTGAGTCACAAATAAAGAAGGAGACTAAGAGGAATCTTCTCTGGGAGTTCTGACATGGTCAAAAAATACTTGTGAACAAACTACTTTGCAATAAATGAGTTGGTAGCACCAGAATCAATGAGAATACTGTAAAACCTATTAGAGAGAGAAGAGAAAACAAAGAATTTAAGAGAATTTTTGACACCAGTATTCAGAATGCACAATTGTGCTCTGGATGGAAAACAGTGAAGACCATTGAACACAACATGATCTTCACTCAGGCTTTTCCCTGGCTGGGAAAATTGCCTGATGGTTGGGTAAGCTTGTTTTGAGGCCTTTTGAAACAGGACTCAAGACTATGCTTCCCACCACAATAGGTACATAAACCCTCCTTGATTCTTCTTCCTTTTTCAGAATTCATCAACTTGAAATCTTTATTCAATAAAGAAGAATGGGGCTTGTCCCTCTTCTGAAAATTCTTCTTCTTTTGACTTGAGCTTGAAGGATTTTGAGGATGAGAAGAATTTGACTTTGAGGCTTCTGGCTTATTCTCTTGATGATGAATCTTTTCATTTTGCCTCTCATAGTACCTGGTATCAAGCTCCAGGGTAATGTCCATTAAGTCTTGAAGAGAGTCAATTCTTGAAGGATGGGAGGCCAATTGATCCAAAATCCTGGATGGCAATCCCTTCGTGAAATGATGAATAAGAGCCCTTTCACCCCAATTTTCAATTCTTGAAACCAAACTGCTGAAATTGGCTATGTATAAAGAAACATGGCCACATTCTTTCATTCTTAGAGAATCCAACTCTGCTTCAGCTTTTCTAACTTCATTTGTGTCCCCAAATAAAGTAAAGAGTTTGTATTCAAATAAGCTCCAAGAATTGAGAAGGTAATTTGCATCTTGATTAGTGAGATTGGAAAGATAAGGCTCAATCCATTTTGCAGCCCTTCCAATGACAAATGAAGTGGAATAGAGAAATTTCTTTCTGTCTTGAGAGAAATTTGCTGGATCATTATGAAAAATCAATTGACAAGACTGAATGAAACTTCTAACTTTGAAGGGTTGAGTCCCATCAAAGCATTCTGGTGCCTTGATAGATGAAGTCTTGAAGGCAGGTGGTCTTGATGCTTCAGAGGGTGAAGCTTCTTGAAGATTGGCCATAATTTGAGTCATTTGCTGCATGATTTCCAATAAAGATGGTTCAGACTGATGAGAGACAGGCTGATTAGACTGGGCTAGAGTTGGCCCTCCAGTACCTTGGGATTCTCCCACAGGAGCAGGGACACCTTCAGTACCATCAGACCCTTCCTCTTCCACAGAATTCTCCTCCTCCTCTTCACCATCTTCACCTGGACCTTTGAGAGTGGTCCTTGAAAGTCCTGGGAATCCGCCAACTACTCCTGAGAATGAGCTTGATCTTCTTGGAACTCTTCCTTCCTTCCTGAACGGTGCTGCTCTTTCCACATTTGGCCCTCAGTTGAGGAATTGCTGGGGTGCCATCAAGAGGAGCTCTTGGAGTTGGAGTAAGAACAGCTTGAGTTCTGGCCTGAGACCTTGTCTGCCTTGCAGGAGGTGAGTGTTGGATGGGCATGGTTTCAGGTTAAAAATGAAATAAAATGAACAATAATCAATATTTGAAGACAAAAACTTAAGGCGATTTGAAATAAAGCTTTAAGTCAAATTCCAAATCAAAATCTTGAAGAAAATAAGTAAATCGAAATGAGATCTTCAGGTAAATAAATCAATTAAATATCAAATGAAAGCTTGAAGTCAACAAATCAAATAAGTCAAAATGAAAAAACTTTAGGAAATCAATCAATCAATGTCAAATTAAATCTTGAAGTCAATGAATCAATATGTCAAATCAATCAAAATCAAAATCTTGCAGAAAATCAATCAATAAAAATGAATTCTTGAAGCAAAATTGATTTGTTTCAAAATTTGTGATGTGAAAAATCAGCAAAATCAATGAAATCTTCAGGTCAATATCAATTTATGTCAAATCAATCAATCAAGTCAAAATCAAGTAATTTCTTCTTTAAAAATCAAAATTCTTGAAGAATAAATCAAATAAGAATCTTGATGTGAAGGATGTGTCTGAATAACTTGATTAAAATTAAGATTACACCTGAATTATTAATGAATTAAGAATTTGATAATTTGGGATAAGATTTAAAAAAGAGAAACAAAAATAGAATCGGGTCAGGTTCCAATTTTCAAAATGAAGAATTAATGAGAGAAAATTGAGAGGTGACAATCAATCATAAAGTTCATAAGCATTAAAGACTCATAATCTCAATGAAATGAGTGAATTAAATTATAAATAAAGAACTAACAGAATGAAAATAAATTATGATTTAACTAATATAATGTCACAGGCGCTCTTGGACAGAAAAAAAAGAGTGGACTGGCACTCAGCAATCAGGGAACTCACTTGCAAGACTCCAAAAGACAAAAGGAATAAAAGTCAAGAATTGAATTTCTCTAAGAAGAATGCAAGTACAAAGATGATATGCCATAAGACAAATGAGAAGCCAAATGGCCAAAGAGCCAACCAAGTAAGTCCTTCATCAATGTTTCAACCGGCCAAAATGAACAATGGAATTAGTAAGGATATGAACACCAAATATCTATTGACAGGTGAAGAAAGAAAAGAGAAAGGTGCTAAATGACTTAATTGATTATATCAGTATTCACTTAACAAAAATTGTGAGATAAATAAAGATAAAATAAAATCAAAATATATTAATTAACTGGGGGAAACCCCCCAGGGTAAAAGGAGGCTGGTATATGTGAAAAGCTGAGAGCTTGTCTCCTTCAGGCTGACAGCTGGTCTGTATTGAATACTTGAAGCTGTGTTGACAGCTTGATGAAGTGTATACCTTGCCAGATTGGGAAATGAACTGTGTTGAATGATTATCCCATGATGTATAATCTAAATGCAGGTCTTGATGAATCCAGAATGTATTGAAATGAATTTGGTTGCCAAGTTGGATTGATGGAGCATTGACACTTGACAACTTGTTTGGAACTGCCTCTTGAATACACCTTGGGAATGAATTGACAGTATTCCCTTGGAGGGAATACTTGAAGTGAGAATAAACAATGAATTCCTGATGGCGTCATTGGTCTTTGAGAAATTACACCTGCACTTGAGCCTTGATGGGTCCTCTGGGTGACATGACACTTTGGTGACTTATGGAATGTTGATTTACCCCTCTGATATTTACAACATTGAATTTCTGGTGAAAAAAGGTGCAGAATGGTGTAAAACACCATTTATGACAATTTGAGTTGCTGAAGGGTGAAAGTGTCCAAAGGTCTTTGTGAGTGAAGTCAGGAGGATGAGAGTGAAATTGGGTTTTGGGTGACTTAATAGGTGACAAGGTGTTTCTGGATGTATTGGCCAATTTTGGGTTTCTGGCCAAATACAGCTTATACAGATTTAAAACCATATTTGCGCAAAGTGTGCAGAAATGCACAAAATGTGCAAAAGTGTGCAAAATGCACAAAACGGGAAATTAAGCCCCAAAAGTCCTGATATGGCCTTTTGAAAGTATTTCCCATAATACATGGGAAAATGGCATATACAGCTGAATACAGCAAAAATGCACAAAAGTGCGCATTTTGCGCAAAACTGTATTTAAAGCTTAAAAAGCCAACTACAGGCTTTTGGGCTGTATTTTCCCTGTTGACTGGAAAATACCTGAAAGTGTCCAGAAGCAGAGAATAGCCTGGAAAGGCCTGATGTTAGTGAAGGGGCCAGGTTAGCCCCAGAGGTGAAAAGACCAAAAAAGATGAGAGGGCCAATTTGGCCAGTGATTTTGGATATGGCCAAATTGCCATAAGATTGATATGGCACTGACATGCCATATGGAGTCCAGGAGGGTAATTGCCATGGTTGTGACACATATATTCATCATTGTAATGTGGTAAGTTAGTATGAACTTCTGTGAATTCAAAGGAAACATTAAGGTTTTCTATACAAAGTTAATCTGGTAGTTCTTCTTCAGCAAGCTCAGAATCACTTTCATGTATAGATATATCATTTTTTTCTTTTGTGTGTAAAGATTTTTGAATTTATATCTCATGTATTCTTGTCTTTTTTGGACAAGTATTAGCCAAATGAGATTTACTTCCACATTTATGAAATTTCAAAGGAATTCTTTCTTGTGGTTTATTTGGTCTTGAAATTGGTTTTCCACTAGTCTCATTGTCTATTTGGGGTTTATACCAATTTTTACCAATTTTTGTTCTGGTAGTGATGAATTATTTTTTGCCAAAAAATATAAATACAGCTTATTTAAATTGTATTTACAATAAAAATTAAAAGAAATTACAAATTTTCTTGTTTTATGTGGAATTAGAGATTTTAGAAAAATTTAACAAAAAACAATTTAAAATTTATTTAGGAACATCAAAATTGATGATTATAATAAATATTAACTTGATTATTTGAATATATAATAGTTTTATATAGAAATAAGAAAGTTTCACCTTTGGTTCTAATAATTTATTGTTTTTGTTGCATCTGAGGGGGAAATAGAGTAAAAACAGCTCTATTTCTAGTAAAGTCTTCCTTTCTAAAGTCCAACAGGCTTCTAGTGGACATGTAATGATGATATTCACTGGAATTGATCAGTATATTAATTTTCAGTGATGCTTAAATTTTAATTAAACCATCTTATCTCATTAATACACTATTATTTAGAGTTATCACTATAGCTCTAAGTTTGATGACATAATAGGCTTGAAAGAAGCCAATACTTTGTTTATTTTATTATCATTAATCATAACTTAATAGTTTTCACCATCTTTATCACTTATATAACTGTTAAGCTTAAAATAAGATTACAGTCAGTGATCATAAATGATCAATTTTAAGCTTAAGCTTTTATCATTAAGAGCTTTCAAGTTATACACCCTCAAGCCAAAAAAAGAGTGGTTTATGATATCTTAGAATGTCATAATGAAACTGTTAAGAGAATTTTATTAGATCATCAAAACTCTTTTTTGATGCTTTCTTTTGTAACTCATCTTTTCTGTTGAAATTCACTATTTTGATTTTCAAACCATGATTTCAAATGGTTGTACCTTGAATATAACGATAATAAATACATAATTATTCATGTATGAGCTATAAGAACCTTGATATCCACTTTATTTCATGTTTGGACCACTTTCACAACAAAGTGGTCAACAGCTATAGAAATTTTATTCAATAAACCCTTACAGGTTATAATCCTGTTTGTAACTTGTCAAATAAATTTATATCTGTATTTTTAAAGTAATTACGTGGTAACTTGACTTTATTTTTAACTCTCTATCATTTGTATCATAAGAGATATGAGCTGAAAGCCATGAATATATGCACCAATCATAAAAGTGCATATATTCAGGTTATTTCCTTAAATATTGACTTTACAAATATGACAGAAAAATTTTATATGTGTAGGGTTTCATGGGAAATACAATGGTACAGTTTTCTTTCATGTTGTTTCATTTTTTTCTGAGATAAATAGGAATCTATGTCCTTTTTATGGTATTCTTACTCATTATTCATTAATTATTGACTTTACAGATATGCCATAAAAATGCTATATGTGTATTTTATCATGAGGAATCTAATGATGTAATTTATTTCACATGTTTACTCATTATATTTCAAGGTAATTGAGAATTTATGCCTATTTATTGCATTTTCACTTACTTTAACATAATTATTTTAAAAGAATAATTTTTGTAAAGTTTTCTTGTGACCTTTTTGCATATGTGGTCATATCTCAAAGGCTCACATTCCCTACCACCAAAAAAGACTGTACCACAATATGATATGCTTAATTAGGGTATCAGCCACTGTCCTACCTCTTCATTAGACCTTACTCCTTCTTTCTTTAAGGACTTTTACAATTCTCTTCTCTTCTCCTTCTTCTAGAGGGGGAATTTCAAGTGTTGATTCATTTTATAGGGGAAATAATTCTTTTTCACTTGAGTTGTAAGGTTTTATCAGGCTTACAGGGAAATTTGGATGTTTATTCATCAATTCACTTGTGAGTTATAGTTGCACAGCATTAGGTCCATGTAGTGCTTCTATCATTAATGGTCCTGCAAAGGAATCTTTCAATTTCTTTTGGCCTTTGATATTATTAAAGTTCAGAGTTGATACTAAGACCAAGTCTCCTACTTTGAAGTTAGGTGGTTTATGACTTTTATCCCATCTTTCTTTTGCATACTTGAAAGAATCTTTCATACATCTGTTTGCATGATGTCTTGCCTTGTCAAGCATCCTTTTGAAACTGCTTTCTGTTGGATGTATATCCACTAAGTCTTTTTTAAGAGTGTCATGTGGAAGTCTTGGATTCCATATTTTTTCCAACATTTCTGGTTTTGTACCAGTTGAATAAGGTATTGATGCTTTATATGCCACCTCAAGAGCTGGTATTAAGGTACACCAATCATGGGTAAAGCCATCAGAGTCTTTGGGTTCTAGGACATAAGCACATAATCTTCTGATCATATCTTCCAAGGTTTGTATTATTCTTTCTTCCAGACCATCAGTTTGAGGATGGTAGGCTGTGGAGAATGATAAGTTTGTTCCAAACAAGTTGTGGAGGTTTGTCCATAATGCTGAGGTGAATTTTGGGTCTCTGTCACTTATGATATTTTGGGATAGTCCTGTATGTCTAATAACTTTATTCCATATCATTATGGCTGTGTCTATAGCTGTGTCCTCTTTGTGAAATGGTAAGAAAATTGGAGTTTCTCTGTACCTGTCAGCTAATACTAGGAATGCAATATAACTTCTGTCTCCTTCTGAAAGTAAGGCTGTTACCCAGCCCATGTGAACTATTTCCCAAGGGGATTTTGGTTCTTTAATTTGGATAATCATTCCAAATTTCTTTTCTGTTGCTCTGTTTTCCTTTTGTCATCTGTCACAGGTTTGGCAGTATTCTGCAACATCTTTTCTCCAATTTGGCCACCAAGAGCAGGTTTTTACACTCTCTAGTGTTCTGTCTTCCAAGAGATGTCCAGATGCAACACTATAATGAAATTCATTTAGTATAGTTTTTATCAGAGTTCTATCTGTTAAAGCCATAACACATGTATGTTTAGTCCTATGATAGAGGATTTCATCAAGGTGGTGGAATCTTCCTTCATCATATGCTTTTTTCCCTGCTTCATCTAGTTTGGATGAAAGTGATGGGTCTTTACAGTCTTTCATTATAGTCTGGCATAGGATATGACATCTCTTGTCCATCTTATATCTTTCTTTAAATTGGTTAAAGAATTCTGTTCCAATATCTGTGACACATATGCCTTCTATATGATGTTCTTCCTGTGGTACCCATGCTGGGTTTTTAGGTGTATTTGCTAAAGCCCATCTGCCAAAACCATCTTAATTTCTATGAATATTTCCAGGTTTATTAACTATAGTCATGTTTCATCTATATTCTTTGATATAAATTTGCCATCTCAGTATGTGTCTATTTGGTGTCTTCATGTTTAATAAAGATTTTACAGCATTTCAGTCTGTTATCACATCAAACACTGTTCCATCAAAATAATATTGAAATTTTTCTAAACCCACACTAGGAAAAGACATTCCATTTGGCTTGCTCCATATTGTGCCTCTGTTGAAAATTTGTTTTGAAATAATGCAAATTGGTCCTTCAACAGGTTTATCATTTATGATTTGTGTCTGGTTTAGTGCAGCACCTAGTCCTTCTCCACAAGCATCAATTCACAGCTTGAAAGGCATTTTTCAATTCCTCATATGCTTTGACCCTTTCTTCAGTCATTTCATAGACTGTCTGTTGGTCACAGAGCTTTTACAAGGATTTGGAAATTTTATCAAAGTCTTTTATATGCTGTCAGTAATAACCAGAAAATACTAGAAATGATTGCATTTCTTTATTGGTTTGGGGCATTGGCTCCAGTATTACTGCTGCTACTTTGTTTTTATCTATGCCCAAACACAGTCCAGATACAACATGTCCTAGTGCTTTTAGTTCACTGTATCCAAAATGACATTTTTTCAAGGAAATTTTCATATTTACTTGTACTAATTTTTGCAAGACTCTTTCTAGTCTTGTTAAGTGACTTTCCCAAGTTTCTGAACAAACTATAATATCATCAACATAGATAGTTAACCATCCTTCTGATAATTATTTAGGAAATATGGTATTCATCATTCTTTGATAATGGGAAGGTGCATTTTTATACCAAATGGAATTCTTAAGTATGCATAAATTCCACAGTGGAATATTATTGTTAGTAGTTTTTTGGCATTGTCTGTTAAGACATTCTGGTGGAAACCCTTTAGAGCATCCATGGCTGTAATAAACCTATCTTGTGACAATTGTGTTAATTTCTCATGGATTCTGTGTATTGGATATCTGTCAGGGACAGTATAGGTATTTAGAGCTCTAATGTCCCCTACCATCCTTGATTTTCCATTCTGCCAAGTTATATTGACAGGTGTAGTGACCTCTACTTGTTCATTATGTCCTACTTTCCTTAACACTCTAAGGTCTATTAATTCTTTAATGTGTACCTCTAAGGCTTCTCTAGCCCTTGGGCTAGCTGGGTAAGCTGGTCTTCTTAATAAGCAGGGATGAAGTTTTTCCACATTGACAATAATTTCTACTTCATGCCCAATGATTGCACCTAGTGGTTCTTTGTCAGTTGCAAAGGCATTTTTGTATTTAAGCAGAGGATCAATCAGTTTTCTTTCATTTTTTCTGTTAGTTCTTGATTAAATTCTGCCTCATTAAGTTGTTCATTTATTAAGGTTGGTTCTCTGGGCTTTTCTCTTCATTTTTTATAACTGTAATTTGTTTTTTGTTATTTAAAAAACCAAATTCCTGCCTCTTATTGCCTCCTATGGTAAAATATCTTTTTTGTTGATTGGAGATATCTATGCCATAAATTGACAAATAATCATTTCCCAGAATAAAATGGTTACTAGTACAGTTGTCCATTACTACAAACTCTACTTTCATGCTTATACATTGGGAAAGGTGAGGAAAAATTAATTTCAAGTCAATTATTCCAAGGGGCTTCATGTTTTCACTTGCACTACTAAATGTATCCCCTTGTATTGGTATAATTTTTTCTTCCCAATCTGGTATAATTTTTTTAAGTAATCCTTACCAACACAGGTAAAGTATGCTCCTGTATCTAAATTTGCTTTTTCCTCTTTGTTTCCAGCTATGACAATACTTATACTTGATTTTCCAGCTGTATATCCCATTCTTTTTTCTGGTTTGGCTCTATATAGCTTGGAATATTGTATGTTTGTGAGGTTTGTATCTGATGTTCCAACTTGTGGTAAGTTTGAATTTACATCTAGTACTTCATATGTTAAAGCAATATTATTAATTTTTGCATTAATTATATTAATTCCATAACTTGCAGAAGTTTCTGACTCTTCAGTGTCCTTTCCAGACTCAGAGTCATCTTCTTTGTCATTGTGGTCCTCTGTTTCCACAATTTCATTGATTTTTGCCTTTTTAACGCAATTATTGGCTAAGTGTCCAATACCTCCACATTTATGGCATTTTCTTTGCTAATTAGTGGTGGGTGTATTGGGTTTTAAAGGTTCTTTTGGTTTATCTTTCTTGATAAATGGTTTGTTTGGACTTTTAGTGGTAAATTTTTTCATTTTCAGCCAATTTTTGTTCTTCTCACTATGTCTTCTAGTGCATTAATATACTCTTATGTGGAGCATGGTTCTATACATCTTCTTCTTAGGGCATGTTTCAGTTCCCCTCCACATTTATTGAGTATTTTCATATGCACCATTCTCTGTGACATTTCTTGATACAGTTAATTTAATCTTTCAGCTTTTTTTAAGAACCAAATCAAAGGCTTATCCTTATCTGGGTCAAAGAAGAAATTTTCAGATGCATTTTCTATCTTGTACCTCCAGGAATGATTTTCCCACTTGATTATTATTTCATTTTTCCACCAAGACCAGGTATTTTTGCCATTTGTTTGTTTTATGGCATAATACCATCTTTTTGAAGATTTTCCAAATAATGAATGTAATCTGACAATGATTAATTAATCTGGTATGGAATAATCTTCCTGTAACATGTCAATTGTTTTAATAAATGACATATGATCATATTCACCTTCACCTGTAAATGTTTTCCTTTCTTTCAATTGAGGTGCTTCCTTCATTAAGACTTAGTTATTGTCTTGATGGCTCAAGTCTGTTATGAATGAATTTGTTATTTCCTCTTTTTTTTAACAGGATTTCTTATATGAGAACATTTTGTTGATAAATTTGGCATATTTAAGTTATCCTCACTTATTTTATCTATTTTTCAGTAATAAGTCTGCTTTAACTTTTAAATTCATCTTTAATATTCATTCTTGCTTCATCACTTTTTTCTACATGGTCTAGAAGTAATTTCTGATGTGATTAAGTCTTTTCTTCAAATTTTTCCACATAAATACTTAATTTGTTTAATTTTTCTGTAAGATTATAAATAGTCATGTCATAAATAATTGTCAAAGTTTTTTCTTTGATATCTTTTATGTATTTATACAATTCCTCTTTTCCTTGTATTAATTTTTGAGTATTGTCAATTAAAGATTTTGGTTTACTATTTTCAACCATAAATTTAATGTTATCAATTTCTTTTTTATTTTTTAAAACAATTTTTGTTAAAGATGATAAATTGTTATTTATTTCTTGTAAGGATAATAAGCTATTTTTAATGTGTTTGAGCAGTGAGTTGAATTTCTGTTAAAGTATTTACAACATCAGGAGACAAAGTTATTTCTTTGGGAAATGAGGTTGTCTCATTCTTTGTTCCTCTTTTTCCTTGAATTCCATCAAGGTTCTGACCATGTTGAAAACATTGTCCATGGCATCTTTTTGGACTTTTGGGATCATGTAGCTTGGAGAATATGGTTTCCTCCAGTTCTTTTTCTTGCTCTTCTTCCCTTCTTGGGGAAGCTGGGTGGCTTGAGGCTTTCTGGTAGAAACTACTGGGGCTTCTTCCTTGCTTTCCTCCCTCTTTTTGGAATGGTACTCCTTTATTTTTTTGATTTTATGCTTGGATTATAGTGTATTCCATCCATTTGGGTATCTCACTATTTCCTCCTCTTTGAGCAATTTTTTCAGGATGTGCCAGAATTTAATCACTCCTTAGTGGATTTGTGGCAACCTTTCCCAATCCTTGTCTTTTTACACTGTGTATTACTGTTTGTACTGGCTCATATAAATGTCTATTTGAGCCCTCCGAATGTTATTTATATCTGTTGGAGTTACTCATACTTAGCTCTAACTCTGGCTCAGATAATATGGGAATTTCTGGGACTTGCCTTTGGGATATGGAACTTCCTTTTTTGGATTCCTTTCCACTCAGGATTTTGCCCTTTCTTTTCCCTTTTGATGTATCAAATCTACTTCTGAGTCCAATTCCATCTGATTGGATGGAGTATTGGGATCCTCTTCTAGTAGTCATAATTGAGAATATAAAAAGATATAAGGACACTAAAAACTCTTTTTATGGTAATTCAAAGAGAGGAACTCACCTTCAGAGTCCTGAATAGTGGGTCCTGGAAAGACTAATTTATTATCTTTCTTTTTTTATTGACAACAGGTGTTGGAGAACTTGGACAAGTTTTTTTCACCAATCTCTCAACAGTGGTTTTATTATCCTCTGCTGTGTTGTTTGAAAACACTACAAAGACAAATAGGTATAAGTCCTTTTTTCTATAAGTGTTACTTTTGATAACATATGGAAATTTCCACATAAAAATTTCTTTTATATCTTTGAATAAATAAAATGAATAAAAGCAATGAGTAAAAAATAATAAAATTACTTTTTTTATTGGTTTTTTTATTTTTTGTATTTTTATTTTTAAATAATAAAATGAAATTAAGATCATTTTTTGAAATTAATTCATAATATAAATTTATTTTTAATGTATAAATTCCTTTTTAATAACTAGAGTTACTCAAAGAAAGTTCTTGCAAGTCTAAGGATGTGAAAATACATGTGTAAGACAGTACAATTGCTTTCCAAATGCCTCAATAGCTCTTAAGATCAATAAATATAAAATTATTATATAATTTGTAACTATAAATACAATCCATTATTTGGATGAGCCCAATTTGAATCTTTTTTAAAGGTATTTTAAGTAGATATCATGGCCAGGCCCCCAAATTTAAGGTTTGACAATGAAACAATAAGTAAGAATTACTAATATTTTACTTATTTTACTCTGAATGTACTTATTAAATTTAAAGAATAAGATAAAAGTTAATTATAATTATGGCATATAATATTTATATTATTAAATAAATATAATAATATAAAGTATATATTAAAAATATTGATATATGATAATTAATATATTTATGGGCCTTTATTATTGTTACAAACAAATAATAAAGGCGTGAAAAGTTGTTTTTGAATAATAAAAGACAACTATAACAATAATATTACCAATATTAAAGTTATGAATTAATATAAATACTATTTGTATTAATTCAAGAATTATTGAAAAAATAATAATAGAGAGAAATTATTATAAAAAGGGGAAATAACCTACTTTTAACACTTAATATAATAATTTTTAATGGTTTTATGCCAAAAAATATAAACACAACTTATTCAAATTGTATTTAAAATAAAAATTAAAAGAGATTACAAATTTTCTTGTTTTTACATTGAATTAGAGATTTTAGAGAAGTTTAACAAAAAACAATTAAAAATTTGATTAATAACGTCAAAATTGATGAGTATAATAAATATTAACTTGATTATTTAAATATATAATAGCTTTATATAAAAAGAAGTAAGTTTCACCTCTGGTTTTAGTAACCTATTGTTTTGGTTGCATCTGAGGGGGAAATAGAGTAAAAAGAGCTCTATTTATAGTAAAGTCTTCCCTCATAGAGTCAAAAAGGCTTCTAGTGGGCTTTTACTGATGTTATCCACTGGAAATGATCAGTATTTTAAGGTTTAGTGATGATTACATCACAATTAAACCATCTTATCTCATTATTACACCATTATTTAGAGTTATCACTATTGCTCTAATTTTGATGACATTATAGGCTTGGAAGAAGCCTATAATTTGTTTATTTTATTATTATTAATTATAATCTAATATTATTCACCAGTTTTATCACTTATATAACTGTTGAACTTAAAATAAGATTACAGTGAGTGATCATAAATGATCAATTTTAGGCTTAAACTTTGATCATTAATACCTTTTATGTTATAAGCACTACATCCAATGAAAGAGTGGATTCTGATATCTCAACATGTCATAATAAAACTTCCAAGAGCATTTCATTACATCATAAAAAATTTATTTTTGATGATTTTTCTTGTAACTCATCTTTTCTGTTGAAATTCATTATTTTAAACTTCAAACCATGATTTCAAGGGGTTGTACCTTGAATATAATTATAAAAAGTAAATAATTATTCATTTATTAACTAGAAGAGCCTGAATATCCACTTTATTTTAAGTTTTGACCACTTTCACAACAAAGTGGTCAACAGCTATAGCAATTTTATTCAATAAACCCTTCCAAGTTATAACGTTGTTTGTAACTTGTCAAATAAAGTCTATATCTGTATTTTTGAAATAATTAAATGGCAACTTTATTTTTGGTTTACCTCTCTATTATGTGTATTTCAAGAGATATGAGCTGAAAACCACAAATATATGCACTGATCATAAAAGTGCATATATTCAGGTTATTTCCTTAAATATTGACTTTACAAATATGACACAAAAATTTTATATGTTTAGTTTTTTATGGGGAATCCAATGGTACAGCTCATTACACATTTTTTTTCATTGGTCTCTGAGATAAATAGGAATTCATGTCTTTTTTATGGTATTCTTACTTATTATTCATTAATTATTGATTTTACTAATATGCCTTAAAAATGATATATGTTTATTTTATCATGAGGAATCTAATGATGTAATTTACTTCAAATTCTTACTAATTAGATTTAAATTTAATTGAGAATTTATGCCTATTTATGGAATTTACACTTACTTTAAGATAATTATTTTAAAAGAATAATTATTGTATTTTTTTCTTGTGACCTTTTTGGATATGTGGTCATATCTCAAAGGCTGAAAATTAGTCTGATAAATATAATATTATTAATAATACTGATACTATTGAGTTTATCCCCATACCCTTTATACTTCAAAGGGGAATAGCTATATTATAGTCTTTATATTAAACCTACTTGATCTTTTTGTTATTATATGATTCCTTATATGTAAATTGTATTTTATTGCTCATATATTAAATAAATATCCCTCTCATATTAAATCATAACTTACCATTACATCTTTAAGTATCTTATTCCTATATTATTCCAAAAAAAATTCATTTGAATTATTTTTATTTATTATTAATATAAAATTTTACTATTGTAAGTACTCTTATACTAAATATTGGTACAATTATAGTGCATCAAAATCTTATATTATTAAATTATTATCCTTATATCATCCTATATTATTACTAAAAATCATATCCTTCATTGTTTTACCTCATAAACTATCTTATGATCATTGATTCAGCCTTATAGAGACTGATAGAAAGTATTCCCTAGTTTTAAAATATACAATGTTAGAAATCAGTTTCTTGATCTCTGTATATATATTATTTAGTTTATTGAAATGGGGATCTAGTAGAGCTCAGCACCCTTGGCTACAGGATTATTTAATAAATTCAACTCTTTTCACCTGTGATTCCCCCTCCAGAACTGCCTTATTCAATCCCACACTAAATGGAGCTCCAAATTTTCAAGGTCAAGAAATAATTTTATGTTTATTGATTAAATATCCCAAGTTATTTCCATTTAGATAGGAATATTCTCTTGAAAGCTATAAGTAACTCAACCTCAGATCAATTAATCCAAAAATAAAATCAGTAGTAAAAAAAAGGATTTTTTACAATTGGGGAGTTTTATGTTTTTGTGATATAAATTATCATAGAACAAAACTGGTAAGTAGAAAAATTTATTTGAAATAATATCATAAAATTTAAATTTAAAAGCTTCTACTTTAGTTTTTCAAAATAAAGTTTCAAACACATACAAAAAAGAGTTTTTATTCTTGTATGAAACACCTACACAAGTCTTCATAAGATAATGGCTTGATAGATCATTTTGTTAAATTAATGAATATATTCTGAATGTATATTTCCATAGGGAACTGTGGTTTCTGTTTTTAAAATGAATAATGAGGCTAAATTCTAAATAAATGAAACTAGATGGTCCTTGAAAAGAAGAGATCTGTATCTATCCAAAGGAAATAACCTACATGATAAAATAATATTTACATAACAGATTAATCTAATAAAATATTAAAATACTCAAGTATTGAAAATAAAAACAGAAATATTGATTTTTAAAAGAAGGAGGAAAATTATAGAATCATAAAAATAAGGTCACAAATTCTGTCAAGAGATGAAATATCACAAGAGAATACATATTCCAAAACAATAAGAATGAGATATACTGAATTCATTTAAGTAATATCTCTGTATATAACCAAGAGCTTGTACATCTCCCTATCTAAAGTATCCAGGAACAAACCACACAAGTACTGATTTAGTGGAAGTTTTGGCACTTGCTCTCTGTTATGAATTTTTTTCATGATATTGAAAAAAAAGACTTAGTTTTCAAAAAGTAAATTTTGTCAATAAAAAAGACATAAGAGAAGCCACAGGCCAAAATCATAATGAAAGAAGTAGGATCTTTGAGATATTAAAGGAGCTATGCAAAGTGAAAAAAAAGATCAATATTATTTGTGGCCCTAATAAGATTGTAAGCTAAAATATATCAATTAAAATATCTTTAAATATGAGATTTTGGATAGGATTTTCATGCAAGACCTATAGATTTATCTCATTCCATTTTCTTGGATTGAAAACGGTATGCCAAAATCCTATACTGGAAGGTGTAGGATAACGGAGGGTGTGTTTACCAGGTGAAATACTGTGTGGTGGGGATCTGTGAGAACAGATGATCGTATGACGGCAGTTTAAAACCTGTCCCTCATTTTTGGTTACCAAATTCACTTCCTAAAAATTGTCTATACAATAAGCTTATGATCTGTAAGTGGTGTTGATAGATGATCCGTATATAAAAAAAAAAGAAGAATTCATTTCTTCCAGCTTTTTAGGTTGCTAAATTTGGTAAATTTTAGATTTAAGCATTTTACATTTTCTCTACATAGTATTAAGATATATAACATGGGAATTCAATTTCAGTTGTGACACTGGCTTATTCATGAGGCTTCATGAATCAGAGTGTTATCCACAATAAAAGAGAGATTATTTTAGTCATTTATCAAGGGAGCTTTCTCCATCATACTGACAAATGATCACATTTTTGGTCATACAAGTTTTGATAACATATAATTTTAATTCACAAATACAATTACAAAGAAAGCTCTTAATCAATTAAAAGTGCAAAATACTCTCCATATCATACCTTTCCTCTGGAAAAGTCAGTGGTTGATACCCAAGTTCTCTAAAAGCAACTTCTCACTAGATGTCATACAAATGCACATACATAATCAATCCATTTTACAATGTCAAATGAAGTTTTTTCCATACACATTACCTTTCCCAAGTCTAAATTTTCTTGATAAAAGGCTAGTTTTTTTTCAAAGTCCTTAAGCCATAAGTAGATCCTTTTTGGGGGTAATTAAGCAATGTTTCGTCAATTTTTCTATTTGAAATTGGATGGTTTAAGTGAAAAAATCTGTGGAAATAAGTTTTGATAGTTGAGAAACTAAATTGGTGGGATTGTTTGATGAAAAATATTAATTCTTTCTAGTCCATTTACTTTAGCTTTGTCAGTCATCAGTTTTCTTCTATTTGTCACTGTTACCAGGTGTGGATATTTTGTGATTTTGTAATACACGGTGAGAAATGAGATCCCTCTGAGTTAGGCGATTACTTTTAATGCAAAGAAAGCTTTCCACATGCATATTCTCTGTCCACAAATTTCAATATCCAAGCATGAATTTCTCATAGTCTAACACAACTGAAAAAACTTAATAAATAATTAAAAGATTCATTTAAAAAGAGTTTGTTCAGAAAGTAAGGAAACTAACAGTTGTAATTTAAGGACCAAAATTAAAAATGGAATAATAAATTAGAGAAAATGGGTAATTGGGGAAAAATGGATTAAAAAATTTGGTCTTGATTGCTGATGAGAAGGAGGGAGAATGGCTGCATAAAAGGTCTTTTTCTGAGGACTTTCATCTTTTAAGTGTGGTGAGGAATTGTGAAAAATAAAAAAGAAGAACCTTAGAAAATAGTAAGGAAGGATTTTAAACTCTGTAATTAGTTAGTGCAATTCCCACGCAGCAGGTATAAATTCATGAAGATCCCTCCTGAAATTTGGGTAATTTGGGAAGGGCGCTGCACATAATACTTGAATTTTACTGCCACTAAAAGACTTCATAAAAACACAAAATTATTAAAAATAAGAAAAATTAAGAATTAGCCCTTTAGCTATACTTATTCAAACATAGAAAATTCCTGAAAAAATAAATTAGTGCTAGCAAAATTTTTGTATAAATCCAATTTAAAATAACTGAATTCAAGTAACTCTATGAAGCATGTCCAACAATATCAGCAAATCCCTCTCAAGCTATCATTATAAAGCAGAAGATTACTGCTATTCCTTTGAAATAAATTTTGTAACACATCATTATTAATCATTTTTTATTCTTTATCTTTAGTTTTTTACTTTAGGTAACATAATATTCAATTACTCATATTCACAGGAATATGAGCTTTCTTTATCTAGTTTATTTAGATCAAGAAATAACTTACTTAAAGTGGAAAAACAGTAATTTCTCCCAAATTAATAGAAAAATAATAAATACTTCTTTAAAAATAATAATGGAATATTAAGAATCAGTTTTGTGTAAAATAATAATTGGTATTCATCAGAATAATAAAATCCCATGGTGGAATTAGTTTCAGAAAACTTTAGCTTAAATATATTCTTTTGAGATACAAAATTTGTAATTACTATTAGCTTGAGAAATATATTTGATAGATATAAGTTCAAAATTTATCCAAAAACAGTTATTGAAGATGAACTTTAAATGGGGTATAAATCTATAATTTTGTCTTCTCTTATTAGAATAAAATTAGTTATTTATATTTTTGAATAGGAATATTTTGTATCATTCAATTTTAAAAACAAAATTGGAGACTTAAATAATACATATTTTTGAATAATTCCAAATTTTTCTGACCAATACTTCTTTGGGTCCACAGGACCTTTTCAGAAAAAAAGTGACTTGTAAGCCTATAATTCATATATTTTGTATTCAGTGATTATTTCAAATGTCTAATCCTTTATTCCACATAATCTTCTATAATTAATAAATATTTATAAATGAATTAATATTTTGGTATTTTGATCCAAAGAATCGCAGGGATATTTACATTTAGCTTGATATAAAGTATACTATAGATTATCTACACTGAGGACCAGGGAACTCTATTTTTCCTATAATTTTCAAGTTAAAATGACTGAATTATTTAAGCCTAGCTCATTCCTTCTTTTGAAGTGACTCATAAACTTGAAAAATTATCTTTTCCTTCACTCAAAAATATCTTTATCTCATTCTACTTGATATATTTATAAATTGAAGAAACCCCCTTTCTAATTATTACTATCTCTATTCTATAAGAACTAATAATATAAATAGAGTTATCAAGGTAAAAGTTGTTTTAATTAGAAATGAAGCTACTGTCTTCAATCTCAGGTATAAAGATTTGATTCAAAATTAATTTGTTTCCTTTACTCAAAAAGTTCATAAAGTAAGATTAATTAGAAATATTAATTCTAGAAAATTTTCAAATTAGAAAAAAAAATCAAAAATCAAAAAAATTAATGTTATTTTTGAAGTTATTATTATATAAATAGTAATAAAAAAATTTCTTATTTTAATAATAAAAAATCCAAAAAAAATAAACTTAAAAGAAATACTTTAGGCTAAAAAGTAATTACTACTATGCTAATGTATTTATATTAATTCCAAAAGTAAAAAATATGAATTAATATAGCCAAAATACTTATTAAATTTATATTCAAGTTCAAAAAAAGATAAAAAAATCCAAGAAAGAGTAAATTTATAAACTTGATAATAATTTTAAATTGATAAAATCTACTAGGGGGTATCAAAGAATGAAATTCTAGATCATAAATCCTAAATTGTCTTCACTAATATTCAATATTTTTCATAAATTTTTTATTGGAGAACAGAGTGAGGAGTGTTCCATTTTATTGAAAAAAAAAGGATTAATATTTTCAATTCATAATTTTGAGATTTTTTTTGGGGGGATTATGTAAAAAGATAAAATGATTATAATTCTTCTATTTTTTTTTCAAAACAATTTTAAAATCTATATTATTTTATTAATTTTTCAAAATTCATTTAAGCTAATTAAAAATTTCAAATAAGTATAATATGGAATAAAATGGAAAATAATATCAATTTAAATTTCATAATTATTTTTCACAGACTCAAAAAAATTATTTCCAATCTCATAAGAATTTATTTTGACAAAATAAAGTCTCATTATTTAATGATTGAATCCCCTAGTTAAAAAGGGTTAACTCTTGTTATTTTTAAGAATTTTTTTACCCTTTGAAGAAATTCTCTTATGAGAAAATTTGAATTTAAAATTTGAAAAAATACAAAATTTTTCCCATTAAAATCTCAGATAGCCAAAATAATTTTGGTAATTTTTTTTCAAAGAAAGTGAATTATTACCCTCTTGAAAGCCATTCCAAATACCCTGGTTGGTATTATAATCTCTTGAATTAATTCACCCGCAGAAACTTTTACTGAAGCCAGGCCATAGTTAATTCAATTTTTGCATGACTTTCAATACTTCATGCCTAGAGCTAAATATTAATAGGTATTCTTTCACCCTTGGAGCCAAAGCTACTTTCCACCCTCAAAAATTAATTTTTCCAATTTATTCCTATTTTACTTAATCCTCTTATAATATACTGTTAACATAATATCATTAGTTCAATTCAGTTTTATCATGACACAGATTTAAAATTTCATACTTCATATCCAAATTAATATTCATTTGTGTAATGAATTTGCAGAATTACATGGAAAGTAATTACATTGCCCATAATCTCCAATCTATACACAATAACTCATTTTAAAAACAGAAAACTATGTTTAAGGCCATCCTTATTTCCAATAAGAAAGATATTTTTTGTTAATTTTGATATTTTTGAGCTTTTGAATTCAAAAACTTAATTAAATCTTAATTATAGCTTAACTATAGAAATTCAACTCAGACATGACTCAAGTTCAAAATTCAATTAGTTATAAATCTCATGTGGTAACTACAACAAAAGAAATTTAACTGTAGAAATAAGCATATCACAATTTTAAATACTCATTATGAAGAAAAATTGGAATGGAGATTGATAATTAACCACAAAAACTAAATTTCATTTACACAAATCTTCAAAATATTAAGAAAAAATTTATGAATTTAACTTAAAACTCTTTAAAAGAGAATTAACTTATGAAATACCAGCTGCATAATTGTATATGAAAACAATTGAGGAATTTATTTTAATTTAATTCGGAAATCTTTGAGATCACTGTAAATATAGGAAAATCAAGCTGATAATTTTGTGCTTGTAATTCATCATGGAAACATAGTTCCTCCTCCTTCTGCATTTAGGCCAACTTTTTTATTCTAATTTCATATATTTTTTCTTAATTTTTTAAATAATAAAAACATGGATACTAAAATTACTTTAAATATATTTTTTTTCCTTTTCAATATGAATTCAATGCTCTAATTGATGAGATAACTGAAAATTCCTAGTATTTTTTTAGTTTCTGTTTTGAAAGAAGTAAAGTCTTTCCATCTTCTGTCTTATGAATTCAGTTAAGGAAACAGATAGAGTGTTTTATGTCACAAAGATTCAGGAATCTCAATTATTTGTGTGACTCATTATTGATCATTTGTTTTTTTCGTCAAGTTATTTATTGAAGCAGGTAAATCTAATTCCTTGGTAAGATTTGTTTCAAACATCGATCCCAATTTTGCTTCTGATAAAGGAAATTTCAATTTTATTTTCTTCAAATGGGCCCTTTCATTGGACATTTCATCATAAGAGCTAATTTCCTTATACCATTTACCCACTCTATTTTATTCTAAAAAATACAGGTCATTCAAAGGATAATTGCTCTCATTTTCTCCCTTCTCAACCCCTGGTAGCAAGTACTGAAAGATTTACCTAGGAAATTTATCTTGAGAGATTATAAATCTATAGGAATACTGAATATTAGTCTATTTTAACTTCAAGAGTATTATTCAACTCATCTCTATTTTATTAATATGTTATTTCAGTTTAGCACGGAGCTAAGGATTCCCTATGGATTATCAATAATTTCAAATAACCTAATGAGAACTCAAATCTATTAAGTTGATATTTTTTTGATGTTGATCTATAGGACCAAATTTGATACATTTGATTTATAAAAATTTACCTTTCAAAAATTCATCATATTTTAAAACTAAATCCCAAGTCAAAAATGCAATTTATCCTTCATATTTCATTTTTTTTTCATAGATATTGACAATTTCTTCTTTTTGAATATCAGTGTCTTTAATTGTAATTCATCCCCCTCAAACAGAGTTTCCTGTAGTGATGATTAAAATCACATCTGATCTAGTCTGGTTGATTCATATTCATTCAGGGTTCTTCAATTCAAATACAGATTTTTTGGAATTGAGTGCATTAAGGAAATTTTGAGTTTTGATTTTTGAATTGGAATAATTTTTGTTAAAATAATTTATTTTTTTTTGAGAAAGAGATTTAACAAATTAATTAAAATTTGAGAAATTTTCAAACAAAAAAAAAAAAAGTGAAAACTCTTTCCCACCAAAATAAATAAATAAGTAAATCAAATTTTTTTGACTCTGTATGAAATTTTTTTGAAAAAATGAATAAAAAAATTAAAAAATAATTTAAAACTCAGTTTAACATTTTTGTAAAAAAACCTCATTCATACATAGAGTTTAAATAATTTCTTCAAATGCGAAAATTATGGGTTACTTTGATTCAGCTTTTTCAGTAGTTATGCCTTGGATGTAATACTTAACTTTCTTGAAAATTTCATATTGTTTTTTGCTTTTCACTATTTCAGAAGTTGTATTGAACTTTTGAAGAGAAAGTACAACTTAAGGAATTAATTCATTTCAGTAATTTTGGATACTCGTAAAACTGCATAAGACTTATTTTTCCTTTTCATTTATTAAATTTATAAATGATCATTACCTCTCTCATACTTCTAAGGACTCAAGGGGAGATTGTCATTACATTCCCATAAAACGCTTTGGTGTAGATTTGGTTCATTGCTGCACATATTCAATATCAGCTCAAAAAATTAAATCTGTCAAATCAAACTAGATTTCTTTCAGACTAATAACCGATGTATATATGTGGATTACAAAATGATGTGAAAAACAATGGGCGAGAGGATACGATGGAAATACAATTCAAAAAAGCGCCCAAGTAAAGTGAGGTATCCAACTAGGATTTAAGAAATGGGGATACTATAGGAGTCTTTGTTAGCCTTGACTTTGGGAATCATGACTTCAAGGACACCGTCAGTGAAAGAGGCCTTGATTTGGTCTTGCGAGACTGTTGTTGGCACAGCAAGTGTGCGAGTGAACGAGCCGAAAGTGCGTTCAGAGACCTAGTGAATGGCAGGGATGTGAGCCAAAATGGAAGCTGATTGAAGATAGGAATAGACTTACCCTAACGTTCCCTTCGGAATGATCCGCAGAAGACTTGGTCTGGCCTGAAACAGTGAGTCGGCCGTTGTGGAGGTCAATGGAAATGTCCTCTGTTTAAGAGATAATGTAATCAGAAATTTCTGCCGAAAAGTAATCTGTTGAAGAAAGCTAATGGAAATAGAACCAAGGATAATCACTGTTACCTTTCTTAGCTCCGGGCAGCTCGGTCGTCAAGATGAACGATTCATCCTTTTCGATGATGTCCATCTTTGGACGAATGACCTTGCTCACAGCGCTGGACCCGGTATTGACGAGGCTATTTTGGCCAGCGTTGGACTTGGTGTTGTCTGCTGGCCCATAGCGGTCGGTGACAAGTTTGTCGAACATGTGTTCAAAGTCATCCCAGTGGGTTGGAACGAAGAATGAGTAAGACATTTGTATCGTTTTTAATTCGTTGAAGTTTTGAGATATCGGTGGATGTTTTCAGAGCCAATGAAATCTTAAGGGTATTCAAATGAATTGATTCTTTGCGCAGGTTGGAGAACGGACCTAGCCTGTCTACTTGGGGGTGTTTTATACCTTATGCGGGCGGCTCCCAACGCACTGGCGCTAGGGGCATGAGGGCACATGCCGGATGATTTCTGGAAACGACGAGGCCTGACGAAAAGCGATGGAAATTCGAGAATTTTCGTGGCTTTTTTCTGATAAGCTGCGTTTGCGAGAAAGTTCTGTCGCCGATCTCCACTCAGAGTGCTCGACCGGCGAAGGGGGTGCACGAGAAAGCCGTCGAACGTTCGGGAACGTGTGAGGGACTCAAGAAATTCCCTGCCACGGCGACAGCCATTGCATGGATGGCCGACATTCGGCGCCGTTCCGCTCCTTCCAGTCAGCTCCGGCGGTTTAGAAGCAGAAATAAGTGTGGGAGACTGACATAAAAGCCTATCACTCCTTTCGCCGCCTTCCGCCTGCTGCACCACATTCGCAATCGTGGTGCGCCAACGAGTCTCGCCGACCGACCGTGCTTACACCCTCAAAGACTTTTCAAGAGCCAGTCTCAACAGAACAAGCTGCTCAACATGTATTATTCGTTGCTATCTCCCAGCCAACGGCAGAAGGTTGAGAATTTGTTCGACACATTAGCGACCGACCGTTATGGACTTACTACTGCCTCACCGGGAAGCTCGGAGCGCAATCGGCATGCCTCAGAATCCAGCCCAACCGCTGAGCAGCTGCGTCCCAAGCTCGATTTGATAGAGACCGACGGCGCGCTCATTGCAACAATAGAGCTACCGGGTGCGAGAAAGGGTGGGTCATATATAATCCTGGATGGTTTTCTAAGCGTTTTGAAGTCACTGACAAGATCTGTTCCACTTGGATCATGCTCAACCAGAGGATATCTCGATTGAGCTCACGAGCGGTCGGCTAACCATTTCAGGTCGCACTCAACCTAAGGCTGAACACACTAAGGCTACCGTCAAAGTAAGTCCTGTTCTTTGACATCTTTTGCCCATGCGAATCTTACAAATCAAACTTCACCAATCTTGCCAATCCCTTATCGTACTTTGCATATTTTGGATAGATGTCGGAACGTCAATATGGCGCATTTCGTCGCACGATTGCTGTCTCTGAAGCAGTGACCCATCAGCACATCAAGGCTGCTTTCGATGATGGAGTCTTAAATGTCACTGTACCTAAAATCCCAGCTCATTCAAGTCATAAGATATCAATTTCATGAGAATGGCTCCTCGGCTTGTCTGTTGGTCTTTTTTCTTGTTTCCATAAAGATTGTTTATTAAGCCCTTCTCGTTTTGATGTCTTCCTCAGGCAAAACTCTTGATGAGAAGTGGCAATTAATTGATCACTGGAGGCAATAACTGTTTTCCCGTACAGTAGCTGCTGCGCGGGTTTTTTTGCGCATGCGCAGCACACCACACAGCGTCCTCCAGGCTCGGGGCTTGTTGACCTTCCTGCTGTTGACCGTTTTCGTCTTGGTTGTTATTTAATCTCGCTCTTGGTTTTTGATCATCCCTCATTGGTATTCATTTCTCGATTTTATCTTATTTTAATTTTATTCTTAATCGCTCGCTTTCTCTTGAAATCTCATCAAAAAAAGATGAAATCGATCTTACAAAAAAGTCTCAATTCACTCAGCTCTTTTTATAATCAACCATCTAATCCAAAAGAACCCAAAGAGGATCATCTTCCAAAATCGAGCCCTCAACCTAGTTCACCTCAAAAATTCAGTTTCAACTTGCAAAATCAACCTCAATCGACTTCTGCTTCGCCTTCAATCACTTTATTCACCTCTCCTAATAATCCTTTGCAACTTACAACTATCAATCCCACATCAAAATCTTCAAACTCAAATCATAAACGTTCACCTTCTTTATTAGACTTTCAAAATCATTCATCAAATCAAAATCGTAATCGTCGCTCAAATAGTCTAGTGGACTGTTTAACCGAATCTTTAAACTCTGCAACTATCTCAGATCGCCTCGTTCCTTCAAATTCTAATCAATTCAATCGTCGTCGAAAGAGGTTATCCAATCTTTTCAATCCACTATCCTTTCATCCTTCATCTAGATCACCATCTCCTGCCTCAAATCCTAATACCCCTCGTTTACGTTCTACCTCTCAGGATCATCTCGAATCAGATTTAGATAGTCCAATCGATCTTGGCTCTAATTTATCTATTCACTCAGATTCAGATTCAGATTCAATCAATTCAAACTCTGAAAAATCATCAGACGATCAAAATTCTCAAGATTCAAATCAATCTCAACATGATCAAATCATAGCTAACACTCATGCTAACTCATCCTCAATCACACCTATCGACTTTCTTCAAAAATCTCATCAACCCATCCCATTCTTAGATCAAGCTCCTAATATCACCTCACCTCCACCTTTGCCAATCTCATTTTCTACTTTCAATTCATCAAATCATTCAGATTCTGAAAATAAATCTTTAAATCGCAAATCCTCTCTACGTAGGCGCAAATCTAGCTTAGGATCTCATCACGATTTACCTTTACATGTATCTAGACCCATCTACGAAAAAAATAGGTGTACTATCACCATTGAACATGGTAATCAAAATCAAGCCGCTCAACAAGCTGAAAGAACTAGATTTTATTTAGTAGCTTGCGATCTAAGTGATGAATCGAAATATGCAATCGAGTGGACCATAGGTACTGTCTTGAGGCAAGGGGATGAAGTCAGTTAATAGTTCAAATCTCTAAGTATAAAAAATCGATCAATCGATTCAATTCAAATTCAATCCATGTTTACCTTTTTGATAGTGTCTTATCATCATGATCATCGAAACAGACTCAAAATGTTTGTGGTTGTTTTTTTGGTTACTTTTTATGTCTTTGATAATTCACTAAACATTTTTTTTTCAATCAAGTCGACCTGAACTCCGGTGAAGGCTCTGCAGCTGAGAAAACAGCCAAAATTCGTAACCAAAAGGATCGCCAAGAAAAAGCTACCTTACTTGTCAAAGAAGGTACTTTATTCCTCAATTTATCAAACTATTCTTAACCTTATTATTCAACTAATCTTCGTCGCTTTATAGCTACCGCATTATTAGAACGAACTGGATTAAATGTTAAAGTGGCTTGCCAAGTAATTCATGCAAGAAACACTAAACACATGTTGGTAGATTGTATAGATTTTCTTGAACCAAATTTAGTAGTTGTCGGAAGTAGAGGTTTAACTTCTTTAAAAGGAAATTTAATGGGTAGCGTATCACATTATCTTGTCCAAAAATCCTCAGTACCAGTTAAGTCAATTTCTTGACATCTTTATATTTAACTATATTCTTGGCTTACTTAAAAACTATTGTACTAACTTGACTAGGTCATGGTGGCTCGGCGAAGATTAAGAACTCTTCCCAAAGTTTACAAAAAGAAGAAGACAGTTCCCAATTGTCCACCAAAAAAATTACATGAGGCTATTCTTGATAATAACTTAAAACTTGATAATACCTGTCTCAAATCAGTAGGTGAAATAAATGAACAAACGGATGGAATTCCTGAAAATGATCAACACAATATTAAAAAAGACTCAAGCACTTCAGATTCAAATGATAAGCATGAAAATTAAACTAGATAATTCTTTTTCTTATTGTCTTTCCATCGTTCATAGTTTTTCATATCAGCCATTTCATTCTGTCATCATCATTGTCATGTTAACTATTTTGATTACTTAAACATTTACTGTTTTTTGTCGCAATACTCTCCGTGTAGAACAAAACGTCCCGGATATTTGCTCGGTTTCAAAAGCTTACATTTGTGTATTAAGATTTCTTTATTTATGGAACAAAAAGCAAACTCAAGTCGGTAATGTTACGCCTTCCAAATATTTCCTTGCACATGGCCTCTTTTTTATGATAATCTCCAGCTCAAATTGTCACCCATCTTGTGAAGATCAGTTAACCGGTATGGCCAATAGAATCATCTTTAAACCCGAAATGGAAGGTTGGGTTCACAATTTGCAGTTTGTTTTGCAGATGTTTCCTAACCCAAGTTTCCCAACTAAAATCAACTCAAAAAGCATTTTGAAAGCCCCTTGCTAAGTCAATACAATTGAACTTGTAAAGAAAAGTCGATTCACGCAAACGATTTTAAGAGTGTTTCCAGCAATGAAACTACAAAAACTTATTTAAAGTCATCTAAGATATTTATGAAGAAAAAAAGTTGAATCAATTTTTAAAAGGGATTAAAAGGTTTAAGAAAATGAAAAATAATGCAAATCAATATTCAATAGTTATTTAAACGGGGGAAAAAATCAATGATGGGAAATTGGAATATATATATATATAGATAGAGAGATAGATAGATTCCGGAGTGGGTTCAATGGGAGAGTTGATTAAGCCTATATAGATTTAAAAATATCCTCTTGAAATAGCTTTGAGCTAATTAAAAATTCATTTCTTATAGTTCAGCTCAAAAGTTCCTGAGATCATCATATATCAATAAAACTGAAGAGAATTTCTATAAGAAATATGAAACAGGAATAAATATAATACATTTGATTGGATAGAATGGAATGTTCAATTTATAAAGTAGCATATATTAGTCTGTCTTTCAATACCACAGCCCCATCCAATTGTTAATTTGTGTTTAGGTTAGAGGTGGGATAGAAATACTCATCTCCTTTGCATTTTGAAGGAATATCTTATAAAAAAAATTGTGCAAAAGACAATTTTTGATAATAATGTAGTTAGTTTTCCTTCTTAAAAAAAACATCTCCTAAGTACTGATACATAGCTTCAAATTGATTGAATGATTGAAAAAATTATTTTATGCAGGATTTAACTCTATATAAAATCAGAAAACTTCTAAGTTTGGTTTATATAAATTTTGCTAAGGTGTATTTTTTCATAGGAAAAAATTTCATATGTTTTTAAAGCTAGTCAGTTTTATAAATTTCTTATCATTATTTTATTGGGAAATCAAATTTAAATAAAATGAATTCTGTATCATATACTTTCAGATTATTCAAGAATTAGAGTAAATTTTATTAGTTTGTTAAGGATAGTTTCATTAAAAGACAGATCTAGTATTTCATCATAAAAAATAAAATAAAAGGAGATGATCCTTTTTATGCTTATCACACTTATATTCAGAATATATTTGGATTTGATCATCAAATAAAATGTCATATTTTAATTCTTTTATTGGATTTACTTATTTGAAGATCAATTGAAAAATTTTATATTGTTACTCTATAAATATTTTTATATTTACTATAATTAATTGAAATGTTTGGTAAAGAATTGAGTCAAATATATATGTATTCATCAAAAAAATAAAAATCATTAAAATATTCATTGAAGTAAAATTCAAAAATATTTAGAAAAAAGATGGATTCAGGAAGAAATATTCGCTTTAAAAATTAATATATACAAATTTCAATTAAATATTCCTTTTTTCCAATCTGAGACTTTCAAATTTTATAAATATTTAATATCAATTTCATTACATAACAATGATCCAAAAAATTTCTTTTTTTTTTAAAAAAAAAGGTTTGATTTTATTTTTAGAAGCTCCCATTGATAATTTAAGTATAATAATTTGAATAATAATTCAAAATTCAAATGAAGATTGTTCTAAAAAAACATTGAATTAAAATCTCAGACACAAGAGTTATTTTTGAAAAATTAAAAAAATATTGTTTTAATAATTAGCTATTTAATCTTGAGATATGTCTTAGAATTCTCAAGAAAAGAAGAAATTTGAAATTACATATATACTTCATCAAATAAAATAATCACAAATATAATTGAGAATATTTTGAAGACTAAAATTCTTTATTTTTGTTAGAAACAAAATATTTTGAAATAAAATATAGTTTACTTAAAGTTTAATTTCCAATATCAAATCCAAAATAAAGGAATTCTTTTTAACAAGAATTATTAATTCTATGTTTAAAAAATAAAAAATTTCATTAAATAATATTTTGATACATATATTCCAAATAAATCTTATCAAAAATGCAATCCATAGTAATTTCAGTGTAATATTATTACGAGATTTTAAGACTCCCAAGTAATTTTATATCAAAGAGGAATTTCATAATTATCATTTATTTCTCAATCATAATTAAATAATCCATAATTATCCTTAAAGAAAATAGTTCTCAGTGCATACTAATTCTATTAGACTTTAATCTCTTTAGAACTGATTTTATATTGGACTTTATTAAATGAATTACTTTGGATCACTTAGTTTTATGGGAATATTATCTTGTATAGTTATTAAATAAGTAACTGAAATGTATCCTCAAATATTTTATAGCTTGAAGTATCAAATCAAAGTAAAAAAAAAAGACAAAATAGAGTATACATATTGTGGGAATCATTATACCTATACTTATCTTGACTATTTTGGAATATAAACTCTGAATTTTGTCATTAATTTTTTTTTGAAGGGTTTTAGTCATAATTATAGAGTTAATTATAATAAATTATGAAATATTTGATATGTTTTTAATTTTTTTTTTAGCTAATTGTTATTGTTTTTTATTTTTATTTTTTGAGAATTATTGAGCAAAAGAACTATTAATAGATAATTCAAATATAAACTGGGAATATTTACCATTACTGTGTGAAAAAAATATTTAGAGTAAAGAAGTTCATTTATGGGATAAAATCCTTTAAAAACAAGTTCATTTACAATATCTTCAAAAAAACCTTTGAAATCATTCCAATAAATATTTTATAATAGTAAATTATTTTGATAAAGGAGAGAATATTTGGAATTAATTTGATCGGAAAAAAATTTCTTTCAAAAGAATATTTAATAATAAAAGTTTCTTTTGAAAGAAAAAGTTATAATTAAATGGGTGAAATCAGATATGAATTTTCTTGTGAAAAACTACTCATTTGGCCAATGATATCAACCTATTTCTAAGATAAAATTGCACCATTTTTTTTTGGAATGCAAAAAAGGCTCAAAGAATCTCAAAAAAAAAAACTAAATTATTAAAAAAAAAATGAAATTAGGCTTAAGATTATAAAATTAAATTAAATTTTACATAATTTTACCAGTTTTTTAATATTTTATATACCAATTCCCTTTTAGTTTTCAAAATGTATTCTTTTTGATAAGTAATGAATAATTTAAATTTAAAATTAAACTTTTTTTATATTTTTTGAAAAAATAAAAATAGTTTTGAAGGAAACTATAAGATATAGGCATGAAATTTGAGCTACTGATCTGATCAACATTTAGAGCTTAATTCACAAAGGAAAAATGAGATTTTATTTTACTCATGTAAGTTACCCTGAGCTTGAAATTCATTAAGCTTCCAGATACAAATGATCCCAAAATACTTATTTAATATTATGAATTACTCTAGTTAATATTCAATTATTCATTACTTAGAAGTAGGTATTATCATCTCCCTTTAATATTCCATAAGAGCTGAATAACTTACACAAGAAGTATTTGAATAGATGATATCTTGATCTAGAATATGAAATACTTTCTGATGATTTGTAGCTTTTATTATTAAGGGAAAGAAATAAGTATGATTAAAAATAATATCAAAATAGGATGTGATAAATATAGTAAAGCTCCTTGGAGTCACTTATATAGATAATTAAGGTAGTTTTAGAGTCAGAAAGAAGATTAGAAATATCTCAATTTATCCTATAATTTATAATGTGAAAGGTGTTCTGGAAAAATGAATCCACAAGCTACATATTTATCATAATTTATCATTTATTAAAATAATATCCAATTAAAAATCCTGTATTGAATATAGTAATTAAGGAAGGGTTCTATTGAGTATATATACAGTAACAAGTAAAGAAATAATGATAAAAAATAAGATAATCTATGGCCTAACTCTAAGACCAGACCAAAAATTAAAAAA
Source organism: Austropuccinia psidii (assembly GCA_023105745.1). Taxonomy (NCBI): domain Eukaryota; kingdom Fungi; phylum Basidiomycota; class Pucciniomycetes; order Pucciniales; family Sphaerophragmiaceae; genus Austropuccinia; species Austropuccinia psidii. Next base: position 42,902,608 of record JALGQZ010000013.1, read on the forward strand.
TTATCTTCAAAGTGAGAGAAATCAAATTTGGTCAAATTAAATCATTTCCGTAAAGCTATAAATTGGTGAAATATATTCCAAATATCTCAAATATAATCAATTATCTGATTGTTCTTCTAAGGATAATAAGCTAAATCTCATCCTCTTTGCCCCGTTATCTTCTATAAGCCATTTAAAATAATTCTCAAGTATATTCATTTTGTGCTCAAAGTAATCCTTAAAGAATAATCCTTAAGAGGAAAATTGAAAAAAGGTATTAGAATTTAAACAATCAACAGATATTCTGGATTTATTAATAAATTAGATTCTGAATTTTGAGAATTCTACAATAATAGTATGAATTTTTTCACATAAAAATGAGTTTTCACACCCCATTTGATACTTCAGTCAGTAAGAACCCAAAATATCTAACAATAGTTTTAATTAAATAGTATTTACATTAAATCCATTCTATTCTATCATTTATTTCATCCATTAATAACAATTTTACCATGATCAGTACAGATATCAAATGGATTTATATTTTTGAAAGGTGGGATGTTTAGAAGGATTGAAATAAGCTTTGAATTATCAATTTGAAACTCATTATTTAGGTGATATTATAAATATTGATTATTTAAAAATATATAATTATTACTAATTTGAAGGAAATGAAAAAATTACACCATAGACTTTTATAAGAAAGATCAAGACTCAAATTCTAATAATTAAATAGAACCAAATTATATTATATCAATAATTTGAATTTTAGTGGTATTATAATATACCAAAGAATAAAGCAAATAAAATAATTATTTTAAATTTTGAAAAAATAATAATAATAATGAATTAAATTTAAAATGAGAATTTTTACAAAGAAAAATATAGTAATTCTCAAAATTTATGAAATTTAAGGAAAGCTTAAAAATTAGGATAAAAAGTTTTGGAACTAAATTTAATATAAATAACTATAACTCTCATTATAATAGATAGAGATATTAATCTTAATTTCCCATTGGAGTCCCTTTTAATATTCAGATTGGTTCACCTCTAAGTGAAAATTCTCTAACTCAAATCTGAATAAGCTTAAATTAAGTTTAAAGAATTTTAAATATGAAAAAATAAATATAATTTAAATCTAATTTGATTTAAACCAAATTTGGTGTTAACTATCATTTTTTGTGTAAAAAAAGAAGTTTGGTGTGTAATTAAAAATTTATGGAAAATTGAGGTATTTTCAATTGAATTCTCAAAATGTTCCCATTTATTAAATGAGTGAACTCAAATATACTGATGGTTATTTGAGAATTACAAATTTAACAATTGAATTGAAATACATGTAGATTAATTAAATAGAAATAAATTTGAAAGATTATAGAAAACATGACAAAAAATAAGTATTAGTATTGCAAAATTTGGAAAAATTGATGAATTTGATGATAAAGGGAATTATAAAGTATTTAATTTTATTAAATAGTAATTCCAAAAATAAATAAGCCCAAATTTTGAAGTAAAACTCAGGAAGCTTATAGTAAGTTTTTGATTTATGAAAACTTGTAGGATATTTATGAATATATTGTGATGTCTCATGAATATTTAGCTGAGAAGTAGAATAATATTTTTATTTAAAGTTTGGAATAGATTAAAGAACAAAAATAATATGAGAAAATGTGAAAAAATTAAACCTTTCTCAAGTACATACCTTAAAGAAGAATCATTTGTAAAAAATACTAATGCCATTATAATCTGAAAAAAACCTTATATATTCAAAGCCTCTAAAATTAAATCCTATTGGTTAGGAATGATGAGCTGTAAGACTTAAGAGAAATTTTAACCTTATTATTTAAAAGAGTATATATTCGAAAAGGAGAAAATACATATTAATTGGATTTACAGAGATTACTTTTCTTTTTTAAATTATATAAATAAGCTTGGAGAAGGAGAGGATTTATAATTCTTGAAAAAAGCTCTAGAAACTCAAATGGTGGAGATCTTGAAGCCCTCTAGTTCCCACAAAAATCCTCACTCTGTGTGAAACTTGTGTATGGAAGATCCAAACCATCATATAACCACCCTTACTCAATCAGAATTTTTTTTTTGCCAAAATTTTTCTTCCAATTACGTATGCTGAGATTTTTCATTTCAAATCAGGAAGAAAGAAGCTATTGGTGACTTATAGCTCTCTATTCTTAGAAACACTGGTGGAGATGCTCTTGGTCATCATCTTCAAATAATTTTTCTGCTTGACTTCCAAAAAAGTGATCTATTTTGGACTCTTCTTTGGGACTTTTATTTTAAGCATGAACAGTATTTTGGAGAAATTATCTCTTACAGAAATATTAAATAGGGAACACTTATTCATAATTTATTCCCTTGAAACTAAATACTGCTTCCAATTTTTATTCATATCAAACTTCTCTGAAGTTTGGGTTCACCTTCAAAGATTTCAGTGAGGTAAGTTTAAGTTAGTATCATGGAAAAGGAAATCTAGTAGGGAATATTTTATTCTTCCAATGTCTATGATACCAATAGTATTTTTTTTCAAGATATACTTCCCCCCAGAAAAAAATCATTAAACCCCACTTAAGCTAGTTATCAGGTATGTAAGTCTTTATTTTCCATGTTTCTTCTTTTATAAACGGACAAATTTTGAAATATTTCAAGCTAAAAATCAATATGTTGAATGATTATGATGATTTTTTATCCAATTTTAAAGAAAAAAAACAATAAATAAGTATTTTATTGGAAAATTATAAAGAATATTATCAGCTTGGGAGAAGAGATAATTTGAAATATTAAATTTTTGAACACATTCCCAATTAGAATAAATCTTTCAGCTTGAAGCCAGTAGCATATAAAGCTGTTTTCTATATATTTATTTATTCCTATTTAAGTTTGAATTAGTATTATGTGGATTTGGGACAGTTGGCTCAGAAAATGGGCTAAAACATGGTGTTTGGTGTCAATTTTCCCACTAGAATTTCTGAAATAATACCATGATGGGTTTCTTCATCGAAAATTGATATATATTCAGAAGAGGAGCTACATTTTATCATCAATAGCCATTATCAAGAAATTCCAAATTGGAATTTTAAATCCAATTTTCCTGTTCTTCATTTTCAAAATTAGTTTTTTCTATGGCAAAACCTTTAGATTTTTTTTCATTTATTTTTTGAATATATTATTAAGAAAATATTTAGCCACATAATTTCTTATCTACTGTTCTTATACTCTATGAAATATAAGTCATACTGATTTTATGTACTTTCCATATAAGATAATTCATCCAATTTATCTAAATATTAATTAAATAAAATTAATCTTCTAGCTTTTGTTTGGAATATTTCTTATTTAATTAAAAATGAAAATCATCTAGAGAATTCTTTCAATTCCATTTTCCTGATTTAATTTCTTCTGGAAAAAGGAATTTCAACTCCTTATAATTCAAATTTCACTTTGCAATTTTTATATTTCAAGACATATACATATTGAAGACAGTTTTTTCTTTTATTTAAGTTTTGATGAATTCTCATATCTATATCCTACATAAAACAAACATATTTTCTGAGCTTATATATTTATACATCTGTGAATAGTATCATAATGAAAGGGATTGTTTTGAGAGTTTTCTTTTTGTTAATTAACAAAACTTTGAAAAACTCCTAACAGAACTTAGTTGAACTACTTACTCATTTATTAGATTAATTTCTTAGAAAATCAATCTTAAAATTATACCCTCTTTAATTTTGGATACCATAATTTAATTTTTTCCTAGTTATGAGAATTTTTACATATTCTTTTAAAGGAAGAAAAATCTTGATATTTGAAGCTAGTAGGATGATAATGTGTTCAATTTTGACCCCAGATATTTGATTTGACCAACTGATAATTTTTACTCTTATGTAAAAGTAATCACTATTTAACCATGGCTAATTCTTATCTATCTTTAAAGAGTATGAAGTATATCTAATAAAATAATCTTTGATAAATTATCATTTCTTTTAGACTATTGTTAGATTATGAAATTTATCTTCTGATTAGAGCTAAGATAAGATATTGTTTGTATCATATTTCACTTATCTGATACAATCAGATTTCAATTTAATTCAAAAATAAGTTGATGAACTATGATTAAATGTCTCATAAGCTTTACTTGTAGCTTATCAAATGATTATCCTATGTATCTGGGATCCAAAGAATCAATTCAACTGTATATACACCATAGGTAAGTAAGAGTAATTGAGAAGAAATTGAATTCAAGAGAGCTTTTAGTTTGTTTTGAAACTGGTTGTTATGGAATTGCTTATTGAAATGGAAGACTTCAGTTGGGTTTTGAGAGCTTATAAAATTTTCTCCACATAAAAAACATCAGTCTTGTAAAGACCTATAGATATCTTTAATCAAAAGAATTTACTTTGTAGATCTTGTAGTAACCAAGAATGATCAATATTTTAAATCAACCTATCACAATTTATAAAAATATTCAAGGCTTAAATAATACAAAAGGAGATACCGGAGAGCTTTTTAAAATGGTAATTTCCCAATAATTCATGAACTTTTGGGAATTATTTCTTAGGAATTGTTGAATATGCAAAGAGAACCTGGAATATTTCCTTCAAGGATTTTTTTCTTAGTCTCCAAATAATTTCTCTTCATGAATCATTTCTAATTTTGACAGCTGTAGTCTATTAGGGTTTGTAAATAGCCTAAGATTCCCAATTTACCCAGAAAATGTAATATTAAGCATATAGAAGGTAATATATAGTATAGTTTCCATCATACCATACCATCTTCATTGAATGTATGAGGCCCATAATTTGATTTTTCAGAAATAACCTTTACCTTAAAGACATATGAAGAAGGAACTATGCCTCAACTAAGCCAGAATACTTTGTGTGAGTTAGGGGTATTTTTATATAACCAAAAGACCACAACTCACAAATTATGTTATAATTATAAGTAAATAAATTCATTTATATTATAAGAACAAAATAAAAATCCAAATATAAAATTTATATAAGAAATTTCAATTTTTAATTAGAACTTAAAAATTAAAATTACATTGAAATTTGAAATTGTGAAAACACATTTTTACTTGAAAAAATCAAGTAAAAATAAATTTTCAACAAAAATATTGAAATCAAAATATTTTTGCAAAAAAGTTAAATAAAAATTATTATATATTTTTATCGAATAATTAAAAATACAAAAATTATTTTACCATTGGATTCCTTATAAAAATCAAAGTGGGGTCACCTCTGGGCGAAATTCCTGTAACTCAACTCTAAATAAGCTCAAATAAAGTTTTTAGTATTTTATGTACAAAAAAGTGAAAATATTGAAAACCTTAATTTAATTAACACCACATGTGGTGTTAGAAATAAATTTTTGTGTTGAAATTGAGGTGTGGTGTTTAGCTTAGAAGCTATGAGGAATTGAAGTATTCTCAACTGAAATGTCAAAATTTGCGTGTGTATTACATAAGTGAACTTTGATTTACATATGAGGTATGAACTATTACAGTTGTTTACTGTAAAAACTAAATTGAATTACATATTTAAATTACAATTATAATAAATGTTGAGGAATTGAAAGAAAAATAAATTGGAAAGATTAATTCTGGGGGGGGAAAAGGAATCTTGCCTCCAAGGGTGCCAGAATACCCCATATTCCTGGCTTCCAGGGGTGGGATGTCAAAATTAATGAAAAAGTTCATCACTTTTGGCCTGGAATTGAGTCACAGGCTCTGTGACTCAATTGATGATGAGGTTTTGATACCAACCAAGTCAGTTTTAGCTGCTGCCAAGAGGGTAAAACTAAACTTAAGCTAAAACAATCTTAGTAGCAATAGTTTTAACTGGCTCTGACATCTCTTAGACACATTCTGATGTGTTTTTAAGGCTTGAAACCAGGTATTACTATAGCAATGGATGATTTAAGGGTCTGAAATGGCTAAAGCCTGCCTTTTTTTGGTCCAAAACAGGGTTCAATGATTCCATAATTGTCTTTTCTGTTGTCAGAGTGTTTTGCACAACCAACAAGAGTAATTTTTACTTTTTGAGTAAGAAAATTGGTGACTAGAAAAGAATGTGTTCTTTACCACACTTTTCTCTTCATGTTAGAATCTTTTCCTTTTATAATTAGTTTAAAAAACTGTTAAACCAATCAATAAGATATTCCAACCACCCTTTTTAAAGCATTTTAACCCTTTCAAACATTTGAAAAAATTATCATAATAATTTTTACCCTTGAACCAACCTATAAGTGAATTAAAGCATCTTTAATTGCTGTTAACTTTGTCACTTTGTTTCCCAATTCAGTCTTGTCATTTTTGGGTGTGTTTTCTCTTTAATAATCTCTTTAAAGAAATATTTCTTATATTAATTTCCTAAAGTTTTTTTCTCACTTAATTCCAATTTAAATTGCTCTTGAAGAAATTTCTTTTTTACCCTTAAATATGTCTTGTAGAGTATTCTTGGGATAAATTTTTATTGTTGGTAAAACAATGAATATTTATAATATTATTGTTCTATAATTATAAAGTTGAAAGCAATAAATTTGGCATTATTTCTCTTAAAAAACTTAAATATTACCGTTTTTAATCCTATTGTACCTTATACAAATTTTGATAACAGGAAAAGTACTTGATTTTTGATGAAAGTTTCATATCCACACCTTACACTTTGTCTCAAAATAGTTAAAGTAATTTCACCTGGCCCAATTCTAATTTATTTTAGCTTTTTTTAGCCTGATTGATGTAAAAATGTATTTATATTTCTTGAAATTCCTATTTAAACATGAATTCTATCTTCTAAGAAACAAAAGACCTTTCAAATAAATTACCTTATAATAAGCCTTTTAATTCTCCTAAGAAACAATTTAATTTTAAGAATCTTTGACTATTAGCTTTTTGAAATTAGAAACTTCATTTTCTAATTTGATCAATTATTGATTAAGATTTATTTTCCTTTCATTTCTATGGGTCTCAAAAAAATACCCAAAAATGTAAAAATAAGGAATAGCTCACTATCTAAACAGCCACTATTTTATTAAGGGACCTCAAGAGAGGTGCCCAATTGTCATGAGAGACTTTTATGGGGATGAAATGGCTCATAACAAGCCTGTTAATTCACATATACTTTGATGGTTCATTAATAAAAAATCATCATAAATGGAAGGTTTTTCCAATTTATGAGAGACTAAGAATACTGAAATATCAAAGTCATATATAGGAATACACATCATAACAATTGGCTCAATTTTATTTCAAGAAGAGGTATTTTACAGATTCTATTTAACTTGGAGCTCTTGATGAGTGTTTCTGTTTGACATTTCATAAAAGCTAAAAATCCTTTAATCTATATCATACACTGATAGGTATAAGTGCTGACTTATTTGATTATTTTTCTCAGTTCATCCAACATTAGTTTCTTTTTGAATGGGTTAAATGTGATTTCAACCTCTCAAAGTTAACTTGATTATCTTTAATATTGAAACAGAGATGAAAACACTTTCAATTCCTCTAATATAAAAAGAATTCCAATAAGTTTTTTTCAAAATGGATTTGAAGAGAAATAATTTGTAAATATATGATTTTCTGTAACAGACTCTCCATTGAAGCTCTATTTAGCTTCAACTTTTTATCAAGTAAGCCACCTCTTTGGAAATACCAAGGATATGGAAAGGATCCTTATTAAAATAGGATATATTGATATTGAAATGAATGAAAGAGAGATTTTAACCTTTCTCTTACTAATGGTGCTGTATGTAATACCATTTTGTTCCATAGCTCACACATAAAAAAGGAATATACCTGTAAGTTGGCAATGTTTCGCCCAAATGCACCACAAACCATCAGATATATAGCTGAATTTAACCTCATCATGTTAGTTTCTTTATTTTCACACCAAGTAGGAGTGTATATAGTAAATAAACTAAGAATTATTGCACACAAATATGCATAAGAAAGGATAGGATAGCACTATAAATCAAAGCTAAGATTGAGAAATTCCTTGGGAATCAGTATTCCATTTCAGGGCTCTGTTCCTCAAAAAAAGATTTATCAGTAAGCTAATGATTTCAAGTTGCACACTTTTAATTGGAAAGATATTACAAAAATAAACAAATAGCATTGAACACTGATTAAATGAAAGAATAATTCACTCTCATTATTCAATATTTCTAGAAGAGATGTTAGATTTATATATCAACATAAGAAATAATAAGACTTAAAGTGATGTATAGCTCTACCAAGGGAAACGTTTAACTCAAAAAAATTCCCATCCAAAGCCCAAAAAATAAAATTTTGAAGTTATGCAAGGAGGGATATCTTTACTTCACTAATTCTGATCTTTTAAGTATTAAAACAAAATTAATCCTTCCCCTAGGAGCTATTGTATTATATCAGTGATATATGTGATAAGTAGCTTTAACAATCAGTGCCATAGTACTTTCAAAGAATATACATAGTAGAAATTGAGTATTGTATATCAATAATTGTAGCTCTACTACCATAATTTTTATAATTATTCCTTAGTTAATCACTTGAACCCCCATATTATTCACTTAATATAGAAAGGTCAACAAAATTGAAAGTTTTTTCATCATCAGAAAAATATCACTATAATTGGGAGCCCTAGAGGTATTTTCATATACTCAAAAGACCACAAAGAATTAAAATAATAATTTTTTTTAATATGAAAACAAGATTATAATATAAAATTTGAATACAGAAATAAAATCTTTAAGGAAAATTCAACAATAAAATTACATCAAAATTTAAAAATTTAGAATTATATCCTTACATGGAAAATTAAGTAAAAATCAAATTTCATCAAAAAATATCAAAATCAAAATATTTTTTGGAAATAAGTTAATAAAATTTTCTATAAACTATTTTACAATAAATAAATTTATAAAAATGATTTCATCATTGGATTACTCATGAAAAATTAGGTGGGGTCACCTTTGAGTGAAAATTCTGTAAGTCAACTCTGAATAAGTTTAAATTAAGTTCTTAGTAGCTTTGGTATTGGAATCCAAAAATATTCAAAAACTTAATTTGATTAACACCACATGTGGTGTTAACCATTTTTTTTAAATTGAGGTGTGGTGTGTAGTGTAGAAGTCATGAGGAATTGAGGTATTTTCAATTGAAATGTCAAAATGTGCCTGTGTATTACATAAGTGAACTTGGATTTACATATGTGGAATCAATACTTACAGTTGTTTACTGTAAATTTTCAATTGAATCAAATATTTAAGCTTATAGTATAATAAATGACAAGGAATTAAAAAATAAATAAATAAGAAAGAACAATTTTTTGGAAAAAAGGAATTTTGGGTTCAAGCGTGCCAGACTCCCCAAAATTACTTTCTGACAGGCATAAGATGTCAAAATTCAGGCAAAATTTCATTAATTTTTGCCTGGAATTGAGTAACTGGGTATGTGACTCCATTGATGATGAGTTTGTGATACCAACCAGTGCAGTTTCAACTGTTTCCAAGAGGGTAAAACTACCCTCAAGTTAAAAAAAACTTAGTAATAACAGTCTTAACTTGTTTCAAGGTCTCTTAAGCACATTCTGACATGTTTTGAAGGCTTTAAACCAAGTATTACTATAGCAATGGCTGAGTTAAGAGGATAAAATGGCCAAAGCCAGGGCTCAATGATATCATAATTGGCTTTTATTTCTTTAGTGTGTTTCTAACGACTGATTAGAGTAAATTTTACTTTTGGATTAAGAGAGTTTGTTGCTATAAAAGTATATCTTATTTGCCCTACTTTTCTCTTAATGTTAGAATATTTTCCTTTTATAATTAGTTTAAACATAGTTAAACCAATCAATAAAAGATTCCAAACACCATTATTAAATTATTTTGAGCCTTTCAATAACGTTAAGAAATCATTATAGTCACTGTTTGTAACTCTTATAATCATTTTTACCCTTAAATTATGCCAAAAGTGAATTAAAGCATCTTTATTAATTTTTGGTAGCTTTGTCATTTTGTTTCCCAATTCACTCTGTTGGCTTTTGAATGTTTTTGCTTTTTAATATGATTTTTACAGACTCTGTTCTCATAATAATTTTCTGAAGCTCTTTGCTCAATTAATTCCAATTAACATTGCTCTCAAAGAAGTTTCTTTTGTAGCCATAAAATATCTCTTGTAGAGTATTTTTGGATAAATTTTTTATATTGGTAACTCAATAAATCTTTAGAATATCATTTTTGTATACTAGCAAAGTTAAAAGAAAGAAATGTTTCATTTTTTCACTTAAAACTCTTAAAAATAACTATTTCTATTCAAGTTGGCCTTATACAAATTTTGAGAAAAGGAAAATTATTTGATTTTTAATCAAAGTTTCATATACAGACCTCAAATTAATATCTTATTAGATTAAAAGTAGCTTCCTTTCTAATAGAAAATTTATCATAATTTGATTCAGTTACCTAATAATCAAGAATACTCTGTTCACTAAGATAATTTCTGCAAAATAATATAATAATTCTTTCATAATATGGTAGCCAACCTATAAATTTTGATATACCTTCACCTGTATATCTCTAGGGTTTGAATATGAAAGAAGAAGTAATAGCTACTAATACTTTACTTATTGTATTCCTAAAGTCCTAATAATGATGACTAAGAAGATTCAAAATAACTATGACAATATGATATTATTGTAATCGTGGTGTAAAATATATTATATTATTTATATATAATAAATAATATGATATAATAAATTGATAACTAATATATTATTTCCACTTATTATTGTTACCAAAAAAGAATGAATTAATGAATTTTTCTATTTAGTAATAAATAAAAATTTATAGCTGAAATATTACCAATAGTAAAGCTATAATTCAATATAAACACTATTTATATTGATAAAATATGATTTTATAGAGAATTTAAGAGAGAAACATTATAATAAAAGGAAAATAGCTCATTTTAAGCACTTTTTATAATAAGCTTGGATTAGGTTACACCTACATAACTAATTAAAAAATATTTATAATGTAGTCAAAATAAAGAATAGAGAGAAATACAATTTTCAAATTTTCATAATTTGTACATGGATTTAGAGATCTTTAAGAGAGCTTAACAAATGATGATGAAATATTAATATAATAAAATAAACTTAAGTGATAACTACAAGCTAAGACTTTTCCTTTTACAATATATGAGTTATATTTAAAATAATAAATTGGATTACCTTTTTATTTAGTATTTTATTGGATTTTATGTGTCTGAGGGAGAAAAAGAAGAAGAAGGGGTCTTGACAAAGTAGAGATTCCTCCTTATAGTAACTATATACATTTCAAAATATTTTTAATCCACTGGAATTAATCAATATTCCACATTTAGGTATGATTACATCTTTATTACACCATATTTTAGAGTTATCACTATATCTCTAATTTTCCAACATCATAAGGTTAGACAAGGATTAAATTTTATTGAATAATGTATTTTTAATAATGAAATATTATTATCAAGCCTCTTTACATCTTATTCAACTGTTAAATGTTAGTTAAGATTACAGTTAAAGGTCCAAAATGATCATTTATAAGCTTTAACTTTAGTAATCAACTTTTGAGTTCTCCATGCAGCTTCAATTAAAATAGTGAAAAATAATAGCTTGGCATTTTCTTACAAAGATGAAATTTTTTTTTCCCTACATCATCAAAAATTTCTTTTTTATGATCTTTATTGTCTTTCATATTTTCTGTCAAAATTTGCTATTTTACACTTTGAACCATGATTTCATAGGGTTATACCTTGAATATAATAATAGAGAATTATTTCATTATTCACTTATGAGATAGTAGAATCTGAATACCTACTTCATTTTAATTTTGGACCCCTTTTAGTTTTAAGTGATCAACTGGTATTTCTGGTTTGGCCAATTTCTCTTTATTATTAGTAATCTTATTGATAGCTTGCCAAATAAAGCCCATACCTTTATTACTACAGATATTCAGTGGTAAATTTAATTTTGTATCATGTCATCATAATGTGTATCTCATAAAATATGAGCTAAAAACCATCAATATATGCATTTATCATAATAGCTCATATATCCAGCTATCTTGATAAGACTTGGGATTAAAAATAGGACATAACAGAGTAATATATGTATATCCGTATTTTTAATCCAATGGTGTAATTCAATTTACTTGTTTATTCATTTTATTCTGAGATAATAAAGAATTTATGCCTTTTTATGGTGTTTCTACTTATTTCAATGGTTTTTAAGAATTGAGTTTTGATTAGTATCAAAATGAGTTTTATAATATTTTTGTGACCTCTTTGGATATTTGAAAATATCTAAAAAGCTCAAAATATCATAGGTATAACAGAGATTTCTTAATTTGGTACTCTCTATCTTGATTTCCACTTGCTCAATTTAAGGATTGTTTTGTGACCTCAAGTAGAGATTTTTTCAGTATAGCAGGGGAAGGAAATGAAGCTTTTCCTGATTTGTTAAAAGAGCCTTTTCAGAACTTTGAAGCTTTCTTAACCTGTGAGTTTTCCTTACATGTACTGCCTCATTTGGTCACACACAAGAAGAGGTCTCACAATTGGTTTGGATAAGTAAGTAAATTAGGGTCAAGAAAATATTTTTCTTGAAATAAACCTTGGATTGTGTAAATTTTGGAATTTTTTCCTAAGATTTTTACTTTAAATAAAAGACAGTTTGATCATTGTTTATATTATGCATAAAAAGTTCAAAAACTGAGTGAAATCCATTGCACATAGATCTTAGTTTCAATAAAATATCTTCCTTTACACAATAATAAAACAATATTTTTTAGATTTTTTCGCAGATCTCAATTTTGGGAGTATAATTTTTTACATCTAGAAGGTCACATTAGTAATTTTCCATGATATAAATCTATTTTTCAATTTATAAAGAGATTAAATTCAAAATTAATCCACATACATATAATAGATGGCTTTGCGTAGATCATATAGTTTATATATTATCCTAAAGACATAACATATAAAGCAAATGGAAATAAAAAATTAATATTAGAGACATCAGTTTTATGATATGTATAGTATTTCAAAGGATGCAAATTTTCCATTTGAATGTTTAAATGTTGAGGCAAATAGACCATGTTTTGAATATTCTGAATAGATTCCAGGTTTATATGTAGTTCACAATTACCAAGCATCCTTCTCACTGAATATAAGATAGTATGAGGCTTATGAATATTAATTAAATTCTTTCAGCTCTAAGTGAATTCAAAATTTTGTATACTTTATAGATAGCCATATATATATATGGTGGCTCTATCATATAAGAGTAATCGTTTGATAATAGCTTTATTAATGAGATTGAGAAAACTTGTTAATAACCTTTCTTTAAGTTCTCCTTATATCCAATACTTTAGGGATAAATATTTAATTCAAGATGTCTTTTAATCCCTAAATACAAGGAGATGAATAAAATGAAAAAGGTACACAAAAGCTACAGCATTCTGGAAGAAATTTCAAATTAATAAAAAAGGAATTTTGCTTGGAATTAATTCAAAAAGTCTCCAAAATATACTCAATCAAAGGTGAATAATATACTTGCACTTTTGATAAACTTCCATTCACCATGAGAAAACTTTCTGCACCTGACATCAGGTGTTTCATTTGAAAATTAGCTTGGACCAATTATAAAATGAGCTTGCCTCCTTACTTTGAGCTATGTTGTAACCAGGATTCAAATTTTTATTGATATTCAAGGTTATTCCAAGACACTAGAATATTTCAGAGGCTTCAACACTATTATTTTTTTATTTATCTTATATTATATTTCATGAAATATTTTAAAAGGGGTTTATTAGTTAAAAGGTCTTTGAGCTTCATTTCCATCTTTGCACAGCCACTAGCAACTATAGCTACTTTACATTTTATTTATTTATTGAAGTTGAACACTGCTTTTTTTATTTTGAGAGCCTCAATCAAAATATACCACTTTAACAATGAAGAAGCTTCAATTTTAATTGATTTTAAACTTATTAAAAGTCCATAATAATATTACTTCTCATTTTTTCATTGAAAGGTGACTTGGAAATTTTTTCATCCTGGGTGAAATCCTCATCTTTAGAAGAAGAATGGGTTTACCTTCTTCTTATATAATCAGTTCTTCTGAAACTCAAAGGAATTAATATGAAATAATGAAAATTTTCTTTCATGAAATTATTTAAAAAAAAAAATCCAAGATATACATATTTTCTTCCTTATTAGTTATGGTTTTATAAATATAATTAATATTTTGATTTTGATTTCATTTTATAATATTTATTATAATTCATGAGACTCAGCAGCCTTTTTATGAGTAAAGGTCTCATTTCTTATTTTTAAACAGAAGTTGTCCCTGCAAATTTGATTCTTTCAGTTTTGTTTTAAATTTTTATTCAAAGTAGAAATAGCAGGGTCTGTAAGAATCATCCTTCTACTGAAAGAAATTTTACAGTTTTCATGTATCTTAAATTTTCAGGAAAAAAAGGGAAAATAACTACAAAAATGTAAATCAATGCTTACAGTGAAAGGTATCATAGAGGGAACTAATGTAAAATGGTAGACAATTGTTGAAAATTTTACAGTAGCAGGCTTTAAAGGGCCTTCAACTTCAATTTTTAGTGAAAAACCAAAAAAAATGAACACATAATTATAAAAATTTGAATATTTAAAATACTTAAGAAACATTAAAAAAAGAATCAAATAATAAGCACTAATAATATCAGAAAATAACAGTTTCATAAAAAAAAATTGAACATAAAATTGAGAAAGTGGAGCAAAATTAATAAAATAACTTTTTCCCATCAGAAGAAGGATATCTTTCCAACTGTTTTTCTTTGGAGAAAATTGACAAAATAACTATAAAAGCAGTCATAATAGAAAAATATACCTCAATATCCATAGTTTTTCTTTTCATTAATTTTTGAGGTAATTTTATACTTTTTTGTTAATTGTTTGACAAAAATATTTTGAAATGCATTTTCTGTAGAGTTTTTGGTTTCTCTTTTTCCTTTAAAAGATCAAGAGGGGTAATTTTGAATTTAAAAAAGAAAAAGGGAGAAATGAATTATAGGAAATATTTCAATTCAAATCCTACTGATCATATGAATTTGAAATCTCAATATTTCCCTCAAAAAATGAGGACCAAGTCACTCAATCTCCAAATATTATCTTACATTTATCAGAGGGATTTAGTAAAAAAATATTGTATAAAACATGTTTCAATGTAATACGGTCAAAATACAGGTAAGCTTCAAATCAATACTTACATTTTAATCTTCCAAATATTGACATAAATGTTAATATTTTGAAAAAAGAAAAATCCAAACTTAATCATGTTTTCAGTGACACAAGATTATTGTTCCTGAATTAGATGAATGATATATGCAGTGTATGAATAAAGGTTTTTTTAGTGTGGATATTTCTAAGATGAAAATTATAATAAATTACCAACCAAAAATGATCAAAATATTAGTAAATTACTTTAATAAATGTTCAATAGTTAGAATTGAACTCTTGAAGGATGAGTATAAAAACTTTTCAAAGCTTGTTGGATATGGATCCGAAGTTATCTTATTATCACTTCAATCCTACTTCCAAAACAGTAGAAGCTTAATTCTGTATTGCATAGCTAAAAAGAAAAAATATTTATAAATTTTATGAGCTATTACCAAAAATACATACTAAAGTTAAGGCAAGGAGGATTTTTATATTTTATCTTAGAGATTCTGAAATAAGGCTTTATAGTTACATAAACTACACTTTATAAGTACCTTATAATTGAAAAAGGCTATCATTTTGGGTTTAAAATATTTTTCAAATTATATTTAAATTCAGAAAACTCTCCAAAAATTTAAAAGTGAGACTAAAGATAGAGATTGGGTAAAAATGCTTATTCATACCAATTTTTGTTTCAAATATCACATATATCTCAATTATGCAGAGAAAATCTTTCATTTATGTTGAGAAATAAAACTTTTTTGATTACTCATGTAAGATGTGTCTACAAAACGTTTGATAATATTACTATTAATCAAGATTACTATGACTGTTCTTATGAAATATAATGAGTAATTTTATTCTAACCAAAATTAAATAATTAATTACTTGATTATTTATTTTTCTTGTTATACACTACTAGTGATTATAACAGTAAGAAATAATTGTCTACTAGAATCAATTAAAAGAATTAATAATAATAAACCTTATTGTTAGAAAAATTTAAAACTATTTCAATGTATAGTTATGTTTTTAAATAAGAATTATACAGATACTTCTTGAATAAAGCTATTACTAGAAAATAATAATAATAATTGAGTGAAAACACTCACTAATACTCCAATGATACCTTGAAAAAAATTGGAAGAGGGATTTGACGGATTAATTGTGGATTTAAAGGATCAAAATTGAGTTATAAAAGTAATACAAAAATATAAAACTTAAATGATATTTAGTATATTTTTATGATTTCATGTCTTTCTGATTTGATTTTGAAAGAATTAGAACACTCAAGAAATAGTTCAGCTACTACTTGTTAGTACTAATTATATGATTTGGAAAAAACAGAAACAGTAAGCATCTTGTAAGTCAATAACAGCTCACAGAGGCATTCCATGGAGAAAACTGAAAAGCCAATGAGTGAGAAGCCCATTGTCCTCTTTGGAATATTAATTAGATCACTTTTTTTCATGTAAGATTATCATAATTACTTCATTAAGTCATTTTACATGACTGAAACCCATTTATGGTTAAGAAATAAATAATTAACAACTGTCAATAATCTTGTATTTAAAAATTAAAATTGATTTCTCAAGTTCATCAATATTATTGCAAATTTAATCACAGATTTTGTTTTCTGTGAATTTTTGAAGATTAGGTGTTTCATGTGGAATCATCAAAAATGGACTGTAAGTAAAACTTTTAATTTGACTTATTAAGTTATAATTCTTTTCATTTTTAAATGTATTATCCATTTCTCAATTTATCCTGTAATATGAAGAAAGGTTTATTGAGAATTGTATTTCTAATGAATTATTGAATTTCTATTTAGAAAAGCAAATAGCACAATTATAGCTGGTTACTATGAGGTAAATGCATTTATACTAGTCAAAAAAGGGTTTTAATTGCTCTTTTATGGCTTATACATGGAAAATAATTAATAATTCACATGGTTACAGGAGTCAGAGTTGCTCATCACCACCTTTTCACATCAAAAATAGCAGCTTATTTGCTACTTAATGTATGACTTAATGGAACTTTAAATTTCTAACCAAGTTCCCAAAAGTTTTTAGTATACTAATTTGGCCATTATCAGCCGTGGATCCAAAATTTAGAGCTATCCATGCCTCAGAGGCCTCAGAAGCTGGGTACCCTGGCTCTCTTTGATGTCTTTTCCCCCCTAAGCTATTTTAAAATCCAAAATAGTAATTAAGGCTTCAAGACAGATATCCACTATGGGTGTATCAAAGCTGTAAGTAAGAATACAGTAATATTAAGTGACAAAAACATGCACAACACTATTATTGGTGTATATGTAAGATGGGATTTCTCACATTCCATTATTTTGGTGTGAAATTGAGGAAAACAAACAATTCACAATTATTTTATGTGGTATTGATTATTTGGTGTCAAAGTATTTTCCATATTACCACCTCATAGAGTTAATTGAAGCTTATTTTCTCTATGGTGTTACCTAAGTGAATTTCTGTGTAGAATCAAAATCTTGCCTTAAATCCGTGGATTTACTTACTCACAAAAAAGGTATCAATGCTTTCTTAAAAAAATGATAAATTTTGGATATACGCATGACTTATGGGTTATACATAGTTGAGAATTTATATTAATATTAATTGTGGCCTATTTGGGTATGTAAACTAGCTCAAGGCTCACAGCCCTAAGAACTATATAATATGCATATCATATTTAGTTGAATATTTGTACAGACTTGACATAGTTGCCTCCATATCTTTCTTGAAAAGTTAATGCATGAAGATTGGAAAATTATTCCCTCAATTAGCTATATTGATATGTTTTTCTGGAGATTTTAGCATGAGTAAAGTAAAAACTTTGTTCTGGAATAATCAGGACCCATTAAAACACACAAACTTCATTTCTCTACAAATGGCAAACTCTCCATAAATTCAAATTTTTAAAAAATATATTCAAAGCTAGTGAATGAAAAAAACGAAGAATTACTTGAATATATAATAAATGGAAAATTGAATGAATTTATTTCTTTTAAGCGAAAACTGTATTGATAAAAATTAAATCCAGCCATATTAATAAAGGAAGATTAGATTTAATCATGTTTAACACATAGTTTCAGCGGCTTTATATGAAATCTATAATCATTAGGTATTAGAGCTATAATAAAACTTTTTTATAGATGATTCCCTTATTTTATCAATGAAATAACTCACAACATCAATTTTCTTAACAATATTATTCCAGAATTTGAAATATTTAATCATTTCTTTGAATAAAATGCTTTAATTCCAGATTTTACATTTTCCAACAGTAATATATAAGGTGATAAATAGAATCTTATTCCAAAATGAATTATTTCATTTTGAAGAAACTAAAGAAGTTTCTATTTTTGAGGAAAATTACACAAAATATTCTATAATTAATATATGTTTCTTTCTTGAAAATCAGAATTATTTTGGATTTAAAAGTTTTTCTTTAATAATAAAAAACTTCCTCAATTATAAAATGAAAGAGACATACTTCTCCTTCAAGCTCCATTTATTATTAACATGAGTGAAAGAATTTCCTCTAAAAAATTTTATGGGCTTAAATAATGGTTATACTTGATCAATTTATATTGTATCTTTCTATTAACACCTTGAATCTGATTTATTTTTAGTTCAATTGAGGGTACTTCCAATGTAAAATAGATAATTTGAATTCAATAAGAGAAGAAAAAAAGGAATATCATGTATCACTTAATACAGAGCTTTGTAAGAGAAGAAAATTTGATTTTAGAGTCACTATTTTGTAAGATCTATATTTTGAGAAAACTCTCAATTAATTTTGATATTTTCTGATTAAGAAGATTTTCAAATTATAATGGTCACAGTGTTAATTTTTTCAGCTATCTCTTCCACAAATAGGTTGGTTGATATGTAATATTTATGTAAAATACTATTGAGAAGACCTTAAATGTTGAAATTTTTGTTCATGAGATGATTTTCATTGATAAAACAGCTTGAAATAAAAAAAGGAATTGAAATAATCCTTTTACATATAGTTTTGAGCTATTGAGCTTTGACCAGCCTTACCAAACAAGTATCTTCAGGAAACTAGATCTCAGCTTTGTGTCTTGCATATTTGACTTAAATTATTTCAGAAGTTCACTTTTTAAATTTAACTTTTTTCCTATCTCCCACCTTCATCCAATTCATCTTACATTCCAAATTACAAATGCAACACTTTCTTCCAAGTGTAGCCACCTTGCTCTTGGTGATTGTTATCTATGTTCAAAAATCACAGTGTAATTTGGGGATACTAAGATTGAATAGTGTCTTATTCTTACATTTTATCTCTCTGGAGGTGTTATATTATTCTTCTTTTGAAGAGGAAATCTCCCCCCCTTCTAGATAAAATACACTGCACAAAATGGTTCAATCTCAACAAATTAAGAATTTTCTAGCATTGAAATATTTTTTGATATTTTCCTAATTTATTCTGAGGGTGTTTCATTTTTTTTAAATAAGATTAATGTTTATAGAACTATCTCATCAAAAATTTGGTTGACTTATGACATTCAATACTTACTACCAAGCCAATATCAATAAATGAAGTATAATTAATCTTGAAAAGTTCATAAAATGATTGGTAGCAATGCCATTGAAGATGTTAGCCAATCTGGAGGTAATAGTAGGTATTTTCTTTTGTAATAAAGCTTCAAATATCTCTTAAATAAATATTTAAGATTAAGTATTATTGCTCCTAAAAACCTCCTGGGTACCTTTTATCTGTTTTTTGGGAAATAACTTATTTATTTATCTTGAAAAACATGAATCATATTGATATTAAAAAAGTTCTGTACATAAGCCTTTATTTGAACTTCATTATTGAAAAAAAGCAGATATCTGTTGGATAGAGTAAATTTAAGAAAAAAGTAACAGACTGATAAAATATGAATTCAAAAATATAAAGGAAAAATAAGAAAGATAATATTATAACACTTCAAAATGGCTAATCATCAACCTTTAGAAGCTCTTCACCTGTTTCTTCAATATAATTGATAGTTCTTTATATTTAAAAATATTTTTATAGTGGTCTTATTTAAGCCAAAACGTTTTTTCTCTTTCTTTAAATTTCATAATGAATATGTGCAATTATTACACTTCTTTCAATATCAAATAAATGCTTTCTTAAACTGAATGAAAATACCTTCTCCTTTGACTCAAAAGAGGGTGTAGAAAATGAGATTTATAATAATTTCATTCTTTTTATTTTTCAGGGATTAATTTATGGAGAAACACGCCGTCCTGGTATTTTGATTATTGGATGGGCTCATTTATTTTGAGGTACAATTTGGGGAGTTCGAAAAAATCTCAAATGAAATGCTTTTTCCCACAAAGCTTTTGTAGAACTCAGTGTAGATTTTGGCTTAGATAGACATTCTCTTTCCCATAGGGTCTTGGATTGAAGAACTACTCTGATGAATGAGTTTGAATTTTCTGAGACATCCTCTGAACTTCGTTAATCCAGATAATTGTATATCCTGAAATGTTTTGGTTCCGAATGAGAAAAATAAAGGAGTTAAGATTTTTTGGTTTGATGATGTTGAAACTTACGTTTTAACAATTTTAGAAATTTTTTTACTGATATCTAAGGAAAGACCTCATTTGTTTTCAAGCCATGGAGCTCAAAGACGTTCGTCTTCATTCTCATTATAGCTTGAATCTCTTTTTAATTCTGCTATTTATTCCAATAAATTTATAAAAATTGAAACTGAAACAAAATCAAATATATCATATTTCAACCAAAACAATAAATGGAAAAAATAATCAAATGTGAGGTCTTCTTGTGGGTTAGGTTGATAAAAGAGACTTCTTGAATATTGAATTTTTTTCGCTTTGAGGAATACTGTAGAAGCTACAATGATCTTTTGAATGAAACAAGTGAAGAAATGTAAAAGGAAAATAAACTTGTATTGGGTTATTATGGATTTGGAAATGACTAAAGAGTGTTCAGTTTTCGGGGTGTTTTCTAAGTCATTTCTCACAGCTCAATATTTGAGGCGCCAGGTGTAGAACCCACGAGGTCAGATTCACATCTGCAAGTATTTTTGGGACTGAGCGCAGGAAAATTGTGAAAGCTCATGATCTATGTTTGCTATTAATGATCCTATGCCCTTCACCCATTTCTGCATGTAGCCCTCCAAGCTTAATGAATTTGTAGAGAAATTGTAGACATGTGGCACACTAACTTCTCTCTTCCTGTAAAACTAAAGCATAATTTTTGAATTTTCAGCAAGAATCCGTAGATTTACAGCTACTTATAGGGTCATCATCTGATTTATAAATTGAAACCAACAATTATGGGTATTTCTGGGCCATAATAGTTGTATACAAATAAACCTCTATCAAGCCCACAATTCCTCCTAAACGGAAATGTCCTGCATTGTGCAAAACTTCATATTTTAGGCTAATATAAAATGAAAATACGCAGAAATTACATAAACAGATTTTGAAGGAACTCATAAGCTCAAATATCCTCCACAAATTTGTTCAAAATATTTTTTCAATGATTTCATTAAGAGCTTGTGAGCTTGACCTTTAAACTCTTGAAGTGTCATGAAATATCTGAAAATACTCTACAAAGACTTTGTGATTAGAATTAGGTATACCTTTTGAATTGCCTAGATGGAAACACTGAATTAATTCTTGAGCTGGATGGCTGGACTGACATATCTGGAAACAGAATCTAAGCCATTCCTCTTTTTAAAGGTAAGGGCTCTTATGGAAGGCATGAAAAAACATTATAATGGCTTTCAAGAATATACTAGTGTCTAATTATATTAATCCTAATAAAGCTTCAGCTATTGTGACAGACTATCCCTTGGTGGGGGTTAAAGTACAGGTGAGTAAGCTTCCATGATTTAAATTCACTTGAAATATTATTTACAATTTTTATTCATATACACTTATACCAAGAAAATATCCACATATTGGAAGGCTTTCTTGTGTCTTTCACTTTCTCAAATTGATTTCAAAAAATATCAACACATGCCCCTTAATGAATGAAACTGTCAAAAATTGAATAATAATGAATCTTGTGGATCTTCAACATTTTGGAATTAGAAACTCCATATTTGAGCTGAAGAAAATGAGTTCTTAGCATTTTAAAGAATATATTTTTATTCAATGGCCAAAGTGTTAAATGGTACTCAATCTCATGAAAGATATTTTAAGAGGTTTTGTGAAATCAGTATTAATCAAGATATTTATTTACCAGAACTTCCAAACAATATGGTAAACATAATTCAAAAGGATGATCACTTGACCTTGAATAAAGTTCTTTTTTCACTTGAAAGGCATGTATTAAGAAGTATAGCCCACCTTGAGTATGAAACCACCACTTCCTTGGTAACTTGGAAGTTTTGATAAATATACCAGAAAGTAATATAAATAAAAGCTTATCCCGGATATGAGCCCTTCAAGGAGCACTTCATCAAATTATTACATTCAAGTTAAAAAAACTAGGTGAAAATCCATACCTTTCAGCCCTTTTTTTCAGCCTGCGACTCAAAAACAGAGCACAAGCATGATAGCTAAAATACCATAAACCAATGGTAGAGCAAAATACCATAAGAAATTGCACTGATCCAAAATATCTTGTAAATGGTATTGAAAGAAAGAGGTAAGTAAACTCTGTTCAAATATAAAGTTTTCATGACCATAAGACAAAGAATAAAACATTTATTCAGGCTCAAATCAATCTCTGATCATAAATCTTAATTTTCACCTCTCATCTAAAATCCATAGAAAGAGGCTGAACCCCATAAAATGGTTTTTTAAATTAAAGCTCCCAGTCATCTCTATCCAGTGGTACTATATAAATCAATATAGAATTAAAACTACAGAAGTTATAGCCAAAATTCAGCCAAATAAGGGTGAACAGAATATTCACCTCTCATCTAGCTTCTACGTTTTTGGTGTGAGATACCTGAAGTGGGGTCTTTTTGGAAAGAGAACAATCAGGGATCTCTGATTGTGGCATCCATTTTCTCATGTCCCATCTAGAACACAATTTATGTAGCAAATAAACTCTATACAGAGTTTAAGAAAAATCCATATCTGAATAATGGGATTTAGAAGTGGTATAACTTTGCCATATATAATAATACCCATATAGAATGAGATAAAAAAATTTATAACTAGGTCAGGGCTACACAATGAACAACTTTTGAGCTGATTATATTGAAAACTGACAAAGCTATGGCAGTTTTAAGGTTAAAATCTCATAGCTGGGTCAATACACCTTTATTGTGGGATACCATCCCATCTCATTGAATATGAGATGTCAATTATACAAACAAGCTTGTTTATCATTTAATACATCATAGATTGGGCTTTATGGGGTTCCCATACAGTTTCTTTACAGAATTCTATGCATCATACACATCAGAAGAAGGCTATGTGGTCCCCAAAAGAAGGTTTTCACCCTGCATTGGTGAAAAATGCCCAGAGGGGGTTACAAAACCACATCTGAGACAAATACAGGTTGCAAAGAAAGTTTAATAGCCACAAGATAGTCCTTGTAAGGAAAAATTCTTCACTTTTCCTATGTGAACAGGTCCATATGCCCTTTTCAACCAATTTCAGAATGAAAAGAGGCCTTTTCTCTGCCAAAAAGAGAATCCCCATTTTTCTCTTGAATTACTAAATAGTGCAACTTCCCAAAAACCATGATACTCTTGGAAAATGATAAGGTATAATACAGTCTTAGTATTTTAATTCTTATTGAAATTAATCAATTGATAATGAGTGCACCCAGGGCTTTCAGAAGTGCTCACAACCATTATGACTTAATAGTAAAGCCCCAAATATTATTATTAAAACCCTTTTTATTATAATTTATCATGTTTCACATGGTGTAATGTGATCTACAACTTTCCAGTATTAACCAGTTTAATAGCCTTTTTGGAAAGAGTTCAGTTTGCTGAGGTCTGGCAGACAAAATTGTGACAATAAACTGGTTACCAATTTCATGGGTTTGATTCCAGTTGAGGAGAGGTCTCAATCAAACAGCCAGGAATCACTGGGTTTTCCGCTCCATTGGCATACAAGGGTTCCTTTTAGGCTCCTGTTGTGACTAATGTACCTCCATGAAGAAGACATGGGTAATACCATCAGTTACATGAACTTTGGTACGCAGTGCTCTAAGCCTGGGGGTACTGTCACATAGTGAAATGTGATCAACAAATTTCCAGTATTAACCGTTTTTTCAACAAGTTTAATAGTCTTTTTGGAAAGAGTTAACTTTGTTGATGTCTGGAAGACAGCATTGTGACAATATAATGTCACAGGGGCTCTTGGGGAAAACAGGAGTGGCCTGGCACTCACTTGGATGGCTCCAAAGAATCCAAGAAATAAAGGTTGATTATATTTCTTTAAGGAAAATAATATTAAGGACAAATATGCCAAATAAAAGAAGGAAAAGAAGCCAGAGGCCAAAGACCCAATTAAATGAATCCTCAATTCACCATTTCAACCTGCCAAAAAGAACAATGGAATTAGGAAAGGATATGGCCACAAATATCCACTGACAGGCAATGAAGAAGGTTCAAATGACTTACTTATAAATATCATTATTTACTTTCAAAAATGCAAAATAAAATAAGGATAAAAATAAATACAATATATTAATTAGCTGGGGAAAAAGTCCCCAGGGATGGAAAGGGAGCCAGTATATGTGAAAAGTTGAAGACTGATCCTGGGGGGTTTATCACCCAGTTGTATTGACTGTCTTGGGTCAATACATATCTTTCCATCTTCAGAATTGAATTGTGCGTCTTAAGTTTCCACAGTGGAATATTAATTGGCCCAAATGGGCCAATTCCATATAGGCTGCCTGAATACTGCCTGTATGAACAAATTGAGTTTAAGGAGTGGTTGATGCCTTGAAAACCTCTTCAAACTACCCTTGAAGAACCCTGGTCCAGTATTACCTTGGGGGAATACTGTTTAAATTAAATAACCAACACTTGAAGGGACAGGTGATTGGTGTCCTGAAATGGCCTTCTGATAGACACTATGGATTTCAAGACTGATTGACTGAAGTCTTCCTTCAAAATGGGGTGATGAACTTGGGTACCTGAGTTGAAATGACATAATGGGGTCTTGAAACCAAAACCATTGGAGTTCTGAGGAAAAATTGTGCATAATGGTATATAATACCATATATGCACCAGTCCTGGTTCCTATGGAATTGGGTCCATTGAGCTGGGCCAAGGTTTTCCCTGATATTTAGAGTAAATATTTTGAAGGTGTCTGGTGGCCTCTGGTGGTTTCCAGAGGCCATGACTTGAGTCTTGAGGTCAGTGGCCAATTGTCAGGGTGACTATATGATATAACTTCAAAATGATAGTAAAAGCTATAACTCTGAGTGTGACACGAAAATAATGATGATATTGAAGTGAGAATATGAGTAAAAGGGCTATACTAAAATAATTTAGTGATGGTAAGTGCTGCTGATAGCCCTGGGTGCAGTGTTTTCCTGTTGGTTTAAAACAACAACCCCTACAATAATTACAGCTTATAATTATAACCTGTTAAATTCTAAGGGTACCACTTCATTCAAGAAGCTATATCACATAAGAATATTAAGAACAGGATGCTGGATTAGCCTCCTGGTGAGGAAATGCCTTCTTTTATCTAGTTCTGGGGTATTGGGAGGTGGTTTACCTCTGCACACGACCACAGAGTGAAGAATCTAACTACTGTGGGTGGGTTTGTGGTTCTATACACTCAATAAAGACTGGTATTGGGTGGAAATGTGGCTTTAGAACCACAAGTAGTAATTTTTACCCTATACAGGGTGAAAAATTTCACCAATGGAGTTTACAGGTGTGTTCTAGTGCTTCTGACGCGTCAGAAGCTGTATAGAACCTGTCTGAACCTCTGTTTTTGACTTAACTATGAGTTATTGAATTATAAACAAGCTTCTTCATCTGCTTGACCCCTCATAATCATACTTATGGGATAGTATCCCACAGTAACAGGGTATTGGGCAAACCTTGGGATTTCAACCTTAAAACTGCTATACCTTTGTCAGTTTTTAAAATATTGAGCTCAAACTTGGTTCATTTTGTAGCCCTGGATGTTATCTACACAATGGTACCTCATTTGGTATGTTTATCATTCAAAATGGCAAAGTCATGCCATGTTCAATTTTAGTTATCCAGATATATGATTATCTCAAAATCTGTATGGAACTTGTTTGCCCCATAACTTTTGTTCTAGATACAATATGGGTAAATGGATGGTACCATAAGATATCCCTGATTGTGCCCTTTCCAAAAAGACCCCCCTTCAAGTATCTCACACTAAAACTGTAGAAGTTGGATGAGAGGTGAATGTTTTATTCACCCTTATTTGACCTTATTTTGTCCATAACTCTTGTAATTCTGATTCTAGCTCAATTTGGCTAGTACCATTGGATAGCCCTGACTTAGAGCTTCAATTTTAATACCCATTTCATGTGGTTAAGCCTCTTCCTCTGGATTTCAGATGAGAGGTGAAAATTAAGGTTTATGCTCAGCAATAGCTTTGAGAAGGAATAACTTTGTTATTCTTTGTCCTATGATTATGAGACTTGTATATTTGGAAAGAGGTGAGTTTCCTCTTATTTTTGATACCTTTTTAGTTAATTTGGCTCAGCTCCATGTTTTGGTGGTATCTTGGCTTTACTATTGATTTATGGTATTTGGCTGTCATGCTTGTGCTCTGGTTTTGAGTCACAGGCTGACACCAATTTTGGGTTACTTGGGTCCTTTGAGGGTTTTGGCCAAATTGGGCTCAGGTGGGCCAGCTTGTGATTTGGGACCCACCTGACATTGGGGTCTTATGGGCTTCCCATTTGGCCCCTTTGGGCCTCATTGGATATGACCCAAAAGGGGCCTAAATGGCCCCAAAAGGTCATTCAGGCCCAAACCCCCCTAATAAAAAGGTTTGGGTCAGCATCCAAAAGCCCCTGGATGGCAGAAAGACCCCCCCAGTACCAAATTCAGAGGTATTTTCCTGGGTGTTGGTGAGGTGGAGAATTGGACAAAAGGGCCAATGGAGCAAGATATGGCCAGGGAAGTAAGTGTGGCCCTAAGGAAATTAAAACACTATAGAAGGTGAATTGGCCTGGAATTTATAATATAGCCAATTGGCCACATATTGGTGGAGGCTTGAATTGCCATAATACAGCGATTGGGGGGGGTTATTTCCCATGGCTGTGACAGTACCCCCCATCTTGAATTGTGAGCTCCTGAGCACCAAGACAATGTAGGAGCCTTTTGAGGCTTCTAGGATGGATTGGACATAGGTATTCCAGAGGGGTTAAATCCTTAAAAAAGAATTTGATACTGATAAGAGGTTGGCATATGATGTGAGGATGATTTGGTCTTCTTTTGACATTTGGCTTTGGGATTTGGAGAATTTAGTTGATGTAAGGATTTTGGAATTGAGATTATAAAGAAAGATGATTTTTAAAAATTCTCATGAAAGAAAGTGAAAGAAAAAAATATAAAATAAAGAAAGGAAACAGAGAGAAATGAAGTTCTGACAAGGTTCCAATCTTGATCATGGAATTTGGCAATTTATTTGAACTGAACAAGCACCTGGGAAAGAGGACTTGATTCCAGGTGCTCACAGAGTGGCCAATGTAATGCTTTGACAGATTTTAGACCCCTCAGGGAAGTGCAAACCAGGAGAAGAACTTACTTTTGGTAATTACCACTTCCTCCAGTGCCATAAAAAGAAAATGAATTTTCTGAAGGAATGAATTGAAATTGGAAAGACTTGGAAATAGATTAAGAAAAGGAATGTTCCGTTTGCCCAAGTGAAAATGGCCATAATTTTGGAATTGATGTTGAAAGCCAGGCCAAAGATCTGTGTCCAAAAATTGCAGAGTGCTCACAGAATGGCCAAGGTGATTCTTACAAAAAGAAGGGTAGAATACCTCTAAAGCTGCATACCAGGAGTGGGACTTACTTTCAGTAATTCCTCTCCCCACCAAGCACCATAAATAATATCAAGCTCTTCAAGAATATTGGCCTGGCTTGTCAGGATATGATTTATGGAAATCTTTGACAAGTTCAGGGGAATTATTCAGGTTTTCAGATGATTCCCAATTGGATCTTTCTGGGCCTTTACTGAAACCTTTAAATTCCACCAAGTACCATACTTTTCCTCTCTTGAGCTTTGACTCTAGTATTTAAGAAACTTCCCATTCCTATTCTTCTTTAATAATGATTGGAGGAGGAGGCTCTTGATGCAAATTTGGGATTGTCAATGTCTTGACTGGTGGTTCAAGGAGGGAAATATGGAAGACTGGGTGGATGGATTTCCATTGAGTTGAAAGAATTAGTACTGAATTTGTTCAATATTGGAAAAGGACCCAGCCATCTTTCTGACAGTTTTCTGGTGGGTCTTTTTGATTAAATTTTCTTTGAGGAAAGCCATACCATATCACCAGGATTTAAAACAGGTGGAATTGTTCTACTTTTATCTGCATACCTCTTAAACCTGTTTATGGAAACTTCTAGTTTTCTCTTGAAATAGTTCTTTACTGATTGGATTTTTGAAGATAAATTTCCAGCAGAAGTGTCTTGAATGATGTGAGCTGAGTCAAATTGAGGATCTCTTCCATAAACAGTGCAAAATGGGGATTGTTTTGGTGAAGAGTAGTCAGAGTCATTGTAGGCAAATTCAGCCAGAGGGAGCCAGGTGTGAAAACCATCTTGATGATAACTAACATACATCTGAGGGTACTGTTATAGTATCTGATTTACCCTCTCTGTCTGTCCAGAAGTTTCAGGATGGTAAGAAGTTGACATATCTCTTGAAATATTGAGCTTCTGAAATAATTTGGTCCAGAAAAAAAAAGTAAACCTCTATCACTAGCAATGCTTGAAGGAAGGAAATACTTTGAGAAAATATTATTGATGAATAAATAGGCCAAATCCAGTGAAGTACTTGAAGAAATTTTTGGAATAAATACTGCCATTTTGGGGAATCTTTCCACTATTACCAATATTGAGTCAAAAGAATTGGACAGTGGCAGTTGAGTGATGAAATCCATTGAGAGACAAATCCAAGGACCATTTGGAATTAGAAGTGGTTTGAGTAGTCTAAACTTCTTGTGATGAATATTCTTGTTTCTTGAGCACTTTTGACAGGATGAAAAATAATCCTTGATGAATTGAGTCATTCTGGACCAGTGGAGATCCTGCTTGACAAGTTTGAGAGTCTTCTCTTTTCCAGGGTTGCCAGCTAGAGGAGAATAATGGAGATTTTGAAGTATTCTGAGTTGAATTGTGGGTTCATTTGGAACTACCACCTGATAATTGAACAGAAGAAGCTGGGAAGAAGGATCAAGAAAATAATCTTCAACATATTTACCTTTTCCCAAATCTTTGAGGGTAACTTTATACTAAGGATCTTGCCATAATGCCTTCTGAATAAAGCCAATCAAATTTGAAAAAGCTTCCACCTTGGCTGCAAAAGAATCTTGAGAGTTGGAATTCATCTTGCTTAATGAGTTGCTTAAAATTCATTGGATTCTTGCTTATGAAATACTCCCCCCTCTCTGGGTAAATGTTGTCCCAACATGACAGTGCATTGGGAAGGGTAGCCAGGATTCCAGAGCAGTAACTTATTGAGAAATGAAATTCAGAGAGGAATTCAGCCCAGCAGGCTTGACAGAAAGTGAGGACCTTGAAGTTCATAAACTATTGAAGAGAAGAGTGATTGGTGAGAGCTTCAAAAGGAAAAGATAGAAAAAGAAGAAAAGCCCTCCAGCGCTTGAGAGCCCAGACTATTCCAAGGAGTTCCTTGTCATTAATATCATAGCTGAGATCTTCTGGATAAGCTTGTGGAAGTAGAAATTGGCAAAGCCAAGGAATGATTGAAGAGCCTTGAGGTTTCTTGGAGGAGGCCAATTGAGAATTTACTGGATTTTTAGTTGGTCCATCTTGAGGCCTTCAGAAGAAACCACAAAACCCAGGTATTCAACACTCAAAGCATGAAAAAGGCACTTGGATGCCTTTGCAAACAGGTTATTGGACCTGAGTCTGGAAAGAACAGTGGACACATTAGTGACATGTGCTTCCTCAGAGTTGGAGAACACCATAATATCATTTAAATAAACCACAACATAAACATATAGAAGATCAGAGAACATATAATTGGCAATATTTTGGAAAGAGGGAGACAGAATTGTGACAATAAACTGGGTACCAATGTCATGTGTTTGATTCTGGTAGGAGAAAAGAGGAGGTATCAATCAATAAACCAAAAATTTCTGGGTTTTCCACTCTATTGGAATACAAGGGTTCCTTTTAGGCACCTGTTGTGACTCATGTAGCTCCATGAGGAGGACATGGGTAATACCATCAGTTACATGCACTTTGGGACACAGTGCTCTAAACCCAGGGGTACTGTCACATGGTGGAATGTGAACTAAAACTTGCCAGTATTAACTGGTCTTTCAACTGGTTTAATAGCCATTTTGGCAAGAGTTACCTTTGTTGAGGTCTGGAAGACAGTATTATGACATCATGCCACAGTCAGAGTTAAAGTTGTATATACTATCATTGTAACTTCATCATAGACTCACCCTAACATTTTTTTACACCCTTTATACTGGAAAATAGCCATTTCACATAAAAATTCTCTTCACAATTTAAATATCATTATCCTCCAGATCTCCAAGGAATGTGTTGTTTCCAGAAAAATTGGTCAGATAATTTTCTCACAAGTCTTACATATTATGACTGGAATTATCCATAAAATAAACTACCACAAGGTGAGTATCCCCTCCTCATCTGAATCAAACTTGACTAAGATTTTTTTTCTGCCTTCAGTAAAAAAATCACAGATGAAATTGGAAAACTATTGGATGAGAATCCTAGACTGAATATAAACTTGTGCTCCCAAGAGACAAGAAATAAGTATTTGTGAGGCTGAACCTAATCCTTCTGGGATTAAAAGCCCCTTTCAAATTATGGAAGTCATCAAGATGAAATATTGCAATCCAATGCATCCAAACAAACTTAAGATGCTGAATTAGATAAAACACAAAACTGTTCAAGAATTGACCATGGATTTAGAAAAAGTCTATGTCAAGAAGAGCCTCTCACCTTAGCTAGTGCATTTGAACAAATGAGGGGCTTTGACTTATTTCCTTTCCCCAGTAAGCTGGACACATTTGAGGAAGGTGTCTTTGGGAGTGATATTGAGCCAATTATATCAAGGGAAGGTACCTTCATGGACACCTTGTTTAAATTTGGCTTATGGGAACAAAGAAATAATGGCAATGTTGAAGTGCAGGATAATGTTTTGGGACACAACCTAAATGGTGACAAAAGGTGAATGGGATCCAGCCAAGTTTTCCCAAAAAAGAAAGAGATTGCTTAAAAAGATTTGTAATTTTTCATATTTCATTTTTTTTCACTTGATTTGTGGCTAAATGTGATTTGTTTTTGAATTTTAATTAACATAAAATTATATTTCAATTCCATTGAGATGTAATTTGTTATCTGAGATTTATTACACTGAGTGGTGAGCGGCGCCCCCGAAAAAAAAAACCCTCGCCAGCCACGCTACACCTCAGCTGTCAGGCTGTGGCGGTGTTTCGTCATTTTGAAATTTTAGTAAATCTTTCCCGGCCCCAGGATTTCAAAATATCTTCAACTCGGAGGCAAAAATTTTGTTGCATAAAGCATTAAAAAATTTCACTCATATGATATAGAATATATCTTTTGCAACTCTTACAATGCTATATTTATGGAGCTTATGATGGCTAATAAACTTCTCCAAAACGAAGGGAGCATGCAAAGTGAGAATTTGTTTTGAATCAAAAATCCTTTTAATTATGAAAAGCTTCTTTACTTATTAAAATGATTCTTACGTGTGAATATCACTCAGAATTTTTCTGGGTTTATATCGTCTTACATTTTCTGCACAGGCTGTGGCATTTTTTGGCAGTACAGAGAAGATTTCGAGAAATTTGATTGCTAGTAGTCATCTCTCATTACCTATCATTCGGCATTTGGCACTATAATTTAATCAAAAAATAGAGATTGAAATGCGCTGTGTATCTATCAGGAGTTAAATAGGGGAAAGTTTTTCGTTCAAAACCTGACTAAAGCTTGCCAGTAATACGAAATAGTTATTCAGTAATCCAGATATCAATCAAGTAAGCAAAGAATAAGTTCTTCAAAATTAAATTCAATGCCGCTTGAAGCTCTAGATTCCGACTTTTGTCTTGAAAAGCTCTTACTTGAAATAAATGGTTAAGAATATAGGCGTCTACCGAAATTTCTTATATAATCGCAAAAGAGATGACTCTGCCCGGGCTCGAACCGAGGACAACCTGCGATCGCAAGTGTTAAGCAGGTGCTCTACCGACTGACACTACAAGCATTTTGCTGTCGCTGCGGACTGCAGCGACACCTGACGTTTCACAGGAAATTGCCTAGTCTGTGTGCGTGTCTGGCCGCGGCTGTGCAGCGACAGTAAGCTCAATGCAGCGACACTCACGCCCACATAAACCTTTCGCTCATCATGATTTAACTTACCCTCTCACCATTTCGGCAGGTTTTGAAAAAGGCATGAATCAGGAACAGAGGTGTGTGGGTTTTCCTTACTGGATTGTGCCTGTTTTCTTTGATTTAGTATCATATTGATCATTGCATGTTTTCCTTTATTTATTGTTTTTATTAACCCTTATGTCATCCATTTATTTGATGTTGCATTCGTTTTGGTTATTCATGATTTTTTCA
The DNA here is from genome assembly GCA_023105745.1 of Austropuccinia psidii. Lineage (NCBI taxonomy): Eukaryota > Fungi > Basidiomycota > Pucciniomycetes > Pucciniales > Sphaerophragmiaceae > Austropuccinia > Austropuccinia psidii. Next base: position 42,935,619 of record JALGQZ010000013.1, read on the forward strand.
GATTTGCAACTAATGATCTATTAAGCAAAGAGGCCTCCAAGCCGCCCCCACACATCCGATTATTCAAGCAGGAAGTCCCACCAGAACAACATAAGTGTAGGGATATCAAGTCAATGAAAACTTTAGCACTGGGCACTATTCTGAATGTGTTGGAATCGCGATTTGGTTGTCGGTGGGAAACACACTCAATGTTTGTGAATATATTATTATTTAATTAACTCTCAAAAAATCAAACATCTTGATAGTTAATCTTATTTTTTTTTTCATGGTGCAATCACGACAATCACAACAACTACAAGCGACAAAAATATCAAAAAAACAGGCAAACGACCCAGACGACCATTCAAAGGCCATGCAGGCCAGCTCTTTCTCTTGCATGTCTGCGATATGAATCCATCAAGTTAATTTGATGTTCGATAAGGAGGAGAAGACCCAATAGCATGGTTCCAATCCATGGTGAGTCACGTTCGTCGTATTCAAATTGTTCGAATGACCATATCATGGTGGACAGATGCCTGAGGTATCTTTTGGTGCGCCGATGACGTTGTTCAATAGCGTACATAGGGGGCTGATGATAATTCACCCTGTCGACCGCATCCTGTCAAGTTTGCAAAACTCAAAAATCTCGTTAGAATGAAAGTTTTTTTTTTTAATTTAGAAATTTGGGACACTCACATAGGAAGAATCAACAATGATCTGAAGATATTCCAATAACGATGGAAGATCGTGAGGTTGTTGAAAAGCACCAATCTCTGGTGCTTCGAAATCATGGACGCCAAAAAAGTCATTGAAACGATCCATATGGTATCTTGACTATCAACACAAAAGGTGAACCAAAGTGGTAGTTGGTTTGAAAAGAAGAGTATCCAATAATAAATTCAAATTAAATTTTGAGATACGTACGAAAACTGTGATTGTAAAAAGAATTGTATGCAAGAATAACCGAAATAGAAAATTTGTTATTCGTACCAAAACGGTCTCCAAAAATTGGTGAAGTTAAAAACGACTACCCAAATATTAAAAACTGGGGATGTCAGCTGTTATTGTTGCGTGCAGGTCAAATGCGAAAACCCTAATTCACTGAATAATTAGGTTGCGTAGCAATATTACCATCATAGAAAGAGTACCCTTCCAATTTTCCATGCGGGAATTTGGTAATGTAACTCGTCAGTGTGTACCATGTGACTGCATTACTTCCTCGACATGAGAGTTCAGTAATTTTCCAGTGACTGTTAGACATTTTGAAGAAATTGATACATATGGTATTATAAACACATTGACAAGAATTGAAAAACAGTGCATGTTGCTTGACTGAAGTTGGCATCTCTTATGCTGAATAGAAATTAAAATTTTTAATCTTGTTTGATAACATCATGTGGAAACAGTGTTGTGCCCGAAGGTGGTGTTGAAAGGCTGCCAAAGGATAATGCAAAAGGTGTACAAAGAGGGCCAAAGGATCTTGCGAAGCTGGAGTAATTTTCTTCAATCCTGTTGAACATGCACAAGATGCGCACATCCGTGATTGCTTTCTTTCTTGATGAAATCTTGGGCATGGCGTAGTGTACCTGTTTTTTTTGGAAATGGTAGATGTTATGTAGGGGTCGGTTGGCAGGGTTGATAATACATGATTTTTTGGGACAGTTGTGGATGTACTTAGAGGGGTTTTTGGTTCATGATCATAAATATGTGAGTGATGGGTCCCTGCACTCTTGACCAAATAATTTTAAAGTTAAAAATTGTTATATTTAGGTGTCATGAGCCAGCACATGAGATGGTTTATTATGAGGCTTTATTGGTAAATGGTGCGCTCACAATAACATAGGTTTTGGATTTCTTCTATTTCAAAAAAATTCGCCTCATTTACTTTTGATTGTCAATTTACTTTCTAAATTAATTTGAATTTTATATTTTTTTTTTCCAATCAATGGAGTTTTGCAACTGTTCTGTCTGCATCAAGTTTTCGATAATTGATGAAAATCGTCAGCAACAATCTGGCCGCTATATATCCATTCGCAATGCGGCCAAACATCGAGTTGCTGATGGCCAAACGTCTCCACCAAAGGAAAGGCTTTCATCTGAAGAGTACCCGCAATCAAGTGGATCGGATAATTCCTCAATCAAAAGTGACAAAGATTTTGATATTCAAAAAGGCAATCCTCTTGGTCGTGTGTTTTTTCCCTAAATACTTGCAATATGCTGTTTCAATTCACTCCATTTCTGTCATTTTGTCACAGTATTCATGGCCGTTTTCATATCGTGGCTCCATCTCTTTTGTAATGTTAGTCAGGAAAACTGTAAAATGGCTATTACAATGATTATGAGCATCTTCAACCTTGCTCTTCAGCATCAAAATACAAATAGCAACATTCCTATTGTCCCACGTGATCCTCGAACGTTGATTAAAAGAGCAAACGTGGATATAGAGCTGACAAAAAATATATGTTGCCAAAGATGTTTTTGCCTGTACGAATTTGGGAGGGATACACCACTGCGTTGTGGATACAAGGAATTTTCAAACCTGAAAGGTTGCGATGAAGAACTTTTTGTGCAGAAAGCTATTTATAAAGGCCACAAAGACGTAGGACAGATCGAACAATACTTAACACCAATGCCAATGACCCCTTGCTCTATTGGGACTCCTTGCTGTGTATTCGTTTCTCAAAGGATTTCAACATGGCTAAAATGGCTTCTATCAAAGTCGGATACTGAGAATGTGATAGATACGTGGGCTGAAAGTATTCACCAGGATCAGGAGTATGGTTTTCTGTCTGATATACAACATGGGGAAAACTTTAAACAAATCAAATGGGAAAACAAGTCAAACTCCTTGAAACTAGCATTATCTCTATTCATTGATTGGTTCAACCCACGTGGAAACAAGCTCAGCGGAAAAATCGAATCAACTGGCATTTTTGCAATTTCATGTCTCAATCTTCCTCCAAATATTCGCAACAAACTGTCGCACATGTGCATTTGTGGGATCACACCAGGGCCCTACTCACCTAATACACAAACTCTTAATCATCTCCTGAAACCACTTGTCGATGAGCTAGTCAAACTGGATTCGGGCATTCTCATTCCAACTTACCAATATCCAGCTGGGCGAATCATCCAAATCAAATTATTGTTGGTTCATGGTGACATTCTTGCAACAAAAAAGGCTGTAGGCTTTGCTTCCCATTCAGCCACAAAGTTTTGCTCGTTCTGTCATGCACAAGCTCCTGAACTCGCCCACTTGAAACTTGGTCAAAGACGATGTAAAGATGAGACCCTCTCTGCGGCTTGGGCATCAAAGGCAGCTATCAGCAAGAACGCTCAAGAAAAATTTTTGAAAAGGACCGGTGTTCGGTGGTCCGAGTTAAATCGACTTGCGTATTGGGATCCTAGCCAACATGTTGTGTTAGGAATGATGCACAACTGGCTTGAAGGCATTCTACAAGGTCATTTTCGCTATCGATGGAGATTTTGGGCGAGCTCCCCATATGAAGCTAGCCAAAAAAGGAAACAGCCCAAAATCTCATCTTCCCAAAATAAGCGAGCAAAACAAGATGACAGCTACTCTGGGATGGATTGGGACCAAGAAAACGAATCAAATATATCAGATGACTCAAATGATGATATCATATTAGATGGTGGCCCTGATGGAGGGTTTTTTTCTCAAGGTGATATGGAGCAGTTTCGGATTTTAATGAAGCAAGCAGTGCTACCTCCTGGAATCCCTCATCTACCAGGTAATCTTGGGGAGTCTAAACATGGTAAACTAAGTGCAGCACAATGGCATGCACTTTTCGTTTACATTGTACCATTGGTTATTTTTGAACTTTATATAGAGCAAGTTGGTCACTTAGATGTTTCTTCAAATCGCTATAAATTTCTCATGAATACATCCCACTTGATTCACTGCACCAACATTGTGTGTGCACGCAAGATAAAAGAAAATGAATTCAGAAGATTTCAAATCAACTACCAGCGATACACTGACTCTGTTGGTGAAATTTTCAATAACCCTAAGATTCAACCAAATCACCATTTTGCCCTACACATTCCAGAACAAATGAAGGCATGGGGCCCTTTGGCTGGTGTTGCAGAATTTAGTGGTGAAAGACTTATAGGTTTCTTGCAAAAAATAAACACAAATAATCGAATTGGTGAGTCTCAAGTTAAAATGGTTGACTGAAAATGAGTCAGCAGGAAAAACTGATGACAAGATTACCTTTGAAGAGCATATTCACCAAACAATGATGGTTCGTGGGTGCCGAATGCAAAGGCTGCTATCCCAAAAGGATTTTATTCAATTGTCAAAGGATGGTGAAAAAAATGGTTGGCAAAGAAAAAAAAATACAAATATGATTAGGTTAGGGTCGGGTAGGTACTCTCTTTTATTTGATCTATGTTCCAAGAGAGATGCACAAGTGGTCCATCAAGACATATTTCCTGTGCCAAAAAATGGTCACTATCTTTCAGGACTTGTTGAAGTGGCGAAAACAGTGGATTGCAAAGGGGTGATTGTTGGAGGTATGAAGCCACGAAACTGTGTAGTTGCAAAAATTGGTGAAAAAAAACTGTACGGGTTGATCAAGCAATGTTATAAATACAAGGATGGCGCAGGAGAAACTCATGCAGCTATACTAATGTCTCCCATTACGAACATGTACCCAAAACTGCGTGGAGTTCCAACATCGAAGTTTCGATATATGCTTTTTCTGTGTGGGGCGGTTTTGGGAAAGATTGAAAATGGACAGGAAATAATGATCGATCCATCACAAGTGGTTTCCCTGGCAGCATACCGAATCATTGGAAACCACATCCTTTCAATTGAGAGAGATGGAATTATCATGGTCCCTCACAATCATGAGCCTTTTCTAGACATTTCTGGGGACTTTTAGTTTTCAAAATCTCCTCGAGTGTGTACTTTTCTTTTTGCCTCACCCATTTAATATCTCTTTGGAAATTTTTTTCCCTTACCCGTAATCTTCTAGTTGGGTTTCCCATTTATTCATTCTACAAGTTATAATTTCTTGTTCAACTATGCACTGGCGAACTACTTTTGTCTTTTTTCAGTCAGCCCAAGCATAGGCCCCCCCTCACTGACAGTTGTACGGTGGGGCCTTCTCTTTCCAGTGTCACCCTCATAACTTCTGTCATTCAATAGGTGAACTGACAGGGTGATCCTTCCACTGGGCAACAGATTTTGCATGATCTACAATTGCGCGAGCACCCTCATGACTCCTATCTGCCATATTTCGCAACATTTTCTGTACTGATCTCATTTCTCGACACATTGTCACAATTCCACTATGCTGAACCCAATTTTCGCATTTGCTCAATCACCGACTTCTCCCAATTTGTACCGTACATAAAATAGGCCGAATTTGCCTTTGACCTACCAATTTTTCACGAAATTGAAGCTTCGTTTGTCTTGATACTTCTGGAGACCATGAATCAACATCCAACTTACCATACCACGGTTTGCATTTTATCCACCTACCTCGTTGTACTTTTCAGCTGACTATTCCTTCTTTCTAGAATGCTTTTTATGCTCACATCAGGCTTTTATGGAACTTCCTTGAAGATGATCGTGTCCCAGCTCCTCCGGATCACAGTCGACTACAAGTTTTTTATCATCACTTTGCTTCAACTGAAGAGATTCAAGCAGTAGTGGACTCTCCATTTGCAGGTTACCTTATTCCACCAAAGGACGTGATCACTCTGCAGGAAGCCCGCCTTGGACGCCAGAAGCTCCGACATGGCATTGTGAACATTAAAGAATCCTTTGTCTACTTTATCCGTACCACACTTGCCAAGCTAGGAATTGCGCGATGGTGTCCTGATCTCAATGAGGCTCCCGATTCCTTATTGAATGAGGCCTGCCGTATCAGTGCCATCATTACATTTCGAAAAATGGCTTCCATTGGAGCATATGAATATATGAAAGTCAATATGAATCTTTCCAACCATTTGACCCTGCTTTGCGAGTCCTACAATCATTATGTCCACTATCTCATGGTCATTAAGCATAGGTCGGAAATAAGCGATTTGGAGAGAACTGAGCGTCATAATGCAAAGTCAGTTCAAATCAGGAGGCGAAATGTATGTACTGCCTCTCATCTTGTTTTAGCTCTTCCATCAGCTAATGGTCCATTTTAGCTTCAAAATGCGAGAAAGAGTTATGCGTTGACTCACAATTTCCCCAAGAGGTACCTGGACATTCTGGACGATATCAACATGCACAGTGACGATGAATACATCCCTCAAGAACAAGTATTTGCTATTAAGACCTTACCTTTCCGCTCTGAAAATGCAAATGCTTTCTTTCAACATTTGGACTTCTGCATCCATGCAAGCAATTGTCAGTCCCGCCCAAAATACCCACGTTGCAAACGCATCAGACCCGAAGTCCCAATTATCTCAACAGTTAGGGGCACCCCAAAGAATCTTCCAATCGATTTTTATAAGCCCGAATATTTTAACAAGCTAACACCTGATGAGAGGTGGAGAGCTGCCGATTTCTCTCAAGTTGCTTTCTTACCAGCAAACTCATATATAACTGATGAAATGGTCCTCCCCGGCATGGAAATGCCCGACCAGGCATTTTCAAATAAACACTGGGCGACCCTCACTGCCCAATATGATATTACTCATCAAATACACTCATCAGCAAGTATTAGTGATACTGAAAGCCAGAATAGTATTGACGACGAACCAACGATTAATCAACATGCAAAAAAGGAAAAGGAGGTTTTTTACGATGCAATTGATGCCAACCATCTTCCAGGTACCTGTGAACTTGACAAGTCCTTAGTTGTAGCCATGGATCAAGTTTACATGAGAGATGATGCTGGGCCATCAAATTCTGAGCCTAACATGTGACCAATTTGATCTGATTTATTTTTAAAAACTTGAACCTCACTTTTGTTAGGTTAAACAACTTAGTCTCAACTAAAAATGTCGTCGTACTTTTTCTGATGTTTTTTTGGGCAGATTATTATTTTTTGATGCTGTCGTAATACAGATCAAAATGCCTCAATGTTTTCTTAGTATGATGTTGGGTTTCTACCAAGTGACTTGATCATTTAATTGAATCATCCATATAAGCCCCTAAATGTCAACTTTAATTTGACGCATCAGTAATGTAGATCCCATGTTCCAAAAGTCTGCCCCAACCTTCTTTGTATTATCATTCCAGTTCCCATCCTCGTTTTATTTTTGTCATAGTCCTAACTCCCCCTTCGCAAAATGATCTTATCAACTCATGCACCCCAGGTTTACGCTGCCGACGGGGCTGTCATGCTCTTTTGCAAGTGCAAGGAGGCCACATTGCTTAACTTAGGAATCAGTCAAAAGGGGCAAATATACCTGAACTGCCCAAGCAAAGATCCACATCGAGGTTGGAAAGGGGGCTGTGGGATGTTTGGTAAATATAAATACTAATATCACTCTTTTCAAAAACCTGACTTCATTTTATTTCATCACGATGTCCCAAGCATGGATGTACGAATATATGCAGAAGCAATGCTTTCTGAAGACCCCCATAATTGTCACTGTTCATCCAAGCTTCTGGCAAAGGTTTGACGGAGTCCAATCCCAACCCTCAATGACTTCTCCTATGGCTTCACAGCCAAGCAATATTGATACAACTGCAAGTGAGTAGTTTTGATCATTTTACAAACAAGACCTTGGCTGAGATTGTTTTTTTTAACAGGCACTTCAAAAAGTCCAAACTACGAAGTTAATTTTGCAAAAGGATCAAAAATTACCATTGAAAACATCCATAGCGAGCTCAAGGCAGTTTCGGAGCTTATTCAACAATGGCTTTCTGATCCAAAAACTTCAAATAATGCCAACCATTTACAAAGCCGCTTAAGGCTAACACGCCGAATTTTAATAGGAATCCAAGCTGATGTGCCTTGCCCAACTGTTGAGAACCTCACTTACTTGTCCTCACAGATGACGTTGTAATTTATTTTTTTCCTCTTAAAACTTATCCCTTTTTTTGCCCCTTGGCCTTACACAATATTTTGAGGAAGCAATGCTTCATAATTTTGTGTTCCTATCTCAATTTATTTTTTATTTTTTTTAAATTCAGCTGCAGTGTTATTATGCTGGAACTACTCAAATTGTATCACCATATTATTGGGCAAAGTGTATACATGATTGCACAATTACTATATTAGTTCCTACCTACATCTGTATATTTATTTGCCTCGTCTCAAAATGAAGGTTTGGGTCTTAGCTCTTTACATGGATCAACTTTTTCCCCCCTGTTGCCTATAGTTGTCAGTGCCCCGTTTTGCTTTATTTAAAAAGTTTCCAACTTTTTAATTGCCATAATCATCACCTCAAGTGACAAAGATTTAAAAAACCAAAAATATTAAATATAAAAATCGGCAAAATACAACTATCGCGATAAGGCAGCATTAATTGCCATAATCATCACCTCAAGTGACAAAGATTTAAAAAACCAAAAATATTAAATATAAAAATCGTCAAAATACAACTATCGCGATAAGGCAGCATAAATGAAATTCCACTAAACCAAAAAAAGATTTTTTCGGTAATGCACTAACCAACCATACAGATTCCTTTCTTTTACTCAGCCACAAAACAAGACAATCCAGTTTTTTTTTGTTATTATGATTCTTTCGTTTTTTATATAGTAAAAGAATTGAATGTTATTGCCAAAATTCTTCCTCAGGGATACTTGCCATGTTATAATCTTCATCCGCTGCATCCTTCTGCTCATCTGATCGCCCATTATCATCTTCTAAGCTCTGGTAATGATCTTCTTCAATGTTAATCTCTTCTGCTTCCTCATTGTACAAGTCACCAGCATCGCCTTCAGCCAAATATTCATCGTCTGATTCACTGGCAGTGGAATGAGTTAAATCAATTCCCTCTGCTTCATCTTCTGATAATCCTTTCTCATCTGCACTTTCTTCGCTTGATGACTCGGCCCCAACAAGCCCATATGGTTCAGTTGACACTTCCCAATACTTCCTAGTGAATGAAGAATCAGCCAACTTTTCATCGGGGTGCCGCATGCTTTTTGGAAGTAAGGACTCATTGGCATTGGGGAGAAAAGCCAATGATGTGCGGTTGGGAATTGCAGATTGCTGAGAAAGCGACAATTGATGGTACCATGTTGGGTCATAAAAGTCAATTGGTAAACCCTTTGGTGCTGCCTTATAAGTTGATTCAACTGGTATCTTGGGTAATCTGCGGACTCGCCTGCGATTTTTTTTGGCATAGGTATCTTGTTCTGCTGCTTGCTTCATGACCACATCCAACCGGCGGAAGAAACGATTTGCATTTTTTGAGCGGTAGGGTAGAGTTTTGATCATGAAAAAACCTTTTCCCACCACTTCTTCATCATCGCTGTGAGCCCCAATCTGAGCCAATATTTTTTGATAACGCATTGGAAATTTGTTGACAATTGCAAAGTCCCGGCGTTCATTTCTCAACTAAATCAAACATGCAAAAATAATTGTTAGACAAACATACTTATTCATAATGCCAAGTCAGCACTTACCCGTTCACGATTCTTGGATAATCGCTTGTGAGTAGCATCTTTTGAGTTTCTACCTGCTTGCTTACATTCCTTTTTGTACTTCTCAAGCATTAAGTAATGTACGAAATGATTATAGCCTTGGATAAGCAAATTCATATTCATTGCCATCTTTGGGTCAATATTGAGATAAGTGTAAGCAGAGGTTGAAGCAAGCTCTTGAAAAGTAGTAAGGGCTGCAATGCGATGAGCTGCATTGTAGAGCGAAGATGGATCCTCTTCAAGGTTTGGACACCAAATTCGTAAACCTAACCGGTTCATGAGACCTTGGGCATATCGAACAAAGTTGTCACCCAGATGGATGACTGACCTGCCAAATCGAATTCGACCTGCGCGAGCGTCCTTGAAGCACTGTACCTCATTTGGCTCAAGGTAAGTGAGAGCTGTGCTTGTTTTGATTGCCTCTTCAACTTGTTCAGGTTGCTTAAATCGTTGATAAAACTCTTCAAGCATCCTCAATTCAGGGGCCTGTGGAACCGATTCTTGCTTCAAGAGGCCCCACAAGATTTTAATGTGGACAAATAATGCAGTCTACATGAGGGTTCAACAATAAGGATGTGAGATACATATCATGAATAAGATCAACAAAAAAGAAATCCTCACTTTAGTTGAGGTGAAGCTTGAAGGAAAGTCACCTGTTCGCATTTGCTGGGGATGACGCTTTGGAGAGAGTACTTTGACCGCAGTCGTCTTCATGCTTGACTTACAACCTGGAGGTTTATTACTCATGATCTCAGGTGGTGCAGATGATCCTCGTCGGGATTGTTTGGCAGTTGCTTGAGATGGAACCTTCTGACGGGAATCAAAGCGATGTTCGGGATTGGCCTTTCTGGTAGTAGCCTTTGACAATTTCGAGGGAACTGATTGTTCCATTTTTCCTTTCCCTTTGGGCATATTGGACTGAGAAGCCATGGTGGAAATAGTGGCTTTGAGATTATTAAGCTCGTCAGAAAGCTTGCTAATTACTGCTTCGTAATGGTTCACTTGCATGGAACTGATTGGTGGTTGGTGGGATGGATTTTCCTGTGTGGACGTAGATTTTGAGGCTGGAGTTGCCCAAGCATTGAATGAAACATCCATTGCAGAAGCTCAGAGATACGATTGAAAAAAAAAGGAAAATATGGAAATGATTGAATAAAACTAGATAGGGAAATTAAAAAAAATGAATCGACAATAACCTAGCAACAACAAATGTCGTTGCAAGTAAGGAAATGTCGTTGCAAATACAAAGGCGTGGGGATTCAAAAAAAATCTGCAACGACAGGGTGTCGCTGCGGACTGCAGCGACAGCAAAATGCTTGTAGTGTGAGCTACAGCGCCAAAGGGGGATTCGCATGATCGGGGACCCGAAAATTGCTATATGTAGTCGGTAGCATCTTCATAATCTCCACCTTTCATTGCCACAAGATAATGTTTGCATAGTCTGGAGTTGCATTTGACTCAGTTGATTCCTCCAGCAATTTCCCAGGTTCTTGAATGATCAATTGAATGTGAGTGGAGATCTGCTTCTAAGGCTGAAGTGTAAATCCTTGATTCAAGTACAAATCAGTTTTTCTACTTTCGGAGGATTACTCTGCATTTCCAATTTTTCATATCATGATATATATATATCTATCAGCCAATTTTCCCACTCATACAGGTACTACTATGTCAAAAATGCTTGTGCTCGGCCTGGCACAGTTTGAAACTTCAATGGCTCAATATTTGCTATTAAGTTGGATTTGAGTAATAGCTGAATTCATTTGAAATATTTTTTTTATCTTGTGCAAAAATCCATTGTTGAACTTTGTTTCTCTATATAATCTGAATATACTGACTAGACTTCCATTATAGATAAGTCTGAACTGAAAAATTTGAAGATACAAAAAATCGCTTTTGAGAGTGGTATTCCATAAAAAATTGAGCTTCATGAATATAGTTTTAAAACTCTTAGGTCTACTATTCTTAAGTTACTTTAAATGGAGCAATTTTAGGCCACAAGGTCTTTTCTGATAGATATCTCAGTTTTTTGGTGGAAAAATAATGATAATTTCAATTTAGATAAGGTGCTATAAGGAAAGTTGATTTCAAAAAAAGGAGAAGTTTAAAATAGAGAGAAAAAGAAACATTAAATCACTTTTGTGGGGCAAATTCAAAAATATTCAATCAAAAAAATAAATAAACTTTGTGGGAAAAGATCAGAAATCGAAAAATTCAAACTAGAAAATATATTAATTAATGGGAGTTTCTGTCATTTAAGCTCTAAAATAATATCAATGTAAAAATTGGCCTTACAGGAAATTTGTTTGTTTATTTTTGAAGTTTTTTCAATTTCACCTAGAAATCAAAGGATTAATGAAATATTCATCAAATTAGAAATAATGACTGGAATTTTTCATTATGGAAAAGGAGCTTAAGTTTTACATTAAATATCAATTAAGTAGCTTAATTGATTGAGAATTAAATTATCCTCAAACATAGTAGATCCCTGAAAGATTGTACACTAAAATAAACTATCATACTTAGGACATATTGTTTAAAAAAATCTCTAAGGAAAGCTTAACATCTTGGTTAGGAAGGATAAAGTCCTTATGAAAAACAATTAAACTATCTACAATAACTCAGTATTAAACTGGTTTTATTTTGGCACGTTAATGTGAGATTGCTTTGATTTTGAAGCCTCCCCCTTATTTTTATTAATAAAAATATCTTTGATATATTTTTTCAATATGCATCTACCATTTTAAATTATTAAGAATAAATTAATGAATATAGTTCCTATTGAATTGTATTAACCCCCCTTGTTAATAAATATGAATATTAAAGTTAAGATTTGTTCATAATTTATCGTTTAATTGAAAATGTGATATAATACATGAAATCGATAACTTAAATCATAATAATGACATGAACTCCTAAGAATTTTTTGTTTGAGATGAATTATATCAGTTATGTATATATAAAATAAGCCTTACCAATTTAAAGCTACTGCTTCATATTTTAAATATATGTAGTTAAGGTTATTATTTTATATTTAATCTAATTGAGCTCGAAACTCAGGCTTGGAATTATTGTATAAGATGCAATTTATTTCCCAAATTACCATTTAAATGAGAGAAAAAAATATTTTGAGGATGAAAGTTGATTAAATAATTAATCTGGGTTTCGACGAAAAGATTCTCCTCCTATTTCTCTCCAATTTGGGATAATTATTCACCTAAGTAACTTTAAAATTAATTTTTCCTCAAGGATGAAAACTATTCTGAATGAAAAAATAAAGTACAAATTTTTCAAAGTAAACTTCTTTCATCTTGTTCTTTGTTGAGAATATTGGAAATTACTTGGAAAGAAAGAATTCGTGGATGGAGTTTCAGCAAATTAATTAAACTAATAATGAGGCATTCGAATTATATTTCCCTTATTTATTTATCAAAAAACAAAGCTAAGTTTTATGTATTGAAAATTAAATGATCCCCTTTGTGGCTCATAAATATCTAGCCTCTTGGATTTGAAATAAATTAAAAATAATATTCTGAAAGAAGATTTATCAAATAAGCTTATTAGTTAATTGAAAATATTTTAAAGACATAAAAAATATATCTACTATTAAATAAATTTTATAATCTATTCATTTCAACTGAAAAAACTTATTCAATTCAAAAAACCTAAAACTTCCTCTGTCATAGTTTACTTCTTATATGTATTTATTTTATTTGGTAACGAAGATTTCATTACAAGAGAGTACCTGAGAAATATCTGTATTTAATTTTTGAAAAATTATTCCATTTTCTCAATATCAATAGCTGTAATGATATTTTCAAAAATTATTCAATTTTAGAGATATAAATATCTCCTCATTTTAATGAAGTATCCTCTGTATTATGAATTAGATAGCTATTGAAGAAAATCCAACAAGAAAAAAGAATGATCAAGAGCTAATATATACAAAAATTATCTCATTTGGATGTAATTATTACAATTTTTGATTCTTCAAAGTATAGGACTTATTATTGAAGCTTACTCATACGGGCTCAAATGACTACATTGATAAGTTTTTTTCTATTGAATAGTTCTTAGAAGTGAGAAATTATGGAAGTTGTGTTAATTCTTTCAATTTTGATGGGAGAAGCCCAAAATACTTTCTTAAAGATTAGAAAAGAAATTTGATGATGCTGTCTCATCTATGAGAAGGAAGAAGGAATTCATGTAAATTGTGAAAAGAATATTCATATGTACCTTATTAAAAATTATTGTGGTTTTATATTTATCTTTATTTATTAGCTTATGAGAATCCATGAGTGATTCAAAATTACTTGAGATATGAATATTCTTTATGAATATTGGAGAGCTATATAAAAATATAAAAGACATTCTGACATGATATACATCTTTCAAGCTTCCTGAGTCACATTTATACCTGAATGTAAGCTTAATTAGGAGTTAAAAACTCAGTATAAATTCGTCTGCATATAGCAAAGAAAAAAAGAAATTAGTAGTTTTTAATTCTTAAATATTTCTTATAATCTCAAGGTTTTCAGAAAGGTTATTCTCAGAGTATTTTCCAATTTGTCTTGTAAATTTATAATAATTCCTTTTAAGACTGGGATTCCCTTTTATTATGCTTTTTGTCATATTCTTTTGATTTTCTTAAATTAATTTCCTTTAATGGCATCATTTTTTTAGAATTTGTTAATTATGAATTCCTCATCATTATTACTTCCCATGGTTATTGTTTGAGAATATTGAGCTTTTCCGGGCTTTTCAGGAAGTATTGATCCTGTAGTGTGGTGGAATTCCCCACAAATGGGAAGCAATACATCCCCTGGCGCATCATAGGGAGATTAAATTTTCATCCTGAAGATGTTAAAAAGAATTAATTGTTTTATTTCCTTGTTCATTCACTAGAAAAAACTTTTTCTCAAAATCTTAAAGACTAGAAAGGCCCAAGAAAGAAAGCTTTCATAGCTCATGTGAGGAGTTTTGATAGAAAAGATAATGTAAGTGGGGGTTCAGTTGAGCATCTATAATGAAGATTTTGTCCTGTGTAAATTGGAATTTACCATTATCACAAAAGATGAGAAATGAGGAGGAATCCTTCAATATATGTTCTGTTTTGTATTTTTTTTCTCAAGAAAGAGGTGCCAAATTTTTTGCACTTGTAATTGAAAGATCTTATTTTATGTTTAAATTAAGTTGAATATAAACCCTAGATTAATCTTTCAATATTAAAGGCGGAGTTAACAGAATTGAAAAATAAAAATAAAAATTTCCTGTGAAGAAACTCAGAAAAAAGAGTAAGGACTAACATTAGCCAAAATAGATAGAAACTCCCCTTTTCTGACTGAAAACGCTCTTTATACTTCCATTATATTATTGTTACTTGGCAGACTGTCATAAGAAAGAGAAAACCTAAGATATACCTAATAAGAGCATGGTAATCATTATTATGGTAATTATTATAATTAAAACAAATAATTTCTCAAACAGAAGATTTAAGTAGATTGATGAATAATATTATAAAATACTAGGGTGTTATATGTTCCTAATAAAATCAAGCTCAAATTTCATATTTTCAATATGAATCTATGGTATAGTAATAATATTGTCATAGATATGAGTGTGATAAAATATTAGTAGTTAGATTACGGTTGAAACTGCTCTCTTATTGTAATAGAGTGGAAATGAATACAATTAAGCACCTTTTTGCAATTTTTATTGAAGATTTTTATAAGAAACTCTTAATAGTCATACCTATTATTAAGAGTACTGTTACTTTCCTCAAATGAGAATATAATATATTCAAACACTACAGCCAAAAATATAGGTTTATTTATATTCAATATTAATGAAGATTTATATAAGAGAGCTAATATTATCGGACCTTCTAATAATATTTCTTTTTAATTATTATGGCTTACTGAAAATTAAAATAGAAATAATATAAGAGCTCTACTATAGTGAATTTTTTTTTAATTAGATTAAAGTTAAATTATATATAATAGGAATATTATTTTCAAGAAAATTTATTATAAATTACTGTGCAATAGAAATTTAAAAATTATTTCTATATAAAAAAGAATAACAATTCAAAAAGTAGAACATTGATGAAAGAACAACTGTAGAACTCCTTTTAGTGTGGAATTGGATAAGGGAGTCCTTGAGGGGTACATCACAGGTAAACAGTTTTGAATTTCTGAATAGTCCCTTAACCAAGGGTTCTAAGGTGTATTAGCTGCCCCTCTGAATATAATAAAGAATTTCCCTATAGAGATCACAAATCAATATTCAAAATTGTGGCTTGAAAGCTAGAGAAGACTTTCAGAAGTCTGTATAAAACTTACTCAATATCAGATAAAGAGTTTTTATGATTGCTATATATATATAAATGGATAAATACCACTGTTTTATAGATTATAGGTATGATTTAGATATAGGTTTAAATTTTCATAAGATATAATAATATATATGTATGATATTTTATAATATATGTGTTGATTTATCCTTCAAGGTAGTTATATTGATTATAAGGTCATTCAAAAATATAATATAGAAAGTATACTGGAAATAATGATATAATGGTTTTATTTTATAATAAAAGGGTGGTATTTGATATTTATTAATTTATTTTTCAAGGGATCTTATGACAAAAATAGTTAATTATATTTGTTGAATAAGAATAAATATCCTTTAATTAATTTAGAATTTAATAATGATAAGGATAATATAGCTATTAATATTAACCATAATAGTAATAATAATTTCTTTTAACAGTACTCTATTACTACTACTAATATTTATTCTGATAATGATCTTGATTGAATATTAAACTCTACAATAATACTGTGAATACTACTTTTTGATCAATAAATTGAGACTACTACTAATATTTATTCTAATGATACTATTTATTCAGTATTGAACTATTTCATTAATTATGTATATAATTTCTTTTATCATTAACTTGTGACTACTAATACTTGCTTCTGAGCTTTGCTACTGAGATGTATAATTTTATTTTGCTAGTTATTCTACTATGATAGAGATGGATGAATCCTTTATATTGAGGATTAGATTTCCATTTAGTGGGGGAATATTTGAATGAGAATGGAAGGGAAAGGAGGGAGAGAGGCCCTCTATTTATATTTTTTGGGCCCTCCATAGAGGCACTCAAAAATAGGGGACTTGGAAATATTTTACATTGAGATATTTTGGCTGGTGAATGTTTTTGAAATGGTGTCATTTGATAGAGATATTGAAACATACTTTTAGGATATTGCATCAATCTGAATTTTGTTGATGTTTATGCACAGCCTCATACTGATTTTCCTGGTGAGTGATTTTGAGATAGTGTCATTTCATCAAGATATGGCACCATATTTTGAAACTTTATTTCTAATTAATTAATGTTTAATATTATTTTTAACAGACTTGAGGGAATTTAGCTGGTTTCGTATTCTGAAATGGTTTAATTGAATTAAGATATAGAGCCATATTTTGAAACTGTATTTATATTTTAATTGAGCTTTAATATTATTTTGCACAGCCTTGAGGGAATTTAGCTGGTGTCAAATTCTGAAATGGTGTCATTTTATCAAGATATGGAACCATATTTTGAATCTTTTTTCATACTTTTATTAAACCTTAATATTATTATGTACAGCCTTGAAGTAATTCTTCTGGTGAGTAATATTGTAATGCTGTCATTGTGTAGAGATATTGCATCATTTCATGAGTGATTATATAATCTGAGGTGTCTTTTCTAGTGATTATTGTGTTGGATGGTGTAATTTGAATTGATTATTGCACCATTAATTTGGTTAATTGAACCATTTTTAATTCTTTTGATTATTTAATATTATTAAACTACATTTGGTTTCACTTTGGATATGAGTTGATTTAGTAAAATTATTGCTCATTCATTTGTATCATGATTGTGAAGTAATGGAATTATTTTAACGTCTATGGAGCATTCTTTGTATGAAGCTAGTTAGAGGTTGATTTAATTCAATATTATTATACCATGAATGTGTATTCATATTTTTTTGATCTTATCTTATTACATAAAGTTAATTTTGGTGAATGTAATGCTTAGTAATCTCAGGTTTCTGGTTGGTTTATGGTGAATCTAATGCTAAATTGCTACCTTTTATATGTAACTTTGAGTTTCTGTCTATATTAAGCTATTTTTTTGTAAAGCTTATATGTACAATATCTTTTATAAATACATACAGCTTAATCAATATTTCATTTATTGAATTATGAAAATCTTGAATTTATTTCTATACTGAATGCTAAAATATTTCTTTCTTCAATACTATCCATGTTACTATTTGACTTTTGTGATTTTGAAAGTTTATTTTGAGCGAGGATATCCTAAATTAAACATTTAAATATTTATAATTTGAAATTTTAACCCTCAATGTGCTTGAAGATGGTCCATACAGGTATTAAATACCACATCCCCCTCCAAATTTGATACTTTCTCCAGAATTCCAGGTTAAAGCACATTTTAATATAGTTCTCTCATTTGATCATTGTTTCATTATTGTAACTTTCTTTTAATTTAATAATGCTTGAGTTTATTTCATAGCTGTTCATTTCTTTTTCCGGTGCATTTCTACCAAGTTTGTTAGTAATAATATTAATTTTAGCCTCATGAATATTTCCCTGAATTTCAAATGATTCAGCTTTCAAGTCTTTGTATTCCTTTTATCATTACATATGTTGAGACCTTATTTCTTTTTACAATGAGTATGTTAGATTAATCTTTTATTAAATCTTCACAAATAATCTGAAACAAAAGTTCTTATTTAATACATCTTTCCCATTGATTATTGCTTTAAGATTAGTTAATCCTATCTCTTAATGTCATACAATCACAGTCATTTGTAATTTATGAGAAGTATATTCAGTTTAGGGCCATGATTAGGACCCTCCAGAGTACTATTTGTTGGATATAATGTCTCAGGGGATTTTTATTATCATTTCTTTACTATTTGTCTTGGGTATTAAGAAAAATGAATTTTTGAGATAATAAAAAGGTTTAATAAACTTTTTTCTTCAAAATGGTATAATATTGAATCTCTTCAATTGAAACTAAATTTGAAATGTCTGTGAGCTGTCTTGATGAGTATTCTTCCCAGTTGAATATCATGTATTTTTTTCTTTAAGCTTTCATGAGTTTCTTTATTTTGAGTTTATCATTAAATTGTATTGCTAGGCATCACAACGCTCTTTCCATTTTTTGTTTCGGTAAATCCTTTCTTTAGTGATGATCTTTTCTAGATGAATACTTTAGTTTTTGATTATTGTTCAATCATTATTACTATTATTATTGTTGAAGTTTTCTATTTATATTGATTATGTCTTTTATGAAATATTTCACAGTTCATATTATACATATAAATAATATCTTTATATATATATATAATTGTGTATTGTTTTGTTTTGAATCCAATAGTTCTTTTTGAGGTAATATTGAGATATTTAAGATGAAGAAGTTAAATTTTAAGCTCATGATGGACCAGCTTTTTTTGAAGGTCCCACTTTCAGTATAAAACCTATTTGATAGCGAGCATAGAAATAATAAGAAATGCTTATTTAGTTAATTTTAACATATCATCATATAATTTAGTATGAGATAGTAATAAATATATTTCTATAATAATTAATTAAAAAGAGAAAATCAAGTTTCATGTCTTAGAGGATTCTATATATTCAAATTAGCATATAGATTATCTGAAAAATGTTGATAAGCCAACAAAAGAAGTATTTGATAGTATTTATGAGGACCTTATAGACCTAAATCAGAAAATCTATTATTACCAAAATGGTAATAAGTCATGAAAAAAGAACTTTAAGGTCTTTCTGAAGACCTTATGAGTTTAAATCAGCACTGATATCTGTAAAAAGCTTGAAAATAAGCAAAGAAGCCAGAAATTTATACTATAGCTAAAGGCCTTCTTGATTTTTTAAGTTGAGGGTGTGCTTATTTTATATTCAGCTTGGCCAATATTCCCAAGTTTCCCTAAATATTCCAAAAGATTCAAAAAATTTCTTGAATATCCTTATAAATTACAAGATCTTCTGAAGTCTTCTAAGTCCACTCTAAGTCCCACCAATCACAATTGAAGAGAAAAAAGATTCTTTGACCAATCAAAAACAAGGAATATTTAAGCTCTGACCAATTACATCACACGATGTGGAGTTGAGATTCTGACCAATCACAACAAAGGAATATTGAAGCTCTGACCAATAACATCATTCTGAAGAATCACCACTTTTTTTGGCCAAGTTGTGGTTTCATATAAGTATAATTTTCCTACAAGTTAGGTTTGATGAAAGGTATAAAAGGAGGCTTCTCCCCAGAGACCAGCTTTTCTTCTCTCAACAATCTTGATGTTTTTTTATAAATATGGATCTATACCTCTATTTTACTTCTGTGTCAAGTAAATAGTACTTGAAGTATATTTCTATGGGATCAATTTGGCCAGTTTTCACTTTAAATATATTTTAATATTATAATAATTCTATAATGTTATCATTTAATTATAGTTCCATTTCATCTTATTATAATAATATAATTGTATTAAAGTATTATAAAATTTTGCTTCTATTTTGATATATTATATTAATGAGGTATCTTATTATGATTTTATCCTTCTTATTATATTTAATATTTTTGTGTTATGGCTTTTATTCTCTCGTCTTTCTCTCTAAAGTGAGGGGGTTAAAAGTCTCATTTTCTATTGTTTTTTTCAGAGAAATTAAAAAATAATAACTATTGAAAACCAACAAAAACCTAAATTCAAAATATGATAACCTTCCCTTGTGAGTTGGGTTGTGGATTTTTTGTGTGGGTGTGTATACTTCGCCTATGTGTATGCTCTTTAATGTTTTGTGTGGCCTTAATTTTGATATGCCTGTATACTGAAAGGAATTTTTCTTTTCTTGGAAAACCAGTGGATGTTGAAATTTTATAAATATACCTAATCCTTTAATTTTATTCTTTGTGATTTGCTTATTATTATAATACTTCTTTTGAGCTTTCTACTTATTTCTTTGTCTGGAAAAACTCAATATCTTCAATATGATACTATAATGTGAAAATGATTAAAGAAGAGAAATTTCAATTTAAGGCAATGCTGAGCCAACTATATATCATCGGTCCTTGCATGTTTTAATCTTTTTTTTAATGTCTTGACTGAATTTATATATGTTTTCAGGTATTTTATTTATTATAATTCATAAATTTGAAGTAAAGAGTCATTAATATAAGAAAATTGGGTTTCAGTTTAGGGTGATGCAGGGCCAACTATGTATCATTGGGGTGTTTTGATATTTGAGTTTAATTAATAAGCTAACCTAAAAAATCATTGATATAAGAAAATTCGGTTTAAATTTAAGGCCATTCAAGGCCAATTATTTATCATTGGTCCTTTCATGTGTTAAAATATTCTTTTTTTGATTTCTTGATCAAAGTTATAATAAGAGAAATAGTAATGAAACAGTTGATTTGAAGTTTAAGGCCATGATGGGCCAATAAGGTATTATTGGTGTGTTTTAATGTTTGATTTATTGATTTTAATTAATAAACTGACTTGAAAAGTAATCAATATAAGAAAATTGGGTTTCAGTTTAAGGCCATGCTGGGCCTATTATGTATTTGAGGCTTTTCATTATTATTATTTTTATTTATTAGTATTTCTATTAGATACTTGTACATTGAAGAGATGAGAACAAAAACTTTATTTCAAAACTCTCTTTTTTATATTTTATAGTTTCGTCTTTTTTTTTAATTTTTTTAATTTTTTTTTCCAATTTTTTTATTTTTTTTAATTTTTTTTAACTTTTTTAACACCACTCTTTATAAAATTGGAAACATATTGGAAATCATATAGTTGATTTGTTAAGATTTCAGAGGATTAGCTTCAGGTTTGTCTTTAAATTTAGCTTTTGCTTCAAAAACTTTATTTTTGTGCTTAATATTTGAGTGTTCACTTTTTTCATTATTTATATGTCCTGGTAAGTAATTAATTTGGGCTAAAAATTGATATTTCTGTTCTAACTGGTTTTTTAATCTTTGTCTTATTTTCTTATTCTTGGTCATTCAAAAGTATGCTTTTTCTTCTTTATTGTGTTTATCCTCTGTTTTTACTGTTTGGTTTGTTTTAGTTTTACTCAAAACTTTTAACTAATTGACATTCTGGGGTAATAATTAACTGTATTGTCTTGAAACCTTCTTTTGTATATTACAAGAAAAATTACAGAGAGGCTTCAAGTTGTTGTAGCCTTCCCAAGGAAATTCTTGTTCAGCAAGTAACCATTTTATTTCATATTCTTCATATTTCAGATCATTATCTTCAATCTTTGAAGCTCCACAAAGTTGCATTCCTTTTGGCGGGTCCTCCCTTCATCCAACCTGTTGTGGTGAAAAAATTGATAAGCAAAGTTTTCTTCCATATGGCTCTATGTAACTGAATATTTTACCCTTCTGTTGAGAAATTTCTAGTCTGATATTATTATCTGCAAGAAAAAGTATTTGAATTAATGTATGGATTTCTCCTCTTTCTACAAAAATGTGTATATTTATTTCCTTCCCAGTAACCATAGTAATTGGGGTAAATTTTGCTAATATAACTATTTAAGTACAATGCCCACCAATTCACCTCAGGTTCATGTTGAGAAATCTTGTTGTCATTCCTGATCTTACTGCTATATATTATGGTATTATATTCAATTCAGAGCCTGTATCAACTCAAGAATTATCACATAGCCCTCTTCTCCAACATGAACTTTCATGAATCCCAATGGGAAGACATAATGTAATTTAGGTGCTTCATATTCTTCCAAATGATGATGTATAAGTATCACTTGAATATCTTTTGTGTCAATGGAATTTATTTAATTCTTTTTTCCTCTGAAAGATTTTTTAATTGATTGATAAATTGAGATGAGATGGCCAAAGCTTGCTCCAAGGTAAGGTTAATTATCTTTTCTAAGACTTTCTTCATAATTTGTGTCATAATTGTGTGGATATCTTTCTTCTCTTCCTTAATAATATTTCTATCTGGTTCATATTTAGCTGGTATTCAATGTTTTTTAGTAATATAATTTTATATCCTCTTAACAAGTCCTTCCTCTTCATCTTGGACTTGAGTTTTCTTGTATTTTCTTGGGAGAATTGTCCTATTTTCTGTTTTTGCATTATCCTAAGAATATTGTCCACATATGTTTCGTTTTTTCTTGTTAGGTGTTCCCACTTATTTTGAATGGGATTCTCTTTTATTTTAGAGGGTTTTTTAGTGATTCCCAGCCCATTATTTCTTTAAAAGGGATCATTTACTGAAGATATGATGGATGGTTTCTGATTCACTGTTAGCTTTAGCTATGTATGTTGTAATCTCTTCCTTCTTTAACTCTATACCATTTGGAGTTGAAGGTGTAGCTGATTTTTACATTAATTTTCTGGTGAGTTCTGCGCTTTCCTCGGCAAATTCCCTGACTAATCCCCTACAAAATACTGATCTTTCAGATAGTATTCTTTGGAAATTGGGAAAAAAGAAAGAAATTTCCTTCTTTTCTTACAATTATTTTTTCCATATCTTCATTAAAGTATCAAAATACTTCTAGTTTGTGTGTATTTTCAAAGCAATAATGGCATCTCATTGGGGGCCTTGGAGGTAATTGTGCAGCTTGATAAGGTATATGACTTGAAGTTACTGGTGATAAGTTATCTCTTTGCCTGTACTGTTGATGGAAATAGTTAAAACTTTTCTTTTGAGGTTTATATGACTCTGTTATGTCTTCAAGCTTATCTAAAGCTTATTTTAGTGGCTTTTTCTTCTTCAAATCTCCTTTTTAGGTTGTGCCTTACTTGGTGTATTGATTTTATTGTAAAGCTCCTTAACCTGTTGTAATACCTCCCCTAAGGTGTCTTCTCCAAAACTAACTTTCTATTTGGGTTTTATGTTGTATTCTCGTTTGGTAAATTAATTTCCTTGAATTGAGACTATGGCTTGAAATTCTTCAATGTATTCTTTCAAAACCTTAAATTTTGGTATGATATATCCACCATCTCTAGCTTGAACAATTGATTTATTTTTTATCATTTTTTTATGAATTGAACCTTGAACTTCCAATGAAAGACTAGCCAGAATTTCCTGTTTATGGTTTACTTCTCCTTCAATGTATTCATATCTCCTGAGGTATGTGATTATTGATTCATATTGTCCAATGAACTATCTATACTGAGTAATATTATTAATTCCATCTCTCTGTTGTGTTCTCTAAGAAAGGGAATTGATGGAGGAGATCCTGTATCTTCTTCCAGGTTCAAATTATCCCCACTTTCTTATCATATAAATATTCAGTTTCTCCCAGTCACCACTCTCATATCCAGGAATTCCTTCAATATGGTAGCTTATTTCTTCATATGATTTCAAAAATATTATTTTTATTGCTATGTCTCTTCCACTAGAACCTTCAATTTAAGCTATACTTTCTACTTCTTTTATGTAAAACCAAAGGCTATAATACTTGGCCTTTATTTTGATGATGGTTTTTGTTTCTATGGATAACTATTGCTGTAATGGGATTGGGTGAGTTGGTGTGGATGAAAAGACTCTTCTTGGAACATTCTGTGATCTTTGCTCTGTTACTGGAGTAGACGTTGCTCTAGGAACAGGTGTTGGTGATATTGGTGACTCTTCAGCCTGACATTTCTTGGTAATGTTCATTCAACTGGACTACCTCCAGGGTTAAAGGATGTTTACTGTTTTCTCTTTCCTTCCTTTTTACTTTGGGTTAACCACAAATCATGAATTTACTTCATAAGACTGTGTATATGTAAAGTTTGATCCTATTCATCACTTTCCTCTACATACTGTTCTTAAACAGTATCTTCAGGAAATGGTGGTAAATCAGATGTTGATTGTTGATTCCTGTCTACTTGATGAATTATGCTTTCAATTTTCTTTTTGAAAGATTTTTTGCCCTTTTATTCTTGAATAAGGTGGAAGAGAAACTTTTCTAATTAATATTTTTCCATTTTCTCTGTTCATGGTGTTGCAATCAGTAGTTTGTCATATTTGGGTGTTTGTTTCACAGGTGTTCTATTTCCTTTGATAGGGTAATAATGATGATATTATTGAATAGAATATTTTGACGATGATTATGGTTATTGTTTTGGATCAGTTTTCTTCTATGTTTTGAGATTTGTTAAGCTTTATTATTATTATTATTTTGAATTTTTGATATGACTGTTTAGCTTGATTATTTCTTGTATTTGTATTATTCTATTGAATATGAATTCAGGGTTGAATAAGTTGATTCTTCCACTGCTGGGACACCAGATGTGGAACTCCTTTTAGTTTGGAATTGGATAAGGCAGTTCTTGAGGGGGAAATCACAGGTAAACAGTTTTGAATTGCTGAATTATCCTGTAACCAAGGGTGCTAAGGGGTATTAGCTTCCCCTCTTAATATACTAAAGAATATCCCTATAAAGCTCACAAATAAATATTCAAAATTGTGGCTTTAAAGCTAGGGAAGACTTTAAGCAGTCTCTAGAAGACCTACTCAATAGCTATATCAAGAATTTTTATCATTAATATATATATAAATGGCTTAATACCACTATTTTATTGGTTATAGGTAATATTTATATATAGAATTGGTAATTTATAAGATATAATAATGTATATGTAATATATTTTATAATATATGTGTTGATTTATTTTTTAAGGTAGTTGTACTTATTATAAGGTTATTAAATAATATAATATATAGAATATACTGGAAATAATACTATGATGGTTTATTTTCTAATAAAAGGGGAGGTTTTATATTTATCAATTTCTTTTATAAGAGAGCTTATGAGAAATACAGCTAATTATATTTGTTTAATAAGAATATATATCTCTCATTGAATTTAGGATTTAATAATGATAGATATAGGATAGAAATTGATATTAACTCCAATAATGATAATAACTTCTTTGAGCAGTACTCTATTACTACTACTAATACTTCTTCTGATAATACTATTTATTCAATATTAAGCTCTTTCATAAATCCTGTGAATACTTATTTTATCAATAACTTGAGATTACTACCGACATTTGTTATGATAATACTATTTATTCAATATTAAACTTTTTCATTAATACTGTAAATAATCCTTTTATCAATAATGTATGATTACTAATCTTTGCTTTTGAGCTTTGCTTCTGAGCTTTAGAGCTATATTTTGTTAGCTATCCTACCAGAATAGGGATGGATGAATCCTTAAGATTGAGGATTATATTTCCATTCAATGGGGGAAAATGAGGGAGAGAGGCCCTCTATTTAGATTCTTTGGGCCCTCCATAGAGGAAATCAAAAACAGGGGACTTGGAAATATTTTACATTGAGATATTTTAGCTGGTGATTGTTTTTGAAATGGTGTCATTTGATGAAGATATTTCACCATCTTCTTTGGGTATTGCATCACTCTGAAATTTGTTGATGTTTATGCACAGCCTTGATCTGATTTTTCTTGTGAGTGATTTCAAAATTGTGTCATTTTATCAATATATGGAACCATATGCTTGATATATAGCACTATATCTTGAAACTTTATCTGTAAGTAATTAAACTTTGATATTATTTTGCACAAACTTAAGGGAATTTAGCTTGTGTCAAATTCATAAATGGTGTAATTGAATCAAGATATGGCACCATATGTTTGGTATAGTGAACCAAATTGGAAACCTTATTTATATTTTAATTAAACCCAAATTGGAAACTTTATTTATATTTTAATTAAACTTTAATATTATTTGGCACAGCCTTGAGGGAATTGAGCTGGTGTAAACTTCTGAAATGGCATGATATGTTTGGTATATTGCACCATATGTTGAAGCTTTATTTATAATTTGATTGAATTTTAATATCATTTTAAAAATCTCTGAGGGAATTTAGGAGGTGTCAGATTCTGAAATGGTGTCATTTGATCAAGATATGGCCCCATATTCTTGGTATATTGAAACATATTTTGAAACTGTATTTATATTTTAATTAAACCTTCATAATATATTCCAGAGCATTGAGGAAATTTTCCTCGTGGGTAATATTCAAATGGTGTCATTGGGTAGAGATTATGCATTATTTTATGAGTGATTAGAGAATCTGAGGTGTTTTTTCTGGGTATTATTGTGTTGGATAGTGTCATTTGAATTGATTATTGCGCCATTAATTTGGTCAATTGCACAATTTTCAATTCTATTGGTTATTTAATATTATTAATTTTTGTTTGGTTTTACTTTGCATATGAGTTTATTTGGTACGATTATTGCATCATTTGTTTGTATTATGATTTGGACATAATGTAATTATTTTCATCTCTATGGGGCTTTCAATGCATGAAGTTAATTAGAGTATTATTTAATTCAATATCCTTATACCATGGATGTGTGTATTCATATTTTTTAAGCTGATCTTATTACATAAAATAAATTTTGGTGACTGTAATGCTTAGTAATATAAAGTTTTTGTTTGGTTTATGGTGAATATAATGCTACATTTCTACTTTGTATATGTAATTTTAAGTTTCTGTCTATATTAAACTAAAATATGGGTGCTTCTGATTTTGTAAAGATTATATGTAAGCTATTCTTTATAACTCCATACAGTTTAATCAATCTTTTATTTTTTTGAATTATGAAAATATGTAGGTTATTTCTATACTGAAGGCAAGCATATTCCTTTATTCAATACTTTCCATGTTACTATTTGACTTTTTTGATTGTGAAAGCGTCTTTTGACCTCGAATATCCTAAATTAACAATTTCAATATTGATATTTTGAGATTTTCACCCTCAATGTGCTTGAACTGATACATACAGGTATGGAAGACCACACCACTTATAGGGTATTTTGAAAAACAAATTCTCAAGAGATCATAGATAAATATAAAATAATCAGAATAAATAAAAATACACCAAAATTTAGAATTCACATATTTTAAGAGGATCTGTGGATTTTGCATAATATCTTCGAACACGATGCCAAAAAATGAAACAAATTATTAATTATAATAAAGATATAATAAAATTAAGACAGCTCAAATTATTTATCTATGAAAACTAGAAATAATTAAATACTGAAAGATTGTTTATCATGATATAAGATTTTATTTAAAAAAATAAAAATGGTTAGGAAGATTAATTTTACTTATTGATGGGAAAAAAAAGATGAAATGAATATTTTTATGCCTTTAGGAGAATATAACTTTCAAAAGATGAAATACGAGTGTGGGAACTCAAAAAAAGTGAAAAATATTTCATTGAAAGTGAAGCTTTAGCTTCAAAAGACTTAATTCTTAATTTTAATTTGAGCTAAAAGTGGTATTCTAAACTCAAAGTAGCTTCAATCTGTCTTTGGGTATATTTACTATTTTATTTAATTTGAAAATGATATATCCACCTTGGATAAAGAGGCACAGCAGCAAATATCATTTCAAGAGAAAAAACAACTGATTCAAAAGCTTCTTGAAAATGATGAAATGGGGAAAAGAATTATAGTTTAAAAAAAGCAACATGATATGGGCTTTACCATTCCATATTTAAGCCCATTCAGACCACATTTAGAGGTTTAAGACACTTTTTTCAATAAATTACCATAAGTTTATAATTCTGATTTCATAAAGATATATGAAATAAAATTAAAATTTGAATATCTCACTTTGGATTTTTGATTATTTTTTCACATGATTTTGATTTTGCCTTTCAAGGGTGAATACCACAAAATCTTCTTGAAATAAGATCAATTATCAGTGTATACACAGATAAAATTGACTCAACATATTTATGAAACTTACAAGTAAAGTAGGTGAGAGACAGATTTTCTAGCTATTTTTGAATTTATGTCCTCTTTTGCACATGAAAATAGAAATATACAGTAAAATCTAGATTTTAGTAGTATTTTTAAAAATCTGGCTTTTATGAAAAGATTTTCGAAGCTTCGAAAATTGTTAGAAAATTTATTGAAGTCTTTACGTTGAGATTTACAACTTTACAGCTTTTAATTTCTGTAATTCCTTTCCAAATGGAGGATAAACAATTTTGAACTTTGGTTTTCAATTAAAGTTCCACCTTAAAGCTTAAAGAGAGTTTAAAATACTGAAATATGAGAGGAAAATCTTGATTGGACTCTCTATTATTGGAAATGTGGGATAATCTGGGCCCTTTGACCATTTCTCCCTTTTAATATTGAATATATCTGTGTTAAAGATACTCATCCAATTTGGTAGCTATAGACAACACCTTCATTTTAACACTTTTTCTGTGCTTCCATATACATTATGTAGCTGTAAATTAGTGTTAAATTATTCCAATTGAAAATCTATACAGATTCTTAGATTTTATCAAGTTTTATGAAGGATTATTATTCTTCTAATGAAAGCTTCAAGAATAATTTTTGTGTATAGCACCCTATGGGGTTACCCTAATTAATTATTGGTGAATAATTAAAATATGGGATAATAATTATATTTATTTTTATACAAGATAAAGATACAAAGATACTTCATTACTGTTTGATTCAAAATAGTTTAAAAAGGAATTAAATGGTGAATTAAATTTGTAAAACAATCTTTGTGGCCTTATGAATATGCTATACATACCTCACAGGCCACAATATTGTCAATTGGATTATGATAATAAATAATAAAATGCTTAAATCTATAGCTATATCTGATTAGATATAAGAGTAATACTGATTTTGCAGAATTACTAAATGATAATTGTGAAAAAAACCAGATGATCTTTCATTTTGGTGAGGAGAATATGTCTTTTTATCTTACTACATGGTAGTGGGAGGTTCTTCACCTTTGCACACAGCCAAAAAATGAATAATTTGACCACTTTGGCTTGCTTGTGGTCTCAAAAACCTCATAAAATCCTACATAGAAATGAAATAAATTTTTTTGGGACCACATGGGTTTTCCCTATACAGCATGAAAGTATTCTTCTACAGACTCTCCCACAATCTTGTGATGTTTCTGATGAATTATAAACTACACAGGACATGTCTATGGGCCTTCTATTGGTCAATTGATGAGTAATTGAATCTTAAACAGATCTTTGGGGAGGTTTAAACCCCATAATTTGATTATATTTTCAAATATCCCACATAATTGACTTGTACAGGCTTATGTGGGATTAAAGCCTTAAAGCCTTAATATTCTGGCCCTTTCTAAATATACAGAGATTGAAATTGGCACAGACTAAGGCCCTGAAAGATATTCAAATGATGGATAAGCTCATTAACTGGTCCGGATTAAGTAGGACAAATCTATACAGGCTCATCATATCCTTTACTTTTATTATCATAGTTAATCTCATAATTTGAAAAGAAAACCCTCAATGAAGTTTGATATGTAAGTGATGAATCTCTGTGGATGCTATTTTTAAATAGATTTACTGTAGCCCTTCCAAAAAATATGTTATTTTGTGGGTCTATCATGCAGATTTGATGTCAGCCTGTGACTCAAAACCAGAGCACATGCATGACAGCCAAAGACCATAAACCAATGGTAGAGCAAAATACCACAAAAACATGGATCTGAGCCAAACCAGCTCAAAAGGTATGAAAATAAATAAGAAACCTACCTGTTTCCAAATATACAAGTCCCATAACCATAGGAAAAAGAATAACAAAGTTATTCCTGCTCAAAGAAGTTGCTGAGCATAAACCTTAATTTTCACCTCTCATCTGAAATCCAGAGGAGGAGGCTTAACCCCAGAAAATGGGTAATAAAATTGAAGCTCCAAGTCAGGGATATTCAATGGTACCAGCCAAATTGAGCTAGCACCAAACTTACAGAGGTTATGGCCAAAATAAAGTCAAATAAAGGTGAATAAAATATTCACCTCTCATCTAAATTCTACAGTTTTAGTGCTAGATACCTAAATTGGGGCCATTTTGAAAAGAGAAAAATCAGGGCTATTAGATGGTTCCATCCATTTACCCATATTCAATCTAGAACAAACGTTATGGGGGAAAAAGGCTCCATACAGATTTTGAGAAAATCATACATCTGGATAACAAAAATTGAACATGGCATAACTTTGCCATATTGAATGTTACCCATACCAAATAAGGTACCATTGTGTATATCCCATTCAGGGATACACAATGAACTAACTTAGAGCTTAATATCTTAGAAACTGAAAAATTTATAGCAGCTTTGAGGTTACAATCCCACAGTTTGGCCAATACACCTTTGCTGTGGGATACTATCCCATAATCATAATTATGAGGTTTAAAATAGACAAAGAGGCTTGTTAATACTTTATTACCTCATAGTTCATTAAATAATGGGGTCCCCTACAGGATCTGTACAGATTTCTATGTGTCATACATGTCAGAAGAGGGCTGTGTGGTCCCCAGATGGAATTTTTCACCCTGTATTGGGGAAAACTTCCCAGGTGTGGTTTCAAAAAAACCACATCTGAGCCCAATGCAGAGAATAAAGGCCTTGTGAAAACCACAAGCCAGAATTCTGAATTAAAAAATCTTCACTTCATCTATGTGGATGGTCTAGAGGACCTTTCCACCCCAATTCAGGATAAAAGGAGGCCTTTTCTCTTCCGGAAAAGGAATCCCCATCCTGCTCTTGAATTCCTAAGTATTATAACTGTCAAAAAAGGTTATACTTTTGGAAAATAATTAGGTATACTTTTAATCTTAAGTATTGTAGCTCTTATTATAGTAATCCAACTGGTAAGACTGCACCCAGGGCTTTCAGAAGTGCTTACCACCACTATTCCTCATAGTAAAGCCCTTATAATATCAATTAAAACATTTTTTCATCTTGATAATACATGTCACAGTCAGATTTAAAGTTGGAAATACATTTATTACCACTTCATCATCGACTCAGCATGAAATTTTAGAAGATAGATGAGAGATGTACATAACATGCTTTGAGTGGACGTAGTATTTAAAACATTTCACTAGTGATGAAAAAGCCTTCAGAATAGTACCATTGAATATCTTTCTTTGGCTCTTCAAAAAAAGACCTCACATGATAGAGCTGTGAGCCAAACTAGAGAATTTTAAACAGAATTAAAAGTTACATTTTATACTCAGTGACAGCTTACAGACTCCATATTTTTTTCTTATCTGTTGGTGAATTTTTTCTCTTCCAGATGTTAAAATGTAAAGTCTGTATATTGACAGTCCTTCTTTTCTTTTATGAACTTGGTTATCCCTTTTTTAGCTCAATAAAGGAAAACAATATCTTCTTCACTCTTTTAAGTAAAAAACATATTATACAGAATTTTAGGTGCCATGCCTGTTCTCTATCTTGAATTAATAGGCAAAGGAATACTTAGAAATTTAGTAATTTATTCTTATTTAATATCTTTCGTATATGTTCATCCTCAAAAAATAAAGTCTGGCTCAAATATCACACCATTAATCTTTGTTAAGAAATATTAACCAGTTTCATACATAATCTTGACAAATAAAAATATATGAATTATTTAAATTTTCTCATTTGAGAATAAAAATTCCTCTAGAGATAGAAATGAACTTAAATCAGCTTTTAATATTTCAGTTATACAAAAGAAGTTCATA
Source organism: Austropuccinia psidii (assembly GCA_023105745.1). Taxonomy (NCBI): domain Eukaryota; kingdom Fungi; phylum Basidiomycota; class Pucciniomycetes; order Pucciniales; family Sphaerophragmiaceae; genus Austropuccinia; species Austropuccinia psidii. The sequence goes on from JALGQZ010000013.1 coordinate 42,967,785, forward strand.
AAATATATTTTATTGTATATTTTCATATATTCCCTTCCATATTATATAACACTCTAAATATATGGAACCAGGAACTTCAGACTTCAATCAATATTTATCTCTTAATTACCATTTTACTATTTATTTTGGGCCTTAAAAATGGGTATTATTTTTGAGAATTCCTTTTTCACCAAGCTCACGAAACCCTAAGCTGGTTATATCTACAACCACACCTTCCAAACCCTGCTACTATTAAAACTGATAACCCCTACTCTCTACCTCTCTTTCCTCATCTCCTTCTTTTTTTCCTTTTTTTACTTCCCTCCAAGCATAATCATCACATAATCTTTTCTTGATTTTCCTTATTCTCTTTTTGATATTTCTTGCTATGTTACTTTTTGCTAAGTATGATATCTCTTATACTCTGTTCTGTGTTCCCACTAACATATCAAATGTTTCCCTTGTCTGCATTTATTCTAGCTTATCTTAGTCATGTTCTGGTACTTTTACATCTACTTCTTTGTTATATTGATCACCTGTCTTTTAGGTAGACTTTTGTTTATTTTCTATGCTCTAATAGCTTCTCTAAGCAGATTGTAACTTAAATGAATCTTTAGTTTTACTTTCTAAGCCTCTCAGATTTACATTCTCAAACAAACTAGGACAGAAAATCTAGAAAGAAATACTCCGGACCCTTTGAATGAACTCAGAAGAAGCATCGCAATCCTCTCCAAGGAAAACTACCCGTAGTGGTAACTGCGTACTTCAATCTTTTTACAACAAAAGAGGTTACTAATACATTTTCTGAAGCCATTAAGAGGTTCAGTATATGCCTTGAAAACTACTGTAAAAGAGACCTTAATCATTGATGCCAGAAATGAGGCCTACGCTCTAGCAATGAGCACATTGGACTAACAAACATTCTCAGAAATCATCAGCAAAGAGGTCTCTCAAAACTGTTTTGAGCTATGGAGAAAAATCAATGATAAATTTCCATCATCTTCTTTTAACAGAAAAGCAAGATTCCGGAGTCGCTTTCTTAAAATTACCTATCAAAATGACCTTAGGACGTTTATCTCAGAATTCCAAAGATGCCTAAAAAGAATTTCCTCAGTTGGATTAGAAGTAGTAGATATCATCTTAGCTTTCTAAATACTCATCGAAATCCCTGATGAATTTCAACCCTTAATCAAAAAATCACCCTAAACGCAGAACAGAAAGTAAATGCAGATAATGTATTAAAAACGTTGAATGAGACTGTGCTTAAGGAATAAGCCTTGTCAGCTGAAGCCTCAAAACCTATGGCACTAAATAGAGAGGCATTCCTCTCAAAACTGTTACACTACTGTGTGAAAGGAAAACACAATCCCCTAGTAAAAAGCCATGGACCAGAAAGATGCTGGCAATTGCATCCAGAACTGAAACAAGAAAGGAAGCCAAAAGAACTGCTATTGAATTTCACTCTAGCTCAGGCTCTACTGACTCATATAGGAAGAAAGCTAGCTATTAATTCTCTAGTACTTGACAGTGGCACCTTGACCCACATGTTCAATGAAAAACATATTCTCCCACGCTTTCACCCTGTGCAACCAAGATATCAGTTGGCTGTGATTCCTCCATGCTAAAAGCAGAGGCTACCTGGACAGCAAAAATTATATACAGGAAATGAAAAATCTGTAACCTACCCAACAGGCTCTTTGTTCCCAACCTCAATACTAACCTGCTTGAAATTTCAACTGGTTCTCACTAAGAAACTAGAATCAAGAAAAAAAGACTACTTTGAAATATATCTAGAAAATAGATAATCACCTTCATTCATGTGCTCAGCACTAAACCCTGTACTTGAATCGAAAATACAGCTACCAACTAAACAATGCTACTATATGGAAAAGGAAAATCAGTCCTGGAATGGTCATCTATGACACATGAAAAATAAAGATAATGGAAAAATAAAACCCCAGTACATAGGCAAGGCCAATTGTGTTATCTGTCTGAAAGGAAAAATCACCTCTCTTCCTTGTTTCTCAAAGTTTGTGCCTGCTTCCTCAGTTTTAGAGAATGTACAAATTGATCTGTGCAAACCAATGTCCAGTCCTATCACATCCGGAAATCAATATTTCTTTATTCTAATTTATCAATATAGTGGATTAAGAACAACCAGGATCTCTAGAAATAAATACAACAAATTTCTTCAGTTTATAATTCTCAAAACCGCCGCTAAAAATCTTCACTCAAAAAAGAATTAAAAGAATAATTTCAGACAGATGTGGTGAGTTTATGAACAGAACGTTTCATGATTTTTGTCATGAAAATGGAATAGAACACCTAATCAGCTCTCTTTACACACCTCAAAATAACAGAATGGCTGTGAGAGAAAATTTCTCCATCATTGAGAAGGAAAGATGTTTACTAATTAAAGATTTCCTCCCAATGAAATACTGGGGAAAAGCTCTCTCAAATGCCTCATCTTTTTGTAGCATAAGACCAAAAAAGGTGGAAAATATCACCCCTTTTGAAATATGGTTCCACCAGAAACTACCCTTCCATCATCTGAGCAATTTTGAATGTAAGGCCTTGGTACAAATTCCACCACAATTATGTCATCAAAAGTTGGTTCTCATTTCCTGGGAGAATATTTTCCTAGGTTATTAAAGCAACAGTTCAAGCTACCATATCCTTTGAGGAAGCGACAAGACTGTTTCTATTATCAGGAATGTTGTGTTTGGTGAATTTAGCCTCTCATTAATCATATCTAAAAGCCTGAAATCCCAGAGATCTGACTTCATAACCCTCTTTCCTTATTCTAGCTGTGTTTCTCAAGCCAGAGCAATCCCGATTCCAATTGAATCAAAAACCAACTCAGAGGAAACAGACCCAAAAGAAGACCCTGACAATTAACCCAAAAAATTTGGAGTCATTGGTCTATGACATCCAACCCTTATCAGAAGTGAAATTCATACTGCCAACATAATTCCATTTAGTCAAAGGACAAGATCAAACCTCACCAGAAATGGGGTAGATAAAGTCCCCACTTCCTACAAGAAAGTACTTTCAGGGACAGAAAAGAAATAATGTAAAGTAGAAATTGAGAATGAAATAGACAACTTGGAAAAACTTAGAGTTTGGAAACCTCAACAAAGGAAGGATTCAGACAAACCAATTTCCTGCATGTGGGCATTTTGAATTAAAAAGGACTCAAAAGGAAACTATGTCAAATACAAGGCCAGACTATGTGCACGATGTTTCCAGAAGATTCCTGGAATTGATTACCAACACACTTTCTCTCCAACAGGTTGATTAAGCTCACTCTGCACTCTTATTTCTTTAGAAGCCTGTGAATTTTATCAATTTCACCAGATGGACATGAAGAGTGCTTTCCTGAATGCTCCAATGGAAAACAACATTTCTTTAAAGGTTTCACAAGGACTTAATCTGTGAAAGAACAAATTTTCCCTTCAGCTCAGCAAGGCACTTTACGGTCTTAAACAATCTCCTCTTGCTTGGCACAATCACCTTTCAAAGTGGCTCATCATTGTGGGACTCAGAAAATCAGTCACTGACCCTTGTTTAGTTTGGAAATCAGCACCTAGCCCAATCTGGATGTACATAAATGCTGAAAATTTAGCCATAGTGACATTATAATGAGTATTAGTAGCCATAAATTATTGATAAAAGGAATCATTTACAGTCTTAAAGAAAGATTTTAATATTGAATAAATAGTATTATCAGAAGAAATATTAGTAGTAGTCATAAAGTAATTCTCAAAGAAGTTATTATTATTATATATCTTATCCTTATCATTATTAAATTCAGAATCTATTAAGGGATATATTTTCTTATCAAATAGGTATTATTATCTATGTTTGTCATAAGATTCTTCATAAAATAAATCAATAAATATAAAACCCCATAATGCTATCATAAAATAAGAATATTATATTATTATCTCCAGTATATTCTATATATTATATTATTAATGAACCTTAGGGTAAATATCAATAACATAAAAAGATAATGCGGCACATATAGTTTAAAATATCATACATCTCTGTCACTATATCTTATCAATACTTAAATTTATATCTAAATATTACCTTTAACCCCTAAAATAGTGGTATTAAGCCATTTTTATATATCTAGTAATCATAAAAGTTATTTATCTAATGATTGAGTAGGTCTTATAGAGACTGCTGAAAGTCTTCTCTAGTTGTAAAGGCACAATTTTTAATATTTATTTGTGAGCTCTATAGGGAGATTCTTTAGTATATTCAGAAGGACAGCTAATACACCTTAGCACCCTTGGTTACAGGATCATTCAGCAATTCAAAGATTTTTACCTGTGATTTCTCTGTCAAGGGATGCCTTATCCAATCCCACACTAAAAGAAGTTCCACAATGTCAAGAGTCTTTTGGGTAAATAGAGTACCCAGAACCCCTTCTGTAAGGTTTGACTATGAAACAATAAGTAAAAATTACTAATATTTTACTTATTGTACTATGAATGTCCTTATAAATGAAATAAATAAGATAAAAAATAATTATAATAATAAAGAATTATTATAATTATGGCGTAAAAATAATTATATTATCAATAAAATATAATAATATAATTTATATTATAAAATATAATATAATAAAATAAATATATTAATATAAAATAATTAATATATTTAAAAGCACTTTATTATTGCTACAAGCAAATAATAAAGGCATAAAAAATTGTTTTTTATTAATAAAAAACAATTAATAACAATAATATTACCAATATTAAAGCTATAAATTAATATAAATACTATTTATATTAATTAAAGAATTATTAAAATAATAATAAAGAGAAAGTTATTATAATAAGAGAAAATAACCTACTTTTAACACTTAATATAGTAATTTTGAAATATTTTACGCCAAAAAATATAAATACAAACTTTTCAAATTGTATTTACAATAAAAATAAAGAAAAATTACTAATATTCTTGATTTTTACGTGGAAATGAGTTTTTTAGAGAGATTTTTAGCAAAAACAATTAAATAAATGATTTAATCACGTCAAAATAGATGATTATAACAAAGTGGTCTTTGGTCTTTAATAATATAATAGTTTCATATATAAAGAATATAGATATTACCTTTGATTTAATTGATTTAATGTTTTTGATGCATCTGAGGGGAAAATAGAGTAAAAAGAGCTCTATTTATAGTAAATACCTCCCTCCTAGAGTCCAGCAGGCTTCTAGTAGACGTGTACTGATCATATCCACTGTAATTGGTCAATAGTTTGAGATTTGGAGATGATTACATCATGATCAAACCATATTGCATCATTATTACACCATTATTTAGAGTTATCACTATAACTCCAAAGTTGATGACATCAGAGGCTTGGCAGAACCCCAATTTTCATGGATTTTATTAGTTTTAATCATAAACTAATAGTATTCACCAATTGTATCACTCATATGACTGTTAAACCTAAATTAAGGTTACAGTGAGTGATCATAACTGCTCAAATTAAGCTCAAACTTTGATCTTTAATAACTTTTAGGTTTTACACGCTACAGTAATTCAGAGGGTGAATTCTGATAGCCTGACATAGCCTTATTATGCTGCCAAGAGCTTTTCATTACATCATCAAAACTCTAATTTTGATGATTTTTCTTGTAACTCATCTTTTCTGTCCAAATTCAATATTTTAAACTTCAAATCATGATTTCAGGGGGTTATACCCTGAATTTAATAATAAAAATTACATCATTCTTCACTAATGAACTAGTAGAATCCAACTGTGTACTTTATGTTAAGTTTGGACCACTTTCACAACAAAGTGGTCAACAGCTCTGTTGATTTTTATCAATATTTCATCATAGGCTTTAATCTTGTTTATAAGTTGTAAAATAAAGTTCATATCTGTGTTCTTACAGTAATTACGTGGTAACTTTTTTTTTGGTTAATCACTCTATCTTGTATAGTTTAAGAGATATTAGCTATGATCCTTGAATATATGCGTTGACCAAAAAAGTGCATATATTCAGGTTAATTCCTTAAGTATTACCTTTGGTAATTAGCTCATCAATTGCTTTATGTGTGAATTTTCATGGGGAATCCAATGGTACAATTTATTTCACATGTTGTTTCATTGGTTCTTGAAATAAATAAGGATTTATGGTTTTTATAAGGTATTATTCCTTATAACTCATTAAATATTGGTTTTACAGATATGCCATAAAAATGGTATATGTGTATTTTACCATGGGGAATCCGATGGTATAATCTATCTCACATTTTTATTCATTGGTTTTTAAGTTAAACCAAGTTTTGTACCAATTTATGGTATTTTTTGTATTTTTAAAGTAATTATTTTTAATGTGTAATTATTCTAAGTGATTGTAATATAATTATCTTAAAGGTATAATTGCTCTAAGTATCTTTTGTGACCTTATTGGTTATGTGGTCATATCTCAAAGGCTCACATTCCCTACCACCAAAAAAGATTGTACCACAATCTGATATGTGTGATTAGGGTATCATCCACTGTCCTACCTCTTCAGTAGACTTTATCAGTCTTGAAGCTCAATAATGCTTGATTTTATTATTCTTTAGGTTTTCTTTCATGTCTAAGCCTCCTCAGTAGTTTATCAGCATTTTTTATATCTTTCTCAAGTAGCCATTCATCTTCTTGAGTTGAATTTCTATACCTTACAAGGTATTCTCTTTCTTTTTTGTTTCTTGTCCTTCTTTCTTTAAGAAATTTCATAATTTTCTTTTCTTCTCCTTCTTCCAAAGGGGGGATTTCAAGTGGGGGTTTATTTCTTAGTGGAAATAATTCCTTGTCACTTGAGCTGTAAGGTTTTATTAGACTTACAGGAAAAGTTGGGTGTTTGTTCATTAAATCACCTGTGAGTTCCAATTGTACAGCATTGGGTCCATGAAGTGCTTTTATCATAAATGGTCCTGAAAAGGAATCTTTCAATTTCTTTGGTCCTTTTATGTTATTAAAATTAAGAGTTGATACTAATACCAAATCTCCTATTTTGAAGTCAGGTGGTTTATGACTTTTGTCCCATCTTTCCTTTGCATATTTGAAAGAGTCTTGCATGCATCTGTTTGCATGGTGTCTTGCTTTGTCAAGCATTATTTTAAAGCTGCTTGCTGTTGGGTGTATATCCACTAAGTCCTTTTTGAGGGTATCATAAGGAATTCTTGGATTCCAACCTTTTTCTAGCATTGCTGGTGTTTTTCCAGTAGAAGAATGTATTGATGTTTTATATGCCAGTTCCAGTGCTGGTATTAGTGTACACCAATCATGGGTAAAACCATCAGAATCTTTGAATTCTAGCCCATAAGCACAGAATCTTCTGATCATGTCTGAAAGATGCTCAAACAACGTAAGGGTCAGGAAAACAGTAAATGAAGAATAGTTGAGAATATGAGTAGCTGGATGAAGGACAGCTACCCATATGATCAACTAACTTCAAATAGGAAATACATCGTAAGTAGTGCTGTGGTCTTAAGAGACCAGTACATAGATTATCTATTGCAATATGTTCTAAGTAATTAAATTTAATAAGAGTACCTATATGACAACATGGATTTCTAGTAACAACGATATGACAGCATGGATTTCTAGTAACAACGTAAATTAAATATACTCAACACCCTCCCATGCTCAAGGGTTGCAATCATAGGATAAACAGGGCTGCACAGTGGGTCCGATGCAAGACACGAGAGAGGCTTTTGGTGAGAACGTCAGCCACCATTAGATTAGTAGCCACATACTCCACACTGATACTACCTTCATTAAGCAACTGACGGCACCAGTGAAGACAAAGCTTGATATGTCGAGTTTGATGCTGATATGACGGATTTTTGAGGAGTGCAATAGCGCCTTGATTTTCACACAGCAATTTAGCCTTCACATTTAAGCCGAAATCGGAAACAAGCTCCAAGAGCCAGCACACATCTTGACAGCAATTGGAGATTGACCTGTATTCCGCTTCAGTTGAGGAGAGAGAGACAACATCTTGTTTGGAAGTCTTCCACCCCACCAGGCCATAAAAGAAGAGACAGCTGCCCAAAAATGACTTAGAGTCAAAGTTTGACCCCCAGTCGGAATCACAGTATGCGGTAACTTCAGAGTTGTAGCCCAGCTTACCAAGGGAAATTCCCCAAGCGCGAGTGCCACTCAAATAGCGCAACACATGCTTGAAGGCAGCTTCATGCTCGCTTCTGGGATCATTGAGAAATTGGGCCAGACAAGACGCAGAGTAGGCAAGATCTGGCCTGGTGCAGGTTACAAGATAATTCAGAAGACGTATGGCACGCCAATAATTGATCGAAGCCACAGGGGCATTGGTGTCCGCCCTAGGAAGAAGCCTGGATCCGGGCACCTGCGGAGTTGATACCGACTTGCAGTCCTGCATTCCGAAAGTTGCCAGCAGGTTACTGATGTATAGCTCTTGAGAGAGAAATAGACTACACTTTTCTCTGTTTCTCTTCACCGCCATTCCTAGCACATACTGAAGTTCACCCAAGTCTTTCATGTCAAAAGCCTGGGAAATTTCCGACCGAAATTTTTGAAGATTCCTCCCACCAATCACCAGGTCATCGACATGAAGGAACACAAAGAAAGGATCCCCATCATTTTGTATAAAAAGGCAAGGGTTGGCGGCCGACGAACGAAACCCAGAGTCTTCAAAGAACCTCTTTATGCGAAGGTACCAATTTCTTGGACTTTGCCTGAGGCCATACAGGGATTTCTTCAGCTTGAGGCATACATTTACTTTGAGAGAGGAAGTGTAGCCTTCCAGAATACAAATATGCAAGTCCTCATCCAGATCTCCATGAAGAAAGGCTGTCTTGGCGTCCATTTGATGGAGATCAAGATCATTCGCCGCACAGTATCCCAGAAGAAAGCGAAGGGTAGACAATCTCCCAGTAGGGGCAAACGTTTCATGGAAATTAAGATTTTCCACTTGAAGAAAGCCCTTGACACACAGTCGGGCCTTGGCTTTGACAGGATTGCCACTCGAGTCTGTCTTTTCGCGAAAAACCCAAACAGTATCAAGCAAGCGGACCGAGCCATCATAAGGGACTTCCTCCAGGACACCATGACGCTCTAAGCTTGCAAATTCATTGTGGATGGCATTGATCCATCTTTCGGCAGAGTCCAACTGAAGTGCATCCCGGTACAAACTAGGTGTGTTGTTGATGACAGCACCGGCAAAGCGAACTGGGGGTTTTCTGACACGTTTGCCACTGACAACGTTCTCTTCAGATATTTTGCTGGAGATATTCACGGGAGGAACTACAGGAACAACATTGTACACCCACCCCTTCGGAAGATTTTTAGCCTTGCCACCTAGAGGTATGGCCTCTCCCAGTCCTTCCAAACCGGCCTCTCGAAGTGAGGAGAAAGAGCGACGAGACTGAAAATCACACGCAGCCAAGTCAAGGGAGGACAAGACAGGGGAAGGGGACGGCACAGGAGCAGCAAACACGTCACAGGCTGGTTCGTCAACCGGAGCAATCTCAGAGCCACCAGGATTGGCGACACTCTCAGAACACTCAAGAGCAGGAGCAGCTACAGGAGAATTCGAGGCACAGTTTGGAGGAACATAAGCACCGGAGGGGAAACAAAAATCGGGGGAAGCAGAGACAAAATCAGGCCAGAACGCCTTACCGTCCAAAAAGGTGCAGTCATGCGAGATGTGAATTCTCCTCGTCAAGGGGTTAAATAGGCGATAGTTGTGATGGGCCTCTGTGAGACAAACCAGCATGCAGAGCACCCCAGTTGCATTAACTTTGCTGGTTCGTTTTTCTTTTGGAACGTGCATTATAACCGAGCATCCAAAAGGGTGTAGATTAGAGAGATCCGCTGCAAGAGAGCTCCACCTACCAATGGGTGTTTCAAAAGAAATAGCAGAGGAGGGTGTTCTGTTAAGGATGAACGTGGCCATGGCACATGCTTCTCCCCACCACTCTGAGGGAACCTGGTAGTCGAGGAGCATCACCCTAACTCTTTCAAAAAGAGTACAATTCCCACGTTCTGATATCGGGTTTTGTTGGGGAGTGTGGGGAGCTGTTGGTTGATGAATTATTCCCTCCTCCGCAAACAGTTCTTGAAACCTGGAGTTGATAAATTCACCACCATTGTTGGAAACCACGGTTTTGATTTGCTTGCCAGTCTGATTCTCAGTGAGTCTCTGAAATTCAACAAATCTGCCAAAGCTTTCCGATTTTGATTTGAGAAGATAGATGAAGCGCATGCAATGTGGGAACTTCTTTTGGTGTGGGATGAAATAAGGCAGTACCTTGAGGGGGAAATTATTGGTAAGTCTGTTTTGAATTTCAGAATTGTCCAATAACTATGGGTGCTAAGCTGTATTAGCTGCCCCTCTAAGTAATACTGAATAGTCAGCCTACAGAGAATCACAAATAAAATAAGATCTGTGGCTTTAACAGATAGAGAAGACTTATCAGCAGTCTCTAAACCAGACCTATCGATAACACTTCAGTAAAACTCTGATTTAAAAAAACTAAAATTTCTGATACAGTAAAAGCTAAGATTTTTTTTATTATTTTGATAAAAGTAATGATATTATTATTATTTTTTTTTATTTAATAAAATTAATAAGAATATTTTTTTTTTTGGTTTTATTTTGATTATAATGATTTTATATATATTAATACTAATAAAAAGACTACTGGATATTCTTTTTTTTATATTTTTAATGTTAAGTTGATATCACTACTTCTTTTTTTTAATAATACTAAGCTTCTGATCTTTTTCACTATTTTTATACTACTATTATTTGAAAACACTAAGCTACTGAGCAAGGCTACTGAGCTTTTTAATACGTTAATACCACTTATTCTTTGACAATACTAAGATACTGAGCAAGGCTACTGAGCTTTTTAATACGTTAATACCACTTATTCTTTGACAATACTAAGCTACTGAGCAAGGCTACCGAGCTTTTTACTACTAAAATACTACTACTACTACTCTAGATATCCTTCTAGTTCAGGGATGGTTGTGATCCTGGATAGTGGGAACTTGTTCCATGATCCTCGGAAAAATGAGGGAGAGAGGACCTCTATTTATAGCTTTTGGGCCTCCATAGAGCTTCTCAAAATAGGGTACTTAGAAAAAATCATAGTTGAGAGGTTTTAGCTAGTGAGACCTGTAGGTTTGGTGTAGCAGCGTGTTTTCTGAGAGAATTATGCTGGTGGTGCTTTTTCTTATCAAAATCATGTGATGTATTTGAGATAATTTGGCTGGTGAGTTTTTCTTTTTTTTTTGCCAAGAAAGTGGAGAAAATACAGCTCCTGACAATTGAACTTTCTTCTAGTCATATGATATATATGAGAAAATTATGCTGGTGTTTCTGTTTCTTATCAAAATCATGTGATGTATTTGAGATAATTTGGCTGGTGAGTTTTTCTTGAAGGTGGGGAAAGTATTTTTTGTTTCTATTTTTATGTATGTTATGAGAGAATTATGCTGGTGGTTCTTTTCCTTATCAAAATCATGTGATGTATTTGAGATAATTTGGCTGGTCAGTTTTTCTTGAAGGTGGGGAAAGTATTTTTTGTTTCTATTTTTATGTATGCTATGAGAGAATTATGCTGGTGGTTCTTTTCCTTATCAAAATCATGTGATGTATTTGAGATAATTTGGCTGGTGAGTTTTTCTTGAAGGTGGGGAAAGTATTTTTTGTTTCTATTTTTATGTATGCTATGAGAGAATTATGCTGGTGGTTCTTTTCCTTATCAAAATCATGTGATGTGTTTGAGATAATTTGGCTGGTGGGATTTTCTTTTTGCCAAGAAAGTGGAGAAAATACAGCTCCTGACAATTGAACTGTCTTCTAGTCATATGATATATATGAGAAAATTATGCTGGTGGTTTTATTTTAGTATTATATCATTTAATATGGAGATTGCATCATTTCTATCAAGTTTGATGCATGTCATTATTACTAAGCAAACATTTGTTCTTGGAAAATATATTGAAATTTTATGCATAGCCTTGAGGTATTTCTTCTTTAAATTGAATCAAGGTGGGGAAAATACAGCGCTGATTCTGTGGTCCGTCTTCATATACCTTTATTTAGATTAACTGCTTTTAATTGCATAATTTGCTATTGATGATGCAATAAGGTGGATAAATCCTTTGATACTATACTGTTTTGATAATATCTTGAGGCTGTGTATTATATATTTCTGTTTGAAATCTGTAGTTGTAATGTGTAAATATGTTTTGCGTAATTTTTTTTTTTTTGTTTTATTGGTAAGCTTGAAACTGGTACTATTGGTATGGAATACCACATCCCCCTCTCCATTTAATGCTGTACCCAGCATTCCAGTTGAAAAGCTTTCCAGTATCAATCATATTCATTTTGTTAAATTTCTTCTCCCTCCAAGATTGACTCTTCATTTTCTATTTCTTCACTTCTTTCATTTTCTGACTCTGAACTTGATTGAACTTTCTTTCCTCTGGGATAAAGCCTTTTGATGTGACTTGCTGCAAATTTTCTTGTAAGTTTAGTGCCATCCAATTCTTCAAGCTCATAAGGTCCATTATTAATTTGATTTATGACTCTATAAGGTCCATTCCAATGGTTCTTGAATAGTAAACCCCACTGTGACTCAAGTGGTTTATTATAAACTAACACCAAGTCCCCTGGTTCAAGTGGATTTCTCAGTCTATGTGCCATCTTTTTGTCCAAATATTGAACTGATTTGTGTCTTGAATCTCTTAATTTCTTTGCTGCTGCTAATCTTTTTTCCTCTTTTGCTGCAATCTGTATAGTTCTTGCTTCCAATAGTTCTTCTCTTGTTGATATTTTATTCCATTCAATGGCTAGATATGTATTTGTTTCCATATCAATTGGCAAAACCGCTTGCTGACCAAATTGAAGCTCAAATGGTGAGTATCCTGTTGTTCTTTTTGTTGATATTCTATCTGCCAAAGTCACAATTGGTAAGTATTCTTTCCATTTGGATCCATTCTCACCACACATTTTTACAAGGGCATCTTTCAATTGCTTATGTCCTCTTTCAACCATTCCTTGTGATTCTGGGTAGTAAGGTGTAGTTATTCTGATTTTTGATCCTGCTCTTTTCACTGCTTCTTGTAGTTTGTTTCCAAATTCTGCTCCTCCGTCAACTGTCACTTCTTTTGGAGCTCCATACCTACAAATCCATTCTGACATAAACCATTTTGAGACTGATTTTGCAGTTAGCCTTGTTAATGCCACAGTTTCTGGCCATCCTGAGAAGTCATCTCTTGCTACAACTAGATATTTCCATCTTCCTGCCTTAATGTGAACTGCATCCATGCTAACTCTTTCAAATAAAGTAGATGTTACAGATATCTTTGCTTCTTCTTTTTGCTGCAAATGACTCCTTTTTTGACATTCTTGACATGATTTGACCCATTTCTTGACTATCTTTTTCATTCCTTACCACCAATATCTTTTCTTGATTCTCCTGTATGTTTCATTTTCCCCTCTATGCCCCAGCTCTTCATGCATTTTTTTTAGTATCTGTTTCTGAGCCTTTTCATTATATACAGCTATTTGTGGCTGTGCTTGATTTCTTCTTTTCAGCTGTCCTCCTTCTAAATAGAAATTTACTGATCTTCTCTTAATTTTCTTGAACTATTCTTCCCCAATACTTTGTGGCTTTTTCAAACTATTCAAATATTCCTGCATAAGTTTTCCAAATCCTTCCTGTTTTATTGGAATTTCAATATTGTTTGTTTTATGCCTTGATAATTTTCCTACTTTGCTTGTATTTACTTCTTTTAGGCCAAATCCTGGATGTGGTTTAATCCAATCTTCCTCTTCATCAAAATCATTCCTTTCACTTTCTTCTTCATCTTTTCCTTTTGGTCTTCTTGATAACCCATCTGGCATAGTAAATGTCTTTCCTGGTTTGTGTACAAGATAAAAAAGTTGAATGTATGCCACCCATCTTGTCATGGGTGCATTTGGTAAGCAAGGTATGTTGATCATTTCTGTGAGCCTTGAGGTATATTTTACATAACCAAATAGGCCACAATCATCTTAAAAAGAAATTTTGAATTATGCAAAACTCATAAGTCATGCATATATCCAAAACTCATCATTTTCAATTTCAGAAAAGATGAATAACTTTTTATTGAGTAAGTAAAACCATGGATTTAAGACCAGATTTGGATTCTACACAAAAATTCACCTAGGGTAGCTCCATAGAGTGAATAAGCTCAATTTAAGTATTTGAGGTGGTAAAATGGAAAATACTTCAATACCACATCATTAATACCACATAAAAGATCCGTGAAAATGTTTGTTTTTCTTGATTTTTAGCCAAAATAATGGGAAAGTGAGAAATCCCATGTTACATATACACTAGTAATAGTGTTATGCATGTTTTGAGCACTTAATATCATGGTATTCTTACATGGACTTTTGGTACACCCATAGTGGATATCTCACTTGAAGCTTAAATTACTATTTTGACGTAAAAAATAAGCAAGGGGGACAAAAGACATCAAAGAGAGCCAGGGTACCCAACTTCTGAGGCCTCAGAGGCGTGGATAGCTCCAGAGCATGGATCCATGGCTCATCTTGGCCCAATTGGTAAACTAAAACTCTTTGGGAACTTGGTTACCAAGTTACACCTACTGTAATCATAAGAAAAATAGCAAATAACCTGCTATTTTGACGTGCCAAGGAGGTAATAAGCTACTTAGGCTCCTGTAACCACGTCAATTCTTGATGACTTTCCATGACTAGACCCTAAAAGAGTAATTAAACCCTTTTGGGATCCATATTCATGGATTTACCTCATAGCAACCAGCAAAATACTGCTATTTGCAATTCTACGTAGAAATGAGGTAAAAACTTCAAAAATTCACTAAAAATACAATTCTTAATAAATCTTCCTGAAACTTTCAGGACCAATGAAGAAATGAATTATCTATGGTAAAACCAAAAAGAATTATGGTTTTACAAGTAAAATTAAAAGCTTTACTTACAGTCCATTTTTGACCATTCTACGTGAAACACTGAATCTTCAAAAATTCACAGTAATTACAACCTGTGATGAAATTGGCAATAACATTTATAGCTTTGAGAAATCAATGATTATTTTAGAATAAAAGAAGATTTACAGATGTTACTCCTTTTATTCTTAACCATATTGGGGTTGGTAGTCACGTAAAAGCATCAATTAAGTAATTATGATAATCTTACGTGACAACAGATGATGCAATCATTAATCCAAAAGGGTTTATTGTTTTCTAACTCACTGGTTTTTCAGTTTGCTCCATGGCACGCCTCTGTGAGCTGTTGTTGACTTAAAAGAAGCCTATTCTTGCTGTTTTTTCTGTATCATCATCTTATCAATTTATTAAATCATTATTACCAACAAGTAAGTATTAGTTAAAGCTATTCTTAAGTGTTTTAAATCTTTCAAAATCATCCAGAAAGACGTGAAATCATAGAATCCAACTATATATTGTTGTAATAATGTTATAAATCATTTTGATCCCTTAAATCCACAATTCCACGTCAAATTTCTCTACTCTTATCTATCAATAAGTTCTTTGGAGTATTAGTGAGTCATTTATTTTTAATTCTTAAAGTTTTTCTCTAGTAATAGTTTTCTTCAAGAATTATATTCATAATTATTCTTGTAAAAGATAATTATATATTAAAATAATTTTATTATTTTAATAAAGAAGTTTTTATTATTAAATTCTTCTTGTAATTGATTCTAGTAGACAATTACTGCTCACTGTTAAAATCACTAGTAGTGTTTAACACGTGAAAGAAATAATTTTTTAATTATTTAATTGTGGTTATAATAATATTTTATTATTATATTTCATAAGAACAGACATAGTACTGTTGATTAATAGTAATATTATCACCAGTTTCATAGTCACATCTTACATTTGGGGGCCTGGCCGTGTTTTTTTGAACCTTGTACCCTTAATTAATATATTTTTAAGCTCTAAAATATATTAATTGAATATTTTTTCTTTCATTTTAAAGTCAAAATAATTCTTATCTTTGAAATTGTTTTGGAAATCTTTTTCATTGAGGAATTTGGTTTAAGTTTATACTGTTTTACACGTGGCTTTTTCGCATTCAAAAACTTATAAAATTATTCTTTGAGTTACTCTGAATTAATTTTCATTCAAAATCTTAAATTTTAATTTTTTTCTTTAAAAAGAATAATTTTTTTAATATTAAAAAATAATAAAATTCATAAAAAATCTTTTAAAAATATCTTAAAACACAAAAATAATTTCTTTTATCATATTTTTTTCTCTTTAAGTGTCTTTAATCAAATACTGTGCAGCTGGTAACAGACTCAGTAAAAGATACATCAATAGTCCAGAATCTGAAGACAGTATTGAGGTGCAGATTGCTACAAGAGGCACCTTATTCAACTCAGAAAAAGCTAAATTACCACCAAAAGGTGTGTATTTTATCTTATATTTTTCACCTTTTATCTTTAAATTGACGTGAAAATGGTGCATACCAGAAATGGAAGCAACTATTCAGTCCAACCAGATGGATGTGGACAAGGAAGAGGCAAGACCAAATCCAGAAGTGCCAAATCTTCCACAAGAAAGACACATCTGGAGGATGCCAGAGTTGCCCCCCATTCCCCAAGGTCTGTACCAACAGATTTTGACGTAAATTCTGAGCCTGAACTGATTTATGGTAATATTTCCAGGGCTGAACCACTTTCAGGTGGCAGCAATAGAAATATATCAATTCCAGTACAAAAACGTGTTCAGAGCAGCCAAGGAAGAGGAGTGGGAAATCTGCCCAAGCCTTTGGCAGGGGGCCATGAACTCCTACTTACACATCAAGAGCTTTCTGGGTCAGGAGAAGACCATAGAACTCTTAGGAGGATGGAGCCCCCTGTCTTGTAAAGACAAGGTCAAAAAGATAAAGAATTGGTTGAAGAACCAAAGTCTTTTATCCATAGACCAGAAGAAAGAGTTGGAAATGACGCCAGCTTTGGAGACAGAGGCACCAGTGGCATCTACCAGCTCCAAACCAGCTCCAGAAGCATCCAAGGACAAGCCCAAAGGACCTAAAAAGAAACAGAGAGGTCCCAAGAACCATCAAGGCAAGGGCAAAGGCAAAGCCAATTGGCACAGACCTTACCCACAAGGGTACAGGATCCCCAAATTGGAACCTTCAGCCATGGACAGTGTCTTCAATATGGCCAGAACTCTTATGGAATTCACAGCCAAGGAGCAGGAAAGGATGAACAGGACCTTTCCACACAAATAACTGATTTACATAGAAGTATTAATGTAGAAATTGGCAAACTTGAGTCAAAGTTAAAGCAAATTACATTAGACATCAATGATTTAAAGAAAAATGACAAGCAACATTCTGAATGGCATAAATTGACAACTGTCACCCTTGAGTCAATTAACAATGCTTGTGAAAGAATGGAGAACCAATGTCAAAATAATGACACAGAGGATCCTTCCATTTTTAAAGTAAATGATAGACTTAAAACTCTTGAAGACCATGTCTTACAAATAGTTAAGAACACCAATCAATTTGCTATACATTTAGCAAAAAGTGACAGTGAGAGGCAGAAATTGAAGAATGAAATAATTGCAAGTGTGGAGCAAATTCATAAGAATCATGAGCCACATATGCCAAGACATTCTACACCTTTGACTGAAGAAAAACGTTCTGTCACAGAAAGTTTGACTCCATTCTTAGGAGAAAATATTATTTCTGCAAAGGATATTCCCAAATTAGAACAATGGCCAACATTCTCTGGTGAAGGAGAATACAACCATATTGAATTCATCAGGACTATTGATATGTTGCAAGAAGACTTTAATATACCTGATGAAATCATAGTAGGAAAATTACATTGTTTGTTTACCAAGACTGCAAAGAAATGGTATTACAAGATGAGAATAGATCATGGAAGACATGACTGGTCTTGGTGGAAATCTGAAGTGATTACCAAATGGGCCAATAATTCTTGGAGGTTTAAAATGGAGAATGCTTTTGAAAGTGCCATTTTTAACTCAGAAAAAGACAAACCACTTACTTGGTTCTTCAAACAAAAAGACAGATTATCTGCTTTACACCCAGATATGTCTGACACTATGATTAATATGAAAATATTCAGAAAGTGTGGAGGAGAACTGGAACATGCTATCAAAAGCAGATGTGTGGAACCCTGTTCAACAGAGGACTACATTAATGCTATGGAAGATATCATTACCAGAACAAGAATTGGTAAAACTTGGGTTAAGAACCCAATAGAGTCCAAAATAGTCTCCAAGATTCCTAGAGAGGAAAGAAGACCAGAAAGACCAGTCTTGAAGTGTCATAAATGTGGAAGTACTTCACATTTAGCCAACACTTGCCCTAAGAAGACAAAGATCAATGAAGTTCAAATCATTGAAGAAATTCAGTGTACTGAAGAGAAAGAAGAATCTGATCAATATTCTGCAGTCTCTGAAGATACACCAGTGGAGGACTATCCCATTGAAAACATTTCAGCTTTCTTTGAGGTCACAGAAGTCCATACCCACTTGCCACAGTACAGTGAGGATTGCTGCAACCTGATCAATATCCAAGATGCCAGAATGTGTAAAACAAAACCTGCTAGAGGAAAGGGTTATACTGCTGGAGCATCCTGTATCACATCAGTTCTGATGAGTGATATTGAAGCCAAAGTAAATTTGGATACAGGGGCATTTTGCACTTGTGTTGGCAAAGATTATCTCCAAATTATACTTCCTGAATGGAAAAACCATCTATTACCAATAGAAGGTGTACAATTCAGTAGTGCCAGTAAAAATATGTACCCCTTGGGCATATTGGACACTAATATTGTATTCCCACATCCAGCAGGAAGTGTAAGATTGAAAACTGAGATTGTAGTAATGGATAATTGCACATCTCAGCACATCATTCTTGGAAATGATTACTTGAATATTTATGGTATTGATATAAATAACCATGAAGACAGATATTTCACAAGTGGAGATAACAAAAGGCAAAAATTTGCTTTCTCCAATATGCCAAAACAAATATCTGTAGTATCTTCTGTCAAAGATACTTACAAAGATGAATTTGTGTCTAAACAACTTGTTGAAGCACAAATTAATCCATCATTGTCACCAAAGATGAGGAATGAACTTATTGATGTATTATATACATACAATACTGCATTTGCCTCTGATAATGAACCATTAGGCGCTATAAGGGGACATGAAATTGATATTACTCTTAATATTGATAGACCATATCCTCAAGTACTTAGAAGACCAGCTTATCCAGCCAGTCACAGAGCTAGAGAAGCCTTGGAAAGACATATCCAAGAGTTGATCCAACTTGGTGTGCTAAGGAAAGTAGGCCATAATGAGGAAGTTGAAGTGACAACACCTGTTATTATTGCATGGCATAATGATAAGTCAAGAATGGTTGGAGATTTTAGAGCTTTGAATACCTACACAGTTCCAGATAGGTATCCAATCCCTAGAATCCAAGAAACCTTGACTCAATTGTCTAAAGCCAAGTATATAACATCAATGGATGCATTAAAAGGCTTCCATCAAAATGTTTTGACGCCTAAAGCTAGGAAATTACTTAGAATTATCACTCACTGTGGTATTTATGAGTATCTTAGAATGCCATTTGGCATTAAAAATGCTCCATCTCATTATCAAAGAATGATGAATACCATCTTCCCCACAGAATTGTCTGAAGGATGGCTTATCATTTATATTGATGATATTATTATATGTTCTGACTCATGGTCTTTGCACCTTGAAAGACTTGCAAGAGTACTTCATAAAGTTGCAGAAGTGAACATGAAAATTTCACTTCAGAAATGCAATTTTGGTTTTGAAGAACTCAAAGCATTAGGACATGTTGTTTCTGGTTTGAGCTTGGGTATTGACAAGAATAAAGTAGCAGCAGTGTTACTTAAGCCAATACCCCAGAATAAAAAAGAAATGATGTCTTTTCTTGGATTTGCTAGTTACTATAGGCAACACTTGAAAGATTTTGCAATTCTAGCCAAGTCACTCTATAGAATCTGTGATCAACAGACTGTATTTGAGATGACACAGGAAAGAATTAAAGCTTATGAGAAGATAAAGAAAGCCCTTAAAGAAGCACCTTTACTCCTCATGCCTGACTGGAATATTCCTTTTAAATTGTACATTGATGCATGTGGAGATGGATTAGGGGCAGCCCTACACCAAGTCCAAATTATTGATGACAAACCTACAGAAGGACCAGTTTGTTATATCTCAAGACAAATCAAACCAACAGAAGCCAGATATAATGCAAGCCAAATGGAGTGCTTATGTTTGGTATGGGCACTTGAGAAATTACACTATTACCTTGATGGCAGTGTTTTTGAAGTGATAACTGACTGTAATGCCGTGAAATCACTTCTTAACATGAAAACTCCCAACAGACATATGTTGAGATGGCAAATAGCCATTCAAGAATATAGAGGAAACATGACTATAGTTCATAAATCAGGAAACATTCACAAAAATGCTGATGGACTTAGTAGATGGGCTTTAGCCAACACTCCTGATAACCCAGCTTATGTACCTTTGGAAGCTGAACCACAGATTCCAATTGAAGGAATTAACATAACTGATATTGGGACTGAATTCTTTGAAGAGGTCAGAGAGTCTTATATACAAGACAAGAATTGCCATATCTTGACTTCTTTATTGGATAAAGACTGCAAAGACACATCTTTGGTTAATACACTAGATGAAGTTTGGAAAAATTCCTATTCTGAAGGAAGATTTCACTTGTTTGATGGGATTATTTACCATAGAACAAAACATTCTTGTGTGATGACACTGTGTAGTAGATTGCTTATCAATACCATTCTTCATGAATGCCATGATAGCATTTACTCTGGACACCTATCAGAAGACAGAACACTTGAAAAAGTGAAGAACTGTGCATGGTGGCCATCTTGGAGAAAAGAAACCATTGAGTATTGCCATACCTGTGATAGATGCCAAAAAGCAAACAGGAGTACAGGCAAGAAATTTGGATTGATGATCAATATTCAAGAACCAAAATCCCCTTGGGAAGTTGTTCACATGGATTGGGTCACAGCACTTCCTCCAAGTGGTGACAAAAGTTATAATGCTTGTTTAGTCATTGTAGACAGATATAGCAAAACTCCCATATTCTTACCATGTCATAAAGATGACACTGCTATGGATTCAGCTCTTCTTTTATGGAGTAGAGTTATTTCTCATACAGGGTTATTTAAGAATATCATAAGTGACAGAGACCCCAAGTTCACATCTGCACTTTGGACCAATCTTCATAGATTGTTTGGGACTAAGTTATCATTCTCTACAGCATATCACCCTCAAACAGATGGGCTAGCAGCGAGGATGATTCAAACTTTAGAAGACATGATCAGAAGATTTTGTGCTTATGGATTAGAATTCAAAGACTCAGATGGCTTTACCCATGACTGGTGCACTCTGATACCTGCATTAGAATTGGCATACAAGACATCAGTCCATTCTTCCACAGGACAAACTCCTGCTGTGTTAGAAAAAGGATGGAATCCAAGACTCCCAGCAGACACACTGAGGAAAGACTTGATAGACATTCATCCTACAGCTTCCAGCTTCAAATTAATGCTAGATAAAGTAAAACACCATGCAAAACAGAGTATGGATGATGCTTTTGATTATGAAAAACAGAAGTGGGACAAGAGTCATAAAGTACCAGATTTCAAAGTAGGGGACTTAGTTCTAGTTTCAACCTTGAATTTTAATAATATCAAAGGCCCAAAGAAACTTAAAGATTCTTATGTAGGACATTTTGTTATTGTTGCTTTACATCCAACCAATGCAGTTCAAGTGGAATTGAGTGGTGAATTAGAAAATAAACACCCCACATTTCCAGTCAGCTTGATAAAGCCTTATCAACCAGCTGATAAAGAATTGTTTCCTTTAAGAAACCCAACTCCTTTAACTGTACCACCTGTGGAACAGAATGAAGACAGAAAGATAAAGAAAGTCATTAAAGAAAGGAGACTTAGGGGTAAAAATCAAAGAGAATATCTTGTCAGATATAGAAATCCAGTACATGAAGATGAATGGATGGCAGAATCAGAAATACCTGACTCAGATAAACTCTTAAGAAGATTTAGACATGAAAGAAGGCCACAAGCCTGAATATGTCTATAAATGTGCTTTAAATTACTTGATCTGAGTAATGTAAAGAGGTTGGACAGTGGACATTAACCCCCTTTGGGACCTTATTCTTTTATCACTAATAAAATTGTAGTACAATTTTATTTTTTGGTGGGAGGGAATGTGAGCCTTGAGGTATATTTTACATACCCAAATAGGCCACAATCATCTTAAAAAGAAATTTTGAATTATGCAAAACTCATAAGTCATGCATATATCCAAAATTCATCATTTTCAATTTCAGAAAAGACGAATAACTTTTTATTGAGTAGATAAATCCATGGATTTAAGACCAGATTTGGATTCTACACAAAAATTCACCTAGGGTAGCTCCATAGAGTGAATAAGCTCAATTTAAGTATTTGAGGTGGTAAAATGGAAAATACTTCAATACCACATCATTAATACCACATAAAAGATCCGTGAAAATTTTTGTTTTTCTTGATTTTTAGCCAAAATAATGGGAAAGTGAGAAATCCCATGTTACATATACACTAAGAATAGTGTTATGCATGTTTTGAGCACTTAATATCATGGTATTCGTACATGGACTTTTGGTACACCCATAGTGGATATCTCACTTTAAGCTTAAATTACTATTTTGACGTAAAAAATAAGCAAGGGGGACAAAAGACATCAAAGAGAGCCAGGGTACCCAACTTCTGAGGCCTCAGAGGCGTGGATAGCTCCAGAGCATGGATCCATGGCTCATCTTGGCCCAATTGGTAAACTAAAACTCTTTGGGAACTTGGTTACCAAGTTACACCTACTGTAATCATAAGAAAAATAGCAAATAACCTGCTATTTTGACGTGCCAAGGAGGTAATAAGCTATTTAGGCTCCTGTAACCACGTCAATTCTTGATGACCTTCCATGACTAGACCCTAAAAGAGTAATTAAACCCCTTTGGGATCCATATTCATTGATTTACCTCATAGCAACCAGCAAAATACTGCTATTTGCAATTCTACGTAGAAATGAGGTAAAAAATTCAAAAATTCATTAAAGATACAATTCTTAATGAATCTTCCTGAAACTTTCAGGACCAATGAAGAACTGTATTATCTATGGTACAACCAAAAAGAATCATGGCTTTACTAGTAAAATTCAAAGTTTTACTTACAGTCCATTTTTGACCATTCTACGTGAAACACTGAATCTTCAAAAATTCACAGTAATTACAACCTGTGATGAAATTGGCAATAACATTGATAACTTTGAGAAATCAATGATTATTTTAGAATAAAAGAAGATTTACAGATGTTACTCCTTTTATTCTTAACCATATTGGGGTTGGTAGTCACGTAAAAGCATCAATTAAGTAATTATGATAATCTTACGTGACAACGGATGATGCAATCATTAATCCAAAAGGGTTTATTGTTTTCTCACTCACTGGTTTTTCAGTTTGCTCCATGGCACGCCTCTGTGAGCTTTTTTTGACTTAAAAGAAGCCTATTCTTGCTGTTTTTTCTGTATCATCATCTTATCAATTTATTAAATCATTATTACCAACAAGTAAGTATTAGTTAAAGCTATTCTTAAGTGTTTTAAATCTTTCAAAATCATCCAGAAAGACGTGAAATCATAGAATCCAACTATATATTGTTTTAATACTGTTATAAATCCTTTTGATCCCTTAAATCCACAATTCCACGTCAAATTTCTCTACTCTTATCTATCAATAAGTTCTTTGGAGTATTAGTGAGTCATTTATTTTTAATTCTTAAAGTTTTTCTCTAGTAATAGTTTTCTTCAAGAATTATATTCATAATTATTCTTGTAAAAGATAATTATATATTAAAATAATTTTATTATTTTAATAAAGAAGTTTTTATTATTAAATTCTTCTTGTAATTGATTCTAGTAGACAATTACTGCTCACTGTTAAAATCACTAGTAGTGTTTAACACGTGAAAGAAATAATTTTTTAATTATTTAATTGTGGTTATAATAATATTTTATTATTATATTTCATAAGAACAGACATAGTACTGTTGATTAATAGTAATATTATCACCAGTTTCATAGTCACATCTTACAATTTCTATTAAAGCTTTAGCATCTACTTGAAGTTCAAAGTGTTGCCCCCATAATATTGTTTGAAGTTTGTTGAGTATTCTTGCTACACCGCAAAGCTCTAATTTTGGCTGAGAGTATTTAGATTCTAGTCTGGAAAATGTTACTGATTCATATAGTACTGGCCTATCCTTTCCGTTTTCATCCTCTTGCATAAGAACTGCACCTGCTGCAATATAACTTGAATCTATTGCTAATTTTATTTTTCCCAAATCTTTATCATAATTTAATGTCTTCAAAGTAATCTCCTCTCCTACTATTTTCCTGAGTTTTATAAATGCTTCTTCACATTTTTCATCCCATTTCCACAATACATCCTCCCTTGTCAATCTTCTCAATGATGCTGCAACTTGTGAAAAGTCCTTGATAAACATTCTGACATATGCACATAGTCCTAAGAATCCTCTAACTTCCTTCTTTGTTGTTGGTCTAGGCCAGTTTTGTATCTTGTTTATCTTCTGTTTTGAAATCTTTCTTCCTCCCAAAGACACAACATGCCCCACAATATCAAGTGCTGGAACACAACATGCAAATTTTGATCCTGAAATTGTGAGTCCTGCCTCTTCTATCCTGAATAGTATTCTTTCTAATGTTACTGCATATTTTCAAACAAATCTTCTTATGAGTTGATTCTCCTTCAATGTTTCATGCTGATATGTTGATCTGGGTCCTTTAATTCCTCCATCATCTATAAATATTCCAAGGTGCTCTGGTATTTCCTCCTGAAGTATCCAAGTCATTTGTGCTTGATAAACTGCCACAGAGTTTGTTGCTCCTTGAGGTAGTCTTGTAAGCTGAAGTCTTCCAAGTGGTGTTTCAAATGTTGTAAGAGGTCTTGTAGTAATATCCAATTCTCTTTCATCATATCCTCCCATAATATCTCCCAATCCATAACATGCTCTTCCTGAAAATGATCCTACAAACTCATCAACATTTGGTGGCAATCCTGCATCTTTTATTGTTACCTTATTGAGGTCTTGAAGATCATGAACTATTCTAAGTTTCCCGTTGGGCTTTGCCACACAAAATACTGGGCTGTTATAGCTTGATGTTGATTGTTCATAGAGTCCTTTACGTATTCTTTCTCTGACTAGCTCAATAAATTTAGGTAAAATTGATTTTGGTATTGGTATTGGTTTTTTTTGCCATGGTTCATGTGGTAAAACTGGTATTTTATAAGGTTTTCCATAAGAATGTTTTAGTACGCCTCTTTCTTCTTCACAAAATGCTATAGCCTTTTGCCTTAGTAATATAACATTCTTTAATAAATTAATCTCTTCTTCTGATAACCATCCAGAGGGTCCAAAGTTTATCATTGAAATCCTTTCTTCTGTAACCTTTGATGTTACAAAAAATGGAGGTGGGCTAGGTGATAGGGGTGTTTCATATGGATCTCTTGATAATTCAGGTCTTTCCAAAGGTGGATTCAGATCTTGAGGCATAGCTTCATTGACTGGTCTAACCTTTTTGAGTACTGGCTTATATTTTGTGGCATTGGCTTGAGCTTCCATGATTATTAGTCTGGATTAAAGTATAAATTGATAATATTTTTTTTAGTTGAAATAAAAAACAGGCTTTTCAGTTTTTGCTTCTCTTGTTGTTTGTAATTGCATTTGAGTTGTAGTTTTAAGTCATGCAAGGACTTTACCTCTAGGTGGATAAAACCCAGTATATTAGGTATACCAAATCCTGCAGTTTAATGTCGTACAAGGACCAAATTTAGCCTTCAGGTTGCTACCCTGTAGTTTAAAGTCATACAAGGACCAAATTTTAGCCTTCAGGTTGCTACCCTGTAGTTTAAAGTCATACAAGGACCAAATTTTAGCCTTCTTTATTGTATCTGTTCTTTTATTTTTTATTTTAATCAATACTTCTTATTTTATTTATTTTCATTATCATTATTGTTAAATTTTTTTTTTTTTTTTATGTCGGAATTTTTTTTTTGTTGGAAAATTTTTTTTTTTTTTTTTTTTTTTTTATGTCGGAATTTTTTTTTTTTTTTTTTTTTTTCATGGAGTGATTAAATTAATGAGGTCCCAATTTGAGGAGTGATGTTATATTTTCAAATGGTGTAGTCACCACCGGCAAATAGGTGACGCAGCAGATCCTGCGACGCACTGTTGGGGGCCCTGGGGTGGAAAAACTACCAGCTGTCGCAACTTTTTTTTCTCACGATATTCAGTTTTTTATATTTTTATTTCAAAAATATCGCGTACGACACGTTTTCTTTTTCTCACGATATCAAACTTTTTGAGTGTCACTGTCCTTTTTTCTGTCAACTCTTAACTCACCTCCTCAACCATCGTCATCACAAATCACCCTAAAAATCCCACACTACCCCCCTATCAACGATATCACTAAAAAATGACCAGAAGATCATCGTTTGCCAGCTGAATCACAATCATTGGAAATTGTCAATGATCTTCTTTCAACCGTTTGAACATTTACTTATGCAACCAACCATGATCATGACAAGTGCTGAGTCTCACTGCAAGATTTTGAATGTGTAATGTGTCTTTTTCTTAAGTCCTACTTCATCTTATTCCTATTTAAAAAGGATTGAGTCTTCTGCTGAGATCACTTCACCTCATTTTTTTTTTGAAATAGTTTCTTGATATCACCAACAATTTATAAAAAAATGCTGATTGAACTCTGTACATGTCCGAAATGCAAAACAAATATCACAGCCGATTTTAATGGTAGCATCCAGCAAGGGCTGCTAGTGGATCGCAGTACACGGCAACGACATTGGGCTAAACTTGCATCTGAGCCTGAAGCAAGAACATTTGAAAAACTTTTCCTGAAACTTGTGTTGGCTAAAGCTTACCCGCAAAAGAGTGAGAGTAATGTTGAGGATGTGGAGGCAACTGATGTTGTTAGAAATAGAGATTCCCAAATAATCAGTAAGTAGCTTCTTTGCACTACCATCCAACTAACACGAGCTAAAATACCTGTTTTCAATAGCTGCACTATTATCATTTATGATGTGGCTATATCTTTCATGCGGCCTCAGCAAATCTAGCTGTCAAAAAGCAAGGGACAACCTAGCCCACATCATCCAGCTCATGTCCACAAACCAAGGCTCAAACTCATCTTTGGAAACTTGTTTACCTTGTGACATTTGCACAGTCATCAAGCACCTCAAGCTGGAAGTGCCTCTGGAAAAATTTGTCTGCTGTAACCAATGCTACTCATTGTACAATGTTGAGACAGCACCCGAAGAATGTACCTATCAAGCAACCTTCAAGAGTGCTCGCTGTGGTGCTGAGCTCTTTCATATTTCAAAATTCAAGCCGCTTCCACATATACAATTCCCTACCAAGCAACTTGAAATTTCCACAAAGAAGAACAAATACCCTCACATTCAGCTACCCAACTGGCCCCGGCTGAAAATTCTGTATGCGACTTTCATAGCTCAGCCATTGCTCACATGGATCACATGGCTGTTGAATTGGACAGGTATTGAAGATGCAATAGAACAATGGGTTGACAAGCTATCTGCCGCAGAGCCCGGACTTGTGTGTGATGTTGCTCAAGGAGAGGTGTGGAAAAAGCTCTTTCAAAAACGCAACACTGATTCAGATTTGCACCTTGGATTTTCTCTCTTCATTGACTGGTTTAATCCAGCAGGTAATAAGGCTTCCGGTAAACAAACGTCAATGGGTATCATTGCCCTTAACTGTCTTAACATTCCCCCTCGACTCCGCAATCAGCCTCAGTATACCTGCCTCGCTGGAATGATCCCTTCCCCAAATCAGCCAGACATGAACACTATGAACAATGTTCTCATGCCTCTGGTTACTGAAATGGCCAAATTAAATCATGGGGTCATGATTTGCACATCAAAGCATCCAAAGGGTCGCAAGGTTGTAATCAAGCTGGTCAATTTAATTGGGGACATAGTTGCAAACCACAAGGTTGCTGGCTTCAAATCTCATGTGGCAAGAAAGTTTTGTTCATGGTGTGAAGTTGAGGATCACGAATGGGGAAATTTAGAGCTGGGGCGCTTGAGAAGTGGACGTGAGGTTGTTAAATTAGCAGTGAAGTGGAAGGAATTAGCATCATCATCTTTGCGAGATCAATTGGCGAAAAAAACTGGGGTTTGTTGGTCCGAGCTGAATGGGTTAAGCTATTGGGATCCAGTGGTCAATGTCCCTTTGGGAGTCATGCATAACTGGTATGAAGGGGTGTTACAGCACCATTTCAGATATTGTTGGGGCTTTGACATGTTGGATGTTCGGCAACAAATGTTAAAAGCAAGTACAGAAGAGTCAGAACATTCGAAAAATTATGCTTCAAGTGATGGGATGGAGCTGGATGATGAAGAGGGTATGCAAAGAAAAGGTGGGTATTTAAGTGAAGAAATCAAAGCAAAGATAAAACGGAAGATTCAAGAGGTGATTGTACCAAAAGGGGTGACACGCATACCTGGCGAAGTAGGCTCAGCGGGCAATGGGAAACTCAAGGCAAGTGAGTGGCGAGCTCTTTTCAGCATATATATCCCCTTGGCAATTCTTCAAGTCTTTTGGGATATGGGACCTAGCAAATACAATCTCTTGATCAATACTGGTGCACTCATTCAATGCACTAGCATATTAGGAGCTGCAGCAATCAGGAAAGAAGATTCGCAACGATTTCAGAAAACTTACGATATGTACCAAAAGACATCCAAATTTCTTTTTTGAAATCTACGTGTGACACCAAACCATCATTATGCAATGCATTATCCTGACCAGTTAAGGTGGTGGGGACCTATGATGGGGGTTTCTGAATTTTCAGGTGAACGACTGGTGGGAATTTGTCAAAAATTCAAAAATAATGGCCTCGATGGCATGGAATCGTCCTCTATTTTTCAAAAATGAATACTAATTAGACGGTGTTCTTGTGTAGGTATGATGGAAGAAAGCATAATGAACAAGTTTGGACAAATGCAGAGAATGGAAGAGCACTGGACACAAGAAAAGGAAAAAGGTGATAGCCAAAATCGTAAAGAGCTGGATGATAAGACTTACATGGACCTCTTGGACTACTTGAGAGATGATAACCCAGGTTTAAAAAATTATCAACAATTACCACACAAAAATCACAAGAAAATTTTAAGGAACTATGTAATCGATCTCAAAAGTGTTGTTTGGAAAATGAGCCTGAAGGTAACAGCAGAAAAACCAAACAATATGATCTTTTGGCAACAAGAAGGACAAATTTGCTTTGCAAAGGTCCTGCACCTTTTTGACTTGCAACGCCCTGACTTACAACAGGGCCCAGTTGCTTTAGTGCACCCAATGAAGAATGTTGAACCCAACACCAATGAGCTTGAAGAGCTTCAATCGTTCCTAATCTCTTGGGAAATAAACCACTTAGAAGCTACACATCGTCAGTGTTTCATACCCATTTCAGCCATTTCAGGGATCTGTGCGTATGTGAATATCCCAGCTTGGGCCTTAGGGTCCCCCAATGTCACCCTCCTTGTCCGATCAGTCAACAAACTTGTAGGTATGGAAATTTATGAATCCACAAGCTAACTATTCAAGGTGTATTTTTTTTAACTTCCTGTCACTTTGGGCCTCTTTTTTTTGGTTTTTTTTCTTACTTTTTTTTGTCTCCCTTTTGCTTTTGTCCGTATCTTTCCATCATTGCTTTTCCATGGTTGAGCTTTTGTGTTTTTTAAATAACATGTGTTTCACTTTGGGCCTCATTTTTTTTGTTTTTTTTTTCTTACTTTTTTTTGTCTCCCTCTCGCTTTTGTCCTTATTTTTTCATCATTGTGTTTCCTTTTGTGTTTTTTAAATAACATGTGTTTTCCATTCCCATCCCTGAGCTAAATGACCCACCCTGCTTCCCTAAGATGAGCTTCATCACCATTAGAAGAGATTCGATTCCCATTAATCGCCCTTCACTGCAAAAACTCAACCAGAGACACATGTCTGGCTCAAACTCAAAAGTGGTGGTTTGTCTTTTTCTTCTCAAGACACTCCACTCCACTACGACTGTTCTGCTTGGATCAATAATTGAAGAGTCTTAATATAAAAAATCCGAAGCTTATTTGGTTTTCTTTCAAACCTTTTGTTTAGCAAAAAAACCATCTGCTAAACAAATTTTCATTGTAAGAAGTAAGTATGTACAAGAAAATATTTGGTCATTGTAGTTATGTTTTACCATCCCTCCCACGCAGTATTACTTCTTACCTCAAAGCAGGATGTATCACCAACATGAGCCATATTCACATCGCTGCCAACCTCATCATCCTCAAGTAGGTCTCCATCTTCATCTACTAAATATCCCACATCATTACTATCTTCATTGCTATCTGTATTACTCTCCCCTGCTTCTGATTCTTTTCCATGTTCATGTGATAGATCGTATTGTTGGATTTTTAAGTCCCAATATTTATTAGTGAAATTTTTGCTATTCAATTTTTCGTCAGGGTCTTGGTTGCCTCTGATTGAGTCTGAAGCATCAGGCAAAGATGCCACATTGCCTGTATCTGCAAGACCGACCTTCTGACCAGGTGTACAGTTGTTGAACCATGCAGCGTCGTAAAAATCAATCGGTAAACCCTTTGGAACTCAGTTGCAAACAGACATCATCTCAACCAATGGTTCCTCTTGTATTCGTCTTTGAGTGCGTTTGCCATTTTCACCTTCAGCCTTCTCAATTTTCTCATCAACCCATCACATGAACACTGTTGCTTGTTGAGATCAAAATTTCAATTTCTTTATGAGGTAAGTCTTCTTGTTCACATGTTTTTCATCATCACTATGTGCATCAATATTTTTGAGAATCTTCAAGTATCTTCTTGGGAACCCTTGAGCTACTCCAAAGTCATGGCGGCAATCTCGAAGCTGATAAAAAAACAACTTAGAATTGACCTTGTTTCTTACTAAAAAAGGGGATGTGCTTACTCGTTCTCTTCTTTTTAAAATTGCACTATGGCACAAAACCTTTTTACGCTTTCCAGCTTCTTTAACTTCTGCACGATAAATTTGAGCCATTACCCAATGTACAAAGTGATTATAGGTGGCTTCCAGTAATTGTATTGAGTTTAAATACCGCAGGTGATGTTCATATATTCATATGCACCAGCAATTGCTATTTGACGAAAGGTTTGTATTGCACTCACACGGCATGCTTCATTGTATAGCGAATCACTGGCATCATCAAGGTCAGGTGACCAAATTCGTATTCCAAGCTTTGATGAAAGTAATGCTTGAACATATCTAATGAAAAAATCTTTCATGTTGACAATTCCACGTCCAATTCTTTTCTTTCCTCCCTTGACACCCCGAAGTGTGATAACTTCATTTTGAGGGATTAACGCAGTTGCACTAGTGCTTCTGGCAACTTCTTCAATTTCGTCAAGCTGTGAGAATCGGGTGTTGAATTTATGAAGCAATTTTGGATCTGGAGGTACTGGTACTGAATCTTTTTGAATCAAACCCCATATCATTCTGATGTGTGTAAAGAATTCACTCTACAAAGGATCAAAGTTTCTGTCAACATATTAACCCAAGCTACACTACAGTGGTCAAAGAATATACTTTTGTTCGCTGAAATCCCTCTGGTGTTTCACTTGTGACCATTTGATGAAGACCTTTTTTGGGTGAGGGACTAAGCAATGGCTCAGAGTTTGCTCTTGTGGCGTTGCAAGGCTTGTTTTTGTTTTTAAATACTTGGTTTGTCGAGTTATGTTTAGTAGCCAAATGTAATATCCTGTTATTTTTGGAGGATGTATGAGCTTCTGATGGGTTTAATTCATTCATGCGGTTATTTGAAGTTGTGCCGTTTAGTTGAAGGTTTTCTACCTTAACAAGAAGAAGCTTAAAGGCTTGATCACGAGTTTCAAGTTCAGCCTGAAGCCTCTGGATATGCTGGAGCTGCTGAGTAACCACATCCATCAAATCACCCTGTGCATTTGGTTGGTGAGAGCTATGGTTTTCAGAATTCATAATGAGTAATATCAAAAAAAGCGACAAGTTAGAGAGGTATGAGAATAAAAAAAATATCAAAGGATTGAAGAGACAAAAAGAAACATACCAAGGTCCAGGGTCGATTGAATATAGGTTTCTATTGGATAAGTTAGTTGATAGGGGGGTAGTGTGGGATTTTTAGGGTGATTTGTGATGACAATGGTTGAGGAGGTGAGTTAAGAGTTGACAGAAAAAAGGACAGTGACACTCAAAAAGTTTGATATCGTGAGAAAAAGAAAACGTGTCGTACGCGATATTTTTGAAATAAAAATATAAAAAACTGAATATCGTGAGAAAAAAAAGTTGCGACAGCTGGTAGTTTTTCCACCCCAGGGCCCCCGACAGTGCGTCGCAGGATCTGCTACGTCACCTATTTGCCGGTGGTGAGTGGTTAGTGAGTCCGGGTTGCTTTCAACTTTCATCAAATTTGAAATGGGTTGAATTCCCCCCTCTGGCAGTAATTCTGCTGCCAGACCTGTCAGTTTCGGGAATAGGGTAACCATGCTGGGTAGCATATTCTGAGCCTTGAGCAAGCTTGGTGATGCAAGTTGGTATCGTTGTGTTCCTGAAGTCTGACAAACCTAACTGGTGTTTCAAATGTTGTTGTGATTGAGCCTGCTCAACCTCGATTGTGATTTCATTTGAAAGACTTGTTAGTCCCACTCATGCCTCATTGGGCCCTCTGGAAGAACATTGACTTTAGTTGGTTTCACACTAGTCAATGCCATGTGGGTTTCAACAGGAAAGTCAAAGATGTGTGCCGAATTGTTCTCTTCTTTTTTTTTAGTTTTGTGCCAGTTGTATTTGTAATTGAGTTTCTCCTGCCTAATATTTTGCCTTCTTTTCTTTCTGTTTTTTTTTTTGAGTAGGAATTTGACTTTTCTGATAAGGATATACATTTATCCTGAGTTCTGTGATTCTAATTGTGGCTTTATTATTTGCGTTGGTAATGCTAATTACTTATTATTAGGCTTTTTCTTTTTGTTTGGCTTTTAATATGGAAATTAGTGGCTTAAATTTGACGCCATCATTTTGCAGAGCTTTTTGTACTTGCAGATCCTGAATGATTTACCTTTTCTTAGTCTTGGTGGTTAATTCCTGAAGCTGACTTTTGAGATATAAGAGCTATGTTCGCTCCATGAATTTTATCAAAAATATCTTCCAAAATTCTGTTTCAATTTTAATTCCTAAGTGTTGGTTACTAATGGATCCTTCATCCTCATCATTCTCTGATAATACTGCTGCTACCATGATTGATGATTGGATTGAAAAGAATTTTCCAGTAGCTCCACTTCCTGCTTCACCTCCTGCTCTTGCATCTACTACTCCTCTTGATACTCCTCCAGATTGCCAAAGTCCATTTTTTCAATCCCCTCCTGCTTTGATTCCACAAGACGATGATGTATCTTCTGTAGAGATTATTGAACAAAAGTCTTCTCCTGCTCTCAAATATTTAGATGATTATGATTCATTTGTTTCTCTTGAAAAACAGTCTTCTCCTTCACTAGTTTCTAGTATTGATGAGTCTGTTACTTTGAACAGTCTTGATAGCTTCTCTACGTCCACTTTACATATGTTTAATGGATCAGATTCTTCTTTAGAATATCTTGATCAAGCTTCACTTGAAACATTTAATGTTAACGTAGAAAATAGTTTAAATCCACCAGACTCTCTTTTTAACCTTCCTGTGGCTTTTACTTCTAGTCCTGATGCTAAATTAGCTTCTCCACCATTATTCTTACCTTCATCACCTACATTTTCATTGGATCCTGAATTCAAATCACCATCCTCTCCTGGAAGGATTGTAAAGGAGGAACCCAGATTGGACGAAATTGATGAATCAGGATTAACTACTTCTATCAACCAACCTGAATTAGCTCCATCCACATCTAATAAGACTTGCTGCTACTCTCCATCCCCTCCTAAATCTCTAACAAAACAAAATAAAAAAATCTTCAAGAAAAAATATTCTCTACGCCCGCAAAGACCAATTTGTTATAAGTAGATAAAAGTTGAATGTCAGTTCAGTTTTTTTTTTTAATTTTTTTATTTATTAGTTATTAATTCAATCTTTTTTTTTTTTTTTTTTCGGGAGAAAATTTTTTTTTGTCAGAAGCAAGTGTTTTTTTTGTCGGGAGAAAATTTTTTTTTTTTGTTGGAAGCAAGTGTTTTTTTTTTTTTTGTTTTGTCAGGAGAAAATTTCTTGTCGGAAGAAATTTTTTGTCGGAAGCAAGTGTTTTTTTGTTGGAAGAAAGTTTTTGTTGGAAGCAAGTGTTTTTTTTTGTCGGGAGAAAATTTTTTTTGTGGGAAGAAAATTTTTTTGTCAGAACAAATTTTTTTTTTTTTTTTTTTTTTTTTTGTTGGGCGAAAATTCCTTTTTGTTGGAAGCAAGTGTTTTTTTTTGTCAGAAGAAAGTTTTTGTCGGGAGAAAATTTTTTTTTTTTGTTGGAAGCAAGTTTTTTTTTGTCGGAAGAAAATTTTGTCGGAACAAAATTTTTTTTTTTTGTCGGAAGAAAATTTTGTCGGGAAAATTTTTTTTTTTTTTTTTTTTTTGTCGGAAGCAAGTGTTTTTTTTTTTTAAAGAAAAAATTAATAGGCCCACACTACCCCAAACTTGTGCCATTTTGATTTAATTTGTGGTGGCATAAGAACAGATAACCACCCCTGTTTTTGTATATATATTTTGAATTAAATTGTGATACTTCTACATTGAAAAAATAATTTTTGAATACTTTTAAATTTGTACTATTGTCTTGAATACTGATAAATAGCCTATTTTTTTTTTTTTTTATTATGTTGTAAAATTTAAATTCATAACATGAGTGTTTTTTTTTTTTTTAATTTTTTGTGATAGTTGTCTGAATCATTTTTATGATATTTTTCTTGAGTCTTGATATGAATCTTCCTTTTTCTTCTTTAATTTTTTTAACAAATAAGTCTTCCCAAATCAATTTCCAATCATCCTTGTTGATATTATAATTATGTGTCTTGAGACTAATAATTCCAAGTATAAACACCTCTTCCCACAAAACATCCCAATTGTCCTTTTCAATTACATAATTTCCACGCTTCCATAAGATTCTTCCTTCTGGTATCTCCAGTAAATCCAGAAACAGTCCTCTTGAGGCTTCCACATCCCCAAAATATATTTTTCTTCTCCATTCTGCATCTGTTAATGTATCCTTTTCCCAATATATGTTTCCTAAATTTCCCTTGATACCATCATATGTAAGTAATTCTAGAAATTCCAGTCTTGAAAGAGAGAATGCTGGAAGCTCTTGCCAATCTTTAGATTCTTGAATTTGTTGATGCAGCTCTGGAAAATTGAACAATTCTTCAAATTCTAAGTATGTAATCCATATCTGAAATAAATCCTCTCCTTCTTCAACAAATGGTGTTTCCCAGTAATTGACTTCTTCTGTATTTCCTACAATTTTGCATTTTACGTCTGTCCAGCCTTCTTCATTCCAACCAAGATTCCATTCCACTTTATTTTCATGTGTAAGTTTGGGATCCATGACTGTCTAGATCCTTTCTGAGGTTTGGTGAGATTATTTAGTTTTGAGATAAAAGACTAATTCCTCTTTGATAAGGCAGGAGGTCACTTCCACTGAGTAATAAGAGTGTTTAAAAAAAAAATTTTTCTATAAGGTAGTTTGAATGATTTGAAATTCCTCTTTGATAAGGCAGGAGGTCACTTCCCTGATACTAATACAGATATGAAAATAATTCTCTTTTTTTTAGTTTATTTCTTTTATTATTTTACTATTTTTTATGGTGGTTTTTTTTTTTTTTTTTTTTTTAATTGGCGATTGAAATTGGATTACTTCAGTTATTATTGAGAAATATTCACCCTTCTGTTGTGAATTACTGAAAGACATATGTCCTTCAATATTTCTCCAAATATCTTGTTGCGTTGTTTTCT
Source organism: Austropuccinia psidii (assembly GCA_023105745.1). Taxonomy (NCBI): domain Eukaryota; kingdom Fungi; phylum Basidiomycota; class Pucciniomycetes; order Pucciniales; family Sphaerophragmiaceae; genus Austropuccinia; species Austropuccinia psidii. The sequence goes on from JALGQZ010000013.1 coordinate 43,003,982, forward strand.
TTGTGTATTTCCTTTCCATTCTGAAACAAAACCTTTGACTTCATGAATAAACATGTACCCTAAATCACACCAGAAAAGAGTTCCTCCCAAGATTTCCAAACCATCTAGATTCAAGTCTTCTTGAGCCCATAAAATTTTGTGATACAGTCCTTCTATTGTCATTTGATAATATCCATAAGGCTTCTTCCAGTAAGGATTCCTTAAATTTCCTTTGATTCCAATAGTGGTTAGTAATTCCAGAAAATCAACATTTGTAAGATTTGGTCCAGGTAGTTCGGAAAGATATTTGGTTTGAATTATTGGTGAATCTAGCTCATAATCATACAGTTCCTTAAATGTTATTATTGGAAGTATTACATAATCTTCCATTCCTTCATATTCTGGTATGTCTTTCTGTATGCCATTTTAATTCTGGGAGTCATTTGGTAGTCCAAATGTAATTCTTTGATTTTGATTAAATAAATCAGTTGAGCTTGAAAGGCAGCATATTTGATCATAGGCATCATTAAATTCTTCTAGAATGCTAAGTCCAGCTAGCCTTTGTGTATTTTCTGATAACTCTACTTCTTCTAGGTCTTCAAATATTCCTCCTTGCTTATATTTATCTTCCAGATCTCCATTATTTTGTTGGTATAGCTTCAAGCCATCTTCTGATTCTGCTGTTTCCATTTTTTGTTTAATCCTCTTTTGAATATCTCTATCCCAAACTTGATCCATTTTGTCTTCAGTAATTATGGCACTTTCCTTTTCCAATTCTTCAAATTTTCTTTTTTCCAATGGATTTATTATGTTGTCTTTTATTTTTTCAGTATCACTAATGTACCAAGCTTCCTCCTGAAATAAATTGGAATAATCTTCTGCAATTCCTGAGGTATTTGCTTCAGGTGGCTTCAGATCCATTTTAAATTTCTTCTGTGGGCTTTCTACTTTATCTTCTTCATTCATACCTCTTAGCTCAAGTGCTAGCCATTTCTCTGGGTCTTCTATGGCCATGTCCAAATTTCTTCTCATCTTCTTCAGTTCCATTTTTATTTTTTCAATTGCTTCACTATCTTCTACCTTCACTTCTTCCTCTTCTGGATCCTTCCCTTTAGATTTTCTTTCAGTTTGAGGTGGATTACTTTCTTTAGAGGAAGATAATATGCTAATATTTTTTTTATCTATTATCTGGTTGAAATTTTCAAATACTAAGAAGTCCTGGTAGGTTTTCTCCTCATTACCAGTAGTGACTTCAAGATTTTTAATTTGACCAATTGGTTTCAAAAAGTCATCTGTTGATTTTGATGTGTAAGGGCCAATTTTTAATTCTGCTTTTAGGGCTATTTCCTGAGTTATTACATTCAAATCGTTTTTTTCATCAAAAATAGCTGAGAGGGGTATTTTGTTTGGCCCAAGAAATACTGTCTTCACTCTTGTTGAAGATTGACTTTCTGTTTCCTTGGTTTCTTTTCTTTTGGATGATTCTGCTCCATGTATTGACCATTTTCCAATCTCTGAAGATGCACAAAGCTCCATACCTCTTGGTGGAGAAATTTGCCATCCAATAGCTTGAGGGTTACATATTGGTAAACATAATCGACGTCCATCTTGCTCTGGATAACTAAATATCTCCCCTTGCTTGTGTGAAAATTCCAATTTAACATTATTATCTGCTAAAAATGGTCTTCCAAGTATGGTGTGTACAGCTCCTTTTGCTATGAATAAATGAATTTCTTTTTCTTCTCCTGTTATCATAGTAATTGGTGTAAATTCTGAGAGTCCAACCAAAGATGTGGTATGTCCACCAATTCCTCTGAGATTCATATTGAGCTTTCTACTTGTAAGTGAGGCTTGAATTGCAATTTCCTCTGGTATTATATTAATTTCTGATCCAGTATCCACCAATTCCATTGTAGGATATTCTTCTCTTCCAATAAATACTTCCATAAAGCCAAGTGGGCATGCATAATGTAATCTTGGGGTATCATAGTCCCGTAGCTTTACTGAAAGTAGTCTTTCTTGAATATTTGACGTATTGACCGATTTTATCACTTCTTTTTCCTGGGTAGTTAAATTTTGTAATTTATCAATAAAGGTTGGTGACATTGATAATATTTCTTCAAGAGTAAGATTTATCTTTTGTTCAAGTATTTTCTTTATCACATGTTCAATTATTAGCTTTGGGTTATTGGCTGTAGATTTTACCTTGTCTTTTGATTCCATCTTTTGCGACTCCTGTCTTAGTCCCTCCTTATTCTTGTTCCTAGAAATGATTTTGATATCATCATTATCTACTTCCTTTCCTTCTTGTGTTTTCTTGTATTTTGTTGGAATTAGAACTCTTATTTCTTCTTCTGCCTCATCTTCCTCGTGGTAGGCACCTGGTATCTTTTTTTTAAAGGGTTTTTGTGTTTCATTTTTATCCTCTTGTTGAGTTTGGCTTTGACTTTCCTGTCTTACAGCTCTTTGCCTTGTCTGTCTAAGGCCAACATTTATTTGAATATTTTCATTTGCTGGTGATATTTGAGGAGGTTTCCAGTTTCCCCACTCTTCTATTTAAGCTATAGCGGTCGCCTTCTCACCTTTGCTTTCCTCAGTTACGGTTGTTTCTTGCTTCTTTGGGGATGGATTTGATTGTTCCATCATTTTCTTTGTAAAATCCTCCTGCTCTTTGGCAAAATTTCTGACTAATTCTTTTGCAGATTTAGGGCCTTCTGTGGGTACCCTTTGAAAATTTGGAAAAAGATATGTTCCTTCACGCTTCAAGACAATTCTTTTCTCCAAGTCTTCTGTGAGATGATTACATCTTATTGCAGAATGTCCTTCTTCTAGGCAGTAATAACACTTCAATGGCTGTCTTGGAGCCATTTGAGCTGGAACATATGGTTGATAACCAGAAGATATGGGTGGTGAAGGATATCTTGTCCTGAATGGCTGTGAGTTTTGTATAGTTCTATGATCTTTATTATTGTTTGGTTGAGGTTTCTTGGGACATTCAACTACTTCGGAGAGGTGTTTGAGCTGATTCAATACTTCCTTAACTGCTTCATTCCCAGTATCCTTTGATCGATTTTCTTGTGGCTGAGGATTTTTAATTGTTTTGGTAAGATCTTTTATTTGCTTTAAGACTTCTTCCCAGCTTTCTTCTCTTGTGACTTTGGTTGTGAAAATTCCTTCTGTTGAATTAAGACTTTGGCTTCTAGATCTTGTTCAATATACAGCTTTAAGATTTCCAATCTTGGAATGATATAACCACCATCCAAAGCTTGCACCATGGCCTTATCTTTAATCATTTCTTTGTAAATAGATTCTTGAACACTTGAGGAAAGACTCGCCAAAATTTCTTGATTGTGATTGATATCTCCTTGTATATATTGATACCTTTTGAGATAATTAATAATAGATTCATATTCACCAATGAACTTTTTATATTGGGTCATGTTTCTAATTCCTCCTTCTTGTTGAATCTTTGTAAATAATTGAGTAATTGAGGAAAGCTTGTATCTTCTTTCAGGTGACACTGTTCCCCATCTCCTCTTCATATCCAATTTTAATTGCTCCCAATCGCCAGTTTCATATCCAGGCATTCCTTTAATATGGTAGCTAATTTCTTGATCTTTATTCCAAAAGGATATCTCTCTTGCTATATCCCTTCCACTTTCTCCTTCAATTTCTGCTATATTTTCTACTCTTTTAATAAATCTTTCCACTTCCTTTCCATCAAACCATAAATTATAATCCTTTGGTCTGATCTTGACAATGGGTGTATTGTTTCGTGGGATTTCTTGTTGCAATGGGCTTGAAGCCTGTGCATGAATATTAACCCGCTTTGGTAGAGTATTTGGCCTTTGTGAAGTGAATGGAGTTGATGAGGCCATAGGCCTTGAAAATGGTGATTGTGACCCTTCTTGTCTAAAGATTCTTGGAATGCTTGTAGTTTCTTCCATTGGGCTGTTTTCTGCGGTAAAACTTGACTCTTTCCTTTTCCCTTCTTTTTTAAGGAGTTCAATTAATTCTTGTTGCATTTCCAACATTCTTTGATGAAGTCTTTCTACATTAGAAATATCTTCTTGTCCTTGCATGGTCTCTTCATTTATAATTTCTTCTTTGGATTCATCTGGATTGTGTGGTATCTTTGATGATGATGCTGAATCCATATTGATATATTCTTTGTTGATTTTCTCTTTTTCACTTTTCTTTTTAATTTCAAATAGTTCCTTAAGTAATTTCTAAAAATAATCTGTAACTATCTTTTGATCTTTCTCCTTCGTTCTGGGTGTACCAACTGGTATACTATAATCTATAAGTGATTCTTCTCCAGGTGGTGTTTCTCGTCTTTTTGGATAATAATAGTGAAATGATTTGGTTGAAGCACTTGATGGTGATGATGATTTAGAATTTTGTGGTTTTTCTGATTCCAGATTGACTTGATAGGTGCTTGAAATCTTTTACTGATAAAAGGCTTTTTTTTTTATGGACTAAATTTGAATGTTTTTTTTGATAATTGACGGATTATTGATGGTTGAAGCTGTTGGCCACTGTTAGGACACCAGATGTGGGAACTCCTTTTGGTGTGGGATGAAATAAGGGAGTACCTTGAGGGGGAAATTATTGGTAAGTCTGTTTTGAATTTAAGAATTGTCCAATAACCATAGGTGCTAAGGTGTATTAGCTGCCCCTCTAAATAATACTGAATAGTCAGCCTACAGAGAATCACAAATAAAATAAGATCTGTGGCTTTAACAGATAGAGAAGACTTATCAGCAGTCTCTAAATCAGACCTATCAATAACACTTCAGTAAAACTCTGATTTAAAAAAACTAAAATTTCTGATACAGTAAAAGCTAAGATTTTTGTTATTATTTTGATAAAAGTAATGATAATATTATTTATTTTTTTTGGTTTTATTTTGATTATAATGATTTTATATATACTAATACTAATAAAAAGACTACTGGATACTCTTTTTTTTTTATATTTTTAATGTTAAGTTGATATCACTACTTCTTTTTTTTAATAATACTAAGCTTCTGATCTTTTTCACTATTTTTATACTACCATTATTTGAAAACACTAAGCTACTGAGCAAGGCTACTGAGCTTTTTAATAAGTTAATACCACTTATTCTTTGACAATACTAAGCTACTGAGCAAGGCTACCGAGCTTTTTACTACTAAAATACTACTACTACTACTCTAGATATCCTTCTAGTTCAGGGATGGTTGTGATCCTGGATAGTGGGAACTTGTTCCATGATCCTCGGAAAAATGAGGGAGAGAGGACCTCTATTTATAGCTTTTGGGCCTCCATAGAGCTTCTCAAAATAGGGTACTTAGAAAAAATCATAGTTGAGAGGTTTTAGCTAGTGAGACCTGTAGGTTTGGTGTAGCAGCGTGTTTTCTGAGAGAATTATGCTGGTGGTGCTTTTTCTTATCAAAATCATGTGATGTATTTGAGATAATTTGGCTGGTGAGTTTTTCTTTTTTTTTGCCAAGAAAGTGGAGAAAATACAGCTCCTGACAATTGAACTTTCTTCTAGTCATATGATATATATGAGAAAATTATGCTTGTGTTTCTGTTTCTTATCAAAATCATGTGATGTATTTGAGATAATTTGGCTGTTGAGTTTTTCTTGAAGGTGGGGAAAGTATTTTTTGTTTCTATCTTTATGTATGTTATGAGAGAATTATGCTGGTGGTTCTTTTCCTTATCAAAATCATGTGATTTATTTGAGATAATTTGGCTGGTGAGTTTTTCTTGAAGGTGGGGAAAGTATTTTTTGTTTCTATTTTTATGTATGTTATGAGAGAATTATGCTGGTGGTTCTTTTCCTTATCAAAATCATGTGATGTGTTTGAGATAATTTGGCTGGTGGGATTTTCTTTTTGCCAAGAAAGTGGAGAAAATACAGCTCCTGACAATTGAACTGTCTTCTAGTCATATGATATATATGAGAAAATGATGCTGGTGTTGCTCTTTCTTAACAAAATCATGTGATGTCTTTGAGATAATTTGGCTGGTGATGTTTTCTTGAAGGCCGGGAAAGTATTTTTTGTTTCTATTTTTACGTATTTTATGAGAGAATTATGCTGGTGGTGCCTTTTCTTATCAAAATAATGTGATGTTTTTGAGATAATTTGGCTGGTGAGATTTTCTTTTTTCCAGAGTCATGTGAGGTCATTGAGATAATATGGCTGGTGATGTTTTCTTGAAGGTGGGGAAATTATTTTTGTTTCTATTTTTTACGTATCTTCTGAGAGAATTATGCTGGTGGTTTTATTTTAGTATTGTATCATTTAATATGGAGATTGCATCATTTCTATCAAGTTTGATGTGTGTCATTATTACTAATCAAACATTTGTTCTTGGAAAATATATTGAAATTTTATGCATAGCCTTGAGGTATTTCTTCTTTAAATTGAATCAAGGTGGGGAAAATACAGCGCTGATTCTGTGGTCCGTCTTCATATACATTTATTTAGATTAGCTGCTTTTAATTGCATAATTTGCTATTGATGATGCAATAAGGTGGATAAATCCTTTGATACTATACTGTTTTGATAATATCTTGAGGCTGTGTATTATATATTTCTGTTTGAAATCTGTAGTTGTAATGTGTAAATATGTTTTGCGTAATTTGTTTTATTATTATTATTTTTTTGTTTTATTGGTAAGCTTGAAACTGGTACTAATGGTATGGAATACCACAGCGACTGTATCTATCAATGAGCTGAAGAACATATTTGTTTCCTCCACGAGAAATTGGAGAGATTGGTCCACAAATGTCCATATGAATAGTCTCAAGACAGTTTGAGGGAGCTGGAAAGGATCCAGGGAAAGGTAGTCGATGAGATTTTGATAGGGAGCAAGAGACACAGTTAACATTGGAGAAGTCGATGTTCGGAAAGATTTTAGAAGCAACTAAGTTGTTAGGATGACCAAGCCGTTTGTGGAACATCAGAGGATCAGCCTTGATAGAAACACAAGCCCTTGCAACAGGAGGAGTGTTGATTAGTAACACGTTGTTTACAATTCGAGTAGAGAGTATTAGACGATTGTTTTTGTCAAATAGGTTTGCCCCTCCCCTGTGACCTTTGAGAGTTTCACCATCATTTAGGAAGGAACCAAGTGGAATTAAGATAGAAGACGCCGAGGGAACAACCAGGGCATTGGGAAGAGACAGCTTTCCAAAGGAAGTTGTGAGTTGAAGGGTTCCTTCTGCTGCTACATGCATCTTGGCACCATTGGCTGCATACAGGGTTTTGGTGGTTGATTTTACGCCTAGAAAAAGAGATTCATCTGGAGCTATGGCATTTGAGCAACCACTGTCCAGAACAGGAGAGTTTGACAGAAGAGATACATGATTACAGACAGCCAAAGCAGAGGCAGTATCATGGTTAGATCGGCACTTGTGATAGGCGTCACGTTTCTCTGGAAACAACTGAAAGCAATCAGATTCCGAGTGAGGAGCTAGAGGATTGTGCTTTCATTTTTGACAAAGTTGTTTCTTTGGTCTTGTAGTAGCTTTAAGAGCCATTCCGAGCTCCTCATTGGTGTCAGTTCTTCGAAGTATGTCTAATTCTACCTCCTTGAAGACCTCTTCAACAGTGGGTATTTTAGTGGAAACCTTGATCGAATGAAACACAGCAGTAGACACATGTCTGCAAGATTCAGGAAGCATTCAAAGTACATAGAAGGCATGACATCACCAGTGAATAGGTTTGGAGAGAGAGAGCGAAGAAGTTTTAAAGTAGAGCAAAATAAGGAGATAGACTCCGAGAGCCCTGAGGAAGAAGAAGGAAATTTTATGTTAAAACGTTTACCGAGATGGGAGGCAACATTTTCAGCGGAAGTAGAGGCATAATGTTCTTTTATGGAACACCACAGCTTGGAAGGATCTTTGCTGTCTTCGGATACAAATTTATCGTAATTTTCAGCATCAAGATGTCCAACTATGAAGTAGAAAACCGTTTGTTTTTGTTTTGGATCATCGTTGTCGGATTTACTAGGATTAAGGAGATGTTCTAGACTCCTCATCCCTAATGAGACTACAATACTCCTTTGCCAGGAGATAAAGCTCGAGGAGTTTAGTTTTTCAAGATTCTTGATCTCAGAGAGAGTGGTGTAGGAGTTTGATCAATCATTCATGTTGCAGAATAACCTAGGGGTAGAATTTGATATTTTAAGTCTTTGAAATAAGTGAATTAAGTTTTCAATTGACTGATCCAGTTCTCCAGCTGTTTTATTGGAGCGCTGGGCACATAACCTGAAAGATGCTCAAACAACGTAAGGGTCAGGAAAACAGTAAATGAAGAATAGTTGAGAATATGAGTAGCTGGATTGCAGAATGAGAGCACACCTGAAAGATGCTCAAACAATGTAAGGGTCAGGAAAACAGTAAATGAAGAATAGTTGAGAATATGAGTAGGTGGATGAAGGACAGCTACCCATATGATCAACTAACTTTAAATAGTAAATACATCGTAAGTAGTGCCGTGGTCTTAAGAAATCAGTACATAGATTATCTATAGCGATATGTTCTAATTAATTAAATTTAATAAGAGTACCTATATGACAACATGGATTTCTAGTAACAACGATATGACAGCATGGATTTCTAGTAACAACGTAAATTAAATATACTCAACAATGTCCTCTAAGGTCTGTATCATTCTTTCTGCTAAACCATCAGTTTGAGGATGATAAGCTGTTGAGAATGATAACTTTGTCCCAAACAAGTTATGGAGATTTGTCCATAATGCTGAAGTGAACTTTGGGTCTCTGTCACTTATAATGTTTTGGAATAAGCCTGTGTGGCTAATGACTTTATTCCATATCATTATGGCTGTATCCATAGCTGTGTCATTTTTGTGACATGGTAAGAACATGGGAGTTTTACTGTACCTGTCAACTAACACTAGGCATGCATTATAACTCCTGTATCCTCCTGGAGGTAATGCTGTTACCCAATCCATATGAACTATTTCCCATGGGGATTTTGGTTCTTGGATTTGGATCATCATTCCAAATTTCTTTCCTGTGGCTCTGTTGGCTTTTTGGCATCTGTCACAGGTTTGGAAGTACTCTGCAACATCTTTCTTCCAATTTGGCCACCAAGAGCAGGTTTTCACCCTCTCTAGTGTCCTATCTTCTGAGAGATGTCCAGATGCAACACTATCATGACACTCATGTAAAATAGTGTTTATTAGTGTTCTATCTGCTAAGGTCATAACACATGTGTGTTTTGTTCTATGGTAGAGGATTCCATCAAGGAGGTGGAATCTTCCTTCATCATATGCCTTTTTCCATGTTTCATCTAGTTTTGATGAAAGTGATGGGTCTTTGCAGTCTTTCATTAGAGGTTTGCTTAAGATATGGCAATTTTTGTCTGTCTTATAGCTTTCTTTAACTTTGTTAAAGAATTCGGTGCCAATGTCTGTAACACATATTCCTTCTATATGGTGTTCTTCTTGTGGTACCCATTCTGGATTGTCAGGGGTATTTGCTAAAGCCCATCTGCTAAGACCATCTGTATTTTTATGAATATTTCCAGATTTATGCACAATAGTCATGTTTTCTCTATATTATTGGATAGCAATTTGCCATCTCAGCATATGTCTATTTGGGGTTTTCATGTTTAATAGAGATTTTACAGCATTACAGTTTGTGATCACATCAAATACTGTTCCATCCAAATAGTAATGTAATTTTTCTAAAGCCCACACTAAGCAGAGGCATTCCATTTGGCTTGCTCCATATCTTGCTTCTGTTGGCTTTATCTGCCTTGAAATGAAACAAATTGGTCCTTCTACCGGTTTGTCATTGATAATTTGTGTCTGGTGTAGTGCAGCACCTAGTACTTCTCCACAAGCATCAATGTAAAGCTTAAAGGGTAGTTTCCAATCTGGCATTTGTTAAGGAATTTTTTAATTCTTCATATTCCTTGACTCTTTCTTCTGTCATTTCATAGACTGTTTGTTGGTCACATAGCTTATACAAGGATTTAGCAATTTTTTCAAAGTCCTTTATATGCTGTCTATAGTAACCAGAAAATCCTAGAAATGATTGCATTTCTTTTTTGGTTTGAGGCATTGGTTTAAGTAGTACTGCTGCCACTTTATTTTTGTCTATGCCTGGACTAAGGCCAGATACAACATTTCCTAGTTCTTTTAGGTCACTATATGAAAAATGACACTTTTTCAAGGAAATTTTCATATTAACTTGTACTATTTTCTGAAGTACTCTTTCTAGTCTTTTAAGGTGGCTTTCCCAAGTCTCTAAGCAGACTATAATATCATCAATATAGATAATTAACCATACTTCTGATAATTCTTCAGGGAATATGGTATTCATCATTCTTTGATAATGGGAAGGTGCATTTTTTATCCCAAATGGCATTCTTAAGTATTCAAAAATTCCACTATGGACTATTATTCTTAGTAGTTTCTTGGCATTTTCTGTTAAGACATTTTGATGAAAACCCTTAAGAGCATCCATAGCTGTAATGAACTTAGCTTGTGACAATTGGGTGAATGTCTCATGGATTATAGGTATTGGATATCTGTCTGGAATGGTATAGGTGTTCAGGGTTCTGAAGTCTCCTACCATCCTTGATTTTCCATTATGCCAAGTTCTAATGACAGGTGTAGTGACTTCTACCTGTTCATTATGTCCTACCTTTCTCAGTACTCCAAGGTCCATTAATTCTTTAATGTGTACCTCTAAGGCTTCTCTGGCTCTTGGACTAGCTGGGTAAGCTGGTCTCCTTAGTAAGGGTGGGTAAGGCTTTTCCACATTAAGAATTATGTCTACTTCATGCCTAATTATAGCACCTAGTGGCTCTTTGTCAGTTGCAAAGGCATTTTTGTACTTAAATAAGAGGTCAATTAATTTTTATTTCATTCTTTCTGTTAATTCTTGATTGAATTCTGCCTCTTTAAGTTGTTCAGATATAAAAAGATCCTTTTCTGGAATCTTTTCTTCATTCTTAATAACTGTAATTTGTTTTTTATTATTTGAGAAGCCAAACTTTTGTCTTTTGCTGTCTCCTATAGTAAAATATCTATCCTTCTGGTTAGAGATATCTATACCATAGATTGATAATTAGTCATTTCCCAGGATAAAGTGATTACTGGTACAGTTGTCCATTACCACAAATTCCACTTTCATTCTGACACATTGTGAAGGGTGAGGAAAAATTAGTGTTAAATCAATTATTCCAAGGGGATTCATGCTCTCACTTGCACTACTGAATTTGACACCTTGTATTGGCATAAGTTTTTCTTGCCAGTCTGGGACAATGGTTTTTAAATAACTTTTGCCAACACAGGTGCAATATGATCCTGTATCTAAGTTAACTTTTCCTTCTTGGTTATCAACCATAACAATACTTATACTTGATTTTCCAGCTGTATATCCCATTCCTCTTGCAGGTTTGGTTCTATACATTTTGGCATCTTGTATATTTGTCAGGTTTGTGTCAGATGTCCCAGCTTGTGGTAAGCTTGAGTTAACATCCAGTACTTCATAAATTATATCAATATTATTAATTTGTGCATTAATTATATTGATTTCATCACTTTCAGAGCTTTCTGACTCTTCTTTCTCTTTTTCAGAGTCAGATTCCTCCTCTTTGTCATTGTGGTTTTCTGTTTCCACTATTTCATTGATCTTTGCCTTTTTGAGGCAATTATTGGCTAAGTGTTCAATACCTCCATGTTTATGGCATTTTCTTTGCCCATTATTGTTGGATGTATTGGGCTTGAAGGATTCTTTTAATTTATCTTTTTTGATAAATGGCTTATTTGGGCTTTTAATTTCCAATTTCTTCCAAGTTCTGCCAATTTTTGTTCTTGTCACTATATCTTCTAGTGCATTTATATATTCTTCTGTGGATCATGGTTCTATACACCTGCTTCTCAGGGCACGTTCTAGTTCCCCTCCACATTTATTAAGTATTTTCATGTGCACCATTTTTTGTGAAATTTCTGGGTACAGTGCATTAAGCCTTTCAACTTGTTTCAAGAACCAAGTTAAAGGTTTATCTTTCTCTGGGTCAAAGAAAGAATTTTCAAATGCATTTTCTATCTTATACCTCCAGGCATCATTTTCCCACTTGGTGATTATTTCTTGTTTCCACCAAGACCAGGTCTTTTTACCATTTGTTTGTCTTATGCCATAATACCATCTTTTTGCAGATTTCTCAAACAATGAATGTAATCTTTCATTGATTAATTCATCTGGTATGGCATAGTCTTGTAACATGTCAATTGTTTTAATAAATGACATGTGGTCATATTCACCTTCTCCTGTGAATGTTGGCCATTCTTTTAATTGAGGTGCTTCCTTCATTAAGACTTGGTTATTGTCTTGGTGACTCAAGTATGTTATGAAAGGATCTGACAATTCCTCTTTTGTTTCAACAGGGCTTCTTATATGAGAAAATGGAGTTGATAACTTTGGCATAGTGAAATTAGCCTCATTAATTTTATCCATTTTTTCAGTAATAAGCCTTATTTCACTTTGAATATCATTTTTTAGATGCATTCTTGCTTCATCACTTTTTTCTACATGGTCCAAAAGTAATTTTTGGTGTGATGAAGTCTTTTCTTCAAATTTTTCTACAGAAATACTGAATTTGTTTAATTTTTCTGTAAGATTGTCAATACTCACATCATAATTGATTGTCAAAGGTTTCTCTTTGATATCACTTATGTATTTGTACAATTCTTGTTGTCCTTGTATTATTTTCTGAGTATTGTCAATTAATACTTTTGGTTTATTATTTTCAATCATAAATTTTATGTTATCAATTTCTTTCTTATTTTGTACAACAAGTTTGGTTAAAGATGATAAGCTATTATTTATTTCTTGGAAAGATAATGAACTATTTTTAATGTCTTTAAGAGGTAAAATACTATTTTTAAGCTCTTTTAAAGTATTCACAACATCAGGAGACAAGGTATTTCTTTGGGAGATGGGGTTGTCTCATTTTTTGTTCCTCTTTGTCTTTGAATCCCATCAAAGTTCTGTCCATGTTGAAAACATTGTCCATGGCATCCTTTTGGATTTTTGGGATCCTGTAGCTTGGGGAATATGGTTTCCTCCAATTCTTTTTCTTGTTCTTCTTTCCTTCTTGGGGAAGTGGGTTGGCTTGGGGCTTGCTGGTAGAAGCTACTGGGGCTTCTTCCTTGGTTGCCTCCCTCTTTTTGGTGTGGTAATCCTTGATTTTTTTGATTTGAGGTTTGGATGACAGTGGATTCCATCCATTGGATTATTTCACTATCTCCTCCTCCTTGAGGAACTTTTTCAGGATGTGCCAGGAGTTCATCACTCCTTGGTGTATTTGAGGCAGCATTTCCCAATCTTTGTCCTTGTACACTGTGTAATACTGCTTGTACTGGCTCATGTAGATGTCTATTTGAGCCCTCTGAATGTGATTTGTACCTATTTGAGTTACTCATACTTAGCTCCAATTCAGGCCCAGATATCATGGGCATTTCTGGGATTTGCCTTTGGGATAAGGCACTTCCTTGTGTGGATTCTGTTCCACTGGGGATATTGCCCTTTCTTTTCCCTTTTGAGGGATCAGTTCTACCTCTGAGTCCAGCTCCATCTGATTGGATGGAGTATTGGGAACCTCTTCTGGTAGTCATAATTTAAGAAATAAAAAAAAATAAAAGTATTTTAGGATAAAAATTATTTTTATGGCAATGATAAAAGAGGTTCTCACCTTCAGAGTCTTGAGTGGTGGGTCCTGGAAAAGTCTAATTTCTTAGCTTTCTTTCTTTTAGTGATAACTGGTGTTGGAGAACTTTGACAAGTTTTGTAAGGTTTGACTATGAAACAATAAGTAAAAATTACTAATTTATTACTTATTGTACTCTGAATGTCCTTATAATTGAAATAAATAAGATTGAAATAATAATAATAATAAAGAAATATTATTATTATGGCGTAAAAATATTATATTATTAAATAAATATAATAATATAATTAATATTATATGAAATTATAATATTATAAATAATATATTAATATAAAATAATTAATATATTAAAAAGCTCTTTATTATTGTTACCAACAAATAATAAAGGCGTAAAAAATTGTTTTTTATAAATAAAAAACAATTAATAACAATAATATTACTAATATTAAAGTTATGAATTAATATAAATACTATTTATATTAATTAAAGAATTATTAAGAGAGTAATAATAGAGAAATTATTATAATAAGAGAAAATAACCTACTTTCAACACTTAATATAATAATTTTGAAGTATTTTACGCCAAAAAATATAAATACAACCTTTTCAAATTGTATTTACAATAAAAATAAAGAAAATTACAAATTATTCTGGATTTTTATGTGGAAATGAGTTTTAGAGAGCTTTTTAACAAAAACAATTAAATAAATGATTTAATCACGTCAAAATAGATGATTATAGCAAGGTGGTCTTTGGTCTTTAATAATATAACAGTTTTATATATAAAGAATAAAGAAATTACCTTTGATTTAATTGATTTAATGTTTTTTGATGCGTCTGAGGGGTAAATAGAGTAAAAAGAGCTCTATTTATAGTAAATACCTCCCTCATAGAGTCCAAAAGGCTTCTAGTAGACTTGTACTGATCATATCCACTGGAATTGATCAATATTTTAAGGTTTGAGGGTGATTACATCATGATCAAACCATATTACATCATTATTACACCATTATTTAGAGTTATCACTATAACTCTAAGTTTGATGACATCAGAGGCTTGGCAGAACCCCAGATTTCGTGGATTTTATTAGTTTTAATCATAAACTAATAGTATTCACCAATTTTATCACTCTTAAGACTGTTAAACTTAATTTAAGGTTACAGTATGTGATCATAACAGCTCAATTTAAGCTCAAACTTTGATCCTCAATAACTTTTAAGGTTTTCACGCTACAGCAATTCAGAGAGTGAATTCTGATAGCCCGACATAACCTTATTATGCTGCCAAGAGCTTTTCATTACATCATCAAAACTCTAATTTTGATGATTTTTCTTGTAACTCATCTTTTCTGTCAAAATTCAATATTTTAAACTTCAAACCTTGATTTCAGGGGGTTATACCCTGAATTTAATAATACAAACTACGTCATTCTTCTCAAATAAACTAGTAGAATCCAACTGTATACTTTTTTTTAAGTTTGGACTACTTTCACAACAAAGTGGTCAACAGCTCTGTTGATTTTTATCAATATTTCCTCATAAGTCTTAACCTTGTTTATAATTTGCAAAATAAAGTTCATATCTGTGTTCTTACAGTAATTACGTGGTAACTTTATTTTTGGTTCATCATTCTAGCATGTATAGTTTAGAAGATATTAGCTATGATCACTGAATATATGCGTTGACCAAAAAAGTGCATATATTCAGGATAATTCCTTAAGTATTGATTTTGGGAATTAGCTTATTAATTGTTTTATATGTGGATATTTGTGGGGAATCCACTGGTACAATTTATTTTACATGTTGTTTCATTAGTTTCTGAGATAAATAAGGGTTTATGGTTTTTATAAGGTATTATACCTTATAATTCCTTAAATATTGACTTTACAGATATGCCATAAAAGTGGTATATGTGTATTTTTCCATGGGGAATCCAATGGTATAATTTATTTCACATGTTCATTCATTGGTTTTTAAGTTAAACCAATTTTAGTACCAATTTATGGTATTTTTGTATATTTGAGTAATTATTTTTAGTGTATAATTATTCTAATTAATTTTAATATAATTATATTAAAGGTATAATTATTCTGAGTCTTTTTGTGACCTTATTGGGTATGTGGTCATATCTCAAAGGCTCACATTCCCTACCACCAAAAAAGATTGTACCACAATCTGATATATGTGATTAGGGTATCATCCACTGTCCTACCTCTTCAATAGACTTTGTTAGTCTTGAAGCTCAATAATGCTTAACTTCTTTATTTTTCAGGTTTTCTTTCATGTCTGAACCTTCTTAGTAATTTATCAGCATTTGTTATATCTTTCTCAAGTAGCCATTCATCTTCTTGAGTTGAATTTCTATACCTCACAAGGTATTCCCTTTCTTTTTTGTTTCTTGTCCTTCTTTCTTTAAGGACTTTTACTATTTTCTTTTCCTCTCCTTCCTCCAAGGGGGGAATTTCAAGTGGGGGTTTATTTCTTAGTGGAAATAACTCCTTGTCACTTGAACTGTAAGGTTTTATCAGACTTACAGGGAAAGTTGGGTGTTTGTTCATTAGTTCACCTGTGAGTTCTAATTGCACAGCATTGGGTCCATGGAGTGCTTTTATCATAAATGGTCCTGCAAAGGAATCTTTCAATTTCTTTGGGCCTTTTATGTTATTGAAATTAAGGGTTGATACTAAAACCAAGTCTCCTATTTTGAAATCAGGTGGTTTATGACTTTTATCCCATCTTTCTTTTGCATATTTAAAAGAATCTTGCATGCATCTGTTTGCATGGTGTCTTGCTTTGTCAAGCATTATCTTGAAACTGCTTGCTGTTGGATGTATATCCACTAAGTCCTTTTTGAGGGTGTCATAAGGAAGTCTTGGATTCCAACCTTTCTCTAGCATTGCTGGTGTTTTTCCAGTAGAAGAATGGATTGATGTCTTATATGCCAGTTCAAGTGCTGGTATTAGTGTACACCAATCATGGGTAAAACCATCAGAATCTTTGAATTCTAGCCCATAAGCACAGAATCTTCTGATCATATCCTCTAGGGTTTGTATCATTCTTTCTGCTAGACCATCAGTTTGAGGATGATAAGCTGTTGAGAATGATAACTTTGTCCCAAACAAGTTATGGAGGTTTGTCCATAATGCTGAAGTGAACTTTGGGTCTCTGTCACTTATAATATTTTGGAATAAGCCTGTGTGGCTAATGACTTTATTCCATATCATTATGGCTGTATCCATAGCTGTGTCATCTTTATGACATGGTAAGAACATGGGAGTTTTACTGTACCTGTCAACTAATACTAGGCATGCATTATAACTCCTGTCTCCTCCTGGAGGTAAGGCTGTTACCCAATCCATATGAACTATTTCCCATGGGGATTTTGGTTCTTGGATTTGGATCATCATTCCAAATTTCTTTCCTGTGGCTCTGTTGGCTTTTTGACATCTGTCACAGGTTTGGCAGTACTCTGCAACATCTTTCTTCCAATTTGGCCACCAAGAGCAGGTTTTCACCCTCTCTAGTGTCCTATCTTCTGAGAGATGTCCAGATGCAACACTATCATGACACTCATGTAAAATAGTGTTTATTAGTGTTCTATCTGTTAAGGCCATAACACATGTGTGTTTTGTTCTATGGTAAAGGATTCCATCAAGGAGGTGAAATCTTCCTTCATCATATGCCTTTTTCCATATTTCATCTAGTTTTGATGAAAGTGATGGATCTTTGCAGTCTTTCATTAGAAGTTGGCTTAAGATATGGCAATTTTTGTCTGTCTTATAGCTTTCTTTAACTTGGTTAAAGAATTCTGTGCCAATGTCTGTAACACATATTCCTTCTATATGGTGCTCCTCTTGTGGTACCCATGCTGGATTGTCAGGGGTATTTGCTAGAGCCCATCTGCTAAGACCATCTGCATTTTTATGGATATTTCCAGATTTATGAACAATAGTCATCTTTCCTCTATATTCTTGGATAGCAATTTGCCATCTCAGCATATGTCTATTTGGAGTCTTCATATTTAATAGTGATTTCACAGCATTACAGTCTGTGATTACATCAAATACTGTGCCATCTAAATAATAGTGCAGTTTTTCTAAAGCCCATACTAGGCATAAGCATTCCATTTGGCTTGCTCCATACCTTGCTTCTGTTGGCTTTATCTGCCTTGAAATGAAACAAATTGGTCCTTCCACTGGTTTATCATTGATAATTTGTGTTTGGTGAAGTGCAGCACCTAGTCCTTCTCCACAAGCATCAATGTACAGCTTGAAGGGTAGTTTCCAATCTGGCATCAGAAGAAATGGGGCATTTGTTAAGGAATTTTTCAGTTCTTCCTATGCCTTGACTCTTTCTTCTGTCATCTCATAGACTGTTTGTTGGTCACATAGCTTATACAAGGATTTAGCAATCTTTGCAAAGTCCTTTATATGCTGTCTATAGTAACCAGCAAATCCTAGAAATGTTTGCATTTCTTTTTTAGTTTGAGGCATTGGTTTAAGTAGTACTGCTGCTACTTTATTTTTGTCTATGCCTAGACTAAGTCCAGATACCACATGTCCTAGTGCTTTTAATTCACTATATGCAAAATGACACTTTTTCAAGGAAATTTTCATATTCACTTGGACTATTTTCTGTAGTACCCTTTCTAGTCTTGTAAGGTGATTGTCCCAAGTTTCTGATCAAACTATAATATCATCAATATAGATGATTAACCATCCTTCTGATAATTCTTCAGGAAATATGGTATTCATCATTCTTTGATAATGGGAGGGTGCATTTTTTATTCCAAATGGCATTCTTAAGTATTCAAAAATTCCACAATGGACTATTATTCTTAGCAGTTTCTTGGCATTGTCTGTTAAGACATTTTGATGAAAACCCTTAAGAGCATCCATAGCTGTGATGAACTTAGCTTGTGACAATTGGGTCAATGTCTCATGGATTCTGGGTATTGGATATCTGTCTGGAATGGTATAGGTATTGAGGGCTCTGAAGTCTCCTACCATCCTTGATTTTCCATTATGCCAAGTTATAATGACAGGTGTAGTAACTTCTACTTGTTCATTATGTCCAACCTTTCTTAATACTCCAAGGTCCATTAATTCTTTAATGTGCACCTCTAAGGCTTCTCTAGCTCTTGGGCTGGCTGGATAAGCAGGTCTTCTTAATAAAGGTGGGTAAGGTTTTTCTACATTGAGAATTATATCCACTTCATGTCCAATTATGGCACCTAGTGGCTCTTTGTCAGTTGCAAAGGCATTTTTATACTTAAATAAGAGATCAATCAATTTTTCTTTCATTTTGTCTGTTAATTCTTGATTGAATTCTGCCTCTTTGAGTTGTTCAGATATAAAAAGTTCTTTTTCTGGAATTTTTTTCTCATTCTTAATAACTGTGATTTGTTTTTTGTTATTTAAGAATCCAAACTTTTGTCTTTTATTATCTCCTATGGTAAAATATCTATCCTTTTGGTTGGAGATATCTATACCATAGATTGATAAGTAGTCATTCCCAAGTATGAAATGATTACTAGTACAGTTGTCCATTACTACAAACTCTACTTTAATTCTGACACATTGTGAGGGATGAGGAAAAATTAGTGTTAAATCAATTATTCCAAGGGGCTTCATGCTCTCACTTGCACTACTAAATTTGACACCTTGTATTGGCATAAGTTTTTCTTGCCAGTCTGGGACAATGGTTTTTAAATAACTTTTGCCAACACAAGTGCAATATGCTCCTGTATCCAAGTTGACCTTTCCTTCTTGGTTATCAACCATAACAATACTAATACTTGATTTTCCAGCTGTATATCCCATTCCTCTTGCAGGTTTGGTTCTATACATTTTGGCATCTTGTATGTTTGTCAGATTTGTGTCAAATGTTCCAACTTGTGGCAAGTTTGAATTAACATCCAGTACTTCATAAATTATATCAATATTATTAATTTGTGAATTAATTATATTGATTTCATCACTTTCAGAGCTCTCTGACTCTTCTGTCTCTTTTTCAGAGTCAGATTCCTCTTCTTTGTCATTGTGGCTCTCTGTTTCCACAATTTCATTAATTTTTGCTTTTTTAAGGCAATTATTGGCTAAGTGTCCAATACCTCCACATTTATGGCATTTTCTTTGCTCATTATTGTTGGATGTATTGGGCTTAAAGGATTCTTTTGACTTATCTTTTTTGATAAATGGTTTATTTGGGCTTTTGATGTCCAATTTTTTCCAAGTCCTGCCAATTTTTGTTCTTGTCACTATATCTTCTAGTGCATTTATATACTCTTCTGTGGAGCATGGTTCTATACACCTGCTTCTTAGGGCATGTTCTAGTTCCCCTCCACATTTTTTAAGTATTTTCATATGCACCATCTTCTGTGACATTTCTGGGTATAGAGCATTAAGCCTTTCAACTTGTTTTAAGAACCAAGTTAGAGGTTTATCTTTCTCTGGGTCAAAGAAAGAGTTTTCAAATGCATTTTCTATCTTATACCTCCAGGCATCATTTGCCCACTTGGTGATTATTTCTTGTTTCCACCAAGACCAGGTATTTTTACCATTTGTTTGTCTTATGCCATAATACCATCTTTTTGCAGATTTCTCAAATAATGAATGTAATCTTGCAGTGATTAATTCATCTGGTATGGCATAGTCTTCTTGTAACATGTCAATTGTTTTAATAAATGACATGTGGTCATATTCACCTTCTCCTGTGAATGTTGGCCATTCTTTTAATTGAGGTGCCTCCTTCATTAAGACTTGGTTATTATCTTGGTGACTCAAGTCTGTTATGAAAGGATTTGACAATTCCTCTTTTGTTTTAACATGGCTTCTTATATGAGAAAATGGTGTTGATAATTTTGGCATATTCAAATTAGCCTCATTAATTTTATCCATTTTTTCAGTAATAAGCCTTATTTCACTTTGAATATCATCTTTCAGATGCATTCTTGCTTCATCACTTTTTTCCACATGGTCCAAAAGTAGTTTTTGGTGTGATGAAGTCTTTTCTTCAAATTTTTCTACAGAAATACTTAATTTATTTAATTTTTCTGTAAGATTGTCAATGCTCACATCATAATTGATTGTTAAAGTTTTATCTTTGATATCTTTTATGTATTTATACAATTCTTGTTGTCCTTGTATTAATTTTTGAGTATTGTCAATTAAATTCTTTGGTTTATTATTTTCAACAATAAACTTAATGTTGTCAATTTCTTTTTTGTTTTGTACAACAATTTTTGTTAAAGAAGATAAATTGTTATTTATTTCTTGTAGTGATAATAAACTGTCTTTAATTTCTTTTAGAGGTAATATACTATTTTTAATTTCTGTTAAAGTATTTACAACATCTTTGGACAAGGTTATTTCTTTGGGAAATGAGGTTGTCTCATTCTTTGCTCTTCCTTGTCCTTGAATTCCATCAAGGTTCTGGCCATGTTGAAAACATTGTCCATGGCATCCTTTTGGATTCTTGGGATTCTGTAGCTTGGGGAATATGGTTTCCTCCAATGCTTTTTCTTGTTCTTCTTCCCTTCTTGGGCAAGTGGGTTGGCTTGAGGCTTGCTGGTAGAAGCTACTGGGGCTTCTTCCTTGGTTGCCTCCCTCTTTTTGGCATGATAATCCTTGATTTTTTTGATTTGAGGTTTGGATGACAGTGGATTCCATCCATTGGAGTATTTCACTATCTCCTCCTCTTTGAGGAACTTTTTCAGGATGTGCCAGGAGTTCATCACTCCTTGGTGTATTTGAGGCAGCATTTCCCAGTCTTTGTCCTTGTATACTGTGTAATACTGCTTGTACTGGCTCATGTAGATGTCTATTTGAGCCCTCTGAATGTGATTTGTACCTGTTTGAGTTACTCATACTTAGTTCCAATTCAGGCTCAGATATCATGGGCATTTCTGGGACTTGCCTTTGGGATAAGGCACTTCCTTGTGTGGATTCTGTTCCACTGGGGATATTGCCCTTTCTTTTCCCTTTTGAGGGATCAATTCTACTTCTGAGTCCAGCTTCATCTGATTGGATGGAGTATTGGGAACCTCTTCTGGTAGTCATGATTTAAAGAATAAGAAAAAATAAAAGTATTTTAGAATAAAATTCTTTTATGGCAATTTAAAAAGAGGTGCTCACCTTCAGAGTCTTGAATGGTAGGCCCTGGAAAGTCTAATTTCTTAGCTTTCTTTCTTTTGGTGATAACTGGTGTAGGAGAACTTTGACAAGTTTCTTCCACCAATCTCTCAACAGTAGTTTGGTTGTCTTCTGTTGGGTTATCTTCAAACACTAAAAAAGACAAATAAATATAAGTCTTTTTATAATAAGTGTTATTTTTGGCAAGATATGGCAATTTTCCACGTAGAAATTGCTTTTATATCTTTGAAAAAATTGAAATAAATAAAGAAATGAATAAAAATGAATAAAAATAACTTTTTTATTGGTTTTTAATATTTTTTTTTTAATATTTTTTATATATTTTTTATTTTTATTTTTTAAAGAATAAAATAAAAAATGAATATGATTCTTATAAAATTAAATTATAATAAAAATTATTTTTAATTTATAAAATATCTCTTTTAATCACTAGAGTCACTCAAAGAAAGTTCTTGCAAGTCTAAGGATGTGAAAAACCACGTGTAAGACAGTACAATTGCTTTCCAAATGCCTCAATAGCTTTTAAAATCAATAAAATACAAAATTATTATATAATTTTATTATTATAAATATTTATTATTGGATAAACCCAATTAGAATCTTTTTAAAGGTCTTTTAAGTAAATATCACGGCCAGGCCCCCAAATGTAAGGTTTGACTATGAAACAATAAGTAAAAATTACTAATTTATTACTTATTGTACTCTGAATGTCCTTATAATTGAAATAAATAAGATTGAAATAATAATAATAATAAAGAAATATTATTATTATGGCGTAAAAATATTATATTATTAAATAAATATAATAATATAATTAATATTATATGAAATTATAATATTATAAATAATATATTAATATAAAATAATTAATATATTAAAAAGCTCTTTATTATTGTTACCAACAAATAATAAAGGCGTAAAAAATTGTTTTTTATAAATAAAAAACAATTAATAACAATAATATTACTAATATTAAAGTTATGAATTAATATAAATACTATTTATATTAATTAAAGAATTATTAAGAGAGTAATAATAGAGAAATTATTATAATAAGAGAAAATAACCTACTTTTAACACTTAATATAATAATTTTGAAGTATTTTACGCCAAAAAATATAAATACAACCTTTTCAAATTGTATTTACAATAAAAATAAAGAAAATTACAAATTATTCTGGATTTTTACGTGGAAATGAGTTTTAGAGAGATTTTTAACAAAAACAATTAAATAAATGATTTAATCACGTCAAAATAGATGATTATAGCAAGGTGGTCTTTGGTCTTTAATAATATAACAGTTTTATATATAAAGAATAAAGAAATTACCTTTGATTTAATTGATTTAATGTTTTTTGATGCGTCTGAGGGGTAAATAGAGTAAAAAGAGCTCTATTTATAGTAAATATCTCCCTCCTAGAGTCCAAAAGGCTTCTAGTAGACGTGTACTGATCATATCCACTGGAATTGATCAATATTTTAAGGTTTGAGGGTGATTACATCATGATCAAACCATATTACATCATTATTACACCATTATTTAGAGTTATCACTATAACTCTAAGTTTGATGACATCAGAGGCTTGGCAGAACCCCAAATTTCGTGGATTTTATTAGTTTTAATCATAAACTAATAGTATTCACCAATTTTATCACTCTTAAGACTGTTAAACTTAATTTAAGGTTACAGTATGTGATCATAACAGCTCAATTTAAGCTCAAACTTTGATCCTCAATAACGTTTAAGGTTTTCACGCTACAGCAATTCAGAGAGTGAATTCTGATAGCCTGACATAATCTCATTATGCTGCCAAGAGCTTTTCATTACATCATCAAAACTCTAATTTTGATGATTTTTCTTGTAACTCATCTTTTCTGTCGAAATTCAATATTTTAAACTTCAAACCTTGATTTCAGGGGGTTATACCCTGAATTTAATAATAAAAATTACGTCATTCTTCTCGAATAAACTAGTAGAATCCAACTGTATACTTTTTTTTAAGTTTGGACTACTTTCACAACAAAGTGGTCAACAGCTCTGTTGATTTTTATCAATATTTCCTCATACGTCTTAACCTTGTTTATAATTTGCAAAATAAAGTTCATATCTGTGTTCTTACAGTAATTACGTGGTAACTTTATTTTTGGTTCATCATTCTAGCATGTATAGTTTAGAAGATATTAGCTATGATCACTGAATATATGTGTTGACCAAAAAAGTGCATATATTCAGGATAATTCCTTAAGTATTGATTTTGGGAATTAGCTTATTAATTGTTTTATATGTGGATTTTTGTGGGGAATCCACTGGTACAATTTATTTTACATGTTGTTTCATTAGTTTCTGAGATAAATAAGGTTTTATGGTTTTTATAAGGTATTACACCTTATAATTCCTTAAATATTGACTTTACAGATATGCCATAAAAGTGGTATATGTGTATTTTTCCATGGGGAATCCAATGGTATAATTTATTTCACATGTTCATTCATTGGTTTTTAAGTTAAACCAATTTTAGTACCAATTTATGGTATTTTTGTATATTTGAGTAATTATTTTTAGTGTATAATTATTCTAATTAATTTTAATATAATTATATTAAAGGTATAATTATTCTGAGTCTTTTTGTGACCTTATTGGGTATGTGGTCATATCTCAAAGGCTCACAAGTTTCTTCCACCAATCTCTCAACAGTAGTTTGGTTATCTTCTGTTGGGTTATCCTCAAACACTAAAAAAGACAAATAGATATAAGTCTTTTTATAAGAAGTGTTATTTTTTGGCAAGATATGGAAATTTTCCACGTAGAAATTGCTTTTATATCTTTGAAAAAATTGAAATGAATAAATAAATGAATAAAAATGAATAAAAATAACGTTTTTTATTGGTTTTTAATATTTTTTAATATTTTTTATATTTTTATTTTTATTTTTAAGGAATAAAATAAAAATTAATATGATTCTTTATAAAATTAAATTATAATAAAAATTATATTTAATTTATAGAATATCTTTTTTAATCACTAGGGTCACTCAAAGAAAGTTCTTGCAAGTCTAAGGGTGTGAAAAAACCACGTGTAAGACAGTACAATTGCTTTCCAAATGCCTCAATAGCTTTTAAAATCAATAAAATACAAAATTATTATATAATTTTATTATTATAAATATTTATTATTGGATAAACCCAATTAGAATCTTTTTAAAGGTCTTTTAAGTAAATATCACGGCCAGGCCCCCAAATGTAAGGTTTGACTATGAAACAATAAGTAAAAATTACTAATATTTTACTTATTGTACTATGAATGTCCTTATAAATTAAATAAATAATATAAAAAATAATTATAATAATTATGGCGTAAAAATAATTATATTATTAATAAAATATAATAATATAATTTCTATTATAAAATATAATATAATAAAATAAATATATTAATATAAAATAATTAATATATTTAAAAGCACTTTATTATTGTTACAAACAAATAATAAAGGCGTAAATATTGTTTTTTATTAATAAAAAACAATTAATAACAATAATATTACCAATATTAAAGCTATAAATTAATATAAATACTATTTATATTAATTAAAGAATTATTAAAATAATAATAAAGAGAAAATTATTATAATAAGAGAAAATAACCTACTTTTAACACTTAATATAATAATTTTGAAATATTTTAGGCCAACAAATATAAATACAACCTTTTCAAATTGTATTTACAATAAAAATAAAGAAAAATTACTAATATTCTTGATTTTTACGTGGAAATGAGTTTTTTAGAGAGATTTTTAGCAAAAACAATTAAATAAATGATTTAATCACGTCAAAATAGATGATTATAACAAAGTGGTCTTTGGTATTTAATAATATAATAGTTTTATATATATATATAATAAAGATATTACCTTTGATTTAATTGATTTAATGTTTTTAATGCATCTAAGGGGAAAATAGAGTAAAAAGAGCTCTATTTATAGTAAATACCTCCCTCCTAGAGTCCAGAAGTCTTCTGGTAGACGTTTACTGATTATATCCACTGGAACTGATCAATATTTTAAGGTTTGGAGATGATTACATCATGATCAAACCATATTGCATCATTATTACACCATTATTTAGAGTTATCACTATAACTCCAAAGTTGATGACATCAGAGGCTTGGAAGAACCCCAATTTTCGTGGATTTTATTAGTTTTAATCATAAACTAATAGTATTCACCCATTGTATCACTCATATGACTGTTAAACTTAAATTAAGGTTACAGTGAGTGATCATAACTGCTCAAATTAAGCTCAAACTTTGATCTTTAATACCTTTTAGGTTTTACACGTTACATTAATTCAGAGAGTGAATTCTGATGGCCTGACATAACCTTATTATGCTGCCAAGAGCGTTTCATTACATCATCAAAACTCTAATTTTGATGATTTTTCTTGTAACTCATCTTTTCTGTTGAAATTCAATATTTTAAACTTCAGATCATGATTTCAGGGGGTTATACCCTGAATTTAATAATGAAAATTACATCATTCTTCACGAATGAACTAGTAGAATCCAACTGTGTACTTTATTTTAAGCTTGGACCACTTTCACAACAAAGTGGTCAACAGCTCTGTTGATTTTTATCAATATTTCATCATAGGTTTTAACCTTTCTTATAAGTTGTAAAATAAAGCTTATATCTTTGTTCTTACATTAATTACGTGGTAACTTTATTTTTGGTTCATCACTCTATCTTGTATATTTTAAGAGATATTAGCTATGATCCTTGAATATATGCGTTGACCAAAAAAGTGCATATATTCAGGTTAATTCCTTAAGTATTAGCTTTGGTAATTAGCTCATTGATTGTTTTATGTGTGGATTTTCATGGGGAATCCAATGGTACAATTTATTTTACATGTTGTTTCATTCGTTCTTGAAATAAATAAGGATTTATGGTTTTTATAAGGTATTATTCCTTATAACTCATTAAATATTGGTTTTACAGATATGCCATAAAAATGGTATATGTGTATTTTACCATGGGGAATCCAATGGTATAATTTATTTCACATGTTGATTCATTGGTTTTTAAGCTAAACCAAGTTTTGTACCAATTTATGGTATTTTTTGTATTTTTAAAGTAATTATTTTTAATGTGTAATTATTCTAAGTGATTTTAATATAATTATCTTAAAGGTATAATTGCTCTAAGTATCTTTTGTGACCTTATTGGGTATGTGGTCATATCTCAAAGGCTCACACCTTCAATCTACAAATAGAAGGTTAGAAAGATAAATACTTGGCTAAAAACCAAAGCCTTTTACCAGAGGACCTGAAAAAGGAGTTGGATTAAACAAAGAGCAAAACCCCTTTGGAAGCCCCCAAAGCCTCCACAAGAAGATGTTTTTCTCAACAAGCTCAAAGAAAAGGAAAGCAAACCCCAAAGGCAAATAATAAGGGAAAAAAAGATCAAAAAATGAGATGTTAGAACCAATTTGAAAAAGCCGCATTCTCATAATCACAGTATTACAAAGAAAGAAAAGGACATCCATGGAGAAAATGTTCAAAATGTAAACACCCCAGGAATATTCAAATCCTGTATGTCTTACAGGATGAAAAGTCCTGTTTTCCTTAAAGGATTTTACTTTCCTGTGAGTTTTATTTATAAAATACTTTCAAGTATTGGTACAGTTTTGAGCTCTCAGTAAATTTTAAATTATTGAGCTTCACTTCTTGGATGACAGAGAAATACTGAATTATCAGGTATTGACCATACAATTGTATAATTGTACAGACTTTTAGGCTGTCAGAGTACTCTCTTCTTATGAAGATTTAAGATTGAGTAGGAGATCAAAAACATCCATAAGCTTTGTACTGTAAAGGTCTGTATAGCTCAATAGAACTATAGTGTACAGGTGTGTACAGATTAGTATATTTTTATTTTACAGTGTTGTTCAGTACTTTGATTTTTTTACTTCTTGTGCATTAAAAAAACACTCTTTATTGAGAAACTACTGTAGTGTCTTAGTGTATTTCAGAAATTGAGGTCCTGTAGTTTACCCACAACCTCAAGTATTTATACTGACTTTGCCTCCTGAAATCCATAGAGGCTTTTAATATTACCAAGGTGAATGAACCTTTATGGTTTCAAATACAAAGAGGAGGAAAGGATGAATAAATTATTCCAACAGAGAATATTCCTTTAGAGATTGAAAATCATTTTTCAACTTTTCATTGAGAAATTTCAACAAATTTTAACAATTTCAAACATATTCAACAGAATTTAGGTATAGAGATTGTGAGCCTTGAGGTATATTTTAAATATCCAAATATGCCACAATTAATATGAAAAAAATTACAGACTATGCATAACCCATAATTCATGCATATATCCAAAATTCATCATTTTTTACTTAAGAAGAGATTGATAACTTTTTTTGTGAGTAAGTAAGTCCAAGGATTCAAGACAAGATTTGGATTCTAAGCAAAATTTCACCTAGTGAAGCTCCATAGAGTGAGTAAGCTTGAAGTAACTCTATGAGGTGGTAATATTAAAAATACTTCAACACCACATCATCAATACCACATAAAACCAAATTGTGAAATTTTTGTTTTTCTCAATTTCACACCAAAATAATGAGAATGTGAGAAATCCCATTTGACATATACACTGAGAGGATTTTCATTCATTTTCTTTAACTTGATATTTAAGTATTGTTACATAAAGCTTTTATCTACCTATAATGGATATCAGTCTTGAAGCCTGAATTACTATTTTTGACATTAAAATAGCTATGGGGACAAAAGACAACAAAGAGAGCAAGGGTACTCAACTTCTGAGGCCTCTGAGGTTTGGACATCCCTAAAGCTTGTGTCCCCAGCTTATCATGGCCCAATTATCATACTAAAACCTTTTTGGGAACTTGGTTACCACTTTGAAGTCCCATTAAATCATAAAAAAATAGCAAATAAGCTGCTGTTTTGATGTGACAAGGAGGTAATGAGCAGCTCTGACTCATTTAACCACGTCAATTACTATTCATCTTCCATTTATAAGCTTTAAAGTAGTAATCTAAACCCCTCTTGGACTATTATCCATGCATTTACCTCATGGAATACAGCTATTACTAAGCTATTTTCAATTCTACATAGAAATAAGGTAAAATCTTCAAAAATTCATTAAAAATGGAGTTATTAATGAATCTTTCTTAATCTTTCAGTACCAATTTAGAAAGGGATAAACCACATAGAAACCAAAAATAATTATCACTTCATAATTCAAATTAAATGTTTTACTTACAGTCCATTTTTGATAATTCCATATGAAACACTGAATCTTAAAAAATTCACTCTGTGATGAAATTTAAAATAAATTTGATTTATTTTAGAAATTAATGATTATTTTTAGATAAAATAATATTGTAATTTTCTACTCCTTTTTTTCTTAACCATAAATGGGTTGGTAATAATGTAAAATGACTTGATTAAGTAATTATGATAATCTTACATGACAACAAGTGATTTAACCAATTATACAAAGCATATTAATTGTTCCTCACTCACTGGTTCTCCAGTTTTCTCCATTTAATGTTCCTGTGAGTTTTTGTTGACTTAAAAGAGTCCTCCTCTTGCTGTTTTTTCCAAATCATCTTATTATTCAACCATATCATTGGTACCAACAAGTGAGTATTGGTCAGTTCCTTTCTTAAGTGTTTTGAATATTTCTAAATCAATAAGAAAGAATTTAAATAATAGAAGTAAACTATTTCTATATTCTTTAAATATTAATTTTTGTATTCCTGCTATAAATCAATTTTTTGATCCTTTAAATATACCAATTATCTTTAAGGTATTATTGGAGTATTAGTGAGTGTTTTCTTTTAATTCTTTAAGTTTCTCTCTAGTAATAATTTTCTTCAAGATTCATATTTATATTTATTATTTCAAAAGATAATTATACATTTAAAGAATTTTATATTATCTTAATAAGAAGTTTTATTATTAATACTTCTTGATTCTATTAGAAAATTACTGTGTACTGTTATAATCACTAGTAGTGTATGAAAATTACAATAAATAATTAAGAAATTATTTATTCATTTGTGGTTATAATATATTCTTTTATTATATTTCATAAGAACAGTCATAGTACTTTTGATTAATAGTAATATTATCAATAGTTTCATTTTGAAAGAAAAAGAATCACAAAAGACCTTTTTTTTTTTCTAAAAGATATAAATAAAGAGAATATTTTGTCTTTGAAAACTTTTTTCAAGAGGATAGAATTCAAATTCAAATGTATTAATAAGCTAAATAATAATTCTATCTCTTTTATAACTAAATATTTGGAATAATTAAGAATACAAGTTTAATAAATATAAATTTCAACTAGTCATAATGTAGTTCTTTTCAAGAACAACTGTAAAATAGTGACAAATCAATAATTTAATTTCAAGATTCTATTCAATCAAGTGATAATGATATTTACTTAAAATTGTGGTTTCATGAAAGTCTACAAAAATTTTAGACAGAAATTCTTTCAAATTGAATAATAATGATATACAAAATTTAATAGTGATGATATAAATCACCATACAATTTAAAGTAAAAGTTCAGAGGTGGAAAATATCTTTAAATTTAAAAATATTCCAATATTTAAGGAATGAAACACCTTCAGTGTTGAAGGGGAATATAATAATATTTAATGTATGAAAACCAATTATATTCTTAAAATGAAATTTAACATAACTGATGGATACATAAGCTCTATTTTACACATATTATTTACTAAGTCATCAAATAAATGTTATTATAAAATGAGTGAAGACCATTATAAATTCTCCTGGCCTTTTTTAAGTGAAAGAAATTACAAATAAGCTAAAAAATCTTGGAGATCTGGAATGGAAAATCCTTCTGAAAAATCAATTTTTAATATTGAGAGGGAAAGGCCCATTGTCTGTTTGCTTAAGAAGAAGAAAGGATTAACTTTCCTTCATTATGATATGTAAGACAGAATGGTAAATAAGAGGATATTAAGAAACTTTTATCATTACCTAGAGCATGCTATGAGAAGCAGATGTATTCAGCCTTTCTCTACAGAGTATTATATTAATGTAATGGAGAAAACCAATATAAGAACAAATATTGTTAAAATTTTCTATAAAGTCCCCATAGAAAATAAGACTAATGAGAAAAAACTTTCAATAGAAAGACCAGATAAACCAAAACACAGAACTCCTTGTTTTGAATCCCTCCCAAAAAAAATTTTTTTTGTTTTGTATTAAACATAAACTTTCTTTTCTCTCAAATTAAAAAAAAGTTAATTTTAGCCTTTAAATCTAATCAACTTCATAAAATCGACTCAAATCCACTTTTTTATTATTATTCCTTATATATTAAAAAAATAGCTTTAATTTGATTTAATTTTATTCCAATATTTAAATTTCATGGAAATTTAAATATATGAAGATCTTGAAAAAGACACATACAATACTAGATTAATTTTTCAAACAAAATTTCTTTTAAAAAGTTTTAAATTAAGAATCCCTCATATATTTATCAACCCAGTGATTTTGAAAACCTACAATAATTGAAGTTTCAAAAATTGATTCAAAATTTTTATTCTATATTTCAAGATCTAATAAATATTATTAATGGTGATGAAATATTTAAAAATAAAGAAAAAATAGAACAATGTGATATCAGAATGAAATTGGAAGTGGAAAATTTCATACTAGGTAGCAATGGAAATTTCTCTTAAATTTTTTTATTTGGTACAATCTTTTGAATTGTTGACAGTAAAGTAATATTATATACACAATAAAAATTATTAAATAACTTTTAACCAATCAATTTACTTAAATCACCTGGTCAAATTCTTATAAAAGGAATGAATTATTACAATTATTTAAAGTAGACTTTTTTTCCTTTATTTCTTGGATTTATTGATGAAAGATTTATTCCATTATTTTAAAACCAAAAAGTTACAAAAAGGTATATTTTAATTGAAAGAATAAATTTTATAAGATGAATTATTTCACTTTTCAATATTAAAAAAAAAAATCAAAGTTTCAAAAAAATAATAAAAAGAATAAACTTTTAAATTTAATTTCAATTCAAAACAAAAAAATTATATTAAAAATTGAAAATAAAATAAAATAATTCCAAACAAATTAATTAAGGGCTTTGGTAAACCTATGTAAGCCCTTATATGTTTTTGCCATAAATTAGTAAAAACATGTAAGAAATTTCATGGACCCCTTTTTGAATTCCATAAATGGATTTTGTATGTCATAAATTACATTTTAAATGCTACTAATTCCATTAATATCCGTTATGGAATTTTGATGACATAAATGTCCTTTATGGGATTTTTGATGACATTAATGTCCGTTATGGAATTTTCGATGACATAAATGTCCTTTATGGGAATTTTGATGACATAAATGTCATTTATGGGATTTTTGATGACATAAATGTCATTTATGGAATTTTTAATTTACTTAAAAAGATGAACAAAAAAAAATATAAAAAAAACAAACTTTTTGGGTTTAAAATTATCCCATCCTAGAGATTTCCTAAAAATATAGGCTTCTTGTTTTTTGATTCTCAATATTTAACCCTTCATCTTTAAAATAAAAAATAAGGAAATTCATAAGTGGGAATTTCTTTAATTAATTTTTGAAAAAAAAAATTGGCTGATTTCAGAGAAATTTGGCAAATTTTTTTTGAGGATATTAAAATCCCACAATGGAAGAAATATGGACAAAAAACCATTGAAAAATTCCTCAAAAACCTTCCTCAGGATTTTTTTTTAAAAAAATATGTCACTTATGTGTTTTTACTAAAAGCTTAGGTTCTTTTACCAAAACCCTAAATTAAATAAAATCACAAACAAAAAAAATCATGTTCATTCAAAATTTTCTACTTTTTTTGTATTAAATTGAATTAATTAAATTTAATTTATGAAATTCATTATTTTTTGAACAAAAGAAAAAATCCAAAAAAAAATTGATAAAAGTGAGAGGTTTTTTTAGGTTGAAGGAAAAATGTCTAGTTAAATAATTGAGTAATTAATGTAAATACAATGATTACATTTTCAATAATGATAATAAAAATTATCAAAATTTCAAATTTCAAATTAAAAATTAAAAAAAAAAAACAATTAAACATTTTTTTTTGTTGAAACAAAAAAAAACTCGAAAATAAAAAATCAAAGATTAAAATCAAAATCATGATCAAAATTTCAAGTTTTTTAGGATTAAGTTTTTCTTATTTTGAGTGGGGGGCAGGGGTAGGGTGAGAAATAAAAAGGGAATAATGATAATTTTTATTTCATAAAATTAATAGTTTCTTATTTCAAATAAACAAAATTTTGATTTCAATTTCATTTTCTGTTTCTTTTTTTTGTTTTAAAAAAGCATTAGTGATGTTGACTAATTATCAAAGACTCATTTAAATAAATTCAAATTAAGTTAAATCATTCATTCTTTCTAATTTTTTCCAATTTAAATAAGAAAAAAGTTAATTAATACTTGAATTAATTTTTAATATTTTTGAATTAAAACTTCATTAAAGAGGAAATTAATTCAAATATAAAACTTGAATACATTGTTGCCTATAAAATTTATGAATTCTGGTTAAGTAATCAAGTTTAAGAATTAATTGTGTGTGTTTTCATTTTTAACATTTTCAAGTTGATATATTTAAAATTTAATAAATGATCATCTAATGGCTTTTATTAGTTTTTTTTTTCAAAAAAAAACCTTTTAAAGTCCAATACTTTTTCAAGTTCGCTTAGAGGATAATTTTAGCTAATTTTGTGAGTTTTTTTTTGTTGCTTTTGAAAAAGCAACATCAAAATTTTCTTCATTTAATATTTTTTTGTGAGTAAGAAACCTTTTGTTTTCTATTAAGAAACTTGGTCTAGATCTTAAACTGCAAAAAAAAAAAAACGATCAAATTGATAAAGTTTTACTAGATGGAATTTTTCTTAAAAAAAGGAGAAGCAAATAAAATGATTGCTTTTTCATATTTACTCATTATGATTTAAAATTTATTTAATGTTTTATCAGTTTTAATTGATAGAGTTCTTTGATTTGGCGATGAAGACTTTGAAGAAGTTCTAGGAGAAGTGAATTGAGAGTTTGAAGGTACAAAAGTTGAATTTTGTTGATTTGAAGGGGGTATTAAAACTCGCTCGACTTTCCAGCCTGCAGGGCCCTGTTTGTGCCACACACAACGAACACTGCCTTGTTGTTTTCTTGATTCGATTTCAAGTTTTCTAGCCGCAAGACGCTCTTGTCGAGTGATGGATTTAGATTTTTTGGTTTGATTTCCTTTCTTTTTGCTCTTTGGCCATAATGCTTTGAAGTAATTAACGATAGCAATTAATACTTGACCTAAATCGTCCACTCTAGCGGATGGATCATTAATCAAGGGTGGACCGGAAAGAGGCGGATCAGATGAATAACGAGTTTTGAAAGTTGAAGTAGGATGTGATGATGAGTTTGATTTTTTGGAAGAGTAGCCTATGGAAGCATAGGTGAGATTTTGAGTATTTTGTGACGTTTTGGATCGATGTGAGATTTCTTGAGGTGGTGAGTATCTTTGAGCTAAGATCAAGACCAAAAGATTAAAATGATGAGCAAGATAGACGAACGATTGATGATATGGAATTTATACGAACTCATCAAGTTGGAAGATTGAGATAATTTTATGAATCCTTTTGATTGTTTTACGCCAAACGTTGTAATGAGTTTTGAAATTTAAAATTTTATAAAATCAACAGATTGTGATGATAATAAACTAGAAGAGCTTGATGAGTCATAAAATTCAATGATCCGGTGGGCCAAGGGTTAAAGAAGACCGAAATTTAATAAAAAATGATAATTAATTTTTAAAATAAATAAAAAATCAGAAAAAAATACAAGACAAGCAAAAAAATTAAAAAAAATTAAATCAAACCAAAATTTCAATTATTTAAATTTGAATCCAAGATCAAAAAAATTCAAAGAAATTAATCTGAAAATTCAGTAAATAGTACCATAATCTGACACTTTCTATTTCCTACATTTTGTTAAAAATCATACTTTTTTTAATTTGATTTCTTTAAAACTTTGGTTAATATTTTACAATTATATAGCACAGTGCAATAATAGTTTCCCTGTCTTTCAAAAAAGAAATCATATTACTTTTATATATTTTGATTTGATTTTGAATCAATTGGAATTATTTAAAGTAAATAATTCTAATATAAATTATGGTACTGTACACTTTCCAATCATATACAAAAACTGTGAATAAGACAACATATATTTTGATAAAGAAAATGGAAATTACCATTAAACATACTTGACTCTCATTAATCATTTCACTATCATTCTAATCTATTAATTTCCTTTGTTTTTTGTGAACTTTTTTATTCTTTTTAAAAAAATAGTTAATAAGTTGAAAAAAACTCATCTTCCTTTAAAATATTGAACAGAACCCAACTTATTATCTTTGAAAATCTCCTTTAATTAATTAAAGAGTTTCAAGATCATCTAGAATCCAAATAAAATCAAATTTAAAAGTAATGTCAATTTTTCCAAACAAAAAGGTAAATTTAAGCTAAAAACACCATCAATTTTAACTTGAAATTAACTTAATTTTCTTTGAAAAAAAAGACTTAATCAGTCAATGACATCACTTGAATCTACCACTCAGTGATTCATCTAACTTAATCATTTTTGTTGTAATTCTATGAAACTCTTTCTTTGACTCAATGATACACACAAAAACAACATCAACTCAAAATTCTAATAGAACATACTTTATATGCAATCTGTAATCATAGTATAGTGCCACTTACCTTCATTTACGTGAAAATTATTTTAACTACTAACCAGAAGCTTAATGATTTTCTAGGCCAATTTGATGATTGTTAACAGATATAATTTTTTATCAAAACTCCCAAATATTCAAGTCAAAATTAAACAATTAAGGATTTACTCACTGCATGTGTTTAGGTATAAAATAAAAGGAGAAAAAATTGAAATATAAATTATTAGGGTTACCAACACCTTCAACAATAAGGTCAATCATGAAAATTTTGCACAAACTAAAAGGTAGAATGTTAATGCAAGTAAAAATAAGATAAGCGAAACTGTGATGTACCTAAAAGTGAACAACAAATATACAACAACTGGAAACAAGATAGTGCTGATACATGACAGAACACCTGATACAACTATAACTAAAGCATTAGTCAAAATAATAGATAGAAAAATAAAAGGTAGTGTAAACTACCAACCTCATTCTATTATGAATATATATATATAATAATATCACACAGAACCTTTTAATAGGTACGTAAAGAACACTGTAGAGTGAAATTAGTAATATAGTACTTTAATAAAGCTATAAAAATATGACAAACCACAAAATAACACGAAACTGTGTTCAATACGATAGGACTTTATTAAATTATAATAAGAGTAATACGATAAATAATTAGATCTAACAAATCTATTTACAAGAATCTTGCCACAATAAACTCTCCTTTTAAGAAGAGTGATTCATTTTACTCCCATGGCTATAAGTGCTTTCTTTTGCTACCGTGGCAACAAGTAATTTCTTAATGCCGCGTCTTGTGATGTCGTCACTCAATACTCTTTTGACTGCTCACGGACTGGGAGAGAGCATATTCTTTCACACCCCCCTTGTCTCCCATTCAAAGTAGTCTCAATTCCCTCATTGCTTGATTGATAGCAGGACAACTTGTTGATTTGGTCAGGAAATCAGCAAGCATATCAGTTGTTGGTGTGTATTGTAGTTTAATTATCAAGTTTGAAATAATTTCACGGATAAAGTGAAGTTGAATATCAATATGCTTCATTCGTCGTGTGTTGGTGTTGCAATCACTATTGGCCGTATCAATACAACCTTGGTTATCCTCATGCACAACAATGGCTTCTTCTACCTCAGAAATATTGATTTCCTTACAGAAATGTCTAAGCCAGAGTATTTCACTGGTGAGATCTGTAAGTGATTTATATTCTGCTTCAGCAGAAGATAAAGAGACAGTTGGCTGTTTACGAGTCTTCCAAATGACTAAATTGTCATTGATTTTGATGAGGTAACCTGTGGTTGATCTTCGCGTAATCCTGCAATTTCCCCAATCCGCATCAGAATAAGCAACAATGGGTTCTTGTGAATCTTTTTGATATTTTAGTCCAATCTTGCTAGTACCTCTTAGATACTTGAGGACATGCAAAAACAAGTTCCAGTGTGTCATACCAGGGTTTTCAAAGAATTGGGACAACACACTGATAGAGTAAGATAAATCAGGCCTGGTGGCTGTACTGAGATAACTTAGGCTTCCAACAGCACTAAAATAGTTAACGTTTAAAGATTGAAACACCCTTTTTTCTGATTTGGTCGCAGGCTCAAGATGAATATTCGGAATGAGGGGTGTGGCCACTGGTTTGCAGTTAGCCATTCCATAAGTATCAAGAAAGGAGTCAATGTAGTGACTCTGAGTTAGAGTGATCGAGTCATGTGGATGAATTATTTTTATACCAAGCATCAAATCCACTCTTCCTAACATTTTGGTTTGAAATTCCTTTTCGATTGCTGTTTTAAATTCAGTGAGGTTTTTACCAAAGATACCTATATCATCTACGTGAAGAAACAGCCAGATGGGTTCTGGTTTCTCTAAGTAAAAGACACAGGAGTCTGCTTTAGAGATTTTAAAACCAAACTTCATTAGCCAAGTTGATAATCGGCAATACCAAGCAAGAGGTGCTTGCTTAAGGCCGTAGATAGCCTTCTTTAATTTTAAGCACACGTGTCTTTTATCTCTATCGAGGCCTTGCGGAATTGTTAGATAGACATCTTCTTTGATTGGTGCATTTAAAAATGCACTTTTGATGTCCAATTGTTCAAACTTTAGACCTTTAGCAGCAGCGACATAAATCAGAGTTCTAAGAGAATTTAATCATCCTGTGGGAGCGAATGTCTTTGAGTAGTCCCTTCCTTGCGTTTGTGAGAAACCTTGGGCACAAAGACGTGCTTTGTGTTTGGTGATTTGATTACTGTCATTCCTTTTTGTTTTAAATACCCAGGTAGTGCCTATCAACTTATAATTGTCTTTGATTTGAACTTCTTCCCATACTTCTAGGTTTAACATAGATTGAATTTCTTTTTTTATTGCTTCTTTCCATTGTTTTTGAGAACTAGAACTGATAGCTTGATTGTAGGTGAGAGGATCTTTTTCTGTAAGAAGGGCCACTGGTCGTCAAGAATATGGTAAGATGTTTGATACACTGATGTCGGAATTTATTAAGTTGGGATGCCTAGGTCAGACAACTTTGATTTGTCTAGCTGCAGGAGGTAGTGAGTTTTCTAGGCTTTCACTGTCCTCATTGCTTGATTGCACTTGTTCTATCTCAGGGTCTTCCAGCATTGTGTTTTCATCTTCCTCAGCCACCTCTTGACACTCGAAAAATTCCTCTTCTTCTGTATCATTCCAGCTGGAAATTAGCAAGGGTAAATTAGAATCTAAATTATCTTTAAGAGAAGGAAATTCCTTTTCAAAGAATATAACATGCCTGCTGCAGTAAACCTTGTTATCACTTAATTTTAATATTCTATAGGATGAGTCATTGTTCAAGCCTAACAAGATGCCTGTCTCACCAACAGGGGATAACTTTCCAATTCGTTTATGTTTGGGAATAAGAAAAACTACTTTGCATCCAAAAGTGCGAATTTTCTTAATCTTAGGTGGGTTTTTTTGTCCAAAGTTGAAATGGTGATAGGTTATTTTTGGAAGGAATCGGAATTATGTTGGTAAGATAGGTAGCAGTATTAATTTCTTTGGCCCAGTACTGATTTGGGAGGTTTGACATGAGTAATAAGCAACAAGCCTTGTTGATAATTGTTCTATTTGCCCTCTCTGCAACACCATTGTGTTCTGGAGTATATGGAGGGACTACAACATGGACAAAACTGGATTGATTGGCAAGCTCCTTGAATTGGTGATTTACAAATTCACCTCCTCCATCAGTTATTACTTTTTTGACTTTTCTTTCATGTAGGTTTTCCATGTACTTCAGATTTGTTTTTTAGAAATTTGGTAATCTTGAAGGAAGTATGTTGATCAATGATAGTAACAAAAAAAAGATCGTTTGACTTTAATAAAGGAGAGATTGGGCCGACTATGTCCATGTGTATGCAATCCAAGGGCATGGAGGTCTCAGTAAAGTTTCCTTTAAATGGCAAGCTAGTCATTTTTCCTCGTTCACAAATATCACATGGGTCCATGTTGTGTATTTCTAATCCAAGTGTTTTTAGCACATGATTGCCTGGATGACCAAGTCGAGCATGCCAGGGAATTTCTTTAGACACATTGGTGAGCATAGCGCTAGGTTGATTAAACATTACTATCATCAGTTTGTTGATGATGTTGCCACTGAGAAATACTTTGTTTTGTTTTGATAAGTGAAAAGAAGTCTCATTCCTTGTGATAATGATGGGTTCGTTACATAAATCCAGGAGACTGACTAGGTTCCTTGTCAGTCTTGGAACATATAGACAATTTCCTAGCTTGAATAGCTTATTGTTGACACTTATTTCAACCATACCTTGTCCTTTGCATAGTAAATTGCTTGATGGATTGCTGGTTGATATTCTTTCATTTGAGTTTAAGGTTAAATTTTTGAAGAGTTTTTTGTCGTGAAACATATGATGAGTAGCTCCACAATCAATTACAAAACTCAGTGGGGTGTCTATCATGGTTTCTTTACCTGTAAATAAAGCTTCCACTCCCGTTTGGTGCGTTTCCGCATTGGAAGTTCTTTTTCCATTTTTGTTTTTTTGATTAGGTCTAAGTTCTGGATGTTCTGCCCAACAGTTTTTGGGTTTGTGGGTCGTGTTTTTTGGATTATGCTTTCCGTCTCGACAAACATACATTATTTTATATGGAAAGCTACTCAAATCGGTGAGTAATGCAGAGTTTTCTTCTATTTTAATTCCCTTCTGGAAACTTGTTTTTGTATTTTTGTGATGTAGTAGTTCAGAAAGTTTATCAAGGACTTGTTGAGGATTAATTGATGAGTTCATGTTTAAGACCATCGAGTCTATAACATGGTCATATGCATTACTGTCTCTACTGATTTTCCCAAGTATAGAGTATGTCATTATATCCGGTGGCAATGCAATTCCTATACTGGCAATATCAAACAGTATGTTGGAACATTCCTTGACATACTCCTCAATATTGCCATTGAAACGAAGGCATTCCCACCTAACCCAAGTCCTTCCTCGATTTGTTATTGTTTGTGAGGCAAATTTCATGTTAATCTTATTCCAGAGCAACTTGGCATTTTTAACTGTAGATCCATCTACTACTGTAATGATAATTTCTGGGTGCAATCTACTGAGGATTAGTTGCACAGCTTAGACATTCAGCTGGTTCCAATTACTGATGGTAAGTGCATCAGAGCCAGGAGATAAATCAGAGATGCAAACTTCCCATAATCCTCAAGCAGATAATTTTACCTCTATTAGGATGCTCCAGAGAGGAAGATTTTGTCCGTTCAGTATTGGAACATGATTAATTTCCTTGATTGATCTTTCTGGCATGGTTGTTCACTTTTGTTTGATGTGAATTGAGAAATAGAGACTGTAAATCTGAAAATTTTGCACAAACTAAAAGGTAGAATGTTAATGCAAGTAAAAATAAGATAAGTGAAACTGTGATGTACCTAAAAGTGAACAACAAATATACAACAACTGGAAACAAGATAGTGCTGATACATGACAGAACACCTGATACAACTATAACTAAAGCATTAGTCAAAATAATAGATAGAAAAATAAAAGGTAGTGTAAACTACCAACCTCATTCTATTATGAATATATATATATAATAATATCACACAGAACCTTTTAATAGGTACGTAAAGAACACTGTAGAGTGAAATTAGTAATATAGTACTTTAATAAAGCTATAAAAATATTACAAACCACAAAATAACACAAAACTGTGTTCAATACGATAGGACTTTATTAAATTATAATAAGAGTAATACGATAAATAATTAGATCTAACAAATCTATTTACAAGAATCTTGCCACAATATACTCTCCTTTTAAGAAGAGTGATTCATTTTACTCCCATGGCCATAAGTGGTTTCTTTTGCTACCGTGGCAACAAGTAATTTCTTAATGCCGCGTCTTGTGATGTCGTCACTTGATACTCTTTTGACTGCTCACGGACTGGGAGAGAGCATATTCTTTCACAAATCATGGTTCCTGAAAATTTTAATTATCAAATTATTTGGGATGTGAATTTTAATAAGGCAAAAATGTATATGAATTTCTTATTATACATCATTCAATTTGAATATTTGAAAAATAAATTAAATTATTAAAAATCTAGAACCATTTCATATTAAAAATTCTATTCTGAATGGGATATTTAGAACTCAAAAAGTCAGTAAGAACCCCCAAAGAAGGATTTATTCATCTACACTGAAAATATGAAAAGCAACCCCATATTCAAAATATAATAGTCTTCATAAGAAATTTCTTGTTCAAGCTAGTTGACATTTGTTAGAGCATTTCACCGTTCAAACGGTGCTTTCTGCCTTTTCCTTGTACAATTTATTTCTACTTTTACTATTTGTACTTTTGTATTAAACAAAAGTAAAAGTCCTTTTGTTCGTTCTCTTATTGTATCTATTTTACTAAAACATACTGTACTCTTTAATATTTAATGAGACAGTCCTTCGTCGTAACTAACAGTATGAAAATAGAAGATAATAATTCACTAATATCATTGTCGTCGTCGTCGTTATCGTATCCTTAACACATTATCAGTACCAATTGCTCAGCAATTGGCACCAATTTTTATTTAAAAGTACAAATCGAAAAAAAATATAGTAGCTGCTAGAACCCAGAGGAGAAACCTACTGGCTGAATCACAGCAAATAATCATTCTTTTATTATTATTCATCATCTTATTGCAGGGGAGCAAATCCTACTGGTCGTCGTATTGCAGGGGAGCAAATCCTACTGGTTTTCTTATTGCAGGGGAGTAAATCCTACTGGTCATCTTATTTCAGGGGAGAAAAGTCCTACTGGTCATCGTAAATTTCAGGGGAGGAAAGTCCTACTGGTCGTCATAAATTTCAGGGGAAGAAGAAGCCTACTGGTCGTCGTAAATTTCAGGGGAAGAAGAAGCCCACTGGTCATCGTAAATTACAGGGGAAGAAAAGCCTACTGGTCATCAAAAATTGCAAGGGAGAACGTCCTACTGGTCATCTTATATCATTTACATATTCGGGGGAAAGTATCCTACTGGTTAATAT
Organism: Austropuccinia psidii; assembly: GCA_023105745.1. Classification (NCBI taxonomy): domain Eukaryota; kingdom Fungi; phylum Basidiomycota; class Pucciniomycetes; order Pucciniales; family Sphaerophragmiaceae; genus Austropuccinia; species Austropuccinia psidii. The sequence continues at coordinate 43,046,167 of JALGQZ010000013.1, forward strand.
GTCACCAAATATCCTAGCATCTATTTTCGTCTTTATCGTTCTTGTTGTATCAGCTGTGTGAACCCAGAGGAAAACGACCTACTGGTTGTATCCCAGCATCCCATTTTCGTCGTACTTGTATCGGCTGTGTGAACCCAGAGGAAAAAGACCTACTGGTTGTATCCCAGAATTTTATCTCCTTCTTTTTACTATCGTCATCATGTCATCAAACAACTTAATTAGTCGTCTATTACTAAATCCTGACAATTATTTTACATGGGTAACCATGATGGAGTCAGAGCTAGATATTATTGGAACCTTGGACCTTATATTAGGAACTGATCAACAGTCAAGAGAAATTCAAGAGAATCTCAATCGCAAGGCCTATAACTTGATCATTCAATGCTTAAATGAAAAGTCACATTGAAGAATACCGCTGGAAGAAATATCCTGAAAAATGATCAACATATTTCATAGCTCATCATGATGAAGATGAGCTGTCAATTTCATTCAAACTTGCACCGTCTCGACAGTGAGGGGGCGTGTTAGAGCATTTCACCGTTGAAACGGTGCTTTCTCCCTTTTCCTTGTACAATTTATTTCTACTTTTACTATTTGTACTTTTGTATTAAACAAAAGTAAAAGTCCTTTTGTTCATTCTATTATTGTATCTATTTTACTAAAACATACTTTACTCTTTAATATTTAATGAGACAGTCCTTTGTTGTAACTAACAGTATGAAAATAGAAGATAATAATTCACTAATATCATCGTCGTCGTCGTCGTTATCGTATCCTTAACAACATTGACTTTGTAGAGGATGAGATCCAATGCAAATGGATATTCTATCGAAAGGCTGTCAAGGAATATCAAAGCTAGAAGAGGAACTATGATTGTTGTTACATGAAAAGTGATATCCTCAATTAATACTTTGAATAAAGAATTTCTGAGATGGAAAAATGTAGAATGAATATGAAAAATATTTCCAGTTATAAAATAGGAAGTATTTGAAGTCCTCATTGGGTTTATTGATGGCACTAAAATTTCAATTTATCAAAATTCCGGAAAGGACAGGTAAACATTTTTTAACAGGAAAAAGATTAAATCCCTCAGTTCTCAAATAGTACATGATTTTGAAAAGAGGATAGTTGTACTTATTAGAGGTTGAACAGGATCCTATGGTGATTAAAGATTATACCAGAAGATTCTTATATATAAACATACACAATTATTTATTTGAAAGAGGTTATCTTTCATAATTTAATTTTTAAGAATTTTGATTCTCATTTTTATGAATTTTTTCTTTGTAGGAAAATAACTTCTGTCAGACTAAATATACATACTTAATGAGCATTTAATTCTGGCATATAGGTTGCCAAAATCAAACTTACCTAAAAATAGCAATTTCAGCTATTTCCTAACCTGATCAAGAGTTTGAAATGAGAAGTTCATTGTAATGGTAAAACGTATATGGGAACAATTGAGAGATATAAGGCAGTGTATTTGCAAAAAGGATAATATTATTTCCATAATACAATGGATAAAGGCATGTTGTTTCCTTTACAAAATACTTTCTCATTTGAATTGTGGCTAAGAGGGGCTTGAGTGTGATGAGAGGAAGTTTTAATTAAACAAAAACGATAATTTTCAACCTTTTCAAAACACACAACCGCCATGAGCTGGAATAAAGTACCAATTTCAATATCATAATTTACAAGGTGCAGCTCTACTAATTGTCGGCTAAACTAGAAAGCTATATTGAAATAGCTTTTTGGGGTACAAATTTGTGACATAATTCAAGTAAAGTAACAATTAAAAAATCATTTCTAATTGGCAAATAATTGATATTGAAGGTATAAAGATCAGAAAATTTATTTTGGTCCTTCAAATAGTAGTCAAAAGACCTGTTTTACATTGTATTAAAGATTTTAAGTGTTGTAATTGATCTCATTTTATCAGAAACTACACCATTTTTATCTATTTAGATTATAATATTAGTTATTAAAAGATAAATACACCTAATTGAATGTGATATTTAGAAATTTTTTAATTTCTTCAGGGGTTTTCCCCTTTCAAACCCAATCATTTAATGCTTTAATTTTCTCATTTCATATTACACTTGTTTTATGTAGTTTCTGATTTTTTTCAGCTATATTTCTATTTCACAATGAATAATTAATATTAAATTGGAGATTATTGAAATAATTCTTCAAATTCATTGGAAAAATGATCTTTTCTGTTTCACCATTTTATAGGTCACTTTATTTTTTTTATAATAGAGATTTTTCTATTAAGAACTAATATATTTTAATCCCAAAGAAAAATAAATTGGAGAAAGTGAAGAATTATATTTATTATTATTTTCCTTGCATTGAATAATATAAGATATGGATATTAAAGTTTAATTGAAATCAAGTAATTTTCCTGTCCTCAAAATATTTAGAAGGTAAAAATATTCAAAAAAAAGTAAAAAAAAAATCAAAATAAAGAGAAAAAGATAACTAAGATTACTCTTTATAATTTCTTATATTAAAAAACACACTAAAAATAAAAATATATATATTGTTTTACCAAAAAACAAATATTTAAAAAATATTCCATAAGAGATATTAAAGGTTAAAGAAAATAATCTTTAGAAGAATAAATATTCTAAAATAAATTAATTAAAATTGAAAATAAAAAAACATCCAGAATTTACCTATCACAGGGGCTCTTTGAAATGAAGAGGGCCTGGCACTCAGTGAACAGACTTACTTATGGAGGGCTCAGAATAAAATACTCAATGATAAGAGTAATGAAGTAAGAGGATAAATTCCTAGTCATAAAATAATAAGCATTAAAATATATTAGAAAAACAAAAGCAATAATAAAGAGCCAACCACAAATAATTCTGTGCCACTGTTTCAACCTGTTCAGAAAAGAGAAAAGAATTAATAAAGGATATGGCCACCAGGACTCTACTGAACAGGTGAGGGAAGGCAAAGACTAACTTAATAATTAATAAAATAATATTTCTTAATGAGAAATAAAATAATATTAAATAATAAATCCAATATTTTAATTAACTGGGGGAAAAACCCCCAGGTGGATGAAGAGGGGCTGGTATATGTGAAAAATACCAGCCTTGGAGTTTGAGTGTTGAGATACTTGCCTGCAGGCTGGAAGAAGTTGGATGTGGGATTGAATCCTGTATTGGTGAATCCAATACAGGTTATACAGTCAATACAGGTATTTGCGCCTGTATTTATGAAAGGCCTGTATTTAAGTCTTGCCTGTATGAAACTGTATTGAGGTCTGAAAACTGTATTTGGAGAATGTTTAATTGACCCCCCTTGCTGATTGGGTTTTGAAGGGTAACAATGAAGTAATGATTGTTGAAGATGATTGGTAATGCCCCTGCCTCCTTGGCTGTGACATTATCCCCCTCTTGAAAGTGTTGAGCTCTGAGCACCATAAGTATAGTGAGTATTGATGAGCTTGCAATCAATCCATACAGTTCTTTCCCCAAATTCCTTAAATTTATCCCATTAAACTTTCTTCTTCAATCAATACTCAAACAAAATCTTCATTTGATCACTTTTAGGTATTTTCCCCTTGATCTTGATTCTGAATTCCCTCTTTTCCTTCAAAATGCCTTCATTCTTCTTAAAATTTCTTCACCAAACGTTTCTTGAGTGCTCATGGCTTTTGAGAAGTGGGTGACCTGAGCTTATGTCCCAAGAACACCTGATTTCATCATAACTTCAATCTTGAGAGTGTTGGCATAAAATGGCCAATACTTGAGGTTTTGGACCATTTCAGAAGTCCTGGCCAAAATCCCTGATTTTGTGATTAAAGGGGTTTTTGGCCAATTTGCACAAAATGCGCAAATGGGCATATATGCCGTAATGTCATATATTGGTGAAAAAATTGAAAAAAAATGATTAATGATGAAAAAATGGCCTCATAATAGATTCTTGCCATTTTGCACAAAATGTGCAAATACACAATTATGATGAAATGGGCCAAAAAGGCCTTTTGAAGCCTTTTGACAAGATAAAGAGGCCTTTTGCGCAAAACTGCGCAAAAGTGCGCAAATGCGCAAAATTGCACAAAATGCACAAAATTGCACAAAATGTGCAAATTTGCCAATATGCATAATTAAGCATATTTTGATGAAAAATGATAAAAATGAGCTATTTTGAAGTTTTGAGGTCTGATATGGCCATTTGTGCCAAAGTGCATAAGTTAATGAAATTGGCCAATTGGGCCATTTGAAACAGTTTTTTCTCTTTTTGATCTTGATTTCTTCTTGAATGTCTTTCTTCTTATCCCCTCCTTGACTGGTCAATTGCCATAAATGCCTTGCTGATTGGGTTTCGGCTTTCAATTTTGATCTTAAGGAATGAGTTTAAGGCTGACTTGAAGAAATTTTGATGAGGGTTATCTGTAGCTGGTCTTTACCATTACTAGTATTTTTCTCTTTGATTATTGAATGAATTGACTGCCCAAACATGATATGGGAGTGCTGACTACTGCTTTTGAAATAAGAAATAAAAATAAAAATAAAACATACAAGTAAAAGAAAATGAAATAAAATAAAAATGAAAAAGAAATGAGAGAAAAAAGAGAGTAAAGAGAGAAATAAGAAATGCCTGAGGGTTGTCCTTCTTGTGGTGAGTTGCTTGATTTTGGCCAAAATGTTCTGAAAGATAAAATAAAGAATTTGATTCTCACAGCATGGCCAATGTAATGTTTTACAAGAAGTAGACCCCTCAGGGATGCATACCAGGAGATGGAACTTACTTTCATAACTTCCACTCCCCACCAAGCATCATAAATGAAAGAGAAATTATGCCATAAAATGAATTATGGTAATGAATGTCTTGAAAGATAATTTATGGCATGATTAAAGAAGAAAAGAAAATAAGAGAAAAGATTGGGCCATATCTTGATGAAAGGTCCAAAATCTTGAGGGTATGATGTTGCAAGGCCTTCTGAACCTGTCCAAAGAATTGACAAGTTCTCACAAAGTGGCCAAGGTGATTCTTACAGCAAATTTGGGTAGAATACCCCCTTAAAGGTGCATGCCAGGAGAGGAACCTACTTTCACAAACTTCAATCCCCACCAAGCACCATAAATTAAACTCTTGAGGCATTTGGGCCAGGCTTGTCTGGATACAAAGTGTGAAAATCCTTGACAAGGTCTGGGGAGTTGGTAAGGTTGGAAGCTGGTTCCCAAGCTGTTCTTTCTGGGTCTTCATTGAATCCTTTCCACTCCACTAGATACCATAATGTACCTCTCTTGAGTTTTGAGTCCAGAACCTGAGCCACTTCCCATTCTTCTTTCTCTTCCACTATTACTGGAGGTGGTGGCAATTGGTGTCGAGTTGGGATAGTTGATTGCTTCACTGGCTCTAACAAGGACACATGGAAGACATGGTGAACTGACTTCCATTGTTGAGGCAACTTGAGGTGATATGCATGGCTGCCAATCTGCTTGAGAACCTCAAAGGGTCCCAACCATCTTTCTGAAAGTTTCTTGGTGGGTCTTGTTGTCTTGATGTTCTTGGAAGCTAGCCATACTTTGTCCCCAGGTTGGAAATTAGGTGGAATTGCTCTATTTCTATCTGCATACTTCTTAAAACACTTTATTGCTGACTCTAATTCTTCTTTGACAAATTGCTGTACTGATTGGAGTTTTGTTGATAACTTTCCAGCAGGTGTATCTTGAGAAATGTGAATTGAGTTAAAGCTGGGATTTCTTCCATAAATAGTGAAAAATGGAGACTGTTTTGTTGATGAATGTTATGCATTATTATAGGCAAATTCAGCCAGAGGGAGCCAGGTGTGCCAGTCATCTTGATGGTAACTGAAATACATCCGAAGATACTGTTCTAGAATCTGATTTACCCCTTCTGTCTGGTCATCTGTTTCAGGGTGAAAGGCAGTTGAAAGATCTCTTGATATCTTGAGCTGCTGACACAATTGAGTCCAAAATGATGAAACAAATAATGAACCTCTATCACTAACAATACTGATTGGAAGACCATGTTTGGAAAAGACATGACTAATAAAGATTTGAGCTAAGTCCAAAGCAGTTATTGCTGAATAAGTTGGAATAAATATTGCCATTTTTGAAAATCTGTCTACAAATACTAAAATTTAATCAAAGTTGCTTGACAAGGGAAATTGAGTGATAAAGTCCATTGATAAAGAATTCCAACGACCAGATGGAATTTGAAGAGGCTTGAGTAGCCCAAACTTTCTATGGTGGATGTTCTTGTTTCTTGAACATTGCTGACATGAGGACACATAGTCCTTGATGATTTGATTCATGCCAGCCCAATAAAAATCCCTCTTGATGAGCTTGAGGGTCTTCTCCTGGCCAGGATGGCCAGCCAACAGTGAGTCATGAAGCTTTTGAAGAATGTCCAATTGAATTTCATGATTTCTTGGAGTGACTACTCTATCTTTGAAAAATAATAATTTCGCTTGAGGCTCAAGAGAATAATCTGGGACTGATTCTCCTCTTGCTAATTTCTTGAGGATTTCCTTATAATCTTTGTCTTTCCATACTTGTCTTTGAATTTGATCAACTAAATTTGAAAACATATCAACTTTTATTGAAAAGAATCTTGACTCTTGAATTTCATTTTGCTTGAGAACTTGATGAAAATTTTGAGGATTCTTGCTGATGAAATCCACTCCCCTCTCTGGGTACATGTTGTCCCAATGTGACAAGGAATCTGGTAAAGTGGCCAGCCTGCCTGGGCGGTAAGTGATGATAAAGTGGAATTCAGATAGAAATTCAGCTCAACAGGCTTGATGACAAGTAAGGAATTTAGAGGACATAAAATACTGAAGAGAACAATGGTCTGTCATGACCTCAAAGGAATCAGAAAGAGAAAGGAGAAAAGCTCTCCAGCGCTTGAGAGCCCAAACTATGCCAAGGAGTTCCTTGTCATTAATTTCATATTTGAGTTCAGCTGGTAAGAGCTTGCGACTATCAAATGCAATGGGATGCTTTCCTGAGTCATTCACCTGACTCAGTACAGCACCCAAGGCATAATCAGAAGCATCAGTCTCTACAATAGTTGGTAGAGAAGGATTAAAATGAGAGAGGATAGGAGCAGTGGTGAAAGCTTCTTTGAGTATTTGAAACTGACTAAGAGCTTCCTCATTGAAGATAAAGGGAGAATCTTTTTTAAGGAGGGAAGTGAGAGAAGAGGTTTTTTTGGAATAATTTTTAATGAAAAGACAATAAAAGTTGGCAAATCCAAGAAAAGATTGGAGGGCCTTGATGTTCTTGGGCTGAGGCCAATTGAGGATTTGTTGACCCTTTGAAGAATACATCTTGAGGCCATCACTTGAAACAACATAGCCCAAGTATTCCACACTTGAGGCATGGAATACACACTTTGAGGCTTTAGCAAACAAATTATTGTCTCTCAGTCTTTGGAGAACAGAGGCCACATGTTTAACATGTTCATCCAAAGAGCTAGAGAAGACCATAATATCATCTAAGTACACTACAACAAAAATATCCAAATAATCTGCATAGATATCATTCACAAGGTTTTGGAATGAAGCTGGAGCATTAGTTAAGCCAAATGGCATAACCAAATACTCATAACTACTACATTTGGTTCTAAAGGCAGTTAAGTGCTCATCCCCCTTTTTAATTCTCAGGAGATTATAAGCACCATGCAGATCTATCTTGGAGAAGATAGTAGAACCATTGAATATGGTAAGAAGCTGATTCATTGGAGGAACAGGATACCTGTTCTTCCTAGTGACAGCATTAAGTTTGCAGTAGTCAACAAACAAACGAAGGCCACCATCCTTTTTCTTAACAAAAAGGACAGGTGCTCCTGTTGAAGAGGAGCTTGTCCTGATAAAACCTTTATCTACATTCTCTGAAATGTAGGCCCACAGTGTTTCTGACTCATTCTTTGATAAAGAGTAGATAACACCAACTGGAGGTAGAAGACCCTCTAGTTTGATATGATGATCACAGGCATGGTGTGGAGGAAGTTTCTCTGCTTTAACTTTGGAGAATAAATCCAAATATTTGTGATAAACAGGAGGGACTACCTTCAGCACAGTTTCAATCTCTTCTGGCTCTTCCTCCTCATCCCACTGCTCCTCCAGGGAGGCATGAAAAGATAAAGGAGGAAGGTCCATATCCCCTTGAAAGAGATGAAGTGAAGATATAGCAACATCTTCTCCAACATCTTTTATCTCTTTGAAGACTTAATCTCTTAATGGAAGTAATGACTAAGAGGGAATGATGGAAGGGATATGGACAGAAGGAGGAAGGGAAGGTGTATTAAGTTCACCAACCAGAGCAACACTGTTGACAGCAGTGGGAAAGTCATTACTAGTAGAAGAAATAATACCACTAGAATCCTTATGACTAGAATCATAGGTGATCAATCCATTCTTCCAATCAATAATGGGATTAAAATGGTAAAGAAAATCATAGCCCAATATGAGGTCTTCTCCCTTGGGTGAATCTATGATAAAGAAATCCCATTCAAAGCTTGGGAATGAAGGTAAGTCAACAGCCCACTTGGTATAATGGGTGATGAACAGGGAATTGGATTCATTGGAATCCAAAATGAAAAGAGGAATCTTTTCAGGGAGCTCTGACATGGTCAATGAGTACTTGAGAACAAAATTCTTTGCAATAAAAGAGTTTTTAGCACCAAAATCAATGAGAATACTATAAAAGATATCAGAGAGAGAAGAGAAAATAAGAAATTTTAAAGATTTCTTGACACTAGTATTCAGAGTGCACAATTGTGCTCTTGAAGGAAATAAGTGAGAACCATTGAGCACATCATGATTCCCACTCTGGCTTTTCCCTGCTTGCTAGGGAAGCCTTTTGATGACCCTTGCCTATTTTCAGGCCTCTTGAAGCATTTTTCAAATGGGTGTTTACCACCACAATAATCTCACAAGCATTCTTTAATACTCCTCTCCTTTTCAGAACCAATTAATTTTTTGTCCTTATTGAGGAGAGCAGCATGAGGCTTGTCTTTGGACACTTGAAAATTCTTCCCCTTATTATTCTTCTTGTGATAGGGCTTGTTTGATGATGAACTTTGAGGGGGCTTGGAGGAGTTGGATTCACTGATTGGAGGCTTATTCTCTTGATGACTACCCTTTTCCTTCTGCCTCTCATGGTATCTGGTATCTAATTCCAAAGTGATGTCCATGAGCTCTTGAAGGCTATCAAAGTTTCCAGGGTGAGAAGCCAATTGGTCCAACAATCTTGATGCCAAGCCTTTCCTATACACATGAATATAGGCCCTTTCCCCCCAGTCTCCAATTATTGACATTAGGCTTCTTAAATCTGCTATGTACAAGAAAACCTGACCACTTTCTTTCATCCTGAGATTGTCTAACTCTTGTTCAGCTTTCCTGACTTCATTAGGATTACCAAACAGAGTGAATAACTGGGTTTCAAACAACTGCCAGTTATTGAGGAGATAAGAAGGGTCTTCATTGGAGATATTTGAGATGTAAGGTTCAATCCATTTGCCAGCTCTACCAGTAAGAAAAAAAGTTCAATATAAGACCTTCTTCCTGTCAGAGAAGAGGTTTGCTGGGTCATTATGGAAAATTAATTGACAATATTGGATAAATCCTCTCAAATCATAAGCTTTAGTACAATCAAAAGAATCAGGTGCCTTCATTGATGTAGTCTTGAATGCAGGGACTTTTGAAGTGTCCCTTGGGGAAACTGCTTGAGTGAGATGACCCATGAATTGAGTCATCTGCTCCATCATTTTGAGACAATTTGGTTCAGCTTGAGAGACAAGAGGTTGATTAGAAAGGGATAGATTTGGAGCTTCAGAAGCCTCAGGGACACCTGCCAAGACAGCTGCTACTTTAGACTCCTCCCCCTCTTCATCTTCAGCTTCCCCTAATCTGCTTCTAGGCCCTTGAGGAATTCTTGGATAGCCACCCAACAGTCCAGAGAATGATCTTGATCTTCTAGACTTTACACCTCCTCTTATGGAGGGTGCTGCTCCTTCCATTGGTGGTCCTCTGTCCAAATTTGCACTCAGTTGATGAACTGATGGTGTGCGGTCAAGAGGAGCCCTTGCTGTAGGAGTAAGAACAGCTTGATGTCTCCAGGATCTTGTATTCTTGGCTGGCGGGCTATTCTGAACTGGCATCATGAAAGAAGAATGAATAAAAACTTGATGATGCTGTGAATAAAATAAGGCTTGACCAAATCAAATTAAATGAGAATCTTGATGATCTTGAAGAATCAATAAAAAGTCTTGAAGTGAAAATACTCTGAGAAATCTTGAAGAATGAAAATGACAGAATCAAATTCTTATGGATAATCAATGTCAATCAATAAATCAATTCAAGTCAATCAACTCAATCCAAAATCAAATCAATTAAGTCTTGAGGAATTCAATCAATATCTTCAAGATAAATTCAATCAAATCAAATCTTGAGGATAAATCAGCTATCTTGAGGAATCAAATCAAGTCAATCAAATCAAATAAATCAAAGTAAAATCAAAGTCTTGAGGTGAAATCAATGTCTTGAGGAATCAATAAATCAATCAATAAATCTTGAGAAATTTCAAAATCAAAATCACTGAATACCCCAAATCAATAAAATCCCTGAATGATGAATCAATTAACCCAAATAATTACACTCAAATAACCTGATAAAAAGCTGAATTCAGACAAAAAGAGAAATGAGAATGATAAAGAATAAAGTGTAATGGTCAGAAGAATTGAGAAATGAGAAAAGAATGAATTTTCATGAGATGAAAACTGATGAAAGTCATAAAATAATTAAAAATCATAATTGAAGAATGAGAAAAATGAATAATGAATGAAAAGAAGAAGAAATTATGAGTTAATTAAAATAATTTCACAGGGGCTCTTCAAAATGAAGAGGGCCTGGCACTCAGTGAACAGACTTACTTATGGAGGGCTCAGAATAAAATACTCAATGATAAGAGTAATGAAGTAAGAGGATGAATTCCTAGTCATAAAATAATAAGCATTAAAAGATATGAAGAAAACAAAAGCAATAATAAAGAGCCAACCACAAATAATCCTGTACCACTGTTTCAACCTGTTCAGAAAAGAGAAAAGGATTAATAAAGGATATGGCCACCAGGACTCTACTGAACAGGTGAGGGAAGGCAAAGACTAACTTAATAATTAATAAAATAATATTAAATAATAAATCCAATATTTTAATTAACTGGGGGAAAAACCCCCAGGTGGATGAAGAGGGGCTGGTATATGTGAAAAATACCAGCCTTGGAGTTTGAGTGTTGAGATACTTGCCTGTATGCTGGAAGAAGCTGGATGTGGGATTGAATCCTGTATTGGTGAATCCAATACAGGTATTTGCGCCTGTATTTGGTGAATCCTGTATTTGGGTCTTGCCTGTATGAAACTGTATTGAGGTCTGAAAACTGTATTTGGAGAATGTTGAATGAAACCCCCTTGCTGATTGGGTTTTGAAGGGTATCAATGCAGTAATGATTGTTGAAGATGATTGGTAATGCCCCTGCCTCCTTGGCTGTGACATTACCAGAGTGAATTTGGAAACAAAATGACAAATTTCACTGTGATGAAAGATTATTGAATTCACTTTTGAGGAGTATAAGAGTTAAAATGCTTATAAAATTTACAAACTATGATTATAGTAATTTTTTCACATTTTTATTATTTCTATTATTATTCAAAATGGATTTTTGAGATCTTTATAAAATCTTTTAATGGTTATTCAACTATAAATGAAAGGAAAATATTATAAAATGAAGAGAAAAGATGAGTAAAATAAGAAATTCTTTTATAGCCACCATTTTTATTCTTCCAAAGGTACAGTTTTATTTTAATCAGATTTGATAAAAATATTATAAACAGAAAATAAAATAATTAAATCACTGACCCTTGGTTCAGACCAAAAAGTGATGGTATTAGCCCTTTTAGTCATACAAACCAGCTATTATTATAGTAATAGTTTATTAAATGCTTCAAAAACACATCATAATATGTGTAATCAGCCTTTAAGACAGTTGAAACCTTCATTCGTAAAGTCTCTTTAAAAGGAAGGGCAGTTTCAACCTCTTGGAAATGCTAAAACTCCCCTTGTTGGTATCAAAAACTCATCATCAATTGATTCATAGAAAATGTGCTTTGATACCAGGAAAACATTAATGAACCTTTGTATATTAGATATCCTTCATTAAGGCAGGAATTTGCAGGAGTCTAGAACCCTTTGAGCCAAGATTATGTTTCCCCCAAAATTGAATCTTTCAAATTTATTTATTTTTTAATTCCTCTTCATGTATTATACTTAGGAGCTTTAATATGCAGTTAATCTGAAAAATCACATTACAAAGATTTAATTATCAATTAATAATATTCAATTTTAAGCTCACTTAGGTAATACATGTGTGATTTTTGACATTTCAATTTAAATTACTTTAATTCCGTATAGATTTTAAACCAAAATCCATTATAAAATCTTGATACAAAAATTTATGGTTAATACTTTATATGGTTTGATTTGAATTATTTTGAATTTAATTGAAAATATCTTAGTTAAATTCTACTTTTTCAATTTTAAGCTCAAAATGATTTAATTACCAAAATTTCATTGAAAGATGACTTAAGGTTAATTTTTCATAAAGAATCTAGTTATAGTAAAGCTTTTAGAGTGTTAATTCACTAAATAAAAAAATATATTTAATTTTATAAATGTTTTTTTTTTGTAAAAATATTCAATTTTTAATAATTTTTTAAAACTTCTTTAAATTTTCTTCATTTTTATGAGTAAAGTTATAGAA